>OZ038379.1:113611603-116011603 GCA_964036045.1 Eutreptiella sp. 'Long Island Sound 2002'
TGTAGGATATTCCCATGGCACCGGGGTCTCTACTGGCGGCCTGGCTACGGCAGTATTGGGAGTGTTTGCTCGGGATACACCGGGGGTGCACGGGGTTGTCTGGGGGCGGGCGACATCGTTGCCGGCGCTACGGTGCACGCGTTGCAGCGCCCCCTGGGAGTGTTACACGGGGTTGCGGGGACAGCCTGCAAGCCCCGGGAGCTGCGACGAAGTGGTGATGTGTGCATAGAGGGATGTGACGGCGAGGTCGTTAGGTGGACTATATGGCGGGAGTACTTGAGACGACGTGGCAGCCTGGGAGGAGCACTCACGAGGGGCACTCGGAGTTCAAGGTGACGGTGTACTGGCGTCTTGGGGGTATACGCGGCGGTACTGGGGTCCGTACGGTGGGGGTACGCGGCGGTACTGGGGAACCGTACAGTGGGGGAGCTGTGGGGATGCATGGCGGTACTGGGGTGTCCCCCTGACCCCTCCAACAACTCAGGGGGAGCGTGGGGGCATCCCCTAGCCCCGTTAACAAACTAGAGGGACCGTGCCTGCGGGCATGTACATAGTCTAACCTCTGACCATGGCCTTGCGGTGGCGGTGGTGCGTGTCGTGGCGGCTCGCAGGTGGCATCGGCGTGGCAACAGCGGTACTGCGCGGCGTCGTAGCGAAGAGTATGCGGCCGCCTCACCATTTGTAACGACTTACCCCTGGGGGGCGCCAGTCCGGTCGGCTAGAGGCGGGGAGAGAGGAGGAGCAGCAAGCTGAGTGGTCCAGGGGGTTACGCGCGGGCCAATGCTATAAGTAGGCTCGCCACGTCGTCGGTGGGGGCTGAACCTGCGGCCTGGCCGCTGTTGTGGCGGAAGAGGCGCAACCACGGGATCTGGCCAATCAGTGCAGGTAAGGGTCAAGGGTAGGCGCCGGGGCAACGTATGTGGGCCAGATGACTGGATGAGCTGCACCTGGTTACCACAGCCCGGGGCGAGCCTCTGGTGGGTACCCCTACAGGGGGTCGATAATCAAGCTACGGCACCCACCAGCCCGAATCCCAGCCAGCGATATTCACGGGTTGCGCCGCTCCCGTCGCTCAGCGGCCAGCGTCCCCCCCTGTAGACCCTCAAGTTATATTATACGTGGGCAAGAGGATGCCTCGAAGCTGATTGGGTTCTGGCCCCTGACAAGGAGTGCCGGCACAGTATATATATCTGGGGTGTGGGTGCTGCTCAGGGCCACGGGGACGTGGAGTTGATACCGTATTTCTATACTATACTAGGGGACTGATGCTTTGGATCGGCGGCGTACATTGTGGGGACACGGGGGCGATGAAGGCTGAGGGCCAAGCTAGGCTGGAGCCTCCCAGAAATCCTGGCTGTGCATAGAAGGGTTATTGCGTGCTGGCAGTGGGATATGAGGAGTCAAGGGTGGTGGGAATTTACGAGTACGCAACTGATAGTGGATTACGTGGGGTCACGGGTATTGGACGTCTCCACGGTGGCGGGGGTACGCGAACAACGGAGAGTCCGCTCTTGCTTCGCCGCATGCGTGCTGCTTTGTGCCTTGGTTGCCGCTTTGCGCCGGACGGTGAAGCCTTTGCTTTCTGCTTGTTGCGATGCTGCTGCATTAGTGTGCCCTGCCCCCTTACCCCCAGCAAACAAACGGGCCAGCGTCCGTCGCCGTTGCTAATGCTAACGCTTAGCAGTTGCCACTGCCCCCAAAGCCTGGTTGACCGGTATCCCCGGTCCTCTGGGTCCTCCGTCATGCTGTGGGCCACCTCAGGCAGCCCTGGGACCCACGGGATCGAGCGAGGCAGGAACCACCTGTCGGCTCGAGATGCCCGGTAACTCCAGTAGACGGCATGATAAGTGGTTATGACTATGACTGTGACTATATATATATATATATATATATATATATATATATATATATATTATATATATATATATATATATATCTGTATATATATATATATATATATATATATATATATATATATATATATATATAGATATATATATATATATATATATATATATATATATATATATATATATATAGTCATAGTCATAGTCATAACCACTTATCATGCCGTCTACTGGAGTTACCGTGCGAAGGGCACAAAGTGGTGCATACATGTGGTGGAAGGGGCTAAACTCGGTCAAAACGGGCTCAAAACGGGCTCAAAACGGGCCAAAAACACTTGTTTGAGCATGCCAAATGGTCCGTGATCACGTTTGGAAAAACGCGTTTTTGACCCATTTTTGACCCATTTTTGGTCCCAAAATGGCCCATTTTCAAGGCATTTTGGGATTTTCCATGAGCCAAAACCCGTCGCCACGGGCTCAAAATGGGCTAAAACCACTTGTTTGAGCATCATAAATGGTCCATGATCATTTTTGGAAAAACGGGTTTTTGGCCCATTTTTGACCCGTTGTCGGTCCCAAAACGGCTGATTTTCAAAACATTTTGGGATTTTCCATGACCCAAAACGCGCCACCACGGGCTCAAAACGGCCTAAAAACACTTGTTTGAGCATCCCAAGTGGTCTAGGAACAACTTCGAAAAAATCTTTTTTCCCGCCCTGGGGACCCTGGTGGACCCACCGTTGGCCCCCCACTGTGCGTGGGCTGGCCGGCCCTCCGGCTGCACCAAGTGACCACTAGTACGGGGGTTGCGTGTCCGTTGCACTAGACGAGTGCGGCGGCAGTCTGTTGCATTGGTGTGGCCCTTCATACCACCAACCCCTAGTTGCAAATGCCACGCTCTAACCCCCCCAACCGGCCCACGCTTGTATGCCAAGATGCCCATCATCCCGTGCAACGTGCAAAAGGGGGCTACCTGCAGCGAATGGTCTAAGACTGCACCGCGGAAATGACCACCTCCTTTGACACCATCTCGTTCCGCCTCGGCAATAACCACCACCGTCGCCCGGTGGCACTGCTCCTCCATATCCCCACAGTCACGGTAGTGCAGCGGATGCTCCCGTCCAGGCGCCCAAACAGTAGCGGATGTCATCGCGCTGTCGATCCCAAACCCTGACGTCACAATGCTGTACCTGTCTGATCGCAGCAACACCACACTACCGTCCACGTGCTTCGCCAAGGCAGCAAAGTGGTCAGCCATTCCCCCTTGGGGCCGGCCACGCCATGTGTCCTTCTCGAGATCCCGGTTCACAGATAGTGAAGACTCTTGAATTGAACGCCCACACATGTCGCGAAACACGGCGATGGCCCTTGCCCGCAGCGATGCGCCGTCCAACGGGGTGTTGCTGGTGATAGCATGCAGGCTTTGGGCCACGGCATAGTACAAACATGCCCTGGCAACGTATTGGTCGGGATGAATGCGAAGCTTCAAGGACCTTGCCGTTGGTAGGACTCTGCACACCTCGGCCTTGCTGGGCTTTTTGTCCACGTGGTCCAATGCCATAGCATCTGGATCTTTCGGCGCTGTCTTTTTGATTTGCTCTTTCTTGCCACGTTTCAAGGCAGCCCCATTACTTGGTGGGGGAACCCCTGGGCGCTTCTTGCTCCGTGGGCTCTGTCCCACAGAACTGGGGTGTGCAACCGGGGTGGTCACTGACTCTGCACTGGACTGACTGCAAGCCCTCACTGTCGCCAATGAACTAGGGTGTTCAACCGGGGTGTACCCTGAATCCGCACTAGACTGACTGCAGGCCTTCACTGTCGCCACAGTGCCTGTGCTAGAAGGACTGCAGCCCACAGCAGCTGGCTCCTTGGGTTTCTGTGCAAGTGGTACAGGAGACTCCTCCAAGGAACTCGCCACCCCTCCATCACTAGCCGCCGGTGTCAGACACACAGGGTGGGGGGCCGGGGAGTGTGACTCACCGGCGGGGCAGACCTGGGACCAGGGGTCCGGTGTTCCACGTTCAACACATGCCGCGTTCGCACCACCTAGGGGGGGGGCACGTGGACTTAACACCTCACCAGTCTCCACCCTAGGTGCACCTGCCGGGGGACCACGCCCTTGTGCCAGGGAGGACGAAGTGGGAGTCACAGACTCATCGCCTGAGGGGTCTCTTGCCATGCGCACCGCCGCTCCAACCTCCTGCGCTACGGCAGGGGACGTGGAGTCACTTGGGTCACCTCGGGGGTGCCCTTCTTGACTTAAAGGTTGGGTGCATGGTCGCTGTACACCGGCCGCCTCCATCTCCTCCATGCGCACCGCCGCTCCAACCCCCTGCGCTACGGCAGAGGACGTGGAGTCACTTGGGTCACCTCGGGGGTGCCCTCCTAGACTTAATCGTTGGGTGTATGCTGGCTGTACACCGGCCGCCTCCATCTCCTCCACTAGTACCTGCAGCATCTCAAGCCCTGCATCATCCCTCCATGCGTTGTCCATAACCCGTACGGCCGCATGCAGACGACCGGGATGACTGTCTGGCACCTCTGGGCTAAAGGGGCTGCAACGCAGCAAGAGCTCGTTGCACTCTTGCATAGGCACCCGCATGCTGTTCGCGAAGTGGCGGCCCAGCGTGTATGCTGCCACCAGGCTTGCTTAGTCAATGGTTCTGGGCGCTGCTCTTGCAGCCCTTGGCATGCAATCGTGAGGCAGCGGGCTGCCCGATGGGCGGCTTGCAGCAACGCCTGGTCAAAGCCCTCTTGCCGTGTCTGGGTGACACGCACGTGGGACCGCAGCCTCAGGCAGCAACGAGTGGCGCCGACCGCTAGCGCGCGCCTTGGGGCTTGGCAACAGGTCGCTCACCAGTGGTTTGGGCCCACTTGTCGCTTGGGGCCACAGATATGGGCCACGCGTCACATGGCGAACAGCCTTGTCATAGAAGTAACCCATGGTAGGGGTGGGACACGCCACGTCCCCAGTCCAGAACGGCCACTCGTCGACCAGAGGTAGGGCACGCACCAGTTCACACCAAACGTCCCTTTGCTCTGCTATCTTCACACTTGACGGCCACCCGGCAATAGCACCGGCCTTACGACAGCCTGGCCGGCCAATGTTCTGTTTCGCAAGTCGTTCCCACAGGTCTGTGGCAACATCCCGGTAGTGCACGAGGCTCCCCCCATCATGCATGGTGGGCTTGGCAAACCCATGCTCGGTGTACATGAACCGGCACAATGCCCTGCAACCATGCAGATTCACCACGTCAAGGTCACACGAGGCCATGCGGTCCCTCAACCGTCCCCATAGGCGCCCGGCCACCTCCGGTGTGGCCTCCCACCCCAATTGTCCTGTGGCCAGCATTAGGCCATACTTCGTTCTTGCTGGCTCCAGCAAGTGCTCCGGTGGCCATTCAGCAGGCTGGTCCATTGCTTGGCTCGTGCACCACGACTGTTAGTGGTTTGGGTGACCTTCGAGGCTTGCAGGGTCCACAACCGTGACCACTATGGGGCTCCCACAACTCGGGGGGGCAATCAAGGGCAGGTCCTTGGTACTCAAAGTGCCAGCCGGGCTGGTCCTCAGGCTCACCGGCTAGTCTAGGAGACGCCGTTGCTGGTGGGTTTGTTGTCGAGAGCGCTAGGGCTATGACAACAAACGAAGTGCTGCTGCTCAGAGGCACGCAGTGGCTACGTCAAGGCTTAGTCGCGAAGCGCAATGGCTTGGACTGAAACCGAAAGCTGAGGCTCAAAGGCGCACAGTAGGCGATCAAGGCTCAGTCGCGAAGCGCAATGGCTCGGACCGAGCCAGGTAGCTGTGGCTCAAAGGCGCACAGTAGGCGAACTGGCAGAACGCGAACTCGCATAGGGAAAGGTGTAATGAGGCAAAAACAAACTACAAGGAGAAAAAGTACAGATCAGACCACAGAACCTGGACGCGGCATACCCCCGAAATGTTTTGGAGGTGAGATATTGGACCCCTTCCGTGAAATATTTTGGGGGTGTAGAGCCCCCAAATATTTGACGGAACCCCTTCCGTCAAATATTTGGGGGCTGTACACCCACCAGATATTTGACGGAACCCCTTCCGTCAAATATTTGGGGGGTGTACACCCACCAAATATTTGACGGAACCCCTGTACACCCACCAAATATTTGAAGGAACACCTTCCGTCAAATATTTGGGGGCTGTGGACCCTCCAAATATTTGACGGAACCCCTTCCGTCAAATATTTGGGGGGTGTAGACCCACCAAATATTTGACGGAACCCCTTCCCTGAAATATTTGGGGGCTGTAGACCCACCAAATATTTGACGGAACCCCTTCGGTCAAAGATTTGGGGGCTGTACACCCACCAAATATTTGACGGAACCCCTGTAGACCCTCCAAATATTTGACGGAACCCCTTCCGTCAAATATTTGGGGGGTGTAGACCCTCCAAATATTTGACGGAACCCCTTCCGTCAAATATTTGGGGGCTGTAGACCCACCAAATATTTGACGGAACCCCTTCCGTCAAATATTTGGGGGGTGTAGACCCACCAAATATTTGACGGAACCCCTTCCGTCAAATATTTGGGGGGTGTAGACCCACCAAATATTTGACGGAACCCCTTCCGTCAAATATTTGGGGGGTGTAGACCCACCAAATATTTGACGGAACCCCTTCCGTCAAATATTTGGGGGGTGTAGACCCTCCAAATATTTGACGGAACCCCTTCTGTCAAATATTTGGGGGCTGTAGACCCCCCAAATATTTGACGGAACCCCTTCCGTCAAATATTTGGGGGCTGTAGACCCACCAAATATGTGACGGAACCCCTTCCGTCAAATATTTGGAGGCTGTACACCCGGCAGATATTTGACGGAACCCCTTCCGTCAAATATTTGGGGGGTGTAGACCCACCAAATATTTGACGGAACCCCTTCCGTCAAATATTTGGTGGGTGTAGACACCCGGCAGATATTTGACGGAACCCCTTCCGTCAAATATTTGGGGGGTGTAGACCCACCAAATATTGGACGGAACCCCTTCCGTCAAATATTTGGGGGCTGTAGACCCACCAAATATTTGACGGAACCCCTTCCGTCAAATATTTGGGGGCTGTACACCCACCAGATATGTGACGGAACCCCTTCCGTCAAATATTTGGGGGCTGTAGACCCACCAAATATTTGACGGAACCCCTTCCGTCAAATATTTGGGGGGTGTAGACCCACCAAATATTTGACGGAACCCCTGTACACCCACCAAATATTTGACGGAATCCCTTCCGTCAAATATTTGGGGGCTGTAGACCCACCAAATATTTGACGGAACCCCTTCCGTCAAATATTTGGGGGCTGTAGACCCACCAAATATGTGACGGAACCCCTTCCGTCAAATATTTGGGGGCTGTAGACCCACCAAATATTTGACGGAACCCCTTCCGTCAAATGTTTGGGGGGTGTAGACCCACCAAATATTTGACGGAACCCCTTCCGTCAAATATTTGGGGGGTGTAGACCCACCAAATATTTGACGGAACCCCTTCCCTCAAATATTTGGGGGCTGTAGACCCACCAAATCTTTGACGGAACCCCTTCGGTCAAATATTTGGGGGCTGTACACCCACCAAATATTTGACGGAAACCCTGTACACGCAGCAAATATTTGACGGAACCCCTGTAGACCCTCCAAATATTTGACGGAACCCCTTCCGTCAAATATTTGGGGGGTGTAGACCCCCCAAATATTTGACGGAACCCCTTCTGTCAAATATTTGGGGGCTGTAGACCCACCAAATATGTGACGGAACCCCTTCCGTCAAATTTTTCGGGGCTGTACACCCGGCAGATATTTGACGGAACCCCTTCCGTCAAATATTTGGGGGGTGTAGACCCACCAAATATTTGACGGAACCCCTTCCGTCAAATATTTGGTGGGTGTAGACACCCAGCAGATATTTGACGGAACCCCTTCCGTCAAATATTTGGGGGATGTAGACCCACCAAATATTTGACGGAACCCCTTCCGTCAAATATTTGGGGGGTGTAGACCCTCCAAATATTTGACGGAACCCCTTCCGTCAAATATTTGGGGGCTGTAGACCCACCAAATATGTGACGGAACCCCTTCCGTCAAATATTTGGGGACTGTACACCCGGCAGATATCTGACGGAACCCCTTCCGTCAAATATTTGGGGGGTCTAGACCCACCAAATATTTGACGGAACCCCTTCCGTCAAATATTTGGTGGGTGTGGACACCCGGCAGATATTTGACGGAACCCCTTCCGTCAAATATTTGGGGGGTGTAGACCCACCAAATATTTGACGGAACCCCTTCCTTCAAATATTTGGGGGCTGTACACCCACCAAATATTTGACGGAACCCCTGTACACCCACCAAATATTTGACGGAACCCCGTCCGTCAAATATTTGGGGGCTGTAGACCCACCAAATATTTGACGGAACCCCTTCCGTCAAATATTTGGGGGCTGTAGACCCACCAAATATGTGACGGAACCCCTTCCGTCAAATATTTGGGGGCTGTAGACCCACCAAATACTTGACGGAACCCCTTCTGTCAAATATTTGGGGGGTGTAGACCCACCAAATATTTGACGGAACCCCTTCCGTCAAATATTTGGTGGGTGTAGACACCCGGCAGATATTTGACGGAACCCCTTCCGTCAAATATTTGGGGGGTGTAGACCCACCAAATATTTGACGGAACCCCTTCCGTCAAATATTTGGGGGCTGTACACCCACCAAATATTTGACGGAACCCCTATACACCCACCAAATATTTGACGGAACCCCTTCCGTCAAATATTTGGGGGCTGTAGACCCACCAAATATTTGACGGAACCCCTTCCGTCAAATATTTGGGGGCTGTAGACCCACCAAATATGTGACGGAACCCCTTCCGTCAAATATTTGGGGGCTGTAGACCCACCAAATATGTGACGGAACCCCTTCCGTCAAATATTTGGGGGCTGTAGACCCACCAAATATGTGACGGAACCCCTTCCGTCAAATATTTGGGGGCTGTAGACCCACCAAATATGTGACGGAACCCCTTCCGTCAAATATTTGGGGGCTGTAGACCCACCAAATATTTGACGGAACCCCTTCCGTCAAATATTTGGGGGGTGTAGACCCACCAAATATTTGACGGAACCCCTTCCCTCAAATATTTGGGGGCTGTAAACTCACCAAATATTTGACGGAACCCCTTCGGTCAAATATTTGGGGGCTGTACACCCACCAAATATTTGACGGAAACCCTGTACACGCACCAAATATTTGACGGAACCCCTGTAGACCCTCCAAATATTTGACGGAACCCCTTCCGTCAAATATTTGGGGGGTGTAGACCCTCCAAATATTTGACGGAACCCCTTCCGTCAAATATTTGGGGGCTGTAGACCCACCAAATATGTGACGGAACCCCTTTCGTCAAATTTTTCGGGGCTGTACACCCGGCAGATATTTGACGGAACCCCTTCCGTCAAATATTTGGGGGGTGTAGACCCACCAAATATTTGACGGAACCCCTTCCGTCAAATATTTGGTGGGTGCAGACGCCCAGCAGATATTTGACGGAACCCCTTCCGTCAAATATTTGGGGGATGTAGACCCACCAAATATTTGACGGAACCCCTTCCGTCAAATATTTGGGGGGTGTAGACCCTCCAAATATTTGACGGAACCCCTTCCGTCAAATATTTGGGGGCTGTAGACCCACCAAATATGTGACGGAACCCCTTCCGTCAAATATTTGGGGACTGTACACCCGGCAGATATCCGACGGAACCCCTTCCGTCAAATATTTGGGGGGTCTAGACCCACCAAATATTTGACGGAACCCCTTCCGTCAAATATTTGGTGGGTGTGGACACCCGGCAGATATTTGACGGAACCCCTTCCGTCAAATATTTGGGGGGTGTAGACCCACCAAATATTTGACGGAACCCCTTCCGTCAAATATTTGGGGGCTGTACACCCACCAAATATTTGACGGAACCCCTGTACACCCACCAAAAATTTGACGGAACCCCGTCCGTCAAATATTTGGGGGCTGTAGACCCACCAAATATTTGACGGAACCCCTTCCGTCAAATATTTGGGGGCTGTAGACCCACCAAATATGTGACGGAACCCCTTCCGTCAAATATTTGGGGGCTGTAGACCCACCAAATACTTGACGGAACCCCTTCTGTCAAATATTTGGGGGGTGTAGACCCACCAAATATTTGACGGAACCCCTTCCGTCAAATATTTGGTGGGTGTAGACACCCGGCAGATATTTGACGGAACCCCTTCCGTCAAATATTTGGGGGGTGTAGACCCACCAAATATTTGACGGAACCCCTTCCGTCAAATATTTGGGGGCTGTACACCCACCAAATATTTGACGGAACCCCTGTACACCCACCAAATATTTGACGGAACCCCTTCCGTCAAATATTTGGGGGCTGTAGACCCACCAAATATTTGACGGAACCCCTTCCGTCAAATATTTGGGGGCTGTAGACCCACCAAATATGTGACGGAACCCCTTCCGGCAAATATTTGGGGGTTGTAGACCCACCAAATATTTGACGGAACCCCTTCCGTCAAATATTTGGGGGCTGTAGACCCACCAAATGTTTGACGGAACCCCTTCCGTCAAATATTTGGGGGGTGTAGACCCTCCAAATATTTGACGGAACCCCTTCCGTCAAATATTTGGGGGCTGTAGACCCACCAAATATGTGACGGAACCCCTTCCGTCAAATATTTGGGGACTGTACACCCGGCAGATATCTGACGGAACCCCTTCCGTCAAATATTTGGGGGGTCTAGACCCACCAAATATTTGACGGAACCCCTTCCGTCAAATATTTGGTGGGTGTGGACACCCGGCAGATATTTGACGGAACCCCTTCCGTCAAATATTTGGGGGGTGTAGACCCACCAAATATTTGACGGAACCCCTTCCGTCAAATATTTGGGGGCTGTACACCCACCAAATATTTGACGGAACCCCTGTACACCCACCAAATATTTGACGGAACCCCGTCCGTCAAATATTTGGGGGCTGTAGACCCACCAAATATTTGACGGAACCCCTTCCGTCAAATATTTGGGGGCTGTAGACCCACCAAATATGTGACGGAACCCCTTCCGTCAAATATTTGGGGGCTGTAGACCCACCAAATACTTGACGGAACCCCTTCTGTCAAATATTTGGGGGGTGTAGACCCACCAAATATTTGACGGAACCCCTTCCGTCAAATATTTGGTGGGTGTAGACACCCGGCAGATATTTGACGGAACCCCTTCCGTCAAATATTTGGGGGGTGTAGACCCACCAAATATTTGACGGAACCCCTTCCGTCAAATATTCGGGGGCTGTACACCCACCAAATATTTGACGGAACCCCTGTACACCCACCAAATATTTGACGGAACTCCTTCCGTCAAATATTTGGGGGCTGTAGACCCACCAAATATTTGACGGAACCCCTTCCGTCAAATATTTGGGGGCTGTAGACCCACCAAATATGTGACGGAACCCCTTCCGTCAAATATTAGGGGGCTGTAGACCCACCAAATATGTGACGGAACCCCTTCCGTCAAATATTTGGGGGTTGTAGACCCACCAAATATTTGACGGAACCCCTTCCGTCAAATATTTGGGGGCTGTAGACCCACCAAATATTTGACGGAACCCCTTCCGTCAAATATTTGGGGGGTGTAGACCCACCAAATATTTGACGGAACCCCTTCCCTCAAATATTTGGGGGCTGTAAACCCACCAAATATTTGACGGAACCCCTTCGGTCAAATATTTGGGGGCTGTACACCCACCAAATGTTTGACGGAAACCCTGTACACGCACCAAATATTTGACGGAACCCCTGTAGACCCTCCAAATATTTGACGGAACCCCTTCCGTCAAATATTTGGGGGGTGTAGACCCTCCAAATATTTGACGGAACCCCTTCCGTCAAATATTTGGGGGCTGTAGACCCACCAAATATGTGACGGAACCCCTTCCGTCAAATATTTCGGGGCTGTACACCCGGCAGATATTTGACGGAACCCCTTCCGTCAAATATTTGGGGGGTGTAGACCCACCAAATATTTGACGGAACCCCTTCCGTCAAATATTTGGTGGGTGTAGACACCCAGCAGATATTTGACGGAACCCCTTCCGTCAAATATTTGGGGGATGTAGACCCACCAAATATTTGACGGAACCCCTTCCGTCAAATATTTGGGGGGTGTAGACCCTCCAAATATTTGACGGAACCCCTTCCGTCAAATATTTGGGGGCTGTAGACCCACCAAATATGTGACGGAACCCCTTCCGTCAAATATTTGGGGACTGTACACCCGGCATATATTTGACGGAACCCCTTCCGTCAAATATTTGGGGGGTCTAGACCCACCAAATATTTGACGGAACCCCTTCCGTCAAATATTTGGTGGGTGTAGACACCCAGCAGATATTTGACGGAACCCCTTCCGTCAAATATTTGGGGGGTGTAGACCCACCAAATATTTGACGGAACCCCTTCCGTCAAATATTTGGGGGCTGTACACCCACCAAATATTTGACAGAACCCCTGTACACCCACCAAATATTTGACGGAACCCCGTCCGTCAAATATTTGGGGGCTGTAGACCCACCAAATATTTGACGGAACCCCTTCCGTCAAATATTTGGGGGCTGTAGACCCACCAAATATGTGACGGAACCCCTTCCGTCAAATATTTGGGGGCTGTAGACCCACCAAATACTTGACGGAACCCCTTCTGTCAAATATTTGGGGGGTGTAGACCCACCAAATATTTGACGGAACCCCTTCCGTCAAATATTTGGTGGGTGTAGACACCCGGCAGATATTTGACGGAACCCCTTCCGTCAAATATTTGGGGGGTGTAGACCCACCAAATATTTGACGGAACCCCTTCCGTCAAATATTTGGGGGCTGTACACCCACCAAATATTTGACGGAACCCCTGTACACCCACCAAATATTTGATGGAACCCCTTCCGTCAAATATTTGGGGGCTGTAGACCCACCAAATATTTGACGGAACCCCTTCCGTCAAATATTTGGGGGCTGTAGACCCACCAAATATGTGACGGAACCCCTTCCGTCAAATATTTGGGGGCTGTAGACCCACCAAATATGTGACGGAACCCCTTCCGTCAAATATTTGGGGGTTGTAGACCCACCAAATATTTGACGGAACCCCTTCCGTCAAATATTTGGGGGCTGTAGACCCACCAAATATTTGACGGAACCCCTTCCGTCAAATATTTGGGGGGTGTAGACCCACCAAGTATTTGACGGAACCCCTTCCGTCAAATATTTGGGGGCTGTAGACCCACCAAATATTTGACGGAACCCCTTCCGTCAAATATTTGGGGGGTGTAGACCCACCAAATATTTGACGGAACCCCTTCCGTCAAATATTTGGGGGGTGTAGACCCTCCAAATATTTGACGGAACCCCTTCCGTCAAATATTTGGGGGCTGTACACCCACCAGATATTTCACGGAACCCCTTCCGTCAAATATTTGGGGGCTGTACACCCACCAGATATTTGACCGAACCCCTTCCGTCAAATATTTGGGGGGTGTAGACCCACCAAATATTTGACGGAACCCCTTCCGTCAAATATTTGGTGGGTGTAGACCCACCAAATGTTTGACGGAACCCCTTCCGTCAAATATTTGGGGGCTGTACACCCACCAGATATTTGACGGAACCCCTTCCGTAAAATATTTGGGGGCTGTACACCCATCAGATATTTGACGGAACCCCTGTACACCCACCAAATATTTGACGGAACCCCTTCCGTCAAATAATTTCGGGGCTGTAGACCCCCCAAATATTTGACGGAACCCTTTCCGTCAAATATTTGGGGGCTGTAGACCCCCCAAATATTTGACGGACCCCTTCCGTCAAATATTTGGGGGTTGTAGACCCACCAAATATGTGACGGAACCCCTTCCGTCAAATATTTGGTGGGTCTACAGCCCCCAAATATTTGACGTAAGGGGTTCCGTCAAATATTTGGTGGGTGTAGACCCACCAAATATTTGACGGAACCCCTGCCGTCAAATGTTTGGGGGGTGTAGACCCACCAAATATTTGACGGAACCCCTTCCGTCAAATATATTTGGGGGGTGTAGACCCACCAAATATTTGACGGAACCCCTTCCGTCAAAAATTTGGGGGGTGTAGACCTACCAAATATTTGACGGAACCCCTTCCGTCAAATATTTGGGGGCTGTACACCCACCAGATATTTGACGGAACCCCTTCCGTCAAATATTTGGGGGCTGTACACCCACCAGATATTTGACGGAACCCCTTCCGTCAAATATTTGGGGGGTGTAGACCCACCAAATATTTGACGGAACCCCTTCCTTCAATTATTTGGTGGGTGTAGACCCACCAAATATTTGACGGAACCCCTTCCGTCAAATATTTGGGGGCTGTACACCCAGCAGATATTTGACGGAACCCCTTCCGTCAAATATTTGGGGGCTGTACACCCACCAGATATTTGACGGAACCCCTGTACACCCACCAAATATTTGACGGAACCCCTTCCGTCAAATATTTGGGGGGTGTAGACCCACCAAACATTTGACGGAACCCCTTCCGTCAAATATTTGGGGGGTGTAGACCCACCAAATATTTGACGGAACCCCTTCCGTCAAATATTTGGTGGGTGTAGACCCACCAAATGTTTGACGGAACCCCTTCCGTCAAATATTTGGGGGCTGTACACCCACCAGATATTTGACGGAACCCCTTCCGTAAAATATTTGGGGGCTGTACACCCATCAGATATTTGACGGAACCCCTGTACACCCACCAAATATTTGACGGAACCCCTTCCGTCAAATAATTTCGGGGCTGTAGACCCCCCAAATATTTGACGGAACCCTTTCCGTCAAATATTTGGGGGCTGTAGACCCCCCAAATATTTGACGGACCCCTTCCGTCAAATATTTGGGGGTTGTAGACCCACCAAATATGTGACGGAACCCCTTCCGTCAAATATTTGGTGGGTCTACAGCCCCCAAATATTTGACGTAAGGGGTTCCGTCAAATATTTGGTGGGTGTAGACCCACCAAATATTTGACGGAACCCCTGCCGTCAAATGTTTGGGGGGTGTAGACCCACCAAATATTTGACGGAACCCCTTCCGTCAAATATATTTGGGGGGTGTAGACCCACCAAATATTTGACGGAACCCCTTCCGTCAAAAATTTGGGGGGTGTAGACCTACCAAATATTTGACGGAACCCCTTCCGTCAAATATTTGGGGGCTGTACACCCACCAGATATTTGACGGAACCCCTTCCGTCAAATATTTGGGGGCTGTACACCCACCAGATATTTGACGGAACCCCTTCCGTCAAATATTTGGGGGGTGTAGACCCACCAAATATTTGACGGAACCCCTTCCTTCAATTATTTGGTGGGTGTAGACCCACCAAATATTTGACGGAACCCCTTCCGTCAAATATTTGGGGGCTGTACACCCAGCAGATATTTGACGGAACCCCTTCCGTCAAATATTTGGGGGCTGTACACCCACCAGATATTTGACGGAACCCCTGTACACCCACCAAATATTTGACGGAACCCCTTCCGTCAAATATTTGGGGGGTGTAGACCCACCAAACATTTGACGGAACCCCTTCCGTCAAATATTTGGGGGGTGTAGACCCACCAAATATTTGACGGAACCCCTTCCGTGAAATATTTGGGGGCTGTAGACCCCCCAAATATTTGACAGAACCCCTTCCGTCAAATATTTGGGGGCTGTAGACCCACCAAATATGTGACGGAACCCCTTCCGTCAAATAATCGGGGGGTGTAGACCCACCAAATATTTGACGGAACCCCTTCCGTCAAATATTTGGGGGGTGTAGACCCTCCAAATATTTGACGGAACCCCTTCCGTCAAATATTTGGGGGGTGTAGACCCACCAAATATTTGACGGAACCCCTTCCGTCAAATATTTGGGGGCTGTACACCCACCAAATATTTGACGGAACCCCTGTACACCCACCAAATATTTGACGGAACCCCGTCCGTCAAATATTTGGGGGCTGTAGACCCACCAAATATTTGACGGAACCCCTTCCGTCAAATATTTGGGGGCTGTAGACCCACCAAATATGTGACGGAACCCCTTCCGTCAAATATTTGGGGGCTGTAGACCCACCAAATATGTGACGGAACCCCTTCCGTCAAATATTTGGGGGTTGTAGACCCACCAAATATTTGACGGAACCCCTTCCGTCAAATATTTGGGGGCTGTAGACCCACCAAATATTTGACGGAACCCCTTCCGTCAAATATTTGGGGGCTATACACCCACCAAATACTTGACGGAACCCCTTCTGTCAAATATTTGGGGGGTGTAGACCCACCAAATATTTGACGGAACCCCTTCCGTCAAATATTTGGTGGGTGTAGACACCCGGCAGATATTTGACGGAACCCCTTCCGTCAAATATTTGGGGGGTGTAGACCCACCAAATATTTGACGGAACCCCTTCCGTCAAATATTTGGGGGCTGTACACCCACCAAATATTTGACGGAACCCCTGTACACCCACCAAATATTTGACGGAACCCCTTCCGTCAAAAATTTGGGGGCTGTAGACCCACCAAATATTTGACGGAACCCCTTCCGTCAAATATTTGGGGGCTGTAGACCCACCAAATATGTGACGGAACCCCTTCCGTCAAATATTTGGGGGGTGTAGACCCACCAAGTATTTGACGGAACCCCTTCCGTCAAATATTTGGGGGCTGTAGACCCACCAAATATTTGACGGAACCCCTTCCGTCAAATATTTGGGGGCTGTAGACCCACCAAATATTTGACGGAACCCCTTCCGTCAAATATTTGGGGGGTGTAGACCCTCCAAATATTTGACGGAACCCCTTCCGTCAAATATTTGGGGGCTGTACACCCACCAGATATTTGACGGAACCCCTTCCGTCGAATATTTGGGGGCTGTACACCCACCAGATATTTGACCGAACCCCTTCCGTCAAATATTTGGGGGGTGTAGACCTACCAAATATTTGACGGAACCCCTTCCGTCAAATATTTGGGGGCTGTAGACCCACCAGATATTTGACGGAACCCCTTCTGTCAAATATTTGGGGGCTGTACACCCATCAGATATTTGACGGAACCCCTGTACACCCACCAAATATTTGACGGAACCCCTTCCGTCAAATATTTGGGGGCTGTAGACCCCCCAAATATTTGACGGAACCCCTTCCGTCAAATATTTGGGGGCTGTAGACCCCCCAAATATTTGACGGACCCCTTCCGTCAAATATTTGGGGGTTGTAGACCCACCAAATATTTGACGGAACCCCTTCCGTCAAATATATTTGGGGGGTGTAGACCCACCAAATATTTGACGGAACCCCTTCCGTCAAATATTTGGGGGGTGTAGACCTACCAAATATTTGACGGAACCCCTTCCGTCAAATATTTGGGGGCTGTACACCCACCAGATATTTGACGGAACCCCTTCTGTCAAATATTTGGGGGCTGTACACCCACCAGATATTTGACGGAACCCCTTCCGTCAAATATTTGGGGGGTGTAGACCCACCAAATATTTGACGGAACCCCTTCCTTCAATTATTTGGTGGGTGTAGACCCACCAAATATTTGACGGAACCCCTTCCGTCAAATATTTGGGGGCTGTACACCCAGCAGATATTTGACGGAACCCCTTCCGTCAAATATTTGGGAGCTGTACACCCACCAGATATTTGACGGAACCCCTGTACACCCACCAAATATTTGACGGAACCCCTTCCGTCAAATATTTGGGGGGTGTAGACCCACCAAACATTTGACGGAACCCCTTCCGTCAAATATTTGGGGGGTGTAGACCCACCAAATATTTGACGGACCCCCTTCCGTGAAATATTTGGGGGCTGTAGACCCCCCAAATATTTGACAGAACCCCTTCCGTCAAATATTTGGGGGCTGTAGACCCACCAAATATGTGACGGAACCCCTTCCGTCAAATAATCGGGGGGTGTAGACCCACCAAATATTTGACGGAACCCCTTCCGTCAAATATTTGGGGGGTGTAGACCCTCCAAATATTTGACGGAACCCCTTCCGTCAAATATTTGGGGGGTGTAGACCCATCAAATATTTGACGGAACCCCTTCCGTCAAATATTTGGTGGGTGTAGACCCACCAAATATTTGACGGAACCCCTTCCGTCAAATATTTGAAGGCTGTACAACCACCAGATATTTGACGGAACCCTTTCCGTCAAATATTTGGAAGCTGTACACCCATCAGATATTTGACGGAAATCCTGTACAGCCACCAAATATTTGACGGAACCCCTTCCGTCAAATATTTGGGGGCTGTAGACCCCCCAAATATTTGACGGACCCCTTCCGTCAAATATTTGGGGGCTGTAGACCCACCAAATATGTGACGGAACCCCTTCCGTCAAATGTTTGGGGGGTGTAGACCCACCAAATATTTGACGGAACCCCTTCCGTCAAACATATTTGGGGGGTGTAGACCCACCAGATATTTGACGGAACCCCTTCCGTCAAATATATTTGGGGGGTGTAGACCCACCAAATATTTGACGGAACCCCTTCCGTCAAATATTTGGGGGCTGTACACCCACCAGATATTTGACGGAACCCCTTCCGTCAAATATTTGGGGGGTGTAGACCCACCAAATATTTGACGGCCCCCCTTCCGTCAATTATTTGGTGGGTGTAGACCCACCAAATATTTGACGGAACCCCTTCCGTCAAATATTTGGGGGCTGTACACCCAGCAGATATTTGACCGAACCCCTTCCGTCAAATATTTGGGGGCTGTACACCCACCAGATATTTGACGGAACCCCTGTACACCCACCAAATATTTGACGGAACCCCTTCCGTCAAATATTTGGGGGGTGTAGACCCACCAAACATTTGACGGAACCCCTTCCGTCAAATATTTGGGGGCTGTAGACCCACCAAATATTTGACGGAACCCCTTCCGTCAAATATTTGGGGGCTGTAGACCCCCCAAATATTTGACGGAACCCCTTCCGTCAAATATTTGGGGGCGGTAGACCCACCAAATATGCGACGGAAGCCCTTCCGTCAAATATTTGGGGGCTGTACACCCACCAAATGTTTGACGGAACCCCTTCCGTCAAATCTTTGGGGGGTGTAGACCCACCAAATATTTGACGGAACCCCTTCCGTCAAATATTAGGGGGGTGTAGACCCACCAAATATTTGACGGAACCCCTTCCGTCAAATATTTGGGGCCTGTAGACCCACCAAATATTTGACGGAACCCCTTCCGTCAAATATTTGGGGGCTGTACACCCACCAGATATTTGACGGAACCCCTTCCGTCAAATATTTGGGGGCTGTACACCCACCAGATATTTGACGGAACCCCTGTAGACCCACCAAATATTTGACGGAACCCCTTCCGTCAAATACTTGGGGGGTGTAAACCCACCAAATATTTGACGGAACCCCTTCCGTCAAATATTTGGGGGCTGTAGACCCACCAAATATTTGACGGAACCCCTTCCGTCAAATATTTGGGGGCCGTAGACCCCCCAAATATTTGACGGAACCCCTTCCGTGAAATATTTGGGGGCTGTAGACCCACCAAATATGTGACGGAACCCCTTCCGTCAAATATTTGGGGGCTGTACACCCACCAAATATTTGACGGAACCCCTTCCGTCAAATATTTGGGGGCCGTAGACCCACCAAATATTTGACGGAACCCCTTCCGTCAAATATTTGGGGGCTGTAGACCCACCAAATATTTGACGGAACCGATTCCGTCAAATATTTGGGGGCTGTACACCCACCAGATATTTGACGGAACCCCTTCCGTCAAATATTTGGGGGCTGTAGACCCCCCAAATATTTGACGGAACCCCTTCCGTCAAATATTTGGGGGCTGTAGACCCACCAAATATGTGACGGAACCCCTTCCGTCAAATATTTGGGGGCTGTAGACCCACCAAATATTTGACAGAACCCCTTCCGTCAAATATTTGGGGGGTGTAGACCCACCAAATATTTGACGGAACCCCTTCCGTCAAATATTTGGTGGGTGTAGACCCACCAAATGTTTGACGGAACCCCTTCCGTCAAATATTTGGGGGCTGTACACCCACCAGATATTTGACGGAACCCCTTCCGTCAAATATTTGGGGGCTGTAGACCCCCCAAATATTTGACGGAACCCCTTCCGTCAAATATTGGGGGGCTGTAGACCCCCCAAATATTTGACGGAACCCCTCTACACCCACCAAATATTTGACGCAACCCCTTCCGTCAAATATTTGGGGGGTGTAGACCCACCAAATATTTGACGGAACCCCTTCCGTCAAATATTTGGGGGGTGTAGACCCTCCAAATATTTGACGGAACCCCTTCCGTCAAATATTTTGGGGGTGTAGACACCCCAAATTGTCATGTATTGTCATGTATCGTTGTTGAACGGCAATTATCGTTGGCGTGTCTTCAACCTCCTTTTTGGGCATCCCCACCCTGAAGACCTTGGAGACCGCCTTCAATCTTGGGCAGTCAGGCATGGGCACATTCGTACCCCAGCGGACAAACATAACGAACGCACAGTGCAGCAAACCTAGTGGTGATCACATGTGTGTACTCTTTCCCACATCTCATTAGGCATGCTCTGGGCATGTGTACTCACGTCCCCTACCCTTGAAGCACTCTGTGTTGCAGTTGGGGAAGGGGGGGGTGCGCCTTGTGCCAGCGCCATGGCTGGCACAGAGGCGTCCATAGGCACGCTCTGGGCATGCATAGGCCTGTTCCTGATGTACCCCACCATTTTGGGGGTGTAGACCCCCCAAATATTTGACGGAACCCCTTCCGTGGAATATTTTGGGGCTGTAGACACCCCAAATTGTCATGTATTGTCCCGTATCATTGTTGAACGGCAATTATCGTTGGCGTGTCTTCAACCTCCTTTTTGGGCATCCCCACCCTGAAGACCTTGGAGACCTCCTTCAATCTTGGACAGTCAGGCATGGGCACATTCGTACCGCAGCGGACAAACATAATGAACGCACAGTGCAGCAAACCTAGTGGTGATCACATGTGTGTACTCTTTCCCGCTGGTGCTGTGGCCGGTACTGTTGTGATGTGCCAGGGATGGTCAGAGGCCATGGGTCAATGCATGTTCTTCTACATAAAGGGCTAGTGGCGCCCCAGAATGTAATCTTTCACCCCGTGGGGCAGCTTGCGCCACACACATTGGGGGGCTTCCTCCTCGTGCACCGGAAGCGGTGCACACACCCCAAGGGTCCCAGGGCAAGGGTGCACACCATGGAGCAGGGACGCCACGTACACACCAATAGGGGTGCGGAATTCCGCACACAAGAACGGCAGGGAATCCAGGCACGCGTACGCGTCCTGCCACAAGGGCAGGTGGATCGTGCGGTACGCCCCTACTGACTCCTTGTTGCTGTACTTTTGCTTCCAGAAGAGGGGCCTTCCCACCAGGTGCTGGACGAGTCGCTGCTCCCACACGTCAAGCTTGGATGTGTGGGTTACCCTCACCAGCCCCCCCCAGTCCCCCTCTCCCCTGTCCCCTTGTCCATCGTCCTCAACCAAGACGTACGGGAGCGCCCATTCGGTGAAGTCAGGCAGGATGACCCCCAGAAGGCGGGGTTTCACAATGTTCCCCCGTGCATCCCTCAGAGAAACAGACACCTCATCCTTCCGCTTGTTGGCCATGATGCGCTCAAAGTCAAGCAAGTGATCCGCACTGCCTGGTTGATACCCCCATAGGTCCCGTGCCCTCTTGTGCCTCCTCCATGGCTTCCACAGCCAGTGCCCCATCACCCCCCCAGCCAACCGGTAGATTGTGCCATGCACAATCTTCTCCACAGTTGCGGCCTCCCTCAGAACCACTGCCAGCTCAAGAGTGTCGCTCACAGTCCCAGAGGCTGCTTCCCACTGCATCGCGTGCAGTGCCTCGAGCCCTACACCAGGGGTGGGGTGGGTGGTCCACCGTGCAAAGTGCCCGAAGAGGTGCAGCTCCGACTGCGCCCTGCTGGTCAGGGTGTTTGACCGCCAGATGTCGTGCATGATCCCTGGTGTCTTGGACACCAGGGAGGCCAGGATCACTGGGGCTTGCAGCCCCTGGAACCTATCGAGGGTCGCAACCGTGCTGAGGAGGTTTACATGATGGGTGTGCCACTTGCGGCCAACAGACGCCACGCAGTGTTTCAGCCACACCATCTGTGCGTAGTGAGTCGTCCTTACCGCTACCGACTGTGCTGGGTAGGTCCCTTTCCTGGCAGCATACTCCAAAAAATGGCACACCGGCAGCCTTCTCCATGCTCAGGCCCCCCTTGTTTAGCAACGCCGGATCCATTCGCAGGGTGGCCCATGCTTCCTGTACGTCGTGCCACATTCTACCTAGGTCCTGTGCCCCCAAAGTCTGCTCCAACTCCCCCCACCAAGTGGACCTAGCGAGGTCCACAATGCGGATGGGGTTGTTCAGGATTGGGTCGGGGAGGGGGTGCTCAGATGAGTGGTAGTGGCCAACTGCCCCCCCCGTAAACAAGGCACGCATGACCGTGGCCAGCGGCTGGGTCATCCGGTACTGTTGTACCAGGATACTGGCCCGGCAGCGCGTGCGGTACAAAAAGAATTGCAAGGTGCTGGTGGTGCAAAACCGATGCGAATCATGCCAATGCACTTCCGGGCCACGACCGTCCATTACAACCCCGTTGAACTTGAAGGTGTCCGCCCGTGGCCATGCCACTCTCTGGGGGACTACGTCAAGCCCCTCAGCCTCACACCAACTTGCCAAAAGCTGGACGTGGCTGTAGGGCCGCAACTGCCCTGGGTCACCACACAGCAGACATTGGCTGCCCATGGCGGCCAAGTCCAGGCCTACAGGGATGCTGTGCCTCGACGCCTCATCCACGAAGCTGAACGCGAACCTGGTTTTTTCCTGCCCTTTCCCAAGCAGCATCTTGTGCCGGTTAGCAACCATCCCAGCCGTGGCAAACAGAACACCGCAGGAGTTGAGGGCACATTTGAGGTTAGGCTTGCAACCTGGGGTCTTGCCCAAGGTCTTCTGCACCTCCTCCTGGTCGAAGGGTGCCAGGCCTGTTGGGGCAGTAGCCCATTGGGCTCGGAGGCGCAACCAGGGGGCTGGGTGCTCGCCAAGCACCTTCTCACGAAACACACTGTCCTTGTAACACTGCTCGTGAACGCGTGCCAACAACATGTCGACTTGTGCGTTCGTGGATGCAGTCACCAACACGCATGCGCGGGGTTGGGTATCTGACTCAGGTCCCCCCACCTCCCTGCCCATGTTCCACGTACTCCGGTCAGCAGGTTCAGGGTTCTGGGCGACCAGGAGGCCTTGCTGCCATAGCACGGCCTTGATGCATGCCACCAAAGTCTCCGACTTCCCTGTGCCAGCACCACCAGTCAATGCCGTGATGCATGACTCATCCAACACCTGCCGCACAGCCAACGCCTGTGAGGGATTTAGCCCGTGCTGTTTGACAAGGTGTTTCACGATGTCTGGTCCTCGGTCGACAGGGGAGGCGTGTCCCTCGGTTCGGCCCGCATGTTTGCCAGCAGTTGGGGCTACGCTTCTCCGTCCTGGATCTCCCTACGCAAGGTCTGAAAGGCACCTGTGTCGGGGACAACCTTACACCAATAGGTGTCAGCGAGATTGGTGCGTGGCTAATTGGCACAGCTGATCCAAACACGCTGTCCTGAGATGCCATCTCCATGCACCCTCGCCTCCAGGTCCGGCTTGTTTTTATCCCAGTGGTGGTTGCTGCAGATCCAGCCACGCACCATGTCACCATCGGACAGCTCATAGTTGCCCCAGACCTCCATTTGGGAGGCCCATTGTGGCGGTGGGGGAGCATTCCCATCCCCATCGCCATCACCGTGGGGCCTCCATTCCTCAAAGGCCAGGCGCCGCTTGGTGCCGTTCTTGTCTGCCCACACCTCAGCGGCCGCCATCTCATGGACGGTGTACACCTCTGATGCTTTGGTCACGAACTTGTCGTGGTCAAGCCACCGTTGCGCAAACCCTTCGACAAGGTTGTCATCGG
This sequence comes from Eutreptiella sp. 'Long Island Sound 2002', assembly GCA_964036045.1. Classification (NCBI taxonomy): domain Eukaryota; phylum Euglenozoa; class Euglenophyceae; order Eutreptiales; family Eutreptiaceae; genus Eutreptiella; species Eutreptiella sp. 'Long Island Sound 2002'. Next base: position 113,635,605 of record OZ038379.1, read on the forward strand.
GCCCGTAGTCCATGTTGTTCAACGTGGCCGTAGTGGGCAACAGTGTTGGCTGCTGAGGCTGAGCAGCCCATGGTGGTTGTGAAGAGGGTTGAGCTCCTTGTGGCGCACCCGAGTCGACCGGCGCCATGGCCGGGACAGGGGCGGATTGCTGCGGCTCGGGGGCACGCATTGCTGGTGCAGAGGGTTGGGTACCCTGTGGCGCGCCCGAGTCAGCCGGCGCCATGGCCGGGACAGGGGCGGATTGCTGCGGCTCGGGGGCGCGCAATGATGGTGCAGAGGGTTGGGCACCCTGTGGCGCGCCCGAGTCCACCGGCGCCATGGCCGGGACATGGGCGGATTGCTGCGGCTCAGGGGCGCGCAATGATGGTGCAGAGGGTTGGGCACCCTGTGGCGCGCCCGAGTCCACCGGCGCCATGGCCGGGACAGGGGCGGATTGCTGCGGCTCAGAGGGCGCGCAATGATGGTGGTTGTGCCGAGGGTTGCGGTGGGATCATGACGAAATCCACACCCCCGGGTGGCGGCTAGGGCGGTGCCTGTGGGGGGGCAGAGGGTCGCGCGCCCCTGTCAGCCGGCGCTAGGGCCGGGAGAGGGGCGGAGTGTAGCGCCTCTGGGGCGCGCGGTTGAGGTGCCATTGCCTTTGGGGGGGCAGAGTGCGGCGCGCCCCTGTCAGCCGGCGCCAGGGCCGGGACAGGGGCAGACTGTGGCGCCTCTGGGGCGCCCGGTTGAGTTGCCAGTGCCTTTTGGGGGGCACAGTGCGGCGCGCCCCTGTCAGCCGGCGCGCGGGCCGGGACAGGGGCGGAGGCGTGCGCCTCTGGGGCGTGCGATGGTGATGGTGATGGTGATGGTGGTGGTGCCGTTGCCTTCGGCTTCGGCTTTGCACCATACTTGGTCTTGGCGAGCCATTTTGGAGCCATTTGGAAGAGTGCCCTACGAGTAAGAGACGCTCGGCGCACACTGCCCGAAGAGCTGGAAATTCGAACGTCTCGCCGAAGTCTTGGGTCGCTGCAGGGGGGCTTGCGCAGGGAGCAATGACCCAAATTGCGGGGGGGCGGACTGAGACGCACGCCGCTGGAGCAACGAACCGTACTGCGGGGTGGGGCATGGCCTTGGGGCGGGAGCCAGTGGGATGAGTGAGGTACGGCGGTGCCTGCTATATTGGGTCAGCGTCACCTGATTACTTGGTGGAGGGGGCAGCGGCCGACGTGGCACAGGTGGCGGGGCTGGCTTGGGGATACGGGGGGTACTTGGGGTGGCACACACGATTTCAAGTACCACTGCTGCATGCTCCTCGTCCCTGCTGAGGAAATGCGAACGACTAATTCGCATGCCCTCCTGCCACACCCGCAGGGGGTTTTTCTTGGGCTGCTGCACAGCAAACCGGTACATCGCTCGGCGGTTCAGCACCCCGTCTACGAAGTACTGGACCCCACCCCCGTGATTCTCCCGGATGAGCTGCAGTGTTTTGGCACTGTAGGGCCCGTGTACAGTGGGCTTTGGGGGGGTGGGCGGGTCCTTGGGTACATACTTGGGGGGTTGCGAGGGGGACGGCGGTGGCACGGCAGTGCACATCAGGGCCTCCTCCACGGCTTCCAGGGCTACCAGGTATGGGGTTGGGGGGGCAGAGTGCGGCGCGCCCCATGTCAGCCGGCGCCAGGGCCGGGACAGGGGCACACTGTGGCGCCTCTGGGGCGCCCGGTTGAGTTAATGTGGTTGGGGTCGGGTTAATGTGGGGTCTGCGTGGAGGACTTACGGGCATTGGAGAGGTTGTTGGTGCACGGCAGGGTGAAGGGGGAGAGGGAGGCGGTGTTGGCAATGGAGGCTGGGGGGAGGCCAGTTCGCTGAGACACTTCTCAGCATCAGAGTCCCACGGTGGTGATGGGGGTTGGTCTCCAAACCGCAAGAGCTCGGGCAGATCCCCCCAACCGCATTCCGGGAACGAAGGGCTGGAGGGGGCGGAAGAGGCCACACTAAGGGGGCTAGACGACATGGCAAAGTGCAGCCCGCAGTGTCTGGGTCAGAGACGCAACGGTCTAGACCCTAGACGCGCTTCCTCGCCTCAAGGGTCAAGGGTCGATAACAAAAGAGTGCCCTATGTGTAGAAGAGGCTCAACGCACACTTGTCTCCTAGGCAATACACGCATTTCCCTTTGTGTCGAGAGAGACATGCACAACAAGGAACAGTTAAGCGTTGAAGGGACATAGGTACCAGGAGCATGTGACATGGGACCCCTTCTCAGTAGCGGGCAGCATGTTCATTATTGAAGGGGTCTATGGTCATAGGCGCCATGGCCTAGACCACGGACGTACTAAACACCTCAAGGGTGTTGTGCATGATCCACCAAATAAAGTAAAATCAAGTGCGATAAAACCAAATCATACCATGAAATCACAACCACATTAAATCAATGGACCACCAGTACCCACATAGCAGAGCCGCTTCTCAGTTTTTTTTTTGGCTGACAGTGGGAATTCTGCATCACCCAACTCAAATGCAGTGCGTCACATTGGACAGTACTGCGCCCAGCAAGGCAGAATGAAAAAGAAACCTTGGGGCCGGAATCTGCGCAATGACCCACACAAGCTGTCAAGGTAGGGGCTGGCGTATGTTGTGCAGCACAAGGGTGCAGTAGGGCTGATTGCAGTGGTCTTTGGCAAGTTTGGCAAACATGCAGATCCGTTGGAGTATGGGGAGATGCCTGGCTCCATCCAACAAAATAGGGCCTATGACAGTAGGCCCTGGACAGATTGTTCCCACATGGCTGACACATCATCGAAGGGGATGCATACGTGGAAACATGGAAGCAAATACGAGGAAATTGGAACCCCTTCTCAGTTGTTGTCAGCACATTCCTCATCGAAGGGGTCTGTGGTCGTAGGCGCTAGGGCCTAGACCATGGACATACCAAACACCTCGAAGGGTGTTTTTCAGGAACAAACAGCACACGTTCAAATACACCTTCAAAAGAAATGCAATGCGACACGTGGCACCAAAGTTGCAAATGTTCACGACTTACACCATAACACACCTCTGAGAATTGTAGTCTGTGGGTAATCTGTAGTCTGTGATTTTTTCCATGTTTTTCCACTACACACAGAACCAACACAACATCGAACATCACAGACACACACCATGTGATGCTGACATTGAAAGAGGCAAGGCAGGCTTTTCCACACCATTGCGCATGGGGTTGCGTGGGGGGTGTGTTCCCTACACTGTGGATTTCTCTGCATGGTTTTCCAAACTTCCTCAAGAAACACCACGGCAAGACGGAGGACGACAAGACAGAGCACAGGGGTTTTAATGGTCGTCACCGGATCCTGCAATGAACAACAAAGCGTGAGCACGGCATAGTGCAGCACATTGCAATGAGCCTTCGGGGCTGGGACAGAGGGGCGGTTTAAAACAAGGAAGTCAAATTCGAAATCACTGCAAGACCCCTTCTCAGATGTATGTTGCTTGGTTTTCAAAATGGTTGCTGGCCGTTGGAGGACATGGTGCACATTCTGGTGGACATGGTACACTGACTGCTGGGGGCAATCCCATTCCTCGGCCGCAAATCTGCAAAGCTCCGTCCGCACAAAACAGGTCCTAAGAAACAGGTCCCTGCGGGGTCGACACTGAAGACCCACGCGTGACGGAGCAGCACATGTAAATTGTCATGCATCGTCATTGAAGGGGCTCACAGTCAGCAAATTGTAATTGGTTGCAGGAGCAAACGTGCCAGAACCCCTTCTTAGTTGTGATCAACGCGTTCATCATTGAAGGGGTCTCTGGTCTAAGGCGCAAAGGCCTAGACCACAAACAATCAAAAACACCTCAAGGGCGTTGTACACAAACAAATTGTCTCCTCAAACAACCAAAATCAGAATCAACTTGAAGTTGTCACATACATTGTCAACAACAGGTGTGCAATTGGTTTCCAAATGCGGGGGTTTGTTTTTTCCGTGGCACCTTTTTCCCTTGGGGGGGGGGGGTTGAAAGCACCCGATAGTGGGGGGGGGGGGGGGCGGGGGGGTCACGGGGGGGGTTTCCTGTGAAGAGTTTGGTGATGACAAGGGCGGGGGGGGGGGGGGGGGTTGATGTAGTGCATAATCAAGGGGTTGGGGGAGGGGGGTTCATGGTCTGGTAATGATGGTCCATAAAAGTCTGATGTCTGATGTGTGATAGCCGACTAGGTCGCTATACACATAGCTGGTCCCCCTTTCCCGCGCCCCTTGCCGTGCTTCCTGGCTCCCGCCGTGTCCCGTCTGCCCCTGCTGTCTGCCCCTGCTGTGGCGCGTTGGTGTCCTTTGTTTTTTTTTTTTTACCTCTACCGCTCGCCACTCGTCTCTCCCCCCGGCGTTTCGGTCTGTCCTCTGCCCCCCCACATGTCCCCTCGCCGTCTCCTCGCTGCCCTCGCCCCTTTCTTGGGCGGGTGGAGGAGTAAGGGGTGGGGGGGGGGGGCGTCCTCGCTGTCCGTCCTCTGGCGTAAGCACGTCGCAAGCACGGCGCAGGCACGAGGCGCGGCACTGGTCCCTCTGCAGGGGGGGGGGGGGCTTGCCATGTGGCTCCCGTCGTCACCCCACCTTTCCTGCGGTCGCACCCCCGGTGGTCCCCCCGTTGGGGCTTGTACGGCGCGTGCTCCCTTTGGGCACGGTCGTGTGGTCCGTCCCGCACCCTCTCTCCGCTGCCTCCCCACCCTGCCGCGGTGTCCTCGGGGGGGGGGGTCCGCGTTCCGCTACCGTCATCCCCCTTGTCGCCCTTGTCGTCTTCCCTTTGTAGCACGCATGTCGCACGCATGACGCAAGCACGACGCAAGCACAGGGCGTGGCTGCAGCGGTGGGGGGGGGGGGTTTCCCTTTGGGGCCCCCATATCCCCGTGGTCGGGTACTTCACGAGCGTCCCATGCGGGCCCATGTCGCCCCGGCCTCCCCCCGTTTGCCGCGGTTTTGGTCCCTGTCTTCTCGCTTTCTTCCTCTGGCGCGTTGGTTTGCTTTGTTCGTGGTTGTTTTTTTTTTGCGTCTCCACCGCTCGCCGCCCGTCTCTTCCCCTGGCACGTCGGTCTGTCCTCTGTCCCCCCCCCATGGGCCCTCGCCTCCTCCTCGTTGTCCTCGCCCCTTTCCTTGGTGGGTGGGGGAGTAGGGGGTGGGGTGGGGGGCGCTCTCGCTGTCCGTCCTCCGGCGTAAGCACGTCGCAAGCACGGCGCAGGCACGAGGCGCGGCACTTGTCCCTCTGCTGGGGAGGGGGGCTTGCCGTGTGGCTCCCGTCGTCGCCCTTCCCACCCTGCGTTCGCTCCCCCGGTGCCCCCCCCGCTGGGGCTTGCACGGCGCGTGCTTCCTTAAAGGCTAGGGTGGCGAAGAGCCAAGCCAGCATAGCAGGCTATGGAAAAGGGGATGTAGACCAAAAGCAGCAACAATGAGCCCCGCACGCCCATCGTGCAATCTTTATTCGCAAGAGGTTGGGTAAGGTACCACAGATGAAATGGAAAAACGTGTTTTTCCAAAAGTGAGACTGGACCATTTGTGATGCTGAGACAAGTGTTTTTGGCTCATTTTGAGCCCTGTTGACGCGTTTTGGCCCATGGAAAATCCGAAAATGCCTAGAAGATTGCCTGTTATGCGAGCAAAATTGGATGAAAAATGGGTCAAAATTACGTTTTTGCAAATTTGATACTTGACCATTGGGGGTGCAAAAAGAAGTGAAATGTGCCCATTTTGAGACCTGTTTGACCCACTTCAGCCCCTTGCCGCCACATGTATGCACCAAGTTGTGCCCTTTGCACGTACCTTAGAGCCGTACGGTGGAGCCACCTAGAGTTGGGGAGAGGGGTGTAGATTAGAGAATATATATATATATATATATATATATATATATATATATATATATATATATATATATATATATATATATATACATATACATATACATATACATATACATATACATATACATATACATATACATATACATATACATATACATATACATATACATATACATAGTCATAACCACTTATCATGCCATCTACTGGAGTTACCGGGCATCTCGCGCCGACAGGTGGTTCCTGCCTCGCTCGATCCCGTGGGTCCCAGGGCAGCCTGAGGTGGCCCACGGCATGACGGAGGACCCAGAGGACCGGGGATACCGGCCAACCAGGCTTTGGGGGCATTGGCAACTGCATAGCGTTAGCATTAGCAACGGCGACGGACGCTGGCCCGTTTATTCGCCGGGGGTAAAGGGGCAAGGCTCAGCAACGCAGCAGCACAGCAACAAGCAGAAAGCAAGGGCGTCTCCTATGGGCGCAAAGCAGCAACCAGGGTACAAAGCAGCACGCATGCGGCGAAGCAAGAGCGGGCCCCTCTTTGTTCGCTTACCCCCGCAACCGTGGAGACGTTCACCACCCGTAACCCCACGTAATCCACTGCCTGCTGCGTACTCGTAACTGCCCACCACCCCTGACTCCACGTGACCCACTGCCAGCACGCAATAACCCGTAGAAGCACAGCCAGGATTTCTGGGAGGCTCCAGCCTAGCCTGGCCCTCAGCCTTCATCGCCTCCGTGTCCCCATAATGTACGCCGCCGACGCACCACAACGCACCACACCAGTCCCACCGTATGGTACAGAAACATGGCAGCAACTCTACCTTCTCCGTGGCCCTGAGCTGCACCCACACCCCAGATATATACCGTGTTGGCACTCCATGTCAGGGGCCAGTACCCAATCAGCTTCGAGGCACCCGCTCGCCCACGCATAATATAACGAGAGGGTTTACAGGGGGGACGCCGGCCGCCCCGCGACGGGAGTGGCGCAACCCGTGAATATCGCTGGCTGGGATTCGGGCTGGTGGGTGCCGTAGCTTGATTATCGACCCCCTGTAGGGGTACCCACCAGAGGCTCGCCCCGGGCCGTGGTAACCAGGTGCACCTCATCTGGCCCACATACGTTGCCCTGGCGCCTACCCTTGACCCTTACCGGCACTGATTGGCCAGCTCCCGTGGTTGCGCCTCCTCCGCCACAGCAGCGGCCAGGCCGCAGGTTCGGCCCCCACCGACGACGTGGCGAGCCTACTTATAGCATTGGCCCGCGCGTCACCCCCTGGACCACTCTGCACGTCACCTCCAGCCGACCGGACAGGCGCCCCCCAGGAGTAAGCTGCTGTTGTGAAGACCATGTAGATTACACGTATATAGAGGCGACCGCATACTCGGTGCTACGCCGCCGTGTAGTACCGCCGTCGCAACGCCGATGCCACCCGCGAGCCGCCACCGCACGCACCACCGCAACCGCAAGGCCGTGGACAGACGGTTAGACTATGTACATGCCCTCAGGCAGTGTCCCTCTATACATATACATATACATATACATATACATATACATATACATATACATATACATATACATATACATATACATATACATATACATATACATACACATACACACACACACACACACACACACACATATATGGCATAAGGTGCTGCGCCCCCCCCCCCAACCCCTGTGACTTGGGGAGGATTGGAGGGCAAGTAAGGACCACAAGCCCTATTTTAAGGGTGGGGAACACAAATAAACACCTTTGAGAAGGGTTTTGGATAGTTGGGGTGGAGCATTTGGGCGCACAAAGTTGTGGCTAGGGCTAAAAATAGGGGATGACATCACCAAAAATAGGGTCCTAACCAGTGAACTAAAAATAGCAAAATATGCAAATTGGGCTCGAAAATTGGTACGCTGGGGTGTAGGTGCCCCTTCCCCTGCCCCTGGTGGGGCAAAAGGGTGATCAATGGATCCAATAGAAGGCATTGACGGCAATAGGCTGGGGGTTCTGTGGGTTTTGTGAGGTGAAGAGGGCTATTTTTAGGATTTTGAGGCTATTTTTGGGGATGATGTCACTCGGTAAGAAACACCTATGTTTAGCAACTTTTGAGGGTCAGAGTGGCCCACCACCGTCTCCAGTGCTCTAATTCCTCTTTTTTTAAATTTCTCGACCCAAAAATAGGGGGGGGGGTCCCTCACCCCAACCAACCCCCGGCCGGTGGGTCCCTAGAGGGGGGTCGGGCCGCAGCACCTTGTACATATATATATATATATATATATATATATATATATATATATATATTACTACACCCCTCTCCCCTTAAATCTAGCTAACAAGCAACAACAAGCAAGCAACAACAAGCAAGCAACAACAAGCAACAAGCAACAAGCACTTCTCCTCACCGTTTTGGCCATTGCTCCGCCTCATCGCTCCGGGCTCTACTCTACTCTAGCCATCTTGGAGCCCAGGTGGTGGCCTTGCCAAATCCACGTTTGAGCGGAAAACTCGCCGGTGGCAACCCGGGGCGGTGGCGCCAAGTCGGGAGGTGCCCTCCCAAATCTGCGCAGTTTTGGGCCAAAAACAGCCATTTTTCACCCAAAACAGCCCTAGTAAGGGTTCAAAACAGCCAAACGAAGGCAAACGGCTGCTACAATCACGTGCGGCTTAACTTTCTCGCGACCAAGGGACCTTTGGTGCCCTCTAACTCCACGATATGTCCGAGAAACGGCCCAACAAGGCGCCAAAAAGCCCCAAAAACTGCGCAATGTGCACCAGCACCCCGAAACCAAGAACGGGCCGCATCTTGGGCTACGTGGCTCAAAAACGAATTCCGAGGGCACCTAGTCCACCCGCAATCCCCCACTTTTTATGGTTTCCAAGTCTCAGAATCGCCCAACGAGACACGTAGACCCCCGTACCAGTGGTCACTTGGTGCAGCCGGAGGGCCGGCCAGCCCACGCACAGTGGGGGCCAACGGTGGGTCCACCAGGGTCCCCCAACAAGCAAGCAAGCAAGCACGTCACCATTCCGTTTTGGCCATTGCCCCTTCCCAACACCTCGGGCCTGACTCTACTTTAGCCATCCTAGAGCCTAGGTGGTGCCCTTGCCAAATCCAAGTTTTGAGCCAGAAACTCAGCGGTGGCGGCCTGGGGCGGGGGCGCCAAGTTGGGAAGGTCCCTCCGCAAATCTGCGCAGCTTTGGGCCAAAAACAGCCATTTTTCGCCCAAAACAGCCCTGGTAAGGGTTCAAAACAGCCAAACGAAGGCAAACGGCTGCTATACTCCACGTGCGGCTTGACTTTTTCGTGACCAAGGGACCTTTGGTGCCCTCTAACTCCACGATATGTCCGAGAAACGGCCCAAAAAGGCGCCAAAAAGCCCCAAAAACTGCGCAATGTGCACCAGCACCCCGAAACCAAGAACGGGCCGCATCTTGGACTACGTGGCTCAAAAACGAATTCCGAGGGCACCTAGTCCACCCGCAACCCCCCACCTTTTGTGGTTTCCAAGCCTCAGAATCGCCCAACGAGACACGTAGACCCCCGTACTAGTGGTCACTTGGTGCAGCCGGAGGGCCGGCCAGCCCACGCACAGTGGGGGCCAACGGTGGGTCCACCAGGGTCCCCAAGGCGAAAAAAAAGATTTTTTCCAAAGTTGTTCCTAGACCACTTGGGATGCTCAAACAAGTGTTTTTCGGCCGTTTTGAGCCCGTGGTGGCGCGTTTTGGGCCATGGAAAATCCCAAAATGCCTTGGAAATGGGCCGTTTTGGGACCAACAATGGGTCAAAAATGGGTCAAAAACGCGTTTTTCCAAAAATGATCCTGGACCATTCGAGATGCTCAAACAAGTGGTTTTAGCCCATTTTGAGCCCGTGGCGACGGAGTTTGGCTCATGGAAAATCCCAAAATGCCTTGAAAATGGGCCGTTTTGGGACCAAAAATGGGTCAAAAATGGGTCAAAACCGCATTTTTCCAAAAATGATCCCGGACCATTTATGATGCTCAAACAAGTGGTTTTAGCCCATTTTGAGCCCGTTTTGACCGAGTTTAGCCCCTTCCACCACATGTGGGCACCACTTTGTGCCCTTCGCACGTACCTTGGAGCAGTGTGGTGGAGCCACCTAGAGTTGGGAGAGGGGTGTAGATTGGAGGATATATATATATATATATATATATATATATATATATATATATATATATATATATATATATATATATATATATATATATATATATATATATATATATATATATATATATATATATATATATATATATATATATATATATATATATATATATATATATATATATATATATATATATATATATATATATATATATATATATATATATATATATATATATATATATATATATATATATATATATATATATATATATATATATATATATATATATATATATATATATATATATATTACTACACCCCTCTCCCCTTAAATCTAGCTAACAAGCAACAAGCAACAACAAGCAAGCAACAAGCACTTCTCCTCACCGTTTTGGCCATTGCTCCGCCTCATCGCTCCGGGCTCTACTCTACTCTAGCCATGTTGGAGCCTAGGTGGTGGCCTTGCCAAATCCAAGTTTTGAGCCAAAAACTCAGGGGTGGCGGCCCGGGGCGGGGGCGCCAAGTCGGGAGGTGCCCTCCCAAATCTGCGCAGCTTTGGGCCAAAAACAGCCATTTTTCGCCCAAAACAGCCCTAGTAAGGGTTCAAAACAGCCAAACGAAGGCAAACGGCTGCTACACTACACGTGCGGGTTGACTTTCTCGTGACCAAGGGACCTTTGGTGCCCTCTAACTCCACGATATGTTCGAGAAACGGCCCCAAAAGGCGCCAAAAAGCCCCAAAAACTGCGCAATGTGCACCAGCACCCCGAAACCAAGAACGGGCCGCATCTTGGGCTACGTGGCTCAAAAACGAATTCCGAGGGCACCTAGTCCACCCGCAATCCCCCACTTTTTATGGTTTCCACCCCTCAGAATCGCCCAACGAGACACGTAGACCCCCGTACCACTGGTCACTTGGTGCAGCCGGAGGGCCGGCCAGCCCACGCACAGTGGGGGCCAACGGTGGGTCCACCAGGGTCCCCGGGGCGAAAAAAATCATTTTTTCCAAAGTTGTTCCTAGACCACTTGGGATGCTCAAACAAGTGTTTTTGGGCCATTTTGAGCCGGTCGTGGCGCGTTTTGGGCCATGGAAAATCCCAAAATGCCGTGAAAATGAGCCGTTTTGGGACCAAAAATGGGTCAAAAATGGGTCAAAAACGTATTTTTACAAAAATGACTCTGGACCATTTATGATGCTCAAACAAGTGGTTTTAGTCCATTTTGAGCCCGTGCCGACGGGTTTTGGCTCATGGAAAATCCCAAAATGCCTTGAAAGCGGGCCATTTTGTGACCAAAAATGGGTCAAAAAAGGGTCAAAAACGCGTTTTTCCAAAAGTGATTCCGGACCATTTGGGATGCTCAAACAACTGTTTGTAGCCTGTTTTGAGCCCGATTTGACCGAGTGTAGCCCCTTCCACCACATGTATGCACCACTTTGTGCCCTTCGCACGTACCTTAGAGCCGTGTGGTGGAGCCACCTAGAGTTGGGAGAGGGGTGTAGATTGGAGGATATATATACATATATATATATATATATATATATATATATATATATATACATATATATATACATATATATATATATATATATATATATATACATATATATATATATACATATATATATATATACATATATATATATATATATATATATATATATATATATATATATATATATATATATATATATATATATATATATATATATATATATTATATATATATATATATATATATATATATATATATATATATATATATATATATATATATATATATATATATATATATATATATATATATATATATATATATATATATATATATATATATATATATATATATATATATATATTATATATATATATATATATATATATATATATATATATATATATATATATATATATATATATATATATATATATATATATATATGGCCAATACGCCTTTTCCCCCCACCCCCCACCCCCGACTACTGGGTGCGTCTTCAATGGGAACCCCCCCCTATTTTGAGGTTGGGGAACACAAAAAAACATGTTTCGGAAGGTATTTAGATGGGTAGGGGTGGGTTTGGTGCCTACTACGCGGTTGGAAGAGCTAAAGATAGGGTATGACATCACTTATGGCAATCCCCTGCCCAAACTCCTAAAAATAGGCAACTTAGGGCTAAAATTGGGGATGTGAGCCACAATTCTGCTCTAAAAGTGATGATGAATGATGAAAATCAACAACAGGGAGGCAAATGTTTGGAACCTTCATGGTATGGGGGGGCTAAAAGGTGGCGATGGGCTATTTTTAGGGGTAAAGTGGCGAATGTTAGCAGTTTCGGTAGGATGATGTCATCAGTGATGTCATACCACAAATACCTCAATACAGACCCACCACTGTCCCATCAAACCCTGAGACCCATTTTTTTTGTGTTTCGTGACCCCAAGATAGGGGTGGGGGTCCCTAACGTTGCCCCAAAGTGCACTGGTTGGCCCAGGGGGGGGGGGGAGGCGTATTAGCCATATATATATATATATATATATATATATATATATATATATATATATATATATATACATATATATATATATATATATATATATATATATATTACAACACATATATGACATAAGATATATATTACTACACCCCTCTCCCCTTAAATCTAGCTGAAAAGCAAGCAAGCAACAAGCACTTCTCCTTTCCGTTTTCACCATTGCTCCGCCTCATCGCTCCGGGCTCTACTCTACTCTAGCCATCCTAGAGCCTACGTGGTGCCCTTGCCAAATCCAAGTCTTGAGCCAAAAACTCACCGGTGGCGGCCCGGGGCGTGGGCGCCAAGTCGGGAGGTGCCCTCCCAAAGCTGCGCATTTTGTGCCCCAAAACAGCCTTTTTTGGCCCAAAACGGGCCGAAACCCACTCAAACCAGCCAAACGAAGGGTAAAAGTTCCTACGCTCCACGTGCGCCTCGATTGCCCCGCGACCAAGAGCTCTTTCTTGCCCTTTAGCTCCACAATATGTCCGAGAAACGACCCAAAAATGGCCCAAAATGGACTGAATGTGCGTTGTTGGTGTCAAACACACCCAAAACCAAGAACGGGCCGTATCTTGGGCTACGTGGCTCAAAACCGAATGCCGAGGGCACCTATTCCATCCGCAACCCCCCACTTTTTGTGGTTTCCAAGCCTCGGAATTGCCCAACGAGCCACCTAGACCCCTCTACCAGTGGTCACTTGGTGGAGCCGGTGGGAAGCCCGGCCTGCGCACGGTGGGGGCCAACGGGGGCCACGAAATTCTAGAAATTCTGAGTATGTTGAGTATGGAACCATAGGGTCAAACAAAAAAATTATATTGCCTTTGGCAATGCACCTCGAAGCGAGGTTGAGAGTCAAGCCAATAGTCAATTAGTTACGCAAGCAGTCGGTCAAACAGTCAGTCACGCAAGCATGCAGGTAGACAGAAATACACAATTTGGGTTTTTTCGGTGGCAGACTCGGCTACAAGCACTGGGGACAACAGTGGCTAGTGGCTGTCATAACAAGGAATGGTCGAATGGTAATGCAGCCGACCACAGACCTGCAGGTCGGCGGTTCAAAGCCCGGTTAGCAGACCGCCGGCGGCGCCGGCCGACCTGTCAACACTGCCCAATGTGTACCTCGTTCAAACCCTTCTGAACAGAAAACGGTTTTGACCCCCCCACCCCCGCCCAAAAAAAATATGATATCCAGTTTCAGGGGATACAGGCCTCAGAATCAAAAAATTCAATGGGGGGGTCGTCTTAGTGGGCAAAATAGTGATTGTACAAGGGGTTGGACATGAAATATCATGCATTGGGGTATGCTACGCGAATGACCCCCAAAAAGGGGGGTATACGACGCCCACACCAGCGCTTCATCTAATAACCTCTCTGCGAGGTGATTTCCCCCCGCCGTATGCCTAAAATAAAATCTGTGGTGCCTCTGGCGCCCACAAAACCCATAGTTTCGTACAATCATTTTGGGGTCTGTAGAGGGGGGGGGGTCCCCCGCCCCACCCCCTTGGGGTCGGGTCCTGGCCGGGAGCAACCCCCGTGGTGGCAGATTACCCGTTCTCGAAATCATGCTGTCGGCAAAAAAGCCCGTCGAGGCCAAGTAAACAGCCCTGCGTTCATGGTGCAAAACGCTCAAGAGTAGAAACGGCTACCTGGTGCGCACATCTGCTGGTGAATGGGAGCGAGTCTTGGGGATGCAAGGGTAGGTTGCAACCTTGCACTAGGATGAAGGCCAGATGTCCGTCTATGTGCCTTACCTGTCCGGAATGTTCCGGGTTCGTTAGCTTAGAGCAGGTACAGGGTCTCCTGTCATGCTTGACGCAAGAACTCTGTGGTCAACACACACACACACACACACACACGTGCGCTTGGGAACCACGAAACAAGAATGGAGCAAGAAAAGTGGTTAAGAAACATGTGTAAACCATGTCCGGAAGGGTTATTCCAGCCCTCCGCGGGTCTAACCTGCAGCAAGCAGTAAGCGGTAAGCAACAGACAGCAGGTGACTGGTGCTCAGGGCCAGCTGCAACTTGGGCTTACCACGTTATCTCTCTCCATCAGCGAGCACCTTGGTGTGACGTCTCACTGTCATCGCTGACTTCTACGGGAGGCCGGCCGCTGCACCAAGGGTCCAGTCACAGAACAGCAGGTTTCACAGGCCAGCACAGATCAGTCACAGTGCAAGCAAGAGATGTATGTATGCATGTATTGGATGCAACCATCCAACCGCGCCGAAACACACACACACACACACACAAACACACACACACACACACACACACACACACACACACACACACACACACACACTGAGTCCGAGAAACACACACCCAATGACATGACAAAAAACCACTGAACTGCTTGCACTACTGCAGAAACTCACTAGGAACAACGGGTCCATGCGGTGCGCATAGTGGTGCCAAGAATAGGAATGAGATGGGGTGTTTACAATTCAAATTTTTCCAAACCAGGCAGAGAACGGCTCCACCAAGTTGTGCACAACCCCTTGCCCATGAACACTACCAACCTGTCAAATGGGATAGTAGCCTACAGGAGCACCCATGCCCTCTGTGCTGAGCTTGTAGTTCACCACTAACACAAGTGCCCATGGGCAAGGAGTGATGCTCAACAAGCGTTGTTCACCGTCAACAAGTGAAAAATAACAAAATCCAGTTAAAGTCCGTCATTGTGACCACCCACAATGATCCAAAAAAGCTTGTCACACATGTTTTGCGCCCTGGTTTCAGGGAAATTCCTGCCTCTGACCGCCATTGTCGTTGCGTTTGTCGTTGGTCCTCTCTGGGGTGCAGATGGTGGGGAGATACTGACTGCACACAAAGGGATGAGAAGGGCTTGTACCCTTTCTGTTTCACTCTGCTGAGCTTTAACAGCGATCACTTGGGCCTGCAATGTCTCTTGAGCGAGACGTGTGGCATCATCTTTGGCCTGGGTCTCCAACATTGCAAACTGGGACTTCAGCCCCATCAGTTCATTGGAGATTTCGCGGAGTTGATGCTCCAAGTGCGTCTTCTGGCCCATGACGGTGGACAGGGCATTCTTGGTTTCTTCCATCGCATTCAGGTCCAATTTCAAAACACTGTTCTCCTGCTGTAACTCCAGGATTGTGTTCTTGAAGGACTCGATGTCGACAACCTGAGCATGGGCAAAGGTATTGGTCAAGGCGAACCCCCCTGTAGCCCAAGGCAACGCCCATACAAATCCCCCATAGCTGCATCCTCGGGTGACCCATGAAGATCGCTGATGACCGCCAACAGCACTCAACATCCACTGACAACACCCAATGACTCCCATCAGCCGTTAAAAAAAACAACAACAGTCAGCAACCCTCAACCACCAGCAGCACTCAACAGTCCAAAAAACCCTGAACAAGAACAATCCTGAACAACCCTCAGGAACCACCAACAACGCTCGACCACCCAAAAACCCCAACTATCGTCAACGGACCTCAACAACCCGGAAAGAACCCCAACACAACAGCCCTCAACATATCCACCAGGTACCCTCAACAAACCTGGGAAATCCCCAACATGTTGGCGGTCATTGAGGGGTTTTCACGTGCTGTAGGGTGCTGTTGGTGGTTGCTCAAGGCCGTTTAGGCAACTTTTTTGTTGTTGAGGGTTGTTAAGGTTTTGAAGCGGTTTTGAGGGCTTCATGGGGGCTCAATAACCCAAGCTTTTTATAAAAACCCACTGGAGGCTGGCAGGTTGGCTTGCTATCTTATTTTTTGGCGTTTTTTAGTGGTTTTTGTGATAAGTTTGCACCCGAAAATTTTTGACATGTTTTGTGGGGAGGGGAAGGGGAGGGGGCACCACCCCCATTCAAAGGTAGGCCACGAGGCAATTGGCCTGTAATTGTTTATTGCACTGTCCATTTCTTTTTTGGCTTTTTTGGTTGTTTTCGGAGAGAAGGTGCAAGAAACAAAATCATTTTTCTGTTGTTTTTTGCTGGATGCTTGCTGTTAATTCTTGGATGGTTGCGATTACTTCTTGGATGCCTCCTATTACTCTTTGTTGGATGTTGGATGTTGACCGTTACTTCTTGAATGCTTGCTATTGCTTCTCAAATACTTGGTGTTACTCTCTGGGTGCCTGTTGTTACTCTTTGTTACTTCCTAGATGCTTGCTATTAATTTCTAGATGCCTGTTGTTACTTCTTGGATGCTTGTTGTTCCTCCTTGCTACTTCTTGGATTTCAGTTACCTCATGTTAATTTTTGGATGCTTGCTGTTACTCCCTGGATGCTTGCTGGTATTTCCTGGATGTTGCCCTTACTCCTTGTTAGTTACTTCCTTGATGCTTGTTGTTACTTTTTGGATGCTTGTTATTCCTCTCTTTTACTTCATGGATGCTTGTTGTTATTTTGTGGATGGTTGTTATTACTTGTTGGATGATTGCTATTACTCCCTGTTACTTCATGGATGCTTGCCGTTACTTTGTAGATGCTTGCGGTTACTCGCTGCTACTTCTTGGATGCTTGTTGTTAATTCCTAGTTGTTTGCGGTCACTTCTAGGACGCTTGTTGTTACTCCTTGCTACTTCCTATGTGCTTGCTCTGTCTCCCCGTACATTTACTGTTACTTCTTGGATGCTTGCTTTTACTCCTTGTTACGTCTTGGATGCGCGCTGTTCCTTCTTGGATGCTTGTTGTCAACACTTGGATGCTTGCTATTAGTTCCTTGATGGCCATTTTTACTTCTTGGATGCTTGCTATTACTGCCGATTATTTCATGGATGCTTGCCATTACTCTCTGCTACTTCTTGGATGCTTGTTGTTAATACCTAGATGTTTGCAGTTCCTTCTTGGATGCTTGTTGTTACTCCCTATTACTTGCTTTATGCTTGCTCTTTCTACCCGTATCTTCACTGTTATACTTCTTCGATGCTTGTTGTCACGTGCCCCCGCCATCTTTTGGGAACGCCGGGGCCTCCGCTACTTTGGGGCAAGGACTTGTGCCGCTTCAGGAACACAGAGGCCTCCGCCGCTTTGGGGCAAGGGCCCCGCCTTTTGCAGAGCACCGGGGCCTCCGCCAATTTTTGGTAGGGGCACCGACCATTTTTGGAACACGGGGGCCTCCACCATTTTGGGCCGGGGGCCTCCGCCGCTTTCGAAAAACCGGCGCCTTCGTCGCTTTCGGAACGCTAGGGCCTCTGCTGATTTGCGCCGGGGCCCTCGGCCGCCTTGGGAACATTGGGGCCCTCGCCGCTTTGGTGCACGGGCCTCGCTGCTTTCGGAACATGGGCGCCTCCATTGCTTTGGGGCAACGGTCTTTGCTGCGTTGGAGACGCAGGGCCTTCCTTGCTTTGGGAACATCCGGGCCTCCGCCGCTTTGGTGCACGGGCCTCCGCCGCTTTGTGAACGCCGGTGCCTCCGGTGCTTTGCGACAGGGGCCTCTGCCACTTTGGGGCTGGGGCCTCCGCTGCTTTGGGAAAATCGGGACCTCGGTGGCTTTGAGACGGGGCCCGTTATCCCTTTGCAACACCGGGGCCTCCACCGCTTTGGGAAGACCGGGCCCTTTGCCGCTTTGGGGCAACAGCCCCCTGCATCTTTTGGGGCCCCGGGGCCTCCGCCGCTTTGGGGCAAGTGCCACAACCATCTTTGGGGTACACCAGGGCCTCCGCTACTTTGGGGCAAGGGCCTGTGCCGCTTTGGGATGGCATAGGCCTCCGCCGCCTTGGGGCAATGGCCCCGCCTTTTGCAGAGCACCGGGGCCTCCGCCACTTTTTGGTAGGGGCACCGACCATTTTTGGAACACTGGGGCCTCCACCACTTTGGGCCGGGGGCCTCCGCCGCTTTCGAAACACCGGCGCCTTCGTCGCTTTCGGAACGCTAGGGCCTCTGCTGATTTGCGCCGGGGCCCTCGGCCGCCTTGGGAACATTGGGGCCCTCGCCGCTTTGGTGCACGGGCCTCGCTGCTTTCGGAACATGGGTGCCTCCACTGCTTTGGGGCAACGGTCTTTGCTGCGTTGGGAACGCAAGGCCTTCCTTGCTTTGGGAACATCCGCGGGCCTCCGCCGCTTTGGTGCACGGGCCTCCGCCGCTTTGGTGCACGGGCCTCCGCCGCTTTGTGAACGCCGGTGCCTCCGGTGCTTTGCGACAGGGGCCTCTGCCACTTTAGGGCTGGGGCCTCCGCTGCTTTGGGAAAATCGGGGCCTCGGTGGCTTTGAGACGGGGCCCGTTATCCCTTTGCAACACCGGGGCCTCCACCGCTTTGCGAAGACCGGGCCCTTTGCCGCTTTGGGGCAACAGCCCCCTGCATCTTTTGGGGCCCCGGGGCCGCCACCGCTTTGGGCCAAGTGCCGCCACCATCTTTGGGGTACACTAGGGCCTCCGCTACTTTGGGGCAAGGGCCTGTGCCGCTTTGGGATGGCACAGGCCTCCGCCGCCTTGGGGCAAGGGCCCCGCCTTTTGTAGAGCACCGGGGCCTCCGCCAATTTTTGGTAGGGGCACCGACCATTTTTGGAACACGGGGGCCTCCACCATTTTGGGGCGGGGGCCTCCGCCGCTTTCGAAAAACCGGCGCCTTCGTCGCTTTGGGAACAAAGGGGCCTCTGCTGATCTGCACCGGGGGCCTCAGCCGCTCTAGGAACACTGGGGCCTTCGCCGCTTTGGTGCACGGGCCTCGCTGCTTTCGGAACATGGGCGCCTCCACTGCTTTGGGGCACGGGGCTTTGCTGCTTTGGGAGCGCGGGGCCTTCGTTGCTTTGGGGCAGAGGCTTGCTGTTTCGGGGACATCCGGGCATTCGCTGCTTTGCAAACACCACTGCCTCCGCCACTTTGGGGCCAGGGGGGGCATCACCGCTTAGGGGCGGCGGGGCCTTCGGCTTTGGGAACGCGGGGCCTACACCACTTTTGGGCAGTGGCACCCACCATTTTCAGGAACACCGGGGGCCCACCAAAGTAGCCGAGAGCCTAGTGTTCCCAAAGCGGCATACGCCCCCGTCGCAAAGCAGCGAATGCCCAGGTTTCCCCAAAAAGTCGCAGGCTTGCCCCAAAGCGGCAGAGGCCCCAGTGTCCCCAAAGCGGCGAAGGCCCTTGCCCCAAAGCGGTGGATGCCGCAATGTTCCCAAAAATTGTGGGGCCCTTTCCCCACTGCGCGCAAGCCCTGGTGTTGCCAAAGCGGCAAGGGCCCTGTGCCTCGCAGCATTAGAGGACTTGGTTTGCAGTTACTTCTTGCATGCTTGTTGTTATTCCCTGTTACTTCTTGGATGCTTGCCGCTACTCTTTGCTACTTCTTGGATGCTTGTTGTTAATGCCTAGATGTTTGTGTTTACTTCTTTGATGCTTGTTGTTTCTTCTTGGATGCTTGATGTTAATTCTTGGATGCTTGATGTTAATTCTTGGATGCTTGATGTTACTTTTGGGATGCTTGATGTTCCTTCTTGGATTGTTGCTATTACTCGAAGCTACTTCATGGATGCTTCCTGTTACTTCGTAGATGCTTGCGGGTACTTTGTGCTACTTCTTGGATGGTTGTTGTGAATTCCTAGATGTTTGAGGTTACTACTTGGATGCTTGTTGTTACTCCCTATTACTTCTTGTGTGCTTGCTCCTTCTCCCGGTACGTTTACTTCTTGTGTGCTTGCTCCTTGTTACCGTACGTTTACTGTTACTTCTTGGATGCTTGTGGTTATTCCTTGTTACTTCTTGGATGCTTGCTGTTATTTCGGCGAGGGTTGTTGTTACTTCTTGTATGCTTGCTGGTACACATTGTTACTTCTTGGATGTTTGCTGTTAAACCCTGGATGGTTGCAGCTACTTGTTGGATGCTTGCTCTTACTTCTCGAACGGAATTAATTGTTGCATGGTTTTAGTCATTTCTTGCATGCCTATGCACATGGAATGGCGGCGCAAGGAAGACGCAATGATCATCCTTGAAATGTAACACATGCTTCCCATGGCATGCCAAATCTTGTGTGTGGGCCCAACTGCCCGACCGGCGGTGAGATTTGCAATTGCAAAAAAACAATGAAAGACTACCATAGAACTAGCCAAGTAAGAACTAACCACGGCAAACGGGCACAAAGCCAAAGAACCACGGGCAAAATGGGCAAACCATCATCCAAGTTAGCAAGTTCATTCAAAAGTGCGGTTCGCACAGGCTGCATAGTTAGTGCAAAGGCATACACAAGACTTAGAAACTTCGTGGCCGCTCAATCCTCTTATTCTCCCTTACCTCACAGTTGTTGTGCTCTTGCCCTAAGCAGAAGCAACCCTCTCCCCTAACCTCCTCCCAGCGATACGCTTGTTCATCCCTCTTTTGCTCCCTCCTCGCAGACATCCACTTGGGGTAAGTAGAAATGACTGCTGGTGTATCGGACGATACATGGTGTGTTGGGTAGCATGATGTAACTCTGAAAGGTTATCGAGTAGCACCATTCGGCCTTAGGACACATTAGAAGCATCATCCACTACATTGGCATGGACATTTAAATAATTTGGTACTCCATCAGAGCTATGCGTGTCTTTGTCATCATCCGCCCACGTTCTCATCACGAAGATTTCTTGGCAGATGCTGCTTGTTGCCCCTTGTGAGACCATTGTCAAATGAATGTCTCACCTGAGGGATGACACAAAAGGGGTGAGCAAGGTAAACATGTCACAAGGAGCAGATGCCAACTAAGCACGTAGCCAAGTTAGTACAACAAGCTCAAGAAAAGTGCACGGATCAATGAAGTCGCCGCACTGAGCCACTGAGGCCCATGGTGCACGAAGGCACCATTGAAGAAATAGAATTCACTCTGACCATGAGAAGGTGCCAGACATGGTTAGGGAACAAAGGCACGATCGTGAGGAGGTAATACAGCCTAATATTATGGCCTGTCCACGGTGGCCATTTCAGGTATTAGGGTGAATACAGAGCTACTTGATACCGCGCCCCCTTTAGAAGAGAGTTTGTCGCCAAAAGGAGTAACGATTGGTGTGGCAAGGATTCACAATGATGTGAAGTGCATTGGAGACCAACTCAAAGATGCGTAGGCGATGCGCGATGGCAATTCATCAACCGTACCATCCATTACAGCGGGTTGCATCGTGTGTTCTATGAACAGCAAGGTTGCAAGTTCGCGATGCCAACAAAATTTGTGTGCAAGGGGTTCTCACACGGTAAGGATCTCAGATTTTGCCATCGTTGTTGCACCCCCCGTACACTCGGTCGTGTTCCAGGGTTTTGAAAGGGATGATTTTGAATAGCCGTGGGTACTTTGTATGACAAACAATCCTGGTTTGCCAGCCCAATTTTGCTTTAGGTCGCCAAAGTCCCGCGCTGGTCGTTTCCTATTTGCACGGACGTGTAGACGATCATGCCGGACAAATTCTTGGCCCCGACCATGTGTAGCCCGGGATGCCCTTTGGCTCCACCAACTAACCGCTCATACGCTGGGCGGGGTGTCTCGCTGGGCGATTTTGATGCTTGGTGAACGTGTTTTGGCCCATGGAAAATCCCAAATTGCCTTCAAAATGGGATGTTTTTGGACCGAAAAGGGGTTGAAAAGCAGTCAAGAACGCTTTTTCCAAAAGTGATCGGCGAACATTTTGAGCGCACAAACAAGTGAAAACAGACCATTTTGAGCCTGGTTTGAGCCATTTTGGCCCCTCTAGGGTCCCAAAAGCATTGCAAACGGGCCATTTTGTGACCAAAAACACGTCAAAAGTGGGTGAAAAATGTGCTTTTCCGAAACTCATCGTGGACCATTTGCGATGCTCAAAGAAGCCCTTTTTTGAGCCGTGGTGGCGCGTTTTGGCCCATGGAGAATCCCCAAATGCCTTGCAATGGCCCGTTTTGGGACCAAATATGAGTCACAAACCGCGTTTTCAAAAAGGGATCGTGGAGCATTTGCGACCGTTACCCTGCACCCGCATCCCGTTGCGCACGCCTCCATTTCCCGTGGTCCTCCCAACCGCCTCTCTTGCTTCATCCGCTGTATGTACCCCTGCCAATATGTTTCCCCCGGCGGCAGCTGTTCCTTCAGCTTTCCTGCTTGCCACCTCTCCTCCGCTTTGGTGACCACTTTTTCGCGTACCCTCCTCGCCTCTTCCTGGCAATCCTGCCCTCCCTCGATCACACTTCATAAACTCCCGAGGGACACCGTTCCGTCGCCCCCCATACTCTGCACCACCACACCTCCACTGATCCTTTCCCGTGCCCCTTCCATTGTCTTCTCCCTCCACACCCAAGCGCACACTTTTCGTCTTTGCTGTGCTTCCATGTCTCCATCGGCACTCGCAGTGTCGCACGCTGTCAGTTGGCTGCAAGTGGAAGTTCTGCTCCTCTCGCTACCGGCGTCCTCTGTTCGGTTCATTGTGTGTCCCCTGTGTACATTTTAGTGACATTGTGCAATCAACCATGCGCCGTTTGTTGAGTTGTACCCCCTAGGATCCGCCTTTTGCTTCCCTCCACACTTACTGTCGCCTTTCCCGTTTCCGCCGGTGTCTCCCGGCCTCTCTGCGTCACCCCTTCCCTTTCCCTATGCTTCCTCCGCTTTTGGTGTCCCTCTGTCGTGACGTTCCTCCCTTGTTCGTGCCCCTTCCCTCTCCTCTCCCCTTGTCCTACACTGCCTATCTCGCTGCTTGCTCCTTCCGTGCGTGCCCTTCGGGGGTTTTGAGGGTGCCTTACGTTCCGTGCGCTCTATGTCCTTTGTAGCCAAAAATATCCCCGGCCGGGGGTGTTGTTGAACCTAGATGGCCCCTCTTGGACGCGGTTCAGCCCAGGGAAACTCCCACAATGCGTTGAAAATCCTCCATTTTGGGACCGAAATTGGGTCAAAAACGGGGCAAAAACACGCTTCTGCAAAAGTGATCCTGGACCATTGGGGGTGCTCAAACAAGTGACAGTAGCCAATTTTGAGCCATTTTGAGCCATTTTTGGCGCCTCTAGGGTCCCCAAAACCTTGAAAATAGGCCATTGTGTGACCTAAAGTGCGTGAACACTGGTTCAAAAAGGTGTTTTCCCACAAATCATCATGGACGATTTGGGGTGTTTAAACGGTACAATAGCAACCGTTTTCCGTTTTGACCTAGTTTAGCCCATTTAGCCACATGTAGGCACCAAGGTGTACAGTTCTCACGTGCCTTAGAGCCGTATTGTGGATATACCTAGAGTTGGGGAGAGGAGTGCACATTGGAGGATAATACAGACACACACACACACACACACACACACACAAATACATCTTGTAATCTACACCTCGCTCCCCAACTCTAGGTGGCTCCACAATATGGCTCTAAGGTGCGTGCGAAGTGTGCAACTTGGTGCATACATGTGGCGGAAAAGGGCTATAAAGTGGGTCAAAACCGGGTCAAAATCGGCACTATTCACTTGTTTGTGCACCGCAAAGGGTGCAAGATGACGTGTGGGAAGACATGATGTTGATGCACTTTTCACCAATTTTTCACCCAGAAAACGGCCCATTTCCTGGTATTTTGGGATTGTCCATGGGCGAAAACGCATCACCACCACCGGAAAATGGGCTAAAAACAATTGTTTCAGCATGGCGAACAGTCTAGAATCACTTTTGGAAAAATGTGTTTTGGAGCCATTTTTGACCCATTGTCGGTCCCAAACTGCCGCATTTTCAAAGCACGTTCGGATTTTCCATGGGCCAAAATGCGTCACCAAGGGCTCAAAACGGGCCAAAAACATTTGTTTGAGCATAGCAAGTGGTGTAGAAACAACTTTGGAAAAAAATCACTTTTTCGCCAGGGACCCTGTTGGACCCACCGTTGGCCCCCACCATGCGCGGCACGGGCTGCCCTCCAAGTCCGGCAAATGACCCCCGGTACGGGGGCCTTGATATTTCGTTGGACGATTCTAAGGGGTGGAAACCACAAAAAGTGGGGGGTTGCGGGTGGATAGGATGGCCTCAAATTTCTGATTTGAGCCATGTAGCCCAAGATACGGCACGTTCTTGGTTTCGGGGCAATTTGACAAAAAATGCGCACATTGTGGGCCATTTTTAGTCATTTTTGGGCCGGTTTTGGGACATACCGTGGACTTAGAGGGAAGAAAGGCCTCTTTGTCATGAGTGGTCTACGACTGATTCCCTTGTTTGTGCGCTTTGGCGGCAAAAAAAGGTTGTTTTGGGGCACAAAATACGCAGTTTTGGGAGGGCACCTCCCAATTAGGGGCCAATGCCGCGGGGCGCCACTCGTGAGTTTCTGGCTCAAAATTTAGATTTGGCAAGGCCACCACCTAGGGTATAGGACGGCTAGATTAGGGATCGATCCGAGGTGGTGGAATTGAGTAACAGCCAAGGCAAAGGTGACGTGCTTGCTTGCTGGTTGTTGTCATTGTTCTTGTTAGGAAGAGGGGTGCGGGAAAATATATCACGAAACACACACACACACACACACACACATACACACATCTCTATATTTGGCACAAAATCAGCAGACTGCCTCGCCCCTTTGTTTCCCAACCCTTTTACCTTTGGGAGGGAACTAGTCCCCGTGCTCCTCCTTTTCCCCCGGTTGGCGCCGGTCACGTGCGACCCAGGTTCACCGGCACGCCGCGTTGAGGCCGAGGACCCCGTTGGACGGTGGGGGCTGTACGGTCTCCACCTTTGTAGACCGGTGGCCTCTGCTACTGTGGACCCTCGGCCCTCATCTGCTTCGGGCTAAGGGGCTCCGCCTTAAGGGACACCGGAGCCTCTGCTCCTTTAGTGTAGGGGCCTACACTGCTGTCAAAACATGGAAGGCTCCGCCGCTTTGGGGCAGCAGCCCCCGACGACTTCTGAGCACCCGGGCCTCCACCGCGTTGGGAACGCCTAAACCTCCCTTGCTTTGGGGCAGGGGACTCCGCCGGTTCGGGAACACAGGGGCGTCCGCCGCTTTGCAGAGGCCGCCTCTACTGCTTTGGAAATTCCGGAGCCTGCGCTGCTTTGGGGTACGAGCCTCGAGAGCTTTGTGAGCACCGTGGCTTGCGGCGCTTCAAGAACACCGGCGCCTCCGCCGCTTTGAGGCAAAGGCCCCCAGCCTTTGGGCAACACCGGGGCCGCCACAGCTTTGGGGCAAGGGAATGTGTCGCTTTGGGCTAGGGGCCGCCACCATCTTCGGGGGCATTAGGGCCTCCGGCGCCTAGGGGCAGGGGTACACCATCTTTTTAGAACACCGGGGCTTGCGCTGCTTTGGGGCAAGTGCGCCCACCGGCGCTTGGCGCACTGGGGCCTCCGCCGCTTTGAGGGCCAAAGCGGCGGCGGCACCTGCCCCAAAGCATCGGAGCCCGCGGTCCTCCCAAGAATTGGGGGCCCCCTACCCGCAAGAGGCTCCGAAATTCCCAAAGCGGCAGGCTTGTAACTCAAAGCAGCGAAGGCTCCGTGTTCCCAAAGGAACAGAGGCGCCTTCCCCAAAGCAGCGGAGGGCCAATGTTCCGAAATCAGCCCAGGCCCCAACAGCCAACCGGCAGAGGCTAGATGGGGGCCTCCGCTCCTTAGGGAACGGGAGAGCCTCCACCGGCTTGGGGAGGGGGCCTCCGCCGCTTGGGGACCAACGACACAGCGCCTGAGGGCCCGGTGTTTCAAATACGGCGGATGCCCCCGCCCCAAAATGGCGGAGTCCCTAGTATTCCAGAAAATGGTGGCTGCCACTACCCAAAAGTGGTGCAAGGCTCGCGTTCCCAAAACCGCTAAGCCTGCCACCACTCAGCGGCGATGGCCCAGCGTTTCCAAAGCCGACAAGGACCCCAACACAAAGTGGCGTGGGCCCGCGCTACAAAGAACCCGAGGCGCCAGCGTTCCCAACATGGCAAAGGCCCGTTCCCCAAAGCGGCGGAGGCCCGGCTGCCCCCAAAGCGGTATAACCGTGCCACAAACGGACGAAGGCCACGCGTTCTTGAATCACCAAGACCCGTGCCCCACAGCATCGGAGCCGCCCATGACCTGAAAGCAGAGAGGCCTATGCACCAAAGCGAGGAAAGCCCCGGTGTTCCCAAAGCGGCCAAGGCCCCCGGCGCAAATCGACGGGGGCCCGTTGGTTCGTGTTTCGAAAGCGGTGAAGGCCCCCGGCGCAACATGAGGGGGGCCCTCGTGGTCCAAAAGTGGTGGGTGCCCACGCCAAAAATTGGCGGAGGCCCCAGTGCTCCACAAATGGTGGGGCCCTTGCCCAAGGGCGGCGGAGGCCTCTGCAATCCCAAAGGGGCACAGGCCCTTGCCCCAAAGTAGTGGAGGCACTGGTGTACGTGAAAGATGGAGGGGGCATTTGCCCCAAAGTACCAAAGGGCACGGTCTTCCCAAAGCGGTGGAGGCCCTGGCCTTCGCGAAGGGGTACGGGGCCTTGCCTCAAAGTGGCGGAGGCCCCGGTTTTTCCAAAGCAGCGGAGGCCCATACCCCAAAGCGGCAAAGGACATGGTATTCCCAAAAATAGTCAGCCCCTTGCGCCCAAGCGGTGAAGGCCCCGGTTTTCCGCCCCGGTGTTCCCAAAGTGGTGGGGGGCCCGTATTCCCAAAGCCGCAAAGGCCAAAGCCCCAAAGTGGCGGAGGCTCCTTCAGCAAAGCACCACAGGCACCGGCGTTCCCAAAGCGGCGGAGGCCCGTGCCCCAAAGCAGGGAAAGCCCAAATGTCCCCAAAGTGCCAAGCCCGTGCCCCAAAGACCCCGTATTGCCAAGGCGGCAAAGGCCCCTGCTCCAAACTAGTGGAGGCACCCATGTTCTGAAAGCAGCGAGGCCCGTGCACCAAAGCGGTGAAGGCTCTCGTGTTCCCAAAGAGGCCGAGGCCCACGGCGACAATGAGCACACACCCTGGCATTCCGAAAGCTGAAAAGGCGCCGGTGTTTCCAAAGCAGCGGAGAAGGCAGTGTTCCGAAAGCGGCGGAGGCCCCCCGCCGCAAAGTGGTGCAGGCCCCTGTGACCCAAAAATGGTGGGTGCCTTTAGCAAAGAGTCTTTGAGGCGACGGTGCTCCGCCAATGGTCGGGTGCCTTGCCGCAAAGTAGCGGAGGTCCCAACATTCCCCAAAGATGGTGGAGGCACTTCCTCCAAAGCGGCAGGGGCCCCGGTGTCCCCAAAGTGGCGAAGGCCCTTGCCCCAGACGAATGGAGGCCCCGGTGCCTTCAACGATGGTGGGCGCCATTGCCCCAAAGTGGCCGAGGCCCGGGTGTTCCCAAAATATGGTGTGCCCCGGCCCCAAGGTGGCGGAGGCCTTTGTGCCCGCGAAGAAGGTGGCGGCCGTAGCCCAAAGCGGAAGAGGACCCCGCCCCAAAAGAGTGGCGGCCCCGGTGTTGCCAAAAGGGTGGGTGCCGTTGACTCAAGGTGGCAGAGGAACCGGTGTGCCCAAAGCGCAGGAGGTTGCGGTGTGCACAAAGCTGCAGGTGCCCGTACCCCAAAACGGTACAGGCTCCGGAATTCCCAAAGCGGTGGAGGCGTGCGTTCCAAATCCATGGAGGTCCCTATGTTCCCAAAGGGGCGGAGAGCCCCGCCGCAAAGCAGTACAAGCGCCGGTGTTCCCAAAAGTGGTGGGGGCCCCTGCCCCAAAGCGAGGGAGGTTCAGGCATTTCAAAAGCGGCGGAGAGCCCCCACCCTAAAGCCGTGGAGGCCCAAGTGCTCGGATATTGCCGGAGGCCCAACATCCAAAGCGGTGGAGGGCCGCATGTTCTGAAAGCAACACAGGCCCCTGAACCAAAGCAGCGGAAGCTCCGGTGTTCCCTAAGGTGAAGCCCCCGACCCCAGAGCGGAGGAGGCCTAGGGATTCCCAAAAAAGCGCCGGCCAGGGTCCCAAAGCGGTGGGGTCCGTGCATCCCCCACCGTCCAACGGGGTCCTCGGCGTGAGCGCGGCGTGCCGGTGAACCCAGGCCGCGCGTGACAGGCGCGCCGACCGGGGCTAACGGAGGATGAGTTGGCACTGATCAGCTGCACAAGGACTATCAGCAGACACACTCCTCAAAAGTGGCTGTGTGGACGGTGCACCCCCCCCAAAAGAACCGGCGCTGCCAGCAGACACACGAAGATACAACGTCCAGGGAGCCGTACCGGGGCAGTGGCGTGTCACATTCACACAAGACGAAGCCCGGGGTACCGATCAAACATGACACCCACTCACACCCGTCCCCGATTTGTGTTGTTTGCCACCGTCTTAACCTGACATGGTGCCTATGTGGTGCAGCAAGCTGCATCGAGGTAAGGTCAATGGGAGGAGATGCTAAGCGATTGTCATGTTGGCGGCGTAATTGCGGTAGACTCCCGCGTCATATACTATTTTGCTTGCCTGCTCGCACATCACATATGCGCGGCACCTGAGTGCACGCGCAGCACCGGCCCGGGGATGGTGTACCTGGTGGGCCAAGCGACGTGTCTTTCTATCTTGGTGCATCTGACGTGTTGTGGGCTTGCTGTGCGACGAGCGGTGTCATGCTGGAGTCATACGTTTGGCACTGCATTTGGTGATTGCAGCCTGGCCCATGTAGTTGTGCCTGCGTGCTAGCACTTCGCGCCAACACACTGCGTCCCTGCATGCACAGGGAGCTTACAGCCAACGGCCAAGGTAACGCCAAGGGAACAGCCGGGGCGCAAGTGTTTGGTGACATGAGCATATGTAGCAAAGAGGTGTTTATGTCAAGCATGCTGCATGCATCTCTGCGTAAGGCTTACAACGGAACTTGCTGCATGGTGATCGGGTCTCTTGAGGGGTTTATTACGTGCCAATGATCTAGGTCACTCCAACTAGGGTAGGCTCTCGTGATGCATGCAGTACTCTCGGCCCGATCTAGGGGTGGGCCCGCATTGCCTTTGCAATGTGTTCTCCATGTCGCTCACCACGTTCTCCGAGCTCTCAGGCTAAGCAAGCGCGGGCTGTGCAGCCGGCGCAGGTTTAACAGCTGCTTGGAGTCCGCTGTAACTCCGAGACCGGCGGGCTCCTCTTCTTCGTGCGGTTGTAATCTGTGGTCAAGGACTTTTGCTAAGTGCCAACTCATCAGCCCGAGCGCGCAGCTGTGCCGCCTAGCAGCTGCTCTGGTGCGACATGCTGGGTGCCGTCTCAGTCGCCACCTTTCGGTCTATGCCACCGCAATTGCATATCGTCAAGCATGCAGGGTGGCAGACGTGGGCGCAATCGCAAGCCCCAATGTGGAGTCGATGGGGCCGCCGTCTTCTGGGTTGGTCTGGACGGTTGCGTTCAGGACAGCGAGTTAAATCAATACATAGCCAATTTGGCCACTCAAGAGTCCCTGCCTCTCTGTTCTGCCCACATGCCTCCAAAGATGCGTGAGGTCCAAAAAATGTGGGTTTTCTTCTTTGGAATGCGCTCTATGTCCACTTGGGTAGACCTCGATGTACATCTTCAAGCCGACACCCGACGATGAATCTGTCGTTGATCGCCCGGTCAAGCCCAAGCTACTCCCCCTGTTGGCCGCCAAGATGAACCTCGACCAGCCGCTGGCGGTGTTGCAGCATGGGCCCTTTGTGGAGAGCGGGCATGCAAGCGTGCCGTCTTGGAAGCGACGAGCCCCCATGGCTGCCGCACCGATTCCCTTCGCGAACGGAGCTCCTTCAGCTTCCAGACCCCGCAACTCGTGGCAACGGCCATGTTTCCCGCAGCCGATACATTGGACTTGTTGCATCACGCTAGGAGGTACTTGAGGGTGCGGTCCAACGATGGTGACAACAAGCCGTACCAATCTAGGGGCGGGTGGTGGTGTGACGTGCCCGGTGTGTCCTTGGCCAAAGTACCTAAGGTGGGGATCCCGTCTTCACCTGGGAACTGCCGGCCGTATCGCCTCCATCCGCCTATTACCCCGTGGACGCCACCGGCGGCTGCTCCCCCAACAGCAATTCCAACCAACCAATGGCCCCCGTCACCCACAGCATGGCCGGGCGTGACGGGGATGTGTGGACACCTTCTATGTTGGCACTGTAGCACTGACGGCAGCCACCGTGGTTCCTCACCCCAGTCGGGGCCTGGGGCTAGTGCATGGCAGGGGTCACCGGGACACGAGGTCGCGACACACCGAGAGTCGGTCCGCCGCAACGCAGGCGTCCAAGGCCCGAAGTGGGTGTCTCCCCCATGATCCGCCAATGCCTGGAAACTGCACCCAAAAGTGACTGCCCTACCGCCCCCCACCAAGGATTGCGAGGAAGCCTTGTTCGCTAACAAGGTGTTAGCGCAGTCTAGTGGCGGTGCTTCATGGGCATGACCGCCAGTGTTGCCAAACGCCTTCCGGACGGATACCACGGTTGATCACGAAGTGTGCAAATTTTCTATGGCCACGCCGCGCGCGTAGATCCGCCCCTTCTGCAATATCTTCAGCGAGTGGCAATAACAAGCGCCTTCTGGAGCGGTACTAGCCCCCCCTGTCTCATGAACTGGGCACGCTGGGGCTGCGGGGCAGCGATCTCCCCGGATGAGAAGGTACCCGGGTTTTGTCGTGAGTGCGGTGCACAGAGCTTGCTGCGCCTCAACACACTTGAGGAAGGCCTATGTCCACCGACCCCCGAGCCACCGTCCCGTTCCGCTTTGGCGACCCCCTACTTTGCGGCAATAGCCAATCACCGCCGGGGGGTTAAGGTGCAGGGGAGGGGTGGTGCAAGCAAGAGTAGGAGCATCGCTAACAACAATGTCGCGCCATATTGCACGGGCCGCGGTGGGGTCGAGATTGTCCAGGGATACTCCGTCGGACATGCTAAGGGGGAGACCGAATGTGTGGCGCAGTGTGCTGCAGCAAGTGCTCGGGGGCTCGCCCCTGCAGTGGGCTCACGAGGTTCTAGCTATGCTGGGGCGGTGGGCGCGGCCGTGCAACGAAAAGAGGATGCCCTTGACGCCATGGAGCGTGTGTCCGCACGCCCCTTCGGTACGCAGCTGGCATCCTCGTCGGATGTGTTACACATCGTGTGCAGCAAACTCTGCTTTGTTTGCTCCAAGCCCCCCCCGTCACCATCTTTGGCGCAGACGCTCTCGAGCATAGGTTCGCACGTCGTGCACTGTGCAGCTATACCATCTCTGCCCTGCTTGCAACCTGTAGGGAAGTGGCACAAAGGGCATGAGTGTGTGTGGGCTTACTTTTTCTCGGGACGGCAGTACCACTCACCCTGATTCACATGGCGTGGTGTGTGGCTGCAGATCCAACTGGTGCCTGACGACCCAGCCTTCCATCATCTTATCCTTTGGCAGCCCGTTGGGCCGCTGCACTAGGTTGGGGGTGTGGTAAGACATAGAATGCTGGATCTCCCGAAGGATGTAGAGTACTCCGTGCCTGAGCTGCAGTATTCATTGTCCCGGCATGTGTCCAATACCAGGACGGGTGACGACTTGCCCTTCTCAGTTACGACGGGAGTTGGGCGTGATGGGTTTTATGCGTTGCGTGTGTACTTGCGTCGTCTGACCGTGTACCCTGACGTTGTGTCTAACCACGCCTAGCTAATGGGTATCGACAAGGAGAGGGGACCACCCTGGTTGTTTCTTTCGTACATGAGCATAAACATTGGGTCCCGCACCAATTGCCTGAGGCTGCTTTAGGGCATTAGAAGACCAGCTTGCGGGGCGAGCTTGACAGGACCTTGTGGGGCTCCACCTTCTGACCTTTGCGTACACGAAGGAGCTTCCCTCCAGATTTGGGTCTCTTGTGTCCCGAGCCGCGATCGCCATCATGCTTTCGCGCACGCGACATGCGCACATCATGGACGAGGACGAGTCCGGTGCATTCGCTATGCACGTTCGTGTAGACGTAGACTCGTTTACACGGCGCTAGGGGTCGCAATGCACTTTTGGAAAGTGGGCACAACGTTTCTACGGGAGATAGAGGGTCCTCATGTGGACCAATTGGGGCCTCACGGGTCCTATGCACCCTAAGTGTTGCTTATTGCAAGGCCGCATGTTGCCCGACACGGAGTACGGGACACTAGGTGTCGCGGTGTTTGTGCCACAAAGCAGGGTGGTGTCTGGGCCCGGGTCGGTGGTTGCACGAGGCCTTGTATTGCGACGACTGGCGGGTGATCCATAGGAGTAGGGGGGAGGTTGTCAGAGTAGCTCAGGCGGCGCACACTCTAGCCTAGGACGCCCCAGCGCACAGCAATCAGGCCAAGTTCGCGTACACTCACGTGGACCTCACGAATGATGGGCGCATTTGGCGTGTGTCCACAGACGCGGCAATTTCTAGCAAAGTTATACATAACTCCCTCGAGCCCCCCATGATCGTGGGCATCACACTCAAGCTAG
This sequence comes from Eutreptiella sp. 'Long Island Sound 2002', assembly GCA_964036045.1. NCBI lineage: Eukaryota > Euglenozoa > Euglenophyceae > Eutreptiales > Eutreptiaceae > Eutreptiella > Eutreptiella sp. 'Long Island Sound 2002'. The sequence goes on from OZ038379.1 coordinate 113,668,211, forward strand.
GTCTAGCTCCGCCGAAGATCGTGGCATAGGGTCTCGCGTGCGCCGAGCTCCTGAAGCACTTCTTGCATCGCTGTTTGCTAGCTTTTTCACTGGCAGTGCGTAGCGTGGTTGCCTACTTTGCGTCCAAACTACAAGCGGACGCTCGGGGGAGCTATCTTCCTTCTGGTGTCCGGGCTGGCCTGTAGCCGACCGTTAACAGCATGCACCGCACGATCCTATCGCTGCCGCATGACGTGCCGTTCGCGGGTCACTTCGCCCCCATTCACCAATGGGGCTAGGGCGCTCTAGTACTTAGCGTGCGTTGTGCGCTTAACTTTTTGTAGGGGTATAAAGAGGCGTGTGAAGGGTGCAACATGCTGCGGCACATATTTGTGCACTTTTAGTGGGTGAGAGGGCTTGCCTCTTGTGGACGACCACATGAGTGTTGTGCAACGGCTGTGTCACGCCTATGGGCCGTAGTGGAGGCTACGTGAAGCGGAGGTAACCGGGAGTGAGGCCCTACACCTTGACAGAGCCATTCTCGCGTCCCCAAGAATGTACGTCATCAGTGATGCGGGCCGCGAGCCGTCCCTACACCCGGAGCGGCGGGAGCAGGGGGGGGTAGGGTTGGTTTTCGTCACCGAGTGTTGTAGGCGGCGAACTGTTCCCTGGGGCATACCCGTGGTGATGGGCTACAACACGCACCTAGAGTGGGTCACTAAAATACTCGCTCTGCTGTTGCTTCACGACTATGCGGGGCAATTCTACATGTCGTGTGACAACACAACGGTTCACCTGTGTGAGCTAACGCGGTAGGTCATGTGCCATTCGTGGCTTAACCGCTTGGCCAGGGTTGTGCTAGCCGTTAGCGCTATAAGCGGCTCTCTTAGCATTGGCTGCCGGTGCAACAGGACACAGACGATGTCTCTCAAGCAAGTCTCTGGCAGGGGGGCTCTGATGCATTGGCTAACGAAGGCATGGCGGTTGGTTTCTGGTGGGGGTTTCCTTGGTTACTAGCGCTTGCCCTGTGGGACGACCTACTGGAGCTGCAATGGTGTCCTGTGGATGCGTCCTTGTCCCCCTCAACGCTCGTGGAGCATCTATATGGACGTGCGTGCAATGACTCCACTATCGATCGGTTCGTCCGTGAGTCTGGTGTTGACGTAGCAGCCGCCTGGCAGCATGTGTGTTAGTCCTCGGAAGTGTCCTTATCTGGACGCCGGCTAGCGGCGTCTCTATGTGCTGCCTAACTGCAGGGTTTGTCGCATGCAAGCAAGTAATGGTCAATCCCACGTTGTCTTCTGCCTTGCCTTGTATGTCAAGTATGGTCATGCAGTACTTAGTGTGATAGACCTCCTAGTAGCAGAGCTGTGTGCTCGGCCTGTAAAGCAACTTGACATCGGTGCACCGGCGGGCACGTTTCACGATGTAGTGGCCCCTTATTGCAATGCAACCGGTCTAAGAGGGGTGCATCCCTCCCGTATGTCACAGTAGTGAATTATCGTCACGTGGTCTTGATGATTTGGGTGCGCACACAAGCCGTTGGCACCCGTTGGTCCTGCGGGCGTCCCTTGTCCACGCACTGTGCATGGGGGTGCTTGGTGTCATGTGCGTGCCGCAGCCGTTTCAGGTCCCATGCATTCACGAGTTGTACATGATACCGCAAAAGTGTTTGTCTCCTTTCCGTGTGGAGCTCGACAGCCCCAGGAGGGAAGACCATAGGGCTCAGCAAATAGCGTTTTGGCTCGTCACAGCAGATCCGAGGCTGCACGTGTCGCACAAGCGGCTGTAGGGCATGCACACGCCTCAAGGAGCGCAGCAATCGTCTCGAGCAAGTGACCACATAGTTGCGCATTGCACTCAGCCGAGTTGGTAGGCGGCGGATGCACATGGCCAGTGCGGGGGAACGATACGGGAGTGCACGTGCGCTCGGACTATGGTGCCCCATTGGCGGGTCGTGCTCAATGGCGTGGTGTGGGTGGTCCTAGTAGATCACACATTCTTGACTGAGTGCTTGCCTTAGTATTCAACAGTGGAACGAGAGCCCGCGACGATTCGGCCCAAATCCGCATCCCGAAAGGTCTTGCACTTCCTTCTCACCGACAGCGCGTCCGAAAGGGTCGATCAACGTGAAGGGTACACGAAGCACGCGACCAATCTAGGGGTGGGCTCCCAGTGGTGGACGAGACCGCCCAATCTAGGGGTGGGCTCCCAAGAAGGGACAAAGACGGGGTAAGACGCGAAGAGTGTGGGAAGCGGAGCACGCAATTTAGACACATTTACGGGCACAAGGGAGCGGCGGGCGACAACCCTCAGAGGTGAGGGGTGGGAATGCAAGACGGCGCGCACCAGCAAGCCCTTACGTGAAGCGTGTGCATCGCTCAGAGCGGGGGCGGGGAGGGCGCGGGGAAGTACCGCCTGATCGGAGCAGGGGGGCACCCGAGGAGGATAGCCCTTCACACGAGCCTACCCAGTACATGTCACGGGGTAGCTCAACCTCTACCTCAATCTCAAAGCAGCTGGCAAACTAGTGTTCGGTCCCAAAGCAGCGGAGGCACATGCCCGAAGTCATCGGAGCCCGCGGTCTTCCCAAAAATTGTGGGGCCCCCGCGCCCAAGTTGCGGAGGCTCCTACAGGTTAGCGGCGGAGGCCTTGGTGGTCCCCATGCGGCGCAGGCCCATGCCCCAAGCCGGCAAAGGCCCTTGCTGTCTCGAAGCAGCCGAGGCCCCCGTCCCCCAATACCGGAGGCCACGTGTTTTGAAAGCGGCGGATGTCCCCGCCCCAAAGTGAGGCACCCCCCAGTGTTCCGAAAACTCCTGGGTGCCACTGCCCAAAAGTGGTGCAAGTCCCGCATTCCCAAAGCCGAAGAGAACCCCCCCCCTAAAGCAACGACGGCACCGTATTCCCACAGCCGCAAAGGCCCGAGCCCCAAACTGGCGGCTGGGCCTGCCCCGAAGCACTCTAGGCACAGGCATTCCCAAAGCGGCGGAGGCCCGTGCCCCAAAGTGACGAAGGCGCAGATGTCCCCAAAGCTACACGGGCCCGAGCAACAAAGTGGGGGAGCAGCCTATCCCAAAGCACCAGAGGCACTGGCGGTGCCAAAGCAGTAGAGGCTTGTGCCCCAAAGGGGTAGAGGCTTCCAAGCAGCACGCACATGCCCCAAAGCGACGAAGACCCTCCGTTCCCAAAGCAGCAAAGGCCCTTGCCCGTAAGCGGTGAGGTGCGCATGTTCCGAAAGCAGGCAAGCACGTGCACCAAAGCGGCGAAGGCCCCAGTGTTCCCAAAGCGGCTGAGGCCCCAGCGCAAATCAGCGGAAGCCCCACCGTCCCAAAAACGGCGAGGCGCCGGTATTCCCAAAGCGGCGGAGGCGCTCAGCGCAAAATCATGGAGGCCACGGTGTTCTAAAAATGGTTGGTTCCCCTACCAAAAAGTGGCGGAGTCCTTGGTGCTCAGCAAATGGCGGGCCCTTTCGCCAAGCGGTGGAGGCCTCTGTTTTCCCAAAGCGGCACAAGCCCTTGCCCCAAAGTACCGGAGGCCCAGTGTACCCCAAAGATGGTGGGGGCAATTGCCCCAAAGAGGCGAGGCTGCGGTCTTCCCAAAGCGGTGGGGGCCCCGGTGTGCGCAAAAGGGTAGGGGGCCTTGTCTCAAAGTAGCGGAGGCCCCGCTGTTCCCAAAGCGACGGAGGCTCCTGCGCGAATGAGGCTCACGACCCTGTGTTCCCAAAAATTGTCAGCCTCTTGCCCCCAAGCGGCGGAGTCCTTGGTGTTCCTAAAGCACCGTACGCCCGGGGTGTTCTCAAAGCGGCAGAGGCCCCGTGTCCAAACTAGAAGAGGCGCTTGCCCAAAAGCGGCAAGGGCCGCCATGTTCCGAAAGAAGTGGAGGCACCGGTGGTCGCAAAGCCATGGACGGCCCCGCCCCAAGTTGACGGAGGCCTGTGCGTTTCCAAAGCAACAAAAGCCCCCACCCCACATCACCGGAGGCCCCACTGTTTCAAAAGCGGCCGATGCCCCGGCCCCAAAGTGGAAGAGCCCCCCGTGTTCCCTAAAATGGTGGGCACCCCTGCCCAAAAGCGGTGGAGGCCCTGCGATCCCAAACTTGCAAAACACCCCCCGCCGCTAGGCGACAAAGCCCGAGCGTTCCCAAACTGGAAGATGCCTGGATTTCCCCAAATCGTTTACCCCAAAGCGATGAAGGCCACACATTCCCAAAGCTCCAAAAGCCCCTACGCCGAAGCAGCAGAGGCCCCCATATTCGGAAAGCAGCAAGGCCCCTGCACCAAGCCTTGAAGGCCCCATTGTTCCCAAGGAGGCCGAGGCCCGCGACCCACATTGGAGGTGGCCCGAGTGTTCCCAAAGTGGCAAATGCGGCAGTGTTTGGAAGGCGGCGGAGGCCCCTACGCGAAAAAAAGTGGAGGCCCAGGTGTTCCCAAAATGGTGGGTACCCCAACCCAAAAGCGGCGGAGCCCCCGGTGTTCAGAGAATGGTGGGCCCCTTGCCCCAACATGGCGGGGGCCTTGGTGATCGCAAAGCGGCACACACCCTTTCCCCAAAGTAGCGAAGACCCTAATATACCCAAAGCTGCCTGAAAATGGTGGAGGCCCCAGTGTACAAGAAAAAGGTGGGGGGCCTAACGCAAGGCGGCAGAGGGTTCAGTGATCCCGAAAATGGTGGGCCTTGTGCTGCCATGTGGCGGAGGGCCCGGTGCCCAACAAATTGGTGAGGGCACTTGCCCCAAAGTAGCGCAAGCCCCGCGGCCCCAAAAGATGTTCGGTGCACGCACCCGGAAACGGCGGAAGCCCGGTTCATCCCAAAGGGGTTGAGGCTTCGGTGTTTGCAAAAGGGTACAAGGCCGTACCTCAAAGCGGAGGAGGCCCCGGTGTTCCCAAGGTCTGCCAAAAGCGGCAAACGCCCCGGTGTTCCCAAAGCAACACAATCCTCTGCTCCCAAGCAGCCGAGGCCCCGGTGTCCCCAAAGCAGCACAGAATGGTGCCCCAGAGCGTGGAAGACCCCTGCGCGAAAGCAGCGGAACCCTCACTGCCCCAAAGCGGGGAAGGCCCCTTGCGCCAAAGACCCAGAGCGGGGGGGGGGGGGGGGGGGCTGGTGCCAAAGTAGCGGAACCCCCACTGCCCCAAAGCAGAGGATGCCCCTTGCGCCAAAGCAGCGGAGCCGCCGCTGCCCTAGAGCGGGGGAGGTCCCTTGCGCCAAAGCAGCGGAGCCCCCAGTGCCTCCGATTATGCTGGGGGCTCTTGCCCCGAAGTGGCAAAGGCTCCGGTGTCCCTAAAGAACGGTGGGCCCTTGTCATAAAGCAGCAGAACCCCCAGTGCCCCCGAAGATCGTGGTACACCTTGGCGCAACGCGAAGGAGGCCCGTGCCCCAAAGATGTGGCGCCCCCGGTGTACCAGAAGCAAGAGAGGTGCCGGCCCAAAAGCAGCAGCGGTCCTGATGTTCCCAAAACGGTGGGGGCCCCTCCCTGCCCCCAAGCAACTGAGGCCCCTGCCCCAAAGCAGCGGAGACCCCAGTGTTCCCAAAAAGGTGCGGGCCCCGCGTTCCCAAAAGCATGGGGGCCCCTTCCCCAAAGCAGCGGAGGCCCCCTTGATCCGAAAGCAGCAAAGGCCCCTCCACCAGAGCGCCGCAAGCCACGGTGTTCAAAAACCAACCAAGGCGCCACACTAGTAGAGGCCCCACTGTTCCCAAAGCGGCAAAGGCCCCAGCCCCAAAGCGCCAGAGGCCCCGCGTTCCCAAAGCCCAAGAGGCCCCCGCCCCAAAGCTGCAGAGGCCGCCGTGTTCCGAAAGCACACAAGGCCCCTCCGCTAAAGCGGCGGAGGCCCCATTGTTCCCAAAGCAGCGGAGGCCCCCGCCCCAGCGTTCCCAAAGCGGCACAGGCCCCAGTGTTCCCAAAACGGTGGGGGGGCCTTGCCTAGAACGGCGGAGGCCCCCATGATCTGAAAGGAGCAGAGGCCCCATGACCAAAGCACCGGAGGCCACGGTGTTCCCCTACCAACAGAGGCCCTTGCCCCAAACGGCGTAGGCCTTGGTGTTCCCAAAGCGGCAAAGGCCCCTTCCCCAAAGGCGGCGGAGGCCAGAGTGCTCCCAGAGCAGCGGAGGCCCCGATGTTCCCAAAGGAACGCACACCCCGGTGTTCCCAAAACGGTGGGGGCCCGTGCCCCAAAGCAGCGGAGGCCCCCTTGATACAAAAGAAGCGGAGGCCATGGAGTTATCAAAGCGTTAAAGGACCCTACCCCAAAGCGGCAGGGGGCCCAGCGTTCCCAAGGCAGCCGACGACCCTGCCCCAAAGCAGCGGAGGCCCTGTTGCTCCCAAAACGGTGGGGGCCCGTGCCCACCCCAAAGCAACGGAGGCGCCTGCCCCAAATCCGCGGAGGCCCCCGTGTTCCCAAGGCGGTAGACGACCCTACCCCAAAGCAGCGGAGGCCCGGTGTTGCCAAGACGGTGGGGGCCCCGGCTTACCCCAAAGCAACGGAGGCGCCTGCCCCAAAGCAACGCAAGCCCCAATGTTCCCAAAGCGGTGCAGGCCAAGCGTTCCCAAAAGAATGGGGGTCCCTGTCCCAAAGCAGCGGAGGCCCCCATGATCGGAAGGCAGCGGAGGCCCCTCCGCCAAAGCGCCGCAAGCCACGTTGTTTACAAACCAGCCGAGGCCCCAAACTGGTGAAGGCCCTGGTGTTCCCAAAGCGGCAAAGGCCCCTGCCCCAAAGCGCCGGAGGCCCTGCGTCCCCAAAGGCTGAGAGGCCCCCGCCCCAAGGCGGCAGAGGCGGCCGTGTTCCGAAAGTAGCGGAGGCCCCTCCACTAAAGCAGTGGAGGCCCCACTGTTCCCAAAGTGGCAGAGGCCCATGCCCCAAAGCGCCGGAGGCCCCACGTTCCCAAAGCCTCAGAGGCCCCCCCCCCCAAAGCGGCAGAGGCCGCCGTGTTCCGAAGGCACTAAAGGCCCCTCCACTAAAGCGGCGGAGGCCCCAGTGTTCCCCAAACGGTGGGGGCGGCCCCCATGATATGAAAGGAGCAGAGGCCCCATGACCAAAGCGCCAGGGGCCACGGTGTTCCCCAACCAGCGGAGGCCCCTTCCCCAAACCGGCGGAGGCCTTGGTGTTCCCAAAGCGGCAAAGGCCCCTGCCCCAAAGGCGGCGGAGGCACGGGTGTTCCCAAAGCAGCGGTGGTTCCGATGTTCCCAAAGCAGCGGAGGCCCCGGCGTTCCCAAAAAGGTGGGGCCCCCTGCCCCAAAGCAGCGGAGACCCCATGATAAAAAACAAGCGGAGGCCTGTAAACCAAAATAGCCGAGGCCACGGAGTTCCCAAACCAGTGCAGGCCCATACCCCAAAGCGGCGGGGCCCCGGAGTTCCCAAAGCGGAAAAGGCCCTCCCCCCAAAGGCGGCGGGGGCCCCAGTGTTGCTACAGCAGCAGAGGCCCCTACCCCAAAGCAACGGAGGCCCCGGTGTTCCCAAAGCAGCGCAGGCCCAGCGTTCCCAAAGCGGTGGGGGCCTGTGCCCAAAGCAGGAGAGGACCCATGTTCCGAAAGCAGCGGAGGCCCCTACACCACAGCAGCGGAGGCCCCTACACAAAAAAGGCGGAGGCCACAGTGTTCCCAACCCAGTGGAGGCCCGTGCCCCAAAGCGGCGGGGCCCCGGTGTTCCAAAAGCGGCAAAGGCCCCGGCCCCAAAGGCGGCAGGGGCCCTAGTGTTCCCAAAGCAGCGGAGGCCCCTGCCCAAAAGCAGTGGAGGGCCCGGTGTTCCCAAAACAGCGGGTGCCCCTGCCTACCCCAAAGCAACGAAGGCCACTGCCCCAAAGCATCGGAGGCCACAGTGTTCCTAAAGCGGCGCAGGCCCCGCATTCCAAAAAGAATGCGGGCCGATGCCCCAAAGCGGCAGGGCCCCCCATGATCGGAGGCCCCTCCACCAAAGCGCCGCAAGCCACAGTGTTCCCGAACCAGCCGAGGCCCCAAACTGGTGAAGGCCCCGGTGTCCCCAAAACAGCAAAGGCCCCTGCCCCAAAGGCGGCAGAGGCCCCACCGTTCCCAGAGCGGCAGGGGCCCCTGCCCGAAAGCGCTGGAGGCCCCCCGTTGCCAAAGCCCAAGAGGCACCCGCCCCAAAGCGGCAGAGGCCGCCGTGTTCCGAAAGCACACAAGGCCCCTCTGCTAAAGCGGTGGAGGCCCCACTGTTCACGAAGCAGCGGAGGCCCCTACCCCAAGGCAGTGGAGGCCCCCGCCCCAGCGTTCCCAAAGCGGCACAGGCCCCAGTGTTCCCAAAACGGTGGGGGGCCCTTGCCTAGAGCGGCGGTGGCCACCATGATATGAAAGGAGCAGAGGCCCCATGACCAAAGCGCCGGAGGCCACGGTGTTCCCCAACTAGCGGAGGCCCCTGCCCCAAACCGGCGGAGGCCTTGGTGTTCCCAAAGCGGCAAAGGCCCCTGCCCCAAAGGCCGCGGAGGCCCGAGTGCTCCCAATGCAGCGGAGGCCCCGGTGTTCCCAAAGCAGCGCAAGCCCTGGCATTCCCAAAACCGTGGGGGGCCCTACCGCAAAGCAGCGGAGGCCCCCATGATACAATAGAAGTGGAGGCCCCTAATCAAAAATAGCGGAGGCCACGGAGTTCCCTAACCGGTGCAAGCCCCTACCCCAAAGCGGCGGGGGCCCCGGCATTCCCAAAGCGGCAAAGGCCCCTGCCCCAAAGCAGCAGAGGCCCCGGTGTTCCCAAAATGGTGGGGGCCCGTGCCCGAAAGCAACAGAGGCCCTGCCAGCAAAGGGGCCAAGGCCACGGTGTTTCCAAACCAGCGGAGGCTCTTGACCTGAAACGGCGGAGGCCCCGGTGTTCCCAAAGCGGCAAAGGCCCCTGCCCCAAAGGCGGCGGAGGCTCCAGTGTCCCCAAAGCGGCGGAGGCCCTGCCCCACAGCAACGGAGGCCCCTGCCCCAAAGCAGCGGAGGCCGCGGTGTTCCCAAAGCGGCGCAGGCCCCGCATTCCCAAAACGATCGGGTCCCTTGCGGAGGCCTCGGTGTTCCCAAAGCGGCCGGGGCCCCTGCCCCAAAGCGGCAGAGGCCCCCCTATTGCGAGAGCAGCGGAGGCCCCTCCACCAAAGCGCCGGAGGCTACGGCGTTCCCAAACCAGCGGAGGCCCCTGCCCACGGCGTTCCCAAACCAGCGGAGGCCCCTGCCCCAAACTGGCGGAGGCCCTGGTGTTCCCAAAGCGGCAAAGGCCCTTGCCCCAAAGGCGGCGTGGGGCCAGTGTTCCCAAAGCGCCGGAGGCCCGCGATCCCAAAGCCCGAGAGGCCCCCGCCCTAAAGCGGCGGAGACCCCCGTGCTCCGAAAGCAGCGGAGGCCCCTCCTCTAAAGCGGTGGAGGCCCCACTGTTCCCCAAGCATTGGAGGCCCCTGCCCCAAAGCAGCGGAGGCCCCCGCCCCAGCGTTCCCAAAGCGGCGGAGGCCCCAGTGTTCCCAAAATGGCGGAGGCCCAAGTGTTCTTAAAGCGGCGGAGGCCCCCGTGTTCCCAAAGCGGCGGAGCCCCCTGCCCCAAAGTGGTGGAGCCGCCGGTGTTCCTATGCTGCAATTGTAAAACACAAAGCCCCGAAGAGTAGTAAAAAGAGTCGACGACGAGAACAGTAAAGAAGGACGAGTGCAGCGTGGGCCGGACGCTGTTGTACACAGCATTTTGCGCAAAGGGTGCAACGGGTGGCCTTTTCAGGGCCCTAGTAATAAAATGGTAATCCGACAATCTGTATTTGAAACCAATCATATAGGATAAAAGATCAGAAACAATTGCACAGAAAAATTACGGTGTTGTCAGACAAGAAACGACAACGGCAATGACAACAGCAACAGCAACAGAGGAGGTGGGGCGCAGCATGAGTGATAGATTGCCGCAAGCCAACACACACAATGGAGGGCTGTTCAGGGTGTGATACATCAACTGGTTGATAGGGTCCTGGGCAGGTGTCAGGTCAACCCCTCGGGGCGGGGGGCCCAAAAGTTCACCCCCCCCCTCCCTGGCGCCCCCAACCCCTCTCCCGTTCCGGCGAGAAAAACCCAACGTTCCGGCGCAACGTTCCGGCGAGCCGTTTTTTCAGCAAAAGAGGTTCCCGGTGCCCAGGATCTCAGTCCCAGGGCGCAAACACACCTTCCTTTTGGCTGTTCGGTAGTTGGAGTAATGTGGAAACCCAAAGCATCCCTCAATTTGCAAAAAAAAATTTTCATCTCTCGGTCTGTATATGGTTCCTGGTCAGCAGGATGTCAGAACCGGCCACTGGTCCAGTGGATATGCACTGGTCTACAGATCTGCAAGCGTAGGTTCAATCCCCTCTACCGGGCTACCGAAGTTTTTTTGCACTTTTTGTCACTTGACTCTGCCACCCACCGAAGTTTTTTGCACTTTTTGTCACTCAATTTGCAAAAAAAAATTTTCATCTCTCGGTCTGTATATGGTTCCTGGTCAGCAGTATGTCAGAACTGGCCACTGGTCCAGTGGATATGCACTGGACTACAGATCTGCAAGCGTAGGTTCAATCCCCTCTACCAGGCTACCGAAGTTTTTTTGCACTTTTTGTCACTTGGCTCTGCCACCCACCGAAGTTTTTTGCACTTTTTGTCACTCAATTTGCAAAAAAAAAAGCTGTTCTTTTTTTTCCCAAGCAAAAACAAGTCTGAACGAAAAGTCCACTGTCCACAGTCACGCAACGAACACAGGACTTCGCGGGGCAAGAGGTGAGAGTATGCATCAATGTTTGAAGGCATGCTGTCGCGCTGCCGGGGATCAAAAACACGTAACTCGTCAAAAAAAGGCAACTGTGTCCGTTTGTATTTCCTAATTATGCTCAGCACCTTCTCTGCGACTTGTGTCATCATGCATACACGACGTGTACGCAAATCAGAGTTTGTAATGAGGTCCAACAGTGGTTTCACACGTGGCACCAGTGTAACGTCATTGGCCAGTGTCACCAATTGGGCTTCTCGGTGTCTTCTCGGTTATAGTCAACACGTTTACCGCAGCACCGGCACAACAGAACACCGTTCCCATTGTACAAGCCGTATTTTCCGAATTTTGCAACGCGATCATCTACTGTGACGGTTTTGACGGTTCTGCGGGCCTTGTTCTTTGGTTCTGGTTTGACTGGTTTGACTGATTTGCCTGGTTTGACTTGTTGAACCTGAGCAGATGATGAGTCGTCGCGTTGTCCAGGTTCATCTCGGTGGGTACCAACAGGGGTCTGGTCAAAGAACTTGTTTGGTTTGACAGAACGGACACAGAAATCACAGACATTTCCCTCATCAACGTCAACATCATCTTCCCATTTCTGTTGCAATAACAGCTGCTCCTTCAGTTGCAGATCATGGAAATCAGTCATGGATGCCCCCTCGGAGCCACACAAACAACATTTCAACATCTCTGCCAGTGGATGGACAAACAAAAGTGTTACTGGCAAAGTGGACGACAACGGTTGACAGTAGCAGCAAGCGTTTTCACTGAAAAACATTGAGCCTCACAGAATCACAACGTTCCGGCAAAACGTTCCGGCACGTTCCGGCAATTCCGGTGACCGGAACGGGAGAGGGGTTGCGCCCCCCCCCCCCCCCCTGACACCGACCCTCGTTGGATGTGTGCAACACGGAGCCAGGGGGCTCCAGAGCACCAAATGTTACCATTGGTGGGTAAAGCCTCTCCCTCCCCGAACGACTGAATTTGTCGTAAAAGACCCAGCATCAATTCTATCTTTCTAGAAATGATTTGAACCACAGCTGCACGACACATAAAACAACCTGCACTTCGACCTTAGCTTTCTCTGCGCGCACCACCCTCAGAGTGGTCTGTAGTTCGTTTAAGGCTTCGGACTTTAGGTCAAATTGCGTCTTTATGCTCATCTTTTCTTCAATCTCCTGCTCCAAGCGATCCTTCAGCCGTCGGCTTTCTGCCTCCAAGTGCAACTTCTCAGATTCCAAAGAGGCAGTGGCCTTGGCCTTGTCTGAGGACGCCTTCTGCTGCAGCTCCTTCTCCTTTTTTGCACTGCGGTACTTGTACTCATCAATCTCCATCCGCTGCTGCTGTGTCAAGACCTGCAGCAGAGTAGCATGAATCCCTCAAACGATATCAACAAGCCTCAACACGACCCGAAAATGACACACGGGCAATTTTGCTGCGTGTGGCACAGCACAGTTTGTGGGGACACAAAAATTAATTCTTCTATTGGGATCACAACAGGGGGTCCTGGCAAGCAGCAGGAAAATCCTTCCAGGAGTCACCTTCAGGATGTTGCTCGAGGTGGACATTATGTCCCTTGCTGCTGTCCATGATAGGCCCTGTGGTATGTAGGGTTTTGTGGTAGGATTTGGGGGTGGGGTCCGGGCCCCACCCCCAAGCATGGTCTGGCATCCCACCTCCAGGAACACAGTGTGTGATCGCAGCTCAATCGCTCTGGGCCCACGGTCCTTTGCAACTCTTGGGAGGCGGGCCCTTTAAGCCTGTTTCCCAGACCCTCACCCTCGCCGCCGCTGATTAGGCTCCAAAGGCTGGGCCCAGCAGAAACATTGCAGGACGTCTGCAGTTGTTTACAGTTTGACAATTTGCTCGTTGACATTGCTCCTGCACTAGGTAAGTCGTGGATGCACAAGGTCAGCACAATCTTATGCAAGGCACATCCGGGGATTTGTCCTATGCATTTTGTGTCCTGGTGAAAGCTGTGAGCAAGTTGTACTTGCAGGGCTCTGATTAGGTTGCGAGCCCACCATTCCCTCGGGGATGGCCCTGGTTGGCACCACTCATCTGTGGTAAGGTTCTACATCGGAAGGGCGTTGTCAAACCACAGATGTTTTGCATAGGATTGGTAAATGGGGTTTGTGTGCATCTCATCCCATTTCGCAGCTAGGCCTGAGGAGGGGCTCCATTAGCAAGAACCGGTGCACAACTGGCTGTATCAGGTCTCAGCCTCAACGGATAAAAAATCAAAAATTTGACAACCCCATGTTTTTTGGTGTTGTGACCACCCAACACGATTAAACGATACTGATAAAGCATGTTTCATCCGCTCTTGATGATGTGTCCCACCACATGTCACCACTAAGTGGGTGGGTTGGGGGGTCTATGGGCAAGGGGTGGTGCACAACCTGTTTTTGCTCAACTGTTGAGAAGCAGTGCACAATTGTGCCAGAGTTTACCACCCCCACACTGTACCCGGTGTTGCAGCAGGTGTCTTGCACACCTACAGTGCCCCCCGCCCTCCCCACCAATGAAAATTTGGCTTAAACCCCATTCCCCCCCAAAAAAAGTCTGTTCTGAACCAATGCCAATGAAGAAAATAAGGTCTGACCTTTTGACCTTGTTTTCCAGCCGCGCCCCCTCTAATCCACACGGCTCGGAGGGGTAAAAAATGTAAGTTGTGTCAGAAGAAAATTGCCACATCATGTACTTTTTGCTGTCTGCGCATGTAATTTTCTAAAAAAAAAAAGATTGGATACTTTTTTATTGTTAGCGCGCATTTTTTTTATTGTCAATGGGTGTAATTTTTCCCAAAAAAAAATTGTTCTATTTTGCAATATGTACAGCTGCCGGTTCCGTATGGCACCACACCGACCTTAGCGATGGTAAGCCAAGTCCACAAAGCAGCAAGTACTCTGGGTGGTCACCAATTAGTTGTGATTCTGCCAATCTACCATAGTGTGACATAATGTGAAAGGTACTTGGCACTACAAACAAAATCACGCTCAAGAAAAGAGTCATGACAAGGCCATGGCAAACATAAGTGCGGCGGCAGTGGGAACAAAACTAGGCGTAATAAAAAAAAGAGGACCCGGCAAGGCCATAGCCAACATTAGTGCCAAATACTATGACATAATGTAAATGAGACTAGAAAGAAGACGTGGCACCAAATGCAGGGGCCATGGCCAACATCAGTGTGGCTGCACTGGGACGAAACCGGGCTTAATAAAAAAAGAGAACCCGGCACGGCCAGACCCAACGCTCGTGCCAAGTACTTCCAAGTAGTTACAAAAACACACGCTTGAAGATCAAATCAGCCTTAGAATCTTCACGTGTGGGTATGCCTCCCTGTATGGGATTCATTGTGCACATCCCAAAGACATTTATTGTCTAATTTGCTTGCACCTTAGTGCAAAATTCTTTGTCACTTTTCAATTGACCATTGGCATTTTGGGGGTATGTGGGAGGCATCGTGTGCCACTTGCAACAACGAGCACACACTTGGACGGGTACCATCAGTAGCATCATTTGTTGCAACAGGGTTGGGGCTCATTGCAACCGGTGCGGGGTCACTAGGCGTGTTATTGGGAAGGGACCGGATTGGCAAGGCAAGATCATCCGCCAACACACTATGGGAGGTGGAAGGAGGGTCAACTTGTCCATACCCCCAGCTCAATGGGCCACAGAAATTTGTGGTTTCATGAGTCCATCTCCTCAACTCAAGGGGCCACAAGAAATTTGTGAGTCTTGAGTCCATATCCCCAACTCAAGGGGACGCAAAAGTTGTGGATTGTTTGGTGAGGGGGGTAATGGCCCTAGTGATTAGCACAGGGAGAAAATCAGAAGTGGCCGACATGTGGGCAAAATGGCTACCTAACCCTTGCTGTACTGGGGCTCTCTAGAGCTCACCACGGGGAGAAAAACAGAAATGGCCCAAGTACTTTTGTTCTTTCTTACTTTTGCTGTTAAGCGGTGTGTATTGTTTTTTTACTCACTGTGTGGGTAATTTGTTTTTTAGGTCGGCGCGTGGATGTTTTTTCTTTATTGTGAGGGTGTGTACAAAAGAATCATCGCATCCTCTAGTCTTTGACTTGCTGCCACGTCGCATAGCTTTTTTTTGTTGTCACGTCGCGTTTGTGAAAAAAGTACATACAGTGACATTACACAATGTGGCGATTTCTCTCCGTACACATGCCGACAACAAACAAAAACACGACTTACAACATACACCAGGGGGAGGGTAGAAGAAAAATTCCCCTAGGAGGTGAAATTTCTATTTCAACCGGGACACTTGTCCCCCGCCCAACCCCGTATACAAAAATTTCTACCCGCGGGGGACTTTCTCTACCCTAACCGCCCATGGTCCCCACTTGGGTCACAGACCCCCCCAAGCCCATCCCTGTTGCCTCCCCCCCCCCCCCTTCACCCCACCCCACCCCACCCCCCTTGCTCCGTCGCCTCCACAGAATTTCTATGGAGACCGCCCCGGCTACCTTGGCTAGGCGTGGCCAATCACATGCCCCCGATCCCGGGGCCGACTCACGGAGCGGCGGGTTCCAAGCACACGAGCACCAACGGTCGGATCGGTTGTTCACATATATATGTACAGGAGCATATTGATCTTCTGACACCGTCGCTCTCTCAAAGAGAAGAGACTACGGCCCCGGCTCAATGTGCAAAAGCGTAGAAGGGAATTGCACCCTTCGCACTCGGTCCTCGCATGCACAACACTTGTGACCTGCATCCTGCAAACACAGTGCCGGGGCGCCAACACACCTGTTTTTTTGAATGCCTTTCTTCAGTGCCATGCGAACATGCGGTGTGGTGGTCGCAGCAGCCTTGGTTGTTGGCACAGGTGCTTGAGTGTCTTTTGCAAGCATAGAATCTGTTGCTGGCACCGAGACCTTTGGCGCAGGGGATGGTGCAGCCGTTGTTAATGAGCTTTTTGGACTAGACTTGAGCTTTTCAAGGTCATTCACAAGTGCAGAATACCGAAGGGCCTCCTTTGAATCGCCAAAGCTGCCCACATTTAGAGCCTCTGAAAAATTTGCCACCAAATCTTGCAGATAGTGCACTTGTCTTCAGCGCCATCCAAAGATGCAGTGCTCACATGCTCCACTTGAGGGTTAGGGTGTACGTGATGCTGCACAAAATCTTGATACCTGCTAGAAAGATCACATGGAACACACACCTGTTTTTTGGCATGTCTTCGGCGCCATCCACAGATGCGGTGCCCACAATGGTCTTTGATGCGGCCATGATGAACTTGAGGGTTAGGATCTTCGTGTTGCTCCACAAAATCTTGATACCTGCAGGAACACTTGGTACTCGCATGCACAACACACCTGTTTTTGCCAATATTTAGCGCCATCCAAAGATGCACTGCCCACATGTTCCACTTGACTTAGGCGTCACAAGTTGCCCACCCCCCACCTGGCGCTATGGCCCACGGAAGTCCATGTTGTAATGAGGGGGAAAGTATGTGAAAAGGGGTGTTATTTTTTGGGTACCCAAACCCCCCTGGTGGCAACATGCAAAAACAAGGTGTGTATTTCAAATATATGCCATTATTTGCATTTTTGGAAACACACAGATTTTCAAAATAAAGACATTCAATCACCAAAATATAGTGTTGTTTTACATTTAGACCACTGCATTCCAGTGTGTGGGGCAAGGGGGGGGCTGCCTATTTTTCTCTCCCCTTTGTTCGAGGTTGATCACAGAACCCCCCTATACACCACAGATGAGGGAACCCCAAAAATACCTTTCATTGAAGCACACAAAAAACTATCCCAAAGCATGTACTTGTATTTCCTATTTTAACCAACCTGGCCGAAATTTCGGCCAGCTCTTCGAAAAAGTCCAAACACATGGTCCTATTTGACAGACAGGCCTAAGCTGGCCGAAATTTCGGCCAGGTCCATCGAAACTCCGAATATGATCACTGAAATGGGTACCTAAGACAGTAGACATGAGCAAGGAACACAGGAGCAGTGACATTTGAACAGGGTGTGCAACATAATATACTCAATTACAAGCAAATACTTGCCACCTGACGAATCAAAGCAGACTTTTGCAGTGCCTATGGGGAAACACAATAATAAAAGGCTGAAGAGGCTGAGGACTGCATGCTGGCCGAAATTTCGGCCAGACTTCATGCTGACGGGCAATATAAGCAGCATGACTGGCATTAGCGCTTGCGCAGACCAGATGCACGGGGCTTCTTAGCACCTGTGTTAGCAGGCTGCTTGGCAGGGGCTGCAGCACCAGACTTGGCAGTGGCAGAGTTCTGTGACTGTGTGTTTCCACCCTGGGATGGTGAAAAATGATTCACAAAAGTATTCATACCTTTGCCAGTAGGGGCAACAGTGCCTGAGGAGGAAGCTGGGGTGGCCTGAGCGCACTGCGTGCCACTGGGTGAGGGGGCAGGGGCAGTTTTGGGTTTCTTCTTTGGAGTCTGTGTCTCTGGTTGCGACTCTGCCTCCCCATCTTGCTCCTCAGGATCCTCATCTACATACCTAACCCCAGAACAATCCACAGGAAAACGTGCCCCCAAGTCGTGGTACACATCCTCCCATGACTTGGGGGGGCACGTGTCGGCGTTGGTGATACCTGCTCTGATGAGCTGAACAAAGTCATCGGGCACAACAGTCTCCTCACCCAAAAGGGCACACACAACATTACAGTCCTTGGAAAACCTGGTAGACATCATGCTTGCAAAATACACAGACAGAGTCCCCAGCAAAAACCAGTTGCCTGCCCGTTCTGGGACCGGAATCAGGCTCAAAAGAAATGAGAATATTTCAACAGGAATCACAGACGACATGGGTCCTTCAGTAAAAGCCACGTAACGGGGAAGCCTGTTATCAAAGGCAGTGGCAGAACAAATGGAAACCAGATGGGACGTAGAAGTGTACAGCGGGGTCTTGCTTGACAAATTGTAAAGTGCAACATCACACTGATACATATCCTCAGCCACAGTGGCCTTCAAAGCAGCAACAGTGGCTTTCACATCAGAAGACTCACCCGCAATGAACACAGGCACACCGGACAAAAGCAGCTGCGCAACCAGGTTATGCAAACCAGCTGTATAGAGGCGGGGCACCTCAATGACACAAGCAGCAAAGGGTAGTGAACTAATGATACTGGGAACAGGGACTCCACAACGCATTGCCATCAGTTCCACACGGCCTGACTCTGCAATGAGTTTGCCTGTGCTTGACTCAATGAGGGACTCCCTAGCACACTGGATACTGACCAGACCAGTATCAGATTTTTCACAAACAGGCTTAGCAACAGGCTTCTGCAACAATCCCCGCAACCCCTCATATTTGGGTTCCTTCCAAAGAGGGGCCTTAATTACTGCTGACCACGGGGGCCAGGGGTTTTCTTCAGTCCAGGTCCAACTGCCATAGGCTACCTTCAGGTGTGATGCAATAGCGCACTGCCTTTTGGCCATCTCGATAGTACCAAGTGTAGCTGCAGACAGGTGGTAGCACAGGGTGGGCTCCTATTGTGCATTAATTGAACGACACACAAGCTGGCCGAAATTTCGGCCAGGTCGGTCGATTTATTCGAATACCAACCCCTGTTTGACCAAAACATACCTCTGGTGTTGTTCACAAGCCCATTGGTAGCCGCCTCGGGATGAAGAATGTGCCAGGACCACATCTGGGCCTTTTTAACATCTTTTATAATTTTTTTGAGACCAGGTAGGGTACTTTTTGTCCCATCCATGTAACCTACGATCTCGCGAAGTCGGTCAGGCGTGATGCCTTCCACTTCCTTGAACGTACCCAGTGCGGGATGTAGTCCACGCTTTTCCATGGCTGCCATGGCGTCTACTGAAGGAAGACCCACAAATTTCACCAAACGCCCAACGCCACCCCACCGTTTGGCAACAGCACTCTGCACAGGAGAACATGTGGAACACAGAAGCTGGCCGAAATTTCGGCCAGGTCGATCGACAAAACCGAATTAATAAATGAAACACACCACAGTGCCTTCCTCGGCAGTAACACCACACTCTTCAAGCATAACAGTAATGTGATGGTACAGGGTGTACTCATTGGCATCCTCATCCTGAAGCCTATCCAGGAGTAGGGACATTCGCTCCGATGTGGTGGATGCTGAGCCAGCAGTGGTCTGGATTTGATGTAAGCCTGCAAGCCGGCGCCTAGTCCGCAGGGGGCAGTCTTGTTTGACTTCATAACCACCAAATACCAGGGTCCAATCCGGAGTCTCCATATTTTTCATCTCAAATTCGGTCTTGTGTTTTTGGGCAGCAATGTAAACATGCTGACCCCCCAATTGGACCCAGCGAGTGGCTGTGCAGCAGGAATATTCGTAACAGCAGGGTCGAAAAATCAGACGCGAAAACGGTACTATCGAGAAGAATACCACAACACACATACGAGTGACTTCATAAAAAAGAAGATCCTGGATGTAATCCACAGGCGGGGCTGCCTTCAGATCGTCGTAGCGGCGTTGCACGCGATCATCCGAAATCCTACGGACCTGCCCAAATTTTCGGTCGTGGTCGATAATAATCTGATCCCACCGAACCTTTATTTTCGTCGTTGACGTAACCCAGTCGGATAACTTGATGGAGGATGATGAATTTTTCTTTGGTGCGGCCTTAGGCTTCTTTTGAAGTCCCTCTGTGCTCGCCTGGTCCTCTTGAGACTGGGATTGCACTTGAGATTGCCCATTGTCTGCTGCAGGCTCACCATCTGGCGAAACAGCCATGTCCTGCGATACCCCTCCAGGCTCAGTCATAAAATAAAGGGCTACAAGGCAACATTTCATGAAGGGGAGAGTTCCCAGATAGCAAATAACAAGCACAGATCAACCCAAAAAGGACCAAAACGGACTGCCTGACAGGAAATTCGGATAACCTGGCCGAAATTTCGGCCAGCACTGCTCTGCATGTCAAACCACTGTGTACAAATACCATTCTGAGAGGCTGGCCGAAATTTCGGCCAGAACCTTAAGTCATTTGTGTTCTGGGGGTAGCCATATGACAAAACAACAAGTCTGGCCGAAATTTCGGCCAGAAAAACATGAAACAGCAAATAGACACACCAAAATCACTGGCAATGCGTGGCAGAACCCATACCACAGTGACAAACAGAGCTGCAAACAGAAATCAGTCCCAATCCTGGGTATCCACACCGATGTGTTCCGCCTCATCTAGGGCTTCAAAGGAGGCAACGCCGTCTGCATCAAAATCAATATCCTGGTCACTATCACAAGAGTCGACAGCAATGGAATCATCAAGGGCGGGGGGGGGTACTGGGCGGGGGGGGTCCGGGGGGGGTACTGGGGGGCCTCTGGCTCGGGGCTTCGGGGGTGGCTTTGGGGGCAAGGCAATTCCACCAGGAGCAGCAGCAGCAGCAGCAGGCGGTGCACGGTTGGCAGCGCGAATAGAAGCATGTGCAGTACGCAGCACCCCTTGCTCGGCAGCAGTGCGGGCAGGTGCATTTGTCTGTAAAAAATCCTCAACACCCTCAGGAACCCTGGTACGCGCAACCAGATTTTGCATTGCATGCAACAGAACCACTTTTAAACGGTCTGTGGTGATTCGTGTCCTAGACATGGTACCGGGGAACGTCAAATCCTCAACTGCATCCAGTCTTCTCACCTCAACTTTATAGTCCGGAACGGGAACACAAATGGGCAGGCTCTGTGTATGGGCTGTCAAGATGAATTGTTTAAGATTGGTAGAGAACATTGCCACGGATCTCTTAGTCAGCACACCACGCAAAACTTTCTCTCCGGGTTGGACAAGGGGAAGTGTCAGAAATAAATCAGACAACTGTTGGACACTAGTACAGGCAGTGTTGCAGCGGCAGTGGGCTGAGAACCGACTCAGAAGTGCCTCACCCAGCTCCTCAGAGTGGATAAACCCTAGGGAGGCGGAATGCCACTGACTCCAAAACAAAAGAGCAACAGCGGTGGTTTTCACATACTCCGTGGTTAACTGTTCCTCGGGCTTTAGGATGTTCAGCATGAGCAGTAGGGACATCTCAAGTGCCTGCTTAGCTACAATACCGGAACCTGCCCCCCGTCCCTCCCAGTTGCGCTCAGGAACCAAAGTCCCAATGCTGAAAGCAGCTGGACAGTATGTGTACAGCAAAGCCTTAAGGGCTAATAACATACGCAAACCCTTGCGCTGAATGGGTGTCAAGTCCCGCTGGCTATTGAGCAGGGAAGTGACGCGCTCATCTAGTCTGCCTCTATTGGACGATGTGGCTAGCATGAGTCCAAGCAACGTCTTCTCCATATGGATGACCTTGACCTTGTGAGGGAGGATAGACCCAACCTGAAGGCTGTTCCCCTGCTCCAAAAACTTAATGAACGGCAGGAACGCCCTGTAGATCAATTCAACGCAATACTTATAGCTATGCCATACTCCGTACACCAAAGGAAAACCCAACAGTAATTGTGGTACATTCCAGGGAACATAAGCAGCACCATAACACAGCTTAAGTAGGGCGAAGTGTATTTTCATGTCCACAAGCAGCGGAACACAGTGTCTGGTGCGGTGTTCCACACATGACAAATCAACCACGAGTTGCAAAAGCTCTTTGTGTGTGCCGGAGCGGAGCTGAGACAGGAAAAAGGGTCTCCAGTTGAGGGAACGGACATCCTTTCTGGCAATATCCAAAGGAGCACGAACCCAAACTCTCTGAATACCTTGGTTGGCAACATCAATACGATCAAACAATGCTCTATGTGAGCGAAAGATGTCATCAGCAACCTTTGGTACCCTGGCCTCAATTTCGGCCAGCTCCGGCAAACCCCGGTATGCAGGTAGGGCAGTAGTGTGCAAAACAGCAACAACTGTACATTTTAGGGTTAAGTCGGGTGAATGGGGATCAGCTCCCGACCTGTAACGCCTCAGGTTATCAAACCATAGACAAACTTGCCTACGGTGCATGGTGTTCCACAAGTTGTGTGCTTCTAGTCCAGCACGATGGTGAATGGACTCCTGCTTAGTGTTACACTGACCAAGGACTCCTACCTTACGGCGTTGGCGGCAGGACATAATACCCCAGTTGTAACCAGACCCACAGTTAGAGTATGGGAGGGCCATACGGCGCAGCAGGCAGTATAGGGCATGGAACTGTGACAAAAATGTCATGTACCATCGTGGGGGCTTCTTCTCGGTGGCGGCGGCCTTCAACTGTGTCAGGGAGTGCCGGCTCCTGCGATTCTTCCGCAACAAGAGGCAGAATTGCAAAAGCTTTTGCAGAGTCCCACCACGTAATGCATTTCGCAACAGCCCTTTGGCTGTAGTAGCGAAAGCACCAGTAACTGCAGCATGTACAACATTGACAGTAATAGCAGAAGACATTAATGCTCAGACAAGAAAACAGTTATGTAGGAGTGTATGGTGTAATACTCATGAACAACGGCAATTGCAAGCTGGCCGAAATTTCGGCCAGGTATGTTCAAAGGGGAAATAATTGCTTACATGTTCAAAAATAGGAAAAGCTGGCCGAAATTTCGGCCAGCCCATCCAAAAACCAGAATATAAGTGCTTGAACAGTGAACAGACCAAAAAGCTGGCCGAAATTTCGGCCAGCCCTAAGAAAAATGAAAATAATCATGCCTATTCACCAAGACACCAAAAAACTGGCCGAAATTTCGGCCAGAAGGGTCAAAAGCTGCATATACACATAGTCGTTTGCAATGTTACCCAAAACCTGGCCGAAATTTCCTCCGGCTTCAGAAAAACGCAAAATACAACACACTAGAAGACGGGGGTACACAAGACTAACACATCAACTCGTATTTCAACGGGTGTCACACAGCTCTGCCAACAACTTTGGTCACATACGTCAAATAACATACTCAAAGTAGAAATGTAGAATATTGTCAAATCGCGCGTATACGGGGTCCTAGAGGGTGGGCAACTTGTGACGCCTAAGCTTGAGGGTTAAGGTGTACGTGATGCTCCACAAAATCTTGATACCTGCTAGAAAGATCACATGGAACACACACCTGTTTTTTGGCATGTCTTCAGCGCCATCCACAGATGCGGTGCCCACAATGGTGTTTGATGCGGCCATGATGAACTTGAGGGTTAGGATCTTCGTGTTGCTCCACAAAATCTTGATACCTGCAGGAACACTTGGTACTCTCATGCACAACACACCTGTTTTTGCCAATATTCAGACCATCCAAAGATGCGCTGCCCACATGTTCCACTTGAGGGTTAAGGTGTACGTGATGCTCCACAAAATCTTGATACCTGCTGGAAAGATCACATGCAACACACACCTGTTTTTTGGCCTGTCTTCAGCGCCATCCACAGATGCGGTGCCCACAGCGGCCTTTGACGCAGGCATGCCCCACTTTTGGGTCTTGAGGCTCCAGAACCTTGATACCTGCAGAAAAATCACATGCAAAGTGCACGTGTCTTTAAGCCTGTCGTTAGCACCATCCAAAAATTCGTCGCAGAAAGCAATCAGTATAACACTTGTGGATTAATTTCCGGAGCGCACTTTGCCTGTCGACTCCTATAGAAACGAACATGGACGACATGCGCGACAAGCACCCCGTCCCACCCCCTGCTCCGCGAACTCCACAAAAATTCAGTGAATGCAGTGAATTTCTGTGAAGGCTGCCCCAGCTACCATGGCCACGTGTGGCCAATCAGGTGCCCCCGATCGCGGGGCACACTCGCGGAGCGCGGAGGTCCCAACCCCCCAGCTCGCCGCCATTCCCCCTGCCCCCTTCCCTCTGGTCCCTCTGTCCACCATCTTCTCCACCCTCTGTTGTTGGCGGCCGGCCTGCCCCCTCCCGTTCTGCCCCCCTCCCTCTGGTCGCTCTGTCCTCCATCTTCCCTGTCGCCTCCCCTTGTCGCTGCCACCCATCTCGCCTCCCTTCCTCCCTGTTATCGGTCACGGTCACGGTCACCTGGCCTTATTGCCTCCCTATCTGCACCTTGTCCTTTTGAGCCAGCTCTGTCGTGTGCCATAGTTGGTGAGACTGCACAGGCACATTGTTCTCCTCCTCCCTCCTCCCTTTCCACCTGAGTTCAGCTCCTAATCCGTGTTGCTACCACGGTAAGGCCCACGGGTTCCTCCGCTCATCGCCGGGGCGGCGCCCTTGCATCGTGCATGCATCGCCGTTGCATCGCCCCAGCCCACTTCCATCTGCTCCCTTCTTCCTCTGTTTCCCCTTCTTTTGCTTCTGTGGCTCCCATGCCCCCTCCAGTTCGCATCTGTCCTCTGTCCTCCCCCTCTTGGTCCCGCTGCCCCAACACTTGAACCACCCCATGGCGCACGTCACTTCCCCAACATTGGCCGTGGTCCCACCACCACACACTAGCGGCCTTGCCACCTCCACCAGTGTGTGCGCGCAGCGGAGGGGCATGTTGGTGTGGGGGTCTGCGTGGTCTGCCACCCCCCCCCCCCCCCCGAACCGGACAATGGCAGGCTGCACGAACCAACGCCAGATCCACGGCGCACGCCACAAAGCAGTCACCAATGCCGTGGTACGCTGACCACTGTCCCTGTCCTCCATCTAAGTCGCCTTATCTCATTTGTCGACTCTCTTCTTATCTTTTTCCTCATCTTCCTTTCTTGTTTTTTGCGCTGGTTCCTGCTCCTGTTCTTCTTTTTCGTCCGCTCTTTACTTCTTTCTCTTGCAAGCCTTGCTTGCTTGCTTGGTCTTGCTTGCCCTGTTCGGGGGCGCTTTTCCTTGGTTGCCCAGGTGCCCGCATGTACAGGGCCGCGTCACTCTCGTCTCCATGACGATTAGTACCACCCATCGGCTCTCCACCAACGCTTGCTTCTTGCGGCTCCTGCACGTGCTCCACTGGTGACTTGGGTGCACCAATCCAAGGAGCTCTTGCAGCCGGGAGGTACTGCAGCACCTCAACTCCATGTCCGCCTCGGTGGGCCTTAGCAAGGGTTCGGGGCCGGCCGCCATGCTCCTCATCACGTTAGGACCCGACCATTGCTCCTCGCCACAGCTGCCAGCATAGCCTCCTTGCTCAACGTTGTGTATCCGCTCAGACGCAGTCCCTTTTGCAGGGTGGTCTTAGCGGTGCTCACGATATGGGGGCGCTTCGGGACGTACTGCCCACGTGCCCTCGACTTGGGCTTCACCTTGATTTGGCCCCATCCTTGCAGCCATTCAAGCGTGGAACGCTCTTCTTCCCTCTGCTGCTCTGTCATGGAGTTGTTCTTATCGAAGAGGTCGCCGGGTTCCGGAGTCTTCCAATCGTCCGCGGGGCTGTACATGAAGGAGCTGGCGGCTTTGACTGCCAGGTACCAGCAGTTCTGCTTCTGCGCCACGTTCTCCGTCCATGTCTTCTCCACGAAATGCACGATAAAGCCTTCGCGCCGAAAGCTTACCGCCACATTCTGCGCCGGCTGCAGCATCAGCGAATCGACGATCCACGCCTCCTCGCCCTCCCGGTCCACAGCGACAACAACAAGTGGCGGCTGGGCTGGGAAGGGTGAAGGGGCCATTCATCGCGCGGGTTGTGGTACCCCGCCTAAAAATCGGGCACGCGGCCGGTGCACCTTGTAGGCCGCGTGCTTCATATCCCCTTGCAGTGTGTGCAGCGGCCTCCTCTGTTCGGTGTAGGCCCGCGTGACATTGTTGGCAGTCTGCAGCTACCTATTCCGCTGCGCGCCGGAGGGGGCGCGCACGAGGGACACCTGCTCCACACACCGTGTCCCAAAGTCTCGGACCGTTTATGCTCCAAATCCCATATCTTCGTCATCCAAGCCCGGTCATCCGCGTCCCCAGTTTTCTGCTTGTACCTTGGCATCACGTCAGCAAAAAGCCACGCCTTTCTTGAATGTGTCTCTGCGCCTGCTCTTTCTCTCGCTCCCTTTGTGTTGTCTCTTGTTGATGGGAAAAATGTTGATGGTATGGCCCACTGTGGCGTACTCGGCTGGCAATACCGCCCACCTCGGTCTGTGAATGCTCCGTGTCCAACTCCGCCGTGTCCGACTCTGACACCAGTGGTGCATCGGGGGATGAGCGGCGCGCCTTCTTCAAGGCGGGCTCGCCCTTGGCCTTGCCTTTGTGTTCTTGGCTCACGGGCCTCTCCGGGGGCCGATTTTGTGGGGGCACTGGTGCGCTCGAAAGCTTTTGCGTCGATTTTCCGGATGCTTGTGTTGCCCTCTCTCCTTCCGGTTGATCCGCGGCATATCCCTTCTCGGGTTGTTGTTCCCGTTCTCGCGGCTAGTCCGCAGTATGACGCTTCTCCGGGCGATGTGCCTGTTCTTCGGCCGCTTTTGCAGACCTCTACTGTTGTAGCCATTGCTTTGGTGTTACAAACTCGCTGGCATCCCATGTCACCTCAATGGTGGCAAGAACGTATAGGGCTCTCCACGCCATCTTCCGCCATGACCTTCCAATTGGGGCAATTCCACACGTCCTGGGCACGTCCCGGCCAACCCCCCTTCACGGGGGGGGGGGGGGCTCCCTTATGAGTCTCCTGTTCGACATCTGTGAGTTCGGCAATCGCATTCTCTGACAGGTGGCTTCCGTGTCCGGCAGAAGAGGAGTCATCAGACTGGGGACCCTAGCCGGGTATGAAGACCCTGGGTTGTAACCACTCTGAATCCTCCTCTGTTGGCTGCTTTGGTGCTCCTGCTGGCTCCTTAGGTGCCTTCCTTTTTCCTGTCTTTGCTGGCTGCTTTGCTGTGCCCTCTGCTAGCTTTTTTGGTGCCTCCTCTTGTGCTGCATCTGCGGGCCACTTTGGTGCCTCTTGTGGCACCAGTGGGTCAGTTGGTGGTGCCTATGGTGGCTGCTTTGGTGCCTCCTTTGGCGGTTGCGGCCTTGCTTCCTCCGTTGGTGCTGCCTCGGCTGGTGCCCTCTTTTTTGCTGTCTTTGCTGGCTGCTTTGCTGCGTCCTTTGGTGCTGCCTCTCATGGGAGTCCTGGTGCCTGCTCATGTGCTTCCTCTGATGGCTCAGTTTGTACCTCCTTGGGTGCTTCTTTTGCTGGTTCGTTTGGTGTTCCCTCCGTTGGATGCTCAGGTAGCAGCGTTGGGCCTCATTTGTCAACAATACATGTATGTGTTTGCAAAGAGGTAGGCAACAAAGGACAATAACTCCGCAGATGGTGCAACTTGTACCTCCCGTTTTCCGAGTTCCCGTCCGTGATGGTCCCGATTCTTTTACCATTCGCTGCAGCGTCCCCTAACATACACATACTGACCACAACCGTGCATTCACTCCCCGTCAACACGGCACGACACCTGAGATGCCATCAGTCGGCAGTGCAGGGGCTTTCATTGTATTAGATAGGCGCAGTATGGGCAAAAAAGCCAATAACCCCCGAAATGGTGCAACTTGTGCCTTCGAGTTCTCCAAGTGCCGGTCCCCGATGGACTTAATTATTTTTCCACTTGCCGCGCTGTCCCCTAGCGTACGCATACCGCCCACAACTGTGCATTAGCTCCCCGTGGGCAAGGGCAAAACACCTCAAATGCCATCAATGTGCAGTGCGGGGGTTTTTATTCTATCACCTAGGCACAATATGGGCAAAAAAGCCAATAATTGCCCAAAGGGTCCACATTGTGCCTTCGAGTTCTGCAAGTGCCTATCCCCGATGGACCCAATTCTTTTTCTAGTCGCTGTGGTGTCCCGTAGCGTACGCATAACGACCACAGCTGTGCATTAGCTCCCCGTGGGTAGGGCACAACACGTCAAATGCCATCCGTAAGCATTGAAGGGGTTTTCATTCTATCGACTAGGCCGCCAACTACGTGCAGCATGGGCAGGGCAACAGAGAGTAGAGAGTGGAACGGTGATGTTGAAAAACACCGTTGTGGCACCGTGGCGCCAAGGATGTCACCCCTGGAACGAGCGAATATTCGTCCGGTCGGCCTGCCGGTCGGCCGAAGGGCACGGCGACAGGGCCTCCGCAGGGACACCCACCTCATCACTGGGCGGGCGACCCAGCAGCTGCTGCTCCATGAGGGCGGCGAGGGTGGGTGCCTCCCTCTCCCTCTCCTACGGCTTCTCCTTCGTCTCATTCTCCACCATCTCCTCCCTCGGCACAATCCTATACTTCGGCCACTTCTCCTTCTGCTTCTTCTCCTTCTCTTCTCCCCCCTTCTTCTCCTTCGGTAACTTCCTTCTCTTTTGCTTTTGCCGATTCGCCTTGTTTTTTCCTTCTTTCTTTCCCGGCATTTTGCTTTGATGTGGCACAAAGTATGGGAAAAAAATGGCAAGAACCCGCAAAAAAGACCAACTTGTGCCTTGCGGTTCTCCGAGAGCCCGGCCCCGATGTACCCAATTCTTTCTACAGTGGCTGTGGCGTCCCATGGCGTACACAAAGGGCACTCACATGTGCATGCATTCCCCGGTGGCAGGGCACAACACGTCAAATGTCATTAGTCAGCAATGCGAGGGATTTCACGCAAGCCAACTAGGCGCCGCATGGGCAAAAAGAGTCCAATAAACCCCCAAAAAAAGTCTAACGTGTGCCTCCCTGTTCGCCAAGTGCCCAGCCCCGATGGACCCCATTCCTTCTGCATTGCCTGCGGCGCCCCGTGACATACACATTTAGCCCTCAAGGATGCACGCATCCCACGGTGGCAAAGGCACAACATGTCAAATGTCATCACTCAGCAGTACAGGGGTTTTCATTTGTGCCCAATTGGCTGGTGGTGTTGAAAAATACTGGAAACTCCCTCGTCCTCAGCTGTTGCTGAAGAGTTGGAAGTTGGAACGTGTCGCTAAAGTCTGAGGGGCTTGCGCCGGGAGAAACGACCCGAATCATGGCGAATGTGGCGGGGGAGCGGACTGATAGTTTCGTGGCAGCAACGAACCAAGGTGCGGCCGCTGGGAAGGCAACGAGGTTGGGGCGGGGCACGGCCGCTTTGGGGCTGAAGCGAGTGGCAGCAGTGAGGAAAAGTGGTGCCTACTATACTCGGTCAGTGTCCCCTCATCACTGGGCGGGGGAGGGGGGGAAGTGGTCGACAAGGCGGAAGGCGGGCGGGGCGGCTTGGGGATGCGGGGGGTTGGGGGGTAGCAGAGATGGTTTCAAGCACCACTGCTGCGTGCTCCTCGTCCCTGCCGAGGAAATGCGAACGGCTAATCCGCATGCCCTCCTGCCACACCACTAAGGAGTTTTTCTTGGGCTGTTGACCCGCAAACCGATACATGGCTCGGCGGATCAGCACCCCGTCTACAAAACATTGAACCCCCCCCCCCCCCCCCCGTTGTGGTTGTCTTGGATGAGCTGCAGTGTCTTGGCATTGTACGGCCCTTGGGCATGGGGTTGTTTTTCGGGGGCCGGGGGGTTTTTTGGGGACATATTTGGGGGGCCACGGGGGGAGGGGGGCGGTGGTGGCACTGCGGTCGACATCAGTGCATCCTCCGGGGCTTCCAGGGCCACGTGGTATAATGTGAAAGAAACGTGGGGTGCGGGAGGAGGACTTGCTGTCGGCGGAGGGGGTGATGGTTCCCGGATGGATGGAGGGGGAGAGGGGCATGCTGTCAATATCGGCGGCTGCGACGAGGCCAATTCGCTGACACATATCGCAGCATCAGAATCCCACGGCGGTGTTAGGGGTTGGTCCCCAAACTGCAAGAGCTTTGGCACATCCCCCTTGCCCCTGTCCTCGTCCTAGAAAGAGGGGCAGGAACGCACTGAAGAGGCCACACTGATGGGGCTGCAAGACATGGCAAGCGGAACAGAGAGGGTCACGGGTTTCAGCAACCTACTTGCCAGGCTGGCGACGGGGCGGGGAGACACCTGTGGGGGGGGGGGGCGATGCCGACTACTAGTACTTGACACTGAGATAGTTGACCGAGCCGGCGACGGAGCCCTTGGGCTAGCACAACCTTGGGAAATGTTGTGAGCCCCCTCCCTGCTTCCCCCAACGGAAGGGGACGCTTGGGACGACTTCAGGTCAATGCATCTGCTCCCACCTGAGGGGGACTCAGTTGACGAGCCCTCAGAGGAGGAGGATTCAAAGTCGGACGCGGAGTCTGCAGGCACAAAGTGTGAATCCTGTGCCTCTGCGCGCCATAGGTCCCTTGGCCCTTGGTCAAATCCCCTCTGAAGGGCTTGCGAGGCCTCGAAATGGTCCTCACATGGTGCTATGACGCACAGCATAGAAGGTAAAAAATGGTAGGAAAATGCTGAGCATATTGCTCAGGATATTTGGGGATGCTCAGCATACATGCTCAGCAAATGGGACTCATATTGCAGGGTTGATCTCGGAAGTCCCAGCCGTTTCTTCCGAGCTCCCCCGGCACAGTCGGCTGGGAAGCCCATGGAACATTCCTACCGATATCGGTTGCGTTTTGGGACCCGATCTCGCTGCCAAAACTTCCGAGCATCTTTCCGAGGGATTTCAAAAAATTCCAGGCGTTTTTCCATCGGTTTTTTGTACAATGACCTACACCGTTCTTGGTTCCCGAATCCCACACCTCAGCAAAGAAACACACAAAAAGACAAGCATGACCGTTCACTTACGCTTGAAATGTGAATGCTCAGTGCCTTGCCTGTTCATTTCAGCTTGAATCGTGAATGCTGTAATCTCCTTCGCTCAGCAGCTGCACAGGACAGCCATCGCTTGACATGGCATCCACATCCACCACCACACGGCGATACTTTTTGGATTGAGGTTGGGGTTCAGGGTTGTCACTGGATGATGAGGAAGAATCTAAGGCACTTACTGTGGAGGCACCAGATAGGTGCACAGCATCATCATCCGAATCATTATCCTCGGGACTGCTACTGCTCCCACTATCACTGCTGCTGCTGCTGCTGCTGCTGCTGCTGCTGCTGCTGTTGCTACTGTTACTGCTGCTACTGCCACTGCCACGAGGGCACACAAGTTGCTGCTCAATGTCGCTATCAACAATGGGTACACGCGCCAACTTCGTACGTCTCATGGGTTGAACACGCTGCTGCTCGTTCAAACCCGTAGGACCTTGAAATGAAGCAGCACTGTCCTCGCCCTCCGAAGGGGGTACAATATCAACTGTCGCAGGGTTAGAAACTCGGCTTTGAGGGATGGGCCCCACACGTCCCTTACCCTTTCCCTTGTCCTTCAGCGCCTTACGGCGTGCAGCACAGGACTTAAATGTGGCACGGCTCTTCAAACCCAGTTTGGGCCACTTGCAGACAGCTTCCCTGTCCACTGGTACCCATTGACGGACACCACGCTTTGAGCCACAGGTCCCACACACACATACCACATCACTCTCGGGATTTGCACCTGGAAAGGCGCATTTCACCGAACGGGTGTCTAGGTGCATATTTAGGGAGCAACCACCTCCATCCTGGAAATGCAGCAAATGCTCTAAGAGGCGTTGGAAGACCACATGCCACACAGCATTGGCAGCAACCATGCACGCCTCCAGAACAACGTTTCGTTGCACGGGCGCCCAAATTTTGGCACAGGGGATCTTCTTTTTTTTCTGCACGAACTTCTGATACAGCTCATGCTTCAAACTTTCACTAATACTGGCATCTTGCCTGGTACTAGTGACGGCGGCATATCTCTTGGCCACCCTCAGATCCCGCTCGCCGGCCTCATCGGAATACAGCATGGGTGTCCGTGGATTAAACCATGTGTGGGACCACCCATGCATATATAAGGTTGCAGTGCAACCTTCTTCAGCAAACTCGGGGATGATGTGCACAATATATGTGTACAACATCCCCATAGCTTGCCATGTGACAGTTGCCAGGTTATTACAACCATAGCATAGATGCACCATGTGGCAAAATGCCACCACCAAGGAATGGAAAGGCAGGGGGAGCACCATACCCCCTGCTAGTCTGCCCATGACTGTGCGGGCCTCGCGACCTGTGAGGCTAATGCCTGCCTGGAATCTACCTCGTACGTGACGCATGTGCTGCCTGCTATCAGGTGGCAATGATCCCGGATCATACCTCCTTGCCACATGTGCTATGACCTGAAGTAGCTCATGGTTGTAGGGCGCTGGTAGTGTTCGACCTATGACACCCAGGATCCTGGAGGCTGCTCCTTTGGTGTTGTGCAATACAGGTTGCACAATATATACCTCTTCCAGGTTAGAAACCCCCTGAAACTTATGGGACCCACGCACACCATTGAGACATCCCCCTTTGTGCAAAAAGAGTTCTCCCGCCCCATCCTTATTCACCCAGGGACACGCCACACAACCCTTTTGCCGGCACTCAGACCACAAATGGTGGTGATCGGCAGTGATTGCCCCGAGCCTTATCTGCAGGGTGGTGTTGTACACTGCACCAACATACTTCATACGTTGCTTAAATTTACAAGAAGGCAGGGCTTGTAAGGCCTCTGCACGTTTGGGTAGCCACTGGCAATCACTGACCTTGGGAAGCTCTTGCCAGGTCAACATGTCTGTGCACCTAGGCACATTGCCAGACATTGGGAACCAGTGTCCCTGGAAATCAATTATACGTATTTTTGTGTTAATATTTGGACGGTCCCACGGCTGGTAACCGTCGGCGTAGAGGCCTAAGGTCAGGGTGGCATGGGGTGGTGGGGGTTTCTGCCGGCCTTGGGCAGCCAATGAGCCACACTTCTGTAGAAGTAGGTGGCACAGCTGTGGTAACAACTTCCTGTTGTCCAGGGAGTAGTCCACTGCAGGAAGATGCAGGTCCTCTTGTTGCCTTAAAGCAACCATTGACCAACCAACCCCTGGTTGGAGATGGTCTAAGGTGCGCAAGACAGCGGCTGGCACCACATGCTCATGGCGAAGGCGAAGTGCAGCAGCCTGGCACTCTGGTGCTTGGGTGATTGATGTGGCCTGTGTGGTAGGCAAAGGGCCAAGGGACCTACGCACAACTGTGTAGGTGCCACTTGGGGGGCGCTGTAGCTGGTCTAGGTCCTTGGCCTGCAAGGGGGTGGCCGTGGGGAAGTTCATGGCAAAGGCTGACACAATGAATTGATCAGCTGGAATAGGGCATATGCTGGCAAATGCGTCCAGCTTGGAGATCTCCCCCTTCACCCATATAGCATGGTTGTTCACAACAAATTCATGGTGAAACATGGTGCTTGGGAAACAGAAGATTGCAGTAGGCCACTGTTTTGGTTGGTTTCAAAGGAACCATGTATGGAAAGCCCCAACCAATACCTTTCACCAGAACCTTCTTTTGCCAGGATTGCTCCAACCAGTTTCGAGATCTAAGGGTCCAAAGTGTGCTCGACTATCCGCCCCCTCACTCTGCGCCACTGTTTTGGTTGGTTTCAAGGAAACCATGTATGGACAGCCCCAACCAGTACCTTTCACCAGAACCTTCTTTTACCAGGATTGCTCCAACCAGTTTCGAGATCCAAGGGTCCAAAGTGTGCTCGACTATCCGCCCCCTCACTCTGCGCCACTGTTTTGGTACGTTTCACGGAAACCATGTATCGAAAGCCCCAACCAGTACCTTTCACCAGAACCTTCTTTTGCCAGGATTGCTCCAACCAGTTTCGAGATCCAAGGGTCCAAAGTGTGCTCGACTATCCGCCCCCTCACTATGCGCCACTGTTTTGGTTGGGTGCAAGGAAACCATGTATGGAAAGCCCCAGCCAGTACCTTTCACCAGAACCTTCTTTTGGCAGGATTGCTCCAACCAGTTTCGAGATCCAAGGGTCCAAAGTGTGCTCGACTATCCGCCCCCTCACTCTGCGCCACTGTTGTGGTTGGTTGCAAGGAAACCATCTATGGAAAGCCCCAGCCGGTACCTTGCACCAGAACCTTCTTTTGCCAGGATTGCTCCAACCAGTTTCGAGATCCAAGGGTCCAAAGTGTGCTCGACTATCCGCCCCCTCACTCTGCGGCACTGTTTTGGTTGGTTTCAAGGAAACCATGTATGGAAAGCCCCAACCAGTACCTTTCACCAGAACCTTCTTTTGCCAGGATTGCTCCAACCAGTTTCGAGATCCAAGGGTCCAAAGTGTGCTCGACTATCAGCCCCCTCACTCTGCGCCACTGTTGTGGTTGGTTGCAAGGAAACCATCTATGGAAAGCCCCAGCCAGTACCTTGCACCAGAACCTTCTTTTGCCAGGATTGCTCCAACCAGTTTCGAGATCCAAGGGTCCAAAGTGTGCCTGACTATCCGCACCCTCACTCTGCGGCACTGTTTTGGTTGGTTTCAAGGAAACCATGTATGGAAAGCCCCAACCAGTACCTTTCACCACAACCTTCTTTTGCCAGGATTGCTCCAACCAGTTTCGAGATCCAAGGGTCCAAAGTGTGCTCGACTATCCGCCCCCTCACTCTGCGCCACTGTTGTGGTTGGTGGCAAGAGCACCATGTATGGAAAGCCCCAGCGAGTACCTTTCACCAGAACCTTCTTTTGCCACGATTGCTCCAACCAGTTTCGAGATCCAAGGGTCCAAAGTGTGCTCGACTATCCGCCCCCTCCCTCTGCGCCACTGTTTTGGTTGGTTTCAAGGAAACCATGTATGGAAAGCCCCAGCCAGTACCTTTCACCAGAACCTTCTTTTGCCAGGATTGCTCCAACCAGTTTCGAGATCCAAGGGTCCAAAGTGTGCTCGACTATCCGCCCCTCACTCTGCACCACTGTTTTGGTTGGTTTCAAGGAAACCATGTATGGAAAGCCCCAACCAGTACCTTTCACCAGAACCTTCTTTTGCCAGGATTGCTCCAACCAGTTTCGAGATCCAAGGGTCCAAAGTGTGCTCGACTATCAGC
Organism: Eutreptiella sp. 'Long Island Sound 2002'; assembly: GCA_964036045.1. Lineage (NCBI taxonomy): Eukaryota > Euglenozoa > Euglenophyceae > Eutreptiales > Eutreptiaceae > Eutreptiella > Eutreptiella sp. 'Long Island Sound 2002'. Next base: position 113,702,523 of record OZ038379.1, read on the forward strand.
CCCCTCACTCTGCGCCACTGTTGTGGTTGGTTGCAAGGAAACCATGTATCGAAAGCCCCAACCAGTACCTTTCACCAGAACCTTCTTTTGCCAGGATTGCTCCAACCAGTTTCGAGATCCAAGGGTCCAAAGTGTGCTCGACTATCAGCCCCCTCACTCTGCGCCACTGTTGTGGTTGGTTGCAAGGAAACCATCTATGGAAAGCCCCAGCCAGTACCTTGCACCAGAACCTTCTTTTGCCAGGATTGCTCCAACCAGTTTCGAGATCCAAGGGTCCAAAGTGTGCCTGACTATCCGCACCCTCACTCTGCGGCACTGTTTTGGTTGGTTTCAAGGAAACCATGTATGGAAGACCCCAACCAGTACCTTTCACCACAACCTTCTTTTGCCAGGATTGCTCCAACCAGTTTCGAGATCCAAGGGTCCAAAGTGTGCTCGACTATCCGCCCCCTCACTCTGCGCCACTGTTGTGGTTGGTGGCAAGAGCACCATGTATGGAAAGCCCCAGCCAGTACCTTTCACCAGAACCTTCTTTTGCCAGGATTGCTCCAACCAGTTTCGAGATCCAAGGGTCCAAAGTGTGCTCGACTATCCGCCCCCTCCCTCTGCGCCACTGTTTTGGTTGGTTTCAAGGAAACCATGTATGGAAAGCCCCAACCAGTACCTTTCACCAGAACCTTTTTTTGCCAGGATTGCTCCAACCAGTTTCGAGATGCAAGGGTCCAAAGTGTGCTCGACTATCCGCCCCCTCCCTCTGCGCCACTGTTTTGGTTGGTTTCAAGGAAACCATGTATGGAAAGCCCCAGCCAGTACCTTTCACCAGAACCTTCTTTTGCCAGGATTGCTCCAACCAGTTTCGAGATCAAAGGGTCCAAAGTGTGCTCGACTATCCGCCCCTCACTCTGCACCACTGTTTTGGTTGGTTTCAAGGAAACCATGTATGGAAAGCCCCAACCAGTACCTTGCACCAGAACCTTCTTTTGCCAGGATTGCTCCAACGAGTTTCGAGATCTAAGGGTCCAAAGTGTGCTCGACTATCCGCCCCCTCACTCTGCGCCACTGTTTTGGTTGGTTTCAAGGAAACCATGTATGGAAAGCCCCAACCAGTACCTTTCACCAGAACCTTCTTTTGCCAGGATTGATCCAACCAGTTTCGAGATCTAAGGGTCCAAAGTGTGCTCGACTATCCGCCCCCTGCTACAGGCACAACAAGCACAAGCTGGGCAGTTCATGGCCGACTGGCTGGTGGTGTTGAAAAACACCGTAAAGGTCCACTTCCTCAGGCGTTGCCGAAGAGCTGGAAATTGGAACGTCTCGCCGAAGTCTGGGGTCGCTGCGGGGGGGCTTGCGCAGGGAGCAATGACCGAAACTGGGGCCTTTGCGGTGGGGGGGGCGGACTGAGAGGCTCGCCGCCCGAGCAACGAGCCAAACTGCGGGGTGGGGCACGGCTGCTTTGGGGCGGGAGCCATTGGGAGTAGTGAGGAACGGCGGTGCCTGCTATATTGGGTCAATGTCACCTGATCACTGGCTCGAGGGGGCGGTGGCCGGCGAGGAACGGGTTGAGGGGGCGGCTTGGGGATAGGAGGGTGTTTTGGGGTAGCACACAGCACTTCAAGCACCACTGCTGCATGCTCCTCGTCCCTGTTGAGGAAATGCGAACGACTAATTTGCATTCCCTCCTGCCACACCCGCAGGGGGTTTTTCTTGGGCTGCTGAACCGCAAACCGATACATCGCTCGGCGGTTCAGCACCCCATCAACAAAATACTATACCCCGGCCCCGTGGTTGTCCCGGATGAGCTGCAGTGTTTTGGCACTGTAGGGCCCGTGAACAGTGGGTTTGGAGGGGGTGGGGGGGTCTTTGGGTACGTACTTGGGGGGTCGTGGGGGGGATGGCGGTGGCACGGCAGTACACATCAGGGCCTCCTCCAGGGCTTCGAGGGCGACCTGGTATGGGGTTGAGTAGGGTCTGGGTAGAGGACTTGGAGAGGTTGGTGCGCGGCTGGGTGGAGGGGGAGAGGGGGGCGGTGTGGGCAATGGAGGTTGGGGCGAGGCCAGTTCGCTGGGACACTTCCCAACACAGTGCATCCCCAGCTTAGGCAGGGGGGGGGGGCTTCTGCGGTCCCAACTTGGCCCTGGCCCTCACCCTTGGCCTGCAACCATGCACCTAAGATGGTAAGTCGCTGCCGCTTTGGTGCGCCCTCGGAAGAAGGTTTGGGGGCTGGGGCCAAAAGAAACTCAATGCCCCACAAAACACCGCGCGCATGGTACGTGGGTTGCTCGACTTCTGAAAACCTCACCGTCGGGGGGGGTAACCACCTTTTCCCACGTGCCTGAGGGGGCTTGGTCCCACACCCGCCAGCCGTCCTTTTCCCCGAAAACCTCTACCACATGTGCACCTGTGATGGTGGCTCTGAGGGCGCTGTGAATCGTTGCATGTGGGAGCTCGCAGAAGGCATCGTTTATAATAACCCTCAAAACCTCGAACGGAACATGAATAAATGAGAGGGGGGGGAACTGCACGTTGCAGGTAACTACTTTTTTGGACCGCTTCTTGATCTTGGCCTCTTTGAACCAAGTAACTACATCGCTCTGGGTCCACTTTAACTCGCGAATGGTACTGTCCGGGTGTGTGGACAGTATTGATTTCAAGTACATGTAATGTACACGCAGCCTCTCTTCAGATTCCTCTGCAAAGGTCCGGTCCGTGTTGTATTTCGGATCCGGACCAACAATGCAGAGGTTTCTGTATTGTACACCGTACGAGGTCTCATGTTTGCTGGGGCTTGTCTTGCCCACAGCCTCCCGTGTCGTCAAGACAGGGATTGACAAATGCTTATGCATAAGCATAGCCAGCAAGGTATCCTTGGGCTGGATGCGGTATGCATCAGGGACGACCCTGTCCAAAAAAACCCTTAGCATTCTGGGTTCAATGGTCTCTGACAGCTTATGCCGCAGGCACAGTGCAGCTATGGCGTGTTGGAGGCGCGATTGTGTATCACCCGGTTCGGGAACTTCGGTATTGGCTGTGTCCGCGTCAATGAGCTCGCCCTCAAGCTCCAAATCTGGTTCCGGGAGCTGCTGAACGGGCTGGGGGGGCTGAGCGGACGAAGACGAGGCACTAGCGGCACTGCCTTGACTACCAGACATGTCTGTTGCAGGTGACAAAAAGTGTTCTGAGCACAAAAAGGGAATACTTTAGTGAGTCTACTCAAAGGGGCCTAGGTGAGAAAGCGACACACATGCAAAAAGAAAACCACAAAAGCAGGCACAAAGCATCACAAGGCACAAAAGGCAAGTATTCATAGGCTTGAGTACAGTGTTCTCGATGCAAGTTTGTATGCAAAGCAGCCACCAAGGATCAAACTGGCGTTGCAAATGTCAAAAGCAAAAGTCCAAATTCACAAAGGAGCACAAAGGGGAAGCAATCATAAGCTTGAGCACAGTGTTCTCCATGCAGCTTTGTAGGCAAAGCAGACAAAGGGTAGACAAACATTAGCTTCAACGTGCTGTTCTCCATGGCATCTTGCAGGCAAGGTAGGCACCAAGCATCCAACCAAAATTCCACTGGGTTCGGGCTGAAAAATTTCTTCCGAGCTCCCCCGGCACGGTCGGCTGGGAAGCCCATGGAACATTCCTACCGATATTGGTTGCGTTTTGGGACCCGATCTGGCTGCCAAAACTTCCGAGCATCTTTCCACCAAGCATCCAACCAAAATTCCACTGGGTTCGGGCTGAAAAATTTCTTCCGAGCTCCCCCGGCACGGTCGGCCGGGAAGCCCATTGAACATTCCTACCGATATTGGTTGCGTTTTGGGGGGCCGATCTGGCTGCCAAAACTTCCGAGCATCTTTCCAAGGGTTTTCGAAAACTTCCAAGCGACGGACCGAAGCATATCGCATGCACGTCGGTACAGATTTCCCAAAATTGCCACCGGTAACCGGACAATATTGGTCTCTCTTTCAATGTTCTATGGTGGGCACCGGTGGTACATGTATACTCCACAACCCAGCGCCCGTTCAGCGCAGGGACCCCCCCCCCCGTGCGGCTCTCGTCCTGCACGGCATTGCGGAGTAGAGCCCGCATTTTTTTGTGCTTCTGCTTCCTTTCCGGCTGTGTCCACCGGCAGTTTCTCTTATTGTCCCAAAAAGCGCCCTCCCCCTCCCCGAGGACAATAATCTGTTCGGGGCCCGAGTCCCATTACGCTATGCGCCGGTCAGTCGCCCGGAGGTCCGGGTGTTGTTGCTCACAACGGCGGCGCATGCTGCGCCGCCACTGCCAGCCGCACCCCTAGACAGGGCACTCAACAAGCGGGGCTTGCACACCCTGCTTGTGTGCTGCCCGCATGTTGAACTTACAAAAAAACAAATTTGCTCAGGAAACCGGCTGCGCCTGTAGCTCCACCCCCTTTACCCGGTGCATACGGCGACACAGCCGGAATCCCACCAAACCCGCAACAAGGGGGGAGGAGTTTTTCCGAGTGCAGATGGAACGCAATGTGAATCCGCATCCTCCCGAGCGGCATTGTCTTCCCACACCCTAGCACCCGGCAAACAACCTCCCCATCCCGCCTACAGACCATTGTTCGCAGCATCGTAAACCCTTCGTAGGTAGTAGCCTCCCTAGGCAGCACTGCTGCTGCCTGTGTTTTGCAGATCGGCTGCTGGGTACAAATGTCCAAGTACCCCGCTTGCACAACCCTAATGCCCTCTTCAAGGTCAGGGTTCACCCAATCAAAGGCAGCATATTTCCACGTACACAAATTTTCCCACTGCCCCTTCCCATGCCAACCTCCCGTCGCCTCCCTGCAGGAAAACCTGTGCGGCATCCCTATCACAAACGCCGCCCCCGTTGAACGCTCCCGATGGGAAGGGCCAATGATAGTCCTCCCCCTAGTGAGTGCGGATGAAAACGTGAGCAAGAAGGGCGCAATTTCCGGTGGTTGCCCTGGCAAGTTGAAAATAGGCACAAAGGGGCAGCCCTTCTGCAAATGAGACGGGCCCATTGTGGGCTCCGAACCCCCTCTAACCGCCGAGATGCCGGCAATCCTGGCAAGGCGGTCAATTGACCGCCACACATGCTTCCCATTGATGTCAAGTTTACTACAGTCATAATATCCATGCCGCGCCCTTGATACACAATACGCCCCCCTTGAGGTTCCCAAAATAGCTCGGAGCAGATAACCACATCCTACTTTGTTTGCCCACCCCCACTATCCCTTGGAGTCACCCACACATGGTCAACAGGATCAACATGCAAAAGGCCCTCGCCGAACGGTTCGAAAAAACTACATTCCTTAGGGTTAGGGTACGCTGCACCAGGCCACCACTGACGAACGACGGCCGGAGCCTTGTTGGCAGGCCACTGGCAAACAAAGGGCACGTCGACCCGGCTGATGTCCATGTCCGCTGTGTAGTGGCGCGGGTGTGCACCGTCCATGGAAGAGTAGCGGGACCGCTTCTGCCGCCAAGTGGGGTGGTGGCTGCATATAGTGGCTACAGACAGTGCAGCCGACAACCGTACAGCCAGGTCAGCCACCGAGCAGTTGCGGTCGATCACTATTGCCCCCACAAGGTAAAAGCCGTCCTCGACCCTCTGGTTACCACACAGTCATGGAAAAAATTCATGTGCTCCATGCCGAGGTCCGGCCACCCTTTTGAGAAAGGCGGCAATCACCTGGAAAGCCTGGACTCTGAGGAACAAAATGCAAGTACGAGCAATCTCGAAAAGGTTGACACCGAAGCTGGATGAGGCGAGTCATGTATCCTGCCTCGGTGACATCTTCTAGCGCTACTCTTGGCGCGGCAGCTGTGTGTTATAAACCCCTCCTATGAAATTTTCAAGTGCCGTCCCCAACACAACGGCATCGTGGGCAGCGTGGGCCAAAGGGGGTGGTGGGGCAAGGCTGTAAAGGGCTGCCCGGCGTGATGCAGCCATCGAATTCAAGAGGTTAAACGCGGGCTCAACCTCTTATTTGTGTTGTGGCAGGGGGGGGTGGGGGATACGCTTGGGGTCGTCACATTGGTTGTGCAGCTCGTGCAGCACATCAAAAGACAACTCCCGCTGCAAAAAAAGGGCCGTCCCCCCAACATGTGGGATACCCGTCTCATCAGATGGGGGGGGAGGGGGGTCAAAGTTTCCACACATTGCGAACTCATCCGTTTGGAAAGGAATGTGTGGAATCTCAGGCGTCCAGGAGTGGGTGCTAGCACCCTCACCATATAGTGCATCTTGCGTCTTCTGGGAACGCCGTGCATCACCGTCCGTATCAGCGGATGGGAGAAAATTGGGGCGGTCCCGAAACAGAGTATTGCCGCATAGCTCCGCCATGTGTTTCCGCACAGCATGGCAGTGCTCTAGCCTGGACCTGCCGCACGTGGGGATGACCCACACAAGGACGGCAACATACTCTTACTCTGTGTGGGGAGCTAGAAACACCAACGTCGCATGGTTGGCGGTGTGGTATGTATGTGGGTCCTGCTTCAGCCGTTCTGCCAGAGCCTCCACATTGTCACCACTAGCCAATGGCATGGGATACTGGCAACATGTAGCGCACAATCCCACCGCAACTGCCTCGCGACACAAAGCAATGAAGTCCTCCACATGAATTTCGTCAATGCACACGTGCCACATATGGACACCCGTGATGTGCCTTAGGGCCTATAGGAGCTAGGGCAGGTTGGGCGGCTTGTTGGGGCGTACACCGTGTCGTAGCTGAGTAGGTACCCGGCGTGGTTTAGTGCAGCTTTGGCCCCATAACGCCCAGTGCAACTAGCGCAGCAGCATCCCTGTCCTGGGCATTCTAGGACTGCACGCTCCATGCCTCGCAAAGGTGCCCCAACACTTTGGCAGGAGCCCACCCACCTGTCAAAAGGCGTGATGCCCGACACCCAGCAAGGGGACGGTCATCGTCCGCTATGGCAACAGCGAGAGCCTTGTACGTCTCGCAGCACTGCCGGAACTTGTGCAGGTCCTCCAGCCACTGGCCCAACGTCTCCTGGGCAACATACCAAAAGTCATTGGCCTCATCGAGGCGGCACGACAGCACATGGGGCCGTTGCCGGTAATGCGGCTCCCTGTCATTTGGATGGATGGCGGTGTTCATCTACGTGTTGAGCCCAGCGGCATGCTTCCCCGAAAGCAATTCTAGGCACGGTAGACAGGGGCCGTAGCGGCGCGCTATGTCGTCCCAAGGACCATCCGTACGGCAACCCACTGTGAAGAGCCCTCGGCGCTCGCAGAAATTCGTGGGCAGCTTCTCATAGTTGCCCTGCATGACGAGGTACATTCGTCGCAGCTGCTGCAATGTGGAAGCCTATCTAGGAAGCATCGAGGGACACTTGCGCTCGCGAAGGAGAATCGGAGCGTTAAGGTTAATCTCCAACGCAGCTTTCATGGGGCCCTCATCCACGTCTAGCACGCGGACAGTGGGCACGACTTGTGCTACATTGGCTGCAACACTTACAGCCAATGTAGAGGCGAGCCGCAAAGCCCCCATGAGCTCCGGATGTTTGTCTACGCGGATGAGCATGCTCAGTAGGAAGGTATCTGAGGCGACATTACCCTGAAAGAACTCTGGTACGACTTTGCCATACCACACCCAAACCTTATGCTAGGCACCCGAGCACTGGATGCCGAAGGCCTTGCCTTGGGGTGTGCACTGTAGGCAGGACCTTGCCACAGGGGCACTGCAACTTCTCCGTGAAGTTGGTTGCGCCACCATGCGGCAACGCTAAGGGGAGGCAAGGAGGGGGGAGATGCGTGCATGCCAGCCAATTGTGAGGAAGTGAAAGATTGGTAGTACCTGCAAGAAAAATGGGGGAGAGGAAGTTTAACAGTGATGCGCGGACTGTAGTGGAGCTCGCACGGGCCATGTGTGTGACCACGTAGCCCGGTCACACTCCCGAAAAGCAGGAACATCCAATACGACCCAGCCACATTTGAGCAACAATTGTTGACATGTGTAACCAGACTTAGTCCCAGACAATCACATTCAGGATGTGTCCAACCACACAGCCCAGGCCCAAGCAAACAAATAAACAACGTATGAGCAAGACACACAAGTGTGGATGGCGCCCTTGCGGGCCCCTACTTGGGGAATACGCCCTGCAAAAAAGAGCATACTGCCCAAACAGGGGGACCTCTAGATTGCGGCACAGCTGCAGTGGCAACTCTAACTCAGGGGGAGTTACCCTCCTTACAGAACCGTCCACCAAGACCTCCAATGCCGCAATCACTCGGGGGCGATTAACTGTGTGCCCCGAACGTGCAGCTTTTCAACCCCAACAATGGTCCCGGACCCCCCCCCCGGAAACCGGGCACTTTTTCAACTTTAGGTTTTCTTTTTTTCAAGCGCCACACTTGTCCACCCCCTACTGGGCAGAAATTTTGCCCGCCAGGGTTAATTTTTTCTCCCCCCCCCCCTCTGACATACACCTCACAGCGTCCCCCTTGCGTGGAATACATTTGACCGCTAGCCGTAAATCACTCACATATGTCTTCGGGCATTTGTTACCTTGTGTGTTGTCATCCTCGTGCTGTGCCCATGAAAAGGAAGATATGAGAATGAGGGCAGAGAGCTGGGCATAATGAAGCGTTTGCACTGTGGCAACGCCAAGTGGATTAGCGTGGGGTGAGTGTTGTATGTGTATTTGTTGCCGTATGTGTTTCAGGGGTAGGGGGGCTTCAAGATGTTCATTGGATACCATATAGAGCAACATGAATCCTTTGTTTTTGCATGACTTGCTTTAGGTGTTCGGCGAATTTTTATGGGCTGGAGTGGAATGTTGAACCAATTGCTCACTGCGGCAATATTCAGCCCCGTTGAAGTTTGCTCCGAATGTTGGCATACACGCATGATGTGCGCTCGGGTACCAGACATCTCGGTTATGCCGGGGTAGCAAGTTCATAGTGAAGAAATCCACAACAAGGTAACACAACAAGTCGCAATAACCCACTATAGCCCGAAAAAAACATGCAAAAATTGCAATGGCAAGGTGTGGGAGTCCACACACAACAACGATTCACCAAAAAAATGATCAGGGCACGAGTGCCATCTATGAATGATCGGGAAAACAACTATGCCAAAGCCGTCAAAGAAAAGTGTGTAAGGTGCGAGGTAACGTAAGACAGTAGGATTGGTGTCGACAGTACATCCAAGTATTGGGACCTAGCTATTGGCCACAACCATAATACAGTACAAGACTCCGCACTTCATAGGGGTACGTTTGAAGGCTGCTGCTGACCGTGGCCATAGTGTGGTTAACTGCATCACGCCTTGCATGCCACCCGCCCAATATCTTTTTGAATGACGTCGCCATTTCATCACAAGAAGGGGTACGGTGAGGTGGGTTGGGGCCTCGTTTGTTGGCCTCACCCTGCTTAGAGTTCTGTACTCTTTTCTAAAGAGTCCTGTACTTCTTGCCATGAATGGTTGCGCACAACAAGTGGGTGTAGTCTGTTGCACGTCAGGTGCAACACTAACCCTATTCCTTTCCCTAATGCGAAATTTGTTCCCAAATGGGTACCCCATCCCACTCCACGTGGTGACAACTTTGTATATTCTCGGCATTATTCACAACAACTTACTTGCATGTTGGGTTGTACGGTATCACCTCGAAGGGCACTGGTTGATGATCACCACGAGGACAATGGTGTTTTGGGGTCTTGCATAAGCAAGTCATGGAGGGGGAGGCAGGTCACGACGGCAATTTCCCATGGGGTTTCCAAGGGATGATGATAATGTCAATGACTTCATCCACAAACACATCCCAAAGAGAGCTAGCAAGAAAAATGGATGCACAGCAAAAAAAACCCGTGGCAACTGACAGGGGATGAACTCAAAAAATGGGTCCTAGTGGCCCGGGTGCTACAGTGGGATGAACTCAAAACGTGGGTCAAAACATCTAGAGATTCAGGGGGTATGAACTCAAAAGTGGTTCAAAGCGGCCTTGCAATTATTAGGGGTTTCACTCACAAGGTATGTAAAATGGTCAGGAGATTAATGGGGCATTAACTCAAATAGGGCTTCCAAATGGCATTGCAATGCACGGGCCATGACCTCGAAAACTGGCTCAAGCACAAGCGAGAGATTCACACGGGGTGCGCTCAAAAAGTGGGTCAAAACGACAAATTGATGAACGGGAGATTCATTCAAGCAGTGCTTGAAAACGGGGTTGGCATCACCTGGGGATGAACTCAAAGCCTGGGTGAAAACGGCCTCGTGCTCTAAGCGCATGAACTCAAAAAAAAAAATCCAAACGTCGTGGGAAAGAACGCACAAAGTGGATCAAAAATGCTTGGGGGACAACGGGGGATGAAATGGATAACTGGGTCACAACGCCTTGGCAATGAACCGGGAATGACCTTGAAGAGCAAGTCAAAAGGGCCAATAGATTGAGTAGAGGTAACTCAAAGAGTGGGTCAAACCGTGTGATGAATGGGCGATATGCTCAAAGTTGGGTCAAAAGTACTCGGAGGTTAGCGAGGGATTACCTCTAAAAGTGGGTCAAAACAGCCCGGATGCCGGAAGGGAATGAACGCAAAAAGTGGGTCCAAAAGGCCAAGAGATTAATAGAAGGTACCTCAGTAAGTGGGTCGAAACGCCCTTACGATTAACAGGAGGTAACTCAAAAAGGTGGTCAAAACAACCCGGAGATTATTGGGGGACACATGGCACTTGAATGCACAGCATAGAAGGTAAAAAATGGCAAGAAAAAGCTGGGCATTTTGCACGGGGTTTTCGGAAACACTTAGCACTTATGGTCACCAAATGCAACTCGTATCGCACGTTATATTTCAGAAATCGGCACCAAAATTTCTTCCGAGCTAACATGGGACGGTTGGTTGGAGGGCCCATAGAATATTCCAAGCGATATTGGTTGCGTTTTGGGTCCCAAGCTGGCTGCCAAAACTTCCGAGCATTTTTCGGTGCAATTTTGAAGACTTCCAGGCGATTTTGTATTGAAATTTGCTACGTTGAGAGAGGGCAATGGTGTCCACCCATATACCTGACTTCAGCAAAGCACCATGTAAAAAAGAAAACAATACTTGTCCTTAATTGGAACTGTGAATGTTGTACTCCCCTTCATTGAGCATCTGCACGGGACAACTATCACTTGACATGGCGTCCACATCCAACACCCGCTCCCCCTGACTATGTACAGCCGTACCCCGATACTTCTTGGGTTGCGGTTGAGTTCCAGGGCTATCATGAGATGATGATGAAGAATCTGACCCTGCGGCACTTACAGTAGAACCGCGAGACATGTACAAATCACCATCCACAGAATCATCATTCTCAGGAATGCTACTACTCCCACCATCACTGCAGTAGCGGCAGCTGCTACTGCTACTAATGTTGCCTTTGGGAAAGACAAGTTGCTACTCTACGTCGCTATCAACAATGGGGACACGCAACAACTTTGCTTGCCTCATTGGCGGTACGCGCTGGTGGTTGCTTACATCACTTGGACCTTGAAATGAGGCAGCATTGTCCTCCGCCTCCGAAGCAGGAACCACAGAAACGCAACTTGGGTTAGAATCCACTGGTCGGTGGATGGGCCCCAAAAGAGATTTACCCTTACCCTTACCCTTCCCCTTGAGATCTTTTCGCCCTGCGGCAGAGGATTTCAATCCCCGCCTCTTCAAAGCCATGGCGGGCCAACTTTCGACAGCTTCCACCTGAAGTGGGACCCATTGACGTATACCACACTTTGAGCCACAACTCCCACACACACAAACTACATCACTTTCCGGTTCTGCGCTTGGAAAAGTGCATTCAACCGAATTGGTTGATGGGTGCATATATAACTTGGGGCCGCCTGCTTCTTGACAAGTCATCAAGCGCCGTAATGGCGTTGAAAGACTGTCTGCCACACTGCATTGGCAGCAACCATGCAAGCCTCCAGAACAAGGTTGCGATGGATAGGCGCCCATATTTTGGCAGTAGGGATCTTCGTTTTTTTACGGAAAAACGTTTTATACAGCTCATGCTTGAAACTTTCAATAATACCAGCATTCTGCCTAGTACTAGTCACGGGGGCATATCTTTTGGCCACCCGGATATCCCGTTCCCCTGCCGCATGAGAATATAGCGTCGGGGTCCGCGGGTTAAACCAACTGTGGGACCACCCATGTATATATAGAGTTGCAGTTGAATGAGCATTGCCAACAATGTATCTTTGGGTGAAATGGCATACTGCTTAGGTGTGACCGTATCTAGAAAAACCCTTAACATTCGGGGCTCAATTGTCTCGGACGGCTTATGCCTCACACATAGTGCCGACAGGCATGTTGAAGACGGGACTGCATGTCCCCGGGTTCAGGTAATTGCACCTTGACAACTCAGCATCAATGAATGTCTACCTCAAACTCCAAACTTCCGCCGTCCTCGGGGCCTTTGGAGTCTTGGGGGCCCGAAGAGGATGCGCTGCTCTGGCTGGTGTTGAACATCTCTATTGCGAATGCCGGAGCAGAAAGTACACCATCACACAAGAGCACAAGGTGCACGGTGGCACAACCAACACAATAAACAAAAATCTTGTTAACAAATATTTGTAAGTACCGGGAATGGCACGCAAAGCATGTGGAAGCAAAACAAAAAAAGAAAGCCCCTGCATGCGTCATTTCTCGAGCCGGGGAGTAGCTCGAGGCAGGGATCTTCAGTCGTCTTGCCGGATTGGGCCTAGTGTTATCCGACATAGGGAACGGACATGTATAGAGTGTGGAATTGACAAAAGACAAATATCTTGTTCACAAATATTTGTAAGTACGAGGAATGGCACGCAAAGCATGTGGAAGCAAAGAAAGAAGGAAAGCCCCTGAATGCCCCCTTCTCGAGCGGGGGAGTAGCTCAAGGCAGGGATCTTCAGTCGTGTTGCCGGATTTGGCCCAGTGTTCTCTGGCATAGGTAATGGACATCCACGGAGTGTGCATTTGACGGTGGACACCGGACACAAATCTTGTTCACAAATATTGTTCATGAACCACCTTGCAGGGGAAGGAGGCACCAAGCATCCTACTAGAGATCCAATAGGTTCAAGATCCACACATGCCACCAAAATTTCTTCCCAGCGTGGAACCTCGGCTGGAAGGTCCTAAGAACATTTCAAGCGATATTGGTTGCGTTTTGGGGCTCGAGCTAGCTGCCAAAACTTCCCAGCGGTTTTCGGGGGGTGATACCTAGCCGTATCTAAAATGGGGGAGGCGACCCCACCAAAGCATATCGCACGCACCTCGCCGTGTATCCCCCAAAATTGCCCCCGCTGATGGAAGAATATTGCTCTCTCTTGCAATGTTCTATGCTAGGCACCGGTGGTACATGTGATGCACTCAAGCAGTGGGTCAAAAAGACCTTGCCATTCGTGGTGGAGGGAACTCAAAAGGAGGTTCAAAATGGCCCGGGTGCTGAAGGGCGGTGCACTGAAAAAGTGGGTCAAAACGGACAAGGGATTGACAGCAAGGAACTCAAGAAGGGGGTCAAAACGGTGTTGCGTTTGACAAGGGTTGAACTCAAAAAGTGGGTCAATAGGACCGAGAAATTAACGGCGGATTATCCCAAAAAGTGGGTGAAAAGACCTGGGCGATTGACGGGGGTTGAACTCAAAAATTGGATCAAAACGGCCCAGGTGCTACATTGGGATGAACTCAAAAAGTGGGTCAAAGCATCTAGAGATGAAGGGGGTATGGACTCAAAAGTGGGTCAAAGCGGCCTTGCGAGTATCGGGGGTTTCACTCACACAACGTGTAAAATGGATAGGAGATTAATGGGGCATTAACCCAAATAGGGCTTCCAAATGGCCTTGGCATGCACGGGCCATGACCTCGAAAAGTGGCTCAAACACGGCCGGAGGATTAACACGAAGTTCACTCAACAAATGGGTCAACACAGCAAGGTGACCAACGGGAGATTGATTGGAGGATAGCGTCAAAACGGGGTTGGCATTAACAGGGCATGAACTCCAAACGTGGGTCAAAACGGCCTTGTGCTTTACACGGAGGAACTCAAAAGGTGGTTCCAAATGGTGTGGGTATTAACTCACAATGTGGGTCAAAACTGCTTGGGGCCTAGCGGGGATGAATCGGACAAGTGGGTCACAACACCTTGGCCATGAACCGGGGGTGAACTCAAAGGGCGGGTCAAAACGGGCAACATATTAACAACATGTAACTCCAAAAGTGTGTCGAAATAGCCTTGCGATTAACGCGGGATATGCTCACAAAGTGGGTCAAAAGAACTAGGAGATTAGCGAGGGATTACATCATACTCCCGCAGGCTTGTTAAAAACACTGCCCATAGACGCTCGTGGGCAGGTGGGCAGCAGTTTGAAAAAAAGGTATTTCCCCCCCATTTTTAGGCGTTTTTTGTGGTTTTTCTGAGGAAAATATTGTTTTTGTCCTTCACTATGACCTCAAATGCATTTTCCGAGACAATCAAAAGGTTTTTGAAAAGGTTCATAGCATGGCGTCCCTCAACACCTCAACCAATCAACAACACAAAACAGAAAAAAAACACTGTGTTGCTGCTTGGTTGCTTCGGCCTTGCAACCCGAAGTGGCGTTTTCCCACCATTTTCAATTGTTAGATTAGTGTGTGCTGCTACTTTTGCATTGAAATATTCATGTATCACGGCAGTCAAGGTGTTTTTTTTAGGTTGGTTTGCCCAAGGACTACAGGCTGAACGTTATCATGTAGCTCACTGTTATTTCCGTTTGCGTTATTACTTCCTATTGTGCTCTGGATGGTTGCTGTTATTTCCTGGTGTGCTTTGGATGGTCACTGTTATTTCCTGGTGTGCCCTGGATGTTCATTGTTACTTCCTTGTGTGCTCTGGATGGTCACTGTTATTTACTGGTGTGCCCTGGATGGTCACTGTTATTTCCTGGTGTGCTCTGGATGGTCATTGTTGTTTCCTCGTATGCTGTGGATGGTCACTGTTATTTCCTGGTGTGCTTTGGATGGTCACTGTTATTTCCTGGTGTGCTCTGGATGGTCACTGTTCTTTCGTGGTGTGCCGTGGATGTTCACTGTTATTTCCGGCGCGGATGGGAAGAGCAATGGCATGCGCAATCTCACGTGCTGCCCGTCGCGAGCGGTAGGCAGGGGCCACCTTTCCACCTACAAGGGTAGTGTTTCCGCGTCGGCCACAAGCTGGATAAAACACCCGTACCGCTTCACCAACGGTTAAAACGATGAAATAGGCCAAAGATGGCCTGGCGCACCGGCAGGGGCAACCCACCAATCACCGTAGCGGAAGCACCACCGCTTTCGAAGAGTGCCATAGCCACCGCATGCACACCGGAATTTCCGTGGGCCACCATGGCACGCTTGCGCACCTGAGGCGTACCATCTACCCAAACCTTCTGTAGCCCCATTTGGGGATACGCTCTACAAGCGAGGCAGGACATGACGCCGTTTTCAAAATGCAGCCAGGGGCAGCCCACCTTACTTTGGGGATTAAAACGGCGCTTGACCTGCTTTTTCCTTGGTCGCGGTGACAGTCGCGCTTTCGGAGCACACACCTTGCAGGTCACCTCCACGTGATAAGGAACCTGCAGTGTGCATGCGACATGCACGCGGTGCTTGCATGACTTGCAGGGCCGCATGGCATCCCCTGGTGGGGAGTTGCAGGCACGACACACACAGCGGAAGCATTTTGCCCCTTGTGTGCAGAGTGCATGCACCTGTTGGTCGCAGCCGGGGCAGGCCACAATATCGCCGAGGAGCTTGTCCCCACAGCACCCACATGCCGTCAACTCGGATGCCGGAGTAAAGAATGTCAACACCCCACCGTGGCGTTGTCCCGAATCTTGTGCCATGTCCTCGGAGGTTGCGGGAAATGAGGGGACATCCGCATCAGGCGAGGTGGAGCAAAACTCCCAGCCATTGCGCGTCTTGCCGTGCTTGGCCGCACGGGAGACTTGGGTGGCGAACAACTTAATACCCTGCTCCTTTAGGTGAGCGGTGGCGTCAGCAACAGAGGGGAAGTAGGCCCACGCCCCGCCTGCTTCGGGGCGTAGCCACACAAGAGGCATGGACTAACAAAGGAAGCCTGGAGAAAGAGGAAACCAAACGCAAATGAATGTGACAACGAATAATACCACGGGACCCTTTTGTTAACTAACGGCGTTCTTATTTGTCAACCATTGTTCTCATTAGTGCACTTGCCACACACCCATTCATGCACATTTGTTGTTTTGCACTGACTATTCCTTTAAATAAGACGTGACAGTGCAGCATGGCGGGATGAAGGAAGGAAGGAGGACAACGCCGGTAAGCTGATGAACCTGTTCAGACCGGTGCCAAATGCGAGCGAAAAACAACAATTTTGTCAAAGTGTGAAAATTCTAGTTTGCAACAAGTGCCGGAAAAGATGGCACATGCGCAAAAACAGTCAAAAAACACTAAAAAAACACCGAAAAGCGCCGGGAACCGGGGGGAAAACGGGGGGAAAACAAAAAAAAACCAAAAAAAAACAGCGCTTTTTTTCACTTGACCACGTGGCAGGGCACCTATTGCAACAGGCCTGGACTCCCGATCAAATAAGCTTGGCTTCCGGGCGATTTTCTATTGAAATTTGCTACGTTGAGAGAGGGCAACGTTGTCCACCCATATACCTGACTTCAGCAAAGCATCATGTAAAAAAGAAAAGAATACTTGTCCTTAATTGGAACTGTGAATGTTGTACTCCCCTTCACTGAGCATCTGCACGGGACAACCATCACTTGACATGGCGTCCACATCCAACACCCGCTCCCCCTGACTATGTACAGCCGTACCCCGATACTTCTTGGGTTGCGGTTGAGTTCCAGGGGTATCATGAGATGATGATGAAGAATCCGACCCTGTGGCACAACCTGTAGAGCCGCCACACACATACACATCCGCATCCTCAGAATCATCATTCTCAGGAATGCTACTACTCCCACCGTGAATGCGGATGCTGTTGCTGCTGCTGCTACTAATGTTGCCTTTGGGAAAGACAAGTTGCTACTCTACGTCGCTATCAACAATGGGGACACGCAACAACTTTGCCTGCTTCATTGGTTGTACGCGCGGGTGGTTGCTTACATCACTTGGACCTTGAAATGTGGCAGCACTGTCCCCCGCTTGCGAAGCAGGAACCACAAGAACGCAACTTGGGTTAGAATCCACTGGTCGGTGGATGGGCCCCAAAAGAGATTTACCCTTACCCTTACCCTCTTAAGACCCTTCCCCTTGAGATCTTTTCGCCCTGCGGCAGAGGATTTCAATTTGGACCGCCTCTTCAAAGCCATGGCGGGCCAACTTTCGACAGCTTCCACCTGAAGTGGGACCCATTGATGTATACCACGCTTTGAGCCACAACTCCCACACACACAAACTACATCACTTTCCGGTTCTGCGCTTGGAAAAGTGCATTCAACCGAATTGGTTGATGGGTGCATATATAACTTGGGGCCGCCTGCTTCTTGACAAGTCATCAAGCGCCGTAATGGCGTTGAAAGACTGTCTGCCACAGTGCATTGGCAGCAACCATGCAAGCCTCCAGAACAAGGTTGCGATGGACAGGCGCCCATATTTTGGCAGTAGGGATCTTCGTTTTTTACGCAAAAACTTTTTACACAGCTTATGCTTCAAACTTTCACTAATACTAGCATCCTGCTTAGTACTAGTCACGGGGGCATGTCTTTTGGCCACCCGGAGATCCCGTTCCCCTGCCGCATGAGAATATAGCATGGGGGTCCGCGGGTTAAACCAAGTGTGGGACCACCGATGCATATATGCAGTTGCAGTTGCATGAGCATTGCCAACAACGTATCTTTGGGTGAAATGGCATACTGCTTAGGTGTGACCGTATCTAGAAAAGCAATTAACTTTCGGGGCTCCATTGTCTCGGACGGCTTATGCCTCATACATAGTGCCGCCAGGCATGTTGAAGACGGGACTGCATGTCCCCGGGTTCAGGTAATTGCACATTGACAACTCAGCATCAAAGAATGTCTACCTCAAACTCCAAACTTCCTCCGTCCTCGGGGCCTTCGGGGTCTTGGGGGCCCGAAGAGGATGCGCTGCTCTGGCTGGCGTTGGACATGTCTATAATTGACAAATATCTTGTTAACAAATATTTTTAAGTACCGGGAACGGCACGCAAAGCATGTAGAAGCAAAACAAAAAAAGAAAGCCCCTGCATGCGTCCTTCTCGAGCCGGGGAGTAGCTCGAGGCACGGATCTTCAGTAGTCTTGCCGCATTCGGCCTAGTGTTATCTGACATAGGGAACGGACATGTATAGAGTGTGGAATTGACAAAAGACACAGATCTTGTTCACAAATGTTTGTAAGTGTTGAGAACGGCACGCGAAGCACGTGAAAGCAAAGAAAGAAAGATTGCCCCTGAATGCCCCCTTCTCGAGCCAGGGAGTAGCTCGAGGCAGGGATCTTCACTCGTCTTGCCGGATTTGGCCTAGTGTTCTCTGGCATAGGCAATGGACATCCACGGAGTGTGCATTTGACGGTGGACACCGGACACAAATCTTGTTCACAAATATTGTTCATGAACCACCTGCAGGCAAAGCAGGCACCAAACCGTACTAAAGTTCCAGTGGGTTCAAGTTCCACACATGCCAGCAAAATTTCTTGCCAGCGTGGAACCTCGGCTGGAAGGTCCTAAGAACATTTCAAGCGATATTGGTTGCGTTTTGGGGCTCGAGGTGGCTGCCAAAACTTCCCAGCGGTTTTCGGGGGGTCGTACCCAGCCGTATCTAAAATGGGGGAGGCGACCCCACCAAAGCACATCACACGCACCTCGCCGTGCATCCCCCAAAATTGCCCCCGCTGATGGAAGAATATTGCTCTCCCTTGCAATGTTCTATGCTAGGAACCGGTGGTACATGTGATGCACTCAAGCAGTGGGTCAAAAAGACCTTGCCATTCGTGGTGGGGGGAACTCAAAAGGAGGTTCAAAATGGCCCGGGTGCTGAAGGGCGGTGCACTGAAAAAGTGGGTCAAAACGGACAAGGGATTGACAGCAAGGAACTCAAGAAGGGGGTCAAAACGGTGTTGCGTTTGACAAGGGTTTAACTCAAAAAGTGGGTCAAAAGTGGGTCAATAGGACCGAGAAATTAACGGCGGATTATCTCAAAGAGTCAGTGAAAAAGCCTGGGAGATTGACGGGGGTTGAATTGAAAAATTGGATCAAAACGGCCCGGGTGCTAAAGTGGGATGAACTCAAAAAGTGGGTCAAAACATCTAGAGATTAAGGTGGTATGGACTCAAAAGTGGGTCAAAGCGGCCTTGCGAGTATCGGGGGTTTCACTCACACAACGTGTAAAATGGATAGGAGATTAATGGGGCATTAACCCAAATAGGGCTTCCAAATGGCCTTGGCATGCACGGGCCATGACCTCGAAAAGTGGCTCAAACACGGCCGGAGGATTAACACGAGGTTCACTCAACAAATGGGTCAACACAGCAAGGTGACCAACGGGAGATTAATTGGAGGATAGCGTCAAAACGGGGTTGGCATTAACAGGGCATGAACTCCAAACGTGGGTCAAAACGGCCTTGTGCTTTACACGGAGGAACTCAAAAGGTGGTTCCAAATGGTGTGGGTATTAACTCACAATGTGGGTCAAAACTGCTTGGGGCCTAGCGGGGATGAATCGGACAAGTGGGTCACAACACCTTGGCCATGAACCGGGGGTGAACTCAAAGGGCGGGTCAAAACGGGCAACATATTAACAACATGCAACTCCAAAAGTGTGTCGAAATAGCCTTGCGATTAACGCGGGATATGCTCACAAAGTGGGTCAAAAGAACTAGGAGATTAGCGAGGGATTACGTCAGAAACTGGGTCAAATCAGCTTGGCTGTTGACGGCGAACAAACTCAAAAGGTGGGTCAAAACGGCCAAGAGATTAACAGAAGGTACCTCAAAAAGTGGGTCAAAACGGCCTTGCGATTAACGGGAGGTAGCGCAAAAAGGTTTTTCAAAGAATCTTTCAAAGGATGATGTGAAAAAGTGGGTCAAAATGGCCTCGCCATTCGCGGGGGCGGAACTCAAAAGGCGGTTCAAAATGCCCTGGGTGGTAGAGGGGGATTGACTCAAAAAGTGCGTCAAAAGGGCCAAGGGATTAATAGTAAGGAACTGAAAAGGCTGGGTCCACACGGCGTTGCGTTTAACAAGGGGTTGAACTCAAAAAGTGGGTGAACGGAACAAAGTGATCAACGGGGCATCATCTCAAAAAGTTGGTCAAAACGGCTTGGCGATTGACGAGGGATGAACTCAATAAGTGGGTCCAAATTGCACGGGTGCTAGAGCTGGATGACCACACTAAATAGGTCAAAAAAGCTAGAGATTAACAGCGTGAACTCAAAAAGTGCGTGAAAAGAGCCTTGCGATTATCAGGGGTTTCACTCACAAAGTACGTCGAAATGGCAAGGAGATTCATGGGACATTAACTCAAATAGTGATATGTAACGGCCTTGTGATGCATTGGCAAGGAACTTGAATAGTGCCTCCAAAACAGCCGTGAGGTCCCCGTTGGGTTCAATCAAAAAATGGGTGAAAGCATCAAGGAGATGAGCCGGAGATTTAATCAAAAGTGTGTCAAAACGGGGTTGCCATGGACCGGGGATGGCTTTGAAAAGGGGAGTCAAAATGGCCTAGGGATTCAATCCAAAAGTGGGGCAAAAGGGCCTTGGGGCTAGATGGGGTTTACCTGAAAATGTGGGTCAAAACGGCTTGGCAATTCATGGGGGACGAACTCAAAAAGTGGGTCAAAAAGCGGGGAGGTCCGTGGAAGATGAACTCAGCAAGTGGGCTAAAACGGCCTTGCGATGAGCGGGGGTTTCACTATTATAGGAGGCCAGACCTGCTACCAGATAAATCGCGGCCGCACTGAAACAAGAGGTGAAAATGGCGGAGGATTAATTCAATAACTGGTGCATATGTGCTACATGGGTGCTACATGGGGATTGCGTGAAAAGGTGGGTCGGTCAAGGAGGGGGGGGGGGGCTTTAAATGGTCGTAAAAACATCCAAAACCTTATTATGGGACGACTCAAAACGTGGGTGCAAAGGTTGTTGCCATAAGCAGGGGATGACCTCACAACTGGGTCAAAACAATAGGAGATTAAAGGGAGATTAACTCAAACGGTGCTTTAAAACGGCTTGGCGATTAAAGAGGGACACGCCAAAAAAGTGGGTCAAAATGAGCTAGGTGCTACACGCTGAGAGGGGAATTAACTCAAAAAGTAGGTCGAAACGGAATTGTGATTGGCGGGGGACGAACTCAAACAGTGGGTCAAAACAGACAGGAGATTAAGGGGGGCTTAATTGAAACACTGGGTCGAAACGGCTTCAGGATATACAAGGGATGACCTTAGAAAGTGGATCCGAACGTTTTGGGTGCTACAGGCGTATGAACTCAAAACCTGGGTCCAAACAGCTAGGAGATTGACACGATATTAACTGAAACGTGGATGAAAAGGGCCGTTCCTATTAATGGTACACGACCGCAAAAGGTGAGTCCAAATGGCGGGGGATGAAATCAAAAAGTCTGGCAAAAGGGCTTGGGGGCTTGAGGGGGATTGCTTTCAAAAAAATGGGTCATTCACGGGGCATGAAGTCAAACAATGGGTGAAGACGGCCACCTGATTATCGAGGGTTTACGTAAAAAGTTGGCCAAAACGGCCTTGGGGTTTGCGGGGGACAAACTGAAAAAGTGGCTCAAAACGCCCAAGAGATAAACGGGGGTTGCACTAAAAAAGTGCAACACAAGGGCGTTGCGCTCAGCATACCTCAACTCAACAAAGTGGGTCAAAATAATGTGGGGATGAACGCATAAAGTGGGGCAAAAGGGCTTGGGGGTTTGAAGGGGTTTGCTTCAAAAAGTGGGCTCTTCACACAGGATCAACATCAAAAATGGGTCAAAGCAGCCACCAAGTCATGGTCGGGTCACTTAAGCACTGGGTCCGAACCGCCTCGCAATTGACGGGGGACGAAATTAGAAGGTGGATCCAAATGCGGTTGTCATTAATAGGGGATGAACTCAAAACAGGGCCGAAAATGGCACAGAGGTTAAATCAAGAAGTGGCGCAAAAGGGCCTACGCAATAGAGGGGGATTACCTAAACAAATGTGACGGAACGGCTTGGCAAGTGATAGGGCATGACCTCAAACGATGCGTCAAAAAAGCAAGGAGGTTAACGGAAGATGAACTGAAAACATAGCAAAGTGGTTCTTGGATTAGCAGGGTTATCACTAAAAAAGGAGGTCAAAACGGCCAAGAGATGAATGGTGGATTAATTGAAAAGTTGGGTACAAACCATCTCGCGATTGACGGGGGATGAACTCAAATAGCGGGTCGAAACAACCCGGCGATTAACGGGGGATTAACTCAAAAGGGGGCTCAAAACAAGTGGTGACAAACACGCCCGAAACTCAAAAAGTGGGTCAAACTGGCCTAGGTGCTAGAGGAGAATTGACTTTCAAAGTGGGTTGAAAGAGCCTTGTGATTGGCGTAGCACGAACTGCAGCAATTGGCTAAAACTAGTTACGTGGACCGGAATTGCCTTGTGATTGAGGGGGGAGGAACTCAAAGAATGGGTCCAAACAACAAGGAGATTCACGGGGGATTAACTAAATAATTGCATCAAAACGGCTTGGCGATAAGCAGTTGATGATCGGAAAATGGGTCAAAACACCGCGGGTGCTACAGGGGGATAAACTCACAGAATGTGTCAAAGCTGCTCGGGGATTTACGAGAGATTCACTCAAAAAATGTGTCAAAAGGGCCCTTGCTATTTACGGGGGCGCAACTCAAAAAGGGGTCAAAATGGCCCGCGATTAAATCAACAAGTGGGGCAAAAGGCTTTGAGGACCTCAGGCAGATTGCTTCAAAAGATGGGTCATTCACGGGGCATGAACTAGTGGGTCGAAAGGGCCACCACATTATCGAGGCATTACTTAAAAACTGGGTCAAAATGGCTTGTGATTAACATGGGACGAAATCAAAGAGTGGTTCAAAACGCCCAAGAGAGTAATGGGGGATGAGCTCAAAAGGTTGGTCAAAACGTCCTCGCGCTTAGCACCGCTAAACCGAAAAACTGGGTGACAATGGCTTGGGGATTGACTCATTAAGTGGATCAACAGGGCTTGGCGATTGACGGGGGATGAACTCAAGAAACTGGGTCAAAACGGGTTGAGGATATACGAGGATGAATTTAGAAAGTGCATCGGAACGTTGCAGGTCGTAGAGGCGTATGAACTCAAAACCTGGGTCCAAACAGCTAGGAGATTAACACGAAGTGGGTCAAAAGGACCCTTGCTATGAATGGTACATGACCGCAAAAAGTGACTCAAAATGGCGGGGGTTGAAATCCAAAAGTGAGGCAAAAGGTCTTGGTATCTTGGGAGCTTGAGAGGGATTACTTTAAAAAAATGGGTCATTCACGGGGCATGAACTCAAACAGCAGGTGAAAACGGCCAACAGATTATCGAGGGTTTAGGTAAAAAGTTGGCCAAAACGGCCTTGGTAGTGACCGGGGACGAACTCAAAAAGTGGGTAAAAACGCCCAACACATGAACGGGGGTTGCCCTAAAAAAGTGGGTCACAAGGGCGTTCCGCTTAGTGTACCTGAACTCAACAAAGTGGGTCAAAATGATGTGGGGGTTCACACGGAGAGTGGGGGAAAAGGGCTTGGGGGTTCGAAGGGGTGTGCTTCAAAAAGTTGGTCCTTCACATCGGGTCAACTTAAAAAGTGCGTCAAAGCAGCCACCAAGTTATGGTCGGATTCCTTAAGCACTGGGTCCAAACTGCCTTGCAATTAACGGGGGGACGAACTTACAAGGTGGGTCGAAATGGGGTTGTCATTAATAGGGGATGAACTCAAAAAGGGGGCCCAAAATAGCGTAGAGGTTAAAACAAGAAGTGCTGTAAAAGGGCCTGTGAGATAGAGGGGGGTTGCCTAAACAAGTGTGACCAAACGGCTTGGCAAGTGATAGGGGATGACCTCACACGATGCGTCAAAAAAGCAAGGAGGTTAACGGAAGATGAAATGAAAACATAGCAAAGTGGTTCTTCGATTAGTAGGGTTATCACTCAAAAAGGAGGGTCAAAACAGCCAAGAGATGAATGATGGATTAATTGAAAGGGTGGGTACAAACCACCCCGCGATTGACGGGGGATGCACTCAACTAGTGGGTCGAAACAACCTGGAGATCAACGGGTGATTAATTCAAAACGGAGCTCAAAGCACGTTGGTGACAAACGCGGCCTAAACTCAAAAAGTGGTTCAAACTGGCCCAGGTGATAGAGGAGAATTGACTTTAAAACTGCATTGAAACAGCCTTGTGATTGACGCGGCACAAACTCAAACAATGGGTCAAAACGGGTTGACTGCTGGACCGGAGTAGCCTTGTGATTGACGGGGGAGGGACTCAAAGAATGGGTCCAAACAACAAGGACATTCAAGGGGGCTTAGCTAAATAATTGCAGCAAAAGGGGTTGGGGATACGCAGACGATGATCGGAAAGTGGGTCAAAACAGCGCGGGTGCTACAGGGGGATGAACTCCCAAAGTGGGTTCCAAGCTGCTAGGAGATTAACGAGAGATTCACTCA
The DNA here is from genome assembly GCA_964036045.1 of Eutreptiella sp. 'Long Island Sound 2002'. Lineage (NCBI taxonomy): Eukaryota > Euglenozoa > Euglenophyceae > Eutreptiales > Eutreptiaceae > Eutreptiella > Eutreptiella sp. 'Long Island Sound 2002'. Next base: position 113,727,122 of record OZ038379.1, read on the forward strand.
AAAAATTTGTCGAAAGGGCCCTTGCTATTTACGGGGCCTCAATTCAAAAAGGGGTCAAAATGGCCCGCAACTAAATGAAAAAGTAGGTCAAAACGCCCAAAAGAGTACTGGGGGATGACTTGAAAAGGTTGCTCAAAACGTCCTCGCGCTTAGCAGCGAGAAACTAAAAAACTAGGTGACAATGGCTTGGGGATTGACTCATAAAGTGGGTCAACACGGCTTGGCAATTGACCACCCACGCCATTTTGCACCTCCATTTGACCCCCCCCCCCCCCCGTGTGAGTGGCAAGGCCGGTTTGAACCACTTTTTCGATTGATTCCGGAGTAATCACCTCGTTCTTTTTACCCACTTTTGGAGTTCATCCCCCGTCAATTGCAAGGCCATGTTGAGCCACTTTTTGAGTGACTTCCCGTTTTTGATCCATCTTTTGAGTTCATCCCGCATCAACCGCAAAGCCGATTCGACCCATTTTTGGAGGTAATCCCCCGATAATATCTTGGTTATTTTGACCGACTTCTTCCGGTACCTCCTATTAATCCCTTGCTCGTTTTGAGCTGCTCTTTGACTTGATTCCCGGCTCATGGCCAAGCCGTTGTGATGCAGCTATCTAGTTAATCCCCCGCTAGCCCACAAGCAGTTTTGACCCAGTTTGTACGTTATGAGCCACGCCGTTTGGACCCACATGTTGAATTTATCCGCTTAGAGTGCAAGACGCGCAAAAGCACCACATTTTGAGATCATCCCCCGTTAATTGCAAGGCCTTTTTGTCCCACTTTTTATGGGTAATCGCGTGAGCATGTTGTGCCAGCTTTGACCCACGTTCGAGTTCATCCCCCCTTAATCTCTAGCTGTTTTGACCCACTTTTTGAGTTCATCACACTCTAGCACTTAGGCTACTTGGATTCACTTTTTCGGTTCATTCCACGTCAACCGCCAAGGCTTTTTGACCCCGCTTTTTGAGACAATCTCCAGTTAATCTCTTGGCCCTTGACCCACTTTTTGAGCAAATACCCCTCTACCACCCACGCCATTTAGCACCTCCATTTGAAATCCCCCTCCCCCCCCCCGTGTGAGTGGCAAGGCCGTTTTGAACCACTTTTTCGATTGATTCCGGAGTAATCACCTCGTTCTTTTTACCCACTTTTGGAGTTCATCCCCCGTCAATCGCAAGGCCATGTTGACCCACTTTTTGAGTTACTTCCCGTTTTTGATCCATCTTTTGAGTTCATCCCGCATCAACCGCGAAGCCGATTGAACCCATTTTTGGAGATAATCCCCCGATAATATCTTGGTCATTTTGACCGACTTCTTCAGTTACCTCCTATTAATCCCTTGCTCGTTTTGAGCTGCTCGTTGACTTGATTCCCGGCTCATGGGCAAGTCGTTGCGATGCAGTTATCTAGTTAATGCCCCGCTAGCCCACAAGCTGTTTTGACCCAGTTTGTGAGTTATGAGTCAGGCCGCTTGGACCCACATGTTAACCAGTTTTGACCCACTTTTGGAGATAATCCCTCGCTCATGTGCTTGTGGTGTTGACCCACTTTTGATGTTAATTGGCCGTTAGTCGCAACGGCAATTTGACCCACAACTTGAGTTGCCTGCTAATGATTCCTTGGCCGTTTGGACCCATTTTCGGAATTCATCCCCCTCTTTCACCTATGCCATTTCGACGAAGTATTTGAGTTCCTCGGCTGTGGATAGCGGGGCCGTTTTGAATAGCAAGGCGGTTTGACAAACGTTCTAAGTTCATCCCCCGTCAATCCCCAAGCCAATTTCACCCACTTCTTGTGGCAATCGCACGCTGATCTCCTGGTTGGTTTGGCCCCGGTTTTGAGTTTAGCCCCCGTTAATCGCAACCTTAAAAAATGTGTCGAGTTTTGAGTTACCCTCATGTTCATCTCCTTGATTTTCCCCCCCATTTCACAGTTCTTCCCCCGGTAATTGCCAAGCTGTTATGACCCTCTTTTTGACTTCATCTCTTATGACTGAAAAAAAAAATCCAAATAGGGGGGGGGGTCAAATTGGCGTCAAGATGAGCTCACAACATGGGTCAACACGGCTTCGGGACGGGACGTGGATTAAGTGAAAAAGTAGGTCACATTGCCTTGGCAATCAAGGCGGGATGAACTCAAAAGCTGGGTCAAAGCGGCCTTGTCATAAACACGGGATGAACTCAAAGAAGTGGGTCCAAATGAACTGAGAAAAAAATCAAGAATTGGGGCAAAAGGCCCGCGAGCTAGACGGGGATGACTTGCAAAAATGGATCAAACCGATCTTCCGTTTAACAGGCGATGGACGAAAAAAAAGTGTCCAAAACGGCAAGGAGCGTAACAGGAAGTTAACTCAAAGAACAGACGCAAAAAGCTTGATCTGCGATGAGCGCCAAGCTGTCGTGACCCACATTGTTGAGTTCATGCCCCATTAATCGCCACACATTTTTGAACCACCTTTTGTTTGAATCCCGATAAACTCCTGTTGGCTTTGAGCCACTTTTTGAGTTCAAAGCCTGGTAATCGCAAAGCAGTTTGGACCCACTCTTTCAGCGAACTCACAATAATTTGGTGGCTACTTTGACGAACTTGTTGAGGTCGTCCCCTATGAATGACCCAATTTTTCAGACGATCCCTAGGTAGCCCGCCGGCCCTCTTCCCCCCCTGTTTGAGTTAATTGCCAAGCACTTTTTACCCAATTTTTTGGTAACCCGCCATTTATCCGTGGGCCCTTTTGAGGAACTTTTTGAGTAAAGCTCCCGCTAATGGCAAGGCCGTTGTGAGGGACTTTTCAAGTTCATCTTCCAGTGGCGCCGTTGCTTTTTTGACGCACGTTTTCAATTTGTCCCCCATCAATTGCCAAGCCGCTTTGACCCACCTTTTCAAATAATCCCCCTTGAGCTTGCAGGGACTTTTGCGGAGTTTTTTTGATTAAATCGCTGGGCCCTTTTGACTACCCTTTTTGAGGTAATCCCCCGTTAATGGCAACCCCTATTGGACCCACTTTTTGATTAAATCTTCCGTTGAGGTCCATTGTGTTTTGACCCTCATTTTGAGTGAACCCCGTGTTAAGCTTTTGGTTGTTCTTGAGCCGACATTGGGGAATACTATTTGTGTTAGTGCCGCATTAATCACCAACCCATTTTACCTACTTTTTGAGATCATTTCCGAGAAATTGCCATGCCAATTTGAGCCTTTTTGGGTTCATCCCCCGTTAACCTCCTTGTTGCTTTGACTCACTTTTCCAGTTCCACCCCCTCTAGCACGTTCACCATTTGGACCCACTGTATGAGTTCCTGCCGCGTGAATCGCAAAGCCCTTTGGAACCGCTTTTTGAGTTCAACCCGCGTCAAATGCCAGGCTCTTGCGGTGTACTTTTTGAGGCAATCTCCCGCTAATATCTTGGTTGTTTTGACGCACTTTTTGAGTTCCTCCCCTGCAACGCCGTTTTGAGCGACCTTTTGAGCTACCCCCTGCTAATCCCTTGGCCATTTTGACCCACTGATTTGAGGTCAATTCTAGTTAATGAGCACCGTTGTGATCCACTTACTCAGGTAATCGCCCTCTAGTCCCAAACGGCACTTTGACCCACGTTCTGAGTTGCCTACTGGTAATCCTTTGGCCGGTTTGACCAATTTTTGGAATTCATCCCCCTCTTTCATCTGTGCCACTTCGACACACTATTTGAGTTCCTCGGCTATGGATAGCGGGGCCGTTTTGAATAGCAAGGCCGTTTGACAAACTTTCTAAGTTCATCCCCCGTCAATCGCCAAGCCGTTTTGGACCCACTTTTTGAGGCAATCGCACTTTGATCTCTTGGGTGTTTTGGCCCCGTTTCTGAGTTTAGCCTCCGTTAATCGCAAAGTTAAAAAATGGGTCGAGCTTTTAGTTACCCTCATGTTCATCTCCTAGACTTTTTGCCCCATTTTGGTGTTCATCCCACGGTAATTGCCAAGCTTTTATGACCCTCCTTTTGACTTCATCCCTTATGAATAAAAAAAATCCAAATAGGGGGGGGGGGTCAAATTGGCGTGGGGATGAGCTCACAAAATGGGTCAACACGGCTTCGGGATCGGAGGTGGATTAAGTGAAAAAGTGGGTCAAAATACCTTGGCAATCGAGGGGGGATGAATTCAAAAAGTAGGTCGAAGCGATCTTGCCACACACACGGGACGAATACAAAAACAGTGTGCAAATTGGACTGAGGAGTAACTGAAGAACTGGGGCAACAGGCCCGCGGGCCAGAGGGGGATGAATTGGAAAAATAGGTCAAAACGGCCTTCTGTTTAACAGGAGATGGACTCCAAAAAAGGCTGCATAGCGGCTAGGAGAGTAACCGGAAATTGGATCCAAAAAGCTTGATCCGCGATAAGCGCCAAGACCCCCTGTTTTGAATTTGTCTCCCGTCAATCGCCAGAGTGTGGAACAACCTTTTGCGTGAATCCCCCAATGTGCTCCTGGTCATTTCGACCCACTTTTTGGGTTCAACACCCGGCAATCGCAAGGCAGCTTGGGCCCACTCTTTAAGCGAACCCACAATAATTTGGTGGCTACTTTGACGAAATCACCTCGCAGAGTTTGTTAGATCAAAGCCAGGCAGGCATCCGTATATAGGGGAAAACGCCACATACCCCCCCATTTTGGCCTTTTTGGGGCTATTCGCGTACCCTACCCCAAGGGGTTGAATTGTTATTTTAACCGCTTGTAAAATCATTATTTTGTCCAAAGAACGCATCCCCCAATGAGTTTTTGGTCCGGACCCCCCCAGACCCCCCCACTTGAAACCCACTTTTTTGAGGTTTTGAGGGAGGGGCGGGGAGGGTGGGGGTGGGGGGGGGGGTCAAAAATGTCGAAAAAAATGACCCCCCTTTTTTTGAGTCGAAAATCATGAATCTTTTGGTGTTTTTCGATTTTGAGCCGAAAAAGTGTTTCCGGGTCCCGACTCTATGGGGTTTGTATGGGGCGGAGTGGGACGAGCGCTGATGCAGTTTATGCACTTTATGCCATTTTTGGTATATTGGCGGGTTTGGCGACCTCGGTGACCCCGTGGTACCCAGTCTGAGGGGTGTGAGTGGGGATGTTGTGACAATATATGCCTACTAGGATACGGAAGGACGTTTTTTGCATTCTCTAGCCTTGCTGAGAGCCGGTCACAACCCGTGCCAAAGACGCGAATTGCCTGCTTCCACCAATAATGGCCTAGTGGATGGGCTGGTGCACAACCTGCTGATGCACTTTTTCACCGTGGGCCGCTCAAAAATCCAAGTTTTCGAAACTTGTTTTTTTTTGGATATTGTGACCACTCAAAATGACCATCCAAGGTATATACAGCATGTTTTAGGCCGTACTTACGTGTTTTTCACCCGATTTGGGTATAGGTCCGGGGGGGGGGGGGGTTCACCCAAGGGTTGGGCACACAACCTGCTTATGTAATTCTTCACCCTGGGCAACTCAAAAATCGAAGTTTTCGAAACTTGTTTTCTTGATCTCGTGGCCACCTAAAATGACCACCCAAGGTATGTAAAGCATGTTTTAAGCCGTATTTACGTGTCTTTCACCCCATTTGGGTATGAGGTCCGGGGAGGGGGGTTCTCCCAAGGGATTGGTACACGACCTGGTTATACATTTTTTCACCTTGGGCAGCTCAAAAACCGAAGTTTTCGAAACTTGTTTTTTTGACCTCGTGGCCACCTAACATGACCATCCAAGGTATGTAAAGCATGTTTCAAGCCGTATTTATGTGTTTTTCACCCTATTTGGGTATTAGGTCCGGGGGGGGGGGGGGGGTCTGCCAAGGGAGTGGTACACAACCTGGTTATGCAGTTTTTCACCCTAGGCAGCTCTAAAATCCAAGTTTTCGAAGGTTATTTTTTTGATGTCGTGATCACCTAAAATGACCATCCAAGCTATGTAAAGCATGTTTTAGGCCGTATTTACGTGTTTTTCTCCCTATTTGGGTATTAGGTCCGGGGGGGGGGGGGGGGGTCAAACTGGATTGGTACACAACCTGCTAATGCAGTTTTTCAGCCTCGGCAGCTCAAAAATCGAAGTTTCCGAAACTTATGTTATTGATATTATGGTCACCTAAAATGACCATCCAAGCTATGTAAAGCATATTTTGGCTTGTATTTATATAGTTTTTACCCTATTACCCTAATATATTGGGTGTGTGTTGCTTGGGGTAGATTCTCTGCGAGGTGGACTTGCCGAAGGCAATAGAATTTTTTGAGGTCTTCCCCGATGAATGACCCCATTGTCCATCCCCTTGCAGCCCGCAATCCCTCTTCCCCGCCCTTATTCGGTTAATCCCCAAGCCATTATCTTCCAATTTTTCGGCAATCAACAATTGTATCTCTGGGCCGTTTTGAGCTACTTTGTGAGTGAAGCTGCAGCTAATAGCAAGGCTGTTGCGACGCACTTGTCCAGTTCATCTTCCGGTGGCCCCGATGCTTTTTTTGACCCACTTCACTTGAGGTTGTCCCGCATCAATTGCCAAGCCGCTTTGACCCACTTCTTCACGTAATCCTCCTCGAGCTTGCAGGGACTTTTGCGCCGCTTCTTGATTGAATCCCAAGGCCTTGACTTGACTACCGCTTTTGAGGTCATGCCTGGTTAATGGCAACCCCGTTTCGACCCACTGTTTGATGAAATCTTTGGCTGATTCCCTTGTGTTTCGACCCACTTTTTGAGTGACCCCAGCCCCCCGTTAATCTGTTGGCTGTTCTTGAGGCACCGTTGGCAAGTACTATTTGTGTTAGTGCCGCATTAATCACCAACCCATTTTGAGCTACTTTTTGAGATCATTTCCGAGAAATTGCAAGGCCGTTTTGAGCCACTTTTTGGGCTCATCCCCCGTTAATATCCTTGCTGCTTTGACCCACTTTTCGAGTTCATCCCCCCCTAGCACGTTCACCATTTGGACCCACTGTATGAGTTCCTGCCGTGTGAATCGCAAGGCCCTTTGGACCCACTTTTCGAGATCAAGCCCCGTCATTCGCTAAGCTCTTGCGGTGTACTTTTTGAGGCAAACCCCCGCGAATATCTTCATTGTTTGGACGCACTTTTTGAGTTCCTCCCCCCGAAGCTGTTTTGCTCCATTGTGTGAGCTCATCCCCACGCCAATTTGACGCACCCCCCCCCCCATTTTCATTTTTTTTATTCATAAGGCATGAAGTCAAAAAGAGGGCCATAACAGCTTGGCAATTAACGGAGGATGAACTCCAAAATGGGGCAAAAAATAGAGGAGATGAACACGAGGGTAACTAAAATCTCGATCCAATTTTTGAGTTTGCGGTTAACGGAGGCTAAACTCAAAACCCGGGCCAAACCAACCAGGAGATCAAAGTGCGATTGCCTCAAAAAGTGGGTCAAAACGGCTTGGCGATTGACGGGGGATGAACTTAGAAAATTTGTCAAACGGCCTTCCTATTCAAAACGGCCCCGCTATCCACAGGCCAGGAACTCAAATACTTCGTCGAAATGGCATAGGCGAAAGTGCGGGATAAATTCCAAAAATTGGTCAAACGCGCCACGAAATCACCAGCGTGTGACTCAAAACGTGGGTCAAAGTGGCTTTGGGGCGAGAGGGCGATTAGCTGAGTAAGTGGGTCACAACGGCTTGGCCATAAACCAGAGTTGACCTCAAATAAGTCTCAAATAAGTGAGTCAAAATGTCCAAGAGATTAGCAGGAGGTAACTCAAAAAGTGGCTCCAAACGGCGTTGTTGGATTAAGTGAAAAAGATGGGTCAAAATACCTTGGCAATCAAGGAGGGATGAATGGAAAAACTGGGTCAAAGCGGCCTTGCCAGACACAGAGGATGAACTCAAAAAAAGGGTCCAAATGGACTGAGGATGAACTCAAGAACTGGGGCAAAAGGACCGCGGGCCAGAGGGGGATGACTTGAAAGAATGGGTCAAAACGGCCTTCTGTTTAGCAGGCGATGGACTCAAAAAAAGTGTTCAAAACGGATAGGGGAGTAACCAGAAGTCAACTCAAAGAACGGGTCCAAAAACCTTGATCCGCGATAAGCGCTAGGCAGTTTTGACCCCCTCTTTTCAGTTCGTCCCCCGTCAATCGCCACGGTGTTGGGCCTCTTTTTGCATGAATCCCCCAATATACTCCCGGTGGTTTCGACATATTTCTTCAGCTCAACAACGGGCAATCGCAAGGCAGCTTGGTTTAGCACAAAACAAAGGAACACAAGCACGGACACCGAAGCAGGCAAACAACTCGACAGTGTTGCACCCTCCATGGCACACAGGTTGTCCATTATGGATCAAACAGGTGGGCCACGCCCACCACCGGCCAGAGGGAGCCTTGCACGAACACATATGGCAGGTGTTTGGAGGCAATGCATGCTGATCGGCAGGTGGACGGTGCCCAGCTGGTACACCACTCGCCACTTGTACGAGCACATGTGGTGCTGGCCCGGTGGCTTGAAGTTGGGGGTGCCCTCGGGGTGGAGGGCCTGGGCAGGCCGACCGTGCAGGCGTCGCGCAATGGCGAGCGCGGCGTCCCGCTGCAACGCCGGCGCAAGGGCCTGAGGGACCTCGACTTGGAAGAAAATCTTCGCGGTGGTCGCCAGCAGCACCCGGCACACCGGCAAGCGGGCCGGAAGCCCGGGGAGGGCCCCGCGCAGGCGCTCGCCTGCCTGCAGCCGCCTCTGGGCGGTCGCCGCCAAGGACCGCTAGTGCTGGCTTGCCCGCGGTTGCGCCGTTTGCCCTTTTTGCGTGTCATGACGGGGGCAAAGAAACACTGGGGCATAAGCAAACGTAAAAGCAACACACACCACACACACTGGCAGAATCACACACTACCCCCGATTTGGACCGGGCATGCAATGTCATCGCCCCTACCGACTCCTCCATCCTATACTACAAGAAAACTTAATGGAATTCGCCCCCCCCGACCACCTTATATGACCGGATTCCCGATGTCCACGTTTAAAGAAGCACGAAAGGACCCATGGGGACGCCCAAGTTCCACAGAAGAACCGTCTTGCGGTCCCGAAAGGCCCACAGATCGCCTACTCTACGTGTCGCAGCCTCACGTGCCAGGCCCAGATCACCATCAAACCGGCAATGCAGCCTGCTGATTAAGTCAGCCGGATTCAATGCACCATGCACCCAGTGAACGGGAATCGTAAGACATGGGCAGGACACCCATAGGTACCTGAAACACTTGAGCAGGCGTTGCTGGTAAACACGCCCCACACTCGCCTTACACCGCAAAAAGGGCGCAAGTGGCGCCGCATTGTCACAAAACAAATGCGCCACGCGGACACCCACATTAAGAATAAATTTCAAGCCCCACAGGACAACACGCGCCATAGCGCGTTGCTGGTTCGGCGGCTGCTCAAGGGGCACCGCTGACCGCGAACCAAGCTACATCGAAAAAAATCCCAACCTGTACACTCCACCAGCGAGCACGGTATCAACATACACAAACACGGGCTGTCTACGCACCTCCCGTGTCAGCGGTACCACTGACCAGCCCGGCAAAGCCAACATACGCACCACACACATAGAGCGCAGCAAATTGAGCAGGGTAAATTGCAGGCGGGGGGGGGGGGCACAACACGTGGGCCCACACCCCCGATGAGTGGGGACTATGCCAAAACGAGGCCTACAGATCCATTGTGCGCGTGCCGGAAAGTGTTGCAAACGCCTCAAACTATCGACACCGACGGACAATCTCAACCAATGGGCCAGCAGGGCCTCCCACGCATTCCCCGCCATCCGCAGATTGCCGCTAGCCAAGTCCACGTCCTTCCCAAGCCACACCAGCGCGTAACCGGCTCCAGGGTGCTCTTTGGGCTTATAACTCCAACCGCCGCACGCAACGCCTGCACCGCGCGCATAGCCGGCTCACGCACGGGCCCTTTACCCCGTGCCACAATGAGCACATCGTCGATGTAGATCAAAACAAACACCTCCACAAGGCCAATCTCCTCCACTAAATGTTCCAGAATGGGGCTATATTTCCAACCAAACGGCAAGCATCTGAACAACAAAACTCCTCCCTAACAATCCGGGATACAGAAGGCCGCACAGAAGGTTTCAGGGAGGCGCAGCGACCAAAAAAATTAATGAGGTGAATATGGCACATACACAGTTCCTCATCCCCCCCCCGGGAGCCCCAACACCTCCCAAACCGCCCGGAGGCATCAAGCTCTAGTGTAGAAAGGGGGGAGGAAAAACGAACGTCCCTGGTACGCGACCTGCGCCAAAAAGGCAAGGACCTCCACCGAGGGTAGCGAAAACTTCTGAGGCTTCTCGGGCATCTCTCTATTCCCGAGCACCAAGTTCACAATCAGGCTACACTTATCAAGCGATTTTGGGATGGCGAAAACCCCCCCGTTCGGGCCAAGTGACTCCGGCGGGAGGGGGAAAAAAAGGTTTTGGCTGCGCAAAGCATGCTACATGACCACCGCCTCGTCCAAATGGGGCTCAACTCCTCAGAAGTGGCGACTGGCAACCGAAGCAAATGACTCCGGCACATTACGCTCCCAAGTATCAGCTTGGATAGGAGTATGCACCACCGCCCCCAACCCCCTAAGCAATACTTCTTCCCGTATGCGCAGCATCAGCAACTTCGGCGACATAGAATCGTGAAGTAGGGACTGCCAAAGCCCAGAGTCCATGAAGGACAGTGCGGCAGCAATTAAGGGGACGAAATCGGGCTGCCGCACGTCCCTAGCCCCCTCCACCCCCTAATCCGGAAATTGGATCAGGAGCCTTTCCAACAAACCCAGCGGGGCCCTAGGCAGGCATGCACGCAGGTCACGCAGCCACGCATCGCACTCACCGCACCGCAGCCGCTCCCGATCCCAGCGACCCACCTCCGACGCGGCGGGAAATTGACGCTCGGGCAGCTGCACCCACGAGCTTGGCCAGGCCTGATGCTTTTCTCTTTCCCGGGACTGACGCGACCGCACCCGCCCTGTGTGCCGCAATTGGGAGCCGACGGATAGAAGAGGTGGTTGCCGACGAGGGGGTGGGGGGCTCAGCACTAGTCCGATGACGTCTTCTCTCTCTGAGCGCTCGCCCGCATGCTCGGATCCCGGCAGCCCGTCGAGAGCCGCAAAGGCGAGAGGGACTTCGGGGACCCTCGCGCCCCTGCCTCCGGCGGGACTCTCTCTACCGCTCTCACCGCCACCCGCGCCAGCAGGCTGGCCATCTCCTTGCTCCCGCCCGTCCTCGCGCCGACTGCGGTGTGCCTGGGATCCGGCGTCAGTGTGTGCACCCCTCCACCCCCTCAGGTCTTCTTTTGGCACCGAATCCCTCTCTCGCACACAGGGGGTCAGAAGCTCCCCTGGTAACATGTCTTTGAGGGATACAACCCTCTACTTCCACGCCATGTCCGCTTGTGTCCTGGGCCACGGCAGTTCCACATTGTCTGCCACGACGAAGTTGTTTGAGGCGTCACCATAGTGGGCTGCCACTGATACTGACATCCAGCGCCCCCACCAGGTGAGCCATCGGACCGGCAGACCCAACCAGCGCAAGGCCGCCGACCCCCCCCTCCTCCACACATACCACCGCGCGTGGGCGCTTTCACATCCGTTGAGGGCGGTAGCCATGACCATCTGGAGGTAGGGAAACCCTTGTGGGCAGAAGTGCGCCACCGGGATCGCACACGTGGACCCCTCACGGTCCAACCATCGCAGCCATGCCCTGCTGTGGCTCACTAGTTTCATTCCGACGAAGTGTGGGTCACACTTGACGGGGTGAACGCCACGCCCCTGCTGCGGAACCCTCCACGTATGATGGGGGCTGCCTCGCCCAGCCATAGTAGGCATGTGAATCATAGGACCGCCGTTCCGTATACCATCCACTGTTCCTTGCCATCACATGCTCTCGCGAAACTCCTGAGCTCCTCCCAAAACACGTAGGGGCGTGCCACCGCTTGAGACGTGGCCCATTTTGCGCACCTCCAAACCCTGCCTGTAACGAATTCTGGCAGCCATCCCATCTCTTCCAATGCACGCATCGCTGATATTGCCCCCCTGAGTGAACTCGTGGTATGCCCCAGTCGCCAGAGCTGGAACACGTACCCGCATGCTTCGGTCTGCAAGCCATCGATCGGCGTGTATGCGACCCACAACGGAAATTTCCTTTGGTGGGTACAACATGTATCCATTGTGCTCTTCCCACAGGAGGACACTTTCAAGGCATCCACGGAGGTGATCTCATCCTCCTGGACAACCGTCTCCACGCTGCCCATACCAGAGGCCAGACCACGTCGTCCCCATCCCGGGAGTTGGTTGGCTGTAAGACCACCACACCTTGCCGGGATTCGACCGCCGGGCGCCGAACTGGGCAGCGCCCCCATCAATCGAATGCTGGGCATTCATGAAACCAGTGGTGCTTCACGCCCCTCCCTACATTCTTGCAAGCCCGACATGCTGTCAGCGGCGCGCACTCCCCGTCCATCGGCTCTGCACCATGTTTTGTCGTGTACAGCCTGTTGTCTCCCTCTATCGTGAACTTAGCCTTCATGGCCGCCAGCCTGCGTGCCATCACCTTTTCCTCCACGCCCCCCGTACAGCCTTGCGATCTCGCTGGCACCCTAGGCTCGCCGTCTTCGGCCTCTCGGTGGTCAACCGCTGCTTTGGGGTCAAGACCCCTTTTACCTCGATACGCGGACAGGGACGTCACCGTAAACGTCCAAACCGCCACGATGAAGGCCTTCAGCCTGTCGGTCTCGTCATCATTCATGGACTCCAGACACCAAACCTCGGTGTCAGCGCCATCAGAGTCCATCGCTGAGGCGAGATCATCCAAAGAGTGACATCTGTGAATTTGTGCTTGTCCCGGAAGCGCAACACGTACTCGTGGGCCGGCAATTCTGTGCGCCAAAGCTGTGTGTATAAGGCCAGCAGGCTTGCATATAGCCCATTGGAGCTTGGCGTCCAGCTCCCGGACCTTCAGCACCTCCGCCTTGCTCAACAGGGCACCCCCGCCATCTTCCTCTTCTTCGTTGCGGCCTGGGACTTCGCGCTAACCTCCGCCAACCCTTTGCGCGGCCCCTCCATGGCCAGCTTCTTCAACTCCTGCAGCTCAGGCGCTGGGGCCGGAGATGGTGCCGACTTCACGAAGCCCACTCCCACCACATAGAGGCTACATTGCACCATCACGCCGAACGCTCCTATGATTTTTGTTAATCCCACGTCGCCATCCACCGACACCCCAAACTTCTTGACAAATGTGTCCTCCCACTCCTTTCTCCTGTCCATCAATACCGAAAGCGCCATTTCAATTGTCGACATTGCCCTTGCAATTTCGATGAGGGGCACCGAATCGATAAAGGTGGAGCAAATACTGCCCCTGGCTAATGCCGCGACATCTGACATCGACATTACTGCTGGCCAGGTCTGTACTGAATTATCACGGAGTTTGACTTTACGTGCGACCCCCCTCTGGCCTGCAGGCTCAAATGCAAAAACTGCACTGTACCAAGACACACATGCATGCGCACCACACGCACAAACACACGCGCACATCACAAGCGGAGCTAAACCATAGATCAGAACGTGATCTAAGAACCCACTTTTTAAGCGAACCCACAATACTTTGGTGACTACTTTGACGAAGGTTTTGAGGTCGTACCCTATGAATGACCAAATTTTCCATCCCCCTTTAACCCGCCACCCCTATCCCCCCCCCTTATTCAGTTAATTCCCAAGCCATTATCATCCATTTTTTCAGTAATCCACCATTTTATCTCCGGGCCGTTTTGAGCTACTTTTTGAGTGAAGCTGCGGCTAATGGCAAGTCCGTTGTGACGAACTTTTCGACTTCATTTTGTATTGGCCCTGCTGCTTTTTTGACGCACTTCTTGAGTTCATTCCCCATCGATTGATAAGCCGCTTTGACCCAGTTTTTCACGTAATCCCCCTCGAGCTTGCAGGGACTTTTGCGCCGCTTTTTGATTGAATCCCAAGGCCATTTTCACTACCCTTTTTGAGGTCATCCCTAGTTAATGGCAACCCCGCTTGGACCCACTTTGGATTAAATCTTCGGTTGATCTCCCTTGTGTTTTGACCCATTTTTTGAGTGACCCCAGCCCCCCGTTAATTTGTTGGCTGTTCTTGAGGCACCATTGGGGAATACTATTCGGGTTAGTGCCTCATTAATCACCAACCCATTTTGAGCTACTTTTTGAGATCATTTCTGAGAAATTGCAAGGCCGTTTTGAGCCACTTTTTGGGTTCATCCCCCGTTAATCTCCTAGATGTTCTGAGACACGTTTCGAGTTCATCCCACTGTAGCAAGTTGGCCATTTGGACCCACTGTATGAGTTCCTGCCGCGTGAAACGCAAGGCCCTTTGGACCCACTTTTCGAGATCAACCCCCGTCAATCGCTAAGCTCTTGCGGTGTACTTTTTCAGGCAATCACCCGCTACCATCTCGGTGCTTCGGCGCACTTTTTGAGTTCCTCCTCTGCAACGCGGTTTTGAGCGACTTTTTGAGTTACCTCCGGCTAATCTCTTGGCCATTTTTGACGCACTTATTGGGCGTCAGCTCTAGGTAATGGTCAAGCCATTGTGAACCACTTACTCACCTAATCGCCCTCTAGCCCCGAAGCCACTTTGACCCACGTTTTGAGTTGCCTGCTGGTAATTCCTTGGCCAGTTTGACCCATTTTTGGAATTCATCTCCCTCTTTCACCCTTGCCATTTTAACCCACTATTTGAGTCCCTCGCCCATGGATAGTGAGACTATTTTGAATAGCAAGGCTGTTTGACAAACGTTCAAAGTTCATTCCGCTCCTCTTCATCTCCTAGATCTTTTGCCCCATTTTAGAGTTCATCCGCCGTTAATTGCCAAGCCGTTATGAGCCTCTTTTTGACTTCATCCCTTATAAATAAAAAAAATCGAAATAGGGGGGGTGTCAAATTTGCGTGGGGATGAGCTCACAAAATGGGTCAAAATGCTTCCGGGATTGGAGGTGGATGAAGTGAAAAGATGGGTCAATATACCTTGGCCATCAAGGGGGGATGAACTGAAAAAGTGGGTCCAAGCGGCCTTGCCAGACACACGGGATGAACTCAAAAAAAGGGTCCAAATGAACTAACGATGAACTCAAGAATCGGGGCAAAAGGCCCCCGAGCTAGAGGGGGATGACTTGGAAAAATGGATCGAAACGGCCTTCCGTTTAACAGGCGATGGAATAAAAAAAAAGGGCCCAAAACGGCTAGGAGAGTAACCGGAACTTAACTCCAGGACTCGGTCCGAAAAGCTTGGTCCGTGATAAGTTCTAGGCAGCTTTGACGCCCTCTTTTGGGTTTGACCCCCTTCAATCGCCACAGTGTTGGGCCAACTTTTGCGTGAATCCCCAAATAAACTCCTGGTCGTTTGGACCCACTTCTTCAGTTCAACACCCGGCAATCGCAGGCAGCTTGGACCCACTCTTTAAGCGAACCAATAATAACTTGGTGGCTACTTTGACGAACTTTTTGAGGTGGTCCCCTATGAATGACCCAATTTTTCATCCCCTTGTAACCCGCCGCCCCTCTTCCCCGTCTTTTTCAGTTACTCCCAAAGTCATCATCATCCAATCTTTCGGTACTCCACCATTTTATCTCTTGGCCGTTTTGAGCTACTTTTTAAGTGAAGCTGCGGCGAAGAGCAAGGCCATTGTGACAGAATTTTCGAGTTCATCTTCCATTGGCGCAGTTGCTTTTTTGACCCACTTCTTGCGTTCGTCCCCCATCAAATGATAAGCCGCTTTGACCCACTTTTTCACGTAATCTCCCTCAAGCTTGCGGGGACTTTTGCGCCACTTTTTGATAGAATCCCAAGGCCCTGACTTGACTACCCTTTTTGAGGTAATCCCCCGTTAATCGTTAATGGCAACCCCCTTTCGACCAACTTTTGGATTAAATCTTTGGTCGATCTCGCTTGTGTTTTGACCCACTTTTTGAGCGACCCCCTTCCCCCCGTTGATCTTTTGGTTGTTCTTGAGTGACAACTGGGGAATACCATTTGTGTTTGAACTTTGTGTGAAATTCGTAACAACCACATTCACAGTACCTATCTGTGAGGCACTTTTCGTACGAAATTCGTACGAATTTCATACGAATTTCGTACGAATTTCGCACGAATTTCGTACCATTTTTGTAGGACACTGGCAGAAAAGCCACACCAACACCACCTATGCATGTACCGAAGTCCCCACACCCACACACATTTCCCTATACCTGCCCCCCCCGGCACACACACACACACACACACACACACACACACACCGCACAGACACACACACACACACACACACACAAACACACACAAACACACACAAACACACGCACGGCGTGAGGTGACCAAAAAACCAAGCACACACATTTCCCTACACCTGCCCCCCGGCACACACACAAACACACACACACACACACACACACACACACACACACACACACACACACACACACACACACACACCCATACACACCCATACACAAACACACACACCCAAACACAAACAGACACATACCTGTTTGCTTTCATATCAGCACAGATCACGTCACAAGTAAGGGCAGAGATGGCCCAGCACTTGCGGTCACCCTGCCAAGTGTTGACGGCCATTGCTGCGAGCCTACTGAGAGGAATAGGTACGTAGGTTGGTTGTAAAGTCGGCACTGACTTGATTATTTGCTGCCAAAGCATGAGCAACTGGCACATGAGAGCCATGGGGATACACAAAACCTGTGAAGAGAAAAAGGATACCCTCCCTAACCTTAACCGCACTGCAACAAGCAAGACACCCTCATAACCCCACACCCAGACACTCAGGGGCTGTTAAATCGGGGGTCTCCTTGCCCCCCCCCCCTCCCAACCCTAGACGTGGTTGATTACGCTCCTATGGTTTGACCCAATGGACCCCCCCAACCCCACCCTCATGCATCTACTAGCAACTATAACCTTTGCCCTTCCCAACAAATGTGTGAGCAATGCAACAATGGTTTGACCCCAACGGACCCCCCCACCACTGCATCCACTATCACCTATAACCTATGCCCTTCCCAACAAATTTGTGAGCAATGCAACAAAGATTAAGAAATGTAATGTGTATTGTTTTGATTTGTTATTTGTGTTCTAGTGTAGAATTCATCTAGGCTAGAATGATTCCTGTTCTAGTCTACGTTCTAGCTAGATGTTGTAGGCTAGAATGCCCTCGCGATGTCGTTTTAGGCTAGAACGAAATTGTGCGTGCTAGCGTGTATCTAAGGATCTACAAAACAAATTGTTCAATATCCAATGTGTGCAACAAATAGCACTGACAAGACAAAATTGGGGCCGATTCGTACAAATTCGCACAAATTTCGCACGAAATTCGTACGAATTTCGTGCGAATTTCACATTCTCGTGGATCGGTGAATCTAGAGTGAATTTATGCGTGAATTTGGGTGCGTGAATTTCACATTCACGCGAATCTCACCAAATGTGTTGAACCATGCGACTACTTCAAACCTCTAAATTGCACACATTTGTTGGATCTTACTTTGGGCGAAGATAGCACGACAAAAGCACACAATGGCACCAAGTTAGGAGCAAAAAACAGCAAAAATAGGTGAAATTCACGGTTCCGTGAATCTCGGATTCAAACGGCCGGTTCACGAAGGGTACATGTTAGTGCCGCATTAATCACCAACCCATTTTGACCTACCTTTTGAGATCATTTCCAAGAAATTGCCACGCCGTTTTGAACCACTTTTTGGGTTCATCCCCCGTTAATCTCCTTGCTGTTTTGCGTCACTTTTCGAGTGCATTCCCCTCTAGCAAGTTCACCATTTGGACCCACTGTATGAGTTCCTGCCGCGTGAATCACAAGGCCCTTTGGACCCACTTTTGGATTTCAACCACCGTCAATCGCTAAGCTCTTGCGGTGTACTTTTTGAGGCAATCCCCCGTTAACATCTTGGTTGTTTTGACGCACTTCTTGAGTTCCTCCCGTGCAACGCCGTTTTGAGCGACTTTTTGAGTTACCTCCCGCTCATCTCTTGGCCATTTTGACCCACTTATTTGAGGTTAGCTAAAGTGATGGCCAAACCGCTGTGACCCCCTAATTCAGCTAATCGCCCTCTAGCCCCGAGGACACTTTGACCCACGTTTTGAGTTGCCTGCTGGTAATCCTTTGGCTGGTTTGACCAATTTTTGGAATTCATCCCCCTCTTTCATCTGTGCCATTTCGACACACTATTTGAGTTCCCCGGCTATGGATAGCGGGGCCGTTTTGAATAGCAAGGCCGTTTGACAAACTTTCTAAGTTCATCCCCCGTCAATCGCCAAGCCGTTTTGGACCCACTTTTTGAGTCAATCGCACTTTGATCTCTTGGGTGTTTTGGCCCCGTTTCTGAGTTTAGCCCCCGTTAATCACAAAGTTAAAAAATGGGTCGAGCTTTTAGTTACCCCCCTGTTCATCTCCTAGATTTTTTGCCCCATTTTGGAGTTCATCCCCCATTAATTGCCAAGCCGCTATAACCCTGTTTTGGACTTCATCCCCTATGAATAAAACAAAAATCAAAAGGGGGGGGGGTCAAAATGGCGTGGGTTAGGGTTAACCCTAACCCTAACCCAAAGCTTGATCCGTGATAAGCGCTAGGCGGTTTTGACCCCCTCTTTTGAGTTCGTCACCCGTAAATCGCCACGGTGCTGAACCACCTTGTTGCGTGAATCCCCCAATAAACTCGTGGTCGTTGCGGCCCACTTTTTCAATTTAACACCCGGCAATCGCACGGCAGCTTGGAGCCACTCTTTAAGCGAACGCACAATAATTTGGTGGCTACTTTGACGAAATTTTTGAGGTCGTCCGCTATGAATGACCCAATTTTTCATCCCCTTGTAACCTGCCGGCCCTCTTCCCCCCAATTTTAAGTGAATCCCAAAGCCATTATCACCCATTTTTTGGGTAATCCACAATTTATCTCTGGGCCGTTTTGAGCTACTTTTTGAGTGAGCAAGGCCGTTGTGACGGACGTTAGGAGTTCATCGTCCAATGGCCCCGTTGCTTTTTTGACCCACTTCTTGAGTTTGTCCGCCATCAATTGTCAAGTCGCTTTGGCCCAGTGTTTCATGTAATCCCCGTCGAGCTTGCAGGGACTTTTGCGCCGCTTTCTTATTGAATCCCAAGGCCATTTTGACTACCCTTTTTGAGGTCATCCCCAGTTAATGGCAACCCGGTTTCGACGCACTTTGGGTTGCCCGTTGGTAATTCCTTGGCCGGGTTTACCCTTTTTTGGAATTCATCCCCCTCTTTCACCTGTGACATTTGGACGCACTCGCCCATGGATAGCGGGGCGGTTTTGAATAGCAAGGCCGTTTGACCAACTTTCTAAGCTCATCCCCCGTCAATCGCCAAGCCATTTTGCGCCACTTTTTGAGGCAATCGCAATTTGCTCTCCTGGTTGTTTTGGCCCTGTTTTTGAGTTTAGCCCCCGTTAATTGCAAAGTTAAAAAAATGGGTCGAGTTCTTAATTACCCTCCTCTTCATCTGCTAGATACTTTGCCCCATTTTGGAGTTCATCCGCCGTGAATTGCCAAGTTGTTGTGACCCTGTTTTTGACTTCATCCCCTATGAATAAAAAAAAAGAAAATGGGGGGGGGGGGCTCCAATTGGCGTGGGGATGAGCTCACAAAATGGGTCAAAACGGCTTCGGGATTGGAGGTGGATTAAGTGAAAAAGTGGGTCAAAATACCTTGGCAATCAAGGGGGGTAAACGGAAACACTGGGTCCAAGCGGCCTTGCCAGAGACACGGGGTGAACTCAAAAAAAGGGTCCAAATGGACGGAGGATGAACTCAAGAACTGGGGCAAAAGGACCGCGGGCTAGAGGGGGATGCTCGAAAAAATGGGTCAAAACGTCCTTCCGTTTAATAGGCGATGGACTCAAAAAAACGACTCAAAACGGCTAGGAGAGTAACGGGAAGTCAACTCAAAGAACGGGTCCAAAAAGCTTGATCCGCGATAAGCGCTAGGCAGTTTTGACCCCCTCTTTTGAGTTCCTCCCCCGTCAATTGCCATAGTGTTGGGCCCCCTTTTGCGTGAATCCGGGAAACAAACTCCCGGTCGTTTCGACATATTTCTTTTGAGGTTGTCCCCTACGAATGACCCAATTTTTCATCCCCTTGTAGCCCGCCATCCCTCTGCCCCCCCCTTTTCAGTTCATCCCCAAGCAATTACCATCTAATTTTCGGTAATCCACCATGTATCTCTGAGCCGTTTTGAGCTACTTTTTGAGTGACGCTTCGGCTGATAGCAAGGCCGTTGTAACGTACTTTTTTAGTTCTTCTTCTATTGGCCCCGTTGCTTTTTTGACGCACTTCTGGAGTTCGTCCCCCATCGATTGCCAAGCCACTTTGACGCACTTTTTCACGCAATCCCGCTTGAGCTTGCACGGACTTTGGCGACGCTTTTTGATTGGCCATTTTGACTACCCTTTTTGAGGTCATCCCCGGCTAATGGCTAGTTTGGTTCGCCTTTGATTCTTTTCTTGAATTGCTACGTTTGTCTTTCACGATAGCGATGGTGTTTGTTGGTGTGTGAATCTTTCTCGAGATCCATGAACCCCCCACGAACGTTTCTCCCCTCCGAGAAAGCCCGGGGGGGGGGGGGGTTCAAATTGGTGTGGCGATGCGCTCACAAAATGGGTCAAAACGTCTTTGGGGCTAGAGAGGGATTAAGGGAAGAAGTGGGTCAAAATGCCTCGGCGAAGAACGGGGGATGCACTGAAAAGCTGGCTCAAAAGGGCCAAGATATTAAAGTGAATTTAACTCAAAAAATGGGTCAAAGCGGCCTTCCTATAAATAAGGGGATGAACTCAAAATATGGGCCAAAAGAGCAGCCGGGTAGTGGAATAATCACAGGATTAATTGAACAAGCGGGTCAAAATGGGGTTTCGGATTAACGGAGGGTGAGCTGAAAAATGGGTCAAAACGACAAGGAGATTAATAGGACGTTTGGTGAAAAAGTGGCCCTTTTTAGCCACTCCTTGAGTTACCTCTGCTTGATCTCTTCGCCTTTTTGTCACGCTTTTTGATTTCATCATCCCTTCATGGCCAAGCCGTTGTGACCCCATTTTCATTTAATCCCCCGCTACCCCTCAAGTAGTTTTGACCCACTTTGTGAGTTCATACCCACACCGTTTGGAACCACCTTTCGTGTTTATTTGCCAAGAGCGCAAGGCCGTTTTGACCAACTTTGTTTAGTAATCTGCGACAATCTTGTGGCTGTTTTAACCCACCGTTTGAGTTCAGCCCCGTGAATGGCTAGACAGCTTCGGTCAAAGTTTAAAGGGTTCCCCCTCTAGCCCCCAACGCATTTTGACTGCTTTTTTGTAGGTCATTCGCCATTAGTCGTAAAGTCCAAAACCGGGTCACATTTTGAGCTAACCACCCGTTGTTCTCCTAGATTTCTTGCCCGCTTTTGGAGTTCATCCCCCATTAATTGCCAAGCCGTTTTGACCCATCTGTTGACTGCATTTGCGTCTAGCACCGAGGCCGTTTGGACCCAGTGCTGGATTCCATCCTCCGTTCATCGCAAAGTTTAAAAAAAGGCGGGGCGTCAAATTGGTGTGGGGATACACTCACAAAATGGGTCAAACCGCCTTTGGGGCTGGAGAGGGGTTCAGTGAAGAAGTGGGTCAGAATGCCTTGGCGAACAACGGGCGATGCAATCAAAAGCTGGCTCAAAACGGTCAAGAGATGAAAGTGAGTTTAACTCCATAAAAGGGTCAAAGCGGCCTTGCCATAAACAGGGGGATGAACTCAAAACGTGGGGCAAAGGAGCAGCCGGGTAGTGGAATAATCGGAGGTGTGGTTGAGAAGCGGGTAAAAACGGCCTTCCCATTAACAGCGGGTGACCTCAAAAAGTGGGCCAAAACGACAGGGAGATTAATGGGACCTTCTGTGACAAAGTGGGTCAAAATGTCATAATCCATGATACGCGTGCAGCAGTTTTGACCCACTTTTTTGGAGTTCATCCCCCATCAATCTCTTGGCCGTTTTAACCCACTTTTTAATTCACCAAACGTTAAACGCAACACTAGTTTCGCCCACATGTTAAGTGAAACCACGATAATTTGATGATCCTTTTGACTTACTTTTTGAGGTCTCTTAGCTGTTTTGTCCCGCTCTTTGAGCTCATCATCCCCTCATGGCCAAGGCGTTGTGAACCGATTTTTAGTTAATCCCCCGCTGCCCCTCAAGCGGCTTTGACCCACTTTGTGAGTTCATACCCACACCGTTTGGATAACCTTTTGTGTTTATCCGCTTAGAGCGCGAGGCCATATTGGCCCACCTTTTCATTTCATCACTCGTTAATGGCAAGGCAGTTTTGACCCAGTTTTTTTAGTAATCCGCAACAATCTTGTGCTTACTTTAACCCAATTTTTGAATTTAGCCCCCGTGAATCGCCGGACGGTTTCGATGGAAGTTTCAAGGGTTCCCCCACTAGCCACAACACATATTGACTGCTTTTTTTTTTTAGTTCATTCGCCATTGATCGTAAAGTCAAAAAACCGGGTCACGTTTTGAGCTAACCTCCCGTTATTCTCCTAGATTTTTTGCCCGCTTTTTGAATTCATCCCCCGTTCATTGCTAGGCCGTTTTGACTCACTTTTTGACTTCATTACCCTCTGGCACTGAGGCGGTTTGGAACCGGTTCTTGATTCCGTCCTTAGTGCATCGCAAACTCAAAAAAAAGGGGGGGGGGTCAAATTGGTGTGGGGATTTGTTCACAAATTGGGTCAAAACCAAGCAAGCATGTGCAGCCGCGGCATGCCGCAGCATGCCGCAGCACCTGCTTTTTGGAGGTGCACATCAGGGTTTTGAAGCATGCCGCCGCATGCCGCCACATGCCGCAGCATGCCGCGGCATCCAATTTTTTTATTTTATGTGTGTGTCGACGTGGAAAGTTCTACTGCAACCTTTGTGCGACATGGTTGAGTTCAAAAGGGGCTATTTTGAAGGACCACCTCCTAGGCAAGAACAAGAAAAAATCTACTGGGGAATGGGAACACCAACTTGCCTTAGATGCACGCAAGGCCGCACTACAGCCCCATCCAAATTGTGTGGAGGCACCACCACATTCAAACCCCAAGATCTTTGTCAACGTCCCACGGCCAGAACCAACTGAGCAGCAGCCCACCCCCCGCAAAGAGACAAGCAACAAGCAAATCTGTGTTGGGTGACATGCTTGCCAAAGGGACAGCACACCAGGCTTTCCACAGGGATTTGACAAAAGCCTTTTCAAGCAGCAACATCCCACACGCAAAAGTTGCAGCCAATAATGCAAGCAGTGCCTGAGCAGGCGGTCGGGGATCTCATAGGTATTGAAGCATTTCACTCAGAAACTTTTGAAAAGCCCAAATGTGCCCCTGCCAATATTTATATGCATCAAACTGGGAGGCCCACCTGGTGTCCGTTGGGCGCACAACACTCTTAACAAGGGCTGGCCTCTCTTTTTGTTGTCGTTGCTTCAGGTTATCAGGCAACTGCTCAAGAACGTCCTTCAATTTTTTAAAAGCTGCCTTCTGATAACGATCGCATTTGGTGCGCCAAAATGGTAAGCGTGCATACAACAATTGGACAAGCTCATAGAATTCAAGCTGCTCGGCTAATACATTGCCGTCAAAAACAGCCTCAGGCACCTTTTCAAACAAGTGCAGCCAGCAGGCGAGGTGAACACAATTGGTATGCCCCTTGTCTTTGATGAAGCGCCCAGCCGCTCCACACATATAGGGCGGTGAGTCATGTACAAACAAACATACATCAGTAGGGTGGATGTAAAATCTACGGCAAACTTTGTCCAAGCAATCACTGACCGTGACATGGTTCACCTCATAAAGAAATTTAAGATCCAAATGAAAAGGCAAAACCCGGCAATCTCAGAGTTAATTTCCTTAGGCACGAGCAACACATTTATTGCCAGTTGATATTGTTCATCAGGGCGGGGGTCATCAATTTCATCTCCAAAGATGACCACATAATAGTGCCGCTTCCGAATGATGCGCTCGATGTCAGAGCGCTTTGAATCACCAACCTTGGGCAGGTGTGTACGTCGATAGTTTGTATGATGCACTTCACGGTGCTGTGGAACATATTTGTGAAAGAAATGTGCCATAGCCTTGTGCCCGATGCAATTCGTTTAATAGCACTCAAGGTGCAGATTGCATTCACCTGTGAATCCATGCAGCCAATATATGACCTGATTCTGAGCTTTCAAAAGCAGACAGGAGCAGTAAATGACATTAGGAGCGCACAGGCTGAGGTCATTGGTGGGAACTTTGCCCCTGGCGTACAAAAATTGCTCAGTGCATGTCCAGCTCCACAGGCTGCTGGTCACAGCAAGATTTTGCAACAGGCAGCCACGGTGATGTCCAGCAAAGTGGATAATCTCCATGCAAAGACTATCAAAGGGCGAGGCAAGACTAAGGCAGCAGTTCATTGTTTCTACCCAGACCTATTGCACACCAAAGAAATGATGTCTTATTCTGAGTTGTGTAAACACATACCCAATGCGCCACAATCTCAGTGGGTGCGGTATATTGCTCTGCCAACCCAGAGCCCTCTGCCGGATTTTACTGCAGCCAGAGTGGCATGGTGGCATGCCAGAAAAGACGATTTTCCTACATTAAGTAGCATTCTTGTTTTCTTTGTCCAACGACCACACTCTGCTTGCCATATCGAGCGAAGGTTCTTTTTGACGGACCACATCTAGACAAAGGACAGTTTGCATATGGGCAACAACACTTTAGGCCATTTGGCTATGATATATGTGAACAAACCAAATACAAACGATCCGGATGGTGAAAGTGATTAATTCGGCCCAACAGTGTTGTGCATGTTGTCTCTTGCATGTGAGTTCAATTTCCCAGAACAGCGCAGGTACCCACATGTTCAGATACAAGCATGCCACGGCATGGCGCTGCACAAGAAATTTTTGCGAGGGACCGCACATGGGGACCGCCTTTGGAGTTGGAGAGGGATTCAATGAAGAAGTGGTCCAAAATGCCTTGGCAAACAACGAAGGATGCATTCAAAGGTTGGCTCCAAACGGTCAAGAGATTATCGTGAGCTTAACTCAAAAAATGGGTCAAAGCGGCCTTGCCATAAACAGGGGGATGAACTCAAAACGTGGGGCAAAGGAGCAGCCGCTCGTGGAATGATTAGCGGATTAATGGAAAAAGCGGGTCAAAACGGGCTTCCGATGAACGGCGAGTGACCTCAAAAAGTGGGTCAAAACAACAAGGAAATTACTGGGACCTTCTGTGAAAAAGTGGGTCAAAGTACCCTGATCCATGACTTCGCGCGGCGAATTTGACCCACTTTGTTGGAGTTCATCCCCCATCAATCTCTTGGCAGTTTTAATCCACCTTTTGAATTCACCTAGCGTTGAACACAACCCTAGTGAACTAGATTAAACCCAATATATTTAATATTTGGCCAAAAATTAACACGTTAATCTCAAGTTTCAACTATTTTAGGGGGGGTTAGGGGGTTTGCCGTGAAAATTATGACCCCCATGGGTTGCCTTGCAGGCTTGGGTGTCATTTGCCCCGGGGGGTTGCTGGGGGGGTCCTACCCATGTGGTTGTTTCAAAATGTTAAAATGGCTCTCGGCTTTAATTTTTGTTTTTAATTGTTCCATTAATATTTGAAAAGTTAAAAATTAAAGGGTCGCCGGCATTAATATTAATCTCACAAATATTAACTCATTTCCCCAAATATTAACCCTCCTAACAATGGCACAACGCAACATGTAATGCATCATGTGTGTGTTTATGTATGTTGTTCATGGCCATTGTGGCCCATTGGGTCCCTATCCGGGCCCTAGTACCTCATGGGACCCCGTATTGGGGTCCCACATCTTCGCGGGTCCTGATGGGGGGTTAGTGGGGTTAGTGGGGTTAGTTGGGTTAGTGGGTTTGGTGGTAGGGTTTGCATTCGGGGGTTAGACGCTTCGTTTGTGGGGGTGGGGGGTTTGGCCTTCTTCTTGCCCGCCGTCCGGGCCTCTTCCAGCTGCCGCTCGGCCTCCGCGGGGGTGGGGAAGAGGAGGGAGCGGTTCACCTTGTAGAGAGTGATGCCGCCCGGGTATTCCACCCAAACGGCACCGTACTTCCGCCCGTGGAAACCACGGACGGTGCCCCTCTCTACCCCGGCGGGGTAGAGTACGTGGACGACCGTCCCGACGATCGGATCCCCGGGACGGTCATCCATCTTCTCGGCACCCTTGGGGGTGTCAGTCTTGGTGGGGGGGGGGGGGGTGCGGTGGCGGTCTTGGGGGGGTTGGTGGGTTCGGGGGCGGGGACGGCCTTCGTAGGCCATGCGGTGGTGGTGGTGGTGGGGGGGTTTGGGCTTTTTGGGCCGGGGGATCGCCTCGTCATAGCTTTGGTCGGACGACTCGAAAGAAAACTTTCGTTTCTTGGGGGCGGGTTGGCGGGGGGGGGTTGGGCTTCGCTTGGGCGGGGGGGTTTGGGGTGGTGGTGGTAGACGCCTCCCCCCCCTCCCCCCCCTCTTCCCCGTCGCCCACCCCGCCCCCTCCCATGCTCCCCAACATCTCCTCATCCTCCCCCCCCCCCCCCCGCATACCCCACCTCCTGCATCCGAGCCCACTCCTTGGGCCGGAAGTGGCGCCATGACACCCATACGCGGCTCACCACGCGCGCAGTCTCCCAGTCGTGGAGACCGCGCAATAGAGCAAGGCCCAGGGGTGGATCCCGGGCCACGATGCGATGGAGGGCCCCCAGGGGAACTTCTTGGGAGCCCTCAGCGTCTTGCCAGGCCACCCCAACGGGCCTGGCATTCGTCGCGTTGACGACGACGTTGATGACCTGCAAAAAAAATGGAAAAAAAAGTGTGAATTAATTTTTTGGCGACTTTTTTAATCTTTCAACTTTAATATTAACCCTTAACTCCCGCAACCTCTTGGCCCCGCTCAAACGCACGAGCGTCATGTTAAGCTCGGTAAGGGTGTCCCGAGAGAAAGGCATAACAAGGGCTATACAAGGGAACATGGTGGTGTGGAGGGGGGGGGAATGCGGGCAACCGGAGGGGGGGTGTCCAAGACATCCGCCAACACAACATTGGAACCTCTCTACTATACCTTGGTGCAACAATATACCACGTACCACCCCTTATAGGTCCTCATATGTGCATGGAAAAATGGGTACAAATGGCCCAATCAAAAAAATTGAGCTTTAACCTCTTGAAATTTGCGAGGTCAATATATTAACGCCTTCATATATTAAAAATTAAAATTAACCATATTGACTTTAATCTAGGTCACCGGGGAACACTAGTTTCGCCCACATTAGAAGTAAAACCAAAATAATTTGATGATCCACTTTTTGAGTTCATCTGCCGTCAATGGCAAGGCCCTTTTCACCCACTTCTTGAGTTACCTCCGCTGGATCTCTTAGCTGTTGTGTCTCGCTAATTGAGTTCATCGTCCCTTCATGGCCAAGCTGTTGTGACCCATTTTTTAGTTAATCCCTTGCTACCCCTCAAGCACTTTTGACCCACTTTGTGAAGTAAAACCCACACCGGTTGGACCCATCTTTTGTGTTTATCGGCTTAGAGCGCGAGGCCGCTTTGACCCACTTTTTCATTTCAGCACCCGTTAAGCGCAATGGCATTTTGCCCCACCTTTTTTACTACTCTGCAACAATCTTGTGGCTATTTTAAACAACTTTTTGACTTCAGCCCCCGTGAATGGCAAGACGGTTTCCATAAAAGTTTAAAGGGTTCCCCCTCTAGCCCCCAAACACATTTTGACTGCTTTTTTTTTGTTCATGCGCCATTAATCGTAAAGTGAAAAAAACGGGTCAGATTTTGAGTCAACCTCCCGTTATTCTGCTAGATTTTTTGCACGCATTTTGAGTTCATCGCCCGTTAGTTGCCAAGCCGTTTTCACTCACTTTTTGACTCCATTACCCTCTAACACATAGGCCGTTTCGACCCAAAATCTGATGCCATCCTCAGTTCATCGCAAACTGTAACACGAAGGGGGGTGTCAATGCGCTCACAAAATGGGTCAAAACGCCTTTGGGGATGGAGCGGCATGAAGGGAAGAAGGTGGTCAAAATGCCTTGGCGAACAACGGGGGATGCATTCAAAAGCTGGCTCCAAATGGTCAAGACATTCACGTGAATTTAACTCAAAAATTGGGTCAAAGCGGCCTTGCCATAAACAGGGGGATCAACTCAAAATGTTCGGCAACGGAGGAGTCGGCTAGTGCAATGATCACAGGATTATTTGCAAAAGCGGTTCAACACGGCCTTCCGATTAACAGCGGCTGAACTCAAAAAGTGGGTCAAAACGACAAGGAGATTGATAGGACGTTTGGTGAAAAAGTGGGTCAAAATAGCCTAATCCATGATACGCGTGCGGCTGTTTGGACCGATTTTATTTTGGAGTTCATCCCCCATCCATCTCTTGGCCGTTTTAACCCACTGTTTGAATTCACCCACCGTTGAACGCAATACTAGTTTCGCCCACACCTTAAGTAAAACCACGATATTCTGATGATCCTTTTGACACACTTTTTGAGTTCATCTGCCGTCAATGGAAAGACCCTTTTCACCGACTCCTTGAGTTACCCTCGCCGAATCTCTTAAATGTTTTGTGCCACTGGTTGAGTTCATGATCCATTCATGGCCAAGCCCTTGTGACCCATTTGTTAGTTAATCCCCTGCTATCTCTCAAGCAGTTTTGACCCACTTTGTGAGTTCATACCCTAACCGTTTGGACCCACCTTTTGTGTTTATCTGCTTAGAGCGCGAGCCTGGCTAGTGGAATCATCACAGGATTAATTGAAAAGGCGGGTCAAAACGGGATTCCGATCAACAGCGGGTGACCTCAAAATGTGGGTCAAAACGACAGGGAGATTAATGGGACGTTCAGTGAAAAAGTGGGTCAAAATAGCCCGATCCATGACACGCATGCGGCTGTTTTGACCCACTTTTTTGGAGTTCATCCCCCATCAATCTCTTCGCCGTTTTAACCACTTTTTTAATTCACCCAACGTTAAACGCAACACTAGTTTCGCCCACATGTTAAGTGAAACCACGATAATTTGATGATCCTTTTGACTTGCTTTTTGAGGTCTCTTAGCTGTTTTGTCCCGCTCTTTGAGCTCATCATTCCTTCATGGCCAAGGCGTCGTGAACCGATTTTTAGTTAATCCCCCGCTACCCCTCAAGCGGCTTTGACCCACTTTGTGAGTTCATACCCACACCGTTTGGATAACCTTTTGTGTTTATCCGCTTAGAGCGCGAGGCCATATTGGCCCACCTTGTCATTTCATCACTCGTTAATGGCAAGGCCGTTTTGACCCATTTTTTTTAGTAATCCGCAACAATCTTGTGGCTACTTTAACCCAATTTTTGAATTTAGCCCCCGTGAATCGCCATACGGTTTCGATGGAAGTTTAAAGGGTTCCCCCACTAGCCACAACACATATTGACTGCTTTTTTTTTTTAGTTCATTCGCCATTGATCGTAAAGTCAAAAAACCGGGTCATGTTTTGAGCTAACCTCCCGTTATTCTCCTAGATTTTTTGCCCGCTTTTTGAATTCATCCCCCGTTCATTGCCAGGCCGTTTTGACTCACTTTTTGACTTCATTACCCTCTAGCACTGAGGCGGTTTGGAACCGGTTCTTGATTCCGTCCTTAGTGCATCGCAAACTCGAAACAAGGGGGGGGGTCAAATTGGTGTGGGGATTTGTTCACAAATTGGGTCAAAACCAAGCAAGCATGTGCAGCCGCGGCATGCCGCAGCATGCCGCAGCACCTGCTTTTTGGAGGTGCACATCAGGGTTTTGAAGCATGCCGCCGCATGCCGCCACATGCCGGAGCATGCCGCGGCATCCAATTTTTTGACTTCATGTGTGTGTCAACGTGGAAAGTTCTACTGCAACCTTTGTGCGACATGGTTGAGTTCAAAAGGGGCTATTTTGAAGGACCACCTCCTAGGCAAGAACAAGAAAAAATCTACTGGGGAATGGGAACACCAACTTGCCTTAGATGCACGCAAGGCCGCACTACAGCCCCCTCCAAATTGTGTGGAGGCACCACCACATTCAAACCCCAAGATCTTTGTCAACGTCCCACGGCCAGAACCAACTGAACAGCAGCCCACCCCCCGCAAAGAGACAAGCAACAAGCAAATCTGTGTTGGGTGACATGCTTGCCAAAGGGACAGCACACCAGGCTTTCCACAGGGATTTGACAAAAGCCTTTTCAAGCAGCAACATCCCACACGCAAAGGTTGCAGCCAATAATGCAAGCAGTGCCTGAGCAGGCAGTCGGGGATCTCATAGGTATTGAAGCATTTCACTCAGAAACTTTTGAAAAGCCCAAATGTGCCCCCGCCAATATTTATATGCATCAAACTGGGAGGCCCACCTGGTGTCCGTTGGGCGCACAACACTCTTAACAAGGGCTGGCCTCTCTTTTTGTTGTCGTTGCTTCAGGTTATCAGGCAACTGCTCAAGAACGTCCTTCCATTTTTAAAAGCTGCCTTCTGATAACGATTGCATTTGGTGCGCCAAAATGGTAAGCGTGCATACAACAATTGGACAAGCTGGTAGAATTCAAGGTGCTCGGCTAATACATTGCCGTCAAAAACAGCCTCAGGCACCTTTTCAAACAAGTGCAGCCAGCAGGCGAGGTGAACACAATTGGTATGCCCCTTGTCTTTGATGAAGCGCCCAGCCGCTCCACACATATAGGGCGGTGAGTCATGTACAAAGAAACGTACATCAGTAGGGTGGATGTGAAATCTACGGCAAACTTTGTCCAAGCAATCACTGACCGTGACATGGTTCACTTCATAAAGAAATTTGAGATCCAAATGAAAAGGCAAAACCCGGCAATCTCGGAGTTAAGTTCCTTAGGCACGAGCAACACATTTATTGCCAGTTGATATTGTTCATCAGGGCGGGGGTCATCAATTTCATCTCCAAAGATGACCACATAATAGTGCCGCTTCCGAATGATGCGCTCGATGTCAGAGCGCTTTGAATCACCAACCTTGGGCAGGTGTGTACGTCGATAGTTTGTATGATGCACTTCACGGTGCTGTGGAACATATTTCTGAAAGAAATGTGCCATAGCCTTGTGCCCGATGCAATTCGTTTAATAGCACTCAAGGTGCAGATTGTATTCACCTGTGAATCCATGCAGCCAATATATGACCTGATTCTGAGCTTTCAAAAGCAGACAGGAGCAGTAAATGACATTAGGAGCGCACAGGCTGAGGTCATTGGTGGGAACTTTGCCCCTGGCGTACAAAAATTGCTCAGTGCATGTCCAGCTCCACAGGCTGCTGGTCACAGCAAGATTTTGCAACAGGCAGCCACGGTGATGTCCAGCAAAGTGGATAATCTCCATGCAAAGACTATCAAAGGGCGAGGCAAGACTAAGGCGGTAGTTCATTGTTTCTACCCAGACCTATTGCACACCAAAGAAATGATGTCTTATTCTGAGTTGTGTAAACACATACCCAATGTGCCACAATCTCAGTGGGTGCGGTATATTGCTCTGCCAACCCAGAGCCCTCTGCCGGATTTTACTGCAGCCAGAGTGGCATGGTGGCATGCCAAAAAAGACGATTTTCCTACATTAAGTAGCATTCTTGTTTTCTTTGTCCAACGACCACACTCTGCTTGCCATATCGAGCGAAGGTTCTTTTTGACGGACCACATCTAGACAAAGGACAGTTTGCATATGGGCAACAACACTTTAGGCCATTTGGCTATGATATATGTGAACAAACCAAATACAAACGATCCGGATGGTGAAAGTGATTAATTCGGCCCAACAGTGTTGTGCATGTTGTCTCTTGCATGTGAGTTCAATTTCCCAGAACAGCGCAGGTACCCACATGTTCAGATACAAGCATGCCACGGCATGGCGCTGCACAAGAAATTTTTGCGAGGGACCGCACATGGGGACCGCCTTTGGAGTTGGAGAGGGATTCAATGAAGAAGTGGGCCAAAATGCCTTGGCAAACAACGAAGGATGCATTCAAAGGTTGGCTCCAAACGGTCAAGAGACTAATGTGAGTTTAACTCAAAAAATGGGTCAAAGCGGCCTTGCCATAAACAGGGGGATGAACTCAAAACGTGGGGCAAAGGAGCAGCCGCTCGTGGAATGATTAGCGGATTAATGGAAAAAGCGGGTCAAAACGGGCTTCCGATGAACGGCGAGTGACCTCAAAAAGTGGGTCAAAACGACAAGGAGATTACTGGGACCTTCTGTGAAAAAGTGGGTCAAAGTACCCTGATCCATGACACACGCGCGGCAAATTTGACCCACTTTGTTGGAGTTCATCCCCCATCAATCTCTTGGCAGTTTTAATCCACCTTTTGAATTCACCTAGCGTTGAACACAACCCTAGTGAACTAGATTATACCCAATATATTTAATATTTGGCCAAAAATTAACACGTTAATCTCAAGTTTCAACTGTTTTGGGGGGGGTTAGGGGGTTTGCCGTGAAAATTATGACCCCCATGGGTGGCCTTACAGGCTTGGGTGTCATTTGCCCCGGGGGGTTGCTGGGGGGGTCCTACCCATGTGGTTGTTTCAAAATGTTAAAATGGCTCTCGGCTTTAATTTTTGTTTTTAATTGTTCCATTAATATTTGAAAAGTTAAAAATTAAAGGGTCGCCGGCATTAATATTAATCTCACAAATATTAACTCATTTCCCCAAATATTGACCCTCCTAACAATGGCACAACGCAACATGTAATGCATCATGTGTGTGTTTATGTATGTTGTCCATGGCCAATGTGGCCCATTGGGTCCCTATCCGGGCCCTAGTACCTCATGGGACCCCGTATTGGGGTCCCACATCTTCGCGGGTCCTGATGGGGGGTTAGTGGGGTTAGTGGGGTTGGTTGGGTTAGTGGGTTTGGTGGTAGGGTTTGCATTCGGGGGTTAGACGCTTCGTTTGTGGGGGTGGGGGGTTTGGCCTTCTTCTTGCCCGCTGTCCGGGCCTCTTCCCGTTGCCGCTCGGCCTCCGCGGGGGTGGGGACGAGGAGGGAGCGGTTCACCTCGTAGAGAGTGCTGCCGCCCGGGTATTCCACCCAAACGGCACCGTACTTCCGCCCGTGGAAACCACGGACAGTGCCCCTCTCTACCCCGGCGGGGTAGGGTACGTGGACGACCGTCCCGACGATCGGATCCCCGGGACGGTCGTCCATCTTCTCGGCACCCTTGGGGGTGTCGGTCTTGGTGGGGGGGGGGGGGGTGCGGTGGCGGTCTTGGGGGGGTTGGTGGGTTCGGGGGCGGGGACGGCCTTCGTAGGCCATGCGGTGGTGGTGGTGGTGGGGGGGTTTGGGCTTTTTGGGCCGGGGGATCGCCTCGTCATAGCTTTGGTCGGACGACTCGAAAGAAAACTTTCGTTTCTTGGGGGCGGGTTGGGGGGGGGGGGTTGGGCTTCGCTTGGGCGGGGGGGTTTGGGGCGGTGGTGGTAGACGCCTCCCCCCCCTCCCCCCCTCTTCCCCGTCGCCCACCCCGCCCCCTCCCATGCTCCCCAACATGTCCTCATCCTCCCCCCCCCCCCCCGCATACCCCACCTCCTGCATCCGAGCCCACTCCTTGGGCCGGAAGTGGCGCCATGACACCCATACGCGGCTCACCACGCGCGCAGTCTCCCAGTCGTGGAGACCGCGCAATAGAGCAAGGCCCAGGGGTGGATCCCGGGCCACGATGCGATGGAGGGCCCCAGGGGAACTTCTTGGGAGCCCTCAGCGTCTTGCCAGGCCACCCCAACGGGCCTGGCATTCGTCGCGTTGACGACGACGTTGATGACCTGCAAAAAAAAATGGAAAAAAAAAGTGTAAATTAATTTTTTTGGCGACTTTTTTAATTTTTCAACTTTAATATTAACCCTTAACTCCCGCAACCTCTTGGCCCCGCTCAAACGCACGAGCGTCATGTTAAGCTCGGTAAGGGTGTCCCGAGAGAAAGGCATAACAAGGGCTATATAAGAGAACATGGTGGTGTGGAGGGGGGGGGAATGCGGGCAACCGGAGGGGGGGTGTCCAAGACACCCGCCAACACAACATTGGAACCTCTCTACTATACCGTGGTGCAACAATATACCACGTACCACCCCTTATAGGTCCTCATATGTGCATGGAAAAATGGGTACAAATGGCCCAATCAAAAAAATTGAGCTTTAACCTCTTGAAATTTGCGAGATTAATATATTAACGCCTTCATATATTAAAAATTAAAATTAACCATATTGACTTTAATCTAGGTCACCGGGGAACACTAGTTTCGCCCACATTAGAAGTAAAACCAAAATAATTTGATGATCCACTTTTTGAGTTCATCTGCCGTCAATGGCAAGGCCCTTTTCACCGACTTCTTGAGTTACCTCCGCTGGATCTCTTAGCTGTTGTGTCTCGCTAATTGAGTTCATCGTCCCTTCATGGCCAAGCTGTTGTGACCCATTTTTCAGTTAATCCCTTGCTACCCCTCAAGCACTTTTGACCCACTTTGTGAAGTAAAACCCACACCGGTTGGACCCATCTTTTGTGTTTATCGGCTTAGAGCGCGAGGCCGCTTTGACCCACTTTTTCATTTCAGCACCCGTTAAGCGCAATGGCATTTTGACCCACCTTTTTTACTACTCTGCAACAATCTTGTGGCCATTTTAACTCACTTTTTGACTTCAGCCCCCGTGAATGGCAAGACGGTTTCGATGGAAGTTTAAAGGGTTCCCCCTCTAGCCCCCAAACACATTTTGACTGCTTTTTTTTTGTTCATGCGCCATTAATCGTAAAGTGAAAAAAACGGGTCAGATTTTGAGTCAATCTCCCGTTATTCTGCTAGATTTTTTGCACGCATTTTGAGTTCATCGCCCGTTAGTTGCCAAGCCGTTTTCACTCACTTTTTGACTCCATTACCCTCTAACACATAGGCCGTTCGGACCCAAAATCTGATGCCATCCTCAGTTCATCGCAAATTGTAACACGAAGGGGGGTGTCAATGCGCTCACAAAATGGGTCAAAACGCCTTTGGGGATAAAGCGGCATTAAGGGAAGAAGGTGGTCAAAATGCCTTGGCGAACAACGGGGGATGCATTCAAAAGCTGGCTCCAAATGGTCAAGACATTCACGTGAATTTAACTCAAAAATTGGGTCAAAGCGGCCTTGCCATAAACAGGGGGATCAATTCAAAATGTTCGGCAACGGAGGAGTCGGCTAGTGCAATGATCACAGGATTATTTGCAAAAGCGGTTCAACACGGCCTTCCGATTAACAGCGGCTGAACTCAAAAAGTGAATCAAAACGACAAGGAAATGAATTGGACGTTTGGTGAAAAAGTGGGTCAAAATAGCCTAATCCATGATACGCGTGCGGCTGTTTGGACCGATTTTATTTTGCAGTTCATCCCCCATCCATCTCTTGGCCGTTTTAACCCACTTTTTGAATTCACCCACCGTTGAACGCAATACTAGTTTCGCCCACATCTTAAGTAAAACCACGATATTATGATGATCCTTTTGACACACTTTTTGAGTTCATCTGCCGTCAATGGAAAGACCCTTTTCACCGACTCCTTGAGTTACCTTCGCCGAATCTCTGAGATGTTTTGTGCCACTGGTTGAGTTCATGATCCATTCATGGCCAAGCCCTTGTGACCCATTTGTTAGTTAATCCCCTGCTATCTCTCAAGCAGTTTTGACCCACTTTGTGAGTTCATACCCTAACGTTGGACCCACCTTTTGTGTTTATCTGCTTAGAGCGCGAGCCTAGCTAGTGGAATCATCACAGGATTAATTGAAAAGGCGGGTCGAAACGGGATTCCGATCAACAGCGGTGACCTCAAAATGTGGGTCAAAACGACAAGGATATTAATGGGACGTTCAGTGAAAAAGTGGGTCAAAATAGCCCGATCCATGACACGCATGCGGCTGTTTTGACCCACTTTTTTGGAGTTCATCCCCCATCAATCTCATGGCCCTTTTAACCCACTTTTTGAATTCACCCAACGTGAAACGCAACACTAGTTTCGCCCACATCTTAAGTAAAACCACGATTATCTGATGATCCTTTTGACCCACTTTTTGAGTTCATCTGCCGTCCATGGCAAGGGCCTTTTCACCTACTGCTTGAGTTACCTCCGCTTGATCTCTTATTTTTTTCTCCTACTGTTTGAGTTCATCATCCCTTCGTGGCCAAGCTGTTGTGACCATCAAGTTAACCCCCCGCTACCTCTCAAGCAGCTTTGACCCACTTCGTGAGTTCATACCCACACTCTTTGGACCCACCTTTTTTGTTTATCTGCTTAGAGCGCGAGGCCATATTGACCCACTGTTTCATTTCATCCCTCGTTAATTGCAAGGGTGTTTTGACGCACTTTTTTTTAGTAATCCGCAACCATCTTGTGGCTGTTTTAACCCACCGTTTGAGTTCACGTCCGTGAATGGCCAGACGGTTTCGAGCGAAGTTTAAAGGGTTCCCCCTCTAACCCCCAACGCATTTTGACTGCTTTTTTGTTGTTCATTCGCCATTGATCGTAAAGTCATAAACCGGGTCCGATTTTGAGTTAACCTCACGTCATTCTCCTAGATTTTTTGTCCGCTTTTTGAGTTCATCCCCCGTTAATTGCCAAGCCGTTTTCACTCACGGTTTGACTTCATTACCCTTTAGCACTGAGGCCGTTTGGACCCGGTTTTGGATTCCATCCTCACTTCATCGCAAACTCTAAAAGAAAAGGGGGAGGGGTCGAATTGGTGTGGGGATACGCTCACAAAATGGGTCAAAACGCCTTTGGGGTTGGAGCCGGATTAAGTGAACAAATGGGTCAGAATGCCACGGCAAACAACGGGGGATGGATTCAAAAGCTGGCTCCAAACGGTCAAGAGACTAATGTGAGTTTAACTCAAAAAGTGGGTCAAAGCGGCCTTGCCATGAGCAGGGGCATGAACTCCAAATGTGGGGCAAAAGAGGAGCTGGCTAGTGGGATAATCAGAGGATGAATTAAAAAAGCGGGTCAAAACAGGCTTCGGATGAAAGGCGGGTGATCTCAAAAACCGGGTCGAACCGACAATGAGATTAATGACACGTTCGGTGAAAAAGTTGGTCGAAATAGACTGATCCATGACACACGTGCGGCTCTTTTGACCCAATTTTCTGGAGTTCATCACCAATCAATCTCAATGCCGTTTTAATCCACTTTTTGAATTCATTCACCGTTAAACACAACACTAGTTTCACCCACATTAGACGTAAAACCACCATAATCTGATGATCCTTTTCACCCACTTTGTGATGGTAACTGATGTCAATGGCAAGGCCCTTTTCACCCACTCCTTGAGATACCTCCACTTGATCTCTTAGCTTTTTTGTCCTGCTGTTTGATTTCATCATCCCTTCATGGCCAAGCCCTTGTGACCCATTTTTCAGATAATCCCCCGCTACCCCTCAAGCAGTTTTGACCCACTTTGTGAGTTCATACCCTCACCGTTTGGACCCACCTCGTGTGTTTATCTGCTTAGAGCGCGAGGCCGTATTGACCCACTTTTTCATTTCATCCCCCGTTGATTGCAGGGCCGTTTTGACCCACTTGTTTAGTAATCCGCAACAATGTTGTGGCTGTTTTAACCCACTTTTGAGTTCAGCCCTCGTGAATAGCCAGACGGTTTCGATGGAAGTTTAAAGGGTTCCCCCTCTAGCCCCCAACGCATTCTGATTTTTTGAGTTCATTCGCCATTAATCGTAAAGTCAAAAACGGGGTCACGGTTTGAGTTAACCTCCCGTTGTTCTCCTAGCTTTCTTGCCCGCTTTTTGAGTTCATCCCCGTTAATTGCCAAGCTGTTTTGACCGGCTTCTTCACATCATTACCCTCTAGCACTAGGCCGTTTGGACCTAGTTCTTGATTCCATCCTCGGTTCATCGCAAACTGCCAAAGGGGGGTGTCAAATTGGTGTGGGGATGCGCTCAGAAAATGGGTCAAAACGCCTTTGGGGCTCGAGAGGGATTAAGTGAAGGGGTGGGTTAAAATGCCTTGGCAAGGGGCATGAACTCAAAATGTGGGGCAAATGAGGAGCCGGCTAGTGGAATAATCAGAGGATGAACAAAAAAAGCGGGTCAAAACGGGCTTCCGATGAACGGCGGGTGACCTGAAAAAGTGGGTCAAAACGACAAGGAGATTAATGACAGGTTCGGTGAATAAGTGGGTCAAAATAGCCTTAGCCATGACATCGGACGCTCAGCAAGAAAGTGGGTCAAAATAGCCCGATCCATGACACGCATGCGGCTGTTTTGACCCACTTTTTTGGAGTTCATCCCCAATCAATCTCATGGCCGTTTTAACCCACTTTTTGAATTCACCCAACGTGAAACGCAACACTAGTTTCGCCCTCATTTTAAGTAAAACCACCATAATCTGATGATGCTTTTGACCCACTTTTTGAGTTCATCTGCCGTCCAAGGCAAGGCTCTTTTCACCCACTCCTTGAGATACCTCCGTTTCATCTCTTAGTTTTTTGTCCTACTGTTTGACTTCATCATCCCTTCGTTGCCAAGCTGTTGTGACAAATTTTTAAGTTGATCCCCCGCTACCCCTCAAGGAGCTTTGAACCACTTTGTGAGTTCACACCCACACTCTTTGGACCCACCTTTTGTGATTATCTACCTAGAGCGCGAGGCCGTATTGACCCACTGTGTCATTTCATCCCCCGTTTATTGCAAGGCCGCTTTCACCCACTTTTTTAGTAGTCCGCAACAGTCTTGTGGCTGTTTTAACCCACCGTTTGAGTTCACGCCCGCGAACGGCCACACGGTGTAGATCGAAGTGTAAAGGGTTCCCCCTCTAGCCCCCAACTCATTTTGACTGCTTTTTTTTTGTTCATTCGCTATTGATCGCAAAGTAAAAAACCGGGTCCGATTTTGAGTTAACCTCACGTTATTCTCCTAGATTTTTTGTCCGCTTTTTGAGTTCATTCCGCGTTAATTGCCGAGCCGTTTTCAGTCACTTTTTGAACTCATTACCCTTTAGCACCGAGGACGTTGGGACCCGGTTTTGGATTCCATCCTCACTTCATCGCAAACTCTAAAAGAAAAGGGGGAGGGGTCGAATTGGTGTGGGGATACGCTCACAAAATGGGTCAAAACGCCTTTGGGGTTGGAGCCGGATTAAGTGAACAAGTGGGTCAGAATGCCACGGCAAACAACGGGGGATGCATTCAAAAGCTGGCTCCAAACGGTCAAGAGATTAACGTGAGTTTAACTCAAAAAGTGGGTCAAAGCGGCCTTGCCATAAGCAGCACTTTTTTGGAGTTCATTACCCATCAATCTCAATGCCGTTTTAATCCACTTTTTGAATTCATTCACCGTTAAACACAACACTAGTTTCACCCACATTAGACGTAAAACCACCATAATCTGATGATCCTTTTGACCCACTTTTTGAGTTCATCTGCCGTCCAGGGCAAGGCTCTTTTCACCCACTCCTTGAGATACCTCCGCTTCACTTAGGCGTCACAAGTTGCCCGCCCCCCACCTAGCGCTATGGCCCACGGAAGTCCATGTTGTAGTGAGGAGAAAAGTATGTGAAAAGGGGTGTTATTTTGGGGGTATCTATCCCCCCCCGGTGGCAATAGGCAAAATGAAGGTATGTATGTGAAATATATGCCGTTATTTCTATTTCTAGCTACACACAAATTTTCGAAATAAAGATACCAAATCACAAAAATATGGTGGTATTTTACATTTAGACCATTGCATTCCTTTAGTAGGGGGGGGGGGGTCTATCAATTATTACTTTTACCCCTTGGTTCCAGGGTTACCACAAAACCCACGTATACAGCACAAGTAAAAGAACAGCAAAAATATGGGTCATTGAAAAACAAATAAAACTACCCCCAAAGCACATACGTGTATTTCCTTTTTTTATGAACCTGGCAGAAATTTCGGCCAGTTTGTGCCAAAACAATCAAAACACATGGTGTTATTCACCAGACAGTCCCAAGCTGGCCGAAATTTCGGCCAGGTCCTTCAAAACTTGAAATAACGTCACGGAAATGGATACCTTTGAGCTTTTTTGGAAGTTGGCCGAAATTGAGGCCAGCTTTTCCATTGGTTCCATTGGAAACATGCATGTGTATATACACCTTTTAACGCTTCTGGCCAAAATTTCGGCCAACTTTTTTGGTTTAACGTTGAATGACTATACTCATTTTCATTTTTTTAAGGGCTGGCCGAAATTTCTCCCAGCTCTCTGGTCTAATCACCTTTCATACGTTCATATTCGGCTTTTTTGCCAGTCGGGTCCAAAAACATCAAAACACATGGTGTTATTCACCAAACAGGCCCAAGCTGGCCGAAATTTCGGCCAGGTCCTTCAAAACTTGAAATAACGTCACAGAAATGGATACCTTTGAGGTTTTTTGCAAGCTGGCCGAAATTGAGGCCAACTTTTCCATTGGTTCCATTGGAAACATGCATGTGTATATACACCTTTTAACGCTTCTGGCCGAAATTTCGGCCAGCTTTTTGGTTTAGTGTTGAATGACTATACTCATTTTCATTTTTTAAGGGCTGGCCGAAATTTCTCCCAGCTCTCTGCTCTAATCACCATTCATACACTCATATTCGGCTTTTTTTGTTGGTGTGGCCGAAATTTCGGCCAGCATTTCCTCTTTCTGCGCATGTCAGCAATTGTTTTCCCATCCAACACATTCTTCTTGGTTCCAGGGTTCCCACAAAAGCCACCTATGCACCACAAGTAAAAGAGCAGCAAAGATACGGTTCATTGAACAGCAAACAAAACTACCCCCAAAGGATATACGTGTATTTCCTATTTTTATTAACCTGGCCGAAATTTTGGCCAGCTTTTCCAAGAACATCAAAACACATGGTCTTATTCACCGGACAGGCCCAAGCTGGCCGAAATTTCGGCCAGGTCCTTCAAAAGTTGAAGTAACGTCACCGAAATGGATACCTATGACGGTAGACATGCGCAAAGAACACAGGTGCACTGACATTTGAAGATGGTGTACAATGTACCACACTCAATGACAAGCAAATACTTGCCAACTGACAAATCCACACAGGCTATGGGAAAAAACAATAGCAGTACACCAAAAACACTTAGGGACGCAGATGCTGGCCGAAATTTCGGCCAACCTTCGTACCGGCAAACAATATAACCAGTTGGGAATGGCAGTAGGCAACAAGAGACATACGAATGACTTTATAAAAAAGAAGATCTTGGATGTAATCCACAGGCGGCGCGGCCTTGAGATCGTCATAGCGCCGCTGCACACAATCCTCGGATAATTTATGGACGTGGCCAATGCTTCGGTCGTGGTCTATTACAATTTGGTCAAAGAAAACTTTTATTTTGGTTGTTGACGTGACCCAGTCGGATAACGTGATGGTGGTTGATGAATTTTTCATTGGTGGTGCCTTAGGCTTCCCTTGAAGTCCCTCTGTGCTTGCCTTATCCCCGTCCGGTTGATGGGCAGGTTGGGATTGCCCATTTTCGGACGCAGCTTCAGCTGGAGGGGAAATAAGCACCTCCTGTGAATCCAGTGCAGGCTCGGTCATAAAAACGGATGCTACAGCAGGGGATTTCATGGAAGGAGAAATAACAAAAGTGGCAATGACAAGCGCAATTCAACACAAAATGGCCCAAAATCGACGTCTTGACACGAATGATGGAATACCATAGCCGAAATTTCGGCCAGCCATGCACTGGATGTGAAACCACTGTTCAAAATTGGGTTGCCGAGAAGCTGGCCAAAATTTCGGCCAGAAATGTGTGTCGTTTGGAATCAGGGGTCCACATAAGGCAACTTTGGCCGAAATTTCGGCCAGCAAAATGCAAAACAGAGAATGTACACACAAAACAGTGGCAATGCGTGGCACACACCCCATACGAGCATGACAGTTACAGTAATACCAGAAGACATTAACGCTGTGAGAAGAAAGCAGCTTTATAGGAGTGTACAGTGTAATATTTATGCACAGCAAGAATTGCAAGTTGGCAGGAATTTCGGCCAGATGTTTTGGATGGGAAAACAATTGCTAATATGCGCAGAAATGGGACATACTGGCCGAAATTTCGGCCACACCGGCAAAAAAGCGGGATACGAGTGTATGAAAGGTGATTAGACCAGAGAATTGGGAGAAGTTTCGGACGGCCCTTAAAAAAATGAGAATGAGTATAGTCATTCAACACTAAACCAAAAAGCTGGCCGAAATTTCGGCCAGAAGCGTTAAAAGGTGTATATACACATGCATGTTTCCAATGGAACCAATGGAAAAGCTGGCCTCAATTTCGGCCAACTTCCAAAAAAGCTCAAAGGTATCCATTTCCGTGACGTTATTTCAAGTTTTGAAGGACCTGGCCGAAATTTCGGCCAGCTTGGGCCTGTCTGGTGAATACTACCATGTGTTTTGATTTTTTTGGCACAAACTGGCAAAAAAACCGAATACGAGCGTATGAAAGGTGATTAGACCAGAGAGCTGGGAGAAATTTCGGCCAGCCCTTAAAACAATGAAAATGAGTATAGTCATTCAACGTTAAACCAAAAAGCTGGCCGAAATTTCGGCCAGAAGCGTTAAAAAGTGGATATACACATGCATGTTTCCAATGGAACCAATGGAAAAGCTGGCCTCCCTTTCGGCCAACTTCCAAAAAAGCTCAAAGGTATCCATTTCTGCGACGTTATTTAAAGTTTTGAAGGACCTGGCCGAAATTTGGCCACCTTGGGCCTGTCTGGTGAATAAGACCATGTGTTTTGATGTTCTTGGAAAAGCTGGCCAAAATTTCGGCCAGGTTAATAAAAATAGGAAATACACGTATCCTTTGGGGGTAGTTTTGTTTGCTGTTCAATGAACCGTATCTTTGCTGTTCTTTCACTTGTGGTGTATAGGTCGGTTTTGTGGAACCCTTGGAACCAAGAAGAATGTGTTGGATGGGAAAACAATTGCTGATCTGCGCAGAAAGAGGAAATGCTGGCCGAAATTTCGGCCACACCAACAACAAAAGCCGAATATGAGTGTATGAATGGTGATTAGAGCAGAGAGCTGGGAGAAATTTCGGCCAGCCCTTAAAAAAATGAAAATGAGTATAGTCATCCAACATTAAACCAAAAAGCTGGCCGAAATTTCGGCTAGAAGCGTTAAAAGGTGTATATACACATGGATGTTTCCAATGGAGCCCAAAAGCTGGCCTCAATTTCGGCCAGCTTGCAAAAAACCTGAAACATGATACACTAGATGAAGCGGATACCTAAGGCTAACACATCACCACCCATTTCAATGGATGTCACACAACGCTGGTACCAACATTGCTCACATATGTCAAATAGCATACTCAAACTAGAAATGTAGAATATTCTCACATCGTGCGTATATGGGGTCCTAGAGGGCAGGCAACTTGTGACGCCTAAGCTTCATCTCTTAGTTTTTTGTGCTACTGTTTGACTTCATCATCCCTTCGTTGCCAAGCTGTTGTGACAAATTTTTAAGTTGATCCCCCGCTACCCCTCAAGGAGCTTTGAACCACTTTGTGAGTTCACACCCAAACTCTTTGGACCCACCTTTTGCGTTTATCTACCTAGAGCGCGAGGCCGCATTGACCCACTGTTTCATTTCATCCCCCGTTAATTGCAAGGCCGCTTTGACCCACTTTTTTTAGTAATCCGCAACAATCTTGTGGCTGTTTTAACCCACCGTTTGAGTTCACGTCCGTGAATGGCCACACGGTGTAGATCGAAGTGTAAAGGGTTCCCCCTCTAGCCCCCAACGCATTTTGGCTGCTTTTTTTTTTGTTCATTCGCCATTGATCGTAAATTCAAAAACCGGGTCCGATTTTGAGTTAACCTCACATTATTCTCCTAGATTTTTTGTCCGCTTTTTGAGTTCATTCCCCGTTAATTGCCAAGCCGGTTTCACTCACTTTTTGACTTCATTACCCTTTAGCACTGAGGCCGTTGGGACCCGGTTTTGGATTCCATCCTCACTTCATCGCAAACTCTAAAAGAAAAGGGGGAGGGGTCGAATTGGTGTGGGGATACGCTCACAAAATGGGTCAAAACGCCCTTGGGGTTGGAGCCGGATTAAGTGAACAAGTGGGTCAGAATGCCACGGCAAACAACGGGGGATGCATTCAAAAGCTGGCTCCAAACGGTCAAGGGATTAACGTGAGTTGAACTCAAAAAGTGGGTCAAAGCGGCCTTGCCATAAGCAGCACTTTTTTGGAGTTCATTACCCATCAATCTCAATGCCGTTTTGATCCACTTTTTGAATTCATTCACCGTTAAACACAACACTAGTTTCACCCACATTAGACGTAAAACCACCATAATCTGATGATCCTTTTCACCCACTTTGTGATGGTAACTGCTGTCAATGGCAAGGCCCTTTTCACCCACTCCTTGAGATACCTCCACTTGATCTCGTAGCTTTTTTGTCCTGCTGTTTGATTTCATCATCCCTTCATGGCCAAGCCCTTGTGACCCATTTTTCAGTTAATCCCCCGCTACCCCTCAAGCAGCTTTGACCCACTTTGT
Organism: Eutreptiella sp. 'Long Island Sound 2002'; assembly: GCA_964036045.1. NCBI lineage: Eukaryota > Euglenozoa > Euglenophyceae > Eutreptiales > Eutreptiaceae > Eutreptiella > Eutreptiella sp. 'Long Island Sound 2002'. Next base: position 113,771,663 of record OZ038379.1, read on the forward strand.
GAGTTCATACCCACACCGTTTGGACCCACCTCGTGGGTTGGCAGTTTGCGATGAACCGAGGATGGAATCAAGAACTAGGTCCAAACGGCCTGGTGCTAGAGGGTAATGATGTCAAGAAGCCGGTCAAAACAGCTTGGCAATTAACGGGGGATGAACTCAAAAAGCGGGCAAAAAAGCTAGGAGAACAACGGGAGGTTACCTCAAACCGTGACCCCGTTTTTGACTTTACGATTAATGGCGAATGAACTCAAAAATCAGAATGCGTTGGGGGCTAGAGGGGGAACCCTTCAAACTTCCATCGAAACCATCTGGCTATTCACGAGGGCTGAACTCAAAAAGTGGGTCAAAACAGCCACAACATTGTTGCGGATTACTAAACAAGTGGGTCAAAACGGCCCTGCAATCAACGGTGGATGAAATGAAAAAGTGGGTCAATACGGCCTCGCGCTATAAGCGGATAAAGGGGGGTGTCAAATTGGTGTGGGGATGCGCTCACAAAATGGGTCAAAACGCCTTTGGGGCTTGAGAGGGATTAAGTGAAGGGGTGGGTTAAAATGCCTTGGCAAGGGGCATGAACTCAAAATGTGGGGCAAATGAGGAGCCCGCTAGTGGAATAATCAGAGGATGAACAAAAAAAGCGGGTCAAAACGGGCTTCCGATGAACGGCGGGTGACCTGAAAAAGTGGGTCAAAACGACAAGGAGATTAATGACAGGTTCGGTGAATAAGTGGGTCAAAATAGCCTTAGCCATGACATAGGACGCTCAACAGGAAAGTGGGTCAAAATAGCCCGATCCATGACACACATGCGGCTGTTTTGACCCACTTTTTTGGAGTTCATCCCCCATCAATCTCATGGCCGTTTTAACCCACTTTTTGAATTCACCCAACGTGAAACGCAACACTAGTTTCGCCCACATTTTAAGTAAAACCACGATTATCTGATGATCCTTTTGACCCACTTTTTGAGTTCATCTGCCGTCCAGGGCAAGGCTCTTTTCACCCACTCCTTGAGATACCTCCGCTTCATCTCTTAGTTTTTTGTCCTACTGTTTGACTTCATCATCCCTTCGTTGCCAAGCTGTTGTGACAAATTTTTAAGTTGATCCCCCGCTACCCCTCAAGGAGCTTTGAACCACTTTGTGAGTTCACACCCACACTCTTTGGACCCACCTTCAGACCTTTTGCGTTTATCTACCTAGAGCGCGAGGCCGTATTGACCCACTGTTTCATTTCATCCGTTAATTGCAAGGCCGCTTTGACCCACTTTTTTAGTAATCCGCAACAATCTTGTGGCTATTTTAACCCACCGTTTGAGTTCACGCCCGCGAACGGCCACACGGTGTCGATCGAAGTTTAAAGGGTTCCCCCTCTAGCCCCCAACTCATTTTGATTGCTTTTTTTTTGTTCATTCGCCATTGATCGTAAAGTCAAAAACCGGGTCCGATTTTGAGTTAACCTCACATTATTCTCCTAGATTTTTTGTCCGCTTTTTGAGTTCATTCCCCGTTAATTGCCGAGCCGTTTTCACTCACTTTTTGACTTCATTACCCTTTAGCACTGAGGCCGTTGGGACCCGGTTTTGGATTCCATCCTCACTTCATCGCAAACTCTAAAAGAAAAGGGGGAGGGGTCGAATTGGTGTGGGGATACGCTCACAAAATGGGTCAAAACGCCTTTGGGGTTGGAGCCGGATTAAGTGAACAAGTGGGTCAGAATGCCACGGCAAACAACAGGGGATGCATCCAAAAGCTGGCTCCAAACAGTCAAGAGCTTAACGTGAGTTTAACTCAAAAAATGGGTCAAAGCGGCCTTGCCATAAGCAGCACTTTTTTGGAGTTCATTACCCATCAATCTCAATGCCGTTTTAATCCACTTTTTGAATTCATTCACCGTTAAACACAACACTAGTTTCACCCAGATTAGACGTAAAACCACCATAATCTGATGATCCTTTTCACCCACTTTGTGATGGTAACCGCTGTCAATGGCAAGGCCCTTTTCACCCACTCCTTGAGATACCTCCACTTGATCTCTTAGCTTTTTTGTCCTGCTGTTTGATTTCATCATCCCTTCATGGCCAAGCCCTTGTGACCCATTTTTCAGTTAATCCCCCGCTACCCCTCAAGCAGCTTTGACCCACTTTGTGAGTTCATACCCACACCGTTTGGACCCACCTCGTGGGTTGGCAGTTTGCGATGAACCGAGGATGGAATCAAGAACTAGGTCCAAACGGCCTGGTGCTAGAGGGTAATGATGTGAAGAAGCCGGTCAAAACAGCTTGGCAATTAACGGGGGATGAACTCAAAAAGCGGGCAAAAAAGCTAGGAGAACAACGGGAGGTTACCTCAAACCGTGACCCCGTTTCTGACTTTACGATTAATGGCGAATGAACTCAAAAAATCAGAATGCGTTGGGGGCTAGAGGGGGAACCCTTCAAACTTCCATCGAAACCATCTGGCTATTCACGAGGGCTGAACTCAAAAAGTGGGTCAAAACAGCCACAACATTGTTGCGGATTACTAAACAAGTGGGTCAAAACGGCCCTGCAATCAACGGTGGATGAAATGAAAAAGTGGGTCAATACGGCCTCGCGCTCTAAGCGGATAAAGGGGGGTGGCAAATTGGTGTGGGGATGCGCTCACAAAATGGGTCAAAACGCCTTTGGGGCTTGAGAGGGATTAAGTGAAGGGGTGGGTTAAAATGCCTTGGCAAGGGGCATGAACTCAAAATGTGGGGCAAATGAGGAGCCCGCTAGTGGAATAATCAGAGGATGAACAAAAAAAGCGGGTCAAAACGGGCTTCCGATGAACGGCGGGTGACCTGAAAAAGCGGGTCAAAACGATAAGGAGATTAATGACAGGTTCGGTGAATAAGTGGGTCAAAATAGCCTTAGCCATGACACAGGACGCTCAACAGGAAAGTGGGTCAAAATAGCCCGATCCATGACACGCATGCGGCTGTTTTGACCCACTTTTTTGGAGTTCATCCCCCATCAATCTCATGGCCGTTTTCACCCACTTTTTGAATTCACCCAACGTGAAACGCAACACTAGTTTCGCCCACATTTTAAGTAAAACCACGATTATCTGATGATCCTTTTGACCCACTTTTTGAGTTCATGTGCCGTCCAGGGCAAGGCTCTTTTCACCCACTCCTTGAGATACCTCCGCTTCATCTCTTAGTTTTTTGTCCTACTGTTTGACTTCATCATCCCTTCGTTGCCAAGCTGTTGTGACAAATTTTTAAGTTGATCCCCCGCTACCCCTCAAGGAGCTTTGAACCACTTTGTGAGTTCACACCCACACTCTTTGGACCCACCTTCAGACCTTTTGCGTTTATCTACCTAGAGCGCGAGGCCGTATTGACCCACTGTTTCATTTCATCCCCCGTTAATTGCAAGGCCGCTTTCACCCACTTTTTTAGTAATCCGCAACAATCTTGTGGCTGTTTTAACCCGCCGTTTGAGTTCACGCCCGCGAACGGCCACACGGTGTCAATCGAAGTTTAAAGGGTTCCCCCTCTAGCCCCCAACTCATTTTGACTGCTTTTTTTTTGTTCATTCGCCATTGATCGTAAACCCAAAAACCGGGTCCGATTTTGAGTTAACCTCACATTATTCTCCTAGATTTTTTGTCCGCTTTTTGAGTTCATTCCCCGTTAATTGCCGAGCCGTTTTCACTCACTTTTTGACTTCATTACCCTTTAGCACTGAGGACGTTGGGACCCGGTTTTGGATTCCATCCTCACTTCATCGCAAACTCTAAAAGAAAAGGGGGAGGGGTCGAATTGGTGTGGGGATACGCTCACAAAATGGGTCAAAACGCCTTTGGGGTTGGAGCCGGATTAAGTGAACAAGTGGGTCAGAATGCCACGGCAAACAACAGGGGATGCATCCAAAAGCTGGCTCCAAACGGTCAAGAGCTTAACGTGAGTTTAACTCAAAAAATGGGTCAAAGCGGCCTTGCCATAAGCAGCACTTTTTTGGAGTTCATTACCCATCAATCTCAATGCCGTTTTAATCCACTTTTTGAATTCATTCACCGTTAAACACAACACTAGTTTCACCCACATTAGACGGAAAACCACCATAATCTGAGGATCCTTTTCACCCACTTTGTGATGGTAACTGCTGTTAATGGCAAGGCCCTTTTCACCCACTCCTTGAGATACCTCCACTTGATCTCTTAGCTTTTTTGTCCTGCTGTTTGATTTCATCATCCCTTCATGGCCAAGCCCTTGTGAAAAATTTTTAAGTTAATCCCCCGCTACCCCTCAAGCAGCTTTGACCCACTTTGTGAGTTCATACCCACACTGTTTGGACCCACCTCGTGGGTTGGCAGTTTGCGATGAACCGAGGATGGAATCAAGAACTAGGTCCAAACGGCCTGGTGCTAGAGGGTAATGATGTGAAGAAGCCGGTCAAAACAGCTTGGCAATTAACGGGGGATGAACTCAAAAAGCGGGCAAAAAAGCTAGGAGAACAACGGGAGGTTACCTCAAACCGTGACCCCGTTTTTGACTTTACGATTAATGGCGAATGAACTCAAAAAATCAGAATGCGTTGGGGGCTAGAGGGGGAACCCTTCAAACTTCCATCGAAACCATCTGGCTATTCACGAGGGCTGAACTCAAAAAGTGGGTCAAAACAGCCACAACATTGTTGCGGATTACTAAACAAGTGGGTCAAAACGGCCCTGCAATCAACGGTGGATGAAATGAAAAAGTGGGTCAATACGGCCTCGCGCTCTAAGCGGATAAAGGGGGGTGTCAAATTGGTGTGGGGATGCGCTCACAAAATGGGTCAAAACGCCTTTGGGGCTTGAGAGGGATTAAGTGAAGGGGTGGGTTAAAATGCCTTGGCAAGGGGCATGAACTCAAAATGTGGGGCAAATGAGGAGCCGGCTAGTGGAATAATCAGAGGATGAACAAAAAAAGCGGGTCAAAACGGGCTTCCGATGAACGGCGGGTGACCTGAAAAAGTGGGTCAAAACGACAAGGAGATTAATGACAGGTTCGGTGAATAAGTGGGTCAAAATAGCCTTAGCCATGACATAGGACGCTCAACAGGAAAGTGGGTCAAAATAGCCCGATCCATGACACGCATGCGGCTGTTTTGACCCACTTTTTTGGAGTTCATCCCCCATCAATCTCATGGCCGTTTTAACCCACTTTTTGAATTCACCCAACGTGAAACGCAACACTAGTTTCGCCCACATTTTAAGTAAAACCACGATTATCTGATGATCCTTTTGACCCACTTTTTGAGTTCATCTGCCGTCCAGGGCAAGGCTCTTTTCACCCACTCCTTGAGATACCTCCGCTTCATCTCTTAGTTTTTTGTCCTACTGTTTGACTTCATCATCCCTTCGTTGCCAAGCTGTTGTGACAAATTTTTAAGTTGATCCCCCGCTACCCCTCAAGGAGCTTTGAACCACTGTGTGAGTTCACACCCACACTCTTTGGACCCACCTTCAGACCTTTTGCGTTTATCTACCTAGAGCGCGAGGCCGTATTGACCCACTGTTTCATTCCATCCCCCGTTAATTGCAAGGCCGCTTTGACCCACTTTTTTAGTAATCCGCAACAATCTTGTGGCTGTTTTAACCCGCCGTTTGAGTTCACGCCCGCGAACGGCCACACGGTGTCAATCGAAGTTTAAAGGGTTCCCCCTCTAGCCCCCAACTCATTTTGACTGCTTTTTTTTTGTTCATTCGCCATTGATCGTAAACCCAAAAACCGGGTCCGATTTTGAGTTAACCTCACATTATTCTCCTAGATTTTTTGTCCGCTTTTTGAGTTCATTCCCCGTTAATTGCCGAGCCGTTTTCACTCACTTTTTGACTTCATTACCCTTTAGCACTGAGGACGTTGGGACCCGGTTTTGGATTCCATCCTCACTTCATCGCAAACTCTAAAAGAAAAGGGGGAGGGGTCGAATTGGTGTGGGGATACGCTCACAAAATGGGTCAAAACGCCTTTGGGGTTGGAGCCGGATTAAGTGAACAAGTGGGTCAGAATGCCACGGCAAACAACAGGGGATGCATCCAAAAGCTGGCTCCAAACGGTCAAGAGCTTAACGTGAGTTTAACTCAAAAAATGGGTCAAAGCGGCCTTGCCATAAGCAGCACTTTTTTGGAGTTCATTACCCATCAATCTCAATGCCGTTTTAATCCACTTTTTGAATTCATTCACCGTTAAACACAACACTAGTTTCACCCACATTAGACGTAAAACCACCATAATCTGATGATCCTTTTCACCCACTTTGTGATGGTAACTGCTGTTAATGGCAAGGCCCTTTTCACCCACTCCTTGAGATACCTCCACTTGATCTCTTAGCTTTTTTGTCCTGCTGTTTGATTTCATCATCCCTTCATGGCCAAGCCCTTGTGACAAATTTTTAAGTTAATCCCCCGCTACCCCTCAAGCAGCTTTGACCCACTTTGTGAGTTCATACCCACACCGTTTGGACCCACCTCGTGGGTTGGCAGTTTGCGATGAACCGAGGATGGAATCAAGAACTAGGTCCAAACGGCCTGGTGCTAGAGGGTAATGATGTGAAGAAGCCGGTCAAAACAGCTTGGCAATTAACGGGGGATGAACTCAAAAAGCGGGCAAAAAAGCTAGGAGAACAACGGGAGGTTACCTCAAACCGTGACCCCGTTTTTGACTTTACGATTAATGGCGAATGAACTCAAAAAATCAGAATGCGTTGGGGGCTAGAGGGGGAACCCTTCAAACTTCCATCGAAACCATCTGGCTATCCACGAGGGCTGAACTCAAAAAGTGGGTCAAAACAGCCACAACATTGTTGCGGATTACTAAACAAGTGGGTCAAAACGGCCCTGCAATCAACGGTGGATGAAATGAAAAAGTGGGTCAATACGGCCTCGCGCTCTAAGCGGATAAAGGGGGGTGTCAAATTGGTGTGGGGATGCGCTCACAAAATGGGTCAAAACGCCTTTGGGGCTTGAGAGGGATTAAGTGAAGGGGTGGGTTAAAATGCCTTGGCAAGGGGCATGAACTCAAAATGTGGGGCAAATGAGGAGCCGGCTAGTGGAATAATCAGAGGATGAACAAAAAAAGCGGGTCAAAACGGGCTTCCGATGAACGGCGGGTGACCTGAAAAAGTGGGTCAAAACGACAAGGAGATTAATGACAGGTTCGGTGAATAAGTGGGTCAAAATAGCCTTAGCCATGACATAGGACGCTCAACAGGAAAGTGGGTCAAAATAGCCCGATCCATGACACGCATGCGGCTGTTTTGACCCACTTTTTTGGAGTTCATCCCCCATCAATCTCATGGCCGTTTTAACCCACTTTTTGAATTCACCCAACGTGAAACGCAACACTAGTTTCGCCCACATTTTAAGTAAAACCACGATTATCTGATGATCCTTTTGACCCACTTTTTGAGTTCATCTGCCGTCCAGGGCAAGGCTCTTTTCACCCACTCCTTGAGATACCTCCGCTTCATCTCTTAGTTTTTTGTCCTACTGTTTGACTTCATCATCCCTTCGTTGCCTAGCTGTTGTGACAAATTTTTAAGTTGATCCCCCGCTACCCCTCAAGGAGCTTTGAACCACTGTGTGAGTTCACACCCACACTCTTTGGACCCACCTTCAGACCTTTTGCGTTTATCTACCTAGAGCGCGAGGCCGTATTGACCCACCGTTTCATTTCATCCGTTAATTGCAAGGCCGCTTTCACCCACTTTTTTAGTAATCCGCAACAATCTTGTGGCTGTTTTTACCCGCCGTTTGAGTTCACGCCCGCGAACAGCCACACGGTGTCGATCGAAGTTTAAAGGGTTCCCCCTCTAGCCCCCAACTCATTTTGACTGCTTTTTTTTTGTTCATTCGCCATTGATCGTAAAGTCAAAAACCGGGTCCGATTTTGAGTTAACCTCACGTTATTCTCCTAGATTTTTTGTCCGCTTTTTGAGTTCATTCCCCGTTAATTGCCGAGCCGTTTTCACTCACTTTTTGACTTCATTACCCTTTAGCACTGAGGACGTTGGGACCCGGTTTTGGATTCCATCCTCACTTCATCGCAAACTCTAAAAGAAAACGGGGAGGGGTCGAATTGGTGTGGGGATACGCTCACAAAATGGGTCAAAACGCCTTTGGGGTTGGAGCCGGATTAAGTGAACAAGTGGGTCAGAATGCCACGGCAAACAACAGGGGATGCATCCAAAAGCTGGCTCCAAACGGTCAAGAGCTTAACGTGAGTTGAACTCAAAAAGTGGGTCAAAGCGGCCTTGCCATAAGCAGCACTTTTTTGGAGTTCATTACCCATCAATCTCAATGCCGTTTTAATCCACTTTTTGAATTCATTCACCGTTAAACACAACACTAGTTTCACCCACATTAGACGTAAAACCACCATAATATGATGATCCTTTTCACCCACTTTGTGATGGTAACTGCTGTCAATGGCAAGGCCCTTTTCACCCACTCCTTGAGATACCTCCACTTGATCTCTTAGCTTTTTTGTCCTGCTGTTTGATTTCATCATCCCTTCATGGCCAAGCCCTTGTGACCGTTTTTTCAGTTAATCCCCCGCTACCCCTCAAGCAGCTTTGACCCACTTTGTGAGCGCATCCCCACACCGTTTGGACCCACCTCGTGGGTTTATCCGCTTAGAGCGCGAGGCCGTATTGACCCACTTTTTCATTTCATCCCCCGTTGATTGCAGGGCCGTTTTGACCCACTTGTTTAGTAATCCGCAACAATGTTGTGGCTGTTTTAACCCACTTTTTGAGTTCAGCCCCCGTGAATAGCCAGATGGTTTCGATGGAAGTTTAAAGGGTTCCCCCTCTAGCCCCCAACGCATTCTGATTTTTTGAGTTCATTCGCCATTAATCGTAAAGTCAAAAACGGGGTCACGGTTTGGGTTCACCTCCCGTTGTTCTCCTAGATTTTTTGCCCGCTTTTTGAGTTCATCCCCCGTTAATTGCCAAACTGTTTTGACCCACTTCTTGACATCATTACCCTCTAGCACCAAGGCCGTTTGGACCTAGTTCTTGATTCCATACTCGGTTCATCGCAAACAGCCAAAGGGGGATGTCAAATTGGTGTGCGGATGCGCTCACAAAATGGGTCAAAACGCCTTTGGGGCTGGAGAGGGATTAAGTGAAGAGGTGGGTTAAAATGCCTTGGCAAACAATAGGGGATGCACTCAAAAGCTGGCTCAAAACGCTGAAGACATTAATGTGAGTTTACCTCAAAAAGTGGGTCTAAGCGGCCTTGCCATAAATAGGGAGATGAACTCAAAAAGTGGGGCTAGGGAGCCACCGGCCCATGAAATAATCACACGATAAATTGAAAAAGCGGGTCAAAACGGGCTTCCGATTAACGGCGGGTGAACTCAAAAAGTGGGTCAAAACGACAAGGAGATTAATAGGACGTTCGGTGAAAAAGTGGGTCAAAACAGCCTGATCCGTGACACGCGTGCGGCTCTTTTGACCCACTTTTTTGGACGTCATCCCCCATCAATCTCTTGGCCGTTTCGCCCCATTTTTTGAATTCACCAACCGTTAAACGCCACACCATTTTGGCCCACTTTTTAAGTAAAACCACGATAATCTTATGGCCCTTTTGACCCACTTTTGAGTTCATGTGATGTGAATGGCCAACCCATTTTGATCCGGTTTTTGAAGCAATCCCCCATCTAACCCCTCTAACCCCTCTAACCATGTTGCCCCAATTCGCGAGTTCATGCTAAGGCCAGTTTGGCCGACTTTTTGAGTTCATCACCCGTTAATCCAAAGATCGGTTTGGCCCAATCTTCGCAGTGACCTCCCATTAATCTTCGAGCTTTTTTGACCCACATTTTGAGTTCCTCCGCGTCTGGCATCAAGACCATTTGGACCCACTTTTTCAGTTAATCTCCTATTAATCACAAAGCCGTTTTGACCATATTTTCAAGTAACCCCCCTCTAGCGCCCGGTCCTTTTGCCCCACTTTTTGAGTTAATCCTGAATCTATTTTCACCCACTTTTTGCGGTCATCCCCAGTTTATCGCACACCCGTTTTGACCCACTTTTTTAGTTAATCCCTCGCTAATATCTTGGCCGATTTTACCCCCTTTTTCAGTTATTCCCCCTCTAGCCCACAAGCGGTTTTGAGCCAATTTTTGAGCTAATCCCCAAGCCATTTTGACCAACTTTGTGAGTGGGTTGGCGTTAAGCCCCATGCCATTTTAACACACTTTTTCATTTCATCCCCCCTCAATCCCTTGGCCATTTTGACATACTTTTTGAGTTTGTCTTCCGTTAATCCCAAGACCCTTTTGACCCAATGTCCAAGTAATCGCACGATAATCCCATGGCTATTTTGACCCACTTTTGAAGTTCTTCCCTTGTGAATTGCCCCGCCGTTTTGACCTACTCTTGCAAGTAATCCCCCTCCGGCCCCCAAGGCCTTTTGCCCCACTTTTTGAGTTAAACCCCAAGCCATTTTGACACACTTTTTGAGTTAACCTCCTGTGAATCTCTTGGCTGCTTTGACCCACTTGTTGAGTTAACCTCTTGTTCATCCGCAGGTCATTTTGACCGACTTTTTGAGTTATGTCCTACTAATCTCTTGGCCGCTTGAGCCCACTTTCGAAGTGCACTCCCCATTCATTGCAAGGCCGTTTTAACCCACTCTTTGAGGTAACCTCCGGTCAATCTCTTGGTTGTTTTCACCCACTCTTTGAGTTCATTCCCCTTTATTGGCAGGCCCGATTTGACACAGTTTTTGAGTTAACCTCCCGCAAATGTCTTGGCTGCTTTGACCAACTTTTGGAAATCATCCCGCGTTCATCACCAAGCAGTTTCTACCCACTTTTTCAGCTAATACCCCGCTATCCATCCAATGGTACTGGTAAATACGGAAACCAAGGGCCACTTCATACCATCTTTTGGATGAGGTGTTCTTGTCACCAAAAAAAATGCCAGCTGCCACGCATCGCAATACCTTCAACACCTAGGCCTTTATCATCTGAAAAATCCCCATATTATGCTCTGGAGCTCCAAAATATGATGAACGGTGTGCTTTTCTTGAGTACTGTGACCCTACAATCGCTGGAAGTGACAAAAACATATTCAAAATACTGCCTACTAGGCGTCGTCCCCAACATCATTCAGCAAGTATCATGTTCTGCTGCAAAATCGATTGGCCCGCGGGATGGCACGTGAATGTGGTGCCACACTACAGGCTACATTAGATAACAACCATGATGTGATTTTGGGGTTGATAATAATGAAATCCACACCCGCATGGTGCTATCATCTTTTCTACATAGCAGTAGTGGTCATGTGGTGACCTGGTGGGAAATTTAGTGTCAGGGTCCAAATGACCCGTGGGATGGCAGGTAAATGTGGTGCCATTCTAAGGACCAATCGAAATGTTGCTACCTATGAGGGGCTCTGATTCTGATCTGGCAGAGGGAAGAATCATATTGTGGTTGGTCCTCGCTGCTGTGTTATATCTATGACACCTTTGCTTCTGTCTCAAGGCAACAACACCTATACAAAAGCCATTGTCTTATACGTTGTGAAGGAAATCACTTCCCACACAACGCCAAGGCATCATGAACCCCAGCTAGAGGGTGTGTGTGCACCCTGCAGCGGAAGCGAACACGGATATTTTAGTAGTTATTGACAGGGGCGCACTTTTGATTTACATTTTGAGCTAATCCCCACGCCATTGCCCCAAGTTTTGAGTACATCCGCGTTAAGCGCCAAGCCGTTTCAACACAGTTTTTCACTTCATATCTTGTTAGTCGCACGGGCGGTTTGGCCCACTTTTTTTGTGATCCCACGATAATCTGGTGGCCGCTTTGACCCACTTTTTGATTCAACCTCCCGTCAATATCCCTGCTGTTGTTTAGCCACTTTTTGAGTTTATCCCCCGCCAATCCCAAGGCCACTTGGAACCACTATTAGAACTAATGCCCCGTTAATCTCCTATCCATTTTGACAAATTTGTTGAGTTCATCCCCCGTTAATCGCAAGGCCCGGAGACCCACTTTTTGAGTTATCCTCCCGGTAATCCCCTAGCTGCTGTGACCCACTTTTTGAGTTCATCGCCCGGTAACCGCAAGGGCATTTCGACCCACTGTTAGAGTTCATTCACCGTTAATCTCCTGGGTGTTCTCACCCACTTTTTGAGTTACTCCCCCCTAACCCTGTGGCCGTTTTGACCTGCTTTTTGACGTAATCCCCTCATAATCTGTTGGCTATTTTGGCCCGGTTTTTGAGTTCATTCCCCTTTAACCTCCTGGTTGTTTTGACCAACTTTTTGAGTTCGTGCCCCGTTACTTGCAAGGCCATTTTGACCCGCTCTTTGAGCTTATCCTCCGTCAATCTCTGGGTCGTAGTGACCCACTTTTTGAGTTAATCCCCGGTCAATATCGTGGCCGTTTTGACCACCTTTTTGAGTTAATCCCCCGTTAATCACCTCGCCGTGTTGACCCACTTTTTGAGTTCATCGGCCATCAATCGCAAGGCCATTTTGACCCACTTTTTGAGTCAATCGCCCGCCAATCTCAAGACCGTTTTGATCCACTTTTTCAGTTAATCCCTCTCTAGCTCCCACACCGTTTTGACCCACTTGTTACTTAATTAGATAAACCCTGCGTTCTCCAGGGTCCCCGGTGCTCAACACGGGGGGCACAAATGGCCCAAATCGGGGCAACTTCTCGACATAAGCCCTGCCTTCTCGTTGCCCTGCACGGGGGAAGTGGCTACTTCACTGCGTGGAACAGAATTGGCCGCTTCACAACACCCTTCTCGGGGGTCACTAGTGCTCAGCATGCGGAAAAAATCAAGAAATGGCCTAAATCTGGGCAAGTTGGCTACATATCCCTTGCCTCCTCGGGTCCCCTAGTGCTACTAAGCACCGGGGGAAATGTGGGCAACATGGCAACATAACCCCTGCCTTCTCAAGGGTCCCCAAGGTCACACGGGGTAAAAATCAGAAGTGGCTACTTCACCTAGGCCTTCTTGGCGCCCAAATGTGGGCGGAATGGCTACATAAGCCGTGCCTTCTTGGGGTTCCCGAACGCGGGGACAAAATTAGACGTGGCTAGTGCCCACTAATTTTCTGTTTGTTGTAAGTGCATGTATCTTTTTTTGCAGAAAACACGAGAACAAAAAGTGGTATAATCGTGTACTTTTTTTGTGTGGTAAACACAAGTACAAAAAATACAATACAATACAAAAAATGGTATGTTTCAACTGTTTTTGTGGTAAACGTGAGCCCAAAAAAACGGCACTGCCGCGTATTTTTTTTTTGTGGTAGGCACAAGTACAAGAAAAAATTGGATGTTGTGAAATTTTGTTTGCAGTAAATGCAAATCCAAAAAAACATGGTACTGTCGTGCAATTTGTTTTGCGGTAAATGTGAGTCCAATAAAATTGTAACTTTGCGTACTTTCTTTTTGCGGTATACGTGAGTACAAAAAAATGCACCGTCATGTAATTTTTTTTTTTGCGGTAAACATGAGTACCCTTTTGTTGTACTCGCGTTTGGAGAACAAAAATTACGCGACAGTCCAATTTTACTTCCAGTTACCACAAAAAATTACATGACTTACAACATACACTGGAAACATTCACACCACCACAACCCTTGGTGGATTCTCCACCGTAGCATACATCAAAAGTAAGGAAGGTGCTCAAGGCCCAGCGGCTCCCACTTGCAGACTTGGAAGGAGGACTGGGTCACGTGAGGAGAGGATATCTCCACTTGGTTGTTGTGTCATTGATGAGGCGCATAGGTGTGTGTGCATGCGCATGTGTAGAACAATCTTCAGGTGAACCCTGTTACTTGGGGATTTGATTAGCCACACGGGGCATGCTCGGTGGAGGAGTATTGGGGTGTATTGCACCCGTGAATGTTGGGCTATTCGCTGGATCTTGGGGGGGGGGGGGCGCGGAGTGAGATTCTCAGTATGTAGCACTCTTGAATTCCCATTGGGAGCAGGGTTGGGCTTGCAGTTTCTGGTTCTAGCCAATTGTTGCGCTGTGGTGTACCTGAGGTGCCCCTTCAGGGGAAGGTGCCATCAGCGCAATCAAAAATGACCCTCTCCTACCTCCGCTCTTTACATGCTTTCCAGCCTCTGCTCTTTGCATGCAGACAGAAGAGAGAGAGAGAGATAGAGAGAGAGAGAGAGAGACAACAGAAAGACAACAGCAAAAAGTTTCCCACGCATGGACGTCTCCGTTTGGGGAAAAGTGGGGATTTGGTGGACGCATCAGTTGCAGTACCTTGATCGAGAGTTGCAAAAACTGCCACCATTGGGAGCAGGTTGATGAACCAGTTGGGCACATCCCAGGTGCCAGTGGGCACAAACCAGAGGTGGGGCTGAAAAGGGGGTAGGTCTTGAGGGGTAGGGGTGCGGTTGGGGTGGGGTTGGGGGTGCTGAACCATAAAGGTGGACCCAGGTTTGCTTCCTGGTATTTATGGTACTGAATGCATTTGGCTGTCTTTTGTGGACACATGTCTGTGGACACAGGCTAGGAACAGCGGATGCAATGTTTTCGTGGAGAGCAGGGGGTCCAGTCCTTCGAATACTTCCCTGATCATAGCATCTTCTACGTCACTTCAAAGCTCAATCTGCCGCAGAGTGACTCAAACGGGCCTCAGGTGTCAGTGTCGCCTGGCAAACAGGCCTCCAATGCACACAAATTGAACACTGACCTGCAATTCCACTTTTTCCTTCAAAGCTTGCTCCAGCCGTTTCTTGTTCTCCTCAGCACTGCGGACCTGACTCTCCAATGCTAAATTCTGCTTCTGGAGCTCCGTGACGCGCTTCTGCAACACGGCCATGAGTTCGTCGCTCTCCACAGCCAGTTTAGAGGGACCGCTCTGAACCGGGCCGGAATTGGAGGCGTTTGCCTTGATCCGCTGCTCCTGCGCAGTAGACAGGAACTGGGGCGTCAACTGTGACGAGGACGAAAACCCTGGTGTCAGCTCTCCAATGGAGCCCTCAGCGGATGGCACTGGCCGGTGCAAGGACTCTGGCATCCCCACAGGGCTGCTGTTGCTCTTATACTTCCGGAGCTCCTGCAGGACCTCAGTCTGGGCTGCTTCCTCTGCCACTTGAAAACAAGACCTACCAATCAAGAGGTGAGGGAGGGCGGCGCTGGGGGAGGGGGATGCAGATGGGCAGATGACCCCCTTTTGACGCCCCTACTGTTCCAGGTCAGCCAAAACCGAGACAGTGGTGTTGCACCATTGAGTGTGCTTCACTGCTGTGACAGCTGATGTGTCGCCATGTCTTCCCCCACCACAGAAACGGAGCGACGTAGTCTGGTGCCCTCGAGAGGTGGAGGCACTTAGGGATGTTAAGAGGGAACTAAACAATGAAGTATGAACATGGACTGGGTAGTCAGCACCATAGGTTGCTTGGTGCCCCTTTCCTGGTGCAACCTGCTGATCCCCAAATGGGGACCCAAAATACATAACGGCCTTGCGACCTACAGCAGCACGGTCTCAGGGTACCCCAACTTGTGCTGGAAACACTGCTCCTGTGCAGTCTCTCGTAGTTGTGCTCCAAGGAACTTGCGCCATCACTCTTGCAATGGTGTTCGCATTTCAAACAATCCTCCCAAGTGAAATGTGGTGGCTCTTCAATGTCCCGGGGAAGAAAATTGTACATGATAAACTTGGCCCATGCCTTGCGCGTGCAGCTACTGCCATCCACACCCGGCCAAATTGGCATGCATTTCTGTGCCAAGATAGGGCACCTAGATTTTAAAACTACGTATTGGACATAATCGCTTTCATCAAGAACATGGCGTGGGTGGAAGTCAAAAATTGCATTTTCGGGGCGACGGCCATCACTCACGGTGTCCCCAAAAAGACTTTTTACCCGTGCGCGCTATGCCGTTGCCTTTGCCGTTGCTGCTGCTTACCGTTGCTAAAATGTGTTGCTCACCCTGGACCCTCAAAATGGGTTGGAAAGCCTCCACTGGGAGGCCCTGCTTGGTGAAAATGGGTTGTACAAACCACCAGTGGGAGACCTAGCTCGGTCAAAATGGGTTGTAAAACCTCCACAGGGAAAGATCCAACTCGGTAACCAGAGGTTCCTAAAAAGCACACCTGCAAACAGTTGAAACCAAACACCATTGTCACTCTCTTATTCTCTTCCCGGACATCCTCATCTGCCCATATGGAATGTGGCACATGAGGGAATAACTAAGATCTCGTTTGCCCATGGATAATGCATTCTTAATTACAGACAATGCACACATATGCATGCAAATCTTTGGTAGAACCTGTCCACACATTGTGGATCATATTCAAATACCAAGGTGTCCATGGAGGTTATTTCGCCTTGCATGAGAAAAACCATACACAACATTAAATTCTATATTCCCCTTGAGAGGGGACTCACAAGGGGTAGTGCCTCCCAAAGGGGTGGTGCCTTCCAATTGGAAAACCGAAGGACCCCCCATCAATTTGTGAGTGTCCTCTTCCATTGCAATTGAAAACATGTGCCGTAAATCCTTGCATTAAATCACAAACCCAACATGCAAACTGCAAAGACATCCAAACCCCGTCTGTCTACCGCATCAAAGCCGGCGCTACTGTGATAATTGGGATTGGTGGTGTCTCACATGCCATATCCGGCCGCAACAGGCAAAAAATAAGTAGAATGAAGCGAAGGACATACACATCACAATGCAATGGACAAATCAACCCACCACAGAGGACCCTATAGGGCAGAAACATACAACACCACTTCCGCCAGCTTAGGGTGGGTGTGGCCATGGTCACAGCACACGGGGCTGGTGCTCAACAAGCGGATGCAAGCGGGTTGTGGGTCGCTTCGCCACCTCCCCAACCTGCCGGCCTTCCAAAACAAGGTGCGGGCGGTCAACACCCTCGTGACCCCCCTAGCGTTGCAAAATGTGGCCTTCGAACCGGTATCCGATGGTGACCTCGCCAAGCTTGAGGCCCTCATTCTCAAGTTTGTGTGGGGCGCCACTCGGCTTTCCCGGACCAAGGAGATTGTGTTCTCCGTCCTAGCGCTAGGCCAAAGGACCTCCCTTGTGATGCACGTGCGCTACGAGCGACGCCAGGGCCAACACCACGCGCTGGGGGATGAGATCGAAACACTTGACATCATCGATGCTCATCCCTGCCACCACCTAGCGCCGGAGGCGCCATGCTCTAGGAGGACTTGGATCAGTGCTGCTGAGTCCAGTGCGCTGCGAGCCAGGTGCAAGCCGAAGGCACTATGATGCGCCAAGGCCTCATGCCAGTGAAAGGCGTCCACCAGGCAGATGCCTGCCAGAGGGGGTACACCATGGAGAGGACCATGACCCGGCGGCCCTTCCTTGGCGAGGAGCGTGCCGTCATTGGAGACACTCGCTTCACACACGGGCGATCCACCTGAGCGTTTAGGCTGATCACGTTGAAAACAAGCTGAAAATGGTCTTTTGGACACTAACTGGGCCATAAATCGGGCTAGACGGCCTCAAAGCAGACGAAAATTATTTCATGTGATGCGCATTTGCCTTGCGCTTGCATTGAGATACTTGGATGTTGGTTTCGAGCCAAAGCATCCCCAAAACCTTTTTTTTTGACCCGCCTATTGCTTGCTGCTCATTGCTGCTCTTGATGCGTGCTGTTGTTGTTGTTGCTGTTGCCTTTGTTGCTAAAATAAGTTTCTCATTTCGGACCCCAAAAGAGGGTTGTAAAACCTCCACCCAGCTGAATGTTCAAAACTTGCAACGAGGACCCAGCTGAGTTCTTATGGTTCGCCACAACGTGGTTGAACAACGGCTCACTTTCACCTCAAAATGGACCCTAGATGGCAACATGGTGTGAGCAATACCTCATTGAACACACAATTAATCATTTCATAGCCCAATCCCTGTGGAAGAAGAGCCCTCATCACAAAGGCCTACATGACACATAGGTGATCATTGCAAACTGTCAGGCAGATCTTCCTTATAAATGGCCGAAAAACGGCCCATTTACACCTCGAAATGCACAAGGGCATGGCATCAAGGTGTGAGAGACGGCTCGTTGAACACCCATCTGCAATCATTTCATGCTCCAATCACCGTGGACGAAGAACGGCCCTTATTGGAGGCACGGACGTTACACACTGGTGAAGGTCTTAAACTTTCAGGAAGGTTGTCTTGACAATGGGCTGAAAATGGTCATTCTACAAGGCTCCAAATCACACAAAAAATGTTTCAAATGATGTCAACAATGTGTTTTTCCAAAAATGATCCTAGACCATTTCGGGTGCCTCAACAAGTGAAATGAGCCCATTTTGAGCCCATTGCAAGCCATTTTTGCCCCTCCAAAGTCACAAAATGCCTTGAAAAGGGCCTTGAAAAGGGGTTGTTTTGGGACCGAAAATGGGTCAAAAATGGGTCAAAAATGGGTCAAAAATGTGTTTTTCCAAAAAGTGATCGTAGACCACTTGGGCAGCACAAACAAGTGAAATGAGCCCTTTTTGAGCCCATTGCAAGCCATTTTGGCCCCTCCAAAGTCACAAAATGCCTCCAAAAGGGGTTGTTTTGGGACCAAAAATGGGTCGAAAAGGGGTCAAAAATGTGTTTTCCAAAAATGATCCTAGACCACTTGGGGTGCACAAACAGGTGAAATGAGCCCTTTTTGAGCCCATTGCAAGCCATTTTGGCCCCTCCAGAGTCACAAAATGCCTTGAAAATGGTCTGTTTTGGGACCAAAAATGGATCAAAAATGGATCAAAGATGTGTTTTTCCAATGATATTATTGGACTATTTGGAGTGCACAAACAAGTGGAATGAGCCCATTGTGAGCCCATGTTGAGCAACTTTGGCCCCTCTCCAGGCCGAAAGGGCCTTGAAAATGGGCGAGTTTGGGACCACAAATGGCTCAAAAACGGGTCAAAACCATGGTTTTCCGAAAATGCCCCTAGTCCAGTTGTGGTGCCCAAACGCATGAATACACCTCATTTTGAGCCCCTTTTGAGCCACTCTCATCCACCTTCTGGTGTGTACCTCATTTGTAGTTGAAGTCTCCTAGATGACGTTCCTTCCCCCACCAGCTGGGTCCCAATATTCAATCCTGGTTAGGGTTTGGATAGGGTGACAGTTGGGGTGGGTGTTAGGGTCAGGGTTGGGTGTAAGGGTAGTGTTGGGGTGCAAAGTGGACAAAATTCTTTTGCCTTCGGCAGTGCACCTGCAAGAGAGGCTAACAGTCAGCGAATCAGTCAGTTAGTCAGGCCAGCAGTCAGTTAGACGTCAGTTGGGCAAGCAGGCAGGCAGACAGAAACACACAGTTTGGGTTTTTTTTTCAGTGGCAGACTCAGTTTCAAGCAGTTTGAAGAACAGCTACTGCAGACCGTGCAGCGGTCGAGTGGTAAAGCAGTCGACCGCAGAATTTCTGGGTCAGCGGTTCGAACCCCTGTCTGCCGCCCGCATCGCCGGCGCCGGTGCTGGCGGCAAAAGTCAGCTGGCCGGGAGTCCTAGTCTGGGGTCGGCTGTATTACCATTTGGTCGCTGCTTATTCTGGCAGTCCCAGACCTCCCCACTGCTTGAATCCTTCTGACCGCAAACTTTTGAAACCCCCCCCCCCTCAAAAAAGTGATATCCAGTTTCAGGGGATAGAGGTCTGAGAATCAAAAAATCCATTGGGGGATGGTCTTATTGGGCAAAATAATGATTCTACAAGGGGTTGGACGTCAAATATCATGCCTTGGGGTATGCTACGCGAATGACCCCCAAAAAGGGGGGGTATACGACGCCCGCGCCCGCGCCCGCGCTTGATCTAACAACCTCTCTTCCAGGTGATTTTCCTTCGTGCGCCTTTGGTGCCCATGGAGCGTTGGGCGCCTTCGGCGCCCATGGACTCCTAAGGGCGGCACCTTTGACAACTAACTGTTGGCTGGAGGCCCCCTGGGGGGGGAGGGGGGGGGAGGGGGGGGGGGAGGTGTAGTTGGCGTCCTAGGACCCGCAGAGTCGCCCACCCGGGACCCCAAGTCCAGACCCCCACCCCAAAGGGCGATTTAAAACCAAACCACCAGGCCCAAGGCCAAGGCCAAACCCAAAAGTCCAAAGCCCGGGGTATAGACTCAACACCCAACGCCGCACCCCAACAAGCAACCCTCAACACCAGACTGAGAAACCCAACCAAAAAAGCCCAACTCCAATGATGACCAACCCCACAAATGGAGGAGGATAGTGAGAGGCCAAGCAAATGCAAAGACAGAAGCAGAGATGGAGAGTGGGAAGGAGCAAGCAGTACCAGGAAAGGTACCTGCGCTGATTGTCCACAGCCAAAGGGTCTGCTCCAAACTGCAGCAGCACCCGAACTGCCTCAAGATTACCAAAATTGCAGGCCCAATGCAGCGGTGTGGCCTGGTGGTGGTTCTGCAACGATGGCTCTGCCCTGCTGCCCAGCAAGAACAGCAAAGCATCCTCACTGCCTCCACTTTGGCAGACCAAATGCAGCGCCCGGTTGCCCTCATTGTCTAGGGGCTGGTTCACGTTCCCACCCTCCACCCACTCTGACATTGCAGCCATATCACCAGTCTCTGCAGCATGGGCAATGAAGCTCAAAGATGCAGATGCCATACGGCAGTGCTGCAGCTTCACACACAGAAAACGAAGGCTCTGGGTGTCTGTGTATCAGAAAAAAAGAAGCGGTGCAAGACGCAGGGTGTTTGGTAGGACTGAGCAAGTAGGGAAACAAAACTGAGTAAAACCGAGTAAGAATGAAGTAAAATTGAGAAGAAAGCTAAATCTTTTACGTACAATTACTTTTATCACAGGTACTACATTTAATATAAATGTGACTGGGAAGCAGAAATTTGGGGGAGGGGGTGGAGTGAGGAATAACAGGTTGCAACGCAACCTGCTTCCCACCAATGGTAAGTGGTAGTTTTCTTCAGGGGCACTATGTCCCCAGGTCATTTCCTGGGCACTCTTTATACTACACACAGTTCTAGTGGCGCCACACACCAGGGCACATCCTGCACACAGGTGCTTTTGTACAATGTGCATAGGTTACACTGACACAAAACGCATGCTGCCAAACCCATACCATGTCGAAGTCCCGACACCGGGGAGGTATCAAAAAGGCTACATAACCCTTACCCTCTCAGCGTCCCAGAGCAGGGAGGAATCAAATAGGGTACGTAACCACTGCTATCTCAGGGTCCCAGAGTGGAGAAGAATCAAAACGGCTACGTAACATGGCTGTCTCACAGTCCCGAAAGAGGGGGGGAATCAAAAAGGCTAATAACCCCTGCCGTCTTGGGGTCCCACACTGGGGAGGAATCAAAAAGGCTAAACACCCCCTGCTGTCTCGGGGGCTAGAGCGAAGAGGAATCTAATAGGCCACATAACCCCTACTGTCTTGGGGTCCCGAGAGCAGGGAGGAATCTAAAGGACCATGCAACCCCCGCTGTCTTGGGCCCAAAGGCCAGATATCCCCTGCTTTCTCAGGGGGGGGGGGGGGGGAAAGCAGGGAGGAATGTAAAACACCACATAACCCCTACAGTCTTGGGTCCCAAGAGTGAGGAGAAATTAAAGTGGCTACATAACCTCTGCCCTGTCCCAGTCCCCAAATTGGGGAGAAACCCCATGGCCGTATGTATATCAAGCGAGGATAAGTATTGTTGGAGTGAAGCAACAGCCATACTATTTTGATGCGATGATTGGATTGCCTGTGTTACCGGGTCATCCAGGGGGGGGGTTCAGTAGCTCAATATCCGTTGCTTCTATCTTGTGTCAGACATGTTCCAGAAAATAGATGATCTGTGGGGCATAATTAAAGCCGCTGTTGCCCCCCTATCTGCGGCCGGTTGCAAAAATTAGAGTAGCAAAGAGAGAAGTAGCTGTCGTAGTGGCACCAGTAGTGGGGCACGCTGTCACCGATGGGTGTGAGACAAATTACAGGCATCCGTGCATTGGTGCAAAGCAAAACTACCATCCCTTCCACATATGTCACCTATATTTAGGAATTTGGTAGGGGCCACTTCCCAGTGAAATCATCTAAAGGGTGCGCCTGAAAGGTGCACATGGTGGGAGTAGTCCCACTAAATGCTGGTAGTGTCCATAACCTCAATGAGTATAAGGCCTTGAAGTCACACAACTGCTGGGTCATCGAATGTTTGATTCTCCCTTGGGAAGGTAGCCACACTGTCCTCCACATTGTGACCTTGGCCACGCCCCATTCGCTCTGGGCCATACCCGCACCAGTGAAATCCATTTGGGGAGTTTGTCTTGTCAACCTCCAATTTCAGGACATACCACCCCCTCTGCACGCAGTGCACCATGTTCTGCACACCCTCACTTCAGGCAACAGTGGCAGAACACTGGTGCTTTTGGACGACTCGTTCCCGCACTGCGACACTGATTGTGCCTCAAAGGAGTGGAGTGTTCTCCCTGCGTGTACTACGGGATATAGATGGTCATGGGCTGGGCGGGCGGGACACTGACTGTCTACAAATAAAACAAGTGACTGTGAGGGAGGGAGGGGGCTTCAAGGGGCTCAAGGAGTGTTCGGAGGCACGGGAGGCGTGCGGTGCAGGACTTACATTACTACGAAGCTAGGTAACTCAAATTCTGCACACCCTCCCTGCAGGCCACACTGGCATCAACGACTCGTGTCCGCACAGACAGCCGTCACTACAGGCAAGTGCTGTCCACTTGTTGTGCAAATGCCCAATCCCCCCCTATGGGCAGGATGTGTAAGCCGTGCTTTTTGTCCTGGGTCCTTGACAGAAAGCACAGCAACATCTTGTATACACCACGCACTTTGACGACCCCGTCAACCCCCATTTCTGTAAGCATTTTGGCACCGTCAAGCAAACAACGGTGCGCTGCTTTTGGCAAGTTGTTTGGTCAGGTTGGCAGGTGGAGGCGAGTTTTAGGTTGGTCAGGGGAGGGGGGGGGGGGTCTACGCCGTTGTATTCAACCCCCCGGGCCCATTGAGCACCGTGGTTTGCACCCACCACCCGTCGTTCCCCTGCTCATCAGCACGGGAACCAAGGCATGCGGTAGACCCCCTTGGCTGGAGGATTTGATGGTTGTGGGCTGATGGACCTCGTTGGCTGGAGCACCTACTGTGTACCCTTTGTGAACCGTACTTTTGAATGGTTTGTGAACTGTACTTTTAAATGGAGAGTGGTGATCCCAACATTTTTCTCGGTTTTGAGAATTGTGCGTCGGTATTGTGCATAGGATGCGCTGCTCTAGGGCGTCGTGCACAACCCCTAGTTAGTGCACACTTTCTAGAAGTCCCACCTCGCATTGTTTTTGGGGCAAACCACAAACAAAAATGGATTCGGCACCCACCAACCCCCTCCCCCCTCCCATCTCATTCCCTAGGGCACCCGGGTTGTATGGTTTATTTTCATGGGGGCGTCCAAAGCGCCTTTTTCATTCAGAGCAGAGCTAGAGCACCTTGCTCGAACTAGTTAGACCACAATTTGTGCACTCGCTATTGCGCGATAACTAGGTTATCACGCACTTATCGCACATATTTATTGCGCACCCCCCCCCCCCTCTACAAGGTTACACACGAAGCAAAACAATGGGCAAAATTAAGGCATTGTATCGCTTTATTTGCTTACACGAATTAATCAATATCCCAGGCCTTCTCAGCCTCCAAACCCAAAAGCCCTTGTCCGAGGGTCGTCATACTCATACCATGGTGTATATGTCGCACCGACAAACTGGGTTTTATAAAAAACTAACCCTTGAAGTGTTTTTTGAGCCTCCTCTTGTGAGGCCCATGCTTATATTAGGTAGGGGTTGAAGAAAATTGAAAAATACTCCTCCATCGTTCAGCCACCTAGTGGGGAACCAACTTGAGTCACTGCATGCTTTGGAAAACTTTGTGGTCAACATTGCGGTGGCATTCCACCTAGGCCAAGGCTTCTTGATGCTCCAAAGGGCATACAAACCCTCAATGCATTGCACCATCACATGCACAACAAACCACAAGGGAGGCCCAGTAGGGGTCCTCACCATGGGAATATGCATTTTGAGGGCATTAAGGAATGCCCTCTGAAAGGGGGGGGGGGGGCTTTGATTAAGGGTAGATCCAAAATTTTCTCCGAAGGGAGACGTTCCCGAACACGAATTGTTGAGGTCTCATCCTTGAGGGCCGGTTTTAGTGTCTTCGGAGTTGCAAGAGCCTGGGCTTTACCACGGGTTCCTCGGGGTAGGGCTTCTACAGTGGATTCAACATGCTTTGCAACAGATTAAGGATTTGGCATGCTGCGCGTTGGTAGTTACCAGGGTGCATTTCAAGGGGAAATCTTCTCAGCAACACCCCACAGCTTGAGGTGGACTCCACACCAATTTGTTCAACAATGGCAAAGGGGTCGTGGCACAACCAACAGCTTGAGCATTGACCCCCCATGCTTGCATCCCCTTCCCATCGCGAGTCAAAGTGAAAATGCAAGTTAAAAAATAGTTTTGTAAATGGAGGTGGCATCCTCCACATCCTTGACCCCTTGATTTGGGTTTGCAAATGGATGAAGATTCCTTAGAAATGCTTGCTCATCCCCACCATCCATGCAAAACTATGAGGCCCATAGCTTGACTTAGGATGCATACTTTGGTCCCCCCAAAACATTGACCCTTACATCGACAAAGATCGAATATGCCTTTCAAAGATTAGTAGCATCCACAGTGATTCCAACAATGCTGCTAGGAGAATACCCAATATAATTAAGCCGTGCCAAGAACAAAATGCACAATCGATTGCAGGGGCAAATGAGCAACTATCCTATTTTGACTTGTGGTTGACTTCACAATCCTAGTTTGAGGAGAGTACAACATTACCCTTTCTGTAACCGTCCTAAGGTCCCGTTGGGTACAGCACCATGGCATCCACAGTAGGCCACGTTGCCAAAGATGCATGCTCCAAGTCATGCGCAATAGGCTCAAGGCCTCCTGCTCCTAAGCTGCAAGAGCAAGTTGGCCAACAGATGTAGTCGCAGGGAGTATTGTGCAACAACCACCGCTCAAGCAAACGTGCCCCTTGGTGTTGATGATGCACTAGAGGGCAAATACCCAAAAGAACACGAGTTCTCAACTACCTTCAACCACTGCCGCGGGCCTTTGGGGCACTCCAATGCTCTATACCGCCAGAAGTTGAGTGCATTTAGAGCGCTAAGGGCATTGTTGACGGCAACATCAATGCAAATAGAAATAGTTTACAGGGGGTAGGAGTCAGTGAACTGCTTTATATGCGTAGTCTTAGGCGCTATAACCCCCACCATAACACCCGTGATAACTCACTTAGAGCGCACTAACCAAGCGCGATAACAAATTAGAGCATCTAGTTAGAGCGCGATAACCCTTGCAATAACGTGCTTATCGTGGGTCAAAGCATAATGTCATGCGAGCCCTGTGGTCTACAGGGATGCCCCTTGCATGGATAAATGGTAGGTTGCTGATTCACATTGCCACCCTCTTGCTTTGCATCGTGCAAGAACCACAAGACAGTGGCACAACACCAGCGACCATAGGGACGGCATGGAAGAAATGGAGGATGATTGGGAAGAGCCCCCCCCCCCCCTCCTGCCCCTTGTGAGGCTTTCAACAGACATAGGCGATGAGGACAACATTCATAAACAAAAAGCCACTTGCTCCCTTTGCATCTTTTCTTCATAGATTCCATTTGAAAAGAGTATTGCCTTGCTGAGGGCTCGAGGTGTTGGCAACGTCCTAGTCAAGTTGCGGCTCGGTTGCAAGGAAACCAGGTTAGCCATTGAGCACACACTAGGGCAATAAGCTGCCACTGCCATTAGGGGACAATGGGGTAGGCCACTAGAAGTGTAAAAAAGAACACCCCACTTGTACCCCTGCCATCGTAAGGCGCCATGCAATGGACGTGTGTTGAAGAGGACATGGGCTTGGGTTGTAGCCTGGCATGCACAACCTTATGCACGGGACTCCTTGTGCACAAGGGTGTGGCACTTCTTGTCCTAGATGGAGGGGTCGAGCACCTTGTGAACAGGAACCGTTGTGCAAAAGGATGTGGCACTTCTGGTCCTGGATGGAGGGGTTGAGCACACCGCCACCCTCCACCCAAAAGGCACCAGCACTGAATTGACCAACACAAGCAATCAATGCAATGGGGACACCTTCCTTCATGTGCGGATGAAACCCATCGCCTCATTGTCGCGAGGACGAACAATTAGAATTTAACACCATGTAAACCACTATGGTGCCACAACTTTGCATCACCTAGTTAGCTCTAAAACTGGGCCTACAAAGGGGCCTTTGCTAGCTGAATCACGAGATTTTTTCGGGTACTCTAGCCCCTCAAGGTGGGATCAACGGCGCTCACAGTTCTCAAATGCATTCATTGTTGGTGTTGCTCCCGGTCTAGTGGAGGGGTCTAGCTTGAAGTGCTAGCACGCACTCGGCCAACCCAGACCCATAGCTTACCCATATGTACAACCCCTGCAAATCCTGTGACTGTGACCACCTAACACGGATTCCTACGTGCAATGTTTACCCTTCTTCCTCTTACGCTCAGTCCGCCCCTACCTATCACTAACGTCCGTGCTATATTAACAGTCATCATGGAGTAGGACCTGTTCCATTGGGGGCTTGCCCGCAGCTAGATCGGGTAACTCTCAAGTTCTCACATACATTGGCGATGGGTGGAAGCTTTCAGTCATGCGTTCAAGACCCAGTCTTTTCCAAATGGCATCCGGTGGTTTTCTTGAAAACAGGTTACACACCCACCAATGTGGTCCTCCGTGACAATCAGTCCACAACATTGTTGTATATCATCATCACATGAACGTCGCCTCAATGCGTTATGGTCATTTATTGGCTGTTTGGGTTGTTGCCTCATAGGCTGAAGCACCCGAATGTACATGATTAAATATCGAATTCCGTGAAATCCAATGCAACCCGTGGTGACGGAGTGTCCAAGTGATGAACAAGTGGTATGATTTGACGCTCTGGCGTCCCACACACTGACCCGGGTGTGGTGTTCAAAGTCCACAAAGGACTGTGCATGCGCCCTTGCCCTGCCAACTGATGGACTAGATCTTTCTCAATCAAACCAGATCGGGATGGTACGTGATGAACTGTAACATGAGTCCCATACACGTTCAAAAGGTCCGAAATTTGTTTCCACAAATCGGTATGTATGATTGGACCCGTTGTGGTCCTCCATTCGTTTTTCTGCCATTTTGTTGGCTTGTCCGTTGCAGCTGTCTACAATGTATTTTGAGTCACATAATGCAGAGGCTAGCTTAAGCATGGTGACCTCATTGAGAGCCGCGAGCACTGCCTTCAATTCCGCACGACCTATTGTTTGTAGCTCACCCACTGGCAAAAACTCTGACACGTTTCATTTCCGGTCTTGCAGGAGAATACACACCATATCCCCCGACCCAAGAGCTTCCCATCTGAGGCGTGTCCGACGATCCGTCTGTCCATATTGTTTCTCTTCCCTCCTGGTGCAGTGAGTGACGAAATACCCAAATTCTCTCTGCATGCCCAAGTTTGCGAAGCGCACGGCGATGTGCCCTCTATTGTTCTGGACCAGTCTGTGACACTGATGTGACAAAGATGGACGAGTCCGAGTCCGTGACACTGGTGTGCACAGCCACCGGGCCGTCTATGCAAAACAATCATAAATTGGCGTACCTCTCCCCTATTAACACTGAGACCCAGGAGGTCAGCCCAAGACTACAGGATGCAGTGCCAAACCCTCACAAAGTGTGATACATTGACAAGCCTATGCGATAGCCGGGATAACCCCCCCCCCCAAAATGTATACCCCCCCCAATATTTATCCCCCCCCAATATTTATACCCCCTAGGCTTATTGCGCGTTTTGCCAAAATCTGTACCCCCTTCAGCCCTGCACAAGGAAACACAACACGAACAAATCCAGGGTCCAATCTCAACACCACTGCAATGGTCACTCACTTGAAGAAGGCGGTGATTGTGGTTTGCTTCTTGACATTCGAAACACTGCTGGAGGCATGGGCCACAGCAGCAGAAGCACAGCTCCGAATGACAAGCGACAAAGATTATGCAGCACCTCCCCCCCAAAATTTATACCCCCCCAATATTTATACCCCCCTGGCCTTATTGGGCGTTCTGCCGAAATGTATACCCCGGGGTATACATTTTGGGGGGGGGGGTTTCGTCATTTACGAAAAATCGTCTAGTTGTGAAATTGTTTTTTTGCGGCAAATGCGTGCAATTTTTTTTTGCGGTAACTCGTGTAAATTGTAAAAAAAATTGAATTTTTTTTTGCGGTAAGGGCGTGTTATTTTTTTTTGCGGTAAGTCGTGTAAATTATAAAAAAATTGAAAAATTGAAAGAAATGCAACCTTTGCAATACATGCACAATATGTACAGCTGCTGGTTCCGTATGGCACCCCATAGCGACCTTAACGATGGGACGCCGGGTCCATCCTGATAGGGCCATGGGGGGATTGTGTATAAAGTCTAATGTCTGATGTGGCATGTTGCTTTTGCACTGTATACAACAAGATGTGTGATATGTCTCATATAGATCTGATGCTTGGAGGAAGGGGGGGTGTCCAAATGGGGGTGCAAAAAGTTGATGCCCCCCACCCCATAGGTCCCCTTAGGCCTCGATAGGTCCCCATAGGTGCCAATGGGTCCCCAAAGGTCCCCATAGGCCCCCATAGGTCCCCATAGGGGCCGATAGGTCCCCATAGGCCCCCATAGGTACCCATAGACCCCCAGAGGTACCAATAGGTGCCAATGGGTCCCCAAATGTCCCCATAGATGCCAGTGAGTCCCCATAGGCCCCCATAGGTCCCCATAGGTGCCCGGAGGTGGCAACAGGTCACCATAGGTCCCCACAAGCCCCCATAGGTCCCCATAGGCCACGATAGGTCCCCATAGGTCCCCATAGGTCCGCACAGGCCCCCATAAGTCCCCATAGGCCTCCAGAGGTCCCCATAGGCCCCCATAGGCCCCCATAGGCCCCCATAGGCCCCCATAGGCCCCCATAGGTCCCCATAGGCCCCCATAGGTCCCCGCAGGTCCCCATAGGTCCCCACAAGCCCCGATAGGTCCCCATAGGCCCCCATAGGTCCCCATAGGCCCCCATAGGCCCCCATAGGCCCCCATAGGCCCCCATAGGCCCCCATAGGTCCCCATAGGCCCCCATAGGTCCCCGCAGGTCCCCATAGGTCCCCACAAGCCCCGATAGGTCCCCATAGGCCCCCATAGGTCCCCATAGGACCCCACAGGCCCTCATAGGTCCCGATAGGCCCCCATAGGTCCCCATAGGACCCCACAGGCCCTCATAGGTCCCGATAGGTCCCCATAGGTCCCCATAGGTCCCCATAGGCCCCCATAGGTCCCCATAGGTTCCCACACGTCCCCAAAGGTCCCCACAGGTCCCCATAGGTCCCCACAGGCCCCCATAGGTCCATAGGGCGCTTCAACGGCCTGCACAGCACGATTACCACCTCAAAGAGGGGGTAGGAACGACCATTTTTGAGCTGCCCAGGCTGGAAAACTACATAAGCAGGTTGTGCCCCAACCCTTGGGAAGCCCCCCCCCCCCCCGACACCCAAATAGGGTGAAAAATACATAAACAGGGGCTAAAATATGCTTTACATAGGATATTTGATCATTTTGGATTGTCAGAGTATCAAAAAGATCAGTTTCGGAAATTTCCATTTTTGAGCGGCCAAGGCTGGAAAACTGCATCAGCAGGTTGTGCCCCGGCCCCCTTGGGAGCCCCCCCTCACCCCAAAACACCCAAATAGGGTGAAAAACACATAAAGAGGGGCGAAAACATGCTTCACATAGGATATTTGATCATTTTGGATGGTAAGAATATTAAAAAAATCAGTCTTGGAAACTTCCATTTTTGAGTTGCCCATGCTGGTAAACTACATGAGCAGGTTGTGCCCTAGACCCCTTGGGAGCCCCCCCCCCCCCCCAACACCCAAATAGGGTGAAAAGCACATTCAGAGGGGCTAAAACATGCTTTACATAGCAGGTTTCATCATTGTGAGTGGTCACAATATCAAAAAAATGTTTTGCAAAATTTTTGATTTTTGACCTGTAGAGGGTGGAAAGTTGCTTGTGCACACACCAAATGCCATTGAACCACCTACAACCAGCAATTTCGAAGCCTTTGGGGAGCCCATACCTCGGGCCATATGGGCCCAGTGGCCACTACGTGGGTCCCCATGGGCGCTCAAGTACCCGTATTGTCACCAAATGATCACCCAAACCCAACCTAGGGGCAACGGAAGGGTTTCGGAGAAAGTCGAGATGTGAAGAAGTTTTCAGGTGCTACTAAATAGCCCACACAACAACAATTTTGGGGCGCCCGTAGGGCCCATGGCACGGGCTACATAGGCCTAGCGGCCACTACGTGGCCACAGGTGGGCACATCGCCTACATGCATGCATGTTCAATAAAATTGGTAATTGCTTCTTGGCGGTAAGGTCGTGTAATTTTTCTATTTTTGCGGTAAACGCGTGTAGGAAAAAATCGTCACGTCGTGTAATTTTTTTTTTTGCGGTAAGTCGTGCAATTTTTTTTTGCGGTAAATACGTGTAACAAAAAAATTGTCTAGTCGTGTAATTTTTTTTTGCGGTAAGTCGTGTAAGCCGGCTTACACGACTTACCGCAAAAAAAATTACACGACTGGATGATTTTTTTGTTACACGCATTTACCGCAAAAAAAAATTACACGAATTACAACATACACCATTCCAACTCACCTGTCTGGCACACCACAGTAGCAACCCCTGGGAGGTTGACAGGGTTTTCTCGTGATCCTTTGCTATGCTGTGCACAAGTGTTTTCGAGCACTTGGAGATAGTATCCCAGACAAGCAACAAAAATTTACAATTCAATAAAGCGTGATACACCGTCTCCACATCGCCACACAAGGCACAGTTGGCTTGTCATGGTAACCAAGACTTCAACTTGTCCCCTACCTTGAGGTTTGCGCACAAATCCTCCCTGATGCACTCTTTACTGGATTGCGGCAAAACCGGCCTTTTAAAAGAGCGCCATACCTCCACACGTTGACGTCCTCATGTCTCTTGTGCTACCGGGATGATTGGAAAAAAGGCTTTTGGGGAATTTTGTAGGATTACAGAAGCCCACCTCGTCGGAGGTGGGTCGGCTTGAGTCGCAGCCAATAGCTATGCGTGCGAAGAGTAGCTGAAATGAAAAGATGGAGGAATGAACCCCAATTTCCAAGGACTTTGCAGGAAATAACACGATACAACCAATCGTTCTTGTACGATGCGGTAGGAATAGTACGAGTACCGTTACACATTAATGCACAGGGCACTATGGTGCAGTGGGGTTTACCCCACAGTCACGTGTTCATTGACCGCTCGAGGTAAAACAAGGCCTGAGGTGAGACCATGCCTTACAAGACACACTTATCATATTAAGCGAACCCCATGGTACCAAACCCAGTTATAAAGTAGGCAAAGGTGCCACATCCAACGATAAACCCACCGAGTCCGCCCAGGATTCAAATGTCTGTACGCACTGAGAGGCAAAATGATGTGGTTTACTCAAAGAGCAGGAACAATGATGAATGATGAAAGAGCAAGACATTTTTGGGCAAGACAAGGTCAAAGCCCCCTTTCCCATATGGCTGGCCAAACTCGGTCAGGGTCATTCCCCGGGAATCTATCCCAAAAGCCATCTCCACCACGGCATTCATTTGCCGGACAATGTGTTTAGGCGGGAAACGTACCCTGGCCGGTAGGATCCACACTGGATAAATCCACGACTTCAAAAAATCAACTTTTTCGGCCCCTGTCGGATCCAAATCCCTAGCAGTTTGTGCCCTAAGAAATGACCTTGAAAATGCCAAAGAATAAATGTCCTTTTCTGTTACCTTCCCAATCATGACCCCCAGATACCTAATCTTGCCGCCAGCTTCAGCCCTAGACACCGGTTGAAACCCTTCAATAGGACTTTGGATTTTGAAGTGTTGTTGCGTAGTCCCGTGTGAAGACCCAACGCATTCAGAGCATGTATTGTTTCCTGCAACAGGAACTCTGCATCTTCCGGTGAACAACCTATGTAGATCATCCAGTCATCAACATACATACGCACATGGAGTCCTAGATGGATCGTCTGCAAAAGTGGAATTACTGTTGACGCCAATGAAACACACGGTGCAAGGGAGAATGGATCTCCTTGTCGGATTCCTGCTCGGGGGGTCCACAACATCTTTGGCACCACCATCCCTTGGATGCAAAATGCCACGTGAGATTGCAACTGCCGTGTCATCAAAGAAACCATACCCGTTGACAATGCGGTTAATTGAAACATTACCTGGGCCTGTTCAAATGTGATTGTGTTATAGGCCTTTTCAAAGTCCACCAACACTAAAAAACCTTCCGAGACCGAGTCCCAAAAAGCTTCCACAATGATGCAAATTTTGGTACATGCCACTACCCTTTACAAACCCTGCTTGCTGCGGAGGAACCAACTATCCAAAAACATTCTGCAACTGCAACAAAAGGATACTGGATATCCACTTTAGCAAGACATTCACTATGGTTAGGGGCCGCAGTTCCAAAATAGAGTCAGTTAGGTTCCCCTTGGGAATGTTGATCTCGACTCCCATGGACCACGCGCTATATAGGAGACCCCCCCCCAATGGAGAGGAGTCGGTGTGGTGCATCACAGGTACAAAAAAAGATTCGAAGGTCTTATATAGCTTGGCAGAGACCCCATCCAGCCCCGGCAATGGGCCGTACTTTTGTGGGTCCAACGCCGTGTGAACCAATGTCACGTTTGCTGGTTTCAAAAATAGAGGTAGACTGGATTTCACCTTCCTAAAGGGCAGAAACTTACTCAAACAGTCAGCTAGTTTTGATGTCCGCACTCGTGAAGGCTCGCTTATTGAATCCCAATGTTCTTTGAGACAATGTGCAATCGCCTTCCCGGTGAGATGCACCTGGTCATAATAATCCCGCAATGACGGAATCTGTTCCCCCCCTTGCAACTCTGGCATGAGGCTAGAGTTCACTAGATGTCCTGTGTGTTTTGCGCCTTCTGCTTTGGTGTGACCTCGTCCGAAGCTTGACTCAACTCCATATTCAATTGGGCCCGCACCACTGACCCATGGTGTACCCGATTGTCATACTGTGCCCACGCTGCGAGCATCGAATACGCCACCCCTTCCGTCCGCGGATAGAATCCCAGCTCCGCCAGTAAATGTTTCCCCTACTAAAACACGTACCGTGTTGTGGACAAAGGTAAACATGCCATTGCCCACGAGGTATTGTGGGCTGAATACAATAGGCGATGAAGCGATACATCTCCACTCAAAATCCGCTGTGCCATCTCCCAAGACTCTATGTGTATTGGCAGCTGTTCGAGGCGCTCAAAAATATCCGAAACCACACTGCAATTGGCCAAGAACTGCAATGGCGTGCGGAACCGGCATTTGCCCTCTATAGCAATGGCCGGTGCAAACCAAGCCAATACCAACCCGTGATACGCCCGTGTGTCCGGTTTTTTGGGACATATGGAGTTCACATATTGCAGCAGTGTCGGGCGGCCAAAATCCTATGGATGCGTTGTTCTCCGCCACTCTCCAACTCTGTTTGATCGGCTTGTCCCGGAAAACCCCAAGTCCACCCTTACCGCTACTCCAAGGACTTTTCTTGGTCATCTAGCGGGGAGAGGACCTCTGACCAGCAATGTAACGTAGTGTCTAGTAGCAATTGAAAATCCAAGTCCCATCGTGCCAGCATCGACGAAGAATCCTCCAATGGTGGGTGTAGAGCCTCTAAAGTAGGGAACAACAGTGAGTTGTGGTCGCATAATGTCAAAAAATGACCTTTAAAAGAGGCAGCACGTTGCAGCAAGAGGCGCAAGTACCAGTAGCATTCGTTTGCTTGATCACTAAAGTGTGCAACCAAATAGTCAATCGTTGATCAGATTTATCCATCACTTCCGCAATCAGTTCGCGCGGCTTCAACTGATTGTAGCGCAAAACACACCACTGTTTGGACAGAATGAGGGTCACCCCCCTCCCCCCCCCCCCACCTGTCCGTGGTGATCGTGCCACCAACACGCCTACGGTCCCTTTCTTTGAGAAGCCCATCAAGAGAGGCAATGTCCTCTAGAGACAAAAAAAAGAGGCCCCTGTACGCTTAAGAGTTCAACGTCGTGGGTACGCATTAACGTCAATAGGATATTGATCCTATTTCGCTTCTTCTTCAGGACTTGTAACTTCAATCTCATTCCATTGGCGTTGAAGGTTGCACCCTTGTAGCCGCGGATTATTGGTGGGGTCGTCATGACTCCTCGTCAACCCTCCTCTTCTTCCGGTACACCGGACTTCAAACCCCTGTGTACACCGGATTTCGTTCCGCTGTCGGGCGGGCAGTCTGAGACGGTTTGTATTTAGGAGACTATCAGAAGTGGTATTCAGCTTCAGTGATGATCGTTGGTTGCTGCGTCCCATTGCAAGAAGTTAGAACCTTACAGGCAAGGTCCTTCACTTTCTGACCTTGTATTTTCCAAGTGCTTGTGCTAAGTGTGCCCACAAACTAGCTCATTGTCTTAATGACCTCTTTTGCAAGATCCCATTCGGTGAACAACTGTTTTATCTGTGTTTCCTTCCAATATGGAGATGTCCCCGTTAAATAACAAGTCTCCACAAACGTCCAGTCCTTCATCTCCTCCAATTTCGTGGAATCCATCTCATTGATCCGCTCACCCATCAACTCTAGCTTTCCATTCAAAACCGGAGCCATTAACTTCGGCAAGGCCTCCAGAAATTGCTTCTTTCCAGCATGACTGAGATCAATCCGCACTTTGTTGTAAGACACCAGCTGCGCTACCATTAAACCCGACATGAGGACAGTCCCGCCCTCCTAAAATTCGCTCATAATATGGCCAAACAAATACGGAGCTACCTCCGGTCGTCATTCCTTGTTCACCCACAATTCGACGATATCCGGAAAATAATCAAATTCACCTTCGTACCACGGCAACCTCTGGATGGCAAACCCCTCCTTGTCCCCAAAGGGTTCCACGATAGGCTCAATTTTGTCCTCCGCCAACTGAGCAAACACATACGTGGTATTTGGTGTGTCACTGCCCAAAACTTCATAACCACTCGTCTCGTCGAGCGAGAGGAGCTGGTAAAGCTCTTGCAGCCATGCAGTGTGAGCCTGTACCACATAAATGTCATGTAGCAGTTTCGGATCGTGAAACAACTCCGAAGATGGTGTCACCCGTCTCTGAAATACCTTTTTGGTCCGCATTACGAAACGTTTCACAGGGCCCGTGCTCTAAGGTGTAAAGCGCAAGTTCCAAGCATACGAAGTTGTCTGCATTTCGGCCGAAACCATTGCTTTGTTGGTGACCATCAGTGATGCCGGTTTCAGCTAAAATTGCTTTGCAAGTTCCTTGTTGTGCTCCAGCACCTGGCGCTTCTCTATATCAAGAACCACCACATGCGCGGCCGCCCAATTTTTTCCCAACGGCTCAATCAATCGTGCAACTCCTTTCAATGTCTTTTCAAGGTCCCCGTGGACAGTCACCCATAGTGCCTCCGTCTCCTCCCCACGAAAAAGCCCATGAGCCTGCTCTGGAGTTTTAACGGCATCAATGGAGGTTGGACGGATGGAGAAGCCCGTATTCAAATGAAAAGGGGTTGACAAATATCTGTACTCCTGTACAATGAATTCTTGGTCATTAAGTTCAAAGAAGCACGCAAGTGGCAGACTATTGTTTTCCGAAAGGATCGCCTTGTCGGGAGTTGCATGTTCGGAGACAAAGTCTTTTACGCTCATCCGGTCAAGGAACAGGTCCTCCCCTTCAATAGTGGATCCACCAGATCTCAGGCCCCGCTAGCAGACAACACAGGTGATAGAGCTCGGTGCTGCAGTACTGCAGCGCTAGATAGTCGAACATCAGCATTGCCGCTGTCAACGCGCCACTGCAGATGTCGGTGTCCACGTTCACAATTCCTAGGCGTCGATAGCCCGGGCATGCATGGCAAAGAAGACACTGAAAAAAAAGATACTCAAAAAGTTTCCAAGTGGCCAGGAGTGCCGGCGCTACGAGGCAACTGGGTGTGGCGTGCTGGCTAGATGGTGGTTTCTCACTTTGTGATGGTTTGTGAGTAGCTATGAGACTGAACAGAAGGGAACAACCTGGTGGCAGAACGGGTTGTGAAAAGCGGTGCTTGCAACACCGCAATAGCCTCCTCATCCAGGAGGAGCACACAGCACGCCACTGGCTTGCACGGCACATTGAGGCTCACTCGGGATAGTGGCCTTGCTGGCGGTGGGGCCGAGATGGATGTAATGTAAAAAGGGTGCATGCAACAACCCTGCTCAACTTACTTGTCTGCTTGTTCATTCCCAAAGATGCCCTGGTGCCATGGGCACCACGCCCATTGGAAGAGGGGCGGGGTGGAATCTATCACTTGCAATAATGCTTCCCACATCATGGACGCAGGTATTGGGCCTTTTGGCCAACAACAACCATTGCGTCGCCACTAATAGGTCTCTCCTTGTTCTCTGTCTAGGACACACTTGGAGTCCCAGAAAATTACACTGCGTTGGGTCACTTTCAAAATAGCTGCAATAGCAACCCCCGGTTCGATTTGCTATTGTCTGGGTGTTCATCTTCCTCAAGGGTGGATGGTGAATTTTGAGTTGACGGAGAAACAACAGGCATATCCCCCAACATATCCCATTTTCCAATGCATTTGGCTGAGCCATCGAAGAAAAAGGTATGCCACCCCTCCCGGAGGTAGGTGTGCACCACAAATTTCACTTGTTCATTCTATCACTGACACCTTGTGGGCCTCTCGCCTCTGCCTTTTGACATCGGTGGATTTGTCGGGCATTATGTTGGGGTTATATTGTCGCCAGTAGATATGCTGTTGGGGAACAATCCCTTCTAGTAGGAAAAAGAGCAAGGCTCCGTGGAAGTCTAGTCGAGCTACAGAGTGGTGCTGCCAAGGCTCCCATCGAATGGCCACGCTAATCCCCTCCCCCCTTTTCAACGAATTCATCAATGTTAGGCATGGCCCCCATGGATGCTACGCATCGGACGCCCAAGTGCGTGTGGCGTGCACACACGAGCACCAAGCTCGGCGTCGTTCGAACTGTTTGTGCGATGGGTACCTGCACCCAGAGCCCTACATGTGCCACCCCAACAAACACGACGGCATAGCTTGCCAAACATGCGTGAAAAACCGACAGCATTTAACGGCATGCCTCACCGTTTCCTCCTTTCCGCATACGGGGCACTCTTTGGTTTGTACCTAGGGGAAGAGGCGGACACTAACCTTGAGTTTACACCACATGCTCTCATAGATGAAATCTTGCACGGAGGGAGGCACCGGGGCGCTCCAACACAGAGACCATGCGTTGGGATCCAAGCAGAGCGTTGCACGTTTGGATAGAGCCCCAAGGTCCAAGCAGTGCGTTTTGGCCCATGTTCCCGCCCACACTGACGGCACAGACCAATCACTGAGCGGGAGTGCTTGGTAGGCGTAGACACCTAATGAGCATTTCCTCTACCACAAAGGCGGGAAATGTTTGATAAGTGGATGGGGAGGCTGGCCGGCTTGATTAAAGACATGTTAGACTTTGTGTACTTGTGCCTGAATTCGGGTTGAATTGAAATATGTGACCATATTCATTGGTGAAAAGGCACTAGTGCCATAGCAGGGCTTCCACAACGCAGCCTGTTGAATGGACGAGAACATAATGCCGCGCCAGAGAGACAACTTTTAAGCATTAGGTATGAAACCCATTGCTACCTGTGGGACGCCCCCTAGGCATAACCATATTGGTCCAGAGGACCGTGGAAGGACACCATATCGAGGATGAAATTGGTCAAAATAAGCTCACACATGACACCGGAAAAGTAACTGATGTGGGACAAACGGAACATGGGCGAGTGCCCCTTGGGCATGCGGCGAGGTCCCAGGATGGGGGAGCTTGTAGCCTCCATTTTCCTTCCGTTGGGACAGCTGGTGACAAGAAATTCCCGAGCCGTCAAAGCCGAACACAACATGGTACACTTCGCGCAAGGCCGAGATACCGCCCGGTCCACACACAGGTTGTCAAGAGGAGTGTCCGGAGGACACACACCTTCCACAGTTGTACTTGTGCGCATCAGTGGGACCAAGATTGGAGATTGCACGCGCTCCGCGGAAGGCTTCTTGGTGAGGGCCCAAATTGGCTTCTTTGATGGATATGTGTCCAATTTCAACCCCCAAGTACTTCATCTACTAGTGTAGTTGAAGCCCGATGTCCTTAAGTTGGGCTACGAGGGTTGGCCGTGTGTCTCCCTTCACAACAGAAGCCGATTTACCTAGACTCATGTGCACACTAGCAATGGCAGAAAAGCATCGTAGATGGTGCATGACAAAAGCAATGGCTGTGGTCATGCACCGTGGCAACATAGTGACTAGAAGGTCATCCACGTGGAGACGAACACCCACTCATCCTAGGGTATGGTTGGGGGGAAACATCACAAAACACGCACAAAAAGAGAAGAACAGGGGTGGTCTTCCTGGCGTATTCTAGCCCCTAGCCGAAAAACATGCTCTTTACTTACAGTGCTTCCCACAAGAAAAAAATAGGCAGGCATAAGAGAAGACAATAATAACTCTACAAAACCTTGCAAAAGCCGGATGAAAATCACTACGGCCGGAATGAGGTTTTGGGAGAGGGCAGGAAAGGCATTGCTATAGTCTACAATGAGGAGCGCCATTGTGCCTTTTGTGGTCCATCCCCCTTACCCATTCCATGTGTGTTGCATCCTATGCCGATGGGTGAGGAGGAGCACTGTCAAGATCCACTTTTTGGTAAGCTACCGCATTGCTATCGGTCTCAACTTGGAACCATCCGTAGCCTTTGGTGGGGCACTTGCCATATTGTTCTTGAGAAATTGTTGGGGTTGGGAACATCATTCCCCACCCACGCAAAATGGCAAATGGCCATATGGATCTAGGGACAGGCGCACCACAAATTTATCCCCACAAGTGAAAATCTGTTCACCAACACACCTACCTCTCACCAACACCGTACACCAAAATTTCTACCCGTCATGAACCTTCTCAACCCCTAAACCTTGTTGCCCCCTCCCCCCCATATTGCCCCCCGCTTCGCCACCTCGTCAGAAATTCAGTCAAGTTGTGGGGGCTGCCCCGCCTACCATGCCCCAGCATGGCCAATCACAGGCCCACAAAAGGGGCGCCGGGTTCCCAACACTCCAACGCGCTGCTACTCCCCTTGCCTTGATCCCTTCTCGCTCATACATCACTTGTCCACAGCGTACTCCATCCCATGTTGACATGTTGCCACTCTCTCTGCGGTTCTAAGGGGCGCGCCTACCCCCTTCCCTCGTGCCTCCCTCCCCATATTCCACACCTTCTTGTTCAACCCGCTCATCCAAACCTCGCTTGCCCTCTTGCCCCCCGCCTCCTTGCGTACGACACGGTCGCTTAGCCTGTTTGCCTCCCTTGTCTCCAATTGCCCTCGTTAGCCAACTTTGGGGTTTGCAATTGCTGGTCAAATTTCATTGGCTCAATTCTCTTCTCCTTTGTTTCCACGCCATGTCATGTGAGGATCCCTATGGCTACTTGGGTTAGGCTAACGGGGTCCTCCACATTTTGCTTGCGTAGCACCCTAGCATTGCTTTTGCAACGCCCTTGCCTTGCCCGTTGCCACGTCCTTCCCATCTTTTCCACATTGTCGGCCTGTCCGTGCTCATCCACCCATGTGTGGATCCACCACATGTCCACACTGTCATCCCACTATCCCCCTTTTGGATCCGCGGCCCGGACTACGGGTTTGCCCGGCACCCAGTGCACAATGTTGCAGTCCACTGACCCCAAATTGCCACTCAATCGTCACACACTCAAGGCACCGCGTACCTCACAGTGTGCATGTGGCTGTGCTCAAAGTGGTACTGGGTGATTGTGTTCGGGTTGGGCGGCCAAGCCCTCTGCGTAACGTACAAGGGGCGTGACACACAGAAGTAGCCATCTCCGTTGCCTATCAAGGAACACGTACTAGCACACAAATAGGGTAGGGAGCGCACTGACCCCTGTTTCATTCCCTCTCGCGTGTTGCCATTGCCACGGTTTTTTGCCTTGATCTTTGCCGCAGCAACTGTGCGGCCACCCGTGTGGTCGTTGTCTTTTTCGTTGTAGTTGGAT
Organism: Eutreptiella sp. 'Long Island Sound 2002'; assembly: GCA_964036045.1. Taxonomy (NCBI): domain Eukaryota; phylum Euglenozoa; class Euglenophyceae; order Eutreptiales; family Eutreptiaceae; genus Eutreptiella; species Eutreptiella sp. 'Long Island Sound 2002'. The sequence goes on from OZ038379.1 coordinate 113,811,836, forward strand.
CCCACAAAGGGAGGTGTCTTCTTCTTCTTCATCTCCTTCTTCTACTTCTTCCTCTGCCTCTTTTGCCTTTGCTTCTTCTACTTGACCTTGCTCTTGTTCCTACTTGTCCCGAGGATCGCGACCTGGCCGCCGCGCCTTGGCGGTAACATGTTCGGCAACTCCATCGTTGGATACCTGCGTCACTATAGGCATCAACGGGTTCCCAAGTTGCGTTTTGGTTTGTATTGCTGGCGTACAATACCATTACCACAATTTGCTACTCGTGCCAAAGTAACACCGCGGGCAACATTTATCTCCAATGCTACTCCAGGAGGGCACGGCCTTGGCGGGCATCTCAAAAACACCGCCCACGGACCCTTGTGGGCAAGTGGGCAGCAGTTTGAAAAAAGGGTGTTTTTCCCCCGTTTTTGGCTGTTCTTTGTGGTTTTTTGGAGGAAAATATTGTTTTTGTCCTTCACTGTGACCTCAAATGCATTTTCCAGGACAAATAAAAGGTTTTTAAAAGCACAGGATGGTGTCACTCAACAGCTCAACCAAACAACAACACAAAACAGAAAGAAAATACTGTGTGGCTGATTGGTTGCTTCGGCCTTGTGACCCAAAGTGGTGTTTTCCCACTATTTTCAATCGTTAGTGTGGTGTCTGCTGCTAATCGTGCATTGACACATTCATGTATCAAGGCAATCAACGTGTTTTTTAGGTGGGTTTACCCAAGGGCTGCCGGCTGAACGTTATCATCTAGCTCATGGTTATTTCCGTTTGCGTTATTATTTCCTGTTGTGCTCTGGATGGTCACTGTTATTTCCCACCACGGCACGCTAGCGCACTTGAGGCGTACCATCTAGCCAAACCTTCTGTAGCCCCATTTGGGGATGGGTTCTACAAGCGAGGCACGACATGACGCCGTTCTCGAAATGCACCGAGGCGCGGCCCACCTTCCATTGGGGATTGAACCGGCGCTTGACCTGCTTTTTCCTTGGTCGCGGTGACATTCGCGGTTTTGGAGCACACACCTTGCAGGCTACCTCCACATGATAAGGACTGTGCATGCGACATGCACCCCGTGCTTGCATGACTTGCAGGGCCGCATGGCATCCCCTGGTGGGGAGTTGCACACACGACACACACGGCGGAAGCATTTGGCCCCTTGTGTGCACAGTGCATGCACCTGTTGGCCACAGCGGTGGCATGAAAAAATGTCGCCGAGGAGCTTCTCCCCACAACAGCCACATACGCCAACTCGGATGCCGGGGTAAAGAATCTCAACACCCTACCGTGGCGTTGTCCCGGATTCTGGTGCCATGTCGTCGGAGGTAGCGGGAGGTGAGGGAACATCCGCATTCAGGCGAGGTGGGACAGAATTCCCAGCCATTGCGCGTCTTGGCTTTCTTGGCCGCATGGGAGACTTGGGTAGCGAACAACTCAATACCCTGCCCTGTAGGTGAGCGGTGGCGTCGGCAACGGAGGGGAAGTAGGCCCATGCCCCGCCTGCTTCGGGGCGTAGCCACACACGAGGCATGGACTAACAAAGGAAGCCCGAAGACAGGGGTGAAACAAAACGCAAATGCATGTGACAACGAATAATACCACGGGACCCTTTTGTTAACTAACAGCCTTCTTATTTGTTAACCATTGTTCTCATTAGTGCCCTTGCCACGCACCCAATCATGCACATTTGTTGTTTCGCACTAACTATTCCTTTTGTTAAATAAGACATGACATTGCAGCATGGTGGGATGAAGAAAGGAAGGAGGACAACGCGGATAAGCCGATGAACCTGTTCAGACCGGTGCCAAATGCGAACAAAAAACAACAATTTTGTCAAATTGTGAAAATTCTAGTCTTCAACAAATGCCGGAAAAGATGGTACATGCGCAGAAGCAGTCAAAAAACACTAAAAACACCGAAAAACGCCGGGAACCGGGGGGAAAACGGGGGGGAAACAAAAAAAACAAAAAAACACCGCTTTTTTCATTGGACCACGTGGCAGGGCACCTATTGGGAGAGGCCTGGGCCTTGCCAATCAACTAGTTGGTAGGGTGGTTGCTCCTACAACCCAAAACACTAAACCGGAACAGGGGCTTGTAGCCATTCGACCTATAAAGTGACATTGCGTAGCGCAAATCATTTATTGCTTTGGCAACGGTCGCCATTCAAGTCACGAGTTTGTGCCGACCTCCCTTTGGTTATCCTGTGCAACGTTGGGCCAGTCCTAGAGCCACTGCAGCGTCTCTGTTTCCGAAGCTTGGTAGGGGTTCGAAATGCAGCCTTTCTTCCTGTACAAAAGGGCTTTGCTCGGCATTGCAGTTTTTTCTTTTTTTTGCAAGTTTGTCCGGCGATATGCATGGCCCAAGTGCATAGTTCCTGATCTTAGCAACATTCTGCAACCACTCACCGCTCTTCTTAAAAGACTATCCAAGCGCCCCAATTTAGGTTGTCGTCTAGGAATTCGCCGGGCCGTAGGGGAAGGTGGTCCACAATGTAGAGAATGTTTTGCTCCACATCAACTGCAGTCTCCTCCACATGTCGTGAGGGCATGTTCATCACCGGTCGCTTACGCTCTACCGAAGTGGGTGATGATGTTGCTTTCTCAGGCAGAATATCAGCAAACCGCTTTGGCAAGGTTTTACGCGTGGCAGAAGATGCATGGGTTTCACAAAGGTCTTTTGGTTGGTGTTGAAGTTTGGTGGACTCTTTCTTAGCGGCATCCATTTGGCGAAGGCACTGCGGGCCTTCTGTGGCGGTCACTTGCAGCTCCAATTGTTGGAAACTTTGTTCTTAGTCCTGCATGTCCTGGTACTCTGGGCTCCATAACCGTTGGCGGCACTTTGCCTCGGGCTTGGTGTTCGTTCTCGGGGTGGTCATGAGGGCGGCATATTACCATTTCAGGTGTGTGCTAGCTTCTTTTTTTTGTTGTCTTTTCTTCAACACAATGGTTGTGTTTGTTGCTCGCCCGGGCGTGCACACGTAAACATACCACAGGTACCCCTTTGGTCCTCCCGCATTTGTTGCTCCCCTAGGTAAAAAACCATGTTCTGTATGAAAAGTCCAGTTTGTACAGAAATTTTGTCATACGAAACAAAGCAAAAATGCGATTTTGATGAAATGTACTATAAATACACGGCCGCAAGTGGTTGCACGTCTGAAGCACCGACATAGGAGCCCAAGATATCTAGTTGCATTGCGTCAAACGATCGTTGTGACAAGGCATGTTATTTGTTTCGGTCATGCACAACGTTCCCTTTTTTTTTAACACTTATGGATATTCCTCGTGGGCTTCGGTGAGCGCTTCCAAGATTTCTTGAAGGCCGAGTTGGGGTCCTCCGGCGTCTATGGAATTGAGGTTTAAATTGCACGGAGAAAATTCGGCAAGGGGTCGCGCACAGTTTGCTGCGACGAGTGATTGATGGAGATGGTCCCTCAAAGGGTAGGCAAAGGAGCATGTACCAAGGCTTTTGCAAAAGGTACCTCGGGCCGCGGGAGGCAATTGAGCTCTTTGTCATCATGAGTGACCGCCAACGACGGTGTAGGTTGCTCTTGGCTGTGGAGGCACGAGCTGCTCGTTTCTTCAAACAGAAAATCGGTGAGTATCGTGGTCACTTAATTCCATTTAGGACGATGGTTGACCTGCATAGAACACCATGTTGGAACCGCATAGTGCACATATTTGGCATGCTTAGGACTTAGGCTTTGTGGCAACTGGGTGACCATTGAGTAGGTGCTTCCAGGGAGCTCTCACTTTCAGCATAATGGGAACTCACACACACAACAATGACAATGATGGTTTTCCGGTTTGTGGTACAAGTCGGCTGCAATTAGAAGTGACCTTACACAGCATGAGGGACCGGGGGGCAGCTCTACCGTTTTCTTGGTTAATGGGACTAGTGTGCTGCTCAGACCATGAAGTCCAAGGTCTACAAACACTCCAATGTGCGAAGCTACAAATTCGTTTGTTTGGTGTGTTATGAGAGTGTGTTGCGGTACAAAAAGTGTCGTTTGAAAACAGTTCCTTGGTATGATACTCTTGTAGGACACTTTTGTGGGTTATTCAAGACATCATTACCACTGGGACCGTTGCTAGTTTTGGTGAACAGATTGTTTCTACGGTTCGGTTTGGCGGCGGTTTACCTGAGTTGACCGGTACACTGGGAATGACATGCGCAGGAAACCTACCATCCATCTACGAGGAAGGATTTTGTGTGCAGGCCGGGACTCCATTTTGCAAGGTATCACTGTACAATGCGCGGCTGCAAGGGATTCCCGGTGATGTTGTTGTCTTTATGTGTGTACCGCAGCAGGTGTGGTAGTGGACTTCCAAATGTTGCAGCACGACCAACGTTGTGTTGTGGCGGGGATATTGCACTCCTGCAGGGCACTGGGTCGGTTGCTGTGCAATTTTGTTGCAGGGGCCGAACTCGTAGGATTGTGCACGTCCCGAACCACATTCTCAAGTTGGCCTCCGTGGCTTTGATACTGGCTAGCACATCCCTTGGTACACGCTAGAACACCCCATTCCGTTCCACCCTAGATGGCCCGACAAGGCTGGTACAAAAAAAAGTGGTGGTTACCCCGACCAATGGGCATAGGGGGTCAGGGGTATGAAGGGTGCAACTTGGACCCCTATTGCCGTACTAGGGGGTTCATACCTTATTTTTCAGAAAAACCCATTTTCACGACGAAGTTCAATGACAAAAAAAGGCGTTCTAGCAAACTTCTAGCGAGCCGCCCTAGACGGGCGCTAGAACGTCGCCGGAACGCTTCGCTGAAAGAATGCTAGAACAAAAACGTGCACACATATTTGGCAATTAACGGACACGAAAGTGGCGGGGGGGGTCCATCACACATAAACACATAGAAGGCCTCGCATTTGGTGCATGTCTAGTCATATGTGCTCCCACACACACACACACACATGCACGCACACATTTTGACATAGGCACATACACTGTGGGGCTTCCCTCCCTTCAAGCGTTGGTTGGGTGGGGGGCATTTTTGCTTTCGTCACACATTTTTCGGAGGGGGGGGGGCTTCAGAACAACCTTGGGGCGGGGGAGTTGAACTCATGGGTGGGGGAGGGTGTGCTTTTCTTTGTTTCACAGGTGCATTTTGTCAATCAAACATGAGCCAATTTCAAATATGAACCAATTTCAAGTTGCAGGTGTGACCTGCTATGCTGTGCAGTGTTGTGGTGTGTTGCGGCCTCGTAAGGTGTAAAGTGGTGGCATGTCGTGTGGTGTGCCGTGTAGTGTTGTGGTCTGTTGTGGTGTGTGATCTGCTTTGGTGTGTTGTACCGTGCGGTGGTGTGGTGTGTTGTGGTCACATGAGGTGCAATGTGGTGTGTAGCGGTATCGTGTGGTGTGGTGTGGTGTAATGTGTTGTGGCGTCGTGTCATGTGCCGTAGGCGCTGGTACCAGAAGGCAATGGCCGGGACGTCTACCTTCGCGTACAGGTAAACGGGAGGGTTGTGTGTCTAAGTGAGCGCTGTGTGCTAGCCTATTGTTGCATAGCTAGACCAGTGCGCAGTCGCACTTCGCCGGTGTGCTCTGCTGACGCATGTGCCCAGTCACACAGGGTCTCGTAGGCCCATTGCACCGTGTGTGCCGTGCTGCACCATGAGTGCTTTCTGTGTGGTGCCGCACTGCTTGGTGCTGTGCACTGCACTGCACTGTGTGTGCCCTTTTCCACTGCACTTGTGGGCAGGGGGCTGTGGGCTGTGGAACTCCTGCAACGCACTGCCACACCACCTGGAGGCTGCGGGCAGTGGAACCCATGCAACGCACTGCCTCAGTGCTTGGGGGCAATGGGAAGTGGAAGTCTTTTAGTGCACCGCCTCACTGCTTTGGTGCCTGGTGTGATGGGGTGTGGTGTGCTGTGGTGTGGTGTGCTGTGCTGCGGTCTATTGTAGTGTGTGATCTGCCGTGGTGTGCTGTACTGTGTAGGGGGGTAGTGTGCTGTGGTCACATGATGTGCGCTGTGGTGTGCTGCGTTGTCATGTGGTGTGGTCCGGTGTCATGTGGTGTGGTGTGGTGTCACGTGGTGTGGTATGGTGTGGTGGGGTATCATGCGATGGGGTTGGCCGTCTGGTTGGTTGAATGGTGTGTTGGGGACGCACTTAAAAGCTGGCTCAAAACGCGCAAGACATTAACGTGAGTTTACCTCAAAAAGTGGGTCAAAGCGGCCTTGCTATAAACAGGGGGATGAACTCAAAAAGTGGGGCTAGGGAGCCACCGGCCCATGGAATAATAAGACAATAAATTGAAAAAGCGGGTCAAATGGGCTTCCGATTAATGGCGGGTGAACTCAAAAAGTGGGTTGTTTGGCAGCTTGGGTTATTTGATGGGTGATTAGCCGGTTGCGGCCTGCTCTGTGGTGTCTACACCTTGTGGTGTGTAGTGCCGTGTGCTCTCGTATGCTTTGTGATGTTGTGTATGTGGTACACATGTATTTGCTGCCATTCCAAGGGAGTGGGGGAGGATTGTAAGCATTAAATATTTTTGTTCGAGCGGCGTTCTAGGGAACTGTTCTAGCGACATTCTAGCGCCTCCGATCGCTTGCTAGAACAGGGCTAGAGCGTCGCTGAAACAGTTCCCTAGAACGCAACTAGACAAAAAAAATCAAATGTGTACGGTGCACCCCCTTCCTTGGAATGGCAGCGGATACATGTGTACCCACAAAGCCGACATCACAGAGCATACAACAGCACATGGCACCACACACCACAAGGTGCAGACACCACACAGCATGCCCCAACCGGCGAAACACCCATCAAATAGGACAAGCTGCCAAACAACCCAACCTGCCGGGCAAGAAACGCACCATTCAAACAACCACACCAACTACACCACATGACAACACAGGACACCACAGCGCACAACATGTGACCGCAACACACTACCCCACGCACTACCCACACATTACAACACACCACAGCAAATCAGAGACTACAGCAGACCACAGCACAACACACCACATCACAGCACACCACACCACATGACACGAGGCCACAAGACATGACACCCGACCACACCACATGACGCCGCAACACACCACAGCGCACCTCATGTGACCACAACACACCATGCCATTGCGGAGTACAACACACCATAACAGATCACACACCGCAATAGCCTAAAATGTAGCACGGCAAACAACATCACATGACACCCTGAGTACTCCCCGGCTCTACCCATGGTCAGGGCCCGGGCACCACCCTAGAGGCTGATGTACTAACAGTGTCGGGTGTACGCGTAATTCATGGCAAAACACCACCCCCAAGGGAGCCCGCAGCCCCCTAGTACCGGCAGCAGGGCTCCCGGAAAAAACCAGCGATCCCCAGAGAGGTCGGCTGGTATAGCCTCCCCCTCCTCTCCCCTTTCGTGCCCTTGCCCAACCCACAAGGCCCTCCGAGAAGCCCTGGCAGGCACATGCCCCGCGCTGCGTGCTTCTGCCCCCCCTACCGCCGCCCCCGCGCGCGCCCCAGTGGCCCCCCCGCCTCCGTTCCCAACGTGCACCCCTGCCCCAGAGCAGCGAGGCCTACGGTAGGGAGGCCCCCAAAAGTTGGGGCTTCGGTGGCGCCGCCGCGGCCAGGTGTGTGCACGGAAGGCAGGGACAAAGGGCACCAGGGGGGGGGGGGGAGACAAAGGTGAAGAGAAGGGCAAAGGCAGGGTGGGGAAGGGGTTATGAGACGGAGGGTGGACCCTCCCCCCTCCCCCCTCCCCCTGGGCATAACAATGCTCCTGCCGCGGTCCCGATGCCTCCCCCCATGTGCACCCCCTTCTCCGTATACCCTTGTCCTAAAGAAAAGCTGCCACCAGGGGCTAGGAGAGGGATCTGCGTCCCTGGGCCCAATACAGTCGCGGCAAGCAGGCCCCCCCCAGCGGCACTTCGCCGGCGGCCAGGTCTGTTTAGAGGGGTACAAGGCAGGTGGCCGAGTGGCAGCGGGTCACTGGGAGAGTGAGGGGACCCGCGGGCAAGAGGGAGTGGTGGCACGGCCCGGTAGGACCCCGCCCCTCCCCCCAAACGACCGACCTCCCCTCCCCCATAGCAGGGGATGGTGCCAAAGCCTACTACTACGGCGCCACTGCCCCGAGGCAAGGGCGCCCACCCTCCGGTGCTACTACCCCCCTCCCCCCCCCCTGTCAATAGCACTTGTGGGTGGTGCTCTATGCCGGGCGGAACCCGCCCATGCTTGTGGTGCTCTATGCAGGGCAAACCCCTCCAAAAAGGGGGCCATAGGCCCCCTGCACCCCCCCCGGAATGGGCGGCGCGGCCCCGCTGGGGCGGTTCGAGGCCACGCAGCCCTCGCGCGGCAACCACCAGACACCGAGAAGAGAGATGAGCGGGTTCGTGTACCCGCCGCAGAATGAAGCCCCTGGAACATGCTGCCCAGTTCCCCCCGTCCGGCTGAACACCCCACGGTAAAGTATTGCAATATCCTTTGAGTATGTGTATGGTATAAGGCTCCCCGGCCACCACCCTGGCGCCGAGAGCAGAGGGGGAGTGTGCGAGGGGTAAAAGTGCCCGGTCCCCCAAAGGCAGTCCCAATGGTGAGTGCACCAACGGAGGGGGCATGTCTGCGGGGTAATTTTGTATATTACGTGATCCACGCAACTCCCCGGTAATACTGGCTTAAATAATCCTTAAAGGGTTAAAGGGCCTCCCACAGACCGAGTTAAGCGCGCCCCCCAAAGCCGCACTCAACCGGCCGCGTCGGAGCGAGCCCATAGTTTGGGTATGACGGGCCATACGTAAGTGCTGGTGGTCACGCCTCATGGCATCCCCGCAGGCTTAAACTGCCCAAGGGGGCCCTAAGTACCGTACTATTCGGGAGTTAAGTCCCGGCGGAAGTTAAGAGGACTCAAGTTGAGTCTCCGCTACTGTTACCCCGGAGTTATGATCTCCGGTGCAGCCTTTTCACCTCGCCTGCTTGCTGCTTAGCGGAGCCGGTCATGGGCAGGGGGTAACCCCATCATAAAGCTCGCAGAAGCGGGGAGTTAGTACGTTCTTTGGACCGGAGGACCGATCCCGGGGCTCTACTGATGGAGCAGCCCAACGCCAAAGTAGGTAGGGAAAGCCGGTCAGGGCGTGTCTTAGCAACGGCCGCCAACCGGGCACGGCCCTATGAACGCCCAGCCAACGAGCACGCGCCTTCACAGACTACCGCCCCCAGACAGCACCCCCCAGACACTGGTATCCAGTGGTTTTCTTTCAATCACGTATCACACCCACCAATGTGGTCCTCCTCTTCAATTTAGTCCACGGCTGCAGAGTGTTTCCGGGTCCAATAAGTGCAATGCGCCTCAATGCCTTCTAGCCATTTATTGGCTCCATGGCTGGGGTCTGGCAACAAGGGCTGAAGTACCCTACTGTACAACATTCAAGCAGCACTGCAGAAAAATATACCCTACCGGAAGATACCGAAGTATTCTATGATCACAACACCTATACTACACATGTCAAGCCGCCTAAAGTCAGGCCATATGCCGAGCCGTCTTCCGATTAGCCGCTCCGGGTCTCGAACCAACGCTCCCCTGCCTTGGGGTGTAGCGCACTACGGTTGAGCTATGACGACAGTTACTTATATAGTCCCCCCCCGGCGGCACATCAAACTTAGAAATCGAAATCGTAAAATCCATTGACATCTGTGGGGACGGTGTGTCCACTTGGTACACTCGTGGGATGATCTGTCTCACTGGTGTCGTGGTCGGTGACTCTCTTGTGCCCTGTGGTGAACCCGTGTCGCACATAAGGATAACAGACTCATGACTTCATGGCACAAAATCATTGTGTTCACGAGATCGTGGAGGTGGTGTACCTACCCGTCCACTAAAGAACTGCACGGCTGACTCTTCGTCTGGTGTTGACGATGTAAAATTCAACAATTTTGTGTTCACTATCCATAGTGGGCTCCTCGTGCGACCCTCCCCTGCCCATCTATCCACTACCTCGTTTTCTGCCGGCCCTGCGTGTGAAGGTACACGATGCACTGTCACATGTGTGGCATACACCTCCAAGAGGATCAAAATTTGCTTCCAGAATTCCGTATGTTTGACGGGGCCTGGGGTAGTTCTCCACTTGCTTCGCTTCCATTTCATGGCCTGCCCATTGCGCCCATCCACTATGTATTTTGAATCGCACATGATGGATGCGGGTCGCAACGACGTTGCTTCATTGAGTGCCCTCAATACTGCGATGACTTCTACTTGTCCTATTGTTTGCAACTCCCCTACCGGTATGAAGTCACTCGCATTCATCTCAGGTTGAGAGGGAAAATATACACCAAACCCCCCCACCCGTGGTCAATCCACCTGTGGTCTGTCACAGGATCCATACGTCCATATCATATCCCTCCCCTCCTGTTGTAAAGACTCCAACAAAGAGCGGACTTGTTCCCCTTTTTGAAGCTTTCGTAGAGTCCTTTGGTGTGATTTCTCTTGCTCTGGTGTCGAGGATGAAGGCCGTGTCCGAGACACTGCAGTGTAAATCCACTGCCTTGTTTGAAGGCAGTCCTACAATACAGCAAAAATTTTTCGGGCTTCACCCCTGTTCACACTTAGTCCGGAAAGCTCCGACCAGGTACGCAATATATGGGACTAGCCTTTGACGAAATGGGAAGCATTCACTGACCGCTTGGAAAAACGCACAGAAATCCGTACGCTCCAGTTGGCTTGTCTGGCTGCCCATAAAAGCAGTCCTTGTGCAGTGGACAGTGTCTTGAGATGGTCGTGTGAGATCTCATATACAGATGTGTTTAGGCACTTGGAAATTGTGTCACAAACGAGCAAGAGAAATTTGCAATTAAAAAGTGCCTGTGGTACCGTCTCAACCTCACCACACAAACAACAATGGCGTTGCCCTTGGAGCCAAGACTTCGGTCTGACCCCCACGTTCAGCTTGGTCCACAAGCTCTCTCTTTGATGAACTCTTTACTAGAGTGTGGCAAAATCAGCTTATGAAAAGCACACAATACCTCCACAGGTTGTTGTCTCGTGGTCTCTTGAGACGCCAAGGTGAAGCGAAAAAACGTCTTTGGGCAGCCTTGCAGAATAATAGACGCGCACTAAATAGGTGAGTCATTGGACTGTGCATTGGAAATCGTCTGTGCATGTTCAGAAAAACTACAATGAAAAGAGGGGGGTATCAAACCAAACTTCCAAGGACTATGCAACAGATCCGAATTAGTGACCAATCCCTCTTTGACCAAACGGTGGAATAGTAAGAGTACCCCTGTTCATTGCGGAACAGGGCACTGTGGTGTAGTGGGACCTCTCCCACTGTCACGCGTTCATTCAACGACAAAGGCAAGTGGCGTCTCATCTGCGAATATGCTTTACATGACAATCCAATAGAGAGAATCCCAAGGTACCAAACCCAGGTGTAAGGTCGGCAAATGCTGAAGGTCCAGACAGGACCCCACAGAGTCTGCCCATCGCTCAAATGATTCCACACACAAAGGGGCGAAGTGGTGGGGTTTCCCAAAAAATGCAAAAACAAGGAAGCATGATGGAAGAGAACAAAGTTGCGTGCACCTTTACCGCAAGAATGTCCAAACTAAGACAGCTTCAAACCCCACGAGTCAAGGCCCAAGGCCGTCTCCATCATTGTGCACATCTCATGAACAATTTCTTTGCCGGCATAGCATATCCGCGCCGGGAGTATCCAAAGAGGTTATACCCATGGTTCCAAGAGTTGTCCCTTTTTTGCCCGTGTCATATCCATGTCACGGATGGTTTGGGCACGAAGAAAAGAGTTTGAGATAGCCAACGCAAAAACGTCCTTTTCCGTGACATTTCCGATCATCACCCCCAGATATTTAATTTTGTCCGCTACCTTTAGCCCCAAAGACGCCACAAACATTTGGATGTTCAATCTTGGATGTTCAATCCTTTCACTAAAACTTTTGACTTTGAAACATTGATGCGCAACCTAGTTTGGAACCCAAACGTGCGCAGCGCATGGACGATGTCCTCTAAAAATGGTTCCACCTCATCGTCCGAACAAGCAATATATACAGCAAAATGATCTCCATACATGCGCACACAAAATTTGGATGTATTGTCTGTAAAATGTGAAAAGTCACTGAGGCAAAAAGCACAAAGAGTGCCGGGGAAAAAGGGTCCCCTTGCCTTATTCCTGCTGTGGGAATCCAAGTGACATCCCGGATCACAATGCCTTGAATACAAAATGACACTGGAGCCTGCAACAGTTGCATCATAGGGGCAATCACGCCTGTTGGCAAACCTATCAACTGGAACATCGCATGTGCATGTTCAAATGTGATGGTGTTGTGTGCCTTTTCAAAATCCACCACCAAAACAAAACCTTCTGGTATGGCCTCCCAAAAGCTCCAGCAATGATGCAGGTTTTTGGTACATGTCTCGCCCCTTCATGAACGCGGCCTGTTGTGTTGGCATAGCTGAAGAAAAACGTCCTCATGTTGGAGTAAACCAATTGTGGAGATCCACTTCGGCATCACATTAACAATGGTCAGTGGCCTCAGCTCGGTGATAGAATCAATGAAACTGCCTTTAGGGATATTTATTTGTACCCCCCTTGACCAACCTTGGCCGAGCGGAACCCCCCCCAATGGATAGGTGTACGTGTGGTGCATGAGGGGCACAAAAAAGGACTGAAATGTCTTATACACCTTCGCTGATACCCCATCGAGTCCCGGTGACGGGCCCTCCTTTTCTTGGTCTAACGCCGTGCGTACCAACGTCAAATCTGCAGGTTTCAATAAAAGGGGCAAACATGCCTTCAACTTGTCCAAAGGCAAGTACTGTTTCAGGTACCTCGCCAGCTTATCCCTTCCCACACGTGACGGTTCGCTAATGGCATCCCAAGGGTCCCGCAGGCACCTCGCAATCGCTGCCCTCGTCAACTCTACCTGGCCATAGCGATCCCTCAGTGTGGAAATCTGCTTCTTGCACTGCAGTTCCCGCATCAATCGCTGTATGTGTTGAGTGCGCAGTGCCTCCTGTCTGGGTGTGACTTCATCTGATGCCTCACTCAACTGCATGTGCAATTTCGATTTCCCACTGACCGACTATGTGTTTGGTTGTCGTACTCTGCCACGGCCACTAGCATAGAATATGCTACTCCTTCCGCCTGTGGATAGAAACCCATCTCTGCCAATAGCTATTTCCCTTGTTGTGAGACACCCGGTGTCGTGGAGGAATGCAAGCACGCCTGTGCTGGGGTGGTATTGGCGACATAGTATGACCATCAATGCAACGAGGCCTCCCGCCAGAGGATGATGCGCCAACTCCCAGGAGCTGTGATGCTTAGGAAGTAGGTGCAGACGTTCCGAAATATCCTCTATCACATTGCAGTCATCGAGGAATTGCAGGGGCCTACGGTACCGCCGTCTGCCTGCTACGGTCACCGTGGGTGAAAAGGTTGCCAACACCATCAAGTGGTCGGCCTATACATCCACCCGCTTGGGATAGCTAGAAGTGACTGCATTTAGTAGCGATGTGGTGGCAAACATCTTGTTAAAGCGTTGTTCCCTGTTACTCTCCGGAATTAACTCATTGAATTGTCCTAGAAAGCCCCATGTCCAACTAGAAGGTGATTCAAATGACTTGTCACGCTAGCAGGGAATTTGTCAAGCAATTTCATTTGAATCCATCGACGGTGATGGTTACGGATAGGGCTGTGGTTGCCATTGGCATGCACTCTCCCTGATTTGCTTGGTATTCGCGATTTACGCCACACAGCATTGGGTTAGTAAAGCCACCCGTCATGCGCACAAAGATGCTTTTCCAACGCGGGGTGAAGCCGTCAGCAGAGCTGTTTAATGAGCCAGACTTGCCTAACAACATCTATGTCCTACAACCCCACACGCCTTGGCTTCAGGAGCTTTATCAATGTTTCTCGCTTGACAAGACCAGCGGTGACGAAGTTCCTGGGAGTGACACACAGAACACGAAGTATGTGTTCGTGCAATTGTCTTAGGACAAAATACAGCCTATCGTCGACAAGTTTGGAGGAAAGGAGCGATTCTCCATACAAACGATTCCATGGTACGAAGGGGACTTTGACTACTCTCCTGAGATGATGGAGCTCTGGGTGAACAAGGAGTGACAAGCCGAGGTAGCCCCCTATCTGTTTGGCCACATCATGAGTCAATTTTGGGATGGTGGCTTTGTCCTCACCTCAGACGTTATGACTGGCTAGTTGGAGTCTTGTAACAAGGTCCGCATTGGCCTCAGATATACGGGCAAGAAACATTTCCTAGAGGCCTTGCCGAAGTTGCTGGCTGTGGGTCTAAATGGCAAGCTCGAGCTGACGGGAGAGTGGATCAACGAAAGGGATGCTACTAAGTCGGAGGCGATGCACAGTTGGGATTCAGTGGAGGCTGGTTTTCTGACGGAGGCTCCATCCTATTCAACAGAAACTCAAGTCAAGGAGTTTTTTACCTGATAGACTTGGCAGAAGTGGTCGTGAAAAAGATGAGCTGGTGTGTTGGTACTCTGAGGACTAGCACTTGGAAGGTGCGGGTACAAACCGTGAAGCGTCTCGTGGGGAAGGTCCTAACCTCAACGAGTGGGAAACGCCAGTTGACTATCATCACCGGGGCGGAACGTCAATTCCGCAGTTCCCAAGAGTACAAACCATCGCAGGCTGCGCATCCTGTGGAACGGGAGAGAGATCAAGCTTACACTGGGCTTACAAGTCCAGTGCAGCGGAAGAAGCGGAGGGCGGGTCAAGAAGGTGAATCATGATGACGCACCCACTGGTGCGCGGCTGCAAGGCCGCAACGTTTAACGCCAATGGGCTTAAAACAAAAGTGCAGGTGGGCAATTCGAAAAGAAATAGGGCCTGCATCATGTTGACTGTGATGCGCACCCATGATATTGGAATCTTGGGAGTCCAAGAACCACATTTCTCATCAGCAGAAGAGCTTGCGGCATTTGATGAGTTACTCAAAGAACGAGACTGCCACCCCGTAGGTGGCTCAATCACACCGGACAGGGGAGGGGTATGCCTTCTACTGACCGAGCAATGGCGCGTCATGCGATATGAACAACTACAACCGAGGATCTTAATTGCGGAAGTTATGGACAAACTTGATCAAAAATTAGTTATTCTGGCTGCACACTTTAGTGAGCAAGTTGAGGAGCGCCAGCGACTATTGCTGCAGCGGTCTTCCTCTTTGACAGGACATCTCTTGACACTATGCGACCACAATTCTTTGCTATTTCCCACATCGGAACCGTTACAACCTGCAGTGGACGACACCCAGGCGGTGTTGGCGGGCGTGGGTCTGGAATTTTAGTGGCTCGGGAATACTAAACTACATGACTACTGGCTGCAGGTGCATAAACCGCCGGATGACTGTTCCAGCAGCTTTCGTCTCTCGGCATCCAGCACGACCACATGCACTGCTGTCCACGTTGCCCAAAAAATCGATCAGCCTCGTAATATCTTTTGTGGACTTCTCAATGTCACGATACAAACAAACCCACAAAGCCTATGTTTCCTCGCCACTGAATAAGGCACGAGCTTGCTCAGAGCTTTTGACAGCATCAATGGAAGATGGACGAATGGAGAAACCATCCTTGAGATCAAACCCAGCAGACAAATATCGATACTCCTGCACAATAAATTCTTGCTCACTAAGATCAAAGAAGGACGCAAGCCGTAGGCTGTTATAGTCCGATAGGATCGCGTGGTCGGGGGAAGATTGTTTGGAGACGAAGTCCTTGATGCTCATCTGGTGAAGAAACAATGATTCTGGGGGCAATAGTGGATGACCCAATATTCAGTGCCAACCAACAGACGGCGCAGGTGGCAGTACAGTTCATCGCTACAGTACTGCAGCGGTAGATAGTCATACACGAGCGTTGCCGCTATGCATGCGCCCATGCACAAGCAGGTCGTACGGCCAGTCTTTCAACGACAGTCACTGGGCCAGCCCGGTCATCGCACGTAAAGCAACCTCTGGGTCAATAAAAAAAAGAAAGCACTAAGAAAGCCAACCGGCTGGGCATGGCCCTCTGCCCCCCCAGCTCGTGCGCCTAGGCCGTTGGGGGTTGAGGGCCCCGCAGGCCCTCCCTTAGCACCAACCGCCGCCTGGGCA
The DNA here is from genome assembly GCA_964036045.1 of Eutreptiella sp. 'Long Island Sound 2002'. Taxonomy (NCBI): domain Eukaryota; phylum Euglenozoa; class Euglenophyceae; order Eutreptiales; family Eutreptiaceae; genus Eutreptiella; species Eutreptiella sp. 'Long Island Sound 2002'. The sequence continues at coordinate 113,827,920 of OZ038379.1, forward strand.
GGCCTATCCGACCCTTTAGCACGTGTGCCCGGGCCAATGGGTACTGCTGCCACCCGCAGGCCCTCCTTGAGCACCGACCGCCGCCTGGGCGCGACTCCCTGTCCCCCCCAGACTGCTGTGCCCAGGCCTCGGGGGTTGGTGCCCCCCGCAGCCCCTCCATGAGCAACGACCACCGCCTGGGCAGGACTCCCCTTCCCCCCAGACGTGCCTGGGCCTTGGCAGTTGCTGCCTCCGGCAGGCCCTGCTAGAGCACCGACCACCGACTGGGCAGACCTCCCCGTCCCCCTTGGCTGGTGTGCCCGGGCCTTGGTAGCTGGTGCCCCCCGCAGACCCTCCTTGTCAGCGACCACCGCCTGGGCAGGACTACCCGTCCCCCCGGATCGTGTGCCCGGGCCTTGAGAGCTGCTGCGCCCCGCAGGCCCTCCTGGGGCACCAACCACCGCCTCGGCAAGACTCCCCGTCCCCCCTGGCCGGTGTGCCCGGGCCTTGATAGCTACCCGTCCCCGCAAGCCCTCCTTGACCACAAACGACCGCCTGGGCAGGACTGCCCGTCCCCCTAGGCTGGTGTGCCCGGGCGTTGGGAGCCGCTGCCCGCCGCAGACCCTCATTGAGCACCGACCACCGCCTGGGTAGGACTCCCCGTCCCCCCAAGGTGGTGTGCCCGGGTCTTGGAGGCTGCTGTCCCGCGCAGGCCCTCCTTGAGCACCGACCACCGCCTGGGCAGGATTCCCCCGTCCCCCTAGGCTGGTGTGCCCGGGCCTTGGGAGCTGCTACCCCTCGCACGCCCTCCTTGAGCACCGACCACAGCTTGGGCAGGGCGCCCCAACTGCAAGACTGGTGTGCCTGGACCTATTGGGCTGCAGCCGCCCGCAGGCCCTCCTTGAGCACCAACCACCACCTGTGCAGGACTCCCCGTCCCCCCGGGCCCGTGCGCCCAGGCCTTGGGGGCTATTGCCCCCCGCAGGCCCTCCTTGAGCACTTACCACCGCCTAGGCTGGACTCCCCGTCCGCCCAAGTTGGTGTGCCCGGGCCTTGGGGCTACTGCCCCCCACCATGCCCTGCTTGAGCACCGACCACTGCCTCAGCGGGACTCCCTGTCCCCCTAGGCCAGTGTGCCCGGGCCTTGGGACCTGCTACCCCCCGCACGCCCCCCTTTGGGCACCGAGCACCGTCCGGGCAGGACTTCCCGTCCCCCCCGGCCGGTGTGCCCGGGCCTTGGGAGCTTTTGCCCCCCCGCAGGGCCTCCTTGAGCACCGGCCGCAACCTGGTCAAGACTCCCCGTCCCCCCAAGCTGGTATGCCCGGGCCTTGGGACCTGCTACCCCCCGCGGGGCCTCCTTGAGCACCGACCACCGCCTAGACAGGACTCCCCGTGCCCTGAGGCCGGTGTCCTCGGGCCTTGGGGCTGCTGCCCCCCGCGGACCCTCCTTGAGCACCTACCACCGCTTGGGTAGGACTCCCCGTCCCCCCCAGGCTAGTGTTGCCCGGACCTTGGGAGCTGCTTCCCCTTGAAGGCCCCTCCTTGAGAACCAACCAGCAGCTGGGTGGTTAGGGTGTGGCAACACGTCGCGTATGAGGGACTAGTGCCCCCGGAATACGGTACACGAGTCCAGTAGGAGCAGCCCATCGCAGGGCACCCCGTTGGTTTGACAGGCTTGTGCACGGCGTGGAAAGGACGGACAGGGGATAGAGGGCCCCACGGTGCTCGTTTCGGCCCTGGTTGAGACCAACAATAAGGCAGGTTACGCCTGGTGTCCGTTGCCGGCGGCCCAGGTGGCACCGACCCATGGGGTGGTAATGGGTCTGAATTAGACGAATCCCATGGGTGCAAAGTGCGGTTCAAACCTTGAGAGGAGCTGCGAATCGGAGGGGCACCACCCATCATGTTAGGGAAAACCTTGACGCTCCAAGGGATCCCTTCGACTAGGAGTGTTCTCACCCCGCGCTACAGGGGTGGGTTACCTCCCGTAGTGGTGCAAATGTACGAAGGAGGTACGTTTGAACGCGGCGTACAACAGTTGAGACCCTTAACAAGGGGAGTCACACGTCGGCCACCTTTGTGGAGATCCCCCACGCCAACCTACCGCGCCGCGACAGGACAGCGATAGAAGAAGAGTACAAGTAGTTGAGCCCAGTAGGCCCCCCGCGGGCCCTCCTTACACGACTGCCACCGCCTCGGTGGGACTCCCCGTCCCCCCCGGCTGGTGTGCCCGGGCAGTTGAGAACGGCTACCCCCAGAAGGCCCTCCTTGAGCACCGACAACCGCCTAGGTAGGACACCCGGTCCCCCCGGCCCGGTGTGCCCGGGCCGTAGCAAGCTGCTGCCCCCAAAGGCCCTCTTGGAGCGTCGACCAGCACCCGGGCAGGAATCCCCGTCCCCACGGGCTGGTGTGCCCGCGCCGCGGAGAACTTCTAGCCCCCGTACCTGGACCATTTGGGGACTGCTATCCCCCCCCTAGCTCTCTTTACGCGCCGGCCACCGCCTAGGCAAACCTCCCCATCCCCTAGGTTGGTGAGCCAGGACTTACCAAGGGGTGCCATCCTCCTTGAACGCCAGCCCCCCCCCCCAACCGAACCCGAGGGCACCGCCCCATAGGGGCGCCGTGGCTTCCCCCCCTTTGGTGCTTCGCTAGTTGCAGCCGTACCGTGCGAAGGGGGACAACGCGATAAGCGTACCGATGCGGGGGCCCTTAAGGCTGGCCGCCGAAGGCCACCCAAGCAGGAGCTGAAGCGGAAGCCAGCGCCTTAGCAGTGGGCGACTCGGTTACCAGGGAGCGCAATGCCCATGCATGAGTTGCCTTGCACGCCTCCCCTTTTTCCTAGTGCCCCCCAGTGACACAACATGGGTCCCTACAGCGCCCGCCACGCCTTCTGCACACCGCCCTCCCGTCCCGGGGGGCCCGCTAATTCCGCACCATGCGGGATCCCCAGGCTACGCCGGGGCACCCCCGTGGTATACCCATAGCCCCTACACGCCCCACTAGCCGGTGCTCGAGGTCTACCCGCGGCCGTGCCTACCCGGCATACTATCTACATGCACCGTGCTATGGGCTGCTCCAGCCCCCCCCCCCCCCCACCGCCCTCACCACTGCCGCTGGTGCCACCCCCTGATCAGCGGGACTTGGAACTCGCCTTCCTGCGAGGCTATGTGGCAGGCATGGACGGCCGCTCCGAGAACCCATCGCCCCCCCAAGGGGCTGCGCAGCAGGCGCCTCAAGCGCGACATGACCCCGTAGCTAACATGGTCGGCAAGACGGCGCTGGCGCCTCAAGCACCGCAGCTGCAAGTGTACCCACAGACATGACATCACAGAGCATACAACAGCACACGGCACCACACACCACAAGGTGCAGACACCATAGAGACGTGTGACGGCACCCAAAAAAACTTATACTGCCTGGACGAATCCCTGGCCAGTCCCAGTATCTGTACCCACTGATCAGAATGGGAAATCCCCAGCCAACCCCGTCTCTCCCAAAGGAGGATGTGTTTCGTCAACCCATTCAAGCAGATCTCTGAATCTGTCACTATCGCCATGGGGTTAGCTCCAGTACATTGGCGCATGGCAAACAGGACTGCGCGCACCTCTACCCGGCCATTGGTATGTATCTCCTGGGGGTCCAGGGGGCACGCAAAGTTCCTCTCATCCCCGTCCCCGTAAAAACCCCCAAACCGTGCCTGCTCCCACCCCCGTACCCTTTTGGAGGATCCATCCGTAAATACGACATCCCAACCCTTTTCTTGCAACACCCCGAGTGCAGTTAGGGTCTGCTCGATGCGATGTGCGTACTTCTGCTTTTTCCACCCGGTTCTCACTCCCGCTGTCAGGGACGGGACAGGTCTCGGTCCCTTGGGGGACCTCCGTTTCGCGCCCAGTCGCCGCGTGCGCTGCCACTCTAGCAAGTTATCCAAATACGGTCGCAACTCCGCTCGCGGCAGGGTGGGGTTTTGCAAATGGAGCCACACCCGCAGCTCACACACCAAAGCCGCTACAAACTCAAAAACGGTAAACAAAGTCCCCATGAACAATCGCTGGCACCGCGGTGACCAGGCCGTGGCCAATCCAGCCCAATACACGAGACCCTGCGTGGTGGTTAGGCTCAGCTCTGACTGGCGATACGGCAAGTGTTTCACTGCCACCCACCCCCCTCATATTTGAAATTGGCTCATATTTCATTGACGAAATGCACCTGTGAACCAAAAAAAAGAACACCCTCCCACACCCCTGAGTTCAACCCCCCGCCCCAAGGTTGTTGTGAACCCCCCCCCCCGCTGAGAAATCTGTGACGAAATCAAAGACGCCCCCCCCCAAACAAACGCTTGAAGGAAGGGCAGCCCCACAGTGCATGTGCCTATGGCAAAATGTGTGAGTGCATGTGCGTGTCTGTGTGTGTGGGAGCACATATGACCAGACATGTACCAAATGTGATGGTATCTATATGTCTATGTGTCAGGGACCATGCACCCTCCCGCATTCGTGTCCGTTACTTGCCAAATGTGCGTGCATGTTTTCGTTATAGCCTTCTTCTAGGCTTGCTCTAGTGTGTTCGTTGCTATGAGTGTATGTGCCATGCACCCCCCAGCCCACCGTGATAATTTGTTATTTGTGTTCTACCTAAGCTACAAGTCCAGGCTCTGATATCGTTCTAGTATTGATCTCGGCTAGAACATCTATACTAGAACTTCTAGGCTAGAAGGAAATTGGGTCTTCGAGCGTGTACCAAGGGATGCACCCGTCTCACAGGCATGTCTGGTCTCAGCACTCGTGTGCCACGTTGAGACTCCCGACGGTAAGGAGACCATAAAGTTGTTTGAATGTTGGCACTGGCTGGGTCTAGGACTTGGTCACATATGGAATGGGGTGGAAAACATTGGTGTCCATGACATGGGCCAATCACTTCCCCGATAGTGTCGGAATTATCAATTGGCCGATCAAAGTTGGTTAGGGCATAATGTTGATACTATAGCCAAGTTGGACAACCACATTGCTACAAATACCAAGTGAGGAAAAATAGGAAGAGAACACAGAACCGGATCGGAGAAAAAGAAGGGGCCATTAGAGCGCAAAAACGACGACCAATAACAGTGTAAGGTATTACTGTCGTCAACATTGCTACTACAAGAGTGCTTTCCAGAATAGCATGGCACTATCAATGTCGTATTTTGCATGTTTTGTTGGGATGCGCCTCAAACATCATTCAAACTGCGACAATATGTGATAAGAAGAAATGCTATAAACAACGTTGCTATGAATAAAATCGAGTCAAGGGCCAGCCCATACAGTGCAAGGAATCATGGCGCCGCAAGGCGCCGCAATGATACGGGATGGTTGGCAGAACATGAACGCTTACTAATAATGAGCACCCAAGGCAAAGGATTGTGCCAGGCATGGCGCCGCTAGGCGCCTGAACATCAATGAATGGGCTCTGGCGACGAGGGCTGAAGTACCCTAACGTACAACAAACGGACAGTGCACATTGCAAAAAAGAGATACCTTACCGGGAGATACCCAAGTATTCTATGATGACAACACCTGTACAACTCATTTGGAGCCGCCTCAAGCTAGGCCATAGAATATGCCGGCCACCCGTACAGGGCGCTCCGGGTCTCGAACCAGCGCTCCCCGGCCCACGGGAGTAGCGCACTACGGTTGTACTATGACGATGGTTACTGCAATGAAACATGGCGCCGCAAGGCACCGCAACGATACAAGCTGGCCTCGCCAGACCATCGGTGCCAAACCACTTCAGAGACCAACGGCAGACAATTGCGTCAAAAGTGGCGCCGCGAGGCGCCGGAAATCTGTGCCCCATCAGCTACCCGAAAGAAATGCAAAATACAACTGGTTGCAGAAAGCAGGGACTCTGCGTCGCTGTCGGAAAATGAACTCATAGAAAAATCCTCCGCAGCTGGGGTGTCAAATATGTAGACCGGGATGGAGGTGCGGTCCGGCGTACACTGTGCCTAGTGTGAGGAGGATGAAACATCATTTTCACACAGCATCTCTTGCTCATTGCATTCCCCTGAGCCGTCTTCCTGTTGCAGGGATGGCTCGGCATCATCACTGTGCACAATGGAATGCACTGAATTGTCCACCAATGAATCAAATTGCAATTGCCTGCGAACACAAGTGTCATCTCGGGAAGCTAAATGGAAGCCCCTCCGGACAACATTCGCCGGGGATTCGCTTGTAAAAGGAAATCAAGGAGATGTGACAGGCACTAGGGTACCATCCAACAGCAGGCACCACACAGTCTCCAGGACGAGAATCAGGCTACGGGCACAAGCCATTCTTCTGTCGCCCTTGCTCTGCCAGGGTGTTGGCCTTTTCATTACCACAAATTCCTATATGCGACGGGACATGGAGCCACTTCAAATCAACACATACACATTCAATCAGTGCCAGGACTTTGGACGACAACCCCGAATCAGCGACCAGGCCAAAAGCCCCACGCCACCCATGGCGCCGCCAGTTCTGCGCACCACCGGGGGCCCCTTTGAACACAGACTCTGAGTCGGCAACAATCAGGCTTTTGTCGTGGTTCAACATAGGGATGATATCAGTGAGTACAAAGTAATTTGCATACAGCTCTGCACCATTATTGGTCTGCCTGCACACCCGCGGCACTGGATACGCATATGTGAGGGGCTGTTCTGTGTGCACATATTTTCCAAAGCCTCCTACCACACCAATCACATCATAGTGATTTGAAGAGCCATCAGCATAAATAGCGACATAGCCCTGCTGTAGGAACCAATGAATTCACGGGAGTTGTTGCTGGAGATACTCCTCCTTATTGCTCTGACGCTTTTGCGCCTTGACCAAGAATTTGGTCGGGGGGGGGGGGGGGGTTGAAGTGAGATCGATACCGTGGGGTGCTTGAGGGTGCCGCTGTCATCTAAGGATTCTGGTGCGTGCAAAAATTGAATAATGTGACTGCCAAACGAATCTTGATGCATGGATGATACCAGGGAAAGCATGTGCCGCCAATAACCAACGAAGTAAGACCACATGGCGTTGTGGTAGGACACCGCCACGCGTCACTCGAACCAAACATCGCACACGCCACGTTGCCCAACGGGCAGCCCACAGGACCACAGAAAGGGATGACTGCAATAGGATAACCGGCGAGGCAGCTAGTAACTCAAATGGCGTGTACAACACTTCACGAACCATAACATCAGCAAAACAATGTGACACAATCTTGCCGCCAGGCAAAGGTATTTACACCGTGATAGCACATGTTCATGAGTTTCCTTAACTGCACATATGGGGCACGACATAGGTTCACGGAGCCATGGATGTAGGCGTTCCATGGTTTTCAAATTCAGCCACAGGGATTCCTTGACAAAGTCCCGCAAGATGGGAGTCATAAAGGGAGAATGCAGGACCGTCCAAGTCTCCGCCAACTGCCGGCACTCCACTATTGTTTGCTGATTGAGGTACCGCAGCATTGCCGCACTAAACCACCAAGACCACATGCCGATAACGGTGTAAAAGGGCTTCGAACACGACCTCTGGTGCGCATAAGTAATAAGCCCCTGCGCACACTCACACACAGTGCGAAGCTAGGATGGCCCGTTGCTTGGCATCAAAGGTGGTTATGAAACAAAATTTGTCATAGGAATTCTGGGGTCTACAAGAAAAATTAGCACCCATATTTGTGCAACCACAGAGGGGTTTTGCACCGGTCTCTTGCCATAACAGTTCGGACCTAGATTTAGGAAAAGCAAAATGACACACAGCTAGAAAAACGTGCATAAGGCAAATTAGGAAGACCCCCAAAAAAAATGATACATAGGTTTGTATGTGGCGACATATGAACCAACCCAAAACATGGTGGGTCCCTAGGGTCGCTGCTATTGGTGCAGCTACTATTCTCCCTTGAATCTGCGTCTTGCCGAGCCCCCCCCCCGCCCCCGCCTTCAGCGCTTGTAGGCGAAGCTTGCTTCTTCGTGCCTTCTTCTGCATCCCGGTTTCAATTCCTCGTTGGGCACCGCGCTTTTCAACATCCATCTGGAGGACTTATCCTTAACGAAGACATATCAAGCCTGCCCCCGGCGGCGTGCGAGCACCCACTTCTTTTCCTGCCATCGATTTGCCACACCAGGTTCTTGCAGTCCTTCTGAGCTGCTTGCACGGTGTATGGCCCATGCTTGCACCTCTCATGGGTGTGCTAGTTCCAACCCGTTGGTGCCACAAACTCGTGTGGAAGCTCCGATTCCTTGGCAGGGTACTCTAGCGCAGGATGAACATGATGATAGTCGGACTTTTTCCCCAACAACATCTGTTTCGACTCATTTAGACTCAAGGTTAGGGTGCACAAACAGCCAACCCTTTCAAGATCATAGCTATCAAACTAGCTGCCCCTTGCTCCTGCACCCATGCCTAGCTGCAACTCAACGGTGAAAGCAGATCAACTTTGAGCAATCCAATGGGAGATGGTTTGCGTAATAGGCGCGCAAAATGCACCCTTCGATTCCGAATGGATGTGTAAGCAATTTTCATGTTGGGGCAATTGTTATTTGCCAAAATAGGAGAGCCATTTCTGCGCACTCATTCGTTTGACGTGTGGGGTACCAATGCATGGAGGCGCGCATACGCAATTATCCTTCCCCCTGCGTCATGTGTGACATGGAAGTCAATATTAGGCCAAAATCCATATACCGGCCACTGTTTCTTTTGCCCAATTTTCTTTATTCTTGCGACACCGGATATAGTTCAAGCTGCGAGGCCAATGGTGTACGTGGGCACCCGGGACCGGGTCATATGTATAGCAAGAATTTGTAAACCTTCAGCTTCATGCGTGCCAGGCATGCCGCCATGCGGGTACGCAGTGAGGGAGCAATTCCTTGCTACGGTACACGAAATACACACGTGTAATTTGCCAGAGCTCAGAGAAACCCACCTGTCAAGGACTCTGAAGGCAAAGCGTAGTGTAAAGGGGGGGGGGAAGCAGAATTTGAACAATCCGAAAAACATGTCCCAAATCAATGTGGGGGGAAATGAAGTCTCATCCATGACGGTTCAGTCAGGCAAATAGGTAATGTTGTAACCCTTGAGGCGCCTGCATGGTGAGTGTAGCACAGTGGGGATCGTTGCAGTTGTGCGACACACGAATGCCCTCTCTCATGGGAGCCTGCGCGCTTGCAGGGCAGACCACCGGGGGAAGGCTTTTGTTTGTGCTCGAGAAGGAGGCGCCAGACATAGTCCGCTTCCGCGGCCAAGTGGCGCTCTTTGTAGGCCCGGGCGTAGGTCAAGCAATGATCCGCCGTCTGAGTTCATGGAGTGGCTTGTGCCGCTAGGTGCTGCTAGGTGCTTTGAGATGCCCCGTGAGACAAGAAGATGAACTTTTCGCCACCCATCTGCAACAGTGGTGATAGCACAGTTCACGCAGCCTGGCCTCACATTTACTGCTTATTCCCCGGGAAAACCTTCACAGAAGAGGTAAGGTAAACTTGTTCCATTCCTTGAAACGACGTGTGCAGCCACTGGTTGATGGCTCGCAAAAAGTACATTACCATGGTCCCCCAATCGATGTACCGCTAACGGGCCATCGCTAGATGATGCGGAGTGCCCCCCCCCCCCCCCCGGATCGTCTGCATCAACCCGGTGTTGACGGCACACGGCCCCACATGCAGCGATAATGTGGGGAGGTATGGATGCAATTATGCATTAAAGTCAAGCACGGAGGTGACAACCTGCTCCCTCATGACCAGGGACGTACGTGCCAGCGAGTGCTGGAACTGGAAACGCATGCCTAGCATGGTAGTGCGCCATGCGCCTAGGACCTTCTCATGCCACTGGGTGAGGCGACGTGCCCATAGGGTGAGATGGCACTGCGCCCAAATATTCGCGGCGAGGTCTTGCCGGGCAAATGTCAACAGTAGGTGGGCACGGGCCACATCACTCATGGTACATGGGGACACAGGGTCCGGATCTTTGGGGGGGGGGGGAGGGAGTGCAAAAGTGGGAGGAGACATTCTCCTAAACGCGCGCACGACGCGGGACTCAAATCTGAGGCAACAAGTGCAGGAGTGCATTGTAGGTGTCCATGGTGGCAGTTTTCGTGAGGAGTGTGCGTGCCCCAGCATCCGGGGTGTGAGCCTCCCGCTTTGGGCCTTTTTTGTGTTTTCCCGGCCGCCTCGGTTTGTAGTTGAACTTCGCCCAAGGCATCCACACGGGGGGAGCATTGGATTGCTGTCCGGCGCAGCAACGTGTAACACACCGGTGTAACATTAGCTTTTTGTGTGTCTGCGTCGGGAGCCATCGGCGACATGGGAAGGGGCGGCCGAAGGAGGATAGGCCCCTACATCATGTGATATTGGTGCCACGCTTCCTAGTAACGCAGGTATATGCTCTGTGGTGGTAGGATGATGTCTACAAAAATTTTTGGAACATGCAGTTTAGAGATCTTTGGCGGATCCTCTCGGGCTTGGGAAAGGAGCCATTGCTGGACCAAGTCGGCATGTGGGCCCCAAGTGCGAACCGATTCCTGCACAAACACCGGGCGCCCGACGGCCCGGTGGATCGGGCGGGCATGTGGTGTGCCGTAGTTTGTGTCGTAGCAAAGTCCACATTCAACTTTGGTCTCAAGTGGGGGGGGGGGGGGGGGCAACAAATATTGCCCCTAAGCCTTTGTAGCCACGCTTGGTCGTGTGCCGCGCGCAGTGGGAGGCGCGTGTCATAGTACAACCCTAAGCGAGTTGGGTATGGACACAACGCCGTGACATGTTTCTGCCCGGGATAGAAGCCTGTTTGCCCACTAGAGAGATGCTAGAGGGGGAGGTAGGGGTGTACAAGGGCAAAGGCAGGGTTGTGGCAAGCTTTGCCAACCGGTCTAGGTCATCATTGCGTGGGATATCGGCGCATTGCGGCGCGCTACGAACATAAGAAATCTTCCGGTGGCTTGGGGTCCAACGCACGTTAATGGCTTTCTAGTGGATTACATGGGTGTCCATCTCGCGGAGCTCAATATCCAACGCCTACCACTGGTGCTGGTGTGGTCTAGGGGGATAATCTACCACTGCCTTTTTGGCAAGGGTGATGGTGGACCTAGAGGGGCTATCGTTGTAGCCACACATAGTCACATCAACTGGAGCACATGGGAGGTATGTGGGGCATGGACACGGGCAATCTGTTGGTAGAGACCGAATGTGATCGCCACACCCCCCCTGGGCCCCCCTTGCTCGCATATGGAAAACTTGCGGAACCACGAGTTTAATGCCGTCATCGTGCCACTCCCCTACTAATAGGGGTTGGCCTTTGAAGGAGGCCTCAACTTCTGCTTCCAGTGATGGGGTGTACCCCTCTACAACGTCCCCATACTCGAGCACACACCCTGTCGGTGTGCATGAGTGGTGTTTCCGTGCATATTCTAGCTGACCGACCGTTGGTTACCAGGAGTCCAGCAACCGGCCTTCCTCCGCGTTCCCGCTACCGTACATCTGTGACTCTCCCGAGTGTCGCCGAATGCAGTGCAGAGAGATCCTTGCCATGGTACCTAAGGGCTGCAACGGGGCCACGTAGGCTACCATGGGTGTCTAGATTTGTGGTATGGGTGATGCTAGGTGGATAGGGGAACAGCTGGGGGTGGACCCGCATCGCGTGCGGCATATTGGTGACACATTTACGTATGGAAGCACAATATAGCCCCCTCACCTCTTTGGGGGGGGGGGCGTTCCTCAAAAGTGGTCCTGCAATGTAGCCTCCATGCTGTTGAGTTCATGGACGAATTCACAGATTAAGACATCTATGTGGTACAGGTTGTTATTAAAGGGGAGGAGGACAACGCGACGTGCCCACAACGGAAACAGAACAATATTTCAAAGATGTGCCCGTTCACATTCCATCAAGCGAACTAACTTGTACTAGGTTAGCTCGGAGTGCAGCAAGCCCTGCTAGTTCCACCTAGCCTAGTGGGCCCAAGATAGGTGGGCTAAAAGATGGCCGACCTAATGGAGCGTGGGGGGGGGGGGGGGTCACTCTTTCCCACATCATGGTCTCGTTCATGGGGGACGTGAGTTCTTTTGTAAATTTCTGTTTTGGAAGTTGTTACGCGAAATCCAAGCAAAGTGCCGACACGAGGCACCTTAGACAACACTCGTTGTGTGGTCTCCGCATTTGGAGATATCAATGCAATATCGCCCATGTAGAGAAAAAAATCAATGGCTGGGAAGAGGCGGGAAAGAGTGCAATGAAACCTCTGGTGCACAAAACAAAACAAGAGGGGGCAGAGAGGACAGGGCTCCTTGACGCCTCATGTTGGGCGGGACATCTAGCACTGGCAATCCGCCATGAACCAGCATCGCGTGTGTTCGTGTGCATTGCGCAACATGGAGGTCATGGTGGGCGAGGCACCTACCTTGTACATGGTCTGCCACATGAAAGGGTGGGGGGAGCTCCGAAATGTTTTGGGGATTTGGTGCACCACAATGTGAGGATCTCCCGCAAAGTGCAGAGATATTGCTCCACAGGGCCATGGCCATAGCAGGATGTCGCTTGGAACCCGCTGCCTCTTGGCGGGACAAGACATTACACATCGGGTGCTTCACGCGCAAGAGCATCAATTCAGATAGCATTTGGTACGTACACGAAAGAATCACACTAGCCCTGTATTTGCTCGCATTTCGGGAGTCTCCCTTCGTGTATAGAAGGGTAGGTGTTAGTCCAAAATTGTGGCATCGTCCTTGAGGCTCACACCCTACATACGTGCTGATACAAGATTCATAGGGCATACTTAGCGAGCGAGCCCAAGAGATGTGGAGGGGCATGATCCATCCCAGCCAAGTTTCGCCTTAGGGTTATTTAGGCAGAACGAGAATTCTCCCCAAGTCAAGGAATCGCCGAAACTGTTGGCGTGTTCTCGAAATGCCTCCCGTAGGAGTGCCTTAGCCTCTTCGGGGCCCCACGGAGGGTCCCCCGCAAAGCGGGGGAGCTTGAGCACAGTAGAGTCTGGGGAGGGTGAAATGAAGAAGCTTTCCAAGGGGCGCAAGAGATAGGAGCCCAGTTCTCGTACAACCTCCCCTAACGCCTTGACAGCCGACTTGCAGAACCAGTCGAGACGCTTCATGACCTCCTTGTGGCGGCACTTTTGCGTGTGCCCCATCGGTGGAGCACATCAGTGTTACGGGGATTGGCTTTTAACTCGGAGCGCGATGGCAAGTCGGTGGTGTCCTCTTTTGGTCTCGGTTTGGGCCTAGCTCAGACACATTCCTAGATGTCGTGCAAAATGTTTTCAGATTGGGAGTGGGGACGAGCATGTGCTAGGAGTTTTTGAAGCCACCAAGTAAAGTAGGCCCAAGAATCTCGGCATGTCCTTGCGGCCCAAGTGAAGTATGTTAGGGGTCGCGGTACGCCATGGCTCAGCCGCACACAACGCCACATCGGAATGCATGACCAACACAGCATGGTCCCCGGCTATCATGGTCCCCGACTCAGGGAAACTGGTTAGGGTACTGTTGAAGGCATTACGAGGTGGCGGTGAAAACATCCGAGATAAAGCAAAGGACTATAAAGGCATCAACACGCTTGCCCCCCCCGGATGTGGGGTGGGGTTTGACGGGAGTTTGGAGAACACAGTACATGTTATCCATGAGCATCGAGCATTGGGGCACACTGTGGCACACGCGCCAATGGAGAGGGAGTGTGTCCCAAATGGCGCCGTTGAAATCCCCCCCAACAATCACCGGGAGCAGGAGTTTGCTCAGCCGATTACCAAACGTGGCCCCCGCTCTACAACGGTGACTCGACTCCATTAATTCACAATGAGAAACCGGGCCACCCTTGGCAGCTTGAGACGAAGCGCCATGCCATGCTTTGCACGCGTTGTTGGATGAGCTCATGAACGAGAAAAAGCATCTTGGGCGACACATCATCAAAGAAAAGTGGTAAGTACTTAGAGTAGGCACCGGCCCTGTAGGCCATTCATTCCGTGCCAGAGCGGAATCACACCTCCTCGAAGCAGACACACTGGGTTCGAATGCTCCGGTACCGTGAAGCAATTTACCCCAGCCTCGTCTACTAAACTGTGGTGCCCCCACATTGTGCGTGAAAAGGTGCATCGTGCACCATGGGGGGCGCGGTTGGGGTTCCACATCATGACCCGTGGTAATGAGTCTTCACCCCGCGGGGTATGTGTGTAGTTCTAGGGGGTCACCTCAAAAACCCGAGGGCCAGGGCCGGGGCAGGAGGTTGTGGGAGAGCAACAGTAACCGGAAAGCTCGGTCCAACTTTCCTTTAGAGGAGGGCAGCGGGCCTATACTTGGAATGTCCCTGGTGACAGTTGCTTGTGGCGAGGGGAGAGGTGGTAGTCGACCGCATGCAGCATGTGGCGTCCCCATTGGGGCAAGAAAAACTGCTACTCAACCGGCCTGTAGGAAATTTGCCACCCGCGGGCCGTTGGAGTGTGGTGCATCCTTCGACTTTTCTCCTGCCCGCAAATTCGGTGGACTAGCGCTTCTTGGCACATGATACCTGCATACGCTTGAACCTGTGCCGCTAGCGTAAGCGTTAGACGCCACAAAATCCGGCCTCCTCGGAGAAGTTGGCTGTGCACCTCGTGAGCTGCGCGGAGACAAATGGCGTGGACTATTGCCACAATCCAAGAGAACCTGCACCATATCTTGTTCCTTATCCACAAGCCCCAGGGGGGGATAGGTAGGGCGTGCCACACGTAGGAGTGGCCGCTAGCTCAATTTGGTCTCGTGGCTCCTTTGACTCGGCAAGAAGAGCCCGCCGCTGCCCGGTCGCCATCGTATATGGCATGCCATAGGCTTGCGCGCCCGAGACAGAGGCCGATTGCTGATACGATACATGGGACGTGGTGTTGTTGTGAATACCGAGCATCTTCGGTTGAGGTGCATCCGGCCCCACTCCGTTAGTGGTTGATGTGTTTGGTATCTCGTGGGCCATCCCAGGTGCACTAGGTGCCAACGGGTCGCACGAGCGTTGGGGGCACAATAATAGGGGGTGCAAGATGATGTATTATCCTGTGTGTTGAGTAACATTTGGTGGGCCGCGACTCATGCGTCACATTCTGTGACATTTTGCGCTGTCCGTCGATGCTCTTTTGGTTGTAGGGCCAACTCAGCCCCATGCTATTTGCCCTAGCTCAAAGCGTCACCAGTCTACGGCATTAACTTCGGCCGGATGAGACGGTAAGAACTTCTCGCGAAAGGCTGATGATTCCATGCCACTTCACACGCTATCAAACTGCATTTCACCGGGGACGGGTCCATGCTGACCATGTTTGCAGCCGCTGCGCAATCTTGATGTCTATGCGGTACCACATACGTATTCTTCCCGAAAAGACGGTTCCTAGAATATGTGCTAAAGCAGTTAAAAGCCCAAAGCAGCGTGGCATCTTTCGGGATGACATTTTTTGGCAGTCCAAAGGGGGCTTTGATTCAAGGTAGTCCCTCCAACAAATTGCGCGGTTGCCTGTTTTCATCTGCAGTCCCCTATTGACAAGCATGGCGGGACGCGAAGCTTACCGTGTGATGCCTAGCAGAAGTTTCAAAACGAATCTGCCATTCTGCGAAAGGCGCCCGGACAATTCAGCCACTTGGTCTTCCCCTTGCAGGGTAACCACACGCTAGTATCGCAAATGGGGGACCCTGGTGGTGAAGATGTGCTTCAAGTGGGGTGCTCCGGGAATTTCTGCGTAGTCCCTGATTTTCTTGTGCAGGCTCGCGGCGAGCTCAAAGAAAACGTCCTCAGGACCTTAGACACTGCCTAAGCTCCCCCCAACTTTCCCAGGTTTACCTTGTAGTAAAACACCACTGTTTGTCGGATTCAATGTCCATAGAAGAGGCAACATATGGAACAAATAAGGGGTGAAGAACCACTCGGGCTCATAGTGCAAGCTTGTGCACAATAAGCAAAAAGCAACAAGCACATCGTAAACTTTCTCACAAGCGGCCAGCGCAAGCAAGATATTGGATGCACATTGCAGCATACTCCTCGTACATTTTTACGAGGAATTTTTCACCCATTACAATCCAAGTTTGTGCAAGATCATTTTGGTGGTCAGTAAGGGCAGTTGACGAATCAATTGACTTACACATGGTCGTAGTATGCCCTTAAAATTGTAAGGCCTTTGCGTGCCCTGGTTGCCACCCGTGCAACCCGTCTTCATTGCCGGCTTGCCAGCTCGGTGAACAACTCGGGCAATGGTGTGGGAGGGCTCATCTTGGATGATAAGAAATAAGATAGTGGAATGCTTGCACTCCCACTAGCACCATCGCGGCAACTCATCAGCATTTTGACATTAGATTAGGGTGCCACACAGCCTCTGTGTCCTCCCTTTCTCCTAGCACTAGCGCGCGTGCTGACCTGCGGGGCGCTCGGGCTCCGGCACGAACACTCCTCCACTACCATGGGCGGAGGACATCGCCGTTGAACGTCATTGCAAGAGCGTAGAGGATAGGGCGTGGGGTGGGCGCCATGCTAGGCATCCTGACGGGGAGCGAGGGAGCACTCTTGGCTTGGCTTTGGGCCAACCGCGATTGTCAGCTGTGTACTTGCCCCGATGGAGAGCCTCTAGCCTAGCGGACGGCTTTGCGCATTTCCCTCTGTTGTACAAGAGGGCAAGGCACTGCGCCGGTGCACGAAGGAAGGGGGATGGGTCTGGGGGCTGCAGCCCTCTTTATACTACCAGGCGTGCGGCCATCGCCTGCCCCTAATGACTACCCGTTAGTTCCATCATAGTTGTCTAGCCGTCAAGTTGGTTGACACCCACTGCTCCGTCTTTTGGGGGCTCGTCCTCGTAGCTCAAGCACAAGATAGGGAAAATACCCCATGCCCGCCTGTATCATCACAACGGCAAGTTATGACCCTTTGCTTGACCGCTCTGCTTGAGTGCCCCTATTCCCCCGATGGATGCATAGTACCATGTGAAAAAGAGGAGTAGTGCATGTTCGTGACTACAAGAGCGCTTGGCGATGGAATTGCTCTTAGTGTCTTGGGTAGGTGAGGGGGGCTGCAGGTACAAATGCAAAAAACTTGCATTGTGGGTACAAGACACTACCCGCACACACCGCATGCACACATGCATACACACACCACTCACTACAAAACCCGGCTCACAAAGTGAACTAAGACCTGGTAGAAACGAAAACAAACACGCAAGCACAAGAGAATGTAGACAAACAATTCGACAATGTGCCGCATCCCCGTGGGGCATGTTCCTGTCAAATGCAGCAGGCCGAGACACGTTGAGGCCGTACAAGCAGAGCACAAACGCCGGCACCACCTGCCCCGGTGCCCCCTAAGAGCCTGAAAGGCTAGGGAGCAACCGCAAGGGTGGCACAACCTAAACAGGCACGATGGGGTGGCACAGAATGACGATACATGCGCCCGTCACCCGGCGCCTGGCAGGACCCCTTGGAAAGGCCACGACACAAAAGAGGGCCAAACAGTATATCCGTGCTGTTGACAATGAACACGTCAACCACGCAAAACACAGCACAAGAAACAAAGGCGTCGAGTATATCCAGGACCTGACATCAATATTGCGTATGGAACAGGCTGGCCACGGGGTACACTGCAGGCCGATGACGCTGGAGCCAAAGGTACGGCACAACACAGGGGCGTCCCCCGTTCCGTTCCAGGTAGTATACGTAATAACTTGAAACCCCCCCCATCCTAGTGTTTGTTTCCCCCTTGTGCTATCGGTGCTTGCTACAAGGTTTTTCCCCGTCTGGGCTCCTTTGTTGGCCCTTGGTGCTCGTTCATTGTCGTTCACCTACACGAATGCCTCATCGTTGCAAAGGCACGAAGAGGCGTGGTGCACGTAAGCGAAGCAACATCTGATATGCGGGCCGCTGCGCGCCGCAAGACCGCCCGGATGCGGTTTTCAAGGACCAACTTCGTGCTGTTGTTGCCACGGTCCCAGTGCGTAGAATTTTGTTGGGCAACAGTTGCTGCCTTTGCGTGCACTCCACAGCCACTAAAGTGGTGGGGTCCGACCTCCCGGCGCACGCGGCAGCGGATACCGCCGGGCTCGTTGGTGGATTGGCCGGCCACAGTATAACAGCCGAGGGGACCGGGAAGCTGAAGGAGCCGGGGGCATGATCCCCAGCGATTCGTCTAGGGCATACGGCAAAAACACGCCATGAAACTCCGCCCCCTCACCTTTCGCCACCGCCCGAAGCCCTTCTTGCCCCGCTTGGGGTGGCACAAAGGGCGCCATGGGCACGCGCACTGTCCACAGTAACACGGTTTCCTGGTTCGGCAAAGACCACAATTCCCCTAGTCTATGTGCCGCCGCTTGTTGTGCCAATGAGAAATTAACCCCACAAATGGTCTTGCAACCTATTGATGGGGTCCTCCGGGATCGTCGAACCTCGCACCGAGTGGAAGTACAAAGTAAAACCGGGGCAAGAGGCCCACAAGTACTTGTAGTTCTTTAGCAGCCGCTGCTGATACCTCCTCCCTACCCCTGCCTTCCACCTAAATGGATTAGTGTTGGCGCATTGTCAGCGAAAAAGTGCGCCTCTTTAAACCCGACATTGAAAACAAACTTGTTGCCCCACAACACAGATTTCGCTTCTGTGCGCTCTTAATTGGGTGGTTGTTCCAACGGAATAATGGATCGGAATCCCGACCCAAGAGAAAACAGTGCGAAGAGGTGGACGCCTGCATCAAGCGCTGCATGCACGTACACCGACCAAGGACGCCTGCCCAATTCCCTTGGGAGGCAACGTCGACCTGCCGGCAACACCAACAAACATACCACACACACGGAACACAGAAGCCTGAGGGGAGCAAAGTATCGAGGGGGGGGGGGGTCTCCTAAGGACATGGGCCCAAACCCCCAAAGGGCGGACAATGCCCCAAGGAAGGCGTGAAGAACCAATGTGCGCGTCCCAAAAACTGCCACTACCTCCGCACACTGCAAACCCCCACCGAAAGGGGAAGCCAAGGCACAAAATAGTGCCTCAAGCACACTGCACTCTGCGCAAAATGCGCGCCTCCCCTCTATCCAGGTCAACATCTTGCCCAAGCCACATCAAGCGCGGTACCGCCTCAAGCCTGCTTTTGAGAGTGATAACGGCGCCACCAGTGCGCAACGCGTCCACCGCGCTGAAGTGGGCACACAGCCGCCCCCGCCCCACAATCAAAACATCGTCTAAATAAATGAAAACCAACACTTCCACCGACCCGGCTTCCTCTATCAGCCACTCCAAAAGCCTCTGGCACGAAATCAGGCGGTACTTCCAACTGAACGGAAGACACGGAGAAGCCAAGACCCCTCCCTCACCGTCGAAAATGAGCAATGTGCCCCACAAATCCTCTGGGAGGATCGGCCACCAAAAACAAGCACTTGGGTCCATGTGGCAAATGCACAGCTCACCGTCCTCCCCTCCAGCCGGCAAGGATAAAATTTCCCACACGGGCCTGAGACACTTCACCGTGCCAGAAAAAGAGGGAATAAAGAAGGACGAACCCTGCTACGACACTTGCGCCCCAAGGGCCAACACTTCCACTGACGGCACAGACAACTTCTCCGGCTTGTCTTTCATGGCCCTATTCACTAGGAATAGATTGACAATCAGGCTGCATTTTTCTGGCCTTTTCGGAATCGCAAAGGCACCACCTTTCGGACCTGGGTACCCTGGTGGTTAGGGGTACCACAAGATGTGATCTCATAGCGCACGCAGCAAAAGCACCGCCAGATCCGAGGGGTGGCCCAACTCGGAGAAGTGGTTAGTCGCAAGCGCTCCAAAAGAGCATGGCACATATCTCTGCCCAATGTCACATGGGATGCCAACACTCCCCACAAGAGCCGAATTGTGCCGCAACACCTCATTCCCAATCCGTTGCATCACTAATTTTGGGGATGTGGTGTCAAGTAAAAAGGACTCCCACACCCAGGGTCCATCGATGAAAATGCCAGGGTGATGACATGCAAAAAATGTGGCTACTGGCGATCCGTGACCAGCTCGCAACCCCACTTCAGAATTTGCAGGAGGCAACGCTCCAGGAGCGCTAGCTAGGCCTTGAGGAAGCAGACACGGAGGACATCCAGCCAACTATTCCACTCGCCAGACCATACGCGCTCTCGCACCCGGTGACCCATCTTTGATCCTTCAGCAAAACACTGCTCTAGCAGCCTGAGCCACAAAGCTTGCCGGGCTTGTTGCCCTACGTCTGCACCTGACGGATGCGATCGCACCCGTCATGTGGGCGCTGATCACAGCCTCTAGATGGCGATCGAGAGTGCTGGGGGACGGGGGGGGGTTCTTCATCCACGGCCCATGTTTGCCAAGGGGGTAGGAACACACTGCACCGCAACAGGACAAATCATGTAACTCAGACCGGGTGTGCCATACACCGACAGTGCCATAGGGGACAGCGCTGCCCATAGTGTCGCACTCACTAGGGCCCGGAGGCGATAGTGACCGACATCTCTCCCCTAGGCGGGGGAAGACCAAACCAGACAAGCAGACAAATCCCAAACCCCCCGTGGGTGGGTGGGTGGGCAGACAATCACTGTCAAGCAACTGTACAACCCCTGCTCGGGACATAAACCTGGATAGGGGGGCGGCTTGTCGACATGCACAATCTCCGGAACCCCCGGGACCTGCCCAACCCAGCTCGATGAAGCAACACAACCTGCCACAGGCACCCATCATGCTGTCGACTCAGCCCCCCCCCCCCCCCCGGAACCCGGTCAGCCTTCAACAGTCCCCCCCGTGGGTGGGTGGGTGGGCGGACAGAAAACTGCCTGAGAATGAAAAGGCAAACAATTGTGTGAGCACCAACAAGGGTTTGCTAAGAGGGGAGGAATACACTGCACCAAAACAGGACAAATCATGTAACTCAGACTGGGTGTACTATCCTCTAGGGCGGCCAAGCGACAAAAACTGCCGCGGCGCCGAGGTGTAGCACATCCCCAGAGGCATAGCACACACAGGGATCAAGGCAACGCTCCAAACAAGGTCACGACCAACAAGGAAGGGGAACAGTCCCCCTTCGCCCCCCCCGCATCCATGCACGACTCAATAAACCAAAGCAGGCTCGGCAAAATTCAAACCCAAAGATAAAGGGGCCGCCTCCTCCGTCGCCTCCACGGTGGGCATTGCACCTAGGCCCACCGTGACGAGACCCCCGTGCACTTCCAGTATGCTACGATATCGATGTAGCGAGAAACCCATACCAAAACCACCAGCCTGAGGTCGCAGGCATACCGCGGGTAGGCAAACGACACGCTCCAGCCCCACACCAACATCAACACGCTCATGGGGTGGCTTGCGCCGTCGCCTCCACGGTTCGCGACGGCTCGTGATGACGAGCGCACTGCGGGGCCGGGGCCCCGTGCACCTTCAGGTATGCTCCTTCCCATCACAGACCCCAACAATAAGTAATCCTCCTAGATGGTACCCAAGTATCTATCGACCAAAACACAAGAGCTACCCATAGCGGGCCGCCACAAGCCACACCGCGCCGGGCATCGAACCCCCGCCCCCCGCTGCCGGGGCCGCGGACGATACCATTGTACTATACCGAGGATACTCAGTACCTGCCACTCAAAATATTCGGCACGCTCCCGCACCACAGAAAAATCAACGGGGGCCACTCCATGCCCAATCCTACCCCCCCCCCTTGGCGCCCGTCCATCGAATCACGCAGGTACCACTACTCTGCCCCCGACTCAGTGCCCTGGCATAAGCACACGACCCCACGGAACTTGACCTTACCAGGCTGACACAGTAACTACTCATACACAACCCACGCCGTGCGCTCAACCCTGACACGATCCCCCCCAAAGTCCCCCTGGAGCCTGGACATCGGGTCCGCGGGCTGGAAACTCGACGGCACCTACAGAACCCGCACCAGAAGACCGGAACAAACAAGGCTGCGCGCCAAACCACGCAGGACCGTCTGCTGGGCACCCAGGACACTTTTGGCCCTCAACTGCAAAAACTGGGCAATAGCCACCTCCAAATCACTGACCAAGGTTACCGTCGTATACCCTAGCGCCACCACCACTCTGAGCCCCCAAAACAGGGATTGCAGCTCAACGAGCCACTGGCTGTGCGCCCGCGACCGACGCGCAATGTAGGACCGCACCCCCAGGAACTCCGAGAAACCCCCAATCCTCCGCGAGGGCCCATCATGGGCGCCATCCACAAAAAGCACCAGCCCAGGCCCCTCCCACCACCGACCCAGCAGGACAAGGGTAGCCCGCTGAAGCCCTAGCTCCATAGACATGGTTTGGATGCGGGCCACTGGAGCACGCCAGGGCTCAGCTGCGACCGTCTACAATGCCAACAGGGACTCAAGGACCGCCACCGGAGTGTGCTCCCCCCCCTCCTCCCGGAGCCAACAATAGGCCCCCGCCGCGAAGGGGCACACCACACCAAGAGGTCGAACCTGCCAATGCAGGAACCCCAAAAACGATTGCATGAGCCTCTTCTGGGACCGCCAGACCGCCAACCGGAGCCAGGCCACCAGCATCTGTAGGTGGGCCACCTCATGCGACCACACCATCCGAACTAGGAGGTCCAGCCACTTGCCCAAAAAAACCAACTGGGTGGCCGGTTCCAGGACACTCTTCGGGCTGACAATGAACCCCTCCTGCAGGGCAGTGACTGCATTACCCGTGTGATCCCGGACATATCTCTTACCATGATGAATCAAAAGAAAACCATCCAGGTAATGCACCAGGGGAATATCGCGGGGCTGCACCCTCCCCACGATCCGCGCCGGCGTTTGCTGGCAAATGAAGGGGCTATATTTCCAGCAAAATGGTAATCTGCCCAACCCCACCACCCTCCCACTAGGACCGGATCGCAGGCGAAAAACCGTGCGTGCCAAATCTGGGAGCACAAAACTCGAAAAGGCATTCTTCAAATCAATATGGGTGCCATACAAGGGCACCCCCGGGTAGAACGTGACCAGCAGTTTGCTTAAATGCTCCCATGACCTTGGCGAAAATCCCGGGGGGGGTGCATCCATCCAATCCATTTTGTTTAACGCAGCTGAGAATTAAAGAAACCTTCTCGGATGTTTTGGGAATGATGAAGGGCCAACATGTCGGGGGCAGGTCATCCGACAAATCATACATCAGCCACTGGCGTTTCCACTCCCCAACGAATTTGGTGACCTCATCCGATACCCAAGGGGGGGCCCCCGGCCTGGCGTTACCCCGACTGTCGACCCAGGGGGGTCTCCACATCGAAGTCCCACAAACCCTGTCCATAGAAACCCGATGGTACCGCCTGCGCCCAAATATCCTCGGGGATGACGTGGCTGCCGACCGGACCCAAGCCATTCAGCAGGATATCCGGGTTCACCTTACCAACCCTGGGGGTGGGGGAGGTGGTGACATGCAGTAGACCTCTCTAGTCCTCCCGCCTCATGCCCTTGACAGCCTTAATCCTCGGCCGTGTCGAAGACACGATCCAGAAACAAGGTAAGCTGCTTAACAAGCACCCACGGGGTAACCCGCAGCTCTGCCGACAGCCACCCCAGGTTGGGGGGTGCAGGCCGTAAGGAACTCCAAAAACAGGGGGTCTTCCCAATCCCCACACCCCCCGATCCCACAACTCAGGCTGTGTGATAGGGTCACGGGGGGGGGGGGGCGAACAAGTCCTTCTAACCTGACAGCCAACCGCGCAAGGTCAGCCAAGCTGGGGGCCAGCAGGCCCGTCTCCTCCGCGATCTTCGGGCCAATACGCCGACGCTTCGCTGGCGCTCCAGCCTGGGCACCGGCTCTGGCCACTCCAATGGTCCCAGCCACACCACCCCCACCGGCATGAGCCCCTCTCCTCTCCGTTGAAGGACCCAGCGCCAGCGGCGCGCGAGCCATGCGCGTCTGTAGACGCAGGGGACCGCCCACCACTCAAGAGGGCCCCCGCCATGCTTGGAGAACCGGGCCCGCGTCCGGCCGTCTCCCCATGTGACCCCCCTGACGCCGGCGTCCCTGGGACTTGGAGCGGGGTGTAGGGGTTCCGACGCGGGGGCCGAGGGCAAATGCGGACCCCTGCTTCGCAAGGCCGATCCGGCTGATCCCCCCCCCATCCTGAGGCCCGGAGCTGTCACTGGAGTTGACCGTAACAAAGGCTCCACCCACTCCCCTGGATCCGGGGGGGGTCGGGGGGGGAACACCAGTGGCGGGGGCTGTCGAGGGGGGTCCGTTGGCTTGAGCTCTTCCCGACAGTCCCCCCCCCCTGCGGCTTTGGGTACAGCGGGGGGGGGGGGGGGGTCCAACAGTTCCTCGGGCCAAGCTGGGGGGTGGAATGCCGCCGTCGGAAGGGGCGCAGCCTCCGCTGGGAACATATTGGGGGCCCAGACCTCAGGGTGGGTAAGAACCCCGGTTGCCCCCCCCCGACCCTGCCTCTGTAGGCAGTCGAAGAGGGCCCACGACAGCCGCGTCCTCAAACGCTGTTGCATACCGCACAGCGGTCCCGACACTGCGCCAACGTCCCCACCAGAGGAAGAACTGCATCTAGGGTCGGTGAGCGTAACACACACTGCTGCGACCCCTGCGCAGAGAATGCCAACGGCGGTGCCTCCAAGGCGTAGGGCCCAAGACTTCCAGGAACCTGTGCTGCAGCCATGCACTGCCTCCAGGAAACAAGTGGTCATTAGGCAGCAGGCCCTTGGCCTCTGCCCAGCGAAGTAGGGCCTCACGATATCAATCCGCCCAGGGCGAGATAGGGCGAGACTGCCATCCCTCTTCACCAGTTTTGGAGTCCCAGAGCCGGGGCCACAGAGGGACTGACACATCCCCAATGCGGAGCCCAGACACTTCACCAACCCGCAGCCAAAGAACCCAGCTAAGCACTGCCACGCAAACTATAGGCAATGCACCAGGCTGAAGCTCAGCTCTCTCGACGAGGATGCACAAACCCTCTGGGGGCAGGTAGGGTTGCAAACCCACCTGAGACGCAGCTTGGGCAAAGCGCTTGTGCAGCTACTGTACCGTCGGCCTGATCAAGCCGAGGTCCTCAGCGGCCCGCACTACCGCACTGTACCCCCGCAACGTGGACTCGCCTCCGCTCTGGCCGCCAAGAATCCTGCCAGTACCCTAGCCAACGACGCCTCTCCAGAGGCCTCCTGGAATTGCGCCATCTTGGCCAACGTCTGCGCATACGCTCTGCGGGTCCTAGCCCGCCACGATTGGGCGGCCCAAGCATCAGGACCGCTGGAGTCGTCCTCGGTCCCCAGCATGCACCAACGCGACTAGATCCAGCGGAAGGAGCGCGTGCCCCCCCCCCCCCCCCCGCTGCGCTGACCTGGCCTCCATCACCGGCTCCTGTGGGTTCGTAGGGCGGACCACCAGGAAGTCCGCCCACCATGGCCGGTGTTCAGCTCTAATGGGGACACTGGAAGTGCCGGTGTCGTGCCGGCATCGCCGCTCCCTTCTACGTGCACCTCCTGCAATTCGCCGACGGCTCCGACTCCACCGGGATCCATTCCCCCGCGCGTGTCTGCCAACTCAGGGTTCCACCGACCTCTCTGCATCTCACATTCTTCCAGTGGAAATCGGTCCCCAGAGCACCCCTGGCTTCCACCAGCGAGGCATACGGCGATGTACCCTTAGGCTCCTGACCCGAGCTGGCATTGTACCGCGTCATGTACGCCGTGTGCGACTTGCAGAGCACTTCTCAGATACGGTACGCCAGGACATGATCACGGGGGGGGGGGGCAGCCCCCTGCTCAGTGGCCCCTTCATGATTCAGCGGACGATGCAGAGGCAGCCCGGCGTGCTCGAGGAATTCTTTAAGGGCTCCCACACACAGGCGCATCCATTGCGCCAGCCGTTCTTCTTGGACGAACTCGTCCAAAGCTCCCGGCGTCAGGTCCGGGATGCTCTCCTTCTGCTTGATGCTGGTCCGTTGCAGCTCCATCCGCAAGCGCTCGATCTCCTGCGCCTGCTCTCTCATGGCAGCTGCCATTCTCTGCACGTCCGCAGATCCCCCGTTGTCCGAGTCTCCCATCCTGCTTGGTGCTCACACGCAGACACCCCACACAAAAAACAAAAACGGACAGAAAACTGCCTAAGAATGAAAAGGCAAACAATTGTTTGAGCACAAACAAGGGATCTCCATACGCTCATCCCCCAGGCATCCCTCAATGCCTCGAAGATTAGGGAGGAGGCCTACGACCAATGGGCACTTGATGACACCATCACTACGCTCACCGACTCCGGCAAACGCCGTTATGTTGCATCACGTGGGCCTCAGCCGATGATGGCACTGGTCTGCTTGAGGGCTCACTCGCAACTGCCCACATGGGCCCTCCACCGAACTCCCCATCAATGCCAACAGCAGTGTCCAAAACACACACAATAACTCCGCGTAGAATTTTAATCAAACATATCCCTTAAGGACACGACCCTACATTCCCATTCCATCTGTCCGGCCTACTCAGGCCGGGGTAATGTGAAATTGTCTGTAAGGAGGAAGTAGTCCAGGGCGTAACCATACAGAGAGGCCACCGGCTCACATACCCAACGGCCCCAACAGTGAGCCATCGAACCGGGAACCCGAACCAACCAGGGCCGCCAACCCGCCCATCCTCCGCGCATGCCACCTAGCACGGGCGCTCTCTAAGGCGCTAAAGGCTCCCACCACGACAATTCAGCGGAAGGCATATCCTTGCGGGCAGCAGCGCACCACATGCCCGGCGGATGTGGCCCCCGCGGCCTCCAGCCTGGCCACTAGGCTCGGCCGTATGCCCCCGCCTTGCGTGGCACAAGGCGCGGGTCCAACTTAATCGCGTGGTACCCTGAGCTCCGGTTGTGGCACACCCCGCCTTTGAAGGGGGCCACTGGTCTCACGCTAGGAAGGCAGGCGAATGACAATATTGCGATCCCGTATACCGTCCATCGTGCCATACTGGTGCAAGCGAGCGCTAAATCTTTGAGCTCGCCCAAGCCCGCATACGACAAGACGATCGCGGCCAACGATCCCGATTTTGCGCATCGCCAGACCGGCTGCTGTGAGAAGTTGGAGAGCCACCCAATCTGTTCCAAAACCCGGAACGCGAAGAGAGCCATTCCGAGGGCTTGGGGAGTAGCCGGACCACCAGACCCAATAAAGGTAATGGCATGCCGGAATTTCCAACTCCACCACCAGAGTGTAGCCGAACCAGACGGCTAGCTTGCAGTAATAGGTACGTTACATACCCATTGTTGATTTTGCCCACGGGGATGCTTGCGGTGCATACACTAAGGCGATTTAGTCCTGCGTCCAAAGCCTCCTCCATTGTGCCAAAATCGAGCTCAACACGAAGTCCTTTCCATCCCAGAAGCACTTGGGTGTAGTACAACCCGGCTTGCGCGGGAGTCCGGCAGAGCGCGCCCGATGGGGCAGCGACCCGATTAATCAAACTCCGTGGAATCGTGAAACTAATGGTGTTTCACGTATGCATGTTGCGTGATACACATGATGCGTTGCTTCAGTGTTGCTCGCTTCATTATAATAAGGTTGTCGTTGTTGTGTGGGTCGGGGGGTGTCTACCTTTCCTCACTTGGCGAATAAGGTAGGTAGGAGCACGAAGGCTACCTCCTGACAGAGTATGTTCCGACCCCGTGGGCTGGTTCATGCACATGTGTATGCCACAAGATGCATTAAAGGGTAGGGCCCGCGCCCCATTTTTCCTCGCCTCGCACGCCGTCACCGGCACACTCGATACGCCTACAGGCACTACCTGTAGCTTCGCCGTGTACAAACGGCGGTCCCCATCAATCCAAAACTTTGCTTTCCGGCACAGAGGGGGACACTTGGCTAACCGGGTACCATAGTTCAGAGGATCCGGCTCCGCACACTTGAAGTTGCATGAGGAGAGTGACAAACAGCACAGTGAATCATAAACATACACCAAGAAACCAGACGTACTTGATTTTGTCGATAGCGCCCAAGCGAAGCGCAGAGAGGGAACCAGGGCGACATTGGACGTCCCTACGCCTTGTGACATTTCCTACAACGAGACTCGTCAGCACCGAAGAACCGAGAAAGAAGCTGCTCGTACTCGTGCAAACCAGAAACACTGTCTCTGGAACGAGTCAAGCAGTCCCCGCGACCCACACTCCGTGCACTCATAGACTCATGGTCACCGCCTTCTTCCCCGTCCCCTAACGTTACAGGGACACCGTCGTCTATAGCCCCCCCAATCTCACTATGCACCCAAGAACACTCACAGGGCAAACTTGTAGCTTGTTAAGGCATTTCCAACTCCGACGGCAGCCGCTTGAACTGGCCCAATTCGTTGTGCAGGTGCCGAACGCGCCCCTGCTGCAATAAGGCATCAGCCCCTCCATTACCAGCGATTGCTACGTCTGAAGGCAACCAGTAAAAGCGAACAAAGATCTGGTGGAGTCACATGTGCGCCAGCACCTGGATCGAGAGATCTAAATGAGCTACCAGGCCTGATCCGGCGCACCACGAATCCCTCTCCCCCCGTAGTATGTGCTTGGTCAGACCATCATAGACTTACTCAGATTTCACAACAATGGCTACCTTAGCAACAAACCTATTTCAAACAAACACATGTAGCACTGCCCTAGTCTCCGCCCTATTTTTCGTCTTAGGCTCATCAACCGGAACAAAATTGAACAATTTGCTGTGGTTGCGTTCACGATAATAGCAGCCAAAAGCAGCCTGGCTCCAGCCCCCCATCCGGTTTGCAGATCCATTAGTGAAAGCCTCAATCCAACCCTCTGCTTGAAGGTCGTCTGGTTTCTTTAGAACTCGAGTGATGCTAGTAGAGTGCCGGGCACGCTCCCCATCACCCATGTGAGCCTGAATCCAAGACAACAGCTTCCTCGGTCCACTAAGACAACTCCAATGAGCGCCCAAAACAGCAGCTTCTTGCCAGTGTCAAAAATTGTTTAGAAGCGGTGAGATATCCGCCGGCCTCACAAGCAGATGATAAAATGACATCCAATACCCCAATATAGCTATGCAATGAGCCAGAAAGGTGTGTAAGGATCCCACACACTTAGCAATGACGCACTGGCACCGCACTGCCCACGCCGACGCGACCCCCGACCAAGTAAGCACCCCTTGTACCGTGTTCAAGGCAGCAGCTTGCTTAAGCAGAAAACCATTGGCAAGATTAACAACTACGCCATCCTCATTGACAACCTACCCTAAAGTGTGACTAACAACGGAATGCAAAAATGGGGCAGACTGACAATGCGCAACACATGTTACCGTGGTGCTCGTCCTTCATCCTACATATTTGGGTACATTAAAACCAGGAAATTTACCTACAACATTTTCAAAATTACCTGCAAAAATTGGGTGTCGTTTTCCCCCGAATCTGGCTTGCTGGCAGTCGAGTAAAAATGTACCCATAGCCTACATGAACTGCGGGCAATTTTACAGGCACATTTCACGGGTCATCCTGAAGGCAAAGCCTACACGAACTGCGGGTAATTTTACAGGCACATTTCACGGGTCATTCTGAAGGGAGAGCCTACACAAAGTGCGGGTACTTTTACACGCACAATTGACGGGTCATGCTGAAGGCAAAGCCTACACGAACTGCGGGTAATTTTACAGGCACAATTGACGAGTCATCCTCAAGGCAAAGCCTACACGAACTGCGGGCAATTTTACAGGCACATTTGATGGGTCATCCTGAAGGCCAAGCCTACACCAACAGCACGCAAACCGAGAAAACATATAGGACAGTCCAAGGCTGTCTAAAAAACAAAGAAACAGGAAACAAGGGTGTCGGGCACCTCCGAACAGTTGGGTATGCGGCCCAGGTATTATCCGGCTGTTCTCACCGCCCCTAATTGGCATCAAGGTCACAGCGGCTTGGGTATGTGTGGCCATGGGTACCATACACCGCAAGGGGAGGGTCCTTGCGGCGGCCGTACCTCCAGCATGCAACAAAAGAGATCTGCTATTGTGGACCGCACACTGGATGCAATGGTTCTCTACACCCCAAGCCTTGTTTTGACGAGTGGCCTCACAGTCCGCACACGGGATGCAATGGTTCTCTACACCCGAAACCTTGTTTTCACGAGTGGCCTGATGGTCCGCACACTGAATGCAATGGTTCTCTACACCTCAAACCTTGTTTTGACGAGTGGCCTGATGGTCCGCACACGGGATACAATGGTTCTCTACACCCCAAACCTTGTTTTGACGAGTGGCCTGATGGTCCGCACACCTGATGCAACTGTTCTCTACACCCCAAACCTTGCTTTGACGAGTGGCCTGATGGTCCGCACGTTGGATGCAATGGTTCTCTACACCCCAAACCTTGTTTTGACGAGTGGCCTGACGGTCCGCCGACGGGATGCAATGGTTCTCTACACCCCAAAACTTGTTTTGACGAGTGGCCTCATGGTCCGCACACCTGATGCAACTGTTCTCTACACCCCAAACCTTGCTTTGACGAGCAGTCCGATTGTCCGCATGTTGGATGCAATGGTTCTCTACACCCCAAACCTTGTTTTGACGAGTGGCCTGATGGTCCGCACAATGGATGCAATGGTTCTCTACACCCCAAACCTTGTTTTGACGAGTGGCCTAATGGTCCGCACACGGGATGCAATGGTTCTCTACACCCCAAACCTTGTTTTGACGAGTGGCATGATGGTTCGCACACTGGATACAATGGTTGTCTACACCCCAAACCTTGCTTTGACGAGTGGCCTGATGGTCCGCACGTTGGATGCAATGGTTCTCTACACCCCAAACCTTGTTTGGACGAGTGGCCTGATGGTCCGCACACTGAATGCAATGGTTCTCTACACCTCAAACCTTGTTTTGACGAGTGGCCTGATGGTCCGCACACGGGATGCAATGGTTCTCTACACCCCTAATCTTGTTTTGACGAGTGGCGTGATGGTCCGCACACGGGATGCAATGGTTCTCTACACCCCAAACCTTGTTTTGACGAGTGGCCTGATGGTCCGCACACTGAATGCAATGGTTCTCCACACCTCAAACCTTGTTTTGACGAGTGGCCCGATGGTCCGCACACAGGATACAATGGTTCTCTACACCCCAAACCTTGTTTTGACGAGTAGCCTGATGGTCCGCACACCTGATACAATGGTTCTCTACACCCCAAACCTTGTTTTGACGAGTGGCCTGATGGTCCGCACACGGGATACAATGGTTCTCTACACCCCAAACCTTGTTTTGAGGAGTGGCCTAATGGTCCACACACCTGATGCAACTGTTCTCTACACCCCAAACCTTGCTTTGACGAGTGGCATGATTGTCCGCACGTTGGATGCAATGGTTCTCTACACCCCAAACCTTGTTTTGACGAGTGGCCTGATGGTCCGCACACTGGATGCAATGGTTCTCTACACCTCAAACCTTGTTTTGATGAGTGGCCTGATGGTCCGCACACTCGATGCAACGGTTCTCTACACCCGGAACCTTGTTTTGACGAGTGGCCTGATAGTCCGCACACTCGATGCAACTGTTCTCTACACCCCAAACCTTGTTTTGACGAGTGGCCTGATGGTCCGCACACTAGATGCAATGGTTCTCTACACCCCAAACCTTGTTTTGACGAGTGCCCTGATGGTCCGCACACCGGATGCAATGGTTCTCTACACCCCAAACCTTGTTTTGACGAGTGGCCTGATGGTCCGCACACTGGATGCAATGGTTCTCTACACCCCAAACCTTGTTTTGACGAGTGGCCTGATGGTCCGCACACTGGATGCAATGGTTCTCTACACGTCAAAACCTTGTTTTGGCGAGTGGCCTGATGGTCCGCACACGGGATGCAATGGTTCTCTACACCCCAAACCTTGTTTTGACGAGTGGCCTGATAGTCCGCACACTCGATGCAATTGTTCTCTACACCACAAACCTTGTCTTGACGAGCAGCCTGATCGTCCGCACACTGGATGCAATGGTTCCCTACACCTCGAGCCTTGTTTTGACGAGTGGCCTGATCGTCCGCACAATGGAAGCAATGGTTCTCTACACCCCAAACCTTCTTTTGACGAGTGGCTTGATGGTCCGCACACGGGATGCAATGGTTGTCTACACCCCAAACCTTGTTTTGACGAGTGGATTGATGGTCCGCATGCTGGATACAATGGTTCTCTACACACGAAACCTTATTTTGACGAGTGGCCTGATGGTCCGCACACTAGATGCAATGGTTGCCTACACCCCTAACCTTGTCTTGACGAGTGGCCTGATCGTCCGCACACTGCATGCAATTGTTCTCTACACCTCGAGCCTTGTTTTGACAAGTGGCCTGATGATCCGCACACTAGATGCAATGGTTCTCTACACCCCAAACCTTGTTTTGACGAGTGGCCTGATGGTCCGCACACTGGATGCAATGGTTCTCTACACCCCAAACCTTGTTTTGACGAGTGGCCTGATGGTCCGCACACTAGATGCAATGGTTCTCTACACCCCAAACCTTGTTTTGACGAGTGGCCTGATGGTCCGCACACTGGATGCAATGGTTCTCTACACCCCAAACCTTGTTTTCACGAGTGGCCTGATGGTCCGCACACTGGATGCAATGGTTCTCTACACCCCAAACCTTGTTTTCACGAGTGGCCTGATGATCCGCACACTGGATGCAATGGTTTCTGTACACCCCAAACCTTGTTTTGACGAGTGGCCTGATGGTTCGCACACTGGATACAATGCTTCTCTACACCCCAAACCTTGTTTTGACGAGTGGCCTGATGGTCCGCACACTGGATGCAATGGTTCCCTACACCCCAAACCTTGTTTTCACGAGTGGCCTGATGGTCCGCACACTGGATACAATGGTTCTCTACACCCCAAACCTTGTTTTGACGAGTGGCCTGATAGTCCGCACACTGGATGCAATGGTTCTGTACACCCCAAACCTTGTTTTGACGAGTGGCCTGATGGTTCGCACACTGGATACAATGGTTGTCTACACCCCAAACCTTGTTTTGACGAGTGGCCTGATGGTCCGCACACTAGATGCAATGGTTCTCTACACCCCAAACCTTGTTTTAACGAGTGCCCTCATGGTCCGCACACTGGATGCAATGGTTCTCTACACCTCGAACCTTGTTTTGGCGAGTGGCCCGATGGTCCGCGCACTGGATGCAATGGTTCTCTACACCCCAAACCTTGTTTTGACGAGTGGCCTGATGGTCCGCACACTAGATGCAAAGGTTCTCTACACCCCAAACCTTGTTTTGACGAGTGGCCTGATGGTCCGCACACTAGATGCAGCTGTTCTCTACACCCTAAACCTTGTTTTCACGAGTGGCCTGATGGTCCGCACACGGGATGCAATGGTTCTCTACACCCCAAACCTTGTTTTGATGAGTGGCCTGATGGTCCGCATGCTTGATACAATGGTTCTCTACACCCCAAACCTTGTTTTAATGAGTTGCCTGATGGTCCGCACACTAGATGCAATGGTTCTCTACACCCCAAACCTTGTTTTGACGAGTGCCCTGATGGTCCGCACACCAGATGCAATGGTTCTCTACACCCCAAACCTTGTTTCGACGAGTGGCCTGATGGTCCGCACACTGGATGCAATGGTTCTCTACACCCCAAACCTTGTTTTGACGAGTGGCCTGATGGTCCGCACACTGGATGCAATGGTTCTCTACACGTCAAAACCTTGTTTTGGCGAGTGGCCTGATGGTCCGCACACGGGATGCAATGGTTCTCTACACCCCAAACCTTGTTTTGACAAGTGGCCTGATGATCCGCACACTAGATGCAATGGTTCTCTACACCCCAAACCTTGTTTTGACGAGTGGCCTGATGGTCCGCACACTAGATGCAATGGTTCTCTACACCCCAAACCTTGTTTTGACGAGTGGCCTGATGGTCCGCACACTGGATGCAATGGTTCTCTACACCCCAAACCTTGTTTTCACGAGTGGCCTGATGGTCCGCACACTGGATGCAATGGTTCTCTACACCCCAAACCTTGTTTTGACGAGTGGCCTGATGATCCGCACACTGGATGCAATGGTTTCTGTACACCCCAAACCTTGTTTTGACGAGTGGCCTGATGGTTCGCACACTGGATACAATGCTTCTCTACACCCCAAACCTTGTTTTGACGAGTGGCCTGATGGTCCGCACACTGGATGCAATGGTTCCCTACACCCCAAACCTTGTTTTCACGAGTGGCCTGATGGTCCGCACACTGGATACAATGGTTCTCTACACCCCAAACCTTGTTTTGACGAGTGGCCTGATAGTCCGCACACTGGATGCAATGGTTCTGTACACCCCAAACCTTGTTTTGACGAGTGGCCTGATGGTTCGCACACTGGATACAATGGTTGTCTACACCCCAAACCTTGTTTTGACGAGTGGCCTGATGGTCCGCACACTAGATGCAATGGTTCTCTACACCCCAAAGCTTGTTTTAACGAGTGCCCTCATGGTCCGCACACTGGATGCAATGGTTCTCTACACCTCGAACCTTGTTTTGGCGAGTGGCCTGATGGTCCGCGCACTGGATGCAATGCTTCTCTATACCCCAAACCTTGTTTTGACGAGTGGCCTGATGGTCCGCACACTAGATGCAAAGGTTCTCTACACCCCAAACCTTGTTTTGACGAGTGGCCTGATGGTCTGCACACTAGATGCAGCTGTTCTCTACACCCTAAACCTTGTTTTCACGAGTGGCCTCATGGTCCGCACACGGGATGCAATGGTTCTCTACACCCCAAACCTTGTTTTGATGAGTGGCCTGATGGTCCGCATGCTTGATACAATGGTTCTCTACACCCCAAACCTTGTTTTGACGAGTGGCTTGATGGTCCGCACCCTAGATGCAATGGTTCTCTACACCCCAAACCTTGTTTTGACGAGTGGCTTGATGGTCTGCACACTAGATGCAATGGTTCTCTACACCCCAAACCTTGTTTTGACGAGTGGCCTGATGTTCCGCACACTCGATGCAATGGTTCTCTACACCCCAAACCTTGTTTTCACGAGTGGCCTGATGGTCCGCACACCGGATACAATGGTTCTCTACACCCCAAACCTTGTTTTGACGAGTGGCCTGTTGATCCGCACACTGGATGCAATCGTTCTGTACACCCCAAACCTTGTTTTGACGAGTGGCCTGATGGTCCGCACACTGGATGCAATGGTTCCCTACACCCCAAACCTTGTTTTCACGAGTGGCCTGATGGTCCGCACACTGGATACAATGGTTCTCTACACCCCAAACCTTGTTTTGACGAGTGGCCTGATAGTCCGCACACTGGATGCAATGGTTCTGTACACCCCAAACCTTGTTTTGACGAGAGGCCTGATGGTTCGGACACTGGATACAATGGTTGTCTACACCCCAAACCTTGTTTTGACGAGTGGCCTGATGGTCCGCACACTAGATGCAATGGTGCTCTACACCCCAAAGCTTGTTTTAACAGGTGGCCTCATGGTCCGCACACGGGATGAAATGGTTCTCTACACCTCGAACCTTGTTTTGGCGAGTGGCCTGATGGTCCGCACACTAGATGCAAAGGTTCGCTATACCCCAAACCTTGTTTTGACGAGTGGCCTGATGGTCCGCACACTAGATGCAATGGTTCTCTACACCCCAAACCTTGTTTTCACGAGTGGCCTGATGGTCCGCACACTAGATGCAGCTGTTCTCTACACCCTAAACCTTGTTTTCACGAGTGGCCTGATGGTCCGCACACGGGATGCAATGGTTCTCTACACCCCAAACCTTGTTTTGACGAGTGGCTTGATGGTCCGCACCCTGGATACAATGGTTCTCTACACCCCAAACCTTGTTTTGACGAGTGGGTTGATGGTCCGCACACTAGATGCAATGGTTCTCTACACCCCAAACCTTGTTTTGACGAGTGGCCTGATCTTCCGCACACTCGATGCAATGGTTCTCTACACCCCAAACCTTGTTTTGACGAGTGGCCTGATGGTCCGCACACTAAATGCAATGGTTCTCTATACTCCAAACCTTGTTTTGGCGAGTGGCCTGATGGTCCGCACACTGGATGCAATGGTTCTCTACACCCCAAACCTTGTTTTGACGAGTGGCCTGATGTTCCGCACACTCGATGCAATGGTTCTCTACACCCCAAACCTTGTTTTGACGAGTGGCCTGATGGTCCGCACACGGGATGCAATGGTTCTCTACACCCCAAACCTTGTTTTGACGAGCGGCTTGATGGTCCGCACACTAGATGCAGTGGTTCTCTACACCCCAAACCTTGTTTTGACGAGTGGCATGATGGTCCGCACACTGGATGTATTGGTTCTCTACACCCCAAAACCTTGTTTTGATGAGTGGCTTGATGGTCCGCACACTAGATGCAATGGTTCTCTACACCCCAAACCTTGTTTTGACGAGTGGCTTGATGGTCCGCACACTAGATGCAATGGTTCTCTACACCCCAAACCTTGCTTTGACGAGTGGCCGGATGGTCCGCACACTAAATGCAATGGTTCTCTACACGCCAAACCTTGTTTTGATGAGTGGCCTGATGGTCCGCACACTAGATGCAGCTGTTCTCTACACCCCAAACCTTGTTTTGACGAGTGGCCTGATGGTCCGCACACTGGATGCAATGGTTCTCTACACCCCAAACCTTGTTTTGACGAGTGGCCTGATGGTCCGCACGCTGGATACAATGGTTCTCTACACCCCAAACCTTGCTTCGACGAGTGGCTTGATGGTCCGCACCCTAGATGCAATGGTTCTCTACACCCCAAACCTTGTTTTGACGAGTGGCTTGATGGTCCGCACACTAGATGCAATGGTTCTCTACACCCCAAACCTTGCTTTGACAAGTGGCCGGATGGTCCGCACACTAAATGCAATGGTTCTCTACACGCCAAACCTTGTTTTGACGAGTGGCCTGATGGTCCGCACACTGGATGCAATGGTTCTCTACACCCCAAACCTTGTTTTGACGAGTGGCCTGATGGTCCGCACACTAAATGCAATGGTTCTCTACACGCCAAACCTTGCTTTGACGAGTGGCCTGATGGTCCGCACACTGGATGCAATGGTTCTCTACACCCCAAACCTTGTTTTGACGAGTGGCCTGATGGTCCGCACGCTGGATACAATGGTTCTCTACACCCCAAGCCTTGTTTTGACGAGTGGCCTGACGTTCCGCACACTCGATGCAATGGTTCTCTACACCCCAAACCTTGTTTTGACGAGTGGCCTGATGGTCCGCACGCCGGATAAAATGGTTCTCTACACCCCAAACCTTGTTTTGACGAGTGGCTTGATGGTCCGCACACTAGATGCAGTGGTTCTCTACACCCCAAACCTTGTTTTGGTGAGTGGCATGATGGTCCGCACACTGGATGTATTGGTTCTCTACACCCCAAACCTTGTTTTGATGAGTGGCTTGATGGTCCGCACACGGGATGCAATGGTTCTGTACACCCCAAACCTTGTTTTGACGAGTGGCGTGATGGTCCGCACACGGGATGCAATGGTTCTGTACACCCCAAACCTTGTTTTGACGAGTGGCGTGATGGTCCGCACACGGGATACAATGGTTCCCTACACCCCAAACCTTGTTTTGACGAGTGGCCTGATGGTCCGCACACTGGATGCAACGGTTCTCTACACCCCAAACCTTGTTTTCACGAGTGGCCTGATGGTCCGCACACTAGATGCAGCTGTTCTCTACACCCCAAACCTTGTTTTGACGAGTGGCCTGATGGTCCGCACCCTAGATGCAATGGTTCTCTACACCCCAAACCTTGTTTTGACGAGTGGCCTGATGGTCCGCACACGGGATGCAATGGTTCTCTACACCCCAAACCTTGTTTTGACGAGTGGCTTGATGGTCCGCACACTAGATGCAATGGTTCTCTACACCCCAAACCTTGCTTTGACGAGTGGCTTGATGGTCCGCACACGGGATGCAATGGTTCTCTACACCCCAAACCTTGTTTTGATGAGTGGCCTGATGGTCCGCACGCCGGATACAATGGTTCTCTACACCCCAAACCTTGTTTTGATGAGTGGCCTGATTGTCCGCACACGGGATGCAATGGTTCTGTACACCCCGATCCTTGTTTTGACGAGTGGCCTGATGGTCCGCACACGGGATGCAATGGTTCTCTACACCCCAAACCTTGTTTTGACGAGTGGCCTGATGGTCCGCACACTAGATGCAATGGTTCTCTACACCCCAAACCTTGTTTTCACGAGTGGCCTTATGGTCCGCACACTAGATGCAGCTGTTCTCTACACCCCAAACCTTGTTTTGACGAGTGGCCTGATGGTCCGCACACGGGATGCAATGGTTCTCTACACCCCAAACCTTGTTTTGACGAGTGGCCTGATGGTCCGCACGCTGGATACAATGGTTCTCTACACCCCAAACCTTGTTTTGACGAGTGGCTTGATGGTCCGCACACTAGATGCAATGGTTCTCTACACGCCAAGCCTTGTTTTGACGAGTGGCTTGATGGTCCGCACACTAGATGCAATGGTTCTCTACACCCCAAACCTTGTTTTGACGAGTGGCCTGATGTTCCGCACACTCGATGCAATGGTTCTCTACACCCCAAACCTTGTTTTGACGAGTGGCCTGATGGTCCGCACACTCGATGCAATGGTTCTCTACACCCCAAACCTTGTTTTGACGAGTGGCCTGATGTTCTGCACACTGGATGCAATGGTTCTCTGGACCCCAAACCTTGTTTTGAAGAGTGGCCTGATGGTCCGCACACTGGATACAATGGTTGTCTACACCCCAAACCTTGTTTTGACGAGTGGCCTGATGGTCCGCACACTAGATGCAATGGTTCTCTACACCCCAAACCTTGTTTTGACGAGTGGCCTGATGGTCCGCACACTGGATGCAATGGTTCTCTACACCCCAAACCTTGTTTTCACGAGTGGCCTGATGGTCCGCACGCTGGATACAATGGTTCTCTACACCCCAAACCTTGTTTTGACGAGTGGCTTGATGGTCCGCACACTAGATGCAATGGTTCTCTACACCCCAAACCTTACTTTGACGAGTGGCTTGATGGTCCGCACACTAGATGCAATGGTTCTCTACACCCCAAACCTTGTTTTGACGAGTGGCCTGATGTTCCGCACACTCGATGCAATGGTTCTCTACACCCCAAACCTTGTTTTGACGAGTGGCCTGATGGTCCGCGCACTGCATGCAACGGTTCTCTACACCCCAAACCTTGTTTTGACGAGTGGCCTGATGTTCCGCACACTCGATGCAATGGTTCTCTGGACCCCAAACCTTGTTTTGAAGAGTGGCCTGATGGTCCGCACGCCGGATACAATGGTTCTCTACACCCCAAACCTTGTTTTGACGAGTGGCCTGATGGTCCGCACACGGGATGCAGTGGTTCTCTACACCCCAAACCTTGTTTTGACGAGTAGCCTGATGGTCCGCACACTAGATGCAATGGTTCTCTACACCCCAAACCTTGTTTTCACGAGTGGCCTGATGGTCCGCACACTCGATGCAATGGTTCTCTGGACCCCCAACCTTGTTTTGAAGAGTGGCCTGATGGTCCGCACACTAGATGCAATGGTCCTCTACACACCCAAACCTTGTTTTGACGAGTGGCCTGATGGTCCGCACACTGGATACAATGGTTGTCTACACCCCAAACCTTGTTTTGACGAGTGGCCTGATGGTCCGCACACTAGATGCAATGGTTCTCTACACCCCAAACCTTGTTTTGACGAGTGGCCTGATGGTCCGCACACTGGATGCAATGGTTCTGTACACCCCAAACCTTGTTTTCACGAGTGGCCTGATGGTCCGCACACTAGATGCAGCTGTTCTCTACACGCCAAACCTTGTTTTGACGAGTGGCCTGATGGTTCGCACACTAGATGCAATGGTTCTCTACACCCCAAAGCTTGTTTTAACGAGTGGCCTGATGTTCCGCACACTCGATGCAATGGTTCTCTACACCCCAAACCTTGTTTTGACGACTGGCCTGATGGTCCGCGCACTGGATGCAACGGTTCTCTACACCCCAAACCTTGTTTTGACGAGTGGCCTGATGTTCCGCAGACTCGATGCAATGGTTCTCTGGACCCCAAACCTTGTTTTGAAGAGTGGCCTGATGGTCCGCACGCCGGATACAATGGTTCTCTACACCCCAAACCTTGTTTTGACGAGTGGCCTGATGGTCCGCACACGGGATGCAGTGGTTCTCTACACCCCAAACCTTGTTTTGACGAGTGGCCTGATGGTCCGCACACTAGATGCAATGGTTCTCTACACCCCAAAGCTTGTTTTGACGAGTGGCCTGATGGTCCGCACACTCGATGCAATGGTTCTCTGGACCCCAAACCTTGTTTTGAAGAGTGGCCTGATGGTCCGCACACTGGATGCAATGGTCCTCTACACACCCAAACCTTGTTTTGACGAGTGGCCTGATGGTCCGCACACTGGATACAATGGTTGTCTACACCCCATACCTTGTTTTGACGAGTGGCCTGATGGTCCGCACACTAGATGCAATGGTTCTCTACACCCCAAAGCTTGTTTTGACGAGTGGCCTGATGGTCCGCACACTGGATGCAATGGTTCTCTACACCCCAAACCTTGTTTTCACGAGTGGCCTGATGGTCCGCACACTGGATACAATGGTTCTCTACACCCCAAACCTTGTTTTGACGAGTGGCCTGTTGGTTCGCACACTGGATGCAATGGTTCTGTACACCCCAAACCTTCTTTTGACGAGTGGCCTGATGGTTCGCACACTGGATACAATGGTTGTCTACACCCCAAACCTTGTTTTGACGAGTGGCCTGATGGTCCGCACACTAGATGCAATGGTTCTCTACACCCCAAAGCTTGTTTTAACGAGTGGCCTCATGATGCGCACACTGGATGCAATGGTTCTCTACACCTCGAACCTTGTTTTGGCGAGTGGCCTGATGGTCCGCGCACTGGATGCAACGGTTCTCTACACCCCAAACCTTGTTTTGACGAGTGGCGTGATGGTCCGCGCACTGGATGCAACGGTTCTCTACACCCCAAACCTTGTTTTGACGAGTGGCGTGATGGTCCGCACAGTGGATGCAATGGTTCTCTACACCCCAAACCTTGTTTTGACGAGTGGCCTGATGGTCCGCACGCCTGATACAATGGTTGTCTACACCCCAAACCTTGTTTTGACGAGTGGCCTGATGGTTCGCACACTGGATGCAATGGTTCTCTACACCTCAAACCTTGTTTTGACGAGTGGCCTGATGGTCCGCACACTAGATGCAATGGTTCTCTACACCCCAAAGCTTGTTTCAACGAGTGATCTCATGGTGCGCACACTGGACGCAATGGTTCTCTACACCTCGAACCTTGTTTTGGCGAGTGGGCTGATGGTCCGCGCACTGGATGCAACGGTTCTCTACACCCCAAACCTTGTTTTGACGAGTGGCGTGATGGTCCGCACAGTGGATGCAATGGTTCTCTACACCCCAAACCTTGTTTTGACGAGTGGCGTGATGGTCCGCACGCCGGATACAATGGTTCTCTACACCCCAAACCTTGTTTTGACGAGTGGCCTGATGGTCCGCACACGGGATGCAGTGGTTCTCTACACCCCAAACCTTGTTTTGACGAGTGGCCTGATGGTCCGCACACTAGATGCAATGGTTCTCTACACCCCAAACCTTGTTTTGACGAGTGGCCTGATGGTCCGCACACTCGATGCAATGGTTCTCTGGACCCCAAACCTTGTTTTGAAGAGTGGCCTGATGGTCCGCACACTGGATGCAATGGTCCTCTACACACCCAAACCTTGTTTTGACGAGTGGCCTGATGGTCCGCACACTGGATACAATGGTTGTCTACACCCCATACCTTGTTTTGACGAGTGGCCTGATGGTCCGCACACTAGATGCAATGGTTCTCTACACCCCAAAGCTTGTTTTGACGAGTGGCCTGATGGTCCGCACACTGGATGCAATGGTTCTCTACACCCCAAACCTTGTTTTCACGAGTGGCCTGATGGTCCGCACACTGGATACAATGGTTCTCTACACCCCAAACCTTGTTTTGACGAGTGGCCTGTTGGTTCGCACACTGGATGCAATGGTTCTGTACACCCCAAACCTTCTTTTGACGAGTGGCCTGATGGTTCGCACACTGGATACAATGGTTGTCTACACCCCAAACCTTGTTTTGACGAGTGGCCTGATGGTCCGCACACTAGATGCAATGGTTCTCTACACCCCAAAGCTTGTTTTAACGAGTGGCCTCATGATGCGCACACTGGATGCAATGGTTCTCTACACCTCGAACCTTGTTTTGGCGAGTGGCCTGATGGTCCGCGCACTGGATGCAACGGTTCTCTACACCCCAAACCTTGTTTTGACGAGTGGCGTGATGGTCCGCGCACTGGATGCAACGGTTCTCTACACCCCAAACCTTGTTTTGACGAGTGGCGTGATGGTCCGCACAGTGGATGCAATGGTTCTCTACACCCCAAACCTTGTTTTGACGAGTGGCCTGATGGTCCGCACGCCTGATACAATGGTTGTCTACACCCCAAACCTTGTTTTGACGAGTGGCCTGATGGTTCGCACACTGGATGCAATGGTTCTCTACACCTCAAACCTTGTTTTGACGAGTGGCCTGATGGTCCGCACACTAGATGCAATGGTTCTCTACACCCCAAAGCTTGTTTCAACGAGTGATCTCATGGTGCGCACACTGGACGCAATGGTTCTCTACACCTCGAACCTTGTTTTGGCGAGTGGGCTGATGGTCCGCGCACTGGATGCAACGGTTCTCTACACCCCAAACCTTGTTTTGACGAGTGGCGTGATGGTCCGCACAGTGGATGCAATGGTTCTCTACACCCCAAACCTTGTTTTGACGAGTGGCCTGATGGTCCGCACGCCGGATACAATGGTTCTCTACACCCCAAACCTTGTTTTGACGAGTGGCCTGATGGTCCGCACACTAGATGCAATGGTTCTCTACACCCCAAACCTTGTTTTGACGAGTGGCCTGATGGTCCGCACACTCGATGCAATGGTTCTCTGGACCCCAAACCTTGTTTTGAAGAGTGGCCTGATGGTCCGCACACTGGAAGCAATGGTGCTCTACACACCCAAACCTTGTTTTGACGAGTGGCCTGATGGTCGGCACACTGGATACAATGGTTGTCTACACCCCAAACCTTGTTTTGACGAGTGGCCTGATGGTCCGCACACTAGATGCAATGGTTCTCTACACCCCAAACCTTGTTTTGATGAGTGGCCTGATGGTCCGCACACTGGATGCAATGGTTCTCTACACCCCAAACCTTGTTTTCACGAGTGGCCCGATGGTCCGCACACTGGATACAATGGTTCTCTACACCCGAAACCTTGTTTTGAAGAGTGGCCTGATGGTCCGCACACTGGATGCAATGGTTCTGTACACCCCAAACCTTCTTTTGACGAGTGGCCTGATGGTTCGCACACTGGATACAATGGTTGTCTACACCCCAAACCTTGTTTTGACGAGTGGCCTGATGGTCCGCACACTAGATGCAATGGTTCTCTACACCCCAAAGCTTGTTTTAACGAGTGGCCTCATGATGCGCACACTGGATGCAATGGTTCTCTACAACTCGAACCTTGTTTTGGCGAGTGGCCTGATGGTCCGCGCACTGGATGCACTGGTTCTCTACACCCCAAACCTTGTTTTGACGAGTGGCGTGATGGTCCGCGCACTGGATGCAACGGTTCTCTACACCCCAAACCTTGTTTTGAGAGTGGCGTGATGGTCCGCACAGTGGATGCAATGGTTCTCTACACCCCACACCTTGTTTTGACGAGTGGCCTGATGGTCAGCACGCCTGATACAATGGTTGTCTACACCCCAAACCTTGTTTTGACAAGTGGCCTGATGGTCCGAACGCTGGATGCAATGGTTCTCTACACCTCAAACCTTGTTTTGACGAGTGGCCTGATGGTCCGCACACTGGATGCAACGGTTCTCTACACCCCAAACCTTGTTTTGACGAGTGGCGGGATGGTCCGCGTACTGGATGCAACGGTTCTCTACACCCCAAACCTTGTTTTGACGAGTGGCCTGATGGTCCGCACACTGGATGCAATGGTTCTGTACACCCCAAACCTTGTTTTGACGAGTGGCCTCATGGTTCGCACACTGGATACAATGGTTGTCTACACCCCAAACCTTGTTTTGACGAGTGGCCCGATGATCCGCACACTAGATGCAATGGTTCTCTACACCCCAAAGCGCGTTTTAACGAGTGATCTCATGGTGCGCACACTGGATGCAATGGTTCTCTACACCTCGAACCTTGTTTTGGCGAGTGGGCTGATGGTCCGCGCACTGGATGCAACGGTTCTCTACACCCCAAACCTTGTTTTGACGAGTGGCGTGATGGTCCGCGCACTGGATGCAACGGTTCTCTACACCCCAAACCTTGTTTTGACGAGTGGCGTGATGGTCCGCACAGTGGATGCAATGGTTCTCTACACCCCAAACCTTGTTTTCACGAGTGGCCTGATGGTCCGCACGCTGGATACAATGGTTCTCTACACCCCAAACCTTGTTTTGACGAGTGGCCTGATGGTCCGCACACTGGATGCAATGGTTCTCTACACCCCAAACCTTGCTTTGACGAGTGGCCTGATGGTCCGCACACTGGATGCAACGGTT
Organism: Eutreptiella sp. 'Long Island Sound 2002'; assembly: GCA_964036045.1. Lineage (NCBI taxonomy): Eukaryota > Euglenozoa > Euglenophyceae > Eutreptiales > Eutreptiaceae > Eutreptiella > Eutreptiella sp. 'Long Island Sound 2002'. The sequence continues at coordinate 113,872,509 of OZ038379.1, forward strand.
CTTTACACCCCAAACCTTGTTTTGACGAGTGGCGTGATGGTCCGCACACTGGTTGCAATGGTTCTCTACACCCCAAACCTTGTTTTGACGAGTGGCATGATGGTCCGCGCTCTGGATACAATGGTTCTCTACACGCGAAACCTTGTTTTGACGAGAGGCCTGATGGTCCGCACACTCGATGCAATTGTTCTCTACACCCAAACCTTGTCTTGACGAGTAGCCTGATCGTCCGCACACTGGATGCAATGGTTCTCTACACCTCGAGCCTTGTTTTGGCGAGTGGCCTGATGGTCCGCACACTGGATGCAATGGTTCTCTACACCCCAAACCTTGTTTTCACGAGTGGCCTGATGGTCCGCACACTAGATGCAATGGTTCTCTACACCCCAAAGCTTGTTTTAACGAGTGGCCTCATGGTCCGCACACTAGATGCAATGGTTCTCTACACCTCAAACCTTGTTTTGACGAGTGGCCTGATGGTCCGCACACTGGATGCAATGGTTCTCTACACCTCGAACCTTGTTTTGAGGAGTGGCCTGATGGTCCGCACACTCGATGCAATGGTTCTCTACACCCCAAACCTTGTTTTGACGAGTGGCCTGATGGTCCGCACACGGGATGCAATGGTTCCCTACACCCCAAACCTTGTTTTGACGAGTGCCCTGATGGTCCGCACACTAGATGCAATGATTCCCTACACCCCAAAGCTTGTTTTGACGAGTGGCCTGATGGTCCGCACACGGGATGCAATGGTTCTCTGGACCCCAAACCTTGTTTCAAAGAGTGGCCTGATGGTCCGCATGCCGGATACAATGGTTCTCTACACCCCAAGCCTTGTTTTGACGAGTGGCTTGATGGTCCGCACACTAGATGCAGTGGTTCTCTACACCCCAATCCTTGTTTTGACGAGTGGCCTGATCGTCCGCACACTGGATGCAATGGTTCTCTACACACCCAAACCTTGTTTTGATGAGTGGCCTGATGGTCCGCACACTGGCTGCAATGGTTCTGTACACCCCAAACGTTCTTTTGACGAGTGGCCTGATGGTTCGCACACTGGATACAATGGTTGTCTACACCCCAAACCTTGTTTTGACGAGTGGCCTGATGGTCCGCACACAAGATGCAATGGTTCTCTACACCCCAAAGCTTGTTTTAACGAGTGGCCTCATGACGCGCACACTGAATGCAATGGTTCTCTACACCTCGAGACTTGTTTTGGCGAGTGGCCTGATGGTCCGCGCACTGGATGCAACGGTTCTCTACACCCCAAACCTTGTTTTGACGAGTGGCGTGATGGTCCGCGCACTGGATGCAATGGTTCTCTACACCCCAAACCTTGTTTTGACGAGTGGCGTGATGGTCCGCACCCCTGATACAATGGTTCTCTACACCCCAAACCTTGTTTTGACGAGTGGCTTGATGGTCCGCACACTGGATGCAATGGTTCTCTACACCTCAAACCTTGTTTTGACGAGTGGCCTGATGGTCCGCACGCCTCATACAATGGTTCTCTACACCCCAAACCTTGTTTTGACGAGTGGCCTGATGGTCCGCACACTGGATGCAACGGTTCTCTACACCCCAAATCTTGTTTTGACGAGTGGCGTGATGGTCCGCGCACTGGATGCAACGGTTCTCTACACCCCAAACCTTGTATTGACGAGTGGCCTGATGGTCCGCACACTGGATGCAATGGTTCTGTACACCCCAAACCTTGTTTTGACGAGTGGCCTGATGGTTCGCACACTGGATACAATGGTTGTCTACACCCCAAACCTTGTTTTGACGAGTGGCCTGATGGTCCGCACACTAGATGCAATGGTTCTCTACACCCCAAAGCTTGTTTTAACGAGTGGTCTCATCGTGCGCACACTGGATGCAATGGTTCTCTACACCTTGAACCTTGTTTTGGCGAGTGGCCTGATGGTCCGCGCACTGGATGCAACGGTTCCCTACACCCCAAACCTTGTTTTGACGAGTGGCGTGATGGTCCGCGCACTGGATGCAACGGTTCTCTACACCCCAAACCTTGTTTTGACGAGTGGCGTGATGGTCCGCACAGTGGATGCAATGGTTCTCTACACCCCAAACCTTGTTTTGACGAGTGGCCTGATGGTCCGCACGCCTGATACAATGGTTGTCTACACCCCAAACCTTGTTTTGACGAGTGGCCTGATGGTCCGCACACTGGATGCAATGGTTCTCTACACCCCAAACCTTGCTTTGACGAGTGGCCTGATGGTCCGCATACTGGATGCAACGGTTCTCTACACCCCAAACCTTGTATTGACGAGTGGCGTGATGGTCCGCACACTGGTTGCAATGGTTCTCTACACCCCAAACCTTGTTTTGACGAGTGGCATGATGGTCCGCACACTCGATGCAATTGTTCTCTACACCCAAACCTTGTCTTGACGAGTAGCCTGATCGTCCGCACACTGGATGCAATGGTTCTCTACACCTCGAGCCTTGTTTTGGCGAGTGGCCTGATGGTCCGCACACTAGATGCAATGGTTCTCTACACCCCAAACCTTGTTTTAACGAGTGGCCTGATGGTCCGCACACTAGATGCAATGGTTCTCTACACCTCAAACCTTGTTTTGACGAGTGGCTTGATGGTCCGCACACTGGATGCAATGGTTCTCTACACCTCGAACCTTGTTTTGGCGAGTGGCCGGATGGCCCGCACACTGGATGCAATGGTTCTCTACACCCCAATCCTTGTTTTGACGAGTGCCCTGATAGTCCGCACACTCGATGCAATGGTTCTCTACACCCCAAACCTTGTTTTGACGAGTGGCCTGATGGTCCGCACACGGGATGCAATGGTTCCCTACACCTCGAACCTTGTTTTGACGAGTAGCCTGATCGTCCGCACACTGGATGCAATGGTTCTCTACACCTCGAGCCTTGTTTTGACGAGTGGCCTGATGGTCCGCACACGGGATGCAATGGTTCTCTACACCCCAATCCTTGTTTTGACGAGTGGCCTCATGGTCCGCACACTAGATGCAATGGTTCTCTACACCTCAAACCTTGTTTTAACGAGTGGCCTGATGGTCCGCACACTGGATGCAATGGTTCCCTACACCCCAAAGCTTGTTTTGACGAGTGGCCTGATGGTCTGCACACTAAATGCAATGTTTCTCTACACCCCAAACCTTGTTTTGACGAGTGGCCTCATGTTCCGCACACTCGATGCAATGGTTCTCTGGACCCCAAACCTTGTTTTGAAGAGTGGCCTGATGGTCCGCACGCCGGATACAATGGTTCTCTACACCCCAAACCTTGTTTTGACGAGTGGCTTGATGGTCCGCACACTGGATGCAATGGTTCTCTACACACCCAAACCTTGTTTTGACGAGTGGCCTGATGGTCCGCACACTGGATGCAATGGTTCTCTACACCCCAAACCTTGTTTTCACGAGTGGCCTGATGGTCCGCACACTGGATACAATGGTTCTCTACACCCCAAACCTTGTTTTGATGAGTGGCCTGATGGTCCGCACGCCTCATACAATGGTTCTCTACACCCCAAACCTTGTTTTGACGAGTGGCCTGATGGTCCGCACACTGGATGCAATGGTTCTCTACACCTCAAACCTTGTTTTGACGAGTGGCCTGATGGTCCGCACACTGGATGCAACGGTTCTCTACACCCCAAATCTTGTTTTGACGAGTGGCGTGATGGTCCGCGCACTGGATGCAACGGTTCTCTACACCCCAAACCTTGTTTTGACAAGTGGCCTGATGGTCCGCACACTGGATGCAATGGTTCTGTACACCCCAAACCTTGTTTTGACGAGTGGCCGGATGGTTCGCACACTGGATACAATGGTTGTCTACACCCCAAACCTTGTTTTGACGAGTGGCCTGATGGTCCGCACACTAGATGCAATGGTTCTCTACACCCCAAAGCTTGTTTTAACGAGTGGTCTCATGGTGCGCACACTGGATGCAATGGTTCTCTACACCTCGAACCTTGTTTTGGCGAGTGGCCTGATGGTCCGCGCACTGGATGCAACGGTTCTCTACACCCCAAACCTTGTTTTGACGAGTGGAGTGATGGTCCGCGCATTGGATGCAACGGTTCTCTACACCCCAAACCTTGTTTTGACGAGTGGCGTGATGGTCCGCACAGTGGATGCAATGGTTCTCTACACCCCAAACCTTGTTTTGACGAGTGGCCTGATGGTCCGCACTCCGGATACAATGGTTCTCTACACTCCAAACCTTGTTTTGACGAGTGGCCTGATGGTCCGCACACTGGATGCAATGGTTCTCTACACCCCAAACCTTGCTTTGACGAGTGGCCTGATGGTCCGCACACTGGATGCAACGGTTCTCCACACCCCAAACCTTGTTTTGACGAGTGGCGTGATGGTCCGCACACTGGTTGCAATGGTTCTCTACACCCCAAACCTTGTTTTGACGAGTGGCATGACGGTCCGCAAACTGGATGCAATGGTTCTCTACACCTCGAATCTTGTTTTGACGAGTGGCCTGATAGTCCGCACACTCGATGCAATTGTTCTCTACACCCAAACCTTGTCTTGACGAGTAGCTTGATCGTCCGCACACTGGATACAATGTTTCTCTACACCTCGAGCCTTGTTTTGACGAGTGGCCTCATGGTCCGCACACTAGATGCAATGGTTCTCTACACCTCAAACCTTGTTTTGACGAGTGGCTTGATGGTCCGCAAACTGGATGCAATGGTTCTCTACACCTCGAACCTTGTTTTGGCGAGTGGCCGGATGGCCCGCACGCTGGATGCAACGGTTATCTACACCCCAATCCTTATTTTGACGAGTGGCCTGATAGTCCGCACACTCGATGCAATGGTTCTCTACACCCCAAACCTTGTTTTGACGAGGGGCCTGATGGTCCGCACACGGGATGCAATGGTTCCCTACACCCCAAACCTTGTTTTGACGAGTGCCCTGATGGTCCGCACACTAGATGCAATGGTTCCCTACACCCCAAAGCTTGTTTTGACGAGTGGCCTGATGGTCTGCAGACTAGATGCAATGGTTCTCTACACCCCAAACCTTGTTTTGACGAGTGGCCTGATGGTGTGCACACTGCATGCAATGGTTCTCTACACCCCAAACCTTGTTTTGACGAGTGGCCTGATGGTCCGCATACTAGATGCAATGGTTCTCTACACCCGAAACCTTGTTTTGACGAGTGGCCTGATGGTCCGCACACTGGATGCAATGGTTCTCTACACCCCAATCCTTGTTTTGACGAGTGGCCTGATGGTCCGCACACTAGATGCAATGGTTCTCTACACCCCAAAGCTTGTTTTAACGAGTGGTCTCATGGTGCGCACACTGGATGCAATGGTTCTCTACACCTCGAACCTTGTTTTGGCGAGTGGCCTGATGGTCCGCGCACTGGATGCAACGGTTCTCTACACCCCAAACCTTGTTTTGACGAGTGGCGTGATGGTCCGCGCATTGGATGCAACGGTTCTCTACACCCCAAACCTTGTTTTGACGAGTGGCGTGATGGTCCGCACAGTGGATGCAATGGTTCTCTACACCCCAAACCTTGTTTTGACGAGTGGCCTGATGGTCCGCACGCCGGATACAATGGTTCTCTACACTCCAAACCTTGTTTTGACGAGTGGCCTGATGGTCCGCACACTGGATGCAATGGTTCTCTACACCCCAAACCTTGCTTTGACGAGTGGCCTGATGGTCCGCACACTGGATGCAACGGTTCTCCACACCCCAAACCTTGTTTTGACGAGTGGCGTGATGGTCCGCACACTGGTTGCAATGGTTCTCTACACCCCAAACCTTGTTTTGACGAGTGGCATGATGGTCCGCAAACTGGATGCAATGGTTCTCTACACCTCGAATCTTGTTTTGACGAGTGGCCTGATGGTCCGCACACTCGATGCAATTGTTCTCTACACCCAAACCTTGTCTTGACGAGTAGCTTGATCGTCCGCACACTGGATACAATGTTTCTCTACACCTCGAGCCTTGTTTTGACGAGTGGCCTCATGGTCCGCACACTAGATGCAATGGTTCTCTACACCTCAAACCTTGTTTTGACGAGTGGCTTGATGGTCCGCAAACTGGATGCAATGGTTCTCTACACCTCGAACCTTGTTTTGGCGAGTGGCCGGATGGCCCGCACACTGGATGCAACGGTTATCTACACCCCAATCCTTATTTTGACGAGTGGCCTGATAGTCCGCACACTCGATGCAATGGTTCTCTACACCCCAAACCTTGTTTTGACGAGGGGCCTGATGGTCCGCACACGGGATGCAATGGTTCCCTACACCCCAAACCTTGTTTTGACGAGTGCCCTGATGGTCCGCACACTAGATGCAATGGTTCCCTACACCCCAAAGCTTGTTTTGACGAGTGGCCTGATGGTCTGCAGACTAGATGCAATGGTTCTCTACACCCCAAACCTTGTTTTGACGAGTGGCCTGATGGTGTGCACACTGCATGCAATGGTTCTCTACACCCCAAACCTTGTTTTGACGAGTGGCCTGATGGTCCGCATACTAGATGCAATGGTTCTCTACACCCGAAACCTTGTTTTGACGAGTGGCCTGATGGTCCGCACACTGGATGCAATGGTTCTCTACACCCCAATCCTTGTTTTGACGAGTGGCCTGATGGTCCGCACACTAGATGCAATGGTTCCCTACACCCCAAACCTTGTTTTGGCGAGTGGCCTGATGTTCCGCACACTAGATGCAATAATTCTCTACACCCCAAACCTTGTTTTGACGAGTGGACTGATGGTGTGCACACTGCATGCAATGGTTCTCTACACCCCAAACCTTGTTTTGACGAGTGGCCTGATGGTCCGCATACTAGATGCAATGGTTCTCTACACCCGAAACCTTGTTTTGACGAGTGGCCTGATGGTCCGCACACTGGATGCAATGGTTCTCTACACCCCAATCCTTGTTTTGACGAGTGGCCTGATGGTCCGCACACTAGATGCAATGGTTCTCTACACCCCAAACCTTGTTTTCACGAGTGGCCTGATGGTCCGCACACTAGATGCAACTGCTCTCTACACCCCAAACCTTGTTTTGACGAGTGGCCTGATGGTCCGCACGCTGGATACAATGGTTCTCTACACCCCAAACCTTGTTTTGACGAGTGGCTTGATGGTCCGCACCCTAGATGCAATGGTTCTCTACACCGCAAACCTTGTTTTGACGAGTGGCATGATGGTCCGCACACTAGATGCAATGGTTCTCTACACCCCAAACCTTGTCTTGACAAGTAGCTTGATGGTCCGCACACTGGATGCAATGGTTCTCTACACCTCAAACCTTGTTTTGACGAGTGGCCTGATGGTCCGCACACTGGATGCAACGGTTCTCTACACCCCAAACCTTGTTTTGACGAGTGGCGTGATGGTCCGCACACTGGATACAATGGTTCTCTACACCCCAAACCTTGTTTTGACGAGTGGCCTGATGGTCCGCACACTGGATGCAACGGTTCTGTACACCCCAAACCTTGTTTTGACGAGTGGCCTGATGGTCCGCACACTGGATGCAACGGTTCTGTACACCCCAAACCCTGTTTTGAAGAGTGGCCTGATGGTTCGCCACTGGATACAATGGTTGTCTACACCCCAAAGCTTGTTTTAACGAGTGGTCTCATGGTGCGCACACTGGATGCAATGGTTCTCTACACCTCGAATCTTGTTTTGGCGAGTGGCCTGATGGTCCGCGCACTGGATGCAACGGTTCTCTACACCCCAAACCTTGTTTTGACGAGTGGCCTGATGGTCCGCACACTGGATGCAATGGTTCTCCACACCTCAAACCTTGTTTTGACGAGTGGCCTGATGGTCCGCACACTGGATGCAACGGTTCTCTACACCCCAAACCTTGTTTTGACGAGTGGCGTGATGGTCCGCGCACTGGATGCAACGGTTCTCTACACCCCAAACCTTGTTTTGACGAGTGGCCTGATGGTCCGCACACTGGATGCAATGGTTCTCTACACCCCAAACCTTGTTTGGACGAGTGGCCTGATGGTTCGCACACTGGATACAATGGTTGTCTACACCCCAAACCTTGTTTTGACGAGTGACCCGATGGTCCGCACACTAGATGCAATGGTTCTCTACACCCCAAAGCTTGTTTTAACGAGTGATCTCATGGTCCGCGCACTGGATGCAATGGTTCTCTACACCCCAAACCTTGTTTTGACGAGTGGCGTGATGGTCCGCGCACTGGATGCAACGGTTCTCTACACCCCAAACCTTGTTTGGACGAGTGGCGTGATGGTCCGCACAGTGGATGCAATGGTTCTCTACACCCCAAACCTTGTTTTGACGAGTGGCCTGATGGTCCGCACGCCGGATACAATGGTTCTCTACACCCCAAACCTTGTTTTGACGAGTGGCCTGATGGTCCGCACACTGAATGCAATGGTTCTCTACACCCCAAACCTTGCTTTGACGAGTGGCCTGATGGTCCGCACACTGGATGCAACGGTTCTCTACACCCCAAACCTTGTTTTGACGAGTGGCGTGATGGTCCGCACACTGGTTGCAATGGTTCTCTACACCCCAAACCTTGTTTTGACGAGTGGCATGATGGTCCGCGCTCTGGATACAATGGTTCTCTACACGCCAAACCTTGTTTTGACGAGTGGCCTGATAGTCCGCACACTCGATGCAATGGTTCTCTACACCAAAACCTTGTCTTGACGAGTAGCCTGATCGTCCGCACACTGGATGCAATGGTTCTCTACACCTCGAACCTTGTTTTGGCGAGTGGCCGGATGGCCCGCACACTAGATGCAATGGTTCTCTACACCCCAATCCTTGTTTTGACGAGTGGCCTCATGTTCCGCACACTCGATGCAATGGTTCTCTTGACCCCAAACCTTGTTTTGAAGAGTGGCCTGATGGTCCGCACGCCGGATACAATGGTTCTCTACACCCCAAACCTTGTTTTGACGAGTGGCTTGATGGTCCGCACACTAGATGCAGTGGTTCTCTACACCCCAAACCTTGTTTTGACGAGTGGCCTGATCGTCCGCAGACTGGATGCAATGGTTCTCTACACACCCAAACCTTGTTTTGACGAGTGGCCTGATGGTCCGCACACTGGATGCAATGGTTCTCTACACCCCAAACCTTGTTTTCACGAGTGGCCTGATGGTCCGCACACTGGATACAATGGTTCTCTACACCCCAAACCTTGTTTTGACGAGTGGCCTGATGGTCCGCACACTGGATGCAATGGTTCTGTACACCCCAAACCTTCTTTTGACGAGTGGCCTGATGGTTCGCACACTGGATACAATGGTTGTCTACACCCCAAACCTTGTTTTGACGAGTGGCCTGATGGTCCGCACACTAGATGCAATGGTTCTCTACACCCCAAAGCTTGTTTTAACGAGTGGCCTCATGATGCGCACACTGGATGCAATGGTTCTCTACAACTCGAACCTTGCTTTGGCGAGTGGCCCGATGGTCCGCGCACTGGATGCAACGGTTCTCTACACCCCAAACCTTGTTTTGACGAGTGGCGCGATGGTCCGCGCACTGGATGCAACGGTTCTCTACACCCCAAACCTTGTTTTGACGAGTGGCCTGATGGTCCGCACGCCTGATACAATGGTTCTCTACACCCCAAACCTTGTTTTGACGACTGGCATGATGGTCCGCACACTGGATGCAATGGTGCTCTACACCTCAAACCTTGTTTTGACGAGTGGCCTGATGGTCCGCGCACTGGATGCAACGGTTCTCTACACCCCAAACCTTGTTTTGACGAGTGGCCTGATGGTCCGCACACTGGATGCAATGGTTCTGTACACCCCAAACCTTGTTTTGACGAGTGGCCTGATGGTTCGCCACTGGATACAATGGTTGTCTACACCAAAAACCTTGTTTTGACGAGTGGCCTGATGGTCCGCACACTAGATGCAATGGTTATCTACACCCGAGAGCTTGTTTCAACGAGTGGTCTCATGGTGCGCACACTGGATGCAATGGTTCTCTACACCTCGAACCTTGTTTTGGCGAGTGGCCTGATGGTCCGCGCACTGGATGCAACGGGTCTCTACACCCCAAACCTTGTTTTGACGAGTGGCCTGATGGTCCGCACACTAGATGCAATGGTTCTCCACACCTCAAACCTTGTTTTGACGAGTGGCCTGATGGTCCGCACACTGAATGCAACGGTTCTCTACACCCCAAACCTTGTTTTGACGAGTGGCGTGATGGTCCGCGCACTGGATGCAACGGTTCTCTACACCCCAAACCTTGTTTTGACGAGTGGCCTGATGGTCCGCACACTGGATGCAATGGTTCTGTACACCCCATACCTTGTTTTGACGAGTGGCCTGATGGTCCGCACACTCGATGCAATGGTTCTCTTGACCCCAAACCTTGTTTTGAAGAGTGGCCTGATGGTCCGCACGCCGGATACAATGGTTCTCCACACCCCAAACCTTGTTTTGACGAGTGGCCTGATGGTCCGCACACTAGATGCAGTGGTTCTCTACAACCCAAACCTTGTTTTGACGAGTGGCCTGATCGTCCGCAGACTGGATGCAATGGTTCTCTACACGCCCAAACCTTGTTTTGACGAGTGGTCTGATGGTCCGCACACTGGATGCAATGGTTCTCTACCCCCCAAACCTTGTTTTCACGAGTGGCCTGATGGTCCGCACACTGGATACAATGGTTCTCTACACCCCAAACCTTGTTTTGACGAGTGGCCTGATGGTCCGCACACTGGATGCAATGGTTCTGTACACCCCAAACCTTGCTTTGAGGAGTGGCCTGATGGTTCGCACACTGGATACAATGGTTGTCTACACCCCAAACCTTGTTTTGACGAGTGGCCTGATGGTCCGCACACTAGATGCAATGGTTCTCTACACCCCAAAGCTTGTTTTAACGAGTGGCCACATGATGCGCACACTGGATGCAATGGTTCTCTACAACTCGAACCTTGTTTTGGCGAGTGGCCCGATGGTCCGCGCACTGGATGCAACGGTTCTCTACACCCCAAACCTTGTTTTGACGAGTGGCGTGATGGTCCGCGCACTGGATGCAACGGTTCTCTACAACCCAAACCTTGTTTTGACGAGTGGCCTGATGGTCCGCACGCCTGATACAATGGTTCTCTACACCCCAACCCTTGTTTTGACGAGTGGCCTGATGGTCCGCACACTGGATGCAATGGTGCTCTACACCTCAAACCTTGTTTTGGCGAGTGGCGTGATGGTCCGCGCACTGGATGCAACGGTTTTCTACACCCCAAACCTTGTTTTGACGAGTGGCCTGATGGTCCGCACACTGGATGCAATGGTTTTGTACACCCCAAACCTTGTTTTGACGAGTGGCCTGATGGTTTGCCACTGGATACAATGGTTGTCTACACCCCAAACCTTGTTTTGACGAGTGGCCTGATGGTCCGCACACTAGACGCAATGGTTATCTACACCCGAAAGCTTGTTTTAACGAGTGGTCTCATGGTGCGCACACTGGATGCAATGGTTCTCTACACCTCGAACCTTGTTTTGGCGAGTGGCCTGATGGTCCGCGCACTGCATGCAACGGTTCTCTACACCCCAAACCTTGTTTTGACGAGTGGCGTGATGGTCCGCACACTAGATGCAATGGTTCTCCACACCTCAAACCTTGCTTTGACGAGTGGCCTGATGGTCCGCACACTGGATGCAACGGTTCTCTACACCCCAAACCTTGTTTTGACGAGTGGCGTGATGGTCCGCGCACTGGATGCAACGGTTCTCTACACCCCAAACCTTGTTTTGACGAGGGGCCTGATGGTCCGCACACTGGATGCAATGGTTCTCTACACCCCAAACCTTGTTTTGACGAGTGGCCTGATGGTTCGCACACTAGATACAATGGTTGTCTACACCCCAAACCTTGTTTTGACGAGTGACCCGATGGTCCGGACACTAGATGCAATGGTTCTCTACACCCCAAAGCTTGTTTTAACGAGTGATCTCATGGTCCGCGCACTGGATGCAACGGTTCTCTACACCCCAAACCTTGCTTTGACGAGTGGCGTGATGGTCCGCGCACTGGATGCAACGGTTCTCTACACCCCAAACCTTGTTTGGACGAGTGGCGTGATGGTCCGCACAGTGGATGCAACGGTTCTCTACACCCCAAACCTTGTTTTGACGAGTGGCCTGATGGTCCGCACGCCGGATACAATGGTTCTCTACACCCCAAACCTTGTTTTGACGAGTGGCCTGATGGTCCGCACACTGGATGCAATGGTTCTCTACACCCCAAACCTTGCTTTGACGAGTGGCCTGATGGTCCGCACACTGGATGCAACGGTTCTCTACACCCCAAACCTTGTTTTGACGAGTGGCGTGATGGTCCGCACACTGGTTGCAATGGTTCTCTACACCCCAAACCTTGTTTTGACGAGTGGCATGATGGTCCGCGCTCTGGATACAATGGTTCTCTACACGCCAAACCTTGTTTTGACGAGTGGCCTGATAGTCCGCACACTCGATGCAATGGTTCTCTACACCAAAACCTTGTCTTGACGAGTAGCCTGATCGTCCGCACACCGGATGCAATGGTTCTCTACACCTCGAGCCTTGTTTTGACGAGTGGCCTGATGGTCCGCACACTGGATGCAATGGTTCTCTACACCTCGAACCTTGTTTTGGCGAGTGGCCGGATGGCCCGCACACTAGATGCAATGGTTCTCTACACCCCAATCCTTGTTTTGACGAGTGGCCTGATAGTCCGCACACTCGATGCAATAGTTCTCTACACCCCAACCCTTGTTTTGACGAGTGGCCTGATGGTCTGCACAATAAATGCAATGGTTCTCTACACCCCAAACCTTGTTTTGATGAGTGGCGTGATGGTCCGCACACTAGATGCAATGGTTCTCTTAACCCCAAACCTTGTTTTCACGAGTGGCCTGATGGTCCGCACACTGGATGCAATGGTTCTGTACACCCCAAACCTTCTTTTGACGAGTGGCCTGATGGTTCGCACACTGGATACAATGGTTGTCTACACCCCAAACCTTGTTTTGACGAGTGGCCTGATGGTCCGCACACTAGATGCAATGGTTCTCTACACCCCAAAGCTTGTTTTAACGAGTGGCCTCATGATGCGCACACTGGATGCAATGGTTCTCTACAACTCGAACCTTGTTTTGGCGAGTGGCCCGATGGTCCGCGCACTGGATGCAACGGTTCTCTACACCCCAAACCTTGTTTTGACGAGTGGCGCGATGGTCCGCGCACTGGATGCAACGGTTCTCTACACCCCAAACCTTGTTTTGACGAGTGGCCTGATGGTCCGCACGCCTGATACAATGGTTCTCTACACCCCAAACCTTGTTTTGACGAGTGGCCTGATGGTCCGCACACTGGATGCAATGGTGCTCTACACCTCAAACCTTGTTTTGACGAGTGGCCTGATGGTCCGCGCACTGGATGCAACGGTTTTCTACACCCCAAACCTTGTTTTGACGAGTGGCCTGATGGTCCGCACACTGGATGCAATGGTTCTGTACACCCCAAACCTTGTTTTGACGAGTGGCCTGATGGTTCGCCACTGGATACAATGGTTGTCTACACCCCAAACCTGGTTTTGACGAGTGGCCTGATGGTCCGCACACTAGATGCAATGGTTATCTACACCCGAAAGCTTGTTTTAACGAGTGGTCTCATGGTGCGCACACTGGATGCAATGGTTCTCTACACCTCAAACCTTGTTTTGGCGAGTGGCCTGATGGTCCGCGCCCTGGATGCAACGGTTCTCTACACCCCAAACCTTGTTTTGACGAGTGGCCTGATGGTCCGCACGCCGGATACAATGGTTCTCTACACCCCAAACCTTGTTTTGACGAGTGGCCTGATGGTCCGCACACTGGATGCAATGGTTCTCTACACCCCAAACCTTGCTTTGACGAGTGGCCTGATGGTCCGCACACTGGATGCAACGGTTCTCTACACCCCAAACCTTGTTTTGACGAGTGGCGTGATGGTCCGCACACTGGTTGCAATGGTTCTCTACACCCCAAACCTTGTTTTGACGAGTGGCATGATGGTCCGCGCTCTGGATACAATGGTTCTCTACACGCCAAACCTTGTTTTGACGAGTGGCCTGATAGTCCGCACACTCGATGCAATGGTTCTCTACACCAAAACCTTGTCTTGACGAGTAGCCTGATCGTCCGCACACCGGATGCAATGGTTCTCTACACCTCGAGCCTTGTTTTGACGAGTGGCCTGATGGTCCGCACACTGGATGCAATGGTTCTCTACACCTCGAACCTTGTTTTGGCGAGTGGCCGGATGGCCCGCACACTAGATGCAATGGTTCTCTACACCCCAATCCTTGTTTTGACGAGTGGCCTGATAGTCCGCACACTCGATGCAATAGTTCTCTACACCCCAACCCTTGTTTTGACGAGTGCCCTGATGGTCCGCACACTAGATGCAATGGTTCCCTACACCCCAAAGCTTGTTTTGACGAGTGGCCTGATGGTCTGCACAATAAATGCAATGGTTCTCTACACCCCAAACCTTGTTTTGATGAGTGGCGTGATGGTCCGCAGACTAGATGCAATGGTTCTCTTAACCCCAAACCTTGTTTTCACGAGTGGCCTGATGGTCCGCACACTGGATGCAATGGTTCTGTACACCCCAAACCTTCTTTTGACGAGTGGCCTGATGGTTCGCACACTGGATACAATGGTTGTCTACACCCCAAACCTTGTTTTGACGAGTGGCCTGATGGTCCGCACACTAGATGCAATGGTTCTCTACACCCCAAAGCTTGTTTTAACGAGTGGCCTCATGATGCGCACACTGGATGCAATGGTTCTCTACAACTCGAACCTTGTTTTGGCGAGTGGCCCGATGGTCCGCGCACTGGATGCAACGGTTCTCTACACCCCAAACCTTGTTTTGACGAGTGGCGCGATGGTCCGCGCACTGGATGCAACGGTTCTCTACACCCCAAACCTTGTTTTGACGAGTGGCCTGATGGTCCGCACGCCTGATACAATGGTTCTCTACACCCCAAACCTTGTTTTGACGAGTGGCCTGATGGTCCGCACACTGGATGCAATGGTGCTCTACACCTCAAACCTTGTTTTGACGAGTGGCCTGATGGTCCGCGCACTGGATGCAACGGTTTTCTACACCCCAAACCTTGTTTTGACGAGTGGCCTGATGGTCCGCACACTGGATGCAATGGTTCTGTACACCCCAAACCTTGTTTTGACGAGTGGCCTGATGGTCCGCACGCCTGATACAATGGTTCTCTACACCCCAAACCTTGTTTTGACGAGTGGCCTGATGGTCCGCACACTGGATGCAATGGTGCTCTACACCTCAAACCTTGTTTTGACGAGTGGCCTGATGGTTCGCCACTGGATACAATGGTTGTCTACACCCCAAACCTTGTTTTGACGAGTGGCCTGATGGTCCGCACACTAGATGCAATGGTTATCTACACCCGAAAGCTTGTTTTAACGAGTGGTCTCATGGTGCGCACACTGGATGCAATGGTTCTCTACACCTCAAACCTTGTTTTGGCGAGTGGCCTGATGGTCCGCGCCCTGGATGCAACGGTTCTCTACACCCCAAACCTTGTTTTGACGAGTGGCCTGATGGTCCGCAGACTAGATGCAATGGTTCTCCACACCTCAAACCTTGTTTTGACGAGTGGCCTGATGGTCCGCACACTGGATGCAACGGTTCTCTACACCCCAAACCTTGTTTTGACGAGTGGCGTGATGGTCCGCGCACTGGATGCAACGGTTCTCTACACCCCAAACCTTGTTTTGACGAGTGGCCTGATGGTCCGCACACTGGATGCAATGGTTCTTTACACCCCAAACCTTGTTTTGACGAGTGGCCTGATGGTTCGCGCACTGGATGCAACGGTTCTCTACACCCCAAACCTTGTTTTGACGAGTGGCGTGATGGTCCGCGCACGTGATGCAACGGTTCTCTACACCCCAAACCTTGTTTTGACGAGTGGCGTGATGGTCCGCACAGTGGATGCAATGGTTCTGTACACCCCAAACCTTGTTTTGACGAGTGGCCTGATGGTCCGCACACTGGATGCAATGGTTCTCTACACCCCAAACCTTGCTTTGAGAAGTGGCCTGATGGTCCGCACACTGGATGCAATGGTTCTCTACACCCCAAACCTTGTTTTGACGAGTGGCGTGATGGTCCGCACACTGGTTGCAATGCTTCTCTACACCCCAAACCTTGTTTTGACGAGTGGCACGATGGTCCGCACAGTGGATACAATGGTTCTCTACACGCCAAGCCTTGTTTTGACGAGTGGCCTGATAGTCCGCACACTCGATGCAATTGTTCTCTACACCCAAAGCTTGTCTTGACGAGTAGCCTAATCGTCCGCACACTGGATGCAATGGTTCTCTACACCTCGAGCCTTGTTTTGACGAGTGGCGTGATGGTCCGCACACTAGATGCAATGGTTCTCTACACCCCAAAGCTTGTTTTAACGAGTGGCCTCATGGTCCGCACACTAGATGCAATGGTTCTCTACACCTCAAACCTTGTTTTGACGAGTGGCCTGATGGTCCGCACACTGGATGCAATGGTTCTCTACACCTCGAACCTTGTTTTGGCGAGTGGCCGGATGGCCCGCACACTAGATGCAATGGTTCTCTACACCCCAAGCCTTGTTTTGACGAGTGGCCTGATAGTCCGCACACTTGATGCAATAGTTCCCTACACCCCAAACCTTGTTTTGACGAGTGCCCTGATGGTCCGCACACTAGATGCAATGGTTCCCTACACCCCAAAGCTTGTTTTGACGAGTGGCCTGATGGTCTGCACACTAAATGCAATGGTTCTCTACACCCCAAACCTTGTTTTGACGAGTGGCCTCATGTTCCGCACACTCGATGCAATGGTTCTCTTTACCCCAAACCTTGTTTTGAAGAGTGGCCTGATGGTCCGCACGCCGGATACAATGGTTCTCTACACCCCAAACCTTGTTTTGACGAGTGGCTTGATGGTCCGCACACTAGATGCAATGGTTCTCTACACCTCAAACCTTGTTTTGGCGAGTGGCCTGATGGTCCGCGCCCTGGATGCAACGGTTCTCTACACCCCAAACCTTGTTTTGACGAGTGGCCTGATGGTCCGCACACTAGATGCAATGGTTCTCCACACCTCAAACCTTGTTTTGACGAGTGGCCTGATGGTCCGCACACTGGATGCAACGGTTCTCTACACCCCAAACCTTGTTTTGACGAGTGGCGTGATGGTCCGCGCACTGGATGCAACGGTTCTCTACACCCCAAACCTTGTTTTGACGAGTGGCCTGATGGTCCGCACAATGGATGCAATGGTTCTTTACACCCCAAACCTTGTTTTGACGAGTGGCCTGATGGTTCGCGCACTGGATGCAACGGTTCTCTACACCCCAAACCTTGTTTTGACGAGTGGCGTGATGGTCCGCGCACGTGATGCAACGGTTCTCTACACCCCAAACCTTGTTTTGACGAGTGGCGTGATGGTCCGCACAGTGGATGCAATGGTTCTGTACACCCCAAACCTTGTTTTGACGAGTGGCCTGATGGTCCGCACACTGGATGCAATGGTTCTCTACACCCCAAACCTTGCTTTGAGGAGTGGCCTGATGGTCCGCACACTGGATGCAATGGTTCTCTACACCCCAAACCTTGTTTTGACGAGTGGCGTGATGGTCCGCACACTGGTTGCAATGGTTCTCTACACCCCAAACCTTGTTTTGACGAGTGGCACGATGGTCCGCACAGTGGATACAATGGTTCTCTACACGCCAAGCCTTGTTTTGACGAGTGGCCTGATAGTCCGCACACTCGATGCAATTGTTCTCTACAGCCAAACCTTGTCTTGACGAGTAGCCTGATCGTCCGCACACTGGATGCAATGGTTCTCTACACCTCGAGCCTTGTTTTGACGAGTGGCGTGATGGTCCGCACACTAGATGCAATGGTTCTCTACACCCCAAAGCTTGTTTTAACGAGTGGCCTCATGGTCCGCACACTAGATGCAATGGTTCTCTACACCTCAAACCTTGTTTTGACGAGTGGCCTGATGGTCCGCACACTGGATGCAATGGTTCTCTACACCTCGAACCTTGTTTTGACGAGTGGCCTGATAGTCCGCACACTTGATGCAATAGTTCCCTACACCCCAAACCTTGTTTTGACGAGTGCCCTGATGGTCCGCACACTAGATGCAATGGTTCCCTACACCCCAAAGCTTGTTTTGACGAGTGGCCTGATGGTCTGCACACTAAATGCAATGGTTCTCTACACCCCAAACCTTGTTTTGACGAGTGGCCTCATGTTCCGCACACTCGATGCAATGGTTCTCTTTACCCCAAACCTTGTTTTGAAGAGTGGCCTGATGGTCCGCACGCCGGATACAATGGTTCTCTACACCCCAAACCTTGTTTTGACGAGTGGCTTGATGGTCCGCACACTAGATGTAGTGGTTCTCTACACCCCAAACCTTGTTTTGACGAGTGGCCTGATCGTCCGCAGACTGGATGCAATGGTTCTCTACACACCCAAACCTTGTTTTGACGAGTGGCCTGATGGTCCGCACACTGGATGCAATGGTTCTCTACACCCCAAACCTTGTTTTCACGAGTGGCCTGATGGTCCGCACACTGGATACAATGGTTCTCTACACCCCAAACCTCGTTTTGACGAGTGGCCTGATGGTCCGCACACTGGATGCAATGGTTCTGTACACCCAAAACCTTCTTTTGACGAGTGGCCTGATGGTCCGCACACTAGATGCAATGGTTCTGTACACCCCAAACCTTGTTTTGACGAGTGGCCTGATGGTTCGCACACTGGATACAATGGTTCTCTACACCCCAAACCTTGTTTTGACGAGTGGCCTGATGGTCCGCACACTAGATGCAATGGTTCTCTACACCCCAAAGCTTGTTTTAACGAGTGGCCTCATGATGCGCACACTGGATGCAATGGTTCTCTACAACTCGAACCTTGTTTTGGCGAGTGGCCTGATGGTCCGCGCACTGGATGCAACGGTTCTCTACACCCCACACCTTGTTTTGACGAGTGGCCTGATGGTCCGCACACTGGATACAATGGTTCTCTACACCCCAAACCTTGTTTTGACGAGTGGCCTGATGGTCCGCACACTGGATGCAATGGTTCCCTACACCCCAAACCTTGTTTTGACGAGTGGCCTGATGGTCCGCACACTGGATGCAATGGTTCTGTACACCCCAAACCTTGTTTTGACGAGTGGCCTGATGGTTCGCACACTGGATACAATGGTTGTCTACACCCCAAACCTTGTTTTGACGAGTGGCCTGATGGTCCGCACACTAGATGCAATGGTTCTCTACACCCCAAAGCTTGTTTTAACGAGTGGCCTCATGATGCGCACACTGGATGCAATGGTTCTCTACAACTCGAACCTTGTTTTGGCGAGTGGCCTGATGGTCCGCGCACTGGATGCAACGGTTCTCTACACCCCAAACCTTGTTTTGACGAGTGGCCTGATGGTCCGACGCCTGATACAATGGTTCTCTACACCCCAAACCTTGTTTTGACAAGTGGCCTGATGGTCCGCACACTGGATGCAATGGTGCTCTACACCTCAAACCTTGTTTTGACGAGTGGCCTGATGGTCCGCACACTCAATGCAATGGTTCTCTACACCCCAAATCTTGTTTTGACGAGTGGCGTGATGGTCCGCGCACTGGATGCAACGGTTCTCTACACCCCAAACCTTGTTTTGACGGGTGGCCCGATGGTCCGCACACTGGATGCGATGGTTCTGTACAGCCCAAACCTTGTTTGGACGAGTGGCCTGATGGTTCGCACACTGGATACAATGGTTGTCTACACCCGAAACCTTGTTTTGACGAGTGGCCTGATGGTCCGCACACTAGATGCAATGGTTCTCTACACCCCAAAGCTTGTTTCAACGAGTGGTCTCATGATGCGCACACTGGATGCAATGGTTCTCTACACCTCGAACCTTGTTTTGGCGAGTGGCCTGATGGTCCGCGCACTGGATGCAACGGTTCTCTACACCCCAAACCTTGTTTTGACGAGTGGCGTGATGGTCCGCGCACTGGATGCAACGGTTCTCTACACCCCAAACCTTGTTTTGACGAGTGGCGTGATGGTCCGCACAGTGGATGCAATGGTTCTCTACACCCCGAACCTTGTTTTGACGAGTGGCCTGATGGTCCGCACGCCGGATACAATGGTTCTCTACACCCCAAACCTTGTTTTGACGAGTGGCCTGATGGTCCGCACACTGGATGCAATGGTTCTCTACACACCAAAACTTGCTTTGACGAGTGGCCTGATGGTCCGCACATTGGATGCAACGGTTCTGTACACCCCAAACCTTGTTTTGACGAGTGGCGTGATGGTCCGCACACTGGTTGCAATGGTTCTCTACACCCCAAACCTTGTTTTGACGAGTGGCATGATGGTCCGCGCTCTGGATACAATGGTTCTCTACACGCCAAACCTTGTCTTGACGAGTAGCCTGATCGTCTGCACACTGGATGCAATGGTTCTCTACACCTCGAGCCTTGTTTTGACGAGTGGCCTGATGGTCCGCACACTAGATGCAATGGTTCTCTACACCCCAAACCTTGTTTTGACGAGTGGCTTGATGGTCCGCACACTAGATGCAGTGGTTCTCTACACCCCAAACCTTGTTTTGACGAGTGGCGTGATCGTCCGCAGACTGGATGCAGTGGTTCTCTACACACCCAAACCTTGTTTTGACGAGTGGCCGCATGGTCCGCACACTGGATGCAATGGTTCTCTACACCCCAAACCTTGTTTTCACGAGTGGCCTGATGGTCCGCACACTGGATGCAATGGTTCTGTACACCCAAAACCTTCTTTTGACGAGTGGCCTGATGGTCCGCACACTAGATGCAATGGTTCTGTACACCCCAAACCTTGTTTTGACGAGTGGCCTGATGGTTCGCACACTGGAGACAATGGTTGTCTACACCCCAAACCTTGTTTTGACGAGTGGCCTGATGGTCCGCACACTAGATGCAATGGTTCTCTACACCCCAAAGCTTGTTTTAACGAGTGGCCTCATGATGCGCACACTGGATGCAATGGTTCTCTACAACTCGAACCTTGTTTTGGCGAGTGGCCTGATGGTCCGCGCACTGGATGCAACGGTTCTCTACACCCCAAACCTTGTTTTGACGAGTGGCCTGATGGTCCGACGCCTGATACAATGGTTCTCTACACCCCAAACCTTGTTTTGACGAGTGGCCTGATGGTCCGCACACTGGATGCAATGGTGCTCTACACCTCAAACCTTGTTTTGACGAGTGGCCTGATGGTCCGCACACTCAATGCAATGGTTCTCTACACCCCAAATCTTGTTTTGACGAGTGGCGTGATGGTCCTCGCACTGGATGCAACGGTTCTCTACACCCCAAACCTTGTTTTGACGGGTGGCCCGATGGTCCGCACACTGGATGCGATGGTTCTGTACAGCCCAAACCTTGTTTGGACGAGTGGCCTGATGGTTCGCACACTGGATACAATGGTTGTCTACACCCGAAACCTTGTTTTGACGAGTGGCCTGATGGTCCGCACACTAGATGCAATGGTTCTCTACACCCCAAAGCTTGTTTCAACGAGTGGTCTCATGGTGCGCACACTGGATGCAATGGTTCTCTACACCTCGAACCTTGTTTTGGCGAGTGGCCTGATGGTCCGCGCACTGGATGCAACGGTTCTCTACACCCCAAACCTTGTTTTGACGAGTGGCGTGATGGTCCGCGCACTGGATGCAACGGTTCTCTACACCCCAAACCTTGTTTTGACGAGTGGCGTGATGGTCCGCACAGTGGATGCAATGGTTCTCTACACCCCGAACCTTGTTTTGACGAGTGGCCTGATGGTCCGCACGCCGGATACAATGGTTCTCTACACCACAAACCTTGTTTTGACGAGTGGCCTGATGGTCCGCACACTGGATGCAATGGTTCTCTACACACCAAAACTTGCTTTGACGAGTGGCCTGATGGTCCGCACACTGGATGCAACGGTTCTGTACACCCCAAACCTTGTTTTGACGAGTGGCGTGATGGTCCGCACACTGGTTGCAATGGTTCTCTACACCCCAAACCTTGTTTTGACGAGTGGCATGATGGTCCGCGCTCTGGATACAATGGTTCTCTACACGCCAAACCTTGTCTTGACGAGTAGCCTGATCGTCTGCACACTGGATGCAATGGTTCTCTACACCTCGAGCCTTGTTTTGACGAGTGGCCTGATGGTCCGCACACTAGATGCAATGGTTCTCTACACCCCAAACCTTGTTTTGACGAGTGGCTTGATGGTCCGCACACTAGATGCAGTGGTTCTCTACACCCCAAACCTTGTTTTGACGAGTGGCCTGATCGTCCGCAGACTGGATGCAATGGTTCTCTACACACCCAAACCTTGTTTTGACGAGTGGCAGCATGGTCCGCACACTGGATGCAATGGTTCTCTACACCCCAAACCTTGTTTTCACGAGTGGCCTGATGGTCCGCACACTGGATACAATGGTTCTCTACACCCCAAACCTCGTTTTGACGAGTGGCCTGATGATCCGCACACTGGATGCAATGGTTCTGTACACCCAAAACCTTCTTTTGACGAGTGGCCTGATGGTCCGCACACTCGATGCAATGGTTCTGTACACCCCAAACCTTGTTTTGACGAGTGGCCTGATGGTTCGCACACTGGATACAATGGTTCTCTACACCCCAAACCTTGTTTTGACGAGTGCCCTGATGGTCCGCACACTAGATGCAATGGTTCCCTACACCCCAAAGCTTGTTTTGACGAGTGGCCTGATGGTCTGCACACTAGATGCAATGGTTCTCTACACCCCAAACCTTGTTTTGACGAGTGGTAGGATGTTCCGCACACTAGATGCAATAATTCTCTACACCCCCAACCTTGTTTTGACGAGTGGCCTGATGGTGTGCACACTGCATGCAATGGTTCTCTACACCCCAAACCTTGTTTTGACGAGTGGCCTGATGGTCCGCACACTAGATGCAATGGTTCTCTACACCCGAAACCTTGTTTTGACGAGTGGCCTGATGGTCCGCACACTGGATGCAATGGTTCTCTACACCCCAAACCTTGTTTTGACGAGTGGCCTGATGGTTCGCACACTGGATACAATGGTTGTCTACACCCCAAACCTTGTTTTGACGAGTGGCCTGATGGTCCGCACACTGGATGCAATGGTTCTCTACACCCCAAACCTTGTTTTGACGAGTGGCCTGATGGTCCGCACACGGGATGCAATGGTTCTCTACACCCCAAACCTTGTTTTGACGAGTGGCCTGATGGTCCGCACGCTGGATACAATGGTTCTCTACACCCCAAACCTTGTTTTGACGAGTGGCTTGATGGTCCGCACACTGGATGCAATGGTTCTCTACACCTCAAACCTTGTTTTGACGAGTGGCCTGATGGTCCGCACACTGGATGCAACGGTTCTCTACACCCCAAACCTTGTTTTGACGAGTGGTGTGATGGTCCGCGCACTGGATGCAACGGTTCTCTACACCCCAAACCTTGTTTTGACGGGTGGCCCGATGGTCCGCACACTGGATGCGATGGTTCTGTACACCCCAAACCTTGTTTTGACGAGTGGCCTGATGGTTCGCACACTGGATACAATGGTTGTCTACACCCCAAACCTTGTTTTGACGAGTGGCCTGATGGTCCGCACACTAGATGCAATGGTTCTCTACACCCCAAAGCTTGTTTCAACGAGTGGTCTCATGGTGCGCACACTGGATGCAATGGTTCTCTACACCTCAAACCTTGCTTTGCCGAG
This sequence comes from Eutreptiella sp. 'Long Island Sound 2002', assembly GCA_964036045.1. Classification (NCBI taxonomy): domain Eukaryota; phylum Euglenozoa; class Euglenophyceae; order Eutreptiales; family Eutreptiaceae; genus Eutreptiella; species Eutreptiella sp. 'Long Island Sound 2002'. The sequence goes on from OZ038379.1 coordinate 113,896,406, forward strand.
TGGCCTGATGGTCCGCGCACTGGATGTAACGGTTCTCTACACCCCAAACCTTGTTTTGACGAGTGGCGTGATGGTCCGCGCACTGGATGCAACGGTTCTCTACACCCCAAACCTTGTTTTGACGAGTGGCGTGATGATCCGCACAGTGGATGCAATGGTTCTCTACACCCCAAACCTTGTTTTGACGAGTGGCCTGATGGTCCGCACGCCGGTTACAATGGTTCTCTACACCCCAAACCTTGTTATGACGAGTGGCCTGATGGTCCGCACACTGGATGCAATGGTTCTCTACACACCAAAACTTGCTTTGACGAGTGGCCTGATGGTCCGCACACTGGATGCAACGGTTCTGTACACCCCAAACCTTGTTTTGACGAGTGGCGTGATGGTCCGCACACTAGATGCAATGGTTCTCTACACCCCAAACCTTGTTTTGACGAGTGGCATGATGGTCCGCGCTCTGGATACAATGGTTCTCTACACGCCAAACCTTGTCTTGACGAGTAGCCTGATCGTCTGCACACTGGATGCAATGGTTCTCTACACCTCGAGCCTTGTTTTGACGAGTAGCCTGATCGTCCGCACACTCGATGCAATGGTTCTCTACACCTCGAGCCTTGTTTTGACGAGTGGCCTGATGGTCCGCACACTAGATGCAATGGTTCTCTACACCCCAATCCTTGTTTTGACGAGTGGCCTCATGGTCCGCACACTAGATGCAATGGTTCTCTACACCTCAAACCTTGTTTTGACGAGTGGCCTGATGGTCCGCACGCCGGATGCAATGGTTCTCTACACCCCAATCCTTGTTTTGACGAGTGGCATGATGGTCCGCACTCTGGATACAATGGTTCTCTACACGCCAAACCTTGTTTTGACGAGTGGCCTGATAGTCCCCACACTCGATGCAATTGTTCTCTACACCCAAACCTTGTCTTGACGAGTAGCCTGATCGTCAGCACACTGGATGCAATGGTTCTCTACACCCCAATCCTTGTTTTGACGAGTGGCCTGATAGTCCGCACACTCGATGCAATGGTTCTCTACACCCCAAACCTTGTTTTGACGAGTGGCCTGATGCTCCGCACACTGGATGCAATGGTTCCCTACACCCCAAACCTTGTTTTGACGAGTGGCCTGATGGTCTGCACACTAGATGCAATGGTTCTCTACACCCCAAACCTTGTTTTGACGAGTGGCCTGATGTTCCGCACACTGGATGCAATGGTTCTCTACACCCGGAACCTTGTTTTGACGAGTGGCCTGTTCTGCACACTAGATGCAATGGTTCTCTACACCCGAAACCTTGTTTTCACGAGTGGCCTGATGGTCCGCACACTAGATGCAGCTGCTCTCTACACCCCAAACCTTGTTTTGACGAGTGGCTTGATGGTCCGCACACGGGATGCAATGGTTCTCTACACCCCAAACCTTGTTTTGACGAGTGGCCTGATGGTCCGCACGCTGGATACAATGGTTCTCTACACCCCAAACCTTGTTTTGACGAGTGGCTTGATGGTCCACACCCTAGATGCAATGGTTCTCTACACCACGAACCTTGTTTTGACGAGTGGCATGATGGTCCGCACACTAGATGCAATGGTTCTCTACACCCCTAACCTTGTCTTGACAAGTAGCTTGATGGTCCGCACACTGGATGCAATGGTTCTCTACACCTCAAACCTTGTTTTGACGAGTGGCCTGATGGTCCGCACACTGGATGCAACGGTTCTCTACACCCCAAACCTTGTTTTGACGAGTGGCGTGATGGTCCGCGCACTAGATGCAACGGTTCTCTACACCCCAAACCTTGTTTTGACGAGTGGCCTGATGGTCCGCACACTGGATGCAATGGTTCTGTACACCCCAAACCTTGTCTTGACGAGTGGCCTGATGGTTCGCACACTGGTTGCAATGGTTCTCTACACCCCAAACCTTGTTTTGACGAGTGGCCTGATGGTCCGCACACTAGATGCAATGGTTCTCTACACCCCAAAGCTTGTTTTAACGAGTGGCCTCATGGTGCGCACACGGGATGCAATGGTTCTCTACACCTCGAACCTTGTTTTGGCGAGTGGCCTGATGGTCCGCACACTAGTTGCGACGGTTCTCTACACCCCAAACCTTGTTTTGACGAGTGGCGTGATGGTCCGCGCACTGGATGCAACGGTTCTCTACACCCCAAACCTTGTTTTGACGAGTGGCGTGATGGTCCGCACAGTGGATGCAATGGTTCTCTACACCCCAAACCTTGTTTTGACGAGTGGCCTGATGGTCCGCACGCCGGATACAATGGTTCTCTACACCCCAAACCTTGTTTTGACGAGTGGCCTGATGGTCCGCACACTGGATGCAATGGTTCTCTACACCCCAAACCTTGCTTTGACGAGTGGCCTGATGGTCCGCACACTGGATGCAACGGTTCTCTACACCCCAAACCTTGTTTTGACGAGTGGCGTGATGGTCCGCACACTGGTTGCAATGGTTCTCTACACCCCAAACCTTCTTTTGACGAGTGGCATGATGGTCCGCGCTCTGGATACAATGGTTCTCTACACACCAACCTTGTTTTGACGAGTGGCCTGGTAGTCTGCACACTCGATGCAATGGTTCTCTACACCCCAAAGCTTGTTTTAACGAGTGGCCTCATGGTGCGCACACTGGATGCAATGGTTCTCTACACCTCGAACCTTGTTTTGGCGAGTGGCCTGATGGTCCGCGCACTGGATGCAACGGTTCTCTACACCCCAAACCTTGTTTTGACGAGTGGCCTAATGGTCCGCACACTAGAAGCAATGGTTCTCTACACCCCAAAGCTTGTTTTAACAAGTGGCCTCATGGTGCGCACACTGGATGCAATGGTTCTCTACACCTCGAACCTTGTTATGGCGTGTGGCCTGATGGTCCGCGCACTGGATGCAACGGTTCTCTACACCCCAAACCTTGTTTTGACGAGTGGCGTGATGGTCCGCGCACTGGATGCAACGGTTCTCTACACCCCAAACCTTGTTTTGACGAGTGGCGTGATGGTCCGCACAGTGGATGCAATGGTTCTCTACACCCCAAACCTTGTTTTGACGAGTGGCCTGATGGTCCGCACACTGGATGCAATGGTTCTCTACACCCCAAACCTTGCTTTGACGAGTGGCCTGATGGTCCGCACACAGGATGCAACGGTTCTCTACACCCCAAACCTTGTTTTGACGAGTGGCGTGATGGTCCGCACACTGGTTGCAATGGTTCTCTACACCCCAAACCTTCTTTTGACGAGTGGCATGATGGTCCGCGCTCTGGTTGCAATGGTTCTCTACACCCCAAACCTTGTTTTGACGAGTGGCCTGATGTTCCGCACACTCGATGCAATGCTTCTCTACACCCCAAACCTTGTTTTGACGAGTGGCCTGATGGTCCGCACGCCGGATACAATGGTTCTCTACACCCCAAACCTTGTTTTGACGAGTGGCCTGATGGTCCGCACACTAGATGCAATGGTTCTCTACACCCCAAACCTTGTTTTCGCGAGTGGTCTGATGGTCCGCACACTAGATGCAGCTGTTCTCTACACCCCAAACCTTGTTTTGACGAGTGGCCTGATGGTCCGCACACGGGATGCAATGGTTCTCTACACCCCAAACCTTGTTTTGACGAGTGGCCTGATGGTCCGCACGCTTGATACGATGGTTCTCTACACCCCAAACCTTGTTTTGACGAGTAGCTTGATGGTCCGCACCCTAGATGCAATGGTTCTCTACACCCCAAACCTTGTTTTGACGAGTGGCATGATGGTCCGCACACTAGATGCAATGGTTCTCTACACCTGAAACCTTGTTTTGACGAGTGGCCTGATGGTCCGCACACTGGATGCAATGGTTCTCTACACCCCAAACCTTGTTTTGACGAGTGGCCTGATGGTCCACACACTGGATGCAATGGTTCTCTACACCCCAAACCTTGTTTTGACGAGTGGCCTGATGGTCCGCACGCTTGATACAATGGTTCTCTACACCCCAAACCTTGTTTTGACGAGTGGCTTGATGGTCCGCACACTAGATGCAATGGTTCTCTACACCCCAAACCTTGTTTTGACGAGTGGCGTGATGGTCCGCGCACTGGATGTAACGGTTCTCTACACCCCAAACCTTGTTTTGACGAGTGGCCTGATGGTCCGCACACTGGATGCAATGGTTCTGTACACCCCAAACCTTGTTTTGACGAGTGGCCTGATGGTTCGCACGCCGGATACAATGGTTGTCTACACCCCAAACCTTGTTTTGACGAGTGGCCTGATGGTCCGCACACTAGATGCAATGGTTCTCTACACCCCAAAGCTTGTTTTGACGAGTGGCCTCATGATGCGCACACTGGATGCAATGGTTCTCTACACCTCGAACCTTGTTTTGGCGAGTGGCCTGATGGTCCGCGCACTGGATGCAACGGTTCTCTACACCCCAAACCTTGTTTTGACGAGTGGCGTGATGGTCCGCGCACTGGATGCAACGGTTCTCTACACCCCAAACCTTGTTTTGACGAGTGGCGTGATGGTCCGCACAATGGATGCAATGGTTCTCTACACCCCAAACCTTGTTTTGACGAGTGGCCTGATGGTCCGCACGCCGGATACAATGGTTCTCTACACCCCAAACCTTGTTTTGACGAGTGGCCTGATGGTCCGCACACTGGATGCAATGGTTCTCTACACCCCAAACCTTGCTTTGACGAGTGGCCTGATGGTCCGCACACTGGATGCAACGGTTCTCTACACCCCAAACCTTGTTTTGACGAGTGGCGTGATGGTCCGCACACTGGATGCAACGGTTCTCTACACCCCAAACCTTGTTTTGACGAGTGGCGTGATGGTCCGCACAGTGGATGCAATGGTTCTCTACACCCCAAATCTTCTTTTGACGAGTGGCATGATGGTCCGCGCTCTGGATACAATGGTTCTCTACACGCCAAACCTTGTTTTGACGAGTGGCCTGATAGTCCGCACACTCGATGCAATTGCTCTCTACACCCAAACCTTGTCTTGACGAGTAGCCTGATCGTCCGCACACTGGATAAAATGGTTCTCTACACCTCGAGCCTTGTTTTGACGAGTGGCCTGATGGTCCGCACACTAGATGCAATGGTTCTCTACACCCCAAACCTTGTTTTCGCGAGTGGTCTGATGGTCCGCACACTAGATGCGGCTGTTCTCTACACCCCAAACCTTGTTTTGACGAGTGGCCTGATGGTCCGCACACGGGATGCAATGGTTCTCTACACCCCAAACCTTGTTTTGACGAGTGGTCTAATGGTCCGCACGCTGGATACAATGGTTCTCTACACCCCAAACCTTGTTTTGACGAGTGGCCTGATGTTCCGCACACTCGATGCAATGCTTCTCTACACCCCAAACCTTGTTTTGACGAGTGGCCTGATGGTCCGCACGCCGGATACAATGGTTCTCTACACCCCAAACCTTGTTTTGACGAGTGGCCTGATGGTCCGCACACTAGATGCAATGGTTCTCTACACCCCAAACCTTGTTTTCGCGAGTGGTCTGATGGTCCGCACACTAGATGCAGCTGTTCTCTACACCCCAAACCTTGTTTTGACGAGTGGCCTGATGGTCCGCACACGGGATGCAATGGTTCTCTACACCCCAAACCTTGTTTTGACGAGTGGCCTGATGGTCCGCACGCTTGATACAATGGTTCTCTACACCCCAAACCTTGTTTTGACGAGTAGCTTGATGGTCCGCACCCTAGATGCAATGGTTCTCTACACCCCAAACCTTGTTTTGACGAGTGGCATGATGGTCCGCACACTAGATGCAATGGTTCTCTACACCTGAAACCTTGTTTTGACGAGTGGCCTGATGGTCCGCAAACTGGATGCAATGGTTCTCTACACCCCAAACCTTGTTTTGACGAGTGGCCTGATGGTCCACACACTGGATGCAATGGTTCTCTACACCCCAAACCTTGTTTTGACGAGTGGCCTGATGGTCCGCACGCTTGATACAATGGTTCTCTACACCCCAAACCTTGTTTTGACGAGTGGCTTGATGGTCCGCACACTAGATGCAATGGTTCTCTACACCCCAAACCTTGTTTTGACGAGTGGCGTGATGGTCCGCGCACTGGATGTAACGGTTCTCTACACCCCAAACCTTGTTTTGACGAGTGGCCTGATGGTCCGCACACTGGATGCAATGGTTCTGTACACCCCAAACCTTGTTTTGACGAGTGGCCTGATGGTTCGCACGCCGGATACAATGGTTGTCTACACCCCAAACCTTGTTTTGACGAGTGGCCTGATGGTCCGCACACTAGATGCAATGGTTCTCTACACCCCAAAGCTTGTTTTGACGAGTGGCCTCATGATGCGCACACTGGATGCAATGGTTCTCTACACCTCGAACCTTGTTTTGGCGAGTGGCCTGATGGTCCGCGCACTGGATGCAACGGTTCTCTACACCCCAAACCTTGTTTTGACGAGTGGCGTGATGGTCCGCGCACTGGATGCAACGGTTCTCTACACCCCAAACCTTGTTTTGACGAGTGGCCTGATGGTCCGCACGCCGGATACAATGGTTCTCTACACCCCAAACCTTGTTTTGACGAGTGGCCTGATGGTCCGCATACTGGATGCAATGGTTCTCTACACCCCGAACCTTGCTTTGACGAGTGGCCTGATGGTCCGCACACTGGATGCAACGATTCTCTACACCCCAAACCTTGTTTTGACGAGTGGCGTGATGGTCCGCACACTGGATGCAACGGTTCTCTACACCCCAAACCTTGTTTTGACGAGTGGCGTGATGGTCCGCACAGTGGATGCAATGGTTCTCTACACCCCAAACCTTCTTTTGACGAGTGGCATGATGGTCCGCGCTCTGGATACAATGGTTCTCTACACGCCAAACCTTGTTTTGACGAGTGGCCTGATAGTCCGCACACTCAATGCAATTGCTCTCTACACCCAAACCTTGTCTTGACGAGTAGCCCGATCGTCCGCACACTGGATAAAATGGTTCTCTACACCTCGAGCCTTGTTTTGACGAGTGGCCTGATGGTCCGCACACTAGATGCAATGGTTCTCTACACCCCAAAGCTTGTTTTAACGAGTGGCCTCATGGTCCGCACACTAGATGCAATGGTTCTCTACACCTCAAACCTTGTTTTGACGAGTGGCCGGATGGTCCGCACACTGGATGCAATGGTTCTCTACACCCCAAACCTTGTTTTGACAAGTGGCCTGATGGTCCGCACACTGGATGCAATGGTTCTCTACACCTCGAACCTTGTTTTGGCGAGTGGCCTGATGGACCGCACACTGGATGCAATGGTTCTCTACACCCCAAACCTTGTTTTGACGAGTGGCTTGATGGTCCGCACCCTAGATGCAATGGTTCTCTACAACCCAAACCTTGTATTGACGAGTGGCCTGATGGTCCGCACACTAAATGCAATGGTTCTCTACACCCGAAACCTTGTTTTGACGAGTGGCTTGATGGTCCGCACCCTAGATGCAATGGTTCTCTACAACCCAAACCTTGTTTTGACGAGTGGCATGATGGTCCGCACATTAGATGCAATGGTTCTCTACACCCCAAACCTTGTTTTGACGAGTGGCCTGATGTTCCGCACACTAGATGCAATGGTTCTCTACACCCCAAACCTTGTTTTGACGAGTGGCCTGATGGTCCGCACACTAGATGCAATGGTTCTCTACACCCCAAACCTTGTTTTCGCGAGTGGTCTGATGGTCCGCACACTAGATGCAGCTGTTCTCTACACCCCAAACCTTGTTTTGACAAGTGGCCGGATGGTCCGCACACGGGATGCAATGGTTCTCTACACCCCAAACCTTGTTTTGACGAGTGGCCTGATGGTCCGCACGCTTGATACAATGGTTCTCTACACCCCAGACCTTGTTTTGACGAGTGGCTTGATGGTCCGCACACTAGATGCAATGGTTCCCTACACCCCAAACCTTGTTTTGACGAGTGGCATGATGGTCCGCACACTAGATGCAATGGTTCTCTACACCCCAGACCTTGTTTTGACGAGTGGCCTGATGGTCCGCACACCGGATGCAATGGTTCTCTACACCCCAAACCTTGTTTTGACGAGTGGCCTGATGGTCCACACACTGGATGCAACGGTTCTCTACACCCCAAACCTTGTTTTGACGAGTGGCGTGATGGTCCGCGCACTGGATGCAATGGTTCTCTACACCCCAAACCTTGTTTTGACGAGTGGCCTGATGGTCCGCACACTGGATGCAATGGTTCTGTACACCCCAAACCTTGTTTTGACGAGTGGCCTGATGGTCCGCACACTAGATGCAATGGTTCTCTACACCCCAAAGCTTCTTTTAACGAGTGGCCTCATGGTGCGCACACTGGATGCAATGGTTCTCTACACCTCGAACCTTGTTTTGGCGAGTGGCGTGATGGTCCGCGCACTGGATGCAACGGTTCTCTACACCCCAAACCTTGTTTTGACGAGTGGCGTGATGGTCCGCACAGTGGATGCAATGGTTCTCTACACCCCAAACCTTGTTTTGACGAGTGGCCTGATGGTCCGCACGCCGGATACAATGGTTCTCTACACCCCAAACCTTGTTTTGACGAGTGGCATGATGGTCCGCACACTGGATGCAACGGTTCTCTACACCCCAAACCTTGTTTTGACGAGTGGCGTGATGGTCCGCACACTGGTTGCAACGGTTCTCTACACCCCAAACCTTCTTTTGACAAGTGGCATGATGGTCCGCGCTCTGGATACAATGGTTCTCTACACGCCAAACCTTGTTTTGACGAGTGGCCTGATGGTCCGCACACTCGATGCAATTGACCTCTACACCAAAACCATGTCTTGACGAGTAGCCTGATCGTCCGCACACTGGATATAGTGGTTCTCTACGCCTCGAGCCTTGTTTTGACGAGTGGCCTGATGGTCCGCACACTAGATGCAATGGATCTCTACACCCCAAAGCTTGTTTTAACGAGTGGCCTCATGGTCCGCACACTAGATGCAATGGTTCTCTACACCTCAAACCTTGTTTTGATGAGTGGCCTGATGGTCCGCACACTGGATGCAATGGTTCTCTACACCTCGAACCTTGTTTTGGCGAGTGGCCTGATGGTCCGCACACGGGATGCAATGGTTCTCTACACCCCAATCCTTGTTTTGACGAGTGGCTTGATGGTCCGCACCCTAGATGCAATGGTTCTCTACAACCCAAACCTTGTTTTGACGAGTGGCCTGATGGTCCGCACACTAAATGCAATGGTTCTCTACACCCGAAACCTTGTTTTGACGAGTGGCTTGATGGTCCGCACCCTAGATGCAATGGTTCTCTACAACCCAAACCTTGTTTTGACGAGTGGCATGATGGTCCGCACATTAGATGCAATGGTTCTCTACACCCCAAACCTTGTTTTGACGAGTGGCCTGATGTTCCGCACACTCGATGGGATGGTTCTCTACAGCCCAAACCTTGTTTTGACGAGTGGCCTGATGGTCCGCACACTAAATGCAATGGTTCTCTACACCCCAAACCTTGTTTTGACGAGTGGCCTGATGGTCCGCACACTAGATGCAGCTGTTCTCTACACCCCAAACCTTGTTTTGACGAGTGGCCTGATGGTCCGCACACTAGATGCAATGGTTCTCTACACCCGAAACCTTGTTTTGACGAGTGGTCTAATGGTCCGTACGCTGGATACAATGGTTCTTTACACCCCAAACCTTGTTTTGACGAGTGGCGTGATGTTCCGCACACTCGATGCAATGGTTCTCTACACCCCAAACCTTGTTTTGACGAGTAGCCTGATGGTCCGCACGCCGGATACAATGGTTCTCTACACCCCAAACCTTGTTTTGACGAGTGGCCTGATGGTCCGCACACTAAATGCAATGGTTCTCTACACCCCAAACCTTGTTTTGACGAGTGGCCTGATGGTCCGCACACTAGATGCAATGGTTCTCTACACCCCAAACCTTCTTTTGACGAGTGGCCTGACGGTCCGCACGCTGGATACAATGGTTCTCTACACCCCAAACCTTGTTTTGACAAGTGGCCTGATATTCCGCACACTCGATGCAATGGTTCTCTACACCCCAAACCTTGTTTTGACGAGTGGCCTGATGGTCCGCACACTAGATGCAGTGGTTCTCTACACCCCAAACCTTGTTTTGACGAGTGGCCTGATCGTCCGCACACTGGATGTATTGGTTCCCTACACCCCAAACCTTGTTTTGACGAGTGGCGTGATGGTCCGCAGGCTGGATACAATGGTTCTCTACACCCCAAACCTTGTTTTCACGAGTGGCCTGATGGTCCGCACACGGGATGCAATGGTTCTCTACACCCCAAACCTTGTTTTGACGAGTGGCCTGATGGTCCGCACACTGGATGCAATGGTTCTGTACACCCCAAACCTTGTTTTGACGAGTGGCCTGATGGTTCGCACATTGGATACAATGGTTGTCTACACCCCAAACCTTGTTTTGACGAGTGGCCTGATGGTCCGCACACTAGATGCAATGGTTCTCTACACCCCAAAGCTTGTTTTAACGAGTGGCCTCATGGTGCGCACACTGGATGCAATGGTTCTCTACACCTCGAACCTTGTTTTGGCGAGTGGCCTGATGGTCCGCGCACTGGATGCAACGGTTCTCTACACCCCAAACCTTGTTTTGACGAGTGGCGTGATGGTCCGCGCACTAGATGCAACGGTTCTCTACACCCCAAACCTTGTTTTGACGAGTGGCGTGATGGTCCGCACAGTGGATGCAATGGTTCTCTACACCCCAAACCTTGTTTTGACGAGTGGCCTGATGGTCCGCACGCCGGATACAATGGTTCTCTACACCCCAAACCTTGTTTTGACGAGTGGCCTGATGGTCCGCACACTGGATGCAATGGTTCTCTACACCCCAAACCTTGCTTTGACGAGTGGCCTGATGGTCCGCACACTAGATGCAACGGTTCTCTACACCCCTAACCTTGTTTTCACGAGTGGCGTGATGGTCCGCACACTGGTTGCAATGGTTCTCTACACCCCAAACCTTCTTTTGACGAGTGGCATGATGGTCCGCGCTCTGGATACAATGGTTCTCTACACGCCAAACCTTGTTTTGACGAGTGGCCTGATAGTCCGCACAGTCGATGCAATTGCTCTCTACACCCAAACCTTGTCTTGAGGAGTAGCCTGATCGTCCGCACACTGGATAAAAAGGTTCTCTACACCTCGAGCCTTGTTTTGACGAGTGGCCTGATGGTCCGCACACTAGATGCAATGGTTCTCTACACCCCAAACCTTGCTTTGACGAGTGGCCTCATGGTCCGCACACTAGATGCAATCGTTCTCTACACCTCAAACCTTGTTTTGACGAGTGGCCTGATGGTCCGCACACTAGATGCAATGGTTCTCTACACCCCAAACCTTGTTTTAACGAGTGGCCTCATGGTCCGCACACTAGATGCAATGGTTCTCTACACCTCAAACCTTGTTTTGACGAGTGGCCTGATGGTCCGCACACTAAATGCAATGGTTCTCTACACCCCAAACCTTGTTTTGACGAGTGGCCTGATGGTCCGCACACTAGATGCAATGGTTCTCTACACCCCAAACCTTCTTTTGACGAGTGGCCTGACGGTCCGCACGCTGGATACAATGGTTCTCTACACCCCAAACCTTGTTTTGACAAGTGGCCTGATGTTCCGCACACTCGATGCAATGGTTCTCTACACCCCAAACCTTGTTTTGACGAGTGGCCTGATGGTCCGCACACTAGATGCAGTGGTTCTCTACACCCCAAACCTTGTTTTGACGAGTGGCCTGATCGTCCGCACACTGGATGTATTGGTTCCCTACACCCCAAACCTTGTTTTGACGAGTGGCGTGATGGTCCGCAGGCTGGATACAATGGTTCTCTACACCCCAAACCTTGTTTTGACGAGTGGCCTGATGGTCCGCACACGGGATGCAATGGTTCTCTACACCCCAAACCTTGTTTTGACGAGTGGCCTGATGGTCCGCACACTGGATGCAATGGTTCTGTACACCCCAAACCTTGTTTTGACGAGTGGCCTGATGGTTCGCACATTGGATACAATGGTTGTCTACACCCCAAACCTTGTTTTGACGAGTGGCCTGATGGTCCGCACACTAGATGCAATGGTTCTCTACACCCCAAAGCTTGTTTTAACGAGTGGCCTCATGGTCCGCACACTAGATGCAATGGTTCTCTACACCTCAAACCTTGTTTTGACGAGTGGCCTGATGGTCCGCACACTAAATGCAATGGTTCTCTACACCCCAAACCTTGTTTTGACGAGTGGCCTGATGGTCCGCACACTAGATGCAATGGTTCTCTACACCCCAAACCTTCTTTTGACGAGTGGCCTGACGGTCCGCACGCTGGATACAATGGTTCTCTACACCCCAAACCTTGTTTTGACAAGTGGCCTGATGTTCCGCACACTCGATGCAATGGTTCTCTACACCCCAAACCTTGTTTTGACGAGTGGCCTGATGGTCCGCACACTAGATGCAGTGGTTCTCTACACCCCAAACCTTGTTTTGACGAGTGGCCTGATCGTCCGCACACTGGATGTATTGGTTCCCTACACCCCAAACCTTGTTTTGACGAGTGGCGTGATGGTCCGCAGGCTGGATACAATGGTTCTCTACACCCCAAACCTTGTTTTGACGAGTGGCCTGATGGTCCGCACACGGGATGCAATGGTTCTCTACACCCCAAACCTTGTTTTGACGAGTGGCCTGATGGTCCGCACACTAAATGCAATGGTTCTGTACACCCCAAACCTTGTTTTGACGAGTGGCCTGATGGTTCGCACATTGGATACAATGGTTGTCTACACCCCAAACCTTGTTTTGACGAGTGGCCTGATGGTCCGCACACTAGATGCAATGGTTCTCTACACCCCAAAGCTTGTTTTAACGAGTGGCCTCATGGTGCGCACACTGGATGCAATGGTTCTCTACACCTCGAACCTTGTTTTGGCGAGTGGCCTGATGGTCCGCGCACTGGATGCAACGGTTCTCTACACCCCAAACCTTGTTTTGACGAGTGGCGTGATGGTCCGCGCACTAGATGCAACGGTTCTCTACACCCCAAACCTTGTTTTGACGAGTGGCGTGATGGTCCGCAGGCTGGATACAATGGTTCTCTACACCCCAAACCTTGTTTTGACGAGTGGCCTGATGGTCCGCACACGGGATGCAATGGTTCTCTACACCCCAAACCTTGTTTTGACGAGTGGCCTGATGGTCCGCACACTAAATGCAATGGTTCTGTACACCCCAAACCTTGTTTTGACGAGTGGCCTGATGGTTCGCACATTGGATACAATGGTTGTCTACACCCCAAACCTTGTTTTGACGAGTGGCCTGATGGTCCGCACACTAGATGCAGTGGTTCTCTACACCCCAAACCTTGTTTTGACGAGTGGCCTGATCGTCCGCACACTGGATGTATTGGTTCCCTACACCCCAAACCTTGTTTTGATGAGTGGCTTGATGGTCCGCACACGGGATGCAATGGTTCTGTACACCCCAAACCTTGTTTTGACGAGTGGCGTGATGGTCCGCACGCTGGATACAATGGTTCTCTACACCCCAAACCTTGTTTTGACGAGTGGCCTGATGGTCCGCACACGGGATGCAATGGTTCTCTACACCCCAAACCTTGTTTTGACGAGTGGCCTGATGGTCCGCACACTGGATGCAATGGTTCTCTACACCTCGAACCTTGTTTTGGCGAGTGGCCTGATGGTCCGCGCACTGGATGCAACGGTTCTCTACACCCCAAACCTTGTTTTGACGAGTGGCGTGATGGTCCGCGCACTGGATGCAACGGTTCTCTACACCCCAAACCTTGTTTTGACGAGTGGCGTGATGGTCCGCACAGTGGATGCAATGGTTCTCTACACCCCAAACCTTGTTTTGACGAGTGGCCTGATGGTCCGCACGCCGGATACAATGTTTCTCTACACCCCAAACCTTGTTTTGACGAGTGGCCTGATGGTCCGCACACTGGATGCAATGGTTCTCTACACCCCAAACCTTGCTTTGACGAGTGGCCTGATGGTCCGCACACTGGATGCAACGGTTCTCTACACCCCAAGCCTTGTTTTGACGAGTGGCCTGATGGTCCGCACACTGGATGCAATGGTTCTCTACACGCCAAACCTTGTTTTGACGAGTGGCCTGATAGTCCGCACACTAAATGCAATGGTTCTCTACACCCAAACCTTGTCTTGACGAGTAGCCTGATCGTCCGCACACTGGATAAAATGGTTCTCTACACCTCGAGCCTTGTTTTGATGAGTGGCCTGATGGTCCGCACACTAGATGCAATGGTTCTCTACACCCCAAAGCTTGTTTTAACGAGTGGCCTCATGGTCCGCACACTAGATGCAATGGTTCTCTACACCTCAAACCTTGTTTTGACGAGTGGCCTGATGGTCCGCACACTGGATGCAATGGTTCTCTACACCCCAAACCTTGTTTTGACGAGTGGCCTGATGGTCCGCACACTGGATGCAATGGTTCTCTACACCTCGAACCTTGTTTTGGCGAGTGGCCTGATGGTCCGCACACGGGATGCAATGGTTCTCTACACCCCAAACCTTGTTTTGACGAGTGGCCTGATGGTCCGCACACTAAATGCAATGGTTCTCTACACCCCAAACCTTGTTTTGACGAGTGGCTTGATGGTCCACACCCTAGATGCAATGGTCTCTACAACCCAAACCTTGTTTTGACGAGTGGCATGATGGTCCGCACACTAGATGCAATGGTTCTCTACACCCCAAACCTTGTTTTGGCGAGTGGCCTGATGTTCCGCACACTCGATGCGATGGTTCTCTACACCCCAAACCTTGTTTTGACGAGTGGCTTGATGGTCCGCACACTAAATGCAATGGTTCTCTACACCCCAAACCTTGTTTTGACGAGTGGTCTAATGGTCCGCACGCTGGATACAATGGTTCTCTACACCCCAAACCTTGTTTTGACGAGTGGCCTGATGTTCCGCACACTAGATGCAATGGTTCTCTACACCCCAAACCTTGTTTTGACGAGTGGCCTGATGGTCCGGACGCCGGATACAATGGTTCTCTACACCCCAAACCTTGTTTTGACAAGTGGCCTGATGGTCCGCACACTAAATGCAATGGTTCTCTACACCCCAAACCTTATTTTGACGAGTGGCCTGATGGTCCGCACGCTAGATACAATGGTTCTCTACACCCCAAACCTTGTTTTGACAAGTGGCCTGATGTTCCGCACACTCGATGCAATGGTTCTCTACACCCCAAACCTTGTTTTGACGAGTGGCCTGATGGTCCGCACACTAGATGCAGTGGTTCTCTACACCCCAAGCCTTGTTTTGACGAGTGGCCTGATCGTCCGCACACTGGATGTATTGGTTCCCTACACCCCAAACCTTGTTTTGACGAATGGCTTGATGGTCCGCACACTAAATGCAATGGTTCTCTACACCCCAAACCTTGTTTTGACGAGTGGCCTGATGGTCCGCACACTAGATGCAGCTGTTCTCTACACCCCAAACCTTGTTTTGACGAGTGGTCTAATGGTCCGCACGCTGGATACAATGGTTCTCTACACCCCAAACCTTGTTTTGACGAGTGGCCTGATGTTCCGCACACTGGATGCAATGGTTCTCTACACCCCAAACCTTGTTTTGACGAGTGGCCTGATGGTCCGCACACTGGATGTATTGGTTCCCTACACCCCAAACCTTGTTTTGATGAGTGGCTTGATGGTCCGCACACGGGATGCAATGGTTCTGTACACCCCAAACCTTGTTTTGACGAGTGGCGTGATGGTCCGCACGCTGGATACAATGGTTCTCTACACCCCAAACCTTGTTTTGACGAGTGGCCTGATGGTCCGCACACGGGATGCAATGGTTCTCTACACCCCAAACCTTGTTTTGACGAGTGGCCTGATGGTCCGCACACTGGATGCAATGGTTCTCTACACCTCGAACCTTGTTTTGGCGAGTGGCCTGATGGTCCGCGCACTGGATGCAACGGTTCTCTACACCCCAAATCTTGTTTTGACGAGTGGCGTGATGGTCCGCGCACTGGATGCAACGGTTCTCTACACCCCAAACCTTGTTTTGACGAGTGGCGTGATGGTCCGCACAGTGGATGCAATGGTTCTCTACACCCCAAACCTTGTTTTGACGAGTGGCCTGATGGTCCGCACGCCGGATACAATGGTTCTCTACACCCCAAACCTTGTTTTGACGAGTGGCCTGATGGTCCGCACACTGGATGCAATGGTTCTCTACACCCCAAACCTTGCTTTGACGAGTGGCCTGATGGTCCGCACACTGGTTGCAATGGTTCTCTACACCCCAAACGTTCTTTTGACGAGTGGCATGATGGTCCGCGCTCTGGATACAATGGTTCTCTACACGCCAAACCTTGTTTTGACGAGTGGCCTGATAGTCCGCACACTAAATGCAATGGTTCTCTACACCCAAACCTTGTCTTGACGAGTAGCCTGATCGTCCGCACACTGGATAAAATGGTTCTCTACACCTCGAGCCTTGTTTTGATGAGTGGCCTGATGGTCCGCACACTAGATGCAATGGTTCTCTACACCCCAAAGCTTGTTTTAACGCGTGGCCTCATGGTCCGCACACTAGATGCAATGGTTCTCTACACCTCAAACCTTGTTTTGACGAGTGGCCTGATGGTCCGCACACTGGATGCAATGGTTCTCTACACCCCAAACCTTGTTTTGACGAGTGGCCTGATGGTCCGCACACTGGATGCAATGGTTCTCTACACCTCGAACCTTGTTTTGGCGAGTGGCCTGATGGTCCGCACACGGGATGCAATGGTTCTCTACAACCCAAACCTTGTTTTGACGAGTGGCATGATGGTCCGCACACTAGATGCAATGGTTCTCTACACCCCAAACCTTGTTTTGACGAGTGGCCTGATGTTCCGCACACTCGATGCGATGGTTCTCTACACCCCAAACCTTGTTTTGACGAGTGGCTTGATGGTCCGCACACTAAATGCAATGGTTCTCTACACCCCAAACCTTGTTTTGACGAGTGGTCTAATGGTCCGCACGCTGGATACAATGGTTCTCTACACCCCAAACCTTGTTTTGACGAGTGGCCTGATGTTCCGCACACTCGATGCAATGGTTCTCTACACCCCAAACCTTGTTTTGACGAGTGGCCTGATGGTCCGCACGCCGGATACAATGGTTCTCTACACCCCAAACCTTGTTTTGACGAGTGGCCTGATGGTCCGCACACTAAATGCAATGGTTCTCCACACCCCAAACCTTATTTTGACGAGTGGCCTGATGGTCCGCACGCTAGATACAATGGTTCTCTACACCCCAAACCTTGTTTTGACAAGTGGCCTGATGTTCCGCACACTCGATGCAATGGTTCTCTACACCCCAAACCTTGTTTTGACGAGTGGCCTGATGGTCCGCACACTAGATGCAGTGGTTCTCTACACCCCAAACCTTGTTTTGACGAGTGGCCTGATCGTCCGCACACTGGATGCATTGGTTCCCTACACCCCAAACCTTGTTTTGACGAGTGGCTTGATGGTCCGCACACTAAATGCAATGGTTCTCTACACCCCAAACCTTGTTTTGACGAGTGGCCTTATGGTTCGCACACTAGATGCAGCTGTTCTCTACACCCCAAACCTTGTTTTGACGAGTGGTCTAATGGTCCGCACGCTGGATACAATGGTTCTCTACACCCCAAACCTTGTTTTGACGAGTGGCCTGATGTTCCGCACACTGGATGCAATGGTTCTCTACACCCCAAACCTTGTTTTGACGAGTGGCCTGATGGTCCGCACGCCGGATACAATGGTTCTCTACACCCCAAACCTTGTTTTGACGAGTGGCCTGATGGTCCGCACACTAGATGCAATGGTTCTCTACACCCCAAACCTTCTTTTGACGAGTGGCCTGATGGTCCGCACGCTGGATACAATGGTTCTCTACACCCCAAACCTTGTTTTGACAAGTGGCCTGATGTTCCGCACACTCGATGCAATGGTTCTCTACACCCCAAACCTTGTTTTGACGAGTGGCCTGATGGTCCGCACACCAGATGCAGTGGTTCTCTACACCACAAACCTTGTTTTGACGAGTGGCCTGATCGTCCGCACACTGGATGTATTGGTTCCCTACACCCCAAACCTTGTTTTGATGAGTGGCTTGATGGTCCGCACACGGGATGCAATGGTTCTGTACACCCCAAACCTTGTTTTGACGAGTGGCGTGATGGTCCGCACGCTGGATACAATGGTTCTCTACACCCCAAACCTTGTTTTGACGAGTGGCCTGATGGTCCGCACACGGGATGCAATGGTTCTCTACACCCCAAACCTTGTTTTGACGAGTGGCCTGATGGTCCGCACACTAGATGCAGCTGTTCTCTACACCCCAAACTTTGTTTTGACGAGTGGCCTGATGGTCCGCACACGGGATGCAATGGTTCTCTACACCCCAAACCTTGTTTTGACGAGTGGCCTGATGGTCCGCACACTGGATACAATGGTTCTCTACACCCCAAACCTTGTTTTGACGAGTGGCTTGATGGTCCGCACACTAGATGCAATGGTCCTCTACACCCCAAACCTTGTTTTGACGAGTGGCCTGATGGTCCGCACAGTGGATGCAATGGTTCTCTACACCCCGAACGTTGTTTTGGCGAGTTGCCTGATGGTCCGCACACTAGATGCAATGGTTCTCTACACCCCAAACCTTGTTTTCACGAGTGGCCTGATGGTCCGCACACTAGATGCAGCTGTTCTCTACACCCCAAACCTTGTTTTGACGAGTGGCCTGATGGTCCGCACACGGGATGCAATGGTTCTCTACACCCCAAACCTTGTTTTGACGAGTGGCCTGATGGTCCGCACGCTGGATACAATGGTTCTCTACACCCCAAACCTTGTTTTGACGAGTGGCTTGATGGTCCGCACACTAGATGCAATGCTTCTCTACACCCCAAACCTTGTTTTGACGAGTGGCTTGATGGTCCGCACACTAGATGCAATGGTTCTCTACACCCCAAACCTTGTTTTGACGAGTGGCCTGATGTTCCGCACACTCGATGCAATGGTTCTCTACACCCCAAACCTTGTTTTGACGAGTGGCCTGATGGTCCGCACACGGGATGCAATGGTTCTCTACACCCCAAACCTTGTTTTGACGAGTGGCCTGATGAGCCGCACGCTGGATACAATGGTTCTCTACACCCCAAACCTTGTTTTGACGAGTGGCGTGATGTTCCGCACACTCGATGCAATGGTTCTCTACACCCCAAACCTTGTTTTGATGAGTGGCCTGATGTTCCGCACACTCGATGCAATCGTTCTCTACACCCCAAACCTTGTTTTGATGAGTGGCTTGATGGTCCGCACACGGGATGCAATGGTTCTGTACACCCCAAACCTTGTTTTGACGAGTGGCGTGATGGTCCGCACACGGGATGCAATGGTTCTCTACACCCCAAACCTTGTTTTGATGAGTGGCTTGATGGTCCGCACACGGGATGCAATGGTTCTGTACACCCCAAACCTTGTTTTGACGAGTGGCGTGATGGTCCGCACACCAGATGCAATGGTTCCCTACACCCCAAACCTTGTTTTGAAGAGTGGCTCGATGGTCCGCACACTGGATGCAACGGTTCTCTACAACCCAGACCTTGTTTTGACGAGTGGGCTGATAGTCCGCACACTCGATGCAATGGTTCTCTACACCCCAAACTTTGTTTTGACGAGTGGCCTGATGGTCCGCACACTGGATAAAATGCTTCTCTACACCCCAAACCTTGTTTTGACGAGTGGCATGATGGTCCGCACACGGGATAAAATGGTTCTCTACACCCCAAACCTTGTTTTGACGAGTGGCCTGATGGTCCGCACCCCGGATAAAATGGTTCTCTACACCCCAAACCTTGTTTTGACGAGTGGCCTGATGGTCCGCACACTAAATGCAATGGTTCTCTACACCCCAAACCTTATTTTGACGAGTGGCCTGATGGTCCGCACGCTAGATACAATGGTTCTCTACACCCCAAACCTTGTTTTGACAAGTGGCCTGATGTTCCGCACACTCGATGCAATGGTTCTCTACACCCCAAACCTTGTTTTGACGAGTGGCCTGATGGTCCGCACACTAGATGCAGTGGTTCTCTACACCCCAAACCTTGTTTTGACGAGTGGCCTGATGGTCCGCACGCTGGATACAATGGTTCTCTACACCCCAAACCTTGTTTTGACGAGTGGCCTGATGGTCCGGACGCCGGATACAATGGTTCTCTACACCCCAAACCTTGTTTTGACAAGTGGCCTGATGGTCCGCACACTAAATGCAATGGTTCTCTACACCCCAAACCTTATTTTGACGAGTGGCCTGATGGTCCGCACGCTAGATACAATGGTTCTCTACACCCCAAACCTTGTTTTGACAAGTGGCCTGATGTTCCGCACACTCGATGCAATGGTTCTCTACACCCCAAACCTTGTTTTGACGAGTGGCCTGATGGTCCGCACACTAGATGCAGTGGTTCTCTACACCCCAAGCCTTGTTTTGACGAGTGGCCTGATCGTCCGCACACTGGATGTATTGGTTCCCTACACCCCAAACCTTGTTTTGACGAGTGGCTTGATGGTCCGCACACTAAATGCAATGGTTCTCTACACCCCAAACCTTGTTTTGACGAGTGGCCTGATGGTCCGCACACTAGATGCAGCTGTTCTCTACACCCCAAACCTTGTTTTGACGAGTGGTCTAATGGTCCGCACGCTGGATACAATGGTTCTCTACACCCCAAACCTTGTTTTGACGAGTGGCCTGATGTTCCGCACACTGGATGCAATGGTTCTCTACACCCCAAACCTTGTTTTGACGAGTGGCCTGATGGTCCGCACACTGGATGTATTGGTTCCCTACACCCCAAACCTTGTTTTGATGAGTGGCTTGATGGTCCGCACACGGGATGCAATGGTTCTGTACACCCCAAACCTTGTTTTGACGAGTGGCGTGATGGTCCGCACGCTGGATACAATGGTTCTCTACACCCCAAACCTTGTTTTGACGAGTGGCCTGATGGTCCGCACACGGGATGCAATGGTTCTCTACACCCCAAAGCTTGTTTTGACGAGTGGCCTGATGGTCCGCACACTGGATGCAATGGTTCTCTACACCTCGAACCTTGTTTTGGCGAGTGGCCTGATGGTCCGCGCACTGGATGCAACGGTTCTCTACACCCCAAATCTTGTTTTGACGAGTGGCGTGATGGTCCGCGCACTGGATGCAACGGTTCTCTACACCCCAAACCTTGTTTTGACGAGTGGCGTGATGGTCCGCACAGTGGATGCAATGGTTCTCTACACCCCAAACCTTGTTTTGACGAGTGGCCTGATGGTCCGCACGCCGGATACAATGGTTCTCTACACCCCAAACCTTGTTTTGACGAGTGGCCTGATGGTCCGCACACTGGATGCAATGGTTCTCTACACCCCAAACCTTGCTTTGACGAGTGGCCTGATGGTCCGCACACTGGTTGCAATGGTTCTCTACACCCCAAACGTTCTTTTGACGAGTGGCATGATGGTCCGCGCTCTGGATACAATGGTTCTCTACACGCCAAACCTTGTTTTGACGAGTGGCCTGATAGTCCGCACACTAAATGCAATGGTTCTCTACACCCAAACCTTGTCTTGACGAGTAGCCTGATCGTCCGCACACTGGATAAAATGGTTCTCTACACCTCGAGCCTTGTTTTGATGAGTGGCCTGATGGTCCGCACACTAGATGCAATGGTTCTCTACACCCCAAAGCTTGTTTTAACGCGTGGCCTCATGGTCCGCACACTAGATGCAATGGTTCTCTACACCTCAAACCTTGTTTTGACGAGTGGCCTGATGGTCCGCACACTGGATGCAATGGTTCTCTACACCCCAAACCTTGTTTTGACGAGTGGCCTGATGGTCCGCACACTGGATGCAATGGTTCTCTACACCTCGAACCTTGTTTTGGCGAGTGGCCTGATGGTCCGCACACGGGATGCAATGGTTCTCTACAACCCAAACCTTGTTTTGACGAGTGGCATGATGGTCCGCACACTAGATGCAATGGTTCTCTACACCCCAAACCTTGTTTTGACGAGTGGCCTGATGTTCCGCACACTCGATGCGATGGTTCTCTACACCCCAAACCTTGTTTTGACGAGTGGCTTGATGGTCCGCACACTAAATGCAATGGTTCTCTACACCCCAAACCTTGTTTTGACGAGTGGTCTAATGGTCCGCACGCTGGATACAATGGTTCTCTACACCCCAAACCTTGTTTTGACGAGTGGCCTGATGTTCCGCACACTCGATGCAATGGTTCTCTACACCCCAAACCTTGTTTTGACGAGTGGCCTGATGGTCCGCACGCCGGATACAATGGTTCTCTACACCCCAAACCTTGTTTTGACGAGTGGCCTGATGGTCCGCACACTAAATGCAATGGTTCTCCACACCCCAAACCTTATTTTGACGAGTGGCCTGATGGTCCGCACGCTAGATACAATGGTTCTCTACACCCCAAACCTTGTTTTGACAAGTGGCCTGATGTTCCGCACACTCGATGCAATGGTTCTCTACACCCCAAACCTTGTTTTGACGAGTGGCCTGATGGTCCGCACACTAGATGCAGTGGTTCTCTACACCCCAAACCTTGTTTTGACGAGTGGCCTGATCGTCCGCACACTGGATGCATTGGTTCCCTACACCCCAAACCTTGTTTTGACGAGTGGCTTGATGGTCCGCACACTAAATGCAATGGTTCTCTACACCCCAAACCTTGTTTTGACGAGTGGCCTTATGGTTCGCACACTAGATGCAGCTGTTCTCTACACCCCAAACCTTGTTTTGACGAGTGGTCTAATGGTCCGCACGCTGGATACAATGGTTCTCTACACCCCAAACCTTGTTTTGACGAGTGGCCTGATGTTCCGCACACTGGATGCAATGGTTCTCTACACCCCAAACCTTGTTTTGACGAGTGGCCTGATGGTCCGCACGCCGGATACAATGGTTCTCTACACCCCAAACCTTGTTTTGACGAGTGGCCTGATGGTCCGCACACTAGATGCAATGGTTCTCTACACCCCAAACCTTCTTTTGACGAGTGGCCTGATGGTCCGCACGCTGGATACAATGGTTCTCTACACCCCAAACCTTGTTTTGACAAGTGGCCTGATGTTCCGCACACTCGATGCAATGGTTCTCTACACCCCAAACCTTGTTTTGACGAGTGGCCTGATGGTCCGCACACCAGATGCAGTGGTTCTCTACACCACAAACCTTGTTTTGACGAGTGGCCTGATCGTCCGCACACTGGATGTATTGGTTCCCTACACCCCAAACCTTGTTTTGATGAGTGGCTTGATGGTCCGCACACGGGATGCAATGGTTCTGTACACCCCAAACCTTGTTTTGACGAGTGGCGTGATGGTCCGCACGCTGGATACAATGGTTCTCTACACCCCAAACCTTGTTTTGACGAGTGGCCTGATGGTCCGCACACGGGATGCAATGGTTCTCTACACCCCAAACCTTGTTTTG
Source organism: Eutreptiella sp. 'Long Island Sound 2002' (assembly GCA_964036045.1). Lineage (NCBI taxonomy): Eukaryota > Euglenozoa > Euglenophyceae > Eutreptiales > Eutreptiaceae > Eutreptiella > Eutreptiella sp. 'Long Island Sound 2002'. Next base: position 113,920,076 of record OZ038379.1, read on the forward strand.
ACGAGTGGCCTGATGGTCCGCACACTAGATGCAGCTGTTCTCTACACCCCAAACCTTGTTTTGACGAGTGGCCTGATGGTCCGCACACGGGATGCAACGGTTCTCTACACCCCAAACCTTGTTTTGACGAGTGGCCTGATGGTCCGCACACTGGATACAATGGTTCTCTACACCCCAAACCTTGTTTTGACGAGTGGCTTGATGGTCCGCACACTAGATGCAATGGTCCTCTACACCCCAAACCTTGTTTTGACGAGTGGCCTGATGGTCCGCACAGTGGATGCAATGGTTCTCTACACCCCGAACGTTGTTTTGGCGAGTTGCCTGATGGTCCGCACACTAGATGCAATGGTTCTCTACACCCCAAACCTTGTTTTCACGAGTGGCCTGATGGTCCGCACACTAGATGCAGCTGTTCTCTACACCCCAAACCTTGTTTTGACGAGTGGCCTGATGGTCCGCACACGGGATGCAATGGTTCTCTACACCCCAAACCTTGTTTTGACGAGTGGCCTGATGGTCCGCACGCTGGATACAATGGTTCTCTACACCCCAAACCTTGTTTTGACGAGTGGCTTGATGGTCCGCACACTAGATGCAATGCTTCTCTACACCCCAAACCTTGTTTTGACGAGTGGCTTGATGGTCCGCACACTAGATGCAATGGTTCTCTACACCCCAAACCTTGTTTTGACGAGTGGCCTGATGTTCCGCACACTCGATGCAATGGTTCTCTACACCCCAAACCTTGTTTTGACGAGTGGCCTGATGGTCCGCACACGGGATGCAATGGTTCTCTACACCCCAAACCTTGTTTTGACGAGTGGCCTGATGAGCCGCACGCTGGATACAATGGTTCTCTACACCCCAAACCTTGTTTTGACGAGTGGCGTGATGTTCCGCACACTCGATGCAATGGTTCTCTACACCCCAAACCTTGTTTTGATGAGTGGCCTGATGTTCCGCACACTCGATGCAATCGTTCTCTACACCCCAAACCTTGTTTTGATGAGTGGCTTGATGGTCCGCACACGGGATGCAATGGTTCTGTACACCCCAAACCTTGTTTTGACGAGTGGCGTGATGGTCCGCACACGGGATGCAATGGTTCTCTACACCCCAAACCTTGTTTTGATGAGTGGCTTGATGGTCCGCACACGGGATGCAATGGTTCTGTACACCCCAAACCTTGTTTTGACGAGTGGCGTGATGGTCCGCACACCAGATGCAATGGTTCCCTACACCCCAAACCTTGTTTTGAAGAGTGGCTCGATGGTCCGCACACTGGATGCAACGGTTCTCTACAACCCAGACCTTGTTTTGACGAGTGGGCTGATAGTCCGCACACTCGATGCAATGGTTCTCTACACCCCAAACTTTGTTTTGACGAGTGGCCTGATGGTCCGCACACTGGATAAAATGCTTCTCTACACCCCAAACCTTGTTTTGACGAGTGGCATGATGGTCCGCACACGGGATGCAATGGTTCTCTACACCCCGAACCTTGTTTTCACGAGTGGCCTGATGGTCCGCACCCCGGATAAAATGGTTCTCTACACCCCAAACCTTGTTTTGACGAGTGGCCTGATGGTCCGCACACTAAATGCAATGGTTCTCTACACCCCAAACCTTATTTTGACGAGTGGCCTGATGGTCCGCACGCTAGATACAATGGTTCTCTACACCCCAAACCTTGTTTTGACAAGTGGCCTGATGTTCCGCACACTCGATGCAATGGTTCTCTACACCCCAAACCTTGTTTTGACGAGTGGCCTGATGGTCCGCACACTAGATGCAGTGGTTCTCTACACCCCAAACCTTGTTTTGACGAGTGGCCTGATCGTCCGCACACTGGATGCATTGGTTCCCTACACCCCAAACCTTGTTTTGACGAGTGGCTTGATGGTCCGCACACTAAATGCAATGGTTCTCTACACCCCAAACCTTGTTTTGACGAGTGGCCTTATGGTTCGCACACTAGATGCAGCTGTTCTCTACACCCCAAACCTTGTTTTGACGAGTGGTCTAATGGTCCGCACGCTGGATACAATGGTTCTCTACACCCCAAACCTTGTTTTGACGAGTGGCCTGATGTTCCGCACACTGGATGCAATGGTTCTCTACACCCCAAACCTTGTTTTGACGAGTGGCCTGATGGTCCGCACGCCGGATACAATGGTTCTCTACACCCCAAACCTTGTTTTGACGAGTGGCCTGATGGTCCGCACACTAGATGCAATGGTTCTCTACACCCCAAACCTTCTTTTGACGAGTGGCCTGATGGTCCGCACGCTGGATACAATGGTTCTCTACACCCCAAACCTTGTTTTGACAAGTGGCCTGATGTTCCGCACACTCGATGCAATGGTTCTCTACACCCCAAACCTTGTTTTGACGAGTGGCCTGATGGTCCGCACACCAGATGCAGTGGTTCTCTACACCACAAACCTTGTTTTGACGAGTGGCCTGATCGTCCGCACACTGGATGTATTGGTTCCCTACACCCCAAACCTTGTTTTGATGAGTGGCTTGATGGTCCGCACACGGGATGCAATGGTTCTGTACACCCCAAACCTTGTTTTGACGAGTGGCGTGATGGTCCGCACGCTGGATACAATGGTTCTCTACACCCCACACCTTGTTTTGACGAGTGGCCTGATGGTCCGCACACGGGATGCAATGGTTCTCTACACCCCAAACCTTGTTTTGACGAGTGGCCTGATGGTCCGCACACTAGATGCAGCTGTTCTCTACACCCCAAACCTTGTTTTGACGAGTGGCCTGATGGTCCGCACACTGGATACAATGGTTCTCTACACCCCAAACCTTGTTTTGACGAGTGGCTTGATGGTCCGCACACTAGATGCAATGGTCCTCTACACCCCAAACCTTGTTTTGACGAGTGGCCTGATGGTCCGCACAGTGGATGCAATGGTTCTCTACACCCCGAACGTTGTTTTGGCGAGTTGCCTGATGGTCCGCACACTAGATGCAATGGTTCTCTACACCCCAAACCTTGTTTTCACGAGTGGCCTGATGGTCCGCACACTAGATGCAGCTGTTCTCTACACCCCAAACCTTGTTTTGACGAGTGGCCTGATGGTCCGCACACGGGATGCAATGGTTCTCTACACCCCAAACCTTGTTTTGACGAGTGGCCTGATGGTCCGCACGCTGGATACAATGGTTCTCTACACCCCAAACCTTGTTTTGACGAGTGGCTTGATGGTCCGCACACCAGATGCAATGCTTCTCTACACCCCAAACCTTGTTTTGACGAGTGGCTTGATGGTCCGCACACTAGATGCAATGGTTCTCTACACCCCAAACCTTGTTTTGACGAGTGGCCTGATGTTCCGCACACTCGATGCAATGGTTCTCTACACCCCAAACCTTGTTTTGACGAGTGGCCTGATGGTCCGCACACGGGATGCAATGGTTCTCTACACCCCAAACCTTGTTTTGACGAGTGGCCTGATGAGCCGCACGCTGGATACAATGGTTCTCTACACCCCAAACCTTGTTTTGACGAGTGGCGTGATGTTCCGCACACTCGATGCAATGGTTCTCTACACCCCAAACCTTGTTTTGATGAGTGGCCTGATGTTCCGCACACTCGATGCAATCGTTCTCTACACCCCAAACCTTGTTTTGATGAGTGGCTTGATGGTCCGCACACGGGATGCAATGGTTCTGTACACCCCAAACCTTGTTTTGACGAGTGGCGTGATGGTCCGCACACGGGATGCAATGGTTCTCTACACCCCAAACCTTGTTTTGATGAGTGGCTTGATGGTCCGCACACGGGATGCAATGGTTCTGTACACCCCAAACCTTGTTTTGACGAGTGGCGTGATGGTCCGCACACCAGATGCAATGGTTCCCTACACCCCAAACCTTGTTTTGAAGAGTGGCTCGATGGTCCGCACACTGGATGCAACGGTTCTCTACAACCCAGACCTTGTTTTGACGAGTGGGCTGATAGTCCGCACACTCGATGCAATGGTTCTCCACACCCCAAACTTTGTTTTGACGAGTGGCCTGATGGTCCGCACACTGAATAAAATGCTTCTCTACACCCCAAACCTTGTTTTGACGAGTGGCATGATGGTCCGCACACGGGATGCAATGGTTCTCTACACCCCGAACCTTGTTTTCACGAGTGGCCTGATGGTCCGCACCCCGGATAAAATGGTTCTCTACACCCCAAACCTTGTTTTGACGAGTGGCCTGATGGTCCGCACACTAGATGCAATGGTTCTCTACACCCCAAACCTTGTTTTGACGAGTGGCGTGATGTTGCGCACACTCGATGCAATGGTTCTCTACACCCCAAACCTTGTTTTGACGAGTGGCTTCATGGTCCGCACACTAGATGCAATGGTTCTCTACACCCCAAACCTTGTTTTGACGAGTGGCCTGATGGTCCGCACGCCGGATGCAATGGTTCTCTACACCCCAAACCTTGTTTTGACGAGTGGCCTGATGGTCCGCACACTGGATGCAATGGTTCTCTACATCCCAAACCTTGTTTTGACGAGTGGCCTGATGGTCCGCACTCTAGATGCAATGGTTCTCTACACCCCAAACCTTGTTTTGACGAGTGGCCTGATGGTCCGCACACTAGATGCAGCTGTTCTCTACACCCCAAACCTTGTTTTGACGAGTGGCCTGATGGTCCGCACGCTGGATACAATGGTTCTCTACACCCCAAACCTTGTTTTGACGAGTGGCTTGATGGTCCGCACACTAGATGCAATGGTTCTCTACACCCCAAACCTTGTTTTGACGAGTGGCCTGATGTTCCGCACACTCGATGCAATGGTTCTCTACACCCCAAACCTTGTTTTGACGAGTGGCCTGATGGTCCGCACACTAAATGCAATGGTTTTCTACACCCCAAACCTTGTTTTGACGAGTGGCCTGATGGTCCGCACACTGGATGCAATGGTTCTCTACACCCCAAACCTTGTTTTGATGAGTGGCTTGATGGTCCGCACACTCGATGCAATGGTTCTCTACACCCCAAACTTTGTTTTGACGAGTGGCCTGATGGTCCGCACACTGGATAAAATGGTTCTCTACACCCCAAACCTTGTTTTGACGAGTGGCATGATGGTCCGCACACGGGATGCAATGGTTCTCTACACCCCGAACCTTGTCTTCACGAGTGGCCTGATGGTCTGCACCCCGGATAAAATGGTTCTCTACACCCCAAACCTTGTTTTGACGAGTGGCCTGATGGTCCGCACACTAGATGCAATGGTTCTCTACACCCCAAACCTTGTTTTGACGAGTGGCGTGATGTTGCGCACACTCGATGCAATGGTTCTCTACACCCCAAACCTTGTTTTGACGAGTGGCTTCATGGTCCGCACACTAGATGCAATGGTTCTCTACACCCCAAACCTTGTTTTGACGAGTGGCCTGATGGTCCGCACGCCGGATGCAATGGTTCTCTACACCCCAAACCTTGTTTTGACGAGTGGCGTGATGTTCCGCACACTCGATGCAATGGTTCTCTACACCCCAAACCTCGTTTTGACGAGTGGCCTAATGGTCCGCACGCCGGATACAATGGTTCTCTACACCCCAAACCTTGTTTTGACGAATGGCCTGATGGTCCGCACACGGGATGCAATGGTTGTCTACACCCCAAACCTTGTTTTGACGAGGGGCCTCATGGTCCACACACTAGATGCAATGGTTCTGTACACCCCAAACCTTGTTTTCACGAGTGGCATGATGGTCCGCACACTGGATGCAACGGTTCTCTACACCCCAAACCTTGTGTTGACGAGTGGCCTGATGTTCCACACATTGGATGCAATGGTTCTGTACACCCCAAACCTTGGTTTGACGAGTGGCCTGATGGTCCGCACGCTGGATACAATGGTTCTCTACACCCCAAACCTTGTTTTGATGACTGGCATGATGGTCCGCACACGGGATGCAATGGTTCGCTACACCCCAAACCTTGTTTTGACGAGTGCCGTGATGTTCCGCACACGGGATGCAATGGTTTTGTACACCCCAAACCTTGTTTTCACGAGTGGCCTGATGGTCCGCACGCTGGATACAATGGTTCTCTACACCCCAAGGCTTGTTTTGACGAGTGGCCTGATCCTCCGCACACTGGATGCAATGGTTCTCTACACCCCAAACCTTGTTTTGACGAGTGACTTGATGGTCCGCACACGGGATGCAATGGTTCTCTACACCCCAAAGCTTGTTTTCACGAGTGGCCTGATGTTCCGCACACTGAATACAATGGTTCTCTACACCCCAAACCTTGTTTTGACGAGGTGCCTGATGGTCCGCACACTAGGTGCAATGGTTGTCTACACCCCTAACCTTGTCTTGACGAGTGGCCTGATCGTCCGCACACTAGATGCAATGGTTCTCTACACCACGAGCCTTGTTTTGACGAGTGGCCTGATGGTCCGCACACTAGATGCAATGGTTCTCTACACCCCAAGGCTTGTTTTGACGAGTGGCCTGATGGTCCGCATACTGGATGCAATGGTTCTCTACACACCCAAACCTTGTTTTGACGAGTGGCATGATGGTCCGCACACTGCATGCAATGGTTCTCTACACCCCAAACCTTGTTTTGACGAGTGGCCTGTGGTTCGCACACCGGATGCAATGGTTCTCTACACCCCACGCCTTGTTTTGACGAGTGGCCTGATGGTCCGCACGCTGGATACAATGGTTCTCTAGACCCCAAACCTTGTTTTGACGAGTGGCCTGATGGTCCGCACACGGGATGCAATGGTTCTCTACACCCCAAACCTTGTTTTGACGAGTGGCTTGATGGTCCGCACACTAGATGCAATGGTTCTCTACACCCCAAACCTTGTTTTGACGAGTGGCCTGATGGTCCGCACACTAGATGCAATGGTTCTCTACACCCCGAACCTTGTTTTGACGAGTGGCTTGATGGTCCGCACACGGGATGCAATGGTTCTGTACACCCCAAGCCTTGTTTTGACGAGTGGCCTGATGGTCCGCACACTCAAGCAATGGTTCTCTGCACCCCACACCTTGTTTTGACCAGTGGCCTGATGGTCCGTACGCCGGATGCAATGGTTCTCTACACCCCAAACCTTGTTTTGACGAGTAGCCTGATCGTCCGCACACTGGATGCAATGGTTCTCTACACCCCAAACCTTGTTTTGACGAGTGGCCTGATGGTCCGCACACTAGATGCAATGGTTCTCGACACCCCAAGGCTTGTTTTAACGAGTGGCTTGATGGTCCGCACACGGGATGCAATGGTTCTCTACACCCCAAACCTTGTTTTGAGGAGTGGCCTGATGATCCGCACACTAAATGCAATGGTTCTCTACACCCCAAGGCTTGTTTTAACGAGTGGCTTGATGGTCCGCACACGGGATGCAATGGTTCTCTACACCCCAAACCTTGTTTTGACGAGTGGCCTGATGGTCCGCACATTGGATGCAATGGTTCTCTACACCCCAAACCTTGTCTTGACAAGTAGCCTGATCGTCCGCACACTGGATGCAATGGTTCTCTACACCTGAAACCTTGTTTTGACGAGTGGCGTGATGGTCCGCACACTGGATGCAATAGTTCTCTACACCTCAAACCTTGTTTTGACGAGTGTCCTGATGGCCCGCACACCGGATGCAATGGTTCTCTACACCCCAAACCTTGTTTTGACGAGTGGCCTGATGGTCCGCGCACTGGATGCAACGGTTCTCTACACCCCAAACCTTGTTTTGACGAGTGGCCTGATGGTCCGCACACTAGATGCAATGGTTCTCTACACCCCAAACCTTGTTTTGACGAGTGGCCTGATGGTCGGCACGCCGGATGCAATGGTTCTCTACACCCCAAACCTTGTTTTGACGAGTGGCCTGATGTTCCGCACACTCGATGCAATGGTTCTCTACACCCCAAACCTTGTTTTGACGAGTGGCCTGATGGTCCGCACACGGGATGCAATGGTTGTCTACACTCCTAACCTTGTTTTGACGAGTGGCCTCATGGTCCGCATACTAGATGCAATGGTTCCCTACACCCCAAACCTTGTTTTGACGAGTGGCCTGATGGTCCGCATGCTGTATGCAATGGTTCTCTACACACCCAAACCTTGTTTTGACGAGTGGCGTGATGGTCCGCACGCTGGATACAATGGTTCTCTACACCCCAAACCTTGTTTTGACGAGTGGCTTGATGGTCCGCACACCAGATGCAATGCTTCTCTACACCCCAAACCTCGTTTTGACGATTGGCCTGATGGTTCGCACACTGGATGCAATGGTTCTCTACACCCCACACCTTGTTTTGACGAGTGGCCTGATGGTCCGCACGCTGGATACAATGGTTCTCTAGACCCCAAACCTTGTTTTGACGAATGGCCTGGTGGTCCGCACACGGGATGCAATGGTTCTCTACACCCCAAACCTTGTTTTGACGAGTGGCTTGATGGTCCGCACACTAGATGCAATGGTTCTCTACACCCCAAACCTTGTTTTCACCAGTGGCGTGATGGTCCGCACACTAGATGCAATGGTTCTCTACACCCCGAACCTTGTTTTCACGAGTGGCTTGATGGTCCGCACACGGGATGCAATGGTTCTGTACACCCCAAACCTTGTTTTGACGAGTGGCCTGATTGTCCGCACACTCAAGCAATGGTTCTCTGCACCCCACACCTTGTTTTGACCAGTGGCCTGATGGTCCGCACGCCGGATGCAATGGTTCTCTACACCCCAAACCTTGTTTTGACGAGTGGCCTGATGGTCCGCACACTAGATGCAATGGTTCTCTACACCCCAAGGCTTGTTTTAACGAGTGGCTTGATGGTCCGCACACGGGATGCAATGGTTCTCTACACCCCAAACCTTGTGTTGAGGAGTGGCTTGATGGTCCGCACACTAGATGCAATGGTTCTGTACACCCCAAACCTTGTTTTCACGAGTGGCATGATGGTCCGCACACTGGATGCAACAGTTCTCTACACCCCAAACCTTGTTTTGACGAGCGGCGTGATGTTCCACACATTGGATGCAATGGTTCTCTACACCCCAAACCTTGTTTTGACGACTGGCATGATGGTCCGCACACGGGGTGCAATGGTTCGCTACACCCCAAACCTTGTTTTGACGAGTGGCTTCATGGTCCGCACACTAGATGCAATGGTTCTCTACACCCCAAGGCTTGTTCTGACGAGTGTCCTGATCCTCCGCACACTGGATGCAATGGTTCTCTACACCCCAAACCTTGTTTTGACGAGTGACTTGATGGTCCGCACACTAGATGCAATGGTTCTCTACACCCCAAACCTTGTTTTTACGAGTGGCCTGATCCTCCGCACACTGGATGCAATGGTTCTCTACACCCCAAACCTTGTTTTGACGAGTGGCCTGATGGTCCGCACACTAGATGCAATGGTTCCCTACACCCCAAGGCTTGTTTTAACGAGTGGCTTGATGGTCCGCACACGGGATGCAATGGTTCTCTACACCCCAAACCTTGTTTTGAGGAGTGGCTTGATGGTCCGCACACTAGATGCAATGGTTCTGTACACCCCAAACCTTGTTTTCACGAGTGGCATGATGGTCCGCACACTGGATGCAACGGTTCTCTACACCCCAAACCTTGTTTTGACGAGTGGCCTGATGGTCGGCACGCTAGATACAATGGTTCTCTACACCCCAAACCTTGTTTTGACGACTGGCATGATGGTCCGCACACGGGGTGCAATGGTTCGCTACACCCCAAACCTTGTTTTGACGAGTGGCTTCATGGTCCGCACACTAGATGCAATGGTTCTCTACACCCCAAGGCTTGTTTTGACGAGTGGCCTGATCCTCCGCACACTGGATGCAATGGTTCTCTACACCCCAAACCTTGTTTTGACGAGTGACTTGATGGTCCGCACACTAAATGCAACGGTTCTGTACACCCCAAACCTTGTTTTCACGAGTGGCCTGATGGTCCGCACACTGGATACAATGGTTCTCTACACCCCAAACCTTGTTTTGACGAGTGGCCTGATGGTCCGCACACTAGATGCAATGGTTTTGTACACCCCTAACCTTGTCTTGACGAGTGGCCTGATCGTCCGCACACTGGATGCAATGGTTCTCTACACCTCGAGCTTTGTTTTGACGAGTGGCCTGATGGTCCGCACACTAGATGCAATGGTTCTCTACACCCCAAGGCTTGTTTTGACGAGTGGCCGGATGGTCCGCACACGGGATGCAATGGTTCTCTACACCCCAACCCTTGTTTTGACGAGTGGCCTGATGGTCCGCACACGGGATGCAACGGTTCTCTACACCCCAAACCTTGTTTTGACGAGTGGCCTGATGGTCCGCACACTAGATGTAATGGTTCTCTACACCCCAAACCTTGTTTTGACGAGTGGCCTGATGGTCCGCACACTGGATGCAATGGTTCCCTACACCCCAAACCTTGTCTTGACAAGTACCCTGATCGTCCGCACACTGGATGCAATGGTTCTCTACACCTCAAACCTTGTTTTGACGAGTGGCCTGATGGCCCGCACACGGGATGCAATGGTTCTCTACACCCCAAAACTTGTTTTGACGAGTGGCCTGATGGTCCGCACACTGGATGCAACGGTTCTCTACACCCCAAACCTTGTTTTGACAAGTGGCCTGATGTTCCGCACACTCAATGCAATGGTTCTCTACACCCCAAACCTTGTTTTGACGAGTGGCCTGATGGTCCTCACGCCGGATATAATGGTTCTCTACACCCCAAACCTTGTTTTGACGAGTGGCCTGATGGTCCGCACACGGGATGCAATGGTTCTCTACACCCCAAACCTTGTTTTGACGAGTGGCCTGATGGTCCGTACACGGGATGCAATGGTTCTCTACACCCCAAACCTTGTTTTGACGAGTGGCCTGATGGTCCGCACACTGGATGCAACGGTTCTCTACACCCCAAACCTTGTTTTGACGAGTGGCCTGATGTTCCGCACACTCAATGCAATGGTTCTCTACACCCCAAACCTTGTTTTGACGAGTGGCCTGATGGTCCGCACGCCGGATAGAGAGGTTCTCTACACCCCAAACCTTGTTTTGACGAGTGGCCTGATGGTCCGCACACGGGATGCAATGGTTGTCTACACCCCTAACCTTGTTTTGACGAGTGGCCTGATCGTCCGCACATTGCATGCAATGGTTCTCTACACACCCAAACCTTGTTTTGACGAGTGTCTTGATCGTCCGCACACTGCATGCAATGGTTCTCTACACCCCAAACCTTGTTTTGACGAGTGGCCTGATGGTCCGCACACGGGATGCAACGGTTCTCTACACCCCAAACCTTGTTTTGACGAGTGGCCTGATGGTCCGCACACTGGATACAATGGTTCTCTACACCCCAAACCTTGTCTTGACAAGTACGCTGATCGTCCGCACACTGGATGCAATGGTTCTCTACACCCCAAACCTTGTTTTCACGAGTGGCTTCATGGTCCGCACACTGGAAGCAATAGTTCTCTACACCTCAAACCTTGTTTTGGCGAGTGGCCTGATGGCCCGTACACGGGATGCAATGGTTCTCTACACCCCAAACCTTGTTTTGACGAGTGGCCTGATGGTCCGCACACTGGATGCAACGGTTCTCTACACCCCAAACCTTGTTTTGACGAGTGGCCTGATGGTCCGCACACTCAATGCAATGGTTCTCTACACCCCAAACCTTGTTTTGACGAGTGGCCTGATGGTCCGCACGCCGGATAGAATGGTTCTCTACACCCCAAACCTTGTTTTGACGACTGGCCTGATGGTCCGCACACAGGATGCAATGGTTGTCTACACCCCTAACCTTGTTTTGACGAGTGGCCTGATGGTCCGCATGCTGGATGCAATGGTTCTCTCCACACCCAAACCTTGTTTTGACGAGTGTCCTGATCGTCCGCACACTGCATGCAATGGTTCTCTACACCCCAAACCTTGTTTTGACGAGTGGCCTGATGGTTCGCACACTGGATGCAATGGTTCTCTACACCCCACACCTTGTTTTGACGTGTGGCCTGATGGTCCGCACGCTGGATACAATGGTTCTCTAGACCCCGGACCTTGTTTTGACGAATGGCCTGATGGTCCGCACACGGAATGCAATGGTTGTCTACACCCCAAACCTTGTTTTGACAAGTGGCTTGATGGTCCGCACACTAGATGCAATGGTTCTCTACACCCCAAACCTTGTTTTCACGAGTGGCGTGATGGTCCGCACACTAGATGCAATGGTTCTCTACACCCCGAACCTTGTTTTGACGAGTGGCTTGATGGTCCGCACACGGGATGCAATGGTTCTCTACACCCAAACCTTGTTTTGACGAGTGGCCTCATCGTCCGCACACTGCATGCAATGGTTCTCTACACCCCAAACCTTGTTTTGACGAGTGGCCTGATGGTTCGCACACTAGATGCAATGGTTCTCTACACCCCACACCTTGTTTTGACGTGTGGCCTGATGGTCCGCATGCTGGATACAATGGTTCTCTGGACCCCGGACCTTGTTTTGACGAATGGCCTGATGGTCCGCACACGGAATGCAATGGTTCTCTACACCCCAAACCTTGTTTTGACAAGTGGCTTGATGGTCCGCACACTAGATGCAATGGTTCTCTACACCCCACACCTTGTTTTGACCAGTGGCGTGATGGTCCGCACGCCGGATGCAATGGTTCTCTACACCCCAAACCTTGTTTTGACGAGTAGCCTGATCGTCCGCACACTGGATGCAATGGTTCTCTACACCCCAAACCTTGTTTTGACGAGTGGCCTGATGGTCCGCACACCAGATGCAATGGTTCTCTACACCCCAAGGCTTGTTTTAACGAGTGGCTTGATGGTCCGCACACGGGATGCAATGGTTCTCTACACGCCAAACCTTGTTTTGAGGAGTGGCGTGATGATCCGCACACTAAATGCAATGGTTCTCTACACCCCAAGGCTTGTTTTAACGAGTGGCTTGATGGTCCGCACACGGGATGCAATGGTTCTCTACACCCCAAACCTTGTTTTGACGAGTGGCCTGATGGTCCGCACACTGGATGCAATGGTTCTCTACACCCCAAACCTTGTTTTGACGAGTGGCCTGATGGTCCGCACATTGGATGCAATGGTTCTCTACACCCCAAACCTTGTCTTGACAAGTAGCCTGATCGTCGGCACACTGGATGCAATGGTTCTCTACACCTGAAACCTTGTTTTGGCGAGTGGCTTGATGGTAAGCACACTGGAAGCAATAGTTCTCTACACCTCAAACCTTGTTTTGACGAGTGGCCTGTTGGACGGCACACAGGATGCAATGGTTCTCTACACCCCAAACCTTGTTTTGACGAGTGGCCTGATGGTCCGCACACTGGATGCAACGGTTCTCTACACCCCAAACCTTGTTTTGACGAGTGGCGTGATGGTCCGCACACTGCATGCAATGGTTCTCTACACCCCAAACCTTGTTTTGACGAGTGGCCTGATGGTTCGCACACTAGATGCAATGGTTCTCTACACCCCACACCTTGTTTTGACGTGTGGCCTGATGGTCCGCATGCTGGATACAATGGTTCTCTAGACCCCGGACCTTGTTTTGACGAATGGCCTGATGGTCCGCACACGGAATGCAATGGTTCTCTACACCCCAAACCTTGTTTTGACAAGTGGCTTGATGGTCCGCACACTAGATGCAATGGTTCTCTACACCCCACACCTTGTTTTGACCAGTGGCGTGATGGTCCGCACGCCGGATGCAATGGTTCTCTACACCCCAAACCTTGTTTTGACGAGTAGCCTGATCGTCCGCACACTGGATGCAATGGTTCTCTACACCCCAAACCTTGTTTTGACGAGTGGCCTGATGGTCCGCACACCAGATGCAATGGTTCTCTACACCCCAAGGCTTGTTTTAACGAGTGGCTTGATGGTCCGCACACGGGATGCAATGGTTCTCTACACGCCAAACCTTGTTTTGAGGAGTGGCGTGATGATCCGCACACTAAATGCAATGGTTCTCTACACCCCAAACCTTGTTTTTACGAGTGGCCTGATGGTCCGCACATTGGATGCAATGGTTCTCTACACCCCAAACCTTGTCTTGACAAGTAGCCTGATCGTCCGCGCACTGGATGCAATGGTTCTCTACACCTGAAACCTTGTTTTGGCGAGTGGCTTGATGGTAAGCACACTGGAAGCAATAGTTCTCTACACCTCAAACCTTGTTTTGACGAGTGGCCTGTTGGACGGCAGACAGGATGCAATGGTTCTCTACACCCCAAACCTTGTTTTGACGAGTGGCCTGATGGTCCGCACACTGGATGCAACGGTTCTCTACACCCCAAACCTTGTTTTGACGAGTGGCCTGATGTTCCGCACACTCAATGCAATGGTTCTCTACACCCCAAACCTTGTTTTGACGAGTGGCCTGATGGTCCGCACGCCGGATATAATGGTTCTCTACACCCCAAACCTTGTTTTGACGAGTGGCCTGATGGTCGGCACACGGGATGCAACTGTTCTCTACACCCCTAACCTTGTCTTGACGAGTAGCCTGATCGTCCGCACACTGGATGCAATGGTTCCCTACACCCTAAACCTTGTTTTGACGAGTGGCCTCATGGTCCGCACACTAGATGCAATGGTTCTCTACACCCCATACCTTGTTTTGACGAGTGGCCTGATGGTCCGCATACTGGATGCAATGGTTCTCTACACACCCAAACCTTGTTTTGACGAGTGGCATGATGGTCCGCACACTGCATGCAATGGTTCTCTACACCCCAAACCTTGTTTTGACGAGTGGCCTGATGGTTCGCACACTGGATGCAATGGTTCTCTACACCCCACACCTTGTTTTGACGAGTGTCCTGATGATCCGCACGCTGGATACAATGGTTCTCTACACCCCAAACCCTGTTTTTACGAATGGCCTGATGGTCCGCACACGGGATGCAATGGTTCTCTACACCCCAAACCTTGTCTTGACGAGTGGCTTGATGGTCCGCACACTAGATGCAATGGTTCTCTACACCCCAAACCTTGTTTTCACCAGTGGCGTGATGGTCCGCACACTAGATGCAATGGTTCTCTACACCCCGAACCTTGTTTTGACGAGTGGCTTGATGGTCCGCACACGGGATGCAATGGTTCTATACACCCCAAACCTTGTTTTGACGAGTGGCCTGATGGTCCGCCCACTCAAGCAATGGTTCTCTACACCCCAAAACTTGTTTTGACGAGTGGCCTGATCGTCCGCACACTGGATGCAATGGTTCTCTACACCTCGAGCTTTGTTTTGACGAGTGGCCTGATGGTCCGCACACTAGATGCAATGGTTCTCTACACCCCAAGGCTTGTTTTGACGAGTGGCCGGATGGTCCGCACACGGGATACAATGGTTCTCTACACCCCAAACCTTGTTTTGACGAGTGGCCTGATGGTCCGCACACTAGATGCAATGGTTTTGTACACCCCTAACCTTGTCTTGACGAGTGGCCTGATCGTCCGCACACTGGATGCAATGGTTCTCTACACCTCGAGCTTTGTTTTGACGAGTGGCCTGATGGTCCGCACACTAGATGCAATGGTTCTCTACACCCCAAAGCTTGTTTTGACGAGTGGCCGGATGGTCCGCACACGGGATGCAATGGTTCTCTACACCCCAACCCTTGTTTTGACGAGTGGCCTGATGGTCCGCACACTGGATGCAATGGTTCCCTACACCCCAAACCTTGTCTTGACAAGTACCCTGATGGTCCGCACACTGGATGCAATGGCTCTCTACACCTCAAACCTTGTTTTGACGAGTGGCCTGATGGCCCGCACACGGGATGCAATGGTTCTCTACACCCCAAAACTTGTTTTGACGAGTGGCCTGATGGTCCGCACACTGGATGCAACGGTTCTCTACACCCCAAACCTTGTTTTGACGAGTGGCCTGATGTTCCGCACACTCAATGCAATGGTTCTCTACACCCCAAACCTTGTTTTGACGAGTGGCCTGATGGTCCTCACGCCGGATATAATGGTTCTCTACACCCCAAACCTTGTTTTGACGAGTGGCCTGATGGTCCGCACACGGGATGCAATGGTTCTCTACACCCCAAACCTTGTTTTGACGAGTGGCCTGATGGTCCGTACACGGGATGCAATGGTTCTCTACACCCCAAACCTTGTTTTGACGAGTGGCCTGATGGTCCGCACACTGGATGCAACGTTTCTCTACACCCCAAACCTTGTTTTGACGAGTGGCCTGATGTTCCGCACACTCAATGCAATGGTTCTCTACACCCCAAACCTTGTTTTGACGAGTGGCCTGATGGTCCGCACGCCGGATAGAGAGGTTCTCTACACCCCAAACCTTGTTTTGACGAGTGGCCTGATGGTCCGCACACGGGATGCAATGGTTGTCTACACCCCTAACCTTGTTTTGACGAGTGGCCTGATCGTCCGCACATTGCATGCAATGGTTCTCTACACACCCAAACCTTGTTTTGACGAGTGTCTTGATCGTCCGCACACTGCATGCAATGGTTCTCTACACCCCAAACCTTGTTTTGACGAGTGGCCTGATGGTCCGCACACGGGATGCAACGGTTCTCTACACCCCAAACCTTGTTTTGACGAGTGGCCTGATGGTCCGCACACTGGATACAATGGTTCTCTACACCCCAAACCTTGTCTTGACAAGTACCCTGATCGTCCGCACACTGGATGCAATGGTTCTCTACACCCCAAACCTTGTTTTCACGAGTGGCTTCATGGTCCGCACACTGGAAGCAATAGTTCTCTACACCTCAAACCTTGTTTTGACGAGTGGCCTGATGGCCCGTACACGGGATGCAATGGTTCTCTACACCCCAAACCTTGTTTTGACGAGTGGCCTGATGGTCCGCACACTGGATGCAACGGTTCTCTACACCCCAAACCTTGTTTTGACGAGTGGCCTGATGGTCCGCACACTCAATGCAATGGTTCTCTACACCCCAAACCTTGTTTTGACGAGTGGCCTGATGGTCCGCACGCCGGATAGAATGGTTCTCTACACCCCAAACCTTGTTTTGACGAGTGGCCTGATGGTCCGCACACAGGATGCGATGGTTGTCTACACCCCTAACCTTGTTTTGACGAGTGGCCTGATGGTCCGCATGCTGGATGCAATGGTTCTCTACACACCCAAACCTTGTTTTGACGAGTGTCCTGATCGTCCGCACACTGCATGCAATGGTTCTCTACACCCCAAACCTTGTTTTGACGAGTGGCCTGATGGTTCGCACACTGGATGCAATGGTTCTCTACACCCCACACCTTGTTTTGACGTGTGGCTTGATGGTCCGCACGCTGGATACAATGGTTCTCTAGACCCCGGACCTTGTTTTGACGAATGGCCTGATGGTCCGCACACGGAATGCAATGGTTGTCTACACCCCAAACCTTGTTTTGACAAGTGGCTTGATGGTCCGCACACTAGATGCAATGGTTCTCTACACCCCAAACCTTGTTTTCACGAGTGGCGTGATGGTCCGCACACTAGATGCAATGGTTCTCTACACCCCGAACCTTGTTTTGACGAGTGGCTTGATGGTCCGCACACGGGATGCAATGGTTCTCTACACCCAAACCTTGTTTTGACGAGTGGCCTCATCGTCCGCACACTGCATGCAATGGTTCTCTACACCCCAAACCTTGTTTTGACGAGTGGCCTGATGGTTCGCACACTAGATGCAATGGTTCTCTACACCCCACACCTTGTTTTGACGTGTGGCCTGATGGTCCGCATGCTGGATACAATGGTTCTCTAGACCCCGGACCTTGTTTTGACGAATGGCCTGATGGTCCGCACACGGAATGCAATGGTTCTCTACACCCCAAACCTTGTTTTGACAAGTGGCTTGATGGTCCGCACACTAGATGCAATGGTTCTCTACACCCCACACCTTGTTTTGACCAGTGGCGTGATGGTCCGCACGCCGGATGCAATGGTTCTCTACACCCCAAACCTTGTTTTGACGAGTAGCCTGATCATCCGCACACTGGATGCAATGGTTCTCTACACCCCAAACCTTGTTTTGACGAGTGGCCTGATGGTCCGCACACCAGATGCAATGGTTCTCTACACCCCAAGGCTTGTTTTAACGAGTGGCTTGATGGTCCGCACACGGGATGCAATGGTTCTCTACACGCCAAACCTTGTTTTGAGGAGTGGCGTGATGATCCGCACACTAAATGCAATGGTTCTCTACACCCCAAGGCTTGTTTTAACGAGTGGCTTGATGGTCCGCACACGGGATGCAATGGTTCTCTACACCCCAAACCTTGTTTTGACGAGTGGCCTGATGGTCCGCACACTGGATGCAATGGTTCTCTACACCCCAAACCTTGTTTTGACGAGTGGCCTGATGGTCCGCACATTGGATGCAATGGTTCTCTACACCCCAAACCTTGTCTTGACAAGTAGCCTGATCGTCGGCACACTGGATGCAATGGTTCTCTACACCTGAAACCTTGTTTTGGCGAGTGGCTTGATGGTAAGCACACTGGAAGCAATAGTTCTCTACACCTCAAACCTTGTTTTGACGAGTGGCCTGATGGACGGCACACAGGATGCAATGGTTCTCTACACCCCAAACCTTGTTTTGACGAGTGGCCTGATGGTCCGCACACTGGATGCAACGGTTCTCTACACCCCAAACCTTGTTTTGACGAGTGGCTTGATGTTCCGCACACTCAATGCAATGGTTCTCTACACCCCAAACCCTGTTTTGACGAGTGGCCTGATGGTCCGCACGCCGGATATAATGGTTCTCTACACCCCAAACCTTGTTTTGACGAGTGGCCTGATGGTCGGCACACGGGATGCAACTGTTCTCTACACCCCTACCCTTGTCTTGACGAGTAGCCTGATCGTCCGCACACTGGATGCAATGGTTCCCTACACCCTAAACCTTGTTTTGACGAGTGGCCTCATGGTCCGCACACTAGATGCAATGGTTCTCTACACCCCATACCTTGTTTTGACGAGTGGCCTGATGGTCCGCACGCCGGATAGAATGGTTCTCTACACCCCAAACCTTGTTTTGACGAGTGGCCTGATGGTCCGCACACAGGATGCAATGGTTGTCTACACCCCTAACCTTGTTTTGACGAGTGGCCTGATGGTCCGCATACTGGATGCAATGGTTCTCTACACACCCAAACCTTGTTTTGACGAGTGGCATGATGGTCCGCACACTGCATGCAATGGTTCTCTACACCCCAAACCCTGTTTTGACGAATGGCCTGATGGTCCGCACACGGGATGCAATGGTTCTCTACACCCCAAACCTTGTCTTGACGAGTGGCTTGATGGTCCGCACACTAGATGCAATGGTTCTCTACACCCCAAACCTTGTTTTCACCAGTGGCATGATGGTCCGCACACTAGATGCAATGGTTCTCTACACCCCGAACCTTGTTTTGACGAGTGGCTTGATGGTCCGCACACGGGATGCAATGGTTCTATACACCCCAAACCTTGTTTTGACGAGTGGCCTGATGGTCCGCCCACTCAAGCAATGGTTCTCTACACCCCAAAACTTGTTTTGACGAGTAGCCTGATCGTCCGCACACTGGATGCAATGGTTCTCTACACCCCAAACCTTGTTTGGACGAGTGGCCTGATGGTCCGCACACTAGATGTAATGGTTCGCTACACCCCAAACCTTGTTTTGACGAGTGGCCCCATGGTCCGCACACTAAATGCAATGGTTCTCTACACCCCAAACCTTGTTTTGACGAGTGGCCTGATGGTCCGCACACTAAATGCAATGGTTCTCTACACCCCCAACCTTGTTTTGACGAGTGGCTTGATGGTCCGCACACGGGATGCAATGGTTCTCTACACCCCAAACCTTGTTTCGGCGAGTGGCCTGATGGTCCGCACACTAGATGCAATGGTTCTCTACACCCCAAACCTTGTCTTGACGAGTGGCCTGATGGTCCGCACACTGGATGAAATAGTTCTCTACACCTCAAACCTTGTTTTGACGAGTGGCGTGATGGTCCGCACACGGGATGCAATGGTTCTCTACACCCCAAACCTTGTTTTGACGAGTGGCCTGATGGTCGGTCTAGTGTGCTGACCATCAGGCCAATCGTCAAAAAAATGTTTGGGGCGTAGAGAACCATTGCATCCCGTGTGCGGACCATCAGGCCACTCGTCAAAACAAGGTTTGGGGTGTAGAGACCCATTGCATCGAGTGTGCGGACTAGATGCAATGGTTCTCTACACCCCAAACCTTGTTTTGACGAGTGGCGTGATGGTCCGCACACTGCATGCAACGGTTCTCTACACCCCAAACCTTGTTTTGACGAGTGGCCTGATAGTCCGCACACTCGATGCAAGTTCCCTACACCCCAAACATTGTTTTGACGAGTGGCCTGATGGTCCGCACAGTAGATGCAATGGTTCTCTACACCCTAAACCTTGTTTTGACCAGTGGCTTGATGGTCCGCACACGGGATGCAATGGTTCTGTACAGCTGGAACCTTGTCTTGACGAGTAGCCTGATCGTCCGCACACTGGATGCAGTGGTTCTCTACACCCCAAGGCTTGTTTTAACGAGTGGCTTGATGGTCCGCACACGGGATGCAATGGTTCTCTACACCTCAAACCTTGTTTTGACGAGTGGCCTGATGGTCCGCACACGGGATGCAATGGTTCTCTACACCCCAAACCTTGTTTTGACGAGTGGCCTGATGGTCCGCACACCAGATGCAATGGTTGTCTACACCCCTAACTTTGTCTTGACGAGTAGCCTGATCGTCCGCACACTGGATGCAATGGTTCTCTACACCTCGAGCCTTGGTTTGACGAGTGGCCTGATCGTCCGCACACGAGATGCAATGGTTCTCTACACCCCAAAACTTATTTTGACGAGTGGCCTGATGGTCCGCACACTGGATGCAAGGGCTCTCTACACCCCAAACCTTGTTTGGACACGCCGCCTGATCGTCCGCACACTGGATGCAATGGTTCTCTACACCTCGAGCTTTGATTTGACGAGTGGCCTGATGGTCCGCACACTGGATGCAATAGTTCTCTACACCTCAAACCTTGTTTTGATGAGTGGCCTGATGGTCCGCACACTAGATGCAATGCTTCTCTACACCCCAAACCTTGTTTTGACGAGTGGCCTGATGGTCCGCACACTGGATGCAATGGTTCTCTACACCCCAAACCTTGTTTGGACACGCCGCCTGATCGTCCGCACACTGGATGCAATGGTTCTCTACACCTCGAGCTTTGATTTGACGAGTGGCCTGATGGTCCGCACACTGGATGCAATAGTTCTCTACACCTCAAACCTTGTTTTGACAAGTGGCGTGATGGTCCGCACACGGGATGCAATGGTTCTCTACAGCCCAAACCTTATTTCGACGAGTGGCCTGATGGTCCGCACACGGGATGCAATGGTTCTCTACACCCCAAACCTTGTTTTGACGAGTGGCCTGATGGTCCGCACACTAGATGCAACGGTTCTCTACACCCCAAACCTTGTTTTGACGAGGGGCCTGATAGTCCGCACACTTGATGCAATGGTTCTCTACACCCCAAACCTTGTTTGCACGAGTGGCCGGATGGTCCGCACACGGGATGCAATGGTTCTCTACACCCCAGACCTTGTTTCGACGAGTGGCCTGATGGCCCGCACACGGGATGCAATGGTTGTCTACACCTCAAGCCTTGTTTTGACGAGTGGCCTGATGGTCTGCACACGCAATGGTTCTGTACACCCCAAAGCTTGGTTTGACAAGTGGCCTGATGGTCCGCACCTTGGATGCAATGGTTCTCTACACCCCAAACCTTGTTTTGACGAGTGGCTTGATGGTCCGCACACTAGATGCAATGGTTCTCTACACCCCAAACCTTGTTTTGACGAGTGGCCTGATGGTTCGCACACTAGATGCAATGGTTCTCTACACCCCACACCTTGTTTTGACGTGTGGCCTGATGGTCCGCATGCTGGATACAATGGTTCTCTAGACCCCGGACCTTGTTTTGACGAATGGCCTGATGGTCCGCACACGGAATGCAATGGTTCTCTACACCCCAAACCTTGTTTTGACAAGTGGCTTGATGGTCCGCACACTAGATGCAATGGTTCTCTACACCCCACACCTTGTTTTGACCAGTGGCGTGATGGTCCGCACGCCGGATGCAATGGTTCTCTACACCCCAAACCTTGTTTTGACGAGTAGCCTGATCATCCGCACACTGGATGCAATGGTTCTCTACACCCCAAACCTTGTTTTGACGAGTGGCCTGATGGTCCGCACACCAGATGCAATGGTTCTCTACACCCCAAGGCTTGTTTTAACGAGTGGCTTGATGGTCCGCACACGGGATGCAATGGTTCTCTACACGCCAAACCTTGTTTTGAGGAGTGGCGTGATGATCCGCACACTAAATGCAATGGTTCTCTACACCCCAAGGCTTGTTTTAACGAGTGGCTTGATGGTCCGCACACGGGATGCAATGGTTCTCTACACCCCAAACCTTGTTTTGACGAGTGGCCTGATGGTCCGCACACTGGATGCAATGGTTCTCTACACCCCAAACCTTGTTTTGACGAGTGGCCTGATGGTCCGCACATTGGATGCAATGGTTCTCTACACCCCAAACCTTGTCTTGACAAGTAGCCTGATCGTCGGCACACTGGATGCAATGGTTCTCTACACCTGAAACCTTGTTTTGGCGAGTGGCTTGATGGTAAGCACACTGGAAGCAATAGTTCTCTACACCTCAAACCTTGTTTTGACGAGTGGCCTGATGGACGGCACACAGGATGCAATGGTTCTCTACACCCCAAACCTTGTTTTGACGAGTGGCCTGATGGTCCGCACACTGGATGCAACGGTTCTCTACACCCCAAACCTTGTTTTGACGAGTGGCCTGATGTTCCGCACACTCAATGCAATGGTTCTCTACACCCCAAACCCTGTTTTGACGAGTGGCCTGATGGTCCGCACGCCGGATATAATGGTTCTCTACACCCCAAACCTTGTTTTGACGAGTGGCCTGATGGTCGGCACACGGGATGCAACTGTTCTCTACACCCCTACCCTTGTCTTGACGAGTAGCCTGATCGTCCGCACACTGGATGCAATGGTTCCCTACACCCTAAACCTTGTTTTGACGAGTGGCCTCATGGTCCGCACACTAGATGCAATGGTTCTCTACACCCCATACCTTGTTTTGACGAGTGGCCTGATGGTCCGCACGCCGGATAGAATGGTTCTCTACACCCCAAACCTTGTTTTGACGAGTGGCCTGATGGTCCGCACACAGGATGCAATGGTTGTCTACACCCCTAACCTTGTTTTGACGAGTGGCCTGATGGTCCGCATACTGGATGCAATGGTTCTCTACACACCCAAACCTTGTTTTGACGAGTGGCATGATGGTCCGCACACTGCATGCAATGGTTCTCTACACCCCAAACCTTGTTTTGACGAGTGGCCTGATGGTTCGCACACTGGATGCAATGGTTCTCTACACCCCACACCTTGTTTTGACGAGTGTCCTGATGATCCGCACGCTGGATACAATGGTTCTCTACACCCCAAACCCTGTTTTGACGAATGGCCTGATGGTCCGCACACGGGATGCAATGGTTCTCTACACCCCAAACCTTGTCTTGACGAGTGGCTTGATGGTCCGCACACTAGATGCAATGGTTCTCTACACCCCAAACCTTGTTTTCACCAGTGGCATGATGGTCCGCACACTAGATGCAATGGTTCTCTACACCCCGAACCTTGTTTTGACGAGTGGCTTGATGGTCCGCACACGGGATGCAATGGTTCTATACACCCCAAACCTTGTTTTGACGAGTGGCCTGATGGTCCGCCCACTCAAGCAATGGTTCTCTACACCCCAAAACTTGTTTTGACGAGTAGCCTGATCGTCCGCACACTGGATGCAATGGTTCTCTACACCCCAAACCTTGTTTGGACGAGTGGCCTGATGGTCCGCACACTAGATGTAATGGTTCGCTACACCCCAAACCTTGTTTTGACGAGTGGCCCCATGGTCCGCACACTAAATGCAATGGTTCTCTACACCCCAAACCTTGTTTTGACGAGTGGCCTGATGGTCCGCACACTAAATGCAATGGTTCTCTACACCCCCAACCTTGTTTTGACGAGTGGCTTGATGGTCCGCACACGGGATGCAATGGTTCTCTACACCCCAAACCTTGTTTCGGCGAGTGGCCTGATGGTCCGCACACTAGATGCAATGGTTCTCTACACCCCAAACCTTGTCTTGACGAGTGGCCTGATGGTCCGCACACTGGATGAAATAGTTCTCTACACCTCAAACCTTGTTTTGACGAGTGGCGTGATGGTCCGCACACGGGATGCAATGGTTCTCTACACCCCAAACCTTGTTTTGACGAGTGGCCTGATGGTCGGTCTAGTGTGCTGACCATCAGGCCAATCGTCAAAAAAATGTTTGGGGCGTAGAGAACCATTGCATCCCGTGTGCGGACCATCAGGCCACTCGTCAAAACAAGGTTTGGGGTGTAGAGACCCATTGCATCGAGTGTGCGGACTAGATGCAATGGTTCTCTACACCCCAAACCTTGTTTTGACGAGTGGCGTGATGGTCCGCACACTGCATGCAACGGTTCTCTACACCCCAAACCTTGTTTTGACGAGTGGCCTGATAGTCCGCACACTCGATGCAAGTTCCCTACACCCCAAACATTGTTTTGACGAGTGGCCTGATGGTCCGCACAGTAGATGCAATGGTTCT
The DNA here is from genome assembly GCA_964036045.1 of Eutreptiella sp. 'Long Island Sound 2002'. Classification (NCBI taxonomy): domain Eukaryota; phylum Euglenozoa; class Euglenophyceae; order Eutreptiales; family Eutreptiaceae; genus Eutreptiella; species Eutreptiella sp. 'Long Island Sound 2002'. Next base: position 113,944,886 of record OZ038379.1, read on the forward strand.
CTACACCCTAAACCTTGTTTTGACCAGTGGCTTGATGGTCCGCACACGGGATGCAATGGTTCTGTACAGCTGGAACCTTGTCTTGACGAGTAGCCTGATCGTCCGCACACTGGATGCAGTGGTTCTCTACACCCCAAGGCTTGTTTTAACGAGTGGCTTGATGGTCCGCACACGGGATGCAATGGTTCTCTACACCTCAAACCTTGTTTTGACGAGTGGCCTGATGGTCCGCACACGGGATGCAATGGTTCTCTACACCCCAAACCTTGTTTTGACGAGTGGCCTGATGGTCCGCACACCAGATGCAATGGTTGTCTACACCCCTAACTTTGTCTTGACGAGTAGCCTGATCGTCCGCACACTGGATGCAATGGTTCTCTACACCTCGAGCCTTGGTTTGACGAGTGGCCTGATCGTCCGCACACGAGATGCAATGGTTCTCTACACCCCAAAACTTATTTTGACGAGTGGCCTGATGGTCCGCACACTGGATGCAAGGGCTCTCTACACCCCAAACCTTGTTTGGACACGCCGCCTGATCGTCCGCACACTGGATGCAATGGTTCTCTACACCTCGAGCTTTGATTTGACGAGTGGCCTGATGGTCCGCACACTGGATGCAATAGTTCTCTACACCTCAAACCTTGTTTTGATGAGTGGCCTGATGGTCCGCACACTAGATGCAATGCTTCTCTACACCCCAAACCTTGTTTTGACGAGTGGCCTGATGGTCCGCACACTGGATGCAATGGTTCTCTACACCCCAAACCTTGTTTGGACACGCCGCCTGATCGTCCGCACACTGGATGCAATGGTTCTCTACACCTCGAGCTTTGATTTGACGAGTGGCCTGATGGTCCGCACACTGGATGCAATAGTTCTCTACACCTCAAACCTTGTTTTGACAAGTGGCGTGATGGTCCGCACACGGGATGCAATGGTTCTCTACAGCCCAAACCTTATTTCGACGAGTGGCCTGATGGTCCGCACACGGGATGCAATGGTTCTCTACACCCCAAACCTTGTTTTGACGAGTGGCCTGATGGTCCGCACACTAGATGCAACAGTTCTCTACACCCCAAACCTTGTTTTGACGAGGGGCCTGATAGTCCGCACACTTGATGCAATGGTTCTCTACACCCCAAACCTTGTTTGCACGAGTGGCCGGATGGTCCGCACACGGGATGCAATGGTTCTCTACACCCCAGACCTTGTTTCGACGAGTGGCCTGATGGCCCGCACACGGGATGCAATGGTTGTCTACACCTCAAGCCTTGTTTTGACGAGTGGCCTGATGGTCTGCACACGCAATGGTTCTGTACACCCCAAAGCTTGGTTTGACAAGTGGCCTGATGGTCCGCACCTTGGATGCAATGGTTCTCTACACCCCGCACCTTGTTTTGGCGAGTGGCCTGATGGTCCGCGCTCTGGATACAATGGTTCTGTACACCCCAAACCTTGTTTTGACGAGTGGCCCGATGGTCCGCACACTGGATGCAATGGTTCTCTACACCCCGAACGTTATTTGGGGAGTGGCCTGATGGTCCGCACACTGGATGCAATGATTCTGTACACCCCAAACCTTGTTTTGACGAGTGGCCTGATGATCCGCGCTCTGGATACAATGGTTCTGTACACCCCAAACCTTGTTTTGACGAGTGGTCTGATGGTCCGCACACTGGATGCAATGGTTCTCTACACCCCAAACCTTGTTTTGACGAGTGGCCTGATGGTCCGCACAGTGGATGCAATGGTTCTCTACACCCCGAACGTTGTTTTGGCTAGTGGCCTGATGGTCGGCACACTGGATGCAATGGTTCTCTACATCCCAAACCTTGTTTTGACGAGTGGCCTCATGGTCCACACACTAGATGCAATGGTTCTCTACACCCCAAACCTTGTTTTGACGAGTGGCCTGATGGTCCGCACCTTGGATGCAATGGTTCTCTACACCCCGAACCTTAATTTGGCGAGTGGCTTGATGGTCCGCACACTGGATGAAATGGTTCTCTACACCCCAAACCTTGTTTTGACGAGTGGCATGATGGTCCACACACGGGATGCAATGGTTTTTTACACCCGGAACTTTGTTTTGACGAGTGGCCTGATGGTCCACACACGGGATGCAATGGTTCTCTACACCCCAAACCTTGTTTTGACGAGTGGCGTGATGGTCCGCATACTGGATGCAATGGTTCTCTACACCCCAAACCTTGTTTTGACGAGTGGCCTGATGGTCCGCACACTGGATGCAATGGTTCTCTACACCCCAAACATTGTTTTGACGAGTGGCCTGATGGTCCGCGCTCTGGATACAATGGTTCTGTACACCCCAAACCTTGTTTTGACGAGTGGCCCGATGGTCCGCACACTCAATGCAATGGTTCTCTACACCCCAAACCTTGTTTTGACGAGTGGCCTAATGGTCCACACACGGGATGCAATGGTTCTCTACACCCCAAACCTTGTTTTCACGAGTGGCCTGATGGTCCGCACATAAGATGCAATGGTTGTCTACACCCCTAACCTTGTCTTGACGAGTGGCCTGATGGTCCGCACACTAGATGTAATGGTTCTCTACACCTCAAGCCTTGTTTTGACGAGTGGCTTGATGGTCCGCACACTAGATGCAATGGGTCTCTATACCCCAAACCTTGTTTTGACGAGTGGCATGATGGTCCACACACGGGATGCAATGGTTCTCTACACCCGGAACCTTGTTTTGACGAGTGGCCTGATGGTCCGCACACTAGATGCAATGGTTCTCTACACCCCAAACCTTGTTTTGACGAGTGGCCTGATGGTCCGCACACTGGATGCAATGGTTCTCTACACTCCAAACCTTGTTTTGACGAGTGGCCTGATGGTCCGCCCACTAGATGCAATGGTTCTCTACACCCCAAACCTTGTCTTGACGAGTGGCCTGATGGTTGGCACACTGGATGCAATGGTTCTCTACACCCCACACCTTGTTTTGACGAGTGGCTTGATGGTCCGCACACTAGATGCAATGGTTCTCTACACCCCGAACCTTGTTTTGACGGGTGGCTTGATGGTCCGCACACGGGATGCAATGGTTCTGTACAACCCAAACCTTGTTTTGACGAGTGGCCTGATGTTCCGCACACTCAAGCAATGGTTCTTTACACCCCACACCTTGTTTTGACCAGTGGCCTGATGGTCCGCATGTCGGATACAATGGTTCTCTACACCCCAAACCTTGTTTTGACGAACGGCCTGATGGTCCGCACACGGGATGCAATAGTTCTCTACACCCCAAACCTTGTTTTGACGAGTAGCCTGATCGTCCGCACACTGGATGCAATGGTTCTCTACACCCCAAACCTTGTTTTGACGAGTGGCCTGATGGTCCGCACACTGGATAAAATAGTTCTCTACACCCCAAACCTTGTTTTGACGAGTGGCCTGATGGTCCGCACACTAGATGCAATGGTTCTCTACACCCCAAGGCTTGTTTTAACGAGTGGCTTGATGGTCCGCACACGGGATGCAATGGTTCTCTACACCCCAAACCTTGTTTTGACGAGTGGCTTGATGGTCCGCACACTGGATGCAATGGTTCTCGACACCCCAAACCTTGTCTTGACAAGTAGCGTGATCGTCCGCACACTAGATGCAATGGTTCTCTACACCCCAAACCTTGTTTTGACGAGTGGCTTGATGGTCCGCACACGGGATGCAATGGTTCTCTACACCCCAAACCTTGTTTCGACGAGTGGCCTGATGGTCCGCACACTGGATGCAATGGTTCTTTACACCCCAAACCTTGTCTTGACAAGTAGCGTGATCGTCCGCACACTAGATGCAATGGTTCTCTACACCCCAAACCTTGTTTTGACGAGTGGCCTGATGGTCCGCACACTGGATGAAATAGTTCTCTACACCTCAAACCTTGTTTTGACGAGTGGCGTGATGGTCCCCACACGGGATGCAATGGTTCTCTACACCCCAAACCTTGTTTTGACGAGTGGCCTGATGGTCCGTCTAGTGTGCGGACCATCAGGCCACTCGTCAAAAAAATGTTTGGGGTGTAGAGAACCATTGCATCCCGTGTGCGGACCATCAGGCCACTCGTCAAAACAAGGTTTGGGGTGTAAAGACCCATTGCATCGAGTGTGCGGACTAGATGCAATGGTTCCCTACACCCCGAACCTTGTTTTGACGAGTGGCCTGATGGTCCGCACACTGCATGCAACGGTTCTCTACACCCCAAACCTTGTTTTGACGAGTGGCCTGATAGTACGCACACTCGATGCAAGTTCCCTACACCCCCAACATTGTTTTGACAAGTGGCCTGATGGTCCGCACACTAGATGCAATGGTTCTCTACACCCTAAACCTTGTTTTGACGAGTAGCCTGATCGTCCGCACACTGGATGCAATGGTTCTCTACACCTCGAGCCTTGGTTTGACGAGTGGCGTGATGGTCCGCACACTAGATGCAATGGTTCTCTACACCCCAAGGCTTGTTTTAACGAGTGGCTTGATGGTCCGCACACGGGATGCAATGGTTCTCTACACCTCAAACCTTGTTTTGACGAGTGTGCTGATGGTCCGCACGCTGGATACAATGGTTGTCTACACCCCTAACTTTGTCTTGACGAGTAGCCTGATCGTCCGCACACTGGATGCAATGGTTCTCTACACCTCCAGCTTTGGTTTGACGAGTGGCCTGATGGTCCGCACACTGGATGCAATAGTTCTCTACACCTCAAACCTTGTTTTGACGAGTGGCGTGATGGTCCGCACACGGGATGCAATGGTTCTCTACACCTCAAACCTTGTTTTCACCAGTGGCCTCATGGTCTGCACACTGGATACAACGGTTCTCTACACCCCAAACCTTGTTTTGACGAGGGGCCTGATAGTCCGCACACTCGATGCAATGGTTCTCTACACCCCAAACCTTGTTTTGAGGAGTGGCCTAATGGTCCGCACACGGGATGCAATGGTTCTGTACACTCCAAACATCGTTTTGACGAGTCGCTTGATGGTCCGCACACTAGATGCAATGGTTCTCTACAGCCCAAACCTTGTGTGCACGAGTGGCCTGATGGTCCGCACGCTGCATGCAATGGTTCTCTACACCCCAAACCTTGTTTTGACGACCGGCCTAATGGTCCGCACACTGGATGCAATGGTTCTCTACACCCCAAACCTTGTTTCGACGAGTGGCCTGATGGCCCGCACACGGGATGCAATGGTTCTGTACACCCCAAACCTTGGTTTGACGAGTGGCCTGATGGTCCTGATGGTCTGCACACTGGATGCAATGGTTCTCTACACCCCAAACCTTGTTTTGACAAGTGGCCTGATGGTCCGCACACGCAATGGTTCTCTACACCCCAAAGCTTGTTTTGACGAGTGGCGTGATGGTCCGCACCTTGGATGCAACGGTTCTCTACACCCCGAACCTTGTTTTGGCGAGTGGCGTGATGGTCCGCGCTCTGGATGCAATGGTTCTGTACACCCCAAACCTTGTTTTCACGAGTGGCCTGATGGTCCGCACACTAGATGCAATGGTTATGTACATCCCAAACCTTGTTTTGACAAGTGGCCTGATGGTCCGCACACTGGATGCAATGATTCTGTACACCCCAAACCTTGTTTTGACGAGTGGCCTGATGGTCCGCGCTCTGGATACAATGGTTCTGTACACCCCAAACCTTGTTTTGACGAGTGGTCTGATGGTCCGCACACTGGATGCAATGGTTCTCTACACCCAAAACCTTGTTTTGACGAGTGGCCTCATGGTCCGCACAGTGGATGCAATGGTTCTCTACACCCCGAACGTTGTTTTGGCGAGTGGCCTGATGGTCCGCACACTGGATGCAATGGTTCTCTACACCCCAAACCTTGGTTTGACAAGTGGCCTGATGGTCCACACACTAGATGCAATGGTTCTCTACACCCCAAACCTTGTTTTGACGAGTGGCCTGAGGGTCCGCACAGTGGATGCAATGGTTCTCTACACCCCAAACCTTGTTTTGGCGAGTGGCGTGATGGTCCGCACAATGGATGCAATGGTTCTCTACACCCCAAACCTTATTTTAACGAGTGGCCTGATGGTCCACACACTAGATGCCATGGTTCTCTACACCCCGAACCTTGTTTTGGCAAGTGGCCTGATGGTCCGCACACTGGATGAAATGGTTCTCTACACCCCAAACCTTGTTTTGACGAGTGGCATGATGGTCCAAACACGGGATGCAATGGTTCTCTACACCCGGAACCTTGTTTTGACGGGTGGCCTGATGGTCCGCACACTAGATGCAATGGTTCTCTACACCCCAAACCTTGTTTTGACGAGTGGCGTGATGGTCCGCATACTGGATGCAATGGTTCTCTACACCCCAAACCTTGTTTTGACGAGTGGCCTAACCGTCCGCATACTAGATGCAACGGTTCTCTACACCCCAAACCTTGTTTTGACGAGTGGCCTGATAGTCCGCACACTAGATGCAATGGTTCTCTACACCCCAAACCTTGTTTTTACGAGTGGCCTAATGGTCCGCACACTGGATGCAATAGTTCTCTACACCTCAAATCTTGTTTTGACGGGTGGCTTGATGGTCCGCACACCAGATGCAATGGTTCTCTACACACCATACCTTGTTTTGACGGGTGGCCTGATGGTCCGCACACTAGATGCAATGGTTCTCTACACCCCAAACCTTGTTTTGACCAATGGCCTGATGGTCCGGACACGGGATGCAAGGGTTCTCTACACCCCAAACCTTGTTTTGACGAGTGGCCTGATGGTCCGCACAATAGATGCAACGGTTCTCTACACCCCGAACCTTGTTTTGGCGAGTGGCCTGATGGTCCGCACGTTGGATGCAATGGTTCTCTACACCTCAAACCTTCTTTTGACGAGTGGCCTGATGGTCCGCACACTAGATGCAATGGTTCTCTACACACCATACCTTGTTTTGACGGGTGGCCTGATGGTCCGCACACTAGATGCAATGGTTCTCTACACCCCAAACCTTGTTTTGACCAATGGCCTGATGGTCCGGACACGGGATGCAAGGGTTCTCTACACCCCAAACCTTGTTCTGACGAGTGGCTTGATGGTCCGCACACTGGATGCAATGGTTCTCTACACCCCAAACCTTGTTTTGACGAGTGGCCTGATGGTCCGCACCTTGGATGCAATGGTTCTCTACACCCCGAACCTTGTTTTGGCGAGTGGCCTGATGGTCCGCACGTTGGATGCAATGGTTCTCTACACCTCAAACCTTCTTTTGACGAGTGGCCTGATGGTCCGCACACTAGATGCAATGGTTCTCTACACCCCAAACCTTGCTTTGACGAGTGGCCTGATGGTCCGCACCTTGGATGCAATGGTTCTCTACACGTCAAAGCTTGTTTTGTTGAGTGGCCTGATGGTCCGCACACTGGATGCAATGGTTCTCTACACCCCAAACCTTGTTTTGACAAGTGGCCTTATGGTCCACACGCGGGATGCAATGGTTCTCTACACCCCGAACCTTGTTTTGACGAGTGGCTTGATGGTCCGCACACTCGATGCAATGGTTCTCTACACCCCAAACCTGGTTTTGACGAGGGGCCTCATGGTCCGCACACGGCATGCAATGGTTGTCTACACCCCAAACCTTGTTTTGACGAGTGGCCTGATGGTCCGCACACTGCATGCAATGGTTCTCTACACCCCAAACCTTGATTTGACGAGTGGCTTGATGGTCCGCACACTCGATGCAATGGTTCTCTACACCCCAAACCTGGTTTTGACGAGGGGCCTCATGGTCCGCATACGGGATGCAATGGTTGTCTACACCCCAAACCTTGTTTTGACGAGTGGCCTGATCGTCCGCACACTGCATGCAATGGTTCTCTACACCCCAAACCTTGTTTTGACGAGTGGCCTGATGGTCCGCACACTCGATGCAATGGTTCTCTACACCCCAAACCTTGTTTTGACGAGTGGTCTGATGGTTCGCACAATGCATGCAATGGTTCTCTACACCCCAAACCTTGATTTGACGAGTGGCTTGATGGTCCGCACCTTGGATGCAATGGTTCTCTACACCCCGAACCTTATTTTGGCGAGTGGCCTGATGGTCCGCACACTGGATGCAATGGTTCTCTACACCCCAAACCTTGTTTTGACAAGTGGCCTGATGGTCCGCACACTGGATGCAATGGTTCTCTACACTCCAAACCTTGCTTTGACGAGTGGCCTGATGGTCCGCACCTTGGATGCAATGGTTCTCTACACCTCAAAGACTTGTTTTGGCGAGTGGCCTGATGGTCCGCATACTGGATGCAATGGTTCTCTACACCCCAAACCTTGTTTTGACCAATGGCCTGATGGTCCGGACACGGGATGCAAGGGTTCTCTACACCCCAAACCTTGTTCTGACGAGTGGCTTGATGGTCCGCACACTGGATGCAATGGTTTCCCTACACCCCAAACCTTGTTTTGACGAGTGGCCTAATGGTCCGCACCTTGGATGCAATGGTTCTCTACACCCCGAACCTTGTTTTGGCGAGTGGCCTGATGGTCCGCACGTTGGATGCAATGGTTCTCTACACCTCAAACCTTCTTTTGACGAGTGGCCTGATGGTCCGCACACTAGATGCAATGGTTCTCTACACCCCAAACCTTGCTTTGACGAGTGGCCTGATGGTCCGCACCTTGGATGCAATGGTTCTCTACACGTCAAAGCTTGTTTTGTTGAGTGGCCTGATGGTCCGCACACTGGATGCAATGGTTCTCTACACCCCAAACCTTGTTTTGACAAGTGGCCTTATGGTCCACACGCGGGATGCAATGGTTCTCTACACCCCAAACCTTGTTTTGACGAGTGGCTTGATGGTCCGCACACTAGATGCAATGGTTCTCTACACCCGGAACCTTGTTTTGACGAGTGGCCTGATGGTCCGCACACTCGATGCAATGGTTCTCTACACCCCAAACCTGGTTTTGACGAGGGGCCTCATGGTCCGCACACGGGATGCAATGGTTGTCTACACCCCAAACCTTGTTTTGACGAGTGGCCTGATGGTCCGCACACTGCATGCAATGGTTCTCTACACCCCAAACCTTGATTTGACGAGTGGCTTGATGGTCCGCACACTCGATGCAATGGTTCTCTACACCCCAAACCTGGTTTTCACGAGGGGCCTCATGGTCCGCACACGGGATGCAATGGTTGTCTACACCCCAAACCTTGTTTTGACGAGTGGCCTGATCGTCCGCGCACTGCATGCAATGGTTCTCTACACCCCAAACCTTGTTTTGACAAGTGGCCTGATGGTCCGCACACTCGATGCAATGGTTCTCTACACCCCAAACCTTGTTTTGACGAGTGGTCTGATGGTCCGCACAATGCATGCAATGGTTCTCTACACCCCAAACCTTGTTTTGACGAGTGGCCTGATGGTCCGCACCTTGGATGCAATGGTTCTCTACACCCCGAACCTTATTTTGGCGAGTGGCCTGATGGTCCGCACACTGGATGCAATGGTTCTCTACACCCCAAACCTTGTTTTGACAAGTGGCCTGATGGTCCGCACACTAGATGCAATGGTTCTCTACACTCCAAACCTTGCTTTGACGAGTGGCCTGATGGTCCGCACCTTGGATGCAATGGTTCTCTACACCTCAAAGACTTGTTTTGGCGAGTGGCCTGATGGTCCGCACACTGGATGCAATGGTTCTCTACACCCCAAACCTTGTTTTGACAAGTGGCCTTATGGTCCACACACGGGCTGCAATGGTTCTCTACACCCGGAACCTTGTTTTGACGAGTGGCTTGATGGTCCGCACACTAGATGCAATGGTTCTCTACACCCCAAACCTTGTTTCGACGAGTGGCCTGATGGTCCGCACACTGGATGCAATGGTTCTCTACACCCCAAACCTTGTTTTCACGAGTGGCCTGATGGTCCGCACACTAGATGCAATGGTTCTCTACACCCCAAACCTTGTTTTGACCAGTGGTCTGATGGTCCGCGCTGTGGATACAATGGTTCTGTACAGCCCAAACCTTGTTTTGACGAGTGGCCTGATGGTCCGCACACTCGATGCAATGGTTCTCTACACCCCAAACCTGGTTTTGACGAGGGGCCTCATGGTTCGCACACGGGATGCAATGGTTGTCTACACCCCAAACCTTGTTTTGACGAGTGGCCTGATGGTCCGCACACTGCATGCAATGGTTCTCTACACCCCAAACCTTGTTTTGACAAGTGGCCTGATGGTCCGCACACTGGATGCAATGGTTCTCTACACTCCAAACCTTGCTTTGACGAGTGGCCTGATGGTCCGCACCTTGGATGCAATGGTTCTCTACACCTCAAAGACTTGTTTTGGCGAGTGGCCTGATGGTCCGCACACTGGATGCAATGGTTCTCTACACCCCAAACCTTGTTTTGACCAATGGCCTGATGGTCCGGACACGGGATGCAAGGGTTCTCTACACCCCAAACCTTGTTCTGACGAGTGGCTTGATGGTCCGCACACTGGATGCAATGGTTTCCCTACACCCCAAACCTTGTTTTGACGAGTGGCCTAATGGTCCGCACCTTGGATGCAATGGTTCTCTACACCCCGAACCTTGTTTTGGCGAGTGGCCTGATGGTCCGCACGTTGGATGCAATGGTTCTCTACACCTCAAACCTTCTTTTGACGAGTGGCCTGATGGTCCGCACACTAGATGCAATGGTTCTCTACACCCCAAACCTTGCTTTGACGAGTGGCCTGATGGTCCGCACCTTGGATGCAATGGTTCTCTACACGTCAAAGCTTGTTTTGTTGAGTGGCCTGATGGTCCGCACACTGGATGCAATGGTTCTCTACACCCCAAACCTTGTTTTGACAAGTGGCCTTATGGTCCACACGCGGGATGCAATGGTTCTCTACACCCCAAACCTTGTTTTGACGAGTGGCTTGATGGTCCGCACACTAGATGCAATGGTTCTCTACACCCGGAACCTTGTTTTGACGAGTGGCCTGATGGTCCGCACACTCGATGCAATGGTTCTCTACACCCCAAACCTGGTTTTGACGAGGGGCCTCATGGTCCGCACACGGGATGCAATGGTTGTCTACACCCCAAACCTTGTTTTGACGAGTGGCCTGATCGTCCGCGCACTGCATGCAATGGTTCTCTACACCCCAAACCTTGTTTTGACAAGTGGCCTGATGGTCCGCACACTCGATGCAATGGTTCTCTACACCCCAAACCTTGTTTTGACGAGTGGTCTGATGGTCCGCACAATGCATGCAATGGTTCTCTACACCCCAAACCTTGTTTTGACAAGTGGCCTGATGGTCCGCACACTGGATGCAATGGTTCTCTACACTCCAAACCTTGCTTTGACGAGTGGCCTGATGGTCCGCACCTTGGATGCAATGGTTCTCTACACCTCAAAGACTTGTTTTGGCGAGTGGCCTGATGGTCCGCACACTGGATGCAATGGTTCTCTACACCCCAAACCTTGTTTTGACCAATGGCCTGATGGTCCGGACACGGGATGCAAGGGTTCTCTACACCCCAAACCTTGTTCTGACGAGTGGCTTGATGGTCCGCACACTGGATGCAATGGTTTCCCTACACCCCAAACCTTGTTTTGACGAGTGGCCTAATGGTCCGCACCTTGGATGCAATGGTTCTCTACACCCCGAACCTTGTTTTGGCGAGTGGCCTGATGGTCCGCACGTTGGATGCAATGGTTCTCTACACCTCAAACCTTCTTTTGACGAGTGGCCTGATGGTCCGCACACTAGATGCAATGGTTCTCTACACCCCAAACCTTGCTTTGACGAGTGGCCTGATGGTCCGCACCTTGGATGCAATGGTTCTCTACACGTCAAAGCTTGTTTTGTTGAGTGGCCTGATGGTCCGCACACTGGATGCAATGGTTCTCTACACCCCAAACCTTGTTTTGACAAGTGGCCTTATGGTCCACACGCGGGATGCAATGGTTCTCTACACCCCAAACCTTGTTTTGACGAGTGGCTTGATGGTCCGCACACTAGATGCAATGGTTCTCTACACCCGGAACCTTGTTTTGACGAGTGGCCTGATGGTCCGCACACTCGATGCAATGGTTCTCTACACCCCAAACCTGGTTTTGACGAGGGGCCTCATGGTCCGCACACGGGATGCAATGGTTGTCTACACCCCAAACCTTGTTTTGACGAGTGGCCTGATCGTCCGCGCACTGCATGCAATGGTTCTCTACACCCCAAACCTTGTTTTGACAAGTGGCCTGATGGTCCGCACACTCGATGCAATGGTTCTCTACACCCCAAACCTTGTTTTGACGAGTGGTCTGATGGTCCGCACAATGCATGCAATGGTTCTCTACACCCCAAACCTTGTTTTGACGAGTGGCCTGATGGTCCGCACCTTGGATGCAATGGTTCTCTACACCCCGAACCTTATTTTGGCGAGTGGCCTGATGGTCCGCACACTGGATGCAATGGTTCTCTACACTCCAAACCTTGCTTTGACGAGTGGCCTGATGGTCCGCACCTTGGATGCAATGGTTCTCTACACCTCAAAGACTTGTTTTGGCGAGTGGCCTGATGGTCCGCACACTGGATGCAATGGTTCTCTACACCCCAAACCTTGTTTTGACAAGTGGCCTTATGGTCCACACACGGGCTGCAATGGTTCTCTACACCCGGAACCTTGTTTTGACGAGTGGCTTGATGGTCCGCACACTAGATGCAATGGTTCTCTACACCCCAAACCTTGTTTTGACCAGTGGTCTGATGGTCCGCGCTCTGGATACAATGGTTCTGTACACCCCAAACCTTGTTTTGACGAGTGGCCCGATGGTCCGCACACTCGATGCAATGGTTCTCTACACCCCAAACCTGGTTTTGACGAGGGGCCTCATGGTTCGCACACGGGATGCAATGGTTGTCTACACCCCAAACCTTGTTTTGACGAGTGGCCTGCTGGTCCGCACACTGCATGCAATGGTTCTCTACACCCCAAACCTTGTTTTGACAAGTGGCCTGATGGTCCGCACACTGGATGCAATGGTTCTCTACACTCCAAACCTTGCTTTGACGAGTGGCCTGATGGTCCGCACCTTGGATGCAATGGTTCTCTACACCTCAAAGACTTGTTTTGGCGAGTGGCCTGATGGTCCGCACACTGGATGCAATGGTTCTCTACACCCCAAACCTTGTTTTGACCAATGGCCTGATGGTCCGGACACGGGATGCAAGGGTTCTCTACACCCCAAACCTTGTTCTGACGAGTGGCTTGATGGTCCGCACACTGGATGCAATGGTTTCCCCACACCCCAAACCTTGTTTTGACGAGTGGCCTAATGGTCCGCACCTTGGATGCAATGGTTCTCTACACCCCGAACCTTGTTTTGGCGAGTGGCCTGATGGTCCGCACGTTGGATGCAATGGTTCTCTACACCTCAAACCTGCTTTTGACGAGTGGCCTGATGGTCCGCACACTAGATGCAATGGTTCTCTACACCCCAAACCTTGCTTTGACGAGTGGCCTCATGGTCCGCACCTTGGATGCAATGGTTCTCTACACGTCAAAGCTTGTTTTGTTGAGTGGCCTGATGGTCCGCACACTGGATGCAATGGTTCTCTACACCCCAAACCTTGTTTTGACAAGTGGCCTTATGGTCCACACGCGGGATGCAATGGTTCTCTACACCCCAAACCTTGTTTTGACGAGTGGCTTGATGGTCCGCACACTAGATGCAATGGTTCTCTACACCCGGAACCTTGTTTTGACGAGTGGCCTGATGGTCCGCACACTCGATGCAATGGTTCTCTACACCCCAAACCTGGTTTTGACGAGGGGCCTCATGGTCCGCACACGGGATGCAATGGTTCTCTACACCCCAAACCTTGTTTTGACGAGTGGCCTGATGGTCCGCACACTGCATGCAATGGTTCTCTACACCCCAAACCTTGATTTGACGAGTGGCTTGATGGTCCGCACACTCGATGCAATGGTTCTCTACACCCCAAACCTGGTTTTCACAAGGGGCCTCATGGTCCGCACACGGGATGCAATGGTTGTCTACACCCCAAACTTTGTTTTGACGAGTGGCCTGATCGTCCGCGCACTGCATGCAATGGTTCTCTACACCCCAAACCTTGTTTTGACAAGTGGCCTGATGGTCCGCACACTCGATGCAATGGTTCTCTACACCCCAAACCTTGTTTTGACGAGTGGTCTGATGGTCCGCACAATGCATGCAATGGTTCTCTACACCCCAAACCTTGTTTTGACGAGTGGCCTGATGGTCCGCACCTTGGATGCAATGGTTCTCTACACCCCGAACCTTATTTTGGCGAGTGGCCTGATGGTCCGCACACTGGATGCAATGGTTCTCTACACTCCAAACCTTGCTTTGACGAGTGGCCTGATGGTCCGCACCTTGGATGCAATGGTTCTCTACACCTCAAAGACTTGTTTTGGCGAGTGGCCTGATGGTCCGCACACTGGATGCAATGGTTCTCTACACCCCAAACCTTGTTTTGACAAGTGGCCTTATGGTCCACACACGGGCTGCAATGGTTCTCTACACCCGGAACCTTGTTTCGACGAGTGGCCTGATGGTCCGCACACTGGATGCAATGGTTCTCTACACCCCAAACCTTGTTTTCACGAGTGGCCTGATGGTCCGCACACTAGATGCAATGGTTCTCTACACCCCAAACCTTGTTTTGACCAGTGGTCTGATGGTCCGCGCTCTGGATACAATGGTTCTGTACACCCCAAACCTTGTTTTGACGAGTGGCCTGATGGTCCGCACACTCGATGCAATGGTTCTCTACACCCCAAACCTGGTTTTGACGAGGGGCCTCATGGTTCGCACACGGGATGCAATGGTTGTCTACACCCCAAACCTTGTTTTGACGAGTGGCCTGCTGGTCCGCACACTGCATGCAATGGTTCTCTACACCCCAAACCTTGGTTTGACAAGTCGCCTGAGGGTCCGCACACTCGATGCAATGGTACTCTACACCCCAAACCTTGTTTTGACGAGTGGCCTGATGGTCCGCACACTCGATGCAATGGTTCTCTACACCCCAAACCTGGTTTTGACGAGGGGCCTCATGGTCCGCACGCTGGATGCAACGGTTCTCTACACCCCAAACCTTGTTTTGACGAGTGGCCGGATGGTCCGCACACGGGATGCAATGGTTCTCTACACCCCAAACCTTGTTTTGACGAGTGGCCTGATGGTCCGCACATGGGATGCAATGGTTGTCTACACCCCTAACCTTGTCTTGACGAGTGGCCTGATGGTCCGCACACTGCATGCAATGGTTCTCTACACCTCAAGCCTTGTTTTGACGAGTGGCCTGATGGTCCGCACACTGGATGCAATGGTTCTCTACACCCCAAACCTTGTTTTGACGAGTGGCCTGATGGTCCGCACACTAGATGCAATGGTTCTCTACACCCCAACCCTTGTTTTGACGAGAGGCCTAATGGTCCGCACACTAGATGCAATGGTTCTCTACGCCCCAAACCTTGTTTTGACGAGTGGCCTGATGGTCCGCGCAGTGGGTGCAATGGTTCTCTAAACCTCGAGCCTTGTTTTGACGAGTGGCCTGATGGTCCGCACACTAGATGCAATGGTTCTCTACACCCCAAACCTTGTTTTGACGAGTGGCCCGATGGTCCGCACACTAGATGCAATGGTTCTCTACACCCCAAACCTTGCTTTGACGAGTGGCCTGATGGTCCGCACCTTGGATGCAATGGTTCTCTACACCTCAAAGCTTGTTTTGTTGAGTGGCCTGATGGTCCGCACACTGGATGCAATGGTTCTCTACACCCCAAACCTTGTTTTGACAAGTGGCCTTATGGTCCACACACGGGATGCAATGGTTCTCTACACCCCAAACCTTGTTTTGACGAGTGGCTTGATGGTCCGCACACTAGATGCAACGGTTCTCTACACCCGGAACCTTGTTTTGACGAGTGGCCTAATGGTCCGCACACTGGATGCAATGGTTCTCTACACCCCAAACCTTGTTTTGACGAGGGGCCTGATGGTCCGCACACTGGATGCAATGGTTCTCTACACCCCAAACCTTGTTTTGACGAGTGGCCTGATGGTCCGCGCTCTGGATACAATGGTTCCGTACACCCCAAACCTTGCTTTGACAAGTGGCCTGATGGTCCGCACACTCGATGCAATGGTTCTCTACACCCCAAACCTGGTTTTGACGAGGGGCCTCATGGTCCGCACACGGTATGCAATGGTTATCTACACCCCAAACCTTGTTTTGACGAGTGGCCTGATCGTCCGCACACTGGATGCAATGGTTCTCTACACCGCAAACCTTGTTTTGACGAGTGGCCTGATGGTCCGCACACTCGATGCAATGGTTCTCTACACCCCAAACCTGGTTTTGACGAGGGGCCTCATGGTCCGCACACGGGATGCAATGGTTGTCTACACCCCAAACCTTGTTTTGACGAGTGGCCTCATGGTCCGCACACTGCATGCAATGGTTCTCTACACCCCAAACCTTGTTTTGACGAGTGGCCTGATGGTGCGCACACTCGATGCAATGGTTCTCTACACCCCGAACCTTGTTTTGACGAGTGGCCTGATGGTCCGGACACGGGATGCAAGGGTTCTCTACACCCCAAACCTTGTTCTGACGAGTGGCTTGATGGTCCGCACACTGGATGCAATGGTTTCCCCACACCCCAAACCTTGTTTTGACGAGTGGCCTAATGGTCCGCACCTTGGATGCAATGGTTCTCTACACCCCGAACCTTGTTTTGGCGAGTGGCCTGATGGTCCGCACGTTGGATGCAATGGTTCTCTACACCTCAAACCTGCTTTTGACGAGTGGCCTGATGGTCCGCACACTAGATGCAATGGTTCTCTACACCCCAAACCTTGCTTTGACGAGTGGCCTCATGGTCCGCACCTTGGATGCAATGGTTCTCTACACGTCAAAGCTTGTTTTGTTGAGTGGCCTGATGGTCCGCACACTGGATGCAATGGTTCTCTACACCCCAAACCTTGTTTTGACAAGTGGCCTTATGGTCCACACGCGGGATGCAATGGTTCTCTACACCCCAAACCTTGTTTTGACGAGTGGCTTGATGGTCCGCACACTAGATGCAATGGTTCTCTACACCCGGAACCTTGTTTTGACGAGTGGCCTGATGGTCCGCACACTCGATGCAATGGTTCTCTACACCCCAAACCTGGTTTTGACGAGGGGCCTCATGGTCCGCACACGGGATGCAATGGTTCTCTACACCCCAAACCTTGTTTTGACGAGTGGCCTGATGGTCCGCACACTGCATGCAATGGTTCTCTACACCCCAAACCTTGATTTGACGAGTGGCTTGATGGTCCGCACACTCGATGCAATGGTTCTCTACACCCCAAACCTGGTTTTCACAAGGGGCCTCATGGTCCGCACACGGGATGCAATGGTTGTCTACACCCCAAACTTTGTTTTGACGAGTGGCCTGATCGTCCGCGCACTGCATGCAATGGTTCTCTACACCCCAAACCTTGTTTTGACAAGTGGCCTGATGGTCCGCACACTCGATGCAATGGTTCTCTACACCCCAAACCTTGTTTTGACGAGTGGTCTGATGGTCCGCACAATGCATGCAATGGTTCTCTACACCCCAAACCTTGTTTTGACGAGTGGCCTGATGGTCCGCACCTTGGATGCAATGGTTCTCTACACCCCGAACCTTATTTTGGCGAGTGGCCTGATGGTCCGCACACTGGATGCAATGGTTCTCTACACCCCAAACCTTGTTTTGACAAGTGGCCTGATGGTCCGCACACTAGATGCAATGGTTCTCTACACTCCAAACCTTGCTTTGACGAGTGGCCTGATGGTCCGCACCTTGGATGCAATGGTTCTCTACACCTCAAAGACTTGTTTTGGCGAGTGGCCTGATGGTCCGCACACTGGATGCAATGGTTCTCTACACCCCAAACCTTGTTTTGACAAGTGGCCTTATGGTCCACACACGGGCTGCAATGGTTCTCTACACCCGGAACCTTGTTTTGACGAGTGGCTTGATGGTCCGCACACTAGATGCAATGGTTCTCTACACCCCAAACCTTGTTTCGACGAGTGGCCTGATGGTCCGCACACTGGATGCAATGGTTCTCTACACCCCAAACCTTGTTTTCACGAGTGGCCTGATGGTCCGCACACTAGATGCAATGGTTCTCTACACCCCAAACCTTGTTTTGACCAGTGGTCTGATGGTCCGCGCTCTGGATACAATGGTTCTGTACACCCCAAACCTTGTTTTGACGAGTGGCCTGATGGTCCGCACACTCGATGCAATGGTTCTCTACACCCCAAACCTGGTTTTGACGAGGGGCCTCATGGTTCGCACACGGGATGCAATGGTTGTCTACACCCCAAACCTTGTTTTGACGAGTGGCCTGCTGGTCCGCACACTGCATGCAATGGTTCTCTACACCCCAAACCTTGGTTTGACAAGTCGCCTGAGGGTCCGCACACTCGATGCAATGGTACTCTACACCCCAAACCTTGTTTTGACGAGTGGCCTGATGGTCCGCACACTCGATGCAATGGTTCTCTACACCCCAAACCTGGTTTTGACGAGGGGCCTCATGGTCCGCACGCTGGATGCAACGGTTCTCTACACCCCAAACCTTGTTTTGACGAGTGGCCGGATGGTCCGCACACGGGATGCAATGGTTCTCTACACCCCAAACCTTGTTTTGACGAGTGGCCTGATGGTCCGCACATGGGATGCAATGGTTGTCTACACCCCTAACCTTGTCTTGACGAGTGGCCTGATGGTCCGCACACTGCATGCAATGGTTCTCTACACCTCAAGCCTTGTTTTGACGAGTGGCCTGATGGTCCGCACACTGGATGCAATGGTTCTCTACACCCCAAACCTTGTTTTGACGAGTGGCCTGATGGTCCGCACACTAGATGCAATGGTTCTCTACACCCCAACCCTTGTTTTGACGAGAGGCCTAATGGTCCGCACACTAGATGCAATGGTTCTCTACGCCCCAAACCTTGTTTTGACGAGTGGCCTGATGGTCCGCGCAGTGGGTGCAATGGTTCTCTAAACCTCGAGCCTTGTTTTGACGAGTGGCCTGATGGTCCGCACACTAGATGCAATGGTTCTCTACACCCCAAACCTTGTTTTGACGAGTGGCCCGATGGTCCGCACACTAGATGCAATGGTTCTCTACACCCCAAACCTTGCTTTGACGAGTGGCCTGATGGTCCGCACCTTGGATGCAATGGTTCTCTACACCTCAAAGCTTGTTTTGTTGAGTGGCCTGATGGTCCGCACACTGGATGCAATGGTTCTCTACACCCCAAACCTTGTTTTGACAAGTGGCCTTATGGTCCACACACGGGATGCAATGGTTCTCTACACCCCAAACCTTGTTTTGACGAGTGGCTTGATGGTCCGCACACTAGATGCAACGGTTCTCTACACCCGGAACCTTGTTTTGACGAGTGGCCTAATGGTCCGCACACTGGATGCAATGGTTCTCTACACCCCAAACCTTGTTTTGACGAGGGGCCTGATGGTCCGCACACTGGATGCAATGGTTCTCTACACCCCAAACCTTGTTTTGACGAGTGGCCTGATGGTCCGCGCTCTGGATACAATGGTTCCGTACACCCCAAACCTTGCTTTGACAAGTGGCCTGATGGTCCGCACACTCGATGCAATGGTTCTCTACACCCCAAACCTGGTTTTGACGAGGGGCCTCATGGTCCGCACACGGTATGCAATGGTTATCTACACCCCAAACCTTGTTTTGACGAGTGGCCTGATCGTCCGCACACTGGATGCAATGGTTCTCTACACCGCAAACCTTGTTTTGACGAGTGGCCTGATGGTCCGCACACTCGATGCAATGGTTCTCTACACCCCAAACCTGGTTTTGACGAGGGGCCTCATGGTCCGCACACGGGATGCAATGGTTGTCTACACCCCAAACCTTGTTTTGACGAGTGGCCTCATGGTCCGCACACTGCATGCAATGGTTCTCTACACCCCAAACCTTGTTTTGACGAGTGGCCTGATGGTGCGCACACTCGATGCAATGGTTCTCTACACCCCGAACCTTGTTTTGACGAGTGGCCTGATGGTCCGCACACTGCATGCAATGGTTCTCTACACCCCGAACCTTGTTTTGACGAGTGGCCTGATGGTCCGCACACTCGATGCAATGGTTCTCTACACCCCAAACCTGGTTTTGACGAGGGGCCTCATGGTCCGCACACTGGATGCAACGGTTCTCTACACCCCAAACCTTGTTTTGACGAGTGGCCGGATGGTCCGCACACGGGATGCAATGGTTCTCTACACCCCAAACCTTGTTTTGACGAGTGGCCTGATGGTCCGCACATGGGATGCAATGGTTCTCTACACCCCTAACCTTGTCTTGACGAGTGGCCTGATGGTCCGCACACTGCATGCAATGGTTCTCTATACCTCAAGCCTTGTTTTGACGAGTGGCCTGATGGTCCGCACACTGGATGCAATGGTTCTCTACACCCCAAACCTTGTTTTGACGAGTGGCCTGATGGTCCACACACGGGATGCAATGGTTCTCTACACCCGGAACCTTGTTTTGACGAGTGGCCTGATGGTCCGCGCACTAGATGCAATGGTTCTCTACACCCCAATTCTTGTTTTGACGGGTGGCCTGATGGTCCGCACACGGGATGCAATTATTCTCTACACCACAAACCTTGTTTTGACGAGAGGCCTAATGGTCCGCACACTAGATGCAATGGTTCTCTACACCCCAAACCTTGTTTTGACGAGTGGCCTGATGGTCCGCGCAATGGGTGCAATGGTTCTCTACACCTCGAGCCTTGTTTTGACGAGTGGCCTGATGGTCCGCACACTGGATGCAATAGTTCTCTACACCTCAAATCTTGTTTTGACGGGTGGCTTGATGGTCCGCACACGGGATGCAATGGTTCTCTACACCCCACACCTTGTTTTGACGAGTGGCCTGATGGTCCGCATACTAGATGCAATGGTTCTCTACACCCCAAACCTTGTTTTGACGAGTGGCCTGATGGTCCGCACACTAGATGCAACGGTTCTCTACACCCCAAACCTTGTTTTGACGAGTGGCCTGATAGTCCGCACACGGGATGCAATAGTTCTCTACACCCTAAACATTGTTTTGACGAGTGGCCTGATGGTCCGCACCTTGGATGCAATGGTTCTCTACACCTCAAACCTTGTTTTGACGAGTGGCCTGATGGTCCGCACACTAGATGCAATGGTTGTTTACATCCCAAACCTTGCTTTGACGAGTGGCCTGATGGTCCGCACCTTGGATGCAATGGTTCTCTACATCTCAAAGCTTGTTTCGTTGAGTGGCCTGATGGTCCGCACACGGTATGCAATGGTTCTCTACACCCCAAACCTTGTTTTGACAAGTGGCCTTATGGTCCACACTCGGGATGCAATGGTTCTCTACACCCCAAACCTTGTTTTGACGAGTGGCTTGATGGTCCGCACACTAGATGCAACGGTTCTCTACACCCGGAACCTTGTTTTGACGAGTGGCCTAATGGTCCGCACACTGGATGCAATGGTTCTCTACACCCCAAACCTTGTTTTGACGAGTGGCCTGATGGTCCGCACACTGCATGCAATGGTTCTCTACACCCCAAACCTTGTTTTGACGAGTGGCCTCATGGTCCGCGCTCTGGATAAAATGGTTCCGTACACCCCAAACCTTGCTTTGACGAGTGGCCTGATGGTCCGCACACTCGATGCAATGGTTCTCTACACCCCAAACCTTGTTTTGACAAGTGGCCTTATGGTCCACACACGGGCTGCAATGGTTCTCTACACCCGGAACCTTGTTTTGACGAGTGGCTTGATGGTCCGCACACTAGATGCAATGGTTCTCTACACCCCAAACCTTGTTTTGACGAGCGGCCTGATGGTCCGCACACTGGATGCAATGGTTCTCTACACCCCAAACCTTGTTTTCACGAGTGGCCTGATGGTCCGCACACTAGATGCAATGGTTCTCTACACCCCAAACCTTGTTTTGACTAGTGGTCTGATGGTCCGCGCTCTGGATACAATGGTTCTGTACACCCCAAACCTTGTTTTGACGAGTGGCCTGATGGTCCGCACACTCGATGCAATGGTTCTCTACACCCCAAACCTGGTTTTGACGAGGGGCCTCATGGTCCGCACACGGGATGCAATGGTTGTCTACACCCCAAACCTTGTTTTGACGAGTGGCCTGCTGGTCCGCACACTGCATGCAATGGTTCTCTACACCCCAAACCTTGTTTTGACGAGTCGCCTGAGGGTCCGCACACTCGATGCAATGGTTCTCTACACCCCAAACCTTGTTTTGACGAGTGGCCTGATGGTCCGCACACTCGATGCAATGGTTCTCTACACCCCAAACCTGGTTTTGACGAGGGGCCTCATGGTCCGCACACGGGATGCAACGGTTCTCTACACCCCAAGCCTTGTTTTGACGAGTGGCCGGATGGTCCGCACACGGGATGCAATGGTTCTCTACACCCCAAACCTTGTTTTGACGAGTGGCCTGATGGTCCGCACATGGGATGCAATGGTTCTCTACACCCCAAACCTTGTCTTGACGAGTGGCCTGATGGTCCGCACACTGCATGCAATGGTTCTCTACACCTCAAGCCTTGTTTTGACGAGAGGCCTAATGGTCCGCACACTAGATGCAATGGTTCTCTACACCCCAAACCTTGTTTTGACGAGTGGCCTAATGGTCCGCACACTAGATGCAATGGTTCTCTACACCCCAAACCTGGTTTTGACGAGTGCCCTGATGGTCCGCGCAGTGTGTGCAATGGTTCTCTAAACCTCGAGCCTTGTTTTGACGAGTGGCCTGATGGTCCGCACACTAGATGCAATGGTTCTCTACACCCCAAACCTTGTGTTGACGGGTGGCTTGATGGTCCGCACACTAGATGCAATGGTTCTCTACACCCCAAACCTTGCTTTGACGAGTGGCGTGATGGTCCGCAGCTTGGATGCAATGGTTCTCTACACCTCAAAGCTTGTTTTGTTGAGTGGCCTGATGGTCCGCACACTGGATGCAATGGTTCTCTACACCCCAAACCTTGTTTTGACGAGTGGCCTGATGGTCCGCACACTCGATGCAATGGTTCTCTACACCCCAAACCTGGTTTTGACGAGGGGCCTCACTGTCCGCACACGGGATGCAATGGTTGTCTACACCCCAAACCTTGTTTTGACGAGTGGCCTGCTGGTCCGCACACTGCATGCAATGGTTCTCTACACCCCAAACCTGGTTTTGACGAGGGGCCTCATGGTCCGCACGCTGGATGCAACGGTTCTCTACACCCCAAACCTTGTTTTGACGAGTGGCCGGATGGTCCGCACACGGGATGCAATGGTTCTCTACACCCCAAACCTTGTTTTGACGAGTGGCCTGATGGTCCGCACATGGGATGCAATGGTTCTCTACACCCCAAACCTTGTCTTGACGAGTGGCCTGATGGTCCGCACACTGCATGCAATGGTTCTCTACACCTCAAGCCTTGTTTTGACGAGAGGCCTAATGGTCCGCACACTAGATGCAATGGTTGTCTACACCCCAAACCTTGTTTTGACGAGTGGCCTGATGGTCCGCACACGGGATGCAATGGTTCTCTACACCCCAAACCTTGTTTTGACGAGAGGCCTAATGGTCCGCACACTAGATGCAATGGTTCTCTACACCCCAAACCCGGTTTTGACGAGTGCCCTGATGGTCCGCGCAGTGGGTGCAATGGTTCTCCAAACCTCGAGCCTTGTTTTGACGAGTGGCCTGATGGTCCGCACAAGAGATGCAATGGTTCTCTACACCCCAAACCTTGTTTTGACGGGTGGCTTGATGGTCCGCACACTAGATGCAATGGTTCTCTACACCCCAAACCTGGTTTTGACGACGGGCCTTATGGTCCACACACGGGATGCAATGGTTCTCTACACCCCAAACCTTGTTTTGACGAGTGGCCCGATGGTCCGCACACTAGATGCAATGGTTCTCTACACCCCAAACCTTGCTTTGACGAGTGGCGTGATGGTCCGCACCTTGGATGCAATGGTTCTCTACACCTCAAAGCTTGTTTTGTTGAGTGGCCTGATGGTGCGCACACTGGATGCAATGGTTCTCTACACCCCAAACCTTGTTTTGACAAGTGGCCTTATGGTCCACACACGGGATGCAATGGTTCTCTACACCCCAAACCTTGTTTTGACGAGTGGCTTGATGGTCCGCACACTAGATGCAACGGTTCTCTACACCCGGAACCTTGTTTTGACGAGTGGCCTGATGGTCCGCACACTGGATGCAATGGTTCTCTACACCCCAAACCTTGTTTTGACGAGTGGCCTGATGGTCCGCACACTAGATGCAATGGTTCTCTACACCCCAACCCTTGTTTTGACGAGTGGCATGATGGTCCGCACACGGGATGCAATGGTTCTCTACACCCCAAACCTTGTTTTGACGAGAGGCCTAATGGTCCGCACACTAGATGCAATGGTTCTCTACACCCCAAACCTTGTTTTGACGAGTGGCCTGATGGTCCGCACACTAGATGCAATGGTTCTCTACACCCCAAACCTTGTTTTGACGAGTGGCCCGATGGTCCGCACACTAGATGCAATGGTTCTCTACACCCCAAACCTTGCTTTGACGAGTGGCGTGATGGTCCGCACCTTGGATGCAATGGTTCTCTACACCTCAAAGCTTGTTTTGTTGAGTGGCCTGATGGTCCGCACACGGGATGCAATGGTTCTCTACACCCCAAACCTTGTTTTGACAAGTGGCCTTATGGTCCACACACGGGATGCAATGGTTCTCTACACCCCAAACCTTGTTTTGACGAGTGGCTTGATGGTCCGCACACTAGATGCAACGGTTCTCTACACCCGGAACCTTGTTTTGACGAGTGGCCTGATGGTCCGCACACTGGATGCAATGGTTCTCTACACCCCAAACGTTGTTTTGACGAGTTGCCTGATGGTCCGCGCTCTGGATACAATGGTTCCGTACACCCCAAACCTTGCTTTGACGAGTGGCCTAATGGTCCGCACACTCGATGCAATGGTTCTCTACACCCCAAACCTGGTTTTGACGAGGGGCCTCATGGTCCGCACACGGTATGCAATGGTTGTCTACACCCCAAACCTTGTTTTGACGAGTGGCCTGATCGTCCGCACACTGCATGCAATGGTTCTCTACACCCCAAACCTTGTTTTGACGAGTGGCCTGATGGTCCGCACACTCGATGCAATGGTTCTCTACACCCCAAACCTGGTTTTGACGAGGGGCCTCATGGTCTGCACACGGGATGCAATGGTTCTCTACACCCCAAACCTTGTTTTGACGAGTGGCCTGATGGTCCGCACACTGCATGCAATGGTTCTCTACACCCCAAACCTTGTTTTGACGAGTCGCCTGATGGTCCGCACACTCGATGCAATGGTTCTCTACACCCCAAACCTTGTTATGACGAGTGGCCTGATGGTCCGCACACTGCATGCAATGGTTCTCTACACCCCGAACCTTGTTTTGACGAGTGGCCTGATGGTCCGCACACTCGATGCAATGGTTCTCTACACCCCAAACCTGGTTTTGACGAGGGGCCTCATGGTCCGCACACTGGATGCAACCGTTCTCTACACCCCAAACCTTGTTTTGACGAGTGGCCGGATGGTCCGCACACGGGATGCAATGGTTCTCTACACCCCAAACCTTGTTTTGACGAGTGGCCTGATGGTCCGCACATGGGATGCAATGGTTGTCTACACCCCTAACCTTGTCTTGGCGACTGGCCTGATGGTCCGCACGTTGGATGCAATGGTTCTCTACACCCCAACCCTTGTTTTGACGAGAGGCCTAATGGTCCGCACACTAGATGCAATGGTTCTCTACACCCCAAACCTTGTTTTGACGAGTGGCCTGATGGTCCGCGCAGTGGGTGCAATGGTTCTATAAACCTCGAGCCTTGTTTTGACGAGTGGCCTGATGGTCCGCACATGGGATGCAATGGTTGTCTACACCCCTAACCTTGTCTTGGCGAGTGGCCTGATGGTCCGCACACGGGATGCAATGGTTCTCTACACCCCAAACCTTGTTTTGACGAGAGGCCTAATGGTCCGCACACTAGATGCAATGGTTCTCTACACCCCCAACCTTGTTTTGACGAGTGGCCTGATGGTCCGCGCAGTGGGTGCAATGGTTCTCTAAACCTCGAGCCTTGTTTTGACGAGTGGCCTGATGGTCCGCACACTAGATGCAATGGTTCTCTACACCCCAAACCTTGTTTTGACGAGTGGCCTGATGGTCCGCACACTAGATGCAATGGTTCTCTACACCCCAAACCTTGCTTTGACGAGTGGCGTGATGGTCCGCACCTTGGATGCAATGGTTCTCTACACCTCAAAGCTTGTTTTGTTGAGTGGCCTGATGGTCCGCACACGGGATGCAATGGTTCTCTACACCCCAAACCTTGTTTTGACAAGTGGCCTTATGGTCCACACACGGGATGCAATGGTTCTCTACACCCCAAACCTTGTTTTGACGAGTGGCTTGATGGTCCGCACACTAGATGCAACGGTTCTCTACACCCGGAACCTTGTTTTGACGAGTGGCCTGATGGTCCGCACACTGGATGCAATGGTTCTCTACACCCCAAACGTTGTTTTGACGAGTTGCCTGATGGTCCGCGCTCTGGATACAATGGTTCCGTACACCCCAAACCTTGCTTTGACGAGTGGCCTAATGGTCCGCACACTCGATGCAATGGTTCTCTACACCCCAAACCTGGTTTTGACGAGGGGCCTGATGGTCCGCACACTAGATGCAATGGTTCTCTACACCCCAAACCTTGCTTTGACGAGTGGCGTGATGGTCCGCACCTTGGATGCAATGGTTCTCTACACCTCAAAGCTTGTTTTGACGAGTGGCCTGATGGTCCGCACACTCGATGCAATGGTTCTCTACACCCCAAACCTGGTTTTGACGAGGGGCCTCATGGTCCGCACACTGGATGCAACCGTTCTCTACACCCCAAACCTTGTTTTGACGAGTGGCCGGATGGTCCGCACACGGGATGCAATGGTTCTCTACACCCCAAACCTTGTTTTGACGAGTGGCCTGATGGTCCGCACACTAGATGCAATGGTTCTCTACACCCCAAACCTTGCTTTGACGAGTGGCGTGATGGTCCGCACCTTGGATGCAATGGTTCTCTACACCTCAAAGCTTGTTTTGACGAGTGGCCTGATGGTCCGCACACTCGATGCAATGGTTCTCTACACCCCAAACCTGGTTTTGACGAGGGGCCTCATGGTCCGCACACTGGATGCAACCGTTCTCTACACCCCAAACCTTGTTTTGACGAGTGGCCGGATGGTCCGCACACGGGATGCAATGGTTCTCTACACCCCAAACCTTGTTTTGACGAGTGGCCTGATGGTCCGCACATGGGATGCAATGGTTGTCTACACCCCTAACCTTGTCTTGGCGACTGGCCTGATGGTCCGCACGTTGGATGCAATGGTTCTCTACACCCCAACCCTTGTTTTGACGAGAGGCCTAATGGTCCGCACACTAGATGCAATGGTTCTCTACACCCCAAACCTTGTTTTGACGAGTGGCCTGATGGTCCGCGCAGTGGGTGCAATGGTTCTATAAACCTCGAGCCTTGTTTTGACGAGTGGCCTGATGGTCCGCACATGGGATGCAATGGTTGTCTACACCCCTAACCTTGTCTTGGCGAGTGGCCTGATGGTCCGCACACGGGATGCAATGGCTCTCTACACCCCAAACCTTGTTTTGACGAGAGGCCTAATGGTCCGCACACTAGATGCAATGGTTCTCTACACCCCCAACCTTGTTTTGACGAGTGGCCTGATGGTCCGCGCAGTGGGTGCAATGGTTCTCTAAACCTCGAGCCTTGTTTTGACGAGTGGCCTGATGGTCCGCACACTAGATGCAATGGTTCTCTACACCCCAAACCTTGTTTTGACGAGTGGCCTGATGGTCCGCACACTAGATGCAATGGTTCTCTACACCCCAAACCTTGCTTTGACGAGTGGCGTGATGGTCCGCACCTTGGATGCAATGGTTCTCTACACCTCAAAGCTTGTTTTGTTGAGTGGCCTGATGGTCCGCACACGGGATGCAATGGTTCTCTACACCCCAAACCTTGTTTTGACAAGTGGCCTTATGGTCCACACACGGGATGCAATGGTTCTCTACACCCCAAACCTTGTTTTGACGAGTGGCTTGATGGTCCGCACACTAGATGCAACGGTTCTCTACACCCGGAACCTTGTTTTGACGAGTGGCCTGATGGTCCGCACACTGGATGCAATGGTTCTCTACACCCCAAACGTTGTTTTGACGAGTTGCCTGATGGTCCGCGCTCTGGATACAATGGTTCCGTACACCCCAAACCTTGCTTTGACGAGTGGCCTAATGGTCCGCACACTCGATGCAATGGTTCTCTACACCCCAAACCTGGTTTTGACGAGGGGCCTCATGGTCCGCACACGGTATGCAATGGTTGTCTACACCCCAAACCTTGTTTTGACGAGTGGCCTGATCGTCCGCACACTGCATGCAATGGTTCTCTACACCCCAAACCTTGTTTTGACGAGTGGCCTGATGGTCCGCACACTCGATGCAATGGTTCTCTACACCCCAAACCTGGTTTTGACGAGGGGCCTCATGGTCTGCACACGGGATGCAATGGTTCTCTACACCCCAAACCTTGTTTTGACGAGTGGCTTGATGGTCCGCACACTGCATGCAATGGTTCTCTACACCCCAAACCTTGTTTTGACGAGTCGCCTGATGGTCCGCACACTCGATGCAATGGTTCTCTACACCCCAAACCTTGTTATGACGAGTGGCCTGATGGTCCGCACACTGCATGCAATGGTTCTCTACACCCCGAACCTTGTTTTGATCAGTGGCCTGATGGTCCGCACACTCGATGCAATGGTTCTCTACACCCCAAACCTGGTTTTGACGAGGGGCCTCATGGTCCGCACACTGGATGCAACCGTTCTCTACACCCCAAACCTTGTTTTGACGAGTGGCCGGATGGTCCGCACACGGGATGCAATGGTTCTCTACACCCCAAACCTTGTTTTGACGAGTGGCCTGATGGTCCGCACATGGGATGCAATGGTTGTCTACACCCCTAACCTTGTCTTGGCGAGTGGCCTGATGGTCCGCACGTTGGATGCAATGGTTCTCTACACCCCAACCCTTGTTTTGACGAGAGGCCTAATGGTCCGCAAACTAGATGCAATGGTTCTCTACACCCCAAACCTTGTTTTGACGAGTGGCCTGATGGTCCGCGCAGTGGGTGCAATGGTTCTCTAAACCTCGAGCCTTGTTTTGACGAGTGGCCTGATGGTCCGCACACTAGATGCAATGGTTCTCTACACCCCAAACCTTGTTTTGACGAGTGGCCCGATGGTCCGCACACTAGATGCAATGGTTCTCTACACCCCAAACCTTGCTTTGACGAGTGGCGTGATGGTCCGCACCTTGGATGCAATGGTTCTCTACACCTCAAAGCTTGTTTTGTTGAGTGGCCTGATGGTCCGCACACTGGATGCAATGGTTCTCTACACCCCAAACCTTGTTTTGACAAGTGGCCTTATGGTCCACACACGGGATGCAATGGTTCTCTACACCCCAAACCTTGTTTTGACGAGTGGCTTGATGGTCCGCACACTAGATGCAACGGTTCTCTACACCCGGAACCTTGTTTTGACGAGTGGCCTGATGGTCCGCACACTGGATGCAATGGTTCTCTACACCCCAAACCTTGTTTTGACGAGTGGCCTCATGGTCCGCACACTGGATGCAATGGTTCTCTACACCCCAAACCTTGTTTTGACGAGTGGCCTGATGGTCCGCGCTCTGGATACAATGGTTCCGTACACCCCGAACCTTGCTTTGACGAGTGGCCTGATGGTCCGCACACTCGATGCAATGGTTCTCTACACCCCAAACCTGGTTTCGACGAGGGGCCTCATGGTCCGCACACGGTATGCAATGGTTGTCTACACCCCAAACCTTGTTTTGACGAGTGGCCTGATCGTCCGCACACTGCATGCAATGGTTCTCTACACCCCAAACCTTGTTTTGACGAGTGGCTTGATGGTCCGCACACTCGATGCAATGGTTCTCTACACCCCAAACCTGGTTTTGACGAGGGGCCTCATGGTCTGCACACGGGATGCAATGGTTGTCTACACCCCAAACCTTGTTTTGACAAGTGGCCTGATGGTCCGCACACTGCATGCAATGGTTCTCTACACCCCAAACCTTGTTTTGACGAGTCGCCTGATGGTCCGCACACTCGATGCAATGGTTCTCTACACCCCAAACCTTGTTTTGACGAGTGGCCTGATGGTCCGCACACTGCATGCAATGGTTCTCTACACCCCGAACCTTGTTTTGACGAGTGGCCTGATGGTCCGCACACTGGATGCAATGGTTCTCTACACCCCAAACCTGGTTTTGACGAGGGGCCTCATGGTCCGCACACTGGATGCAACGGTTCTCTACACCCCAAACCTTGTTTTGACGAGTGGCCGGATGGTCCGCACACGGGATGCAATGGTTCTCTACACCCCAAACCTTGTTTTGACGAGTGGCCTGATGGTCCGCACATGGGATGCAATGGTTGTCTACACCCCTAACCTTGTCTTGACGAGTGGCCTGATGGTCCGCACACTGCATGCAATGGTTCTCTATACCTCAAGCCTTGTTTTGACGAGTGGCGTGATGGTCCGCACACTGGATGCAATGGTTCTCTACACCCCAAACCTTGTTTTGACGAGTGGCCTGATGGTCCACACACGGGATGCAATGGTTCTCTACACCCGGAACCTTGTTTTGACGAGTGGCCTGATGGTCCGCGCACTAGATGCAATGGTTCTCTACACCCCAATTCTTGTTTTGACGAGTGGCCTGATGGTCCGCACACGGGATGCAATGGTTCTCTACACCCCAAACCTTGTTTTGACGAGTGGCCGGATGGTCCGCACACGGGATGCAATGGTTCTCTACACCCCAAACCTTGTTTTGGAGTTGGCCTGATGGTCCGCGCAATGGGTGCAATGGTTCTCTACACCTCGAGCCTTGTTTTGACGAGTGGCCTGATGGTCCGCACACTGGATGCAATAGTTCTCTACACCTCAAATCTTGTTTTGACGGGTGGCTTGATGGTCCGCACACGGGATGCAATGGTTCTCTACACCCCACACCTTGTTTTGACGAGTGGCCTGATGGTCCGCACACTAGATGCAATGGTTCTCTACACCCCAAACCTTGTTTTGACGAGTGGCCTGATGGTCCGCACACTAGATGCAACGGTTCTCTACACCCCAAACCTTGTTTTGACGAGTGGCCTGATAGTCCGCACACGGGATGCAATAGTTCTCTATACCCTAAACATTGTTTTGACGAGTGGCCTGATGGTCCGCACCTTGGATGCAATGGTTCTCTACACCTCAAACCTTGTTTTGACGAGTGGCCTGATGGTCCGCACACTAGATGCAATGGTTGTTTACATCCCAAACCTTGCTTTGACGAGTGGCCTGATGGTCCGCACCTTGGATGCAATGGTTCTCTACACCTCAAAGCTTGTTTTGTTGAGTGGCCTGATGGTCCGCACACTTGATGCAATGGTTCTCTACACCCCAAACCTTGTTTTGACAAGTGGCCTTATGGTCCACACACGGGATGCAATGGTTCTCTACACCCCAAACCTTGTTTTGACGAGTGGCCTGATGGTCCGCACACTGCATGCAATGGTTCTCTACACCCCAAACCTTGTTTTGACGAGGGGCCTGATGGTCCGCACCCTGGATGCAATGGTTCTCTACACCCCAAACCTGGTTTTGACGAGGGGCCTCATGGTCCGCGCTCTGGATACAATGGTTGTCTACACCCCAAACCTTGTTTTGACGAGTGGCCTGATCGTCCGCACGCTGCATGCAATGGTTCTCTACACCCCAAACCTTGTTTTGACGAGTGGCCTGATGGTCCGCACACTAGATGCAATGGTTCTCTACACCCCAAACCTTGTTTTGACGAGTGGCCTGATGGTCCGCACATTGCATGCAATGGTTCTCTACACCCCAAACCTTGATTTGACGAGTGGCTTGATGGTCCGCACACTCGATGCAATGGTTCTCTACACCCCAAACCAGGTTTTGACGAGGGGCCTCATGGTCCGCACACGGGATGCAATGGTTGTCTACACCCCAAACCTTGTTTTGACGAGTGGCCTCATCGTCCGCACACTGCATGCAATGGTTCTCTACACCCCAAACCTTGTTTTGACGAGTGGCCTGATGGTCCGCACACTCGATGCAATGGTTCTCTACACCCCAAACCTTGTTTTGACGAGTGGCCTGATGGTCCGCACAATGCATGCAATGGTTCTCTACACCCCAAACCAGGTTTTGACGAGGGGCCTCATGGTCCGCACACGGGATGCAATGGTTGTCTACACCCCAAACCTTGTTTTGACGAGTGGCCTCATCGTCCGCACACTGCATGCAATGGTTCTCTACACCCCAAACCTTGTTTTGACGAGTGGCCTGATGGTCCGCACCTTGGATGCAATGGTTCTATACACCCCGAACCTTGTTTTGGCGAGTGGCCTTATGGTCCGCACACTGGATACAATGGTTCTCTACACCCGGAACCTTGTTTTGACGAGTGGCCTGATGGTCCGCGCACTAGATGCAATGGTTCTCTACACCCCAATTCTTGTTTTGACGAGAGGCCTGATGGTCCGCACACGGGATGCAATGGTTCTCTACACCCCAAACCTTGTTTTGACGAGTGGCCGGATGGTCCGCACACGGGATGCAATGGTTCTCTACACCCCAAACCTTGTTTTGGAGTTGGCCTGATGGTCCGCGCAATGGGTGCAATGGTTCTCTACACCTCGAGCCTTGTTTTGACGAGTGGCCTGATGGTCCGCACACTGGATGCAATAGTTCTCTACACCTCAAATCTTGTTTTGACGGGTGGCTTGATGGTCCGCACACGGGATGCAATGGCTCTCTACACCCCACACCTTGTTTTGACGAGTGGCCTGATGGTCCGCACACTAGATGCAATGGTTCTCTACACCCCAAACCTTGTTTTGACGAGTGGCCTGATGGTCCGCACACTAGATGCAACGGTTCTCTACACCCCAAACCTTGTTTTGACGAGTGGCCTGATAGTCCGCACACGGGATGCAATAGTTCTCTATACCCTAAACATTGTTTTGACGAGTGGCCTGATGGTCCGCACCTTGGATGCAATGGTTCTCTACACCTCAAACCTTGTTTTGACGAGTGGCCTGATGGTCCGCACACTAGATGCAATGGTTGTTTCCATCCCAAACCTTGCTTTGACGAGTGGCCTGATGGTCCGCACCTTGGATGCAATGGTTCTCTACACCTCAAAGCTTGTTTTGTTGAGTGGCCTGATGGTCCGCACACTTGATGCAATGGTTCTCTACACCCCAAACCTTGTTTTGACAAGTGGCCTTATGGTCCACACACGGGATGCAATGGTTCTCTACACCCCAAACCTTGTTCTGACGAGTGGCCTGATGGTCCGCACACTGCATGCAATGGTTCTCTACACCCCAAACCTTGTTTTGACGAGGGGCCTCATGGTCCGCGCTGTGGATACAATGGTTCCGTACGCCCCAAACCTTGCTTTGACGAGTGGCCTGATGGTCCGCACCCTCGATGCAATGGTTCTCTACACCCCAAACCTGGTTTTGACGAGGGGCCTCATGGTCCGCGCTCTGGATACAATGGTTGTCTACACCCCAAACCTGGTTTTGACGAGTGGCCTGATCGTCCGCACGCTGCATGCAATGGTTCTCTACACCCCAAACCTTGTTTTGACGAGTGGCCTGATGGTCCGCACACTAGATGCAATGGTTCTCTACACCCCAAACCTTGTTTTGACGAGTGGCCTGATGGTCCGCACATTGCATGCAATGGTTCTCTACACCCCAAACCTTGATTTGACGAGTGGCTTGATGGTCCGCACACTCGATGCAATGGTTCTCTACACCCCAAACCAGGTTTTGACGAGGGGCCTCATGGTCCGCACACTGGATGCAATGGTTCTCTACACCCCAAACCTTGTTTTGACGAGTGGCCTCATCGTCCGCACACTGCATGCAATGGTTCTCTACACCCCAAACCTTGTTTTGACGAGTGGCCTGATGGTCCGCACACTCGATGCAATGGTTCTCTACACCCCAAACCTTGTTTTGACGAGTGGCCTGATGGTCCGCACAATGCATGCAATGGTTCTCTACACCCCAAACCAGGTTTTGACGAGGGGCCTCATGGTCCGCACACGGGATGCAATGGTTGTCTACACCCCAAACCTTGTTTTGACGAGTGGCCTCATCGTCCGCACACTGCATGCAATGGTTCTCTACACCCCAAACCTTGTTTTGACGAGTGGCCTGATGGTCCGCACCTTGGATGCAATGGTTCTATACACCCCGAACCTTGTTTTGGCGAGTGGCCTTATGGTCCGCACACTGGATGCAATGGTTCTCTACACCCCAAACCTTGTTCTGACGAGTGGCCTGATGGTCCGCACACTGGATGCAATGGTTCTCTACACTCCAAACCTTGCTTTGACGAGTGGCCTGATGGTCCGCACCTTGGATGCAATGGTTCTCTACACCTCAAAGACTTGTTTTGGCGAGTGGCCTGATGGTCCGCACACTGGATGCAATGGTTCTCTACACCCCAAACCTTGTTTTGACGAGTGGTCTGATGGTCCGCACAATGCATGCAATGGTTCTCTACACCCCAAACCTTGTTTTGACGAGTGGCCTGATGGTCCGCACACTGGATGCAATGGTTCTCTACACTCCAAACCTTGTTTTGACAAGTGGCCTCATGGTCCGCACACTGGATGCAATGGTTCTCTACACCTCAAAGACTTGTTTTGGCGAGCGGCCTGATGGTCCGCACACTGGATGCAATGGTTCTCTACACCCCAAACCTTGTTTTGACGAGTGGTCTGATGGTCCGCACAATGCATGCAATGGTTCTCTACACCCCAAACCTTGTTTTGACGAGTGGCCTGATGGTCCGCACACTGGATGCAATGGTTCTCTACACTCCAAACCTTGTTTTGACGAGTGGCCTCATGGTCCGCACACTGGATGCAATGGTTCTATACACCCCGAACCTTGTTTTGGCGAGTGGCCTTATGGTCCGCACACTGGATGCAATGGTTCTCTACACTCCAAACCTTGCTTTGACGAGTGGCCTGATGGTCCGCACCTTGGATGCAATGGTTCTCTACACCTCAAAGACTTGTTTAGGCGAGCGGCCTGATGGTCCGCACACTGGATGCAATGGTTCTCTACACCCCAAACCTTGTTTTGACGAGTGGTCCGATGGTCCGCACAATGCATGCAATGGTTCTCTACACCCCAAACCTTGTTTTGACGAGTGGCCTGATGGTCCGCACACTGGATGCAATGGTTGTCTACACTCCAAACCTTGTTTTGACGAGTGGCCTCATGGTCCGCACACTGGATGCAATGGTTCTCTACACCTCAAAGACTTGTTTTGGCGAGCGGCCTGATGGTCCGCACACTGGATGCAATGGTTCTCTACACCCCAAACCTTGTTTTGACGAGTGGTCTGATGGTCCGCACAATGCATGCAATGGTTCTCTACACCCCAAACCTTGTTTTGACGAGTGGCCTGATGGTCCGCACACTGGATGCAATGGTTCTCTACACTCCAAACCTTGTTTTGACGAGTGGCCTCATGGTCCGCACACTGGATGCAATGGTTCTATACACCCCGAACCTTGTTTTGGCGAGTGGCCTTATGGTCCGCACACTGGATGCAATGG
This sequence comes from Eutreptiella sp. 'Long Island Sound 2002', assembly GCA_964036045.1. Lineage (NCBI taxonomy): Eukaryota > Euglenozoa > Euglenophyceae > Eutreptiales > Eutreptiaceae > Eutreptiella > Eutreptiella sp. 'Long Island Sound 2002'. The sequence continues at coordinate 113,980,874 of OZ038379.1, forward strand.
TTCTCTACACTCCAAACCTTGTTTTGGCGAGCGGCCTGATGGTCCGCACACTGGATGCAATGGTTCTCTACACCCCAAACCTTGGGTTGACAAGTGGCCTTATGGTCCACACACGGGCTGCAATGGTTCTCTACACCCGGAACCTTGTTTTGATGAGTGGCTTGATGCTCTGCACACTAGATGCAATGGTTCTCTACACCCCAAACCTTGTTTTGACGACTGGCCTGATGGTCCGCACACTCGATGCAATGGTTCTCTACACCCCAAACCTTGTTTTCACGAGTGGCCTGATGGTCCGCACACTAGATGCAATGGTTCTCTACACCCCAAACCTTGTTTTGACGAGTGGCCTGATGGTCCGCACCTTGGATGCAATGGTTCTATACACCCCGAACCTTGTTTTGGCGAGTGGCCTGATGGTCCGCACACTGGATGCAATGGTTCTCTACACCCCAAACCTTGATCTGACAAGTGGCCTGATGGTCCGCACACTGGATGCAATGGTTCTCTACACTCCAAACCTTGTTTTGATGAGTGGCCTGATGGTCCGCACACTGGATGCAATGGTTCTCTACACTCCAAACCTTGTTTTGACAAGTGGCCTCATGGTCCGCACACTGGATGCAATGGTTCTCTACACCTCAAAGACTTGTTTTGGCGAGCGGCCTGATGGTCCGCACACTGGATGCAATGGTTCTCTACACCCCAAACCTTGTTTTGACGAGTGGTCTGATGGTCCGCACAATGCATGCAATGGTTCTCTACACCCCAAACCTTGTTTTGACGAGTGGCCTGATGGTCCGCACACTGGATGCAATGGTTCTCTACACTCCAAACCTTGTTTTGACGAGTGGCCTCATGGTCCGCACACTGGATGCAATGGTTCTATACACCCCGAACCTTGTTTTGGCGAGTGGCCTTATGGTCCGCACACTGGATGCAATGGTTCTCTACACTCCAAACCTTGCTTTGACGAGTGGCCTGATGGTCCGCACCTTGGATGCAATGGTTCTCTACACCTCAAAGACTTGTTTAGGCGAGTGGCCTGATGGTCCGCACACTGGATGCAATGGTTCTCTACACCCCAAACCTTGATCTGACAAGTGGCCTGATGGTCCGCACAATGCATGCAATGGTTCTCTACACCCCAAACCTTGTTTTGACGAGTGGCCTGATGGTCCGCACACTGGATGCAATGGTTCTCTACACTCCAAACCTTGTTTTGACAAGTGGCCTCATGGTCCGCACACTGGATGCAATGGTTCTCTACACCTCAAAGACTTGTTTTGGCGAGCGGCCTGATGGTCCGCACACTGGATGCAATGGTTCTCTACACCCCAAACCTTGTTTTGACGAGTGGTCTGATGGTCCGCACAATGCATGCAATGGTTCTCTACACCCCAAACCTTGTTTTGACGAGTGGCCTGATGGTCCGCACACTGGATGCAATGGTTCTCTACACTCCAAACCTTGTTTTGACGAGTGGCCTCATGGTCCGCACACTGGATGCAATGGTTCTATACACCCCGAACCTTGTTTTGGCGAGTGGCCTTATGGTCCGCACACTGGATGCAATGGTTCTCTACACTCCAAACCTTGCTTTGACGAGTGGCCTGATGGTCCGCACCTTGGATGCAATGGTTCTCTACACCTCAAAGACTTGTTTAGGCGAGCGGCCTGATGGTCCGCACACTGGATGCAATGGTTCTCTACACCCCAAACCTTGTTTTGACGAGTGGTCCGATGGTCCGCACAATGCATGCAATGGTTCTCTACACCCCAAACCTTGTTTTGACGAGTGGCCTGATGGTCCGCACACTGGATGCAATGGTTCTCTACACTCCAAACCTTGTTTTGACGAGTGGCCTCATGGTCCGCACACTGGATGCAATGGTTCTCTACACCTCAAAGACTTGTTTTGGCGAGCGGCCTGATGGTCCGCACACTGGATGCAATGGTTCTCTACACCCCAAACCTTGTTTTGACGAGTGGTCTGATGGTCCGCACAATGCATGCAATGGTTCTCTACACCCCAAACCTTGTTTTGACGAGTGGCCTGATGGTCCGCACACTGGATGCAATGGTTCTCTACACTCCAAACCTTGTTTTGACGAGTGGCCTCATGGTCCGCACACTGGATGCAATGGTTCTATACACCCCGAACCTTGTTTTGGCGAGTGGCCTTATGGTCCGCACACTGGATGCAATGGTTCTCTACACTCCAAACCTTGTTTTGGCGAGCGGCCTGATGGTCCGCACACTGGATGCAATGGTTCTCTACACCCCAAACCTTGGGTTGACAAGTGGCCTTATGGTCCACACACGGGCTGCAATGGTTCTCTACACCCGGAACCTTGTTTTGATGAGTGGCTTGATGCTCTGCACACTAGATGCAATGGTTCTCTACACCCCAAACCTTGTTTTGACGAGTGGCCTGATGGTCCGCAAACTCGATGCAATGGTTCTCTACACCCCAAACCTTGTTTTCACGAGTGGCCTGATGGTCCGCACACTAGATGCAATGGTTCTCTACACCCCAAACCTTGTTTTGACGAGTGGCCTGATGGTCCGCACCTTGGATGCAATGGTTCTATACACCCCGAACCTTGTTTTGGCGAGTGGCCTGATGGTCCGCACACTGGATGCAATGGTTCTCTACACCCCAAACCTTGATCTGACAAGTGGCCTGATGGTCCGCACACTGGATGCAATGGTTCTCTACACTCCAAACCTTGCTTTGACGAGTGGCCTGATGGTCCGCACCTTGGATGCAATGGTTCTCTACACCTCAAAGACTTGTTTTGGCGAGTGGCCCGATGGTCCGCATACTGGATGCAATGGTTCTCTACACCCCAAACCTTGTTTTGACAAGTGGCCTTATGGTCCACACACGGGCGGCAATGGTTCTCTACACCCGGAACCTTGTTTTGACGAGTGGCTTGATGCTCCACACACTAGATGCAATGGTTCTCTACACCCCAAACCTTGTTTTGACGAGTGGCCTGATGGTCCGCACACTGGATGCAATGGTTCTCTACACCCCAAACCTTGTTTTCACGAGTGGCCTGATGGTCCGCACACTAGATGCAATGGTTCTCTACACCCCAAACCTGGTTTTGACGAGTGGCCTGATGGTCCGCACACGGGATGCAATGGTTGTCTACACCCCAAACCTTGTTTTGACGAGTGGCCTGATGGTCCGCACACTCGATGCAATGGTTCTCTACACCCCAAACCGTGTTTTGACGAGTCGCCCGATGGTCCGCACACTCGATGCAATGGTTCTCTACACCCCAAACCTTGTTTTGACGAGTGGCCTGATGGTCCGCACACTGGATGCAATGGTTCTCTACACCCCAAACCTTGTTTTCACGAGTGGCCTGATGGTCCGCACACTAGATGCAATGGTTCTCTACACCCCAAACATGGTTTTGACGAGGGGCCTCATGGTCCGCACACGGGATGCAATGGTTGTCTACACCCCAAACCTTGTTTTGACGAGTGGCCTGATGGTCCGCACACTGCATGCAATGGTTCTCTACACCCCAAACCTTGTTTTGACGAGTCGCCTGATGGTCCGCACACTCGATGCAATGGTTCTCTACACCCCAAACCTTGTTTTGACGAGTGGCCTGATGGTCCGCACACTGCATGCAATGGTTCTCTACACCCCAAACCTTGTTTTGACGAGTGACCTGATGGTCCGCACACTCGATGCAATGGTTCTCTACACCCCAAACCTGGTTTTGACGAGGGGCCTCATGGTCCGCACCTTGGATGCAACGGTTCTCTACACCCCAAACCTTGTTTTGACGAGTGGCCGGATGGTCCACACACGGGATGCAATGGTTCTCTACACCCCTAACCTTGTCTTGACAAGTGGCCTGATGGTCCGCACATGGGATGCAATGGTTGTCTACACCCCTAACCTTGTCTTGACGAGTGGCCTGATGGCCCGCACACTGGATGCAATGGTTCTCTACACCCCAAGCCTTGTTTTGACGAGTGGCCTGATGGTCCGCACACTGGATGCAATGGTTCTCTACACCCCAAACCTTGTTTTGACGAGTGGCCTGATGGTCCGCACACGGGATGCAATGGTTCTCTACACCCGGAACCTTGATTTGACGAGTGGCCTGATGGTCCGCACACTAGATGCAATGGTTCTCTACACCCCAAACCTTGTTTTGACGAGTGGCCTGATGGTCCTGATGGTCCGCACACTGGATGCAATGGTTCTCTACACCCCAAACCATGTTTTGACAGTGGCCTGATGCTCCGCGCTCTGGATACAATGGTTCTCTACACCCCAAACCTTGCTTTGACGAGTGGCCTGATGGTCCGCACACTCGATGCAATGGTTCTCTACACCCCAAACTTAGTTTTGACGAGGGGCCTCATGGTCCGCACACGGGATGCAATGGTTCTCTACACCCCAAACCTTGTTTTAACGAGTGGCCTGATGGTCCGCACACTAGATGCAATGGTTCTCTACACCCCAAACCTTGTTTTGACGAGTGGCCTGATGGTCCGCACACGGGATGCAATGGTTCTCTACACCCCAAACCTTGTTTTGACGAGTGGCCTGATGGTCCGCACACTGCATGCAATGGTTCTCTACACCCCAAACCTTGTTTTGACGAGTGGCCTGATGGTCCGCACACTCGATGCAATGGTTCTCTACACCCCAACCTTAGTTTTGACGAGGGGCCTCATGGTCCGCACAAGGGATGCAATGGTTGTCTACACCCCAAACCTTGTTTTGACGAGTGGCCTGATGGTCCGCACACGGGATGCAATGGTTCTCTACACCCCAAACCTTGTTTTGACGAGTGGCCTGATGGTCCGCACACGGGATGCAATGGTTCTCTACACCCCAAACTTTGTTTTGACGAGTGGCTTGATGGTCCGCACACTAGATGCAATGGTTCTCTACACCCCAAACCTTGTTTTGACGAGTGGCCTCATCGTCCGCACACTGGATGCAATGGTTCTCTACACCCCAAACCTGGTTTTGACGAGTGGCCTGATGGTCCGCACCTTGGATGCAATGGTTCTCTACACCCCGAACCTTGTTTTGGCGAGTGGCCTCATGGTCCGCACACTGGATGCAATGGTTCTCTACACCCCAAACCTTGTTTTGACGAGTGGCCTGATGGTCCGCACACTAGTTGCAATGGTTCTCTACACCCCAAACCTTGCTTTGACGAGTGGCCTGATGGTCCGCACACTGCATGCAATGGTTCTCTACAACCCAAACCTTGTTTTGACGAGTGGCCTGATGGTCCGCACACTCGATGCATTGGTTCTCTACACCCCAAACCTTGTTTTGACGCGTGGCTTGATGGTCCGCACACGGGATGCAATGGTTGTCTACACCCCAAACCTTGTTTTGACGAGTGGCCTGATCGTCCGCACAATGCATGCAATGGTTCTCTACACCCCAAACCTTGTTTTGACGAGTGGCCTGATGGTCCGCACCTTGGATGCAATGGTTCTCTACACCCCGAACCTTGTTTTGGCGAGTGGCCTGATGGTCCGCACAGTGGATGCAATGGTTCTCTACACCCCAAACCTTGTTTTGACGAGTGGCCTAATGGTCCGCACACTGGATGCAATGGTTCTCTACACTCCAAACCTTGCTTTGACGAGTGGCCTGATGATGCGCACCTTGGATGCAATGGTTCTCTACACCTCAAAGCTTGTTTTGACGAGTAGCCTGATGGTCCGCACACTGGATGCAATGGTTCTCTACACCCCAAACCTTGTTTTGACAAGTGGCCTTATGGTCCACACACGGGCTGCAATGGTTCTCTACACCCGGAACCTTGTTTTGACGAGTGGCTTGATGGTCCGCACACTAGATGCAATGGTTCTCTACACCCCAAACCTTGTTTTGACGAGTGGCCTGATGGTCCGCACACTAGATGCAATGGTTCTCTACACCCCAAACCTTGTTTTGACGAGGGGCCTCATGGTCCGCACACGGGATGCAATGGTTGTCTACACCCCAAACCTTGTTTTGACGAGTGGCCTGATGGTCCGCACACTCGATGCAATGGTTCTCTAAACCCCAAACCTGGTTTTGACGAGGGGCCTGATGGTCCACACATGGGATGCAATGGTTCTCTACACCCAGAACCTTGTTTTGACGAGTGGCCTGATGGTCTTGATGGTCCGCGCACTGGATGCAATGGTTCTCTATACCCCAAACCTTGTTTTGACGAGTGGCCTGATGCTCCGCACACTCGATGCAATGGTTCTCCACACCCCAAACCTTGTTTTGACGAGTGGCCTGATGGTCCGCACACTGGATGCCATGGTTCTCTACACCCCAAACCTTGTTTTGACGAGTGGCCTGATGGTCCACGCACGGGATGCAATGGTTCTCTACACCCCAAACCTTGTTTTGATGAGTGGCCTGATGGTCCGCACACTAGATGCAATGGCTCTCTACACCCCAAACCTTGTTTTGACGAGTGGCCTAATGGTCTTGATGGTCCGCGCACTGGATGCAATGGTTCTCTATACCCCAAACCTTGTTTTGACGAGTGGCCTGATGCTCCGCGCTCTGGATACAATGGTTCTGTACACCCCAAACCTTGTTTTGACGAGTGGCCTGATGGTCCGCACACTCGATGCAATGGTTCTCTACACCCCAAACCTTGTTTTGACGAGTGGCCTGATGGTCCGCACACTAGATGCAATGGTTCTCTACACCCCAAACCTTGTTTTCACCAGTGGCCTGATGGTCCGCACACTGGATGCAATGGTTCTCTACACCCCAAACCTTGTTTTGACGAGTGGCCTGATGGTCCACACACGGGATGCAATGGTTCTCTACACCCGAAACCTTGTTTTGACGAGTGGCCTGATGGTCTGCACACTAGATGCAATGGTTCTCTACACAAACCTTGTTTTGACGAGTGGCCGGATGGTCCGCACACTGGATGCAATGGTTCTCTACACCCCAAACCTTGTTTTGACGAGTGGCCTGATGGTCCGCACACTAGATGCACTGGTTCTCTACACCCCAAACCTTGTTTTGGCGAGTAGTCTGATGGTCCGCGCTCTGGATACAATGGTTCTGTACACCCCAAACTTGGTTTTGACGAGGGGCCTCATGGTCCGCACACGGGATGCAATGGTTCTCTACACCCCAAACCTTGTTTTGACGGGTGGCCTCATGGTCCGCACACCAGATGCAACGGTTCTCTACACCCCAAACCTTGTTTTGACGAGTGGCCTGATGTTCCGCACACTGGATGCAATGGTTGTCTACACACGGAACCTTGCTTTGACGAGTGGCCTGATGGTCCGCACACTAGATGCAACGGTTCTCTACACCCCAAACCTTGTTTTGACGAGTGGCCGGATGGTCCGCACACGGGATGCAATGGTTCTCTACACCCCAAACCTGGTTTTGACGAGTGGCCTGATGGTCCGCACATGGGATGCAATGGTTCTCTACACACGGAACCTTGTTTTGACGAGTGGCCTGATGGTCCGCACACTGGATGCAATGGTTCTCTACACCTCAAGCCTTGTTTTGACGAGTGGCCTGATGGTCAACACAGGGGATGCAATGGTTCTCTACACCCCAAACCTTGTTTTGACGAGTGGCCTGATGGTCCGCACACTAGATGCACTGGTTCTCTACACCCCAAACGTTGTTTTGACGAGTGGCGTGATGGTCCGCACATGGGATGCAATGGTTCTCTACACACGGAACCTTGTTTTGACGAGTGGCCTGATGGCCCGCACAGTAGATGCAATGGTTCTCTACACCGCAAACCTTGTTTTGACGAGTGGCCTGATGGTCCGCACACTAGATGCAATGGTTCTCTACACCCCAAACCTTGTTTTGACGAGTGGCCTGATGGTTCGCACACTGGATGCAATGGTTCTCTACACCCCAAACCTTGTTTTGACGAGTGGCCTGATGGTCCGCACACGGGATGCAATGGTTCTCTACACCCCTAACCTTGTTTTGACGAGTGGCCTAATGGTCCACACACTTGATGCGACCGTTCTCTACACCCCAAACCTTATTTTGACGAGTGGCCTCATGGTCCGCAAACTCGATGCAATGGTTCTCTACACCCCAAACCTTGTCTTGACGAGTGGCCTGATGGTCGGCACACTAGAAGCAATGGTTCTCTAACCCCCAAACCTTGTTTTGACGAGTTGCCTGATGGTCCGCACACGGGATGCAATGGTTCTCTACACATCAAACCTTGTTGTGACGAGTGGCCTGATGGTCCGCACACTGGATACAATGGTTCTCTACACCCCAAACTTTGTTTTGACGAGTGGCCTAATGGTGCGCACAATGGATGCAATGGTTGCGGACCATCACGCCACTCGTCAAAACAAGGTTTGGGGTGTGGAGAACCATTGTATCCAGTGTGCGGACCATCAGGCCACTCGTCAAAACAAGGCTTGAGGTGTAGAGAACCATTGCATCCAGTGTGCGGACCATCAGGCCACTCATCAAGACAAGGTTAGGGGTGTAGACAACCATTGCATCCCATGTGCGGACCATCAAGCCACTCGTCAAAACAAGGTTTGGGGTGTAGAGAACCAGTGTATCCAGCGTGCAGACCATCAGGCCACTCATCAAAACAAGGTTTGGGGTGTAGAGAACCATTGTATCCCGTGTGCAGACCATACGGCCAGTCGTCAAAACAAGGTTTCGGGTGTAGAGAACCATTGCATCGAGTGTGCGGACCATCAGGCCACTCGTCAAAACAAGGCTTGAGGTGTACAGAACCATTGTATCCAGAGTGCGGACCATCAGGCCACTCGTCAAGACAAGGTTAGGGGTGTAGACAACCATTGCATCCCATGTGCGGACCATCAGGCCACTCGTCAAAACAACGTTTGGGGTGTAGAGAACCATTGCATCCCGTGTGCGGACCATCCGGCCACTCGTCAAAACAAGGTTTGGGGTGGATGCAATGGTTCTCTACACACGGAACCTTGTTTTGACGAGTGGCTTGATGGTCCGCACACTGGATGCAATGGTTCTCTACACCGCAAACCTTGTTTTGACGAGTGGCCTGATGGTCCGCACACTAGATGCAATGGTTCTCTACACCCCAAACCTTGTTTTGACGAGTGGCCGGATGGGGCGCACACTGGATGCAATGGTTCTCTACACCACAAACCTTGTTTTGACGAGTGGCCTGATGGTCCGCACACTAGATGCAATGGTTCTCTACACCCCAAACCTTGTTTTCACGAGTGGCTTGATGGTCCGCACACCAGATGCAATGGTTCTCTACACCCCAGACCTTGTTTTGACGAGTGGCCTGATGGTCCGCACACTAGATGCAATGGTTCTCTACACCCCAAACCTTGTTTTGACGAGTGGCCCGATGGTCCGCACACTGGATGCAATGGTTCTCTACACCCGGAACCTTGTTTTCACGAATGGCCTGATGGTCCGCACACTGGATGAAATGGTTCTCTACACCCCAAACCTTGTTTTGACGAGTGGGCTGATGGTCTGCACATTGGATGCAATGGTTCTCTACACCCCAAACCTTCTTTTGACGAGTGGCCTGATGGTCCAGACAGACGCACCGCAAGGGCAGGGTCTTTGCGGCGGCCCTACCTCCAGCATGCCACAAAAAAAATCTGCTGTTCTGGTCCATCAATCTTGCAATTCAAACTCCTCCAGTTTTGACAGCATGTGCACAGCTGGAGACAGATCGGACCACCGTGCCTCATCGAAGTCAATTACAGGTGCAACGTCTTCTCCATCACCGGTGTTCACCAATTCAGTGCTTGTTCCACTGCTACTGCTACTACTGCTGCTGCTGCTGCTACTACTGCTACTACTACTGCCACTAGAATTGAACCCAATAGTAACTTTGGGCGTCGTCTTTTGTGTAGGCATTGAGGGCAGGTCCTCACTGCTGCCTCCGTCAGAATCACTGGTGCTGCCCTCCTCCTTACATACTGTGGGCTTCAAACCCACACGGCACTCGCAAACTAGGTTTCTGCGTCGCCTCCAAAGGTCTGCATCTGATGCATCCTGGCTGAACTCAGCATCAAATGCGATGGGTGGCTTACGGCTGCTGCTACTGATGTCCACCGCTCCCTTTTTCCTCTCCTTACTAGACAAAAAGACGCGATGAGGTGTGCACGGGACCAAGGGCCAACCCTGAAACGTAGTCATATCAAATGGCTTCCAGTGCCGTGTGTGATTGAGTGCCTGTGCAGACTGCCCACATACACAGCAGATGTCACTACGTCCTTTCACACCTGGCAGTCCCAACTTCAAACTGTGGGTACCCTCGTCCACGTACAATGTGGCCTCTGGTATGGCCATCCACAGCGTCTGAACATGCACCATGCCCTCCCGCCAGGCTGTGCCGGCTCCAAAAATACATGGCTCCAGGATGATGGGCCTACGTTCCGGTCGCCACAAGCGACCTTGACGCCGAGTTGCACTTGTCTGCACTAGCTTCATATACAATTCATGTGTCAAACACTCGCGAACGCTGTCATCAGGGACCGTGGAGGTTACGCGGGCAAAGCGCTTGCTGAGACGGAGATTGCTCTCACCGGCCTCATCACTGGTGTGTACAAATACTCTGGACGAACCCCATCTGTGTAACAAGGAATGGCAATACAACGTACAGGTACTCCTGCCCTCTGCGAGTTCAATAACGAGCAGTGCAAGGAAGCTATAAGTGGCACCTCCTGCTCTCCATTGAATGGTAGGCAGCTGGAAGTCACATGCATACAACAATACTGCCACATGGCACAGTGCCAGAGCAGCAAAGGGGAAGGGTAAAGGCAGATGCATCCCCAAAAAAACCGTCGCTATCGGCTCACGTGACTCGTGCCCTGTGAGGCTCAATCGTGACGTAAACCGTTGACAGGCCTCTGCCCGTGCCTGTTGTGCATTGTCAGCCACAGCGTATCCTTTTGCCACGCTCGAAAGCACCCGCAAAAATGTAACCTGCACGGGGCCATCCATGGCTCGTCCAAAAAAACGGGACACAATACCCTTTAGGTTGTGAAGGATGGGCTGCACAAACTGCATGTTCTCTACGTTTTGGACTGCACTAAGCCGTAATCTAGGATTGGTGGTGAGGTTGTGTGTACCCCAGAAAAGCTTTTGCATGTGGTCCTTGCGCAACCACGGACACAATGAACACTTACTAGTGCGGATCTCTGTCCAAATAAAATGGTGGTCCCCTGAAATCTGGGCTTATGGCACCGGTGGATTGTGTGATTGGGCATTTCATTTCTTGTAGAAGGTTTGGCTCCTCGATGCGTCCTTCCATCCGCCACACATTGACTTCCTTCTTTGACATCTCCCGCCATGTAATTAGCATGGTGCTACCAAGTATGTCGGTATCTATAGGGGGGATAAGGTTGCCAGATCAATCTACAATGGCCACTTGTAAATTAATATTGCCGCGGCCACGCGGGGAAACCAGATCCGCAAACATGAACAGCGACAAACGGGTCAGTTCCCGTGTGCACGGTTTCATCTTTTTGGCTGCACTCCGAAGCAGAAAAAAAACAGACATCCACAAGAAGGCTTGAATTGGTTAGTTCCCTATCAAATAAGGGGAGCGGTTTCTTTTCTGCCTTTAAAAGTTCCCCGCTAGTGCTTTGCAGGCTTGGGCAAAGTCGGTGTAAAACGTGATGAATCAGAAGTGGCCCACCTGTGGGCAATGTGGGTACGTAACCACTTCCGCCTCGGGGATCTCCACCGCCTCAGAGCGGGGGGCAGAATCAGAAGTGGCCCACTTGTGGGCAAGGTGGCTGCTAACCCCTGCCGCCTCGGGGATCCCCACCGCTTCGGAGCGGGGGGCAAAATCGGAAGTGGCCCACTTGTGGGCAACGTGGCTACGCACCACCTGCCCTCTCGGGGATCCCCCCGGCTTCAAGGCAGGGGGCAGAATCAGAAGTGGCCCACTTGTGGGCAAGGTGGCTACGTAACCCCAGCCGCCTCGGGGATCCCCACCGGTTCAGAGCGGGGGGCACAATCAGAAGTGGCCCAGCTTTTTGTCAAATCCAAATTCACGGGTCATCCTGAAGGCAAAGCCTACATGAATTGCGGAAAATTTTACAGGTACATTTCATGGGTCATCGTGAAGGCAAAGCCTACACGAACTGCGGGCAATTTTACAGGCACATTTCACGGGTCATCCTGAAGGCAAAGCCTACACGAACTGCGGGCAATTTTACAGGCACATTTCACGGGTCATCCTGAAGGCAAAGCCTAAATGAACTGCGGGTAATGTTACAAGCACATTTGACGGGTCATCCTGAAGGCACAGCCTACACGAATTGCGGGTAATGTTACAAGCACATTTGACGGGTCATCCTGAAGGCAAAGCCTACACGAACTGCGGGTAATTTTACAGGCCCACTTGACGGGGCATGCTGAAGGCAAAGCCTACAGGAACTGCGGGTAATTTTACAGGCACAATTGACGGGTCATCCTAAAGGCAAAGCCTACACGAACTGCGGGTAATTTTACAGGCACATTTCACGGGTCATCTTGAAGGCAGTTCCTACACGAACTGCGGGTAATTTTACAGGCATTATGGCGGGGAACGTCCGGAAACTTACAGGTGTGGGCACCCGGCAAGGAGCATGCATAATCATAGGTTTTTAACGTGTGCAAATGCACCTGGGGTACACGGGCGATTTTCAAACCTATGGTATGAAAATTGTGTAGGACGAGCACTACGGTGACATGTGAAGAAATGCACATGCGAGTGACTATGGCCGTCAAAGGCACCAACCCAGGATTTGCGCATCCACCCACGGTCTGGAATGGGCCACGGGGATCCCCTATCCCTAGCACTTTTCGGTGGCATTGGTCTGCGATGTAGGCAGACTGCAATGTCCAGTTAAGATTTTGCTTTACGCAGACCATATATTGCTCATGGTACCGGGCAGTAACACACCGGCTAAAGCAGACATTGAGGCGGTTTTGTATGTGCTGGCGGTGTTTGGCAGGTCCTCTGGGTTCCGGGTTAATGCTTCCAAAACTTATGCTTTGGTCAAGCAGTCAGTGGTTGGGCCTTCCAGCTGGATTGCGGGATTTGCAGTTCGGGAATCCGTGTGTTATTTGGGGGTGCTTTTGGGACATCTCACACTAGTGCAAGCTTATGGCCTAGTGGTCGCAAAAATGATGCTGCGGGCTTATTTTGTTTGAACACTACCGCTCACTCTCAGGGTGAAAGCTCATATTCTGAAAACGTGGAAAGCGCCCTGTTGTTACTTGGTGACTCGAGTTCATAAAACTACGCCGGCAGTAGTTAGGCTGCTGAATATCGTGCAGTTTGTGATCGTTAGCATCAATTCTTGGGGCCTGAAAAGGGATATAATGAGTGAGCCAGAGACTCAAGGGAGTATATCTCTCGCGGGGCTCCAGCCGCACACCTTGTGGGTGGAGTCAGAAACATTCGTCAAGTGTGTTCAAGGGGCGGCGGCAAATAGTTTGTATTCCACACGGTCCTTCGAGCACTGGCCTCAAGGGGTGGAACTTCTGCTAGAGGAGCGCATCTCCTCTACATGCGCCTCGCACATCCGTGCCGTCGACTAGCTAGGGGACTTTGGGTCAGCGTGCATGGCCTGGAGGAGACTAAGCGGGTATGCACCCGCTATGCCGCTTCCATCAGTGGGTGTTGGGACTTTGGCAGAATGCGCTGTTTTTAGGGGCCCGAGGAAGGGCTGTGGCTCCCAAACCAGCTATCAAGCTGAGGTCCCTTTGGTGGTGTGATGGAGCCTATCACGATTATTTGAAAGCTAACTTTTGGGTAGCTCTGAAACCTTTTGATCTACAGCACTTTGCCAAAGGGCTACATGGCCACGGTGGTTGGTATGCAGACTGGCCTTTCCCGGTGGCGGGCGGAGGCGTTTGTGGCCTCATGTGCTGGCCAAAGAAATGGTTTAGCCAGCATATGCGGCAACCTCCTCCGGGCGGGTGTTTAACGGGCCTGCTGGCATGAGGGGTGTGGATCGGAGAGCGTTCTCATACCTCCGAGTGCCGGAGTTGGATTATGACTTCGTCCGCAAGGCACTGTGGCTTAAGCTGCCAATGGCAAAGAGATAAGTGGCGGTCACCAAATCCAAAAGTCTGCCTTCATGGCAAAGTTTGGCCACTAGCCCTCTAGCCACCGCGTTCTCGTCAGCGACACCGGTACCGCTCTGACACCACGGAGGCATGTCATGACGCCCTTCAGCATCGTCATATTGGGTCTTAGGTTCAAATCAGCGTTTCGCTCTGTAGGCTGACAGACTAGTGTCCACAAGGCCGGGATGCAGTCCTTCACACAATCCATTTCCGCACCGTCCATCAATTCAAGGAATCATGCTTCATTGTCCATTGCATCGGCCTCCAAAATGGGGCCGTGCTCATGCAAGACGCCGTCCGTCAATTTGTCATTGTCCCAAAAGCGGGACACATACTTGCAGAAAGGCACCGGCCCGCACAACAGCAACCTGAACAGCACTTGTGGGCTAGCAAAGACCAATGGCTTCTTGGAGCCTAGGTCCCGTACCTTGAGCAGCTACGCCTTGCACATGAGTGGCACCCCCGCAATCTTCCTCTTCGCGGCGGCCTGAGATTTGGTGTCAACCTCGGCCACTTCCTTGGGGGTACCTGCCATGGCCAAGCGTTGCTGTTAAACCAGCTTGTTGAGCTCTTGCAGTTTAGGTGTCACTACTGAGGGTAGTTGCTCGGGTGGCGTCGGCTGCACAAACCCCACACCCTCCACATCCAACTCACACCCAGCCATGCCGCAAAACGCCCGAGACATCTTGGGGAATACTGCATCACTGTCCAATGAAACCCTAAACTTCTGTGTGAAGTTGTCTTCCCACTCTTCGAGCCTTCCAGCTAGCCAACGCCACTTCTACCTTGGACGGCGACCGAGCAATCACGTCGCCCGAGCAATCTCGACCAAGGGCACGCTGTAGATAACCGCATAGTATATGGAGCCCTTGGCGAATACTGCGAAAACTGTGACTGACATACTGATAGACGGGGTGCAGCTTGTTATCACGGGGCAGGCTCTATGTGCCCCCCGAGCTGATGTGGAAGCTCCAATGGAATGAATTGCATTATGGGTTGAAGACACATACATGCATACTGCACGCACATACACACACAAACACATATCAAACAGAGGTAAACCATAGGTCAAAAAGTGAGCTAATCTTGGAGCATCTCACCGAGTTGTATCTCAAATCTCGTCTTACCCTTTGCAACACCAATCACCAACAAGTCATCCACGTAACATTTCACCACAAGCAACGTGATCCCCAACTCGGCAACAAAGCACCGTACTGCTCTTGGACAAAATAGCCGTGTCTCTTTCCAACCAAGCAACACACTTCAAAACGTGTACACATGGGCGGCCACCGCATTCCTAAAGCATCGTGCCACTTTATCATGCAAACAAAGTGAAAAAAAGCAATTGCATGTGCAAGTGTGTGATGCAAATATCGTGGTGTGTTTTGGGGACTCGTTAATTCATACACAGCAATAACCCCCCGTACCCATCTTGCCCGTTTGTAGGAGATGGTGCCCCCGCGCAACATGTGCACCACAGACGCCGCCATCTCCACTGTAGGCAGGCAAAACAACTGGCCACGCCAGTGCTGTCGCTCACCGAGACATGACCCCACCATAATGCTATTTTTCTCTAAATTTAACGGTACTGGCAAAAGTGTCATGTTTGCATGGTTAGGCTTCTCGTTGGATCCGTCAAATACCACCAACGGCCCCCTAGACTGTACGCATGTACCATCAGCTGCCCATGCGTAATAGGTCGCCAAAACCGCACAAACAACGTTCGCCGTTTGCACAAATGCCGCCCGTATGCATTCGCACCACACCTAAACTGGTATACGCATGTCTCCCGTGTCTCCAATTCATTTCCCCAAAATCTCATCAATCACCGACCACTCTGTGGTTGTTAGCGGCAAGATGAACTCCATGTTTAGCGTGCCCTTCCAAGGTGGTGTGATTCCACACAGAACCTCCATCATCGAGTTGTGATGCACCACGAACCTGGACGTCTCGACCAAACTAGTCAACTTGCATCAACAACAGCCCAAGGTTGGCCGGAAACAACCGCGGATATTCATAGCCCCGTCCCATTGCCTCCACCATGTGCAGCAGAACATCCTCCCTAGACGTTCCATATGTCTTCTTGTAACACTTCCTCGTCTCAAAAGTCTACCGATACAGAACGGTGTCGTTCTTGGGGATGATCGGATGGCTCAAAACCAATGACGTTTGCGGAGTGTTGGATGGCTTGTCCTTTGGCGGGTTTGCCACACCGGGACACTTCATCTAGCCAAAAGTGCACAGTGTTGCCTTCATTCGTATTTGTGGTTCCCTGTTTTGCGGCGGTAGTGGCAATATCATTGCATGCTTCATGATGTTGTCTTGTGGGGTCATTACATGATGTGGTGCCACTTGCGTCCTGCCACCGTCCCAAATACATGAGCCTATCCATGGCACACCCACCTAGACCACGTTGGATGTGCCCCCCTCTTCACCAGAGGCACATGCAATTCAAGAAGAGGGACTGTGCACAAATTTGGTTACGATAAACTGGACTCGTGCTTCGCCGTGTGCGAACATGTTTCCTTGGCTGTTGCTCTGATTCGCCAACCAACGCATCAATGCGTTAGGCACCAAGCCCAAGAGCTTGTCAATCATTCTCCTACATCGTTTGATGCTCCACAATGTTGTGCCACGCACGGCCTTCCTCTTGGGCCACAACAACACCAACTTACGCATCCTCCAATGCGACGTATACAACAAGAGCGCATCCCAGCAGTTTTTAATTGTCCACGTGTGAACTGTTTGGTCGTGGCGGGTTGGAAGCCAAGGACAATGGCCTTGTATGCGATGCAGCTGTGGGTGCTGCGGGCGCTGTGGGCGCTGCGATCGGCTAGACGTATTGCCACGGGTGCGGGGTGGTGGATGCACCGCATCCGTTCTTCCGGAGGTTGTTTAGCTTGGGCACAAGGGCCATAATCATGCGGGCGGCTGTCGGGAGAACGTGAGTCTGGACATGCGGTTCGCTCAGATTTGTGGCATTGGGGGTCATTGAGCCGCACCGTTGGTTCTTTTGGGGCTAATTGCTTGTTTTCATGCGATTATATGCACACAATGCTACGTGTTAGGGGCCACAGTAGCAATCTGGACGTCCCCAAAGTGATTTATATACCCATATCAGTGGTATTTAACACACAACATCACTATTTTTTTCGAAGGTTAGTTCGACTAAGCCGAGCCAATAGAACCCCGATTGAATCGCAAGTGAGCGCTCAGTCCGGGGTTGACTTAGCTTTCATTTAGCTTTCACTAAGCTTTCACTAAGCTTTCACTAAGCTTTCGCTCAGAGCTAGATTTGGTAACTTTAGGGTTCATTCAAGGTGCATTTAACATGCAACGAGCAAAAAAGCTGGCCCTTCACAATGTTACATCCTTCATTGCAGTGTGCGCTTCACGATGCTATCCACCACGGCTTCCCTTCACTTTCTCTCCCGCCAGGCACGTGACCAAGCCATGCACCGGCGTTGGTACCCCAGTTGCTTGGTCACTGCCCCACTAGTCACCTTCCAACCCTCCTTGCGGAGGTGTTCATCCAACGTGTGGTTGTCCACCACACGTTGGAGGCCTGACTTGTTGTATAGGAGACTAACCGCCTCAATATTCCTCGGGAGCCTCTTCAATCGTACATGGCTCCCTTCCAAGGCAAAGCAGTTGAACCTTGCCAAGTTCCCCCATCTACAAAGGTACGCAAACATGTGGTCCATCCACATGTGCGTCCACAAGGTCTTGGTCCACCATAGAGCAAGACGCCTTGCCCCCACAGTGAAATGTTGCTGCAGAGGGGCCCGTTGTTCATGGCCACTGACAAAGTCGCGGTTCCATGCAACGTTGGCCATGGAAGTGAAGGCCTGCAACTGGTCCCTACATACATCCACCCAAGGGGGGCCCCCCACTTGATGGCCCCCAATGATGGTTTCCACTTTTTGGAGCAATGGGAGCCACAACCTAACCCTCAGAAAAAGTACGGTGGCCCCGAAATTGATGCGTTTTGGGCGCTTTTTGTTGGCCTTTTCAGAACCCCATCGCGCAGGGCGTGCAGTGCGGACCACCATCCGTGCCCCATTTATAGAATCTTGCACGAGTTTTACCGCTAAGGGAGGGAACATACCCCCGTGTTCCCGCAACACACTCACCATCCCGTTCAGTGTACACTGGGACACCCGAAGCACGCCATGTACCCCGTGATCAGGGATGAGGCGCTCCGACGGAATCTCATGAAAGACACCTGTGAGGCGGGGTCGCACCTCAATGCCTGCCATGGCGACTTCAGCTCCACGGAACCGTTGCAACACAGATCCGCAATTCTTGCCACAACAATGGCCAACCATGGCCCCCGGGCTCTTCTTGGTGAAGGAATCCCCTCCGGCCAAGATCACATGGGCCTTGCCATCGGCCCAAAGGAAGAGCAACGGGTGGTGTTCCACACGATTAGCATGGTGCAAACGCAAAGCCTGGGCCGCCCGGATTTGGGCATCAAAGTTGCACTCGTTTTGCATCCGGTACACCGTTGCCCATTGCCCGCTACCCTCAAAGAGCCACCACCTGGCGAGGTTGTTGGGCCCAAACCACGGGCCAGCCACTGCACAGCGACATACCCCCTATTCCCCTATTGGTGCCATCCACGCCGATGGTGACCCATGTGTACCGCGAGCCTCCCGTTTGCATTGTGTCCGGTGCTTGCAGAGCGCGCACTTCATACATCAGCTCCAAGCGTTCTGAGAAGGGACGATAGGCCCCGCGCATCTCATCGGACCCCTCCAAAATGGTGACCGGCTGGCTAGCAGGGTCGCTTAGCCTAGTCCACCACGGCGCAACATCCGCCAAGCTCACGGAGCAATCCAGGTTTTGCAGCAGGTAGATCATGTCCCGGAGCGAGATTGGCAAGCTACGCATCCGCCATACGACACGTAGTGCTCCGCTCTTGTAATCCGGGACGATGTCATCGCTATGTGCGTTGGTGCGCTCCAACACTAGCAAAACGCTACCATCGGGCTGCACTTCCGCCTTGTACGGTTCACGGAGCTCGGCCGTAACAACGGCCTCTAGGTCACCCACGCGGCGCCGAATGTGCCGGTGGGATGTCACAAGTGAAATTGGTCCCTTTACGGGCATTGTGCGTTGCACCTATGAGAGGATTGCATGCACAATGAGCGACGTGGGGGGTGAGCCTACATGGCGCCGTGTTGGGGGTGCTAGGGGGGGGGGGGGGTTGACCGATTGTTGAGGAAGGGCTTGCAACGAACCTTGAATGAACCGTTTTTTAGCTTTCACTGAGCTTTCATTTGGGGCCAAGTGCCCTTTTCGCGCGCGCAGTGAACGCTAAGTGAACGATCAGCCTCCGCAATGGGACACATAGTTTGTAAGTAGACCATGGGGGCACTGCAGCCTGCAATGCAGGGCGTTGGAGATGGCTCCCAAGTCGTAGGTTGTGTGCCGCACTCGCACCTGCAAAACAAAAAAGGACCGTTGTGGGCAGGGTGGTGTGCATTGTGCAACAACGGGGCGGGTCACAGAAGCCTTACTTGTCCCACAAAGGTGCAGTCAGGCCGGTCCGTGAGGCAGGGTACGATCGTTGGGCTTGCCCGCTAGACCTCGATTCCACAGTTTGCAATCGAGGACCTTCCCTGGGTGGACAAGACACTGCAGACGCGGCTGACTTTTGTTGATGCCCGTTTCAAAACGGACCGCATTGCGGCAGCTCAGCAGCCTAGTTGGGTTGGGGAAGTTGGCTCACGTTCAGATGTGGGTAGCCCACGTACGCAGCTGACAGCAGAATGACTGAGCATCAGGCATCAGGCACGCTAGGCATAATCCATGAGGCCCGCTGCCAGAAAATTGATTGACTCCCCAGCGGGACTGTGTGCAGCACTTGCAGATGCAGCCGCTTTGGGTGATTGGATCGCAGCGGAAGCCTCGAGATGCAGACCGTTAGACGTCTGCATCACGTCGTACCGGGCTTCTGCCGCGGCCCGCTGCCGCTCCGAGGCTACGAGCTCGTCATGAAGGTTCTTCAGTTTCTCCTTCACAATGGCTAGCTCCTGCTCTACCAGAGGGGCTGCACGTGCTGCCACACGTGCAGTATCCCTCTCCTGAACCCACATCCCTCTCCTCACACACCTTCCGGTATACGGAAATGGGAACTGTACAAAGTGAGTCACGGGACGGACTGCCAACGGGCACAACATCGGTTGACACCTCAGCCACCACACCCTTGACCGACCCCTTCCCCGACCCCTTACCCGACGTGTCTGCCTTGCGGAAACCCTTCTTGGGGGGCGGGGGGGGGGGGGGGTTACTGCTGCACGGTATCGTTGCGCCTGCAACGCTTGCTGCCAGACTCACTCCTATCGCTCCCGTCCCTCCTATCCCTGCGGTAGCCATCGGCAGCGTCCGCAATGTCCACTTTGAATCCCTCGCTGTCCCCAGTACGGAAGTTGGCGACGTGGGCGCGCATCGCAGTCCACGCCTTTGAAAAAAGATGTTCGTCCTGCCCCCCCCCGGACTGCACCAGCCGAAAGCTGGCTACCCAAGCGCGCACAAGGGTGTCCCCCCGCCCCCTACCACAACGCACCAGTGCTTCGACCCAAGCCTGTAGGCGAAGCGCGCGATCAGGTAATCCTCCCCCTCCAAAGGGAAGAACCCCGGAGTGGTCGGTTGAAGCCGGCAGGGGAAGTGCATTACACTCTTGCAGGCCGCTTGCGGCAGCTGCACCCCCTCCACGGAGACGGTCCAATACCAACATTCCGTAGAGGAGCGTGGCACCCCCTTGACGACCACGTTGCACGGCAGGATGTATGCAAGGGCGGCTTGCCGCGATACATTGGCAATTTGAAGCGGGCGAATGAACGGGCCCGGAGTTTGGACATCGGTGTACTGTTGCTTCACACGGAATGGGATTGGCGAACCCAACAGCAGCTGGTCCATAGAGGGACCCGCAGGCCCAGGGGAATCTTGTGCAGAATGGTTTGTCGTCAACTGGAGCGCCCGAGCCACATGCACGGTCCTATCGTTGGGTAGCTGCACTTGAACGCCTGCTGGTGCAATAGATGGTCGAATTTCTTGTGAGGGCGGCCAAAAGCCTCGCAGACCGGCTAGTGTAGGGGTATGCAATTCTTTAAACAAAAACGAAACGTTTCTGCAACTAACAATGCAAAAAGTCCGCCATAGCACCGTGCAAGCTGCGGCTGCAAGCCAACTGAAGCATTTTCAGCTCTGAGTGAGCTTTCATTTGGGGCTAAGTGGCCTTTTCGCACAATCGGTGAACGCTCAGTGAACCCTCAGTGAGCTTTTAGTGAGCACGCCAAAAGGTCATTTAGCCGTGAATGAAACCTCCATGAGAGCTAAAGAGGGTTCACTACGTTCACATGCTAAACAATGGGTCACAGACCCCCCCTCGAGCACACCGATTGCAGCCCCATCCAAAGTCCGCCACTTGTTGCCCTGATCATCCATTTCACTATTATGGCCCAGATTGCCCTGCACAAGATGGCCCTGGGCCCTCTATGCAGTAGCTTGCGTTGGGTTCCCCGATCCCATTCCCTATGAAGCAACGGTACGCCGCCACGACCAAATGCGTAGCCTCCCTCGCAGCGTGTCCCCGACATACATCCCACAACCACACAGCACACGAACACTTTGCTAGGACATGGGCAGCGCATCCAAAGCGGCGTCTCTGCATCAGCGTCGGCGCGGCGGGTCTCGGGGCCGGCGTGCCACTTCAAGCCCAGCTCCAGGGCTTGTGCCGTGGACAGGGGCCCATCGGCAGGGGCCCAGCATTGCTGCAATAGATGGGTCTGCCGGCGGTGTGGGTTGGCCAGATCCACCCATGCAGGCCCGGACACCCACGAGACATCCCCCTCGGCAATGAAGACGACCCCCATCCGGTCATCCGCTTCGGCGGCAGGGTGTCACAACAGCCGGGGGTGGGAAGGGCTGCCGGGCGCGTCTCGCCAATGACGGCAGGCCGGGCCTCGAAATGCCGTATGCTGGGAAGGCGGATTGTGCCCTGCAGTCCTTGGCCAAAGGCAAAGAACTGCCCCTAATGCGGGATGCGCAAAGGGGTGGGCAGCCGCCGGTCTCCCCGAGGATAGTGGGCCGGTTCATCCTTGGCCCCCCGAAGAGGGTCAAAGATGAACCAGGCCCTCGTCCGGCCACTGATGCTGCACATCCGGGGTGAGGAAGCGGAAGAGGACAATTAGCTTCCCCAACCCGAGCACTGAGCACAAACCGCGGTGTCTGGGCGTGGATGCGAACACAACGACGTGACCACGCGCACACACCACGGCTTGCACCTGGAGGGCATCGTGGTTCCTGAGGTGATTGCCCACGTGCACATGCAGATGATACTTGTCCGATGGGACAAGCATCATCGAGAGGTGCGTGGGCAGTGCACCCCTAGTAGGAAGCGTCGCCGGCAACTGATCAACATTAGCGTGCCAATCTTGCTGCCCACCATCCTCCCCCGTCGGAAGTGATTACCACTGTCTTGCGTGGAGATCCTTTGCAAGGGGCCGACGAGGAGCGAAAAAGTTCGTTGGCTCGCTTCAAGAGATCTCTTCGCAAAGCAATGGGCAACTTGCCGGGCCGCGTTTGCTAACGCTGAGGAAGTGTGGAATCTGCCAAGAAGGGCTCACGTGAGGCGTGGTTGGAGATCAAATACCACACTTCCTCCCGTTGACTCCCCGTGGACTCCAAGGAAGGTCTCACAATGGCGTACCACAGTGAGGCTTCCTCTTGGTCCACGACCCCCTTCAACGCCCGGAAGCCCAGCTGCTTCAACAACTCGTCCCACGCCAGATCAGACGAGGGAAGGTCATGGGAGAAAACCGGGGATGTGAGGGAGATAAAGGGGAGGGGGATACCACACCCCTGGAGGAAAGAAGGTTCCTCCGCGGTGAACACCGCGGGGGTGGTAAAGTTGGGAACGACGTGGGATTTCTCCGGTACGATGGGACACACACGGAGTGTTTCCCACCAGTCCCCATTTACCATTCCACGGTGTAAGGGAGGTGCGGTAGTATCCCCTTTTTGAGTGGCACCTCTGTGACCCGAACATCTGCAGTATATCAATACCATAGATTGCTGGTGTCCACGATCTCGAACCCACATTGTCTAGGGAAGGTGTCTAGCTTTCCGGTGGCCTGCTGGCACGAATTGAGCACAGCATCCACCGGAAAGCGAAAGCCGATGGCCCGCAGTCTTGGATGTGCCGAGCGCAACTCATCCCCCATTCCCATTCACTCCCACGGCCCATCCCCAACTTCACCTTCGCGTCACTTGTTGCTAGTTACATGACCATTGGTATCGGACACCCCAAGGGTTTTCATATGGTTAGGACATCCCCTTGTATCATCTCTTTCGTCACTCAAAGTTGTGTTCTCCTAGGTCTAGAACCACTCAATGGGACCGTGCTTGTGTCAAGGCCTTGGAGCCCTTCCTGAGGCTCCCCCGTGCACCGGTCTTGCTCGCTGAGGCCGGGTGCACGGGAGTGCCTACAGAAGCCCTTCAGCCATGGGCCACGTGGGCGTAGCAGCCCCCCCCCCCCCCAGATGTGGTCCACATCAACGTTGTTGATGGGACCCTTCTAGGTAAGGGTTGGATGTACCGGGTCAACAGGAGGAAGGGAGGTATACTTGAATTACCCTTGAATGAACCTTGAATGAACCCCAAAGCGACCAAATCTAGCTCTCAGTAAAAGCTCAGTGAAAGCTCAGTGAAAGCTCAGTGAAACCTAAATGAAAGCTAAGTGAACCCCGGACTGGGCCCTCACTTGCGGTTCGGTCGGGGTTCATTGGCTCGGCTTAGTCGAACTGACCTTCAAAAAAAAAACCACCCACCCACAACCTTGACCAGACATCAATGTGAATCACCTAAACACATTAAAAGAACATTATCTAGCATGCAAGAAGCAAATAAAACGGGCACAAAGACATAGCACTAGGCAATGAACGGCAAATAAACCCCAACTTCACAAGTCCTCTTAGCCACCAACGAAATTGGACGTACATCGTTGACGGATGCTTAGGTGTAGGGCAGAGAAGCAGTGGCAAGTGGTGAAGGTGGCGCAAGTGGAGCTGGGCGACAAGCTATAGACAGGGAAAAAGATGTATTGGAGTGGCTGGCAAGCCCACCCGACCACCAATCTAAGGGACTAGAGGCGCAAAATGCGACGATTGCCTTTATCTTCCGCACTATACAACTGCGCGGTGATGTCTCTTGGCGCATGTACTCCAGTGCTTCAAAATTTCTCAGGACAAGAAAATCCTCATGCACCATGGCCAACTGTCCCACTGCCACTCTCAGCAATTGTGCGATCCGATGACTCCGGAAACCATACCAACTCCAACGTACACAAGACCGGCCCCCCTTGGTTTTTGTGAGCGGACGATGCTATCTGCAGGTTGTCAATGTACTTTTGAAGCGCCTCCCAGATGGCACAATTATCCTCCTTCAACTTGCACACCACCTTTGGCAATCCTGTGTAATGCTCCATCCCTTTCGGGACACAGAAGACACTCGTATTGTCATCTACATCGACCCTTTTGCAAATTCATGTGCCCCGTCATCTTCCCTAGTATATCATCATGCATCCATGATATCCCTTGTTTGTTGTCGCACTCATCCGTCCTCTTGGTCAGACTCCTGTGCCTGCTTGCAGCCCGCACCTCCTTTTCCTCACAATTGCTACATCAAACTCCGCGATGAACGCCACGTGCAATGCTTCCACATATTCTAGGAATAGCATATGCGGCGGCACAGTTGCAGCCATGTTCATTTAGAAGAAGAAATTGACAAACAATAGGACGGCAAAAGTTGGGTGTCAAGCCTCGGCCACCACCGTGCTCTGGAGGGGGGGACGTAGGAGCGTTGTACGTCGTAACATAAGCGGGTGGGGGGGGGGGGGATAGGCAATGCCGCACAAAATTCATCCCCCCCCATACGGCTTGGAATCCCCTTCTTGCGCCTGCCTCAAGACATGCAAGCCGCTTGCCCGTTGCTGGCACAACCTCCAATGTTGAGGGCGGTGCAGGAGTGTAGCAGCCCACCTTACGAGGACGGCGGTGTGGGGCAACAGGCCCTTGCGAAGGGGATACCACCCCCCCCTGTGCGTGCCTCTTCTCCCCCTTTCCCCGCCTAGAGCACACCAAGGCGATGCCCCTCCCCCCGCGCGCCAACGTGGTGTTAAAGGCTCAAACCATTGCTCATGTGGTGGCAGTGCCAATGCTTGGATGCGCTAAACACTAGTGTGGCGCGACGCGAGGTGTTAGCGAGGGTGAACTCCACGCTTGCTCTATGGCAGCCATCGTAGCAACCTCCTCCCTCTGGCCCCACCGCCCCCTACAAGCGGTTTTGCCAACCCACAATCACCCTCGAATCATAGAGTGGCGCAGGGTGTCATGCGGAGGCCGCAACGCCCCACCTCATGGGTCTTCGCGCAAAACGTTTTACAAAAAAGCCATGGCGCACGAGGAGGACCCCGTGTTGGTATGGTAGGGTACACTATCCCCGGGGGGGGGAGGTCGGCACAATGGGCCATACGCCAACTCCTTCCCCGTTCGGTGCGACTTTCACAGCGGGGGGGGGGGCTGGGTTTTGGGGGGGGGGGCAGCTAGAGGGGGCCGGGGGGCCCTAGACCCCTGCATATATGGTGTGAAATGGCGGCCTCATTCCTCAGATCACTTTGAGGTAGAGATGTAGGAGCAAAAAAAATGCAACAAGGGTGGGGGGGGGGGCATGGTAGGTGGTACTTTTGTTTAAGGGCATAGTCGATTCCCGTCCACTATTGCTAGTGGCACCCGAGCCAGGCCGAACCAGCGGTTTTCAAGGCACATTTGTTGTATGTTTCGAAACCCTTTGGAGGACCACGGGGAGGAGGGGTGTCTGCATCACGTGCAGTACGTCTTTTTCAAAAAAAAAAAAAAAAAAAAAAGGGTCCCTGCGCACAAGTGCGCGAAAATGCTACACCACCCCGGCATTCTCGGGGATCCCCAAACAACGGGGGACAAAATTAGAATTGGCCCACAAGTGGGCGCAAATGCTACATCACCCCTGCATTCTCGGAGAGCCCCAAATAAAGGAGGACAAAATCAGAATTGGCCCACAAGCGGGCGGTAATGCTACAACACCCCTGCATTCTCGGGGATCCCCAAAAAACGGTGTACAAAAGCGGAATTGGCCCACAAAAGGGCGGAAACGCTACATCAACCCTGCATTCTCGGGGATTCCCAAACAAACGGGGACAGAATCAGAATTGGCCCACAAGTGGGCGGAAATGCTACAGCACCCCTGCATTCTCGGGAATTCCCAAATAAAGGAGGACAAAATCAGAACTGGCCCACAAGTGGGCGGAAATGCTACATCACCCCTGCATTCTCGGGGATCCCCAAACAACGGGGGACAGAATCAGAATTGGCCCACAAGTGGGCGGAAATGCTACACCACCCCTGCATTCTCGGGGGTTCCCCAAACAACGGGGGACAAAATCAGAATTGGCCCACAAGTGGGCGGAAATGCTACATCACCCTAGCATTCTCGGGGATCCCCAAATAAAGGAGGACAAAATCAGAATTGGCCCACAAGTGAGCGGAAATGCTAGATCACCCCTGCATTCTCGGGGGTTCCCCAACAAAGGGGGACAAAATCAGAATTGGCCCACCAGTGGGCGGAAATGCTACATCACCCCTGCGTTCTCGGGGATTCCCAAACAAACGGGGACAAAATCAGAATTGGCCCACAAGTGGGCGGAAATGCTACATCACCCCTACATTCTCAGGGATCCCCAAACAAACGGGGACAGAATCAGAATTGGCCCACAAGTGGGCGGAAATTCTACATCACCCCTGCGTTCTCGGGGATCCCCAAATAAAGGAGGACAAAATCAGGGGTGGCCCACAAGCGGGCGGAAATGCTACAACACCCGTGCATTCTTGGGGATTCCCAAACAACAGGGGACAAAATCAGAAGTGGCCCGCAAGTGGGCGGAAATGCTATATCACCCCTGCAGTCTCGGGGATCCCCAAATAAAGGAGGACGAAATCAGAATTGGCCCACAAGTGGGCGGAAATGCTACATCACCCCTGCATTCTCGGGAATCCCCAAATAAAGGAGGACAAAATCAAAACTGGCCCACAAGTGGGCGGAAATGCTACATCACCCCTGCATTCTTGGGGATCCCCAAACAACGGGGGACAGAATCAGAATTGGCCCACAAGTGGGCGGAAATGCTACATCTCCCCTGCATTCTCGGGGGTTCCCCAACAAAGGGGGACAAAATCAGAATTGGCCCACCAGTGGGCGGAAATGCTACATCACCCCTGCGTTCTCGAGGATTCCCAAACAAACGGAGACAGAATCAGAGTTGGCCCACAAGTGGGCGGAAATTCTACATCACCCCTGCGTTCTCGGGGATCCCCAAATAAAGGAGGACAAAATCAGAATTGGCCCACAAGTGGGCGGAAATGCTACATCACCCCTGCATTCTCAGGGATCCCCAAACAAACGGAGACAGAATCAGAATTGGCCCACAAGTGGGCGGAAATTCTACATCACCCCTGCGTTCTCGGGGATCCCCAAATAAAGGAGGACAAAATCAGAGGTGGCCCACAAGTGGGCGGAAATGCTACATCGCCCGTGCATTCTTGGGGATTCCCAAACAACGGGGGACAAAATCAGAATTGGCCCACAAGTGGGCGGAAATGCTACATCACCCCTGCGTTCTCGGGGATCCCCAAATAAAGGAGGACAAAATCAGAATTGGCCCACAAGTGAGAGGTAATGCTACTTCACCCCTGCATTCTCGGGGGTTCCCCAACAAAGGGGGACAAAACCAGAATTGGCCCCCCAGTGGGAGGAAATGCTACATCACCCCTGCGTTCTCGGGAATCCCCAAATAAAGGAGGACAAAATCAGAATTGGCCCACAGGTGGGCGGAAATGCTACATCACCCCTGCATACTCATGGATCCCCAAACAAACGGGGACAGAATCAGAATTGGCCCACAAGTGGGCGGAAATGCTACATCACCCCTGCGTTCTCGGGGATCCCCAAATAAAGGAGGACAAAATCAGAATTGGCCCACAAGTGGGCGGAAATGCTACATCACCCCTGCATTCTTGGGGATCCCCAAATAACAGGGGACAAAATCAGAATGGGCCCACAAGTGGGCGGAAATGATACATCACCCCTCCATTCTCGGGGATTCCCAAACAACGGGGGACAAAATCAGAAGTGGCCCGCAAGTGGGCGGAAATGCTATATCACCCCTGCATTCTCGGGGATCCGCAAATAAAGGAGAACGAAATCAGAATTGTCCCACAAGTGGGCGGTAATGCTACATCACCCCTGCATTCTCGGGGATTCCCAAACAAAAGGGGACAAAATCAGAATTGGCCCACAAGTGGGCGGAAATGCTACATCACCCGTGCGTTCTTGGGGATCCCCAAATAAAGGAGGACAAAATCAGAATTGGAGCACAAGTGGGCGGAAATGCTACATCACCCCTGCATTCTCGGGGATCCCCAAATAAAGGAGGACGAAATCAGAATTGGCCCACAAGTGGGCGGAAATGCTACATCACCCCTGCATTCTCGGGAATTCCCAAACAAAGGAGAACAAAATCAGAATTGGCCCACGAGCAGCGGTAATGCTACATCACCCTTGCATTCTCGGGGATTCCAAACAAAGGGGGACAAAATCAAAATTGGCCCACAAGTGGGCGGAAATGCTACATCACCCCTGCATTCTCGGGGATTCCCAAACAAACGGGGACAGAATCAGAATTGGCCCACAAGTGGGCGGAAATGCTACATCACCCCTGCGTTCTCGGAGATCCCCAAATAAAGGGGGACAAAATCAGAATTGGCCCACAAGTGGGCGGAAATGCTACATCACCCCTGCATTCTCGGGGATTCCCAAACAACGGGGGACAAAATCAGAATTCGGCCACAAGTGGGCGGAAATGCTACATAACCCCTGCATTCTCGGTGATCCCCAAATAAGGGAGAACAAAAGCACAATTGGCCCACAAGCAAGCGGAAATGCTACATCACCCCTGCATTCTCGGGGATTCCCAAACAAAGGGGGACAAAATCAGAATTGGCCCACAAGTGGGCGGAAATGCTACATCACCCCTGCATTCTCGGGAATCCCCAAATAAAGGAGGACAAAATCAGAATTGGCCCACAAGTAGGCGGAAATGCTACATCACCCCTGCATTCTCGGGGATTCCCAAATAAAGGAGGACAAAATCAAAATCGGCCTACGAGCAGCGGTAATGCTACATCACCCGTGCATTCTCGGGGATCCCCAAAGAAACGAGGAAAAAATCAAAATTCGTCCACAAGTGGGCGGAAATGCTACAGCACCCCTGCATTCTCGGGGATCCCCAAATACAGGAGGACAAAATCAGAATTGGCCCACAAGTGGGCGGAAATGCTACATCACCCCTGCGTTCTCGGGGATCCCCAAATAAAGGAGGACAAAATCAGAATTGGCCCACAAGTGGGCGGAAATACTACATCACCCCTGCATTCTCGTGGTCCCAAAACGGCAGGGGACAAAATCACAATTCGTCCACGAGTGGGCAGAAATGCTACATCACCCCTGCGTTGTCGGGAATCCCCAAATAAAGGAGGACAAAATCAGAATTGGCCCACAAGTCGGCGGAAATGCTACATCACCCCTGCATTCTTGGGGATTCCCAAACAAAGGGGGACAAAATCAGAACTGGCCCACAAGTGGGCGGAAATGCTACATCACCCCTGCATTCCCGGGGATCCCCAAATAACCGGGGACAAAATCAGAATGGGCCCACAAGTGGGCGGAAATGCTAGATCACCCCTGCATTCTGGGGGATCCACAAAGAACGGGGACAAAATCAGAATTGGCCCACAAGTGGGCGGAAATGCTACATCACCCGTGCATTCTCGGGGATTCCCAAACAACGGGGGACAAAATCAGAACTGGCCCACAAGTGGGCGGAAATGCTACATCACCCCTTCATTCTCGGCAATCCCCAAACAAAGGGGGATAAAATCAGAATTGGCCCAAAAGTGGGCGGAAATGCTACATCACCCCTGCATTCTCGGGCATCCCCAAATAGAGGAGGACAAAATCAGAATTGGCCCACAAGTGGGCGGAAATACTACATCACCCCTGCATTCTCGGGGATTCCCAAACAAAGGGGGTCAAAATCAGAATTCCTCCACAAGTGGGCGGAAATGCTACATCACCCCTGCGTTTTTGGGCATCCCCAAATAAAGGGGGACAAAATCAGAATTAGCCCACAAGTGGGCGGAAATACTACATCGGCCCGGCATTCTCGGGGATTCCCAAACAAAGCAGACAAAATCAGAATTCGTCCACAAGTGGGCGGAAATGCTACATCACCCCTGCGTTCTCGGGGATTCCCAAATAAAGGAGGACAAAATCAGAATTGGCCCACAAGTGGGCGGAAATGCTCCATCACCCCTGCATTCTCGGGGATTCCCAAACAAACGGGGACACAATCAGAATTGGCCAACCAGTGGGTGGAAATGCTACATCACCCCTGCGTTCTCGGGGATCCCCAAATATGAGAAGGACAAAATCAGAATTGGCCCACCAGTGGGCGTAAATGCTACATCACCCCTGCGTTCTCGGGGATCCCCGAATAAAGGAGGACAAAATCAGAATTGGCCCACAAGTGGGCGGAAATGCTACATCACCCCTGCATTCTTGGGGATTCCCAAACAAAGGGGGACAAAATCAGAATGGGGCCACAAGTGGACAGAAATGCTACATCACCCATGCGTTCTCGGGGATCCCCAAATAAAGGAGGACAAAATCAGAATTGGGCCACAAGTGGGCGGAAATACTACATCACCCTTGCATTCTCGGGGATTCCCGAACAAAGGGGGACAAAAATCAAAATTGGCCCACAAGTGGGCGGAAATGCTACATCACCCCTGCATTCTCGGGGATTCCCAAACAAATGCGATCACAATAAGAATTGGCCCACAAGTGGGCGGAAATGCTACATCTCCCCTGCCTGATTGGGGATCCCCAAATAAAGGAGAACAAAAGGGAGTGGCCCACAAGCGGGCGGTAATGCTACATCACCCCTGCATTCTCGGGGATTCCCAAACAAACGGGGAAAGAATCAGAATTGGCCCACAAGTGGGCGGAAATGCTACATCACCCCTGCATTCTCGGGGATCCCCAAATAAAGGAGGATAAAATCAAAATCGGCCTACGAGCAGCGGTAATGCTACATCACCCGTGCATTCTCGGGGATTCCCAAACAAAGGGGGACAAAATCAGAAGGGGCCCACAAGTGGGCGGAAATGCTACATCACCCCTCCTTCTCGGGGATCCCCAAATACAGGAGGACAAAATCAGAATTGGCCCACAAGTGGGCGGAAATGCTACATCACCCCTGCATTCTTGGGGATTCCCAAACAAAGGGGGACAAAATCAGAATTGGTCCACAAGTGGGCGGAAATGCTACATCACCCCTGCATTCTCGGGGATTCCCAAACAAAGGGGGACAAAATCAGAATTGGCCCACAAGTGGGCGGAAATGCTACATCACCCCTGCATTCTCGGGAATTCCCAAATAAAGGAGGACAAAATCAGAATTGGCCCACAAGTGGGCGGTAATGCTACATCACCCCTGCGTTCTCGGGGATTCCCAAACAAAGCAGACAAAATCAGAATTGGGCCACAAGCGGGCGGTAATGCTACATCACCCCTGCATTCTCGGGGACTCCCAAACAACGGAAGACGAAATAAGAATTGGCCCACAAGTGGGCGGAAATGCTACATCACCCCTGCATTCTCGGGGATTCCCAAACAAAGGGGGACAAAATCAGAATTGGCCCACAAGTGGGCCGAAATGCTACATCACCCCTGCATTCTCGGGAATTCCCAAATAAAGGAGGACAAAATCAGAATTGGCCCACAAGTGGGCGGAAATGCTACATCACCCCTGCATTCTTGGGGATTCCCAGACAAACGGGGACACAATAAGAATTGGCCCACAAGTGGGCGGAAATGCTACATCACCCCTGCATTCTCGGGAATTCCCAAACAAAGGAGAACAAAATCAGAATTGGCCCACGAGGAGCGGTAATGCTACATCAGCCTTGCATTCTCGGGGATTCCAAACAAAGGGGGACAAAATCAGAATTGGTCCACAAGTGGGCGGAAATGCTACATCACCCCTGCATTCTCGGGGATTCCCAAACAAACGGAGACAGAATCAGAATTGGCCCACAAGTGGGCGGAAATGCTACATCACCCCTGCATTCTCGGGAATTCCCAAATAAAGGAGGACAAAATCAGAATTGGCCCACAAGTGGGCGGAAATGCTACATCACCCCTGCGTTCTCGGGGATCCCCAAATATGAGAAGGACAAAATCAGAATTGGCCCACCAGTGGGCGTAAATGCTACATCACCCCTGCGTTCTCCGGGATCCCCGAATAAAGGAGGACAAAATCAGAATTGGCCCACAAGTGGGCGGAAATGCTACATCACCCCTGCATTCTTGGGGATTCCCAAACAAAGGGGGACAAAATCAGAATTGGCCCACAAGTGGGCGGAAATGCTACATCACCCCTCCATTCTCGGGGATCCCCAAATAAAGGAGGACAAAATCAGAATTGGCCCACAAGCGGGCGGTAATGCTACATCACCCCTGCATTCTCGGGGATTCCCAAACAAACGGGGACAGAATCAGAATTGGCCCACAAGTGGGCGGAAATGCTACATCACCCCTGCATTCTCGGGGATCCCCAAATAAAGGAGGATAAAATCAAAATCGGCCTACGAGCAGCGGTAATGCTACATCACCCGTGCATTCTCGGGGATTCCCAAACAAAGGGGGACAAAATCAGAAGGGGCACACAAGTGGGCGGAAATGCTACATCACCCCTCCTTCTCGGGGTTCTCCAAATACAGGAGGACAAAATCAGAATTGGCCCACAAGTGGGCGGAAATGCTACATCACCCCTGCATTCTTGGGGATTCCCAAACAAAGGGGGACAAAATCAGAATTGGTCCACAAGTGGGCGGAAATGCTACATCACCCCTGCATTCTCGGGGATTCCCAAACAAAGGGGGACAAAATCAGAATTGGCCCACAAGTGGGCGGAAATGCTACATCACCCCTGCATTCTCGGGAATTCCCAAATAAAGGAGGACAAAATCAGAATTGGCCCACAAGTGGGCGGTAATGCTACATCACCCCTGCATTCTCGGGGATCCCCAAACAAAGGAGAACAAAATCAGAATTGGGCCACAAGCGGGCGGTAATGCTACATCACCCCTGCATTCTCGGGGACTCCCAAACAACGGAAGACGAAATAAGAATTGGCCCACAAGTGGGCGGAAATGCTACATCACCCCTGCATTCTCGGGGATTCCCAAACAAAGGGGGACAAAATCAGAATTGGCCCACAAGTGGGCCGAAATGCTACATCACCCCTGCATTCTCGGGAATTCCCAAATAAAGGAGGACAAAATCAGAATTGGCCCACAAGTGGGCGGAAATGCTACATCACCCCTGCATTCTCGGGGATTCCCAGACAAACGGGGACACAATAAGAATTGGCCCACAAGTGGGCGGAAATGCTACATCACCCCTGCATTCTCGGGAATTCCCAAACAAAGGAGAACAAAATCAGAATTGGCCCACGAGCAGCGGTAATGCTACATCAGCCTTGCATTCTCGGGGATTCCAAACAAAGGGGGACAAAATCAGAATCGGTCCACAAGTGGGCAGAAATGCTACATCACCCCTGCATTCTCGGGGATTCCCAAACAAAGGGGGACAAAATCAGAATTGGCCCACAAGTGGGCGGAAATGCTACATCACCCCTGCATTCTCGGGAATTCCCAAATAAAGGAGGACAAAATCAGAATTGGCCCACAAGTGGGCGGAAATGCTACATCACCCCTGCATTCTCGGGGATTCCCAGACAAACGGGGACACAATAAGAATTGGCCCATAAGTGGGCGGAAATGCTACATCACCCCTGCATTCTCGGGGATCCCCAAACAAACGAAAACAAAAGCAGAATTGGCCCACGAGCAGCGGTAATGCTACATCACCCTTGCATTCTCGGGGATTC
This sequence comes from Eutreptiella sp. 'Long Island Sound 2002', assembly GCA_964036045.1. Taxonomy (NCBI): domain Eukaryota; phylum Euglenozoa; class Euglenophyceae; order Eutreptiales; family Eutreptiaceae; genus Eutreptiella; species Eutreptiella sp. 'Long Island Sound 2002'. The sequence continues at coordinate 114,015,100 of OZ038379.1, forward strand.
CCGAACAAAGGGGCACAAAATCAAAATTGGCCCACAAGTGGGCGGAAATGCTACATCACCCCTGCATTCTCGGGGATTCCCAAACAAAGGGGGACAAAATCAGAATTGGCCCACAAGTGGGCGGAAATGCTACATCACCCCTGCATTCTCGGGGATTCCCAAACAAACGGGGACACAATAAGAATTGGCCCATAAGTGGGCGGAAATGCTACATCACCCCTGCATTCTGGGGGATCCCCAAACAAAGGAGAACAAAATCAGAATTGGCCCACGAGCAGCGGTAATGCTACATCACCCTTGCATTCTCGGGGATTCCCAAACAAAGGGGGACAAAATCAAAATTGGCCCACAAGTGGGCGGAAATGCTACATCACCCCTGCGTTCTCGGGGATCCCCAAACAAGGGAGGGCAAAATCGGAATTGGCCCACAAGCGGGCGGTAATGCTACATCACCCCTGCATTCTCGGGGACTCCCAAACAACGGGGGACAAAATCAGAATTGGCCCACAAGTGGGCGGAAATGCTACATCACGCCTGCATTCTCGGGAATCCCCGAATACAGGAGGACAAAATCAGAATTGGCCCACAAGTGGCCGGAAATGCTACATCACCCCTGCATTCTTGGATATTCCCAAACAAAGGGGGACAAAATCAGAATTGGTCCACAAGTGGGCGGAAATGCTACATCACCCCTGCGTTCTCGTGGATCCCCAAAGAAGAGAGGATAAAATCAGAATTGGCCCCCCAGTGGGCGAAAATGCTACATCACCCCTGCGTTCTCGGGGATCCCCAAATAAAGGAGGACAAAATCAGAATTGGCCCACAAGTGAGCGGAAATGCTACATCACCCCTGCATTCTCGGGGGTTCCCCAACAAAGGGGGACAAAACCAGAATTGGCCCCCCAGTGGGCGGAAATGCTACATCACCCCTGCGTTCTCGGGAATCCCCAAATAAAGGAGGGCAAAATTGGAATTGGCCCACAAGCGGGCGGTAATGCTACATCACCCCTGCATTCTCGGGGATTCCCAAACAACGGGGGACAAAATCAGAATTGGCCCACAAGTGGGCGGAAATGCTACATCACCCCTGCATTCTTGGGGATTCCCAAACAAAGGGGGACAAAATCAGAATTGGGCCACAAGTGGGCGGAAATGCTACATCACCCCTGCGTTCTCGGGGATCCCCAAAGAAGAGAGGACAAAATCAGAATTCGCCCACAAGTGGGCGGAAATGCTACATCACCCCTGCATTCTCGGGGATCCCCAAATAAAGGAGGACAAAATTAGAAGTGGCCCACAAGTGGGCGGAAATGCTACATCACCCCTACATTCTCGGGGATCCCCAAATAACGGGGGACAAAATCAGAATGGGCCCACAAGTGGGCGGAAATGCTACATCACCCCTCCATTCTCGGGGATTCCCAATCAATGGGGGACAAAATCAGAAGAGGCCCGCAAGTGGGCGGAAATGCTACATCACCCCTGCATTCTCGGGGATCCCCAAATAAAGGAGGACGAAATCAGAATTGGCCCACAAGTGGGCGGAAATGCTACATCACCCCTGCATTCTCGGGGATTCCCAAACAAACGGGGACAAAATCAGAATTGGCCCACAAGTGGGCGGAAATGCTACATCACCCCTGCGTTCTTGGGGATCCCCAAACAAAGGAGGACAAAATCAGAATTGGCCCACGAGTGGGCGGAAATGCTACATCACCCGTGCATTCTCGGGGATCCCCAAACAACGAGGGACAAAATCAGAATTGACCCACGAGCAGCGGTAATGCTACATCACCCCTGAATTCTCGGGGATTCCCAAATAAAGGAGGGCAAAATCAGAATTGGCCCACAAGTGGGCGGAAATGCTACATCACCCCTGCATTCGGGGATTCCCAAACAAACGGGGACACAATAAGAATTGGCCCATAAGTGGGCGGAAATGCTACATCACCCCTGCATTCTCGGGGATCCCCAAACAAAGGAGAACAAAATCAGAATTGGCCCACGAGCAGCGGTAATGCTACATCACCCTTGCATTCTCGGGAATCCCCGAATACAGGAGGACAAAATCAGAATTGGCCCACAAGTGGGCGGAAATGCTACATCACCCCTGCATTCTTGGGGATTCCCGAAAAAAGGGGGACAAAATCAGAATTGGCCCACAAGTGGGCGGAAATGCTACATCACCCCTGCGTTCTCGGGGATCCCCAAATAAAGGAGGGCAAAATCGGATGGCCCACAAGTGGGCGGAAATGCTACATCACCCCTGCGTTCTCGGGGATCCCCAAAGAAGAGAGGACAAAATCAGAATTGGCCCACAAGTGGGCGGAAATGCTACATCACCCCTGCGTTTTCGGGAATCCCCGAATACAGGAGGACAAAATCAGAATTGGCCCACAAGTGGCCGGAAATGCTACATCACCCCTGCATTCTCGGGGGTTCCCCAACAAAGGGGGACAAAACCAGAATTGGCCCCCCAGTGGGCGGAAATGCTACATCACCCCTGCGTTCTCGGGAATCCCCAAATAAAGGAGGACAAAATCAGAATTGGCCCACAAGAGGGCGGAAATGCTACATCACCCCTGCATTCTCAGGGATCCCCAAACAAACGGGGACATAATCAGAATTGGGCCACAAGTGGGCGGAAATGCTACATCACCCCTGCATTCTCGGGGATCCCCAAATAAAGGAGGACAAAATTAGAAGTGGCCCACAAGTGGGCGGAAATGCTACATCACCCCTGCGTTTTCGGGAATCCCCGAATACAGGAGGACAAAATCAGAATTGGCCCACAAGTGGCCGGAAATGCTACATCACCCCTGCATTCTTGGGGATTCCCAAACAAAGGGGGACAAAATCAGAATTGGTCCACAAATGGGCGGAAATGCTACATCACCCCTGCGTTCTCGGGGATCCCCAAAGAAGAGAGGACAAAATCAGAATTCGCCCACAAGTGGGCGGAAATGCTACATCACCCCTGCATTCTCGGGGATTCCCAAACAACGGGGGACAAAATCAGAATTGGCCCACAAGTGGGCGGAAATGCTACATCACCCCTGCGTTTTCGGGAATCCCCGAATACAGGAGGACAAAATCAGAATTGGCCCACAAGTGGCCGGAAATGCTACATCACCCCTGCATTCTTGGGGATTCCCAAACAAAGGGGGACAAAATCAGAATTGGTCCACAAATGGGCGGAAATGCTACATCACCCCTGCGTTCTTGGGGATCCCCAAAGAAGAGAGGACAAAATCAGAATTCGCCCACAAGTGGGCGGAAATGCTACATCACCCCTGCGTTCTCGGGGATCCCCAAATAAAGGAGGACAAAATCAGAATTGGCCCACAAGTGAGCGGAAATGCTACATCACCCCTGCATTCTCGGGGGTTCCCCAATAAAGGGGGACAAAACCAGAATTGGCCCTCCAGTGGGCGGAAATGCTACATCACCCCTGCATTCTCGGGGATCCCCAAATAAAGGAGGACAAAATTAGAAGTGGCCCACAAGTGGGCGGAAATGCTACATCAACCCTGCATTCTTGGGGATCCCCAAATAACGGGGGATAAAATCAGAATGGGCCCACAAGTGGGCGGAAATGCTACATCACCCCTCCATTCTCGGGGATTCCCAAACAATGGGGGACAAAATCAGAAGTGGCCCGCAAGTGGGCGGAAATGCTACATCACCCCTGCATTCTTGGGGATCCCCAAATAAAGGAGGACGAAATCAGAATTGGCCCACAAGTGGGCGGAAATGCTACATCACCCCTGCATTCTCGGGGATTCCCAAACAAACGGGGACAAAATCAGAATTGGCCCACAAGTGGGCGGAAATGCTACATCACCCCTGCGTTCTTGGGGATCCCCAAATAAAGGAGGACAAAATCAGAATTGGGCCACAAGTGGGCGGAAATGCTACATCACCCCTGCATTCTCGAGGATCCCCAAACAACGGGGGACAAAATCAGAATTGGCCCACAAGTGGGCGGAAATCCTACATCACCCCTGCATTCTCGGGGATTCCCAAATAAAGGAGGGCAAAATCAGAATTGGCCCACAAGTGGGCGGAAATGCTACATCACCCTTGCATTCTCGGTGATTCCCAAACAAGAGAGGACAAAATCAGAATTGGCCCACGAGTGGGCAGGAAATGCTACATCACCCCTGCATTCTCGGGGATCCCCAAACAACGAGGGACAAAATCAGAATTGGCCCACGAGCAGCGGTAATGCTACATCAGCCTTGCATTCTCGGGGATTCCCAAATAAACGAGGGCAAAATCAGAATTGGCCCACAAGTGGGCGGAAATGCTACATCACCCCTGCATTCTCGGGGATTCCCAAACAAAGGGGGACAAAATCAGAATTGGCCCACAAGTGGGCGGAAATGCTACATTACCCCTACGTTCTCGGGGATCCCCAACACAGGAGGAGAAAATCAGAATTGGCCCACAAGTGGGCGGAAATGCTACATCACCCCTGCATTCTCGGGGATTCCCAAAAAAAGTGGGACAAAATCAGAATTGGCCCACAATTGGGCGGAAATGCTACATCACCCCTGCATTCTCGGAGATTCCCAAACAACGGGGGACAAAATCAGAATTGACCCACAAGTGGGCGGAAATGATACATCACCCCTGCGTTCTCGGGGATCCCCAAATAAAGGAGGACAAAATGGGATTTTGGCCCACAAGTGGGCGCAAATGCTACATCACCCCTGCATTCTCGGGGATTCCCAAACAACGGGGGACGAAATCAGAATTCGGCCACAAGTGGGCGGAAATGCTACATCACCCCTGCATTCTCGGGGATTCCCAAACAAAGGAGGACAAAATCAGAATTGTCCACAAGTGGGCGGTAATGCTACATCACCCCTGCATTCTCGGGGATTCCCAAACAACGGGGGACAAAATCAAAACTGGCCCACAAGTGGGCGGAAATGCTACATCACCCCTGCGTTCTCGGGGATTCCCAAAAAAAGGAGGACAAAATCAGAATTGGCCCACAAGTGGGCGGAAATGCTACATCACCCCTGCATTCTCGGGGATTCCCAAATAAAGGAGGACGAAATCAGAATTGGCCCACAAGTGGGCGGCAATGCTACATCACCGGTGCATTCTCAGGGATTCCCAAACAACGGGGGACAAAATCAGAATTCGGCCACAAGTGGGCGGAAATGCTTCATCACCCCTGCATTCTCGGGGATTCCCAAATAGAGGAGGACAAAATCAGAACTGGCCCACAAGTGAGCGGAAATGCTACATCACCCCTGCATTCTCGGGGATTCCCAAACAAACGGGGACGAAATCAGAATTGGCCCACAAGTGGGCGGAAATGCTACATCACCCCTGCGTTCTCGGGGATCCCCAAATAAAGGAGAACAAAATCAGAATTGGGCCACAAGCGGGCGGAAATGCTACATCACCCCTGCGTTCTCGGAGATTCCCAAACAACGAGGGACAACATCAGAATTGGCCCACAAGTGGGCGGAAATGCTACATCACCCCTGCATTCTCGGGGATTCCCAAACAAACGGGGACGAAATCAGAATTGGCCCACAAGTGGGCGCAAATGCTACATCACCCCTGCATTCTCGGGGATTCCCAAACAACGGGGGACAAAATCAGAATTGGCCCACAAGTGGGCGGAAATGCTACATCACCCCTGCATTCTCGGGGATTCCCAAATAAAGGAGGACAAAATCAGAATTGGCCCACAAGTGGGCGGAAATGCTACATCACCCCTGCATTCGCGGGGATTCCCAAACAAAGGAGGACAAAATCAGAATTGGCCCACAAGTGGGCAGAAATGCTCCATCACGCCTGCATTCTCGGGGATTCCCAAACAAAGGGGGACAAAATCAGAATGGGCCCACAAGTGGGCGGAAATGCTACATCACCCCTGCGTTCTCGGGAATCCCCAAATAAGGGAGGACAAAATCAAAATTGGCCCACAAGTGGGCAGAAATGCTCCATCACGCCTGCATTCTCGGGGATTCCCAAACAAGCGAGGACACAATAAGAATTGGCCCACCAGTAGGCGGAAATGCTACACCCCCCGTCCATTCTCGGGGATCCCCAAATAAAGGAGAACAAAAGCAGAATTGGCCCACAAGCGGGCGGTACTGCTACATCACCCCTGCATTCTTGGAAATTCCCAAACAAAAGGGGACAAAATAAGAATTGGCCCACAAGTGGGCGGAAATGCTACATCACCCCTACATTCTCCGGGATCCCCAAATAAAGGAGGACAAAATCAGAATTGGCCCACAAGTGGGCGGAAATGCTACACCCCCCCTGCATTCTTGGGGATCCCCAAATAAAGGAGAACAAAAGCACAATTGGCCCACAAGCGGGCGGTACTGCCACATCACCCCTGCATTCTCGGGGATCCCCAAACAACGAGGGACGAAATCAGAATTGGCCCACGAGTGGGCGGAAATGCTACATCACCCCTGCATTCTCGGGGATTCCCAAACAACGGGGGACAAAATCAAAATTGGCCAACAAGTGGGCGGAAACGCTACATCACCCCTGCATTCTCGGGCATCCCTAAATAAAGGAGGACAAAATCAGAATTGGCCCATGAACAGCGGTAATGCTACATCAACCTTGGATTCTCGGGGATTCCCAAACAGAGGGAGACAAAATCAGACTTGGCCCACAAGTGGGCGAAAATGCTACATCACCACTGCATTCTCGGGGATCCCCAAATAAAGGAGGACAAAATCAGATTTTGGCCCACAAGTGGGCGGAAATGCTACATCACCCCTGCGTTCTCGGGGATCCCCAAATAGAGGAGGACAAAATCAGAATTGGCCCCCGAGCAGGCGGTAATGCTAGATCACCCCTGCATTCTCGGGGATTCGCAAACAAAGGAGGACAAAATCAGAATTGGCCCACAAGTGGGCGGAAATACTACATCACCCCTGCATTCTCGGGAATCCCAAACAAAGGGGGACAAAATCAGAATTGGCCCACAAGTGGGTGGAAATGCTAGATCACCCCTGCATTCTCGGGGATTCGCAAACAAAGGAGGACAAAATCAGAATTGGCCCACAAGTGGGCGGAAATAGTACATCACCCCTGCATTCTCGGGGATTCCCAAACAAAGGGGGACAAAATCAAAATTGGCCCACAAGTGGGCGGAAATGCTACATCACCCCTGCATTCTCGGGGATTCCCAAACAAAGGGGGATAAAATCAAAATTGGCCCACAAGTGGGCGGAAATGCTACATCACCCCTGCATTCTCGGGGATTCCCAAACAAAGGAGGACAAAATCAGAATTGGCCCACGAGCGGGCGATAATGCTACATCACCCCTGGATTCTCGGGGATTCGCAAACAAAGGGGGACAAAATCAGAATTGGCCCACAAGTGGGCGGAAATGCTACATCACCCCCGCATTCTCAAGGATTCCCAAACAAACGGGGACAAAATCAGAATTGGCCCACAAGTGGGCACAAATGCTACACCACCCCTGCATTCTCGGAGATTCCCAAACAACGGGGGACAAAATCAAAATTGGCCCACAAGTGGGCGGAAATGCTACATCACCCCCTGCATTCTCGGGGATCCCCAAATGAAGGAGGACAAAATCAGAATTGGCCCACAAGTGGGCGCAAATGCTACATCAACCCTGCATTCTCGGGGATTCCCAAACAACGGGGGACAAAATCAAAATTGGCCCACAAGTGGGCGGAAATGCTACATCACCCCTGCATTCTCGGGGATTCCCAAATAAAGGAGGACAAAATCAGAATTGGCCCACAAGTGGGCGGAAATACTACATCACCCCTGCATTCGCGGGGATTCCCAAACAAAGGAGGACAAAATCAGAATTGGCCCACAAGCGGGCGGAAATGCTACATCACCCCTGCGTTCTCGGCAATCCCCAAATAAAGGAGGACAAAATCAGAATTGGCCCACAAGTGGGCGGAAATGCTACATCACCCCTGCATTCTCAGGGATTCCCAAACAAAGGGGGACAAAATCAGAATGGGCCCACAAGTGGGCAGAAATGCTACATCACCCCTGCGTTCTCGGGAATCCCCAAATAAGGGAGGACAAAATCAAAATTGGCCCACAAGTGGGCAGAAATGCTCCATCACGCCTGCATTCTCGGGGATTCCCAAACAAGCGAGGACACAATAAGAATTGGCCCTCCAACAGGCGGAAATGCAACACCCCCCGTCCATTCTCGGGGATCCCCAAATAAAGGAGAACAAAAGCAGAATTGGCCCACAAGCGGGCGGTACTGCTACATCACCCCTGCATTCTTGGAAATTCCCAAACAAAAGGGGACAAAATAAGAATTGGCCCACAAGTGGGCGGAAATGCTACATCACCCCTACATTCTCCGGGATCCCCAAACAAAGGAGGACAAAATCAGAATTGGCCCACAAGTGGGCGGAAATGCTACACCCCCCCTGTATTCTTGGGGATCCCCAAATAAAGGAGAACAAAAGCAGAATTGGCCCACAAGCGGGCGGTACTGCCACATCACCCCTGCATTCTCGGGCATCCCCAAACAACGAGGGACAAAATCAGAATTGGCCCACGAGTGGGCGGAAATGCTACATCACCCCTGCATTCTCGGGGATTCCCAAACAACGGGGGACAAAATCAAAATTGGCCAACAAGTGGGCGGAAACGCTACATCACCCCTGCATTCTCGGGGATTCGCAAACAAAGGAGGACAAAATCAGAATTGGCCCACAAGTGGGCGGAAAAAGTACATCACCCCTGCATTCTCGGGGATTCCCAAACAAAGGGGGACAAAATCAGAATTGGCCCACAAGTGGGCGGAAATGCTACATCAGCCATGCGTTCTCGGGGATCCCCAAATAAAGGAGGACAAAATCAGAATTGGCCCACAAGTGGGCGGAAATGCTACGGCACCCCTGCATTCTCGGGGATTCCCAAACAAAGGGGGATAAAATCAGAATTGGCCCACAAGTGGGCGGAAATGCTACATCACCCCTGCATTCTCGGGGATTCGCAAATAAAGGGGGACAAATTCAGAATTGGCCCACAAGTGGGCGGAAATGCTACACCACCCCTGCGTTCTCGGGGATCCCCAAATAAAGGAGGACAAAATCAGATTTTGGCCCACGAGTGGGCGCAAATGCTACATCACCCCCGCATTCTCAAGGATTCCCAAACAAACGGGGACAAAATCAGAATTGGCCCACAAGTGGGCACAAATGCTACATCACCCCTGCATTCTCGGAGATTCCCAAACAACGGGGGACAAAATCAAAATTGGCCCACAAGTGGGCGGAAATGCTACATCACCCCTGCGTTCTCGGGGATCCCCAAATGAAGGAGGACAAAATCAGATTTTGGCCCACAAGTGGGCGCAAATGCTACATCACCCCTGCATTCTCGGGGATTCCCAAACAACGGGGGACAAAATCAGAATTCGGCCACAAGTGGGCGGAAATGCTACATAACCCCTGCGTTCTCGGAGATCCCCAAATGAAGGAGGACAAAATCAGATTTTGGCCTACAAGTGGGAGGAAATGCTACATCAACCCTGCATTCTCGGGGATTCCCAAATAAAGGAGGACAAAATCAGAATTGGCCCACAAGTGGGCGGAAATGCTACATCAACCCTGCATTCTCGGGGATTCCCAAACAAAGGAGGACCAAATCAGAATTGGCCCACAAGCGGGCGGAAATGCTACATCACCCCTGCGTTCTCCGCAATCCCCGAATAAAGGAGGACAAAATCAGAATTGGCCCACAAATGGGCGGAAATGCTACATCACCCCTGCATTCTCAGGGATTCCCAAACAAAGGGGGACAAAATCAGAATTGGCCCACAAGTGGGCGGAAATAGTACATCACCCCTGCATTCTCGGGGATTCCCAAACAAAGGGGGACAAAATCAGAATTGGCCCACAAGTGGGCGGAAATGCTACATCACCCATGCGTTCTCGGGGATCCCCAAATAAAGCACGACAAAATCAGAATTGGCCCACAAGTGGGCGGAAATGCTACGTCACCCCTGCATTCTCGGGGATTCCCAAACAAAGGGGGATAAAATCAAAATTGGCCCACAAGTGGGCGGAAATGCTACATCACCCCTGCATTCTCGGGGATTCCCAAATAAAGGAGGACAAAATCAGAATTGGCCCACGAGCGGGCGATAATGCTACATCACCCCTGGATTCTCGGGGATTCGCAAACAAAGGGGGACAAAATCAGAATTGGCCCACAAGTGGGCGGAAATGCTACACCACCCCTGCGTTCTCGGGGATCCCCAAATAAAGGAGAACAAAATCAGATTTTGGCCCACAAGTGGGCGCAATTGCTACATCACCCCAGCATTCTCAGGGATTCCCAAACAAACGGGGACAAAATCAGAATTGGCCCACAAGTGGGCACAAATGCTACATCACCCCTGCATTCTCGGAGATTCCCAAACAACGGGGGACAAAATCAGAATTGGTCCACAAGTGGGCGGAAATGCTACACCACCCCTGCGTTCTCGGGGATCCCCAAATAAAGGAGAACAAAATCAGATTTTGGCCCACAAGTGGGCGCAATTGCTACATCACCCCAGCATTCTCAGGGATTCCCAAACAAACGGGGACAAAATCAGAATTGGCCCACAAGTGGGCACAAATGCTACATCACCCCTGCATTCTCGGAGATTCCCAAACAACGAGGGACAAAATCAGAATTGGCCCACAAGTGGGAGCAAATGCTACATCACCCCTGCATTCTCGGGGATTCCCAAACAACGGGGGACAAAATCAGAATTCGGCCACAAGTGGGCGGAAATGCTACATCACCCCTGCGTTCTCGGGGATCCCCAAATGAAGGAGGACAAAATCAGATTTTGGCCTACAAGTGGGCGGAAATGCTACATCAACCCTGCATTCTCGGGGATTCCCAAACAAAGGAGGACAAAATCAGAATTGGCCCACAAGCGGGCGGAAATGCTACATCACCCCTGCATTCTCGGGGATTCCCAAACAACGGGGGACAAAATCAGAATTGGCCCACAAGTGGGCGGAAATGCTACATCACCCCTGCATTCTCAGGGATTCCCAAACAAAGGGGGACAAAATCAGAATGGGCCCACAAGTGCGCGGAAATGCTACATCACCCCTGCGTTCTCGGGAATCCCCAAATAAGGGAGGACAAAATCGAAATTGGCCCACAAGTGGGCAGAAATGCTCCATCACGCCTGCATTCTTGGGGATTCCCAAACAAGCGAGGACACAATAAGAATTGGCCCACCAGAAGGCGGAAATGCTACACCCTCCGTCCATTCTCGGGGATCCCCAAAGAAAGGAGAACAAAAGCAGAATTGGCCCACAAGCGGGCGGTACTGCTACATCACCCCTTCATTCTTGGAAATTCCCAAACAAAAGGGGACAAAATAAGAATTGGCCCACAAGTGGGCGGAAATGCTACATCACCCCTACATTCTCCGGGATCCCCAAATAAAGGAGGACAAAATCAGAATTGGCCCACGAGTGGGCGGAAATGCTACACCCCCCCTGCATTCTTGGGGATCCCCAAAATAAAGGAGAACAAAAGCAGAATTAGCCCACAAGCGGGCCGTACTGCCACATCACCCCTGCATTCTCGGGGATCCCCAAACAACGAGGGACAAAATCAGAATTGGCGCACAAGTGGGCGGAAATGCTACATCACCCCTGCATTCTCGGGGATTCCCAAAGAACGGGGGACAAAATCAAAATTGACCAACAAGTGGGCGGAAACGCTACATCACCCCTGCATTCTCGGGCATCCCTAAATAAAGGAGGACAAAATCAAAATTGGCCCACGAACAGCGGTAATGCTACATCACCCTTGGATTCTCGGGGATTCCCAAACAAAGGGGGACGACATCAGACTTGGCCCTCAAGTGGGCGGAAATGATACATCACCACTGCGTTCTCGGGGATCCCCAAATAAAGGAGGACAAAATCAGATTTTGGCCCACAAGTGGGCGGAAATGCTACATCACCCCTGCATTCTCGGGGATCCCCAAATAGAGGAGGACAAAATCAGCATTGGCCCACGAGCGGGCGGTAATGCTAGATCACCCTTGCATTCTCGGGGATTCGCAAACAAAGGAGGACAAAATCAGAATTGGCCCACAAGTGGGCGGAAATACTACATCACCCCTGCATTCTCAGCGATTCCCAAACAAAGGGGGACAAAATCAGACTTGGCCCACAAGTGGGCGGAAATGCTACATCACCCATGCGTTCTCGGGGATCCCCAAATAAAGGAGGACAAAATCAGAATTGGCCCACAAGTGCGCGGAAATGCTACATCACCCCTGCATTCTCGGGGATCGCCAAACAACGAGGGACAAAATCAGAATTGGCCCACAAGTGGGCGGAAATGCTACGGCACCCCTACATTCTCGGGGATTTCCAAACAAAGGGGGACAAAATCAAAATTGGCCCACAAGTGGGCGGCAAGGGGAATCAGGAGGGGGGGATAGCAAAGAGATATGAACAGAGATAATTGTGCCGCAAGCACGGGGACTGCATGTGGCACTACACCTATACCACAGGTGCTACACAAAATGCCACCTAAACATCCCTTTTCCTTGTTGGGGACGCAGCGCCAGCGCGCAAACCGGATTGAGCATTGGGAGGCCGCGGTGGCGGCCTCCCTATGCGAGGAATATCGGGCCGAGGTCCAACCCGATGGTAGCATTTTGCTAGTCCCTAAGGACTATAGTCAGCCCACGGACACCAATCCCGACATCAGATCGGAGGCCTTGCGCGTGCTGTGGCGGATGCGTAGTTCACAGATGTCGCGCCGCGACATGGCCTACGTGCTGCCCGACCTGTACAGCACCGTTAGCTGGGCCGACGTGGCCCCCCGGCTGAAGCACCTCAGCCAAGCTGCTAGCCGGCGGGTTTGTATCCTTGAGGGGGAGTATGAAATGCAAGGGGCGTACTGCATTATTGCTGAGCGGCTAGCCCTGCTCTATGAAGTGCGTGCCGTACGCACACCGGAAGCCTTGCAACCGGGCGCGCATCGCAGCACCTGGGTGACCATCGGCGTTGACGGCACCAACCGGTAGAATCGGGCCAACGTGCACTGTGCAGTGGCTGCACCGGGTTGTGGGCCCACACAGCTTGCCAGCTGGTGGCTATTCGAGGGTAGCGAGACGTGGGCCATGGTGTACAGCCTGCAATCGGAGTGTGACTTCGATACTCAGCTCCGCGCTGCTACGGCCCTGCAATTGCCGCATGCGGATGGGGTGGCGCGCAGCCCCCTATTCTTCGTCCGGGCCGATGGCAAGGCCCACATCATGCTGGCCGGCGGGGACGGCTGCACCAAGAAGAGCCCCGGGGCCATGGTGTGCCACTGCTGCGGCGCAAACCGTGAAACGGTTTTGCGCAACCTTTGGGGCCAAGAGGTTGCCCTGGAAGGAATCAAGGGCCATGTACGTGTGACCGGGGTGTTTCGTGACATCCCGGCGGACCGCCGCGTTCCTAATTTCGGTGCGCATGGAGTCATGCGTGTTGCCATTGCGGGGGTCAATGGAGTTGTGCGGAAGCTCGTGACCCATGGAGGAGTATCTAGGAATAGTGCGGCCACCATGGTGCAGGGGGTTCTAAACGGGGCACGGAAAGTGGCCCGCACGGTGCCGCTTGGAAAGTGGGGGGCGGACGAGGCAAATGCCAAAGGACAAGTGCGCATGGAGTTGGGGGCTGCTGCGCACTTTGTGAAGTCCCGGCTGTGGGGCCCAATGTTGCAGCTGGTTGCACCGGTGATAGGCAACCATCAAGTGGGGGGCAGGCCATGGGTTGATGTGTGCACGGAGTGGTGGGAGGCGTTTGCGACCATGGCCGAGGTGGCACTTTCTGAGTGGTGCAGAGCAACGCGCCTTGCTGCAACGCCAACTAACCATGGGGGCAAGGCACCTTGACCTGGGACGGGGGAAGACCTTGTGGACGCACATGTGGGTTGACCACATGTATGCGTATGTTGCACGGTGGGGGACCATTGCAAAGTTTAGTTGCTTTGCATTGGAGGGCAGCCATGTGCGATTGAAACGGCTGCTTAGGAATAGTGGGGGGGGTCAGCTTCCTGAACGATAGGTCGGGCTTGCAGTGTGTGGTGGAGAACCACACACTAGATGATGACCTCCGCAAGGAAGGTTGGGAGGTGGACAGTAGGGCTGTGACCAAGCAAAGGGGTTTCCAAGGGCGGTGCACGACTTGGTCACGTACCCGGCGGGAGAGGAAGGGGAAAGAGAACATGGTGAGGAGGATTGTGGAACGTGCATTGTGACAAAGGACCAAGTAAGTGTTTATGATGGAAGATTTGTGCCCGTGCATGTTATGGCTCACTTAGCGCTCAGTGAGCCATTTGGCGCGCTCAATGAGAGCTAAGTGAGAGCTAAGTGAGCCGGACCAGTGACCACTCGGTGACGGCTCACTCGAGGTGCTCACTCAACTGAGCCGTCGAAAAAAAAGAAACCCCCCCGGTCGAATCCTCTTGGCCTAGGGATAGGTATCCCTTTGGGGACATTCCAAAACCCCAACCCATCCCCGAAAGCCAGAACTTTTCACATTAAACCCCTTGAAAAACACCACTTGGCCCCAAATGAGCCGTTTTGGCCCCAACTTCACATTTCCAAGTGAGCCGCAGGTACATTAGAGCCATCCATGCCACGTGACATCTTGCCATGGGGACCCTGCCAACATTTTAGCCATGACCCGCTCCAACTGCCTAGGTCCCCATAATACCGAATCATTGGGGCCTCATCCCAGTTTTTGGATCGCCCACCAATGGAGGAATCCGAGCCAACAAATTGCCCACTGTCGCGTCCTTCTTGTAAACGCCCTACGGTTGACCGTTTTGTCCCAAAACGTGATCGTGCACCTGAGACCACCCAGGCCTCCGACTTTGACACCCGCCGTTTCTCCCCCTTGTAGCCTACCACCGTCGAAAATACCGCTGGTGCCACCACCGCCCACTCGGTTGGGTTTTGGGCGTTGGCAGCCATTGTCTGCACGGCCGCAACTGATCCCCATAGATCCTTTTTGTCATCCCATGCATTTTCCGCTCCTTTGACATATCTCGAGAAGAACCTGGCGACATTGGGCCTCGCGATCCCCGTGGACACGGCCCACGTGGCCGCTGATAGCCACGTTTTGATGGTGTTGGGGCTTCTGCCCATGGCCAATTCTTCTTGGTGCTGTTCTTCTAGGATCGTCCATTCGGGCTCGTCTGGGGGTGTCGTGTGCCTTGGTCCCCGCTTTCTGAGATTTCATACAAACGTCGACAGGGATGAAGTTTTCCATGCAAGGGCCCAAAGGGTTCTTTTGCTAGGAGGTTCTCCCAACCTTCTCCGCTGGATGATGCCACCAAAGATTGGCGCCGCTGTTTTGTAGGTAGGCCAGGATCTCGGACATCCCCATTTGTCATCCCCCTCCTCGCCATCGGAGCCCGTGCTTTCCTCCGCTTCCCGCTCTTCTCAACTTCTGCTTCCCGATTTCATTGCCTTGTTGTACCTGGGTTGGTGATCCCCTAGCGATATGATGCTTCGGGGGTACAAGCTTGCCGCGGCAATACACGGGGTACTTTTCTCCCAATAATGTCACCTGCCCTCCTTCATCTCCCCCGACCGCTGGCGATCGCAAGAATTTACCATTCCACGGGATGGTGCTGTGTAAAACTAGGTGGCTCGTCCACACCTTGTGACCCTTGTCACACACCCTACACTTTTTTGTCGGGTGGTTGTTCAGGTTGTATGCGTCGCCAGCCTTCGAGACATAGCATTTGTCGTCTTCAAAATGCATACGCCGGAACTAATTTGCCTAGGTCTTCTCCCGGTACTTCTTTCCACCCGTGTAGAGCATCTGGTCCACCGACAGCTTACCCTTTTTCCTAGGCCAAGATCATTGCGACTGTGAGTTCCATTTTCCGTTGCCTTGTCATTCCTCGGGCTTCTGTTGATACTTTGCGGAATAAGACTCTTTTGTGTCCCGCGTTGTGCACCACACCTCGTTGCTCAAGAACTAAATAAGTTTCGTACCCTCATAGCCCCGAGGGTTCTTGAGCAGCTGCTGGGATGTGGCGTTTTAGGGTGTGGTGCGGAACCCCTGGTTAGAGCATAATTTCTAGAACACCTTGCTGGCCTTAATTTTGGGGCAAACCACCAAAAAAATGGATCCGGCATCCTCAAAAAACCCCCATCCCATTTCTTTCCCCAAGGAACCCTCATTGTAGGGGTGGTTTCTAGGGGGGATTTGGCCAAAGTGCTCTTTTGAGTTAGAGCAGAGTTAGAGCACAGTTAGAGCACCTTGCTCTAACTGGTTAGAGCACGAGTTATCGCGCGATAACTGAGTTATGGCGCAGCTATCGCGGGTAGTTATCGCGCACCCCTCCCACATCCCTCACTAGGACAAACAAGGCAAAACACTTGGCACACAGCATTTGTGGTCTTTCTTCACACAAACTCCTCAATGTCTGAGGCCTTGGCTGCCTCCAAACCCACTTGCTCCAGGGCGGTCATGGACATGCAAGGGTGCATGTGGCGGAGGGACATACTTGGCCTCACCAAGGACCAAACCTTGAAACAATGTTCGAGCCTCCTCTTGTAACGCCCACGCCTATACTCTGTGGGGATGTAGGAAAACTGAAAAATATTCCTCCACTTCTCAGCAAAAAAAGTGGAATGTGCCAAGCACCAATTGGACCCACCTGGTAGGGGACCAACCTGGGTCTCCCCAAGTTTTCGAAAACTTTGTGGTTAACGCACAGTGGCGTTCCGCTTGGGTTAGAGCGTACATGTCCCTCACGCTCCGAAGCTCATACAAACCCTCAATGCATTTCACCATGACATGCACAACAACCCATAATGGAGGTCATCACGGAGGGGACATGCTCTTTGGGGCAATCCACAAATTGCCTTTGGAAGGGGGGGGGGATGAGGAACACTTTGGTGCTCGTAGGATCAAAATCTTTTTCCTCGGGCCTTGAGGCCGAGGGGAGACGTTCCCTCACAGGAATGCCTGAGGTCTCATCCTTGAGGGCTTGTTTGAAGGCCTGCTAATGTCCAAGAGCTTGGGCTTTACTAGGGGTACCAGGGGGGAGGGCCTGAAGGATGGTTTGTGTGCGCTTTGTAATGCCATTAAGGATGCGGCATGCTGCATGTTGGTAGTCCCCAGGCCGTCTGTTGGGGGTCACACATCTCAAAAATGCCCCCCATCTTGAGGTGGACTCCACCCCCATTTGCTCAAATATACCATTGGGGTCTTTGCACAACCAACACTTAGAGTTAGCCCCACCCATTGCTTGTATCCCTTTCCCATCCCAAGTCAAAATAACAATGCAAGTCAAAAATTGGTTTTGAAATAGGACAATGTCCTCCTCCACATCCTGCACCTCTTGATTGAGGTTGGCGGAGACATCAAGGCTTCTGAAAAAAGCCTGTTCATCCCCGCCATCCTTGCAAAACCATGAGGCCCATAGCTTCACCTTCGGAGCATACTTTGGCCACCCCCATACATTGACCCATACATCCGCACGGGTAGAGGATGCCTTCCACAAGGAAGTCGCATCCACTGAAATGACGACAATGGCAACACTGCGAAGGGAGGGTTTCCCAAGAACTCGGGGCACAAAAATTGCATTATTCACAATTGACTGCGAAGGCACATGGGCGGCTACCCTATTGCGGCCTGTGGTGGACCTTATAATAGTTGATTGGGGAAGGTAGGGCATGATCCGTTGCCAAACGGTCCTTAGGTCCTGTTGGGTACAACAGCGAGGCATTGGCAAAAGGGCCCGCTGGGAAGGATGCATGCTGCATGCCATGCGTAGCATGCTTAGGGCCTCATGCTCCTGAGCTGCGAATGCAAGATGGCCACCAAGTGGGGCAGAGAGGGCTGTGCAAGACCCACCACTCAAACAAACTTCTCCCTTGGTGTTGGTACCACACACGATGTTGGGATGCCCCAAGAGAACTCGATCAAAACTGTGAACAGCCTTCAACCGCTGCTGCCGGGCATTGGGACATTGCAACTCGTTGTCTCGCCGCAGGTTAGCTGAATTCGGAGCCCTTAGGGCCTCATTAACAGCAATATCCATAACAATAAGAGGTCCTTCATTGGAAATGAGGGATGGTTTTCACGGAGGGGCCCGAAAAACACGCGAGATAACCCACGCCACAACTCGCGCGATAACTAGGTTATCGCGCGATAACCCCCGCGAAAAGCCCCCGCGATAACTCAGTTAGAGCGCGATAATCTCCTCCCTTGAAAGAGCCCACACACACAATCAGCGCCATGGGCGCCCCATCACACAAATGGGCGTGAAGGCCCATGGTCTCAGTCGCTTGGGGGCGTACAATTTGGAGGCTACACCATGTGAACCATGGTGGTGCAGTCCGATTGCAATACTCATGGAACCCCACAACCAAGGGAGGGAGGACAGGCTTCAAGGTAGTAGCAGCCACCCTGATTGACCTAAAATTAGAGGGGTTGGGGTTTCCGCTTCCCACAAGGCCCAAGTGCCACATGTCCACTTGGGCCCCATATCTCTGGCCCCCCCTGAAAATGCCCTTAGGCAACCCTCTCAGCAAACCCACGAGTTATCGACTCCCACTCCTGCCGCTACCTTGCCTCTGCACCCCTGCCTGCTGGGCGGTGAAGGTGGCACTGAGGGTGGAGGTGAGGCTGCGCACCTGCGCCTCAGCCAGCCCCAGGCGCTGCTGGAGGTCATCCCTCGTCCTCCGCAACACCTCCACCTCGACCGTCACCTTTGCTGCGTCCGGCTCGGCCTTCTGCCCCCCCTCATTGGGATCCTTTAGGTCCCCCCTCACCGCCTCCTCCTTCCCCCTCTTGTTGGGCATTTCGAGGGCACGTTCCAGGGCACGCTGAGTGTTGCCCTGGTCCTTCTGTACCCTCCACAAGGCCAACCTGCTGACCGCCGCCCTCCCCGTGGCCAATATGGCCTCCACCCCCGTGACGGCCGCTTGCTGCACTCAAGTGTTGCAAGCGTCCGTCACGTGGGTGGCCACGGTGGCGGCCAAGGCCCGCACATCAGGAGCGGGCTGGGGGGGGGGGGGGCTGGGCCGCCACCTTGGCCACCTTCGATGGCTTGGGGAGGCTTGGGGGCTTCACCCTTAGCCTTGGGGTGGGGGGGTGACTCTCCTCCGCCTCCACCACCACCACTTCATGCCCCCACTTTATGGGCCTTCCCCCTTGGGGCGCATAGTCCTGGGCACCCAAAGCGGTTGCATCACACACACTTTGGAGGGGGTTGTACCCCCCCACCCGGTGTACGTCCGACTCCCTGCCCAGCTTGTCCCACACCTCCCGCCAAGTCTATTCCCCCGTTGCTTCATCAACGAAGCAGAGTCTGAGAAGGAAATAGCTTTTTCGCTAGGGGGGGGGGGGTCGCTAATCCCAAACAAACACAAAAACGCAGCAATTGTGTCCCCCTCAAGCAAATTTGGCCAAGTGGTCAAAGCCCCCCCCCCCCAACCCACACATAGGAGGGGAGGGTGAGGTTGGTCTTCCTCTCCACCCCCCGCTCCTTTTCCATGATGCACTAACCCTAACCCTAACCATGGTTACCTGCCGGTACCATCCAGTCCCCGCCTGCCGGCAGGCCTCGTCTGCCGGCTCCCCCCACCATCCAAGCTGCCCCCTCGGCCAGCTTCTTGATCTCGCCCCCCCTCCAGCTCCGCACGGGCCGCCACCGGCTTGTCGACCCGTGCTCTAGCTGCTTCTGCTACTCTTGCTGCAGTGGCCTCGCCCACCTCCTTGGTGAATAGACGCGGTAGCTGCACGATTAATTGTCGTCTGCAAAGGACGAAAAAAAACAAAAAAAAAACACGCGATAAGTCCCGAGATAACTCGCACGATAACTCAGGTAGAGAGTGATAACCCCCCCGCGACAACCCCCGCGATAACGAGTTAGAACACGACAACCTAGCGCAATAACTAGTTAGAGCACCCAGTTAGAGCGCAATGACTACCGCGATAACTAGTTAGAGCAGAGGTTAGAGCGGGGTTTAGTGTGCAGTATTCACACGTGGTGACATGGGCACATGCATTTGCCCGCCTCCTTCTCGGGGTCGTTCAGCACTAGGTTCATCGTCCGCAGCCACACAAAGTCCGTGAGGGCTGCATACTCCTAGACTTGCCTGCACTCCACCACCTGGGCCACCCCGTCGAGCTCCGGAGGAACCCTCGCCATCCCTCCATACATTCCCTTCCTCACCACCAAAACGGTGCCCGCCGGCACCTTAATCCCAACATGCTCTTGCAAGCTAGGTCACTGTAGTGCCTCCCCATGGCACACCTCAGCCAAAGGGCACCGGTCAAGGTGTCTTGCCACCCTCCCCACCTCCTCGTTGGTGAGGGGAGCAACCACCTCCCCCCACCCCCCCACCCCCTCAACAAAAAATGCATGGTGGTTGTTCCCAGCGGGAGCAAGCATTGAGCACATTGCTCAATGCGGACCCCATTGGGGTCCTCCCGCCCCCTCCTCCCCCTCCGCCCCTTCAGCTCCTCCCCCTCCTCCCTTGGTACCTGTATGAAAAGTAGTATTGTTCATAATTCATATTTCATATATGAACGCTTCATATATGAACCATGAATTATGAATAGCTTTTATGAACGCTTCTTTGTCCACATATTTTGTTATGTCTTACCCTCCCCCCGTCTTCACGGAGCTGAACATGATGCTTGTTCGGCTCAGTGGTGCCACCAGTCTTCGGGACGGCAAGTGTTCCGACGTGTTGGCCCAATGGATATCATCGTCCCCCCTCATCCGGGCCCGTTTTACGGAGGCAATGGACCACGCTCCCCTCCCGGCGGTCCACCAAAACAAGGTGCAGGCCATCCGTACGTATGCGGAGGCCCTCTTTCCCGCACCCTATGTGATAGGGCTCCTTATGGAGTTGGGTGCCACACGCTCCGGCTTCCGGGTGTTGTCTGAGTAGATCACCCGCCAGGGCGACGCGTACACCGCCCGCACGGGACTGCCCTTCCCACGGCCCATCCCCACACGGGACCAATTTGACGCAACGTGGAAGTCATTGACCGTTCCGCTTGTGTTGTCCCCCCCGGTGGATTGTGCCGACCCCCCATCATCGGGTCGCTGCTGGCCCCTGCGCTCGTGGGTACGATACGTGCAATCCCGGACGGCACTGTGCCAGTCTATTGACTGGACCCGCCCCCTCACCTTTGTGGTGCAGGGTGACGGGTATCCTTGCGCTGGTGGCAGTTGGTCGCAGCTATCGGTGGGGCTATTGAACCATGGGCTAAAGGCGAGTACACCCGCCTTCCTATGGGTCATCGGCATGGCCGTCACGGGGGACAAGGATATGGTTGCCCTGGGCCAAATGTTGGCTCAGGTGCTACAGGTTTGTAGTTTGCATTTTCGTGTTCATAAGTTGTTCATAATTCGCGCGTTCATAATTCGAGAACTGCCGTCATAAAACGCCGTGCTGCAGTTTTATGAATTATGAGCGCGTTTTATGAACACGAATTATGAACACCTTTTATGAACACAGGCCCTGCAGTCCATCATTGACTGCAAAAAATTTTACTGGTGCAACAACTGAGTGCCGGCAGAGGTCCTCCTTGGTGAGGACCAGCCGTGGCTCGGGCGGCTACTGGGCATTAGCGTGGCTCCCCAAGTGGGGAGCATTTTCAACGAGGCCGTGCGTGACAACACGGCCTAGCAATGGAATGGCGTCGCTGCTTGGAGAACAATGCGGTCTGATGCGAACAATCATCGTCGCCATCTGATGACCCGCAAAAGTTTGGATGCAGCAGGATGCACCGGCGAGCCGCTGCTCGTCATAGCCAGAACCCGGGTATTTTTGTGCATTTTGCACTGTTGCATGGCCTTCGGGAGGCTCTTCGTGGCCTTCCTGGAGACCCAGGCGGGAAATCATCCCCTTGAGGTTGCGGGGGAGGTGCAGAAGATTTTGTACCGCAACCGGTGTGGCGTTCGTTTGGGGGCGCACAACGCACCGGACGGTGAGGAGGCCCACAACCAGTTCTGGGCCTGGGAGCAGATTGGGCCGCTGCTTGCATACGTCGAGGAGGACCCCACGTGGCAAGCGGTTGTGGGGCTGCAAACATTGCTGCGCACTTTGTACTCGCCGATTCCGGTTGTGCTGAGCCCTTCATGCCGACCTGTTGCTGCTGCGTTTCGGTAACATCGCTGCGGGGAGTAGGGGTCACACTATTTGTTGTTCCTCGAACAGGACTGTGATGCCATGCTCGAGAGTGCGGATGCATGTGGGGTGGGATTGGCTGCTGTGTCACGGGACGTTGTGGAGAGAGTAAATTACATTTTGAAGAAGGGATACAATGGGCATAGTGCTAGGGGTGGGGGTGCGGGTAAGAGTGCAGAGGAACGGGAAGCAATGGCAGTCCAGCGGGTTTGGGAATGGTGGTTTCTACCCTTTGACCTGCCGTTGCTGCACTACAACACCCCACACACCGCGGCGTGCACCGCGGCTTCACTTCTTAAGCACTACTCCCCACGCACCCCCCACCCACGCGCCCTCTCCGACCCAGCTCTCTTATTCTGCACCAATCCATGGACGCCGCCGAGATGAGAAAGCTGCTGGAGAAGAGCCATAGGGCGACGCTGGCCCTGGTGGTATGCTGTCTGTCGCGTTCATATTGCGTTCATAATTCGGCGTTCATAAAACCGAAACTGCCGTCATAAATGAATTATGAACCGATTTATCAACTTATGAATTATGAACAGTTTTTATGAACGAATTATGAGCCGTGTCCCCCATGTCCACAGGAGAAGCGACTGGCAGCCCATGCTGCAGCTCCTCCGCCTCCTCCGCATCCTCAAGCTCAACTTCCACCTCAACCTCCACCTCAAGCTCCTCCGCCTCCTCAAGCCCAGCCCCCACCCCACAGCGCTCAACCCGCCTCCGCCTGCCGACCCGCCGCCAACTCCTCGAGTGAGGAGTCGACAGACTCCTCAGCACGCGAGAGGAAGAGGAGGAAGAAGGAGAAGAAGAAGGAGGAGAAGAATAGGAAGAAGGAGAAGAAGAGGGAGGAGACGAAGAAGAAGGAGGAGGCAGCGGGGGGGTAGGTGAAAGAGGGGAGGCCGCGGAGGACATCGAGGAGGTGAAGGCCCAGGGGACGTGGCAGTGGAGGGGGAGGGGGCAGGGGGGGGGGAGGGGGTTTTGGTTGCGACCCCCTGGTTGAGGGGGGAGGCAGGCCATGCCTGGGGCCTCGCCCAGGCCACCCAGCGGCTAGTGCTGACCCTCCCCTGGCCGGGGGGGCGCTTGATGCGGAGGTCTCATTGGGAGCTGTGGTTCCTCCACCGGGAGGAACGGGGGTGGGTGAAGCTGCAGCGCACCGGGCGCAAGTTGGAGTGCATCCCCCGGTAGGAATCCATTTTGGGGGGGGTGTATGACCCGGGGCAGGAGGCCTCGTAAGAGGGGGCCGTGGGGGGCCTCACCATCACCCGCCCCGCCAAGCCCCTTGCCCGGGCAGCCCCGGCCACCAGCAGCACCACACGCCCCACCGGCGCCGCCCCGGGCGCCCCTCCCAGTGCAGCGGCGAACGTGCGGACCGCCTTGACCACCATGGGCACCATCGGACTAGAGCCGGATTTCGAGATATTTGCGTTCATAATTCGTTTATAATTCGTTCATAATTCCGTGTTCATAATTCATAATTGCTGCACTACCCGTTCATGAACCATGAACGCGATTTATGATCGCGTTTTAGGAACGCATTTATGAATGGCACTGTCACAGGTCGTGGACGTGGAAGTGAACCCGGCGGACGTCGCGAGGGTCCGCATCCGGTACAAGTTGGGCAACGCCAAGTTCAGCATCGCGCTGTCCGCCCTGTACCAGCTGCTGCTGCTCAACCCCCAGCGGGGGTGTGCCATCCTGTCCGGGCTGCGGGAGTGGGAGCGCTCCCGCCGCCTGACAGACTCGTGGGCGGCCAACACCCCCTGCTGGGCGGCCCTCGGGGAGTTGGGGTGGGAGGGGTGTTCGGACGAGGACATCCTGATGTCCAGCTGTGGGAAGAACCCCCCCACCCCGGCCAGCCCCCGCAGTGCCTGACCAGCAAAGCCCGCCCCCGCCGAGAAACCCAAACCCCCTGCCGTGGCCCCCCCCAAACCCCCGCAAAGCAAGAGGCGCCCACCGGCGCGCAAGTCCTTCGAATCCGGCAGCAGCTCGTCGTCGGACCAGGCACTCCCCCGTCCCCATGGGAAGGGGAAGGGGAAGCAGGCGCACCAAAAGCGGCGCGAGGAGCCCCCCTCTTTGGAGGGGGATGAGTCACCTGACTACCTGCTTGGTGAGCAGGTGTATGTGCCCTACAACGATGGTGTCTACCCGGGGGTTGTAACCTCGGTTGTGGCAGGGGGGGGGGGGGAGGTGTGGGTGGAATACCCAGGGGAAAAGGAGATGTTTCGGGTTGAGAGGCATTTGTTGTATGCCTCTCATGCTGCAGCAGTGACCCATTGGGAGAACCAAAAGGGTGACAGGGCCGCCAAGGCCAAGGCCAAGGCCAAAAAGAAGTCTAACCCCAAACCGAGCGCTCACCCGCCGGCTGAGCCGGCCCCCAAGCCAGCCAAACCTGAACCCAAGCCTGAGGCTAAGCAGGCCCCTCAGCCCAAGCCCAAAGCTGCCCCTCAGGCCGCCCCCATGGAGGTGGATGCCCCAGCGCACCCCTCGGCCGAACCCACAGCCAAACCACCAGCCCGAACCCATGCCCTGGCCCCAGATGGAGGTGAAACCTAGGCCACGGCCCCGCTTTGGGAGGACCCAACAGGCCCCAGCCCTGAGGTGTAGGGCGGCATGAACCTGCAAGGACAAGCAAGCACAAGCAAGTACAAGAAAGATTGAAGCCTGAGCGATTGTGTGCCTGTGCTGTTGTTCATAAATGCGTTCATAAAACGCGTTCATAGAACGCTATGCGCGTTCATAAAACGAGAACTGAATTATGAACTGAATTATAAACAGAATTATGAACAGGGGAGGAGGTTTTCATACTTTTCAAAAACGGGCAAAAATGGCAATTTTTCCAAAAAACCCCCGGCGGAAAAAAAAAACTCACCCCAAGGGTGGTGACCCAACCCCCCCAATTTTGAACGAACATAGCCCGTGGGTACCCTAGCATGAGCAAAATCCGTTCATATTTCATAAAACGATTTATGATGAACAAAACTACCTTTCATACAGGCGCCAAGGGCTGGCATGGCACAGAAAGCCCCTCTTTGTGTGTTGTGCACAAACCTGCTAGCTCGCAGCCGCAGCACTTGCCAACAACCTTCCCCGTACACCTAACCGCCCCCTAACATGGTGTTGTCTTGGCACCCCGGCCACCAAGCGCCCACACCTGAGGCCGCTTAATGGCCTTGGTGACATGCAGGTTGGGGAACCACATGTTAGGGCCTTGGGTTAGCTCAATTGCAAAAAATGCCATGAGGCAAGGATCGGACACACCGGTGGGTGTGGCCTTTGGATTGCCCGACCCCCAGTGGACATCAAGGGCACGAAAAAAAAGGCAGACCCCCTCTTGAATGGCACAGCCCTCTCCACCCAAGGGTCAAGGAACCCCGAACTGCTGAAGGGAACAAAAAGAAAATGCGACCCATCCTCGGCCTCATGATTATGCGTAAGAATAATCAAACAATTAACAATCAATGTGCCTTGCGGCACAGTGCCACGGGGCGCATCGCCATGCAGGTGCTGCGGGGTGTGGTCATAGCACGAAATTTTTGCCCTGTCGAGAATGGTGCAGCTCCTCCCCCCCCCACCCCCACCACACTCTTCTTCGCAGTCTCAAGCGCAAGATCTGCCATCCTTTTGAGGACCCGCAGATCGTGGAGCTTGTGGGGGTTGTGCTTGTGGTGGTTGCGGCCCCCATAGTGGCTGTAGACTCTGCGGCCGCCCCCTAAATCTTGGGGTCTGCCCACAATGGGGGGGTTCTCATTGAAAATGGGTGCTTCTTTGAGAGAGGCACCCTCCCAAGATCTTCCAAAAGACTCTCGAGCTGCACATGACTCAAAAAATTGTGCTCAAGCAAGTGCTTCACCACCAACCTATCCCCGGTGGTGACCACAAGATCCATTGGATCCCTATTAAAAGCCCCAATGGGCTCTGCCTCAACCACTTCCTTGTCCTCCCCAATAAGGAGAGGTGTTGCCCCAAAAAGAAAAAGAATCACTCCCTTGCCCAAAACAATGTTGGGAGTGGTGACCCCATACCACTCACACTCCCACTCCCATGTGGGGCAAAGAGAGTGCATGAGGAGTTTAGTTTCGGGGTCCTCAGTGCAGACCCGGCGGGTGTTGTGGGTAAGGGGTTGGGGAAACCAACCATCCGTCTTCCCCTTCCCCTTACCAGGTCTGATCCTTACCTTCTGAACACTAATCATGAGGGGGTGGTGGGGCTTAGCGCCCCCCCCCCCACCCCCACTTCCTCCACCTCCTCCGCTTCCTCCTCCACATCCTCCTCTTCCTCCTGACCCACATAGAGGGTCGTCTTCGTCCCCGCACCCCTCTCGGCATGGGCCGTGACAAACTCCACCACCGTCGCCACATCCTCCATATGAAGCTGGATCAAAAATCCACCAACCCCTGGATTTACCTCTAGCAACTCGAAGATGTAGTTGCTGACAACCAGGGGGTCCTTGTCGTCCGCCATGAAGGGGGAATGATGGATCATGAGTCCAAAGTCCACACGCTTCTCAAAAGGACTCGCCACACGGTGCCGCACTTGGGTGTCACCCATGGTAAACCCCTTAGGTCCGCCATGGCGACGAACCTCAAAGAGCTTTGACTGCTGCTCGCACCAAGCATGGGCAGCAGCAAGGGTCATAGTAAATAATTTGAGAGCTAAGGCGAAGATGGGAAACATGGAACAAGAGCAAACGAAGCGAGATAACCCCCGCTATAACTCGCGCGATAACTAGTTTTCGCGCGACAACTAGCAGGATAACTAGTGCTCTAACCCCGTTCTAACTAGTTGGAGCACAAAAAGAGCAAATCGCAAAAAGTGCAAAACGGGCAATACCGAGGAAACGAGACATAGAAGGCACAGTGTTGCATCATAGTGCACCCATGTAACACGTAAAAATCCGGGTTCCAGCCATATTGACAACCCCCAAAATTGGGGGGGTTCCGCACCACGCCCTAGAACAGCGCATCCCGGCACTAATGCAGCTCCTAATTTCTCCATCCACTTGGGCACTCCCTCTTCTGAGAGCACTGGTTATGCTGCCTGTTCGGACAATTTCGGCCGCACCTTTTCTTTTCCTTGCTCGGCTTGGCGTCCACCTCCTTGATTCTCCAGCTAAGGTCTTCTACCATTAGTTCTCGTTCATTGTCCCCTTCAAGAGATTTGGCACTGCGCATGAGCTTCAAGGGTTGTGTCCGTGTACAGTGCATAGACTCGCAAGACGTCTTGACCACTGAACCCTAGGCCCTGCACCATGGTCGGGAGCATGTTCCTCACACTGAACTTCTCAACCCCGGTTTTCGCCATCCTAAGGCCCACATTTGCTACTATTTTGGCGAGCAGGAGACCATCCAAATCTGGTAAGAACAGCTCCCAAAGCTATAGCGACAAAGTTTGACACTTTCTAAGTTAGACCGTGATACAAGCTAATCAACATCACGTCTCTTCGTGGTGGACCTCAGGCATCCAAGGCAGCCCTGAATTCCACACACCTCAAATATCGATTTTCTGATGCGCCGCCTCGTACGGCAAGTTCCCTTCAACAAATTGGAGTCATCGCCGGTGAAGCCGCTAGCCTGTGGCAGTTGTCACAGCCACTCATGCTTGTCCACACCCGCCTTTTGAATTTCACTGAGTACCTCCACCGGTGCCTTGCCTACCCGAGCGACATGTTTACTATTGAGGAAGGTGTGCAACTCTTACGTGCACACACATTGACTAAACGTCGGGGCTGCCACATTTCCTATGATACCACCAACAAGGGGAGGGGCGGGGAGTGATTACCCAGATATTCAAATTTTCTAAGATCCAAAATGAACAAAGGAATGGGAAATCTCGCGATTCCCGTGAATCCATGAGCGGCACGATGGGCGGCAATACCTCTTTGCGATGGAGATTCTTGTAAACATCCCATAATGGTGGAACCGATGGTGTATTACTGTGTGAAGCACCACACAATAGGCAAGCGATGCACATTGAGGTCATACACTTGTTCTTGTGAATCTTTCAGAGCCCACGTGCCACGCCGAAAAAATTACACACATCGGCCGAAACCAACACACGTGTATGTGTGTGTCTATGTGTTAGGTGCCCTCGTTCCTCTGATCCATCCATAGCTAACACAACTTGCTCCACCATAGCTGTTTGTATGGGAATTGGGTACTATGCCTTGCGCATAGTGTGCTACCGCAGCGTTGCCCATTGTTGGGTGCGTCGCTAGAAGGTGTGCGCAAGAACCCCCCCCTTCTAGCGCCCTTTTTGCATGATTACCCAAGCCACACCACCTTGTGTGGTTGGAAAGTGGTTTGGGGCCAATCACCACATGTTTACGCCCCTTTTGGTGGCTGATTTTCACTTTTGTCCGAAACGATCCGTTTTGCCGGATTTTCTACACCCCCCCCATTCGCTGGAAGGGGAGTTCTAGCACCCTTTCTGCACCCTTTCTGCACCCTTTCTGCACCCATTCTGCACCCTTTGTGCGCCCTTTGTGCACCCCCCTTACTGCGCTAGAACCCCCTTTCTGAACCCTTTCTGCACACCCTTTGTGCGCTAGAACCCCCTTTCTGCACCCTTTCTGCGGGGGATTTTCTGCGCCAAGGATTTTTGCAAGAAGGGCACCAAATGCATCCACCGGGTTCAAATTTGGTTTCTCAAGCGTACAAGCAGTGCCTTTTTCTTCGGTCCTTTGTGGCCTCGCCATGGGCAAGCCTTTGCCGGGCCGCTCGGTGTCGTAACCCCACGGCAAGGGTCTCCATGTTCAATACATGGGTGAGACCACGTCGTGAAACGCGTGGGCGGCGGAGGCACCACCCACACATGCTGTTTTTGACAGCAAGTTTGAAAGGCTTATGCCTGTGTTCCGCAGGTATACTGCTGAACACATAAAGGTTACGATACTTTTGGAGCACCGCTCCACAATGGGCCACTGTCCAGTGGACCCATGGGGTTGACTCCCAACCCAATTGGAGCCATGCCTCACCGATTTTACGAAAGTGCGTCTTGCCCTCTTGTACCTAACCATTGGTCAATGGTGTCTTTTGCCTCCACAAGGTATATAGGCTACGCATATTGCGCAGCAACACTTCAATAAGTGTCCACAAGAGGACACCACCAAACATGGTGTTAGGAAATTGGTTCCTGAGACCATGTAGAATTCGAACATGGTACTTGGGGTCTGTCAAGAACAACATAGAGGTGCCGATATTAAATTGCCCTACCTTAGTGGTCTTTTGGAAAAGCCTGTCATCGGGAGGCACATCTTTTACATCTGCCAAAAGGGTAGACCATACATCGGCAAACTCACTAGCAATTCGCCGCACTCCAACAACACCGACTGTTAACGTGGTAATAGTTTCTGTTAGGCGCTTCTTGAAAGCATTGGTTACCCTACAACCTGCGTGTGCATAGTCTCCAATGCGAATACACACACTGCGAAGAAATGCCCCCCATTGAATTTTGTTTACCGTGCCCTCTATCGGCACCGAGCCCCTAGCATCGGGGCAGCCCCACCAACACTTCCTGCCCCCCGTTCGTCACCATCATTACTTTCCCATCCCCTGTCACTTTACATTGAAACTTTTTGGTTTCGTTTTTGACACGGAATGTACAACTTTCCTGTAGATGGAGGATTTGGGCATTTGGGCCCGCATTCTCATCTAAAGCCTGCAGCCATGCGGCGTCATCAGGCCCATCCATGCACACCCACATCACCCATTTGTGGATGTCCCCCGCAGTAGAAAACCCCGAGGCCTAGCCGTTTACAAAAACAGCGACCTTAGTGACCGATGTGTGCCACAATGACGTTGCATCGGGGCATATTAAAATCCAAATCTTCTCAGTATCCACTTCAAGCTCCCCTAGGGTCTCGGCTATCTTCAACTGCGTAAAAACCAGGTCTTCTAGTGTTGCTGTCGCTGCGCACCGCCACTCGATCATGTTGGGGCCATTGATAGCCTAGGTTGTGGTGGAGCGCGGTGTTAACCTTGTGCGCGCTTCGGCAACATCGCGGCGCGTACGTTCGCGCGGGAGGGCCAACATCTGCCGTATTGATAACTTCAATCTCCTACCGGTGGCCCATAGTCCGATTGCGCGCACTACACGAGGCTCCTCATCGTCGTCATGCCCGGCGAAACGGATGTACAAGCCTCCACCACCCTCAACGACAACTGCCTCCGGATCCAGTAAAAGTTCCTGCATGATGGTGTGTATGTGGTGCCGCCGCTCTGCTCGGGCCTTCCCCTTGATGGCCGTGTATGGCTTAAGCTGTGGGATGCTATCCACAAGTGCGGCAACCGCATTTCCCATGGTTTCTGTGACAAACGGGAAAGGTGTGACCGCTGGAACCCCTGCTGGAACCCCATGGTGGAACCCCTTTCTGCGTTGGAACCCTTTGCTGGAACCCTTTGCTCGAACCCCTTCCAACGCTGGATGGTGGTGCCCGAGGGGATCGCCACCTTGGTGTTGGGTTGGGCGGCGAGATCGGTGCAGCCCAACCCATCGGGGCCAGCATAGCCCCAAGTGCCCACGGCAGCCCGGGCAGCCGGCAGCCCGGGCAGCCGGCAGCCCGGGCAGCCTTGGCCCAGTCGACCAAGGGGGCCAACAAAGGCATCTGGGCTGAAATGCAAGGGAACAAAGGTGAAACAAAGGTGCTGGAACCCTTGCTGGAACCCCTTGCTGGAACCCCTTTGTGCGCTGGAAACCTCTGCTGGAACCTTGCTGGAAGCCGCATTCTGCGCTGGAACCCCTGCTGGAACCCCTGCTGGAACCCCC
Source organism: Eutreptiella sp. 'Long Island Sound 2002' (assembly GCA_964036045.1). Lineage (NCBI taxonomy): Eukaryota > Euglenozoa > Euglenophyceae > Eutreptiales > Eutreptiaceae > Eutreptiella > Eutreptiella sp. 'Long Island Sound 2002'. Next base: position 114,046,059 of record OZ038379.1, read on the forward strand.
CTTTCTGCGCTCGAACCCCTGTTGGAACCCACCTTTGTGCGCTTTTGGTCAGTTTTGGAAATTCAACATAGCGTGTGGCCCTTCACAACCTAGGCTTGCTTTGGACTTAGGACACTTATAGGAACTCCTACAGTGACTCTTAGGCATTGTAAACACGTGCACATCGTGGTTCTAGTGGTACCCAAAAGGGGGGGCGGTTTCTGCGCCCACCTTCTAGCGACACACCCCATGGCGTCTAGAACCAAACACCGTGCACCCATCGGTGGACTCAGTGATTTGGTCTGGAGACTTTTGCCTAGAACCAGCCAACATTCATTTCTCCGCCCTCGTCACATTGCATTTCTTACACTTTGTATTTGGAACAATACAACAACAGATATTTAGGCAGCTTTCGAATTGCAATTAAGACACCCCGGTGCTCAGCAAAAACCTTTGCCATATTTCATCACATCCAACTCAGTACGGAAATACCCCATGCAAGTCGAAAGGTTTGGTAGGTTGGCTGAACATTGCGCATCATGTAATGCTACACAAACCCAACAATGGACGCGCCCCCCGAATCATTGAGCCACTACAAGCACTACCCCACCAAATCAAGGAATCCCGGACAAAAAGTCTAAGTGTGAAGAGATTATGCGGATGGCCCGAGGGACCCTGCGGGATGATAAAAATGCGATCTCTTCACACTTCCCTAGTGTTAGGGGTGGTTTTCCGGGCCAAATCGTGACGCATGGCAATCTCAGCACCGTGCTCTGTCCGAATCCCTCTCAAATGAAACATGCTCACAGCATGCAACAATGCAGGACATAATGTAATGTCGATTTCTTCGATTTAGTGCACATAAATGATCATCCAATGTCTTTCAACCATTGCAATCACATGCATAGTTCAATTTAATTGCCCCCCACAAATGTGTCATTAGGGTTAGGGTTAGGGTTAGGGTGTGCTAAATTTGCTTTCTCTGCCAAAGGGCCCACCTTTATCATAGAGTTCTCCCTTGCACCAAACAAAAGAGTAGGAAAGCATCATTTAGGGCTAGGGTCGGGTCCTCCGCAACACCACATTGGCTCTACTTAGGGTTAAGCTCAATCCTCCTCACCCAAGCTCGTCCCAGAGCTTGCCAGCAGTAATGCAACAATTTACATTGTTGCGCACCAACAAGGTGTTCACGCCGTGAAGCATAGCAACTTTCTGATTCACGCTATGCTTCGACCGTACACGGATGCGGTTATGGTTAGTGCGTTGGGATTCCATTGGTTGCTCATCAGCATACCCGCAAAACCAAGCAAAGTGGACACCATCTTCCAATGACTTTGGTGCGCAACCAACCCTCAAACGAAGGCAATCGTATGACATGCACCATGTTCAATTTCGGCGCCTTGTTGGCCTCCCCCACTTGCAACTTCAAGAAATCGAAAGGCAACTTGAATTTTCATCGGTTCCCTTTGTGCAGCCAACACGCGCGAACTGTCCAAGAAGTTATCACCCCAATGATTAAGAAAGGAGCGTAACCCACAATCCAAAGGTGTGTCGTTTGACCGTGCTTTCCCTACAAAAAAATAGTTCTTCTTCAACCCACCCCTGGCGGCTGCCAAGCGCAAGAATTTGCTTCGCCAATCCACCTCTTTGGCCTCTTCCAAATCCTCCAACAAAGCGGCCTCCGGCCGGGCCATTTGCCACTCCTCAAGTTGAGATAGCAAGGCCCTCAACTCTCGTGCCATGGGTGGTTCCTTAGATTCCGTTTTGGAAGAGGGTCTGGCAAAAAATAATGCCTTGGGGGCAATGGCCTTGTGAGGGGTGGAAAAAGAAGAATCAGAAGGTGTGGCAATTTTCTTTTCAGAAGGTTCATTTGGGGAAGGGGAAGGCTCCAAAGGGCGCTTGGAGGACAATTGGGTGTCCCAAACCTCGGAGTTTTTACCCTTTGGAGTGGTAGGCACCCTTTGCGGCAACTCCAAATCACACTGCATGCAAGTCACAAGCAACTTGGCAACTTTCTTGGCTGTGGCCATGGCAACACCATCCTTGAAATCAATGTTCCTTTCCCTAGGAGTCAACTCATGGCACTCCTGCCAAGTAAACCCTTTGAGGTGAGCCACACACCAACCCGCGGTGGTCTTGAAGGTTGGCTTCTCACCACCTGCAAACAAAAGGGACATAACAAATTGGAACTCCAAGGTGTGGCAATGACCAAATCGGAAATGCACAAGCAAGCATCTACCAAAACTGTTCGCAATGCCTTGGACAATCGTGATTCGGATTGAACAACAAAGACAACCCTCACAAACCACAACCATAATTTCATCATTTATGCCGAAACCACAACTTAACCTTGCTAGATTTGAACACATGGTAAGCACAACCCTTACCTTCGGACATATTGGTGAACTCGGCCACAGCCAGAAAAGCAACGAATCCAACTGCAAAGCACAACAAAGGCTCGGCATGAAAAGGGAATGGGTGTGTTCCCAGGTGTTCCTGGGTGGGTTGAACACCCCCCCCCCCTCCCCAACCCCTTGGCTGGCCACGGCTAGCCAAAAATGGCTGGGGGGGGAGATTTGGCCAAAATCAAGGAAAATAAACAAGAAACGGCCACACTTGCGGTCCCTAGGGGTGCAAGCCATCCCCTTTTGACTTGTGGCCATGTATGCTGCATGAGTTGGGGCAACTAGGTTGTCTGGCCTCTTTTGAAGTGCGAAATGACCCCCCTCCCTCCCATGCTCAATATCACGTGCAGATGAGGACACAAATGTGGCATAGACATAATGCAAAGACAATCATCAATGTCTCACATCGCATTGTTGTGAAGAGGAGCCCCAAACAACGGGCTACCATGAGAAAGTGAGCAAAGGACTCCCTACACACTTGGAGGCAGAATGGCAGGCCTCATTATTGGGTAAAGAGAAATTAACACCAGATGGCAAGGCACCACATTGGTGTGAAAAATATATATCGTGACAGAAGAGGGTGCAAACTCTCAATGCTGTAATATGGGACTATGGCTATGCGTCTACCACAGCGCCCTCCTCCTCGTCATCTCCATACACCGAGCCCTCGTCATTAGCAGTGACCTCCTGATATGTCTCAGCATCAACAAAATAGTACCCTCTCCCATCCATGGAATGGGGGATAATTTCCTTTTCAACTGAACAATAAGGAACAAGGATATTACGATATTGCGATATTATGAAACAAACGCCTAATTATGCACCAACCGCGGAAAAATGTTTTGGCCTCTCTATACCATACCACACATACAGTGCCAGTAGTAGAGGTGCTAGAGGTTCCTAACGAAAATGGAAACCGTGACATCACCAACAAAGGGAGGGTGGGAGCACTTTCTTTTGATATGGAGAGGCCTGCTACACCTTTTTTTTGCTTGACCCGCCCACCAAAGTGTCTGGATGGATGTTACTGCCCCGAAGCCCAGTCTGGTGACCAGAGCTGCATAATTTGTGACTCCCTCCTACCATAATATCAACGTCATGCTTGCACCATTGGAGTACGGGGTTCGGTGATGCCCCCCCCCCCCCTTTTGAGGATGCCGGAACCCATGCATGGAATCCTCCCCAGGACTTCAAATATCCTCTAGCAGGCACAAACAACAAAAGTTGGACCGCAAAGCACAACAGAGCAACAAAACGAGAATGGAACCACCATGTTAATCCTAGAAACGCGCCGGGGTCACAATTTGCGTCCGCTACGCCTTTGTTGAGGTAATTCGGTAGAAGGCGTCCAGTTTGCCTTGGTGCGTTTTGAAGCTTTGACAAACGCTTCATCTTTTCGCACCCTTTTGCGATACCGAGTGAGTTCCTCTGTGGGTTGTGTGCTATTCAATTGCTGTCGCAACCTTTTACTACTACCACCATGTTGCTGCTTGCATCACATGCAAGGGTCATTACAAGCTTGCAATCTTCATTTGGGAGTGGTGTGGTGTAGCCCTTGATACACGCTAGAATACCCAATCTCGTTCTAGCCTAGAACAGGCTAGAGAGGCTAGAACGAAAAAAAGAGGGGGATACCCCCCCCAGAGGGGGGGGGGGATGAGGTGTCCAACCTGGGCCCCCCTATCCATACTCGGGGGCCCATACTTTTTTTTTTCACAATTTCACTTTTTTCACCTGATTTTGGAGTCCAAAATTTTTTCGTTCTAGCGGCGTTCTAGCGACGCTCGCTAGAACGTCGCTAGAACGCCGCTAGAACGGTTCGCTAGAACGCCGCTAGAACGATATATATGAATGCTCCGCCACTCCTCAAAGAGAAGCTGCCCCGGCTACCATGGCCAGCCGTGGCCAATCACAGGGTCCCGATGCTGGACCCGACTCACGGAGCGCCGGGTTCCCCCCCCCCCATTGGAAGGTCACTTGGCGGGCCGGCGCCGGGTCACGTGGTGGTGGGTTAGCCCGATTAGCCCGGTTAGCCCGATTGACCCCCCTGCCCCACCAGGCCCCCATTCGCGAGTCGCGACACGCAGGTTACCCCTCCTGCGTGGTCGGGGGTTGCCGGGGCTCATCCTTGCTCCTGGCACCCCCCTTCACACCCCCACACCCCGTGTCCCCTTCCTTCTCACCCCCCTTGTCACCCCCCGCCTCACCCCCCTTATCACCCCCCTCCCCCTTGTCACCACCCTCGTCCCCCTCGTCGTCCCCGTCATCCCCGTCGTCCCCGGCCTCCAAGGCCTCCCGGAGGTGGGCCTCCGCCTCCTCCCGGGTGAGGAAGAGGAGGTCCCCCGCCACCCGGAAGGTGCCGCCCTCTTTCTCCCGTATCCTCTTCTTCCCCTTCTTCCCCTTCTTCCCCCCCTCCCCCTCCCCATTGGACCCCTGCGACACCACCCACCACTCCCCCGGGTCCAACTCCTCATCCCAATCCCCCAACACCGTCACTTGGCTAACGGTCCCCCCATTGCCCCCCTCCGCCCAAGGGACATACCGGGTGTCCGCCACACCCGGCACATTCCCATAGGGGTCCCGGCCCCTTTCTTGCATAGGGGGGGCTTGGGGTTTGGGGGGGGGGGGGCTGGCTTTGCCCTTGCCCTTGGCCTGCGGCTTGGCCTTGGGCTAGCGCTTGGGGGCTTGGGGGTGCGCCTCTTCGTCGCTACTCTCGACGTGGCGGGGCGGGGTTTTTTCTTGGGGGCCTTGGGGGGGGGGTTTGGGGGCCTTGGGGGGGGGTGTCTTCCCCCCGCTGCTGCTGCTGCTGCTGCTGCTGCTGCTGCTGCTGCTACTGCTGCTGTCATCCCCCCCCTGGTCCTGCAACCTGGCCCAGCCCTTGCGCTGCGGGTCCATGCCCCCCGCACTCCTGCCCGCTTCCCACCTACCCAAACCCTCCAGCACCGAGAGGGCCAAATTGGGGTTCGCCCCGAATATCCGGCTCAACTCGGTGACCCCCACGAGGCGCGTCCGCCCTCCACCATCGCGCCACTCCACGCGCACCCCGCGGTGGTCGCCTCCACACGTCTGCACGCTGACAACCTGAGGAGACAAACAAAATGCAGGTGCGTTCTAGCGTCGTTCTAGGCAACTGTTCTAGCGGCGTTCTAGCGACGTTCTAGCGGCGGCGGTACGGCGATGGCTAGATCAGCGCTAGAACGGTTCGCTAGATCAACGCTAGAACGCAATTGACATACCGTGCCTTGGCGGTCCAGGGCCGGGGAGATGGCCCCCAGTGCCTTGGCGAAGGGGTCCGCGGGGTTGGGGGGGTGCGGCTGCGGGGGGCCGCCAGCGGGGGCTGCGGCGGGCTTGGGCTTGGGCTTGGGCCGGGTGGCGATGCCGTGCACCACCCCGGCATACACCCCCCGGTTCGCCGCCTCGGGGCTGAAACCCCCGAAGTCCGGCGGCGCCGACCAGGTCGGCGTCCACACCCAGGCTTTCCCCACCCACTCAACCCCCCCCAAAGCCCAACCCCTGCAAGCAGTGCGCGACGAATCGCCAGTGGTTGGCCCCCCCCTTTTTCCGCTCGGGGGTCAAGATGTTGGTTTGCGCCAACTCAAACATCTTCACCCCCCTTTCGGGGGGGTCCCCACCTCCCCCCACCGCTTGTTCCCCGGCCCCGGCAACGCACGTTGCGGCCCCCACGACCCCTCGACCACCCCAGGGCGCAGGGGCTTGTCCAGGTGGACAACCCCCTCCCCATCCACCCATACCCACCGCCCCGCCCCCAACAGCCGGTGGTGCACCCGCACCAACAAAAACCGGAGAGTCCATACCGGACTCTCCGGGGCGACGAGGAGAGGGGTGTCCATGTTTGGGGGGTGGGGGCCAGCCAGGGCTGCGGGGTCCCATGGCGGGTCCTGGAGGGCCCCCGCAGCCCTCGACCCCATCAACCCCCTGAGCCCGTCGCTCGTCCCCCCCCCCTCCCCCCGCCGGCGCCGCCTCCACCACCTTGGTCTCCTCCTCCTCATCCTTCACGCTCGCCTCCTCCTCCTCCTCGCCATGCACGTCAACCTCCACCACCTCGTCCACCTCCTCGTCCTTCACCCTCGCCACCACCGCCGCCAACTGCCTCTCGCACTGCCTCACCGCCCGCTCGAACCCCTCCACCGCTGCCGCCTTCTCGGCCACCTTCGCCTTCGCCTTGCGAAGGTTGGCCTCCGCCCAATGCACCCTTTCCTCCTCCGCTCCATCCTGCACCAGGCTCCGCAATTTTACCTCCCTGGCCGAGGCTTTCGTCTTAGCCCGGGTCTTGGCCGCCTTGAAGGCGGCGCGGGAATCCAAGAACCCTTTGAGGTCTCCCCGCGCCGCCTCCACCTCTGCCGGTTCCTCCAACGCCGCCGCCCCCTTCCGGGCTACCAACGGGGGAGGGGGTGGCGACGATGGACGATGGGCTTGAAGTTGGGGCTTGGGCTTGGACTTGGGCTTGGGGAGGGGGGCTTTGGGGTGCGGGGCCTGCTCGGCCTTCGGCTCCTCCGCCGCACGCCTGTCCGCCTCCAGTATTTGCGCAATCATCGCCTAGGTCGCTGCGTTCTGTAGCACAAGAGCGTTCTAGCGGCGTTCTAGGCAACTGTTCTAGCGGCGTTCTAGCAACAGTCTAGCGGCCGATCGTGTTGCCTAGATCAAGACTAGAACGATTCCCTAGATCACCGCTAGAACGCACAGCACGAAATATACCTGCCTCACCAGCTCGTCCAGCTGCTCCCGCGTAGCCATCTTGGATTGCAAAAGTCTGGTTACAAGAAGCCTGCATATGACCCTGGCCCCTCCTTACCTCCATGGCATCCTTGCCCGAGCATGGCACTTGCGACCGTGGCCCCCCATGCACAACCCACGCCACGTCAAAGTACGCAAACAACCATGTCATGCATTGCGCTTGCACATTAGCCTCCCTGTGGATGACCGACAATTGACGACTCGACACCTCGTCCACCCCCTCCACCCGACAGCCCCCCCCCCCCCCCGGTTGCTGTGCTCGTTGTGACCATGTTTCAGAAAGCGGTTAATGCTTTCCGAAATGTCACCGGAGAACATAGCCAGGCCAAAAGGCTTAATGTTGTGCAACATGGTATCTACATCGTGCTCAAGGCTTAGTAGATACAATGATGCTGTTCGAGCAGTGCGGTGTCGCCGGAAATCGCGCACAACAGCAGCAGAATTCAAAGGGTTAGGGCCCTGATATGTACAATAGAGGGCCTGCAGCAGGACCCACATGTTCGCGATGGCCTTGTACTTGGCCGTGCTGGGCCTAATGCCGAGGCACTTAGCAATATCCGGCCATGCGTCAAAAAAATTAGCCGTCTCCTCCCCATCCGGGGGATGCTCACCCATAAACGCTCCAACCTGCACGCCTCTCCGACAGGAGAACTTGCAGGTGTCGACGGAGCGCAGGGGTGAACAACCTAGCCTCCCGAGCGACAAACTCCCCCAACAAGCGGCCCATGGCCATTGTCAAGTGCAAAATGCACAAGACGACCAAGGCACGTGGCAATTTCAAAATGGGCTGCGTACTGCAGCCGGCGGCTTGCAAGGATGGCGTCCTAAGGAGGAAGGCCGTGTAGTTGGCCTCATCACCCTCCATGGTCCGGGGGTTAGCACTACCCTCCCAAGTCTTCGTTGGGGCATTCCATATGCCCTCATTGAACATGGAGGGCACTTGGGGGCATGTGGACACCCCGATCACCCGTCGCGTCCACGGTTGAATCCCCCCGAGGATCACCTTTGCCTTCTCCTTGGAGGCCCCCCATTGGACCAGCCCCGTGTCGATGATCTCTTGAATCACCTAAACACGAGACATGGGGGGTGGTTAATTTCGTTCTAGTCTAGTCCAATCTAGCGTCTAGCGAGCGGTGTTTGAGGCCGACTAGATCAAAACTAGAACGAGTGAAAGGCACTACGTGAGAGGACTACCTCCCAATTGCTCTTCCACCACGTCCCAAGGGTCTCCATGGCCTTGTCATCGCAATTGGCCATGCTCAACACCCAAAGGCCCGCTAGGGAGCGGGCCAAGCGCTCGAAGTTGGCCAACGAGATGGTGAGTTGGGTCCAATTGCCCCCGGCCACGGGGTAGGCATCTCCCCGGACGATGAACATCAATGGGAAGGTGCGGTTGAATGACCGCACCAAGCCCGGCCGGGAGAGGATGTATGTGACCCATGAGGCGAAGGGCCATGAGATCCCGGTGGCCTTGGGCAACACCGTGGCAACGGGGTTGTCCACTTGCACCGGGGCGACCAACTCCTTCCAACGGGCTTGGAAAGCCCGCTCGGTACAAATTGGCCGGGAGTAAGGGCCATTAGGGACGGTGCGGTGATACTCCAACTTACGGAGGGTGTAGAGCTCCGAGAGGGTCCTCCACGACGACTTGGGGGCCCTCATGTTGAGCACTAGTTCACACATGGCGGTAGGGGAAGTAGGGAGGCGGTGTATGCCTCAACGGCGGCCTTGCACTCCTCACCCGTGGTTTGGGTAGAAGTGGCGGAGTTCACATGTTGGACGGCGTTGTTGAATTGCCGCCGTGCTAGGGGGCATGATAGCGCCCACGTGGCCAAGTAATGGCCCACCCGCTCATCCTTGAGGTTTGAGGCCCCACTCAAACCCGTAGTGCCTTGGACAAAACGGAAGTATCCTTCCCGGGTGAGGAGGGAGCAAGGAGGGTAGTGGCGCGGCGTTTCATTGCAAAGAAATGTGCAATATCTAAGCGGGAACGAAGGAAGCATGGAACAATGCACTACGGACAATAGCAAGCAAGCATGAACGCACGCACGCACGGAACAATGAAGAAATTGGGATATGTTGGTAGACATTATATCGTTCTAGTATTGATCTAATCTAGGCTAGAACGTTCTAGCTAGAACGTTCTAGGCTAGAACGAGATTGGGTTCTCTAGCGTGTACCAAGGGAGGGAGCATTGTGCTTAGCTACGGCTAGAGCAGAAACACGCCATGGGGGAGCACAATTGCCACCAGACTTCGGGGCAGAGGAGAAGACACCAAAAAAAGACTCTTCGAAACAAGAGGTGGCGGGGAGAACACGTAGCAGGTCCGCATCCGCATACTTACTTAACGATTGTCCATCTCTTGGGGAGACTCAAGTTTCACTTTCATTGGTGAAGGGTTCTGTGGTGGTTTTGGGCAAGGTTTGGCTTTTATCTCTGGATTGGGGCACGGTTCTGCTTTGCTTTGCTCCTCCTCTTTTGCCACATTGTGTTTGCTCAAGAGCATTGCTGCTTTGGATTTCACCTATTTGCCTTTTTGGTGATATACATTTAGTGTCCTAGGCTGCACACCGACATGCTTTGCGGCATCATGCAACGTAATCTCATCTGCATTTGCAAGTTTGGTGAACACCACCCGTCGTGCAATAGATTTGAAAATCAACCCCCGACCAATCACTTTAGAAACCCAATTAGCTACACCACGATAGTTGTCAAGTAGGTGGAGACGGCAACAAACACGCAAAGGACAAAGCTGCTCACACGGCCATTAGCGAAAAAATTAGACACTCAGAAAGTGCGGGTGCCGTTGGCTTGTTGAGCAACACCTTGCCGGTAATGTTTGTTAGGCTCCTCAAACATGTTGCTATTGATAGGTTCCTTGGTGTCTTCTTTCTTATCTTTGCATTCTTGAAGTACACCAATGAATTGCTCAACACAAGATGGCGTGGGCAATTGTGCCTCGGAAACCTTGGAATCTTTCTTGGACATTGTTGTGCTACTTTAGTAAACACAGAGGGAACGAAATGCACACTAACATTTCTTTGCGAAGAAATGCTATCCCCTAACATTTCTTTGCGAAGAAACGCTACCCCTTAGCGTTTTTTCGCAAAGAAATGCTATCGCGAGGAGGGTCGGCGATAGCATTTCTTTGCAAAGAAATTGTGAGACCAATAGCGGATATTCCTTTGGCTACCATATGCGAACATTTTCACAACCGGTCCACCGGTCTTTGTTGACGCACTGTTTCGGCTAGGCAAAATCACCAACTGTTCAGTTGAGACCGTTTCACACCAGTTTAGCTTTCTGTAACCAACCGTGTAACTACGAAGCCAACCCAAGATACTGTACATTCACCAACTCCTAGTCAACTCCATGTCGAGAGCATTCAACTTGCTTGTACTTTTGCAATGTGTTGTTGCTACGCCTTGTGCATGAAACGTGAGGAACTATCTATATTTTACAGCTTATGGTTGGGTTGCTTTGTTGCTATGTTGCCACATGTGGGTTTTTTTTGGGTCGAAGCCAACTTTTTGGAAGCCAAGTCAAAGTTGGCGCGCCAACTTGGCACTTGGCGCGCGCCAACTGCAAAGTGAGCGCGCCAACTCAAGAGTTGGCGCGCCAAGTTGGCGGGCCAAGTCCGGTTTTGGCGCGCGCCAAGTCCGGTTTTGGCGTGCGCCATCTGCCCCATTCTTTCTGTTTGTTTGCACCCCGTGCCCCTTACACCCTTCATGCATTCCCTTTGCCTTCTAGGCATCTCACCACTTTATTCTTCTGATGCCTGCAAAGCAACCCGAGAAGGGCAAGGGGAAGAAGGTGACAGTCGTCCCTGACCCCACGTCTGCCCCACCCCCAGCCCCCGCTGCAGCACCTAACCCCGAGGTGCACGCGGTTTTCGACGCCCACATCGCCAACGTCGGCTCCGAGCACTTCCCCGCGGGTTATTTTCCCATCCCCTACACCCTCCCCCCCCCGGACGCCGAATCCTTCCCCCAGCTCCCCCCCCTCCGCCAACCCCTGGAGGCCGCCCTCTTCGGCAAGTGGGACCAGCCGGGGAATACCTACTTGGTCTGGCGAATTGACGCCACCCGCGTCAACTTCGCCCTGACCGCGGGGGTTCTGAGCAGGTTCTGCTGTGGCGTGATGGGGCGGTACCCCACGACGCTCGCGGTCGAGTTGAAGCTGTCGCAAGTCACCCTTGCGGGCCTCAACAAGACCCTGAAGCTGTGCACTGCTGCAGCGTCAAAAAAGTTCGTCAACGTTCTCGTGCCGCCTCAGAGTCTCGACCCCGAGGAGCAGTGGTTGTGGGTGGATCAAGTCAAAAAAAGTGGCTTGAAGCACCCCACGGCCACTGACGCCGTCGTGGGGTACAAGACGGTGAAGGTGCGGGCGTGGGATGCAGTAGCTCCCACGGAGTTCTCCACCAAGCGTCGCCTGCGCACCCACATCCCTGACATCACCCACCCCACCCTCTACACCACCAACGCCCCCTTCACCAATTTTGGAAGCAATGACGCTGTGTTTGGAAGAGGCCAACCGGGTAGACCTAGTGGACCTTCTTCCCCGTTACGTGCTGTTTCGAATTGGCTTGGGCATGCTGCAGCCGCGCAAAATGGATGACGTGTGGGACAAAGAGAGTATCCACTACAATGCATACATGGCGGAATGGTTCCCAAGCAGGAGAAATTTTTATGTGCTGCAGCGACTTGCGGACCCGGATGCGGATGCGTTGATTGAGTTGTGCACGGTGCATTGGCAAGGCGGATGGGAACTAGGTGACGTGGTGTGCGTGGATGAGACCGTGGTCCCCCACAAGGGGTTGTTTGTTATCCGCCATTCATACCGTGCAAGCCTCACAGCACCGGTGTGAAACTGTATGCATTGTGTGACGCACAAAGCCATTACATTTGGCACGTGTATTTGTACCTTGGTGCAGCCCCTCGTGTGGGTCCGGAGTCCCGGAGCCAGTTTGCAGGCCACTACGATGCCTTTGAAATCGCGCAACTTTCGAATGATGTAACTCCACCCGGAAAAGTGCTTGTGGCGGACTCATTGTTCGGATCTGATGATGCGGCGGCGATGCTAAGTGCACAAGAACGTCCGTTCTTGATGCTGACTTCCACAAGTGCCTTGGTGCAAGATGGGAACGTTGGATTAGACCCGGGGAGTGTGCACACGGTGGTACATAAGGAACATCGGTATGGACTCTCGGTATACAAAAACCCCAAAAATGGGGCGCAAGCCGGCAAAGGTGGTACCACCACTAACCAATTGCTTGACTGGAGGTCCGCTCCCACACCGAAGTGGACGATACCACCTACCGGGGATAATTGCCAACTACCGTAGGTTTGCCCCGGGGGTGGATACGTTTGACCATATGTGCTTACAACACCGGGAAGAGCACCGGTCTCAATCATGGTGGAAGGCACTGGGGGGATGGTGTTAAGGATAGCGGCAACGAATGCATTTACGTCATGCCAAGCGTTGCGCCTTAGTCCGGGAGGTGAAACAATGTGTCACTGGCAATGGAAGTTGATGAGACACATTTTTCCGGCAAGGCAAATTGAGGTGGCGGACAAGCATGTACCAATAGTGGTTGGGAAATGGGGCTCTTGTGTACATTGTGGCATGGGCACCACTCGATACATGTGCAAAGCATGTGGGTGCTATCTACACGTCGAATGCTTTGCGGACCATCATGAATGAGCCATGAATAGATGTCTTGTGAGGATTGACTCCCATGCATTGCAATGTTTGTGCAAAGGTGTGAACACTCACAACACAACACACACACACACACAACACACACATGGGGACACACACACTACACACACATCACCAAGTGCTCCAAAGTGTGCTAAAGTGGTCCGGTCCGTTCACTTTGCAAAGACCGGTCGGACCGGTCCGACTGGTCTCCCCGAACTAACCGCGTAACTACAAAGCCAAGAGACATTCGCCAACTTGCTTCGGAATGCAGCCAAATCATGGCGGGTGTCTATTATGTTGTTACACTGGCTACCTAGGGATTTTTCCTCCTTTTTGGTGTAAATGAAAACTTTTTACCCTGAAAAACCCCGGGTTTCATGCCCCTCTCGTGCTGAAAACACTCCTACACGGTAAAAAAGTCCCAAAGTTGGCTTCCTGGGCCTTGGCTCGCGCAAATTGACAAGTTGGCGCGCCAAGTTGCAAGTTGGCGCGCGCCAACTCCGGAGTTGGCGCGCCAAGTCCGGACTTGGCGCGCGCCAAGTGTCCCCCACCGATCCAACCATCGACTTGCACACTATTGTTGTCACTGGAAATTCCGTCCCTCACCTGCCCTTGCACACTTGGCACGAAGAAAGCATGGTTCCATGTTTTTTTGTGGAATGTGCAAAAGAATGTGTAAAACAATGTGCAAGAGATGTGCTTCCCGATGATGAAAGTAGTATACATTGTGGAGCCGTAGCTCAAAATTGCCTTGCTGGGGGCCATGGAGGCATAGCAGTCATATATAGAGGTCAGATGTCTTGCTGTGGTCCCAGGGTCATCTGGCAAGTGGGTTGCCGGGAGAATGCCGGGCGGCACTGAATGAATCATTAGGTTAGTACCCGTGTTCGGCCTGGACGAAGACCCCCTTATTCTCTATGCACCCCCTTTGCTTCGTCCACGACGACTCCCAAACAGAAAATTTTTTCTTATACAACCCCCAGTCCAGATTATCTGAGCGGATCACCTCCCCCCACCCCTTCCGCGTGCGATCCCCCTTGCCCCCCTTCACCCGCACTCTGGCCCCCCGCAGTCTGGACACCCAACCGCCTTTACTTCCACCTCGAAAGCTGCGCTTGGAAATTTCACATTTCACGGCTTTGTGGCGCCCCTCTCCTTTGAAGGCGGCAAAAATGCCAATGTGCCCCCACCTGCGGGCCCATCCCAACAGGTGGTCAATCCATAGATGGCCCCACAGGGTGACGTTCATTTCACAGGCCTTATGGGCCTCTACATTTTTTTCAATTCTGTTCGCAGAATTTTCATGTAGGGCAACTGCAATGGTCCCGATTTCCAGACGACATCGCTTGTTGCCAACAGGGATTTTCCCCATTGCCGGAAGGCGTCCGTCCAGGACACCTGGACCCCCCCCATGTCAACGACATGCTGCAGGAGGCCCTGCCCCTCCAGATGGTCACACATGGTGTCCCATCCCTCACTCTTCACCCACTCTGCAGCCGCCGTCTGCTCGATTTTCAGGGGCACCTTCTTCTTATCCTTCCTCTCGTCTTCCAACGCCACACCGGTGGCGGTCCGTGCCTGGATCCGAATGGGATCCAAGAACCATTGCACCCACCTCATGGCCTTTCCCTTCTTCCACCGATGCACCGTGTGGAGGCTGGTCACGAGGGCTGAAAGCCCATTGTGCACTTGCCGGTGCACGCCATGCAGCCCATAATCGGGGGCCCGCTGGGGGGGGGGGGCGCACGATCGGGTATATCATCCCTGCCCAGAGCTACTCCTTGACAATCACCCCCATCCCGCAACCAAATTCGTGCAGGATGGTTGCCCAATTTTTCCCACACAGCCAACAAACAGTGGCTGCAGGGTTTTTGGCTGTGAACGAGGAGCAACCCCCCAAAATGACCTGCGCTTTGGTGTCTGCTATAAAAAAAGGAATCACCTCACGCAGGTAGCCCCCTTTATCGGGAATTTGCTGCTGCGCCACCTCGATGAGGTCCGCGTTGAGGTCATACATCTCGGCACATAGACCACATCACCTGTGCCAAAAAACAGGGCGTGTGTAACGGGTCACCGTGAACGGTCGCCGGGAAACGCTTTGGTGCAGGATGAAAATACCTCCGGTTTCTGCCACAGATTGCATGCGGCCCCAAAAATGTCATTGTCCTTGTCGGTCCGAAAATGGACCTCCGTGACGCGGGGGGCGGACAATGCCTTTCGCACCTGCATCAGGGTTCCCCATGGGCACTTCCATTGGCTGTGGCCCCGGCTGTACTGCAGTTTGCGGAAGCTTTGCCATTTTTGCGGCTCTCCCACAGAATGGCCGCGGCCAACGGCTCCAAATCGGGGGTGGGGGGTTCGTGCTCCCCGCAAACGAGGTGGATGCGGCGGCGGCCGGGTTTAACGTGTACTTGCCAATGTGGCCCCAGGATCTCTCCGACGGCTTGGCGAAGGCGCGCCAGCCGCACGCGCCTGTCGCGGTAGTTCGATGGCGCCAGGTGCTCAAAGGCCCGCTGCATCGTGCACAAACAAAGACCTGTGGCACGTGAGGACGTGGCAGGCGGGTTGGATCATACAAGGGAAGGTTGGCGCACGTTGGCACAGAGTTGGCACACAGTTGGCACGCAGTTGGCGCGCGCCAACTCAGGATCAAAAAGGACAAAGCACCAAGGTAATCCAACAATTCACCTGTGGCCGACCAAAACAGTCAGAGTGCTGCGGGCGACCTCATCGCCTGCAATAGATCTAAAGCTGTACTCGCCCATAGCGCCACAGGCCTTAGTGTGCGCTCTCCAAAAGACCCCGCCGGGTCTATGGGACACAACCACACACGTACACACACCGCCGATCCAAACACGTGAAGCAGCACTGATGCAGGCCTAAGCCCCAAAATTATAACAACTGACAGAAATATACCGCAAGTATCGACAACCCACCAACAAAGAATCTCAGACTCATATGCACCGCCGCACACAATGAGGGGGCGGGCGCGGGGGCGGGTGGTGGGAACACAATAAATTTTCAACAAATCTGTACACACACAGAGATAGTGATCCCCTGTTCGTAAACGAAAAGGGGGCAAGACAAACAGGGGATCACAAAGGACAAAGCACCAAGGCAATTCAACAATTCACCTCTGGTACCCCTCATCCTTGTCCCCATCCACAGACCATACACGCTCACCAAGTTGGAACCTACATACATACGAACCCAAACTGGGTTAGTGCTCGGCGCACGCAGCCAAGCAGCCACAGCACCGGCGTGAATCCCAGCGTGCGAGCTCATTGCGCTGTAGTCCCATTGGTCAAAACCCCCCACCGACGTCTTCACCTCAGCGGCCCCTATCAGCGCACGACCACACCGCATCAGCACACATGTTGATCCTACTCAAGCAATCCAGACCGGATGGTGATTCCAACCACCTGGATATAGCACATGCATTGCAGCAAACTCGCGCACCCCTTGGTCCCATTCACAGGAAAAAGGCATGGGGCCGCAGCCATGGCGCCCGAATCCACATGGGGGCAGCTTCTGGTGCCCGCAGACAAACATCCACGGCGCCGGCGCCAACCACAGGGTACAGTGCTCGCATGCACAGGCCCCAAACTCCAGACCCCGCATATTCAGAAACGGCGGGCGCTCACAAAGCACGGAACATGAAGCACACGCGCCGTACCAACACCTGGTTCCCTTGGACCCATATATAGGGCAGACGCTAGCCCCCAGCCTTCGTGTGCGACGACAGACTAAGGTACAGCCTACTATCCCCAACCCTCACAATCCAAGGATGGCGGCACAGGTGATTCCCGCCCATCCCCTTAACATTCGCATCACTGGACGGGGTCTTCTGCTGCTCCGCAACACCATGCAGACGGCCCGCCAGGTCGTGCGCCGCTAGCTGCAGCACCCCCGGAGCATCCTCCTTCGAGCAAGGCCGCATGAAGACCAGCCTAGCAGCCAGACCCAACCAGATCCGCTTCACCGGCCGCCAATCAGGCGCCTCTCCAGCACAACCCTGAGGTGCTGTTGCGCACGTTCCCGCCTGCGCTGCAGCGCCTCCACCGACCGGCGGTGACGAAATTTTCCACGCCTGCGGCGGCGGCGTTTCCCACGTTTAGGCATGGCAAAAGCACTTAGCACCGCCAAAATGGCGAACCATGTGTTTCTCTAAAACTAATAGAGAACACCTCACAATACCAACCCTCCCACCGACACCACTTCGCGAGGGTGCTTCAGCAGCACCCGCCAGAGTTGAAACGCACGGAAACACGCCCGTTGCACATTAGACTGGAAATTGGAGTCCAACCTACTTGGCGGGTCAGCCGGCTGTAACACGCCCGGCAGCAGCCGGACCTCGACAATCAAACCAAACTGCAACAACCTCAGAACCAGGGCCCTCAGTAGCTTCTGCTGCCTTGACAGCCACGTGGACGCCCGCAGGGCCACCAACTGGCACGCAGATACCTGGGAGTCCGTGACCAGCACAACATAACTCCACCCCAACGTGATTGCCAACCGTACCAACCACACCAAGACCCAAAGCTCGGCGCTCTGCTGCGTGTGACGTGCAGGGGGGATCACCTGGGAACGGACACCTGACAATCGCGGGATGAATGCCCCCCCTCTATATCGAATGATATCCAATGCAGCATCCCCAAACATCACACAGTGTCGAACAGCCCATAAATCGGGCGTAGCAGACAATGCATGAAACACAGCAAGGCGTGCCGGTGTTGGGGGTTCCCAAGTATCCATACAACGGACGATCGCGGTACACAGTCCATGCAGCACCTTCAGTGGCGTGGGTCTCTCAAACCCCCCCCCACCGATCACAACAAAAGCTTCCCGCGAGCAGTGGGCCCCCCCCCAGACGGGGTCTAAAGTGCCAATGGATGAAGCCCAATGCCTTGGAGAGTAACCGGGAAGAAGGCCTGGACCTCGTGGCCAGCCTGAGCCAAATGTTGAACATCTGGAGAAAGGCCCTTGGATGTAAACGGATCGTGCGTACTCCCAAATTGATGTACTTCCCCAGGAAAAATATATCCGTAACCGGCTCCAACGTACTCTTTCCTGACACAATAAAACCAGCCTCCTCTAGCGCCCTGACCACGCAGGCAGTCACAACACGCAAACGCGCTAGATCCGGCCCCAAAATCAAAAAATCGTCTAAATGATGGAAGAGGGTGTACCCCTCCGGGATCAAGGGTCGCACTATCCTTCCCAACGCCGTCTGACAGAACAACGGGGAATGTTTCCAACCAAACGGCATCCGCGACATACAAAACACCCTCTCCACACCTTCCCAACGCATCCGGAATCGAAAGGCTCTCTCGTGTCGTCTTGGCAACTTAAAACTGCAAAAGGCGTTTTTAAGGTCCACGTGTGTACAAAACAACGGCCTATCGGCCGGCCAATCTGCCAACTTCTTGGAGATTTGCTCTCAACCATCCAACGAGAAAGACAGCGGGTTATGTAAGCTCCCGTTGAACTCAACGAGATTAAATATAAGGGACACTTTTTCTGTGGACTTTGGGATCACAAACGGCCAGCACGTCGCCCTCAAAGGGCAATTTTCATCCATAATGGTAACTATCTCCTCACGCAATAACCATTGAACCATGGGTCGCACCAAAGCCTCCCTATTAGACGAGTGACTTTCTCTCTCCAAGTGAAAATCGGACACAGACGCCTTGAAATCAAGGGGGGCCAACTCACACCACAGATCATCGGAAATCATGTAGTTTCCCACCGCCCCTAAACCCCTCTCCACCAGCCGCGGGTCCACCCTGCCCACCTGCGGCACTGGCGACGTAGACAAATGCAAAAGAGCCTGCCAAGACTCAGCGGTAAATTCTGACAGCGCGTTAAAAATTATATCCGGCGCTGACCGCAAACGGTAGTCCTCACACGTCACAAACAAGCGAAGCACAAACAAATGGAGTCCCTTCAAGAGCAGCAGAACCCCGCAAGACAGTGCCTGGTGAAGCCACGGTAAGAAGGTAAAGAAGGCTTGCAAAAATTGCGCAAATAACGGAACTGGTTCCGAACGAACATACAACAGTTCTGCCCTGGTCAGAGGGCGGGGCCCCCCATCCGCTAATGTGATAACCTGCAGTGATCCCTGCGCTGAACTCAGCACTGGGCCACCAACAGGCCCATCACAGGCAGATGGGGTTTCGCGAATCGCCCCCACGGGGGGCGAATTTCCAGGCGACCCCCCCCCCCCCGCGCTTGCCTGCCGCCGCACTGCCGCCTTGGCCCTGATTCTCCGCTGGGGAACGCATAGCCACTTTGCTAGCAGGCCCGACTGGAGGCCCAGCAGGATGCCTCCTCTTGGGGGCAGGCCGTCTGGCTTTTGCATTACCCAGGCCCACCTTCGCGCTCGCCGCATGATGCCGCTAGACAGATATGGAACCGCCAAGACCAACGACTCGCCGCTTGGGCCTCGGTTTACCGTCGCCGTCGACCTCTGCTGCGCCACTTCTCGGTGTCTTGCCGGCTCCCTTAGATCGCAGCCTCCTCTTGCCGCCCCCGACCTGAGTTCCGGTTCCCGGCGTGAATTGTGGAGGACGTTCCCCCGGGACATCGGGCGGTGCGGGCTCCGCGGGGGAGCCACGGGCGCCTGCTGTGGACACAGCGGAGGCCGAAGACTCCGAGGGGACGGACGAAGAATCCGAATCAGACTCCACGTCTTCCATTTCCCCTTGATGCGGCGCCACATCCATATCAGGAAGAGATACCACAGGCCCCGCAGGCACAGGGGCAGCGATTTCCAGCGACGCCTTCGGGTACTTCCTTTCGGGATTAGCATACATGGGGTCACCCCACAGGTCGGCCAGCAGCACAGCCAACCGCTCACCAGGAGTCTGGCCACCCACAGGCCATGGAAGCACCAAAGCCCCAACCACCGCAGGGTCAGAGTAGCCCAGAGCGTACTCCAACGCCGTGGCCAGCCGTTTCCACCTCCCCCACCAAACGAAAGAGGCCACATTTGGAGAGCGGCGGAAGGCGGCCGCAGCGCCCCCCCCGCCGCAGGGAATGCCACCGATGGTCACTATACGGGGAATCACTGAGGAGTTCTGCGAAGATCTTCTCCACTGTCTCAACCCCTCCCCTAACCAACGGTTGACCCTCCGGGACGCAGCTTGCCGAGGCGTAGGATCTAAGGAATCGGACCCACGAGCGTCCCCACTCATAAAGCGGGCGCCGCACTTCCCTGTGGCCTCCAACCTTGGTAGTGACGAACAGAACCACGGAATCGCTTGCCGGTCCCGCTGGCGTGATGGACACCGCTTCAGAGACTCGCAAGAAGAGAAGCCAACTGAGGTTCGCCAACGCCGCCACTGCCTGCTCAACCGGTGAGGCCGCTTTGGCCCACAGGAGGCTGAGACCCTCCGGTCCCAGGTATGGCTGTCCCGGTGTCGGTTTTCCAGACTTTGCAAGTCTCCAGTGGATGGCCTGAACACAGGCCAGGAGCAGCCTGATATCTTCCGCCGCTCGAGTCGCGGACACATAACCCCTGAGGGTGGACCTGGCCTGCCCCATAGAGACCCTTGACGCCCCATAGAGACCCTTGACGCCAAGAAGTCAGACAACGTGTCAGTAAGCGGCGTCCGCAAAGCCCTGGTTCCCTCATACTTCGCCACCGCGGACAGGGCGGAACGGTATCGGGCTTGCGTTTTTGGGGCCCAGCCCCGAACGCCCACGGGCGCCACCCTAAACGATCCAACAGCCGCCATCGCCATTGCCCACCCCGCCGCCGCCGCGCTGAAGGTCGCTCTGGTAGCGAGTAAGGCCACGCGGGTGGGGATTGGACGCGCGGGTCGGGAATCTTCACACCAACACGGCCATCCCCATCCCGCCCTGTCGCAGTGGCGACAGTCCCGTCAGGACCAGTGGGGACACTGGACATGCCAGTGCCGCAACTGCTCTGATGGGACGCCCTCTTTGGCGCATCTCTGGCAGTCGCCAGACGGGCGGGCGGATATTGGTACCCACCTTCCCTTCTTCGTCATCCAATGAAGGACGCCTTGTCGCATAGCGAAGTCGATGCCCTTATACTTAAAGGACGGTCCCCCGTTTTTGACCGCGTTGGGCCAGCTCATGGCATCCAGCGGGTTGGACGGGTCCACCCGACTGCTGAACTCCGGCGCGAACCTCTGGGCGTACACTTGCTGGGAGTCGAGGATGATACCCCAAATCCTGTAGGCCAGCCTGTCGCCCCTCGGGCATTCCATCGCATTGCCCATCACGTCGGACGGCCTGGCCGGTGCAGCACTTGCGCTTCTAACGTAGTCCCGCACCGCCTCGCCTGACTGGCGCATCCAACTAGCTACTTTGTCGCCCCCCAGCATCTGCTCCATTGCCTCTGCGGTCAAGTCCGGCACTGAATTTCTCTCCGCGACGGCCAGGCTCTCCAACCGTGCTTGTAGGTGCCCGATCGCCTCTTGCTGGGACTGCAGCAACGCGCGCAGCTCCTCAGGCGACATCTGGCTGGTGTCCTGCACCGGCGCGTCCGCTCCAGAGCCCGAAGCTCCTTCGTCTGGGGCCCCACACGACGCACTCTTAAACGGGGAGCGAAAGACCTGCATGCCGCTTCACGAAAACACAATAAATTTTCAACAAATCTGTACACACACAGAGATAGTGATCCCCTGTTCGTAAACGAAAATGGGGCAAGAAAAACAGGGGACTTGGCGCGCGCCAACTCGTCAGTTGGCGCACGCCAATTCCTGAGTGTGCGCGTGCCAGCTCGTCAGTTGGCGCGCGCCAAGTCCTGAGTTGGCGCGCCAACTTCTCATTTGGTGCGCGCCAACTCCCCTGTTGGCTCACGCCAAATCAGGAGTTGGCGCGCCAACTTACCACTTGGCGCGCGCCAAAGCCATGTCGACGCGCAGTACCTGCTCATTTCTGGCACCCGCTTGCTGCCCTGACTCCCCTCGCCCTCTTCCGCCCGCCTGCGCTTGGGGTCCAGCAGTTGCGCAACCGGGTGCTTGTCCAGCAGGCCCTTCAGCTCCGTGAGGGTGGTCTCTTTGACCCCCATGTTGAGGGCCACATGGCGCTAGGCGCTGAGTGCAGAGTGCAACTCAACCTCCGCGGCCTGCAGGTACAGCACATGGTCGCGGTCGGCGCCACCCTCTGCGCCCCCCCCCCCCGACTGCACGCACCTGCGCCGTGGCGGACAGCTGCTGCTGCAACTCCGCCCTTTGCTTTTCCCACCCCTTCTGCCGCCGCTCCCACGCGGCGCGCTCGCCGGTGAGTGCCTCTTGCGCCGTCTTGCGGGCGGCCTCCGCCGCCTTCAGCTGCTCGCGTGGGGTCAGGGACGACTGTCACCTTCTTCCCCTTGCCCTTCTTGGGTTGCTTTGCAGGCATCAGAAGAATAAAGTGGTGGGATGCCTAGAAGGGAATGCATGAAGGGTGTAAGGGGCACGGGGTGCAAGCAAACAGGAAGAATGGGGCAGTTGGCGCGCGCCAAAACAGGACTTGGCGCGCGCCAAAACCGGACTTGGCGTGCCAACTCTTGAGTTGGCGCGCCAACTTTGCAGTTGGCGCGCGCCAAGTGCCAACTTGGCGCGCCAACTTTGACTTGGCTTCCACAAAGTTGGCTTCGACCCAAAAAACCCACATATTGCAACATAACAACAAAGCAACGCAACCATAAGCTGCAAAATATACATAGTTCTATCTTGTTAATCTGATTTTCCCACTACTTTGCGTCGACGGGTGGGGACCGGGTTTTGCTGTTTATTGAACTACTGGACGAGTGGATGGGTTGAACACTGGAAGCGCCCAAAGCCAGCAGACATGCAGCAATACACAAAGAACAGCAGCAACCACTAGGCCGCGGCCTTTCTGCAAAGCATGAGTGTGCATGCCATGGGGAATCAGCATGGCGTGGCACGAGAGTTTCTTCCCGTAGTCACCCTGCCAGGTTCCCAAGTGTGCACACGATGAAAACCATTATTTGATAGGCCGCCTAAGTCAATGCGTCATGAGCGTGTCACACGCGCACTTGTACACGGTTGGATGTATTACACTCGGGGCTGTGATAGTGATATACCCATTCGTGCTTCCCAAACTAGGTCGTACCCTGCACTTTTTGCCATGAGGCAGGGTTTCCACCACTGAGTTGGGTAAAGCTTGCGTGCGAAAACTGACGTGACGATGCGTACATTGTTTACAAAACCGAGAGGGGTGAAGCGGTAGAAGGCGCACTTTTTGAAAAAATTCGGAACAAGTGAGTGTAGCATGGACAGAATATTCGGTGACCATCGGTCCATTAGTCGTGTGTCTGATGGTGGTGTAGAGTCGCCTGGCTTGGCAGTGAAGGTGGGTTCTCGGAGACCGATGTCAGGCACCCCATCCGTGAAGAAGACCTGTGATTCCAGGAAGGGGAGTGATCTGCCCCAACCTTCCATTGTGAGTTTCAGCGACGATGCCTTTTCAATCGTGCGTTTCACCTTAGACATGAAGAGCTGTGAAGGGGTTTCAGGTGGTGGGCATGGTATGCTGGACCCCCGCACGGGGGTCCAGGATGGGGACATATAGATCAGGTAGTTGTCCCGGTACCTACACATGGGAGGGAGGGTGGACCGGTCGACGTCCCGCTCAAGGTAGTTGAGCACCAGGCTCGCGTACTGGGCTGAGCAGGACCCTCCCGTAGGGCATCCGGTTGTTTGGTTATATATACTCGAAAAACTGATAAGTCTGGCGTTGAAACACAGGTCCCACTAGATGAAAGCAAGCAGGTCCTGGAGTGTGAAACGGAAACAAGCATCTGTTTTGCGTGGCCTAGCTACGTGGTCTAGCGTTTTATCCCCTGACTTGTGCAAGAAAAACACGAAGTCTTTCGGTGTCCCCTGTTTTTGGCGGCACAGTAACCCCCAGTAAAAGCTTACTGCTTCTGCGATGAGGGGTTTTGGTATGTTGGGAAACATTTCCTCCACATCCAGTTCTCCCCACAAGGCGTCTCCCGTTGGCGCACATTGATGGGCTTGTTTCCTGAGCGTTTCCACAAATCCTTTTATTTCGTGCATAGCGAGCACCTCGATGGAGGATGGGTGGGCTGTGACGAATTTCCATAGTACAGAGATGCAGCGGCTCATTTTGCGAGCCAGCGGCTTGAAATGATGTGAGCCGTGTCTAATCATCTCACGTACCTTGACTTTTGCATCAGGGTGGTGTTCGAGGTACTTATGTTTTAGGAGAACCATGGCGTCTGGGACACCGAACTTGACAGCATATTTAGGGGAAGGGGCAGGTTGTGCGCACTGGGAGCGGGTCTTTTGGGCAGGGGCTGTCTCAGGGGCTGCAGTGAGGGAGTGGACATGTGTCAGCAGGGTACGCTTGGCAGGGGGGTTGGGGTGTGTGGGAGTCATGCAGGACTCGGGATGGTGTGAGGGTGCATCCGCTGCTTGTTTGATAGCGCTGGAGATGCTTCGATGGACTGAGTCCTCGAGGAGGTCGTGGTCGGTAAAAATTGTACGCCATCGATGCGATGACCGGACCGTGTTCGCCGGCTGGGTGCGGCGGCGGGTGTGTGTCGGTTGTGTTGAGTGGGTGCGGTCTCTCTCCTAGCGCAACGGGGCGTTATCTGTGTGCGGGGGGAGCTCTGGGTGTGGCGTGGGTTCATCATCAAAGAAAGGTACAGACACGCTGATTGAGCGTAGGGAGGTGGTGTGCAGCAGGGGGAGTGTGGGTGGAGCGCTGGGCGCTTCTAACATACATGGAGTAGGTCCCGCAGATTTTAGTTTCTTGCATCCTGTGTCTAGCAAGGGCTGCAACACACGTTTTGCAGCTGGGGAGGGAGGGTATGTAGTGTACACTCTGTATGCTTTACCTGATTCGGCATTGCTCAGCGGTGTGCAGCGCCAAAAAACACTGAAGCGGCAGTAGTTGCCTGTCAGGGCGAGGGAAATGGAGTCGCATAGTT
The DNA here is from genome assembly GCA_964036045.1 of Eutreptiella sp. 'Long Island Sound 2002'. Classification (NCBI taxonomy): domain Eukaryota; phylum Euglenozoa; class Euglenophyceae; order Eutreptiales; family Eutreptiaceae; genus Eutreptiella; species Eutreptiella sp. 'Long Island Sound 2002'. The sequence continues at coordinate 114,070,834 of OZ038379.1, forward strand.
GCCAAAACAGCCAACACTTCGCGTCCAGGTGGTGGCTGAAGGTCGCAAGCTCAACAAAGCGGGGTGACTCGTGGAAGAGGCTTTTGAAAACCTGTTTCCACGCCAGGGGGCAGGCAAAGTTAGCCACTGTGGGTCCTTTATCGAAGACTCCGACGGTGACGTCGGGGGGCAGTCGACGGGCTTGTTTCGCCAGATAAGGGGCGTACACATGGCGAGGGAAGGCCTCAGCAAAACGCTTGTAATTATGCTCACACACGTCGGCGATGCGCTGTGCTATACCGCGAGTTACTCTACTGCGTGTGTCGGGTAACGAGCCGGACAGTTGCTGCAGGCTGGTGTGGAGCGTTGTTTTAAAACTTTTGAACGCCGGGACCGTGGCATTTTTCATGTTCTGGCTGAATACGCTCCAGTCACATTTGGAGTTTGGGGGGAGGACGCGAGGGAGTACTCGAGGGTCTCGAAAGAAGGCGTGGCTCCTTAGGCTGCCGACCCCAGGGAGGTGGGCCCATCGTTGGCAGGGGCAGCGTTCCGGAGTGGTTCTGTGGAGTATGCTCGTTGGGAGGTCAGAGAGTTGTGCCGTAGTTAGCACAGTGCGAACAGTTGATGTGCGTTGGGAGATCAGCTGGACCCTTGATTTCACATAGGACCTCAGGCTGGGTGGCCATGAGGTGTCATCGTCTATGGCGGACCAAATTTCCGTGTGCAGGGACTTTTTCAGGGGTCCAGTGAGCAAGGGTATTTTCAGGGGCACACGATATGGTATATTCCATTGTGTACGGAGGGGACATTTCCGTCCGGAAGCCCTCCGCGCGGCACAATACGTGCCGCGCGTGTTGGTTCATAACGCGCAGCACGCGCAGCACGTGCAGAACGCAAACAACACATGCATCACGCGCAGAACGCGCAGAACGCGCAGCACGGCGTTCTAGAGGCAGACTTAGAAGCAGACTTCCGGCACGCGCAAAACGCGTAGCACGCGGAGCACGTCACTATTGCACACGCACGCACTTTTGGGGGGCCGCGTCATCACAGTTTGGGTATCCAGCCTACGCGGTTGTCCCCCAGGGTTCGCACTGGTCCCATGGGTAGGGATGGCAGAGGCTTGGCGGCCGTGAAGTTCACGATTCCACCACGTCCGCCCTCCACCACCTTCTCCTTCCTAATCTTCGTCATCCTCCATGTCCTCGTTCTCTTCCCCGTCACTCTCCTCCTCCTCCTCACTCTCTTCCTCCTCATCCTCCTCCCCCTCCTCCTCACTCTCCTCCTCCGTGTAATCTTCACTCTCCTCCCTCTCGCTTCCATCCTCCTCGGCCTCGTCACCCTCCTCCTCCACATCCGCCTCTACCACCCCGGTCACCCCATGCGCCACGGCAAAGCACCCCACATGGTACCACTTGCCGCACCCACAACAATCCGTATCTGGATCCCCCTCCGGTTCGGCATGGTGTGCCGGGGAGTCGGGGGGCTCCTCCTTCACTCGCACAGGCGCCTGCAGAACGCGGAAAACGGGGTGCTGTCCTCCAGAGGAAGGCCAGAATCAAGACACGTGTAACGCGTAACACGTGCAGAACGCGCAACACATGCCAGGGCGGATTCCAGAGGCACAACAGAACCATACGGGCATGACGCGCAAACAGCAGTGACCCCGCAACGCGCACCTGCTCACCTGCCGGAGCACCATCGCCCCCTGGTGAGGCCTCCGCACGTGCGGCTTCGCCTTGTGCAGCGCCTTCTGCGGGCTCCTTGGGTCCTTCTTTGGCCCCCTGACCTTCCGTCTCCGGGGGAGGCTTCTGAAGAACACGAACGACGTGACGTCTGTCCTCCAGAGGCACGGCGGAGGCAAGACATGTAGGACGCGGAGAACGCGCAACACGCGCAACAGGGTGCGCACCGGCCTCTGGAGGCGACAAAGAAGCACGCGTGGAGTACACGCAGCACAGCGACCTGCTCCACCTCCATCCCAATGGCGCTAGATCCTCCTGTTTTGATGCTCTGGGGATCGTCCCGCGTCTCGCCCGTCTCCTGCGGATCCTGTGGAAACACAAGGGGGGCAACCAAGTGGCAGAACATCGGGCAGACGAGACCGGGGCTCCACATACATGTGACTAACGGCTCCGTACAAACCACGCATTGAAAGCCGCAACGGAGGACGTACGATCCGGTTGGTTCCGCAGCCGCCCACGCACCTTCTTGCTCTCTGCCACATGGGTGAATGGGCCGAGCACCGCCTTCGGACGAAGCTCCGGCGGCTCGCGCGATGCGCCGGGGGGCGCGCCATAGGGCAGGGGAGGCGGGGGACCCCGCGGCGGCGCGCCATACGGCAGGGGAGGGGGGTGGCCCCGCGGCGGCGCGCCATAGGGCAAGGGAGGCGGGTGGCCCCGCGGCGGCTTGCCATGCGGCGGCGGCGGAGGGGGGCCCCGCGGCTGTGGCGGATAGCTGGGCCGCTGCGGGTCTTCGTCGTACGACTGTTGGTACTGCGGTGGTGGGGCCGGCAGGTGCGGGTACCCGCTCATGTGCGGGGGCGCCCAATCCCAAGCGGCAGTCTGCACAACGTGTAACACGGCAAGTCCTCCTCCGAAAGCGTGCAAGGAATCATACGTGTAACACGCGTAGAACGCGCATCACGTTACCATGGGCCTCCAGAGGCGGCGCGGAGGCACCAGCGCGCACACCACCGAGACCACAAAGCACATAGATACCCGCGGTTTCTTCGCCGCCAGCTCTCAAGTGCGCACCAACAACCATGCTCCAGATGCCGGAAGTTCGAGTTGCCGTTCCTCTTCCAATTCGTACGCCATCAGGCCGGCCATCCGGACAAACCGGACAAACTTCTCCTGCAGAACGCGGAAAACAAGATTGGTCCTCCAGAGGCACAGTAGAAGCAAACACGCAGAACGCGCACAACGCGCATGACGCGCGGAGCGACTACGTAGAAACACAACATAGGACGCGCGCAACACCTGCAAAACATCCGTGTCCATGTCAACGATGTCTTCGATGCCCATTGCGCTCACCCGATCGCTGACCCCACCTCCACGACCACCTCGCAGGCCCTCCATTTTCAGCTTGGCCAAACTGAGGCCCTGCGCCGGCGGGCTGAGATCCGCCGGCCATTGCGGCGCGGCGGCACAACCCGTACCAACCGACAGGCCCTTCAAAATCCCCTCCGCCACTTGTCTCGGGCCGCTCGATGGGTAGCGCTTCTCGAAGTGCTCACGGGCTGCTGCAGCCGACTGGGCGTTCTTGGTCCCGCATCTCAGCACGCTTTGCACGCTCAGGGCCCGCACACTGGTGTGCAGCAGCAGGGCCAACCCAAGTTCTTGCTTGGACTTGGGTTCCTCCGACAGGCACTCCTTGTAGTGCATCACCAGGCGAACCACGGTCGCGTTGAAGTCCGTCTCCAAAATTCTCTGCATCGTCACCAGATCACGGTCGTACCCGCCTTCATGCTGGAACTTCTCTGCTCTTGTCGGTGCGGCGCTGATGCTCTTCTGCGGGCCCTTCCCGCCGATCGCAAAGGACACGTGCCCACGGGCCGGCTTGTCCTTGTCCTTCTTTTTCTTGGGCATCTCGGCCTCGGACTTCTTCAGTGGCATCTTGGGCGGGCTCCGCTCCTCTGCCTTCCGCTTCTTCTTCTCTGCCATTGTCTGCGGCTCCTGCTTGACCTCCAGCATGGTGGACCGTGCGGCCTTTGCAGAAGCCTTTGCAGAAGAAGAGGAGTGTTCCTCCGGCACATCATCTGGCTCGTCCTCTGAATGGTCCCTCTTCACTGTGCCTCGGGCATGCTTCTTGCCATGGGGTGTCAATGGCACGTCGTCGTCTTCCTCCTCTTCCTCCTCCTCGTCTCCGTCGTCCACTGCCTCCTCCTCCTCCTCCTCCTCCTCCTCACTCTCTTCTGCCTCGCCTTCCAACCAGGTCCACAACCGGTTCGCTTGGATCTGTAGAACGCGCAGCACGCCAACACGGTGGTGGTGCCCCCAGACGCGGAGGGAGAGGCACATCGGCGGAACGTGCAGAACGCGCAACACGCACAACACGCGTATAACAGGGGTCAAAATCACGTACAGATGCGACACGCAGCACGCCTAGAACAACCTTTGTGTACTCGAACCATCCATCCGGCTTGGCGCGGCAATCTTGGACTTCTGCGGGATCCCGGGGCTTGCTTGGCTTCGTCTCGATCTGCAGGCATTTGGTGGGGTAAGCAGCTTATCGAAAATGGAGACTAGGGACCGTCACACAAAACAAAAAATGTGAAATGAACGACATCGACGTTGGAGACATCCAAAGGCACAACACCCGTACTCCACCCCATTGAACAATCACATACATGTCTATTGTTTGATCTAGAACTCGATGAACGCGTTGTGCTTCAGCGTGGCCGCGTTCCCCCAACTGCCCAGGTGGCCCCCCTTGGCCAGCCACTGCTTGTGGCTGTCCGGGAAAAGCGGTGCGGGCATAAAGAAAGGGCTGAGGTACAGGAGGACGCGTGGCTCGCGCAAAACGTGGGTTCCGGTCTCCAAAAGCGTGATGTCGGTTACGTGCGGAACGCGGAACACGCCTTGCACGGATATGCGACACCAGTTATTCGAGTTCCAGAGGCACACCTAGAAGCGAACGCTTAGAACGCGTAACACGCGTAACACGCGCGGCAAACGGAGCACGAAAGCCAAGGTAGAGGCAACGGCACAGTACGCTTCTCACATGGAAAACGGTGGAAATGAACAAAACGGATGGTTCCATGACGTCCGGCACGTTTGGAAACCCCCCGGAACAACAAAACTTTATGGATTCATTTTTGACGAACAAAAAACGTTGATTCCGTTCTGCGCGTGGTAGACAAAGGAATATATACTTTGCACTGGCGCACAAAGAGGGCGGAGATTTTGTCGAAAAGTGTTTTATGGTCCGCCGCCGGTATGAAGCGGGCGGATCCTTGGAGGGCCGCTAAGAGCAAGGGTGGGGGGTGGGTATCAGGGTGCAGAGGTTTGCTTGTCTGTAGAATATTTTTGGCGTAGCTGAGCAGTGAGCCCCCCTGTGTTTCGAGTTCTTTAACCCACAGCTTGCGTGTGTTCAGGAAATCCCATCTGCTTGAGGATACGGAGGGGACATCGATATTGAACAGATGCCCAACACCCCATTTGAGCATCCAGTAGCGCTCACGGGAAGTGACCGCTGATGGGGCACAATACTCTAGTGGGGTGAGAATGAAGTTTTCAACCCCTTTCGTGGCCACCCACAGGTACACGCTATTTGGTAGGTAGACTTTACGTCCCCCGCTGAGGCGGAGGTAGTCCATTGCTAAGCAGACGTGCTCAGCGCCGCGGTCAAAGACGCGACGGAAGAATTGGCGGCCGCTGGTCTGGGCCACGTATACCCTGTGGTCGTGTAGGCACCAGAGCACGTAAACCCAGCACCCTTCCGCAAAGACTGAGAAATCCCCTAGTCTGTTTGTGTGGATTTTACGCGTGTGGGCCGACGTGCATTCGTGTAGGTGTTTGTTGATGCGGTCCCATGACCTGAAAATTGTAGTCCATGCTTTGGTGGTAACTAGACGGCGTGTTTTCGTGTTCCACCGGGGCGCCAGGGTGGTGCGGCGTTTCTCAACTTCCGCTTCCTATATTTCAGAAAACGTGGTTACGCTGGGGCAGGGTGTGGTGCAGGGGGTTGGTTGCACTGATGGGTGGGTGAACAGTGGGCTCAACAGGGCGGTGTCGAGGACCGCACCGGATAGTTGGTAGAGGCTGCGTGTCGTGTAAAATACAGACGATAGCCAGCTGCGCTCTAAGGGTGCTTTATGGGTTATCCATAGTGTGCAGCGGCTTTCTGGTCCCTTCAATGCCACAGACACGGGGAAAGACGCCCCCAGCTTGGTGATGTGCAGTTTGAGTAGTTTGGCCAATGCAAGATGGCGCCTGGTGGCCAGGGATTCTGGCAGCATTAAATATGTACAGCCCTGATGGGTACTGGACAACAGGCGGCGCATACATCGGCGGACTGCATTCCAGTCAATGGACCAAGATTCTGAAAGGGGGGAGAAACACGGCAGAACTATGGAAGGATACGGGCTGGGCAGCCAGGCGAGGGGGAGCCTGGGGTCGTCGCTCAGGAGGGTACTAGCCAATAACATCGGTGTGTGCTGTGTTGTTATCCCCAGGGCCCGCGAGAACATTTGGGCCCATTTGACATCAAGGAACACGGGTACGGAGTCCGACATCTGTTGGTCTATCCAGCTTTGCGCCACAGTGCAGAGGTCTCTAATAAATCTGATTATGTGGGATGTGGACACCTGGTACCAAGTTAATGTGAGGTGGCAGTCACACCATTTCTGCAGTGCCACTTGGAGGCGCGAGTTTTGGCATACAAGGTCTCTAAAGAATACAACAATGGAGGAGGTGGGGGAGGAGGTTTTTGGGTGGTAGGGAGAGTAGCATTGGAACAGGCCCCCCATGGGGGAGCCTAGCGCCGCCGGGCCGTGGTGGGTTGCGACGTCGTAGGCGGTAAACGTTGCATCGAGGTGGCAGCGGATCGCTTCAATTGACTCGCTGAATATTTTCACAGCGGCTTGTAGTGGTTGGGGGGCATCAGTAGTTTTTCACAGCGCGCACGCTTGCGAGAAAACCGGCATGCATGCTATCCCCTTCTCAATGGGCTTGAGCAACAACAAAAACCATTTGCCTGACTTAAAGTGGGCGTATGGGAGTAAATTCTCAACCAGGGTTGAGACCAGGGGCGACAGGCCCACGAGGGCGTCAACGTCGCGTCGTCGCTGAAGTTCACATGTGAAAGGTGTCGGGTGCATGCACGAGAGGAGCTGCTCGGCTAGGGTGGCATAGGTGGTTGCTGGGGCAGATGGGGGTGGGCAGCACGGTTGTTGCAGGCTGTCCGGCGGGCATGGTGATTTTCTCTTTAGTTTGGGCCACTCAGTGTGGCAGCCAACAGTTCATTCAAGCGGACGATGGCTTCGTTGACGAAAGGTCTCAGAGCCAAAGATCCAATTTTTGTCAAAGACTTCAAGGTCCGGGTCCTCGCAGGTGGCTGCCACGGCGATATTGGGGACCACTTTAATGTACACATAGGTCCCTTCGGTACGGTCCACGATCCCCCTGATATAGATGTACGAGTTCCTGGGCGGGGCCAGTTTGATCGCAAACACGCTGGCCCCGTCCTGGGGGTTCCGGACAGATTTCGTGAGGGCTTGTCGGGCTGGGAGGTCCAGGGTTCCGGCTTCGTGGAGCTCCTTCGCCATGTTTTTCGGGACGCGTTTGGCCGTTGGTTTGGGCGCCCTAGATGCCATACAGTCTTCGAGCAGTTTTTTATATTCTTCAAGTTGGCGCTCCAGGGCTTGGACGTGGGTATTGGTCGCCGGGGCGGATTGGGGCATTTCGGTCTCCGGTGCGCAAGCGAGAGTCAGCGGCGTGGCAGGTTCGGAATCGGGGGCTGAGGAGGACCGCAGTGTTCATTTCGAGGCAGGCGTGGATGTTTCGTCCACGTTAATGGACGACTGCTTTTGGGCCGCTGCGGTGCAGTTGTTCCTGGTACGCTTAGGCAAGGCGTTCTCCCTGTCATCCTCCATGGCATCAGTATCCACGGATATGGCAGATTGGGACGATGACCCTGCGCTATTGCCTGGGGCACTTGCTGCCTGTGGCATAGCCCGGGGCTTTGGGACAGCGAAGAATTCAGGCACGTCTGGTGGTCCTGGGGGGCAGTTTTTTCGCTGCTCACTCAGCAATCGTTGGATGGCTGCTTCAGCGGCTTTTGAGCGTGCATCTCCTGCGTCGAGTGTACTGCTGCGCGCTGGTTTGTACCCTTCGTGAACGGCCGTTAAGTGGCCGTTTGAATAATTGCGTGAATTTCACGTGAATTTACCCAAATTTTGAGGTTTTTGGGGGAAAATGCCATATTCTTGGTTCATTTCAAGGGCTTTGAGGGGCCAAAATTCCTCCCCTAGCTTTGTTACGCATCATCCAATGAAAGTCCCGCCCCAAAAGCATCCATCATGTCCGCACCGTGCCCGAAACGAGAGGTGCTGGAACCCGGCAAGCCTGTAGCCGATTCACAGCCGTGAATTCACGTGAATTCGTACGAAATTCGCACGAATTTCGCAAGAATTTTGTACGAATTTCGTACAAATTTCACGTGAATTCACGTGATTTTACACAAATGTTACCGGTGTGCATCCCCTGATTTGTCCTCACACCCCTAGTAAGCCCCCCAGCATGCACCCCGGTCACAGGCAACAATGGTTTGGGTTCGTAAGGTGATCTCATGTCCGTCTCTTGCGGCACCGGAACCGCCGCTGTAGAGTCTGAAGGTGCTGCATGTCGGTTAGAAGCTGTCTTCTTGTGCGGCTTGCATATGTTTGTACACTTATGGGCCCTTGCCCATGTTGAGCCCTTTTGGTCGCATCCCACCCATGGGACCAAAGGCTATCGTCAATGGTGTGGTTGTCCACAACCACTTGCACCCCTAGTCTCCCCCGGAGGAGGCTTAGGCCCCCGCTGTTGCGCCACATGCGCTTCAGCCTCCGGTGACTTCCCTCCATGGCAAAGCAGGAGAACTTTGACAAGATTCTCCACTTCTTTGCAAAATAATACATGTGGTCGATCCAAAGATGCGTCCACAAAAGTTTGCCCCACTGGAGCTCATTGTGGGCAGCGCCCATGGCTATGCTATGGTTCCGGAGCCGCCACAAGTCGGCCCCGGAGAACCATGCGGAACGCCACGCGTATACACACATGCTTGCAAAATTCTCCCACCACGTTTTGCACACCGACTCCCAACTTTTTCCCCCTACTTGATGCTGCCTCACACTAGGCTGCTCTAGGCAAGCATCTATTATCTTCTTCCAACCCCTATTCCGCATGAAATGGATGGCAGCAGCACACTCCATCCTCACCTTCCCCTTGCCGTTTGCCTTGTCATTATTTAATGAGGCACGGGTGCAAGTTCGTGCAGCAAGCCGTGCCTCATCTAGAACCGGTTGCAGCATGGTGCGTGCCACAGTGGCCGGTGCCTTCCCTGTCAATTGTACAACTAGGTCCCGTGTCCCGTTGACTGCACACAACAGGACACGAAGGACCCCATGGAGGCCATAATCAGGCACTCGCCTATCACTCGTAATGGTCCTATATATAGCGTTTATGGCAACGGCCGGTTGCCTGTTGCCGTCTATCGCACTTGCTCTGCCAAAGGTAGCAAGGCACAGAGCACGGTTCCGCATGCAGACCCAACACACCGTGGCATCAGGGGATTCTGCCTTGCAGTTTTGGCAGCCCGCCATGAGCACCTGTGCTTTACCATCTGCACACAGAAAAAAAAGGGACTGCCTATCGTTCCCTGCCGTATCCTTAAAACTTACGGTTGCGGCCTTGCACAACTCATCATCAAAATCAATTTCTTGGGAGGCCGCGTAGAGGGTCTCCCACTTTTCACTGCCCCCTAGTAGCCACCAACTAGATAGTTCGTTGGGGCTGGCGGTGCCACCAAGCGTGCAATGGACGTACGAGGCCTCATGCCTCGATGTACCGTCCACCGCAATAGGCAACCAATGCAGCCGTCGGTCCCCGGGCTGCATGATGTCCGAGGGTGGGGGTAGTCGACACTTGAATAGGTGGCCGATGCGGTCAGGTAGGTAGCAGGCCGCACCATTGATGGCCGTGTCGTCTCCCGTATAGGCGGTGAACGCCCGGGACTCCGGCAACGCTAGCTGCCGAAGCATGCCGTACACTTGGTCCCATACCACACCGTACGTCATGTTCCCCACTAGGTACCGGGACTCTGTCCTAGAGAGGTGCAATGACCGGATCCTCCAGACGGCCATGATCAACTTCTCCTCCTGGGTGGGGTCAGGCTGGACGGTGGCTACAACTCTTCTATCGGGGGTAAGCACTATTTGCCCCGTGTCGGGCAGGTACTTGACGGTGTAGGGTGCTGCAAGGTCCTTGGTAACAACCTCCTGGAGCTCTTGTAGGCGCCGCCGTCGTGTATGATCCGCTAGCAGATGAAATGGCTCCTTGTTCCGCGGCATGGTATGAGATACAAGACCTGTTGAATGGGGAGGCAGTCATCGCAAGGTTTCTACCATCCCCCTCCCGCAGACAACTCTCTCTACTGTGATTCGCATGCAATTTGAGGAAATTCACATAAATTCGTACGAAATTCGTGCGAATTGTGTGCGAATTTCGTGCGAATTTCCCGTGAATAGAATTGTGTGAAAATTCTGAAAATGTGAAATTCGCACGAAATTCGCACGAAATTCGTACGAATTTCGTACGAACTTCACATCACTGTCACAGAATTGTTGCCGAAGCCTCATCCTTCTGCCCTCGTTGACCCTCACAAAGCAAGCTCATGATGGTGCTCATGGGTTATCACACACCTAGTCCAGTGGTTGTCATTCCGGCTGACACTCAGCCAGCAATGTAACACATCAAGGGGCATAGCATACCCCAAATGAAATACAAGCAGTTCCGCAAAAAATATCGCAAACAGGTCAGGGGGCATAGCGTACCCCAAATAATGTACAAACAGTGCTACAGAAAATTTCGCACAGTGGGGGGGGAGTGCCCCACATGTCGGTCAAACTGCCCATGCTTGGGGGGGGGGGGGGGGGCAGGATGACATTCGTGGTGGTTAGAAAGGACAGGTGGTCCGGAGGGTAAAGGGTGAGCTACGCACCCCCCGCCCCCCCTGGGGCAGAGCTCCGGCTAGCGGAGCCCTGGGAGCTCTGCTCCCCCACCGCCTCCACAAAGGAGGGGTCCATGGCCGCCGACGTGAGGCGGTGGGGGGGGTAATGCCGGCGCACTTCCTCCATTGCGGCAGTCACCTTGGGGGCGTCGGGGGCCACGCTGTCCACATCGACCTGCTGGCCACTGCCCAACATGGCCATCCGCAGGCCGATGGACACTGCCTACATCTGGCCGGCGCACGCCTCGGCCTGGGCATGCCACGCCTATGCGCCGGCCAGGAGGTTCCGGACACCGGCGGCACTGGCCCCCCCCTTGTCACCCGGGGGGGCCTCGGCACCCTCAGCCCTCTCCACTGCCTCTGCTGGCTGTGCCGCTGGCTTTGCCTTGCCGACGTCGCCACGTCGCGCTCAAGAGTTTTCACCTTGGCGGCCAGCCGGTCAGGCTCCTTGGTGACGTCTGCCAACCGCGACTCGGAGTCCCGCCTGTCCTCGTTGGCCCTGGACACACGGGCCTCGAGGTCGCGGTTGGCGGCCTCCGCGCTGATCGCGCGTGCCTCCCACGCCCCCGCCCGCTGCTGGTCCACCCACTCCTGCACCACCCCCCTCTGCCCCCGCCCCCCCACCGGCTCCGCCTGCTCCGCCCCCACTGCCCGCTCCGCCGGGGTGGCCGTACGCGGGGCTTTGGTGGGGGGGGGGGGGTGTCCCCTTCGGGGCGCCCTTTCCGCGTGGGGGGTTCGTCCTCCTCGACGTCAATGACGTCAGCCACCCCCATCTTCCGCTGCCTCCCCACATGGACGCGCATGGCAAGCCATGCCACGTCTGCCCACTCCGGCCTCCGCTGCTCCCAACCCGTGAGCACATTCAGCCCAAAAACCCCAGCCGTGGTCAGCGTCCCCTCCTCCCCGATCCGCGACACCCCGGTCTGCACCCGCCAATGCCCACTCACAAGCCGGTAGGCAAACATGCCCACCAGCTCCTGCCCCGCAGGCAGGTTGGCCCCCCCCCTGACCACAATGGGGCAGGGAAAGGAGATGCGGAAGGTGCCGTGCAACCCCCGGGACTCCAACACCATGTCCCACACGGCACTGAGATGCCGCTGCCGCCCATCGGGCCCGGGCGGCACTTGTTGGGTCTAGGCCGGATCCGGCTGCCTGGCGGCCAGGGTGACCTGGTCCAGGGGGGGGTCGGTGTGGGCGTCGCCCAAATCGTCGCGGGACGGCATGGGCACCACCACCTCGCGCGCCACATGCCCCGTGGCGGTGCTGGCCTCGCTGCCTCCCGAACGTCCAGAGCGCCGCGACCCCTCATTGCGCACACTGCCGGCCTCGCTCGGCGGCCGTCCACCACCGGAGCCTGCGGGCTGGTAGCCACCGGGGCCTTCGGGGGGCTCGGCGTGCTCCTCGGGCAATCGGGGCCGGGGCTTGTACTTGCGCTTGGTGTGGTGCCGAATATCCGGCGACCAAGCGGTGAACGGGACTTGCAGATGTGGGGAGGTGTGCAAGGCACAAATTGAGAAAGGGGGAGTGCACACGAGGCAACGCAAGAGCAAAAGGAGCACATTGGACGAAATTCACAGAAATTCGTACGAAATTCGTACGAAATTGGTGCGAATTTCGTACGAATTTCTCATTTCCAGAATATTCACACAAATTTATTCACGTGAAATTCGTGCGAAATTCGTACGAAATTCGCACGAATTTCGTACGAATTTCACGTGAATTTCGTCCAATTTGCCAATATACAAAGCAAACACACAAGCAAGCCCACCTTGCACTCGCATGGGCAGGTGATGCTCCATGCCCCGGTCTTCGCGCACTTGGGCGACCGCCACGCTGGGACCGTGTTCACCAGGTGCCACAGCGTGGTCAGCCGCACCGGGGGGGCAATGCCGGTCATGGCGAAGTGGATCTCCGACTCCGCATCGAGATTGTCCCCCTTGCAGACCTCCAGCTGGTGCACGCTGCCCACGAAGAACAGCATGCACTGCTCGCCGACCTCGATGACGGCGAGGTCGGAGGCCGGGACCGACCGGGAGATGAAGGTTGGGTGGAAGGGGCAGGTGGGGGGCCCTGATTGTCTGAGGGGGGTCGGCGAAGAGGGCCTGGGCAGCCTCCCCTCCCACAACCCCACCCTCCCCTTCCCCACCCACAACACTTGGTCCACGCTGGGGCACTCCCAGCTGGACAAATCCCAAGCAAGGTCCAGGGCCTCCTTGGGGGGGGTGGCGTCCAAGTGTGTGGTGTTGGCCTCGTGGTGTTTGTGTCGGGGGTCGGGGGTCCACAAGTCAAAAAGAGCCCCCTGCAGCCCATCCTTGGAGTCGGGGACGGCAGTCAATCCATGATGGCGGACGGCCACCATCAGCAGCATCTCCCCCCGATGCAGCTCAACGGTGTCCCAGCGCGCCTCCCCCGCCTCCCCCAGGGCCGTCCCCGCCTGCACCGCCACCTGGTAGTCCTCTGACGAGCAGAGGAAGCTACTCAGGTGGCACCCCGAGACCTCCCTGTCGCTGGGGGGGGAGGACCTCGGGGTGGGTGGCGACGTCGGTGTGGGGGAGCTGCGGCCGGCCCACTCCCCACACTCGCCACAATGACGCTGCCCGGCGTCATTGGGTGGAGGTCCCCAACCCCAGGGCCACTTTCGGTGAGGTGGGGGTGGAACTTCTTGAAGAGAGGCCCCCCCACCCCCGACCCCAAGGTGCTCTTGCTTTGCCAACGGCGGGGGAGCCCAGGATCCTTGGCCTGCTCCTCACTCCGCGGGGCGTTGAAAAGGGGCTCAGAATTTTTTGCGACGACTTTTTCGTCGCCGCTGCCCCACGCCTTGATCACCTTGTTCCACCCCACCGCACAATCCCGTGCCTCCACAAGCCCCCGAAGCACAATGTAGCCGTTCCCATCAACAAAGTTGAGGGGCGGCTGAGAGGGGCCAACCCTGTCGGGGGTGGGGTCAGAGCTGCCCATCACCCCATGAGGGGGGTCGGGAAGGGGTTCGGTGCGGACGGGGGGCTCACTTGAAATGAAGGGGGGGGCGCATGAGGCACCACGGTACAATTGCAAAGAAGTTGTGCTATAGAAGGTGGGGTGGGTGACGTCGGGGACGTGCACCTGGGGGGGGATGGTGGGATGGAAAGGGGCGATGCCCAAAGCATCCCACCACCGGGGGTTGGCAAGATGCCAAGAAAAGGGGAAAAAAGAGTGGTCTGCTAGTGCACCTGCAGCAAGATCCTGCAGGCACAGCATATCGCAGTGGGGGGGTGGGTGGACGAGGTTAGTGGTGGGGTACACCTGGACGTGGGCGTCCTTAGGCTTCCCCACAGGGTTAGTCCTCATCAAGTTGAGGAGCTGGTCAACACTGGAGGGGAGAGGGGTTAGATGCAGAAATTTAAGGGAGGGGAGTTGGCGGCGCAGTTCCCTCCACAGGGTTGTGGCCCATCCCCTCCCCCCGAGGTAGGAGTTGTGGGTGGGGCTGCGCATGTCGATGTGGATGACATCAGGGGAGGGGTCGAGGGAGGCTGCCCAGCCCACGATGTCATCCACCCTCAGTGCCCCCGACTCGTACGTCGCCTCCTCCAATTGATGGTGGGCGACGGGGAGGGCTTGGTAGTGGGCGAGGGCGTCGGCTGCGGGGTCGGGGCGCGAGGCCAGGCTGGCGAGGTGGGACATAGTCTGCTGGGACATGATTCAAAGAGAAGAATGCGAAGGCTTTGAGAGCTGTAACAAAGCGAAAGAGTGGAAAGGAGGGTAAATTCGTGCGAAATTCGTACGAAATTCGTACGAAATTCGTGCGAACTTCACATTCTCGTGAATATGTGAATCTACCGTGAATTTCTGCGTGAATCTGGGTGCGTGAATTTCACATTCACGCGAATCTCACCAAATGTGTTAAACCATGCGGGGACTTCAAACCTCTAAATTGCACATATTTGTTGGATCTTACTTTGGGCGAAGGTAGCACAACAAAAGCACACGATAGCACCAAGTTACGAGCAAAACACAGCAAAATTGGGTGAAATTCACGGAACCGTGAATCTCGGATTCAAACGGCCGGTTCACGAAGGGTACATTGGGGTGCATGCTTCGGCAGTGGGGCCTGGGCCGTGACATCGTCTGTACGGTTGTGGCCCTCTGGGTTTGCAGGAGGTGGTGGCTGGGTTTCAACAAGTGGCAGGGCCACAAGAGATGTGTGCACAGGCATGGGTGGCGTTTGGTGTTCTTGAGGGGCATGTTGATGGACTCCGGGCGCCATTAGGAGAGCATTCTGTACGGAGGGTGCGCACGTGTTGTTGTTTGCAATGGAATTGATGACCCTTGTTTGGGATTGGACGCTGGGCGCTGGCGCGGTATTAGCAATGCCCAACGAGTGGAATAGTGCTTGTAGGTTACCAGCAGCTGGGCCTTCTGCGTTAGCCCGTGCGTGACCTGGCATGGGCACTGCAGTGTGTGGCGCGGTTGCCATCGGCACTGCAGGTTGGTGGCTCAGGCCTTGCTGGTTGTTGCCCAGTGAATTTGTGAGTGCTGCAGCGAGTGCTGCTGCAGCCCTAGTCGGAGAGTTGTCGGACTTGTCCTTCGGGTTTCCAACTCCGAGTGCTGCAGGGCTTAGCCCCAGTTGTAGCAGTGTGTCCGAGACGCGCTGGAGGTTGGATTCGGTATTAGCCTGTTCTTGTTTCGACATGATGAGGGATACAATCACATTGACGACATTCAGCTGGGGACATCTCGACCAGTTGTGTCCCATTCGTTTACAGGATCTGCATGGCCATTTCCTTCTGCCCCCATTGCATGAGGAGTCGTCGCCATTCAGGCCTTTGAGCAGGGCCCCAATCACAAAATTATTTCCGCTTTGCAGAAGCTGGGCGACTGAGTCGTTGAGGTTGGGGCTGCCTGACGTTGATGAAGGGGATGTTGCTGGGGAGAGGTTCGGCACTGGCATGGAGCTTTGGCTTGGCGTTCAAGGCACGATGCCCGCGAGTACAGACCGGATTGCGTGCATCGGAGGTCCACTCTCGTGTTGGGTCTGTGGAACCGCAGTCGGGGAAGATATTCCAGGCATTGGTGGTGTATTTTGGGAGGATGTTCCAGGTACAGGCGGCGTGCTTTGGGGGGATCCCTGGGAAGATTGCGACTGTTGTGCAAGGTGATTCTGGAGATTGTTGAGGAGATTCTGTAATAGGTCCGATATATCGCTCAGGTCTTTTTCGATCCGAGGTGACGCGATATCTTGTTAATCTGATTTTCCCACTCCTTTGCGTCGACGGGTGGAGACCGGGTTTTGCTATTTATTGAATTACTGGACGAGTGGATGGGTTGAACACTGGAAGCGCCCAAAGCCAGCAAACATGCAGAATACACAAAGAACAGCAGGAACCACTAGGCCACGGCCTTTCTGCAAAGCATGAGTGTGCATGCCATGGGGAATCAGCATGGCGTCGCACGAGAGTTTCTTCCCGTCGTCACCCTGCCAGGTTCCCAAGTGTGCACACGATGAAAACCATTATTTGATAGGCCGCCTAAGTCAATGCGTCATGAGCGTGTCACACGCGCACTTGTACACGGTTGGATGTATTACACTCGGGGCTGTGATAGTGATATACCCATTCGTGCTTCCCGAACTAGGTCGTACCCTGCACTTTTTGCCATGAGGCAGGGTTTCCACCACTGAGTTGGGTAAAGCTTGCGTGCGAAAACTGACGTGACGATGCGTACATTGTTTACAAAACCGAGAGGGGTGAAGCGGTAGGAGGGGCACTTTTTGAAAAAATTCGGAACAAGTGAGTGTAGCATGGACAGAATATTCGGTGACCATGCACAAGGCGTAGCAACAACACAGTGCACAAGTACAAGCAAGTTGAATGCTCTCGACATGGAGTTGACCAGGAGTCGGCGAATGTACAGTATCTGGGGTTGGCTTCGTAGTTACATAAAGTGGACCGGTCCGAACGGTTTACGACAGCTTGTACAGACCGGTCCGACCGGTCTTCGTGTGAAGTGTGCTAAAGTAAGCCGGTCCGAACGGTTGGACGCAGTTTGCACAGACCGGTCAGAGTGGTCCCTGTATCACCTGATCTAAACCACACACCTGCGTATTCCTCGTATTGGGGACCACCCGCTTGACGAAGTGGATCCATGCACTTGCGCTGCGCCACGATGTAATCCGACCGAATACACAAAGGAGCACGAAGAATGCTGTTCGGGCACTGGAACATCAACTGCAGCGCTGCCGCCAAAAGTGTCTTGGCGTGGGGTTGGCCACGGAGGCATTGGCGTACGCGTGTTGCCCAAGCTTGAACAAGGTGGTGCCATACTCCTCCAACGTGTTGTTCATGCGCACCTCTTCCACCGACCTCTCTTCGTCCTCGGTGGAGGCCTTCCTGCCATTCTTGCTTGTGCGGGGCGACGAGGCGGCCTCACTACCGTCGGCTTTGATTTCACGGAAAAAAGGGACCGGCAACCGCTTTTTGGTGGCGTGTTTCTCCTTCGCCGGCTTCTTTTTCTTCCTCTCTTTCTCTTCCTCCTTTGCCTCTTCTTCTCGGATCTCTATCATGCTTTCTTCCTCCTCCTCCTCCTCGTCTTCTTCCTCGTCTTCTTCCTCGTCTTCGTCTTCGTCTTCGTCCTCCTCGTCCACTTTCCGTTTGCGGGACTCCGCTGCTCGGGCCGCAATTCTCTGCCCCGGAGTAGAAGTCTTTGCTTCCGAGATGACCCAACATCCGATGACGTCCTCCGAAACAAAATCCATGTCGCCTTTGGAGATGTTTCTCTTGAGGGCCCCAGTCTTTGCAACTTCGGTGTAATAGCTTGTGGCTTACAGCGACATCTTGCCCGAACCTTGGCTCTCGCACTTCCCGGTACGTGTAACGGCCGCCGTGGGAGCCCTTCAACAGCACAACGACGCGGTCACCAGCCCGTACCTTCTTGAACGACGTGGGCACGGGCGTCTCTCCATCCTTCATGCCTGGGATCTTGCAGCCGGGGCCTGAAACAGGCATTAGAGAACACTAAGCAACAAACCAGGGCAGAGCGGTGTGACCGGTTGGGGTGTAACACAGTAAGGGGGTGATTAGCAACCCCCCCAAAATGGACACCTCTGCCATTACCCGATCTCCCCATATTCCTTTGTCTACAGAAGCGCCATTTTTGGGCCTCCGCTCCGTACGTTATCCCCGTAAGCTAGGAGAACGCGCATAACGACAATAACACTCCGTAACGCTCCGGAACGCAGATAACGCGGAGAACGCGGAAAACGCTTCCACAAGCACGACCAGAAGCAGAAAACCGGAACGCGGATAACGCGGATAACGCGGAACACGCTTCCAGAAGAACAACCAGAAGCAGAAAACCGGAACGCGGATAACGCGGATAACGCAGAAAACGAGGGAACCGCTTCCAGAAGCACCACCGGAAGCACAGAAGCGGAACGTAGAAAACGCGGCCAACAAACGAACCCCATACGACGCTAAGAACGGTGGAAGCAAAGCGGGAGGCAACATGCAAAGTGCTTTTCTCCTTGAAAGTGGCTGAACCGCATAAAAACTCATGCGCGAGTGCGTCGGGCTACCTCAAAAACTCCCAGAAGCGCTGTAAAAACAAGGGTGTTTTTCCCGACCCCTAGAAGCCCCCATTTCGTCATCTACGTCGTAGACAAAGGAATATTGCTAGGACCTAGGCGTATATTTATGTTGTCCATGTCCAAAATAGGGGAGGACATGTGTCTCTCCGCCCGTATGCCCTCGGTAGACAAAGTTGAAAAAAGTCAGTAACCCCCCCCGTTCGGGTCAGCAAGGGTTACTGACCTTGGGTCAGTAACCCCCTTACTGAGAAGTAACTCCCCTTACTGAACCCCCCTTACTGACTCCATAACCCCCTTACTGACTCAGTAACCCCCCCCTCACTGACTCAGTAACCCCCCCCTTACTGACTCAGTAACCCCCTTACTGACCCCCCTTACTGAGTTTTGCGATGTGTCCTTCCTGCACACTTTTGTTCTCCTTTTAGACTTTTTGTGGCCCCGGAGTGCCATGGCTTGTGCTGGGCTGCTGGCTGCCTTCCCGCCCGTCCTAACGTGGGTCAACCATGTCAATAACCTAGTTGGGACACGCGGGTACGGGGGGGGGATGGGTTTGTCGAGCATGGTGCGGTCGTTAAGCATGCGAGTGAGTTCGTTGAGTTTCCCGCGGATACGGATTTTGGTTCCGTCAAGGTGACTTTCCCCCTCTTCGACAAAAGGGAACCGTGTGTGTTTTCCAATTTTATCCTCGACATCGCAGCTCGCCACCCCCACGTGCCGTGTTTCCAGATGCGCCTCCCTTTCGCAGAGTATGACCACCTTACCAAAGTGCTCGATAAGGAAATCACTACAACAGTGAACAAAACCCAAAAACTTTGGGTTGCAGCGTTGCATGGTGCAGTTCAATTTAGTGTTCAGAAGCCGAAACCTCGCGATTTTCAAGAGGGACAATGGTGCCCCACAGTCCTATGAAAAGACACCAGGAAGCAGGGGACCGGGTGTGAGGTTCGGAAGACCGGTCTGACCGGTCTGCATGAAACTGTTTGAACCGATTCGGTTTACTTACTAATTGTGCATCCCACCCATCATGCATCATTCAAACACCCAAGAGGACGTGGGAAGCAAAGTCTGTGTTTGTGTGTGTGGTTTGCGCATGGTGTGTGGTGGCGTGCATGCTGCAACGAGCGCGCAAAGGTAGGTTTGGGAGGCAAGTGTAACAAAGTGCTCCAAAGTGTCCCGAAGTGGTCCTGTCCATTCAGTTTGCAAAGACCGGTCCCACCGGTCTCTGAAATTGGTCTTATTGTTTTTCTCTAAAATCCTATTGAATCTAAGAAAACCACCAAAACCATCCTTTCCGCCACGTTCAAAAACCCTTGACACAATCCTTTCCCAGAAAGTGTTGTTTTTGCCCACAAGACCAGACCGGTCCTCCGTCCGGTCTGGTAGCCAACGGAATATAAAAATAACGCGTAGGCGCTGCAAGGGAGGGGCCACTTCGGACTAAGTCCATACTTGTACCATCAATTGCCAAGGCGGCCATTGGGTTTTGGGCCCAATGGGAGAGGCGCTACCGGTATTCAAGCACAACTGGACCGGCCTCATGCACGGAGGCTTCCTGGGCGGACAAGTCTTTGAAGCAAGGCTTGCCCCAATTTGCCCCAATAAACAACTGTGGAGGACAGTGTTTGTGTGCAAATACACTTTGCCTATGTTAGAGAGAAACCATGTAACTGCTAAGATGTGGCCTTTTTTGTTCACATGGGCACGTACGCGTTGAATTCTCAACTCGTACGCACTGATTTTCCACACCGTACGCACTCGGTACCAAACGCGCACGCGCGGCGTACGATTTTGCGCCAAACGCATCCGCAGTGCGTACGGTTTGGTAAATCAGTGCGTACGAGTTGGGATTTCAACACGTACGTGTCGGGACTTTAACACGTATGTGCCCATGTGAACAGATCTTAGCAGTTACACAATTACGAATACCTTACATTAGCACGATACCGCGATCCTTTAAACAAAGAAGGAGCCTTCCAAATATTAATATTTTTTTGCCAGCCCTTACACTTTAGAACCAAAGCATGACACCGAGTCTTCCACTTCTTTCACACTTGCTTTCAATTTGTTAAGAGAAACTTGTTGCACCTTACTTCGAAATCTTACTTCCTTCAAAGAATCATTTGCCTTGCGGTTCAAGGCCCTCTCCGCAACACTACGGCGATGACATTTGGAGGCATGGTCCTCCAAGTGGTGCAGCCTTTCCTTTGCTCCCTCCAACAACTTTTCGATCTACACAAAGGCAAAACACCAATGAACAAGGAATAAAATGGGAAAACTTATTCGTGGGACCTCATTGTAGGCATGCACAAAGGCAAATGATCGCAATGAGAGCATCAAGCATTTTAATGATCACACTTTTGCAATGTGACCCTTTTGCGAATGTACACTTCCTCTTGCCCTCTTTAGGGCATTAGATAGCTTGAGCAGCCTAGAAACAAAGCAATGCCGGGCCATCAACGCCTACGGGCGCGCACGGTTGCCATCGTGGTTCACTTGGACTGCCGTCCAAGTGAACCATGGTATTTCCCCTTCAAGCACTATGCCAGGGCACAAGCACCAGGACCACTTGCCCTTGAGTGCCATTGTGACTGTTGGTGATTTTTCAGGTGGGGAGTTTTGTGTGGAAGAGGCGGGGCTCGTGTTCCCCACAAAGGGAACCCGTCCCTACACAATGGCATGTGTTGCAGGGCCAGAGGGCCGGGAAAGAGTGGATGAGGATGGGGTGGCATTGGATGCCCGGAATGGGGTTGTTTTTTTCAGTGGTGCTTTGCACATGCCAGCCCCGTGGCGTGGTGAGCGCTACGCACTGGTGTTTTTTACCCAAGTCGGTCTCGGCAAGGTGTCCTGGGAGGACCTCGTACTGCTGCGCAGTCTTGGGTTCCGGCTATGTGCCGGGTAGCATGTGCACGCATTGTGCATTGATGATTGATGGGTGAAGTGTGCCTCAACACGCGCGCGTTGTGGCAGGGGCGCGTACGCGCTGGCGTACGTGGTGCATACACGTTACGGTGTTGCATCGTACGCGTTGCTGTGTTGGGGCGTACGCGCTGGGGTCATGACGCGTACCATTCCCTGTTGTGGCGCGTACGCGTTGGGTTCATGAAACGTACCATTTGGTGTTGTGGAATGTACGCATTAAGAATGGAACGCGTACGCGGCTCGTACGCGCAGGCGTACGTGTTGCATGTTGCCTATACGGGTGCAGACCCATGTTAGCATGTAAATCCTTGCAGGCCGGGTTGCCTCACACAGTGTTGCACCGCAAGACATCGCAGGGCAGGCGGGTGACAAACCGTCACTCCGTTGTGAACAGAGCGCAGCAATTCTATTTGTTTCGACAAAGGCCTGGGGTCCCCTCATTGTAGGGCTGAACAATGAAGGTCTCTTGCAACATGTCGTGGAAGGGGGTCACACTTGGGCGCAAAATTTTGATTCGTGGTGGGACTGTCTGCACAAAAGTGCAACCATTGCCAAAAAGGAGGGGCTGTTAGGAGCCCAAGAGATTGACACCCTAAAAAATGTGCTACCCCAACTGGCAGTGCATCACAAAAGGTGCCAACTGGGGCAAACCCTGTGGGTGCACCTTTGGGTTGACCACATGCTTGGGTATGCTAAGCAGTGGCATGCCCTTGGCGCCTTTGCTGCCTTCAAGGCAGAAGAAAGGCACAAGACTCTGAAAACAGAGATTCGGTTTAGGAGCTTCAAGGGGGGGGCAAGGAAAGTAAAAGGGAGGGTACGGGGACGGAGAGGTAGACTGGTAAGGCAAGTTTTCGTGAAAGGGTGGAGGGAAGTTGTAAAGAATGATAATCTGGATTGGGGTTTGTTAAAGAGGGGGTGGGATGTATCGGTGCGTGCATGGACACAACAACCACACGTGAAAGAACACAAAACGTATTGGAAGGCCAACGCGCCTTAGCAGTCAGCATGGTGTTTCAGCTCTTGTGTATGATATTTGATTTGGGATTCCATTGAATTGCTTTGGGCAAGTATACTACGTCTTCAATGCACATTGCATTCAACATGGTGTTCTGGTGCAGTGATGTGCTTTGCAAGGGAGGGAGCGACCAACCTGAGCAACGTTCGTCTGTGGATGAGTGGTTATGGGCGTAGACTCCGGCGGCAGGGCTCCTTGGTTCGAACCCTGGCCTGGCCAACTCCAAAAATAGCTCCAGCCCTGCACCTGCCACCTCGTCGTCAAACAGCCTCCAGCACAGGGATGGTGGCTCCAACAAGACCAGCCCAGCCCACGCTGGGACAGCCACAACAGACTAGCCCTCGGTAGGCCTTATTACTAAAAAACCAAGGGCAGCTGGTGGTCACATTTCAATGCCTGTCTTCAGCGTCTGTGTTTGTTGGTTGCCCCACTAGGTAGGTCTTAGGCAAGCATCTCCTCATCGCCTCTTCGGCCGGATCCACCTCCTTTGTGGGCCCCTAGTCATGCGGTTGGGGTCGCCTCACGATCTTCCCTCTCCTCGTGGTCTTGTGTGTCCTCATCCTAAGGTGCAGACACAGTGCGTATGCAAGGGTTCGAACCCAGGGTTCCGAAACGCAAGGAACATGCACATACCTCTAGACCAACCAGCTGCCATACCACATAACACGTAGGCGGTGCGTACGAACTGCGTACGCACCAGCAGATCAACGCGTACGCGTCGGTAATCTAACACGTACGCGTTGATGTTTCGACGCGTACGTGTTAAGTTACTAACGCGTACGCGTCGAAACACCAACACGTACGCGCCACGCACCCAACGCGTACGCGTTGCACTTCCAACACGCACGCGTCAGAGGACAATCTGTGGGATGCAGCGTTCTAGGGCGTGGTGCGGAACCTCTAGTTAGAACGCAATTTCTGGAACACCCACCTACCCTCAATTTGGGGGCAAACCACCTAAAAAAATGGATTCAGCACCCCCAAAAACCCCCCATCCCCTTTCTTTCCCCACATAACCCTCATTGTAGGGGTGGTTTTTTTGGGGGGGGGGGTCAAAGAGTTAGAGCACAGTTAGAAGAGAGTTAGAACGCAGTTAGAGCACCTTGCTCTAACTATATAGTTATGGCGCTAGTTATCGCGCGATAAGTCAGTTATCGCGTAGTTATCGCGTGTAGTTATCGCGCACCCCTCCTCCCTCCCTCCCTGGGACAAACAACACAAAACACTTGGCACAAACCATGTGTGGTCGTTTTTCATACAAAGTCATCAATGTCTGAGGCCTTGGCTGCCTCCAGTCCCAAAAGCCCTTGCTCCAGGGCGTTCATGGACATGCAATGGTGCATGTGGCGGAGGAACACACTTGGCCTCACCAAGGACCAACCCTTAAAACAATTTTTGAGCCTCCTTTTGTAAGGCCCATGCCGATACTCCGCTGGGATGGAGGAAAACTGAAAAATGTTCCTCCATTTCTCGGCAAAAAAGGTGGAATGTGCCAAGCACCAATGGATCCACCTGGTGGGGGACCAACCTGAGTCTCCCCACGCTTTTGAAAATTTTGTGGCCAACGCACGGTGGCGTTCCACTTGGGTTAGAGTGTACAACTCCCTCACCCTCCAAAGCTCATACAAACCCTCAATGCATTTCACCATGACATGCACAACAACCCATAACATAGGTCCCCCAGGGGTCCTCACTGTGGGGACATGCTCTTTGAGGCAATCCACAAATTGCCTTTGGAAGGGGGGGGGGGTTAGGAAAACTTTGGTGCTTGTTAGATCAAAATCTTTTTCTGTGGCCCTCGAGGCCGAAGGGAGGCGTTCCCTGAGAGGGATGCCTGAGGTCTCATCCTTGAGGGCTTGTTTGAAGGCCTGCAAAGCTGCAAGAGCTTGGGCCTTACCAGGGGTACCAGGGGTGAGGGTCTGAAGGGTGGTCTCAATGCGCTTTGCAATGCCGTTTAGGATGCGGCATGCTGCATGTTGGTAGTCCCCCGGCCGCCTATCAGGGGTCACACTTCTCAAGAATGCCCCCCATCTTGAGGTGGACTCCACCCCCCTTTGCTCAACAATCCCATTGGGGTCTTTGCACAACCAACACTTAGACCCAGCCCCCCCCATTGCTTCCATCCCCTTCCCATCCCCTGTCAAAATGACAGTGCAAGTCAAAAATTGGTTTGGAAAGAGGACAACGTCCTCTTCCACATCCCTCACCTCTTGGTTGAGGTTGGCGGAGATGTCCAGGCTTCTCAAAAAAGCCTGTTCATCCCCGCCATCCATGCAAAACCATGAGGCCCATAGCTTCACCTTCGAAGCATATTTTGCCCCCCCCCCATACATTAACCCATACATCCGCACGGGTGGAGGATGCCTTCCACAGGGAAGTCGCATCAACTGAAATAACAACAATGGCAACGCCACTAGGGGGGGGTTTCCCGATAACTCGGGCCATAGATATTGCATTTTGCACAATTGATTGCAAAGGCACATGGGCAGCTGCCCTATTGCGGCCTGTGGTAGACTTTACAATGGTTGTTTGGGGAAAGTAGGGCATGATCCGTTGCCGAACGGTCCTTAGGTCCCGTTGTGTGCAACGGCGGGGCATTCGCAAAAGGGCCCGTTGGGAGAGATGCATGCTGCATGCCATGCGTAGCATGCTCAGGGCCTCATGCTCCTGAGCTGTTAATGCAAGATGGCCGCCAAGTGGGCCAGACAGGGCAGTGCACTCCCACCACTTAAACAAACTTCTCCTTTGGTGTTGGTGCCACACACAACGTTTGGGTCACCCAATAGAACTCGCACCAGCCGCTGAACCGCCTTCAAACGCCGCCGCCGGGCCTTGGGGCACTGCAGATCGGTGTAGCGTCGGAGGTTAGCTGTGTTGAGAGCCCGCAGGGCCTCGTTGAGAGCACTATCCATGAAGAATAAGAGGACCTGGGCAGGAAATGAGGGAGGGTTTTGAAGCAAGGGCCCAAGAAACACACGCGATAACCCACGCGGTAACCCCCGCGATAACTAGGTTATCACGCGATAACCTCCGCGATAACCCCCCGCGAGAACTAGTTAGAGCGCGATAACCCCCCGCGATAACTAGTTAGAGCACCGAGTTATCGCGCGATAACCCCCGCGATAACTAGTTAGAGCAGGGGTTAGTGCGCACTAATTGGAGGGGTTAGAGCAAGCGTTGGGCACCCTAAAACCTTCACGAACGTTGATTTTGCACCCAGGAAACCTTGGAGATGTCAACAATGTGCAGGCACGGGGTATATGGCGCCACAATCACAAATTCAAATCAGTCAAATGGACATGTTCCGGGCTACTTGCCCCTCCTCAGAGTACACAATGACAAACCATGGTGGGCATCCCACCAAAGCAGAAAAAATAGAAACAGTGAACAATAATCGAATCACAAATTACACTAGCTGGAGGGGTTGGAGGAAGCATTGGGCACCCTAAAACCCATGGACACCAGCTGCTGCCGCCACACAGGCGTGCAGTGCAGAACCCCCCCCGCACTATAAAAAATCACGCTCCATCGCTCGCCCTCCCATGGCAATGGAGCGTGTAGTGCCCTGGTGTTGAACAACACCGGGGCTTGGGGGGTGGCGGTGCATGCCCAACCCTCCACCGCCCTACCCTTGCACACA
Organism: Eutreptiella sp. 'Long Island Sound 2002'; assembly: GCA_964036045.1. NCBI lineage: Eukaryota > Euglenozoa > Euglenophyceae > Eutreptiales > Eutreptiaceae > Eutreptiella > Eutreptiella sp. 'Long Island Sound 2002'. Next base: position 114,096,661 of record OZ038379.1, read on the forward strand.
CGGGTGTGCCGCTTTTTTTCCCTCATGGAGGGATTCAGCAGGCCACCACTCTCCACCCAAAACTCACCCCCCGTGAAAGACCCCACACACACAATAAGCGCCATGGGCGCCCCATCCCGCAAATGGGAGTGGAGGCCCATGGTGTCCGTCCCTTGGGGGCAAACAATTTGGATGCTACACCATGTGTCAACCATGGTGGAGCATTGGAGGTGCAATACCCATTGAGGTCTGCAACCAAGGGGGTGAGGGCAGGCCTGAGGGTAGCAGCGGCCACGTGGGTCACCCTAAAATTAGAGGGGTTGGGGTTTCCACTTCCCACGAGGCCGAAGTGGCAAATGTCCAGTTGGGCCCCATATCGCTCCTCCCCACGAAAAATGCCCTTGGACAACCCCCTTAGCAAACCCACGAGTCATTGGCTCCCACTCCTACTCCCGCTACCCTGACTCTGCAACCCTTGCGGCGCCAGCCCCTGCTGGGCGGTGAAGGAGGCACTGAGGGTGGAGGTGAGGCTGCGCACCTGCGCCTCAGCCACCCCCAAGCGCTGCTGGAGGTCATCCCCCCTCCTCCGCTGCCCCTCCACCTCCATCCTAAGCTGGGCCGCCTCCACCTCCGCCTTCCGCCTCCCCTCCTGGGCCTCCCTCAAGGCCTCCCTCATCGCCTCCACCTCCTCACCCCTCTTGGCGGCCAGGTTGAGGGCCTGGTCCAGGGCACGCTGGGTGTTGCCCTGGGCCTTTTCGGCCTTCGCCAAGGCCGACTTGTGGTCGGCCGACCGATCCTTGGCCAGTGCGGCCTCGACCCCCGTGGCGGCCGCCTGCTCCACCAAAACCTGGCAAGCGTCCGTCACATGGGTGGCCACACTGGCCCCCAAGGCCTCCACGTCCAGGGCCTCATGGGGGGGTTGGGCCGCCGCCACCTTTGCCACCTTCGATGGCTTGGGGGAGGGCTTGGGGGCGGGGGTTTGGCCCTTACCCCTAAGGGGGGGGGGGCATCCCGCTCAACCACCACCATGTCTGGTCCCCGCTTCGTCTGGCCTTTTCCCGGCCTTCCCCCCTTGGGTGCATACTGCCGAACCCAATCGGCAGTGGCGTCCACCACAGAAGGGGGGGGGTCATACCCGCCAACCTGGTGGATGCCCCCCCCCCTATGCAGCTTCTGCCACACTTCCCTCCCCGTATACTCCCCCTCCCACAAAAAACACACCCTCAAAAGGAAATAAGATTTCCTTTGGGGGGGGTCGCTCATCCCAAACAAACACAAAAAAGCCGCAACCGTTTCCCCCTCTGCGGCATTCGGCCACTTGGCCGTTTCCCCCCCAACCCACACATAGGAGTGTAATTACGAAGCCAAGAGACATTCGCCAACTTGCTTCGGAATGCAGCCAAATCATGGCGGGTGTCTATTATGTTGTTACACTGGCTACCTAGGGATTTTTTCCTCCTTTTTGGTGTAAATGGAAACTTCTTACCCTGAAAAAACCCGGGTTTCATGCCCCTCTCGTGCTGAAAACACTCCTACACGGTACAAAAGTCCCAAAGTTGGCTTCCCGGACCTGGGCTCGCGCAAATTCACAAGTTGGCGCGCCAAGTCGCAAGTTGGCGCGCCAAGTCCGGACTTGGCGCGCGCCAATTGGGAAGTTGGCGCGCGCCAAGTCCGGACTTGGCGCGCCAACTTGCGACTTGGCGCGCGCCAAATGTCCCCCCACCGATCAAACCATCGACTTGCATACCATTGTTGTCACTGGAAATTCCGTCCCTCACCTGCCCTTGCACACTTGGCACGAAGAAAGCATTGTTCCATCTTTTTTTGATTAATGTGCAAAAGACTGCGAATGTGCAAGAAGCTGTCAAATCAATTATATAAATCATATATAGAGGTCACATGCCTTGTTCAGCCCGGACGCAGACCCCCTTATTCTCTATGTACCCCCTTTGCTTCGTCCACGACGACTCCCAAACCGAAAATTTTTTATTATATAACCCTTAGTCCAGATTATCTGAGCGGATCACTTCCCCCCACCCCTTCCTCGTGCGATCCCCCTTGCCCCCCTTCACCCGCACTCTGGCCCCCCGCAGTCTGGACACCCGGCCGCCTTTACTTCCACCTCGATTTCACATTTCAGGGCTTTGTGCCGCCCCTCTCCTTTGAAGGCGGCAAAAACGTGGTGCACGTGCTTTTGCAGTAAACAGTACATTACGTGAAGATGATGTAACCCACTTGATGGCGTCGGGACATGCCACTGTGCAACTGATGCACAAGACGCCTTCCTTGTGGAGAAGGGCTAAAATGCCGTGGATTTTTGGAAATGCCAAACAAATACAGAAGCAGCACCCCTCCCTGTGTGCACCTCAAGATATTTGAAACGAGCAAAACTTGAGCATGAAATTATGGGCAAAATTGTGCACCCACTGAGTAGTGGTTGAAAACAAGCTCTATGAGGCAATGCCACTCGGCTTTGTGCGCCGAATAATGCCTCTAAACAAAGTTTGAGCATGTCCCAGGAGTTGATGACTATGGCTGTTGGACACTGCAGCAATGTACAGGAAGGTGGGTGGCACTTTGCAGTGCAGAAGAAATGTGTGGACAGGCAAACAGTGGGGATCACTGTCATTCTTCTTCCATGTACTGACCACACATAATCTGCGTTGCAAAGCTCCCAGAAGTTGATCACTATGGCTGTCGAATGCTGCAGCAAAGCAGGGGCAGCTGGGTGGCACAATGCACTCCAGAAGAAATGAGCAGAAACAACCCGGCTGGATGTAGTCCCTTCCTCAAACCCGAGACCTTGGTTCCCCGGAAACATGCAATTGTGCACATTGGGGGGGGGGGGGGGCGTTGTTGTCCTGCACACCTGAATAGCTGTCCTACATCCACCAGAACCATCAAAAACCCATTACCCTGGAAAAAGAAGGTGATGTGGAAATGACCCCAGGCCTGCATGGTGCACAAACAAAGACCTGCGGCACGTGAGGACGTGGCAGGCGGGTTGGATCATGCAACGGAACGTTGTTGCACGTTCGCACACAGATGGCACACAGTTGGCAGGCAGTTGGCGCGCGCCAATTCAGGATTTGGCGCGCGCCAACTCGTCAGTTGGCGCGCGCCAAGTCCTGAGTTGGCGCGCGCCAAGTGGCAAGTTGGCGCGCCAACTTCCCATTTGGCGCGCGCCAACTCCCCTGTTGGCGCACGCCAAATCAGGATTTGGCGCGCCAACTTACCACTTGGCGCGCCTGGTCAGGGCGAAGTTAACACGGGTGGCGTCAATTCGCCAAACCAAGTGGGGCTGCCCGCCTGGTCCCACTTGCCGAAGAGGGCGGCCTCCAGGGGTTCGCGGAGGGGGGGGAGCTGGGGGAAGGATTCGGCGTCCGGGGAGGTGAGGGTGTAGGGGATGGGAAAATAGCCCCCGGGGAAGTGCTCGGAGCCCACGTTGGCGATGTGGGCATCGACCCCGGCTGCACCTCGGGGTTAGGTGGTGCAGCGGGGGCTGGGGCTGGGGCAGACGTGGGGTCGGTGACTGTCACCTTCTTCCCCTTGCCCTTCTAGGGTTGCTTTGGAGGCATGATAACGTGAAATGCCTAGAAGGGAAAGGGAATGCATAAAGGGTGCAAAAGAAGAGGAAGAATGGGGCACTTGGCGCGCGCCAAAACCGGAGTTGGCGCGCGCCAACTCAAGAGTTGGCGCGCCAAGTTGGCGCGCCAACTTGGCAGTTGGCGCGCCAACTCTTGACTTGGCGCGCGCCAACTGCAAAGTTGGCGCGCCAACTTTGACTTGGCTTCCAAAAAGTTGGCTTCGACCCAAAAAACCCACATATTGCATCATAACAACAACGCAACGCAACCGAAAGCTGTAAAATATCAATAGTTCCTCACGTTTCATGCACAAGGCGTAGCAACAACACAGTGCACAAGTACAAGCAAGTTGAATGCTCTCGACATGGAGTTGACCAGGAGTTGGCGAATGTACAGTATCTGGGGTTGGCTTCGTAGTTACAAGGGGAGGGTGAGGTTGGTCTTCCTCTCCACCCCCCCCTCCTTCTCGGTGATGGTGACCTGCCCGTACCATCCCGTCCCCCCCATCCTGCAGGCCTCATCCCCAGGCTCCCCCCACCGCCACGACGCCCCCTCCGGCAACCTCTTCGCCCCCTCCAGCTCCAACCGGGCCGCCACCGGCTTGGCGGGCCGTGCCCCTGCTGCTTCTGCTACTCCGCATGCTGCCTCGGCTGCCTGGGCGTCGTCCTTGACGAAGATACGGGGTAGCTGCAAGATGGTAGCCTGAAAAAAACAAAAGAAACAAAAAAAAACACGCGATAACCCGCGCGATAACCCCTGCGATAACTAGGTTATCGCGCGATAACCCCCGCAATAACCCCGCGATAACTAGTTAGAACTCGATAACCTAGCGCGATAACTAGTTAGAGCGCCTAGTTAAAACGCGATAACCTAGCGCGATAATTAGTTAACTAGTTAGAGCAGGGGTTAGAGCAGGGTGTTGTGGGAAGTTTTCACACCTGGTGACATGGACACATGCCTTGGCCCTCCTTCTTGGCGTCATCCAGCACCAGGCCCAGCCTCCGCAGCCACACGAAGTCCGTGACGGCCGCATACTCCCCCACCTGCCGCCACTCCACCACCTGGGCCACCCCCTCCACCTCAGGGGCCACCCTTGCCACTCCCCCATACAACCCCCTCCTCACCACCAAAATGGTGCCCGCCGGCACCTTAATCCCAACATGCCCTTGCAAGGTGGGCCAGGGCAGTGCCTCCCCATGGCACACCTTGGCCAAGGGGCACTGATCGGGGTGGCCTGCGACCGCCCCCGCCTCCTCATTAGTGAGGGGGGCAATCACCTCCCTCCCAATCCCCCACCCCGACAACAAAAAATGCCCTGTGGTTGTTCCCACCGGGAGCAAGCACTGAGCAGATTGCTCAATGCTGACCCCATTGGGGTCCACCACCACCTCCTCCTCCTCCCCCCCCTCCACCTCCTCCCCCTCCTGGCATGGCACACAAAGGCCATCTTTGTGGGCGGTGCACAAAATCAGCCGATTGCATCCGTAGCAATTGGCTACCACCTTCCCCCTACACCTAACCGCCCCATCACACTGGACTGTCCTGGCCACCCGGCCACCACGTGCCCACAGCTGGGGCCTTTTAATGGACTGCGTCACGTGCAGGTTGGGGAATCGAAGATTCCCCCCCTGGGTAAGCTCAATGGCAAAAAATGCCATGAGGCGGGGGTCCCTTACCCCCATGGGGGAGGCCTTGGGAATCCCCGACCCCCTGTGGACATCAAGGGCATTAAAAAAAAAAGGCAGTGCCCCTCTTGAATGGCACAGCCCTCTCCACCCAAGGGTCAGGGAACCCCGAACTGCTGGAGGGCACAAAAAGAAAATGTGACCCATCCTCCTCCTCATGATTATGGGTTAGCATAATAAGGCAATTGACAATCAATGTGCCTTCAGGAATGGTGTAGGGGGGGGCGTCGCGATGGAGGTGCTGCGGGGTGTGGTCATAGCTCGAAATTTCGGCCATGTCAAGGATGGTGCAGCTCCATCCGAACCCCCCCCACCACAGTCTTCTTCGCGGTCTCAAGCACACGATCTGCCACCCTTTTGAGGACTAGCAGATCATGGAGCTTGTGGAGGTTGTGCTTGTGGTGGTTGGCACCCCCATAGTTGCCATACAATGTGCGGCGGGTCCCAGAATCTTGGGGCCTGCCGACAATGGGGGGGGTCACATTCAAAATGGGTGCCTTCTCTGAGAGAGGCACCCTATCCAAATCATCCAAAAGACTTTGCAGCTGAATGTCACTCAAAAAATCGTGTTCCAGCAGGTGGTTGACCACCAGCTTTCCCCCCACCGTGAGCACAAGGTCATTGGGGTCCCTATTAAAGGCCCCCAAGGACTCGGCCGCAACCACCTCCTCTGCCTCCCCAATAAGGGGGGGTGTTGCCCCAAATGGAAAAAGAATCACCCCCTGCCCCGAAATAATGTTGGGAGTGGTGACCCCATACCACTCACGCTCCCACTCCCTTGTGGGGCAAAGGGAGTGCATGGGGAGCTTGTTTTCGGGGTCGTCAGTGCAGACCCGGCGGGTGTTGTGGGTGAGGGGTTGGGGGAACCAACCATCCGACTTCCCCTTCCCCTTACCAGGTCTCACCCTTACCTTGTGGACACTAATCATGAGGGGGTTGTGGGGCTTCTCCTTCCTCCCCCTAGCCCCCACCCCCCCCGCATCCTCCTCCTCCTCCTCCACTTCCTCCTCCTCCTCCTCCTCACCCACATAGAGGGTCCTCTTCGTCCCCGCACCCTTCTTGGCATGAGCGGTGACGGACTCCACCACCGCGTCCACATCCTCGGTATGAAGCTGGATCAAAAAATCCAGCAAGCCCCGGATTTACCTCTAGCAACTCGAAGATGTAGTTGCTGAGAACCAGGGGGTCTCGCTTGTCCGCCATGAAGGGGGACTTATGGACAAGGAGTCCAAAGTCCACACCATGTTCAAAGCGGGTCGCCACAGGGCGCCTCACATTGGCATCACCCATCGTAAACCCCTCAGGACCGCCAAGGCGACGGACCCCAAGGAGCTTTTGATGGTGCTCGCACCAAGCGTGGGCAGCAGCAAGGGCCATTACGAAGAATATGAAAGCTTTGAGAGCTAAAGCGAAAAGGGGAAACATAAAATGAAGCGCGATAACCTACGCGATAACCCCCGCGATAACCCCCGCGATAACTAGGTCATCGCGCGATAACCCACGCCATAACTAGTGCTCTAACCCCGTTCTAACCCCGTTCTAACTAGTTAGAGCACACAAAGATCAAATCGCAAAAAGTGCAAAACGGGCAATATCGAGCAAACGAAACATGGAAGGCACATTGTTGCATCATAGTGCACCCATGTAACATGTGAAATTCCGGGTTCCAACCATATTAACAACACCCAAAATTGGGGGGGTTCCGCACCACGCCCTAGAACGCTGCATCCCATGAAAGCAAAGTTTTGGGAAATTCAGTATGGTTTTTGGGACACTCTGCACAGGGAGAAGGCGACCTACGGTCGGCAATGTTTGCAGTGGCACCCAGTGGTGTAAGGGAAGTGCAAAGTTGGGTTGGGTTGAATTTTCCATGAAAAATGACAAATTTCCAACAAAGAAAAAACCGACGCGTACGTGTTGAGATTTCAATTTAACACGTTAAAGTTCAAGTTAAACACGTACGCGTCTATGTGAACAGATCTTAGCGGTTACATGGGCAGTGTAGCACAACGCGAATGCTACAATCCTTATGAATGGTGTTGACAAATCAAGACATGCTAACAACCCGCTGACATGCATGTGGCATGGGCTTGGGTTGCTTGTGTTGAAGGGTCACATTGTGCCTTGTTCGACTTGAAACTGGCCCTAGGGTGGTCGATTCGCCTCTAGTTGTCTTCAGTAGGTGTCGGCCAACAGTACGACACATTCCTCTATAGCACCATTGTGCCCCTTTAGGTGCATTGAGGATGGAGGGCACCCTGCGCCATGACGCTAACTTCCTTCTCGCAATGCTTCTGTTTCAGGTCCGTGGCCATAAATCTAAATACATGAGCGTGATGGTCATCGTAATAAAATGTCGTTCATAAAAAAAATCTTGGCATCTGTGCTGGATTTGGATATTTCACTTAATTAGACCTAAAACCAGGAAAATTGGTCCCAGAATCTAGTTCAAAAGCCAATCCAGCATAACTGGAGGCTCCAGCCAGTACTATGGGTTCAAACAGCGCCCAGTGGCCCATTTCCAGCTTTCCACAACGGTTGTAGGGGGGAAGGTTTGGACCTAAGTGGACCGCAAGGTTTGTCGGGACCCGCCATCGTCTCGTGAAAGGTTGGTTTTTCTTGAAAAACGTAGCTCGACTCCAGGAGAATTGGAGCCCCCGCCCACACTTGTCACGCTTGGGGCCAAAACAGCCCCAGTTTTGCGCTACTCCCCCTAGCTTGTAAAACCTGCGAATCGATATTTCTGCGACCTTTGAAAATGTTTTTTGAATTAATTTTGTGCGAATATGCGAGCCTGCTGCAGCATCTCTCTCTCTCTTAATATATTTAATTGTGGTATGGACGTTCGTTGTCGTCGTTTGTCGTTGTCGTCGTTCGTCATACCCCAAAAATCCTCCCAATTGTGCACGCTGCTGCTGGCGCGCGCGCGTGCTGCCTGTGGAATTTTTGGATTTGCAAATGCGTTTTGGATTTGCAAATGCGATGTCTGGGAATGTTAGATTTGCAAATGTACTTTTGTTTTTCGAATACTGATACTGTGCGTAGCATTTAGGGTTTTGCTGCAAGCGGTAACGGATCCGGCCGGTCCGCAAACCGCCTGGTTAAGCGTTCTGATGCACTTGATGGGTAGTTATGCAGTCCAATGATGACAATGACTGACGATGCATGCTATGGCGGGCAACACGTCACTGGGTGAAGATTTTTAGATTTAGATTTTGATTTGGTTAGAATGAACAATTCAGAAAAAACAAACATTTTTCTGCGACCTTTGAAAATGTTTTTTGAATTAATTTTGTGCGAATATGCGAGCCTGCTGCAGCATCTCTCTCTCTCTTAATATATTTAATTGTGGTATGGACGTTCGTTGTCGTCGTTTGTCGTTGTCGTCGTTCGTCATACCCCAAAAATCCTCCCAATTGTGCACGCTGCTGCTGGCGCGCGCGCGTGCTGCCTGTGGAATTTTTGGATTTGCAAATGCGTTTTGGATTTGCAAATGCGATGTCTGGGAATGTTAGATTTGCAAATGTACTTTTGTTTTTCGAATACTGATACTGTGCGTAGCATTTAGGGTTTTGCTGCAAGCGGTAACGGATCCGGCCGGTCCGCAAACCGCCTGGTTAAGCGTTCTGATGCACTTGATGGGTAGTTATGCAGTCCAATGATGACAATGACTGACGATGCATGCTATGGCGGGCAACACGTCACTGGGTGAAGATTTTTAGATTTAGATTTTGATTTGGTTAGAATGAACAATTAAGAAAAAACAAACATGTAACACATGTCGAAATGGCATTCGATTCTAGCTTCTTCTTGCATAATGAGCAGTCCGTGGTTCTGTTAGCGGATTTCGAGAAAAAGGAAGATGTGAAGGACGATGCGAAACCTGTCAATAAGTACAGTGCACGCGGGAAGATCTGGGAAGATTTGGGAAGATCCGCCTGTTCAACGCGAGTGGTAAGAAAGTCGTGGAAATTTCTGCGCACTGCCGCTGGATCAACGCAATTGACTATTGCGCAAAGACTAATATGGTATGTGACTGCCCCTGTTTGTATTGCCCCGCTGAAGCGCCTGCCTGTGAAGATTGCCAAGATTTGGAGCGGAGATATGCTCGTCAAGACGGCTTGTGGCTCTCCGAATTACGTTGCGCCAGAAGTTCTATTAAACGACATGCACCGCTACAACTTTGCATGCGATATGTGGAGCGTAGGTGTGAACATGAATCCGCGGACGACAAAAAGAAATGGTTCGTGCACTGGAAGCGTCAGAAATTTCAACTGTCAGCCTCCAACTTCCAGTGTTCTCACGCACCGTTGCTTAGCGCGTCAGTTGCGTGCGCGGTATCGTTTCAGCTTTCGCTCGATTTGCGTTGGCACGGTTGCGAAGCACCTGTTTTCTTGTCGTGTAGATTAACCAGGCGCTTGACGCCGTGGACCAGAAGATTCAACCAAACTGTATGAAGAGATGCAAGCACTTCGATACAGTACCAAGCAAGCGCAAGAAGGAGATGTTCAAGCGTCTATCGCCGAGAACATGGCACTGGCTCTCTCCTCTGAAGGTATGTGAAGGACGATGCGAAACCTGTCGACAAGTATAGAAGGTACAGAAGGTACAGAAGGTCATGAAGTCGCGATTTCTGGCACGACAAATCGATCTGAAATCATGGATTCATGTAATCTGAATGTACTGTACAATCGATTTTTTTGATGCATGGGGGTTGCCCCCTGGCGAGCATAACACAGAAGCGGCCTGACCACGGGCAAGTGAGCGTTCATGGCGAGCCGAAGTTCATCGAAGGACAGCAGCCGTATGTACAGTAACTCAGGGGGTGTGACCCTGCTCCAAAATGCACCAAAGGCCTGGTTACTGTGGGCTGTGGCTTCGCCATTGGCCCTATGGTCGGTGTTATGGCGCGTACTGTACAATCGATTATCCGGGTATCTGCACGAATAATCCCGCCTGTTGACTTTTGGCGATTTTAGCCAACAGGCAGCAGTGGCGACAGTTCTCTCGCTTATACAGTACGGGATATGAGGTTGGAGACATGAGTCATGAGGTACGGGATACGAGGTACGGGATATGCGGTATGTTGTAAGGTAAACGGACCAGTTAGTCCCCCGTGCCCTAATAGTCCCCACTAGACGAATAGGTGCTTTTTTGCGAACCACTAGAAAAAGGTACGAGACATTTTGGTAGAAGATATAATAAGTTGTATGATACCATTGTGTTTCAAAGTAATTGTTGAGCATGTCGTAGATTTTTTTGAGGTGGGGCTGATCGGGTCAAGAGGGATTAATTGGTCCGTTTACCTTACATAGTGTGAGGCATGGGTGATGTGTTTGGAAATATGGATTATGCGAATCGCGGTGTCAAATGTGGTGTCAGAGTACAATTGAGGAGGGGTAAATTTGACTCATAGAGTACGGGATATGATGTTTGAGTGTGGTACGGGATACGAGGTACGGGATATGCGGTATGTTGTACACAGTGTGAGGTATGGGTGATGTGTTGGGAAATATGGATTATGCGAATCGCGGTGTCAAATGTGGTGTCAGAGTACAGTTTAGGAGGGATAGGTTTCACTCATAGAGTATGGGATATGATGTTTGAGACATGAGTCAGATGGCACGGGATATGAGGTACGGGACATGAGGTGTGTTGTATTGGGTATGCGAAATGCGGTGCGGTGTGAGATATGGTGCTATGGTGATATGGTGATATGGCCCGCGCTTCAAGCGCGGGCATTCGCATGGTAAATACAGTTTAGGAGGGGTAAATTTCACTCATAGAGTACGGGATATGATGTTTGAGACATGAGTCAGGTGGCACAGGATATGAGGTACGGGACATGAGGTATGTTGTATTGGGTATGCGAAATGCGGTGCGGTGTGAGATATGGTGCTATGGTGATATGGTGATGTGGCCCGCGCTTCAAGCGCGGGCATTCGCACTAGTTATCTTAATATACTAGTGCCAATGCCCGCGCTTGAAGCGCGGGCCATATCACCATATCACCATAGCACCATATTCCATTGTCTACAGAGGGGACGTTTCTGTCCGGAAGCGCTCTACGCGGCACAATACGTGCTGCGCGTGTTGCTTCAAAACGCGCAGCACGCGCAGCACGTGCAGAACGCAAACAACACACGCATCACGCGCAGAACGCGCAGAACGCACAGCACGGAGTTCTAGAGGCAGACTTAGAAGCAGACTTCCGGCACGCGCAAAACGCGTAGCACGCGGAGCACGTCACTATTGCACACGCGCGCACTTTTGGGGGGCCGCGTCCTCACAGTTTGGGTATCCAGCCTACGCGGTTGTCCCCCAGGGTTCGCACTGGTCCGAGCCGTACCAGCCTCTAGAGGCGACAAAGAAGCACGCGTGGAGAACACGCAGCACAGCGACCTGCTCCACCTCCATCCCAACGGCGCCAGATCCTTCTGTTTTGACCCTCTGGGGATCGTCCCGCGTCTCGCCCGTCTCCTGCGGATCCTGTGGAAACACGAGGGGGGCCAACCAAGTGGCAGAACATCGGGCAGACGAGACCGGGGCTCCACATACATGTGACTCACGGCTCCATACAAACCACGCATTGAAAGCCGCACAGCAACAGCGTGCACAATTGGGAGGATTTTTTTTTCGGTATGACGAACGACGACGACGACTTCCATACCGCAATTTCGACTTCTGGCACGAGAAATCGATCTGAAATCATGGAATTGTGTGTTTTAAAAATCTGGATGTACTGTACAATCGATTATCCGGGTATCTGCACGAATAATCCCGCCTGTTGACTTTTGGCGATTTTAGCCAACAGGCAGCAGTGGCGACAGTTCTCTCGCTTATAGATTACGGGATATGAGGTTTGAGACATGAGTCATGAGTTACGGGATACGAGGTACGGGATATGCGGTACGTTGTACACAGTGTGAGGTATGGGTGATGTGTTTGGAAATATCGATTATGCGAATCGCGGTGTCAAATGTGGTGTCAGAGTACAGTTTAGGGGGGGTAAATTTCACTCATAGAGTACGGAATGTGATGTTTGAGACATGAGTCATGCCGCACGGGATATGAGGTACGGGACATGAGGTGTGCTGTATTGGGTATGCGAAATGCGGTGCCGCGTGAGATATGGTGCTATGGTGATATGGTGATATGGCCCGTGCTTCAAGCGTGGGCATTCGCACTAGTTAATATATTTAATTGTGGTATGGACGTTCGTTCGTCGTCGTCGTCGTCGTCGTTGTGGTCGTTCGTCATATCCAAAAAATCCTCCCAATTGTGCACGTTGCTGCTGGCGCGCGCGCGTGCCCGTCAAATGGCATCTGGCGGAGTTGCGATTTCGATTTCTGGCACGAGAAATCGATCTGAAATCATGGAATCATGTGTTTTAAAAATCAGTATGTACTGCACAATCGATTATCCGGGTATCTGCACGAATAATTCCGCTTGTTGACTTTTGGCCATTTTAGCCAACAGGCAGCAGTGGCGCTCTCGCTTATAGGGTACGGGATAAGAGGTTTGAGACATGAGTCATGAGGTGCGGGATACGAGGTACGGGATATGCGGTATGTTTTACACATTGTGAGGCATGGGTGATGTGTTTGGAAATATGGAATATGCGAATCGCGGTGTGAAATGTGGTGTCAGAGTACAGTTTAGGAGGGGTAACTTTAACTCATAGAGTACGGGATATGACGTTTGATAGAGTAAGGGATATGAGGTTTGAGACATGAGTCATGAGGTACGGGATACGAGGTACGGGATATGCGGTATGTTGTACACAGTGTGAAGTATGGATGATGTGTTTGGAAATATGGATTATGCGAAATGCGGTGTCAAATGTGGTGTCAGAGTATAGTTTAGGAGGGGTAAATTTCACTCATAGAGTACGAGATATGATGTTTGAGACATGAGTCATGTGGCACGGGATATGAGGTACGGACATGAGGTTTGTTGTATTGGGTTTGCGAAATGCGGTGCGGTGTGAGATATGGTGCTATGGTGATATGGTGATATGGCCCGCGCTTCAAGCGCGGGCATTCGCACTAGTACTATATTTAATTGTGTATTGTATTCATGGTCGTCGTCGTTCCAAACGCCGTCGCCTGTGCGGCTCTGTGGGAATGGCCGCCGGCTTGCGACTGGCCCTGCCAGGCAGGCCATCAACAGTCGGTAGTAATTCAAAAAAAAAGGATGAAAGCATGCGACACCCAAAAAATTATACGGGTATATGCAGAATAAAATTCTACATAAGTTGTGAGCTTTTTTGCAGGTGAAAAAAATCGTCAAGCGTCCTCCGTTGTCCTTGTCGTTGTGTACGTGGGACAGTCGTCCTCCTTTGCTTTAGCTACAACCAAAACCAAAATGTGCCCACAACCCATGTATCTTCCCCTCGTAGCCTCGGCGGACCGCGTGGTGCGAGCCGCCGAGGCCCTGAGGGAGGACCCAGACCTCCGTGGCTTCGAGGTATGCTTCCGGCGTACACCACGACCCCTGTTTGTCTTCCAAAACGCGTTCCTGCACATCGGTTGGTTTCCGCTGCGCAGAGCGTTGTAGGACATGTAGTTTTATGGTACGGATGATATACTAAAGTGCGGCGCGTTTTTCTGGTAAAAAACAAAAGGTCGGTTTCGGAACAGAGGCACTGAGTTCATTGTGGTAGGGGATTATCCGTGGTAGGAAAGCGGTGGGTTCCCGGCGGCGAGTTAACCCTCCTGGCATCAGGCTGTTTTTAGGATCTGCAGACAATATTCATTGTGACAGGGTCGGCGAGTTATCGTCAGTAAACCTAACCCTATTCCCTCTGATAATGGGGTGAATCATAGGCAGTCATGCGGTAAAGTACTTCGAAGTACTTCCCTACCACAGTGAACGGCTTGCTGGAACAGACCTTCTGCGGAGCGAGTGACCGTTTGCGCTCTGTGGTAGCGGGGGAGCTAGGTGGGTATTTGGCTGCAGCGCGCGGCGCCCACGGCTTATAAGGATTTGCCTGCAAGCCAATAAACGATTTGTCGCAGAAAGCGATCCCCAGCAGCCTCCAATTGAATGGCGCCCGGAAACCCAGCGCTACCCACCCAGCTAGTGCTGGGTTCCCAGGGGCCATTTAACCCTAATGGAGGTTGCTAGGGATCGTATTCTGCGACAAATCGTTTACTGGCTTGCAGGCAAATCCTTATAAGCCGTGGGCAGCTAACCCCTCAGTAGATTTGTAAACCCTAACCTTGTGCCCAGTGAGGGTGAATCCTACCCAAAAATACCCACCTATAGGTGGTGGTAATAGTTCGTAAGTATAAAGGTTCTTTTTGTAACAGTTCGTATGGGTGGCGTTCCGAATTGGTGCATGTAGAAACCACCGGCTATTACGAACCGCTGCAGCAACGAACTAAAACCGCGCAGATGTGTTCCAAGATTGGTCAAATTTTGGAAAGGAGAACAGAGGCTTTTGTATCGCGGTCTGTTGAGCTTCTGTGGTCCTAATAGTAGTAATAATGATGATAGTAACAATAATGATTAATAACATTGCTAATTTTTCTGTGTTCAGTCATGCAGCGTTTCCTCACAAAGAGAGGCTAGTCCATGAAAGATGCTCTGGCCGCAGTGCTGTCAGAGTCTCAGAGCGAGAGGGTCTCCACCACTTCTGAGGCCCGTCAATACAACAGCTCAGCGCCGAGGACTTGGCTAGAGTGGACGCCGGCGCAAAAGTCCCTTTGTCTGCAACTGTTCCTGGAAGGTAACTACAACCACCTTGTGCTGCGTTACGGGTTTCGAGCGCCGCCCCTTAACACGCTTCGCACCTGGGCTAGCAAGGTACAGGAGGGTGAGCCAGTGGAAGGGTACGGCACCAACTCAATTCTCAGCCGCACAGAGGAGAAGACCATTCTGAAGTTCATCAAAGAGCTTAGGCTGCCGTGATTGACCTAGACACCATTGGGGCGCTTTGAAGAACGGTTGCTGAGAGGTCTCGTGGACCTGGTCTTGCTCCTGTTTTGGATCGCCAATAGGCTGCAAACTTTCGTCGCAGGCACAAGATGGGTTGTCTCAAGAAGATCACGACGGAGCGACTGCCTTCTACAGCATCTAACTTAGCGCTCGACAACAAATGGAGACGTGAATTCTTGGACCTCGTTGAGCAGCCCCAAAAGTATGTGTGCGTATCCCGGAAGGTGAACCTCAGTCGCTGCTGGCGTGGGTGCGGTTGGGTTTGGACGAGACGCCCCTCCAGTACGCGCCCAAGTTGCGCGGAGGGTATGCAATAGGAGAAAAACAGGTGAGACACTACAAAAGCGCTGACAAGCGACAGGCCACGGCCACGCCTGCGGTCAACCGTGAAGGCACCCTAAAGGTAGTACAAGTGTTGCACAGAGGAAAGACGAGCTGCCATGCGCTTCCCTTGACTCGCCAACATGATGCCCTGAACCCAATCAAATAAGATGGCTAAATGCCATGTGTCAAAAGTCCCTACACAAACCCCAAAAATGTGTTCACTCCCAAGCCTATAAATCCTAGCCCAATAGGGGAGGTGGCGTGTCATGGCCTAGAGTGGCACTCAGGACCATGCCCTACCCTGACATAACCTTGGTTGGACTTGGACTCGATTGGGCTTGGAGAACTACCCCATGAAGATGACCTCACAACATGGCAAAATCAGGCAAATCCCACCATTATGCCCAAAATCAATTATATACTCAAAAATGCATACGGCAAATATTCAAATGCTCCATGCATGTGTCAAACCGGAAAGTAGTATACAAGGGTGATATAGACCAAAGGTCCATGCCCAAGAATATCCCATCATTGGCTCCGAAACCCCTCCGGTTATGTACATGGCATGCTTCACAAGTCAGCTCATGAGTTTGAGACCTAATTTTGTGAGACCTCGTGTGCCAAGCCAAAGTGTCCGCGTGATCCGGCATATGGTGAGGTGCAGCACCGAAGCATATGCCAACATATAAGCAACATACCATAGTTCACGGATCTCTAGGCACTGTTAGCCGACCAGTTGAGCACATAAAATACAAAAATGAGCATAAAATGAGGTCAAAAACATGCAAATAATGCCAAATTCAAGATAATTACAATAGTATATAACTTCGCTCACCCATGGTATCAACATATGATTCAAAACACAATTGCTTGGGACCATTTGCAAACAATCCCCCCACTTGGATCCCCACATGGACGCATAGGGACACCTTCGAACCTCCTCCCAACACGCACCATGAAAATGGGAAAATTGATAGTGGCGCTTGTGGGTCGCTCCGTAAGCCCTCCCACATGCACTATATGAGCGGTAGACTTAGTCTAGCGCTATGGAGCTCACCATTGGGACATGGGCGAAGCCCTTGCCACGTATGACTCCATATATCTTCCTACAAACGGAGATATATAACATGGGCGTGAGCATATCGAAGCACATACCATGCATATAACACATACCCTCAAAAAGTGGCGCCCACCATGATATGCCATGCCCCTCCATGGACATAACTTCATGTTAAAAATACGTAGGAACCCAAGGAAAGTATCTATGCAACCCCAACACTCATGCGGTACACTCGAAAGTCGCATTAAAATATTCGGTTGCACGGTCCAAGAGTTATATATCTTTTTCTACCCTCTTGACCATTATCCCTTGCTATACCCGGCATGTCTACACATCAAAGGCGTTTGATGCTTCCCAAATTAAGTTGAGACCAAGGCGGTTCCAACCCAATTCTCGGAATTAGTATTCCTCGCCGTGAGCCCGAGATATGATTCTTCAAAGTGGCCTCACAAATCACTTTTGTTTCGACTACATCTCCAAGCAAAATGGAGGGCACAACAAAAGGAAGGTTGATTCGTGATCGGAGAAAAATGTATGACCACTCGAGATTCATCATATCAAGTGCGGCGATGTTGAAGTCGAAAATCCGTTTCTGAATGTCTGAAAAAATCGGATCAATTTTGCGAGTGTATAATATGATAATTGCGCAAGCAACGAACCCTTTACTGATGAAATCTGACCCTTCATCGGGGTTTCCGCCAAAATATCTGTAAATAACAGTTAACCCATCGGTTACCGCAAAATCGCGAGCCAACTGACAGTCGCCGATACATTGGCAATCAGAACGGAAGGCGGAAAAATTACGGAAACATTATGATAACAAAACCCTGTTGATTCCTGATATTCTCATATATAAATCTCAGCTGGCGGCGCCTCGGTACTGAATATGGCCGCTCATAGCCGGAATGGCCAAACCTTTCACACTATCACATCGGGTTAGGTCAGGTGGATGAGAGAGTATGATATCAGCCAATGGCGGCTGGCCGGCACATGGATACACACCCCAAGTGACCCCAAGATGGCCACGGGGTTCCGAACCGGCTTCACCCCCCTTCTCAGAGCGTTGTTACCGCTCGGAAGTCATTGAAGAGAGGACGGGAGGACCCCAATGGGCTCCAACCCCCCTCCCCCATGTCCCAAGGACACATGGAGGCCCCACACACGTCGTAGGCGTCCCCCACGCCCCAAGGGAGGGGTGAGGACACTCATAATCGGTGCCCTACGCCATATCCGGTCTCCTCTTGATCTACAACATGGACCAAGGGGATCAAAGATAGAGAAACGTCGTCGGTCGACCTAAATAAGTATACCACAATGAAATATATATGTGGAGATCGAGTGAAGGGGGTATATGGCCAATCAAGGCCCAAAAATCCCCGGATGAACGCCCTCACCCGTCTCCCAAGCACAAAAACAAACAAAAATGCCAAGGGGGATCCATTACGGTGCTACCGCAGCCACCAAATGGACCAACACGTCCTTGACATCCAAAGAAATGTTCTTTTTCTTCAGATAGTCCATCCAGCCTGTGGTATACCTCGGCACAAAACTGCTCGGAGGCTCCCACGAATCCCTGGATGAGGCAAATCCCTTCCAACGGACTTTATAAAGCCTCCCCCCAAGCGTCCCCGGGTCCGGCTTGTCCGCCAGGATCCTCTCGGCGGTGAAGTCGTGGTCCTCACCCTCGTCGTCCGACTCCACATCGCCGGCCGTGAACTGGAAGGTGACGGGATGTCCGCTGGGCTCTGGTGCTCGGTGACGAAGCTGGGTATGGTCGCGGTCCAGGATCTTGTTATCCCCCACACGAACGGCATACACATCCTGCCCGACCTTCCGCACGATTACCCCCGGCACATACCAGGATGCCTGCCGATGCCTGGACAGGACATCCTTGTGGTGCCGCTCCACCCATACGGTGTCTTGGAGAGCATACTTCTGGACTTTTCCCTGCTTGAAGTACTTGGCCCTCTTCTCATGCTCGTCCTGAAGTGCCTTGCACACCTTGGCCGCCGTGTCGTCCGCCTCAGCCATCATGGCACTCGCATCCCGGGCCACTTTGCCATGGTTCAACCACGGGAGAGTGCGTGACACTCGATCCCGTAGGAACAGGATACGATGGAGCGACAGTCCAGTGGGCGCCGGAAGGTCGTGGTACGCCTGGAGTACTCTCCAAAGCGAGTTGTACGAGTTTCGGCCCGGTTCATCAATGTGCAGCTGGCGGAACTTTTCGAACGTCTGCCGCCCGGCCACCTCAGCAAGGCCATTCGACCGGCTGTGGTACACCACGGTCTTGGCGTGCCGAATCCCCATGTGCTTGCACATCGTCTTGAACCACGTCCCCACAAACTGACTGCCCCTATCGCTGCAGATGACAGCTGGGACATCGAAAATCGTCAGCCAATGCCTGATCATGGCGTTGGCAACGGTCTTAGCCTGCAGACCCACTCCATGCTTGTCCTTCTTTTCCTTCTTCTTGGACTTCTTGCCCGGGACTGCCACGATATACCCGCTGTGCCTGTCCACCGCCAGGATGACACAGTCGTAGGTCTCTCCTTCCACGGTGACCTCAGGCATGGCGGACACATCCATGGCCACGGACCGCAGAGGGGCCTCCGGTATAGCCGTATACACCGGGTTGCCCGCTGTGGAATGGTTGGGGCTCTTCGTGGCCCGACACACGGCGCAGTCGCTGCAGTACTTGTCCAGGAGGGCGTAGTACTGCGGTGGGAACTTGAAGCGCCACTCCACGTCCTGCTGCATCTTGTCCCGACCAGGATGCATGAGCTGGGCGTTATGCCAGTGGTCAATGTGCTCCTCCATTCGGTTCTCAGGGACCAATAGCTTGTCCTTGAGGAACAGTTTGTCCCCATCCTCGGTCAAGCCCTCAGGCCATTCGTCTTCTGACGGGGCGCTCACGGCATTCCAGTACTTGCCCCAGTGCTCGGATGCCGCATAGTCATCCGACCAGTCCTCTGTGAGCACCGACCTGACTAGCTCTACAGGGGCCACCATCCATTGCTCGAGGGTTTCCTCTCGAATAGCTTGGACGCGGGCACCCCGGAACTTGGCCAGGTCCGTACGGTTTGCCATCACCACAAGGCACTTGACCCCCTCTTGCTCCATGGCCTTCTCCATCTCGATGATGCGTTTGGCCTCCTCCGTCTCCTCGGCGTCTCCATGGCTCGATATGTCCATCCATGCCTTGCCCGCGGGGTAGGCCCATCGACTGAGGCAATCCGCCACAGTGTTGTCCTTCCCCGGGACGTACACGACGCTGAGGTCGAACTTGGCGAACGTCTCATGCCATCGGGCCCTCCTTGCCGCCGGTCCCGAGGGGGTGTCGACGTGCTCCTTGTGCCAGCTCTGCAAGGACTGATGGTCCGTACAAAGGTAGGTAGGTAGGTGCACTCGGTCGTGGAGAGGCGCCCCATGGTTCCCCCTGGCTTCGCCCCTGTGACGAACAGGAAGAGGCTTCGCGCGTGAAGAGGGGAGGCGGCTTACTTCCCGCTAGACCTGACTGTTGGCCCCCAACAAAGCGGCCCCGGGCTACGCCGGGAGGGCTGATCGCCGCCAGCGTGACATGCTTGTCTCGCCGGGAGGGTGTGCCCCCGTGCTTGCGCACGTCCCCTCCTTTGGACGGAACGCTAGGGGTTCACCGGAGTTCCTGGCGTATCCCGTTCCCAAGGCGTGCATGCACGTTCTTGGTACTAGGGTTCCGAGGCGCTTGGGTGTCGCACGCTCCGCCTCGAGTCCCAAAGCAGCGCAGGCCTTAGGATGCAGCCTTACCCCCGGTCTCCGGATCTCGTTTGGCCGGGTCACCTGCATGGCACGGGCTGCCTCAGTGCCCGGGCTGTGGGCACTGGGTTTCCTACTGTTGTGTGGCGTTTATGTTTGGGTCCGGTTGGCGGTTGGGTGCGGGTTTTGTTAACCCCGCCAGTCCTGGCTGGGGTCTTGGGTGGGTGTTTTTGGGCACGGTTTGTGGTGTTGACCCTCTAGTGTCGGCTGTTTGTGGTGTTCGTGGTTGGGCTTCGGTTTCGGCCTGCTTTTGGGACGTGTGTGGTTTCGTGGGCGCCCCGCTTGACCCCGCCGTTTCCGGTTCCGGCGTGCGGTGTGGGCGTGTGTGCTGGGCCCGGGTCTCGCCTGTGCCCAGCCCTTCTTGGCTGGGGTGTCGGGGTGTGTTTTTTGCGCTTTGGTTTTTTCGTTTCTTTCTTTTTTTTTTTTTCCGGGCTTTGTGGTCCCTGTCCCTCCATCCCCTTTCTTTCGGGCTGGGCTGGTGGCTCTCTTTTTTTTTTCTTTTTTTTTTCCGTGTCCCTTTTCCCCGTGGTCCGCTGTTACTGGCTTGGTGTTGCCGGTTTTGGGTGGGTGGTCCCCCTGTGCCTCTGTGGGGGTCCTGTCTTCGGTGCCTTCTGGGGGGGGGCTTGGCCGCCTGTGGTGGTGTTGGCCGGCGGTTTGGCGGCTGTGGGCTGTTTTCGTGCCTTTTCCCCCTCCCCCCTCCTTTTTTTTTTTTTTTGTTTTTTTGGGGGGGGGGCTTGCCTGTTCCTCCCTCTGCCTTCCCTGGGCTGGCGCACGCACTGGCCTGCATTCAGTGTTATCTTCCGGGCTGCTGTCTTCAGTTGCGTTCTGTGTGGCCGCGTTCCGGCCCCATGGGTCGGGTGGGCTTTGTACATGGTGGGCTCGGCGCCCCTTCTTGCCGGGTTAGGTCCTGGCTCTGCCGGCTGGGCGGCTGCGCCAGGCGGCTGCTTGTGGTTTTGGGTTAGGGGGCTGGGGTTGTTCGTGTCCTTTCCCCTCTGCGGTGCCGGCTGTAATCTTCTGGGTGGTCCGCCACCGTTGTCGCCTGGCGCGCTGTGGCCCCGTGTGTGGCCTGCGGTGCTGGTGTGTGGCGTGGTGGCGCGGCGCCTTCCAGGGTGTGCGGTGGCTGGTTTCGGTTAGTCCCTCAGGTTAGGGTCAGTTGTGTCGTGCTGTGTCGCTCTGTGCCGCGTGGCGTTGCGTCGTGCTGTGGTGCGTTGCACTGTGGCGCGCTGTGGTGCGGTGTGCCGTGGTCTCGCGTGGTGCCGCGGTGGGTCAGTGGAGGTCAGCCTGGCCTGTGTCGTGGTGCGGAGTGCGGGCCGGAGTGTGGCCGGCTGGTGGTTGGGGGGTGCGGTTAGGTGTGGGTGGCTCGCTTGGTCCGTGCTGTGGGGGCTGGGGCGTGCCGCTCGGGTTGGTGGGTCGGGTAGGTCTTCGGGAAATTCTGCTGAATGATCACGGTGTCCTTGGGGCGTGCACGCTGACTCTCACCCATGGACTCAATCTTCACCGGGCCTCGCAGACAGGCAGGCGTACTCGGGGTGTAGGAAAGGCGTTCCTTCTCCAAGGCAGACAAACAGAAATCAGGAGTCGGACGGTGGAGGTGGCTTCCGAAAGCCGTTTGAGTGGCGAAAGGCTTGCACTGCAGCTCGGCTGCGCTGGCAGGGACATGAGGGTCCGGGTCGGTGCCGCCGGCAGGCATGAGCTCATACTTCAGGGTCAGGGGGATGTCCATATCTCCGGTGCTGAACTGCAGGGGTCCGGGGCACTGGTAGTAATCTTGGCACTTCCAGTCTTCACGGCGCTCGGAGAAGGCCTTGAAGGGGGCACCGTCCAGCAGCACCAAGGCCTTCGCGATCACAGCCTTTCACTTCCCCTTGCGGCGCTCGAAATTCATCATGGACGGGATCGGCGTGCCGCCGCAGTGCCATTCCTACACTGGACGCAACAGGTTGGTGACGGACGCCCTCACGGACGTGAGACCAGCTGAGATCAAGCCCCCGGCCGTCAATCCAAGTGCATAGCAATACTCTGCGTCAAACCGCGATGGTAACGCAGCCCGGCCCTTATAGCCAAAGGCGTGGTCGCGTGACGGTCCGTGGGGTTGCCCTCCCTGGGGGCCTGTGCCTTGGTCCCGTGTCCTCTGGGGGTTTCGGTCCCTAGTCGTGGGTGCCGCGGCCGTGCCTTCGTCCTCTTCCGGTGCCTGTGAGGTGGCCTTTGTGGTGGCCGGGGTCGTCGCCTGGCGGTGAGGGCGTGGTGGTGCGCCGTGCGGCGGCGTTCCCTGCGGCTTCCTCTGTGGGTGTGGCCCGTTTTCCCCGTGTAGGTGTGCCCTCCGTTCTCCGTGTGGTTTCCGGTGGCCGGTGGGCGTGCGCTGGTGTGATCCGCATGGCGTCCGATGTTTGCTTCGGTGGTGTGTGTTGGGGTGTTTGGTGGGGCTGGGGCGGCGCTGGTCCCCCCGTCGTGGTGTGCCCTTCCTGGGTGTGGGTCGTGGTGCCTGCCGTGGTGCCCTTTTCCTCCGTGTCTTGGTCCCCGTTCCCGCCCCTTCCTGGTTCTTGGGTGGTTTCGTGCCCCCATGTGGTGTCGCTTCCGGCGCCCTGTCCCTGCGTGTGCCTGCCCTCACTTGGGGCCCTTCCGTGCCCTCTTGCCTGAGTGCTCCTTGGTGCCCCTTGCCCTTCCCTTGCCCTTGTCCTGCCCCTTCCTGGTGTGGTGGTGGCGGGAGGGGCGGGGTGGGGAGGGGGCGCCGGCGGCCCAGGCCTGGGGGAGGGTGGCCTGGAGCCACTGGCGGAGGGCTTGGGGGGTGTAGGGGGGGCGGAGGCCCTGGACCGCATCGCGGAGGAGGGCCTCCCATGCCGCTTGCGGCATGATGGCCTCCGGGGCGGCCTCGTTGGGGTTTGCGGGGGTGCGGGTGCGCACCTCCTCGAAGGTATGCACCATGTGCACCCCTTCGTGCCTTCCCGCTCCTCCGGCCCACTTCACCCAGCGGCGGAGCTCCTGCAGAGCGGGGGGAGACCACCAGGCGAGGTAGGCGGGGGCCCGGGGGGGGGAGGGGTCCGTGCCCGTGGTCGTGGTGCGGCGGGGGGAGGACGTGGACCCGCGGTGGTGGCGGGGGTGGCGGTGCCTGGGGGAGCGGGAGCGGCGGCGGCGGGGGCTGGGGGTGGAGGACGGGTACGGGCGGAGGGGGGAGCGGGAGGGGGAGGTGGACATGGGGCGGCGGTGGCGCGCTCGGTGGCGTCCGGGGGAGCGGGAGTGGTGGTGGCGGGGGCTGGGGGTGGTGGATGGGTACGGGTGGCGGGATGAACGGGGAGCCCGGCGGGGCGTGTGGGGGGAGGGGGAGGTGGACGTGGGGCGGCAGTGGCGTGCCTGGCTGCGTCGGGGGGAGCGGGAGTGGTGGTGGCGTGGGCTGGGGGTGGGGGTCTTGTTTGGCCGGTGGGGGGAGGGGGAGGGGGACATGGGGCGGCGGTGGCGCTCGTGGTGGTGCCCGGGGGAGCGGGAGCGACGGGAGCGGGGTCCCGGGGGGTCGTGGTGGTACCTGGGGGAGCGGGAGCGGCGCGAGTGGGTGGTTGAGGCGCGGTGGGAGTGTGGGCGCCGTGGGCGAGTGTGCCGTGCGGGGGGGGAGCGGGAGCGCCGCCGTTTGCGGGACCGGCCCTCATCGCTCGAGTCGGGCCAGTCCGGAAGCGTCGGCGGCCCCTGGGGGGCCTCGCGCGGTGCCGCCTGGGGGGGGAGGTCCCCCGTCGTCCATGGGGTTCCTTCGGCCATCGGATGGTGGCCGGGGGGGTACGGATACGGTTCCTGGTACGGGGGTGGTGGCTGGTACGGGGGGGGTGGCTCCTGGCGGTAGGTGGGGTATGCGGGTGGGGCGCTCGGTGGCTGCCATCCCGTCCGCCGGTGCTGTTCGTGCACAGGGGGTTGTGGCCCGGTGGGGTAGGGCGGTGGGCAGTGGTAGTGGTGGGGGTGGTGTTGGTAGTGGTGGTGGTGGGGCCGCTGGTGGTGGTGGTGTGGGTAGTGGTGGGGTTGGTGTTGCGGGTATGGCCCATGGTGCCCCTTGTGGGTTTTCCGGTCCCCCTTGTGGGGGTGGGGGGTTGGGCATCGTGGGCAGTCCCCGGGGCTGCACTATGTGGTGGGCATGGGGGAAGGGTTGGGGGCCGGGCTTGACGGTGACGGTGGTCGAGGGGTCCCACGTCCCTGGGTTGCTTTGGCCGGCGGTGGTGGTGGTTTGTGGGGGATGGATGACGGGGCGCTTGGTGACGGGGATGCGGACGAGGGCTTGGACGGGGTCGTGCTGGGTGGCCGTCTCTGCGGTGGTGCTGGGTGCCGGCGGGAGGGGGGCGCGGCTTGCGGTGGGTGGGGGGTCCTGGCTTGGGCGAGGGCCCGGGCGGGGGTGGTGTCGGGTGGGTTTGTGTCGTTGCGTATGCGGTGTTGTGTGTGCTCGCGTGGGCGCCGGCTTGGGTTTGGGGTCGGGTTTGGGGTTGGGGTCCGGTTTGGGTTTGGGGTCGGGTTTGGGGTTGGGGTCCGGTTCCAGGTTGAGGAGTACCTCTGTCCGGAGGTGTGAGGGCGCCGATGTCGGGTCGGGGGTCGTCCCGGTGGGTTGCCGGGGTGCCTGAGTCGCCTGTGTGGGGGTTGGGGGGTCGGTGCGTGCGGCCGCGGCTTTGGCTTTCGCCGTGGCCTTGAGGATGAGTTTGGCGGGGAGGGGGGGGTCGGAGGATGAGGTGGAGGAGGTGGACGAGGGTGAGGATGAGGAGGAGGTGGTGGACGCGGGTTGGGCTGTGATGCGGGCGGGCTTGTGGGCGGCGGCTTCTGCTGCGTCCACGGCAGGGAGGATGGAGGGCATGTCCTCGGGCTGTAGGTTGGGGGCGGGCGGCTTGGGGGGCTCGGTGGTGACCTGGCGGCCCGGCGGGCCGATCTGGTCGGCAGCGGCGGGGGAGGGAGGCGCGGGGCTGCGGCCTTCTCTTTCTGGGCTCGGCTAGGCCCGGTTCCTGCAATGTGCGAGGTCGTGTGGGTTGGTGTCCGCGGGGGGGAACAGTTCGCGTGGGCTGCATTCAGGGGCCGGGGGGGGTGGGCCTGGGTCCTCTGGGGTGTGTGTGGGGGGCGTGGGCGGGCCACTGGGTGGGGTGGGCGTGCCGCGGGGCGCGGGGCTCCCCTCGGCGGGTGTGTGTGGGTTGTCGAGTGTGGGGGGCGGTGAAGGGTGTCCGGTGGGTGGGTGTGTGGCGGGCGTGTGCTGGTGTTCGGGCGGGTGGGGGAGGCCCGTGTCGCGGGGCCCGGGGGTGCGCGCGATGGTGGGCGTGTGTGGGTCTCCGGTTGAGCCGCGAGAGGGGGGGGGCATGGGCGGAGATTGTGTGGCGGGGTGTGCTGTGTCGGTGTATGTGTCCGCTTGCCGCGCGCTTGCGTGGGCAGTTGTAGGCCGGGCGGTTTGGAGGAGAAGCTTGCCGTCTTCTGCTGCCGCGGCAAGGATTTCGCAGACGAGCTTTCGTATCTGGTGGACCTCTTGGTCAGTGGTGGGAAGGGGGCATGCTAGCTTTGGGCTAAGACCCGCGCGGTTGAGGACCCTGTGGATGGCGTGGTACCCGCAGGTGAGGGACTGCTGCGGTCTGGGGGGGGGGGGTTTGGTCGTGTGTCCGGACCTGCCTCGACTTGTGTGTGGGCGGTGGGGATGGCCCAAACCCAGGGCACGGTCCCCGTGGGTGGCCAGTGGCGCTGGATCCAGTGGGTTAGGCAGAGCATGGCCAATCCCAGGTGGTAGCCCGCCTTCCCTGAGGTGATTTGGGCCAGGGCGCGGGCTGGGGGCGTGTCCCCTGGCTGGAGGACACCCCTGAGGATCCTGTGCTGGGTGGTGGGGTCCCCCACTGCCCCTGGTGGGGCGGTCTCTGGGGCGAACATGGTGTCTGTCCCCTGGATGATCCATTGCGGGCCGGGGGACGTAGCCGTAGCGGCTATCACGTAGTAGTGGCCGCGCTCGAGGACTGTAACCCAGACCTCCGGCGGGGGGTGGTCACTGTCTGTAGGTGGGGGGGGGAGGTCGTCGTCCGGGGTGCGGAGGCCGGCGGCGCGGAGGGCGGTGTCGCGGTTTGGCGCGGTGGCCTGTTCCCACTGCTCCGGGTGGTTCGGGTCCGCTGGGTGGTCCGTCTCCGCTGGGGCCCGTCGTAGGCGTACGGTCCCTTGACGCGTGACGTTGATGCCGGTGTCGTGCGTCAGGGCCTGGCCCCACTCGATGGGGGGGATCCAGATGGGCTGGCCCCGGGTGTGTTTGCGGGCTCGCCAGAGCACGAGGTCTACTATGGTCTCGTGGAGGCCGCTGCCTGGGGTGGTCAGGTCCCGGAGGGCTTTGACAGTGAGCTTGGTCCAGTCCTCTTGTAGGCGGTACCAGCCCAGGGGGGTGGTCGGGGCCCTGTCTTGGAGGGCCGCTCGGAGGAGGTCGGGGTCGCGGATGGTGGACGGTGTGAGGGGGGGGTGCCCCGGGTCCGGGGGGGGTGGGCTGGATGGGTTGCCGGGGTCTTGCGCGTCTACGTCGATGGATGGTTGGCCCTGGCTGGGCTCGGCCGGACTGGGCGGTGCCGGGTGGCTTCTTGGGTGTGAGACGGGTCTCGGGGCGCTGTGGTGGTGCCTTGGAGACCTGTGGATGGAGACGGGGGGCGCGTGCGGGGCGCGGAGCGGGTTAGTGGACGTCTGGGTCATGCACGGCATGGTAATGGATGAGACGCTGCATGTGTTCCCTGGCGCCGGGGTCGGTGAGTTGCTCCGCGTGTGTTAGCAGGAGGTGTTTGCGGTGTACCATTTGGGCCGCTGCTCTGCGGACTGCTTCTAGCTGGAGGTGTGCTGCTGCCTCCATGGGGCTTTCCGTGTGTTTGGTGAGGTGTCGGTGCAGGGCCTGTGTCACTGCCCCTCTCATGGTGGCTTCTTTGATCAGGGGGTCCCGGAAGAGGTGTTCGGTGGCCTGGTGTGCGTGGCTGTGGGTTGGCCATCCTTCGTGTTGTCGCAGGGTTTCCGCCGGGGACCAGCCCACTAGGGTGTCCCTGTATGTATGGAGGGGGCATTTCTTGAAGTGTTCCCAGTCCTCCGGGGTGGTGTGGTCGCATGGGCAACGGGTGTGTTCGTCGGGGACGTGGATGTGCTTGCGGGCGAGCCATCTGGCGACCCTGGTGAGGAATGGCAGTTGCTCCCTGAGGAGCTGGATGCGTCGTTTTTGGAGGTGGGCTGGGACGTTTGCTGGGCGGAGCGCTGAGTGGTAGAGGGGGACTTGCAGTCTGTCCTGGAGCTCCTGGATGTGCGCCCGGCTGTCTGCGTCGCCGAGCACGCGGGCGAGATGTTGGATGGGGTTGGGGTAGTGGTACGCTCTGTCGTGGGAGGAATAGGGGGCGTCCTCTTGTACCCAGTCCGGGGTCTGATGGGGCTCGGGTACAAGGGGCACGTGTTGGAGGTGTGTGTGGTTGCGGCCGAGGTCAGGGATCTGGAGGGCTGGTAGGTGTGTTGTGCGCTGGTGTACTGCCTGGTTGTCGACCTTACCATTTCCGTATTGGTGTCTGTGGGACTCTTGTTTCACGATGTGGAGTTGGACGTAGGGGGGAAGGCTGCGTAGGGCTTTCCAGAGTAGCAGTGCCTGGGTGCCGAGGCTCGTCGCGGTTGCTTTGTGAAGTGGTTGCCTTGCTATGCGGAGGAGCAGGTGCGTGTCGACAGTGGCGTCTACCACGAACCAGACCCGGACGATGTGCGGGGAGTGGGCGGGTAGGTGGGCCGCGACCTCGGTGATGGCGTCGGCCATGGCCCCTAGCTCCCCGTGGGAAGAGGCCCCATAGGTGGTGTGGCCCGTGTGGTGGTCCATGTGGTAGTGTCCCCCGGTGTGGGTTAGCTGCAGGGTGGCCCCCCCGGTGATGGGCGTGAGGGCGGATTCGCCTGAGGCGTCGGTGAAGAAGAGCCGGTCCACCGGTGATGATTGTGGGAGGCGGCATGGGTTCATGGGCAGGTAGGCGTATATGGCAAGGCCCGTGGCGAGGTGGGCTACTGGGGTTGTGGGCTGCAGGATGGGGGTGGCGCACACCCCTATTCCTTTGGAGATGATGTGCTTCGCTTGGGGGGACAGGGCTATGAGTCCCTGCTCCGGCTGTCCTTGTGTGAGGTAGGAGTAGATGTAGTGGAGGATGTAGGGTGTGTCGGGGTTTAGGTCGTGGCATGTGAGGGTTTGTGTTCGGTGCTCCGGTGTGTGGCAGGAGTGGTGGAGCGGATAGTAGGGGTGCTCGTGCTTGCCCGTTCTGCCTGGCTCGTACATGCTGTAGCGGATGGCGACCCCTGCCGGGTCGGGGCGGGGGCATGTGGGTGTAGTGGTGAAGAGCCATTTGGGCGCGTGGTCGGGGTTCCATGCTACCGTGGGGTTAGTGTCGGTGCGGTGGAACCATGGGGCTATCCATGCGTAGGCCTGTGGTGGTAGGTGGGTTGTGGGGTGGGTGTGGTGGCGTGCTATGAGGTGTAGTACGGGCCATGGTGTGGTTGGTGCCTCGGGGTCACAGGCCCAACATGTGCGTGGCATGCTCTGGGAATCTTGGGGGACCTTTGGTAGGTCTCGGGCGGTCATGTGGTGTTTCGGTATGCGCCATTTTGCCCCGTGGTGGATGACGGTGGTCTGCGTGGGTTTGGCTTCATTCGGGGCCAGTAGTAGGGTCAGTGGTGGGACTGGGCCCGTCACCGGGGGGACGGGTTCGTGTTTCGATCCGGTGGGTGCGTAGGGCGGTGTCGCTGGGATGGGTCGCGGGTGTTGCTTTGTGAATTCTCGGTAGGCTGTGCGCATGTCTTTGCTGCCCGGTAGAGTGTGTCCCGCTGCTCGTGCCGTCTGCGTGAGGTACTGGTGGAAGAGGCGGTATTGTGGCCATTCGGGAAGCTGTAGAAAGGGGGTGTGGTGTGCCCCGCTGTGGTGCAGGACCCGCATTTGGGGGAGGGTGACATATACTACGGTGATGGAGGCCCCGACAAGGTCTATGGTGTGGATGGTGCCCTTGGGGTGATGGTGGAGGTCCCCGCAGAGGACCGCTAGTGGCCCTTCCTCTGGGCACGTGTGGTTGGTGAGTATGGCGTGGTGTGGGGATGGGAGGAGAAGCTGCAGGTCGTTCCACAGGCGCGTGTTCATGTTGGTGGGCATGCCCGTCTGGTGGAGTACCCAGCGCGGGCATGTGTTGCGGGCCCGTTGTGCGGCTTGGAGGCGGATGGCGGTGACCTCGCGGACCTCCGGTGAGTGGTTGTGGGTCATGCGGTGAAGGAGGAGGGCGGTGTGTCTGGTGTAGGCCGCTTTCACCTCGTCCCCTATGGCGTCTCCATAGTGGGGCCATGCCGCTCGGATGGCGCGGGTGGGTATGGAGGTGGGCCAGCCCCCGTGTGCTGCCCATGCCTTGGTCACGGCGCGTGTGGCCGGCTGGAGGGCGGTGGTGGGGTGTGTCAGGTGGAGTGCTTGGAAGCCTATGGAGGCGTTCAAGACCCCGGTGAGGTAGTACGCCAGGCTCTGGTGGGACAGGGAGAGGGCCTTGGTGGTCGGGGACGCATATCTGGGGAGATGGGCGAGGTGTGATTGCAACTTGGGAGGGAGGGTGGCGTCCTCAGGGTTGGCGGCCTGGACTACCCCCAGGTGGGTGGTGGTCGTCACGACGTGCATGGGGGGCCCTTGTGGCCCTAGGGTGGGAGGTGTGGCAGACCCCTTGATCATGGCCACTGACTTTGTGGGGTGGACGATGAGGTTGTTGTGGGAGAGGTAGGAGACGGTCACGTCCAGTAAGTCGTTGGCCTGTTGGGTGACCGTTGGTCCGGGGTCCGGGGCATGGGGGTCGTGTGGGGTGTGCGCGACGGTGAGGTTGGTGTCGTCCGCGAAGCCGACCAGGGGGGAGAGGAGGGGGTAGGGTGCGTAGGCCGGGTAGTCCTGCTCAATTGCGAGGGCCAGGGGGAGCGTCACTAGAAGGTACAGGAAGGGGCCTTCTGCTCCCCCTTGGGGGACCCCGCTGCCTGGCTCCAGGAAGGGGGTGAGGCCTGCTCCTGTGCGGACCGTGTATTTGCGGGTGCGGATGTAGTCGGAGGTGAAGTTGTAGAAGGGGAGGCCTAGGCGTTTCCACACCGCTTCTAGAAGGAGCCAGGGGGTGTTCGGGAAGGCTCCCTTGACGTCGAGAGAGGCGATGATGAGGTCCACCGGGTCCATGTCCGCGATGGTGTCCTGGAGGAAGATGGCCTCGTGTGGGGACCGGCCCGGGATGGCCCCCCAGAGGCTCGCTGGTATGTGGGGGTCCAGGTGGGGGCGGATGCGGCGCAGGAGGATGGTCTAGACGATTTTGACCTCCGTGACCGCACAAACTATGGGGCGCCAGTTGTCCGGGTTTGCCCAGTCCCCTTTTTTGTAGAGGGGGCGGACAACGTTTGCCCAGTCTGGTGGCAGGGGGGTCCGCCCCGTGACGATGTCCCAGAGGCGGTGGGCGAGGACGCGGAGGAGGTGGGCGGGGAGGTGGTAGTATGCCTCTGCAGGGAGGCCGTCGTAGCCTGGGGTTTTGTGTTGCCGGAGACTGTGGATGGCCTTCCGGACTTCGTGGATGGTGAAGGGGCCTTTTTCCAGGTGCCTCCTCTGGGCGTGGTTGAAGACCGGAGGGAGGCGGTCGATTTTGGCCTGGGTGTCTGGGTCCAGTGTGTCTTGGGTGGGGGTGTGTTGCCGGAGGAAGCTGTCTTGGGTGGCTTGGAGCACTGTGGCTGGGTCGTTGGTGAGGGAGCCGTCCTCCTGCCGGACCGTGGTGATGGTGCGGTGGCCGGTGTCGGTCATGGCGTCGTTGAGGTGGCGGATGGCCTTGTAGGGGAGTTCATGTTGCGCATACTGTTCGTGTTCCTGGGCGATGCGCTGTTGCCTGTGGATGTGCCACCGCTGCAGGTCCGCCCTGATGTTGGCTATCTGTGTCCTGCAGTGGTGTATCTGGCGGCGGGTTTGGGGGGTGTCGGTGTGGAGGAGGGTCGCCAGTTGTTGCTTCGCATGCCAGAGGTCATGGAGCATGTCCCCCAGGGCCGTGGGTGGTTGGTCGTCGTCTGTGTGGGGGTGTTGTTGGAAGCCGCAGGCGACGGCGGCCGTGCGCATGGCTGTGAGTAGGTCGGTGGGGTCTGGTTGGATGCGCCGGGCGCGGTCTATGGCCCTGTGATATTGGGACCAGGCATGCTTGTCATGCAGCGGGGGCATCTTCAGGGGGGGTGGTAGGCCTGGGTCCGCATCTTCTGGGGGGCTGGGGGGAAGGTTGGGGATGGTGAGGCGGATGTGCAGGGGGCTATGGCCTGTGGGTCCCAGCGGGAGGGGTCCATATCGGGCCTCCGCTCGGATGATGGTGGTGGGGTCGCCATAGCATACGTCGATGCGGGATGGGGCGGCGTCCGTTTGGTGGGGGAAGTGGGATGGTTGGCCTTCGAGGCTGGCTGTTAGGTCCACGAGCCCCAGCATTTCGATGGTGTCGCGGACTGCTTGGTCCTGGGGTGTGGCCTGTCCCCCTCGGTCCGCTGGGGTGGGGGCGGCGTCCATGTCGCCGATGATGACTGTGGGGGCGAGCATGGCCATCTGGCGGTATGCCTCGGCCACGGCTTGGAGGAAGGGTTCCGTGGCTTCGCCGAAGGGGACGTGGGTGTTGATGACGTTGAGTTGCCATCCGTCCCCGACGACCTCATAGACACCTAGCCTCCCTAGGACGCTGAGGTGGTGGACGAGGTGGACGTGGATGCCGGTTTGGGCGTATAGGGGGGTCCCCTTGTGCCAGTAGCATTTGTACGCTTTCTGGTCCGGGGTATATATGGGGGTGGTTTCTGGGGGGTCGTCGCGCTGTAGGCCTTGTTCCTGGAAGGTGAGGAGGTGGGGAACCCATGCCGGCCCCTGTGCCATCGGGAGCTCTTGGAGGGCGGTTGTGGCGTCCTTGGAGTATGTGACGGCCGGGTGGTTGAGGTCGAGGAGGTTGACGGTGGCCTCGGTGGGGGCGGGCCGGGGCTGTGGAGGCTTGTGCCCTCGGCCCTTGCCCCGTCAGGGAGGGGGACTGGGGCTCGGGGACTTTTTGCCGGTTTGTGGGCGTTTGGGTAGGCGCGGCGGGGGGAGGCCTTGGCTCCACTCCGGGGGGAGCTCCCCAGTGTATTTGGTGCCTGTGTGGGCCTTGTTCTCTTCGGTGCGGAGCCGGATGGGGTGGGCGCTGGTGAGCTCCAGGGTGTAGCCGACTGGTTTGTCCGGGGCGCTGCTGCCTTGGTCTAGCTCTTTTTGGCGGTGCCAGATCACCCGGACATGCGCCCCCCCGTTGTCCCCCGGTTCCTTGAGGCGGTACTGGATCGTGCCCTCACACCAGATCCAGTCGCCTGTGTGGTCGTTGCGGAAGGGCTGTTGGACCTTCGCACCTTTTTCGAATCCTGGGTACGCTTTGGGCGGGGGCTGTGCTGGTGGCGGGAGGGAGGATGATGAGGATGCCTGGTCCGGGTGGGGCGGTGGTAGTGGTGGGAGGGAGGATGACGAGGATGCTTGGTCCGGGTGGGGCGGTGGTATTGGTGGGAGGGAGGATGACGAGGATGCTTGGTCTGGGTTCGCCGGGTGGGTCGGGTGGGATGCGGGGGGTCGGGAGGTCGCTGCTTTTCCGGCTTGGCTGGGGGCGGGTGCGCCGCTTTGTCGTCTCGTTCGTTTGGGTGGGACTGGAGGTAGCGGGGCTGGGGGGGCATGGGGTTTGAAGAAGGGGTGCGTTGCTTGCTGGTCTGGATCCCTCAGTGGGGGTTCTGCCGGTGTTTGCATTTTCGCTTTCGCGTGGCTGCGTATGATGTCGGCGAGCTTGCGCACGGTCTCCGGGGGATCTGTTGGCCATGGCAGTGCGGCGGGGCTGTCGTCGAAGGGGTGGTGTAGGTGGTAGTTCCTCATGGCCTTGGCCTGCATGACCCAGGCCTCTGTGGGTTCCGGTGTGTCCGGGCCGTTGGGGGAGCCTTGAGCCCAGTAGAGTGCTGTGTGGAGGGCTTCCCAGGGGGCGCCTTCGCGGCCTGTGAGGGTGGTGGCTTGGAGGAGTCGCTGCTGGCCCCGTGGGGGGTCTTCCGGGTCCATTTCCGGGGTATAGGCCTGGGCCGCCATGAGGACTCCGTGTGCCCAGTGGAGGACCCACCATTGGGTGTCCGCTTTGAGGATGTGGATGGCGGGTTGTTGGGGGGGGGTGTCCAGGGTGTCCCACGATGCGATGGCTAGTGGTATCCTGGAGGGGTGGAGGTGTGGGGGGGCCTTGCGGCTTAGGAGTTGATCGATGTGGAAGGGGGTGACGGGATCTTTGGGGCCTTGGGGCGGTGGGGGCATTGCTGGGATGGTTGTGGGGTCCCAGTGGCGTTCGTGGGCGGCGAGGGTGTACAGGGCGGCGGTGATGATGTGGTGGGCTTGCCCCTCCAGGACGATGTGGCGCTCCGTGCCGAAGTCCTTTGGTAGGTGGGCTGCGGGGTGGACGGTGATGTGGGCCAGGGCGCGTTGGTGGGCCATTTTTCCCCCGTCTGGGGCCTGTGTCCGTTTGTCTCCCGGGATGTGCTGGTGTTGGTGTTTTGGTGGGGGTGGTCCCAGGGCGAGGGATTCTACACCGTGGAGGGGGATGGCGTGTTCCCTGGACCTGTTGGGCAGGATGTATATGCCCGGGTCTCCCGGTACGGTGCCCAGGTACATGTTGCCCGTGATGGTGGGGGCCGGCAGCGGTTGGCGCAGGGGCGAGGTGCATGGGGTGGAGCAGGGCGGGTCATGGTGCTCACACCGGGGGTGGTCGATGCCGTACGGGGTGACGTGTACGGCGAAGGGTCCAACGGCGCGCTGGAGTTTGTGGGGTTGGATGTTGTGGAGGCGCGCCACCGCCCGTGTGTGGGAGCGCCCTTCGCTGATCCACACGGCGTCTGCCCGCGACGCCGCTGGGTTCAGGCAGTCTGTGGTGATGCCTGTGATCGTGCGGTTGTGGGTGGTATCTGATACCCTGGCGGGGGGGGCGCCGATGCGGGGGATGGTGTGGTCGTCGTGGAGGGCGCGGGCCTTGCGCCTCGCATCGTGTCGGTGCCGGGCCTCCTGGGCGTGGGTGTGCACACCCGTGTGTTTGGGCTTCTTGTTGGGGCGGTCCGCTGTGTGGAAGGGGGTGGGCCAGGAGGGGGCGTGGTGGAGGGTGGGGTGTGGGAGGTCCCCCCGTGTTGCCCATGTGTACAGGGTGGTCGCGGTGGCCCCTTCCGCCTGTATGGTGTATCGCTCGTCGTGTCGGCGACGAGTGACGAGGACGTTGGGGGCCGTCAGCTCATACACCTGTGTGGTGTGGGGGAGGTGGCGGTTGACGGTGATCTTGGCGGCGTCGTTTTTGCGGGTGGTGGTGTGGGGGATGATGTAGTGGGTCGCCCATTCATCCTGGGGGGTGTGTTCCGTCGGGTCTAGCTTGAGCGGGGGGTGGAGCGGCTTCGGTGTTGGGGGCTTGTCCTGGCCCTTCGCGTGGGGCGCCACTTTGGTTTCGACCAGGTATTGTGGGCCCCAGGTTTCCGGGGCGCCTACCTGTGTGGCTGCCGCTGTTGCGGCTTGGAGGAGGGCGGTGGTGTTGGTGTCTAGAGGGGGGGCCCCCGGTTGGGGGGTGAGGGTGTCATGGTCTTGGTATGCCCACCAAATGGTGTAGCCTCGTTGGGTGTTGCGGTGCGGGGTTTGGGTCTGGGCTTGCTGGATGGATAGGGCGGTCTTGATGTCCTCCGCTGCTTGTGGGTTTATGGGTGTGGCGTACGCCCATACTCCCGGGGCGTGTATGCCGTGTGGTGCTTGGCCTACTCCTCGTATCGGTTGTAGGGTGTGGTGGGTGCGTGTGAGCCCTAGGTGTTCTTGGAGGAGGTCCCCCCGGATGTCCTCCCACCGTTGCTGCCAGGTGTGTGTGTGGTCATTGGGGGCGGGGTAGGTGATGACGATGGCTTGCCATGGGGTGGGGCCTGGATGCACCGTCATAGGTGCCGACGATGCTTGCGGGGGTATGTGGACGGCGTGGGCGGGGGCTGCTGTTACGGGGTCTCCTTCCGTGGGTGTGATCGTGGCATCGCCTTGGACGGTGAGGAGGAGGTGGTGGCGGTCCGTCGGTAGTGCCAAGGTGGTGGTGGGCTCTGTGATCGAGTGGAGGCGGATGGCCTGGAGGCCCGGTGTGATTTCGTCCCATCGGAGTGTGCCGTTGTGGACCGCCCATTCCCGCGGCAGGTCTCGAAACCCGTTTCGGTCTGGGGTGGTGCGGTGTTGTGGGGGGAGCTCCATTGTGGTGATGGGGTGGGTGAGGGGCTCTGTGCGGGGTTGGTCTTGTGTGGTTGATGGTGATGGTGCCTGGGGCATCTCTTCGTCCAGTTGCTGTGGGGCTTTCGCCTCCTGGAGCTCTGCACTGATGGTGGCGAAGACATCTGGGAGGGTGGGGGAGGCGGGGGGGTGGGGTGCCGGATCGTCCCAGGTGATGTGGTATTCCTCCGGGTTCTCGGGGCTTTGCTGTACGGTGATGGTGGCTGTGGCGTCGTCCTCAGGTGTCCATCGGTGTGGATTGTGGTCGAGGGGGTGGAGGGTGACGGTGTGGCGGTGTTTCCAGCTGTGGAACGCTAGGAGGGCGTGGAGGCCGTGTCTAGTGTCCCCGGGCGGGCGGGGGTAGGTTTCGGCTGCTGCCTCCAGGAAGGCGTCGGCGGTGCCTTTCCAGGTGTCTTCCCAGAGAAGGTCTTCCTCTGTGCCCCACTCGTTGTCGTTCCTTTTCTCCTGCTTCCACCCCTGGAGGGTCGCGTGGTCCTCAGGGAGGTCTCGTTGGACGGACTGGTAGTACTGCTCGGCGTCCGTGGGGGCTAGGGTGCTGGCCAGCGTGGCGTAGATGTCCTGTGGGGGGGGGGGCGGTGGGGGCGTGGCGGCGCGGCCGGGGTCGGGCTCCTCTCGCTGGTGTTCCGCGTTCCGGTCTGCGGTGGACGCGGGGGATATGGAGCGTGGTGGCATGGGGTGGTCGGGCTCTTGCGGTTCCGTGGGTTGCTGGTGGGCTTGTGGGCGCGGGGCCGTGGCTGCCAGTAGGTGTCGGATGGCCGGGAGGATGTCGAAGTCGTCTTCCCAGCAGTGGGCTGGAGCGCACGCCCTGTCAGGGGAAGCGGGGGGGGGGCGTGTTGCGGAGCGGTGTACGATAGGGTGGGCGACGCGTGCGGGTGGTGGCGTGCTCGCTCTGCCGTTCTGTTTCCCGCGGGCCCTGACCCTGGGGGGGTGGTGGTGATGTTGGTGGTGAGGGTGGTGTGGGCGCCGGAGTGGATGATTGCGTCGGTGGCGGCGCTGTTGGCGAGGGTGGTATGGGCGTTAGAGTAGATGAAGTTGGTGCTGGGCTATGGTTGATGGTGGTTAGCTGGTGGGTCAGCTGCTGTCGCTGTCGTCGTCGCCGGTGGTGTTGGTGTCTCTGATGACGAGGTGATGGTTGGTGAGCATGGCGTGGGTGACGTATGGGCGTATGTGGTGTTGTCGGTGGTGTCGATAGTGAGGGTGTTGTTTCTGGTCGTTGGGGCGTAACGTTTGTGGGCCGGATGTGGCGGTGGTGGCGAGGGTGCTGTAGTTGACGGGTCGCCTCCGGTGGTGGAGGTGTGATGGGTGCCGTGGTGGCGTTGGCGATGGTGGGGTGCCGCGGGTGGTGTATTGGTTGTTGGTGGTGGAGATGTTCCTGGATTGTGGGTAGTCCCTGTCCGGCGGTGGTGGTGTTGGTGGTGTCGGTGCTCGTTGAGGCCGTTGGGGACGCCGGGGGTTCCTGGCCTCGCGCGGGGTGGTGGTGGCGGTGGTGAGTGTAGGCGGTGCCATGGGCGGTGGTGCCATTGACGGCTCGGCCGGGCGTGCTGGTGCCGGTTTCGGGTGTAAGTGTGGTTCGGGGTGCGGCATTGGTGGGTGGCTTCGACGGTGGGTGGCGTGACTGGTGGGTGGCAGCGGTAGGGGGGTGTCGGTTGTTGGTGAGGCTGTCGTTGTCGGTGTTCCGGTTGGTGCTGGTGATGGTGTCGCTGGTTGTGCAGATGGTGGGGGGTGGGTAGGGGGACTCGTACCCTGGGGTTGCCGTGGCGTTCGGTCGACGGTGGTGCCTTCGGTGGTGTTCTTGTGAGTTGGCCGGGAGTGGTGTTGGCGATGCTCTGGCTGGTGCCGTTTGTGCGGGCTGTGTGGTTTTCGCGTCAGGGGTCGGTGGCGTTGGTGACGGTGGTGTGTTGGGGGTCGGCGCCGGTGGTGGCGGTCCGATGGTGAGGGTGCCGGGGACGTTGGGTGGGCCCGCGTTGTTGGGCCTTCTCCTCGCCATTCCTGGCGGAGGGTGCTGGCGGTGTCGCTGGTGACGAGGGTGTGGTGGTGTTGCTGTGGTGTTTTGTGCTGCTTGGGTGGGTGGTGGGGACCCCTGGTTGATGTTGACGATGCTCCGGGTGATTTCGATGCGGTGGGTGTGATGGTGTGTGGCGTTGCTGTTTCTACCCTTGGCTGGGGGCCTGGTGGGTGGCGCTGGTGGCGTTTGTTCGCCAGCCGTGGTGGCGTCCTTGGTGTTGTCGTCGATGGGGGCGCCCTAGTTGTTACTCTGTGCCGGGGTCGTGGTGGTGGTGTTAGGGGTGTTGTGGGTGACGGTACCTCGGTTCGTCGTTGGTGGGGTTGGCGGTGGTGTGTCTCGTGGTGGTCTGGTGGCGTGGGTGTTTTTGGTGTTGGTGCTGGGTGGCCTGCGTGTTGGTGTTCGGTGGTTCGGGGCGTGCCATTCGTGGCTGGTGTTTGGCCGGCCTGTGGTCCTGGTGGTGTCGGTTGTCCCTGGTGTTGGGTTATTCCCTTCGGCTGTCCGTGGGTCCGTAGTGATAGGTGTTGCTTCGGTTGCGGTTTAGGGTGACCATGCTGCGGTGGGGTGGCGGTGTCGCCGTGCTGCCGCTGTCGGTGGTGCCGGTGTTGGTGTTGGTGGGGGCGCCGCCGGGGGAGCTGTGTGTGTTGGCGTTGTAGGGTGTTGTAGGTGTTGCCCTGGCGGTGTTCTGACGGCGGAGGGGGGACCTCGCCACTCCTGGCGGAGGTTCCCATGCGTGTCGTTGGCTGGTGGGTTGGCCTTGGCCCCCTCGGTGTCCTTGCTGCCGATGGCGTCTTACTGGGATGCGGGATGTGGGATGCTCCGGGTTGCTGTCGGTGAGGTCGCACTGCCGGTGGTGCCGTCGGTGATGCCGGTGGTGAGGTCGTTGCGGGCGTTGCTATGGTTCACGGTGTCTCTGATGTTGTTGATGCTGCTGGTGGTTGGTGTGGGTCTGTGTGTGGGTTGTCAGTGGCTGCTGCTGCTGCTGGTGGTGGTTCTGGGTGCGGGTCGGTGGGTGGCGCGGTTGGAACGCCTTGGGTGTAACTTGGCCGCTGGGTGGTTTCTTGTGTTGGTCCGTTGTTGGCGAGGGTGTCTCAGGCGTCGTGCTGGGTGTCGGGGTTGCTGGTGTTGCCGACGGCGTCCCCGTTTGTACCCTTCGTGAACGGCCGTTAAGTGGCCGTTTGAATAATTGCGTGAATTTCGCGTGAATTTACCCAAAATTTGAGGTTTTTGGGGGAAAATGCCATATTCTTGGTTCATTTCAAGGGCTTTGAGGGGCCAAAATTCCTCCCCTAGCTTTGTTACGCATCATCCAATGAAAGTCCCGCCCCAAAAGCATGCATCATGACCGCACCGTGCCCAAAACGAGGGGTGCCGGAACCCGGCAAGCCTGTAGCCGATTCACAGCCGTGAATCCACGTGAATTCACGTGAAATTCGTACGAATTTCGTACGAATTTCGTACGAATTTCACGTGAATTCACGTGAATTTACACAAATGTTACCCGTGTGCACCCCCTGATTTGTCCTCACACCCCTAGTAAGCCCCCCAGCATGCACCCCGGTCACAGGCAACAATGGTCTGGGTTCGTAAGGTCATCTCATGTCCGTCTCTTGCGGCACCGGAACCGCCGCTGTAGAGTCTGAAGGTGCTGCATGTCGGTTAGAAGCCGTCTTCTTGTGCGGCTTGCATACGTTTGTACACTTATGGGCCCTTGCCCATGTTGAGCCCTTTTGGTCGCATCCCACCCATGCAACCAAAGGCTATCGTCAATGGTGTGGTTGTCCACAACCACTTGCACCCCTAGTCTCCCCCGGAGGAGGCTTAGGCCCCCGCTGTTGCGCAACATGCGCTTCAGCCTCCGGTGACTTCCCTCCATGGCAAAGCAGGAGAACTTTGACAAGATTCTCCACTTCTTTGCAAAATAATACATGTGGTCGATCCAAAGATGCGTCCACAGAAGTTTGCCCCACTGGAGCTCATTGTGGGCAGCGCCCATGGCTATGCTATGGTTCCGGAGCCGCCCCAAGTCGGCCCCGGAGAACCATGCGGAACGCCACGCGTATACACACATGCTTGCAAAATTCTCCCACCACGTTTTGCACACCGACTCCCAACTTTTTCCCCCTACTTGATGCTGCCTGACACTAGGCTGCTCTAGGCAAGCATCTATTATCTTCTCCCAACCCTTATTGCGCATGAAATGGATGGCAGCAGCACACTCCATCCTCACCTTCCCCTTGCTGTTTGCCTTGTCATTATTTAATGAGGCACGGGTGCAAGTTCGTGCAGCAAGCCATGCCTCATCTAAAACCGGTTGCAGCATGGTGCGTGCCACAGTGGTCGGTGCCTTCCCTGTCAATTGTACAACTAGGTCCCGTGTCCCGTTGACTGCACACAACAGGACACGAAGGACCCCATGGAGGCCATAATCAGGCACTCGCCTATCACTCATAATGGTCCTATATATAGCACTTATGGCAACGGCTGGTTCCCAGTTGCCGTCTATCGCACTTGCTGTGCCAAAGGTAGCAAGGCACAGAGCACGGTTACGCATGCAGACCCAACACACAGTGGCACCAGGGGATTCTGCCTTCCAGTTTTGGCAGCCCGCCATGAGCACCTGTGCCTTACCATCTGCACACAGAAAAAAAAGGGACTGCCTATCGTTCCCTGCCGTATCCTTAAAACTTACGGTTGCGGCCTTGCGCAACTCATCATCAAAATCAATTTCCTGGGAGGCCGCGTAGAGGGTGTCCCACTTTTCACTTCCCCCTAGTAGCCACCAACTAGATAGTTGGTTGGGGCCGGCGGTGCCACCAAGCGTGCAATGGACGTACGAGGCCTCATGCCTCGATGTACCGTCCACCGCAATAGGCAACCAATGCAGCCGTCGGTCCCCGGGCTGCATGATGGCCGAGGGTGGTGGTGGTCGACACTTGAATAGGTGGGCGATGCGGTCAGGTAGGTAGCAGGCCGCACCATTGATGGCCGTTTCGTCACCCGTATAGGCAGTAAACGCCCGGGACTCCGGCAACGCTAGCTGCCGGAGCATGCCGTACACCTGGTCCCATACCACACCGTACGTCATGCTCCCCACCAGGTACCGGGACTCTGTCCTAGAGAGGTGCAATGACCGGATCCTCCACACGGCCATAATCAACCTCTCCTCCTGGGTGGGCTCGGGCTGGACGGTGGCTACAATTCTTGTTTCGGGGGTAAGCACTATTTGCCCCGTGTCGGGCAGGTACTTGACGGTGTAGGGTGCTGCAAGCTCCTTGGTAACAACCTCCTGGAGCTCTTGTAGGCGCCGCCGTCGTGTACGATCCGCTACCAGATGGAATGGCTCCTTGGGCCGTGGCATGATGTGAGATACAG
This sequence comes from Eutreptiella sp. 'Long Island Sound 2002', assembly GCA_964036045.1. Taxonomy (NCBI): domain Eukaryota; phylum Euglenozoa; class Euglenophyceae; order Eutreptiales; family Eutreptiaceae; genus Eutreptiella; species Eutreptiella sp. 'Long Island Sound 2002'. The sequence goes on from OZ038379.1 coordinate 114,137,663, forward strand.
GACCTGTTGAATGGGCAGGCAGTCATCGCAAAGTTTCTACCATCCCCCTGCCGCAGACCACTCTCTCTACTGTGATTCGCATGCAATTAAAAGAAATTCACATAGATTCGCACGAAATTCGTACGAAATTCGTACGAAATTCGTACGAATTTCGTACGAATTTCACATGAATAGAAATGTGTGAATATTCTGAAAATGTGAAATTCGTACGAAATTCGTACGAAATTCGTACGAATTTCGTACGAATTTCGTGCGAATTTCACATGACTGTCACAGAATTTCTGCCAAAGCCTCATCCTTGTGCCCTCGTTGACCCTCACAAAGCAAGCTCAGGATGGTGCTCATGCTGTCATTATCATTGTCATTGTCTCATGCTGTCATTCCGGCTGTCACTCAGCCAGCAGTGTAATATACAAACAGTTCCGCAGAAAGGAATCGCAAATTAACAGGTTAACAGGTTAACAGGTCAGGGGGCACATCAGGTCAGGGGGTAATGTACAAACAGTGCTGCAGAAAATTTCGCACAGTGGGGGGGGAGTACCCCACATATCGGTCAAACTGCCCATGCTTGGGGGGGGGGGGGGGGGCAGGATAACATTCGTCGTGGTTAGAAAGTCGTGGTTAGAAAGGACAGGTGCTCCGGAGGGTACCTACGCACCCCCCCCCCCCCCGGGAGCAGAGCTCCGGCTAGCGGAGCCCTGGGAGCTCTGCTCCGCCACCGCCTCCACAAAGGAGGGGTCCATGGCCGCCGACGTGAGGCGGTGGGGGGGGTACTGCCGGCGCACTTCCTCCAGTGCGGCAGCCACCTTGGGGGCGTCCGGGGCCACGCTGTCCACATTGACCTGCTGGCCACTGGCCATCATGGCCATCCGCAGGCCGGTGGACACTGCGGACATCTGGCCGGCGCATGCCTCGGCCTGTGCATGCCAGGCCTGTGCGCCGGCCAGGAGGTACCGGACACCGGCAGCACTGGCCCCCCCCCTGTCACCCGGGGGGGCGGGGGCCTCGGCACCCTCAGCCCTCTCCACTGCCTCTGCTGGCTGTGCCGCTGGCTTTGCCTTGCGCAACGTCGCCACGTCACGCTCCAGGGTCTTCACCTTGGTGGCCAGCCGGTCACGCTCCCTGGTGACGTCCGCCAACCGCGACTCGCAGTCCCGCCTGTCCTCGTGGACCCTGGACAGACGGGCCTCGAGGTCGCGGTTGGCGGCCTCCGCGCTGATGGCGCGTGCCTCCCACGCCCCCGCCCGCTGCTGGTCCACCCACTCCTGCACCACCCCCCTCTGCCCCCGCCCGCCCGACGGCTCCGCCTGCTCCGCCCGCCCTGCCCGCTCCCCCGGGGTGGCCGTACGCGGGGCTTTGGGGGGGGGGTGGGGCCCGTGTCCCCTTCGGGGCGCCCTTTCCTTGCGCGTGGGGGGGGGTTCGTCCTCCTCGACGTCAATGACGTCAGCCACCACCCCCTTCCGCTGCCTCCCCACATGGACGCGCATGGCAACCCATGCCACGTCCACCCACTCCGGCCTCCGCTGCTCCCAACCCGAGAGCACAATCAGCCCACAAATCCCTGCCGTCGTCACCATCCCCCCCTCCCCGATCCCCGACACCCCCGTCTGCACCCGCCAGTGCCCACTCACAAGCCGGTAGGCAAACATGCCCACCAGCTCCTGCCCCGCAGGCAGGTTGGACCCCCCCCGGAGCACAATGGGGCAGGGGAAGGAGATGCGGAGGGTGCCCTGCACCCCCCGCGACTCCAACTCCATGTCCCACACGGCACTGAGGTGCCGCTGCCGCCCATCCGGCCCGGGCGGCACCTGCTGGGTCCAGGCCGGATCCGGCTGCCTGGCGGCCAGGGTGACCCGGTCCAGGGGGGGGTCGGTGTGGGCCTCGCCCAGCTCGTCGCGGGACGGCTGGGGCACCACCACCTCGCGCGCCATATGCCCCCTGGCGGTGCTGGCCTCGCTGCCTCCCGAACGCCGAGAGCGCTGCGACCCCACACTGCGCACACTGCCGGCCTCGCTTGGTGCCCGTCCACCGCCGGTGCCTGCGGGCTGGGCGCCACCGGGGCCTTCGGCGGGCTCGGCGTGCTCCTCAGGCAATCGGGGCCGGGGCTTGTACTGGCGCCTGGTGTGGTGCCGAATATCCGGCGATCAAGCGGTGAACGGGACCTGCATGCAGATGTGGGGAGGTGTGCAAGGCAAAAATTGAGAAAGGGGGAGTGGACACGGGGCAATGGAAGAGCAAAAGGAGCAAATTGGACGAAATTCACAGAAATTCGTACGAAATTCGTACGAAATTCGTACGAATTTCGTACGAATTTCGTACGAATTTCGTACGAATTTCACATCTCGAGAAAATTCACACAAATTTATTCACGTGAAATTCGTACGAAATTCGTACGAAATTCGTACGAATTTCGTACGAATTTCGTACGAATTTCACGTGAATTTCGTCCAATTTTTGCAAATACACAAAGCAAACACACAAGCAAGCACACCTTGCAGTCGCATGGGCAGGTGATGCTCCATGCCCCGGTCCTCGCGCACTTGGGCGACCGCCACGCTGGGACCGTGTTCACCAGGTGCCACAGCGTGGTCGGCCGACCCGGGGGGGCAATGCCGGACAAGGCGAAGTGGATCTCCGACTCCGCGTCGACATCGCCCCCCTTCACGACCTCCAGCTGGTGCACGCTGCCCAGGAAGAACAGCATGCACTGGGGGCCGACCTCGATGACGGCGAGGTCGGCGGCTGGGGCCGACCGGGAGATGAAGGTGGGGTGGAAGGGGCAGGTGGGGGGGCCTGCCGGGAGCGTCTGCGGGGCGTCGGCGAACAGGGCCTGGGCAGCCTCCCCCTCCCACAACCCCACCCTCGCAACCGCCCCCTTCCCCACCCACAACACCTGATCCACGCTGGGGAGGTCCCAGCTGGACAAATCCCCAGCAACGTCCAGGGCCTCCTTGGGGGGGATGGCGTCCAAGTGTGTGGTGTTGGCCTAGTGGTGTTTGTGTCGGGGGTCGGGGGTCCACAAGTTAAAAAGAGCCCCCTGCAGCCCATCCTTGGAGTCGGGGTGGGCAGTCAATCCATGATGGCGGCTGGTGGCCACCATCAGCAGCATGTCCCCCCGATGCAGCTGAATGGTGTCCCAGCGCGCCTCCCCCGCCTCCCCCAGGGCCGTCCCCGCCTGCACCGCCACCTGGTAGTCCTCTGACAAGCAGAGGAAGCTACTCAGGTGGCAGTCCCCCGCCGCCCTGTCGCTGCGGGGGAGGACGTCGGGGTGGGTGGTCACGTCGGTGTGGGGGAGCTGCGGCCCACTCCCCACACTGGCCACAATGACGCTGCCCGGCGTCATTGGATGGAGGTCCCCAACCCCAGGGACACCTTCGGTGAGGTGGGGGTGGAACTTCTTGAAGAGAGGCCCCCCCACCCCCGACCCCAAGGTGCTCTTGCTTTGCCACCGGCGGGGGAGCTCGGGATCCTTGGCCTGCTCCTCACTCCGCGCGGCGTTGAAAAGGAGCTCAAAATTTTTTGCGACGACTTCTTCGTCGCCGCTGCCCCACGCCTTCATCACCTTGTTCCACCCCACCTCACAATCCCGTGCCTCCACAAGCCCCCGAAGCACAATGTAGCCGTTCCCATCAACAAAGTTGAGGGGCGGCTGAGAGGGGCCAACCCTGTCGGGGGCGGGGTCAGAGCTGCCCGTCACCCCATGAGGGGGGTCGGGAAGGGGTTCGGTGCGGAGGGGGGGTTCACTCGAAATGAAGGGGGGGGCGCATGAGGCACCACGGTACCATTGCAAAGAAGTTGTGCTATAGAAGGTGGGGTGGGTGACGTCGGGGACGTGCACCTGGGGGGGGATGGTGGGATGGAAAGGGGCGATGCCCAAATCATCCCACCACCGGGGGTTGGCAAGATGCCAAGAAAAGGGGAAAAAAGAGTGGTCTGCTGGTGCACCTACAGAAAGATCCTGCAGGCACACCATATCGCAGTTGGGGGGGGTGTGGACAAGGTTAGCGGTGGGGTACACCTGGACGTGGGCGTCCTTAGGCTTCCCCACAGGGTTAGTCCTCATCGAGTTGAGGAGCTGGTCAACACTGGAGGGGAGAGGGGTCAGATGGAGAAATTTGAGGGTGGGGAGTTGGTGGCGCAGTTCCCTCCAGAGGGTTGTGGCCCATCCCCTCCCCCCGAGGTAGCTGTTGCGGGTGGGGCTGCGCATGTCGATGTGGATGACATCGGGGGAGGGGTCGAGGGAGGCTGCCCAGCCCACGATGGCATCCACCCCCAGTGCCTCCGACTCGTACGTTGCCTCCTCCAATTGATGGTGGGCAACGGGGAGGGCTTGGTAGTGGGCGAGGGTGTCGGCTGCGGGGTCGGGGCGCGAGGCCAGGCTGGCGAGCTGCGACATATTATAATAATAGTCTGCTGCGACATTGTCAAAGAGTTTGAGAGCTGTGGGAAAGCGAAACAGTGGAAATGAGGGTAAATTCGTACGAAATTCGTACGAAATTCGTACGAATTTCGTACGAATTTCGTACGAATTTCACATACTGTGAATCTGTGAATCTAGCGTGAATTTCTGCGTGAATTTAGGTGCGTGAATCTCACATTCACGTGAATCTCACCAAATCTGTTAAACCATGCGGGGACTTTAAACCTCTAAATTGCACCTATTTGTTGCATCTTACTTTGGGCGAAGGTAGCGCGACAAAAGCACACGATAGCACCAAGTTACGAGCAAAACACAGCAAAATTGGGTGAAATTCACGGTACCGTGAATCTCGGATTCAAACGGCCGGTTCACGAAGGGTACATTGGTTCCGGGCGTCTCCGCTGGTGAGGGTGTTGTGGTGTTCGGTTTGGGTGTTGGCGGCGGTGCAGGTGTGGGTGTCGCAGTTCCTGGCCCTGGTTCTGGGCGTGGCCGTTTGGGCGTTGCTGGGTGTGGGCGTTCGCCACTCCTGGCTGAGGGCTCGGTGGCGTTCGTTCGCCAGCCGTGCTGGCGTCCTTGGTGACGCCGTTGGTGGGGTTGCCCTAGGTGGCGGGGCCGTGGTGGTGGTGGTAGGGGTGGGGGCGCTGTAGGTGACGGCACCTCGGCCCGTCGTTGGTGGGGTTGGTGGTGGTGTGGATAGTGCCGTGGGTGTTGGTGGCGTTGGTGTTGCCGATGGCGAGGGTACCATAGGTGTTACTTGGTGGTTGGCGTGTGTCGTGGTGGTCTGTTGGCGTGGGTGTTGTTGGTGTTGGTGCTGGGCGCGGCCTGCGTTTGGGTGGTCGGCGGTTCCGGGCGTGCCACTCGTGGCTGGTCGTCGCGGTGTTGGTGACGGTGCTGGCGAGGGCGCCGCCGGCGGAGCTGTGGGCGATGTCGAAGGCGAGGGCGCTGCAGGTGTTGCCCTGGTGGATGGTGGTGTTCTGACGGCGGGGGTGGGACCTCGCCACTCCTGGTGGAGGTACCCATGGGTGTCGCTGGCCCGCGTGTTGGCTCCCTTGGTGTCGTTGATGCCGATGGTGTTGTACCGGGCGGTGTCGCCGTGGCGGTTGCCATTGACGCTCTGGTTTGTTGGTGCTGAGGCCGCACTGCCGGTGTCGGTGTCGGTGATGTCGGTGGTGAGGTCGTTGTGGGCGCCGCTATGGTTCACGGCGTCTCGGACGTTGCTGATGCTGGTGGTGGTTGGCGTGGGTCTGTGTGTGGGTGGTCAGCGGCTTGTGTTCAGGGCGGTGGTCGGTTTCTGTGGCTCTGTCTGGGAGGGTGTGCAGTAGGTGGTGTGGTCTGCAGGTGCTGCTGTTGGTGTAGGTGGCGTAGGCGTTGCTCCGGGTGGTGTTGTGGGTGAGGGTGGTGTTGGCGGCGCCGGTGGTGTGGGTGTCGCCGGGGATTGCATGGTGGATGGCGCCCCGCGGTCGCTTTGGTGGCGAGGGTGTTGCTGTGGATGGTTCCGGGCGTGTGCCCTCGCTTCCCCTGGCCGGGGCTTGGTGGTTTGTTGGCTCACCGGCTGTGGTGGCTTTGGTGTCCTCCGGTGGCGGAGGTTGCTGGTGGCGACGCTGATGGTGGGGTGTTGCCGGCGATGGTGTGAAGCCGTTGATGCCGTTGATGCCGTTGGCTTGGGTGATGTAGGTGCTGGAACCGGCGGTGGCGTGCGTAGGTTTCGTAGGCGATGGTGCCGGCGGTGACGGTGTTGGTGAGGGTGTTGTGCTGGCTTGATTTTTGGCGGTGTTGGTGTTTCCGATGGCGTGGATGCTGGTGGCGGTGGCTCTGGGTGCGGGTCGGTGGGGGACCGGATCGGCTGGGTGCGGTCGTTGGTCAGTGTTGGGTGGCTTTTTGTGTTGGTCTGTTGTTGGTGAGGGTGTCCTATGTCCTAGTGTTTTGGTGGGTGCTGGGATCGCTGGTGTTGCCGATGGTGCCTCCGTTGGTTTCGGGTGTGTCCGCTGGTGAGGGTGTTGTGGCGTCCGGTTTGGGCGTTGGTGGCGGTGCTGGTGTGGGTGTCGTAGTGCCTGGTCCTGGTGTTGGGTGTGGCCGTTCGGGTGTTACTGGGTGTGGCCGTTCGCCACTCCTGGCTGCGGGCTTGGTGGGTCCTCCTTTGCGTCCTAGCGGTTTCTGGCGGCCCTGCAGCCCCCCTGGCGGGGGGGGTTGCTGGGTTCCTGTTGTTTGGGTTTGTGTGTGTTGCGTGTGTGGTGCGGGCGGCGCCTGCACTTTGGTGTGTGGTGTGCGTTTGTGGGGCTCGTGGCGGTGGCGGTTGTGGGGGTGTGTGTTGTGTGCACGCTCGGGCGTGTGTGCGGTGTGTTGGTGGTGCGTTTGGGTGCCTGTCCTCGCCTTTGTGGGCGTGGTTTGGCGGCCCTATTTGGTGTGGGGGCTGTGTGTCGTGCCCCCCCCCCCTGTCTCGGCTGTGTGGTTCCCCGCCCCCCCTGGCTGGGGTCTGTTGGTGGTGTGTCCCCTTGCTGTCCCCTTTGCGTGCCCTCCTCCTTCTGTCTCTTTTCCGTGTCGCTTGGGGCGGTGTTTATCTGGTGTCGTGCCCGGGCCTTCCCGGCTGTGGTGGGTGGGGGGGGGTCCTTGTCGCCGGCTCGGGTCCCTTCCCCTGGTGTTTCCCCGTGGGGGGGCCGATGCTTGCACTCCCCGCCAGGGTGTAACTCTGTTGTACGGGCCGTCCATTTGTACTCGCTCGGTACAAATGGACCTGCTCCGTAGCCAGGTACTCCAGCCGTTCCCCACACCGGGGTCGGGTACACTGTGGGTCGCTGGGGAGTCCTTGCGGGATAGGCGCGTCTCTTGCCTGCCCCGATGGACGGTGTGCCCTACCCGCAGCCCCTCGCTGGGCCCGAACCGCAGTACGTGCCGTGGGGAGTGCTCTTGGTCAGGCCCATTGGTCACCCCCCCAGGCCGGTGCCACCGCGGGCCGCTGACCAACGGTCCCGGGCGTATCCCACCTTATTGCGTGTGCTCAGGTGGGGCCGATACGGTCACCGGGGGGGCCCCCAAACCCCTGAGGTTGGGTCCCTCGCCTGCGTCTCCCGTGGGCCCTTTTCGTCCCGCCCCCCTTTTCGCTGTGCGGTTTGCGGTGGTTGGTGTCCCGTCTCTCCGGGGTGGGGTGGTGGTGGTGGGGGGGGGGGGGGAGGGGGTTTCGCTGTTCCTGCCTGTGTTGCTTGTGTGCGTGTCGCCCCCTCCTCTGGTCGTGGTTCGCCGTCGGTGTGTGTGTTTGTGGCGCGGTGCGTGCGCGCGTGGTGTCTGTGTTGGTGTGTGGTGCGTGGTTTGTGGTGTGTGGTGTGCGGCGGTGGTGTGTTGGTGGGGTTGTGGCTGGTGTGTGGTGTGGTTGGTCCCTCGCCACTCCTGGCGGAGGTTGCTGTGTGCTACTCCCCGCCACTCCTGGCCGGTTTTCGCTGCCTGTGGTGGTGTGCGGTTCCCCGCCACTCCTGGCTGGGGTTCCGCTGCCGGCAGTGGCGTGTGGTGTGTGGTGTGTGGTGTGTGGTGTGTGGTGAGTGGCGGTGGTGTGTTGGTGGGGTTGTGGCTGGTGTGTGGTGTGGTTGGTCCCTCGCCACTCCTGGCGGAGGTTCCTGTGTGCTACTCCCCGCCACTCCTGGCTGGGTTTCGCTGCCTGTGGTGGTGTGCGGTTCCCCGCCACTCCTGGCTGGGGTTCCGGTGCCGGCAGTGGCGTGTGGTGTGTGGTGTGTGGTGTGTGGTGTGTGGTGAGCGGCGGTGGTGTGTTGGTGGGGTTGTGGCTGGTGTGTGGTGTGGTTGGTCCCTCGCCACTCCTGGCGGAGGTTCCTGTGTGCTACTCCCCGCCACTCCTGGTTGGGTTTCGCTGCCGGTGGTGGTGGGCGGTCCTCGCCACTCCTGGCTGAGGTCTCCGGGCGGCGGTGGTGTGTGGTGGGGTTGTGGCTGGTGTGTGGTGTGGTTGGTCCCTCGCCACTCCTGGCGGAGGTTCCTGTGTGCTACTCCCCGCCACTCCTGGCTGGGTTTCGCTGCCGGTGGTGGTGTGCAGTTCCCCGCCACTCCTGGCTGGGGCCTGCTGGCGGCGGTGGTGCGTGGTGTGTGGTGTGTGGTGTGTGGTGTGTGGTGTGCGGCGGTGGTGTGTTGGTGGGGTTGTGGCTGTGGTTGGTCCCTCGCCACTCCTGGCGGAGGTTCCTGTGTGCTACTCCCCGCCACTCCTGGCTGGGTTTCGCTGCCGGTGGCGGTGGGCGGTCCTCGCCACTTCTGCCTCAGGGCCCTGGGCGCGGTTCCCCGCCACTCCTGGCTGGGGTCCGCTGGCGGCGGTGGTGTGTGGTGGGGTTGTGGCTGGTGTGTGGTGTGGTTGGTCCCTCGCCACTCCTGGCGGAGGTTCCTGTGTGCTACTCCCCGCCACTCCTGGCTGGGTTTCGCTGCCGGTGGTGGTGTGCGGTTCCCCGCCACTCCTGGCTGGGGCCTGCTGGCGGCGGTGGTGCGTGGTGTGTGGTGTGTGGTGTGCGGCGGTGGTGTGTTGGCGGGGTTGTGGCTGGTGTGTGGTGTGGTTGGTCCCTCGCCACTCCTGGCGGAGGTTCCTGTGTGCTACTCCCCGCCACTCCTGGCTGGGTTTCGCTGCCGGTGGTGGTGGGCGGTCCTCGCCACTCCTGGCTGAGGGTCCCGGGCGCGGTTCCCCGCCACTCCTGGCTGGGGTCCGTTGGCGGCGGTGTGTGGCGTTGTCGGTCCCTCGTCACTCCTGGCGGAGGTTCCTGCGTGCTACTCCCCGCCACTCCTGGCTGGGTTTCGGTGCCGGTGGTGGTGTGTGGTCCCCCACCTCCCCTGGCTGGGGTCTGCTGGCGGCGGTGGTGTGTGGTGTGTGGTGTGTGGTGTGTGGTGTGTGGTGTGTGGTGTGTGGTGTGCGGCGGTGGTGTGCTGGTGGGGTTGCGGCTGGTGTGTGGTGTGGTTGGTTCCTCGCCACTCCCGGCGGAGGTTCCTGTGTGCTACTCCCCGCCACTCCTGGCTGGGTTTCGCTGCCGGCGGTGGTGGGCGTTCCTCGCCACTCCTGGCGGAGGGTCCCGGGCGCGGTTCCCCGCCACTCTTGGCTGGGTTTCGCTGTCGGCGGTGGTGTGTGGTGTGTGGTATGTGGTGTGTGGTGTGTGGCGTGCGGCGGTGGCGTGTGTGGTGGGTTTGTGGCTGGTGTGTGGTGTGGTTGGTCCCTCGCCACTCCTGGCGGAGGTTCCTGTGTGCTACTCCCCGCCACTCCTGGCTGGGTTTCGCTGCCGGTGGTGGTGTGGGGGTCCCCGCCACTCCTGGCTGGGGCCCGCCGGTTGTGGTGGTGTGTTTCGCGGGCGGGGGTGTCCTTTGTTGTGTGTGTTTGTGGTGTGTGTGGGTGTGCGCGGTGGCCGTGCTGTGTTGTGTGTTGCGTGTTTGTGGTGTCTGTGTTTTTGGTGGTGTGGTGTGGTGGTGCGGTGGGTGTGTCTTCCGGGTGCCCTTCTCCTTGGCCCTGGTGTGTGTGTGTGCGCTGTGTGGCCCTTCGTGTTGGTGTGGGTGGCGTGGGGGGGGGGGGGGGGGTCGTGCGCGGTGTGGCTGTCGTGCGTGCGCGTGTGTGTGCTCGCGGTGTGTGGTTGGTGGGGTGGGGTGTGTCATACCTTGGCTGGTTCTCGTCGTCGGTCGTCGGCATGTTTCAAAAAGCAGAAGAAGAGGTCGTGTAGATGCGTAGCAGAAATGCGTGGCATGCGTGATGCGTAGCACGTACCTTTCCTTTTGTCCCATCATGTTTTCTTCCCCTGTAGAGAAAGAGCGTGCGCAGGTCCTTTTTTTTTTTTTTTTTTTTTTTTGCGTGTTGTGTTTTGTGTCTCCTCCCTTTTTTTTTTTTTTTTCGTTGCGTCTTCGATAACATACCTCTCCGCGTTGCGTTTCCCCTATAGAGAGGGCGTGGAAGGCGCTTTCGTTTTTTTTTTTTTTTTTTTCAACATACTTGTCATACCTTGTGCCGCTTCTTGTTGCCGTCCCCTATAGAGAAAGCGTGTGCTTGTTTGTGGGTGGGGCGGGGGTGGGGATGCATACCATGTTTTTCCTTTGTCTTGTCTCCGTCTTCGTGCATCTTGCGGCTTTGTGTACGTTTGTGTTTTCGTCCCCTTGGCGCCTTCCCTCGCATTTTTAACATACTTGTTCGTCATACCTCCATACCATTGTTTCCCTGTGGTACGTGGCCATCCCCTATAGCGAGAGCGTGTGCGTGTTTGCGGGCGGGGCGGTGTGGGGTTTCATACCTTTTTTTTCCTTGCTCTTGTCTCCGTCTTCTCGCACCTTGCGGTCTTGTTTATGTGTGTGCGTGTGTGCGTGGTCCGTCCCTTTGGCGCCCTCCCTCGCATTGTTAACATACTTGCTCGCCATTGTTTCCCCGTGGTTGGTGGGCTTCGCTTGTTCGCCTTTTCATTGTTTCCCCTTTGTCCGTGGCCGCCCCATACCTTTTGCGCTTTTGTTGATTTTTTTTTTTTTCGTGTATCTCGCGGCGGTCGGAGCCTATGGAGGAATAAATATGGGGGATATATGGTTGTGGTTTGTGTTTGCGGGCATGCCTTTTGACGTGCGTGGCGGTTCGTCGTTCTTTTTTGCGTGCGGTGTTGTCCCTTGGGCGCCCTCCTTCGCAACATACTTGGTTTTCTCTTCCACGTATGTGTAGCGGTGGATACGATATGTAGGACGCATGGGGCCGTAACATACTTGGTTGTCATACCTTGTTTTCCCGTGGTCCGTGGTCGCGTCTTTTTTGTTTGTGGTTTGGTGTTTCTCCTTTTGTTGCGTTTCCTTCTCTCTCTTTTTTTTTTTTTTTTTTTGACGCGCACAAGACGCCTAGCTCCTATGGCACGCACGTTGCTAGGTGGTTCGGAGCTCGCTTTGTTCTTGTCTCCGTCGTCGTGGCTCGCTTGTTTTTGGTGTTCGCCTCTTTTCTTCTTCTTTGTTGGTGGAGCGCGCACAAGTCCCTAGCGCCTAGGACACGCATTTTGCTAGGTGTTTTGGAGCATGCAACGCTCAGGTTCTTCGCCGTCGCGACTCTATTGTTCGTCTTTGTTTTGTGAGTGTCCTAAATTTTGCGACCTCGCCAAACAGCGGCGTAAAATTTTTGGGTGGTTTCTGAGGTCGGAAAAGACGATTTTTCGCTTTATTTTTGCTGGCGGTGCGTCGTTTTCTTAGTTTTGTATTATTCTTCTGCTGCGATCGCGCGACTCAGCACGACTCAGCACCAAGAGCATGCCAGCGCGTGCCAGCTCTGTAAGGACTGATGGTCCGTACAAAGCACCACCGGTTGCAATCCGATGTGGCCAGACCACTTCCTGAGCGCATAAACAATGGCGTACGTCTCCTTCTCCCTCGCGGTCCTGGGTTCGACGTTGGCCCTCGGCCAGGATTCGGCTCCAAAACGCCACGGGTACGTGTGACCCGTCGTCCCGGACCTGCTCGAGGACTGCACCTACAGCATAGTCCGAGGCGTCCGTCCGTAGCACGAATCCCTTGTCCGGGTCAACCAGGAATAGCCTCAGCTGCCCCAGGAGTCGCTCCTTCAGGCGGCTGAACGCATCTTCGGCCTCAGGGGTCCAGGCAAGCTTCTTCTTGCTCCCCTTCCGGCCATCGAACTTCCGCACCTGCAGCATCTTGTGCAGCGGCCCTGAGAGTTCTGCATACATCCGGACATAGCCAGAATAGTAATTGCAGAATCCCATGAAGGACCGGAGTTCGCTGATGGTCTGGGGCCTTTCCCAGTGGTGCAGGGACGCCAGCTTCCCAGGCATGGGACGGCGTTGCCCGTGACCAACCACGTGACCCACGAACTGCACTTCCTTCACGAAGAGTGAGGCTTTGGTGGGCTTGCACACCATGTTGTGCTTGTCTAGCTCGATGAGCACTCGGCGCAGATCCTCCTCATGCGCTTCGATGAGCTCGTCCTCAGTCATGTCCTCCGTGCCGGACCCGATGATGATGTCATCCACGAAGGGATCGGCACAATCCCGGACAGGACCGACCAGGTCCTCCATCATGCGCTGGAAAGCGGCGTTGCCATTCTTGGCGCCCATAGGCACCACTTTCCACTGCATGGGCCCCAGCGACGTCGACATCGCTGTGCAGGGCCTGGAGTCCGGGTGTAGCGGCATCTGGTGATAGCCATGTTTCAGGTCTAACACCGTAAAGATCCGCTTTTTCTGTTGCTTTTGGAGGATGGTGTCGATCAGAGGAAGCCAGTACGAGTCGTGCTCGGTCTGCTCGTTGAAACCCCTTGTAAGGCATTGCACGCGAAGGCACCAAAACGGCAGCACCTTGAGCTCGTTAGACGTTCAAACTCTTTGTTGGGTTCATGAATCATTCATTACATAATACACTACAACGATAATAACAATCACGACATTTCTGCACTGTTATACAAACCATCATCTGGCATTTCCGCACTACAAAATATCACATTTTCTGCACGTGCACAACGCGTCCTAAACTACGGGACTCGCGATCTCAGCCCGGGCATGCGTGCCCATTTCATCCCCCTCCCAAGACACTGCCAAGTGTCTGAAAAACTGATATATACCCCTACATGGGCAAGCATGCCTACAGAAAAATAGGGCATATATAAAAGCTCAGAAGGAAAATCTGCTCATGGGATGACATACCCGGATTACTCCATCCCATTTCTGAACTACCTCAGGGCCCTACCCACAGGTTACCTCCGGTTACTCCCTGGGACTGATAGGCACCCTTGGTTTCACACGGGGATGTATTTACAACATGAGACTGTGCAGAATAATGGAAACTTGTAATCTATCCTACCCCAGGGCCTGAAATCCTGAACTGCAGCCCCTCCATCCTTTTTCAGGTATAAAAAACTGACACATAACTGAGTGGGGGGTCTGCTCCCTAAAAAACCCAAGCTGACTATTGGGAAAAAATTTCTGAGAAAGCTTAAAAACTCTAATCAGAAAATTCTGACTAAAACTTCTTAGCCTGAAACTCAGGGGGGCAGTTTTCCAAAACTGACATTCAAAAACAAAAACTAGTCTACTTACTGCCCATGCCTAAAGTCTGCTTTTCTGCACATGTAAATTGAAAAACCCCTGCTCAGAAGATTTAACAACAAAAAAAAACAGGCATCTCAGAACTCAAAAAAAAATACAAACAGGCACAAGCAGCACACCACAGGGCACAAGAAATGCAATAAATGCAAATCTGCTGAGCCCACAGGGTTCCACAAACCCTTAGAACTAAACTACAAAGCTGCAGGCCATCAGAGCGGCACTTAATGTGCCTTAAATCTTTCTCAGATGTTTCTATTCACTTGTGAGCGTACTACTTCCACAGAACTCCAGCTCTGCAATCCTGGATAGCAGAGCAAGAAAAGAAGTGAGTCTGAGGCAAGGGGAACGAAGCGGGGTGGTGGTGCAGAACTGAAATTAAAAAAAAACAGACCTGGCGTGATGTTGGCCTCTGAAATTTCTCACTTTGGACTCTGATATCCGGGGTAAGGGAATCCACTTGAAAACAAACAGCAAAGTATAAACAAGGTCAGGGCAAAAGAAATATCTCTTAGCAAACAGGCTCCACACTCCCCACACAGTGGTATGGGACAAAAGAGCTGAAGCATACTGAAAAGAATTCTAGTGAACACTCACCTACAGTGGCAGGGCAATGAGCATAGAAAAGAAGACGGGCAATGCCTGGCCATGGCATCCAGCCCGCGGCCTGCCAACCTGAACCTAAGTGGAGGTGTCAAAGACCTGCAGGTTACAAACCAACACAGGTCACCCACAAACCTGCTTACCCAACCACTCAAGGAATTGGCGCGTCTACCTATATGGTGTTGGGGGGGTTTTCCACTGCACCCTGAAAACAGTGCCAGCCCCAGGCTGCACAAACAAACAAGACAAAAAACGGCGTGCAGTGTCAGGAGGATCCAGGCTCGCAAGCCCTGATGGCGTCCCCCTCTCAAAACCATAGGTACACTCGTCAGTGCACCTGCGTACCAACCAGAACATACAAAGTTCTGTCCAAGGGAAAACAGAGTTTCAAATTGCCCTCTGATGAAACCTGGAGGTAGGGCAGCACAAGCTGGCCCAGAGCCTCCAACCAGGCTTTACGGAGTTAAAATGAGCCACACTGTGACTCACACTAAAAAATAAACCTCACAGTGGACTCAAAAGTCAGACCCAGAAGTCACAGAAAAAACATCCTATTGTCAGCAACCCAAAAACGTCCTGAGTAGACACCATCAGAGCTAAAAGGCTCAAAATCAGGCCAGTGTAAAACTGGGCCCATGGATCCAGAATGCAAAAACCAAAACAAGGCTGCATATCAACGCAAGCCTCTGAGCACAGAAAAAGTGCTATTCCAGCGCCAAAGGCGCCTGGTGTCCTCCCCGTTTTTCACATTCAGCTCATTTGGGCTTGAATCCACTCCAACAAAACAGTCTTTTCGAGCACATAAAAAAACAACAACTGATCAGGGGCGAACGCGTGCAGCGCCTTCCCACCAACCAATGGGGTGCAGGGGAGGCACGCGTCGCGTCAAACAAGCGCGCACAAACACACGAAGACGCACTCCAACCGTTCAAGCCAAGGGGCGAAAGTGTTGCAAGGGGGCTGGCATCTCGGGGCTGGTAAAACACTGCTGCGCCACACAAACACGCGTCGCCGTCACGCTCGCAAAGTTACACCTTAACCAGTTGGTGGCAGGCCTCTTCGCCGTCTTCTTCCACCGCCACGCTGAGCCAGCGGCCTTCTGCTGCACTGCCTCCGCTCATTCTCCACTGGCTCCCTTAGTCGTAGCATGCGGACACGAACCTCTTCACCACTCACTACGACTCCACCCTCTGACTCAAGGCTCAAGGCATACAGTACACCCCGAGGCAGCCAGTTCCCAACATTGCTGGACTCACTTTTTAGGCGTCGAACGTACTGCTCTCGTGTCTCCCCAGGATACCTCCACCTGTCCGAACCTTTCACCCACGGCCGCAGGGCCATGAGCACGCGGTGATGAGCACAGCCAACACAAGGGGAACAGCAACAAATGTTCGTGATGCCGTACAGCTTCATGTCAGGCTTACTGAGCCGCAGTCCTCCAAATGCACGTACCTGAGACTCCCACGATGCCGTGCCAGAACGCAAAACCATGTCGCAACTCTCCCACATATCAGATATTTCAAGTAGCTGCCAGCGCCGAACGAAGCTGGCACCACGACCCATATCCGGCGTGGAATAAAGTTCAGTTCAGTCGACCTCGAAAATTTTTTTCAACCTGGATGTTCTTCAACAGAGAGTTCATAGGACTGCACTTTAGCGAACCTTTTGTGGCGTCTTCTCTGCTGCTGGCTCGTTTGCAACGACCCAGAGATGATGTTGTCCGAAACTTAGGCGTCGATTTTGTACTCGATCTTTGATCACCTTCGACGGCTCCGGATCTTTCCAACTAATCCAATGACCCAAGCTTAGATGACCGTCTTGTAAGGCACTGCACGAGAAGGCACCAAAACGGCAGCACCTTGAACTAGTTAGACGTTCAAACTCTTTGTTGGGTTCATGAATCATTCATTACATAATACCCTACAACGATAATAACAATCACGACATTTCTGCACTGTTATACAAACCATCATCTGGCATTTCCGCACTACAAAATATCACATTTTCTGCACGCGCGCGACGCATCCTAAACTACAGGACTCGCGATCTCAGCCTGGGCATGCGTGCCCATTACACCCCTGTAATCCACCACCAACCTCCACTCGCCTTTCTCCTTCTTGGGCACGATAAAGGCTGTGCTGGCCCACTCACTGTCGGAGGGTTCGATCCAGCCCCGCTCAAAAAGCTCAGCCAACAACTTCTTCATGGCCTCGGCCCGATCGCCCTGAACTTGGTACTCCCGATGATGATAGATCTTGGGGTTCGGCTTCAGCTTGATGCTCGCTGTGCCAAACCTCCCACGATCTGGAGGGTTCTTGTTGGCGACGCCACTGAATAGCCGCGGATAGGCATTGATCAGCCTCTCCTTCAGCTCGGCGACCTTCGGGTTCTCCTGGGCCTCTTCAGCCGCTCGCTTCGGTATCGATACAACCGACCGCACTGCGGTATAGGCCTCTTCCGGGTCCGAGTCCGAGTCCGACTTCTCTTCGTCCGATATGCCGTCTTCATCGTCGTGGGGCGCGCTTCCCACCGATAATCTTCAGAAATTTGCGGCATCGGGCTGGTTCTTGTCGCTCTCGGCCCCCATTCTTGGAAAATCCCACGTCGGCGGGTCCGACCCAACCGGACCATCATATTGGTCTGCGATGTGATCCATGACCCTCGCCACGAACTGAAGCCGGTTCGGACCCCCGTGGCCATCTTTGGGTCACTTGGGGTGTGTATCTATGTGCCGGCAAGCCGCCATTGGCTGATATCATACTCTCCCATCCACCTGACCTAACCTGATGTGATAGTGTGATATGTTTGGCCATTCAGGCTATGAGCGGCTATATGCAGCACCGAGGCGCCGCCAGCTGAGATTTATATATCAGCATATCAGGAATCAACAGGGTTTTTTTATCATAATGTTTCCGTAATTTTTCCGCCTTCCGTTCTGATGGTCAATGTATCGGCGACTGTCAGTTGGCTAGCGATTTTGCGGTAACCGATTGGTTAACTGTTATTTCCAGATATTTTGGCGGAAACCCCGATGAAGGGTCAGATTTCATCAGTAAAGGGTTCGTTGCTTCCGCAATTTTCATATTATACACTCGCAAAATTAATCCGATTTTTTCAGACTTTCAGAATCGGATTTCCGACTTTGACATCGCCGCACTTGATATGACGAATCTCGAGTGGCCCGACATTTTTCCCCGATCACGAATCAGTCTTACTTTTGTTATGCCCTTCATTTGTCTTGGAGATATACTCGAAACAAAAGTGATTCGTGAGACCACTTTGAAAGGTCATATCTCCATCTCAGGCGAGGTATAACAATTTCGAGAATTGGGTTGGAACCGCCTTGGTCTCAACTTAATTTAGGAAGCATCAAACGCCTTTGGTGTGTATACATGCCCGGTGTAGCAAGGGATAAGGGCCAAGAGGGTAGAAATTGGTTTGTAACTCTTGGACCGTGCTACCGAATATTTCATTGCGACTTTCGAGTGCACCGCATGAGTGTTGGGGTTGCATAGCAACTTTCCTTGGGTTCCCACGTATTTTTAACGTGAAGTTATGTTCATGGAGGGGCATGGCATACCATGGTGGGAGCCACTTTTTGAGGGTATGTGTTATATGCATGGTATGTGCTTCAATATGCTCACGCCCATGTTATATATCTTCGTGTGGCCGAAGAGATGGAGAGCCACACGTGACAAGGGCTTTGCCCATGTCCCAATTGTGGAATTCAAAGCGCTAGACTAAGTCTACCCCGTATGTATTGCTCATGGTATGTTTGGCAAAGAGATCCATGAGTGCACTCCCATTTTCATGGGGCATGTAGATATGAGTGGCAAAGGTATCTCCATGCGCCCGATTGGGGATCCAAGTGGGGGAATTATTCGCAAATGCATAGAGATATACTATCATGACAACTTTGTATTTGGACATATTTTCATGTTTTTGACCTCAATTTTTGCTCATTTTTGCATTTTGTGTACTTACCTGGTCGGCAAACAGCTAGAAGCCTATGGAGAGTCGAACCATGGTATGTTGTTCATGTGTTGGCATATGCTTTGGAGTTGAACACCACCATATGCCGGATCGCGTACTCTATTTGGCTTGGCGCACGAAGGATTGCAAGAATTGGTCTCAAGATCATGGGCTGACTTGGGCAGTGCGTGGCGCCCATATCAGAAGGGGTTTCGAGGGTAAAGTGGGGATGTACATGGGCATTGATCTTTGGTCTCTATCCTCCATGAATACTAGACTTCGATTCGGTGCATGCTTTGAGCCTTCGGATAAGTGGTAACTTCAATTTTGAGCATATATTTGATATATGGCCAATATGGTGTGGATTGGCAGTTTTTGGCATGTTATGAGTTCAAACTCATGGGGCATATCTCTAAGCCCATTCGACTCCAAGTCCAACCAAGTATATGTCAGGGTAGGGCATGGTCCTGAGTGCCACTCTAGGCCATGACACACCACCTCCCTTATTGGGCTAGGATTTAGAGGCTTGGGAGAGAACACATTTTTGGGGTTTGTGTAGTGACTTTTGACACATGGCATTCAGCCATCTCATTTGATCTGGTTCAGGGCAATATGTTGGTGAGTCAAGGGTAGGTCTTGAGTCCAGGGAATGAGGGGTTTATGGCCGTGAATGTGTATGTTTACCTCTTTCCCCAACTTTGCTTTATTGGTGTTCATATGCCAATTTCAGGGCTTTCTTCTTTGGTGCAATTCTTGTACATGCCCGCCACCGTGGGACGACCGGTGTGCTGAACGGAAGCCCGCATCGTGGATTGGATTGTGGATTGGGTTATTGCTGTATTTGTGGGATCCGGTTGCTGTTCAGGGTTGAAGGAGGATTTTATTTTCTATATTTTTGGATTTTGGACCCTGGATTTTGATAAATGCAATCGTTGATCAGGAGCAAGTCGGCAGGGATTACAGGCGGAAGGGGCACAGCAGGGGCCGGTCCTGGTAGGGACCTTCTTTATGGTAGCAGAGGCGTACCTGCTGCCCCTACCTACCGCCGACCCGGGGACTTGGGCCCCTATGAGCCCTGCCCAAGTACGCCCCGGGTGCGTATTGTGGACTCTGTGGAGACCACGCCTGAAGTTGAAGCCCGAAGAGAAGTACGACGTTCGGGAAGAGGAGGAATTGACATGGAGGACCTGGTCTCCATGTGTGACCGTCGCTGCCGAAAGGCATGCAACCTCCGCTCCGCCACGGAGGACTCGGAGGAGACCTGCCATTCAGGCAGCAGTGGAGGATGGGCCCGGCGCTACCGGAAGCGCGGGTCACCCAAGCCCGCGGCAGGGGACGCCGGGGCTATGGATACGGACCCCAGCCCGGTCAGGCTGTGGGACTCCGAGGGGCACTCCGAGGGCTATCGGACAGCCAGCCTATGAGCAACCTTCGAGTCGGAGGAGACCGCCAGGCCGCCCACAAGGGCGAACACGGCTCCAGAACCCAGCCTGGAGCATGACGCCCAGGTGTTGGAGAGGCCCGCCAGAGCCAGAACGGCGCCTGTGGCCCGGCACACGGAGCCAACGCGGGATAGCATGGGCGACACACCCATGGCGGAGGAGTCCGAGGCGCCGGGAACCGCTGGATGCGCCGGATCAGGTGGAAGGCACGCTGAGTGCCACTGCGAGCACGTGTCCTTTCTCATGGGCAAGTACCCAAAGATGGGGATGGACGCCATCGTGCATCGCCTCGACAGCCTGGACAACGCGGAGGACGGTCTAGAGGAGGACGTCGCGGGGATCCTGGATGACCAGTCGGCAGCGGAGAGAGACATGGCGGAGCTGCGAGCGGATCAGGCCCGGTACCGGGAGAATCGGGAGCTGGCCCTGCAGAAGCAGCAGCGAGTGGTGGACAGCCTCCTCCACCTGGTGGAGGACATGTCGGGACACCTGAAAAGGCTAGAGGAGGTACAGCCCCTCGCCTCGGGTCCGGAGCTCCCGGTAAAGCCGGCCGTGGCAGAGCTGGTGGAGCGGGTTAAGACCCTCAGGAGCGCCATGGAGAAACCCATGGGCGGCCCTGCAGAGGCACTATACGCGCCTCCGCGTGTTGACCCGGGTAGGCTGCCTTTTGTTCCCATGTTCAGCGAATCCACAATGGTCGGGAAACAAACGGCACCGGCTGGGTCCATGCGGGAAGGGCACGTAATCACGGACCCGAGGAGCCTGACGGTACAGATGTCCCATGCCGCCCAGGATCCACCGACCACTACGGCTGCCCATGCAGTTTATGCGGAAGAGGAGATCCAGAGCCAGACCATGCAGGGGCGAACGATGGGAAGCGCCGACGGACATGGTCGAGGTCATCCAAGCGGAAACCTGTGGGCGAAGGACCCCAATACGGGGATATGGACGGCCGGTGGAGCAAGTCCTCCCCGCATTCCAAACCCCATGGGTTCAGGCCCAATTGGACCGCACTCCATGGAGGAGAGGGATGTACGGGGAGTTTACTCACACCCCCCGGCCCCAGGTGGTATCCGTCTCGGTGGAGTGGTGGCTGGGGACGTCGGAGACGCCATCAGGATTGACGACCTCAGGGGAATCAAAATCCCGTACTATGATGGCAACCCCTCCAACCTGGACGACTTCATCCTGGATTGGGAGGACTTCGCCGAGGAGGTCGTCGGCGAGATGCGGGGAGCGCCGCGGGACAAGTGGGTATGTCGGACATTCCCACACCGGCTGGCGCAAGACCTGAAGGAGGAGCTGCGGGATCAGATCCGGGAAGGATTGATACGTACGGAGCAGGCCTGCCTCCAGTGGTTGGAGGATGAGGAGCGGGTGGACGCTCCGAACCAGACGCTGGACGACTTGTGGTCCATTCCGCTTCAGCTGGACCGCGGTGAGTTGCGGGTCCGGGAGTGGAACCGGTACCTGCGGAAGTACCGACGAAGCCTCAAGCTGGTTGAGGACTGGAACGAGTCCAGCGAGATCCGTCACCTGCTGAAGGACGTTCTGCCCGGCCACTGGAAGAGGCGAGTGGAGGACGAAGATAAGAAGCGAGCCAAGAAGCGGGTGGCGGTGAGGATCATGGCGGCGGAGGATACCCATTCGGGTATCATGGAGTTCTTCAGGAGGAACCTGGGCGAGCCCAACCGGATGTTGGGACTGAAGAACCCCGTGTACGTGGAGGTATTTGGAGACACCATGGGGCAAAGGTTGCTGCGCCTCAACAACGTGGAGTTGAGGCGCGGGGAGCCGCTGAGGATGCAGGTCATCTTCGCCCGCATGAGCCTGGACGAGATCGTGAAGTACATCACGGTGGAGCTGAAGCTCAACGCCATGAACGAGGCCCACGTGCAGGATCGACACCGTCATGGACAACGAGGCCAGCGAGAAGACCGCCATCATCGGGAGATCCAGGAGGACAAGGCCAACTCCGCGGAGGATGGTAGTAGAAGTGGCCAAGACCACTGGACCTGGTCCCAGGAGGATCACGAGGAGGCCCATTTCTTCGCGTTTGTGGCGCACAACGTGAGGAACCATGGGCAGGATCGGTCCAGATGGAACCGGGTGGGACCCAAGAAGGGCAATGAGCCGAGGAGGATCAGGAACCCAGCGCTCTCGTTCCGGGAGTACAGGTCTCAGCACGACGGGTGCTGGGTCTGTTATGGCAAGGGACACAACCATGCACACGACCATCGTCAGTGCAAGGTGTATGAGGCGGACAAGAAGGCCTACTTCGCCGCCCACCCCAAGAAGAAGCCCAAGGAGCAGCGGATTGACGATTGGAAGGCGAAGGGCGGAGAAGGGGGAAAAGGCCAAGGCAAAGGCCAAGGGAAAGGCGGAGGAAGAGGCTATGGTGGTGGACCTGGCCAAGACCGACCAGTGAGGTCGATCGAGGAGGTTGCTGAGGACATGTTGAGGACGTTGGAGGAACTCAAAGCCCAGCAACGTGGTGGACAAAGTCCTGGCGGATCGCAGCCGGAAGGGGCTGCGGGAAGCCAAGTCTAGAGGAGCCCCCACGGGAGTGGGAATTCGGAGGTCTCTCCTCCGAAAATCAGTGGAATGCCAGAGAAAGCGAAGGCACATCGGGTGTCGAAGAAGGCTCCAGAAGAGCCAAAACCACTGAGTTTCGCCACTCCCAACCCCTGGAGCGCCCTGCCAAGGGAAGTTTATGTGGGCAAGGGACGTGGTAAGAAGGAAGGAGCGACCACGGAGAGCCCCGGGGACGGGCAAGACCAACCCAAGATCTACACCATCCGTGATCATACCCTCAAAGTCCTGATGCACCCGGACGTGCTAGACTTGCATGCCGTGAGAGTCGTCCATACACCGCATGGC
Organism: Eutreptiella sp. 'Long Island Sound 2002'; assembly: GCA_964036045.1. NCBI lineage: Eukaryota > Euglenozoa > Euglenophyceae > Eutreptiales > Eutreptiaceae > Eutreptiella > Eutreptiella sp. 'Long Island Sound 2002'. Next base: position 114,160,009 of record OZ038379.1, read on the forward strand.
GACGAGCGGCAGTTGCACTTGAAGGTGCGTGTACGGTGCGGACAAGAGGAGTTGGTGGTGGATGTTTTGGTGGATACGGATGCCCAGGTGAGCCTGGTCCGGAGAGGGTTGTTCAAGGAGGAATCCCTGAAGCCCAGCTGTAGACCGGTACGCCTGAAGGTGGCCAATGGTGAGATTATGGGTGGTGGCACCCATGAGACCACTATCAGTATGGAATTCTGGGAGCACGAGCGCTTGAACCGCCCTGATTTGGCGAAGAGAAGCACTCTATCCGGGAACTTCTATGTGGCCGACATTACAGATTGGGTATGATCATGGGGTATGACTTCATGGTGGCAAATGCCATTGGAGCCCTTCCCCATCGCGCAACGCTGGTCCGGGAGGATGATGAATGCCTCACATGGCTGTCCACGGATTATGCATGCGGATCATCCCAATGGAATGCTGAGGAAGAGGATCGGATCGTCTGAGCGGTGCAAGCTGTCGGTGCCAAGTCCAGAGGAGACCGCGGAGTTCAGCTCACGGAGTATGGAATGGCGCCACAGGTGTATGACAAGATGATCCAGACGCTGGGAGCCGAAGCGCCCGAGACGGACGTCTTCGCTTCCCGGGATGCCCCACTTTTGCGGAAGTGTAGGAGGCATTGGCATCGAGGAGACTCAGCCTGGCATAGGCATTGGGGTTTGAAGGAGTGGGGGCCCATGTATTGGCATGGCTCCCTGGACAATACCAGACGTACGGTGGAGAAGATCGTCGCGGAAAGGGCGAAGGGGATCCTGGTCATAACCGGCATAGGATCCACCCCATGTCCGCTGGAGGGTCTCAAGTGGACGCTGGACTCCATCACCCTGAACGAGATGTCATTTGGGCCAGAGGAGGAGTTGTTCATCGACGCCAAGGGTGTATCAATGCCCTCCCCGGGTCAAGGGTGGGGTACCAAGGCTTTCCTGGTGGATGGGGCGCAAGCCCAGCCCACGGGTGATGAAGCATTCATCCGTAGGGTGGGGGCGGTGCCCATGAAGGTCATGTTTGAGCCCAAGGAGGGGACAGATCAGCCAATTGATGGCATTGACATCCTGTCCCACGCCGAGATCGACGACGTCGTCAACTACATGCGGATGGGGATGCACGACGGTGTGGTAGCCAAGAAGAGGCGGGCCATGGTCACATCTCCGCATTGGTCCGCTGACAAGATGTTGGTCACCGGCAAGTACGAGAAGGATGAGTTCGTGGCGAGGGTCATGGATCACATCGCGGACCAATACGATGGTCCGGTTGGGTCGGACCCGCCGACGTGGGATTTTCCAAGAATGGGGGCCGATAGCGACAGTAACCAGCCCGACGCCGCAAATTTCCGAAGATTATCGGTGGGAAGTGCACCCCACGACAATGAAGAGGGCATATCGGACGAGGAGAAGTCGGATTCGGACTCGGACCCGGAAGAGGCCTATACCGCAGTGCGGTCGGTTGTATCGATACCGAAGCAAGCGGCTGAAGAGGCCCAGGAGAACCCGAAGGTCGCCGAGCTGAAGGAGAGGCTGATCAATGCCTATCCGCGGCTATTCAGTGGCGTTGCCAACAAGAACCCTCCAGATTATGGGAGGTTTGGCACAGCGAAGATCAAGCTGAAGCGGAACCCCAAGATCTATCGTCATCGGGAGTACCAACTTCAGGGCGATTGGGCCGGGGCCATGAAGAAGTTGTTGGCTGAATTCATTGAGTGGGGATGGATCGAACCCTCCGACAGTGAGTGGGCCAGCCCAGCCTTTATCGTGCCCAAGAAGGAGAAGGGCGAGTGGAGGTTGGTGGTGGATTACAGGGGTTTGAACGAGCAAACCAAGCACGACTCGTACTCGCTTCCCCTGATCGACTCCATCCTCCAAAAACAACAGAAAAAACGGATCTTCACGGTGTTGAACCTGAAACACGGTTATCACCAGATGCCGCTACACCCGGACTCCAGGCCCTGTACAGCGATGTCGACGCCGCTGGGGCCCATGCAGTGGAAAGTGGTGCCCATGGGCGCCAAGAATGGCAACGCCGCTTTCCAGCGCATGATGGAGGACCTACTCGGTCCAGTCCGGGATTGTGCCGATCCCTTCGTGGATGACATCATTATCGGCTCTGGCACGGAGAACATGACTGAGGATGAGCTTATCGAAGCGCATGAGAAGGATCTGCGCCGAGTGCTCAGTGAGCTGGGCAAGCACAACATGGTGTGCAAGCCCACCAAAGCCTCACTCTTCGTGAAGGAAGTGGAGTTCGCGGGTCACGTGGTTGGTCACGGGCAACGCCGTCCCATGCCTGGGAAGCTGGCGTCCCTGCACCACTGGGAAAAGCCCCAGACCATCAGCGAACTCCGATCCTTCATGGGGTTCTGCAACTACTATTCGGGCTATGTCCGAATGTATGCAGAACTGTCGGGGCCGCTGGGGAGAAAGGCCGGAAGGGGAGCAGGAAGAAGCTTGCCTGGACCCCTGAGGCCGAAGATGCGTTCAGCCGCCTGAAGGAGCGACTCCTGGGGCAGCTGGGACTATTCTTGGTGGACCCGGACAAGGGATTCGTGCTACGGACGGACGCCTCGGACTATGCTGTAGGTGCAGTCCTCGAGCAGATCCGGGACGACGGGTCACACGTACCCGTGGCGCTTTGGAGTCGGATCCTGGCCGAGGGCCAACCCCGCACCTGGACCGCGAGGGAGAAGGAGACGTACGCCATTGTTTGTGCGCTCAGGAAGTGGTCTGGCCACATCGGATTGCAACCAGTGGTGGTTTGCACGGACCATCAGTCCTTGCAGAGCTGGCACAAGGAGCACGTCGACACCCCCTGGGGACCGGCGGCAAGGAGGGCCCGCTGGCATGAGACGTTCGCCAAGTTCGACCTCACGTCGTATACGTCCCGGGGAAGGACAACACTGTGGCAGATTGCCTCAGTCGATGGGCCTACCCCGCGGGCAAGGCTTGGATGGACATATCCAGCCATGGGGACGCCGAGGAAACCGAGGAGGCCAAGCGCATCATCGAGATGGAGAAGGCCATGGAGCAAGAGGGGGTCAAGTGCTTTGTGGTGATGGCAAACCGCACGGACCTGGCCAAGTTCTGGGATGCCCGCGTCCAAGCTATTCGAGAGGAAACCCTTGAGCAATGGATGGTGGCCCCTGTAGAGCTAGTCAGGTCGGTGCTCACAGAGGACTGGTCGGATGACTACGCGGCATCCGAGCACTGGAGCAAGTACTGGAATGCCGTGAGCGCCCCGTCGGACGACAAGTGGCCTGAGGGCTTGACCGAGGATGGGGACAAACTGTTCCTCAAGGACAAGCTACTGGTCCCTGAGAACCGGGTGGAGGAGCTCATTGACCACTGGCACAACGCCCAGCTCATGCACCCTGGCCGAGACAAGATGCAGCAGGACCTGGAGTGGCGTTTCAAGTTCCCTCCGGGGTACTACGCCATCCTGGATAGGTACTGCAGCGACTGTGCCGTGCGTCGGGCGACGAAGAGCCCCAACCACTCCACAGCGGGCAACCCGGTGTATACAGCTATACCGGAGGCCCCTATGCGGTCCCTGGCCATGGATGTATTCGCCATGCCTGAGGTCACCGTGGAAGGAGAGACCTACGACTGTGTCATCCTGGCGGTGGATAGGCACAGTGGGTATATCGTGGCGATCCCTGGCAAGAAGTCCAAGAAGAAGGATAAGAAGGACAAGCATGGAGTGGGGCTGCAGGCCAAGACCGTCGCTAATGCCATGATCAGGCATTGGCTGACGATTTTTGATGTCCTGGCTGTCATCTGCAGCGATCGGGGCAGTCAGTTTGTGGGGACGTGGTTCAAGACGATGTGCAAGCACATGGGTATTCGGCACGCCAAGACCGTGGCGTACCACAGCCCGTCGAATGGCCGAGCTGAGGTGGCCGGGCGGCAGATGTTCGAGAAGTTCCGCCAGCTGCACATCGACGAACTGGGCCGGAATTGGTATAATTTGCTGTGGAGAGTACTCCAAGCGTATCACGACCTTCCGGGACCCACTGGACTGCCGCCCCATCCTATCCTGTTCCTACAGGATCGAGTGTCACGCACTCTCCCGTGGTTGAACCATGGCAAAGTGGCCCGGGATGCGAACGCTATGATGGCTGAGGCGGACAACACGGCGGCCAAGGTGTGCAAGGCACTTCAGGACGAGCATGACAAGAGGGCCAAGTACTTCAAGCAGGGAAAGGTCCAGAAGTATGCTCTCCAAGACACCGTGTGGGTGGAGAGGCACCACAAGGATGTCCTGTCCAGGCATCGGCAGGCATCTTGGTATGTGCCGGGGGTAATCGTGCGGAAGGTCGGGCAGGATGTGTATGCGGTTCGTGTGGGGGATAACAAGATCCTGGACCGCGACCATACCCAGCTTCGTTCCCGAGAACCAGACCCCAGCGGACGTCCCGTCACCTTCGACTTCACGGCCGGCGATGTGGAGTCGGACGACGAGGGTGAGGACCACGACTTCACCGCCGAGAGGATCCTGGCGGACAAGCCGGACCCGGGGACGCCCTGGGGGTACGCTTTATAAAGTCCGTTGGAAGGGATTCGCCGCATCCAGGGATTCGTGGGAGCCCCGGAGCAGTTTCGTGCCGAGGTACACCACGGTCTGGATGGACTATCTGAAGAAAAAGAACATTTCTTTGGATGTCAAGGACGTGTTGGTCCATTTGGTGGCTGCAGTAGCACCGTAATGGATCCCCCTTGGCATTTTTGTTTGTTTTTGTGCTTGGGAGACGGGTGAGGGCGTTCATCCGGGGATTTTTGGGCCTTGATTGGCCATCTACCCCCTTCACTCGATCTCCACATATATATTTCATTGTGGTATACTTATTTAGGTCGACCGACGACGTTTCTCTATCTTTGATCCCCTTGGTCCATGTTGTAGATCAAGAGGAGACCGGATATGGCGTAGGGCACCGATTATGAGTGTCCTCACCCCTCCCTTGGGGCGTGGGGGACGCCTACGACGTGTGTGGGGCCTACATGTGTCCTTGGGACATGGGGGAGGGGGGTTGGAGCCCATTGGGGTCCTCCCGTCCTCTCTTCTATGACTTCCGAGCGGTAACACCGCTCTGAGAAGGAGGCTGAAGCCGGTTCGGACCCCCGTGGCCATCTTTGGGTCACTTGGGGTGTGTATCCATGTGCCGGTAAGTCGCCATTGGCTGATATCATACTCTCCCATCCACCTGACCTAACCTGATGTGATAGTGTGATAGGTTTGGCAATTCAGGCTATGAGCGGCCATAATCAGTACCGAGGCGCCGCCAGCTGAGATTTATATATCAGCATATCAGGAATCAACAGGGTTTTTTTATCATAATGTTTCCGTAATTTTTCCGCCTTCCGTTCTGATGGTCAATGTATCGGCGACTGTCAGTTGGCTCGCGATTTTGCGGTAACCGTTTGGTTAACTGTTATTTCCAGATATTTTGGCGGAAACCCCGATGAAGGGTCAGATTTCATCAGTAAAGGGTTCGTTGCTTCCGCTCTTTTCATATTATACACTCGCAAAATTAATCGATTTTTTCAGACTTTCAGAATCGGTTTTTCGACTTCGACATCGCCGCACTTGATATGACGAATCTCGAGTGGCCCGACATTTTTCCCCGATCACGAATCACCCTTCCTTTTGTTATGCCCTTCATTTGTCTTGGACATATAGTCGAAACAAAAGTGATTCGTGAGACCACTTTGAAAGGTCATATCTCCGGCTCACGGCGAGGTATAACAATTTCGAGAATTGGGTTGGAACCGCCTTGGTCTCAACTTAATTCAGGAAGCATCAAACGCCTTTGGTGTGTATACATGCCCGGTGTAGCAAGGGATAAGGGCCAAGAGGGTAGAAAGTGGTTTATAACTCTTGGACCGTGCACCGAATATTTTATTGCGACTTTCGAGTGCACCGCATGAGTGTTGGGGTTGCATAGCAACTTTCCTTGGGTTCCCACGTATTTTTAACGTGAAGTTATGTTCATGGAGGGGTATGGCATACCATGGTGGGAGCCACTTTTTGAGGGTATGTGTTATATGCATGGTATGTGCTTCGATATGCTCACGCCCATGTTATACATCTTCGTGTGGCCGAAGAGATGGAGAGCCACACGTGACAAGGGCTTTGCCCATGTCCCAATTGTGGAATTCAAAGCGCTAGACTAAGTCTACCCCGTATGTATTGCTCATGGTATGTTTGGCAAAGAGATCCATGACTGCACTCCCATTTTCATGGGGCATATAGATATGACTTGCAATGGTATCTGCATGCGCCCGATTGGGGATCCAAGTGGGGGAATTATTCGCAAATGCATAGAGATATACTATCATGACAACTTTGTATTTGGACATATTTTCATGTTTTTGACCTCAATTTTTGCTCATTTTTGCATTTTGTGTACTTACCTGGTCGGCAAACAGCTAGAAGCCTATGGAGAGTCCAACTATGGTATGTTGTTCATGTGTTGGCATACGCTTTGGAGTTGAACACCACCATATGCCGGATCGCGTACTCCATTTGGCTTGGCGCAGGAAGGATTACAAGAATTGGTCTCAAGATCATGGGCTGACTTGGGCAGTGTGTGGCGCCCATATCGGAAGGGGTTTCGAGGGTAAAGTGGGATGTACATGGGCATTGATCTTTGGTCTCTATCCTCCATGAATACTAGACTTCGATTCCATGCATGCTTTGAGCCTTCCGATAAGTGGTAACTTCAATTTTGAGCATATATTTGATATATTGCCAATATGGTGTGAATTGGCAGTTTTTGGCATGTTATGAGTTCAAACTCATGGGGCATATCTCTAAGCCCATTCGACTCCAAGTCCAACCAAGTATATGTCAGGGTAGGGCATGGTCCTGAGTGCCACTCTAGGCCATGACACGCCACCTCCCTTATTGGGCTAGGATTCAGAGGCTTTGGAGAGAACACATTTTTGGGGTTTGTGTAGTGACTTTTGACACATGGCATTCAGCCATCTCATTTGATCTGGTTCAGGGCAATATGTTGGTGAGTCAAGGGTAGGTCTTGAGTCCAGGGAATGAGGGGTTTATGGCTGTGAATATGTATGTTTACCTCTTTCCCCAACTTTGCTTTATTGGTGTTCATATGCCAATTTCAGGGCTTTCCTCTTTGGTGCAATTCTTGTACATGCCCGCCACCGTGGGACGACCGGTGTGCTAAACGGAAGCCCGCATCGTGGATTGGATTGTGGATTGGGTTATTGCTGTATTTGTGGGATCCGGTTGCTGTTCAGGGTTGAAGGAGGATTTTATTTTCTATATTTTCGGATTTTGGACCCTGGATTTTGATAAATGCAATCGTTGATCAGGAGCAAGTCGGCAGGGGTTATAGGCGGAAGGGGCACAGCAGGGGCCGGTCCTGGTAGGGACCTTCTTTAGAACTCATCCTTCTCGTACTTGCCGTTGACCAACATCTTGTCATCGCACCAATGCGGAGATGTGACCATGGCCCGCCTCTTCTTGGCTGCCACACGGTCGTGCATCCCCATCCGCATGTAGTTGACGACGTCGTCGATCTCGGAGTGGGACAGGATGTCAATGCCATCAATTGGCTGATCCGTCCCCTCCTTGGGCTCAAACATGACCCGCATGGGCACCGCCTCCACCCTACGGATGAATGCTTCGTCACCAGTGGGCTGGGCTTGCGCCCCATCCGCGAGGAAAGCCTTGGTACCCCACGCTTGACCCGGGGAGGGCATTGATACACCCTTGGCGTCGATGAACAACTCCTCCTCTGGCTGGAATGACATCTCATTCAGGGTGATGGAGTCCAGCGTCGACTTGAGACCTTCCAGCGGACACGGGGTGGATCGTATGCCGGTTATGACCAGGATCCCCTTCGCCCTATCCGCGACGATCTTCTCCACCGTACGTCTGGTATTGTCCAGGGAGCCATGCCAATACATGGGCCCCCACTCCTTCAAACCCCAATGCCGGTGCCAGGCTGAGTCTCCTCGATGCCAATGCCTCCTAAACTTCCGCAACAGTGGGGCATCCCGGGAAGCGAAGACGTCTGTTTCGGGCGCTTCGGCTCCCAGCGTCTGGATCATCCTGGCATACACCTGCGGCGCCATTCCATACTCCGTGAGCTGAACTCCGCGGTCTCCTCTGGACTTGGCACCGACAGCTTGCACCGCTCAGACGATCCGATCCTCTTCCTCAGCATTCCATTGGGATGATCCGCATGCATAGTCCGTGGACAGCCATGTGAGGCATTCATCATCCTCCCGGACCAGCGTTGCACGATGGGGAAGGGCTCCAATGGCATTTGCCACCATGAAGTCATACCCAATGATCATATCCCAATCTGTAATGTCGGCCACCTAGAAGTTCCCCGATAGAGTGCTTCTCTTCGCCAAATCAGGGCGGTTCAAGCGCTCATGCTCCCAGAATTCCATACTGATAGTGGCCTCATGGGTGCCACCACCCATAATCACTCCATTGGCCACCTTCAGGCGTACCGGTCTACGGCTGGGCTGCAGGGATTCCTCCTTGAACAACCCTCTCCGGACCAGGCTCACCTGGGCACCCGTATCCACCAAAACATCCACCACCAACTCCTCTTGTCCGCACCGTACACGCACCTTCAAGTGCAACTGCCGCTCGTCACCATGCGGTGTATGGACGACTCTCAAGGCATGCAACTCTAGCACATCCGGGTGCATCAGGACTTCGAGGGTATGGTCACGGATGGTGTAGATCTTGGGCTGGTCTTGCCCGTCCACGGGGCTCTCCGTGGTCGCTCCTTCCTTCTTGCCACGTCCCTTGCCCACATAAACTTCCCTTGGCAGGGCGCTCCAGGGGTTTGGAGTGGCGAAACTCAGTGGTTTTGGCTCTTCTGGAGCCTTCTTAAGCACCCGATGTGCCTTCGCTTTCTCTGGCATTCCACTGATTTTCGGAGGAGAGACCTCCGAGGTCCCACGCCCGTGGGGGCTCCTCTAGACATGGCCTGCCGCAGCTCCCTCCTGCTGCGATCCGCTCAGACCTTGTCGACCACGTTGCTGGGCTTTGAGTTCCTCCAACGTCCTCAACATGTCCTCAGCAACCTCCTCGATCGATGTCACGCGTCAGTCTGGACCGGGTCCTCCACCAAAGCCTTTTCCTCTGCCTTTCCCTTGGCCCTTTCCTTGGCCTTTTCCACCATCTCCGCCCTTTGCCTTCCAATCGGCAATTCGTTGCTCCTTGGGCTTCATCTCGGGGTGGGCGGCGAAGTAGGCCTTCTTGTCCGCCTTATACACCTTGCACTGACGGTGGTCATGTGCATGGTTGTTTCCCTTGCCATAACAGACCCAGCACCCGTCGTGCTGAGACCTGTACTCCCGGAACGAGAGCGGTGGGTTCCCGATCCTCCTTGGCTCCTTGGTCTTCTTGGGTCCCACCCGGTTCCATCTGGACCGATCCTGCCCATGGTCCCTCACGTTGTGCGCCACAAACGCGAAGAAATGGGCCTCCTCGTGATCCTCCCGGGACCCGGTCCAGGGGTCTTGGCCACTTCCACTACCATCCTCCGCGGAGTTGGCCGTGTCCTCCTGGATCTCCCGATGATGGCGGTCTTCTCGGTGGCCTTGTTGTCCATGACCTTGTCGATCCTGCACGTGGGCCTCGTTCATGGCGTTGAGCTGCAGCTCCACCGTGATGTACTTCACGATCTCGTCCAGGCTCATGCGGGCAAAGATGACCTGCAACCTCAGCAGCTCTCCGCGCCTCCACTCGACGTTGTTGAGGCGCAGCAACCTTTGCCCCATGGTGTCGCCGAATACCTCCACGTAGACGGCGTTCTTCAACCCCAACATTCGGCTGGGCTCGCCGAGGTTTCGCCAGAAGAACTCCATTATTCCGGCGTGGGTGTCCTCCGACGCCATGATCCGTACGGCCACGTGCTTCTGTGCTCTCTTTTTCTCCTCATCCTCCACTCTTCTCTTCCAATGCCCGGGGAGGACGTCCTTCAGCAGGTGTCGGATCTCGCTGGCCTCGTTCCAGTCCTCCACCAGCTTGAGGCTTCTTCGGTACTTGCAGATGTACCAATTCCATTCTCGGACCCTCAGTTCCCCTCGCTCCAGCGGCAGCGGAATGGACCACGAACCCTCCAAATTCTGGTTGGGGGCGTCCACTCGCTCTTCGTCCTCCAGCCACTGGAGGGAGGCCTGCTCCGTCTGGATCAATCCCTTGCGGATCTGATCCCTGAGCTCCTCCTTCAGGTCCTGCGCCAGCCTGTGTGGGAATGTTCCACATACCCACTTGTCCCTTGGCGCCCCCTTCATCTCGCCGACGACCTCCTCGGCGAAGTCCTCCCAATCCAGGATGAAGTCATCCAGGTTGGAGGGGTTGCCATCGTAGTAGGGGATTTGGATTCCCCTGAGGTTGTCAATCCTGATGGCTTCTCCGACGTCCGCAGCCACCACTTCACCGAGACGGATACCACCTGTGGCCGGGGGGTGTGAGTACACTCCCCGTACATCCCTCTCCTCCATGGAGTGCGCTCCAGTTGGGCCTGAACCCATGGGGTTTGGAATGCGGGAAGGACTTGGTCCACCGGCTGTCCATATCCCTGTATTGGGGTCCTTCACCCACAGGTTTCCGCTTGGATGACCTCGACCATGTCCGTCTGCGCTTCCCATGGTTCGCCCCTGCATGGTCTCGCTCTGGATCCCCTCCTCCGCATAAACTGCATGAGCAGTCATAATGGTAGGTGGATCCTGGGCGGCATGGGACATCTGTAACGTCAGGCTCCTCAGGTCCGTGGTTGCACGCCCTTCCCGCATGGTCCCAGCCGGTGCCGTTTGCTCCCCGAGCATTATGGATTCGCTGAACATGGGAACAAACGGCAGCGCACCCGGGTCAACACGCGGAGGCGCGTAAGGTGCCTCTGCAGGGCCGCCCATGGGTTTCTCCATGGCGCTCCTGAGGGTCTTAACGCGCTCCACCAGGTCTGCCGCTGCTGGCTTTGCCGGGAGCTCCGGACCTGAGGTGAGGGGCTGTAGCTCCTCTAGACTTTTCAGGCGTCCCGACATGTCCTCCACCAGGTGGAGGAGGCTGTCCACCACTCGCTGCTGCTTCTGCAGGGCCTGCTCCAGATTGTCCTGGTACCGGTCCTGTTCCGCCCGCAGCTCGCCATGTCTCTCTCCGCGGCCGACTGGTCATCCATGATCCCCGCGACGTCCTCCTCTAGGCCCTCCTTCGCGTTGTCCAGGCGGTTGAGGTGCTGCACGATGGCGTCCATCCCCATCTTTGGGTTCTTGCCGATGAGGAATGACACGTGCTCGCAGTGGCACTCAACGTGCCTTCCACCTGACCCGGCGCATCCGACGGTTCCCGGCGCCTCGGACTCCTCCGCCATGGGTGTGTCGCCCATGCTATCCCGCGTTGGCTCCGTGTGCCGGGCCACAGGCGCCGTTCTGGCTCTGGCAGGCCTCTCCATCGCCTCGGCGTCATGCTCCAGGCTGGGTTCTGGGGCCGCGTTCGCCCTTGTGGGCGGTCTGGCCATCTCCTCCGACTCCGAAGGGTGCTCATAGGCTGTCCGATAGCCCTCGGAGTGCCCCTCGGAGTCCCACAGCCTGACCAGGCTGGGGTCCGTATCCATAGCCCCGGCGTCCCATGCCGCGGGCTTGGGTGACCCGCGCTTCCGGTAGCGCCGGGCCCGTCCTCCACTGCTCCCTGAATGGCAGGTCTCCTCAGAGTCCTCCGCGGCGGAGCGGAGGTTGCATGCCTTTCGGCAGCGACGCTCACACATGGAGACCAGGTCCTCCATGTCAAGTCCTCCTCTTCCCGAACGTCGTACTTCTCTTCGGGCTTCAACTTCTGGATTTCGCCATGCTCCTGAGCGTCTCGGCTCTTCTCTGGCTCCAATCTCCGGCGTGGTCTCCACCGAGTCCACAATGCCCACCCGGGGCGTACTTGGGCAGGGCTCATAGGGGCCCAAGTCCCCGGGTCGGCAGTAGGTAGGGGCAGCAGGTACGCCTCTGCTACCATAAAGAAGGTCCCTACCAGGACTGGCCCCTGCTGTGCCCCCTCCGCCTGTCATCCCTGCTGACTTGCTCCTGATCAGCGATTGCATTTCTCAAAATCCAGGGTCCAAAATCGAAAAATATAGAAAATACAATGGTCCTTCAACCCTGAACAGCAACCAGATCCAACAAATACAGCAATAACCCAATCCACACTGCGGGCTTCCGTTCAGCACACCGGTTGTCTCACGGTGGCGGGCATGTACAAGAATTGCACCAAAGAGGAAAGCCCTGAAATTGGCATATGAACACAAATAACGCAAAGTTGGGGAAAGATGGAAACGTACACAATCACAGCCATAGACCCCTCATTCCCTGGACTCAAGACCTTCCCTTGACTCGCCAACATGATGCCCTGAACCCAATCAAATGAGATGGCTGAATGCCATGTGTTAAAAGTTACTACACAAACCCCAAAAATGTGTTCACTCCCAAGCCTACAAATCCTAGCCCAATAGGGGAGGTGGCGTGTCATGGCCTAGAGTGGCACTCAGGACCATGCTCTACCCTGACATAACATTGGTTGGACTTGGAGTCGATTGGGCTTGGAGAACTACCCCATGAAGATGACCTCACAACATGGCAAAATCAGGCAAATCCCACCATTATGCCCAAAATCAATTATATACTCAAAAATGCATACGGCAAATATTCAAATGCTCCATGCATGTGTCAAACCGGAAAGTAGTATACAAGGGTGATATAGACCAAAGGTCCATGCCCAAGAATATTCCATCATTGGCTCCGAAACCCCTCCGGTTATGTACATGACATGCTTCACAAGTCAGCTCATGAGTTTAAGACCTAATTTTGTGAGACCTCGTGCGCCAAGCCAAAGTGTCCGCGTGATCCGGCATATGGTAAGGTGCAGCAACGAAGCATATGCCAACATATGAGCAACATACCATAGTTCACAGATCTCTAGGCACTTTACTGTTAGCCGACCAGTTGAGCACATAAAATACAAAATTGAGCATAAAATGAGGTCAAAAACATGCAAATAATGCCAAATTCAAGATAATTACAATAGTATATAACTTTGCACACCCATGGTATCAACATATGATTCAAAACACAATTGCTTGGGACCATTTGCACACAATTCCCCAGCTTGGATCCCCACATGGACGCATAGGGACACCTTCGAACCTCCTCCCAACACGCACCATAAAAAAGGGAAAATTGATAGTGGCGCTTGTGGATCGCTCCGTAAGCCCTCCCACATGCACTATATGAGCGGTAGACTTAGTCTAGCGCTATGGAGCTCACCATTGGGACATGGGCAAGACCCTTGCCACGTATGACTCCATATATCTTCCTACAAACGGAGATATATAACATGGGCGTGAGCATATCGAAGCACATACCATGCATATAACACATACCCTCAAAAAGTGGCTCCCACCATGATATGCCATGCCCCTTCATGAACATAACTTCACGTTAAAAATACGTAGGAACCCAAGGAAAGTATCTATGCAACCCAAATACTCATGCGGTACACTCGAAAGTCGCATTAAAATATTCGGTTGCACGGTCCAAGAGTTATATATCACTTTCTACCCTCTTGACCATTATCCCTTGCTATACCCGGCATGTGTACCCATCAAAGGCATTTGATGCTTCCTAAATTAAGTTGAGACCAAGGCGATTCCAACCCAATTCTCAGAATTGGTATTCCTCGCCGTGAGCCGGAGATGTGATTCTTCAAAGTGGCCTCACGAATCACTTTTGTTTCAACTATATCTCCAAGCAAAATGAGGGGCACAACAAAAGGAAGGTTGATTCGTGATCGGAGAAAAATGTATGCCCACTGGAGATTCATCATATCAAGTGCGGCGATGTCCAAGTCGAAAATCCGATTCTGAATGTCTGAAAAAATCGGATTAATTTTGCGAGTGTATAACATGAAAATTGCGGAAGCAAGGAACCCTTTAGTGATGAAATCTGACCCTTCATCGGGGTTTCCGCCAAAATATCTGTAAATAACAGTTAACCAATCGGTTACCGCAAAATCGCGAGCCAACTGACAGTCGCCGATACATTGACAATCAGAACGGAAGGCGGAAAAATTACGGAAACTTTATGATAAAAAAACCCTGTTGATTCCTGATATTCTGATATAGAAATCTCAGCTGGCGGCACCTCGGTACTGAATATGGCTGCTCAGAGCCGGAATGGCCAAACCTATCACACTATCACATCGGGTTAGGTCAGGTGGATGAGAGAGTATGATATCAGCCAATGGCGGCTTGCCGGCACATAGATACACACCCCAAGTGACCCGAAGATGGCCACGGGGGTCCGAACCGGCTTCAGTACCAATCTACCCCACGGCCTGCCAGCCTACATGCACGAAGACCACGCGGAGAAGAAGTGTCAGACTGGCGACACGTTCAAACGCCTAATGATCAAGGTGGACAAGGTGGCGAAGGACAGACGCGACCATGGCGTCGCGCAGAATTACCCGTGGGTCGTCATCATGGAATGGCTTGGAAGCCACATGACGATGAGGAGTTGAAGCGCGTCAACGATGCTGAAACAAAGTTGGCCGACTGATACTATTTTGTGGCGCGGACACACATGTTTTTTTTTTTTGGCCGCGCCCGCCGCAGCCATGTCAGCACTGTTGGCGATCAGGTCATCAATCCAGGCATGCGAGCATGGCTGTGCCCCAGACTGAAGCGTCGCCACATTGTCCATTGCCTGAAGGTCCACGATGGACTGCTGCCAAAGCACTCGGAGCTGGATAGCAGCGAGCGTACCATCAAGGCGCTCCTTGTAACTTGGCTTGCTGAATGGGCTGCATCCCCTTTGACAACCACACACGTCCTCAGCAGCTGGAACATGGTGTTTACAGAGGTGCCAGTGACAGAATCTGTAGATGATGTGGACCTCCCCTGCCCTTCAGAAGCCATCGCCATGCCTTCATCTTTGCTGTGTGTTCTTCCTTGTCCTGTTTGAGATTGAGAGGAAGCCTCAGAGGCACAAGCAGAGGCAGATGAAGCCTCTGGGGCAGAGATGGAAGACAACATTGTGCCAGGCACACCACCTGTACAAAGAGTAGCAAAGAGGACGGCTGAGACCCGGTTGGACAGACTTGCCAAAAGGTTTCCTGCTGCACCACGTGATGTACATGCTCAGCATTTGGCCAGGGAGAATAGGCAAAAGGCAAGGGAGGCCCGGGAGGCAGTGCAGACTTCGGATGATGAAGGCACTCTGATCTGTGCAGTGTTGCTTACCATGAGTGAAAGAGAGTAGTACCTCCTGTTTTCTCTTGAACAACACCGAATCGATGAAAGTGAATATGTTGTTCATCCTTTGCAACAGCGACATGTCCTTCAAAGAGCAGGGAAGTCTCTACGGTTGGACGGTTTGCACACGACAGCACTTGCTTTTTTAGCATTTTTCCTAATTCACGCGAGTTGCGCACGGAAATGGTGGTCCATTAAAAAGCACGACTTCCGGCCACTTCAGAGAAGAAAACCATTTTTTCAGAAGATAAAAAAAAACAGAATTTTCAACATAGAAGTCAGTGACAAAAAACACCAAACAATATTTCAGTAGGTAAAAAAAAACTGCATTTTGAATGCAGAAGTGAGAAAGGTTTATAGTGTTTTCAGCACTGTATTTTTCATGTGCCTCTCCTGCTGCTTGCTGTTGGTGTAAGGTTCCTGCTGCTTGTTCACTCTCCTCCCCCATGGGGGGCTTTTAATTGGGGGGCCGGGGAATGGGGCCCCGCCCCCCTCTAAAAGCAGTCCTTATGCCATTATATACAATCCGCGCGCCGAAATCAAACATATCCCAAAAGTGTACGATGCAGCCCCTCTAAATAACCGCCTCAAAGAGCTGATTCGTGCCGTCATATTTGTTTCGATCAATCATGGCTGTTTTGCAAAGTTAGGACCGTTACAAGGTTTTAACTTCTTTACCAGCATCCACCAATTCCATATAAGCTAGGGATGCGATTTAAAGGTGCACTAGCAAAGTTGGGGTGCCGAACAACACTATATGTAAGCCACAGGCCCCAAATCTCAAGAAATCTATTTGCCATATTATTTTTTTGCTGCGCATGCGTGCATTTTGCAGTCGCCGGCATTTGCAATCTTTCATTTCCACTGTCGAAAGTGAAATAGGGCTACAATGCACAAAATTTCAATTTAAGAGCAGATTTATCAATGATTCTAAAAGCCTCGTCTTGCTGTTTAATTGAAAACCGGCCGTCATTTCGTTTTAGCACCGCTTTTCGATTTGACAGTTTTCAGCGCACTCAGGTGCCTTTTTAAGCTCATAAATGCAAAGAACACCCCCAAATTGACCCAAATTACCCTTGATTTCGTCAAAATCCGATACCATAGGCCTGAGTTATGAATATGTCAATTGTATGCTATTTGCACCCTGTGTCGCTAATCTTGCCCAATGCACCGTCCCTGTCCTTGCGCTGCTAGCTTAAACACAAGGTAAAGGAGTATTTTTCCGTTTGTTTGTCACCGCCCGGCCCCATTTCCGACATAGAAAGGTGACCCGAAAATGGCTAAAAGCGTAATAAGGCTTTTCTTTTGATGGTGCTTCGCACCAGCAAAGAAAAAGCCAGACCAAGCACGAAAGACAAAGGATTCGTTTAACCTTACTTTTCCGCACCCTCCACAACAAATCATGTATGATTGCTTCATTGAAATTTCCTCAACATGCTCATCGTTCTTTGCTATAAATAGCTGATCATGCACGTGCATATCGTGCAATCTGAATTCGTCGTCCGACACATACCCTTCAGAGGCGATCACAGCGCGCACACTGCCCTTCCCCATCTTGTGGAGCCCCCCTCCGCTTCTTCAATCTCCCCTGCAGGGGCCGTAGTGATTCGGCTTCGGCGGGAAGGGTACCCGCCGAGGCGCAATTCACCACCGACAAGGGTATTAATGGCAGATCCCGTACTTTTTTTTACGCTGTTCGCAAAATGTATGACATATGCCCCTCAAAATGATTGCAGCGAAAAATAAAAAAAGCGAATTTTCGATTTTTGGGCCATTGGTAGTCGTTTTGGTTGAATAGCATTGTTGAAGCGGGTTTTCAACCAATCTCCGCCAAATAGGGGCTGAATTTTGTACTGGCTGCCATGTGCGGATTGCACCCATGCCATAACCCCTTAAAATGATTGGCTCGTGACAAAACGTCGGGAAATCAACTTTGTTTGCCAAATCTGCACCTGTTTTGTGGTTTTGCAGCAGTTTGGAGCGCTTTTGGTACAGTTTTGTAATAAAATAGGGTCAAATTGTTACTAAAAGCACAGGTTCAACCCATTTGAGGGTATTGGTGCCCCTCGATGCATAGTTTACAAGAAGGAGCAGCAGCTGGGCTCGGTTTCTGTGGGGCTTGCCCCACAGAAACCGAGACTAGCAGGCGTGAAGCTGGTTTTCCTAGGGTTTTTTGTGCTTACAAACCCATCTGTATGGATTGTACGTTGCTGCACAATGGTGGCAGAAGTACCGTATGGTGTGCATACCCCAAAGAGGAGCGGGCCGTATTTCTCCGTGATCCGCTCTTGTTCAATCCCCCCCCCTGGGGGCTGTTTTCTGGTGGGCGTCGGGGTGTGGGGCCCCTGACGCCCCATCGAAAACAAGGTCCATACGGTACGTTACGCGACCCCCGGGGTAAAATCCAGAGGCCTCCAAAAACCTATGAAGTTACCCCTTAAAATGTTCAAAATTGAATTCTAAGAACGCAACTTTTCCCTTTTTTAGCCCATGATGGTCGTTTTGGTGAGTTAGCAGCGTTTTAAGCGGTTTTTCGGGCAGTCTCCGGACATTTGGGGCTGAATTTTGTAGTGGCTGCTGTATGCAAATTCGGGTCATGTTACAGCCCCTTCAAATGACTGGCTTGTGCCGAAACGTCAGAAAAATACTCTGATTGGCTGAAATTGGTAATGTTTCGATCATTTACGGCCAATTTTGTACATTTTTTGGCAGTTTTTTGCCATATTTTTGCCATATTTGGCATGTATACTTGCTGCGCATCTGACAAGGCCTTTTGGCCCATGGGGCAACCATAGCGGGCAAGAGGCATTAGGCAGAATCCGCTAGGCTCCGTTTTAGTGGAGCTTGGCCCACAAAAACGGAGCCTAGCGGCCGGCGCTTGCACCGTTGAACCCGTTTTTTCATGGTTTTATTCTTCTCCGCTTCTGCATGGTTCTTTTTGCCTTTGTGTTCTCTGTCCTCCGTTGTCATGCAAACCGTTGCCGTGCGACCCCCTCTCGTGCAACTTTCCCCAGCTTGTTCAATTTCCCCTGCAGGGGCCGTAGTGATTCGGCTTTGGCGGGAAGGGTACCCGCCGAAGCGCAATTCACGACCGACAAGGGTATTAATGGCAGATCGCGTACTTTTTTTTTCGCTGTTCTCAAAATGTGTGACATATGCCCCACAAAATTATCGCAGCGAAAAATAAAAAATGTGACTTTTCGATTTTTGGGCCATTGGTAGTCGTTTCGGTGAAATAGCACCGTTTCAAGCGGTTTTTCAACCAGTCTCCGCCAAATAGGGGCTGAATTTTGTACTGGCTGCCATGTGCGGATTTGACCCATGTTATTACCCCTTAAAATGATCCGCTCGGGACAAAACGTCATGAAATCAACTTTGTTTGCCACATCTGCACCTGTTTTGTGGTTTTGCAGCAGTTTGGAGCGCTTTTCGTACAGTTTTTGTAATAAAATAGGGTCAAATTGTTACTAAAAGCACAGGTTCAACCCATTTGAGGGTATTGGTGCCCCTCGATGCATAGTTTGCAAGAAACAGCAGTGGCTAGGCTCAGTTTCTGTGGGGTTTGCCCCACAGAAACCGAGACTAGCAGGCGTGAAGCTCGTCTTCCTAGGGTTTTTTGTGCTTACAAACGCATCTGTATGGATTGTACGTTGCTGCACAATGGTGGCAGAAGTACCGTATGGTGTGCATACCCCAAAGAGCAGCGGACCGTAATTCTCCGTGATCCGCTCTTCTTCAATCTCCCCCGCAGGGGCCGTAGTGATTCGGCTTCGGCGGGAAGGGTACCCGCCGAAGCGCAATTCACGACCGACAAGGGTATTGATGGCAGATCGCGTACTTTTTTTCTGCCCTTCTCAAAATGTGTGACATATGCCCCTCAAAATGAGTGCAGCGAAAGTACAACCACGCGACGTTTCGAGTTTTGGGCCACTGGTAGACGTTTTGGTGAAATAGCACCGTTTTAACCTGTTTTTCAACCAGTGTCCGCCAAATAGGGGCTGAATTTTGTACTGGCTGCCATGTGCGGATTTGTTGGGTGTTGTTACCCCTTAAAATGATTAGCTCGTGCCAAAACGTTGGGATATCAACTTTGTTTGCCAAATTTGGTACCGTTTTGTGGTTTTGCGACAGTTTTGAGCGTTTTTGGTACAGTTTTGTAACAAAATAGCGTCAAATTGTTACTAAAAGCGCAGATTCAACCCGTTTGAGGGTATCGGTGCCCCTCAATGCAAAGTTTGCAAGAAGGAGCAGTGGCTAGGCTCGGTTTGTGTGGGGCTTGCCCCACAGAAACCGAGACTAGCAGGCGTGAAGCTCGTTTTTCATAGGGTTTTTTTGGCTTACAAACCCATCTATATGGATTGTACATTACTGCACAATGGTGGCAGAAGTACCGTATGGTATGCATACCCCAAAGAGGAGCGGGCCGTAATTCTCCGTGATCCGCTCTTGTTCAATCTCCCCCGCAGGGGCTGTAGTGATTCGGCTTCGGCGGGAAGGGTACCCGCCGAAGCGCACGTCACGACCGACAAGGGTATTAATGGCAGATCGCGCGTTTTTTTTTCCGCGGTTCTCAGAATGTGGTACATATGCCCCTCAAAATGATCACAGCGAAAGTACAACCACGCGACGTTTCGATTTTTGGGCCACTGGTAGTCGTTTTGGTGAAAGAGCACCGTTTTAAGCGGTTTTTCAACCAGTCTCCGCCGAATAGGGGCTGAATTTTCTACTGGCTGCCATGTGCGGGGTTGACTCGTGTTGTTACCCCTTAAAATCATCAGCTCGTGTCAAAACGTTGGGAAATCAACTTTGTTTGCCAAATTTGGTGCCGTTTTGTGGTTTTCCAGCAGTTTGGAGCGTTTTCGGGGCAGTTTTGTAACAAAATAGAGTCAAATTGTTACTAAAAGCATAGGTTGAACCCGTTTGGGGGTATGGGTGTCTCTCGATGCATAGTTTGCAAGAAGGAACAGTGGCTAGGCTCGGTTTCTGTGGGGCTTGCCCCAGAGAAACCGAGACTAGCAGGCGTGAAGCTGGTTTTCATAGGGTTTTTTTTGACTTACAAACCCATCTATACGGACTTTAGGTGGCTGCACAATGGTGGCAGAAGTACCGTATGGTATGCATACCCCAAAGAGGAGCGGACCGTAATTCTCCATGATCCGCTCTTGTTAAATTCCCCCCCGCAGGGGGCTGGCTTCTGTGGGGGTCGGGGTGTTGGGGGCCCCTGACCCTGCGCCAGAAGCAGTGACCAACTACTACGTTACGCCACCCCCCCCCCCCCCATGGAAGACAGCCCTTCTCAAAACCCTGCCATGCAGCCCCTTAAAATGATCGCAATCGAATTCTAAGAACGCAACTTGTCTCATTTTTGGCCGATGACATCCGTTTTGGTGAATTAGGATCGTTTTAAGTAGATTTTCGGGCAGTCTCCGGAAATTTGGGGCTGAATTTGGTATGGGCTCCTGCTTGCGAAGTTGCAGCATGTTGTAGCCCCTTAAAATGACCAGCTGGGGCCCAAACGTCAGAAAAGCAACCTCATTGGCCAAATCAGGTGCCATTTCGATGATTTACGGTCCATTTTGTGCGTTTTTTGCCAGTTTTTTGCCATTTTTTTTGCCATATTTGGCATGTATACTTGCTGCCCATCTGGCAAGCCTTTTCTGCCAATGGGGCAACCATATTGTGCAAGAGGCAGGAGGCAGCACCCGCTAGGCTACATTTTTGTGGGGCTTGGCCCACAAAAACGGGGCCTAGCGGCCGGCGCTGGCGCCGTTGCTCCCGTGTTTTCATGGTTCTTCCCTTCTCTGCCTCTGAATGGTCTTTTTGCCTTTGTGCTCCTTGTCCTCCCCGTTCTCATCTGAGCACCCATGGGACCCCACCTCGTGCAACTTTCCCCCCCTTGTTCACTCTCCCCCCCCACGGGGGGCTTTTAATTGGGGGGCTGGGGAATGGGGCCCCGCCCCCCTCTAAAAGCAGTCCTTATGCCATTATATACAATCCGCGCGCCGAAATGAAACATATCCCAAAAGTGTACGATGCAGCGCGACTAAATGACAGCCTCAAAGAGCTGATTCGTGCCGTCATATTTGTTTCGATCAATCATGGCTGATTTGCAAAGTTAGGACCTCTACAAGGTTTTAGCTTCTTTACCAGCATCCACTAATTCCATATAAGCTAGGGATGCGATTTAAAGGTGCACTAGCAAAGTTGGGGTGCCGAACAACACTATATGTAAGCCACAGGCCCCAAATCTCAAGAAATCTATTTGCCATATTATTTTTTTGCTGTGCATGCGTGCATTTTGCAGTCGCCGGCATTTGCGATGTTTCATTTTGACTGTCCAAAGTGAAATCGGGCTACAATGCACAAAATTTCAATCTAAGACCAGATTTATCAATGATTCTAAAAGCCTCGTCTTGCTGTTTAATTGAAAACCGGCCGTCATTTCGTTTTAGCACCGCTTTTCGATTTGACAGTTTTCAGCGCACTCAGGTGCCTTTTCTAAGCTCATAAATGCAAAGACCATCCCCAAATTGACCAAAATTACCCTTAATTTCGTCACAATCCGATACAATAGGCCTGAGTTAGGAATATGTCAATTGTATGCTATTTGCACCCTGTATTGCTAATCTTGCCCAATGCACCGTCCCTGTCCTTGCGCTGCTAGCTTAAACACAAGGCAAAGGAATGTTGTTCCGTTTGTTTGTCACCGCCCGGCTCCATTTCCGACATAGAAAGGTGACCCGAAAATGGCTAAAAGCGTAATAAGGCTTTTTTTTTGATGGTGCTTCGCACCAGCAAAGGAAAAGCCAGACCAAGCACGAAAGACAAAGGATTCGTTTAACCTTACTTTTCCACACCCTCCACAACAAATCATGTATGATTGCTTCATTGAAATTTCCTCAACATGCTCATCGTTCTTTGCTATAAATAGCTGATCGTGCACGTGCATATCGTGCAATCTGAATTCGTCGTCCTAAAGAAGGTCCCTAACAGGACCGGCCCCTGCTGTACCCCTTCCACCATTTCCTGTCACTCCTATGGTCTTGCTTCTCACCACGTTCTGCATGATCTTCCCCTATCCTGCACAATTTCCCACAAAAAATAGTAAAATATGGCTCCTTCACACAAATCCTGATCCCTTGCAATAACCAACTCGCAAGTACAATAGCTCCAATCCAAATTTACACTGAAGGCGTCCAAGGGTGTCTGAGGTCCCGCGCTGACACTCAACAACTGCTTTCAACACGCCGGTCGTCTCACGGTGCAGACGGAGACACGGGCGTTGGGCATGTACATATAATTGCACCAATAGAATAATGGAAAAAGAAGCCCTGAAATTGGCATATGAACACAAGTCAAGCAACATTGGGGAAAGATGGAAACATACACAATCACAGGCATAGACCCCTTATTCCCTGGACTCAGGACCTTCCCTTGACTCGCCAACATGCTGCCCTGGACCAAGTCAAATAAGAAGGCTAAATGCCATGTGTCAAAAGTCACTACACAAACCCCAGAAATATGTTCCCTCCCAAGCCTCTAAATCCTAGCCCAATAGGGGAGGTGCCGTGTCATGGCCTAGAATGGCACTCAGGACCATGCCCTACCCTGACATAACTTTGGTTGGACTTGGAGTCGATTGGGCTTGGAGAATTGTCCCATGAAGATGACCTCACAACATAGCAAAATTAGGCAAATCACACCATAATGCCCAAAATTCAATTATATACTCAAAAATGCATACGGCAAACATTCAAATGCTCCATGCATGTGTCAAACCGGAAAGTAATATACAAGGGTTATATAGACCAAAAATCGATGCCCAAGAATATCCCAACATTGGCTCCCAAACCCCTCCGGATAAATACATGCCATGCTTCACAAGTCAACTAACCAATTTGAGACCTAATTTTGTGAGGCCTCGTGTGCCACGCCAAAGTGACCACGTGATACCGCATATGGTGAGGTGCAACATCGAATCATATGCCAACATATAAGCAACATACCATAGTTCACGGATCTCCAGGCACTTTACTGTTAGCCGACCAGTTGAGCACATAAAATACAAAAATGAGCATAAAATGAGGTCAAAAACATGCAAATATTGCCAAATTCAAGATAATCACAATAGTATATAACTTCGCTCACCCATGGTATCAACATATGTTTCAAAACATTATTGCTTGGGACCATTTGCAAACTATCCCCCCACTTGGATCCCCACATGGACGCATGGGGACACCTTCGAACCTCCTCCCGACACGCACCATGAAAATGGGGAAATTGATAGTGGCGCTTGTGGGTCGCTTCGTAAGCCCTCCCACATGCACTATATGTGCGGTAGACTTAGTCTAGCGCTATGGAGCTCACCATTCGGACATGGGCAAAGCCCTTGCCACGTATGACTCCACATATCTTCCTACAAACAGAGATATATAACATGGGCGTGAGTATAGTGAAGCACATACCATGCATATAACACATACCCTCAAAAAGTGGCTCCCACCATGGTATGCCATGCCCCTCCATGGACATAACTTCACGTTAAAAATACGTAGGAACCCAAGGAAAGTTTCTATGCGACACCAACACTCATGCGGTACACTCGAAAGTCGCATTGTAATATTCCGTTGCATGGTCCAAGAGTTATATAGCACTTTCTACCCTCTTGACCATTATCCCTTGCTACACCGGGCATGTGTACACATCAAAGGCGTTTGACGCTTCCCAAATTAAGTTGAGACGAAGGCGGTTCCAACCCAATTCTCAAAATTTGCATTCCTCGCATTGAGCCGGAGATATGATTCTTCAAAGTGGCCTCACAAATCAATTTTGTTTCGACTATATCTCCAAGAAAAATGAAGAAGACAATAAAAGGAAGGTTGATTCGTGATCGGGGAAAGATGTAGGACCACTCGAAATTCATCATATCCAGTGCGGCGACCTCGAAATCGAAAATCGGATTCTGAATGTCTGAAAAAATCAGATTAATTTTGCGAGTGTATAACATGAAAATTGCGGAAGCAAGGAAACCTTTTTCTGATGAAATCTGACCCTTCATCGGGGTTTCTGCCAAAATATCTGGAAATAACAGTTAACCAATCGGTTACCGCAAAATCGCGAGCCAACTAACAGTCGCCGATACATTGACAATCAGAACGAAAGGCCGAAAAATTACGGAAACATTATGATAAAAAAAACCCTGTTGATTCCTGATATTCTGATATATAAATCTCAGCCGGCGGCGCCTCGGTATTGCATATGGCCGCTCATAGCTGGAATGGCCAAACCTATCACACTATCACATCAGGTTAGGTCAGGTGGATGGGAGAGTATGATATCAGCCAATGGCAGCTTGCTGGCGCATAGATACACACCCCAAGTGACCCAAAGATGGCCACGGGGGTCCGAACCGGCTTTACCCCCCTTCTCAGAGCGTCGTATCCGCTCGGAAGTCATTGAAGAGGGGACGGGAGGATCCCAATGGGCTCCAACCCCCCCCCCCCATGTCCCAAGGACACATGGAGGCCCTACATACGGCGTAGGCGTCCCTCATGCCCCAAGGGAGGGGTGAGGACACTCATAATCGGTGCCCTCCGCCATATCCGGTCTCCTCTTGATCTACAACATGGACCAAGGGGATAAAAGATAGAGAAACGTCGTCGATCGATCTAAATACGTATACCACAATGAAATATATATGTGTGGAGACTGAGTGAAGGGGGTATTTGCCCAATCAAGGCCCAAATATCCCCGGATGAACGCCCTCACCCGTCTCCCAAGCACAAGAACAAACAAAAATACCAAGGGGGATCCATTACGGTGCTACTGCAGCCACCAAATGGACCAACACGTCCCTGACATCCAAAGAAATGTTCTTCCTCCTTAGATACTCCATCCGGACCGTGGTATAACTCGTCACAAAACTGCTCGGAGGTTCCCACGAATCTCCGGATGCAGCAAATCCCTTCCAACGGACTTTATAAAGCCTCCCCCCAGGCGTCCCCGGGTCTGGCTTGTCCGTCAGGATCCTCTCGGCGGTGAAGTCGTCGTCCTCCCCTTTGTCATCAGAGTGCAGATCTCCGGGGGTGAACTCGAAGGTGACGGGACGTCCGCTGGGGTCTGGTTCTCGGGAACGAAGCTGGGTGTGGTCGCGGTCCAGGATCTCGTTATCCCCCACACGAACGGCATACACATCCTGCCCGACCTTCCGAACGATTACCCCCGGCACATACCAAGACGCCTGCCGGTGCCTGGACAGGACATCCTTGTGGTGCCGCTCCAACCCATACGGTGTCTCGGAGAGCATATTTCTGGACTTTTCCCTGCTTGAAGTACTTGGCCCTCCTCTCATGCTCGTCCTGAAGTGCTTTGCACACCTTGGCCGCCGTGTCGTCCGCCTCAGCCATCATAGCATTTGCATCCCGGGCCACTTTGCCATGGTTCAACCACGGGAGAGTGCGTGACACTCGATCCCGTAGGAACAGGATACGATGAGGCGACAGTCCAGTGGGCCCCTGAAGGTCGTGGTACGCCTGGAGTACTCTCCACAGCGAGTTATACCAATTCGCGCCCGGTTCGTCGATGTGCAGCTGGCGGAACCTTTCGAACATCTGCCGCCCGGCCACCTCAGCCCGGCCATTTGACCGGCTGTGGTACGCCACGGTCTTGGCGTGCCGAATCCCCATGTGCTTGCACATCGTCTTGAACCACGTCCCCACAAATTGACTGCCCCGATCGCTGCAGATGACAGCTGGGACATCAAAAATTGTCAGCCAATGCCTGATCATGGCATTGGCGACAGTCTTGGCCTGCAGACCCACTCCCTGCTTGACCTTCTTGTCCTTCTTCTTGGACTTCTTGCCAGGGATCGCCACGATATACCCGCTGTGCCTATCCACCGCCAGGATGACACAGTCGTAGGTCTCTCCTTCCACGGTGACCTCAGGCATGGCGAACACATCCATGGCCACGGACCGCACAGGGGCCTCCGGTATAGCCGTGTACACCGGGTTGCCCGCCGTGGAGTGGTTGGGGCTCTTCGTGGCCCGACACACGGCGGAGTCGCTGCAGTACTTGTCCAGGATGGCGTAGTACCCCGGTGGGAGCTTGAAGCGGCACTCCAGGTCCTGCTGCATCTTGTCCCGACCAGGATGCATGAGCTGGGCATTATGCCAGTGGTCAATGAGCGCTTCCATTCGGTTCTCAGGGACCAATAGCTTGTCCTTGAGGAATAATTTATCCCCATCCTCGGTCAAGCCCTCAGGCCATTCGTCGTCCGACGGGGCGCTCACGGCATTTGAGTACCTGCTCCAGTGGTCGGATGCCGCATAGTCATCCGACAAGTCCTCTGTGAGCACCGACCTGACTAGCTCTACGGGGGCCACTATCGATTGCTCGAGGGTTTCCTCTCGAATCGCTTGGACTCGGGCGCCCCGGAACTGGGCCAGGTCTGTACGGTTTGCCATCACCACAAAGCACTTGACCCCCTCTTGCTCCATGGCCTTCTCCATCTCGATGATGCGCTTGGCCTCCCCGGTCTCCTCGGCGCCCCCATGGCTGGATATGTCCATCCATGCCTTGCCCGCGGGGTAGGCCCATCGACTGAGACAATCCGCCACAGTGTTGTCCTTCCCCGGGACGTATACGACGCTGAGGTCGAACTTGGCGAACGTCTCATGCCATCGGGCCCTCCTTGCCGCCGGTCCCGAGGGGGTGTCGACGTGCTCCTTGTGCCAGCTCTGTAAGGACTGATGGTCCGTACAAACCACCACCGGTTGTAACCCGATGTGGCCAGACCACTTCCTGAGCGCCGAAACAATGGCGTACGTCTCCTTCTCCCTCTCGGTCCAGGTAGGACGTTGGCCCTTGGCCAGGATCCGGCTCCAGAACGCCACGGGTACGTGCGACCCGTCGTCCCGGACCTGCTCGAGGACTGCCCCTACAGCATAGTCCGAGGCGTCCGTCCGTAGCACGAATCCCTTGTCCGGGTCCACCAGGAATAGCCCCAGCTGCCCCAGGAGTCGCTCTTTCACGCGGCTGAACGCATCTTCGGCCTCGGGGCTCCAGGCAAGCTTCTTCTTGCTCCCCTTCCGGCCATCGAACTTCCCGGCCTGCAACATCTTGTGCAGCGGCCCCGAGAGTTCTGCATACATCTGGACATAGCCCGAATAGTAATTGCAGAACCCCGTCAAGGACCGGAGTTCGCTGATGGTCGGGTGCTTCTCCCAGTGGTGCAGGGACGCCAGCTTCCCAGGCATGGGACGGCGTTGCCCGTGACCAACCACGTGACCCGCGAACTCCACTTCCTTCACGAAGAGTGAGGCTTTGGTGGGCTTGCACACCATGTTGTGCTTGTCCAGCTCGCTGAGCACTCGGCGCAGATCCTTCTCATGCGCTTCGATGAGCTCGTCCTCAGTCATGTTTTCCGTGCCGGACCCGATGATGATGTCATCCACAAAGGGGTGGGCACAGTCCTGGACAGGACCAAGTAAGCCGTCCATCATGCGCTGGAAAGCGGCGTTGCCATTCTTGGCCCCCATAGGTACCACTTTCCACTGCATGGGACCGAGCGTCATCGACATCGCTGTGCAGGGCCTGGAGTCCGGGTGTAGCGGCATCTGGTGATAACCGTGTTTCAGGTCTAACACCGTGAAGATCCGCTTTTTTTGTTGTTTTTGGAGGAGGGTGTCGATCAGAGGAAGCGAGTACGAGTCGTGGTCGGTTTGCTCGCTCAAACCTCTGTAATCAACCACCAACCTCCACTCACCCTTCTCCTTCTCGGGCACGATAAAGGCTGGGCTGGCCCACTCACTGTCGGAGGGTTCGATCCAGCCCCGCTCAATAAACTCGGCCAACAACTTCTTCATGGCCTCGGCCCGATCGCCCTGAAGTTGGTACTCCTGATGACGATAGATCTTGGGGTTCGGCTTCAGCTTGATCCTCGCTGTGCCAAACCTCCCACGATCTGGAGGTTTCTTGTTGGCGACGCCACTGAATAGCCGCGGATAGGCATTTATCAGCCTCTCCTTCAGCTCGGCGACCTTCGGGTTCTCCTGGGCCTCTTCAGCCGCTTGCTTCGGTATCGATACAACCGACCGCACTGCGGTATAGGCCTCTTCCGGGTCTGAGTCTGACTTCTCCTCGTCCGATATGCCGTCTTCATCGTCGCGGGGCGCGCTTCCCAGCGATAATCTTCGGAAATTTGCGGCATCGGCCTGGTTCTTGTCGCTACCGGCCCCCATTCTTGGAAAATTCCACGTCGGCGGGTCCGACCCAACCGGACCATCATATTGGTCCGCGACATGATCCATGACCCTCGCCACGAACTCATCCTTCTCGTACTTGCCGGTGACCAACATCTTGTCATCCCACCAATGCGGAGATGTGACCATGGCCCGCCTCTTCTTGGCTGCCACACGGTCGTGCATCCCCATCCGCATGTAGTTGACGACGTGGTTGATCTCGGCGTGGGACCGGACGTCAATGCCTTCAATTGGCGGATCCGTCGCCTCCTTGGGCTCAAACATGACCCGCGTGGGCACCGCCTCAACCCTACGGCTGAATGCTTCATCACCCGTGGGCTGGGCTTGCGCCCCATCCACCAGGAAAGCCTTGGTACCCCACGCTTGACCCGGGGAGGGCATTGATAAACCCTTGGCGTCAATGAACAACTCCTCCTCTGGCCCGAATGACATCTCGTTCAGGGTGATGGAATCCAGCGTCGACTTTAGACCGTCCAGCGGACATGGGGTGGATCCTATGCCGGTTATGACCAGGATTCCCTTCGCTCTATCCGCGACAATCTTCTCCACCGTACGTCTGGTATTTTCCAGGGAGCCATGCCAACACATGGGCCCCCACTCCTTCAAACCCCAATGCCTGTGCCAGGCTGAGTCTCCTCGATGCCAATGCCTCCTACACTTCCTCAAAAGTGGGGCATCCCGGGAAGCGAAGACGTCCGTCTCGGGCGCTTCGGCTCCCAGCGTCTGGATCATCCTGGCATACACCTGCGGCGCCATTCCATACTCCGTGAGCTGAACTCCGCGGTCTTCTCTGGACTTGGCACCCACAGCTGGCACCGCTTGAACGATCCGATCCTCTTCCTCAGCATTCCATTGGGATGATCCGCATGCATAGTCCGTGGACAGCCATATAAGGCATTCATTATCCTCCCGGACCAGCGTTGCACGATGGGGAAGGGCTCCAATGGCGTTTCCCACCATGAGGTCATACCCCATGATCATATCCCAATCTGTAATGTCGGCCACATAGAAGTTCCCGGATAGAGTGCTTCTCTTCGCCAAATCAGGGCGGTTCAAGCGCTCATGCTCCCAGAATTCCATACTGATAGTGGCCTCATGGGTGCCGCCGACCATAATCTCTCCATTGGCCACCTTAAGGCGTACCGGTCTACGGCTGGGCTGCAGGGATTCCTCCTTGAACAACCCTCTCCGGACCAGGCTCACCTGGGCACCCGTATCCACCAAAACATCCACCACCAACTCCTCTTGTCCGCACCGTACACGCACCTTCAAGTGCAACTGCCGCTCGTCACCCTGCGGTGTATAGACGACTCTCACGGCATGCAACTCTAGCACATCCGGGTGCATCAGGACTTCGAGGGTATGGTCACGGATGGTGTAGATCTTGGGCTGGTCCTGCCCTTCCACGGGGCTCTCCGTGGTCGCTCCTTTCTTCTTGCCACGTCCCTTGCCCACATACACTTCCCTTGGCAGGGCGCTCCAGGGGTTGGGAGTGGCGAAACTCAGTGGTTTTGGCTCTTCTGGAGCCTTCTTTGGCACCCGATGTGCCTTCGCTTTCTCTAGGATTCCACTGACTTTCGGAGGAGAGACCTCCGAGGTCCCACTCCCATGGGGGCTCCTCTAGACTTGGCCTGCCGCAGCTCCCTCCTGCTGCGATCCGCTCAGACTTTGTCCACCACGTTGCTGAACTTTGAGTTCCTCCAACGTCCTCAACATGTCCTCAGCAACCTCCTCGATCGACGTCACGCGTGGGTCGGGGCCGGGTCCTCCACCATAGCCTTTTCCTCTGTCCCTCCCTTGGCCCTTTCCTTGGCCTTTTCCACCGTCTCCGCCCTTTGCCTTCCAATCGGCAATTCGTTGCTCCTTGGGCTTCTTGTCGGGATGGGCGGCGAAGTAGGTCTTCTTGTCTTCCTCATATACCTTGCAATGCCGGTGGTCATGTGCATGGTTGTTTCCCTTGCCGTAGCAGACCCAGCAACCATCGTGCTGTGATCTGTACTCGCGGAACGAGAGCGGCGGGTTCCCGATCCTCCGCAGTTCCTTGCGGTTCTTTGTCCTTGGGTCCAGGCGGTTCCACCTGGACCTGTCCTGCCCATTCTCCTTCATATTGTGCGCTACGAACGCGAAGAAGTGGGCTTCTTCATGACCCTCTCGGGTGGTCGCGTTCCAGAGATCTTTGCCGCTTCCACTCCCCTCCTCCGCGGTGCCGACCGTGTCCCCCTGGACCTCTCGGTGTTGGCGATCTTCTCGATGACCTCGATATGCATGGCCCTGTCGATCCTGCACGTGGGCCTCGTTCTTGGCGTTGAGCTTCAGCTCCACCGTGATGTACTTCACGATCTCGTCCAGCCTCATGCGGGCGAAGCCGACCTGCATCCTCAGCGGCTCTCCGCGCCTCCACTCAACGTTGTTGAGGCGCATCAGCCTTTGCCCCATGGTGTCGCCGAATACCTCCACATAGACAGCGTTCTTCAACCCCAACATTCGGCTGGGCTCGCCGAGGTTTCGCCGGAAAAACTCCATTAATCCGGCGTGGGTGTCCTCCGATGCCATGATCCGTACGGCCACGCGCTTCTTCGCTCTCTTCTTCTCCTCGTCCTCCACTCGCCTCTTCCAGTGGCCGGGGAGGACGTCCTTCAGCAGGTTTCAGATTTCGCTGGCCTCATTCCAGTCCTCCACCAGCTTGAGGCTTCTTCGGTACTTGCGGATGTACCGATTCCATTCCCGGACCCTCAATTCTCCACGCTCCAGCGGCAGCGGAATGGACCACAAATCCTCCAACTTCTGGTTGGGGGCGTCCACTCGCTCTTCGTCCTCCAGCCACTGGAAGCAGGCCTGCTCCGTCTGGATCAATCCCTCGCGGATCTGATCCCTGAGCTCCTCCTTCAGGTCCTGCGCCAGCCTGTGTGGGAATGTCGGACATACCCACTTGTCCCTTGGCGCTCCCTTCATCTCGCCGACGACCTCCTTGGCGAAGTCCTCCCAATCCAGGATGAAGTCATCCAGGTTGGAGGGGTTGCCATCGTAGTAGGGGATTTTGATTCCCCTGAGGTCGTCAATCCTGATGGCGTCTCCGACGTCCGCAGCCACCACTCCACCGAGACGGATACCACCTGTGGCCGGGGGGTGTGAGTACACTCCCCGTACATCCCTCTCCTCCATGGAATGCGGTCCAGTTGGGCCTGAACCCATGGAGTTTGGGATGCGGGAAGGACTTGCTCCACCAGCTGTCCATATCCCCGTAGTGGGGTCCTTCACCCAAAGTTTTCCGCCTGGATGGCCTCGACCATGTCCGTCGGCTTTTCCCGTGGTTCGCCCCTGCATGGTCTGGTGTTGGATCTCCTCTTCCGCATAAACTGCATGGGCAGTCGTAGTGGTCCGTGGATCCTGGGCGGCATGGGACATCTGTACCGTCAGGCTCCTTGGGTCCGTGGTTGCGTGCTCTTCCCGCATGGACCCAGCCGGTGCCGTATGCTCCCCGAGCATTATGGATTCGCTGAACATCGGAACAAACGGCAGCGCACCCCGGTCAACACGCGGAGGCGCGTAAGGTGCCTCTGCAGGGCCGCCCATGGGTTTCTCCATGGCGCCCCTGATGGTCTTAACCCGCTCCACCAGCTCTGCCGTTGCCGGCCTTGCCGGGAGCTCCCGACCCGAGGCGAGGGGTTGTAACTCCTCTAGCCTTTTCAGGCGGCCCAACATGTCCTCCACCAGGTGGAGGAGGCTGTCCACCACTCGCTGCTGCTTCTGCAGGGCCATCTCCAGGTTCTCCCAGTACCGGTCCTGCTCTGCCCGCAGCTCCGCCATGTCTCTCTCCGCTGCCGACTGGTCATCCAGGATCTCCGCAACGTCCTCCTCTAGGCCTTCCTTCGCGTTTTCCAGGCGGTCGAGGTGCTGCACGATGGCGTCCATCCCCATCTTTGGGTACTTGCCGATGAGGAAGGATACGTGTTCGCAGTGGCACTCAACGTGCTTTTTACCTGATCCAAGGCATCCCACGGTTCCCGGCGCCTCGAACTCCTCCGCCATGGGTGTGTCGCCCATGTTATCCCGCGTTGGCTCCGTGTGCCGGGCCACAGGCGCCGTTCTGGCTCTGGCAGGCCTCTCCAACGCCTCGGCGTCATGCTCCAGGCTGGGTTCTGGGGCCGTGTGCACCCTTGTGGGCAGTCTGGCCATCTCCCCCGACTCCGAAGGGTATATATATAAGCGGTCCGACAGCCCTCGGAGTGCCCCTCGGAATCTGCAGCTGACCACAGCCTGACCAGGCTGGGATCCGTCTCCATCGCCCTGGCTTCCGCCGCGGGTTTTGGGGACCCGCGCTTCCGGTAACGCCGAGCTCTGCCGTTGCTGCCAGTCTCCTCCAACTCCTCCGCAGCGGAGCGGAGATTGCAAGCCTTGCGGCAATGCCTTTCACACGTGGAGGCCAGGTCCTCCATGTCTAGCCCATGTCCTGCAAGGGCTCTCCGTTCTGAGCATCTTCGCTCTTCTCGGGCTTCCCAGTCCGGCGTTGACTCGACAGACTCCACGATCTGCACCTGGGGCGTCCTTGGGCGGGTCTCATGAGGGCCCAAGTCCCCGGTGCGGCGGTAGGGGGCAGGTACTCCTCCGCTACCATAAAGAAGGTCCCTACCAGGACCGGCCCCTGCTGTACCCCTTCCACCATTTCCTGTCACTCCTATGGTCTTGCTTCTCACCAGGTTCTGCATGATCTTCCCCTATCCTGCACAATTTCCCACAAAAAATAGTAAAATATGGCTCCTTCACACAAATCCTGATCCCTTGCAATAACCAACTCCCAAGTACAAAAGCTCCAATCCAAATCCACACTGAGCGCTCCCAAGGGTGTCTGAGGTCCCGCGTTGACACTCAACAACTCCTTTCAACATGCCGGTCGTGTCACGGTGCACACGGAGACACGGGCGTTGGGCATGTACATGGAATTGCACCAATAGAATAATGGAAAAAGAAGCCCTGAAATTGGCATATGAACACAAGTCAAGCAACATTGGGGAAAGATAAAAACATACACAATCACAGCCATAGACCCCTCATTCCCTGGACTCAGGACCTTCCCTTGACTCGCCAACATGCTGCCCTGAACGAAGTCAAATAAGATGGCTAAATGCCATGTGTCAAAAGTCACTACACAAACCCCAGAAATCTGTTCCCTCCCAAGCCTCTCAATCCTAGCCCAATAGGGGAGGTGGAGTGTCATGGCCTAGAGTGGCACTCAGGACCATGCCCTACCCTGACATAACTTTGGTTGGACTTGGAGTCGATTGGGCTTGGAGAATTGTCCCATGAAGATGACCTCACAACATATCAAAATTAGGCAAATCACACCATAATGCCCAAAATTGAATTACATACTCAAAAATGCATACGGCAAATATTCAAATGCTCCATGCATGTGTCAAACCGGAAAGTAATTTACAAGGGTTATATAGACCAAAAATCGATGCCCAAGAATATCCCAACATTGGCTCCCAAACCCCTCCGGATATATACATGCCATGCTTCACAAGTCAACTCACGAATTTGAGACCTAATTTTGTGAGGCCTCGTGTGCCACCCCAAAGTGACCACGTGATACCGCATATGGTGAGGTGCAACACCGAAGCATAAACCAACATATAAGCAACATACCATAGTTCATGGATGGCTAGGCACTTTACTGTTAGCCGACCAGTTGAGCACATAAAATGCAAAAATGAGCATAAAATGAGGTCAAAAACATGCAAATATTGCCAAATTCAAGATAATCACAATAGTATATAACTTCGCTCACCGTTGGTATCAACATATGGTTCAAAACATAATTGCTTGGGACCATTTGCAAACAATCCCCCCACTTGGATCCCCACATGGACGCAAAGGGACACCTTCAAACCTCCTCCCGACACGCACCATGAAAATGGGAAAATTGATAGTGGCGCTTGTGGGTCGCTTCGTAAGCCCTCCCACATGCACTATATGTGCGGTAGACTTAGTCTAGCGCTATGGAGCTCACCATTGGGACATGGGCAAAGCCCTTGCCACGTATGACTCCACATATCTTCCTACAAACAGAGATATATAACATGGACGTGAGCATAGTGAAGCACATACCATGCATATAACACATACCCTCAAAAAGTGGCTCCCACCATGGTATGCCATGCCCCTCCATGGACATAACTTCACGTCAAAAATACGTAGGAACCCAATGAAAGTTTCTATGCGACACCAACACTCTTGCGGTACACTCAAAAGTCGCATTGAAATATTCGGTTGCATGGTCCAAGAGTTATATAGCACTTTCTACCCTCTTGACCATTATTCCTTGCTACACCGGGCATGTGTACACATCAGAGGCGTTTGACGCTTCCCAAATTAAGTGGAGACCAAGGCGGTTCCAACCCGATCCTCAAAATTGGCATTCCTCGCATTGAGCTCGAGATATGATTCTTCAAAGTGGCCTCACGAATCAATTTTGTTTCGACTATATCTCCAAGAAAAATGAAGGAGACAATAAAAGGAAGGTTGATTCGTGATCGGGTAATGTAGGACCACTCGAAATTCATCATATCCAGTGCGGCGACCTCGAAATCGAAAATCGGATTCTGAATGTCTGAAAAAATCGGATTAATTTTGCGAGTGTGTTGACGCGAAATGGTGGGCTGTCCACGATTGCGCAAGAACAGGCCACTCAATGGGTGTTTCCTGGGATGGATGAATGTAACCTAGGTACTCCGTAGACCTCTTGGAGCCTGCGGACAGGCAGCGCGAACGCTGCCGCGAAGCGCCAGATTGTCGCAGGCGATAATTGCCAGGTCAGGCTCAGGCATGAAAGACCACCAAAAGGCAGTGATTTTATAATAAATTTTTATTGCAGATCATTAATTTTAATTATGACGGGTTCATCCAAGGGTGTAGCATAAGTTACGGGCTTGCGTGGCATCTGTGCTTCACAGAGACCAAACACTCCGCCCTTTCTGTGCACAGGACACCAGACTGTGTCATGTATGGGACCATGCAAGGGTCCTACGATGATTTCAGCCAAGCAATGGACATGGATCACCCTGTGGGAACGACAGACACCGAAGTGATATCAGTGCTCCTCATGTATCGCTCCGTGCCTAGAAGGATGACCAAGAGTGGGACTGGGGCGCTACTGGAGGCGCTTGCACCTCCGGAGAAAAGAGGGTTTTCCGAGTTTGACAAATCTCAAGAGATTTTGCGAAAAATCAGGGATTTCGAAAAAAACTTTGCAGGAACTTCAAGGGCCGTAGCCACGGAACTGGTGAAGCGAAGCAAAGCGTCAAACCACAGAATCCTCACAATATCTGGGCAATAAGGAGCCAAAAGCCTGGGCACCCCACCTACCGCTTCAGTATAACATGAACATTGTGGAAGCAACGAACCCTTTTCTGATGAAATCTGACCCTTCATCGGGTTTTCCGCCAAAATATCTGGAAAAAATAGTTAACCAATCGGTTACCGCAAAATCGCGAGCCAACTGACAGTCGCCGATACATTGACAATCAGAACGAAAGGCTGAAAAATTACGGAAACATTATGATAAAAAAAACCTTGTTGATTCCTGATATTCTGATATAGAAATCTCAGCCGGCGGCGCCTCGGTATTGCATATGGCCGCTCATAGCTGGAATGGCCAAACCTATCACACTATCACATCAGGCTAGGTCAGGTGGATGGGACAGTATGATATCAGCCAATGGCGGCTTGCCGGCGCATAGATGCACAGCCCAAGTGACCCAAAGATGGCCACGGGGGTCCGAACCGGCTTCAGTCCGACAGATACCCTTCAGAGGCAATCGCAGCCCGCACACTGCCCTTCCCCATCTCGTGGAGCCCCCCTCCGCTTGTCTTTGATGAGGAAAATGTTTTATTTGTTGAAATGCAACCACTGCAGGATAACCCAAGCCAGAGATAAGCAAGTAGAAGATAAACGGGATCAAAGCATGAAGGGCTGCAGTCACAATGAGTTAGATAAAGACAACTATTAACAATAGACCACAGCAATTTAAATTCAATGCAACTCAGGATGAAATATTTTACATGTTTGAGAAAAATTGATTGGAAAACTGCCCCAAGGGCTCACTCTCATCCATAGTGCCATATAGAGATGTGCACTCTTTGTTTTTGCGTCCCATAGGTGCTGAGGTGGCATGGTTTGTGGCGCTGAGGTCACTGCCATGTCACATGGGATATTCCTACTCAGCTAGGCTGACTGGGTATTGAACTCAGGACCTCTCAAAAAGAGGTGCCCCAGCCCCCTAGGGTGCATACCACTAGGATAGCTAAGAACTCATGAGAAAACATAGATAAATTCATAGGCTCTGCCCTCAGTATATCAGTGCCTCAGTCACCCAGGAAAAGATGTTTTAGTGCATATAGCTTGGGGATTAAGGGGTGCACACTACATCCTGATTTAGTGTTTGGTTCCATAGGTCAAAATGTGTTATCACCCATTTTGGTTAGGCCAGTACTAAGATAAAAATGCAAGGGTGCTTAGAGCACCTCTAATACAACTAAACTATACCCTAAAGCAGTGGAAAAGCACTTTTTCTGACTCCCCCCTTGTGCTGTGGTGGCCACCACAGTCGCATTTTCAGGAAAAAGGGATTTTTTTCTTGCCCTTTCCTTCGTTTCCACACCCACTTTAAAATACCTATAGCTTCCCTGACACTGGAAAAGAGCGCTTTACCATGGCCAGTCACTCTTGCTGCACTGTTCATGACAATTAGCAACTGAAAACTCAGCGCTCTTGGCGCTGCAGGGGTTCCTGTGTCTTGGTGGGGTTAGAGTGGGGCATGCAAAGACCATATGGATATGCATCCCTCCCTCCAACCTGCAGCGTCACACAACTCAACGCCAGATGCTCATAGGACGCTCGCTCTAAGTCTCATGGAACCTGATGGAGACACCTGTCCTGGTACTGCGGCGAGGGGGCGACGATTAAATTAGAATTGCCCCTTGGAGGGGTCTTGGTCTTGGTTCAGTCTCCTGCTGCTGCTCTTCGGCCCGAACAGCGGCCTACTCAGCGAAGCTTCGCGAGGATATCTGTACAACAGAGGAATGGGAGGATGAGGGACGAATCCACGCAAACGCGAAGCGACAACACCTAAATCCGTCAAATGACAGCCTAGAGTTTTTCTGAAAGCACATACCTCAACAGAATCCAATTGTGCATCAGATGCACATTTTTATAAAAATTGTGATCATCTCTTGATTTTTTAAATCAAGAAATTCCCACGCAGAAGTAGGCGGCGCGCTGGAGCGGGTCCTAGCAAAGCGCCGGAAAATAAAGAATTATTAAGATTATAAACGTATGTTACGCAGAATGACGAAAATGACGAAACACACATAAATAAACAAACATAAAGATTCCACCCACACTGACAGAAAGAATTCAAGATTCAAGATTTCGAAAATCAACAGAAGGACTTCAATGAATCAGGTATAAACCACAGGTGTGCTCGTCTCGTATGCAGCATGCACGTTGCTCGTCTCGTGTCTCCGTGAACGTGCCTTGTAGCAGTGCTAACAGACGATAGAGGGGTAGATGAGAAGATTGCAGATGATTAGATTTACGTTCAGGGTGATTAGACATACACACATATGCATAGCGTCGTTTCTCGCTTGTGTCTCGCTTTTCCCTCACCTTGCTTCACTCCCCAGCGGTAGGTAAGGTAGGTAAGCCGCGGTGGTGCCACCCCCTAGTAGAGTTCGTGATGGTGGGTAAGATTGTTAGGAAAAAGAAAGGATTGAACAAGGTTATTGACAGGTTGGAAAACTGGTGCATGCTCATGCATCCGCACACGCATTCAAGGGTAGGCCACGCGTGGTGCGCTCGGTACAACCCTTGTTTAGCTTACCTAGGGGCTCCACCCCACGTTCTATAAGAGAACGGGTGGAGTTCCTTAAGCTTGCTTGCTTGTACTGAGGTTTGAGGACAGCGTATTATTGGGTTACCTGAGAAGCGTATAATACGTGGAGGTAGTCTTGGTTCCTCAGCAGCAAACCTCAGTCATGTGCCTTTGCTTTACAGGTGGGAAGGTTACGGTGATTGGTGCAGCAGCGATCCCTCTTTTCCTGCTCTGCTAAACCAGGGCGCTGATCACACAAACAAATGACTCCGCCTCTGCCTGTGGCAGACCAGGAGTCCTACTCCATCGACATATGCGCTGTGCACGCCCCAAGAACACTCCTTCCCTCCAGGCCGTGGCAGGGAAATCCGTTGTGGCGTCCCTGTTAGGCCACAGATGCTTATTAGCTCTGTGTTCGCTTGCCATTTCACAAGTGAGCCGCTAGGGCTCGTGACTTCTCCTACAACGCCACCCAGTAGAGCGTGCGTGTAGGAGTGGTAGTCCTGAGTGGGGACTTGAGCCAGTTGCAGAAGTGCTCGCGCACCAGGATGGTGCCAGTGCAGAGTGTGTAGGACCTGTAGTGCGTGTGTCACTGTCCCACCCGTTTCCTGCAATTTTAGCAGGGTTGGTGGGCAGTGGCAGTGGTTAGGCTACACTTTGGCCATCGTAGCAAATAGGCGTTTTCAAGCCTTAATAGCTTTTGGCCACCCCTCCCCTGTAGTACGCAGTTAGGTAGGGAAAACAATACCTGGATTAATATGCTTGGTATTCCCCGGAGGTTTTGCGCCAGCACAGAAACCAGGCGCTTAGGGGAGGAGATACCCGGGGCGTACCCCGTTGCACCGGTAAGACATCCTCCAGGTTTAGCAAGCGTGCAGACTTTGGGTATAATTAGGACACCATTTCTGCGGCTTGCTTTCAGGACCTTAGGAATAGCACCCTCAAACATACGCTTAGGCAGGTAAGGGTAAGGTTCAGTCCCTAGCTTTAGTCTTGGAGGCAAGTGTCTCAGCGAGCCTCAGCAACTCACCAAGGTTGTTCTGGGACAAGTAGTCCACCAGAACTGAGTTTAGGCGTCCCTCAGGTAGTACAAACGCAGAGAAGGGCTCCCAAGTGGCCTCTTTGACTCCAAACCCTTCCCAGAGGGTGAGGAAGGGCCAACCCTGGCGATAGCGATGGCGTAGGACTGACTTCACCAGGTAGAAGCCCTCCTTAGCCATCTCCTCGGCGTTCATGTCGGGGATTTCCCCTTCAACTTCCATAAGGCTGGCAGCCCCTTGTACGTCTAGGGCGGCGATTTCCTCGTCTTTCAGCTCCCACTCCTCCCGACACAGGTCTTCAGGATCATAGTAGCGCTTCAGGTGCTGAGCAGCGCACACCAGGGTCCCCCCTAGACAAGGAGAACACCGCACTGTGATACGGTGTCCATCCACAGATAGAATCTTGTAGGGCCCGAAGTAGGGGTCATCGCTGGTAGAGCGTGGCCAGGCGGGTAGTCGGCTGTCGTGCACCAGCACCCAGTCCCCCTCCTGGTAGGTGGCGGGCACCCGGTGCTTGTTTTTCTTGTTCCACTGACGTTCCCTCACTCTCTGAAGCATAGCCTTGGCCTTGTCCACCTTCGCTCGTTGCACGTGGACCCACTCACCCACAGAAGAATGGGTGTCGTCGGGATAGGGAGCGTGTAGGAACCACGACCGGCGCCCTAGGAATAGCTCATGGGGCCAGTAGCCAGTCGCCGAACTCTCTTGCCAATTCATCATCAAGGATATGACGGGGAGTAGTTTCACCCTCTCTCTGGTGCGTTCAGTGTTGCACCATATCCTTCCATTCTCCTTGAGGACACGAATCTGTCGCTCACATAGGGGGTTGCTCGTGTGAGAGTCGGGGATCCCCGTAGACACCTGGACATTGAGGGATCTCAGGACCCTCTTGTACCAGCCGGTATCTGAGCGTACTCGTACGTCCCCATCGGAATTGATCTCCTTTGGCGCCCCATAGACACAAAACCACTCCTCCAGGAGTATCTTGATAGTCTCCTCCCCGGTAATGTGCTTGGTACATGGGAACACCCCGGTAGACCTGGTCAACCCGCAGGTTACCACGAGGGCGAAGTCATAGCCCCCAAACCTAGGCATCTCCGTGCAGTCCACGTAGAGAACACTGTTAGCACAGTGAGGGATGGGCAGGGTCGAGTAGAGACCCCTGTCCCTGATATCCCTAGGTTTGCAGGATCTACACGGGCACTTGTCCACGATAGGCTGGAGGGTCTTTCGCAGTTGGTCGTCAGTCCACGTAGTGTGGAACCACTGCTTGAATAGCCTCAGGGTACGGTCAGAACCCACATGACTGCTGGACTCATTGGTCCACTTCAGCAGCGCTGGGACTCTGTCACTCGGTACCACGATGTGGTCCTCCCGCCAGAGATAGCTCTTGTCTCTCTTCCAGTGTTCTTGGTTGACCAAAAGGGGTTCAAGGCGTTTCTCCAGGCGCTTGTAGACATCCCCGAACTCCTTCAGGTACTCCGCTTGTTGGAGTCCAACTAGGGGGTGTATCATAGTCATGTTGAGGTCCAAGTGTACGTCCATACGGCTGAACGCCTCCTTAGCAAGCGCTTCAGAGCCGGCACCAAACAGGGCGGCGAAGTTGTTGCGGCTGATGTAGTCTGCACATTCGTTCTTCACTCCCTGGATATGGTTTACCGTCAGCCGTAGTTGGCTGAGGTAGGTCCACCAGCGCCGCAGCTTGGCCTTCTCAGGTGGGGGGGCCCTTCTGGAAAGTGCGGACCGGTTCTTGGTCGCACAGCCAGACCACAGGGTTACTCCTCAACAATCGTGCCTGAGAGGATAGCACCAGCATTCCCGCGAGCAATTCCCGCTAATAGGCGGAGTAGTTCCCCCTGTTATGGTTCCATTTTCAGTTTAAATGGCCCAGGGGTACTAGGTCCCGCTTGTCGTCAGGGTAGCTGTGCTTGAGGGTTCCATCTCGGTTGAGACCTTCAGTCCCCCATTGGGAAATAGCCGAGTCGAACTCCTCCTTCTCTAGTGCTTGCCATTGGAGCAACGTTCCACCACCGCCCACATTGCTGGCGTCGGTCACCAGGATAAACTCACCTTGTGCTCTAGGCACGCCCAAGCACTTAGCGTTGGCCACCTTGTTTTTGAGCTTTTCAAACGCTTGTTGCTCTTGTGCGCCCCAGCGCCAAGTAGTACTCTTCTTGATCAGGTCCGTCAGAGTGGCGCTGGTGTAGATGAAGTTTTTGATATGGCGGCAATGGAAGTTGCCGCCCCAATGAAACTGCGTACACCATGGAGTCCTTTCTTGGGGTCTTCATGTCGTACCTTAGCGTCCATCAGGGGTTCGGCCTTAGAGGCCGCTGGGGTCCAGCACCCATAGCCGACGTCAAAGCCCAGGTACTGCATGGTCTCCTGCATGAACTCACACTTCTCCAGCTTAAGTCGTGTGTGGTTCTCCTGGCAGACCGCAAAGAACTCACCCAAGAGAATTAGGTGATCCTCCTGGGTATTGGTCCCGAGGCATACATCATCGATGTGCGCCTCCATCTGGGCCCCACGGGATATGAGTTCTTGCGGCTTGGGTCTTCGTCGTAGGATGGACAAGATCTTGTCCATCAGCTCTTGGAATAGAGCGGGGGCGTTGGCCACGCCAAAGGTCATGACCTTCCGCTTGAACACCCTCCCCCGAGGGGTGATGAAGGCTAGCAGCTCCTGAGCGTTGGGCGTCAGGTCCACCTGCCAGAATCCGCTCCTCTTGTCCATCTCGGTCTTGTAGTGACAGGAGGCTATCTTCTCAAGGGTAGACTCCATATTAGGAATGGACCCTGAGTGGTTCAGCGGTTTCTTGTTCAGTTCTCCGTAGTCCACTACCAGCCGTTTGGCTGTAGACCCAGGCTTAGCCACCAGGAAACAGGGCCTGCAATGTTGGGGGTAGTCCCCGTCCTTGTACTCCAGGACTAGGCCAGGGTCGATACATTCTTGTATCTGTCGCTCAATCTCGTCGGCCTGCTCTTTAGGAGCCGGATAGGGTCCCCTCCGGATCTTGTGACCCACGAACTCGGGTTTCAGCTTGAGGTCCATTTGTACCAGCTTGTCACATGAGGCTGGGGGTGGTAGTTCCCCGAACACCTCCAGATAGGTTCTTATAAGCGTCTGCACCCGCGGGTCCAATAGCTTGATCTTGTCCTCCATGTCCTCGTCAGAGTGTAAGTTGCTTGCCCCCTGAGTAATAGAAGCCGGGAGGTGCTCCTCCACCGACTCTTCGCCCTTGGTAGTATCCCTCAACCCTTGGTAGGCGTATAGTACGTCTCGTTCAACCATCTCCGGTGGACGATGGCAAGATAGGCACGCTCGAGGGGGTTCACATACACATTCCTCCGAGAGGTCGTCCTCCTCTGGGGTCCTCACATGGGCACCCCACACGCTCTTCATGAGCTTAAGATCTACCTCTCTTTGCCAGGTGGTGATCTTCTGTTCGAGGTCCTCCTTCAATTGGGATAGATCTCCCATACGTCCTTGCTTCAGTGGCCATGAGCTGCGGGTAGGCTTAGCGTAGCATAGCGCCTTCACCACCAACCTCCTCTTGGAGTCCACGTACTCCCTTAGCCTGGATCGGGGGTCCAGCTCCTCGTCCATGGGGTCATCCACCCTCATGGAGAGTAGGGGTTTCAGTGGGGCGACGTACTCGGCGTACTCCACTTCCTCCACGCATGTCTGCACGAAGAAGGCATCATGCTCAGTTGCGTATATGAGTGGATAGAGCTGGGGAGCTCGGATAGTCCACACTCAGAGACTCCATCAGGAACAGGTACTTGGCAAGGAGAGTTGGGGGCATTGGTGTTAGTCACGACGTATTCATCTCCCCCTGGTATAGTCTCAATAGCATCTTGAGGCCGTAGTGGATCCTTCAAGTCACCCAGGGTGAGTCCATCGCTCTCTCGTTGTATAGCCTGGACAAGAGTTGAGTCCAGGTCCTCTCAGGGAATAGAGGTAAGACCCCCATCCACGACGCTGAGCATACTTCCCCATCCGGGTTTCCCGATTGGCGTCTTCCGCCCCAGAGGCACGTAGATGGCCTCATCAGGTAACCAAACAGAGCTGATAGTCAGCCTGTCCAGGAGGGTTCGCCAGTACTCGTTGCCCCCATGGGCTCCCCAGTCGGGGGAGCACAGGACCATACAGGAATGTTCCAGGGCCACCTTGGTCAAAACCTTCTCCAGTTCACTGAACCTGGGGTTCCCGTAGGCCATCCCGAAAGAGGGCCAGTAAAATTTGTAGCTGCAGTCTTTCCCCTTGCTGCAGTAAAGGTCCAAGACATGTTGCTTGTCGCTGGCGAACAGCTCCACGCTCAGGTCTCGGCGATGTCTGCGGACGTGTCGTCGCCCTCGTCTTCGGAGAGCCCGGAGACGCTCAGGAGGGAAGGGCCTGGGGCGACAGGGCGGCAGAGGGGGGAAGGAGCCGTGGTGGGGAAGGGAGAGTGAGGGGACAAGAGAGGACAGGCGGAGGCGGGGAGGGGCAGGGCAGAGGGGGTGGCGGCGGGGGCTGAGGGGCAAGGGGAGGGGCAGGGGCAAAGGGCGGCGGAAGGGCCACGGGCGGACCCGTTCAACTTCGTAGATGTGAGGGCGGGCATGGATATGAGGAGGAGGGAGTGGAGGAGTCAGAGGGAGTCGGTAGTTGCCGACATCCTCGAGGTGTCGGAGTATGAGGGGGAGGGGGCGGGGAGGATGGCCGTGGAGGGAGGCCCAGGACAGCCGTCTGCGCCCAATGTGCCGGCGGCTGCCATGAAGTCCATCCTCCCGGAGGTGCGGAGGCAGGAGGAAGGCAAGGGCGGCCGAGGGCAGCTAGAGGCGGGAGCGGCAGGGAGCGGAGACAGCAGCGTAAGCGCCGGAGAGAGAGGGTGGACGGGCAAGGGAGGGAAAGGGCAGGCAGG
This sequence comes from Eutreptiella sp. 'Long Island Sound 2002', assembly GCA_964036045.1. Lineage (NCBI taxonomy): Eukaryota > Euglenozoa > Euglenophyceae > Eutreptiales > Eutreptiaceae > Eutreptiella > Eutreptiella sp. 'Long Island Sound 2002'. Next base: position 114,204,390 of record OZ038379.1, read on the forward strand.
GACGTCGGGGGCTGTGCCCGCAAAGGGACACCTGGCAGGAAAGGGGGGAAAAGGGAGTGGACGGGGGCGACAGTGGCCGCAGCCCCAACGCTCGTTCAGGCAGTCGCCGCCGAGTTCGCCCCCACGGGTCAGTGCGGCGGTAAGGGCAGAGGAGGAGAGGGAGGTGCGCCGCCAGCAGGCGGCGTGGTACGAGGCGCTGGCGCACCTGGAGCACCAGCGCTGTCGCCGCCAGCCCCCGGAGCAGGGACCGGACACCATCTACCAGTTGGAGATGGAGCCGGGGAGGACGGGGATGAGGGGGGGGGCAGGCGGAGCAGAGCAGCGCAGTGGTGCAGGGCAGTGGTGCGGGACAGGTAGAAGGCGGCAAGGGCGAGCAGGGGAAAGGAGCGAGGCAACAAGGGCTACAGGGGAAGGGACAGAGGAGGGCGGGACTCCACAGAGTAGGCGGCAAGGGACGCGGGCGATCGGGCGACAAGGCAAGGGGCAGGGGAAGGAGAGTGGCCTTGGGAACATGGGCTCGCCGGTGTTCCCAGGGAAGGGATTGGGATGGTGGGGAGATGTAGTCCCACCAGCCGTCCCACCAATCGTCCCACCATTCCCGCCGCCGCCATACCCGGCGATGGGGATGGTGTACCCGCCCCTGCCGGCGTACCCGGGTATGCAGCCACAGGCGCACATGCAGCAGCACCAGCAGGCCGGTGGGACAGCGTGGGGGGCGCAGGAAGGGAAGGGAGAAGAGCGCAGGAGGGCGTGGGAGAGGTTAGGGGAGGCAGAGAGGAGCCTGCGGGGGAGGGAGGCCAGGGTCAAGGGTGAGGTGGGCAGGGCGGAGGAGGGGAGGACGGAAGGGACCGACAGGCCGCAGGGAGGGGAAGCACAGGCAGTGGAGGAGCTACGGATGACGTGGGCGGACCTTCAGAGAGGGCTGGAGGGGGTTGGGAGGGCGGAAAGGGAGGGAGGACAACAAGAGGAAGGAAGGGGGCGGGAGGGTACCCCACTGGTGCCGTTCCGACAGCCGGCTATCCCACCGGAGCAGGAGTGAGAGATGCAGGAGAAGGCATGGAGGCGGATCAGGGGGGAGGCGGCGAGGCTGGCGGAAAGGGACAGGGAGGTGGCGGCGAGGGAGCGCAGGGTGCGGGAGGAGGAGGAGGTGCTGGCCCCGGGGGCTCACCGGGTCCTCCCGGATCCGGAAGGGGACACCCCCTCCACGGATGTGGGGGGGCGGTCGCCGTCAGGGAAAAGGGCCAGGGAGGAGGACGAGGAGGTGGGGCAGGAAAGGGGGGAGCGGCGCAGGGGGGAGGAGCGAGGGGCAGGGGAGGCGGAGGGGGTGCCGCGGCCGGCCAGCCCCAGCCCAGAGCTGACGCCGACGGACTGGGACTTGGAGTCCCCGCCGCCGCAGCGGTATGCACCGCCGCCGGTGCGGAGGGGACCCGGGACGGTCGCGCGGTGGACGGAGGGGGAAGTGGCGGAGCTGACACACTACGTGAAGTGGGCGGGGAAGACGAGGGGAAGGCGGGAGAAGAGGGGGCCCCGCACCTTCAGTGACCTGGTCGGCAGGGCAGGGAGGCCCAGGGAAACGGGGCCGGAGATGGATGAGGGGCGGTGGACGAGGATGCTGGGAGCGGCACTCCCGGGGGTGCGCCTGGACTGTCCCCAGGAGAAGGGGAAGAAGCCCAGGGTTCAGATGCTGCGAGAGCTATTGCAGCGGGAGGGGCGGTACGGTGGCGACGCGTAGGGCCGGGCAGGAGCAGGAACGGGAAGCGCTAGAGGCCGGGGGCCAGGGGCGTGCGGAGGGACAGGCAGATGGGATGCGAGGAGGCGGACACGGGGGGTCGGCGGAGGTGGAGGAGGGTGAGGAGGGGATGTGACAGACACGAGGAGAGGAGGAAGGGAGCGGAGAGGTACAGGTGGTCAGGGGAGGGCAGGGACACGGCTGAAAGTGGAGGGGGATGTGGTGATGGCGGACGCGGACGGGAACCCCAAGCAGGGAGCACAGGGCAGGCGGCGGGGGAGAGGGGAGTTGGGGCGGCGGAGTACGGGGGCGCAGGCGAGTGCGCAGGGAGCAACCGGGCAGCGGGACGCGAGATATATCGTGGGTACGGCGAGCAGTGTGGGGCAGAACGAGAAGCAGACGGGATGCAGTATCGGAATGTGGTACAGTGACGGAGCAGAGCGCAAGGTCGTGACTGGCGAGAACGGCAGGCGATGGCGTGGAGCAGCACTGTGCCCTTCGGGTGTAGCACGGTGCCAGGGCTCTGACTTGCAGGAGAGGCGAACGGGCAGACGCATCTAATTTTCCGACACGTTGGTGCCAGGGTCGTGGCTGATGGTGTGATCGGAGAGATTGCTGGGATGGGGGGGTGGCAGTGCAGGTGTACTCGAGTCCCATGCAGTGGAGCCACGTCTCGGTGGCGCCCCTGTGGACTGGCAGCCGGAGTGTCCGGGCTATCCGCCGACTTGTTACATGGCGGCAAAGCTCTCTGCATGACAGCATGGTGCTGCATTGAAAACATTGGACTTACGCGCGCCCTGCTCTGAGGGGTTGACCACGCCAGGCCTTGGTGGCCGCCCGCGCCATGGGACACCTGCGAGGTGCAACGAAGTCTGAACCCTTGGTGACCGCGCCGGGTCCAAATGGGGGCGCTGGTCCGCAGCTGGTCTATGCGGCTGGGCTCCACAGTGCAAATGCAGCGAAGGGAATTTGACAAGCGTCTCCCTGACGTTCTCTCTGTGTTCCTTCGGCACATGCGGTGGCTCATGGTGCGTAGGAAACCAACGGCCATGCCAGTTTTGGGGCCGGGCCACAGTCCAGTCTGCATATACACCCCCCCCCCCCCACACAGGGCACAAGGCAACCAGGATGGGGTGAGAGACAGGGACCGAGGGAGCACTAGGGTGGGGGAGACCCCAGGGAAAAGGGTAGGGGCGAGGGGAAGGGGCAGGGGTAGAGCACGCGGGTGGCACACACGAGTGACAGCGCGGCTCAGACAGGGAGGGCAGACGTACAGGCAGGGTTGACAGCGAGAAGGAGAATGGGAGGGTAAGGTAAAGGTAAAGTGCTCGGGCGCTCACCGAACTCCAGCGTATCCGTGATCCCTACCTGTCCCTCGCAGCATCCCTTCCGGCTCGCGGGGTCACAGACACCCTAGCGCCTAGGACACTGCCTTCCAACCCCACCGGGATTCGGGCCGAGCACCTCTAGTTCAGGTGTCACGTGCATGACCGCTGAACTACGCGACCTTCTCAGAAGAATGGGAGGGGAGACGGGCGAGAGAGGGGGCGCAGGGCAGCGGGACAGGGGTAGCACGGAGAAGGGCAGGGGGCACACGCAGGGCGCGCGGGAGCAGCGGGGAGCGCGAACACAGAACAAAAAAAAACAACAGCAGAACAGGCGGACACACAGGAAGGACACATAGAGGAGGCAGGGCGCGCGAGGTGGGGAGAACAGGGGGCCAACAAGGGCACAAAGGAACACAATGTCTCTCACAGAGAAGCACCATGCCGATGACCCGCATTGAGCCGTACCGGCTGCCCCGCCCGACCATCAGGGAACTGATGGAGGGGCGGCCGGCGGGAGAGGACGACGGGGGAGTCCCCCTGAAGGGATGTCTGGGGAGGCCGCCAAGGTCGGCCTACAGGTCCAAAGACAGGGCAGAAGCCCAGGGGCGCGTGAGGGCGCGCCAGATACAACCATGGCGCAGGGACAACCAGCGGCGAGCACACGGAGCAGGAGAACACCACTAAGAGGGCGGGCAGGAGACAGAGGGGAGGGGAGGGTGGAGAGGAGAGAAAGAAGATACACGTACAACAACGCGGGCTAAAAGGCTGGGTCGCGAGGGAGGGGCGCTCACCTGGCATGGCCGGGGACCGCCAAGGGCCGCGCCACAGGATGGCAGTGGGACTGGACGAGAGCACCGAACGGAACCGAGACAGAGGGCGATGCAGTGTTGTTGTGCGTGCATGCAGGGAGGAGGGAACCACGCGGAAAAAAGCGCGGCGGAAAAAAAAAAGAAAAAACAAAAACGCGGACAACACCCCGCAGCACCACACGGAAACGAGACAGAAAGGGACAGGTGGCAAGGGCCAAGCGACGGCCCCAGGGGACTAGGAGAGCATGGGAGGCCGCACAGGAGTGAGGAGCGGAGGCGGGAGGGGAGCGACACGTGCTAGGCGCACAAAACGGTCCCCGGATGGATGAGGATCCAGTGCGCCCGCGCCACAGGGTTGCTGACGGCCCGGTGGGGTATAAACACGGGATGAGGGATGGGATGGGGCCACACAACAGCCCAGTGATTAGGCCGGGGCCGCGGCGCAGGGGAAAAGGGCGGGAAGGGAGCGACCCGTGCTAGGCGCACGAAACGGTCCCCGGATGCATGAGGATCCAGTGGGCCCGCGCCACAGGGTTGCTAGCGGCCTGGTGGGGTATAAACACGGGATGAGGGATGGGATGGGGCCGCACAACAGCCCAGGGGATTACGCCGGGGCCGCGGCACAGGGGAAAGGGACGGGGGCGGGAAGGGAGCAACCCGTGCTAGGCGCACGAAGCGGTCCCCGGATGGAAGAGGATCCAGTGGGCCGCGCCACAGGGTTGCTGGCGACCCGGTGGGGTATAAATACGGGATGATGGGACAAGGGGACGGCGCGGGGAAGGGCGTGTGGCTAGGGCCGCACAACGGCCTGACGGGGTAGGGAGTCCATGGGACAATGGGAACGGGCCGGTGCCGGGATGAGGTAAAGGGGAATGGGACATGGGATGGGCAGGGAGACCGAAAGCGCCAAGCAACAGCCCCATGGGATTGGGAAACCAGTCGCCATGGAGTGGTGAACCATGTGCCAACCATGGAGAACCTGACCACGGGAAGTCGGGAAAATGCCCTGAACTCCGGGACGGCCGTGAGGTGTCCGCAGGGGTGAGGGCTGACCTTGAGATTTCCGGGTCAATGGCCTGAGTACACGTAGGTTCACGCGTGAGCGGGACCAGGGGGAACGTGGAAAGGGTTGCCCCCTGGCCTCCAGCCGTGGATGGACGACACCCAAGTGCATCCGGGAGCCGAGTTGGTACCCCAACCCGTGAGGGATGGAGAGTGGTGGAATGTGGTTGACAGAGAGAAATGCTCCGCTGTCGGCGAGGGCTATCCACAGGAAACCCGCCTGCAGGTGTCCAATAGGCTGGCCTAGGGGGGGAAGGCCGGGGGATCCTTCAAAGGGTGACCGGAAGGAGCTGAAACCGTGAGGGCAGCGACTGAAGGGAGCCTACCGCCGGTCATGCCCCAAGGGAACCTGGTTGAAGTTCTCGGCCGTGAGGTGAGACAGGGGTCGCCAGGGGAACTGATGGTGGAGAGCTCTCCTTCCCGCCAGAGGCGGCCACCATGTAAAACAAACAAGGAGATGTCAGATGAGGCTGCGGACGCGGCCGCCCTTACTTAATTACTTACTTACTTAGCGTAGCATAGCTTTTTCGCCACCAACCTCCTCTTGGAGTCCACGTACTCCCTTAGCCTGGATTGGGGGTCCAGCTCTCCATCCACGGGGTCTTCCGACCTCATGGAGAGTAGGGGTTTCAGTGGGGCGACGTACTCGGCGTTCTCCACTTCCTCAACGCATGTCTGCACGAAGAAGGCGTCATGCTCAGTTGCGTCATCTGAGTGGATAGAGCTGGGGAGCTCGGATAGTCCACACTCAGAGACTCCATCAGGAACAGGTACTTGGCAAGGAGAGTTGGGGGCATTGGTGTTAGTCACGACGTGTTCATCTCCCCCTGGTATAGTCTCAATAGCATCTTGAGGCCGTAGTGGAACCTTCAAGTCACCCAGGGTGAGTCCATCGCTCTCTCGTTGTATAGCCTGGACAAGAGTTGAGTCCAGGTCCTCTCAGGGAATAGAGGTAAGACCCCCATCCACCACGCTGAGCATACTTCCCCATCCGGGTTTCCCGATTGGCGTCTTCCGCCCCAGAGGCACGTAGATGGCCTCATCAGGTAACCAAACAGAGCTGATAGTCAGCCTGTCCAGGAGGGTTCGCCAGTACTCGTTGCCCCCATGGGCTCCCCAGTCGGGGGAGCACAGGACCATACGGGAACGTTCCAGGGCCACCTTGGTCAAAACCTTCTCCAGTTCACTGAACCTGGGGTTCCCGTAGGCCATCCCGAAAGAGGGCCAGTAAAATTTGTAGCTGCAGCTTTTCCCCTTGCTGCAGTAAAGGTCCAAGACATGTTGCTTGTTGCTGGCGAACAGCTCCACGCTCAGGTCTTCTCTGGAGTAACCCAACTCCTTCAGACCTTGGTCTAGGACTTCCCCCATTAGTTGATAGTCCTCAGTTCTGGAGGCCGCCATCATGTTCCAGGGCTTCTCCTTCGATACCCTCAGGTAGCTCGAGGTATACTCCGACTGCTCCAGTGGCACGGACTCTCTGCCATTGCCGTAGTCCACGTAGAGGAGGTAGGGCGCTTGCAGCGTCAGGGATTGTATCTGGGAGTGCTGCAAGAAGAAGTCAGTCCCCAGTACAAAGTCGAAGGCCTCCGTGTCCATCACATAGAACCGATGGGCGATAGTTTGGGAGCCCATTGGTACCTCCACTTCACAGTCCCCGCAGCTGTGCACCACATGTCCGTCCCCCATTTGTATAGCCCCGATGGTCATGGTGTTCTTCAGGCTCCCACAAGGCAAAGTTTTCTTGGCCACTATAGATATGGTGGCTCCAGTATCCAGTACCCCCAGGTATTCACGTCCCCCTAGTCGGATACGTACCAAGAACACCAGGTCCAGGGCCCCATCGGAGCGTCCCCATCAGAATTCCGCGGGACAGGTCACCTTGAACCCCTTGCGGGCCATCCTCATGAAACGGCTTCTCTTCTTGGCGTTGCCGTCATCACCACCTTCATGCTCACGCTTGGCCCCTTGCTCTCGCTGGGCCCCAGTTTGCGAGGGTGTGATAGGACCAGACTGCCCTCCAGAGGGCTCGGAGTTCCCCCCTCGATTAGGGTTGGGGTTGCCTCCGTTCTTGTCCGGGTTCTTGTTGTCCTTGTCGGGCTGGCGGTTAGCGCCTTCTCCTCGTCCGCCTAGGCTCTTGTCTTGTCCTTTTTCCCGTCCTGTTGACTTGCCCTTGCCGGCGTCGTTGCCGTTGCTCTTGCCACAGCCCTTGCCAGAACCTTTGCCAGGATCCTGGCACTTTAGCTACGCCGACAGGCGCTGCTTGTGGTAGCACTCATCCTCGTAGTGCTTTCTCTTCCCACAGAAGGCACAGGTGATAGTACACCTGTAGTGATCCAGCAGCTTAGGCTGGGCGCCGGTGTTGGTCTCCTGCCTCTTCCCTTGGACTACGAAGCAGTCTCGCTGCTCGCAGTCGAGGGGCGTGTTGCAGGTGGCCATGCTCATCTCTGGCGTCAAACCAGAAGAGCTCCCTGATATCGTCCATGATATGGGCGTGCTCGGGGGTAGTCCCCTGTCCAGGTGTGGGTCCTTGGTACCCTTTCCCATGGCTTCCAGAGCCTCCTCCTCCAGGACGGTAGGCGTTCAGGTGCTGGTCGCTTTCTTTCTCCAGCGCTAGCTCCAAGAGTAGCACAGACAAATCCTCGTAATTGAGGGCTCTAGCCTTGCGCTCTGCTGTTGACCGGCACTCGTCCCACAGCTCCTGAGGGAACTTAGCCACCAACCAGAAAAGCAGGTCGTCGCTGCTGTAGGAACCGGGCGTCAGTCGTCCAGCCCAGTGATCCAGGTCAGCCAGTAGCTCGGAGACCCTGGCAGGTTTTGGGGTTGCTGGGCAGCACGGCCAGGTTTCTGGATCTCGGCCCTCATGGAAAGGTCGGTTTCGTAGGTAGGGTACTGCCTCTCCAAGGCAACCAACAGGTCAGCAAAGGTGGCAGACTTAGTCACGATCTGCTTGACCTGCCTTTCCAGGTAATTGGTCTTGCAGCACTGCAGGAGCAGATGACAATTGACTCGCCCACTAGCATGGGTTTGGCCGGTCATTCGGAGGAACCGGCCAAAATTCTCAGCGAACTCGCTGAAATCCTTGCCCGTGAACTCACGGAAGTTCACCACGATCTTGGAGGTGGCAATTGCCTTAGCCTCCTGACACCTGCGTCCCTCAGGGCGCCTGGTCCTCCTCTTCTTCTTCTTCTTGCACCCACTCGGGTTCTCGGGGTCCACAGGGTCGTTGTCCTCCGAGGGCGAAGCAGAAGTCATAGACGGCGGCTCATCGTCATAGGGGTCTCCGCCTAGGTCACTAGAGCCATAGGGCTCCACGTCAACCATAGGCCTTAGGGCTGTCAGCCCCAGCCGGTCCGGCTCGGCTCTCGTGGAATTCCCCACGTGGCTGTAGGGAGGCTGGGCCGTTCTTGGTATGAAAGGACTTCTCGGTATCACAGCAGGGGTTGGCATCGGTGCCTCCTCAGGCTCCCCAGGGTGTTTGTCAACCCTGCCACCAGGTGATTGGCCTGTACTCGGTGGGGTGAAACTCCCACGATGGTCGGTGACACTTGGGGTGGAATCAGGGGCTCCAGTTTAGCCCGAATCTATTGAAGGAGATCACCCACACTTTTGGAGGTGGCTCCTCGGAGTGCCTCATTGATCTCCGACCGAGTCAGGGACCTGTTGGAGGATCTCCCCGATCCTCTACTCCTGCTCCCGCATGACTCAGGGCCTCTTCTCAGCCCACTCAGGGTCGCACAACCAGGAACATCCACATAGGCTCCCGTAGCGGGTAGAGGATGGTGATAGTCTGCCGCATACCAGCGCGGAGCAGAACTGGAGGCCACTGGCTCACTGGCAGTAGTTGCCTCTGGAAACGCAGTGGTAGATGGGTCCACACCATAGGCAGGGTAGGTAGGCATACCAGTACAGCCTCTGCCCTCAGCCATAGGCGGGCTGGTTATGGGTGTGGATGTTGCAGCGGCTGGGTCTGGAGTTGGGAGTGTGGTGGTTGTAGGAGAGGGTGATGCGTGGAGGCCAGAGGCGCTTGGTGCGCCCTCGAAGGTCGACTCACTCGTCGGGTCTTGCCCATGGTCCACTCCTCTGTCTTCCATGCTTTCTCCTCCATCCTTCTCTCTCTCTCTCTCTTTCTCTTCACAGGGTTGGTGTCCGCCTCCTCGACTGAGAGGGCCCTGAAGGCCGACTGAAGTCCCTCCAGCGAGTCATCAACCACATCCACCGGCCCATGTAACGGCACGGAAGGTACAACGCTAGGTCCGGGTCCAGGTCCACCAGCTGCTGGCCTTGCTGGTGCCTCAGGCGCCGTCCTCGCGTTGGTGTCCTCCTTCTTTGTGTCCATATTCTCACCCTTCTTGCTTATTACAGTACTCGGCGCACTGGATGTACGGCACGGGGTTGCTGCCGGTACGCAGAGACTCTCTGCATCTTGCTACCAGAAGGTTTAATAGTGTTTTCAGCACTTCATTTTTGATGTGCCTCTCCTGCTGCTTGCTGTCGGTGTAGGGTTCCTGCTGCTTGTTTTTGATGAGGAAAATGCTTTATTTGTTGAAAGACAACCACCCCAGGATACCCCAAGCCAAAGATAAGCAAGCAGAGGATAAACAGGATCAAAGCATGAAGGGCTGCAGTCACAATGAGTCAGATAAAGACAACTATCAACAATAGACCACAGCAATTTACATTCAATTCCGAAAAAAAAAAAAGAGACGAGAAGGCACGAAAAAAGGAAAAAAGAATTAGGGGGGGAGGAAGAGAGACACAACCACCAACGGCACAGGCACACCGCACACAGAGCGCACGCCGGTGACCAGGCGCCACCCGGGCCAGGACACCGCGCACGCACAAGCACCAAGGACAACAAAGGGATGGGACACAACGGCCAGGCACACCGGTCAGCAGGAGCCAAATGGCCCAGGACACCGCACACACAAAGCAGCACACCAGGCGGACACACCCGTGAACAGGAGCCAAGTGACCCAGGACACCCCACACACAACACAACACACCGAGATGGCGCACCGGTGAACAGGAGTAAAGTGGCCCAGGACACCGCACACGCAACAGGACAAACCACGCAAGCACACCGGTGAACAGGAGCCAAGGGGCCCACGACACCGCACAAGCAAAGCAACGCACCGAACGGGCGCACCGGTGAACAGGAGCCAAGTGGCCCTGGACACCGCAGACGCAACTCAGCGCACCGAGCGGGCACACCGGTGAACAGGAGCCAAGTGGCCCAGGACACCGCACACACAAAGCAGCACACCAGGCGGACACACCGGTGAACAGGAGCCAAGTGACCCAGGACACCCTGCACACACCACAACACACCGAGCGGGCGCATCGGTGGACAGGAGTCAAGTGGCCCAGGACACCGCACACGCAACACCACAAACCACGCGACCACAACGGTGAAAAAGGAGCCAAGTGGCCCAGGACACCGCACAAGCAAAGCAACGCACCGAACGGGCGCACTGGTGAACAGGAGCCAAGTGGCCCTGGACACCGCAGACGCAACGCAACGCACCGAGCGGGCACACCGGTGAACAGGAGTCAAGTGGCCCAGGACACCACACACACGTAGGGCGACCGAGGGACAGGAAAGAACCAACACCCCATGGGTTGGACACGCTGGGGCAACCGAGCCGACCCAGCGGGCCAGTGGCAGGAGCGGTACCCCAAGGCCACTGGTCCGAGCCCGGCCAGGCTGCATCGGGCACCATGGCAAACGTCATCCTGAGCCATGGAAGCAACCGGTGACAGGTGAGCAGGTACACAGTCCAGGAGGGGGTCGCCTGCCCAGCGGAGCGGCCCCGCAACTGAAGCCACAAGGGTGAGGCGGTCGTACCGTAGACAAGCGGGAGCAATACCCCTTGTGGTGAGAGATACTCCACACGGCTGGGCAGCCCCCAGAGCTGCCGCCCAAAGGAGGGGGCATGTGGCCCTACCCATGGACACATGTTGGGACATCCTCCCACCTGGGACACCTGGACCGGGTGGCCGCGACACTGCCTTCCCAAGCACCTGCGGGAGCGGCTTAAGAGGCACCTGACCTAGGGTAGTGGGAGGGACAGGACGTCCCCTTGGGAAGATCTTCTTCCTGCACTGTCAAAGAAGGCATCCGGAGCTCCCGAAGATACCTACCTACCTACCTACCTTTACATTCAATGCAATTCAGGATGAAATATTTTACATGTTTGAGAAACACTGATTGGAAAACTGCCCCAAGGGCTCACACTCTTCCATAGTGCCATATAGAGATGTGCACTCTTTGTTTTTGCGTCCCATAGGTGCTGAGGTGGCATGGCGTGTGGCGCTGAGGTCACTGCCATGTCACATGGGATATTCCTACTTAGCTAAGCTGACTGGGTATTGAACCCAGGACCTCTCAAAAAGAGGTGCCCCAGCCCCCTAGGGTGCATACCACTAGGATAGCTAAGAATTCATGAGAAAACATAGTTAAATTCATAGGCTCTGCCCTCAGTATATCAGTGCCTCAGTCACCCAGGAAAAGATGTTTTAGTGCATACAGCTTGGGGATTAAGGGGTCCACACTACATCCTGATTTAGTGTTTGGTTCCATAGGTCAAAATGTGTTATCACCCATTTTGATTAGGCCAGTACTAAGATAAAAATGCAACAGTGCTTAGAGCACCTCCAATACAACTAAAGTATACCCTAAAGCATTGGCAAAGCACTTTTTCTTACTAAGTGAGTGACAAAACGAAACAGTGTAGGTTGTTCAGCACAAAAAGGAGTGCAGGTTTTGCAAAAAACAGACAAAACATTTTACACAAATAGCAAGAGTGCATGGTGTAGCAAAAAGAACTGTAATGTTTGGAAAAAACGAGGAGAGAGAAATAGTACCAGTGCTGTACAAATGAAAACCGTAGGAGTTTTCGAAGAAGAAATAGTGGTTCTACAGTAGAAGAATACTCCCTATAGCTCCCTATAGTAGAAAAAGAAAAATTCAACCAAAAGGAATCATTCTGGTTTTTCAAATGGGTCATCATAATGCATTCAAAATAGAAAAGACAAAGAAACATTCAGGGAAACGAAAGAGGAGGATGTTGGTAGCAACCTTTACATGGAAAAACACCAGCCTTTTACCAACTGCTGCATGAAAAACACGCCTAAAATCACCTTTTACCAACCGCTGCGTGTAAGAACTATTACCACCCCCTGTAGCTCCCCCGGTACCCTGCAGGCGCTTTCTGGAGAGCGCGTGACGCCTGCAGCACTTCTGCCACGGAAAGCGCGATACCATGAACCCAGAGACAGGAGCGGAAAGTTTTTGCGAGCGCTAATTTAGAATCTGACAACCCAGGTGCGAATCAGCGCGTTCCGTGCGAGTGCAGTTTCTCAGCTACCAAACCTTCATAAAAACCATGTCTTTGCACTCCCCGTGTGTGCCATATGCATTTAGCATGTTAATTCCCCATTCTATTTTTCACCTCATGTTCCCATTTCGCAGAGCGAGAGAGTGGTGGCAAGGGCAGCGGGATTGGCCGGTATTCCGGCCCATATCCCGGCCGCGGAGTACCACAACCACCCTTTGTGGCCACGCGACGTGGCCATTCTCCAAGTCATCTTGGATGTCTTGAAGGGGGAAGTGGTCTTTTGAATAATGGAAGAAGCATAATAATTAATAATAAGTAGTAAGGTTGTATATAGATTATAAATGGTGTGAATGTTGTAAAATGAAGTCGACGAACAGTAAGAAAAAGTCATTTTTCCCGTGGGGACGCCGTCTGTTGCTGTTCCTGTAGGTATTCTGTTCTGTTATGATGTGTTACTGTCTTTAGATTTGCGTTCGGAGATCTGCGATTGGCGGCGATCTTCAGAACTATTGTGCCGCAATCTTTGATCTGCGGCAGTGCTTACGCAGTCCAGAATATTCCAAATTTTCATATTTTGATGTATTTCAGGATCTCTGATTTCCTGAATTATGTTGTTCCTGACGAACCCAGAATCGCATGATTAGTGACACGTTCCCGTGGGGGGCCTGGCCATGGGACGCTGCAGTGGACACGCACAAGCAAGCAGGCAGGCAAAGCACTGCGCTCACAGGGGCATCATCACCCTGGTGTCATGTGACAAAGCGCTTCAGGATCCTTGCCACTCTGAAACAAGGGAACAAAAGTATGTACAGCAACACATCAGGATATGTACACATGGGGTTAAGACTGGACTGGGGTAAGGGCATCGCAGGACAATACACACTCAGTCCCAACTCATATCCCAATCCCAGGTCCGACCCTCTCAGTGGCTGGCAGGGGCAGGGGCTCAAATACAACCCATGCCCTGCCCAGTCCGGACCCTGAAACCCTGCGGATAGGGGAGGGTGTCCCGCCCAGCCACAGGCGAGGTCCTGGGAGGCAAGGCGCTCCAAGGCCAACCAACGGTGGCTGCCCATGTTCCCTTAATGGCAGGTCCCAACACCTCTCTGAGCGGGAGATAAGGCCCCGCCATTGTCCCCTAGGAGTTGGTAGCTGAAAATGGGCTGTTTCAGCCCAAACTGATATTAGCTCCGAAAGCTCCGAAATTGACCCCTCGTCTGGATCCGCCAGAGGTAGGAACGAGGCAACTGACCCTATGCCCTTCAAGTACCAACTCCCCGGAGCCTTCACCCAACCTGGTTTCCTCTGAGGTCTCGGCATCAGGGCACCACAGGTTCATCAGGTGGGGTCATGATGCCAAAATCACCAAAATTGGCGTCATTCCCACGCGTAGCTCGCCCGGCCAGGGCAAGGCCAATGGCTCACAGGATAGGAGGCAGGACCTAGGACCTGAATCTGAGTGCACAACTTGAAATTAGGTCCGGATCCCCCATGGGCAAAGAGATATGGGGCCGCCAAATGACCACACGGGGGGGCTGAAATTGGGGTCCCAAAAAGGGGGTCATTTCGGCTGCTCAAAATGAGCCAAAATCCGGGGTACCCCCAATGGTATATCTCCAAGCTGGCTTGGAGATCGGATCCGCCATTCCATATGCAATTCACCAAGAGTCGGACGAAGACTCCCATGCCCTTGGCTCTCTAAGATCTCCATGCCACTTGGGCCGGTGACAATCCAAATCGGGTCCACAATTGCCAAAATGGCAAAATCGTCCACACTCACTTTGGGCTAGCACCTTGACGAAGGTTGCTCCGCTTCGCCCACGTGGTGTGCGAACCATGGTGACCAATATCCATAACACCCATGTCATATATGGTCCATTGGTCCCTGCGTCCGGCGTGCACGAGGGGGCTGAACATGGTGCACGGCGGGCAGAAAATGTGGAAAATTGCTCAAAATGGCCGAAAATGCGCAGACTCATGGGTGGGGCAAATGAGGCACATGCCCGACTTGGACCAGAGTGTGCCATAGGATTGGTATCAAGCCATATGCCTCCAACATATCTTTTGGGCGTCGCCCAAACCCCTCCGGTTTTGGGAACGGCAGGGTCGCCAAGTGAGCCCATGATTTGGGATCGTCCCAAATCGCCAAAATGGCGGCCACGGTATGCCAAGCCCAAGGGGAGTTGTTCGCCGGGTTCACGATATGTTGGGCACCGAATTATGTACCCTCATAACATACTTGGGTCATGATGTCAATTGAGCGCAACGTGGAGATACACGGTCGCCACTTGACATCATGACGGGCAAAAAACAGCAAAATTGGCGAAAAGACACGCAAAAGTGCCCTGAAAGCTGCACAAATATATTATAATATCTTCGGCTTGGATTGAGTAATCGACCAATCCTTCCAAACACAATGACTCGACACCACCGACCTTTGATTCCACATATGTGCTCCACTTGGGGCGCTTTGGAAGGCCGCGCGCGCTGCCTCCCAAGTGGGCACATGCAAATACGGAATATTGCAAAAAACACACCTTGCTCGCAATGCATCGCTTCGGGAGCGCTCCACAAGCGTCCTTTCACGAAGATTAGGCTTGCGAGTGTTGGTTGGGAGTACAATGAAGGGCCTCGTGCGATATGGGGTCCATTGGCGGGTTAGTCTTGGAATGGTGCACCCGCCAAATGGGCACGTGATATGACACCAAATATGGCATACAACCCTACCCTCGCCTTCTACACCCAACCTAGTGGCCTAGAATCAAAGTGTGCCTATATTCTAGAGTAACTCTGGTCCCTTAACACGCATGCAAGTGCTTTGGTCGAAAATCGACCTCCTTTCCGAAAGCCGAATTTTAGCATGCACGCAAAATATATTGCCAATATATATATGGAGATCATATATGTACTATCCGGGGAAGACAAGTGATATGCCCCGGATGTAGAGGCAAGCAAAGAGGGAGAAAACGCCAACTCAACATACTTCTACAGGTACTTTGACGCCAAGTACGTGAGATTGCCCATTTCTTGGAAAACACTCAAAATAAATAACCCTTTGGGCCTATGGCATTGGGATCCTTTGGCCTCATCCTATGACTATGGGGGGCAAAACCTCATACACAGTGCCTATGAGGCACGTTAATTCGTCCTTGGGCGCTTGAACGTTCGTCACCCTTTTTATTTCACTTGGGGGTTCAAAGCGCCTTCGGCCGCCCAGATTTTCTGGGAAAAATCTGGGACGCGATGCGTTTTATCGAGGAGAAAATTGCGGATCACTCGAAGAGTGTTTCAGTCTTAACTTCAAGAAAAATGGTTTTACAGAATCATCTAATGCAGTGCACAGAACGGGCGACGTCAGCCGGCGATTTCACGACAATTAGAAATCGCGGTAGAAAAGGGGTATTTCACCGATTTCTAACCCCAAATCGACAAAGACAGTAAAATTATGGTAATTCCACATCGATTTAATGGTTAGAAATCGGATTCCAGATTTCGCGGGTTAGAAAACAGGGATATCCCGCTGACAGCCGGTGTCAACGGTTTCCGCACGGGTGTGATGGCTCAAAGGCCTCCGGGCCATGGGCCATAACGGGTGTGACGGCTCACAGTCCTCCGGGCCATGGGCCATAGGTTCTGGGTACTGCTTCAACCCCCTCCTTAGAGCAAACCCTGGGGGGGGGCTCGATAACACCGGAGCATGGCAGCGGGTACCCAGGACCATCCCCTGAAGGGGGGGGTGTCACATCCTCACTTCAGGCCAATTTGCGGGTTAGGCTGCCCAGTACAATCCCACAGTAAGACAGGTACAGTGCTGTAGCTGTTAGTAACTGCAAGTATAGTATCAAGTATCAACTCCCGGGTCCTGGCGGCGATTGTCGGCATCCAAAGGACCCGTTAACCCACACCAGGCGCACCGGGTGCCGGCTGCGACGGTCACTACGACAGTGGCAGTGGCATACACGGCCAACATAGGCGTCACACGATGACCGAGGTGGTCCCACAGGTCGAAAGCGACCACAAAGATCCATCAGGCTACTACAGGCTTCCCAAGGCCGGAGGCTGGGGGAGAGTCCCCACGGGTCCCTCCTTGGGCGCACCATGTCTATATCCACGACGCGAGTCCAGCGTGGTAGAGCCGAACGAGCTCCTCCATAAGGGATCGGGCATCAAGGCCCTCGTTTCCCTCGCCCCATTACCACGAAGGCCATGCATGGGGGAGTCCCCATGCAGTCTGGGCGGAGGCGTCGACTCCTCAAACCAGCAGTTTCCCAGGCAGACTGACCGAGGTCAGGACACCGGAGGTCGCCACCCGACTGCAAGTGCGTCTGCCAGTCGGTAGGCTCACACTGGGACTGACAGTGGCGGACCGCTGGGAGTGTAGTCAGGCAACTGGGCTTCCCGCCTGGCGCCATCAGGATCTCAGCACATCACAGCCACTAGGGCACACGGTATTAGGGCACTCAAACAGAAGAATCTGTACTTAGGTACTGGTCCAGGCTGGACCTTTTGTAAGAGCATGTACACGGCGACTCAGGGCGCCTTCGTATTCCGATTCGCATCCCTTCGGGGGAAAAAACAGTCCATATTTCGGTGATGGACTGACAACACTTAACATACAGATGCACATATCCTGGGGAACAGAAAAATAAGCAAAAAACGGGGTAAATAGGCGTGTAAACACACTCTGGACAGAGCGCCAAACCACGCCCCGGTTAGGATAAGGCATATGCAGGAGGGTGGACAGGAATACGTCTGAGTTCAGGCCATATATAGTCTGCAGACACAGGTAGACTGCTCTGGATCCCGCGAGTGCCATGGGACCAGACCACACACCCAAAAATCGCAATGCCGATGACAGCGGCATCCGTTGCGCAACGTCGTATGGGCTTCAAGTCCCTAAGAGCTCAGTAAATGTTACGGTCAGTCGCCCTGCCTGGTTTCCCAAGGATTCAGCAGGCGGGGAGTGACGAATAGGAGTGGAAGAGAGGGGCCATCCTCCCCTGGATTCAGCAGGGGGGGGTATATGGCCACTCTGATGGCAGGTCACCGGAAGATGGAAGAGAGCAAGCAAGTGAGGGACGATCCGTCGACCTAACAAGCGCTCAAAATGCATCAGGCGAGAGCTCAGGGCGGTGATCAGGCGCCCCTGGCTGCAATCGCCCGGGTGAGTGCTGCCAAGTCCTAGACGTGGATCTTGGTCTTGTGCTTGCGGATGTAGTCCATGAAGGGGGTGTTCATCCGCGGCACAAACGAGGAGACGGGTTCCCAGGTGTCGTGCGACGGCCCATAGCCTCGCCAACGAACCTTGAACTCCAGGCCTCCGGTTGCCGAGGCGTTCGGACGCTGGGCCAAGATCTTCTCGACGGTATAGTCGTCCTGCTCAGCGTAGTCGTCGTCCGACTCAGCCTCATGTGCGGCATAGTCCAGGGACACATGTTGGCCACGGAGGTCGGGTTCCCGCACACAGAGTTGACTCTCGTGGCGCTCCCGGAACTGTCCGTGACCCACCTTGATGCGGTAGGTGTCCTCACCAATCCTGCGGACCACCTCTCCGGGTGTGAACCACGTTTTGGTGCGGTGGGTGCCCATAGGGCGGGGTCTGATCACCCACACCGGGTCTCCCACCCTGAACGTTTGCGCTGTCGAGCTCAGGGCGGACTTCTGACGCTCAGCATGCTCATTCTCGAGCTGCTGGCGGATGTCCCGCGCCTTTGCCTCTTGCCGCGCAAAGAATTTCTTGGCGTCCATGGCCATACCATCACCAGACAAGGGAAGTCCCCGACCAAGGGGGTCCCTGCCGAACAGAATCTGGTGAGGGGACAATCCACCCGGAGTGGGGGTGTCATGATGGGCCTTCAGAGCTGGCCACATCTTCTCAAACCAGTTCCGACGTGGATTGGTGATTTGAATCTTGCGCAGCTTCTCGAACAGCTGCCTTCCAGCCACTTCAGCCCGGCCGTTGGACCGGCTGAGATAGGCGACGCTCTTGGCATGACGTATTCCCATGAGGGAACACATGGCCTTGAACCAGCCACCAGTAAACTGGGGCCCTCGGTCACTGCAAATGGTGCGGGGGATGTCAAAGACGGTTAGCCAATGAACAATCATCATGACTGCCACTTCCTTGGCAAGCAACCCCCTTTTGCGTGCCGGAGCGGCTACTACGTAGCCGCTGTGGCGGTCCACACAAGGGACCACACAGTCAAAGGTCTCCTTGCCTATGTGCACTTTGGGCATGGAGAAGACGTCCATGGCCACGCTCTCCATGGGCTGGTCAGGCACCGGAGTCCATTGCGCTTCACCCTTGACCTTCCGGTTGTCGGGATTGCAGGCCTGACAGACCAAGCAACCCTTTCTGACCTTCTTGATGGCGGTGTAAAGACCGATCTGGTCGATCTCAAACCGGCGCTGCATGTCCAGGGCTTGCTTCTTGACCCCTGGGTGCATCATGTGGTGGTGCCAAGCCTCACACAGCTCGAGCACTCGGGACTCTGGGACCAGCAGCTTACCATTCCGGTAGAGCTTTCCATCCTCCTCAGTCAGCCCCTTTGGCTACTTCTGCCCGTCATCAGGGTCGGTCACAGCCCTATATTCGGCCTGAAGGGCCTCAGACTTAGCGTATTTGTCGGTCCAGTCGTCCTGGAGGCAAGATTCAGGGAAGAGGTGCTTGTCGGACTCAGCTCCTTCAGGGGCGAGCACTCTGACCACTCTGCCCATCCTCGTTCTGAGGGGGGCATCCGCAGCCATGACGACGAAGCATTTAACACCCTCCTCCTCCATCAGGCGCTCCATTTCTATGATCCTCTTGGCCCCAGGGGTCTCAGCCTCATCGCCATGGGCGGAGATATCCGTCATGCCCTTGCTGGCGGGATAGGCCCACCTACTGAGACAGTCCGCCACGGTGTTGTCCTTGCCAGGAACATACACAACCGTGAGGTCGAACTTGGCCAAGGTCTCATGCCATCTTACCCGTCGGGAGGCGGGACCAGAGGGGGTGTCCACGTGCTCTTTGTGCCACGACTGCAGACTCTGATGGTCGGTGCAGACGGTGACGGGATGGAGGGCTATGTACCCAGCCCATTTCCTGGGACCCATGACGATGGCATACGCCTCCTTTTCTCGGGGCGTCCACGTCCGTCTCAGGCCTTCCGCCAGGACTCGGCTCCGGCAGGCCACTGGCATGTGCCCCCCATCGTCAAGCACTTGTTCCAACACAGCGCCAACGGCGTAGTCGGAAGCGTCGGTGCGCAGGACGAACCCTCGGTCAGGATTCACGAGGTGCAGACCCACTGCAGATAGCAGCGCCTGCTTCATCCCCTCAAAGGCACGGTCGGACTCAGCATTCCAGACCAGAACCTTCTTGGACCCCTTCAGGGTCTCCTCTCGGTTGCCCTTGAGCATGGTCGTCATGGGGGCTGCATACTCGGCATACATCTTGATATACCCCGAGTAGTAGTTGCAGAACCCAAAGTACGCCCGTAGCTCAGAGACCGTTTTGGGGTTTTCCGAGTGCTTGATCGCAGCCACCTTGCCAGGTATGGGCTTCCGCTGCCCGTTCCCAACTACGTGGCCAGCGAAGACCACCTCGCTTACCGCAATGGTGGCCTTGTCACTGCTGCCCGTGAGTTTGTGCCGAACCAGAAGGTCCAGCACTCGGGTGACGTCCCTCTCATGTGCCTCCAGGAGCTCCTCATAGCTCATACTGGGGTCCCCGGACGCGATGATCACGTCGTCCACGAAGGGGTCCGCACAGTCACGCACCGGCTCAAGCAGGTTCTCCAGCATCCGCTGAAAAGCCGCATTGCCGTTGGTAACGCCCATGGGCATCACCTTCCACTGGAGAGGTCCAAGTGGGGTGCTCATGGCTGTGCAGGCACGGGACTCCTGGACAAGAGGCATCTGATGATAACCATGTTTCAGGTCAATCACCGTGAAGATCCTCCGCCGGTGTTGTTTTTGCAGCATGTCCTCGATGAGGGGCAGTTTATAGCTGTCATGCTGCGCTTGGGCGTTTAGGTCGCGGTAGTCGACCAGGAGCCGCCACTCTCCGGCCACCTTCTTGCAGACAACGAAGCACGGGGAGGCCCATTCGGAGTGGCACGGCTCAAGCCAGCCCCTCTCGATCAAGTCACGGAGGATCTTCTCCATGGCCTCCTTCCTCTCGCCCCTCAGGGCGAACTCCCGGTGTCGATACACATGGGGGTCCTGCTTTAGTCGTATCTCGGCCTCGCCATACGGTCCACACACCGGTGGGGGAAACACAGGTTTTCCGCTGAAGAAGGTTTCACCGTACTTCTGCTTCAGCCTGGCCCTCAATGCCTGGATCTTGGGGCAATCATCGGACTCCGCCTTGGCTTTTCCGGGCACCTGGACCACTGAGCTTACTTGAGGGGTAGCGACCCCACTCGGTTTCGGCCCAGGTGGTCTTCCCAGGTGGCCCAAAGGGCCATCTCTGGTCTTGCTTCGGAACAGGTAGCCGTAGGTGGGTGGGTTGCCGCCAATTGGCCCGTCCTGGCTGGAGATGTGGTCCAGGACCCTCTTTACGAAGGTATTCCCATCATAGGAACCGGAGACGATGGAATCCACTTCCCACCAGGCTTTGTCCTGGCCCTTGCCCTCACGCTGGTTTCCCCAGTCGTGAAAGGGCTGATCCATATACCTCTGAACCAGATCCAATTCCTCTTCAGTGAGGAGGTCCTCCGATTCTCCGATGTCAACAGGGGAGACCGCAAACCATTGCTGCCATGGCTCCGCTATGATGCGGTTGACACACACGAAGTCCGTGGTGTCGGCCTGTTCAAGGCCCCGATCCACATAGTGGAATTCCGTTGGCCATCTCTATAGCGTCCTGATCACCGTTGTCCTTAAGCTGACCCTTCGTCACAAAACTGATTTTACTGATCGCGCTGCCACCCTGCAGCTTCTGCCGCTTCTGCCCGCAGCTTCCGCAGCTTCCGCAGATTTTACGTCTGCTTTTTAATAAGTTTAATAAGTTACTTAGTTTAATAGCTAATACTGTTAGATCACTAATTACTAACGCCGTCCAAATGCACAATGATAAGGTGCAATCAGGTTCATCTATATAGACACTCTCTCCAGCTGGTAGGACGACCTTGTTTAAGGTCATGTTGGTCAATGAGACCACCCAATCTCGGGTGCTTTCCTCCTCAGTGCATCCCATAGGAACAACCAGCACTGCCTTGGAGCGGTCCTTGCGAATCTTCGCTACCGCCCTTGGAATGTCCCATCGGGGGCGATGGATCCACATCAAACCCTGATGCGGCCCCGGGTGCTTCTTCCAAGCGGAGTCCTGGGCGCTCCAGTACTTCTCACAAACCCGAAGATGGGCGGAGGTTCCTGAAGGGAACGCATCCAGGGCCAGATCCGAAGCTCCCAGGTCCGCAACCACTCGGCTCGCCACTTCCGGCATTACGCCGTACTCCTGGTTTGCTGGCCCAGTTGGCTCAGTGCCCAGCGCGGCTACTTCGAGCTGATTGCGTTCCGGGTGGATCCATTGGCACTCCACAGGGTGCTCAGGTGACGAAAGCCACGAGAGCTGGTCGTCCTGGTACAGGGTCATGGAGGCCTGGGCCGGGAGAACGCCGGAGTCCGTCTCCATCATGAAGTTGTACCCAACGATCATGTCCCAGTCCATCTCGGCCTCGTAGAAGCGACCTTGCAGGAGGATTTCCTTGCCGAGGTCCGGGCGGCTCAGCTCACGGTGGTTCACGAACTGCAGCCCAATGGCCGCTTCCTTCGTGCCTCCCACCATGTACTGGCCGTTCGCCACCTTCAGCCTGACAGGTTTCCGACTATCGGTCAAGCACTCTGGCGGAAGTAGGCCAGCCTTGACCAAGCTGACCTGAGCTGCCATGTCGACCAACACGTTGAAGACCTTCTCCACTTCCCCGCATAGGGCACGGACCTTAAGGTGCAACTGCCGCTCACGCCCAACACGGCGCACGGCGTGCAAGCTCAGGATCTCCGGCCGTTTCAGAAGCTCAACAAGCGACTGGTGCCGGTCGTGGACAATGGGCTCAGGCTGCCCATCTGCAGCATCCAGCTGCGGTCTGGGTGATCCTCCGATACTCTCGGATAGATCTTGAAGCACATCGAATACATTCTTGGTCGCGAAGGATGGACGGGTGCAAGGGTTTGTGCCTTCACTTGCCCTCACCCCGCCACCGCAACTGTCTTTCGTTTCGGGTGCCGGACCGGGCCTTCCGCCCGCGGCAGTCCCTTTGTGCTTATCGTCCCCCGACTGGGATGGTGTGGCGCTTCCCACGACACCATCCTGCGACCGCCCTAGCTGGGGCCCTTGGCTGCAGGGGTTCCGCTAAGGGGCGTCGGTTGTGGTGGTAGTAGGGGTACTCTCCTCCGCATCAACCTCGTTGACACCCTTCTTCTTTCCCCCTTTCTTACCCTTCTTGTCCTTGTCCTTGTTCTTGTCGTTCTGCTTGTTCTCCTTGTTCTTGTCGTCCGACCTGGGGACCCAGTTCCTCTTGATCTCCTGGATCTCCTTGGCCAACTCGGTCCCCACCGACATCAGCGTGGAGGGCTTGTCCTTGTCGACCTCCACTTTGGTCTCCCAGATACCCGCGGGTGCACGCTTCTTCGACCCGTGCGCCTTCTTGTAGGCCTCCGTGTCGACCTTGTGGATCGGGCATGTCCGGTGGTCATGGTTGAACCCTTTGTTCCTCCCATAACACACGAAACAGCCATGAGGGTGAGCTCGTAAGAACTCCCCAAAGGACAGCGGAGGGTCGCCAATGCGGCGGGGGTCCTTCTTCTCCTTCTTCTTCCAGCCCTTCTGCAGGGGCTTCCAGCTTCCCCGGTTGCTCCCCGCGTTCAGGTTGTTGGCCACGAAGGCAGAAACGGCCATCTTGGCGGGCTCATCGTCGTCGTCATCGTCGTCAAGAGCCTCATCGCCATCGGCTCCCGTTGGGTCCATGGCAGCTTCCCCGCCAGGCCCCTCGCCAACGTAGTTGACGTCACGGTCGCCGGGCCTCAACCCGCGGGTGTGGTAGAGGTTCTGGTACTCCTTGAGTACCTCCTCTCCAACCCACTCGAGGATCTCGTCGCACCTCATCCGCGCCGGGATGGCCTGCAGACAGATAGTCTGGCCGCTCACGTCACACTCATCAAGGCGCCACATCGCGGTCTTCTCGCAATCGCCCGTGACGGTGATGAGGAGGGCGTTCCGCAGGGAGTGCTGTTTGACATCCCGGGCCACGTTCTTCCCTGTCTAAGCCACCACGTTCGTATGATACTCCTTGGGGAGCATCATCTTGACCGTGTTGTTAGACTTGGCCCTCTTGGTTTCTACCTTGGTGACTCTCTTGATCCATGCTTCCGGCAGCATGGAGAGCAGGCGGGCCTGCTCGTCACCCTCATTCCAGTCCTCCACGTTGCGGCCGAAGAGGGTGTATTGCCCCCGGAAGTCCCGCCAATCTCGCAGGCCGATCTCCCGACCATCATGCTGAAGCTTGATGGCCTTCCACCGCTTGGCAGCCACCTGCGGAGCGTCTACCCGCTCCTGCTCGTTGAGCCACTTCTTGGCTTCCTTGAGGGTCTTGATCTTCCCCTCCTTGGTCGCCATGAAGTATAGCTCTTGGAGCACCTCCGGCAGGCGGTACCTGAACCGTTTGAAGACATATCTCTTCGCATCTACGGGATCCATGTTTTCAGTGACGGTCATCCCCCAATCTTCCAGCTTCTCCAAGAAGCGGTCGAGGTTGAGGGGGTTGCCATTGTACGTGGGGGGCTTGATGTCCTTCAGGTCTTCCCACACGGCGGCATCCGCGGCCTTAGAGACCATGAACGCCGGCGGCGAGGTCGACGGAGGTACCCATTGGCGTCCCCCACGGACTCCCACGGCCGCCACTTCCATCTCCTCCACGGTATCCATGTAGCTACGCCGCGGTTCCTCCATGTACGCTGAACCTAGATGTTCTCGCCGCACTCCTTCCATGTATGCCTCCTAATCACGGCGCCAGCAGCTGCGTTCAGCGGCCTCCCGTCGTACACCACGCGGCGGGGTAATGCCAAACTCCTCCAGGTCTTCCTCGCCTCCGCCGACATCCCACTCCACGTCCCCTCCAGGGACCTCATCTCTGAGTCCACCATAACGCCCGCCAGCCATTGGGATTGGCTCCTGGGCTGGTGCGGGGCGTCGGGGGCGTACCGGTGTCCGCGGCCGAGCACGGCGGTTGTGGTACTCCGCACTGAGCCACTCATCACGCCACTCCTCACTGCCACTGCCGGGCGGCACGCGCTCGTTACGGCGGCCCGCGCTGTGGTGAGAGGGGGCGCTGAGTGAGGGGTCATTGGCGCTGGGGCGACTCCTGGGGGCTCCGCCGGGGGCGTGGGCTCTGCCTGGACCTGGTCCAGGTCCCCAGCCGTCGTCCGACGAGCCAGACTCCAGGGGTGGGTGGTCGCTGCTGACGCTCCCACGGCCTTCCAGCTCGTCCAACCTCTGCTGCAGGCCAGTGATGACATTGTTCAGCAGCCTGGTCTCGCCCCTGGCGATGTCCAGCTCCCTCTGGGCGGCGGTGGCGACCTTGGCCATCTTGACCATCTCCGTCTTGGCAATGTCCAGCTCCTTCTGTGCGCCCGCGGCGACCCTGGTGATGCGGATCATCTCGCCCTTGCCCGTGTCCACCTCGCGTTCGAGGGACTGGACCCTCTTGCGGAGGTGGACAATCCACCTCCAGGTGGCATCCGGGTAACCGTTCCCTGGTGGGTCGTCGGGGTCACCAGGGGGTCTTCCAGGAGGGCCTCCGCCAGGCCCGCCCGGTCCAGGGGGTCCTCCCCCGCCCAGAAGTCCGCCTCCAGGGGGTCCACCTGGTGGGCGTCCTCCAGGGGGTCCTGATGGTCCTCCGCCAGGGGGTCCCGGTGGGTCTCCGCCGGGTCGCCTTGGTGGGTCCGAGGATGGGGGCTTCTCCGTGTAACCGAAGTCCATGTCTTCCTCCTCGTCCAGGTCGCCCCACCTAGGCGTCTCGGTCTTGCACTCGGTAAATCCCGAGCTCCGGTAGGGAGGAGGGAGATCCTCACTCTCACCCTCCGGCTCCATGGGGACCTCTCCGCTTCCTCTGCCAGCCACTCCTCGGCGATATCGGCGGCCTCGTCCATCCCCGTCGCTGGCGGTGAAGAAGGGGTCGGAGTTGTGGGGGTGTCCGCCCGCTGGCCTCCGTGACCTCTCGGGGGTCTTCCCCTTACCCTTCCTCCGTCGGTAGGCGGTGGGGCCACTGTCCCCACTGCTGCCCGTGTCGACCTCCTCCAGATCCAGCGTCATCTTGGAGGAGGCGGCCCCTTCGATGAGCTTTCGAAGGGTATCCACCCGGGATCCTCCCGGGGGAGTCTCGCGCTGAAGCTTGGCTTCCGCCTCCTCCATTGCAGCGGCCGTGGCTGCGACAGCTCGCCTTTCAGCCTCCTCCTGGGCACGGACAGCCTCGGCTTCCCGAGCCCGCTGCAGCCGCGCCTTCTCGGCTTCCAAGGCTGCCAGCACCGCCTCTGTCTTGGCCCTCTCCTCAGCGACCTTCCGTCGCGCGGCCTCGATGGCGTCCTTCCTGGCGGCGTCCGCCTGGGCCTTGGCCGTTACTTCGGCGTGGGCCCTTTCCTCCGCCTCTTTCTTTGCCCTCTCTTGGGCAAGCGCCTCTTGCAGCGCTTTCACCTAGGCCTCCTTGCGGGCAATGGCCTCCTGGGCCAGGTGGGCTTCCTGGGCCGCCGCCGCCACCTCACCCCTGATCCGGGCAGTTGCTGCCTCCTGGGTGGCTGCAGCCGTGAGTCCGGCCGCAATGGCCGCCACGGTCGAGGCGTGGAAGGCCATGCCTCTGCCCCAATTTGTGGCCTCTTCCTGGGCGATGCCTACGGCGCCCTCCACGGCAGCGTGGCCCGTTGCCGGGCAACCCGAAGATTGCAGGGCACCCCACAGGCGCGCTCGCAGGCGCGCGCTACGTCCCTTTGGTCAGGAGCGACGCTGCTGCTGAAGCTGGCCTCGTCGGCCGGCATCCTCCCGCGGTGGGCCGACTCTACGTCGCTGCTGGGGCCTGACTTCCTCAGGTGCAGCTGACGGGGCTTGGCCTTGGCCTGCTTGGCGACTTCGAGGAAATCGCCAAGGGTGGTGTGGCCGGGGTGGTGACCGCCACTGGCCCGTTGGGGGCTGGGGGCTGGGGTTCCGCCCCTGGCGGCTTGGGCGGCTCCGGCGGCCAGGGATTCCTGGTACTGCCGCCACTTCTTGTACCGCTTCCTGTCCCCGGTTGAATGCTTCTCCTTCCCAGGTTGAGGCTGCTGCTGCT
The DNA here is from genome assembly GCA_964036045.1 of Eutreptiella sp. 'Long Island Sound 2002'. Taxonomy (NCBI): domain Eukaryota; phylum Euglenozoa; class Euglenophyceae; order Eutreptiales; family Eutreptiaceae; genus Eutreptiella; species Eutreptiella sp. 'Long Island Sound 2002'. Next base: position 114,230,952 of record OZ038379.1, read on the forward strand.
GCCCTGCAGCTTGCACTCGTTCCTCGGCTCCGGGAACGTTTTCTCAATCATGTCCCCCATGGAGACGTTGATCGTGGCGCCCGACGGGTACTCGTTGGGGTTCTCTTCCTCGTCAATCCCATCGGGGCGCAGCCCTTCGACGGGTCTGTCCGGCCGGGTCCAGACCCTCCGGCGCTTCTGGCGGAAGCGGTAGGCGTATCCTTCCACCCGGAGCCAGTCTTCCACTGCCTGCAGGTGGTCGGGGCCTATGTCCTCGCGGAGCTCGAAGCTCCCGGGCATGCCGCCTTCGCACTGGGGATTGCTGTGGCGGTAGTGCTGCCCCCACACCAACCCACGCAGTAGGCGCACCGCATGGGGGTGGGGCTGCGGCCACGTCTTGCCCGCCTCCTGCCAATTCACCATCGTTCCCCTCGATTGACTGGTCCTGGGGGGTGGTTGTGGAGGTTGGTGCTGTAGCTGGGAGTGCGGCCGGTGCTGGTCGGCCGAAGGAACTCGCTGATGTCGGAGTTCCGGTCACTACACCTCCTTCACGGACTCGGCGCTGTTGCCGGGGCGCGCTGCGAAGCCCGTGGTACTCAGGGTTCAGGTGGCCCCGAGTGGCACGCGAGGGATGGGTAACCCCACGGCGGTGAAATGCTTTTGACGCGTTCTCGTGGGGGGCCTGGCCACGGGACGCTGCGGTGGACACGCACAAGCAAGCAGGCAGGCAAAGCACTGCGCTCACAGGGGCATAATCACGCTCGTGTCATGTGACAAAGCGTTTCAGGATCCTTGCCACTCTGAAACAAGGGAACAAAAGTATGTACAGCAACACATCAGGATATGTACACATGGGGTTCAGACTGGACTGGGGTAAGGGCATCACAGGACAATAGACACTCAGTCCCAACTCATATCCCCATCCCAAGTCCGACCCTCTCAGTGGCTGGCAGGGGCAGGGGCTCAAATACAACCAATGCCCTGCCGAGTCCGGACTCTGAAACCCTGCCACAAGGGGAGGGTGTCGCGCCCAGCCACAGGCGAGGTCCTGGGAGACAAGATGCTCCAAGGACAACAGACGGTGGCCGCCCATGTTCCCTTAACAGCATGTCCCAACTCCCCTCTGAGCTGGAGAGAAGGCCCCGCCATTGTTCCCTAGGAGTTGGTAGCTGAAAATGGGCTGTTTCAGCCCAAACTGATATTAGCTCCGAAAGCTCCAAAATTCACCCCTCGTCTCGACCCGCCAGAGGTAGGGACGAGGCAACTGACCCTATGCCCTTCAAATGAGAACTCCCTGGAGCCCTCACTCAACCTGGTTCCCTCTGAGGTCCCGGCATCAGGGCACTACGGGTTCATCAAGTGGGGTCATGATGCCAAAATCACCAAAATTGGCGTCATTTCCACGCGTGGTTCTCCCGGCCAGGGCAAGGCCAATGGCTCACAGGATAGAAGGCAGGACCTGGGACCTATATCTGATTGCACATAATGAAATTAAGTCCAGACTCCTCATGGGCATAGAGATATGGGGCCGCCAATTGACCACACGGGGGGCTGATATTGGGGTCTCAAAAAGGGGGTCATTTCGGCTGCTCGAAATGAGCCAAAATTCGGGGTACTCCAATGGTATCCCTCCACGCCGGCTTGGAGATCGGATCTGCCATTCCATATGCGATCCACCGGGAGGCCAACGAAGACTCCCATGCCCTTGGCTCTCTAAGATCTTCATGCCACTCGGCGTGGTGACAATCCAAATTGGGTCCACAATTGCCAAAATGGCAAAATCGTCCACACTCACTTTGGGCTAGCACCTTGACGAAGGTTTCTCCGCTTTTCCCACGTGGTGTGCGAACCATGGTGACCAATATCCATAACACCCATGTCATATATGGTCCATTGGTCCATGCGTCCGGCGTGCACGAGGGGGCTGAACATGGTGCACGGCGGGCAGAAAATGTGGAAAATTGGTCACAATGGCCGAAAATGCGCACACTCATGGGTGGGGCAAATGAGGCACATGCCCGACTGGGACCGGAGTGTGCCATAGGATTGGCATCAAGTCATATGCGTCCAACATATCTTTTGGGCGTTGCCCAAACCCCTCCGGTTCGCCAAATCGCCAATATGGTGGCCACGGTATGCCAAGCCCAAGGGGATTTGTTCGCCGGGTCCAAGACATGTTGGGCACCTAAGTATGTACCCTCATAACATACTTGGGTCATGATGTCAATTGAGCGCCACGTGGAGATACACGGTCGCCACCTGACATCACGACGGGCAGAAAACAGCAAAATTGGTGAAAAGACACGCAAAAGTGCCCTGAAAACTGCACAAATATATTATAATATCTTTGGCTTGGATTGAGTAATGGACCAATCCTTCTAAACACAATGACTCGACACCAATGACCTATGATTTCACATATGTGCTCCACTTGGGGCGCTTTGGAAGGCCGCGCGCGCTGCCTCCCAAGTGGGCACATGCAAATACGGAATATTGCAAAAAATACACCTTGCTCGCAATGCATCCCTTCGGGAGCGCTCCACAAGCGTCCCTTCACGAAGGTTAGGCTTGCGAGTGTTGGTTGGGAGTACAATGAAGGGCCTCGTGCAATATGGGGTCCATTGGCGGGTTAGTCTTGGAATGGTACACCCGCCAAATGGGCACGTGATCTGACACCAAATATGGCATACAACCCTACCCTCGCCTTCTACACCCAACCTAGTGGCCTAGAATCAAAGTGTGCCTATATTCTAGAGTAACTTTGGTCCCTTAACACGCATGCAAGTGCTTTGGTCGAAAATCGACCTCCTTTCGGAAAGCCGAATTTTAGCATGCACGCAAAATATATTGCCAATATATATATGGAGATCATATATGTACTCCCCGGGGAAGACAAGTGATATGCCCTGGATGTAGAGGCAAGCAAAGAGGAAGAAATTGCCAACTCAACATACTTCTACACGTACTTGGACGGCAAGTACGCGAGAATGCCCATTTCTTGGAAAACACTCAAAATAAATAACCCTTTGGGCCTATGGCGTTGGGATCCTTTGGCCTCATCCTATGACTATGGGGGGCAAAACCTCATACACAGCGTCTATGAGGCACGTTAATTCGCCCTTGGGCGCTTGAACGCTCGTAACCCTTGTTATTTCACTTGGGGGTTCAAAGCGCCTTCGGCCGCCCAGATTTTCTGGGAAAAATCACGGACGCGATGCGTTTTATCAAGGAAAAAATTGCGGATCACTCGAAGAGTGTTTCAGTCTTAACTTCAAGAAAAATCGTTTTACAGAATCATCTAATGCAGTGCACAGAACGGGCAACTTCAGGCGGCGATTTTACGACAATTAGAAATCGCGGTAGAAATCGGGTATTTCACCGATTTCTAACCGCAAATCGACCAAGACAGTAAAATTATGGTAATTCCACATCGATTTAATGGTTAGAAATCGGATTCCAGATTTCGCGGGTTAGAAAACAGGGATATCCCGCTACCAGCCGGTGTCAACGGCTTCCGCCCGGGTGTGACGGCTCACAGGCCTCCGGGCCATGGGCCATAACGGATGTGACGGCTCACAGGCCTCCGAGCCATGGGCCATAGGCTCTGGGTACCGCTTCAACGTTAGGTCATGCTCGTGCCATGTGTTATCATGTTTGGGTGTTTACGTGAAGCATTGCATTGTAGGATCTGAAGCTTAGCCTTGTTGTAAAATTGTCCTAAACGGCCAAGTACTCCTGGTGCAATTTTCCCCATTTGTGTATGAGCAGGGCCGGTACGGGCACGTTTCCCAGAGCCGAGCGAGCCACAAGCGAAGGCACAGCACTGGACAGGAAGTCTGAAACCTTGCTGTAACTCAGAGTGAGCGCAGCGATCACAACAGGAGCCCTTTGGTACCTAAAAGGACGAAAAGAGATACATCATGCAACCAGGAAAACAGTATGTACACAAGACATAATGGCACAAAGCGAATCAGAGCAATTGGACAGGGTCCCATACGGAAGCAAGGGTAGTTATGGGAACCCAGGACCTTCCACATAGGATTTTACGACGTCCAAAAATCCCAAAACCTGCAGCATGAAAAAAAACATCCTTTTGGGTAATTAGCATGCTATAAATTGTGTTGGGGCGATCTGTGTGTCCATACAACGTGTTTTTTCGCATCCAGCACCCTCAAAAAAAGGGGGGCTGGGGCTTCAACTGCTTGTCGGAAGCCAAAAAACTTAATTTCTGACCAAAAAACGGCCATTTTTGGCCATTGTTTCTTGAAAAATGGCACATTTTGGTGCATACACATGCCGTAAATTGTGTTTTTATAATCTGTGTGCCCCTCAATCCAACACCCTCAAAATAGGGGGTGGTCCTTCGACTGCTTGACTGAAGCCAAAAAATCAATTTTTGACCAAAAAACGGCCATTTTTGGCCGATTTTTCATGAAAAATGGCAAATTTAGGTACATACGGATGCTGTAAATGTATTTTCGTGATCTTTGTGCCTCCACAACCTGCTTTTTCTCATCCAGCACCCCGAAAATAGGGGCGGGGGGTCTTCAACTGCTCGTCTGAAGCAAAACAACTCAATTTTGACCAAAAAACGGCCATTTTTGGGCGTTTTTTTAATGAAAAATGGCACATTTTCGTGCATACACATGCTGTAAATTGTGTTTTCTGTGATCTGTGTGCCTCCACATCCTGCTTCTTCGCTTCCAGCACCCTCAAAATAGTGGGGGGGGTTTCAACTGCTTGTCTGAAGCTGAAAAACTCCATTTTTGACCAAAAAACGGCCATTTTTGGCACCCTGACACACATAGGGGGGCATGATACAACTCTACGTGGGCCCTGAGATTTACTGCAAGCATCAGGGCACACAAGCAGGGAAAACCAGAAATCAGAGGTCACCGACATTCAAGTGCTCCATAGCCACTGTAGGGGGCTTTCAAAAGAATCCGTGTGGAAGCACCCAAAGGGCAATAGTCCACCAACATGATACCAAAATATCGCGGTCTATCTCAACGATACCAGGACACTGTATCTAGTCTGATGGGCTGCGCACTTTGGTGAAATTCCCCAACAGTGAAAAACAGGGGAGAAAAGAATGCAAATAAATCCAACATAGTGATAGCCTAAGGTCTGCTAAAGTGCATGGACAAAGGATGTGGGGAGGAGTTGATTGTCCCAGAAGGGCTGACCCTTCCTCTTCTTGGCGTTGGAGCAAAGCAGCAATCTCCAATACACACTTTTTGGGGTCATTTTTACTAAACTCAAAAAGGTTCCATGAGCATGTTTTAGACACAGGATTCAAGTCAAAATTGGAGTGACATATGGACTTGGACCGATCCTTCAAGGATGGACCAGTAGTCTAATGACCCAAATATGACCCATAGACACTGTTGGTAGGCCATGGACAAAAAGCTAGCCCAAAACTGACCTGTGGCCTAGCGTTGCCATGGACCTGAAGTGACCTCATGAAATTAGGAATTTTTAATAAAGTTCCTGGTAAAATTCAAAACAGTGAACCTATGTACCAGTAATTTTCAAATAAATGCTCAACATAAAGTAGAGAGCACCATTGAAGCATAGGGGAAGACCCCAAGGTCTAACTCGTCATAGGTTTTTTACTGTTAGCCTGTAAAGTGACCACATGACAGAGTGGTTTTCAAGGCTCTCTATAGACCTGGTTGGAGCCATGCAAAACTACTATGCCATAGGCTTGGCAAAATAGGTTCAAATGACTTAAGTATGTTCTGAAGCATACCCAACCAAGTCTTAATACCCAAAGTAGACACCTTGGAGTGAATGAGGGGCAAAGAACAAGGGAATTTGAGCCAAAGAACCCAACAGCATCCACTGCGGGGTCGTCCGGGAGCGAACTGCTGTCATAATGTACACTGTTATGCAACCTGTTGACCTGCAAAAGCAAAAAATCACGCTCCTGCTGTTCCTGCATGTCCTGTGGTGACAGACGTCCCTTAGGGGCTCTCACCTCCAGAATTTTACGGGGATACTGGTATGCTGCGATGAGCTGTTGCTCCTTTTCGTGCTCAGATGCCTGTCACTGGGATACTCCTTCCAGATCGGCGTCCGAACAGTGAAAGTTCGTGTCACCCGCCAATCCGGCTGGGTAGGCCCAGCGGGACAACCAGTCGGCGGCATCCTTTTCCTTTCCCCGTTTGTAGACAACTACAATGTTATACCGTCAGAGGAACTCGTTCCACCGTCCGTGACGACCCAATGGACCAGCCATGGTAAAAGCTCTTCTTTGTACCATGACTCCTGGGACCTATGGTCAGTGAAAACAGTGAGCTGGTGCCCTGATATCCTGCTTTTGAACTTCAAAAGACAGGACACCAGGGCGTAAGTCTACCTTTCCCTCACTGACCATGCTCTCTGGCCCATATACCCCAGGACGTTTCCGTCAGCGTCGTATTTGACGCAGCCCTGGATTTTTCGACTGAAAAAAGCACAGGGACGCCAGTTTCCCTGGTCGTCCTTCTGTCCCAGGACAACGCCAATACCGTGGTCCGATGCATCCGTATGGATGGCGAACTGGACTTGTTCACTGGGTATATATAGGCTACAAGCCTCACATAGAAATGTTTTAATCTTCTCGAAGCTCTCACGCATCAGATCAGTCCAACTGATGGTTTGTATATGCGCTGGGACTTTACTGGTGCGATCATCAGGATTGTACTCGTACCTTCCGGCAAGTGAATCCATGAGTGGTGCCGACAGTGACGCGTAGTTCGGGATCCAAATTGAATACCAATCGCAGGTGCCCAGGAAACTCTTCATCTGCTTTGGCGTCCAAATCATATGCTCGGACCACTCACGCACCGCGGCGACCTTCCCCGGTGCCGGAGAGCGTTGGCCTTCATGCAAAAATGTGGCCAACGTACTTCACCTGAGTGTAGAAAAGGAAACATTTTTCCTTTTTCACTTGCAAGTGGCACTCCTTTAATACCTCGAACAATTGGCGCACGAGTTTATAATGTTCCATTACGGCTTGCGAATCGAGGAGTTTCCCTTTGCCACTGCAAGTGGGTCGCGTGCCTACTAGAATGTCATCTATTTATGCTCTCATATGGGTTTAAAGGCGGGCAACACACCAGCTCACAAGGTGCTGAAAAGCCTGCGTCCCAGCCTTAACCCCCATGGGCAGGACCTTCCACTAAAATGTCCCTGCGGGAGCGTAAAAGGCGGTTAGGTTCCTGCACTCCTCCAACCGGGGCATCTGGCCGAAGCCATCTTCCAGATCCAGAAGGGTCCAGAGATGGTTTCCAGCCTGGCCTTGGAGAAGGTCTTCGATCATCGGTAGTGGAAACCCATGTCCTTCGAGACACAAGGTCAGGTACCGGTAATCGATGACCAATCTTTATTTGTTGGTTCCTGATTTTGGAAAGCGGAACCCTCTCGCGACCCAGGCATCGTGGAGTCGGACTATCCATCCTTTATCAAGGAATCCTTTGATTTCCCTGCTCATCTCCTCTTCCTTGATTCCCACAGCCCGTATGGGGTTGCATGCTCGGGGTTGAGAGCCAAGTTTCAACTCCAATTTGCAGAAACTCGCATCCTTTGGACCTCGCTTCAAGGCAGTGGCCTCGATTTTCGCATATTCCTTCTCCTTAGGATCGAACACCGAATCTACGAAGTCGTCATAGATGCAGTGAAGAGGCTCGGGGGCCAACTCACCTAGGAGCTGACCATCAGCTTCGTTCACTGACCTGGCACTACGTTCTCTGTCCTGAAACAAAGCGGTAGGGGGCGCCAAGTCAGATCCCATGAGCGGTATGGGCTCTCTGAGTATGGGATCCACCTTGGTGCGCCACTGAAAAACCTTTTCGCATGACCGTTCGTGCTTATCAAGCGACGGGCCATGCTTGGTTACCTTGGCGAAGGAGCGAACCATCCAAGCAGGTGGGTTAGTTTTCGCCTTGATGTCTGGTCCTGTGGATGTACCCTTGTCGGGAACCACACCCTCACCATCAGTGGAGCAGATTTTGGTTAGCTTCACTGAGGCCTCCTGAAACTGATCCAGCACCTTGGTCTCAGCTAGCTGTAACTCACCGATTTTATAGCGGGCATTCATCTCCTCAACTTAGAGCTGGACCAAGGGTTCCGGCATTAGTGGACGACTCTCCTCGGCCAACTCAGGCTCTGGCGTATCCACAGGGCCCTGTCCGCGGATGCCAACTTGTGGCAGTTGAGTCTCCACTGTTTGCGGTCCGCACCCTTGGGCCTTTTCTCAAACATGTTAGAACGTTGCCGAGGAGAATAAATATTTTGCCCTTTGTGGAACGTCGGGGTCCCAATAACCTCGTCCAGCCCCCCCTCAGAGTCCATATTATACCCGGAACGGCGGTTCCAATCGGTACGATTCACGTCTCCCTGTTGGTCACCCAAAAAGTCGAAAGGTATGGCCCGATGCTGAGTATCGGGCTCCTGCATATGTTGTCCCCCATGGACATCCTGAAAGATTGGTTCATCCCGGGGAAGGTCCAACCAATTGATGGTAACTTCCCCTAATGACCAGAACCAAGTTTCCTTGGTTCTGACCGGGACATTTATTACTCCACTCGCGCCATCCCATCATCATTCTTTGACTATGCCGGCAATCTCGGACTCCTTGGGACGCATAAACAATGTGTGGTCGGTCAAGGATACAAAGTAACCCATGGAGCGACCGTTTTGGTCACGGGTCAGCATTCGCATACTTTTTTTCTGCTGTCGCCTACTGGAGCTCGACAACGGACTCGGTTTGGAAGTATGGTCTCCCTGAAACTTGGGCAAGGGGTTAAGCTCCGGCCGAAACCCTTCCCGAGCCCAATCGCAGACCATTTTCTACCACTCGAGGGTTAAGATACAAGATTCCCCGGTGCATCTCACAAATCTGGATCCGCCCTGGCGGTTGCGAATCCTCGGGGCCCTTCCTCTAGCGCGTCGGGCTGGCTTCCTGGAAACAATGTGGGCTTGATTGCCCGGAACGTCCATCTTTTCACCACCGTCAAAAACTGGTGACCGAACGAGGGTGTCACCGGCTAGGTCCTTGGACTCATTCTGTGTATCCACTTCCACATCCGGGAAGTGTGCCTGAGGTAGATGTCGCTGGCGGTTTAGTGGGTCTGGACCCACATAATCAACCGACATCTCCATACGGCCCTCAGAATCACAAAAATAGCCGAAGTTTCCCATAAATCCCAGGGGCGGGTCGAAACTCAACGAGCCTTTGTCTGTGGATCCATCCGAAGAGGGATCATCGCCATCTCCCGTCCCGGTAAGATGTTCCTCTGGATAGTCCAGCACTGCGGCTATGTCTATGTAGTAATCTCACACCTTTTCTTCCCCTCCACTGGTATTTGGCTCTGGGCTCACCAATGCTTCCCATTCAGCCGGCTCAGGGGACGTACCGTGGCTGCTCTGGGGTGATACTATGACTGCGTCAGGTGTGGGAGCCCTCTTGGGGTATGGCCCACTCTGATCCGTATCATCACTGTTTCTATCCCGCTCCTGACTCTGTAAATGAAGTGTATTTGAGACCTCATGGACCTGAAAAATAAGGCTGGATTCAGCCAACTGATCCTGATCGTGAACCTAGAAAATGGGATTGGTTTCAGCAAACTGATCCTGATCCATCACGTTCTGTACTTCAGGTTCCATAGCTGAATTCTGGTCCTCAACGTCCACTGTGAGCTCATCTGGTATGTGCTCCTCGCGCGGGACGTCATCCAACACGAGGGAACCTCGTGCAGGACTCAGTGTAAGGCCATAACGTGCAAGAAAAGGGTATCCCAGAATAACTCTGGGCCCGACGGAGGCCAGATGGACAGTGACTTGCACACACTTCACTGTCATATACCTCCCGTCGTGCCAAACCGGCAATGACACGCTGCATTTCACTACTTGGCTCCCACCAGTCAATTGGTTCTTGCCGGCGTCAACCAAGCAGATGGGAAACTCAGCTTTTGTATAGTGCTTCGCATAAGTAATTTCCCACCCCGCAACGGCCAATACCCCGCATCCTGAGTCTATGAGGGTGGTGATATTACGGAGGACATTTTCCGGTGTATTATCTATAGTATATGCACCTGAAAGTATTAGTCCTTTCCACGGCCTTTTGGGATTGCCCGGTAGGGGTCCCTCAGCCGAACCGCCTCACCATCGGTGAGTTGCACGGTACACAGGCGGGTTCCTTTTAGACCAAACACGAAGTCCACTTTCAGAAGTGGCTTCTTAACATGCGACCCCGGCGTCACTTTACCAGGCTGCTGACGTCCCTAGGACTTGATCCCTTTCGCCGCTCCCTTCGCTTCGAATTCAACCTTGAGGTGGGGGTGCTTCTTCCAGCACTGATCCACGATGTGGCCTCTCATTTTGCGTTCGGATCATTCCTTGGGCGAACCTGTGCCCTTGGGCGTCGGGTCTCCTGGTCCTGTTCCTGATTTTGGCTTGCCGGATTTGAACATTAACGGCTTTATGAGGTGAGGGTGTTTTTTCCAACCCTTATCCTCCGTATGCCCCCGGAAACCACAAAAAGGACATTTAGGCCCTTTCTTGGGGACCGGTTGTCCTATGGCATTCACATACCATTCATCCCACTCGTCAGGTGGTTCAAAAACCTGGGCATCAATCGCGTTAGGCTGAGCTTCCGACTCCCTGATTGCATTCACCTGTTCCTCCACGGGCTCCACACCCATGAAATTCAAAGACGCCACATTGGGGCGCTTATCCAAGGGCAACGATCGCCATTTCTCGCGATCCTGATGACGCTTGACAGCGTCTTTCTGCCTGCGTTCCACTTGACAGAAAAGGTACAAGGTGAGGTAGGTGAATTCAAGTCCTCCCGACCTGTTCTTCTCATTATAAATTTTATAAACGAGGTTGTCATGGTGGGCCAAAGTGTCCAGAAACCTCTGTCGGCCATGACCAAATAGAACCCCCTCTCGTACTTGACTGCCCCAGTGAATGAAATCCTCCATGAAGTTGGAGAGCTCACCTACCGAACAGTTCTTAGGAACGGTTAGCCCATGGAAAACATGGTCAGGGACATTTCTGTTCACCCGGCGGTTGACTTCCTGCAAAACATCCTCTTTCATGTGGGCATAACTCAGGTCCCTAAGGATCACCCTCTTGTCGATCGGGTCCGCAACGTCTTTCGGGATTGCTCTCGAAAGCGTTTTGATAAGCTATTTTTCACCGAGCGCGACCGCCACGTCTCGCTCCCACCTGGCATAGGACAGAACCCTTCACCTTGTCGCCGTCCCAAGTGGGAATGACGTTCCGGACTTGTACATCCTTCAGGGCACGGGGGTGCAGTAGGGGCGTGGCCATGGTGTTACACACCCCCGGACCATACCACGGGATTCCACCTCCACCGGGATACACATCCACGGGAGAGGGGGTTATGATGGCATTAGGGGCGAAGGCGCCTCTGAAAACGCAAAACCTCGCAAGGGACCAATACTGGGTTTAATCTTGGGCAATTTTTTGCCCTTGGGGAAATGCTCAATTACCCCGGGTTCAAACGTACCATGGTCATCAAAAAAACTGTGATTAATTCCCCGACAACACCTGAAAGCATTATTGGGGTCTCGGTTTCCCCTCGGTGGCATGCCATCATGGGTTGGTATCCGGATGGTCTGAGACTCTATGGTATTGATGTGTCTCATGTGTCCCGTTGTGGATGCATGAACGGGTTGCTTGGCCCTGCTTCAGACACCCGTGAGGGTTCGGGGAAATATCCCGCCAAAGGTCCTCGTGTGGCCGGTTCTGTTCTGTCAGGGTAATGACCTCGGTCCATGGGGTAAACTCCCCTGGGCCTGAGGTGTTCCTCCTGCAGTTCGGCCATCAGGGCGTCCATATTTTGCCCGAGTGTCCTTATTTGTCCCCCCAAATACAACTTGACCTGCCCTAGCTCCCTTGCCAGATGAACTACGGCGTTTGGGTCCAAGCCTTCTCGTGCGCCTGGGGCTGGGAATGTTTTAGGGCCTTCAATGTTCTGCGCCAGGCCTTCTAACACTTGTACCTGCACTTCTAACTGGCCAATATGATCTCGAGTCTTCAGTCCTCTGGAGTCTTCTTCAGTTTTCAGGATCCTCATTCCCAGGTGGACGACCTGTTCTTGAGTTTCTCTGAGGACTTCTTCATGACGTTGCTGCGTGTTGGTGGTGGCCCCTTTGTACTGAGCATGTTCCTGTTCAATTCTGGCAAGGGCCTCCAGGAACACATTGACCTGCCTCGGATCAGCGTTCCCCGCTGCTTCGTTTGTGGCACCTAAGGCCTCTAGTAGACTCAGCCCAGTCTCTATGGCCTTGCCCTCTTCTGTCTGCAGCTGGAGTTGTTCTGCTTGTGCCACTACGCCTGCGGCGGTTTGGTCCATATTGTGGCTGATCACTTTCAGCTGATCTGACACCGCTCTGATCGCTTCGTTGCCTTGGTTCGCCTTGGCGTTGATGGACTGCATCTCCGCCTGAACTTCTCCGAGGCTATTTAGGTCATCACCTTGTGCCTAGGATAGGTCGGCGATCTCCTGTTCTAGGGTACACCTAGGATTTTATGAGGTACCGGAACCCCGTAACTGAACCGTCCAAAAACTGCCGCGATCGCGATTTACGGCCCGCCGCAACCCAATTTTGCCGAGTCTTTGGTGATTTGTGCCAAATCTGTGCGCATCTGCCCCGATTTAGATAGCGCAATCGGTAACATACGACGTTATCTAGTTGCTGTATTGAAATCACGTCGATTGGTTTACCGGATCCCCAGATAAACCCAAAATACGACCATTTTTGCCCATTTTTGCCACTTTTGGGCCATAAACGGTCATTTCGATGATGTCCTTGTGGTGTCACGAGATTTCAAAATGATCAAGTTTGTCCCTAGTGGCCTGTGAGGCTAGGCAAGCAATGATTTCTGCCCGTGCCTGCCCTTTACCCAAGATAATAATCCGGAGGGTACCAAAAAACGCCCAAAACAGCTATATTTGCACTTTTGAACACATAAATGTTGATTAAAGTGATACGGCCGTGCTTTCGTGTGATTTCAAACTGATCACCTTTGTCGGCTCTGCTACGTGAGGCTTGGCAAGCAACAGTTTGTGACCGTGCATGCCCTTTACTCAAGGTTATGGCCCGGAGGGTGCCAAAAAAGGCCCCAAACAGCTATATTTGCACTTTTGAACACAATATTGTTGATGAAAGTGATACGGTCGCGCTTTCGTGTGATTTCAAATTGATGAAATGTGTCCCTGGTATAATTTGACTAAAAGGTGGTATTTCTGGCTGTAGCCGGTTTTGGGATTTTTGGACCCCATAAAATCCTAGGTGAGCCAGACTGGACTTCAGGACATTTAGTTCATTCTCGATAAAAGTCCATCCGGTTGTCCAGGTCAGCGCATCCAGGGGCTTGGGCTCCAGATAACGTCTCCACCTGACGCATCACCTTCTCCATCTGGTCCTTCAGTTTGGCAACTCCGGGATGAAGTCGATGTCCTTGCGACCCATGCAAATCCAAAGATTGCATGGTGGTTTGCCGAACCCCATCCGTCAGCTGCCGTAGCTGATGGATGGCCATGATGGTCTTGCTGTTGATCTCCTCCATGGTGGCCTGACACCCGGCAAAGGTCTCCGTCAGGTCCCGTAGTTGGGCCATTGCCAGGGAGGCATGCGTGTGGGAATCTACAACCCGTACATGGCGCACTCGGCTGCCATCCGTCGCCGTCCACTGGATGGCATCGATCATTCGCCTTCGGTTGGGGTCTGCCTGGGCCCAGGTTGACCTGCCGAAGGCTTCTTCCATCCGCCGCTCGTTCGCCGGGTACTGTTGCGTAGTCAAAGGCCTATACATAGGCCCTATCAACCCACCCGCACCCTGCGGGTTGCTGTTCGTCAACCTCAGCATCGGGCTGGGCATATGCTCGTCGGAAGATGAATCCGACGGATGCCCACCCATGGGATGGATGTGCCTCCTCAGTGGCGTCGGTCCCATCTCGCCAGTGACGTCCAAGCCCTCAAGTGTGGGCTGGTTGGAGTCGTCCATGACGATAGATCTTGTTGTTGTTCTTCTTGTGGTTCTTCTGCTCTGCAGGTCGTTCTTCAGCTCCTCTCGTACTCTTGGTGCTAGAGGAGCAAAGAACTGCCGCTGCTACCAACTTTTACCCTTCGACTCTCTCTTCGTAACGGAAGGATGGCCTTGTCGCGGTCACCCTTGGATCCACACCACGACACTGCAATGCAACAAGAACCAGAAGACCTCCAGCTTGAATCTCAATCCAAGTATCAACAATAATAAAAGTAAAGAATAGACATCCCCTGAGAGGAAGGAAGGAACAATGGACAAATATGTACACAGGGCCTCATACCTGACCTACATGCAAATGGGCAGTTTCTGCTCTCCATTGGGTATGGAGATATAGAGTCGGGAAGTGCCCTCACAACACACAAATTCAGCAATTCTATTTTACAATAACATGTCCCAATTGACTGCACATAAGGTCCCACAGCAAATGCGAGGGAGCAATGGGCTCTCAGGACTTAGGCATCAAACATCCACCAATAGTGCATCCATGCGGGCGTCCATAAGGGTGCATCAAAGACCTCACAACATACCCCATGGGGGGGGTCTCCATAACTCGTACCCAGACTTCCATGGAAAGGGGGGGTCATGGCGGCTCTCCAACCGCACGTCTTTGTAGCTTCCAGGGCCGCCGCCTTGGTAGTAGATTGTCCTCAGTCTCCTCCTGCATCACGCAGGTTTGCAGGCTCTGAGACAGCGTAGGCAAGGCGGGGCCTGCAAAACATACCGAGTCAGAACTGCAAATTGGGGCAAATTGGCTCACCAAGTTAGTCCAACCAGAGTAGAAGTTCAGGCAAGCGATACAAGACTGAGCACATATACTTACAACTCGGAGTCATATCAAAACACATGCAAAAGGGGCTTGTTAAACGGGCCCATTAGCTAACTGCAGGAGGCCAATGGAATGCTCCCATAGATGGGGCCCCAATCCCTAATTCTGCAACATGACGCGATCAGCGGACTCACCATATGTGCAATATCTGCGGCTCAGTTACGGCTCAGTTACGGCTCAGGAGCAAATACGAAGTTCACATATGTTCGGCCCATTGTCATGTGCTTCAATGGCGACCTACCTGGGTCCAACTCTCGTGCCCCATGGAGAAGCTAAAATTAAAACATGGTCCAAATAGTGAAAAAAAGTGAATTCGGGTCAAGGAGACATCCACCCCCAAAGGTAGAACTCCATGTGCTCGGACAGTTGGAACAACTCTAAAAGCAATATGATTACATGAGACTTAGGTCTCAATATATGCAACATATGAGATTTAATTGAAGCCTCTAGCTATTTTCCCAACATGCAGAAAAATTGCACACGAACAGGGCAAAGTGGAAACATACCTCACATGGGGTAAAACACGGTTCTCCCATCCCCGAGTGAGGAGAATGGGGGACATAGCCTATTCGAGGCGGGTCAATGTGTGCTTTCCAAATCGCCCTTACTCTTGGATAATGGGGGCACACAACCCCGGGACGAATATTAGGGAGGAGATGGGGTTGTACCTCTTTCGGGCCAAAAAGGTGAAAATTGCCTAAAAAGTGGTTCCCCCCGTCTTCGGTCCAAGAAACCCAAGTGGAGGCGAAGCCTAAGACTTCAATACAATACTTCCAAACACATCACGTCGCGAATGAGCTACTTAGCTCATTAGAAGAGGTGAGAAAACGAATTTTCTAACCTCCATCCGTGACGTGCAAAAAAAAAAGTGAAAACTAGCGATACCGGCTAAAAGTTGAGTGTTATAACTGAGGTACCTTAATCAACTAAGGATTTGGCTTATAGCCCAATGAAAAGTATCATAGTAGGCCTTTACAAATTTAGTTACGACATATTAAGCGGTACTTGGGTACCAAGGTCAAAAGGGCCTTCAAATGAACACGTGCGAATGATTGCAAAACAGGTCGCATGTTCACTTTGGAGGCCTAAGAAAAATAGAGAGTGAGGTTGGAAAAAATATACCAACCCACTCACATTCAGGTAGAATGTCTCTACATCTCAAATTACCTTGGTATTGGGTCTGACGTGCCATGAGCTTGGGCAACAAAGCGAGATGGTCGAGCCATTTTGACCCAAAAATGCCAAAGAAAAGTGCCAAAGTCTGAAGAAATTTACAAGGCACCTTAAATAAGAAACTTAATGCGTGCATACTATCTTGAGTTGACACCAAATTCGTAAAATGTCTCGGGTATTTGGTCTTAGGAACACCATACTCCCGTATCGTTTTTCCTACTCACGTTCATACTCATAAAAAACACATGCTGTGTAGCACCCCCTTTCTAGATATACTTGGTATATCAAGGGAAACACGCTACAAACTCGCTATGCATGATGCATGAGTGCAAAATGCCGTGCAATAGAAGGTTTAGGGGGGACAACCAGGTCGTGGTCCCTCACTTTGACTTATTGGGCCACGCCCCGAAAAAACCTTGCTCAGCGATTTTCTTGAAACTGGAGCGCTAAAAAAATCTGGTTGTCATACCAGATGAAAGTATAGTAAAATACCTTCAGATCCAGCTACTCAGGGTATTTCTAACCTCACAGGTACAGGATAAATTCCCCAAACAAAACTCCCCACCGAAACTCCGGCAAACCCCGCCCCCAGGCGACAACGGGCGGCCTTTCGCCAGAGCTCAGGAATTATTTGAGAATGATCGAATTTTGATGAAATTCGATCAACTACATATACCTGTTGCAATTCCTGATTGACTGATACAACTCACGGCAATTAACGACAACGTCGGGACTAGAATCATCTTGCCGTCATTCTGCAACAAGTGCAGACACCGGAGAACTTGGTATCTCAGCAGAGCAAGGGAGATACCTCAGGGACGCCTCCAAGGGTGCCCATGGGGGGCCAAAGAGGCGGCCCTCACAGGCTGGTCAATCCCAAAACAATGAGTGTGCCGGTTGCACTCGTGAGGTCGGTTTCCCTCCAGGTTCCCTGCAGTTCGAGATCGCAGTTTTAGCGTTGTTACTAAAAGTAGCAATCAAGAAAATTTCTCTAGCCCGCCATTCTGACATGTCGTGCAGTTAGACAAATCCGTGGATACCCAGAGCCATGCAATAGCAGTGCCTGGTCCAATGGTGCCATCGGTTCTTCTCCTGCTCTCGCCTGGGCTAAGCTGGCTGTTGAAAAGGAAAATTTCCTCCGGGATTGAAAAAAACATTTTTTCCATTTTTCATTTCATCAGCATTGGGTACCATATTTTTGGGGTCCCGGATTCGGTGGTGATGGTGGTTTGCCTCAACGAAGGGAGATGTTCGAGATCTTTGGTTTTTTGAGGTGTTGTCATGTTTGCACTTCCTGACCAGGTTAAGGCCACGTTGGGGATGGTACACGCTCTCTGGGATCAACAAGGAAGGAGCATATCCCCTCACATATCACTGGACCATGGCTATGCCCCAGGGAGGGGGATGACGTGTATCCCACGCCCTCCCTCTTGAATGGCTTTGTGTTTCATGGTATCCAACCCTATCTGCTTCTTGGCTTTATGCCGTGTGCCACTGTGAAGCCAATCAGCCGACTATTTCCGTTCCTGTCACTTTCATGTAATTTCGGGCATAGAATCTGAGGAACGTTATTGAGGAATCGCTTCCTAGTCAGAGCATAGATATTAATGGCCGCCAGCCATTCAGTCGAGGCCTGTCTGCGCGCGTGTGCTCGCCTGGTGCTCCTGTTGCATGCAAGTGCTCTCGGTGGCTTGGCCTGTCGTTTAAACCAGGACGAGCCACTGGAAACTATTGTGAACAGGTGCTAAAAGAGTAAGAAAAAGTCACTGCCATGTCTTTCTTGGAGCGCTTGATCCAGGCCAAGCCCCCCTTAAAACGCTTTTGTTAATGCTAAGACTAACGTAAGTATTTTTATCACTCTTTTGAAGCTTTTAGTAATGACGCGTTCCCGTGGGGGGCCTGGCCACGGGACGCTGCGGTGGACACGCACAAGTGAGCAGGCAGGCAAAGCACTACGCTCACAGGGGCATCATTGCGCTCGTGTCATGTGACGAAGCGTTTCAGGATCCTTGCCACTGTGCAACGAGGGAACAAAAGTATGTACAGCAACACATCAGGATATATACACATGGGGTTAAGACTGGACTGAAGTAAGGACATCACAGGACAATAGACACTCAGTCCCAACTCATATCCCAATCCCAGGTCCGACCCTTTCAGTGGCTGGTGGGGGCGGGGGCTCAAACACAACCCATGCCCTGCTCAGTCCGTACCCTGAAACCCTGCCAGAAGCGGAGGTGTCCCGCCCAGCCACAGGCGAGCTTCTGGAAAACAAGAGGCCCCGAGGCCAACAGACAGTGGCTCCCCATGCTCCCTTAACGGCGGGTCCGAACTGCCCTCTGAGCCAGAGATAGGGCCCCGCCATTATCCCCTAGTAGTTGGTAGCTGAAAATGGGCTGTTTCAGCCCAAACTGACATTAGCTCAAAAATCTCCAAAATTGACCCCTCGTCCGGACCCGCCAGAGGTAGGGACGAGGCAACTGACCCTATGTCTTTCGAATACGAAGCCCGGAGCCCTCACCCAACCTGGTTCCCTCTGAGGTCCCGGCATCAGGGCACCACGGGTTCATCAAGTGGGGTCATGATGCCAAAATCACCAAAATTGGCGTCATTCCCACGCGTGGCTTGCCCGGCCAGGGCAAGGCCAATGACACACAGGATAGGAGGCAGAACCTAGGACTACCATCTGAGTGTACAACTTGAAATTAGGTCTGGGCTCCCTGTGGACATAGAGATATAGGGCCGCCAATTGACCACACGGGGGGGGTGAATTTGGGTTCCAAAAAGGGGGTCATTTTGGCCGCTCGAAATGAGCCAAAATTTGGGGTTGCCCTCAATAGTGTATCTCCACGCCGGCTTGGAGATCGGATCTGCCATTCCATACGCAATCCACCGGGAGTCCAACAGAGACTCCCATGCACTTGGCTCTCAAAGATCTTCATGCCACTTGGCGTCGTGACAATCCCAATTGGGTCCACAAATGCCAAAATGGCAAAATTGTCCACACTCACTTTGGGCTAGCACCCTAACGAAGGTTGCTCTGCTTCGCCCACGTGGTGTGTGTACCATGGGGACCAATGTCCATAATACCCATGTCATATCTGGTCCATTGGTCCATGAGTCCGGCGTGCACAAGGTGGCTGAACATGGTGCACGGCGCGCAGAAAATATGGAAAATTGCTCAAAATGGCCGAAAATGCGCACACTCATGGTTGGGGCAAATGAGGCACATGCCCGACTTGGACCGGAGTGTGCCATAGGATTGGTATCAAGTCATATGTGTCCAACATATCTTTTGGGCATCGCCCTAACCCCTCCGTATTGGGAATGGCAGGGTCGCCAAGTGAGCCCATGATTTGGGATCGTCCCAAATCGCCAACATGGCGGCCACGGTATGCAAAGCCCAAGAGGAGTTATTCGCTGGGTCCAAGATATGTTGGGCACCGAAGTATGTACCCTCATAACATACTCGGGTCATGTGTCAATTGAGCGCAACGTTGAGATACACGGTCACCACTTGACATCATGACGGGCAAAAGACAGCAATATTGGCGAAAAAACACCCAAAACTGCCTTGAAAGGCGCACAAATATATTATAATATCTTTGGCTTGGATTGAGTAATCGACCAATACTTCTAAACACAATGACTTGACACCAATGACCTCGGATTCCACTTATGTGCTCCACTTGGGGCGCTTTGGAGAGTCGCGCGCGCTGCCTCCCAAGTGGGCACATGCAAAAGTGGAATATTGCAAAAAACACACCTTGCTCGCAACGCATCGCTTCGGGAGCGCTCCACAAGCGTCCCTTCACGAAGGTTAGGCTTGCGAGTGTTGGTTCGGAGTACAATGAAGGGCCTCGTGCGATATGGGGTCCATTGGCGGGTTAGTCTCGGAATGGTGCACCTGCCAAGTGGGCACGCGATATGACACCAAAGATGGCGTACAACCCTACCCACGCCTTCTACACCCAACCTAGTGGCCTAGAATCAAAGTATGCCTATATTCTAATGTAACCTTGGTCCCTTAACACGCATGCAAGTGCTTTGGTCGAAAATCGACCTCCTTTCGGAAAGCCGAATTTTAGCATGCACGCAAAATACATTGCCAATATGTATATGGAGATCATATATGCACTATCCGGGGAAGACAAGTGATATGCCCCGGATGGAGAGGCAAGCAAGGGTGGGGCAAATGCCAACTCAACATACTTCTACACGTACTTGGATGCCAAGTACGTGAAAAAGTGCACTTCTTGGAGAACACTCAAAATAAATAACCCTATGGGCCTATTGAGTTGGGATCCTTTGGCCTCATCCTATGCCTATGGGGGGCAAAAACTCATACACAGTGCCTATGAGGCACGTTAGTTCGTCCTTGGGCGCTTGAATGCTCGTAACCCTTGTTATTCCACTCGGGGGTTCAAAGCGCCTTCGGTCGCCCAGATTTTCTGGGAAAAATCTGGGACGCGATCCGTTATATCAAGGAAAAAATTGCGGATCACTCGAAGACTGTTCCAGTCTGAACTTCAAGAGAAATCGTATTACAGAATAATCTAATGCAGTCCACGGAACGGGCGACGACAGGCGGCGCGACTGCGGCAATTTCACGACAAATGCAAATCGCGGTAGAAATCGGGTATTTCACCGATTTCCGACCGAAAGTCGCCTAAGACAATAAAGTTATGGTAAATCTACATTGATTCAATGGTTAAGGATCGGATTCCAGATCCCGCGGATTAGAGAACAGGGACATCCCGCTGACAGCCGGTGTCAACGGCTTCCGCACGGGTGTGACGGCTCACAGGCCTCCGGGCCATGGGCCATAGGTTCTGGGTACCGCTTCACCCCCCTCCTTAGAGCAAACCCTGGGGGGGGCTCGATAATACCCAAGCATGGCAGCGGGTACCCAGGACCATCCCCTGAAGGGGGGGGGGGTCGTCACATCCTCACTTCAGGCTGATGTGGAGGTTAGGCTGCCCGAATTCCACAGTAAGACAGGTACGGTGCTGTAGCTGTTAGTAACTGCAAGCATAGTATCAAGTATGAAGTCCCGGGTCCTGGCGGCGATTGTTCGGCATCCAAAGGACCCGTTAACCCATACCAGGCGCACCGGGTGCCGGCTGCTACGGTCACTACCACAGTGGCAGTGGCATACACGGCCAACATAGGCGTCACACGACGACCGAGGTGGTCCCACAGGTCGAAAGCGACCACAAAGATCCATCAGGCTACCCCAGGCTTCCCAAGGCCGCAGGCTGGGGGGGAGACCCCACGGGTCCTTCCTCGGGCGCACCATGTCCGTATCCAAGACGCGAGTCGAGAGTGGTACAGCCGAACGAGCTCCTCCTTAAGGGATCGGGCATCAAGGCCGTCTTTTCCCTCGCCCTATTACCACGAAGGCCATACATGAGGGAGTACTCATGCAGTGTGGGCGGAGGCGTCGACTCCTCAAACCACCAGTTTCCCAGACAGACTGACCGAGGTCAGGAACACTGGAGGTCGCCACCCGACTGCAAGTGCGTCTGCGAGTCGGTAGGCTCACACTGGGACTGACAATGGCGGACCGCTGGGAGTGCATTCAGGCAACTGGGCTTCCCGCCTGGCGCCATCAGGATCTCAGCACATCACAGCCACCAGGGCACACGGTATCACGGGCACACAAACAGAAGAATCTGTACTTAGGTACTGGTCCAGGCTGGACCTTATGTGAGAGCATGTACACGGCGACTCAAGGCGCCTTCGTAGTCGATTCGCATACGCTCGGGGGAAAAACAGTCCACATCTCAGTGATGGGCTGATACACTTAACATGCAGATGCACATATTCTGGGGAACAGAAAAACAAGCAACAAGCGGGGTAATAGGCGTGTAAACACACTCTGAACAGAGCGCCAAACCACGCCCTGGTTAGAAGAAGGCATATGCAGGAGGGTGGACAGGAAACCGCCTGAGTTCAGGCCATATATAGTCTGCAGACACACGTAGACTGATCTGGATCCCGCAAGTGCCATAGGACCAGACCGCCCACCAAAAATTCGCAATGCCGATGACAGCGGCATCCGTTGCGCAACGTCGTATGGGCTTCAAGGCCCTAAGAGCTCAGGAAATGTGAAAATCAGTCGCCCGCCTGGTTTCCCAAGGATTCAGCAGGCGGGGAGTGACGAATAGAAGTTGAAGAGAGGGGCCATCCTCCTCTGGATTCAGCAGGGGGGGGTATATGGCCACTCTGATGGCAGGTCACTGGAAGATGTAAGAGAGCAAGCAAGTGAGGGACGATCCGTCGACCACACAAGCGCTCAAACTGCATCAGGCGAGAGCTCAGGGCGGCGATCAGGCGCCCCTGGCTGCAATCGCCCGGCTGAGTGCTGCCAAGTCCGAGACATGGGTCTTTGTCTTGTGCTTGCGGATGTAGTCCATGAAGGGGGTATTAATCTGTGGCACGAACAAGGAGACGGGTTCCCAGGTGTCGTGGGACGGCCCATAGCCTCGCCAACGAACCTTGAACTCCAGGCCCCCGGGTGCCGAGGCGTTCGGACGCTGGGCCAGGATTTTTTCGACGGCATAGTCGTCCTGCTCAGCATAATCATCGTCCGAATCAGCCTCATGTGCGGCATAGTCCAGGGACACATGTCGGCCACGGAGGTCGGGTTCCCGCACACGGATTTGACTCTCGTGGCGCTCCCAGAACCGTCCGTGACCCACCTTGATGCGGTAGATGTCCTCACTAACCCTGCGGACCACCTCTCCGGGTGCGAACCAGGTTTTGGTGCGGTGGGTGCCCATAGGGCGGGGTCTGATCACCCTCACCGGGTCTCCCACCCTGAGCTTCTGCGCTGCCGAGCTCGGGGCGGACTTCTGACGCTCAGCATGCTCCTTCTCGAGCTGCTGGCGGATGTCCCGCGCCGTTGCCTCTTGCCGCGCGAAGAAATCCTTGGCATCCATGGCCATGCCATCACCAGACAAGGGAAGTCCCCGACCAAGGGGGTCCCTGCCGAACAGAATCTGGTGAGGGGACAAACCACCCGGAGTGGGGGTGTCATGATGGGCCTTCAGAGCGGGCCACATCTCCTCAAACCAGTTCCGACGTGGATTGGTGATGTGAATCTTGCGCAGCTTCTCAAACAGCTGCCGTCCAGCCACTTCAGCTCGGCCGTTAGACCGGCTGAGATAGGCGACGCTCTTGGCGTGACGTATTCCCATGAGGGAACACATGGCCTTGAACCAGCCACCAGTAAACTGGGGCCCTCGGTCACTGCAAATGGTGCAGGGGGTGTCAAAGACGGTCAGCCAATGACGAATCATCATGACTGCCACTTCCTTGGCAAGCAACCCCTTTTTGCGTGCCGGAACGGCTACTACGTAGCCACTGTGGCGATCCACACAAAGAACCACACAGTCAAAGGTCTCCTTGCCAATGTGCACTTCGGGCATGGAGAAGACGTCCATGGCCACGCTCTCCATGGGCTGGTCAGGAACCGGGGTCCATTGGGCTTCCCCCTTGACGTTTCGGTTATCAGGATTGCAGGCCTGACAGACCGAGCAACCCTTCCTGACCTTCTTGATGGCGGTGTAGAGATTGATCTGGTCGATCTCAAACCGGTGCTGCATGTCCAGGGCTTGCTTCTTGACCCCTGGGGGCAGCATGTGGTGGTGCCAAGCTTCACACAGCTCGAGCACCCGGGACTCCGGGACCAGCAGCTTACCATTCCGGTAAAGCTTGCCATCCCCTTCGATCAGCCCCTTTGGCCACTTCTGCCCGTCATCAGGGTCGGTGACAGCCCTATACTCGGCCGCAAAGGCCTCGGACTTGGCGTAGTCGTCCGTCCAATCGTCCTGGAGGCAAGATTCAGGGAAGAGGTGCTTGTCGGACTCAGCTCCATCAGGGGCGAGTACTCTGACCGCTCTGCCCATCCTCGTTCCGAGGGGGGCATCCGCAGCCATGACGACGAAGCATTTAACACCCTCCTCCTCCATCAGGCGCTCCATCTTGATGATTTGCTTGGCTTCAGCGGTCTCAGCCTCATCGCCATGGGCAGACACATCCGTCATGCCCTTGCTGGCGGGATAGGCCCACCTACTGAGACAGTCCGCCACGGTGTTGTCCTTGCCAGGAACATACACAACCGTGAGGTCGATTCTGGCCAAGGTCTCATGCCATCTTGCCCGTCGGGAGGCGGGACCAGAGGGGGTGTCCCCGTGCTCCTTGTGCCACGACTGCAGACTCTTATGGTTGGTGCAGACGGTGACGGGATGGAGGGCTATGTACCCAGCCCATTTCGTGAGAGCCATGACGATGGCATACGCCTCCTTTTCTCGGGGCGTCCACGTCCGTCTCTGGCCTTCCGCCAGAGCTCGGCTCCAGAAGGCCACGGGCACGTACCTCCCATCGTCAAGCACCTGTTCCAACACAGCGCCAACGGCGTAGTCGGAAGCGTCGGTGCGCAGGACCAACCCTCGGTCAGGATCCACGAGGTGCAGACCCACTGCGGATAGCAGCGCCTGCTTCATCCCCTCAAAGGCACGGTCGGACTCAGCTGTCCAGACCAGAGCCTTCTTGGACCCCTTCTTGGTCTTCTCTCGGTTGCCCTTGAGCATGGTCGTCATGGGGGCTGCATAATCGGCATACATCTTGATATACCCCGAGTAGTAGTTGCAGAACCCAAAGTACGCCCGCAGCTCAGAGACCGCTTTGGGCTTTTCCCAGTGCTCGATCGCAGCCACCTTGCCAGGTATGGGCTTTCGCTGCCCGTTCCCAACTACGTGGCGAGCGAAGACCACCTCGCTTACCGCAATGGTGGCCGTGTCACTGCTGTCCGTGAGTTTGTGCCGAACCAACAGGTCCAGCACTCGAGTGACGTCCCTCTCATGTGCCTCCAGGAGCTCCTCGTAGCTCATACTGGGGTCCCCGGACGCGATGATCACGTCATTCACGAAGGGGTCCGCACAGTCACGCACCGGCTCAAGCAGAATCTCCAGCATCCGCTGAAAAGCCGCATTGCCGTTGGTAACACCCATGGGCATCACCTTCCACTGGAGAGCTCCAAGTGGGGTGCTCATGGCTGTGCAGGCACGGGACTCTTCGGCGAGAGGCATCTGATGATAACCATGTTTCAGGTCAATCACCGTGAAGATCCTCCACCGGTGTTGTTTTTGCAGCATGTCCTCAATGAGGGGCAGCGTATAGCTGTCATGCTGCGTTTGGGCGTTTAGGCACGCTAGTCGACCACGAGCCGCCACTCACCGGCAACCTTCTTGGGGACGACGAAGCACGGAGAGGCCCATTCGGAGTGGCACGGCTCGAGCCAGCCTCTCTCGATGAAGTCACGGAGGATCTTCTCCATGGCCTCCTTCCTCTCGCCCCTCAGGGCGAACTCCCGGTGCCGATACACACAGGGGTCCTGCTTCAGTCGTATCTTCGCCTCGCCATACGGTCCACGCACCGGTGGGGGAAACACAGGCTTTCCGCTGAAGAAGGTATCACCATACTTCTGCTTCAGCCTGGCCCTCAATGCCTGGATCTTGGGGCAATCATCGGACTCCGCCTTGGCTTTTCCGGGCACCTGGACCACGGAGCTTACTTGAGGGGTAGCGACCCCGCTCGGTTTCGGCTCAGGTGGTCTTCGTAGGTGGCCCAAAGGGACATCTCTGGTCTTGCCTCGGAACAGATCGCCGTAGCTGGGTGGGTTACCGCCGGGCGGCTCGTCCTGGCTGGACATGTGATCCAGCACCCTCTGCACGAAGGTATTCCCATTATAGGAACCGGAGACGATCGAGTCCACTTCCCACCAGGCTTTGTCCTGGCCTTTGCCCTCACGCTGGGTTCCCCAGTCGTGAAAGGGTTCATCCATATACCCCTGAACCAGATCCAACTCCTCTTCAGTGAGGGGGTCTTCCGGTTCTCCGATGTCAACAGGGGAAACCGCGAAGCATTGCCGCCATGGCTCCGCTACAATGCGGTTGACACACACGAAATCGGTGGTGTCGGCCTGATCAAGGCCCCCATCCACATCGTGGAATTCCGTTGGCCATCTCTGGGGTGGCATGGGCTGTCCCTTAGCGTCCTGATAGACACTCTCTCCAAGCGGTAGGACAACCATGTTTAAGGTCATGTTGGTCAATGAGACCACCCAATGTCGGGTACTTTCCTCCTCGGTGCATCCCATAGGAACAACCAGCACTGCCTTGGAGCGGTCCTTGCGAATCTTCGCTATCGCTCTTGGAATGTCCCATCGGGGGCAATGGATCCACATCAAGCCCTGATGCGGACCCCAGTGCGTCTTCCACGCGGAGTCCTGGGCGCTCCAGTACTTCTCACGAACCCGAAGATGGGCGGAGTTTCCTGAAGAGAACGCATCCAGGGACAGATCCGAAGCTCCCAGGTCCGCAACCACTCAGCTCGCCACTTCCAGCATTACGCCGCACTCCTGGTTTGCTGGCCCAGTTGGCTCAGTGTCCAGCGCGGCTACTTCGAGCTGATTGCGTTCGGGGTGGATCAATTGGCATTCCACATGGCGCTCAGGTGACAAAAGCCACCAGAGCTGGTCGTCCTGGTACAGGGTCATTGAGGCCTGGGCCGGGAGAACGCCGGAGTCCGTCTCCATCATGAAATCGTACCCAACGATCATGTCCCAGTCCATCTCGGCCTCGTAGAAGCGACCTTGCAGGAGGATTTCCTTGCCGAGATCTGGGCAGCTCAGCTCACGATGGTTCACGAACTGCAGCCCGATGGCCGCTTCCTTCGTGCCTCCCACCATGTACTGGCCGTTCTCCACCTTCAGCCTGACAGGTTTCCGACTGTCGGTCAAACACTCTGGCGGAAGTAGGCCAGCCTTGACCAAGCTGACCTGAGCTCCCGTGTCGACCAACACGCCGAAGACCTTCTTCACTTCCCCGCATAAAGCACGGACCTTAAGATGCAACTGCCGCTCACGCCCAACTCGGCGCACGGCGTGCAAGCTCAGGATATCCGGCCGTTCCAGAAGCTCAACAAGCGACTGGTGCAGGTCGTGGACAATGGGCTCAGGCTGCCCATCTGCAGCATCCAGCTGTGGTCAGGGTGATCCTCCGATATTCTCGGATAGATCTTGAAGCACATCGAACACGTTCTTAGTCGCGAAGGATGGACGGGTGCAAGGGTTCGTGCCTTCACTTGCCCTCACCCCGCCAGCGCGACTGGGTGCCAGACCGGGCCTTCTGCCCGCGGCAATCTCTTTGCGCTTATCATCTCCTGACTGGGATGGTGTGGCGCTTCCCACGACACCATCGTGCGACCGCCCTAGCTGGGGCCCTTGGCTGCAGGGGCTCTGCTAGAGGGCGTCGGTTGTGGAAGTAGGGGCACTCTCCTCGGCATCAACCTCGTTGACACCCTTCTTCCTTCCCCCGTTCCTAGGCTTCTTGTCCTTCTCCTTGTTCTGGTCGTTCTCGTTGTTCTCCTTGTTCTTGTTGTCCGACCTGGGGACCCAGTTCCTCTTGATCTCCTGGATCTCCTTAGCCAACTCGGTCCCCATAGACATCAGCTTGGAGAGCTCGTCCTTGTCCACCTCCACTTTGGCTTCCCGGATACCCGCGGCCGCACGCTTCTTCGACCCGTGCGCCTTCTTGAAGGCCTCCGTGTCGGCCTGGGGGATGGGGCATGTTCGGTGGTCATGGTTGAAGCCTTTCTTCCTCCCATAACACACGAAAAAGCCCTGAGGGTGAGCTGGTATGAACTCCCCAAAGGACAACTGAGGGTCGCCAATGCGGCGAGGGTCCCTCTTCTCCTTCTTCTTCCAACCCGGCTGCAGGGGCTTCCAGCTTCCCCAGTTGCTCCCCGCGCCGTTGTGGGCCACGAAGGCACAAACATCCATCTCGGCGGGCTCATCGTCGTCGTCATCGTCGACGGGAGCTTCATCGCCATCGGCTCCCGCTGGGTCCATGGCAGCTTCCCCGCCAGGCCCCTCGCCAACGTAGTTGACGTCGCGGTCGCCGGGCCTCAACCCGCGGGTGTGGTGGAGGTTCCGGTACTCCTTGAGTACTTCCTCTCCAACCCACTCCAGGATCTCGTCGCAGCTCATCCGCGCCAGAATGGTCTGCAGACGGATGGTCTGGCCGCTCACGTCCCACTCGTCAAGGCGCCACATCGCGGTCTTCTCGCGATCGCCCAAGACGGTGATGAGGAGAGCGTTCCGCAGGGAGTGCCGTTTGACATCCCGGGCCACGTTCTTCCTCCTCCAAGCCACCACGTTCCTATGATAGTCTTTGGGGAGCATCATCTTGACTGTGTGGTTGGACTTGGCCCTCTTGGCTTCCTCCTTGGTGACTCTCTTGATCCTTGCTTCCGGCAGCATGGAGAGCACGCGAGCCTGCTCGTCACCCTCGTTCCAGTCCTCCACGTTGCGGCGGAAGAGGGTGTATTGCCCTCAGAAGTCTCGCCAATCTCGTAGGCGGATCTGCCGTCCATCATGCTGAAGCTTGATGGAGTTCCACTGCTTGGCAGCCACCTGCGGAGCGTCTACCCGCTCCTGCTCGTTGAGCCACTTCTTGGCTTCCTTGAGGGTCTTGATCTTCCCCTCCTTGGTTGCCACGAAGTATAGCTCTTGGAGCACTTCCGGCAGGCGGTACCTGAACCGTCTGAAGACATATTTCTCCGCATCTGCGGGATCCATGTCCTCAGTGACGGTCACCCCCCAATCGTCCAGCTTCTCCAAGAAGCGGTCGAGGTTGAGGGGGTTGCCATCGTACATGGGGGGCTTGATGTCCTTCAAGTCTTCCCACACGGCGGCATCCGCGGCCTTTGAGACCATGAACGCCGCCCGCAAGGTTGACCGAGGTTCCCATCGGCCTCGCCCACGGACTCCCACGGCTGCCACTTCCATCTCCTCCCCGGTATCCGCGTGGCCACGCCGTGGTTCCTCCATGTACGCTGAACCTAGATTTTCACGCCGTACTCCTTCCATGTACGCCTCCTCATCACGCCGCCGGCGGCTGCGTTCAGCGGCCTCCCGTCGTACACCACGCGGCAGGGAAATGTCGAACTCTTCCAGGTCCAGGTCCAGGTCCTCACCTCTGCCGACATCCCACTCCACGTCTCCTCTGGGGACCTCATCCCTGAGTCCACCATAACGTCCACCAGCCATTGGGATTGGCTCCGGGGCTGGTGCGGGGCGTCGGGGGCGTACCGGTGTCCGCGGCCGAGCACGGCGGTTGTGGTACTCCGCACTGAGCCACTCATCACGCCACTCCTCACTGCCACTGCCGGGCGGCACGCGCTTGTTGCGGTGGCCCGCGCTGTGCTGAGAGGGGGCGGTGAGAGAGGGGGCACTGGCACTGGGGCGACTCCTGGGGGCTCCGCCGGGGGCGTGGGGTCTGCCTGGACCTGGTCCGGGTCCCCAGCCGTCGTCCGACGAGCCAGACTCCAGGGGTGGGTGGTCGCTGCCGACGCTCCCACGGGCTTCCTGCGCGTCCAGCCTCTGCTGCAGGCCGCTGATGACCTTGTTCAGCTGCCTGGTCTCGCTCCTGGCGATGTCCAGCTGCCCCTGGGGGGCGGTGGCGACGTTGGCGCTCTTGACGGTCTCGATTCTGGCGATGTCCAGCTCTCTCTGTGCGCACGCGGCGACCCTGGCGATGCGAGCCATCTCGCCCTTGCCCGTGTTTTCCCCGCGCTCGAGGGACTGGACCCTCCTGCGGAGGTAGACAATCCACCGCCGGGTGGCATCCGGGTCGCCGTCCCCTGGTGGGTCGTCGGGGTCCCCAGGGGGTCCTCCAGGAGGGCCTGGGCCGGGTCCGCCCGGTCCAGGGGGTCCTCCCCCGCCCGGTGGTCCGCCTCCAGGTGGTGCACTTGGTGGGCGTCCTCCCGGGGGTCCTGATGGTCCTCCGCCAGGGGGTCCCGGTGGGTCTCCGCCGGGTCGCCTCGGTGGGTCCGAGGATGGGGGCTTCTTCGTGTGGTCGAAGTCCATGTCATCATCCTCGTCCATGTCGCCCCACCTAGGCGTCTCGGTCTCCGAAGACTCCGAGCTCCGGTAAGGAGGAGGGAGATCCTCATCCTCACCTTCCGGCTCTATGGGGACGTCCCCGCCTCCTCCGCCAGCCACTCCTCGGCGATGTCGGCGGCCTGGTTCATCCCCGTCGCTGGCGGTGAAGAAGGGGTCGGAGTCGTGGGGGTGTCCGCCCGCTGGCCTCCGTGGCCTCACGGGGGTCTTCCCCTTACCCTTCCTCCGTCGGTAGGCGGTGGGGCCACTGCTCCCACTGCTGCCTGTGTCGACCTCGTCCAGCGTCATCTTGGAGGAGGCGTCCCCTTCGAAGAGCTTCCGAAGGGTCTCCACTCGTGATCCTCCCGGGGGAGTCTCGCGGCGGAGCTTGGCCTCCGCCTCCTCCATCGCGGCAGCTGTGGCTGCGGCAGCTCGCCCTTCAGCTTCCTCCCGGGCACGAGCCGCTTCGGTTTCCCGGGCCTGCTGCAGCCGAGCCTTCTCCGCTTCCAACGCCGCCAACTCCGCCTCCGTCTTGGCCCCCTCCTCAGCGACCTTCCGTCGCGCGGCCTCGATGGCGTGCTTCTTGGCGGCGTCCGCCTGGGCCTTAGCCGTTGCCTCCGCATGGGCCTTTTCCTCCGCCTCCTTCTTTGCCCTCTCTTGGGCAAGCACCTCTTCCAGCGCCTTCACCTCGGCCTCCTTGCAGGCAATGGCCTCCTGCGTCAGGCGGGCTTCCTCGGCGGTTGCCGCCACCTCACCCTTGACCTGGGCAGTCGCTGCCTCATGGGGGGCTGCGGCCGTGAGTCCGGCCGCAATGGCCGCCACGGTCGAGGCATGGATGGCCATGCCTCTGCCCCAATCTGTGGCCTCCTCCTGGGCGATGCCGACGGCGCCCTCCATGGCAGCGTTGTGCTGCGTGGCCCGTTGCCGGGCAACCCGAAGGTTGCAGGGCACCCCACAGGCGCGCTCACAGGCGCGCGCCACGTCCCTTTGGTCGGGAGCGACGCTACTGCTGGAGTTGGCCTGGTCAGCCGGCATCCTCCCGCGGTGGGCGGACTCCACGTCGCTGCTGGGGCCTGACTTCCTCAGGAGCAGCGGACGGGGCTTGGCCTTGGCCTGCTTGGCGACTTCCAGGATGTCGCCAAGGGTGGTGTGGCCGGGCTGGTGACCTCCACCGGCCCGCTGGGGGCTGTGGGCTGGGGTTCCGCCCCTGGCGCCTTGGGCGGCTTCGGCAGCCAGGGACTCCTGGTACTCCCGCCACTTCCTGTCCTGCCTGCTGTCCCCGGCGGAACGCTTCTCCTTCCCAGGAGACGCGCTGCTGCTGTTGCTGCCCTGCAGCCTGCGCTCGTTCCCCAGCTCCGGGAACTCCTTCTCGATCATGTCCCACATGGAGACGTTGATCGAGGCGCCCGACGGGTACTCGTTGGGCTTCTCGTCCTCCTCAATCCCGTCGGGGCGCAGCCCCTTGCCGGGCCTGTCTGGGCGGGTCCAGACCCTCAAGCGCTTGCGGCGGAAGCGGTACGCATACCCTTCCGCCGGCAGCCATTCCTCCACTGCCCGCAGGCGGTCCTCGCCCATGTCCTCGCGGAGCTCGAAGCTCTCGGGCATATCTCCTTCGCAATGGGGATTGCTGTGGCGGTAGTGCTGCCCCCACAGCAACCCACGCAGTAGGCGCGCCGCATGGGGGTGGGGCTGCGGCCACGTCTTGCCCGCCTCATGCCAATTCACCATCGTTCCCCTCGATGGAGTGGTCCTGGGGTGGTTGTTGAGGTGGGTGTTGTAGCACTCGACTGGGAGTGCGGCCGGTGCTGGTCGGCCGGTGGTTGTGGAAGTGGTTGCTCTAGCTGGGAGTGCGGCCTTGCTGGTTGGCCGAGGGAACTCGTTGATGACCGAGTTCCGGTCCCTGCACTTCCTTCACGGGCTCGGCGCTGTCGCTGGGCGGCGCTGCGAGCCGCTGAGCTGCGCTGCGAGCTGCGAGCTGCGAGCTGCTGCGCCGCGCTGCTCGGGGTCGGTGGCCCCGAGTGGCACGCGAGGGATGGGTAACCCCGCGGCGGTGACACGCTTTTGACGCGTTCCCGTTGGGGGCCTGGCCACGGGACGCTGCGGTGGACACGCACAAGTGAGCAGGCAGGCAAAGCACTACGCTCACAGGGGCATCATTGCGCTCGTGTCATGTGACTAAGCGTTTCAGGATCCTTGCCACTCTGCAACGAGGGCACAAAAGTATGTACAGCAACACATCAGGATATGTACACATGGGGTTAAGACTGGACTGGGGTAAGGGCATCACAGGACAATGGACACTCAGTCCCAACTCATATCCCGATCCCAGGTCGGACCCTCTCAGTGGCTGGTGGGGGCGGGGGCTCAAACACAACCCATGCCCTGCTCAGTCCGTACCCTGAAACCCTGCCAATGGGGGAGGTGTTCCGCCCAGCCACAGGCGAGTTCCTGGTAACCAAGGGGCTCTGAGGCCAACCGACAGTGGCTCCCCATGCTCCCTTAACAGCAAGTCCCAACTCCCCTTCTGAGTCAGAGAGATGGCCCCGCCATTATCCCCTAGGAGTTTGTAGCTGAAAATGGGCTGTTTCAGCCCAAACTGACATTAGCTCAAAAATCTCCAAAATTGACCCCTCGTCCGGACCCGCCAGAGGTAGGGACGAGGCAACTGACCCTATGTCCTTCGAATACAAACTCACTGGAGCCCTCACCCAACCTGGTTCCCTCTGAGGTCCCGGCATCAGGGCACCACGGGTTCATCAAGTGGGGTCGTGATGCCAAAATCACCAAAATTGGCGTCATTCCCACGCGTGGCTTGCCCAGCCAGGGCAAGGCCAATGGCTCACAGGATAGGAGGACGGACCTAGGACTCATATCTGAGTGTACAACTTGGAAATAAGGTCTGGGCTCGCTATGGACAAAGAGATATGCGTCCGCCAAATGACCACACGGGGGGCTGAAATTTGGGTCCAAAAAGGGGGTCATTTTGGCCGCTCGAAATGAGCCAAAATTCGGGGGTGATCTCAATAGTGTATCTCCACGCCGGCTTGGAGATCGGATCCGCCATTCCATACGCCATTCACCAGGAGCCAAAAAAAGACTCCCATGTACTTGGCTCCCAAACATCTTCATGCCACTGGGCGTGGTGACAATCCCAATTGGGTCCACAAATGCCAAAATGGCAAAATTGTCCACACTCACTTTGGGCTAGCACCCTAACGAAGGTTGCTCTGCTTTGCCCACGTGGTGTGTGCACAATGGGGACCAATGTCCATAATACCCATGTCATATATGGTCCATTGGTCCATGAGTCCGGCGTGCACAAGGTGGCTGAACATGGTGCACGGCGGGCAGAAAATATGGAAAATTGCTCAAAATGGCCGAAAATGCGCACACTCATGGTTGGGGCAAATAAGGCACATGCCCGACTTGGACCGGAGTGTGCCATAGGATTGGCATCAAGTCATATGTGTCCAACATATCTTTTGGGCATCACCCAAACCCCTCCGTATTGGGAACGGCAGGGTCGCTAAGTGAGCCCATGATTTGGGATCGTCCCAAATCGCCAACATGGCGGCCACGGTATGCCAAGCCCAAGAAGAGTTATTCGCTGGGTTGAAGATATGTTGGGCACCGAAGTATGTACCCTCATAACATACTTGGGTCATGATGTCAATTGCGCGCAACGTTGAGATACACGGTCGCCACTTGACATCATGACGGGCAACAAACAGCAATATTGGCGAAAAAACACCCAAAAGTGCCTTGAAAGGCGCACAAATATATTATAATATCTTTGGCTTGGATTGAGTAATCGACCAATCCTTCTAAACACAATGACTTGACACCAATGACATCTGATTCCACTTATGTGCTCCACTTGGGGCGCTTTGGAAGTTCGCGCGCGCTGCCTCCCAAGTGGGCACATGCAAAAGTGGAATATTGCAAAAAACACACCTTGCTCGCAACGCATCGCTTCGGGAGCGCTCCACAAGCGTCCCTTCACGAAGGTCAGCCTCGCGAGTGTTGGTTGGGAGTACAATGAAGAGCCTCGTGCGATATGGGGTCCATTGGCGGGTTAGTCTCGGAATGGTGCACCTGCCAAGTGGGCACGCGATATGACACCAAATATGGTGTACAACCCTACCCACGCCTTCTACACCCAACTTAGTGGCCTAGAATCAAAGTATGCCTATATTCTAATGTAACCTTGGTCTCTTAACACGCATGCAAGTGCTTTGGTCGAAAATCGACCTCCTTTCGGAAAGCCGAATTTTAGCATGCACGCAAAATACATTGCCAATATGTATATGGAGATCATATATGCACTATCCGGGGAAGACAAGTGATATGCCCCGGATGTAGAGGCAAGCAAGGGTGAAGCAAATGCCAACTCAACATACTTCTACACGTACTTGGACGCCAAGTACGTGAAAAAGTGCACTTCTTGGAGAACACTCAAAATAAATAACCCTATGGGCCTATTGAGTTGGGATCCTTTGGCCTCCTCCTATACCTATGGGGGGCAAAACCTCATACACAGTGCCTATGAGGCACGTTAGTTCGTCCTTGGGCGCTTGAATGCTCGTAACCCTTGTTATTCCACTTGGGGGTTCAAAGCGCCTTTGGTCGCCCAGATTTTCTGGGAAAAATCTGGGACACGATCCGTTATATCAAAGAAAAAATTGCGGATCACTCGAAGACTGTTTCAGTCTTAACTTCAAGAGAAATCGTATTACAGAATAATCTAATGCAGTCCACGGAACGGGTGACGACAGGCGGCGCGACTGCGGCAATTTCACGACAAATGGAAATCGCGGTAGAAATCGGGTATTTCACCGATTTCCGACCGAAAGTCGCCTAAGACAATAAAGTTATGCTAAATCTACATTGATTCAATGGTTAAGGATCGGATTCCAGATCCCGCGGATTAGAGAACAGGGACATCCCGCTGACAGCTGGTGTCAACGGCTTCCGCACGGGTGTGACGGCTCACAGGCCTCCGGGCCATGGGCCATAGGTTCTGGGTACCGCTTCAGTACACTTTGTCAAACTAACTAGGGTTATAACCCTAGCCCCTCATGAAGTTCACCCCTACAACTCAACTGAGCGGAGATATCTTCCTTCATGGAGGATATATCGGAATAAAGTAGGCATTTCATGCTTTAGGCCTTGGAGGTTAAGTCTAGTGGTCTCCCACCCCAAGACCCCTATACTCAATTGTCTCTACCACTTATTGTGGTTCTACTTCTAAACTTTTTCTGAATTCAGTTGCTTGGCCAAGTCATAATCTGTGTCTGGCCTAACTACTATGCCCCACATTCCTAACCAGCTGCATTTCATCCAAAAGAGTGCACATGAAGTGCTTGATGCTAACTTGGAGGCTAGAGGTAGGTAGGTAGGTAGGTGCACTCGGTCGTGGAGAGGCGCCCCATGGTTCCCCCTGGCGTCGCCCCTGTGACGAACAGGAAGAGGCTCCGCGCGTGAAGAGGGGAGGCGGCTTACATCCCGCTAGACCTGACTGTTGGCCCCCAACAAAGCGGCCCCGGGCAACACCGGGAGGGCTGATCGCCGCCAGCGTGACGTGCTTGTCTCGCCGGGAGGGTGTGCCCCCGTGCTTGCGCACGTCCCCTCCTTTGGGAGGAACCCTAGGGGTTCACCGGACTTCCTGGCGTATCCCGTTCCCAAGGCATGCATGCATGTTCTTGGTACTTGGGTTCCGAGGCGCTTGGGTGTCGCACGCTCCGCCTCGAGTCCCAATGCAGCGCTGGCCTTAGGATGCAGCCTTACCCCCGGTCTCCGGATCTCGTTTGGCCGGGTCACCTGCCTGGCACGGGCTGCCTCACTGCCCGGGCTGTGGGCACTGGGTTTCCTACTGTTGGCTTGCGTTTGTGGTTGGTTCCGGGTTGCGGTTGGTCGTGGGTTTTGTTAACCCCTGCCCGTCATGGCTGGGGTCTTGGGTGGGTGTTTTTGGGCTCGGTTTGTGGTGTTGTCCCTCTTTTGCCGGCTGTTTGTGGTGTTCGTGGTTGGGCTGTGGTGTCGGCATGCTTTCAGGACGTGTTTCGTTTCGTGCGCATTTCCCTTGCCCCCCGCCGTTTCCGGTTCCGGTGTGCGGTGTGGGCGTGCGTGCTGGGCCCGGGTCTCGGCTGTGCCCCGCCCTTCTTGGCTGGGTTGTCGGGGTGTGTTTTTTCCGGTTGCTGGGTGTCCTCGTTCCTGGGCCTGTCCCTGGCCTTGTGGTCTCTCACCCCGTCTCCTTTCTTTCGGGCTGGGCTGCTGGCTTTTTTTTTTTTTTGTTTCTGCTTGTCTCGGTGCCCCTCTTCCCGCCGGGCCGCTGTTCCTGGCTTGGTGTTGCCGGTTCTGGCTGGGTGGTCCCCCTGTGCCTGTTTGGGGGTCCTGTCTTCGGTGCCCTCTGGGTGGGGGGTTTGGCCACCTTCTGTGTTGTTGGCGGGCGGTTTGGTGGCTGTGGGCTGTTTTCGCGCGGCCCCCCGCCCCCCCCACCTTTTTTGGGGGGGGGGGGGGCGGCCTGGCTGTTCCTCCCTTTGCCTTTCCTCGGCTGGCGCTTGCTCTGTGGCTGGTGTGTGGTGTGGTAGGTCCCTCACCACTCCTGGCGGAGGTTCCTGTGTGCTACTCCCCGCCACTCCTGGCTGGGTTTCGCTGCCGGTGGTCGTGGGCGGTCCCCGCCACTCCTGGCTTGGGTCCGCTGGCGGCGGTGGTGTGTGGTGTGTGGTGTGTGGCGGTGGTGTGTTGGTGGGGTTGTGGCTGGTGTGTGGTGTGGTTGGTCCCTCGCCACTCCTGGCGGAGGTTCCTGTGTGCTACTCCCCGCCACTCCTGGCTGGGTTTCGCTGCCGGTGGTGGTGGGCGGTCCCCGCCACTCCTGGCTGGGGTCCGTTGGCGGCGTTGCTGTGTGGTGTGTGGTGTGTGGCGGTGGTGTGTTGGTGGGGTTGTGGCTGGTGTGTGGTGTGGTTGGTCCCTCGCCACTCCTGGCGGAGGTTCCTGTGTGCTACTCCCCGCCACTCCTGGCTGGGTTTCGCTGCCGGTGGTGGTGGGCGGTCCCCGCCACTCCTGGCTGGGGTCCGCTTGCGGCGTTGGTGTGTGGTGTGTGGTGTGTGGTGTGTGGTGTGTGGCGGTGGTGTGTTGGCGGGGTTGTGGCTGGTGTGTGGTGTGGTTGGTCCCTCGCAACTCCTGGCGGAGGTTCCTGTGTGCTACTCCCCGCCACCCCTGGCTGGGTTTCGCTGCCTCTGGTGGTGGGCGGTCCCCTACACTCCTGGCTGGGGTCCGCTGGCGGCGGTGGTGTGTGGTGTGTGGTGTGTGGTGTGTGGCGGTGGTGTATTGTGGGGTTGTGGTTGGTGTGTGGTGTGGTTGGTCCCTCGCCACTCCTGGCGGAGGTCCCTGTGTGCTACTCCCCGCCACTCCTGGCTGGGTTTCGCTGCCGGTGGTGGTGAACGGTCCCCGCCACTCCTGGCTGGGGTCCGTTGGCGGCGGTTATGTGTGGTGTGTGGTGTGTCGTGTGTGATGTGTGGCGGTGGTGTGTTGTTGGGGTTGTGGCTGGTGTGTGGTGTGGTTGGTCCCTCGCCACTCCTGGCGGAGGTTCCTGTGTGCTACTCCCCGCCACTCTTGGCTGGGTTTTGCTGCCGGTGGTGGTGGGCGGTCCCCGCCACTCCTGGCTGGGGTCCGTTGACGGCAGTGGTGTGTGGTGTGTGGTGTGTTGGTGGGGTCCCTCGCCACTCCTGGCGGAGGTTCCTGTGTGCTACTCCCCGCCAGTCCTGGCTGGGTTTCGCTCCCGGTGGTGGTGGGCGGTCCCCGCCACTCCTGGCTGGGGTCCGTTGGCGGCTTTGCTGTGTGGTGTGTGGTGTGTGGCGGTGGTGTGTTGGTGGGCTTGTGGCTGGTGTGTGGTGTGGTTGGTCCCTCGCCACTCCTGGCGGAGGTTCCTGTGTGCTACTCCCCGCCACTCCTGGCTGGGTTTCGCTCCCGGTGGTGGTGGGCGGTCCCCGCCACTCCTGGCTGGGGTCCGTTGGCGGCGTTGCTGTGTGGTGTGTGGTGTGTGGCGGTGGTGTGTTGGTGGGCTTGTGGCTGGTGTGTGGTGTGGTTGGTCCCTCGCCACTCCTGGCGGAGGTTCCTGTGTGCTACTCCCCGCCACTCCTGGCTGGGTTTCGCTGCCGGTGGCGGTGGGCGGTCCCCGCCACTCCTGGCTGGGGTCCGCTTGCGGCGTTGGTGTGTGGTGTGTGGTGTGTGGTGTGTGATGTGTGGCGGTGGTGTGTTGGTGGGGTTCTGGCTGGTGTGTGGTGTGGTTGGTCCCTCGCCACTCTTGGCGGAGGTTCCTGTGTGCTACTCCCCGCCACTCCTGGCTAGGTTTCGCTGCCGGTGGTGGTGGGCGGTCCCCGACACTCCTGGCTGGGGTCCGCTGGCGGCGGTGGTGTGTGGTGTGTGGTGTGTGGCGGTGGTGTGTTGGTGGGGTTGTGGCTGGTGTGTGGTGTGGTTGGTCCCTCGCAACTCCTGGCGGAGGTTCCTGTGTGCTACTCCCCGCCACTCCTGGCTGGGTTTCGCTGCCGGTGGTGGTGGGCGGTCCCCGCCACTCCTGGCTGGGGTCCGTTGGCGGCGTTGCTGTGTGGTGTGTGGTGTGTGGCGGTGGTGTGTTGGTGGGGTTGTGGCTGGTGTGTGGTGTGGTTGGTCCCTCGCCACTCCTGGTGGAGGTTCCTGTGTGCTACTCCCCGCCACTCCTGGCTGGGTTTCGCTGCCGGTGGTGGTGGGCGGTCCCCGCCACTCCTGGCTGGGGTCCGCTTGCGGCGTTGGTGTGTGGTGTGTGGTGTGTGGTGTGTGGTGTGTGGCGGTGGTGTGTTGGTGGGGTTGTGGCTGGTGTGTGGTGTGGTTGGTCCCTCGCCACTCCTGGCGGAGGTTCCTGTGTGCTACTCCCCGCCACCCCTGGCTGGGTTTCGCTGCCTCTGGTGGTGGGCGGTCCCCGACACTCCTGGCTGGGGTCCGCTGGCGGCGGTGGTGTGTGGTGTGTGGTGTGTGGTGTGTGGCGGTGGTGTATTGTTGGGTTGTGGTTGGTGTGTGGTGTGGTTGGTCCCTCGCCACTCCTGGCGGAGGTCCCTGTGTGCTACTCCCCGCCACTCCTGGCTGGGTTTCACTGCCGGTGGTGGTGAACGGTCCCCGCCACTCCTGGCTGGGGTGCGTTGGCGGCGGTGGTGTGTGGTGTGTGGTGTGTCGTGTGTGATGTGTGGCGGTGGTGTGTTGTTGGGGTTGTGGTTGGTGTGTGGTGTGGTTGGTCCCTCGCCACTCCTGGCGGAAGTCCCTGTGTGCTACTCCCCGCCACTCTTGGCTGGGTTTCGCTGCCGGTGGTGGTGGGCGGTCCCCGCCACTCCTGGCTGGGGTCCGTTGACGGCAGTGGTGTGTGGTGTGTGGTGTGTTGGTGGGGTCCCTCGCCACTCCTGGCGGAGGTTCCTGTGTGCTACTCCCCGCCACTCCTGGCTGGGTTTCGCTCCCGGTGGTGGTGGGCGGTCCCCGCCACTCCTGGCTGGGGTCCGTTGGCGGCGTTGCTGTGTGGTGTGTGGTGTGTGGCGGTGGTGTGTTGGTGGGCTTGTGGCTGGTGTGTCGTGTGGTTGGTCCCTCGCCACTCCTGGCGGAGGTTCCTGTGTGCTACTCCCCGCCACTCCTGGCTGGGTTTCGCTGCCGGTGGCGGTGGGCGGTCCCCGCCACTCCTGGCTGGGGTCCGCTTGCGGCGTTGGTGTGTGGTGTGTGGTGTGTGATGTGTGATGTGGTGCGGTGGTGTGTTGGTGGGGTTGTGGCTGGTGTGTGGTGTGGTTGGTCCCTCGCCACTCCTGGCGGAGGTTCCTGTGTGCTACTCCCCGCCACTCCTGGCTGGGTTTCGCTGCCTCTGGTGGTGGGCGGTCCCCGCCACTCCTGGCTGGGGTCTGCTGGCGGCGGTGGTGTGTGGTGTGTGGTGTGTGGTGTGTTGCGGTGGTGTATTGTGGGGTTGTGGTTGGTGTGTGGTGTGGTTGGTCCCTCGCCACTCCTGGCGGAGGTCCCTGTGTGCTACTCCCCGCCACTCCTGGCTGGGTTTCGCTGCCGGTGGTGGTGGGCGGTCCCCGCCACTCCTGGCTGGGGTCCGTTGGCGGCGGTGGTGTGTGGTGTGTGGTGTGTGGTGTGTGGTGTGTGGCACCGGTGTGTTGTTGGGGTTGTGGTTGGTGTGTGGTGTGGTTGGTTCCTCGCCACTCCTGGCGGAGGTCCCTGTGTGCTACTCCCCGCCACTCCTGGCTGGGTTTCGCTGCCGCTGGTGCTGGGCGGTCCCCGCCACTCCTGGCTGGGGTCCGCTGGCGGCGGTGGTGTGTGGTGTGTGGTGTGTGGCGGTGGTGTGTTGGTGGGGTTGTGGCTGGGCGCGCACTCGTCCTTCCGGACGGCGGCTGCTGTGCGTGTGTGTTCGTGTGCGTGCTTTGCTTGGCCGGGTCGGGCGGGCCGGCCTCCCGGGCGCGTTCTGGTGCGCCTCACCTTTTCCTTTGGCCGCTTTGTCTTTCTGCTTTGCTTGGCCCCCTCCGGGCTGGGGTTGCCCCTCTCTCTTTGGATGCTGTTGCCGTTCCACGTTGGTTGTTTTTCTCGGCCTCCCGCTGCCTGGCTCTCTGTGCGCTCGCGCCTCGTTTGTGTCTCCCGCTTGGCCGTTGGCTGCTCTTTGGTGGTTGCTCCCCCGCCCCCCTCCCCTTTTTGTGTCTCGCGGTTTTTGTCGCTCCTGCTTGGTGCCTTGGTGTTTTTTGATTCTCCTTCTTCTTCTTCCTCTGTGCACCCCCTCCGGTTTCCGGCCCCGGGTGCCCTGGGCCTCGGCGCTTGCGTTGTTTGCTTTGTTGGCCTTCGGCTTCTCGGCTCTCCGTGCGCTTGTCCCTCTTTCGTGCATCCCGCCTGGTTGTTGGCTGCTCTCGCGTGGTTGCTGCCCCCCCCCCCCCTTTGTGTCTCGCGGTTTTCGTTCCTGCCGCTCGGTGCTGTGTGCCGTGTTGTGCTGTGCGTCCCTGGGTGCGGTGCTGCGCCGCGCTGCTGCGCGTTGTGTCGCCCGATGTTGTGCTGTCGTGTGCTGTGTTGCGCTCGTTTGGTGCCGCTGCCTGTTGCGCCGTGCCCTCTGGCGCTGCCCGTCGCCCTCGGGCCCTGTGCTCTGCGGCGCTGTGTTTTGCGGTGTTCCCCCGCGCTGTGTGCTCTGTGCTGTGTGTGTTTTGTCGTGGCGCGGTGGTGCTTGCTGTTGTTCGCCGCTGTGCCTTGTGCTGTGTGTGTCTCGGGGTGCTGTGCTGTGCGTTCCCTGTGCTCCCTGTTCTGTGCGGTGCTGTGCTTCGCTGTGCTGGTGCGCTCGCGTTGTGCTGTTTGTGTGGTGCGTGCTGTTGCTGGCGCCTGGTGCTGTGGTGCACTGCTGTGTGTTGTGCTGTTTCCTGTGGTGTGCTGTGGTGCGGTGCTGGGTCTGGTGGCCCGTGGTTGTCTGCTGGTGGCGTGTTTCGGTGGCGGTGTCCCTGTCTGGCCGCGTGGTCTGCTTTCCTGTGGTTGGTGTGGTTCGCTTTGGTGCCCTGCTTTCCTGTGTCGTGTTCTGTGGTGCTGTGCTGTCGCGTGGTGCTGTGCTGTTGTGCTCTGCTGTCGTGTTGCGGTGCTGTTGGGGCTTGGGCGGTCCCCGCCACTCCTGGCTGGGGTCCGTTGGCGGCGTTGCTGTGTGGTGTGTGGTGTGTGGCGGTGGTGTGTTGGTGGGCTTGTGGCTGGTGTGTGGTGTGGTTGGTCCCTCGCCACTCCTGGCGGAGGTTCCTGTGTGCTACTCCCCGCCACTCCTGGCTGGGTTTCGCTCCCGGTGGTGGTGGGCGGTCCCCGCCACTCCTGGCTGGGGTCCGTTGGCGGCGTTGCTGTGTGGTGTGTGGTGTGTGGCGGTGGTGTGTTGGTGGGCTTGTGGCTGGTGTGTGGTGTGGTTGGTCCCTCGCCACTCCTGGCGGAGGTTCCTGTGTGCTACTCCCCGCCACTCCTGGCTGGGTTTCGCTGCCGGTGGCGGTGGGCGGTCCCCGCCACTCCTGGCTGGGGTCCGCTTGCGGCGTTGGTGTGTGGTGTGTGGTGTGTGGTGTGTGATGTGTGGCGGTGGTGTGTTGGTGGGGTTGTGGCTGGTGTGTGGTGTGGTTGGTCCCTCGCCACTCTTGGCGGAGGTTCCTGTGTGCTACTCCCCGCCACTCCTGGCTGGGTTTCGCTGCCGGTGGTGGTGGGCGGTCCCCGACACTCCTGGCTGGGGTCCGCTGGCGGCGGTGGTGTGTGGTGTGTGGTGTGTGGCGGTGGTGTGTTGGTGGGGTTGTGGCTGGTGTGTGGTGTGGTTGGTCCCTCGCAACTCCTGGCGGAGGTTCCTGTGTGCTACTCCCCGCCACTCCTGGCTGGGTTTCGCTGCCGGTGGTGGTGGGCGGTCCCCGCCACTCCTGGCTGGGGTCCGTTGGCGGCGTTGCTGTGTGGTGTGTGGTGTGTGGCGGTGGTGTGTTGGTGGGGTTGTGGCTGGTGTGTGGTGTGGTTGGTCCCTCGCCACTCCTGGCGGAGGCTCCTGTGTGCTACTCCCCGCCACTCCTGGCTGGGTTTCGCTGCCGGTGGTGGTGGGCGGTCCCCGCCACTCCTGGCTGGGGTCGCTTGCGGCGTTGGTGTGTGGTGTGTGGTGTGTGGTGTGTGGTGTGTGGTGTGTGGCGGTGGTGTGTTGGTGGGGTTGTGGCTGGTGTGTGGTGTGGTTGGTCCCTCGCCACTCCTGGCGGAGGTTCCTGTGTGCTACTCCCCGCCACCCCTGGCTGGGTTTCGCTGCCTCTGGTGGTGGGCGGTCCCCGACACTCCTGGCTGGGGTCCGCTGGCGGCGGTGGTGTGTGGTGTGTGGTGTGTGGTGTGTGGCGGTGGTGTATTGTGGGGTTGTGGTTGGTGTGTGGTGTGGTTGGTCCCTCGCCGCTCCTGGCGGAGGTCCCTGTGTGCTACTCCCCGCCACTCCTGGCTGGGTTTCGCTGCCGGTGGTGGTGAACGGTCCCCGCCACTCCTGGCTGGGGTCCGTTGGCGGCGGTGGTGTGTGGTGTGTGGTGTGTCGTGTGTGATGTGTGGCGGTGGTGTGTTGTTGGGGTTGTGGTTGGTGTGTGGTGTGGTTGGTCCCTCGCCACTCCTGGCGGAGGTCCCTGTGTGCTACTCCCCGCCACTCTTGGCTGGGTTTCGCTGCCGGTGGTGGTGGGCGGTCCCCGCCACTCCTGGCTGGGGTCCGTTGACGGCAGTGGTGTGTGGTGTGTGGTGTGTTGGTGGGGTCCCTCGCCACTCCTGGCGGAGGTTCCTGTGTGCTACTCCCCGCCACTCCTGGCTGGGTTTCGCTCCCGGTGGTGGTGGGCGGTCCCCGCCACTCCTGGCTGGGGTCCGTTGGCGGCGTTGCTGTGTGGTGTGTGGTGTGTGGCGGTGGTGTGTTGGTGGGCTTGTGGCTGGTGTGTCGTGTGGTTGGTCCCTCGCCACTCCTGGCGGAGGTTCCTGTGTGCTACTCCCCGCCACTCCTGGCTGGGTTTCGCTGCCGGTGGCGGTGGGCGGTCCCCGCCACTCCTGGCTGGGGTCCGCTTGCGGCGTTGGTGTGTGGTGTGTGGTGTGTGATGTGTGATGTGTGGCGGTGGTGTGTTGGTGGGGTTGTGGCTGGTGTGTGGTGTGGTTGGTCCCTCGCCACTCCTGGCGGAGGTTCCTGTGTGCTACTCCCCGCCACTCCTGGCTGGGTTTCGCTGCCTCTGGTGGTGGGCGGTCCCCGCCACTCCTGGCTGGGGTCTGCTGGCGGCGGTGGTGTGTGGTGTGTGGTGTGTGG
This sequence comes from Eutreptiella sp. 'Long Island Sound 2002', assembly GCA_964036045.1. NCBI lineage: Eukaryota > Euglenozoa > Euglenophyceae > Eutreptiales > Eutreptiaceae > Eutreptiella > Eutreptiella sp. 'Long Island Sound 2002'. Next base: position 114,274,731 of record OZ038379.1, read on the forward strand.
TGTGTTGCGGTGGTGTATTGTGGGGTTGTGGTTGGTGTGTGGTGTGGTTGGTCCCTCGCCACTCCTGGCGGAGGTCCCTGTGTGCTACTCCCCGCCACTCCTGGCTGGGTTTCGCTGCCGGTGGTGGTGGGCGGTCCCCGCCACTCCTGGCTGGGGTCCGTTGGCGGCGGTGGTGTGTGGTGTGTGGTGTGTGGTGTGTGGTGTGTGGCACCGGTGTGTTGTTGGGGTTGTGGTTGGTGTGTGGTGTGGTTGGTCCCTCGCCACTCCTGGCGGAGGTCCCTGTGTGCTACTCCCCGCCACTCCTCGCTGGGTTTCGCTGCCGCTGGTGGTGGGCGGTCCCCGACACTCCTGGCTTGGGTCCGCTGGCGGCGGTGGTCTGTGGTGTGTGGTGTGTGGCGGTGGTGTGTTGGTGGGGTTGTGGCTCGGCGCGCACTCGTCCTTCCGGACGGCGGCTGCTGTGCGTGTGTGTTCGTGTGCGTGCTTTGCTTGGCCGGGTCGGGCGGGCCGGCCTCCCGGGCGCGTTCTGGTGCGCCTCACCCTTTCCTTTGGCCGCTTTGTCTTTCTGCTTTGCTTGGCCCCCTCCGGGCTGGGGTTGCCCCTCTCTCTTTGGATGCTGTTGCCGTTCCACGTTGGTTGTTTTTCTCGGCCTCCCGCTGCCTGGCTCTCTGTGCGCTCGCGCCTCGTTTGTGTCTCCTGCTTGGCCGTTGGCTGCTCTTTGGTGGTTGCTCCCCCGCCCCCCTCCCCTTTTGTGTCTCGCGGTTTTTGTCGCTCCTGCTTGGTGCCTTGGTGTTTTTTGTTTCTCCGTCTTCTTCTTCCTCTGTGCGCCCCCTCCGGTTTCCAGCCCCGGGTGCCCCCGGCCTCGGCGCTTGCGTTGTTTGCTTTGTTGGCCTTCGGCTTCTCGGCTCTCCGTGCGCTTGTCCCTCTTTCGTGCATCCCGCCTGGTTGTTGGCTGCTCTCGCGTGGTTGCTGCCCCCCCCCCCCTTTGTGTCTCGCGGTTTTCGTTCCTGCCGCTCGGTGCTGTGTGCCGTGTTGTGCTGTGCGTCCCTGGGTGCGGTGCTGCGCCGCGCTGCTGCGCGTTGTGTCGCCCGATGTTGTGCTGTCGTGTGCTGTGTTGCGCTCGTTTGGTGCCGCTGCCTGTTGCGCCGTGCCCTCTGGCGCTGCCCGTCGCCCTCGGGCCCTGTGCTCTGCGGCGCTGTGTTTTGCGGTGTTCCCCCGCGCTGTGTGCTCTGTGCTGTGTGTGTTTTGTCGTGGCGCGGTGGTGCTTGCTGTTGTTCGCCGCTGTGCCTTGTGCTGTGTGTGTCTCGGGGTGCTGTGCTGTGCGTTCCCTGTGCTCTCTGTTCTGTGCGGTGCTGTGCTTCGCTGTGCTGGTGCGCTCGCGTTGTGCTGTTTGTGTGGTGCGTGCTGTTGCTGGCGCCTGGTGCTGTGGTGCACTGCTGTGTGTTGTGCTGTTTCCTGTGGTGTGCTGTGGTGCGGTGCTGGGTCTGGTGGCCCGTGGTTGTCTGCTGGTGGCGTGTTTCGGTGGCGGTGTCCCTGTCTGGCCGCGTGGTCTGCTTTCCTGTGGTTGGTGTGGTTCGCTGTGGTGCCCTGCTTTCCTGTGTCGTGTTCTGTGGTGCTGTGCTGTCGCGTGGTGCTGTGCTGTTGTGCTCTGCTGTCGTGTTGCGGTGCTGTTGGGGCTTGCTTTGCCCTCCTGTGGGCTGTCGTGCTGTGCTGTGTTGTGCTGTTGGTTGGCTGTGCTGTTTTAGGCCCGGTGGTGGTGTCTGCGTGCTGTGGTGCTCTTTTCCTCGTGCTGTGCGTTCCCTGTCTTCTCCGCTCTGTGCGCTGCGGTGCCTTGTTGTGCTGGCTGTGGTGCCCTGCTTCCCTGTGTCGTGTGCTGTGGCGCTGTGCTGTCGCGTGGTGCTGTGCTGTCGTGCTCTGCTGTCGTTTTGCGGTGCTGTTTGTGTTTGCTTTGCCCTCCTGCGGCCTGTCGTGCGGCGCCTGTGTGGTCTGCGCTGTTGTTGGTGCCTCGTGCTGTGGCGTGTCCCTGTGCGTTGTGGTGTCTCTCTGGGCGTTCTGCGGTGTCGTGGTGCTGCTCTGGTGTGTCGTGGTGTCTTGCTGTGCTGTGCTTTGTCCTGTGGTGTCCTGCGCCCTGTGCCGTGTCCTGCGGTGCCGTGCTGCCCTGCGGTGCTGTGCTGGTTGGCTGTGCTGTGCGGTTGTCTGCGCTGCTGGTGTTTGTTTTTCCTTTTGTCCTCTTTTCCTTTGCTAAAAACCCCCGCCGTTTTTCCGTGCCTTTGAAAACATTCTGAAAACCAAAAATTTAAAATGTTTCTCTTTAGAAAATCAAACTGTACGCAACTCACGCACGCAGGCAAGCAGCAATACCAAGGTGTATTTTCTGACTTACGTGTTGCCACGCGACCGCGAAGTTGGTGGTCTTGCTTGCTAGGGGTTGACCGCTTTTCCCCCAGGGCCGGTCGCCTAAGCTGATGAAAAGGGGTGAGGGGGGGCAGGAGGGAGGGGAGGTAGGTGCATGGAGAAGAAAGAAAAGGAAGGGAAGCAGGGCGAAGGGACGCGGCGGCTTAGAAAAACTTTTCGAGTTTTACGTGCTGCTCGCGACGCGTTTTTCTTTGCGCCTACGGCTAGTTAGGCGACGAGAGGGACGGCGTTAGGGTCCTACGAGCGTTACGGTTGTTACGGCGCTAACTATTCAATTATTTCACGTCAAAACATTTCTCGACGCGTTTTTACGCGTTTGGCAGCGCGCCTTTTGGCCTAAGCGTTTTTTATGTTAATTACCTTTAATTTCAGCTATTTAGAAAATTTTTTCGTCGTGTTTTACTTTTCTTTTAATTTCATTCTGGCGCCAGGCGCCAGCGCGCACGTCAGCAGTTCCCCGCATGAAGTGCTTGATGCTAACTTGGAAGCTAGAGTCAGGCCTGTTTTCACAGAAAATCTTTTGTACTATCCATTTGTGATTGAATCGTTGTATTTAAACCTGCTTTGTCTATCTGCAGCCCTTCTGTGTTACACTGGATTTCAAACTATTCATTGATTCGATCCACATCCTGTTCCTGCTCTACTTGCTCCTTTGGCTTTGGGATTCCACCATCGAAAACGTGCAGGATTTCATCAAAATCTATAGGGCACTAGTCAAGGACATCTTTTCCGGTAGCAGAGGCAAACCCTGAGAACCCTTCAAACCGACTCTGAGCAGAAGCACAAGAAAAGCACACTGAAAAGCACATTGAACATGTCCACTCAACTGTCCTCCCGAACCTGGCCGATCAGAAGTGTACAAGTACAACTTGGCAGTGTAGCCCACCCAAAGAGTGAACCGCCACTCAGAGCAGCATCTGGGTCTCAGAAAGATCCAGAGCACAGAAGGGCGGAACTAAATCCGCCCAGAACAACCCCATTAACCATGGGAACCTTAGCGGCCCATGGTGAAGACAGCCTGCAAAGGCTCCGCAGGCGTGTCGAAGCCTCGATCGCCCGGTCGGCCTGTCCGGCCTCGTCTTCTACCGTACTTGGAGTTGGTCCTGAAGAACAAGAGGACCTACGAAGGAGGATGGACGAGTTCATGCTCCACGAAGAGTACCACAAGTCCACCGTAGGAGAAGATGGAGAAATACCTCTTGATGCCCTCGGGTCGCCGACGCAAACTGAGATGGGGTCCTTCCTTTATTCTTGGCCATCTACAGACATCGCAGACACAGTATCACTACCGAGACGACCAAGAGTACACGAGCACCCGATAGCAAGGCATCCAGACCTGCCCATAATGGATCCCCGTCGCCCAGAGCCCACCCATGGGTCTCTGGATCGTACGGCCGAACCTTTGGCCAAACTTCTATCCGGATCGGAAGACCCGGATGTGACAGCTCTTTCAGAGGCTGTCAAGGCTCAATTGGGTATCACTGAACCCTTACCCCAGCCAGCGCTACTCTCATCTTCACCCGGATGGAGCACGTTGGCTGATGATCTCAAAAGATCAAGGGTGTCCAGGTTGCTACCCAAGGTCACTTGCCCCAGCCCTTTTCATCCTCGCGCCAGGACAGTCCCAATTGCTGAACTACAGGACGTGCCGGTGACGGAGACTGAGAAAAGAGGGCTGTCAGCCCTGGCACCCCTTGCCGGCGTATCTTCTTCTCCTTCTGGCCTAACGCCGGGGGTTGGGAAGACGGGCAGACCTATTGCCCAGGCGAACATCCAGCTAGAACTGCCGGAGGTCGACCCGAAAAATCTGCCTGTATGGGCAGAAGAATTTGCTGAGTATCTTTTGCTCACGGGCCAATCCCATGTGGATGTAGCAACCAAATGCTCCTTGCTGAAACGCTCCTGCAAAGAGAAGGTTTTGCAAAAACAGGTGAAACAGATTGTGAAAACCTGTTCAACCTGGGTAGGGGTCCTCCAAAAATTGGAGAAAACATTCCCAGTCTATGAGACTGACCTCTGCGTGCGCACACAGATAGAGGAGCTACCTATGCTCCCTGAGTTTCCTTCCGCTGCGGGAGTCTCTGAATACGTGTGCGACCTGGAGTATCTGTTTTCACGAATGAACCTGGGCTCCTACGGAGCCACTGAGCCCCACCTGTGGCTCATGAGTAAGATTCCCCAACGTAAGTGGGATGAGTGCCGAGCTACCTCTGAGAGGAAAGGCCGGACCCACTTGTACGACGAACTGGTGGACCTGCTGATTGAGCTAGCTCTTGAGAGGGAGAATGACTCCCACATGGAGAAGTTCCTCAAGAAGCACTTGGCTCGAGGTGGTACCCCTACCCCCGAACGTGCGAAGGGAAAGGGCCCGGAAATCCTGCTAACGCCAACCAGGGAGGTGGTAAAGGAAGGGGTAACCTACGTGCCATGAATGAGGTCAAACCTGATGCAGGTACACCCCCTCTGTTTTACTGTAAGCCTGTCAATGACAAGGGGGGACCTTGTCATGCCCCTGACTGCAACCACCGCAGTAGCTGTATGCTGCAGATGAAACGACAGCAGCACTACAAGGATGGGAAAACTGTGACCCATCAGGATCATTTCAGGTGTACCATCACCTGTGGCTATTGTGGCAAACGTGGTCACTACGAAGACGAATGTCACATAAAGAAACGCGAGAGTGATAAACTCAAGCAGCAGGAGGCTGAACGCCAGAAGACCCAAACACCCACCAGAAACCCCCAGAATGGGGATAAAGGTGGTAAAGGAGGTGGCAAGGGGGGTGGCAAAGGTGGACCCCCTAACACCCAGAGGCGCCCATCAGCACCCGCTGCTACTCCTCCTCCTGCCGCAGGTGACCCCAAGAAGCGCCCTCAGGGGGATAATGCTTCCCCTGAAGGGAAAAATCCAAGAAGAGGCGACTGGCCTGGATGGCCAAGTCACTCATGGCTGCAGATGTGGATGTCAAGTTTCCTGATGAGGAGTAGCGGGGCGGCTCCGAAGAGGAGGACCTGGTTTTCTGGATCCTCGTGAAAATGGGGGATCAAGTTTTTCGAGCGCTGCTTGACACCGGTGCAACACTTTCCAGAGTGGCCCGGCGCCTGCTAAAAACATTCAAGAAAACTAAGACCGTGGCCATAAGAGTAGGGGATGGGCGCACCATCCACTCCTTGCAGGTGGTCGATGTGACTATATGCCTGGGCGACGAAACTGTGACGCAACACTGCAGAGTGCTGGACACTGACGCCTTTGACATCGTCATTGGTACCTCCTCCTACGAAGAAACCCCCAGGTAAAAATGCTGTCTCTCCAGCGCCCCTATTCTTTGCACTGCGACTTTGGCAATGGGTTCTTCTCCGTACCTTTGAAGCTGGCAGGACAAAAAGAGTCTGGGCTGCGCTACGCATCCAAGACTAACTATCGTACTGAAAACTACCAATTGGCCCGTCATGTTCTTGAAAATGGACTGGCGGCCCTTCAGGTAAACCTGGATGAGATCCAGGTGGAATTGTTTGCGAGCCAACGACAGCACATCATGCAGTTGTACTGCTCGAAACATATAAACAACGCTTTCCGTTTCTTCTGCAAAGCAATGGGCCTAGCGTATGCTAACCCTCCCTTCTCCCTGCTCGCGATGGTTCTAACCAAAATCGCTTATGAGGGAGGAAGGGTTGTCATGTGCACCCCTGACTGGGGCTGCTCTGGTGAACACGCTTACTGGCGCCGTATGCTAGATCGAATGACCGTGGGAAGAGTGCAACTCCCCGACGGCCCCATCTATGTGCCTGAGGACTCAGACACAGCTATGCAGGCCCCTGAGTGGCCCAGTTTCTTCTCCATCGTTGATGGATCTCTCAATCCTGTACCCCTGTGTGACCTAGACCAGGTGCTACTGAAAGAGGTCATGGCAGAAAATCGTGGCCTGACCTTTTCCGATCTCAAAAGTCGATCTCCTGAGCACCTATCTGCCACACTCACAGGGTGGGAATCTCCCAATGGGTATCTGGAACCTGCAGCTGTTAAGGAGGATGCTGACGAGCAACTGTCTGAGATCACCAGCACTATCCCTCCTGTTGATCCCAGCTGTGTTGACCTAAAACACAGTGCCTTCCTAGCCCAGCTGTTGCTGGGGGAGGTAGACCTAGAGTCGACCTCAGAACCCGCTTCCCCTGTTGGGAAGCCAGTGCTACACATGCAGCCTATGCACACAGGTGAACCCGTGGCCCGGAGTCCTGATGCTGTAGCGCGGCCTGCTTCTAATAATATGCCACTGTCTGAGCATGACACTCAGGAACTCCGACGGCTGTTGTACCTGAAGGCCGAAGGTATTGAGCGCCAAGAGCGGCTCCAATACCTCAGACAGACCTGGAAATCCTCCATCTGGTCTGAGGAGGAGCATGATTCCTATATGCTGCCTGATCCTGAGATACCGCTAGTGTATTCTTTGCACTATGGGCAGCAAAGTTCCCCTGAGTGGGACGATGGTTCTGTTCCTGCCGAAACTGCTGATCGGCAGAAAAAGAAAGAACATGGAGAGAGCAACCTCCATGCTGAGGAGGATTTACTGCAGAAGCTCGAGAGTCTTAACTTTGACCCCCGACTGAAGAAGCTGCTGCCAACCTATGAGGAGGTGTTCGGCGCCTTGCCGCCCCCCCTCTCTGGTAAAAAACTGGTCCAGATTGACCTGAAACTGAAACCTGAATTTGAAAAGACGCGAGTGAGGCGTCGTCCCTATCCCGCTCCACAGGAACAGGTTGAAGAAATCGAGCGCCAGATCCAGGAATCTATTGATGCTGGCCCCGTTGAAGAATATAAGAAGGGGGGCTACCCCCATCACTGCAGTCCCTGTTTCCTGGTTCCTCAACCCGGGTCGACTGCCCTACGACTGGTTGTTGACTATGGTGAGGTCAACAAGAAAACCCAGAACCACTCCAGGAGTATTCCTAACCTGGAAAATGGCCTGGAGCGTAATGCCAAATGCAGGTACAAGACCAAAATGGACAAACGCTCTGGTTTCTGGCAGGTGGACCTAACCGCCGCAGCTCAGGAGCTGCTGGCTTTTATAACCCCTAAGGGTCGTGTCCTTAAGTGGAAGGTCATGCCCTTCAGAGCGGCTAGTGCCCCAGCGCTCTTCCAGGAGCTAATGAACAAAATTTTGTACATACGGAGGTGCAGGCTTCTAGTACAGGAGTTGATTTCTCGGGGTGCAGAAATGGAGGCCCACATCGACGACCTGAGTTTGGGTACTAATACCCAAGTGGACCATGTTCTTCTTCTCTGTGAATTTTTCATTGTCTGTCAAGAAAACCATCTCCGAATCAAACTCGAAAAATGTGAGTTTATGAAAGAGGAGATGGAATATTTGGGTTTCGACGTGGCGTATGGCTGGTGGAAACCAGCGGCATCTAAGATGCAGCCCCTACAGGACATGCAGATTCGCATTGACCCTAAGAAGGGTCTACACAACGTGAGGAGTTTTGTGGGCGCCTGTAATTTCTATCGGCGTCATATCCAGAATTTTACCTACTCCTCTGCCCCCCTCACTGACCTAATCAAGAAGACTACTCCCTGGAGGTGGACCGCCAGAGAGGAGGAATGTTTCCTGAAGTTGAAGAAGAAAATTGCCTCCTCCAACTGCCTGGGAGTGCCCCGCCCTGACTGCGAGATAGTCCTGATCACTGATCCCAGTGATGTAGGGTGGGGTGGAACGATCTACCAATGGCAGGAGCTTAACCCAGCTGAACTAACCCACTGCCATTATCGTACTAGTGGACTGAACTGTGATGGCTCGTTGAAACATGACTATCCTACCAGTGAGTGGCGGCTGGTACCACTGGGAGACTGGAATTGGAAATGGAACCAAGCGCGTTCCAATTACAGCACCTATGACCAGGATCTCTTGGCCGGTATGTTGGTGCGTTCGTCACAATGCCGACTCCTGGGATCTAACCCTATTGTCTGGCTATGTGAGCAGGAACCTGTGAAGTCTTTTCAGAAGGGCCCACCACCAGAGAAAGCAAAACTAAAGCGGTGGTGGACTTACCTGAGCCAGTCCAGGCTGACAGTTCATCATATCCCCGGTATAAAAAATGAACTGTCTGACTATATATCGCGCAATAACTTCGATGCGCTTATAGGTGAGAGCTCTGAGGCGCTTGCCAAAGAGCTTTCCAGCGTATGGATGTCCAACTTGACCTGTCCATGCGCACCGCTGGAATCCTGGAGGGTTGGAGTCTAACCGACTATCAGTCAGAGTACAAGGAAATTCTCCAAACCCTCAGCACTGGTCTCGAACCCCGTGTATTGACGGGCACAAGTGGTATAAAAACAATCAGTACCTATTCTACGAGGACCGAATTGTTGTGCCTGAGGCACGACTGGATGGGTGCCTACAGTGGTCCCATCTCAGTTCTGGTCACACTGGCGCGTAATCGCTCAGTGGACTTCTTCCGTGAGTGTTTCTACTCTAGTCTAACCCTGACTGAACTGAGGTCTCGTATGCAGACTATTTTGGATGCTTGTGGCTGTCATGCCAGCAAGCAGAGCGACAGTAGGGATAGGGGCCTGATTTCCAGCTTACCCATACCCTATTGTGCTAACTCTCTTCTCTGTGTGGAGTTCATCCACGGCCTACCACGCTTCGGCGGCTATGATAGTTGCCTAGTGGTCACCTGTGGCCTATCTGGCTTCACCCGTGTGTTCCCTTGCAATAAGAAAATCACAGGTGAGCAGACGGTGCAAATGTTGGTCGAACAATGGTTCGAACCCTCTGGAGCACCTAAACAGGTGCACTCTGATGAAGATGTACGCATCCGCAGTGACACTGTGTGGTACAAACAAGTGCTAAATGCCCTCAACGTAGAGGTAACCACAGGTGTGCCCTATACCCACACATCTAACCCTCTCTGCAAGAGACAGAACCGTGCGATGGAGCAAAACCTAAGAATCCTGATGAAACAGGAGCGTACCAAGGACTGGGTACGTCTAGTGCCCTGGGCAGTGCTGACCATGAACTCACAGCGGAGCTCTTCTACGGGTTTCAACCCCCACGAACTGTTCCATGGAGGACGACCTGCTTGGTTCTTCAAAACCCCCTTTCCTGAGGACTTCAAGAGCCCTGTGGGAGATTGGTTGGAACACAAGCAGTCTCTGGCTAACCAGGCTGGGACTAACCTGAGACACATTCGTGACCGTCAACTGAGCCGACAAAACCGCCTACGGCGACCTGCCAGCTTCAAGGTTGGTGACCTTGTTTTGGTCCACCATTCACGCCTACCCTCCCCGCCACGTAACTGCCTACAGGACCCTTATTTCGGACCCTATCGTATCATCAGGATAGATGGATCAAGGATCCATGTCAGGTGCAGTCCACGTTCGGGTGGTGAACTGCAATGTGCACCTAAACAGTTGAGGCACTATCGCTCCCCTGACGATTTGTCCTGGGATGAGTGGCACCTCAGCGACAGTGAGGTGGAGCGTATAGACCTAGGGAACGCTGCCAGTTCGGAGGAGGCAGACGAACTCGAAGAGATGACTGCCGATGAGATGGCAGTCGATGGTTACTACGTGGTTGCAGGTATTGCTCGCCACGAGTATAAACAGGGCTGGAAATTCCTAACCCTGTGGTATGGCTATGGGTTATCTGAGGCGACCTGGGAACCTATGTCAGCCTTCATACAACCAGATCGGAGTATCAACCCGATCTTCCGCTCCTACCTCGTTGAAAACAACGAGGGGCAGCTACTAACCCGTGCTGAGACTCTGTCCCAGCGTAAAAAGAAAAACTAATTTTTCTGTGTCAGTCTACTGACTGTGTTCTAACATCACAGGTGCAGTGAGTACTCCTTTGCAGACATGTCTGTGTATGGGTGTAAGAGCAGTTGTCACAGTTGCCCCGCATTGCATCGCAGGACAGGACCGTTAGCCCCCTGTGACAACCACTCCCTGGCCGAAGGCCATTGGTTTTTCACAGACCACTGCTAACTGAGCACTGCACTGACCCTGTCTGTGCCCTGCAGTCCCATGCCTATGGTTTCAAGCGTGGACCAGGTGGACGCTTATCAGGTTTGCAGCCACCCAGTGCGTGTATGACTTGTTGACCATGTGTTGCATGGGGACTGCCCTCATTTAATGACCTTGGGGAGCCAACGAAGAACGGTGGCTTACTACACCAGGGGGGAATGACAAGCAAGGTGTTATGAAGCAAGGTGTGCCTTCCCTCCTTGGGGACAAGCGAGCCCACATTTAGGACCTCTGACTTGTCCAGACCCATGGGGTTCTACCCTTCCTTACAGGGTTTACCTTACCCCTATGTGTGGTACGTATGTCTGTGTGTGTCTCACTTCTCTCCCGGGGGTGGCTCCTGAATGAACGGGCTTCGCTGATGTCGGACCGAAGGTCCTAGTCAGTTACTAGTACCACTCCTATGCCGCCCAATTTCTGTGCTGGCGCCTATCCTTGGGGGAAGACGGCAAAAGCCCCACCTACTAGAGGGGAGGGGTGGCCAAGTGTGCTAAGGGCATACAAAACGCCCATTTTTGCTAAAGGCCAAAAGCCCTGTTCACGTGGAAAAGCACGCGGGACAGGAGACACCACTACAGTACACTCACTAACGCCAGCACCAGCCTTCGAAGGCAGGGTGAGCACTCATCACTTGCACTCAACTCCTGACAGGCCTGCTGACCCTAACACCTACACACGCTACTTGGTGTTGTTGTTGAAGGAGTCAAGGGTCCTACTGACCCTCCTGTGAGAAAGCAAGAGAACACAGCGCTACTAAGCGGCTGTGGCCTAACAGGGACGCCACTACGCGTTTCTCTGCTAGATCTTGGAGGGAGGGAGTGCTTAGCGTGCGTGCACAGCGTGGATGGCGATGAACTCAGACTGCACTCACCACGCCTGGTTGAGCTGCAGTTGCTTGTTTATTGTGATCCGCGCAGCATAGTTTATCGCTGCCCAAGTGGGACTGCACCAATCACCCTTACCTTCCCACCTGAAGAGCAAAGGCGGATGCAGGAGCGGTTGCAGCGGAGGAACCAAGACAGACTCCACATGTTGTACGCTTCTCAGTCTGCCCTATAATACGCTGTCTACAAACGCCCCTATCAAGCAAGCAAGCTTAAGAAGCTCCACCCCTTCTCTTATAGAACGTGGGGTGGAGCCCCTGGGTAACCTAAACAAGGTTTACCGTGCGCACTTCGGGTGGCCTACCCTTTGATGCGTCATATGCATGCACGGGTATGCACAATGTCTCCATTTCCTGTTGTTCTTACCTAATTTAACTCAACATAACGAATCACAAGCATGACTCAACCAGGAGGTGAGCTCCTCCTGGGCTTACCTACCTTACTCACCATGCATCATGTGAATGCCGAGGAAAACACGAGCGCAAAACAACCCTACGCTCTTAAACAAACCTACGGCGAATTATGAACCACCCTAAGCGATTAATGCACTGTGTGTCATGCATGCTTCCCTTGTCTTGTTTCCTGCAGAAAACGGAGAGAGAGTGGCGCACTGCACAGCGCAAAACAGGCCTAAGCGTTTTCAGCAACCCTACTTCAGCGCTACAGCAACACAAACACGAGCAAGCACTTTCTTTTCTTACCTGTGAAGAGGGAACAAGGGTGAATTGGGGTACACGGAAAGCGGCAAAGCGTGTGAATGCCTCAATTAGGCACATGCATCGCGACCACAGCGCATATTCTAACCCTACGTGCTCACTGCGCACTCCATTCGCATCGCATACCTCTAATTTCTGTTTTGACCTGTGCAGAGCAAGAGAGAGGAGCACCCGAACCCCCACCGAACACAGCGTTGACAACCCTAACGTTTTAACGAAGCAACCAACACGAACACACTGCATGCGTGTGAAATAACACTGGCATACCTGAGAGGTTGGTTGTCCACCTGCTCTGTGGTGTGGATTGATTTTGGATAGTTTTCCCTAAAGTTTATGAAAATTGAAATGCAACTGTGCAAAAATTTCCTTTAGAACGTTAAAAACTACGGCTCATACCTTCTTTTTCAAGAGCTGTTTACGCTTGCGCAACCCTGTTTTTGAAGTCTGCCTCTGTTGCGCTTGTCTGCGACTTTGGGTTCTCGTGTAAAAATGACGATTTCACGCGTGATTTCGTCAACTTTTAGCGATTTGACTTCTTAAATCGCTACACCTTTCGCTAAACCACAGGATTCACTCCCTGTTGGTTACATTTTCAATTTTTCTTAGCTTCTGGAGATTTGTGTCCTCCATTGGGAGTATTGCTCCGCCCTGGCCTTTGGTCAGGACGTTTACTAAAGTGCTGTTTATACAGCGATAGCCGTCCGCATTAGAGCGTTCGACTGTACCCTACTGGGCAAGCATATGTGCTCTAGGGGGGGAGTCCTGGGTTCAAATCCCACTACCCCAAATTTTTACCAAACGTTTTCGTCGCACGCTGGCGACTTTTGAGGAATGCTCCATCGAAGGGACATCATTCACGGTTCATTACACTGTTTTTCAAGGGTACCTACACTGTGATAAGCTTCTATGAACTGATGAGAATGTTTTTGGTAGGTTTCGTGCATTTTCTGAGGTAATTTTGGGAATGTTTGAGCCTTTTTCTTTGGTCCTACTAGCTTAGCTAACTAGTACTCCAGGGGGGAGTACGAAAACGTCACTGCCATGTCTTTCTTGGAGGGCTTGATCCAGGCCAAGCCCCCCTTAAAACGCTTTTGTTAATGCTAAGACTAACTTAAGTATTTTTATCACTCTTTTGAAGCTTTTAGTACACTTTCTCAAAGTAACTAGGGTTATAACCCTAGCGCCCCATGAAGTTCACCCCTACCACTCAACTGAGCGGAGGTATCCTCCTTCATGGAGGATATACCGAAATAAAATAGGCATTTCATGCTTTAGGCCTTGGAGGTTAAGCCTAGTGGTCTCCCACCCCAAGACCCCTATACTCAACTGTCTCTACCACTTGTTGTGGTTCTACTTTTTAACTCTTTCCGAATTCAGTTGCTTGGCCAAGTCATAATCTGTGTCTGGCCTAACTCCTATGCCCCACATTCCCAACCAGCTCCATTTCATCCAAAAGAGTGCACATGAAGTGCTTGATGCTAACTTGGAGGCTAGAGTCAGGCAAGTTTTCACAGAAAATCTTTTGTACTATCCATTTGTGATTGAATCGTTGTATTTAAACCTGCTTTGTCTATCTGCAGCCCTTCTGTGTTACACTGGATTTCAAACTATTCATTGATTCGATCCACATCCTGTTCTTGCTCTACTTGCTCCTTTGGTTTTGGGATTTCACCATCAAAAACCTGCAGGATTTCATCAAAATCTATAGGGCACTAATCAAGGACATCTTTCTAATAGTGTTAGTTCCATCCTGCTGCGTATATGAATGCAAATTGGAACCTAGGACAACTCCAGTGAATGATAGAAGGCCCGGATTTAAGATCTGGCTAAACCCTGGTGTGGTGCCTCGCCTACACCGGCTGTCCTCCTTGAGGGGAACGTTACACGTGAATCGGCGCATTTGCTTTGGCATTTGCCACGCCTACGTGTATGGGGGATCACAAGTCCCTTGAAGCTGGAGGAGCACTTGTTATGGTTTCGAGCAGCAGCAGCTCAGCGAGCGCGCGAATTGCAATCGCAGTCGCAATCGCACTGCAGTCTGTGATTACAACTGAAGCATCCAGATGCTAGTTGCTGTGAACGAAGTGCTGTTTGATACTTCGATATCTTTGAACAGGGTTTTTGTCTTCGAATTTGCGAAGTGTCTATGTATCGGTGCTCCGCGTAAAGATCCTGCGCAGAAGAGGTTTGTCGTATTTTGGGATTTTCGGGAAACAAGAGAATCAACAGACTGCCCAAGTCAAACCACAACAAGTGGTAGCCAGCTAGGTGGCGGGGAGATCAATATTCGAGATCAATCTTCAACGCCGTCCTTGAATTCAATGGAGCGACCTTTCGACGACGCAGCTATGCTGCACTTTTTCAGAGACTGCCTGTTTCGATCCAACTCACCGTTGCATCACGAGTTTTCGAGTTCGTTAGAAACGTTCATCGCAGAGCGCATTGCAAGTCGAGAAAGCGAGTGGTTTCTATGCATGTCTCGTGATCCTCACAACTTGTCGCAGAAGCTTGCAGATACTCAAGCGTAAGTCATCGAATCGGAACAGCGCATCGATGCCTTGCAGACATCAGCAGCAAATGCTACTATGGCAACTGATCACCGAGCCGACATTTTGCAGTCCTGGACGGAGAATGCAGCACAAGCTGCAGTAAGCGAACTTCGACGCCTGGAACATGAACTTTCGCAATGTTATGTCCTTCTCAGCGAGTTTGCACAAGTTTTGAGTCAACAACCTTCGAATCACTTCCAATTTCTGCAACAACAACCACAACAACAACCACGACCACAACCACATCCATCTTTCTCGAGCTATCCGCCGTATTCACCGTCGAACAATCCTCCTTATCCACCGCAACAACCACCTCTACAACCACCTCTCTTCCACCCGTCGATGAATCCAGCGAACCCAATGAATCAAGCCAATCCAGTGAATGCCTCGATTCACCAAGCCAATCCAGTGAATGCCGCGATTCCACGTGCTCCAACATTCGAGATCCTGCGACGGTGTGTTGAACGCTTACACAAGTTGATTCGAAAGTTTTCCGGGAAACCAGGATCAGGAGAGTTCCGCACGTGGAAGGAGAACCTTATGCGAGCCTTCGCTCCGTCGGATATCACTTCACCCGTCGATCAGGTGACAACCATACCGTTCCTCCTTGAAGGCGATGCTGTCGAGTATTACCACAGTTTACCGAAAGTTGTACAAGATGACTGGTTCAAGCTCATGCGTGTGTTGGGTCAACGTTTCAATTGCATATCTGATGAGCCAGTGTACCTGTCGAGAATGTTGACCTTGAGAGAAAGTGAGTTTCCTCGACATGCAGACTATGTCAAGGAATTTAGGACCTTCGTTATCAAGTCCAAGGTTAATACCAGTGACCTCCAGATGGGTTACCTCGTCAACTCTCGATTTGTTGAATGGTTGTCGAATGACGCTGTTCGCCGGCAGTACATCGTTGAAGTCCGTTCGAAATGGCATTCTGGAAGACCATTCGGCTTCGACACGCTGGTGGAGACCATTGCAGAAGCCTACATGGCGGCCGACAATCAACTCGAAGAGGTACAGAACACATCGAGAACGAGAACTGATACCGTGGGTTCTGCGGTCTCAAGACCCCTGCGTATGATGGTTCCGCCAAATTCGACTTCTACAATGTTTCCTTCAAATCCTATGCCAACACCGCACGTCCAGCCCGGGCAGACCCCAGCTGCGGCTCCCATGGCTTCGACTGTGCCAGAAACAATGAATCTCGATACAATTGCCAAGCTCCAAGAAGAACTACATGCCTACATTGGTAAACGTCGAAATGAGCGGTTCGGATGCCAAGATGGTCGAAAAACTAGGCGCTGCTACAACTGTGGTGAACAACGTCACTTGGCCCAAGACTGTTCAAAGAACCGACCGCCGTCTCGAGGAAGAAAACGCCGAGGATTGAGATCAGGCACGGCAGGAAGAGATCTGAGTCGAGAGTGTAAGGGACAGTTTCATCCCCCTCCAAGAGCAGGGAACGGCCCACGACAGCCTAGAAAGCATCATCGAAGACCCGCTGGTGGACGTCCTCCAGAAGAGTTGAACTCCACCATCAGTACCAACAAACCCGAAAAGAATTTGGCACTTGGGAGTGTCAACGTCGAAGGAACCGAACCTTAGCATGCGTCTCTGTTCACGGTTGGAGGGCGCATTTGCGCACGTCTTGATGACTCCTTTGACTCCAGCATGGAATTGTTAGTCGACTGTGGAGCGACCAGTGACTTCATGTCGATGCAGACTGCAAGGAGGGCGCGACTTCCCCTCTACAAACTGACAAACCCTGGACACGTCTTAACAGCCGGAGGTGTCCAAGTCGAGGTGCGATACTACACGAGAGCTTATGTTCGAGTTGGAGAACTCGTATTTTGACATCACTTCAAGGTTTTGGAGATTCTGCCAGTCCTGGTACTTGGGCTACCATGGCTTCGAAGCTATAATCGAACTGTCAACTGGAAGGAACGGTATGCGGACATTCAACATGGTTTGAGTTCATACCGATTGTCTTTCGACGAGTCAAGACATTCCACCCAGCTGCAGTTCCAAGCCGCTTCGAAGTTGGACCTGCTTTCGACACTTTCATCCCGTAGCTGGGGAGCAAGTCCGGTTTGAAGCCCTACACCACATGCCAAAGAACGCCCTAACCTCCACCCGTCGACACGCGTCCAGAACTGTGCTGGCACGTTCGATGAGTCCGAATCGGAAGATGGTATCACCAATGAGGAGTTCAGCCACATGGAGATCGAGTACATCCCGTTGCCAAAACTTAGACGGGAGATCCGTCGAGCTGATCTCACCTGTGATCAAGTGTTTCTATGCTGCATGCCTCGACCCGCAGCGCTGGTCGATCAAATATACAACATGCAAGCAAGCAGTGACAATGACGGGCTTGACCCCGTTCAACGCAACTTGCCTATTCGAATACACAAATGGGCAGACCTCTAAGACCGCGAGAAAGCGGAGTTCCGAGAACTACCTCCGCATCGACCTGGTAGAGATCATCAAATACGCCTCGATTCGGAAGACATTCCACCGTGGGTGCACCCTTACAAAATGGACCCAAGTCAATTGGATGGACTTCGACGACAGCTGGACAAGTTACATCGATCTGGCCGCATCTGACCATCCTCGAGTTGCCTGCTGGTGAAGAAAGCGAATGGTAAATGGCGTATGTCCGTCGACTACCAGCAGTTGAATACGCGAACTGTCCGAGATCGATATCCTTTACCTTTCATCCAATCCATCCCGAGTATACTGGGTGGTTCCACATTATATTCCCAGGAAATATACCTTGTTAGCAGGTTCCATCAGATTCGAATCCATCACAAAGATGTAGAGAAAATCGCCTTCAACACGAATTTGGCGCCTTCAAATGAGTTTTTATGCTCTTTGGCCTCTGTAACGCGCCATAAACGTTCCAACGCGTCGTGAATGATGTCCTTCGAGACCAGTCCGGGATTTTTGTATGGGTGTACATCGACGAAATTCTGGTCTTCTCGAAGGCTGCTGTTGAGCACCAACGACATCTCGATTTGGTACATGAACTACTATGACGACACCAGCTATTTCCCTGCATCGATAAATCCACATTCTTCCAGAGTTGACTACCCTTTTGCGGATACATCGTCGATAAAGATGGAGTACACTTGGACCCCGAAAAGATCAAGGTTATTCGAGGTTGGCCTCCGCCCACCACGGTTCATGAAGTTCGACAATTTATCGGGTTGTGTGGATTTTACCAGCAATTTGTCGAAGGGTTCCAAGCTGTCGCAGCCCCTCTGACCGCGATATTTAAGGCAGATTTCGAGTGGGAAATGACAGCTGTATACCAAGCTTCCTTCGACAAGCTGAAGCAAGCAATGATCATTGCGACACATCTCAGCGCCATCGACCCCCGACAGCCGTATCACTTGTACACGGATGCTTCGAAAGATTGCGTGGGGGCCACGCTAGCGCAGCGATGTGTGCATTGGAAGTACAAGGGGCATCTTCGACTTATCGCCTTCATGTCGCGGAAGATGCAATCTGCCTAAACTCGATACCCGATTCGAGAACAGGAGCTGTTGGCCATCGTGTTAGCTCTGAAGCAGTGATTTCATCTACTTCGAGGATCACAGCAGGTGCACGTGCACACTGACCACGAAAGCCTTCGTTATCCTAAGACGTGTCCTTGACCACTGACACCACGACAAGCACGTTGGTCACATATCCTCTAGGAGTACAACCTCACATTGTGTTACGTATCGGGTCTCGAGAAACCAGCAGCGGACACCTGTTCCGGCCTGACTTCGCGACAGTTGATTGACATCGAGAATGCTACACGTACGGGGAGGTGGAAGAGGTGCGGGTTGAAAGAATGGAGAACGTACGCGAGAAGGCCGTCCTACGGGCCTTGGAGTCGCAAATGGATAGGTGTGCGGAGGCGGAAGAGGCGGAAGACATCTGGGAACAGATCCGGTTGGCATTGGAGTGGGTGGCCAGCAGCAGGGGAGGGGAGCAGCCGAGGTGGATAGTGGCACCCGGCACGGAGGAGGGGCACGCGAAGGAGGCATTGGAGAGAGCGAGAAGGCTCACGGAGGGGGCCAGGAAGCAAGGCCTGGGTATGGAAGACGTCCAGGAGGGGGGGAGGCCAAGTAGGCGGAGGGGGATGCGGAGGGGGAGAGGAGGACAAATGAGGTTCAGAGTGGGGGACGGGGATAGTGGGGAGGAGCGAGACAAAAGGGAGCAGGACCAAGCGCGGGGAGTGGAAGGCCGGGAGCCGGGGCAGGCAGCAAGCCGGCGGGAAGAAAGACAGGAGGGAAAAGAAGGGGTGGAAGAGGGAGAAGCGGAGGGAGGAGGGCAGGGGAGTGCTGCTGGGGACAGGATGGAAGACGGGAGCAGTGGGGAGGGGACAGGAGAGGGTAGTGAGAGGGAAGACGGCAAGCGGAGGAGGGAGGCGGACGAGCAGGATCTGCAAGCAGAGCGGCAGCAGGAGGGGGAAGGGGAAGGGAGGCCAAAAAGGAAACGGACGAGGGGAGTCAGGTACGGCGAGGAGCAGCGAGGCAGTGAAGAGCAGGGGGCGGTGCGGGAAGGGATGACATTGTATGGTCCGCACAAGGTGAGTGGGAAGTGGAGGAGGTATGTGGGAACAGTGGAGGAGATGATCGAACACCAAGATCGCACGGGACATGTGACAAGGGCAGCCATCGTGCAGTGGGAGGATCAGGGGGTGGGGGATGAGGAGAGACTGCCGTACCCGGTGGAAAGATTTCAGGTATGCCCGCACGGTAGAGAGATGGAAATACACGGGCAACTGGTTCCGAAGCGGGAGGCGAGAGCACTGGAAGGAGAAGAGGTGTCGACGGGGAGGACGAGCAAGAAGCGAAAGTCACATTTAATGAAGCGGAGGGAGGCCGGGAAGACAAAGAAAGACGCCAGACGAAGGCAGGGGGGAAGGAGCAAAGGGGAAGGAAAAGGCCAGGCAGACAGCGGGGAGCTGCGCGTGGATGGGGGGGGCAGGTGGCAACCCATGAAGTTGTACACCCATAATGACCCCGCGGCACTAGATCGGGCGGACAAAGCAGGGTGGCAGCAGATGAAGCTGCATGAGGCGGACACCGACGTAGTGGCGTACCAGGAGATAAGGTTGAAGGGGAAGGACAACGTAGTGTGCGCGCAGATGTACAACAAGGGGGGGAGAGAATACCAGCGGGAGTAGGCGCAGGGGGTACCGCTGTTGGTGCGCAGAGGGCTCAGCGTCGTGCAGGACAGAAAGGTCGGAGCGAGGGGAAGAAGGGCGGTGTATGATGTAGCGACGGAGCATGGACAGGTAGTCAACATCAACTGCCATGTCCCACATGGGAGGAGGGTCAAGGAGTATGTGGCGCAGCTGAGGATGGAGTACATCAGGGCACTTGAGAGGGGGCCAGTCATCGTGGTTGGAGACTTCAACTACGATCCCCGGAGGAGGGGCGCGGAGACAGAGGTGGACCGCGAGGTGCGGAAGTTTGTGGAGGAAATGAGGCTGCAGGATGTGTCGTACAGTGGGGCGCCAGGCCCCACAAATTACCCGGCGCTTGAAGGCAGCGCGCCGTCGCGGATAGACGCGGTGTACACGGACCCCAGCTGGGTCAAGGGGGTGACGGCGGGATACATGGTTGGGCAGGAAGAAATGCAGGACAGGAAGGGGCATTGCCCCATGATGGTGACAGTGGACGTGAAGGTGGGGGAGCCCGGGGAGGACGAGGAGGATGAGCAGGGGTCGGACGAGGAAGGCGTCAGCCTGCCGCCAATGGTGAAGTGGCCGGAGGAGGGGGACGAGAGTTTGCAGCAGTGGGGGCAGCGGGTGCACGCTAAATTAAGGCAGGGGAGCCACGTGCATCAGGCGATGAGGGGGGCAGCGAGGATATGCGGGTTTACCAAGCAAGCGGGGGAGTCGCAGGCACAGCCCAAGCTGCAAAGGCTGGTGGTCACCCTGTGGAAACGGCAGCACGAGGAGGTCCAGGCGAGGGTGCGGGAAGAGGGAGCGGAGTGGCAAACAGAGGTGACTCAGGCAAAGAAGAGGGTGCGAACAGCGAGGAGGGCTGTGGAGGAGGAACACGAGAGGATATACCACAAAGTGGTGGCAGAGCATGAGCGGTACATGGAAAGAGCGGTGCCCTACAAGTCGCTACGGTACATCAGAGAGCTTGCTCAGGCTGGAAAACCACAGGACATCCAGGCCGTGAGACAGCAGGGTGGCAGGGTCACGGGCAACAAAAAGGAAGTGCTAGAGGAGGTGGCACAGAGTTTCAGGAGGCAGCACAACCAGGGGCAGCAGGAGCTCAGCGGGATCAAACGGACAATGGTAAGGGCGTTACCGAGAGTGTTCACGGCGGAGCAGAGGGAGGACATACACCGCAGCAGGGTGACGCTAGGGGAAATCAAGGAGGCAGTGAAGGCTCTCAAGGGGAAAAAGAGCCCGGGAGTGGACCAGCTGGTGGCGGAGGCATACCAGCACCTACAGGCGCCGGAGCTGGATGGTCTAGCGGGGAGGGTCACAGAGGTGTTGCGCACAGGCGAGCCACCAGTGAAATGGGGGGGCAAGGTGCGACCCCTGTACAAGGAGGGGGATCACCTCAGGCCGGGGAACTTGAGACCAATATGCTGTGCCGTCACAGAGGCCAAGCTTGTCTGGATAGTGATCTTCGGGAGGATACAGCGACGGCTGTATGCGGCAGGGATCATACCGGACAACATGTGGGGGACCGTTCCGAGTAGGTGCACACAGGAAGCAAGCTTCCTGGACAATATGTTCCTCGATGATGAGGACCTAGAGGCGTTCATGGCATCTGTGGACGTGAAGGGGGCGTTCCCCAACACGCCATAGGCTCATGGAGGAGGTGTGGCGGCAGCTAGGGCTCCCATATGGTGACTTCATGGAGAAGTACCTGCGCTCAAGGAGGTACACGGTCGCCACGGGGAAGGGGTGTACCCAGTTGGTAACCACAGGTAGCGGGGTGCCACAAGGCGGGGTGGAGGGCCCATTCCTGTACCTGCTGGCCATGCTCCCCCTGATGAGTTGGATAGGGTGGGAATATCCGCAACTGGCGAGGGCACCACACACGTTGCCAGCGCAGGCGTATGTGGATGATGCGGTACCCATGGCGCGGGATGAAAAGGCCCAACAGGTGGTGCAGGACCTGATGCAGAGGTACGGGAGAGATAACCACCTTGTCTGGAGCACGGAGAAGTCGGCGGTTCTGAGGAGGGGTGGCAAGGATGGCATGGCGCTGGATGTAGGAGACGGAGTGGCATGGCTGGAGAGGGCACAGGAAGCGGTGGTGCTGGGACATGTGCAGGCCATGGAGGCGTGAAGAGTCAGGCCGCCCGACAAATTAGTCACGGGGTTCAGGGCGATGCTGGTGGTCCTACGGCATCACCTCCAGTCAGTGCAGACGACCCTGTACTATCTGCGGGCGCTGCTCAATGCGGTGATAGGATACCAGCGGCCGCACCTCCCGTACTGGAGGGCGCAGCTGGAGGAGGTGGAAGGAGACGTGCGGATGCTCATCAGAGGGTATGAGGGGATACCCACGGAGGTACCGTGGTGTGTGTTGCGGTCGCTGACGGCCTACTATGGAGAAGGGATGCCCACGGCGAGGGAGGCGTACAGGGCACACACGGCAAGGGCGCTGAGCAGGATGTGCCACAATCAGGAAGAGGTGGTGAGACGGGTGTGCTATCACGCGGTCGCAGAGGTGCAGAAGGAGGAGAACATGTCCCCGCGCTATGTGTGGCACTGGCGAAGGCGGTTGGCGGCGGGGAGGAAGGAACGCATGTGGCGCGCCCTACAGGCGTCGTTGCCGGGGGAAGAGCACATGCTGGCAACCAACAGGACGTGCGGCAGGCGGTGACCGATCCTGGTTCTGCACACGGACTTCGGGGGGGCGGCCCATGGGACTGTACGGTGGATCAGGAAGGAAGGAGTGAGCATGGAGGTGCTGCACGTCCGCAGGAAGGATATGAAGGAATACAAGAAGGCGGGGCTGCACCATGCGGAGTTCTATCGCGACACCAGGGTGGTGGAGTGGGGTGTATACGAGTGGATGACGAGGAGAGCACGAGGACAAGAAGACCGCGCAAGGTGGAGCAGGAGGATACGCAAGATGTGGAACGAGTGGGTGGCGCTGTGGGGGATCCAGAAGAGGAAACCGAGATGCGGGAGGGGAGGGAGGGGGGAGCAAGGGAGAGTGGTGCTGGACAGAGGGGAGAGGGACAAGGCCAGACCGGGCATACTGTTGTGTGCGCCGCTGGGACTCAAAGGGCCGAGGGGGAAGGTGCAGAGTGCGACCGGGCAGTGGTATGATGTCCATGCGGATATGTTCCGGAAAGACAACATCCCGGAAGGGGCAGGACAGGGGGACCAGTGCTGGAGGTGCACCAAGGAAGCAGGGCAAGTCCCGTGGCCAGTCCTACGAATGACGGCATGGGCGTTTCCGAACGCGATCATGCGCACTACGGACGCCAGGGGGCAGTCGTGGGGGCCGGTGCTGCGGCTGCCCAAGGAGGTGCAGGAGGATCAGGAAGCGCAGAGAGAGGCAGAGGTCTGGTGGGAAGAGAAAAAGGAGGGGAAGAAGACAGGAGTCCCGCTGGGGTGGGACACAGTGCGGGGACTGCAGGAAGAGGACGATGGAGTGGCAGTGAGTTTCAGGATGACGGACTCGGGGAGGCCCGACGAGGAAGCGCCCATAGTGCCTGTGGGCCACAAGTGTGGAGAGAGTGCGAGGAGGATCAGGCTGACGGTCCACGGGTTGCCAGCGGACAGGGTATGGTACTTGGTTCTGGTACAGGCATACCTGGAGCAGGGCATGGCGAAGGGGGACAGGGCATGGTGTCACGGAGTGGTGGTGACGAAGTGATGGAAGGCCAGGACGGACAATAAATGGGCAGTGTACAGAGGGGTGAGAGAGCTAAGCATCGGGGATGGGGTACGAGAGTATGGCATTGGGAGGCACAAAGTGTACTGCCACTACCCGAGCGAGGTGGTGCGCATACCGGAGCCGACGGTGGAGAGGGTGGTGCTCTTTCTGGACGGGTCCGGAGTGAAAGGACAACCACCCAAGGCGGGGGCAGTGGCAGTAAGAGTCAGGGGGTGGGACAGGTGACGGAGAGCGTGGTGGAAAAGATGGTGTACGGAGCGGCGTCCCATGGGGAGGTACAGGCGGTGGCGGACGTGGTTGAGGAGATAGGGGAGGAAGTACGGGAGGTGTGGATGGTGGTGGACGCAGAAGCGGACATGGCATCCCTCAGGAGGCTGGCCAGCAGGCCGCTGCATGAGGCCCTGGGCACGGGGCTGGCGTCGCAGGTGTACGCGATACGGCACGGGCTGGTGATGAAGAAAGTGTCCCTGATCATACACTTGGTGAAACAGGAATCAAACAGGGCGGGAGTGGGGAATCATGAGGCAGATGGGGCGGCGCAAGCAGTGGATAAGGAGCAGGAACCAGAATGGAGGGTGCCAGAGAGAAAGGAGCACCTCAACTTGGTGCATATACCTTCGAGGGTCGGGGACGAGGAGAAGGCCAGGTGGGTGGTGGAGGAGGACAGAGGCAAGCAGGAGCTAAGGGTGTATCCACAGCCGGTACACATGCTAGCTCAAGTACGAGGGGGCCCGGAGGTGGTAGAGCTGAACGAGTACCTGGAGGGCAAGGTAGGACAGCGGGTCCACTACCCTAGTGTGCTGAGGCCGCAAAAGCTGCCCAAAAGGCTGTAAACCAGAAGGCTGCAGGCAATCAGGGGGCATGTGCCGGTGCGGGGAACAATCATGAGATGGTACAGACATAAGGGTATGGACCTCCCGGAGGAGTACATGAGATGCCACTGTGGCCGAGGGCAAGAAACATATGAGCACTTCATGCAGTGTGAATAGTATAAAGGGATTGAGGAACCGCTGGTTGGGGATCAGGACATCCCGTTGCTCAAGAAGGGTGCGAGAGGCAGAGGCGCGGTGGAGGGAGAGCTGGGGAAAGAAGGGCACCGCAAAGGACTGTGGCACATGGTGATTGTGAAGTCGCTGTGGCGCGCACTCCAGGAACATACAGTGGCGCCAGAAGCCATGGCACACAGGCTGTTGCGGCGTATGGTGGAGCATCTCCAGGAGCGCATGGCGTGCAGAGAGGCCCAGTTGGAGGCGCGAGCGGAAGACATGCGTGATCCAATGACCAAACGGGCGGAGATGGCGTTGATCAGGTACAACCCAAAAAAAACGGAGATGGAAGTGCGAAAGCAGCCAGATTGGCGACCAAGGCGGTCAGGGGGAGAGACGGGAGTGGAGGACAGAGGGGGAGAAGAGCAGAGGAAACGCCTGATGGCACGCAGACGAAGGAGAATCCGGCAGATATGAGGGCAGGACGGGTGTACGATGTCACCGCACAGGGAAACGTCTGTAGGGGGACGGGAGGGAAAGGGGCGGCAGTGGGGCCCGTCGCATGGACTGGAGCGTCCGGCAATGGGCACACTGAGTCATAGGGCGGAACAAGACGCAGGCCAGGGGGGAGCGGACCGGGGTGATGTGACGAGGGGAAAAAAAAGCGGGCACAAACACGGAGATCGCCGGGCGGGAAGCAGGGGTGAGTACCAAGAGACGCAAGCGCACAAGAGGAACGTGCCCGGGGGTGCGGGGACGAGGACGACGACAATGCAGACCAGAACGAGGCCAGCAGCCATCAGGCAACGTCCACAGAACGCGGGGGAGTAGACGGGGAAGAGGATCCGCGGTATACCAGGAGCACAACGTACGTAGGGCGCGCGAACAGAGGGGGTAAAGGGCGTGGGTGGTGGGGGAAGCGGCGACAGGGCTCAGGGCTCAGGCGTGATTCCATGTGTGCAGCACAATGTCCCACAAGCCTGGCCCAAAGCTCAGCCAGCCGCCGGCAGTGAGGGCCGAGGTGGCCTGCATGCAGGCGGGTGCAGCCCCGCAGCCCCCCTCGCCGGCGTCCTCGGCGACATCTGCGGAGGTGTCGTCGCCCTCGTCTCCGGAGAGCCTGGAGACGGTCAGGAGGGAAGGGCCCCGGGCGACAGGGCGGGAAGGAGCCGTGGCGGGGAAGGGAGAGGGAGGGGACAAGGGAGGACAGGCAGAGGCGAGCAGGGACAGGACGGAGGGGGTGGCGGCAGGGGCTGAGGGGCAAGGGGAGGGGCAGGGGCAAAGGGCGGCGGAGGGACCGCGGGCGGACCCGTTCAACATCACGGATGTGATGGCGGGCGTGGATATGAGGAGGAGGGAGTGGAGGGATCGGAGGGAGTTGGTAGTTGCCGACATCGTCGAGGTGTCGGAGGATGAGGGGGAGGGGGCGGGGGGGATGGCGGTGGGGGGAGGCCCAGGACAGCCGTTCGCGCCCAATGTGCAGGCGGCTGCCATGAAGTCCATCCTCCCGGAAGTGCGGAGGCAGGAGGAAGGCAAGGGCGGGCGAGGGCAGCCAGAGGCGGGACAGGCAGGGAGCGGGGACAGCAGCGTAAGCGCCGGCGGGAGGGGGCGGACGGGCAAGGGAGGGAAAGGGCAGGCCGGGACGTCGGGGGCTGTGCACGCAAAGGGACACCAGGCAGGGAAGGGGGGAAAAGGGAGTGGACGGGGGCGACAGTGGCCGCAGCCCCAACGCTCGTTCAGGCAGTCGCAGCCGGGGTCGCCCCCACAGGTCAGTGCGGCGGTAAGGGCGGAGGAGGAGAGGGAGGTGCGCCGCCTGCAGGCAGCGCGGGATGAGGCGCTGCCGCACATGGAGCGCCAGCGCCGTCGCCGCCAGCCCCCGGAGCAGGGACCGGACACAATCTACCGGTTGGAGATGGAGCCGAGGAGGACAGGGTCGGGGCGCCAGAGGGGGCTGGAGAGGTCGGGAGGGGAGCGCAGCGGGCAGCCCAGTGGTGGGATGCAGAGGGAGGCAGGGCAGGCGGAACAGAGCAGCGCAGCAGTGCAGGATAAGGGTGCGGGACAAGTAGAAGGCGGCAAGGGCAAGCAGGAGAAAGGAGCGAGGCAAGAAGGGCTCCAGGGGGAGGGACAGGGGAAGGCGGGACTCCACGGAGTAGGCGGCAAGGGACACGGGGCAACGGGGCGACAAGGCAAAGGGCAGGGGAATGAGAGTTGCCATGGGTACATGGGCCCGCCGATGTTCCCAGGGAAGGGATTGGGATGGTGGGGAGGTGTAGTCCCGCCAGCTGTCCCACCAATCGTCCCACCATTCCCGCCGCCACCATAGCTGTCGATGGGGATGGTGTACCCACCCCCGCCAGCGTACCAGGACATGCAGCCACAGGCACACGTGCAGCAGCGCCCGCAGGCCGGTGGGACAGCGTGGGGGGCGTAGGAAGGGAAGGGAGAAGAGCACAGGAGGGGTGGGAGAGAGGTTAGGGGAAGCAGAGAGGAGCCTGAGGGAAAGGGAGGCTAGGGTCAAGGGTGAGGCGGGCAGGGCGGAGGAGGGGAGGACGGAAGGGACCGACAGGCCGCAGGGAGCGGAAGCACAAGCAGTTGAGGAGCTACAGAGGGCGTGGGCGGACCTTCAGAGTAGGCGAGAGAGGGTTGAGAGGGCGGAACGGGAGGGAGGAAGACAAGAGGAGGGAAGGGGGCAGGAGGGTACCCCATTGGTGCCGTTCAGACAGCCGGCTATCCTGCCGGAGCAGGAGGGAGAGATGCAGCACAGGGCATGGAGGAGGATCAGGGGGGAGGCGGAGAGGCTGGCGGAAAAGGACA
This sequence comes from Eutreptiella sp. 'Long Island Sound 2002', assembly GCA_964036045.1. Classification (NCBI taxonomy): domain Eukaryota; phylum Euglenozoa; class Euglenophyceae; order Eutreptiales; family Eutreptiaceae; genus Eutreptiella; species Eutreptiella sp. 'Long Island Sound 2002'. Next base: position 114,301,990 of record OZ038379.1, read on the forward strand.
GGGAGGTGGCGGCGCGGGAGCGCAGGATGCGGGAGGAGGAGGAGGCGGTGGCCCGGGGGGCCCACCGGGTCCTCCCGGATCCGGAAGGGGACACCCCCTCCACGGATGTGGAGGGGCGGTCGCCGTCAGGGAAAAGGGCCAGGGAGGAGGAAGAGGAGGCGGGGCAGGAAAGGGGGAAACGGCACCGGCTGGATGAGCGAGGGGCAGGGGAGGCGGAGGGGGCGCCGCGGCTGGCCAGCCCCAGCCCAGAGCTGACGCGGACAGACTGGGACTCGGAGTCGCCGCCGCCGCGGCAGTATGCGCCGCTGCCGGTGCGGTGCTGACCCGGGACGGTCGCGGGGAGGACGGCGGGGGAAGTGGCGGAGCTGGTCCGCTACTTGAAGTGGGCGGGGAAGACGAGGGGAAGGCGGGAGAAGAGGGGGACCCGCTTCTTCAGCGACCTGGTCGGCAGGGCAGGGAGGCCCAGGGAAAGGGGGCCGGAGATTGATGAGGGGCGGTGGAGGAGGATGCTGGGAGAGGCGCTCCCGGGGGTGAGCCTGGACTGTCCCCAGGAGAAGGGGAAGAAGCCCAGGGTTCAGATGCTGCGAGAGCTATGGCAGCGAGAGGGGCGGTACGGGGGCGACGCGTAGGGCCGGGCAGGAGCAGGACCGGGAAGCCCCAGGGGCCGGGGGCCAGGGGCGTGCAGAGGGACGGGCAGATGGGATGCGGGGAGGCGGACGCGGGGGGTCGGCGAAGGTGGAGGAGGGTGAGGGGGGGATTTGACGGACACGAGGAGAGGAGGAAGGGGGCGGAGAGGTGCAGGTACGCAGAGAAGGGCAGGGACACGGCTGAAGGTGGAGGGGGATGTGGTGATGGCGGACGCGGACGAGAACCCCAAGCGGAGGGCACAGGGCCAGCGGCGGGGGAGAGGGGGGATGGAGTGGCGGAGTACGGGGGCGCAGGTTGGTGCGGAAGGAGCGACCGGGCAGCGGGACGCGGGACGTATCGTGGGTACGGTGAGCAGAACGAGAAGCTGACGGGATGCAGTAGTGGAATGGGGTACTGTACCGGAGCAGAGCACAAGGTTGTGACTAACGAGAACAGCCAGAGATTGCGTGGAGCGGCGCTGTGCCCTTCGAGTGAAGCACGGTGCCAGGGCTCTGCCTTGCAGGGGAGGCGAACGGGCACACGAATGCAATATTACGACACACTGGTACCAGGGTCTTGGCTGATGGTGCTCAGAACGGGTTCTCGGAGAGATTGCTGGGATGGGCAGGTGGCAGCACTGGTGTACTCGGGGGTGTGTGGGCTATCCACCGACTTGCTACATGGCGGCAAAGCTCGCTGCATGGCGAGATGGTGCTGCATTCAAACCATTGGACATACGCGTGCCCTGCTCTGAGGGGTTGACCACGGCCGACCCGGAATGCGCCAGGCCTTGGTGGCCGTCGGCGCCATGGGACACATGCGAGGTGCAACGAAGTGTGAACCCTTGGTGACCACGCCGGGTCCGACTGGGGGCTCTGGTCCGATTGGAATAGCTCCGTACAGAATCGCCGCAGCTGGTCTATGCGGCTAGGCTCCACAGTGCAAATGCAGCGAAGGGGATTCGACAAGCATCTCACTGTCGTTCTCTCTGTGTTCCTTCAGAAGATGCGGTGGCTCATGGTGCGTAGGAACCCGACGGCCATGCCAGTCCTCGGGCAGGGCCACAGTCCAGTCCGCAGATACCCCCACCCCCGCACAGGGCACAAGGCAACCAGGATGAGGTGAGAGACGGGGACCGAGGGAACACTAGGGTGGGAGAGACCCAAGGGAAAAGGGTAGGGGCGACAGAGAGGGGCAGGGGTAGAGCACGCGGGTGGCACACACGAGTGACAGCGCGGCTCAGACAGAGAGGGCAGACGTACAGGCAGGGTCGACTGCGAGACGGAGAAAGGGAGGGGAGACGGACGAGAGAGGGGGCGCGGGGCTGCGAGACAGGGGTAGCACGGAGAAGAGCAGGGAGCACACGCAGGGCGCGCGGGAGCAGCGGAGAGCGCGAGCACGGGGACACCAAAAAAAATAAAAAAAGAACAGAACAGGCGGATACCCAGGAAGGACACGTAGAGGAGGCAGGGCGCGGGAGGTGGGGGGAATAGGGGGCCAACAAGGGCGCAAAGGACCACAATGTCTCTCTCAGAGAAACACGATGCCGAAGACCCGCATAGAGCCGTACCGGCCACCCCGCCCGACCATCAGGGAACTGATGGAGGGACGGCCGGCGGGGAGGATGATGGGGGAGTCCCCCCGAAGGGGTGTCTGGGGAGGCTGCCCAGGTCGGCCTACAGGTCGGAAGACAGGGCGGAGGCCCTGTGGCGCGTGAAAGCGCGCGAGGTACAACCATGGCGCGGGGATGACCAGCGGCGAGCACACGGAGCAGGAGAACAACACTCAGAGGGCGGGCAGGGGACAGAGGGGAGGGGAGGGTGGAGAGGAGAGAAAGAAAATCAACTTCATTGAAGGCTTAAATGACTGGAACGCGAGGGAGGGGCGCCCACCTGGCATGGCCGGGGACCGCCAAGGGCCGCGCCACAGGATGGCGATGGGACTGGACGTGAACACCGAACGGAACCCAGACAGATGGCAAAGCAGTGTTGTTGTGCGTGCATGCAGAGAGGAGGGGACGACGCGGAAAAAAGCACGGCGAAAATAAAAACGGGAACAACACCCCACAGCACCAAAGGAGGGCGAGCGGCACAAAGCGAGCAGGCGGCGGGGGAACAGGACGGAGCAAAAAGGGTAGACGTGGGACCGCGGGTGGCCAAAAAGAAAGAAAAAAAATCAAAGCAGCGAAGAACAGTACCAGCAACGACGGGTGACCACGTGGGGGAAAGGCAAGGGAAACGGGGGGCGCGGGGGCCAGGAAGAGGGACCCACCACAGGTCCTGAGGGGAACACGCCACGCGAGCGGAAAGGGGCGGGAAGGGAGCGACCAGTGCTAGGCACACGAACAGGACTTGGGAGGGCGGCAGACCCAGGGGGCCCGCGCCAGAGGGTTGCAGGCGGCCCAAAAAAAAACCCGATGCAGAGAGAATGAGACGGAACGGAACAGGGCGTGTGGCTAGAGCCACACGACGGCCCCAGGGGACTAGGACGACATGGGAGGCGGCACAGAAGTAAGAGTCAGGGGCTGGAGGGGAGCGACCCGTGCTAGGCGCACGAAACGGTCCCCAGATGGAAGAGGATCCACTGGGCCCGCGCCACAGGGTTGCTGGCGGCCCGGTGGGGTATAAACACGGGATGAGGGATGGGATGGGGCCGCACAACAGCCCAGGGGATTAGGCCGGGGCCGCGGCACAGGGGAAAGGGGCGGGGGCGGGAAGGGAGCGACCCGTGCTAGGCGCAGGAAACGGTCCCCGGATGCGAGAGGATCCAGTGGGCCCGCACCACAGGGTTGCTGGCGGCCCGGTGGGGTATAAACACGGGATGATGGGAAAAGGGCAGGGGACGGAGAAGGGCGTGCGGCTAGGGCCGCACAACAGCCGGACGGGGTAGGGAGTCCACAGGACGCTGGGAACGGGCCGGTGCCGGGATGTGGCATAGGGGAGAGGGACATGGGATGGGAAGGGAGACCGCAAGCGCCAAGCAACAGCCCTGTGGGATCGGGAAAGCAGTCGCCATGAAGTGGTAAACCATGGGCCAACCATGGGGAACCTGACCACGGGAAGTCCGGAAAATGCCCTGAACTTCGGGACGGTCGTGAGGTTTCCGCAGGGGTGACGGCTGACCTTGAGATCCCTGGGTCAATGGCCTGAGTACACGTAGGTTCACGCGTGAGCGGGACCAAGGGGAACGTGGAAAGGGTCGCCCCCTGGCCTCTAGCCGTGGATGGACGATACCCAATCGCATCCGGGAGCCGAGTGGGTACCGCAACCCGTGAGGGATGGGGAGTGGTGGAATGTGGTTGACAGAGAGAAATGCTCCGCTATCGGCGAGGGCTATCCACAGGAAACCCGCCTGCAGGCCCCCAAAAGGCTGTGCTAGGAAGGGAAGGCCAGGGGATCCTTCAAAGAGTGACTGGAAGGAGATGAAACCGTGAGGGCAGCGACTGAAGGGAACCTACCGCTGATCATGCCCCAAGGGAACCTGGTTAAAGTTCTCGGCTGTGAGGTGAGACAGGGGTCGCCTGGGGAACTGATGGTGGAGAGCTCTCCCTCCCGCCAGAGGCGGCCACCATGTAAAACAAACATGGAGATGTCAGATGAGGCTGCGGACGCGGCCGCCCTTACTTACTTACTTACTTACTACTTACCACATTCTTCCAGAGTCGAGTACCCTTTTGCGGATACATCGTTGATAAAGATGGAGTACACTTGGACGCTGAAAAGATCAAGGTCATAGGAGGTTGGCCTCCACCCACCACAGTTCATGAAGTTCGACAATTTATCGGGTTGTGTGGATTTTACCAGCAGTATGTCGAAGGGTTCCAAGCTGGCGCAGCCCCTCTGACCGCGATATTTAAGGCAGATTTCGAGTGGGAGTTGACAGCTTCATACCAAGCTTCCTTCGACAAGTTGAAGCAAGCAATGATCAATGCGACACATCTCAGTGCCATTGACCCCCAACAGCCATATCACTTGTACACGGATGCTTCGAAAGATTGCGTGGGGGCCACGCTAGCGCAGCGATGTGCGCATGGGAAGTACAAGGGGCATCTTCGACCTATTGCCTTCATGTCGCGGAAGATGCAATCTGCTGAAACTCGATACCCGATTCGAGAACAGGAGCTGTTGGGCATCGTGTTAGCTCTGAAGCAGTGGATTCATCTACTTCGAGGACCACCGCAGGTGCATGTGCACACTGACCACGCAACCCTTCACCATCCTAAGACGTGTCCTTGACCACTGACACCACGACAAGCACGTTGGTCACAATTCCTCGAGGAGTACAACCTCACATTGTGTTACTTATCGGGTCTCGAGAATCCAGCAGCGGACACCTGTTCCCGCCTGTCTTCGCGACGATTGATGAACATCGAAAATGCTGCACGTACACGGGCCTTTGTGATACCTTTGGTCGAGACCTGGGTTACACCAGAGGGAGAACCTGTCGATGAGTTCCTACATGTGCTTGAGGACTCGTTCTCGCATGATGAAGTGTGGCCCCAGCCATACGACGACCTGTATGTGTCGCTTCGAAGCGGACGCTCCGTGGGCAAGAGAGCTGATGTTGACGAAGATGCAGATCCAGTCCAGCGATTGGACACTGAACCAGCCGTCAAGACTGAGAATTTGGAGCCACTGCCGTCGAACCAGACTCTGGCTGAGGATTCACACCAGCCTGAGGTACATCTCGATGATGCTGGCAACAAGGTACAACACATGTCGACCGACACTGATGACCCTCCCAACATAGACATGGACCCCCCTTTTCGAGTCACTTTTGGTAAAGAAATTCGATATGCCCCGACCTTGACAGAACTGATCTGCTGTCTACGCCACCGAGACAGTACACTACAGCCAGTTCGCTTGCCTCAGGTTGGACCGAACACACCGTACTTGTCGAGTCTTAAAGGTACACACGATCCAGTACACGGACACTATCAGTGTGAGGATTTGACTTCGACAGCTTTGTGGGCAGCAGCCTATTCAGAAGACCCACGTACCAGACACATCTCCGAAGTGGTGGTTCGAAGCCCTATGGTACGACAACAACTCCGGGATGCCAAGCTGTCCTAAGATGATTGCAAGTTCTTCCATTAGTCGACAATGGGGAAAGGGTGTGCTTGTCCCTCGAACGCTCGTTACCTCGATTGTGGCTATGTATCATGAGTCGGAGTTCTACCGCCACTCGGGAGTGCTTCCAACCACGGCGCTGATCAAGCCCGACTACGTTTGTTCGCATCTTCGACATTACGTCGAGCGTTACATCTTAAGTTGCGATGTGTGTCAAGCGGCTAAGTCACGGCGTGTCAAACCCGCGAGACAACGAAGACCCTTGCCGGTGCCCGACACCAAATGGCATAGTGTGTCCGTCAATTGGGTTTCAGGATTGCCGCCGACCACTAGAGGCCATGACGCCATCATGTGTTGCTGTCGTCGACCGATTCTCCAAACGTGGGATGTTCATCCCATGCCCGAAAAGATATGACAGCCAAGGACCTTGTCTATGTGTTCCTGCGTGAAGTGATTTGGCTCAAAGGATGCCCTCGACAAATTGTTTCCGATCGGGACAAGCTGTTCGAGTCCCAAGCGTGGAAAGAGTTGGCACAGCGTTTCAAGATCGAGATGCACCAAACAGTAGCCAACCGCCCTCGAGGCAACGGCCTAGCGGAGCGCAGCAACCAGTCAATCCTCCAACGCTTGCGTACACACGGCATCTTTGGTAACAACGAGTGGGATGTCGACCTTCTGTTCGCCGAGATTCAGTTCAACAACCTGACGTCCAACAGTCTTCAACTATCTCCGTTCGAAATTGATGAGGGACATACACCCCATTTTTCATTGGATTTTCCCCGAATGACTTCTCATGCACATGAACGTTCGACTGTAAATGATTACATGCAGGTAGGTGGGTAGGTATCTTCGGGAGCACGGGATGCGTCCTTTGACAGTGCAGGAAGAAGGTCTTACCAAGGGGACATCCAGTCCCTCCCACTGCCCTAGGTCTGGTGCCTCTTCAGCCGCTCCCGCAGGTGCTTGGGAAGGCAGTGTCGCGGCCACCCGGTCCAGGTGTCCCAGGTGGGAGGGTGACCCCACATGTGTCCATGGGTAGGGCCACATGCCCCCTCCTTTGGGGGGCAGCTCTGGGGGCTGCCCAGCTGTGTGGAGTATCTCTCACCACAAGGGGTATTGCTCCCGCTTGTCTACGGTACGACCGCCTCACCCTTGTGGCTTGAGTTGCGGGGCCGCTCCGCTTGGCGAGCGACCCCCTCCTGGACTGTGTACCGGCTCGCCTGTTACCGGTTGCTTCCATGGCTCCGGGTGACGTTTGCCATGGTCCCCGATGCAGCCTGGCCGGGCTCGGACCAGTGGCCTTGGAGTACCGCTCCTACCACTGGCCCGGTGGGTCAGCTGGGTTGCCCCAGCGTGTCCGACCGATGGGGTGTTGGTTCATTCCTGTCCCTCGGCCGCCCTACGTGTGTGCGGTGTCCTGGGCCACTTGGCTCCTGTTCACCGGTGTGCCCGCTCGGTGCGTTGCGTTGCGTCTGCGGTGTCCTGGGCCACTTGGCTCCTGTTCACCGGTGCGCCCGCTCGGTGCGTTGCTTTGCTTGTGCGGTGTCCTGGGCCACTTGGCTCCTGTTCACTGGTGCGCCTACTCGGTGTGTTGTGTTGTGTGTGGGGTGTCCTGGGCCACTTGGCTCCTGTCCACCGGTGTGTCCGCTCCGTGTGCTGCTTTGTGTGTGCGGTGTCCTGGGCCATTTGGCTCCTGTTCACCGGTATGCCTCGCCGTGGTGTCCCGTCCCTTTGTTGTCCTTGGTGTCTGTGCGTGTGCGGTGTCCTGGCCCATGTGGCGCCTGTTCACGGGCGTGCGCGCTGTGTGCGGTGAGCGTGTGCCGTTGGTGGTTGTGTCTCTCTTCCTCCCCCCCTAAATTTTTTTTGTGCCTTCTTGCTTTTTTTTTTTTGAAAAAAAAATATAAAGTTTAAAAAATTAAAAGAGAACGGGGCGCGCGTACACTGCAGGCACAGGCATGGGCAACTGGTGCAGTGGTGCAATAGTGTTGTGTTCTCTGGCCTGTGTCGTCGGTGCTTTGGTGGAGGCCGGCCCCAGGGGTGCGGCTCGCGCGTCCTGATGTACACGGTTATGGGTCAGGGTGGGTTTGGTTAGGTGCCTTTTTGCTTTAGGTGCTGGCTGGTTAGGTGGCCCTGTGGGCTGTGGATATGGGCTGTGGCAACGTTGCTCCCTCAGCGGGCCTGGTTAGGAGTCAAGGGTTAGCGGTTTTGGGGTGTGGCTCGGGTTGGATTTGTGTTGGGGCTTTGGCTGGGTTGGGCGGTTGTGACGGTTGCGGGCTTGGGCTCGGTGTCTTTGGGTGTAGCGGTGCCCGTTGGCGTTGTTGGCGTCCTTCGGCTTCCGGTTGGTTTTGTGTCTTCCGGGCGGGGCCTGGTGTGGCGCCCGGCGGCGGTGGCTGGCTGGGTAACGGGGTTAGGTGGCGGCGCCGCTGGCTGGGGAGTCAGGCGCGTCGTGCTGTGTGGCGCCCCGGGCTCCTGGGGTGCTGTGGGTGCCGCCGGCGTCGGTGCGCCGACGATCGTGGGGTGGCGAGGGGGTGTGTGTGTGCGGGGTTGGGTTTTGGGTGATGTCCCACAGGCGGATGCTGTCTCGCTGCGTCTCCTGGTCGGTCTCCCGTAGGCGCCTGAGGACATACGGGTGGTCCTGGGGCGCAGGGAGGTTGCGGGGGTGGACTCCGGGGGGATGGAGCGCATCGGCCAGCATGGCTTCCCATGCGGCCTGCGGCATCCGGCCCCCCGCCGGCTGGAGGCGGCAGTTCTCCACCGACCCCTTGCAGGGCAGGTGGACCAGGCCCTCGAGGGAGGGCTCTGCCCTGGTCCACTTTCGCAGCTCCCAGAGCTGCGTGTGGGTCCAGCGCCGCCAAAATTGTCCCTGGGCGGGGCCGCGGTCTTGGGCGGAGGAGTGGGCGTGGGTGGGTGTGATGGGGTCTTGGGGACTGGTGGGGGTGGCGGGCCTGGGTGATTCCTCGTAGTCCTGTGCCGTGGGGGTGCGCGGGGAGTGGGGACGCGGGCGGATGTGGACTCGCGGGTATGCGCGCACGGTCTCCACCTCGGGGTTGGCTTGGGACTCGCGGTGGCGGCGGTAGCGGGGCATGTGCTGTAGGTGGGCTGACATCGAGGGTTGGTAGGGGGGCGGGGACGCTGCTGGTGGACCCTGGCGTCGATCTGGTCCGGTCGGGGGTGGTCCGTTGTCCTGGGGTGCGGGCTTTGAGAGGTGGCGGCACGAGGTGCGTCGTGCTTCGGCCGCGGGGCGCTCTGCCATGGAGGTTGTGGCAGCAGCGTCGGTGACGGTGGGGGGGCGCCTTGCTGAGTGCTGCTGTCTCCGGGCCTGGGACGGCTGGGGCCGAATGTCATAGAGGACGTCCTCGAGGGGTCGGGCTCGGCCTGCCGTCGTGGCGCCGATCTTGGGCTTGGGCTTGGGTTTGGGTGCGGGTTGCGGTCGTGGCGCACAGACGGGTTTGGGTGGCTGTTTGGCGGCGGTCTTGGGTCTCGGCCGGGTTGCGGGTGCGGGCCTGGTCGGGGCGTGGCCCTTGGCGGCGGCGGGGTTGCTCGCGGTGGGGACGGGTTTGGGGGCCCGTTTGCAAGGTTTCTTCCGCGGCTTGGGGGGTGGAGTGCTGGATGAGGACGTGGTAGTGGTGGTGGATGAGGTGGTTTTGGTGGTGGAGGTTGTGGGGTCGGAGGCGGAGAAGAGGGCTGTGGGGGACATCGGAGGGCCCTGGGCTTCGGGGGCGGGCGTAGGATGTTTGGTCCTGCGAGTAGTGAGAACGAGGGTGCGGGTTCGGGCACCGGGCGTGTGCGCGCGCCTTCCCTGGTGACCTGTGCGTGCTGGTGCTGGATGTGGCGTTGTCTTGGCTGTGCGGGCACGTTGGTTACCCGGGGGGTGTCCATATCTGCTCCAGGACGTGCGGGTGCGTTTGCTGGAGGTAGTCGAGGATGCGGAAGAAGCATCGCTGGATGCCGGGCATGTCCTCCTCCGTGAGGTGGGGGTAGTTTTGGGTGGGGGTGTGGGGGCCCGGCCACAGCAGCGCCATGAGACCGCTTGCCACCATGTGCGGGCAGAGCCGTAGGGTGGTGGGGCGTGGGGGGGTGGGTCCCCTGCGGTTCGAGGGGACCTCCCTCTGCTGGGGTCGCAGCGTGACCTTACAAACCAACCGGTTCGTGGGGATCCCCCAGCTCCGTTGGGTCGATGTGGCAAGCCAATACATTGCCCTACCAAGGCCCTGGTTGCCGCTGCGCATGGAGAGCAGGGTGTCCAGGGACTTGCGTTCCCACGTGCCCCAGATGTGGGGTTCGTCCGGCTCGTCCTCCCTGGCGTACGTGCCGAGGCCTGGGTTGTGTGGGGGGGGGGGCGTAGTCGGCGGGGAGAAGGAAGTCGGTGCCGTGCACCACCCAGTGGCCAGTTGGTGCGTGGTAGTGGGTGGCGGAGAGGGTGTAGTGCAGATTGTACATGAGGGTCATGTACGTGGAAGGGGCTGCCTGCCGGTCGTCGGGGGTGGGGTCGTCCCCCGGGACGTGGTGCCTGAAGTTGCTCAGGGAGGCCATTCGGGCTACCCATGTTTCCCGCTCCCACCCTATGGTGTTGCTGGGGGTGGCGCTTCGTGGGGGGTGTGACATGCTGGGCTGGCGGTAGATTTGGTACATGAACTACTATGACGACACCAGCTATTTCCCTGCATCGATAAATCCACATTCCTCCAGAGTCGAGTACCCTTTTGCGGATACATCGTCGATAAAGATGGAGTACACTAGGACGCCGAAAAGATCAAGGTTATTTGAGGTTGGCCTCCGCCCACCACGGTTCATGAAGTTCGACAATTTATCGGATTGTGGGGATTTTACCAGCAGTCTGTCGAAGGGTTCCAAGCTGTCGCAGCCACTCTGACCGCGATATTTAAGCAGATTTCGAGTTGGAGTTGACAGCTGTATACGAAGCTTCCTTTGACAAGCTGAAGCAAGCAATGATCAATGCGACACATCTCAGTGCCATCCACCCCCGACAGCCGTATCACTTGTACGCGGATGCTTCGAAAGATTGCGTGGGGGCCACGCTAGCGCAGCGATGTGCGCATGGGAAGTACAAGGGGCATCTTCATCCTATTGCCTTCATGTCGCAGAAGATGCAATCTGCTGAAACTCGATACCCGATTCGAGAACAGGAGCTGTCGGCCATCGTGTTACCTCTGAAGCATTGGTTTCATCTACTTCGAGGACCACAGCAGGTGCATGTGCACACTGACCACGCAACCCTCCACTATCCTGACACCACGACAAGCACGTTGGTCACAATTCCTCGAGGAGTACATCCTCACATTGTATTACGTATCGGGTCTCGAGAATCCAGCAGCGGACACCTGTTCCCGCCTCACTTTGCGACAGTTGATGGACATCAAGAATGCTACATGTACACGGGCCCTTGTGATACCTTTGGTCGAGACCTGGGTTACACCAGAAGGAGAACCTGTCGAAGAGTTCCTACATGAGCTCGAGGACTCGTTCTCGCATGATGAAGTCTGGTCCCAGCCATACGACGACCTGTATGTGTTGCTTCGAAGCGGACGCTCCGTGGGGAAGAGACCTGATGTTGACGAAGATGCAGATCCAGCCCAGGGGTTGGACACTGAACCAGCCGTCGAGCCTACGGACCTGGAGCCACTGCCGTCGAACGAGACTCTGGCTGAGGATTCACACCAGCCTGAGGTACATCTCGATGGTGCTGGCAACAAGGTACAACACATGTCGACCGACACTGATGACCCTCCCGACATAGACATGGACCGCCCTTTTTGAGTCACTTTTGGTAAGGAATTTTGATATGCCCCGACCTTGACAGAACTGATCCGCTGTCGACGCCACCGAGACGGTACACTACAGCGAGTTCCCTTGCCTAAGGTTGGACCGAACACACCGTACCCGTCGAGTCTTAAAGGTACACACAGAAGGTTTTATAGTGATTTCAACACTGTGTGTTTGTTGTGCCTCTCCTGCTGCTTGCTGCTTGTGTAGGGTTCCTGCTGCTTGTTTTTGATGAAGAAAATGTTTTATTGTTGAAATACAACCAATGCAGGATAACCCAAGCCAGAGATAAGCAAGTAGAAGATAAACAGGATCAAAGCATGAAGGGCTGCAGTCACAAAGAGTTAGATAAAGACAACCATCAACAATAGACCACAGCAATTAGCATACTATTCAACTCAGGATGAAAGATTTTACATGTTTGAGAAAAACTGATTCGAAAACTGCCCCAGGCTCCACTCTCATCCATAGTGCCATCTTGAGATGTGCACTCTTTGTTTTTGGGTCCCATAGGTGCTGAGGTGGCATGGCTTGTAGCGCTGAGGTCACTGCCATGTCACATGGGATAATCCTACTTAGCTAGGCTGACTGGGTATTGAACCCAGGACCTCTCAAAAAGAGGTGCCCCAGCCCCCTAGGGTGCATACCACTAGGATAGCTAGGAATTCATGAGAAAACATAGATAAATTCATAGGCTCTGCCTTCAGTATATCAGTGCCTCAGTAACCCAGGAAAAGATATTTTAGTGCCTATAGCGTGGGGATAAAAGGGTCCACACAACATCCTGATTTAGTGTTTGGTTCCATAGGTCAAAATGTGTTATCACCCATTTTGTTCGGGCCAATACTAAGATAACAATGCATGAGTGCTTAGAGCACCTCTAATACAACTAATGTTTACCCTGAAAAATTGGAAAAGCACTTTTTCTTACTCCCCCCTCATGCTGTGGTGGCCACCACTGTCGCATTTTCAGGAAAGAGGGATTTTTTCTTGGCCTTTCCTTGGTTTCCACACCTACTTTAAAATACCTATAGCTTCCCTAACACTGGAAAAGAGCGCTTTACCATGTCCAGCGACTCTTGCTGCATTGTTCATGACAATTTGAAACAGAAATCTCAGCGCTCTTGGCGCTGCCGGGGTTTCTGTGGCTTGGTGGGGTTAGAATAGGGCATGTCAAGACCATATGCATGTGCATCCCTCCCTCCAGACTGCAGCGTAACACAACCCAACGCCAGACTCTCAGGACGCTCGACCCAAGTCTTATTGAACCTGATGATGACCCCTGTCCTGGTACTGGGGCGAGGGTGCGCTGATTTAATTAGAATTGCCCCTTGGAGGGGTCTTGATTCTGGTTCAGTCTCCTGCTGCTGCTTTTCGGCCCGAACAGCGGCCTACTCAACGATACTTTGCGAGGAGGTTTGTACAGCAGAGGAATGGGAGGATGAGGGACGAATCCACGCAAACGCAAAGCGACAACACTTAAATCCGTCAAATGACGGCCTAGAACTTTTCTGAAGGCACACACCTGGACAGAATCCAATTGTGCATCAGATGCACATTTTTATACAATCAGTAGTCATCTCCCGATTCTTTAAATCAAGAAATTCTTAGGCAGAAAAAGGCGGCGCGCAGGAGAGGCTCCTAGCGAAGCGCCGGAAAATAAAGAATTAATAAGATTTTAAACGTATGTTACGCAGAATGACGAAAATGACGAAACACACATAAATAGACTAACATAAAGATTACACCCACATTGACAGTAAGAATTCAAGATTCAAGATTTCAAAAATCAACAAAAGGACTTCAATGACTCAGGTATAAACCACAGGTGTGCTCGTCTCGTATGCAGCATGCACATTGCTCGTCTCGTGTCTCCGTGAACGTGCCTTGTAGCAGCGCTAACAAAGGACAGAGGGATAGATTAGAAAGATTGCAGATGATTAGAGGTAAGTCCAGGGTGATTAGACATACACACATATGCATAGCGTCGTTTCCCGCTTGTGTCTGGCTTTTCCTTCCCATTGCTTCACTCTCCAGCGGTGAGTAAGGTAGGTAAGCCCAGGTGGGGCCGGCCCCTGGTGGAGTTCGTGATTGTGGGTAAGATTAGGAAGATTGCCACAGGTCGAGCGTCAACTCGTGCATGCTCGTGTATTCACACACACATTAAAGGGTAGGACATGCAAAATGCGCACGGTAAACCTTGTTTAGGTTACCCAGGGGCTCCACCCCACGTTCTATAAGAGAACGGGTGGAGTTCCTTAAGCTTGCTTGCTTGATAGGGGCGTTTGTGGACAGCGTGTTATAGGGCCATCTGAGAAGCGTATAATACGTGGAGATGGTCTTGGTTCCTCCGCTGCAAACGCTCCTTCATCCGCCTTTGCTCTTCAGGTGGGAAGGTTAGGGTGAATTGTTGCAGTCCGAAGCCCCGCTAAAATATACAACGCTGATCACACAAACAACAAGCTACGACTCTTCCAGGAGTGGCAAGCGTAGCCCGACCTCTTCAACATTCACGCTGTGCACGCCAGAAGAGCACCCCTTCCCTCCAAGCCCTAGCAGGGAAACGCGTAGTGGCGTCCCTGTTGGGCCACAGCCGCTTAGTAGCGCTGTGTTCTCTTGCTTTCTCACAGGAGGGTCAGTAGGACCTGTGACTCCTTCAACAGCAACACCAAGTAGCGTGTGTAGGTATTAGGGTCAGCAGGCCTGGCAGGAGTTGAGTGCAAGGGATGAGTGCTCACCCTGCCTTCGTAGGCCGGTGCTTGCGTTAGTGCGTGTAGTGTAGTGGTGTCTCCTGTCCCGCGTGCTTTTCAACGTTGGCAGGGGAGTGCGTTAGCTTTTGGCCTTTAGCAAAAATGGGCGTTTTGTATGCCCTTAGCACACTTGGCCACCCCTCCCCTCTAGTAGGTAGGGCCTTTGCCGTCTTCCCCCCAAGATAGGCGCCAGCACAGAAATTGGGCGCCATAGGAGTGGTAGTAGTAACTGACTAGGACCTTTGGTCCGACATCAGCGAAGCCCGTTCATTCGGGAGCCACGCCTGGGAGAGGAAGGTAGGTGGGTATCTTCGGGAGCTCGGGATGCCTCCCTTGACGATGCAGGAGGAAGGGCTTACCAAGGGGACGTCCTGTCCCTCCCACTGCCCTATGTCAGGTGCCTCTTGAGCTGCTCCCGCATGTGCTTGGGAAGGCATTGTCGCGGCCACCCGGTCCATGTGTCCCGGGTGGGAGGGTGTCCCCACATGTGTCCATGGGTAGGGCCACATGCCCCCTCCTTTGGGCGGCAGCTCTGGGGGCTGCCCAGCCGTGTGGAGTATCTCTCACCACAAGGGGTATTGCTCCCGCTAGTCTACGGTAAGACCGCCTCACCCTTCTGGTTTGAGTTGCGGGGCCACTCTGCTTGTCAGGGGACCCCCTCCTGGACTGTGTACCGGCTCGCCTGTCACCGGTTGCTTCCATGGCTTCGAGTGACGTTTGCCATGGTCCCCGATGCAGCCTGGCCGGGCCCGGACCAGTGGCCTTGGAGTACCGCTCCTGCCACTGGCCCGGTGGGTCGGCTGGGTCGCCCCAGTGTGTCCGACCCATGGGGTTTTGTTTCTTTCCTGTCCCTCGGTAGCCCTACGTGTGTGCAGTGTCCTGGGCCACTTGACTCCCGTTCACCGGTGCGCCCGCTGGGTGTGTTGTGTTGCGTGTGCGGTGTCCTGGGCAACTCGGCTCCTGTTCACCGGTGCGCTCGCTCGGTGTGTTGCTTTGCATGTGCGGTGTCCTGGGCCTCTTGGCTCCTGTTCACCTGTGTGCTCGCTCGGTGTGTTGTGTTGCGTGTGCGGTGTCCTGGGCCACTTGGCCCCTGTCCACCGGTGCGCCCGCTCGGTGTGTTGTGTTGCGTGGGCGGTGTCCTGGGCCTCGTGGCTCCTGTTCACCGGTGTGCCCGCTCGGTGTGTAGTGTTGCGTGTGCGGTGTTCTGGGCCACTTGCCTCCTGTTCACCGGTGCGCCCGCTGGGTGTGTTGTGTTGCGTGTGCGGTGTCCAGGGCCACTTGGCTCCTGTTCACCGGTGCGCCCGCTGGGTGTGTTGCTTTGCGTGTGCGGTGTCCTGGGCCACTTGGTTCCTGTTCACTGGTGTGCTCGCTCGGTGTGTTGTGTTGCGTGTGCGGTGTCCTGGACCACTTGGCTCCTGTTCACCAGTGCGCCCGCCTGGTGTGTTGTGTTGCGTGTGCGGTGTTCTGGGCCACTTGGCTCCTGTTCACCGGTGCGCCCGCTCGGTGTGTTGTGTTGTGTGTGCGGTGTCCTGGGCCACTTGGCTCCTGTTCACCGGTGTGCCCGCTCGGTGTGTTGTGTTGCGTGTGCGGTGTCCTGGGCCACTTGGCTCCTGTTCACCGCTGCGCCCGCTCGGTGTGTTGCTTTGCGTGTGCGGTGTCCTGGGCCACTTGGCTCCTGTTCACAAGTGCGCCCGCTCGGTGTGTTGCTTTGCGTGTGCGGTGTCCTGGGCCACTTGGCTCCTGTTCACCGGTGTGCTCGCTCGGTGTGTTGTGTTGCGTGTGCGGTGTCCCGGGCCACTTGGCTCGTGTTCACTGGTGCGCCCGCTCGTTGTGTTGTGTTGCGTGTGCGGTGTCCTGGGCCACTTGGCTCCTGTTCACTGGCGCGCCTGCTGGGTGTGTTGCTTTGCGTGTGCGGTGTCCTGGGCCTCTTTACTCCTGTTCACCAGTGCGCCTGCTGGGTCTGTTGTGTTGCGTGTGCGGTGTCCTGGGCCACTTGGCTCCTGTTCACCGGTGCGCCCGCTCGGTGTGTTGCTTTGCGTGTGCGGTGTTCTGGGCCTCTTGGCTCCTGTTCACCGGTGTGCTCCTTCGGTGTGTTGTGTTGCGTGTGCGGTGTCCTGGGCCACTTGGCTCCTGTTCACCGGTGCGCCCGCCCGGTGTGTTGTGTTGCGTGTGCAGTGTCCTGGGCCACTTGGCTCATGTGCACCGGTGCACCCGCCTGGTGTGTTGCTTTGCGTGTGCGGTGTCCTGGGCCACTTGGCTCCTGTTCACCGCTGCGCCTGCTGGGTGTGTTGTGTTCTGTGTGCGGTGTCCTGGGCCGCTTGGCTCTTGTTCACCGGTGTGCTCGCTCGGTGTGCTGTGCTGTGGGTTGCGCGTGCCGTGTTGCGTGTGTGGGGCGTTGCTGCAGGGCGCTCACTCGTCCATCCGGACGGCGGCTGTTCATAGCCGGTAGGGGTTGGGTACCCTCCGGGCGCGCACTCGTCCATCCAGACGGCGGCTGTTCGTAGCCGGTAGGGGCTGGCTACCCTCCGGGCGCGCACTCGTGCATCCGGACGGCGGCTGGTTTTGCTTGGCCGAGTCGGGCGGGCCGGCCTCCCGGGCGCGTTCTGGTGCATCTCACCTTTTCCTTTGGCCGTCTCGTCTTTCTGCTTTGCTTGGCCCCCTCCGGGCTGGGTTTGCCCTGGTCTTGGTCTTTCGCTCCTCGGTTCTTCCTGTGCTCTCGCCTTTTTTGTGTCTCCTGGTTGGCCGCTGGTTGCTGCCCCCCCTCCCCCTTCTGCGGTTTTCGTTGTTTTCGCTCGGCGCCTTGGTTTTTTTTTTCCCTTCTTTTCTGTTGTGCGCCCCCATGTTCTCCGGCTTTCTCTGGTTTCTGGCCCCGGGTGCCCTGGGCCTCGGCGCTGTGTTTTGTTTGCTTTGTTGGCTTTCCGCTTCTCAGCTCTCCGTGCGCTCTCGCCTCTTTCGTGCTTTCCGCCTGGCCGTTGGCTGCTCCGTGGTGGTTGTTGCCCCCCCCCCCCCCCACCCCCCTTTGTGTCTCGCGGTTTTCGTCGCTGCCGCTCGGTACTGTGTGCCGTGTGCTGTGCTGTGCTGTTTGTGCCTGGGTGCGGTGCTGCGCCGCGCTGCTGCGCTTTGTGCCGCCCGGTGTTGTGCTCTCGTGTGTTGTGGTGCTTTGTTGCGCCCGTTTGGTGCCGCTGCTTGTTGCGCCATGCCCTCTGGCGCTGCCCGTCGCCCCGGGGCCCTGCGCTTTGCGGCGCTGTGTTTTGCGGTGTTCCCCCGTGCTGTGTGCTCTGTGCTGTGTGTGTTTTGTCGTGGCGTGGTGGTGCGTGCTGTTGTTTGCCGCTCTGCTTTGTGCTGTCTGTGTCCCGGGGTGCTGTGCTGTGTGTTCCCTGTCCTCTCTGCTCTGTGCGGTGCTGTGCTTCGCTGTGCTGGTGCGCTTGCGTTGTGCTGTTCGTGTGGTGTGTGCTGTTGCTGGCGCCTGGTGCTGTGGTGCGCTGCTGTGTGTTGAGCTGTTTCCTTTGGTGTGCTGTGGTGCGGTGCTGGGTCTGGCGGCCCGTGGTTGTCTGCTGGTGGCGTGTTTCGGTGTCGGTGTCCCTGGCTGACCGCGTGGTCTGCTTCCCTGCGGTTGGTGTGGTGTGCTGTGGTTCCCTGCTTCCCTGTGTTGTGTGCTGTGGTGCTGTGCTGTCGCGTGGTGCTGTGCTGTTGTGTTCTGCTGTCGTGTTGCGTTGCTGTTGGGGCTTTTTTTGCCCTCCTGTGGCCTGTCGTGCTTTGCTGTGTTTTGCTGTTGGTTGGCTGTGCTGTTTTTCCTTTTTTCCTCGGTGGTGGTGTCTGCGTGCTGTGGCTCTCTTTCCCTCGTGCTGTGCGTTCCCTGTCTTCTCCGCTCTGTGCGCTGCGGTGCCTTGTTGTGCTGGCTGTGGTACCCTGCTTCCCTGTGTCCTGTGCCGTGGCGCCGTGCTGTCGTGTGGTGCTGTGCTGTTGTGCTCTGCTGTCGTTTTGCGGTGCTGTTTGTGTTTGCTTCGCCCTCCTGTGGCCTGTCGTGCGGCGCCGTGCTGTGCTGTGTTGTGCTGTTGGTTGTCTGAGCTGTTTTTTGCCCGGTGGTGGCGTTTGTGTGCTGTGGTGCCCTTTCCCTCCCTGCCGGCACGCACAGAAAACATCAATTATCTTACATGTCACCCCGCGTTGGTGGCGGTGTCGTGGCTGGCTTGCCTTGGTGGTTGCGGTGTCCTGGACTTGGCGCCGCATATGTTCCACCTGCAGCGAAAGGGAGGCGAAAGCGTCGAGGGTGGGGCACGGGCGGGAGGGGAAGGTACATGGTGAATAAAAGAGGGCGTGAGGGACGAGTACAGGGGCGCGGCGCGCCTGTCTTTGGTTCCATAGGTCAAAATGTGTTATCACCCATTTTGTTCGGGCCAATACTAAGATAAAAATGCATGAGTGCTTGGACCACCTCTAATACAACTAAGGTTTACCCTGAAACATTGAAAAAGCACTTTTTCTTACTCCCCCCTTATACTGTGGTGGCCACCACTGTCGCATTTTCAGGAAAGAGGGATTTTTTCTTGGCCTTTCCTTGGGTTCCACACCTACTTTAAAATACCTATAGCTTCCCTAACACTGGAAAGGAGCGCTTTACCATGGCCAGCGACTCTTGCTGCATTGTTTTCATGACAATTCGAAACAGAAATCTCAGCGCTCTTGGCGCTGCCGGGGTTTCTGTGGCTTAGTGGAGTTAGAATAGGGCATGTCAAGACCATATGCATGTGCATCCCTCCCTCCAGACTGCAGCGTAACACAACCCAACGCCAGACTCTCAGGACGCTCGACCCAAGTCTTATTGAACCTGATGGAGACCCCTGTCCTGGTACTGGGGCGAGGGTGCATTGATTTATTTAGAATTGCCTTTGGAGGGGTCTTGATTCTGGTTCAGTCTCCTGCCGCTGCTTTTCGGCCCGAACAGCGGCCTACTCAACGAGGCTTTGCGAGGAGGTCTGTACAACAGAGGAATGGGAGGATGAGGGACGGATCCACGCAAACGAGAAGCGACAACACTTAAATCCGTCAAATGACGGCCTAGAATTTTTCTGAAGGCACACACCTGGACAGAATCCAATTGTGCATCAGATGCACATTTTTCTAAAATCAGTAGTCATCTCCCGATTCTGTAAATCAAGAAATTCTTACGCAGAAAAAGGGGGCGCGCAGGAGCGGCTCCTAGCGAAGCGCCGGAAAATAAAGAATTAATAAGATTATAAACGTATGTTACGCAGAATGACGAAAATGACGAAACACACATAAATCGACTACCATAAAGATTACACCCACATTGACAGTAAGAATTCAAGATTCAAGATTTCAAAAATCAACAAAAGGACTTCAATGAATCAGGTATAAACCACAGGTGTGCTCGTCTCGTATGCAGCATGCACGTTGCTCGTCTCGTGTCTCCGTGAAAGTGCCTTGTAGCAGCGCTAACAAAGGACAGAGGGATAGATTAGAAAGATTGCAGATGATTAGAGGTAAGTCCAGGGTGATTAGACATACACACATTGAAGCCGGTTCGGACCCCCGTGGCCATCTTGGGGTCACTTGGGGTGTGTATCTATGTGCCGGCAAGCCGCCATTGGCTGATATCATACTCTCCCATCCACCTGACCTAACCTGATGTGATAGTGTGATAGGTTTGGCCATTCCGGCTATGAGCGGCCATATTCAGTACCGAGGCGCCGCCAGCGGAGATTTATATATCAGAATATCAGGAATCAACAGGGTTTTTTTATCATAATGTTTCCGTAATTTTTCCGCCTTTCGTCCTGATGGTCAATGTATCGGCGACTGTCAGTTGGCTCGCGATTTTGCGGTAACCGATTGGTTAACTGTTATTTCCAGATATTTTGGCGGAAACCCCGATGAAGGGTCAGAATCCATCTGTAAAGGGTTCGTTGCTTCCGCAATTTTCTAAATAAGCACTCGAAATTTTAATCTGAATTTTTCGCGATGTCGAAATCGGATTTTCGACTTCGACATCGCCGCACTTGATTTGGTCTTCTTCCAGTGGTCATACTCCTTCCCCTTTGCTCAAATCAGGTTTCCCTTATGCTTGCCACCCATTTGACTTGGAGATATAAGGGAAACAAAAGTGAATCGTGGGACCACTTTGAAGGGCCATATCTACGCGCAAGTGTGAGGAAAGAGAATAAGGAAGGTCGCGTTGCAAGCGCCCTAGTCTCAACGTATTTTTGGTAGGGTACAACACCTTAAGTCGTCACACACACTCGTTGTATCATAGGATCATGGTCAACATGGTAGAAACTTCTTTATCACTTGTTGACCATGTGTCTGGACTTGATATTATGACTTTCGAGTGTAGCGCATGAGTCTTGCGGTGGCATAGCATCTTTCATTAGGTTCCCACGTCGATTTAGCCCAAAGTTATGATCATGGAGGGACATGGCATACCATGGTGGGACCCTATTTTAAGGACTATGTGGGATATTGGTAGTATATGTCTTGATATGCTCACGCCCATGTTATATATCTTCGTGTGGCCGAGGAGATGGGGAGCCATACGCGACAAGGGCCTTGCCCATGTCCGAATTGTGGAATTCAAAGCGCTAGACTAAGTCTACCGCGTATGTATTGCTCATGGTATGTTGGGCAAAGAGAACCATGAGTGCACTCCCATTTTCATGGGGCATGTAGATATGAGTGGTGAAGGTATCTTCATGTGCCTGATTGGGCTCCAAGTGGGGGAATTGTTCGCGAATGGTTCCAATCATTTGTGTGTTGAACCATGAGCGGATGTCATGGGTGAGCATAGAGATATACTATCATGACAACTTTGTATTTGGTCATATTTTCATGTTTTTGACCTCAATTTTTGCTCATTTTTGCGTTTTGTGTACTTACCTGGTCGGCAAACAGCAAGTAGCTTAGGGAGAGTCGAACCATGGTATGTTGTTCATATGTTGGCATATGCTTTGGAGTTGAACACCACCATATGCCTGATTGCATACTCCATTTGGCTTGGCGCACGAAGGATTACAAGAATTGGTCTCAAAATCATGGACTGACTTGGGCAGTGCGTGGCGCCCATATCCGAAGAGGGTTTCGAGGGTAAAGTAGGAATGTGCATGAGCATTGACCTTTGGTCTCTATCCTCCATGAATACTAGACTTCGATTCCATGCATGCTTTGAGCCTTTGGATAAGTGGTAACTTCAATTTTGAGCATATATTTGATATATGGCCAATATGGTGTGAATTGGCAGTTTTTTGGCATGTTATGAGTTCAAACTCATGGGGCACATATCCAAGCCCAATCAACTCCAAGTCCAACCAAGTTTATGTCAGGGTAGGGCATGGTCCTGAGTGCCACTCTAGGCCATGACACGCCACCTCCCCTTTTGGGCTAGGATTTATAGGGTTGGGAGTGAACACATGTTTGGGGTTTGTGTAGTGACTTTTGACATATGGCATTCAGCCATCTCATTTGACCTGGTTCAGGGCAATATGTTGGTGAGTCAAGGGAAGGTCGTGAGTCCAGGGAATGAGGGGTTAATGGTTGTGAAGGTGTCTGTGTACCTTTTCCCCAACTTTGCCTTATTTGTGTTCATATGCCAATTCCAGGGCTTTCTTCCTTGGTGCAATTCTTGTACATGCCCGCCAGCGTGGGAAGACCGGTGTGCTGAACGGAAGCCCGCATCGTGGATTGGATTGTGAATCGGGTTATTGTTGCATTTGTGGGATCTGATTGCTGTTCAGGGTTGAAGGAGGATTGTATTTTCTATTTTCTATATTTTTGGTTTTTGCACCCTGGATTTTGATAAATGCAATCGTTGATCCGGAGTAAATCAGCAGGGGTTACAGGCGGAAGGGGCACAGCGGGGGCCGGTCCTGGTAGGGACCTTCTTTATGGTAGCAGAGGCTTACCTGCTGCCCCTACCTACCGCCGACCCGGGGACTTGGGCGCCTATGAGCCCTGCCCAAGTACGCCCCGGGTGCGTATTGTGGACACGGTGGAGACCACGCCGGAGATTGGAGCCATAGAAGAACCGAGACGTTCAAGAGCATGGCGAACTCCGGAAGTTGAAGCCCGAAGAGAAGTACGACATTCGGGAAGACGAGGACGTGACATGGAGGACCTGGTCTCCATGTGTGAGCGTCGCTGCCGAAAGGCATGCAACCTCCGCTCCGCCGCGGAGGACTCTGATGAGGCCTGCCACTCAGGCAGCAGTGGAGGACGGGCCCGGCGCTACCGGAAGCGCGGGTCACCCAAGCCCGCGGCAGAGGAAGCCGGGGCTATGGATACGCACCCCAGCTCGGTCAGGCTGTGGGACTCCGAGCACTCCGAGGGCTATCGGACAGCTTATGAGCCACCCTCGGAGCCGGAGAAGACAGCCAGACCGCCCACAAGGGCGAACACGGCCCCAGAACCCAGCCTGGAGCATGATGCCGAGGCGTTGGAGAGGCCCGCCAGAGCCAGGACGGCGCCTGTGGTCCGGCACACGGAGCCAGCGCGGGATAGCATGGGCGACACACCCATGGCGGAGGACTCCGAGGCGCCGGGAACCGCGGGATGCGCCGGATCAGGTGGAAAGCACGCTGAGTGCCACTGCGAGCACGTGTCGTTCCTCATGGGCAAGTACCCAAGGATGGGGATGGACGCCATCGTGCATCGCCTAGACCGCCTGGACAACGCGAAGGACGGTCTAGAGGAGGACGTCGCCGGGATCCTGGATGACCAGTCGGTCGCGGAGAAAGACATGGAGGAGCTGCGAGCGGAACGGGACCGGTACCGGGAGAATCTGGAGCTGGCCCTGGAGAAGCAGCAGCGAGTGGTGGACAGCCTCCCCCACCTGGTGGAGGACATGTCGGGACGCCTGAAAAGGCTAGAGGAGCTACAGCCCCTCGCCTCGGGTCCGGAGCTCCCGGCAAAGCCGGCCGCGGTAGAGCTGGTGGAGCGGGTTAAGACCCTCCGGAGCGCCATGGAGAAACCCATGGGCGGCCCTGCAGAGGCACCATACGCGCCTCCGCGTGTTGACCCGGGTGCGCTGCCTTTTGTTCCCATTTTCAGTGAATCCACAATGCTCGGGGAACAAACGGCACCGGCTGGGTCCATGCGGGAAGGGCACGTAACCACGGACCCGAGGAGCCTGACGGTACAGATGTCCCACGCCGCCCAGGATCTACCGCCAACTACGACTACCCATGCAGTTTATGCGGAAGAGGAGATCCAGAGCCAGACCATGCAGGGGCGAACCATGGGAAGCGCCGACAGACATGGTCGAGGCCACCCAGGCGGAAACCTGTGGGCGAAGGACCCCAATACGGGGATATGGACGGCCGATGGAGCAAGTCCTTCACGCATTCCAAACCCCATGGGTTCAGGCCCAACTGGACCGCACTCCATGGAGGAGAGGGATGTACGGGGAGTGTACTCACACCCCCCGGCCACAGGTGGTATTCGTCTCGGTGGAGTGGTGGCTGGGGACGTCGGAGACGCCATCAGGATTGACGACCTCAGGGGAATCAAAATCCCCTACTACGATGGCAACCACTCCAACGTGGATGACTTTATCCTGGATTGGGAGGACTTTGCCGAGGAGGTCGTCGGTGAGATGCGGGGAGCGCCGCGGGACAAGTGGGTATGCCGGACATTCCCACACCGGCTGGCGCAGGACCTGAAGGAGGAGCTGCGGGATCAGATCCGGGAAGGACTGATCCGTACGGAGCAGGCCTGCCTCCAGTGGTTGGAGGATGAGGAGCGGGTGGACGCTCCGAACCAGAAGCTGGAGGACTTGTGGTCCATCCCGCTGCCGCTGGACCGCGGTGCGTTGCGGGTCCGGGAGTGGAACCGGTATCTGCGGAAGTACCGCAGATGCCTCAAGCTGGTCGAGGACTGGAAGGAGGCCAGCGAGATCCGCCACTTGCTGAAGGACGTCCTCTCCGGCAACTGGAAGAGGAGAGTGGAGGACGAGGAGAAGAAGAGAGCTAAGAAGCGCGTGGCGGTAAGGATCATGGCGGCGGAGGATACCCATGCGGGTATCATGGAGTTCTTCAGGAGGAACCTGGGCGAGCCCAACCGGATGTTGGGACTGAAGAACGCCGTGTACGTGGAGGTGTCTGGAGACTCCATGGGGCAAAGGTTGCTGCGCCTCAACAACGTGGAGTGGAGGCGCGGGGAGCCGCTGAGGATGCAGGTCATCTTCGCCCGCATGAGCCTGGACGAGAT
This sequence comes from Eutreptiella sp. 'Long Island Sound 2002', assembly GCA_964036045.1. Classification (NCBI taxonomy): domain Eukaryota; phylum Euglenozoa; class Euglenophyceae; order Eutreptiales; family Eutreptiaceae; genus Eutreptiella; species Eutreptiella sp. 'Long Island Sound 2002'. The sequence goes on from OZ038379.1 coordinate 114,326,438, forward strand.
CGTGAAGTACATCACGGTGGAGTTGAAGCTCAATGCGAAGAACGAGGCCCACGTGCAGGATGGACATGGTCATGGACAACGGGGCCACCAAGAAGACGACCATCATCGGGAGATCCAGGAGGACACGGCCAACTCCGAGGAGGATGGTAGTGGAAGTGGCCAAGACCACTGGACCGGGTCCCGGGAGGATCACGAGGAGGCCCATTTCTTCGCGTTTGTGGCGCACAACGTGAAGAACCATGGGCAGGATCGGTCCACATGTAGCCAGCTGGGACCCAAGAAGAGCAGAGAGCCAAGGAGGATGGGGAACCCACCGCTCTCGTTCCGGGAGTACAGATCTCAGCACGACGGGTGCTGGGTCTGTTATGGCAAGGGAAACCACCATGCACAGGACCACCGTCAGTGCAAGGTGTATGAGGCGGACAAGAAGGGCTACATCGCCGCCCACCCCGAGAAGAAGCCCAAGGAGCAGCGGATTTCCGATTGGAAGGCGAGGGGCGGAGACGGGGGAAAAGCCAAGGCAAAGGCCAAGGTAAAGGCGGAGGAAGAGGCTATGGTGGTCGACCTAGCCAAGACCGACGAGTGAGGTCGATCGAGGAAGTTGCTGAGGACATGTTGAGGACGTTGGAGGAACTCAAAGCCCAGCAACGTGGTGGACAAGGTCCTGGCGGATCGCAGCAGGAAGGGGCTGCGGGAAGCCAAGTCTAGAGGAGCCCCCACGGGAGTGGGACCTCGGAGGTCTCTCCTCCGGAAATCAGTGGAATCCCAGAGAAAGCGAAGGCACATCGGGTGCCGAACAAGGCTCCAGAAGAGCCAAAACCACTGAGTTTCGCCACTCCCAACCCCTGGAGCGCCCTGCCAAGGGAAGTACATGTGGGTACGGGACATGGCAAGAAGGAAGGAGCAACCACGGAGAGCCCCGTGGATGGGCAGGACCAGCCCAAGATCTACACCATCCGTGACCATACCCTTGAAGTCCTGATGCATCCGGACGTGCTAGAGTTGCATGCCGTGAGAGTCGTCCATACACCTCATGGTGACGAGCGGCAGTTGCACTTGAAAGTGCGAGTACGGTGCGGACGAGAGGAGAAGGTGGTGGATGTGTTGGTGGATACGGGTGCCCAGGTGAGCCTGGTCCGGAGAGGGTTGTTCAAGGAGGAACTCCTGCAGCCCAGCCGGAGACCAGTCCGCCTGAAGGTCGCCAACGGAGAAATCATGGGTGGGGGCACCCATGAGGCCACTATCAGTATGGAATTCTGGGAGCATGAGCGCTTGAACCGCCCTGATTTGGCGAAGAGAAGCACTCTATCCGGGAACTTCTATGTGGCCGACATTACAGATTGGGATATGATCATGGGGTATGACTTCATGGTGGCAAACGCCATTGGAGCCCTTCCCCATCGTGCAACGCTGGTCCGGGAGGATGATGAATGCCTCACATGGCTGTCCACGGACTAAGCATGCGGATCATCTCAATGGAATGCTGAGGAAGAGGATCGAATCGTCCAAGCGGTGCAAGCTGTGGGTGCCAAGTCCAGAGGAGACCGCGGAGTTCAACTCACGGAGTATGGAATGGCGCCGCAGGTGTCCGACAGGATGATCCAGACGCTGGAAGCCGAAGCGCCCGAGACGGACGTCTTCGCTTCCCGGGATGCCCCACTTCTGCGGAAGTGTAGGAGGCATTGGCATCGAGGAGACTCAGCCTGGCACAGGCATTGGGGTTTGAAGGAGTGGGGGCCCATGTATTGGCATGGCTCCCTGGACAACACCAGACGTACGGTGGAGAAGATCGTCGCGGATAGGGCGAAGGGGATCCTGGTCATAACCGGCATAGGATCCACCCCATGTCCGCTGGAGGGTCTCAAGTCGACGCTGGACTCCATCACCCTGAACGAGATGTCATTCGGGCCAGAGGAGGAGTTGTTCATCGACGCCAAGGGTGTATCAATGCCCTCCCCGGGTCAAGCGTGGGGTACCAAGGCTTTCCTGGTGGATGGGGCGCAGGCCCAGCCCACGGGTGATGAAGCATTCATCCGTAGGGTGGAGGCGGTGCCCATGAAGGTCATGTTTGAGCCCAAGGATGGGACGGATCAGCCAATCGATGGCATTGACGTCCTGTCCCATGCCGAGATCGACAACGTCGTCAACTACATGCGGATGGGGATGCACGACCGTGTGGCAGCCAAGAAGAGGCGGGCCATGGTCACATCTCCGCATTGATGGGATGACAAGATGTTGGTCATGGGCAAGTACGAGAAGGATGAGTTCGTGGCGAGGGTCATGGATCACATCGCGGACGGATATGATGGTCCGGTTGGGTCGGACTCGCCGACATGGTGTTTTCCAAGAGTGGGAACCGATAGCGACGAGCACCAGCCCGAGGCCGCAAATTTTCGAAGATTATTGGTGGGAATCGCGACCCACGACGATGAAGACGGCATATCGGACGAGGAGAAGTCAGACTAGGACCCAGAAGAGGCCTATACCGCAGTGCGGTCGGTTGTATCGATACCGAAGCAAGCGGCTGAAGAGGCTCAGGAGAACCCGAAGGTCGCCGAGCTGAAGGAGAGGCTGATCAGTGCCTATCCGCGGCTATTCAGTGGCGTCGCCAACAAGAACCCTCCAGATCGTGGGAGGTTTGGCACAGCGACGGTCAAGCTGAAGCCGAAGCCCAAGATCTATCGTCATCGGGAGCACCAACTTCAGAGCGATTGGGCCGAGGCCATGAAGAAGCTGTTGGCTGAGTTCATTGAGCGGGGATGGATCGAACCCTCCGACAGTGAGTGGGCCAGCCCAGCCTTCATCGTGCCCAAGAAGGAGAAGGGCGAGTGGAGGTTAGTGGTGGATTACAGAGGTTTGAACGAGCAGACCGAGCACGACTCGTACTCGCTTCCCCTGATCGACTCCATCCTCCAAAAGCAACAGAAAAAGCGGATTTTCACGGTGTTAGACCTGAAACACGGCTATCACCAGATGCCGCTACATTCGGACTCCAGGCCCTGCACAGCGATGTCGACGCCGCTGGGGCCCATGCAGTGGAAGGTGGTGCCTATGGGCGCCAAGAATGGCAACGCCGCTTTCCAGCGCATGATGGAGGACCTACTCGGTCCTGTCCGGGACTGTGCCGACCCCTTCGTGGATGACATCATCATCGGATCCGGCACGGAGAACATGACTGAGGACGAGCTCATCGAAGCGCATGAGAAGGATCTGCGCCGAGTGCTCAGCGAGCTGGACAAGCACAACATGGTGTGCAAGCCCACCAAAGCCTCACTCTTCGTGAAGGAAGTGGAGTTCGCGGGTCACGTGGTTGGTCACGGGCAACGCCGTCCCATGCCTGGGAAACTGGCGTCCCTGAACCACTGGGAGAAGCCCCAGATCATCAGCGAACTCCCATCCTTCATGGGGTTCTGCAATTACTATCCGGGCTATGTCCGGATGTATGCAGAACTGTCGGGGCCGCTGCACAAGATGTTGCAGGTGGGCAAGCTCGATGGCCGGAAGGGGAGCAAGAAGAAGCTTGCCTGGACCCCTCAGGCTGAGGATGCGTTCAATCGCCTGAAGGAGCGACTCCTGGGGCAGTTGGGGCTGTTCCTGGTGGACCCGGACAAGGGATTCGTGCTACGGACGGACGCCTCGGACTATGCCGTGGGGGAAGTCCTCGAGCAAGTCCGAGACGACGGGACTCATGTTGCCGTGGCGTTTTGGAGCAGGATCCTGGCCGAGGGCCAACGCCGAACATGGACCGCGAGGGAGAAGGAGACATACGCCATTGTATGTGCGCTCAGGAAGTGGTCTTGCCACATCGGACTGCAGCCGGTGGTGGTTTGCACGGACCACCAGTCCCTACAGAGCTGGCACAAGGAGCATGTCGACACCCCCTCAGGACCAGCAGCTAGGAGGGCCCGATGGCACGAGACGTTCGCCAAGTTCGACCTCAGCGTCGTGTACGTCCCGGGGAAGGACAACACTGTGGCAGATTGCCTCAGTCGCTGGGCCTACCCCGCGGGCAAGGCGTGGATGGACATATCCAGCCATGGCGACGCCGAGGAGACCGGGGAGGCCAAGCGCATCATCGAGATGGAGAAGGCCATGGAGCAAGAGGGGGTCAAGTGTTTTGTGGTGATGGCAAACCGTACAGACCTGGCCAAGTTCCGGGGCGCCCGAGTCCAGGCTATTCGAGAGGAAACCCTCCATCAATGGATGGTGGCCCCTGTAGAGCTAGTCAGGTCGGTGCTCACAGAGGACTGGTCGGATGACTATGCGGCATCCGACCACTAGAGCAAGTACTGGAATGCCGTGAGCGCCCCGTCGGACGATGAATGGCCCGAGGACTTAACCGAGGATGGGGACAAGTTGGTCCTCAAGGACAAGCTGCTGGTGCCCGAGAACCGAGTGGAGGAGCTCATTGACCATTGGCACAACGCCCAGCTCATGCACCCTGGTCGAGAGAAGATGCAGCAGGACCTGGAGTGGCGTTTCAAGTTCCCTCCGGGGTACTACGCCATCCTGGATAGGTACTGCAGCGACTGTGTCGTGTGTCGGGCCACGAAGAGCCCCAACCACTCCACAGCGGGCAACCCGGTGTATACGGCTATACCGGAGGCCTATATGCGGTCCGTAGCCATGGATGTATTCGCCATGCCTGAGGTCACCGTGGAAGGAGAGACCTACGACTGTGTCATCCTGGCGGTGGATAGGCACAGTGGGTATATCGTGGCGGTCCCTGGCAAGAAGTCCAAGAAGAGGGACAAGAAGGACAAGCATGGAGTGGGGCTGCAGGCCAAGACCGTCGCTAATGCCATGATCAGGCATTGGCTGACAATTTTTGATGTCCCAGCTGTCATCTGCAGCGATCAGGGCAGTCATATTTTGGGGACGTGGTTCAAGACGATGTGCAAGCACATGGGCATTCGACACGCCAAGACCGTGGCGTACCACAGCTGGTCGAATGGTCGGGCTGAGGTTGCCGGGCGGCAGATGTTCGAGAATTCCCGCAGCTGCACATTGACGAACCGGGCCGGAACTGGTACAATTCGCTGTGGAGAGTGCTCCAAGCGTACCATGATCTTCCGGGACCCACTGGACTGTCGCCCCATCGCATCCTGTTCCTACGGGATCGAGTGTCACGCACTCTCCCGTGGTTGAACCATGGCAAAGTGGCCCGGGATGCGAACGCTATGATGGCTGAGGCGGACGACACGGCGGCCAAGGTGTGCAAGGCACTTCAGGACGAGCATGACAAGAGGGCCAAGTACTTCAAGCAGGGAAAGGTCCAGAAGTATGCTCTCCAAGACATCGTGTGTGTGGAGCGGCACCACAAGGATGTCCTGTCCAGGCATCGGCAGGCATCTTGGTATGTGCCGGGGGTAATCGTGCGGAAAGTCGGGCAGGATGTGTATGCGGTTCGTGTGGGGGATAACAAGATCCTGGACCGCGACCATACCCAGCTTCGTCCCCGAGCACCAGACCCCAGCGGACGTCCCGTCACCTTCGAGTTCACGGCCGGCGATGTTGACTCGGACGACGAGGGTGAGGACGACGACTTCACCGCTGAGAAGATCCTGGCGGACAAGCCGGACCCGGGGACGCCTGGGGGAAGGCTGTATAAAGTCCGTTGGAAGGGATTCACCGCATCCAGGGATTCGTGGGAGCCTCCGAGCAGTTTTGTGCCGAGGTACACCACGGTCTGGATGGACTACCTGAAGAAAAAGAACATTTCTTTGGATGTCAAGGACGTGTTGGTCCATTTGGTTGCTGCTGTAGCACCGTAATGGATCCCCCCTTGGCATTTTGTTTGTTTCTGTGCTTGGGAAGACGGGTGAGGGCGTTCATCCGGGGACTTTTCGGCCTTGATTGGCCATATACCCCCTTCACTCGATCTCCACATATACATTTCATTGTGGTATACTTTTTTAGGTCGACCGACGAAGTTTTTCTATATTTGATCCCCTTGGTCCATGTTGTAGATCAAGAGGAGACCGGATATGGCGTAGGGCACCGATTATCTGTGTCCTCAGCCCTCCCTTGTGGCATGGGGGACGCCTTCGACGTGTGTGGGGCCTCCATGTGTCCTTGGGACATGGGGCAGGGGATTTGGAGCCCATTCGGGTCCTCCCGTCCTCTCTTCAATGACTTCCGAGCGGTGACAACGCTCTGAGAAGGGGGGTGAAGCCAGTTCGGACCCCCGTGGCCATCTTGGGGTCACTTGGGGTGTCCATCTATGTGCCGGCAAGCCGCCATTGGCTGATATCATACTCTCCCATCCACCTGACCTAACCTGATGTGATAGTGTGATAGGTTTGGCCATTCCGGCTATGAGCGGCTATATTCAGTACCGAGGCGCTGCCAGCGGAGATTTATATATCAGAATATCAGGAATCAACAGGGTTTTTTTATCATAATGTTTCCGTAATTTTTCCGCCTTTCGTTCTGATGGTCAATGTATCGGCGACTGTCAGTTGGCTCGCGATTTTGCGGTAACCGATTGGTTAACTGTTATTTCCAGATATTTTGGCGGAAACTCCGATGAAGGGTCAGATTTCATCTGTAAAGGGTTCGTTGCTTCCGCAATTTTCTAAATAAGCACTCGAAATTTTAATCTGAATTTTTCGCGATGTCGAAATCGGATTTTCGACTTCGACATCGCCGCACTTGATTTGGTCTTCTTCCAGTGGTCATACTCCTTTCCCTTTGCCCAAATCAGGTTTCTCTTATGCTTGCCACCCATTTGACTTGGAGATATAAGGGAAACAAAAGTGAATCGTGGGACCACTTTGAAGGGCCATATCTACGCGCGAGTGTGAGGAAAGAGAATAAGGAAGGTCGCGTTGCAAGCGCCCTAGTCTCAACTTATTTTTAGTAGGGTAAAACACCTTAAGTCGTCACACACACTCGTTGTATCATAGGATCATGGTCAACATGGTAGAAACTTCTTTATAACTTGTTGACCATGTGTCCAGACTTGATATTACGACTTTCGAGTGTAGCGCATGAGTCTTGCGGTGGCATAGCATCTTTCCTTAGGTTCCCACGTCCATTTAAACCAAAGTTATGATCATGGAGGGACATGGCATACCATGGTGGGAGCCTATTTTAAGGACTATGTGGGATATTGGTAGTATATGTCTTGATATGCTCACGCCCATGTTATATATCTTCGTGTGGCCGAAGAGATGGGGAGCCATACGTGACAAGGGCCTTGCCCATGTCCCAATTGTGGAATTCAAAGCGCTAGACTAAGTCTACCGCGTATGTATTGCTCATGGTATGTTGGGCAAACCATGAGTCCACTCCCATTTTCATGGGGCATGTAGATATGAGTGGCGAAGGTATCTCCATGTGCCCGATTGGGGATCCACGTGGGGGAATTGTTGGCAAATGGTTCGAATCATTTGTGTATTGAACCATGAGCGAATATAATGGGTGAGCATAGAGATATACTATCATGACAACTTTGTATTTGGTCATATTTTCATGTTTTTGACCTCATTTTTTGCTCATTTTTGCGTTTTGTGTACTTACCTGGTCGGCAAACAGCCAGAAGCCTATGGGGAGTGGAACCATGGTATGTTGTTCATATGTTGGCATATGCTTTGGAGTTGAACACCACCATATGCCGGATTGCATACTCCATTTGGCTTGGCGCACGAAGGATTACAAAAATTGGTGTCAAGATCACGGGCTGACTTGGGCAGTCCGTGGCGCCCATATCTGAAGGGGTTTCGAGGGTAGAGTAGTGATGTACATGGGCATTGATCTTTGATCTCTATCCTCCATGAATACTAGACTTCGATTCCATGCATGCTTTGAGCCTTCAGATAAGTGGTAACTTCAATTTTGAGCATATATTTGATATATGGCTAATATGGTGTGAATTGGCAGTTTTTTGGCATGTTATGAGTTCAAACTCATGGGGCATATCTCCAAGCCCAATCGACTCCAAGTCCAACCAAGTTTATGTCAGGGTAGGGCATCGTCCTGAGTACCACTCTAAGCCATGACACGCCACCTCCCCTATTGGGCTAGGATTTATAGGGTTGGGGGTGAACACATGTTTTGGGTTTGTGTAGTGACCTTTGACATATGGCATTCAGCCATCTCATTTGACCTGGTTCAGGGCAATATGTTGGTGAGTCAAGGGAAGGTAGTGAGTCCAGGGAATGAGGGGTTAATGGTTGTGAATGTGTCTGTGTACCTTTTTTCTCCAACTTTGCCTTATTTGTGTTCATATGCCAGTTTCAGGGCTTTCTTCCTTGGTGCAATTCTTGTACATGCCCGCCACCGTGGGAAGACCGGTGTGCTGAACGGAAGCCCGCATCGTGGATTGGATTGTGAGTCGGGTTATTGTTGCATTTGTGGAATCTGATTGCTGTTCAGGGTTGAAGGAGGATTGTATTTTCTATTTTCTATATTTTTGGTTTTTGGACCCTGGATTTTGATAAATGCAATCGTTGATCCGGAGTAAATCAGCAGGGGTTACAGGCGGAAGGGGCACAGCGGGGGCCGGTCCTGGTAGGGACCTTCTTTAACATATGCATAGCCTCGTTTCTCGCTTGTGTCTCGCTTTTCCTTCACCTTGCTTCACTCTCCAGCGGTGAGTAAGGTAGGTAAGCCCAAGTGGGGCCGGCCCCTGGTGGAGTTCGAGATTGTAGGTAAGATTAGAAAGATTGCCACAGGTTGAGCGTCAACTCGTGCATGCTCGTGTATTCACACACGCATTAAAGGGTAGGACACGCGAAATGCGCACGGTAAACCTTGTTTAGGTTACCCAGGGGCTCCACCCCACGTTCTATAAGAGAACGGGTGGAGTCCCTTAAGCTGGCTTGCTTGATAGGGGCGTATGTGGACAGCGTGTTATAGGGCCATCTGAGAAGCGTATAATACGTGGAGATGGTCTTGGTTCCTCCGCTGCAAACGCTCCTTCATCCGCCTTTGCTCTTCAGGTGGGAAGGTCAGGGTGAATTGGTGCAGTCCGAAGCCCCGCTAAAATATACAACGCTGATCACACAAACAACCAGCTACGACTCTGCCAGGAGTGGCAAGCGTAGCCCGACATCTTCAACATTCCCGCTGTGCACGCCAGAAGAGCACCCCTTCCCTCCAAGCCCTAGCAGGGAAACGCGTAGTGGCGTCCCTGTTGGGCCAGAGCCGCTTAGTAGCGCTGTGTTCTCTTGCTTTCTCACAGGAGGGTCAGTAGGACCTGTGACTCCTTCAACAGCAACACCAAGTAGCGTGTGTAGGTGTTAGGGTCACCAGGCCTGGCAGGAGTTGAGTGCAAGGGATGCGTGCTCACCCTGCCTTCGAAGGCCGGTGCTGGCGTTAGTGCGTGTAGTGTAGTGGTGTCTCCTGTCCCGCGTGCTTTTCAACGTGGGCAGGGGAGTGCCTTAGCTTTTGGCCTTTAGCAAAAATGGGCGTTTTGTATGCCCTTAGCATACTTGGCCACCCCTCCCCTCTAGTAGGTAGGGCCTTTGCCGTCTTCCCCCCAAGATAGGCGCCAGCACAGAAATTGGGCGCCAGAGGAGTGGTAGTAGTAACTGACTAGGACCTTTGGTCCGACATCAGCGAAGCCCGTTCATTCGGGAGCCACGCCTGGGAGAGAAGTGAGACACACACAGACATACGTAGCACACTTAGGGGTAAGGTTCAGTCCCTAGCTTTATTCTTGGAAGCAAGCGTCTGAGCCACCTTAAGCAACTCACCAAGGTTGTTCTGGGACAAGTAGTCTACCAGAACTGAGTTCAGGCGTCTCTCAGGTAGAACAAACGCAGAGAAGGGCTCCCAGGTGGCCTCTTTGACTCCAAACCCTTCCCAGAGGGTGAGGAAGTGCCAACCCTGGCGATAGCGGTGGCGTAGGACTGACTTCACCAGGTAGAAGCCCTCGTTAGCCATCTCCTCGGCGTTCATGTCGGGCAGTGCCCCTTCAACTTCCATAGGGCTGGCAGCCCCTTGTAGATCTAGGGCGGCGATTTCCTCGTTGTTCAGCTCCCACTCTTCCCCACAGAGGTCTTCAGGATCATAGTAGCGCTTCAGGTGTTTAGCAGCGCACACCAGGGTCCCCCCTAGTTGGGGAGCACACCGCACGGTTATACGGTGTCCATCCACAGATAGAATCTTGTAGGGCCCGCAGTATGGGTCATCGCTGGTAGAGCGTGGCCAGGCGGGTAGTCGGCTGTGGTGCACCAGCACCAAGTCCCCCTCTTGGTAGGTGGCCGGTACTCGGTGCTTGTTCTTCTTGTTCCACTGTCGCCCCCTCACTCTCCGGAGCATAGCCTTGGCCTTGTCCACCTTCGCTTGTTGCTCTTGGACCCACTCACCCACGGAAGAATGGGTGTCCTCTGGATAGGGCGCATGTAGGAACCACGCCGGGCGTCCTAGGAATAACTCATGGGGCGAGTAGCCAGTCGCCGAACTCTCTTCGGAGTTCATCATCAAGGATATGACGGGGAGTAGTCTCACCCAGTCTCTGGTGCGTTCAGTTTTGCACCGTATCCTTACATTCTTCTTGAGGACACGAATCTCTCGCTCACATAGGGGCTTGCTTGTGTGAGAGTAGGGAATCCCCGTAGACACCTGGACGTTGAGGGGTCTCAGGACCCTCTTGTACCAGCCGGTATCTGAGCGCACTCGTATGTCCTCATCGGAGTTGATCTCCCTGGGCGCCCCATAGACACAAAACCACTCCTCCAGGAGTATCTTGATAGTCTCCTCCCCGGTAATGTGCTTGGTACATGGGAACACCCTGGTAAACCTTGTCAACCCACAGGTTACCACGAGGGCGAAGTCATAGCCCCCGAACTTCGGCATCTCTGTGTAGTCCACATATAGACCACTGTTAGCACAGTGAGGGATAGGCAGGGTCGAGTAGAGACCTCTGTCCCGGATATCCCCTGGTTCGCAGGACCTACACGGGCACTTGTTGACGATAGGCTGGAGGGTTTTCCGCAGATGGTCGTCCGTCCACGTAGTGTGGAACCACTGCTTGAATAGCCTCAGGGTACGGTCAGCCCCCACATGACCGCTGGACTCATGGGTCCACTTCAGCAGCCCTGGGACTCTGTCACTGGGTACCACGATGTGGTCCTCGTGCCAGAGGTAGCTCTTGTCCCTCTTCCACTCACCTTGGTTGACCAGGAGGGGTTCGAGGCGTTTCTCCAGGCGCTTGTAGATATCCCCAAAATCCTTCAGGTACTCTGATTGTTGAAGTCCATCCAGGGGGCGTATCATAGTCATGTTGACGTCCAAGTGGACGTCCATACGGCTGGACACCTCTTTAGCCAGCGCTTCAGACCGGGCACCAATCAGGGCGTCGAAGTTGTTGCGGCTGATGTAGTCTGCACACTCGTTCTTCACTCCCTGGATATGGTGTACCGTCAGCCGTAGTTGGCTGAGGTAGGTCCACCAGCGCCGTAGTTGGCCTTCTGAGGTGGGCAACCCTTCTGGAAAGTGCGAAAAGGCTCTTGGTCGCACAGCAAGACCACCGGGCTAATCCCGAACAGTCGTGCTTGTGACGATAGCACCAGCATACCCGCGAGCAATTCCTGCTCATAGGTGGAGTACTTCCCCCTGGCCTGGTTCCATTTCCAGTTCCAGTTGCCAAGAGGTACTAGGACCCACTTGTCGTCAGTCCCCAATTGGGAAATAGCCGAGTCCAACTCCTCCTTCTCTAGTGCTTGGTATTGGAAGAACATTCCACCACCGCCCACATTGCTGGCGTCGGTCACCAGGATAATCTCCCCTTGTGCCCTAGGCACGCCCAAGCAGTTAGCGTTTGCCCCCTTGTCTTTGAGCTCGTCAAACGCTTGTTGCTCTTGTGGGCCCCAGCGCCAAGTAGTACTCTTCTTGATCAGGTCTGTCAGAATGGCGCTGGTGTAGGTGAAGCTTTTGATATGGCGGCGATAGAAGTTGCACGCCCAAATGAAACTGCGTACATCATGAAGTTCTTTCTTGGGGTCTTCGTGTCGTACCTTAGCGTCCATCAGGGGTTTGGCCTTAGAGGCCGCTGGGGTCCACCACCCATAGCCAACGTCAAACCCCAGGTACTGCATGGTCTCCTGCATGAACTCACACTTCTCCAGCTTGAGTCGTGTGTGGTTCTCTTGGCAGACCGCAAAGAACTCACCTAAGAGGATTAGGTGGTCCTCCTGGGTATTGGTTTCGAGGATACATCGTCGATGTGTGCTTCCATCTGGGCCCCACGGGATATGAGTTCCTGCACCTTAGGTCTCCTTCATAGGATGGACAAGATCTTGTTCATCAGCTCTTGGAATAGAGCGGGTGCGTTGGCCACGCCACACGGCATGACCTTCCACTTGAACACCCTCCCTGAGGGGTGATGAAGGCTAGTAGCTCCTCAGCGTTGGGCGTCAGGTCCACCTGCCAGAATCCGCTCCTCTTGTCCATCTTGGTCTTGTAGCGACAGGAGGCTATCTTCTCAAGGGTAGACGCCATGTTAGGAATGGACCCTGATTGGTTCAGCGTTTTCTTGTTCAGCTCTCCGTACTCCACTACCAGCTGTTTGGCTGTAGACCCAGGTTTAGCCACCAGGAAACAGGGGCTGCAGTGTGCCGGGGTAGTCCCCGTCCTTGTACTCCAGGACTGAGCCAGCGTCGATATATTCTTGTATCTGCCGCTCAATCTCGTCGGCCTGCTCTTTAGGAGCTGGATAGGGTCTCCTCCGGATCTTGTGACCCACGAACTCGGGTTTCAGCTTGAGGTCCATCTGTACCAGCTTGTCACATGAGGCTGGGGGTGGTAGTTCTCCGAACACCTCCGGAAAGGTCCTTATAAGCGTCTGCAACCGCGGGTCCAATAGCTTGATTTTGTCCTCGATGTCCTCGTCAGAGTGTAAGTTGCTTGCCCCCTGAATAATAGACGTCGGGGGGTGATCCTCCACAGACTCTTCGCCTTTGGTTGTATCCTTCAACCCTTGGTAGGCATAAAGTAGGTCTCGTTCAACTATCTCCGGTGGGCGATGGCAACATAGGCACGCTCGAGGGGGTTCACATACACATTCCTCCGAGAGGTCGTCCTCCTCTGGGGTCCCCACATGGGCCCCCCACACGGTCTTCATGACCTTAAGATCTACCTCCCTTTGCCAGGTGGTGATCTTCTGTTCGAGGTCCTCCTTCAATTGGGATAGATCTCCCATACGTCCTTGCTTCAGTGGCCATGAGCTGCGGGTAGGCTTAGCGTAGCATAGCTTTTTCGCCACCAACCTCCTCTTCGAGTCCACATACTCCCTTAGCCTGGATCGGGGATCCAGCTCTTCGCCCAAGGGGTCTTCCACCCTCATGGAGAGTAGGGGTTTCAGTGGGGCGACGTACTCGGTGTTCTCCACTTCCTCCACACAGGTCTGCACCAAGAGGGCGTCGTGCCCAGTTGCGTCATCTGAGTGGATAGAGCTAGGGAGCTCGGATAGTCCACACTCAGAGACTCCATCAGGAACAGGTACATGGCACGGAGAGTTGGGGGCTTTGGTGTTAGTCACGACGTATTCATCCCCTCCGGGTATAGTCTCAATATCATCTTGAGGGCGTAGTCGATCCTTCAAGTCACCCAAGGCGAGTCCATCGCTTTCTCGTTGTATAGCCTGGACCAGAGTCGAGTCCAGGTCCTCCCAGGGGATGGAGGTTAGACCTCCGTCCACCACGCTGAGCATAATCCCCCATCCGGGTTTCCCAATAGGCGTCTTACGCCCCAGAGGCACGTAGATGGCCTCATCAGGTAATCGAACAGAGCTGATAGTCAGCCTGTCCAGGATGGTTCGCCAGTACTTGTTGCCCCCATGGGATCCCCAATTGGGGGAACACAGGACCATACGGGAACGTTCCAAGGCCACTTTGGTCAAGACCCTCCCCAGTTCACTGAACCTGGGGTTCCCGTACGCCATCCCGAAAGAGGGCCAGTAAAATTTGTACCTGCAGTTCTTCCCCTTGCTGCAGTAAAGGTCCAGGACATGTTGCTTGTCGCTGGCGAACAACTCCACACTCAGGTCTTCTCCAGAGTAACCCAACTCCTTCAGACCTTGGTCTAGGACTTCCCCCAATAGTTGATAGTCCTCAGTTTTGGAGGACGCCATCATGTTAGAGGGCTCCTCCTTCGATACCCTCAGGTAGCTCGAGGTATACTCTGACTGCTCCAGTGGCACGGACTCTCTGCCACTGCCGTGGTCCACGTAGAGGAGGTAGGGCGCTTGCAGCGTCAGGGATTGTATCTGGGAGTGCTGCACCACAAAGTCAGTCCAAAATACAAAGTCGAAGGCCTCAGTGTCCATCACATAGAACCGATGGGCGATAGTTCGGGAGCCCATAGGTACCTCCACTTCACAGTCCCTGCAGCTGTGCACCACATGTCCATTCCCCATTCGTATAGCCGCGGTGGTCAGGGTGTTCTTCAGGCTCCCGCAACGTAAAGTTTTCTTGGCCACTATAGATATGGTGGCTCCAATATCCAATACCCCAAGGGATTCACGTCCCCCTAGTCGGATACGTACCCAGAACACCAAGTCCAGTGCCCAAGCGGAGCGTCCCCGTCAGGGCATTCCGGGACAGGTCACCTCGAACCACTTATTTCCGCAATTTGCGGGCCATCCTCATGAAACGGCTTCTCCTCTTAGCGTTGCCGTCATCACCACCTTCATCCTCACGCTTGGCCCCTTATTTTCGCTGGGCCTGCGTTTGCGAGCGTCTGGTGGGACCAGACCGCCCTGCAGAGGGCTCGGAGTTCCCCCCTGGATTAGGGTTGGGGTTGCCTCCGTTCCTGTCCGGGTTCTTGTTGTCCTTGTCTGAATGGCGGTTAGTCCCTCTCCCTCGTCCACCTTGGTTCTTGCCCTTTTCCACGTCCTTTCGACTTGCCCTTGCCGGAGCCGTTGCCGTTGCCTTTGCCTCCACCTTTGCCAGAGCCTTTGCCAGGATCCTCACCCTTCAGCTTCGCCGACCGGCGCTGCTTCTGGTAGCACTCATCCTCATAGTGCTTCCTCTTTCCACAGAAGGCACAGGTGATAGTACACCTGTAGTGAACCGGCATCTTCGCCTTGGCGCCGGTGTTGGTCTCCTGCTTCTTCCCTTGGACTACGAAGCAGTCTCGCTGCTCGCAGTCAGGGGCGTGCTGCAGGTGGCCCTGCTCATCACTGGCATCACACCAGAAGAGCTCCCCGACGTTTTCCATGATACAGGCGTGTTTGGGGGTAGTCCCCTGTCCAGGTCTGGATCCTTGGTACCCTTTGCCTTGGCTTCCAGAGCCTCCCCCTCCAGGACGGGAGCTGTTCAGGTGCTGGTCGCTTTCTTTCTCCAGGAGTAGTACACATAAGTCCTTGTAGTGGAGGGCTCTAGCCTTGCGCTCTGCCGTTGAACGGCACTCGTCCCACAGCTCCCGAGGGAGCTTAGCCACCAACCAGAGGAGCAGGTCATCGCTGCTGTAGGAACCTGGCGTCGATCGTCCAGCCCAGTGATCCAGGTCAGCCAATAGCTCAGAGACCCTGCCAGGTTTGGGGTCCTTGGGCAGCACGGCCAGGTTCTGGATCCCGGCCGTGATAGAGGGGTCGGTTTCATAGGTCGCGTACTGCCTCTCCAAGGCAACCAACACACAAAGGTGGCGGACTTAGTCACGATCTGCTTGACCTGCTTCTCCAGGTATTTGGTCTTGCAGCACTGCAGGAGCAGATCCCACTTCACCCGTCCAGTAGCGTGGGTTTGGCGGGTCAATCGAAGGAACCGGCCAAAATTCTCAGCGAAATCGCTGAGGTCCTTGCTTGTGAACTCAGGCAGGTTCCCCACAACTTTGGAGGAGGCAATGGCCTTAGCCTCCTGAGACCTGCGTCCCGCAGGGCGCTGGGTCTTCCTCTTCTTCTTTTCCTTCTGCCCACTTGGGTTCTCCGGGTCCTCAGGGTCGTCGTCCTCCGAGGGAGAAGCAGAAGTCATTGACGGCGGCTCATCGTCAAAGAGGTCTCCGCCTAGGTCACTCGAGCCATAGGGCTCCACCTCAACCATTGCCCTCAGGGCTGTTAGCCCCTGCTGGTCCAGCTCGGCTCTCGTAGAAAACCCCACTTGGCTGTAGGGTGGCTAGGTTGTTCACGGTACGAAAGGGCTTCTTGGTATCGCTGCAAGGGGTCGGCATAGGTCGGCTCCTCAGACTCCCCAGGGTATTTGTCAAGCCTGCCACCAGGTGGTTAGCCTGTACTCGATGGGCTGACATTCCCACCGTGGTAGGTGACGCTTGGGGCGGAATCAGGGGCTCTAGTTTAGCCTGAATCTCTTGAGTGAGATCGACCACAAGTTTAGAGGTGGCTCCTCGGAGAGCCTCTTTTATCTCTGATAGCGTCAGGGACCTGTTGGAGGATCTCCCCGATCCTCTACTCCTGCTCCTGCATGACTCAGGTCCTCTCCTCAGCCCACTCAAGGTTGCATACCCAGGAACATCCACATAGGCTCCCGTAGCGGGTAGAGGATAGTGATAGTCAGCCGCATACCATCCCGGCGCAGAACTGGAGGCCACCGGCTCACTGGTAGTAGTAGCCTCCGGTTACGCAGTGGTAGGTGGGTTCACACCATAGGCAGGGTAGGTAGGCATACCAGTAAAGCCTGTGCCCTCAGCCATAGGCGGGGTGGTTACGGGTGTGGATGTTGCAGCGGCTGGGTCTGGAGTTGGGAGTGTGGTGGTTGTAGGAGTGGGTGACGCGTGGAGGCCAGAAGCGCTTGGTGCGCACTCGAAGGTCGACTCACTCGTCGGGTCGTGCCCATGGTCTACTCCTTCGTCTGCCATGCTTTCTTCAGCATCCTTCTCTCTCTCTCTCTTTCTCTTCAGAGGGTTGGTGTCCACCTCCTCGACTGAGAGGGCCCGGAAGGCCGACTGAAGTCCCTCCAGCGAGTCATCAACCACGTCCACTGGCCCATGTAAGGGCACCGAAGGTACAGCGCTAGGTCCAGGTCCAGGTTCACCAGGTGCTGGCATTGCTGGTGCCTTAGGCGCCGTCCTCACGTCGGTGTCCTCCTTCTTTGTGTCCATACTCGCCCTTCCTGCTTATATATGACAGATCTCGGCGCACTGGATGTACGGCACGGGGTTGCTGCCGGTATGCAGAGACTGTCTGCCTCTGCTACCAGAAAGGTTTATAGTGATTTCAACATTGTGTGTTTGTTGTGCCTCCCCTGCTGCTTGCTGCTGGTGTAGGGTTCCTGCTGCTTGTTTTTGATGAACAAAATGTTTAATTGTTGAAATACAACCAATCCAGGATAACCCAAGCCAGCGATAAGCAAGTAGAAGATAAACAGGATCAAAGCATGAAGGGCTGCAGTCACAAAGAGTTAGATAAAGACAGCTATCAACAATAGACCACAGCAATTAGCATACATTGCAACTCAGGATGAAAGATTTTACATGTTTGAGAAAAACTGATTGGAAAACTGCCCCAAGGGCTCACTCTCATCCATAGTGCCATCTTGAGATGTGCATTCCTTATTTTTGGGTCCCAAAGGTGCTGAGGTGGCATGGCTTGTGGCGCTGAGGTCACTGCCATGTCACATGGGATAATCCTACTTAGCTAGGCTGACTAGGTATTGAACCCAGGACCTCTCAAAAAGAGGTGCCCCAGTCCCCTAGGGTGCATACCACTAGGATAGCCAAAAATTCATGAGAAAACATAGAAAAATTCATAGGCTCTGCCTTCAGTATATCAGTGCCTCAGTAACGCAGGAAA
Organism: Eutreptiella sp. 'Long Island Sound 2002'; assembly: GCA_964036045.1. NCBI lineage: Eukaryota > Euglenozoa > Euglenophyceae > Eutreptiales > Eutreptiaceae > Eutreptiella > Eutreptiella sp. 'Long Island Sound 2002'. The sequence goes on from OZ038379.1 coordinate 114,344,133, forward strand.
AGATGTTTTAGTGCCTATAGCTTGGGAATAAAGGGGTCCACACAACATCCTGATTTAGTGTTTGGTTCCATAGGTCAAAATGTGTTATCACCCATTTTGGTTGGGCTAATACTAAGATAAAAATGCATGAGTGCTTAGAGCACCTCTAATACAACTAAAGTATACCCTAAAGCATTAGAAAAGCACTTTTTCTTACTCACACCATCGAGTACACCGACACTATCAGTGTAAGGATTTGACTTCGACAGCTTTGTGGGCAGCAGCCTATCGAGAAGACCCACGTACCAGACACATCTAGGAAGTCACGGTTCGAAGCCCTACGGCACAACACCAACTCTGGGATGCCAAGTTGTCCTAAGATGATTGCAAGTTCTTCCATTAGTCGACAAGGGGCAAGCGTGTGCTTGTCCCTCGAACGCCCTTTACCTCGATAGTGGCTATGTATCATGAGTCGGAGTTCTACGGCCACTCGGGAGTGCTTCGAACCACGGCGCTGATCAAGCCCGACTACGTTTATTCGCATCTTCGACATTACGTCGAGCGTTACATCTTAAGTTGCGATGTGTGTCAAGCGGCTAAGTCACGGTGTGTCGAAACCGCCAGACAACCCACACCCTTGCCGGTGCCCGACACCAAATGGCATAGTGTGTCCGTCGATTGGGTTTTAGGATTGCCGCCGACCACTAGAGGCCATGACGCCATCATAACTGTGGTCGACCGATTCTGCACACGCGGGATGTTCATCCCACGCCCGAAAAGATATGACAGCCAACGACCTTGTCTATGTGTTCCTGCGTGAAGTGATTCGACTCAAAGGATGCCCTCGACAAATTGTTTTCGGTCGGGACAAGCTGTTCGAGTTCCAAGCGTGGAAAGAGCTGGCACAGCGTTTCAAGATCGACATGCACCAAACAGTAGCCAACCGCCCTCGAGGCAACGGCCTAGCGGAGCGCAGCAACCAGTCGATCCTCCAACGCTTGCACACACACGGCATCTTTGGTAACAGTGAGTGGGATGTCGACCTTCTGTTCGCCGAGATTCAGTTGAACAACCTGACGTCCAACAGTCTTCGACTATCTCCGTTCGAAATTGATGAGGGACGTACACCCCATTTTCCATTGGATTTTCCCCGAATGACTTCTCATGCACATGAACCTTCGACCGTAAATGATTACATGCAGCGAGCTGAACGTACCTTCGATTCTGTGCGTGCACTGCTTGCCGAGGAACATTGACACCAGATGCATGTTGTCCTGCAAATTGACCGACACGTTCGAGTGCCTGAAGTGGGGGAGCGATGGTGGGTGTTAGTGCCCGAATAGCGACACAACGGGAAACTCGATGTTGTTTGGTGCGGCCCTTACAAACTTCTCAAGGTACTCAACAAGGGCGAGAATGATAAACTGGACATCCCTGCCCCCTTCGATGGGTTGCGAGTTTTCAATCGAGACAGCATAAAGCCCTACATCCATCGAGAGGGACAGCCAGTATGGGAATTCCCGATGCAGCCTGTCAAGACTGGGGACTCCCCTCGACTTGTTAAGATTCTGGCTAGACGTCGAGTGGGATCTAAAAAGCGCCGCACGTTCCTGTACCGCTGTGAACGGGATGACAACACATGGTCTTGGGAGTCGAGTAAACGTCTAGAGGAGGATCCCGTGTACATTGAGTTCCTTCGACTGCACCCTGAATAACATCACCTCTTTACAGCGTGAATTTTCGAAAACTGATGCGGGGTTCCAGGTCGACCACTGGAGCCTCATCCTACGGTTCTACTCCTGGGACATCCCGAACTTCCTCTCGACCTCCGCCCTCTCAAGCATCCCTGTCGAATGTCATCGATGTTGACGAGATCAACGATGCTGCTGACGGAAATGGCGATGGTGCTGAAGCCCCAGCGAGATCGACCTCAGCTCGCCGCTGTCGATCAGTCGCGTCAGCGCCAGCCCCACCAAGTCGGTCACTCGACCCATTCTCGGCGCCGAACTGCAGCCAGTCGGCGTACGCCGGAAGTTCGAAAGGAAAAGGAGGCCTCTCACCGAAAGGAGGCAAAGGAGGTGTGTCCTCCCGCGGGACACCTGCCGGAGTGCCACCAAGTGGTCGAATCATAATGTCAGGAGCCACGACAGGCTTGGAAATGCTCGAACAAGCCCTTGCTAATTGGCCTATCGTGGAATCGACCTGGGGGGGGGGACCCCCGACCGAGATTGACCCAAAATTTTGCAAGTTGTACGGGTGCCCGCCCAAGGGCGACACCGCATACTATCGAGGGCAGTGCTGGAGTCTCGACGAGCCTGATACACATTGCAATTCTTCGGAGGAATGGGTTCATTCACACCCAGAGTGGTTCGATCCTGATGAGGATCTCGCTTGCTACACGGGGTACGATGACTGATTCCATTCGTCTGCTCAGCGTCCGGATGGAATCAATCATGGGTCGACAGTTCGCGGACAGGAAGGCCAGACACCTCCAGGAACAAATCACCGTGGGGAGGAGAGCTGAACGCCCCCAACGACGAATCATGAGTCGACCAATCATGGCTGTCCAACGCCCCCAGAACGCAAGCTACCACTCGAACGAACCGTTCGGACTCCCACTTCGAACAAGACGACAACGATGACGCCTACGGAGATCTACCCGATTCGTACGATGATGACAACGAGGACAACTCGTACGACACACAGAGTTAGTCAACGGCACCGCCCAGCTACGATACTGTTCGTCGACCAGAACTGCTGTGGCAGCCATATCATATGGAACAATATGACCATGAAAACGAGACTCCCGACGAACTCCGACAACTGGGACCCTTCCAAATGTAGCCACCCTATTCATTTGGGGTGCACGAAGACGATCGGCTTGTGTAGAGTATATGTAAGGCATTCGTCGGAGGTAACCCAAAACTCTTGCGATTCCCCAAAACCCGTTCTCCTTGTTTATGCAAACTCTTGTAACCTCTTTTTCAAACTCTCAAAACCTTTGACGTTCGTTCCCCTTAGTGGTTGCTGCTTTTCCTTGCTTGTTCTGCACTCCTTGGATCCTGCTTGTTCTGCGCTCCTTGTACTTTGTGCTGGGCATGCACTGATCTACACATCCCGCAAACCCTGCACCTTCATAAGCACCAAGCAGTTTTGATCTCCATTGTCGTTGTGCAGCACGGAGTCCCTTGCTTGCCTGAGCGGTCACTGCCGGCGTCACGAGCGTGGGCAGTTTGGGGACTTTGGCACCCCTCCATGCAACATATCTACAACAACCAAAAGAATGCCAAGCACAGAATTACAAATAAATAAGCAACCACAAAATAACGTAACACAGAGCTTCTCTCTTTCTTTCTCTGTTCTGATTCCACTCTGGCATTTGCGTCTGCGACGCGCGAATGCGAACGCGAATGCGCGATTGCGGCAGGGCTCCTGCAGCCCTGTCCTAGTTGCCCAGGCCGGCCTATTACACTCCCCTTCTAAGACACTACACGCAGCGTGGAGAGTCTGACATAAAACCAAAGCCAATCGCTGGCCTGGGCAACAAAACCTACAAAAGGCATAACTTGGGGCGGTGGGGCGGGCTGCGGCTGCATGCTTGCTTGCAGAGCTGCAGTGTTGATGATGGAGTCTTTGCTGGCCTGGGCACCAAAGGCGTCCGGCTTCAGGGGATTACTTATTGGGGCTAGAAGGGAGCTACTCTTGCTCGACCACACCCCTTGCATACATCCTACCTGGACCGTTTCCCCCACCACCCCTGTCGTAGAGGCTGCCCCTTACGCGTACCCACAACCACACACAGCACCCCACCAGCCATGCACTCGCCCGCCAGTGGGTGGGGCCTCAATTAGGCAATCACACACACACACTGCAGCCTACCACCCGCCCAGCAGTCTCACACCCCGCCGTTCGTAGCACCTTTGCCCTGTTGTCCTGGTGCCTTTACTATACAACAAGAGAGGCTCCACCAAGACAAACCAGGGCAAAGGTGCATTTACACTCGATGCATATATATCAAAAACCAACGTCACCGAGGCTGTCAGCGCCTCAGTGACAAACTCAGTTTGTCATCTGCCTCATTTAGAATGCGTAATCTCGCCAGAAGAGGAGGTGGTCATCCGCTCATCCGAGCTGCATTAATCCGGCTGCTGTGTCGCTACCCTTGCCCCTGCAGACAGCGTAGACAAGCCTCGAGGCGGTATTCGCCGGAACGCTGGCGCTGCACTTTGCTCACGAGCCTGGCCTCCTGCTACGGTCCACGCATCCATCAGCGCTGGTACTTCAGTCCTCTTTCAGCGCTGTAGCGCAGCGCTGGTACTTCAGGTCTCTCTCAGCGCTGTAGCGCCGCTGGTACTTCAAGTCTCTCTGAGCGCTGTAGCGCAGCGCTGGTACTTCGGTTCTCTCTCAGCGCTGTAACGCAGCGCTGGTACTGTGCGAGTCTCCTTGTGCTTCCATCGGCGCTGTAGCGCAACGCTGATACTTTGTGAGTATCTCTGAGCCTCCATCAGCGCTGTATAGCAACGCTGGCACTTCGGTTCCCTCTCAGTGCTCAACGCGGCGCTCATACTTCGGCTCTCTTTCAGCGCTGTAGCGCACCGCTGGTATCGTACCAATTTTGGTGCTGTTCTTCTTGCACGCGTCCCCCAACTCAGCTGGCTTTGCCCTGCTGCTCGATCGCTGCACTGTGCACTCGCGGGGCTGCCTCAGCGCTGCAGTTGGAGAGCTTCGGGGCATTCGTACTTAGCTGAGAGTTTTGTAAGGCATTCGTCGGAGGTAACCCAAAATTCTTGCGATTTCTCCAAAACCCGTTCTCCTTGTTTATGCAAACTCTTGTAACCTCTTTTTCAAACTCTCAAAACCTTTGACGTTCGTTCCCCTTAGTGGTTGCTGCTTTTCCTTGCTTGTTCTGCACTCCTTGGATCCTGCTTGTTCTGCGCTCCTTGTACTTTGTGCTGTGCATGCACTGATCTACACATCCCGCACGCAAACCCTGCACCTTCATAAGCACCAAGCAGTTTTGATCTCCATTGTCGTTGTGCAGCACGGAGTCCCTTGCTTGCCTGAGCGGTCACTGCCGGCGTCACGAGCGTGGGCAGTTTGGGGACATTGGCACCCCTCCATGCAACATATCTACAACAACCAAAAGAATGCCAAGCACAGAATTAATAATAAATAAGCAACCACAAAATAACGTAACACAGAGCTTCTCTCTTTCTTTCTCTGTTCTGATTCCACTCTGGCATTTGCGTCTGCGACGCGCGAATGCGAACGCGAATGCGCGATCGCGGCAGGGCTCCTGCAGCCCTGTCCTAGTTGCCCTGGCCGGCCTATTACAGTATACCAAACTCTACCCGCAGGTGCTTGTCATCGCGTCGAGTGCCATGGCCGGTCAACGACGAGGTCATCAATTCCTAAGCCCATTCCATGCTGCAGTTCTGTCGAGTACGAATGCCACTAGTCACGAATTGCGCAGAGTTTTCGACATAGACAGCTGGCGTAAAACAGCGCTGTTCCCGTACGACACGCTGCGAAGTGCGCCTGACACGTCCTTTGACGAACACGGAAAAGCTGGCAGCGCACCGAGCCACCAGTGGTACACAAAGATCGACGTCGCCTATCAGAATCTTACAAGCCCCCTTGTTGGCTGGCGAAAATGCAACGAAGAACTCGACTGGGGACTCAGGAACAATCTCGTTGAGCCCGACCTGCCCAATCAAATTGCACGCCTGAACCGCATGCATCGAGAGATTTGTGGGATCGATGACCTGATGCACATCGCCGATGGAATTGGCCTATTCTTCAGGTACCGACGTTTCTGGACAGTGGACAAGATGCGCCGAGCGGCACCCTTCGCTGTTTCGATCCTTGGGCTCCTTCAAGACCTCCAGAAGGTTTGCAAAACAAATAACTCGTTTTTCGAAGATCGAGCCCCCTTTCTCGCGTATAAGGTCGTTTTGTTTCTTGGACAACACCGATTGCGAGGCCTATGAGGTACCACTCGACTCAGGTACAAATGATATGGATGCGCTCCAGTTTGAACACAGGAGCTTATGGTCCAACTCCAGGAATACTACTGATTAGGCGAGTCGACTGGACCTTACCCCTACAACGCTGTCGCACCAGGTGCCCCCATCGACCTAGTCCAGCTGGCGACTATTTACCAGACTGTCCCTGGACAAATCAGGTACTACGACTTCCACAAGGAAATTCGACGAGTTGCCCGTCTTCATTCGACAAATGAGGAGTACATCAACCTTTTTCCTTTCGAGGACGCCGCTGATTTGATTCAGCGCCTGGGAACCTCGAAATACCTCATGTCCCCTTTCGAAGGCGGATATGAGAATGGACGACATTGGCGCCGAAAGGTCCCATTCCAAAGGAATCTTTTCGTGGATGAACGGGAGGAGCTCGAGTCCAACGTTTCGCCCGCGAGCGACCCGTTCCACCCGGACTCTGTTGACCGCTGGATGTTGCCGGCGGATTCGAACGTCTATCGGCATCACTTTGATATCCCGTTTTTCAAGTACCTCACGCCGATCCATGACGACTTCAAAGCTGCCCATCGACGCAAGGTCAGCTGCCGTGACCAAGTCCTCGAGGCGGTCATTGTCTACACGGCTTCGAGCCTTGTGACTGCAGAAGCGGTTCGACTCGCTCTGCAGGGCGCCCTCGCAGATGGCCAGTATGTGCATCAACACCTCGGTCGACTCCAAGCAAACTCTCGAACCAGCAGCCTCGAGATCATTGGCCGATATGCCCTCGGCCCTGGAGTCAACGACGTCAGTGTCATCATCGCCGTTCGGAGAGTTTCAATTGCCGACACGCCGTGGTGGCGAGTCTATACGCGAACTGGCCAGTTCTACCACAGCATGGCGGCTGGTACTGGTTTGAAGCAAACATATCGATGGACCACCGACAGACACCAAACGAATGGATTTGTGGAACCCTGACATTTGGCAACCGTCGAACCTTTGGGATTTCTATTCGACCAAGGCACAGACATTGGAACTGGAACAAGTTCGAGCTCTTGCCCGTGGGCATGTCTTCGTATTCCAGTACAATTACCCAGTCGACGGCCAGCGTGGCGATCGCGACCTTCGATTGCTCAACCATCGATCTGGTATCCTGATTCAGAAACGTGCCGTCGAGAGCGCTGTTCGTCGACACTACACGGGTCATGACACCTTCAAGTTCATGGCCAGCGTTGAGACGCTAAAGAAAATGCACGAAGTACGTTGACTCCAGGTGGATGGCTCGTCCACATTCGAGTGGGGCACGGACTGCTGACACAAAAATCGGAATGCCAAGTAATGGCTGATTCTACAGTCTGAATGCAAGGTAATGGCTGATTTGACAGTCGGGACGCCATTAATGGTGTCGACTGCTTTAATATGCCCTGTCGATCCGACAGATGTATAGTCCTGTTGGTTGTTTGTCTGCTGGGCACTCAGCTTCGATAGCTGTGCCCAATGTAATGGTATTTCGACGAGCCCACAGCCTTGCTGTTGGTAGCGCCCGTGCAGTCTGCCTGGCAAGGTTGTCTTCTGCAGCTTCCACCAAGACACAGCGGTTGCACAGTCGAACACGCCGTATGAATGAGGCGCTGAGGACAGGTATACCATACACTGTAACCCAGTCTGTGGGTTTCGACCACTATTATTAAAGCGGTAGGGTGGGGCCCGCCGCGTTGGCCCTTGAAGACCCTGAAAATGCAACAGAGCACAAAAATCAGGCTTCAACCATGACTCCGGTCAGCGGTGTTATCTTCTCGATTTTGATCGCTTTGGGAGTCCATTTGACCACTTTTTATACAAATCTTTCCAGAATTTTTGCCGCATGGCAGGATTAGTCCTGGCTACATGGTCTCTGGAAAGGCGCAGAGGGAAATTTGATTACATTATTGCGAAAATCTATAAAATCAACTATAAAAATCGCTACTTCCCAATCTGGGATTACGCCTCTGCTGCGGTCATTTTTGCGCCTGCGGAGACTTCTGCGGTCGCGCTGGGGAGACCCACCCGCTACCGCATCACCCCTCTCCTTAAAAGAGTTGCAACCCTCCAGGAAGCTTGCAACTCCGCACTGGAGTGCCCTGGAGGAAGTCTCCGCTCGGTGACCCTCATTTATGGGACACAAAAAGGTTTGTTTATCCCCCAGGGGGAAAAACAAGTCCCAGGGGTGGCCCTACCCTAGGTGTCCGGTGGGGAGCACCATTACTACCCTCAGGCAGAAATCTGCCTACTTTGACACTCTAAGAAAAAGGCCTTGGGTGGCCTGCCCCGTTTGTTTTGAAAACCTGGCAAAAGTTTTCAGTTTCCCGAAAACCTCCATGCTTTCAAAAACCAAGCAACAGGACAGGCACGCACACAGCACTGTAACTCAGCATCACATCCATGGTGCTGTGTCAGTTCGTGCCTTACCCAGGCACCGTGCACTGTACTGCACAAGTGCGGGTGCGTGTGCCAGGGGCTGAGCTGCCCCATATATACATGGGTTTTAAGTCCCACATATATACCCGGTTGGTGGAGCCTGCCAAGACTGCGCCCAGCTAGTGGTGCTCCACCAAAGAAGAAAAACTGTGAGCACTCAAATGAAATATAATAATTACGCAGGTTCATCCTGCCCTTCTAACACCCCCTTTAAGAGGTGCCATTACGGCTTAACGCCGCCATCGCCGACTGCTCGGACTAGGCGTTTGACTGCCCATGGTCATCTTTTCCTTGGATGCCCAGGTCGTTGGTCCTTGCGTTTGTTCCGTTTGAAGCTTGAGGACGCCCTTCAGGCGTTCGACCTCCGCCTCCAGTACGGGCACTCGAAGGAGGACCATCTCCTCTAGTCTCTTGAGTCGCTCTTCCATTGGCTGGGCTGCCCGTTCATTCGGTGCCGCTCTTTTTGTCAAAGGATCATGCTGCTGGGTTGAGTGACTCCTCCACGGCGCACTCCTGGTACCATTATGGCGCCCGTTACCATGGTGAGGTCGGTAGCCTCGTTGCTGCCCGGCTGTGGATTCCCTCGCGGTCCTTTGCTCGAGTTGCGGTTGGTGTGCCGCTCGTCGCTGACCCTGGTGCCTGGCGCTCTCAAAGGTCAGTTGCCGCCGTGGCGAGTCCGCAGGCACTTGCTGCCGCAGAACCATGGCTGCATGTCTCTCCTTCTCTCCCAGATTCGCTTGCCTTGCTCGGGGCTCTTGCATTCCTCTGGTGGCACGCAGCTCTTCTCCTTGTCGCTGGCTCCACGGGTCACTTGGACTTGGATACGCCGGTTGGTACCACCGATCCTGTCCTCTGGCTGGCATCGTTGGGGTCTTGGCTTTTGTCCGTCGTTCATCCGTGACAGGGGTTGAGGACTTGCTTGAGCTCCATTTCGTGCCGTCCGGGAACTTGATGTCGTGATGACCTTCAAGCTCACTGCTGCCCGAACTCCACGGCGAGTTTGCTTTTGGACTGGAAGGTCCCCAGTCCGATGAGCTGCTCATTGTAGCCTCTCTTCTTTTGACAAACGGCTGTTGACCGTCCTCTCATTCCTTCACTGCGGGCAGCTGACGGCCGTCCTTTGACTCCTCCACCGCGGGCGGCTGATGGCCGTCCTCCTCGGCGCAGACGGCTTGACGCTGTCTTGTCTTGAGCGGCGGGCGGCCGTCTCCTTCTCAACAGCTGACGGCCGTCTCCACTTGAGCAGCTGGCGGCTGTCTCCTTCTCAACGTCTGGAGGCCGTCAACTTCTCAACGGCTGGTGGCCGTCTCCTCTTGAGCGGCTGTCGGCCGTTTCCTTTTGAACGGCTGGCGGCCGTCTCCTCTTGAGCGGCTGGCGGCCGTTCCCCTCGTGAGCGGCTGGCGGCCGTTCTCCTCGTGAGCGGCTGGCGGCCGTTCTCTTCTGCACGGCGTGCGGCAGTATTGTGGAAAGATTTTGAAGCGGTAGGGTGGGGCCCGCCGCGTTGGCCCTTGAAGACCCTGAAAATGCAACAGAGCACAAAAATCAGGCTTCAACCATGACTCCGGTCAGCGGTGTTATCTTCTCAGTTTTGATCGCTTTGGGAGTCCATTTGACCACTTTTTATACAAATCTTTCCAGAATTTTTGCCGCATGGCAGGATTAGTCCTGGCTACATGGTCTCTGGAAAGGCGCAGAAGGAAAATTGATTAAATTATTGCCAAAATCTATAAAATGAACTATAAAAATCGCTATTTCCCAATCTGGGATTACGCCTCTGCTGAGGTCATCTTTGCGCCTGCTGAGACCTCCGCGGTCGCGCTGGGGAGACCCACCTGCTACCGCATCAATATGCTTCAGGAAGCCAGCACATGTCAAGGTCCAGAAAAACAATTTCCCTGGGGCCTGTCCATTCATTTTCGACAGTCTGACGCCCACCCAGACGAGTGAGAGCTCTTCGAGGTCTCAGGGGGAGGTTTGAGGTTTGAGGTTTGAGGTTTTGGGTACTAGACGCCTTTCGGCCCCGGGGGGGCCACCTGGTTGGGCCAGGTGATATCCTCCCCGCCGGGACCTAGTGGGGTCCCTTCGTGACACACCACCTGCCCGGTGGCGGAGTCCGCCGGGTTCACGGGGCTCGGAGCCCTGTCCCTCCCCGGCTTCCCCTTCTCGCGACTCCCCGGTCAGTGCATCATTTAGCAACCGTAGCTGCAGGCACTTACCCACCGCGTCGCCCCCCTAATGCGTGGTCGAACGGGGGGCCGGCGCCGCCTGGCCCGTGCTACTGGCTTGTCGCCAGTCGGACCCCCCGGGGCTGGCGCGGAGGCTGCCTAGCCGCGGGGTTGGTGCGTGGCTGGGCACGCCACTACTGCCTTGGCGGGTGCAGTGCTCTGTTCGTACGTGCGCGGCGCTCGCGGCAGGTCTGGGGGGCCGGGGCCCGGTGCCGGGTTCTGTGTCTTCTCCGATCCCCCTCTCCCGCCCCGCGTTCCCCGCGCTGCGTGTGGCGGGCTGTCCCGTCCGGGGGTCCCGTACCCTCGCCCGCTGGTACGCGGGCTCGGTCCGGTTGCCCTTCTGGTATTCCCCGTGTGTCCTTTGCGTGTGTGTGCGCCCGCACTCTCGCGGCGTCCGCGCCCTTCCTCTCTCCCCGGGTCGGTGTGGCGTGCGCATTCTGCGTGGTTCCGGTGCAGGGCGCCGGTAGGACCGTTCCACGCGGTCGGTGCCCCTCCGCGTGTCCTGCCTCGGTCCCGTGCGCTGTCTTGCTTGCTCGTGGGGGGGGTGGCCCGGTCTCATTCCCCCCTTGCCTGGCATGGGGTTGTGTGCCCCCTTGTGGGCGGGCCAACGCGTCCGGGGCGTTCTGGCGCCGGGGGGGGCGGGGGGGGGGGGGCGTCCTGTGTGCCGTCCTCCCCAGAGGCGTGGCCAGGGGGCCCCGAGGGGCGGGGGGTCGCTCTACCTCGGTCCGTCCCTCTGCCTTCCCTGGGCGGGCACCAAAGCGGGTGTTATTGGCGTCGCTCTGTTCATGCAGGGCGTGGCCTCCATACTGCTCCGATTCGTGTGCGCGTGTTGATCCTGGGTGCGGTCAGTGTGGCGCCCTTGTGTGCTCACGCGGGTCCGCCTGCCTGTTGCGGTCTCTGTGGAAGCAGGCGGGTGGGGGCGTGGGGGCGCGTGGCGTACTGGCTTTGCGGCGCCCCCACCCCCGGGCGCCGCAGCCCGTTCTGGGGGAGGAGAGACTTCCCCCTGACCTTGCGGGGGGCAGAGGGTCTCCGGCATCCTGCGGGCCGGAGGAGGAGGTGTGGGGGGAGAGGGGGGGGGGAGTCGCGCCCTGGTTCCTCGCCACCCTCCTCCGGGAGGTGGTCTATGGCCCCCGGCCCCGGTCCCCCTTCATGGCCGGCAGCGTGGCGCCGCGCATTTTTCCCTGCTGCATGCTCGGCCGGGGCTGTGTGGCAGCTCCGGGCGCCGGGCGCGGTCTGGCCGGCCGCTGGTGGGTCAGTCTGGCGGGGGGGGGAGGGTGGTCGGTGCGCCGCCCCTCCTTTGGGGGCTCCGCCGGGGGGCCTCGCGGGGCGGGGGGCAGGAAGGTTGCTCTGCTGCGGTCCGTCTCTCCGCCCTGCCCGGGCGGGCACCAAGCCGGGTCGCTTCGTCATTGCCCCGCCTCCCGCACTGCACTGGCTCACGTCCGCGTGTCGCCGTCCTGGTGCGGCCCACGGGGTGCCCTTGCGCGCCGGCGAAGGGCGTCCGGCCTGCTGCGGGCACTGCAGGGGTGGGCGGGTGGCGGAGTGGAGGCACGCGGTGTACAGCAGCGCGTACCGCGGCAGTGGGGCCCCTCCCTGGGTGTTGCGGCCCTCACGGGGGGGGGTCCCCCCCGAGGCCCGGCGGGGGGAGTGCGGGGCCGCCGTCCCCCTGGCCGGCCTCCAGCTTTCCGTGGGTCGGGGGGGGAGAGAGGGGAGAGAGGGAGGGGGGGGGCTCCCTGTTGTCCCTATCTGGTCCCCTCGTGCTGCCCCCTGTTGGCTGCGGGGGGGCGGCCTGGTGGTCCTAGCTCCGGGGGGCTAGCCGTTGACGGGGGGGGCGCGCACTCCCCTCCTGCTCCCCTCCACCCTCCGGGCGCTAGGCCGTCGTGCGGGCCCTCACCCCTGGGCCCCCAGCTCCCCTCGCTGCCGTCGCCTCGCCGCGTGGTACCGCTGGGGGGGAGGAAGGGCAGTGGATGCTGGGGGTGGCGGTCCCGGTCAGCGGTAGGTGATTAGTGATCTGCGGGGCAGTCGGGTCTCCGCGCCGCGCGCGTCCGCGCGCACGCGGCTCCTGCCCTCTCCTCTACTTGGGGCGGCACGCGTCCCTCCGTTGCGCTAACGGCGGGGGGGTGGGGGGGGCGCTCTGGGTCGGGGGGCCCGGGCCTGCCGGGGGGGTGTCATGCGTCGCTGGTCCTTCCCCACCCCCTTGTGCCCACCGCCAGGGACCATCGGCGCCGGGCGCGGCCGTCACCTGCGCTGCCGCTTATGTGGGGGCTGGGGCTTCGGTGGCGGCGGGTTCCGCCGGCGGTAGCGCCAGTGGGTGAGGGCGATGCGCAGGGCCCGGGGGAGCCAGTTGTTGGCCTCCGCGTCCGTGACGCGGAGCACCGCCCCCCCCTCCAGGAAAGCCGGCCATGTCGGCTCCCTGTCGGGCCACCTTGCCCGAATCGCGGCCCGGAGGACCCTCTCGCGGTCCTCCTGGGCCTACCATCTTCCCGGGGGCACCTTGCTGTTCCCCCTGTCCCTCGAGAGGAGAACGGCATCGAAGGGCTGGTTCCTCTTCCCCCTGGTGGTCCCTGAGGAGGTCCAACCCAGCCACCCATACAACTCCATCACCGGGGGGAGGGCCTCGCCCCCCAGGGGGGACGGGATCACGTCCCAGTCCCGGTCCCAGTCCTGGGCCCCCTCTGCCCCCCGTGCCGGCTCCGCCTGCGGCCCCTCCGCCTGCGGCGCCGGCGCCGCGCCATGTCCGCTCGCCGCCGGGGCCGCGGCCATCCGCGCTGGCTCCGCCCTCGGCTCTGGTGCCGCGGGGGCGGGGCCCCGCTGGGCGCCCCCGTGCGGGTCGGGGGCCAGCTGATGTGGGGGTTTGGGGGGGTTGGGGGGGGACGAGGTCCCCCGCGTCGGGGTCGATGTTGTAGAGGTGGGCGTGGTGGTGGTCGTGGTGGTGGGCGTGTTGCGCCGGCATTTGTTGGATACCGGGGGCAATGCCCCGCACCGGCTGGACGTCCGGCTGCGGGGACGCCCCGCTCCCCGTCCCTCTCCCTACGCCCTGCCCGCCCCCCTTGGCTCCCGCGCCCCGCCCTGCCTGTCCCCGGGGGCCTGGGTCGCCCTTCCCTCCCTTGCCCTTGGGTCCCCTCCCGGCCCCCAAACCCTGGCTCGGGCGCACTCCTGCCCCTTTGACCTCCGGCCCGTGGCGCGGGTCCCAGGGTCCCGTCCTCTGTCACCCGAGTCGTTGCCCGCACCGCCGACGCCCGTGTCCTTCCCGCGTCCTTGCCCCTGTCCTTGTCCATGTCCTTGGCTGTGTCCCCATCCGCCAACCGCACCCCGCACCGCCCCGTGCGCCCTGTTGCCACCCGCTTTGGCGCCCTGCTCACGTCCTTGCGCCCATCCTCGGGCGCTGCCACTCGCGCCGGTGTCCTTCCCGTGCCCTTGCCCTTTCCCTGCGCTGCGTCCGTGTCTCGTCGTCTGCTGCTCGCGCTCTGCCCCCCTCCGCTGCCGCTGGCCTTTTATGCCTTGCCCGTGCCCTTGCCCTTGCTCCTTGCCGCCTGTGCCCTGACCTGTTCCCTGCGTTTGTCCTTGGGCGCACCCCCTGCCGCCTCCCGTCCCTCGCTCCGCGCTCCCGTGGCCGGCACCCTGCCCCGCCCGCGCGCCGTCCCCCCCGTCCTGGATCACGCGCCGGGCGTCCTGCTGCCGCCGCAGCTGCGGCAGCGTGATGCCCGGCGGCGTACGCGTGGGAGCCTGGGGGCGGACGAGCTGCTGCCTCCCCTCGGGGAAGGCGGCCTTGGGCGTGTACGGCTTTGGGGGGGCTGGTGTGGGTGTGGCTGGGGTTGGTGTGGGCTCGGTACTTGGCGCCCTCCCTCCCCTCCGCTGCCGCTGCGGCGGCCCCCGGCGAGGCGCTCGGGGCCCGCGCTGGGCCCGCCCCTCGCGCCGGCGGCGTGCTGGGGGCCGCGGCGTGGTCCGCTGGGGCCGTGGCGCGGCCTGCCGGGGCCGCGGTCTCAGCTCACTGTGTACCCAGGGCCCCCTCCGGGGGCGGGGTGGCAGGGGCCGCGGCCTGAGCGGCGGGGGGGGCCTCCTCGGCCGGCGCGGGCTCCTGGGCCGGCGGCCCGCGGTCGGCGGGGGCCGCCCGGGGCCTTCCCGGCCGGTTGCCCGCCCGGTACCGCAGCCTCCGCCAGCCGTCGCTCCTCGCGCTCCGCGGGGGTCTCCTCCGCGCATCCCGGGGAGACAGGGGAGCGGCAGCGGGACCGGCGGTGGTGGCGGTCGTCCCGCTGGGGGGAGCCATGGGAGTCCGACATCACTGTTATCCTGGTAGGCATGCGTGGCGGCAGGCGTGTCTTGTCCACTACCTCGTAGTGCATCAGTGGTGCGCCGTGGGCAGGGCCGTGTAGTCCTGCGGGGGGGGGAGGGGGGGAGGGTAGAGGGGGCTGGTGGTGGTTTTGGTCCCGTGTAGGCAGGGGCCGGCGGTCATTCATCGGCACTTGGGCTGGAGGCGGGTGAGCCACGCGGCCCACACGTCGCGCCACAGCTCCCAGTCTGGGGCGGGGCTCAGGGCCCTGGGTCCCCGGGGGTCGTTGGATGACACCAGGGGGGAGCCGCACAAGGTGGACCCCCGTAACGGCGGTGACCTCCTGTGTTCGCAGGAAGGTGTGCACCTCGTCCCACGCCTGGGGCGCCAGGAGGGGGGGGCGGGGCACGGGCGCTGCCCCGTACAGGTGGGTGGGGGTGATCCCCAGGACATGCTCCGGGTCCCCGCGGGTTGTGACGACGAGGAGGAGCAGGGGGGTGCCCTGGCCCTCTTGCCAGAGGACCTGCCCCCTGTGGTGGGCATGCCTGGTCCTGGAGAGGGGGGGGGACAGGTGCAGGCTGTCCGAGCCGCGGGGCGCGTGCGTGGCCGATAGGAGGGCGGTGTAAGTTCTTCAGCGACCTATAATGGGCAGTTTTTGCCTATGTCAATCAGGACTTTTTCTGCATTATTTCTGCTTTATTTCTACACTAATTTCAGTGGAAAAGAATGTAAAATACTGCTGAAATCGGTGTCTTCGCGCCTGCGACGCGGCCAGGAAGTCGCCGTCGGTGACGTTTTTTGGAGTTTTTCAGATCACGATTTAAAGCAATTCAGATATTTTTTCTAATTCATATATTGTTTTTAAGCTTATGCGGATGTTACGGCACCATCGCGGCGCCGTTCCGCGGTGGTCAATTTTGACCAAGTAGGCCGTGTTCACGATTTTTTATAAAATTGTAGGTAGCTCAGTTCCTGAGTTTGACCACACCAAATCAAAGCCCAACAGTGGGGCTTTACATACATATGTTGATTTGGTTTTAAAACGCGTCCGTGCAGCGGCACCACGCGTTGGGGGGAGTCAAGTGAATGTCATGTATTATATTGAAAAATCACTATTTTTTCAAGTTTTGAGCTTAAAACTCAGGACTTTCTTCAGTGTTATCCTGATCTAACTCACGATCCTGATTGCAACGGCCCGTCAACACCAAGAGCAAGGCCGACACGTCGTCGCGTTTCGAGTTTTGGTATAGTTTTTATGCTATTTTTATAGTATAATTGCTATGTGCATTGTGACATGTTTGTGTATGTAAAAGTACATCATGTTCCACCTCTTCCTTGCTTCAGGACATGTGAAAGGGATCGTTTTGAAATCCCTTCGGATTTTGTGGTCATGGCCTTGGCTTGCACGTTGTCGGTATTGGGGGTTTGAAGGAGGTTTTTTTGTATTTTTTGGGGAAATGATGGATGTATAGGCCAAAGCCCAAATCAAGGCAACAAAGGACTTCAAAAATTCCTACAATTTCGAAACGCCCTCAGCGACGACGACGACAACAACAACGACGACGCTGTAGACGACGACGACAAGGTCCCTGATTAACTACGAGAAGGAATTACTGAACCGCGATGACATGTCCGAGAGGGTTCTTCATGTCAACACCATGTTAGGACCATTTGACCTAATGGGGACCAAGACCAAGGACTTTGACGACCTATGAGACCTGCAGGATCCTCGTAGCGCTGGACAGATCACGACGACAAGCTGCAGCGCGACTATTTTACTGGTGTCAGCGCTTGCATGGTTTTCAAGATTACTCCAATTTTTTTTGGATGGTTCTCAAGATTACTCCAAGACCAGTGGAATATGGTGCCATGGACAGTGTGCCATGGACCTCCGTCAACCTCCAGCAGGCCAACTGAGCTGGTCAGAGCCAAAGAAGTTCATGAAGATGAAGGAGGCAGCCAAAGGAATTTCACAAAAGGTTCAGGATAAGTTTCATGGTAGGGGCCAAGAGAATTGGTTACCACAATTGTCATCATAATAGCAACTCAGGGCCAGGATAACTGGTGACCTGTGTTTATTTCTGTATCTATTTGTGGTCCACAGATGGGACTATTTTGCAGAACCTGATGCACAAGCTGTGATTTATTCTAATTTTTTGTGTTGTCTTTGTTTCAGGGTCTAGGGTACTCAGAAGTGCATTTTTTTCCATTGTTGACTATTTTTTATTTTAAATCCTGTGCAGAGGTCATTTTTAATGATCAATTTCTTTCCAGGATTGCAGAAATTTTACTGTGATTGAGCCCCGGGGTCAGAGGACCCTATGTGTGAGGCACTTGTGAGTGCCATGAGTGGTGTGTGTGTAGACATGTACATTACATGCGGGTACTGGAACCCAGCGGTGCCTCCTAAAATCCCAGGTCCGGGATCAAAGTAAAAATCTGTGTTTTTTATTGCTCCTGGGCTTATCTTCATAGATTCAGCCACAGAAGCACCAATTTTTTGTGGGTGTTTCTGAGCTTGGGAGGGGGATGGTAACCCGTGGAGCAATTCAGTTGCGTGGTTAACACCCAACCTAATGCTTTGCATTGTTCCCACCCAAGTTAACCACTTGAGGTCGCTTCTCCCTTTCTTTTTTTTTCAGCCTGAGATGTTCTCAGGGCTTTGGAGGGGAGTGTAAGTTTTTCCCGACCTATAATGGGCAGTTTTTGCCGATGTCAATCAGGACCTTTTCTGCATTATTTCTGCTTTATTTCTACACTAATTTCAGTGGTAAACAATTTAAAATACTGCTGAAATCTGTGTTTTTGCGCCTGCGACGCGGCCAGAAGGTCGCAGTCGCTGACGATTTCTGGAGTTTTTCAGATTAGGATTTAAAGCAATTTAATTATTTATTCTGATTGATATATTGTTTATGAGCTTATGCGGATGTTACGGCACCATCGCGGCGCCGTTCCGCGGTGGTCAATTTTGGCTGAGTAGGCCATCTTCACAATTTTTTATAAAATCGTAGGTAGCTCAGTTCCTGAAGTTGACCACACCAAATCAAAGCCCAACAGTGGGGCTTTACATACATATGTTGATTTGGTTCCAAAACGCTTCGGTGCACCGGCACCACGCGTTGGGGGGAGTCAAGTGAATTTCATGTATTATATTGAAAAATCACTATTTTTTCAAGTTTTGAGCTTAAAACTCAGGATTTTCTTCAGTTTCATCCTCATCCTACTCAGGATCCTGATTGCGACGGCCCGTCAACACCAAGAGCAAGGCCGACACGTCGTCGCTTTTCAAGTTTTAGTATAGTTTTTATGCTATTGTCATAGTATAATTGCTATGTGCATTGTGACATGTTTGTGTATGTAAAAATACATTATGTTCTACCTCTTCCTTGCTTCAGGACATGTGAAAGGGATCGTTTCGAAATCCCTTCGGATTTTGTGGTCATGGCCTTGGCTTGCACGTCATCGGTGTTGGGGGTTGGAAGGAGGTTTGCTTGTATTTTTTGAGGAAATGTTGGATGTATAGGCCAAAGCCCAAATCAAAGCAACAAAGGACTTCAAAAAGGACTTACATGTTAACCCGCCGAGGAATTCAGTTGCGTGGTCAACAGCCGGGACACCAGGTGGGCTACCTGGGGAACGCCTCGCACACGACGGCATACAGGGGGGTCAGCCTGGTGCCGTCGTACACCGGGTTGGTTGGGCGGGGGCGGGTGGGCGTCTCGCCCTCGCCTTGGACAAATACCGTGAGTTCGCCCACTTCCAAGTCCTCGTCCGGTGGATGTAGAAGGTGGAGTACCGCATCCAGTTTGGACACTCCTCCCGGGTACGTGGCCCGCGCCTGGTTCAGATATGGGGCTGCGTCCCCCGGGCAGCGCGTCTTCAGGGCGTGCAGCAGGGGCTTTCATAGTATAATTGCTATGTGCATTGTGACATGTTTGTGTATGTAAAAATACATTATGTTCTACCTCTTCCTTGCTTCAGGACATGTGAAAGGGATCGTTTCGAAATCCCTTCGGATTTTGTGGTCATGGCCTTGGCTTGCACGTCGTCGGTATTGGGGGTTTTAAGGAGGTTTGTTTGTATTTTCTGAGGAAATGTTGGAAGTATAGGCCAAAGCCCAAATCAAGGCAACAAAGGACTTCAGAAAGGACTTACATGTTAACCCGTAGAGGAATTCAGTTGCGTGGTCAACAGCCGGGACACCAGGTGGGCTCCCTGGGGAACGTCTCGCACACGACCGCGTACAGGGGGGTCAGCCTGGTGCCGTTGTACACCGGGTTGGTTGGACGGGGGCGGATGGGCGTCTCGCCCGCGCCTTTCACAAATACCGTGAGTTCGCCCACTTCCAAGTCCTCGTCCGGTGGATGTAGCAGGTGGAGTACCGCATCCAGTTCGGACACTCCTCCCGGGTACGTAGCCCGCGCCTGGTTCAGATATGGGGCCGCGTGCCCCGGGCAGCGCGTCCTCAGGGCGTTCAGCAGGGGCTGGGCGCTGCTGTGGAGGGATGTGGCGGTAGGTAGGTAGGTATCTTCGGGAGCTCGGGATGCCTCCTTTGACGGTGCAGGAAGAAGGTCTTACCAAGGGGACGTCCTGTCCCTCCCACTGCCCTATGTTAGGTGCCTCTTGAGCCGCTCCCGCATGTGCTTGGGAAGGCATTGTCGCGGCCACCCGGTCCATGTGTCCCAGGTGGGAGGGTGTCCCCACATGTGTCCATGAGTAGGGCCACATGCCCCCTCCTTTGGGCGGCAGCTCTGGGGGCTGCCCAGCCGTGTGGAGTATCTCTCACCACAAGGGGTCTTGCTCCCGCTTGTCTACGGTACGACCGCCTCACCCTTGTGGCTTGAGTTGCGGGGCCGCTCCGCTTGGCAGGCGACCCCCTCCTGGACTGTGTACCGGCTCGCCTGTCACCGGTTGCATCCATGGCTCCGGGTGACGTTTGCCATGGTCCCCGATGCAGCCTGGCCGGGCTCGGACCAGCAGCCTTGGAGTACCGCTCCTGCCACTGGCCCGGTGGGTCGGCTGGGTCGCCCCAGTGTGTCCGACCCATGGGGTGTTGGTTCTTTCCTGTCCCCCGGCCGCCCTACGTGTGTGCGGCGTCCTGGGCCTCCCGGCTCCTGTTCACCGGTGTGCCTGCTCGGTGTGTTGTGCTGCGTGTGCGGCGTCCTGGGCCTCCCGGCTCCTGTTCACCGGTGTGCCCGCTCGGTGTGGTGTGTTGCGTGTGCGGCGTCCTGGGCCTCCCGGCTCCTGTTCACCGGTGCGCCCGCTCGGTGTGTTGTGTTGCGTGTGCGGCGTCCTGGGCCTCCCGGCTCCTGTTCACCGGTGCGCCCGCTCGGTGTGTTGTGTGGCGTGTGCGGCGTCCTGGGCCTCCCGGCTCCTGTTCACCGTTGTGCCCGCTCGGTGTGTTGTGTTGCGTGTGCGGCGTCCTGGGCCTCCCGGCTCCTGTTCACCGGTGCGCCCGCTCGGTGTGTTGTGTTGCGTGTGCGGCGTCCTGGGCCTCCCGGCTCCTGTTCACCGGTGTGCCCGCTCGGTGTGTTGTGTTGGGTGTGCGGCGTCCTGGGCCTCCCGGCTCCTGTTCACCGGTGCGCCCGCTCGGTGTGTTGTGTTGCGTGTGCCGTGTCCTGGGCCTCCCGGCTCCTGTTCACCGGTGTGCCCGCTCGGTGTGTTGTGTTGCGTGTGCGGCGTCCTGGGCCTCCCGGCTCCTGTTCACCGCTGTGCCCGCTCGGTGTGTTGTGCTGCGTGTGCGGCGTCCTGGGCCTCCCGGCTCCTGTCCACCGCTGTGCCCGCTCGGTGTGTTGTGTTGCGTGTGCGGCGTCCTGGGCCTCCCGGCTCCTGTTCACCGGTGTGCCCGCTCGGTGTGTTGTGTTGCGTGTGCGGCGTCCTGGGCCTCCCGGCTCCTGTTCACCGGTGCGCCCGCTCGGTGTGTTGTGTTGCGTGTGCGGCGTCCTGGGCCTCCCGGCTCCTGTTCACCGGTGTGCCCGCTCGGTGTGTTGTGTTGCGTGTGCGGCGTCCTGGGCCTCCCGGCTCCTGTTCACCGCTGTGCCCGCTCGGTGTGTTGTGCTGCGTGTGCGGCGTCCTGGGCCTCCCGGCTCCTGTCCACCGGTGTGCCCGCTCGCCGTGTTGTGTTGCGTGTGCGGCGTCCTGGGCCTCCCGGCTCCTGTTCACCGGTGTGCCCGCTCGGTGTGTTGTGTTGCGTGTGCGGCATCTTGGGCCTCCCGGCTCCTGTTCACCGGTGTGCCTGCTCGGTGTGTTGTGTTGCGTGTGCGGCGTCCTGGGCCTCCCGGCTCCTGTTCACCGGTGCGCCCGCTCGGTGTGTTGTGTTGCGTGTGCGGCGTCCTGGGCCTCCCGGCTCCTGTTCACCGGTGCGCCCGCTCGGTGTGGTGTGTTGTGTTGCGTGTGCGGCGTCCTGGGCCTCCCGGCTCCTGTTCACCGGTGTGCCCGCTCGGTGTGTTGTGTTGCGTGTGCGGCGTCCTGGGCCTCCCGGCTCCTGTCCACCGGTGTGCCCGCTCGCCGTGTTGTGTTGCGTGTGCGGCGTCCTGGGCCTCCCGGCTCCTGTTCACCGGTGTGCCCGTTCGGTGTGTTGTGTTGCGTGTGCGGTGTCTTGGGCCTCCCGGCTCCTGTTCACCGGTGTGCCCGCTCGGTGTGTTGTGTTGCGTGTGCGGCGTCCTGGGCCTCCCAGCTCCTGTTCACCGGTGTGCCTGCTCGGTGTGTTGTGTTGCGTGTGCGGCGTCCTGGGCCTCCCGGCTCCTGTTCACCGGTGCGCCCGCTCGGTGTGTTGTGTTGCGTGTGCGGCGTCCTGGGCCTCCCGGCTCCTGTTCACCGGTGTGCCCGCTCGGTGTGGTGTGTTGTGTTGCGTGTGCGGCGTCCTGGGCCTCCCGGCTCCTGTTCACCGGTGTGCCCGCTCGGTGTGTTGTGTTGCGTGTGCGGCGTCCTGGGCCTCCCGGCTCCTGTTCACCGGTGTGCCCGCTCGGTGTGTTGTGTTGCGTGTGCGGTGTCCTGGGCCTCCCGGCTCCTGTTCACCGGTGCGCCCGCTCGGTGTGTTGTGTTGCGTGTGCGGCGTCCTGGGCCTCCCGGCTCCTGTTCACCGGTGCGCCCGCTCGGTGTGGTGTGTTGTGTTGCGTGTGCGGCGTCCTGGGCCTCCCGGCTCCTGTTCACCGGTGTGCCCGCTCGGTGTGTTGTGTTGCGTGTGCGGCGTCCTGGGCCTCCCGGCTCCTGTTCACCGGCGTGCCCGCTCGGTGTGTTGTGTTGCTGTGTGGGGTGCCGCTGCGGGGCGCTCACTCGTCCATCCGGACGGCGGCTATCGTAGCCGGCAAGGGCTGGGTACCCTCCGGGCGCACACACGTCCATCCGGACGGCGGCTGTTCGTAGCCGGCAGGGGCTGGGTACCCTCCGGGCGCGCACTCGTCCATCCGGACGGCGGCTGTTCGTTGCCGGCAGGGGTTGGGTACCCTCCGGGCGCGCACTCGTCCATCCGGACGGCGGCTGGCGTGCGTGTGCTTGCTCTTTGTGGCCGGGTCGGGCGGGCCGGCCTCCCGGGCGCGTTGTGGTGCGCCTCACCTTTTCCTTTGGCCGCTTTGTCTTTCTGCTTTGCTTGGCCCCCTCCGGGCTGGGGTTGCCCCCCGCTCTCTTGCTGCCCTTGCCGTTCCTCGTTGCCTTGGCGCCGTGCTTTGGTTGTTTTTCTCGGCCTCCCGCTGCCTGCCTCTTCGTGCGCTCGCGCGTCGTTTGTGTCTCCTGCTTGGCCGTTTGCTGCTCTTTGGTGGTTTCTCCCCCCACCCCCTCCCTTTTTGTGTCTCGGTGTTTTCGTCGCTCCTGCTTGGTGCCTTGGTTTTGTTTTTTTTTTTTTTTTTTTCTTCCCCTTCCTCTCCTGTGCGCCCCCGTTGTCTTTGGCTTTCTCTGGTTTCCGGCCCCGGGTGCCCTGGGCCTCGGCGCTGTGCGTTGTTTGCTTTGTTGGCCTTCCGCCTCTCGGCTCTCCGTCCGCTTGTCCCTCTTTCGTGCTTTCCGCCTGGCTGGTGCTTGCTCCCCGTCGGTTGCTGCCCCCCCCCCCCCCCCTTTTTGTCTCGCGGTTTTCGTCGCTGCCGCTCGGTGCTGTGTGCCGTGTGCTGCGTTGTGCTGTGCGTCCTTCGCTGCGGTGCTGTGCCGCGTTGTGCTCGTTGCGTGCTGCTGCTTGTTGCGCCGTGCCCTCTGGCGCTGCCCGTTGCCCTGGGGCCCTGTGCTCCGCGGCGCTGCGTTTTGCGGTGTTCCCCCGTGCTGTGTGTGTGTTGTCGTGGCGCGGGGGTGCGTGCTGTTGTTGGCCGCTCTGCTTTGTGCTGTGTGTGTCCCGGGGTGCTGTGCTGTGCGTTCTCTGTCCTCTCCGCTTTGTGCGGTGCTGTGCTTCGCTGTGCTGGTGCGCTCGCGTTGTGCTGTTCGTGTGGTGCTCGCTGTTGTTGGCGCCTGGTGCTGTGGTGTGCCATGGTGCGGTGCTGGGTCTGGTGGCCCGTGGTTGTCTGCTGGTGGCGTGTTTGGGTGTCCCTGTCTGGCCGCGTGGTCTGTTTCCCTGTGGTTGGTGTGGTTTGCTGTGGTGCCCTGCTTTCCTGTGTCGTGTTCTGTGGTGCTGTGCTGTCGCGTGGTGCTGTGCTGTTGTGCTCTGCTGTCCTGTTGCGGTGCTGTTGGGGCTTGCTTTGCCCTCCTGTGGGCTGTCGTGCTGTGCTGTGTTGTGCTGTTGGTTGGCTGTGCTGTTTTTTGCCCGGTGGTGGTGGCTGCGTGCTGTGGTGCTCTTTTCCTCGTGCTGTGCGTTCCCTGTCTTCTCCGCTCTGTGCTCTGCGGTGCCTTGTTGTGCTGGCTGTGGTGCCTTGCTTCCCTGTGTCGTGTGCTGTGGCGCTGTGCTGTCGTGTGGTGCTGTGCTGTCGTGCTCTGCTGTCGTTTTGCGGTGCTGTTTGTGTTTGCTGCGGCCCGTCGTGCGGCGCCAGTGTCGTGTGCGCTGTTGTTGGTGCCTCGTGCTGTGGCGTGTCCCTGTGCGTTGTGGTGTCTCCTTGGGCGTTCAGCGGTGTGGTGGTGCTGCTCTGGTGTGTCGTGGTGTCTTGCTGTGCTGTGCGTTGTCCTGTGGTGTCCTGCGTCCTGTGCCGTGTCCTGCGGTGCCGTGCTGCCATGCGGTGCTGTGCTGGTTTGTTTGTTGCGTGGGTGTGGTTGTACCTACTTGAAAAACCGCCGCAAAATTTCGTAAAATATTTTTTTTTTTTTTTTTGCTTTTGAAAAAAAAAAAAAAAAATAAATAAATAAATAAAATTATACACGACCCAACACACTCGCATGCAGCAAGACCATGTTCGTTGCTGCGCCTTACGTGCTACCCGTCGTTCTTGATGTTCTCGGCCTGGTTCTTGTGCGTGGCGTCGAGGAGCGTGTTGGTGTCCATTGCTAAGGGTTTACCGCGTTCCCCCAGGGCCGCCGCCTGAGCTGCAGGGCAAGGGGAGTGATGGGCACGAGGGTGGGGAGGGAGGTGCATGGAGAAGAAGAAAAAGGCGGCAGGGCGCGACATGAGGGGTCGTGGCGAGTTATGAAAAATTTTCGAGTTTTACGCGCTGCTCGCGACGCGTTTTTCTTTGCACCTATAGCGAGTTAGACGACGGCAAGGACGGCGTTGGGGTCCTACGAGCGTTACGGTGCTTACGGCGTTAACTATTCACCTATTTGACGTCGAAAAAATTTTCGTCGCGTTTTTACGCGTTTCGCAGCGCGCTTTTTAGCCTAAGCGTTTTTTATGCTAATTAGCTTTATTTTTAGCTATTCAGAAAGTTTTTTCGTCGTATTTTACCTATCTTTTTATTCCGTTCTGGGACAGGGGCCCAGCGCGCGCGACACGGATGTGGCGGACCCTGCGCCCGTCAGCTGCAGGGTCTCCCCCATGGACAGGGGCCAGCCTGACCGGTTGGATGAGCGCCACACCATCCAGTGCCCGTAGAGCGCCGCCTCAGGGCCTATGAGCCCCGGCCGGACGGCTTTCACGATCCCGTGCATCGCCGGGAGTAGCGTAGGGGCCCCCGCCCCGTTCAGGGCGCGGACGGCCGGTCACCGCGTCCGCCACCAGGCTCGAGACAGTTGCCTCCTGCGCTCGGCGGCGGGCCCTGGCGTGCTCCGGCCCGTTCCCCCTTCGGCGAGGCATGGTGCTGTGGGCTCCGCAAAGCGCGGCGGCAGGCGGGGGTCAGGGCGCGAACAAGTGCCACAGGTGCGCGAAAGACCCCGGGTCCTGCAGGTGCACGTGGATCCACAGGAGGGCGGCACCCGCTGGGACCGCGTGGCCGTGAGAGGGGGTTTGCGCGTCTCCAATGCGCCGGTGCAGGGCCTCCTCTTCCGTGCGCCTGCGCGGGCCCGCGCGTGATTCAGGCCAGGGGCACGTCGCCACCTCGGAGCACCGCGCGCATCTGCCGGCGCGGCTGAGGACACCTTGTCGCATTCCCCGCAGAGGTGGCAGGTGTGTGGGAGGTGGGAGGCCGGCGACCAGGGGCCGAGACGGCGGAGCCAGAGGTCGTCCCACCGTTGGCAAAGGGGGTCCAGGAGCTCTAGATGGCAGGCGCGGACGCGGCATCGGTAGTCCCTGCCGAGCGTCTTCTGCTGGACCTCCAGCCACGTGTCGTCGGGGAGGATCCCGCGGTTGTGGAAGGCTGCGATGAGGTCATCCCACGCCGGGCAGGGGTGCCCCCGGGCGGGGTTGTCATATACGTATGTGTAGTGGTAATCCTAGAGGTACACCAACCCAATGGCCCGTCCGGCCCGTCCTGAAATGTCGAGAAGGCATGGGAGAAGGCTCGGGAGGGTATGGGAGATTGTGAGAATGGTGATGGGAAGGAGAGGGGAGAGGGAGAATGGAAGGACTATTGGGCGTCAATTCCGGTAGGACCCTTCAAGGGGGGTCACTTTCTGAGTGTCTATTTTTTTTCGTATGACCACGTTTGTAATCTTTTGACTCTGAGTTGATGGGTGTTATTCTTTAACCCTGCCACCATGCAAGCTGTTTGTTTTCTCCGAACACCAAATGTACCAGTATACCTGCAACAACCCTGCAGCACGAAGTAATTGCAAATCAATCCAATCTGCCAGTGATCTCGAATCCCAGAGACATGAATAAAACGTGGTCATACTGCAGAGCAGCATGAGCACATGGAATACAAACACAAATGGTTGTAACGACAAAATAATGCAACAGATTTAAGTATTGTGCTGTATAGATGCTGTATGTCACTGCATGTCACTCTGTATGTCAGTGTCTGTAAGATCGCTGATGAACGCGCGACTTACAAAAACACCAGATCATTTGGAATCTTGAATGAACTATAAAAACACCAAATCATGACTTAGCTATAAAACATCAGAATGATGAAATAGCCCTGTATGTAGCCCTGTCTGTTAATGGAACCCCCCCTTGTTGAGTGGACTCAGCGCGTGCCACAGGGGTATAGGGTACACCAGACGAGGCCCCCCCACAATAGTTCAGTGAATGGAGGTGAGCAACTCTCCGCACGTTTTGTGCCCATTGATTTTTTTGTCAATCCCTCCATGGGTATGTCGGGTTTTGCGAGGGGGGTGTAATGGGCACACACATGCATGAGACAGGAGCCCACAAGCAGACCACGCACAGCGCGCGCACACAACAGTAGCACTCGCAGATTGTGTATTGTTTGTCTTGGTGATTGATTATTATCTAACAATTATATTATCATTCCTTTGTACTTTAGACAATGGTACACAAGGGGTGCGAGTGCTACTGTTGTGTGCGCGCGCTGTGCGTGGTCTGCTTGTGGGCCCCTGTCTCATGCATGTGTGTGCCCATTACAGTATGTTGCCCGGCGAGGTGGGGCACCAGGGAGCCCGACTGGCACCCGTCCGCGACGTCCCAGTGGAGGAGGGCCAGTAGGATGCCGTCCGCGATCGCCTCCCACCCTACACTCAGTCCTTCGCAGCTGTCCAGCTCCCGGCGTAGCGCGGCTGCAAGGTCGATGGGGAGCATGAGGAGCAGGGGCCCCGGAATGTTGCCCAGCGGGGACAGGGCGTCGTCGTACGTAGGCCCCCCATCTTTGAAATGCGCCACGGTGAGCCGGGTGGCCCCGCCTTCCGGTCAGAGCCACCGGATGGTGGCGGCGTCGCGTCCCCATGTGTGTATCTCTGTGGCTCGGAGCACATTGGCGGCGTGGAGTACGAGGCTGGGGGGGAAGGGGCGCTCGGATGAGCGAGGACGCGTCCCCACTCGAACCCACGTGTGGCCTCGGGGCCGCCTGTAGCCACCCCTCAGCTGCTGCGTCCCACGGGTGGTCGGGGCCCGCCCCGCAGATCATGGTGAGCCGTGGCCGGGTCTGGGGCCCCCACCCCTCGAGCGGGACGGCGGCGTACTACTGCGCGGGCGTCCCCGGCGCAAGTGTGGCGGCGCACCACCAGTCCCATTCGCGCGCCCACTCTGCACCCACTATAGGGGACTCCCACGCGGTCATGGAGCCGGGCCCGATGATACACGGCGGGAAGAGGGCGTCCTGTAGGTGCTTCGAGAGACCCCCCGGCAGATCCCTGTACGAGTGGGGGTCCTCCTGCGGTGGACATTCCATGGTGTCGTTCACGATGCGGACAGAGGCCACGAAGCCCCTGCCAGGGCGCAGGGGGGAGGAGGGGCAGTCGTCCACCGTCGCGGTGAGCCATCAGTGCACCCGGGCCGCCGCACTTAGGGGCTCGCGGAGGAGTTGCTCCTGCCGGTGATTGCGGAGCTCCCACAAGAAGTCTGCCAGCCGGAGCATGTGGTGGAGGAAATCGTCCACGGAGGTCCCTCCCGGCGGGTCGTAGCGGGCCATTGCGCGGAGCTGCGCTTCTGCAGCCTCGGGCACCAGCCAAGAGCAGAAGACTTCTGTCCATGCGGGACCTGCGGAGCGCCATGAGGCCACCCATAGAGCCTTGTCCCCGGGCGGGAGGTGGCCGGCCGCCTCTTGCACCGTCTGGCAGTTGATTCGGGCCCCGCGTCGTTTGACGTCATCCTGACGCCAACCTGACGCTAAATTATCCTGACGCCTTCCTGACGCCACCCTGACGCCTTCCTGACGCATCCTGACGCATCCTGACGCGCTCCTCACGCCTACACCTCTACCCTGACACACATGTGACGCTTGCCCGACGCCATCCTGACGCATCCTGACGCCATCCTGACGCCATCCTGACGCCATCCTGACGCATCCTGACGCATTCCTGACGCCATTGAACTATCCTGACGTTCCCTGACGCCATCCTGACGCCATCCTGACGCCATCCTGACGCTGTCTTGACTTTTTCCTGACGTCATCCTGACGCCATCCTGACGCATCCTGACGCAACCTGACGCCATCCGTGATATATTCCTGACGTCATCCTGACGCCATCCTGACGCCATCCTGACGCAATCCTGACGTCATCCTGTTGCATCCTGACGCATCCTGGCGCGCTCCTGACGCACCGTGCCGCCCTTGAAGCTCCAGGCCCAGTTGGAGTACCTGGGTGCCACCCTAACCTCATCCCTACCTACAATTTTTGCAAACATTATCCATTTCAACAAACAAAAAACAGTTTTGCGCACCATTGCACCTACCCTTACCCAATATGGCAATGTAGCATGCAACCAAAACACTTCAAATCATCGAACATAATCTTTAGAGTAAATTGCAAACGATCATTGTTGGCAAAAATGGACATTTCTTATCTTTGCACTTTCCTTACGGTGCCATTCCGCAAAAACATGTTTTCTCCCCGAACGGCCGGCACCGGGCAATCATGTCGATTTGCTGCTCGGCATTGTGAAGTGCACATGCAAATATGAAGAGCTTCGCCACCGTGTCGTTGTCATAATCCTATCCTGACGCTATCCTGACGCTATCCTGACGCCATCCTGACGCCACCATAATATCCTGACGCCACCCTGACGCCATCCTGACGCCAGCCTGACGCTCCCTGACGCCATCCTGACGCTATTTTGGTGTTTTCCTGACGCCATCCTGACGCATCCTGACGCAACCTGACGCCATCCTGACGCCAAACTACCCATCATCCTGACGGCATCCTGACGGCCATCCTGACGCATCCTGACGCCATCCTGACGCCATACTGACGCCATCCTGACGCCATCCTGACGCCATCCTGACGCCATCCTGACGCTATCCTGACGCCATCCTGACGCCATCCTGACGTCTTTACGTCGCAGGGCCCGAATCAAGTAGTGGGGCCAGAGGAGCCGCGAGTGGGCGCACCCCACGTGCATGTGTACTGGGGTCTCCTCCAGGCCGCCGCAGAGGAGGCATGGCTGCGGGACGATGGCGACGCCGGAGAGCCGCTCCTTCCAGATGCGGTGCCTGCGCTGCACCGGCGTGTGGCCGTCCCTGGCCCGCAGCGCCCGGTGGTTGGTGGCCGTTGCGCTGAGGTCCTGGGCGTGGACGTAGACCGTGGTGTGGGCCGCGCCCAGGGGTGTGTGCCCCCGGTGCGTCAGCGCATGGCTCAGCTGTGCCTGCTGCGTGACTGCGCTGAGCGTCCGCATTGTGGGGGGCCGCAGGTCGAGGTGGCCGTCGTAACAGGCGATCATGAGCTGGGCGTGGCTGGGAACTCAGGGTGTGTTCTGCAGGACAGTGTCCTGGGACGCCGCGCAGTCCGCCCTGTGCATCCGCCCTGTGCAGGGCGTCGCTGTGGTGGGAGGTTGCCCGGGCAAACCAAAACGGGTGCGCGATGTGTTGCCCTCGCACGTGCAGGCCGTCCTGAAGCCATCGCAGGGGCATCTGGCTGACCAGCTTCGCCGCGCCCGCGGGGACTCCCGTGGCTCGCTCGTGATCCGCGTGTCGCAGAAGGTGGAGAATGACTTCGGCGTCCACCATACGGATCCACGACCTGTGGATGCCGTACTGCAGGGGGAGGGAGGCGGCCGCCCTCTCCCTGTCGGGCACCGTGCCCGAGATGGCCACTGCCCACGTGCGTGTGAGGTTGGCGGCGAGAGCAACACTGGTGGCGTGCCTGCAGCGTCCCCCCACCGACGCGTCGGAGGAGGTGTGGCCCCAGGCCTCTGGGATCCAGTAGTACATGGTCGGGCCGAGCCACCCTGCGTTGAGGTCGGCGGAGTGCCATCGGACGTCGGGGTGGCTGGGGGTCAGTTGGTCCACGTTCAGTGCCCCGGTGTCGTCAGGGCGGATTGCCGGGTGGTCGCAGAGTCGGACCTCAGCCCCGGTGATGATGCTCGCCCAGGACCGGAGCGCCCTTACTTGCTTCCGGAGCCACGCCTAGCCTCCGCGCTGGTGCACCACCAGATGTCCCATGTCTTCCGGCTGGTCCTCCAGTGTGGGCACCGCCATGTGTGGGTCGTGCGGCACCTCCGTAGCCACCAGCAGGGCGGTGCCGCGGGGGAGTCCAAGGGGCCTGGGCTGGCCCGCCCCCACCTGCACTATCACCCACTCGGCCCGGAGCTGCGCTTGTTCCGTCGCTTAGGCGCATTGGTCGTCCTTGGTCACCAGCCACACTGGCGTCGGCGCGTGGGGCCGTGGGCATAGAGGCTCGGACCACGCCACATCCGCGTTTGGTTCCTGGTGCTCGCTGTCTGCGAGTACGTCGCGGAGGATGTATAGGAGGGCCGCCAGCGGGTTGTATGCGGCGCCCTGCGTGGGGCGGGACAGGCTGCCCTGACGGCGGTAGCCCCCGACGTGGAGGTGCAGGCTGTCCGAGGTCACCCGTGGGCCAGTGTGGGCGTCCTGCTTAGCCCTCGTGGGGTGGACGAGCCTCGGGCGGGGGTCCCGCGTGCCGGTGGTGTGGAAAAGGTGGACCAAGGAGTCGCGCCATCCGGGGTGGTCGGTAGGCTCCTGTTCGCGGCGACAGTAGTCGAGGTGCTCATCGGCGAACTGGTTGAGGCATTTCCGCACCGCTGCTGGCCACGGGTTGTCGTTGTCGGGAAAGGGGTGGTGCGGCCCGTGGTGCCTGTGCCGGGGCGTCGTGTGTGGCACCTTTAGGCGGCACGTGTCGCGGTGCCGCAGCTTGGCGGTGCGCAGCGTGACAACGTTGCCTTTGGGGGACTGTAGCTTGACATGGGCCAACCTCGGGCACGCAATGGGGTTGTAGAGCACCACTGCCAGGGTGGCCAGGGCCCGGGCTACGCGGTGGACCCAGTCGCCCCCTGCGAGGGTTGCGAACTCCGGGACGGGGTAGTGTACCTCGGGGCATTTTCCGTGCGCGCCGGCGAATATCCAGAACATCCTGGTGACCTCGGCGCGCACAGACGCCGAGCGGTGGCGGACGAGTGTGCCCTGGAGGGCAACCGCGGCCTGTTGGCACCGCGTTGGCACCCGCATAAGCCCCAGGGTCCGGTCATCCTGCAGGCTGTCCCGCGAGGCGTTGAAAACGTACCGCGCCGTGTCCTTCGCCACCTGGACTGTGATGTGGTCCAGGTGGCGCGCGGCGTCGGAGTCGTTGCCGATGAAGGGGGCGACGTATTGTGTCACTCCCCCTAGGATCGCCAGGATGACGTCCTGCACCACTTTCGGCGGTGCGAGGGTGTTGAGGCACCAGTGGTGCACCGCCGCCAGGCGCAGCCGGTGTTTGCGCTGCAGGGAGAACTCCCCATCCCGCTGCAGCTGGAGTTCCAGGTAGGGGACGGAGTCCGCCGCCGGCACGCAGTGCCATGGGTTTTCCAGGTGGGGGCAGAGGCGTAGCTGTAGGCCCTGGACCCCCTCTGTAGTGGCCATGGCGCACTTGCGGGGGTGGAGCTCCATTCTCATAATCCTGAGGTACGCGGCCACCGCCTCCACGCCCTCAAAAAAGTGCTGCAGCGTGTAGGCCACTACCAGCAGATCGTCTATGTAGGCTGTGATGAGGCCCCTTTCCGCCTCCCCGGGCGGGCGCAGGTGGTGCCCCTTGGCCCGGAGTAGGGGCTCCAGGATGAGCGCGTACAGTAGGGGGTTTTTGGGGGATGCCCTGCCGGACGCGGCACAGCGTGTGGACGGGCTGTGTCAACCCGTGCGCGGTGACGATGCGCAGCCTGGCGCATGTGTGGAGAAAGAGCAGGAGGTCAATGACCTGCAGCGGCACGGAGAGATGGCAAAGGATGAGGTGGAGTGCACCGTGCGTGGCGGTGTCGAAGGCCTTGCGGGCGTTGAAGGACAAGACGTAGTTGGGCCTTCCCCGCTGGAGCTGCCGCTGCGCCATGAACAGGGGGCGGCCGGTATTGGAGCCGGGGAGGGCCCCCTGCTGCCAGTCGCTGACCACTCCGTGTCGCGTGAGCACCTCCGTGATGCGCTGGGTGAGGGGTCCCCTCAGCAGCTTCATGTCCAGTTGGCCCAGGGCTATGGGCCGGTAGTCGTCCAGTCTGGCGGAGCCCGGCACCTTGGGGCTGAGCCAGATGTGCGCGTCCCTCCAGTGCATCGGCGGCGGGGCGCCGCAGAGGATGGCCCGGTAGGAGTGGACTAGGAGCCACTGGACGGGCGCCGGGAGGGCCTTGATGAAGCCGGCCTCCACGTGGCTGGTGCCTGGGGACTTGCCATCGGCCTTGTCCAGCGCGGACCGAAGGTCCTCCATGGAGTACTGCTGGACCTGGGCCCAGGCCCCCTCAAGGACCCGGGGCAGGTGGCGGCCGAGAACCGCCTGGAAGCCGGCAAGGTCCACCGGGCGCTTGTCCTACAGCTCTCGCCAGAAGGCGCGAACCGCAAACATCACGTCGTGGGCCTCTGTGAGGGGCGTTTCGGTGTCCGGGACCTGCACGTTCCGAGGGCCCGACGAGCCCGGGGCCTCCACCTCTATGGCCCGTCGCACGGCCTTCCACCCCTGCGCGATGTCCTGGGCGTGGCGGCGCCAGAAATCTTTGATGGCGCACTTGCGGTCGGCCGCCAGGAGTGCGCGCAAGTGGCGGATGTCCTCCTCGAGCGTGGCTGCTTGCCTCTCCAGCTCCTCCTGCAGCTGGCCCTGCGTGGCTGGGCAGAATCCGAGAACGCACCTCGCAGCTGCCCCGTGAGTCGAAGCGCTGCCTGGGAGTGGATGCCGTGCCGGGCCGCGTTTGTCTGGTACGCCGCCGGCGCGCACGCTGCCGGGGCGTTGTAGCGGAGGATCGCCGCCTGTAGCCGTTTCCCACTATCAGGGGGGTCTCCTCCCGCCGGGTCCGACCCCGTCAAGGACGGTTGCCGGCGGCCCACCACGCGCGCTAGGGCGTCATGCGCCGCGTGGGGGTGTTCCAACACCTTGTCCACAGCGGCCGCGGGCATGGACCCATAGGCGTGCTGCTCAGCGGGGCCCAGCCAGGGCACCTGGGAGGGCTCGTCCTGCGCGGCGGTGACCGCCGCCCAAAGGCAGCGTTGGACGGGCGCGGCCTCGGCGTCGTACGGGAGGAGGCGGCCCTCCGTGTGTCGGTAGGGGGCGGGCATCGCCGCGTGCCTTGTCGCGTTGAGGAAGCCCGGCAGGGCCAGGCGGACCGGGAGGTGGTCCGGCCTGATCACCTGGGGGTGCGCCATGCCGCGGGCCCAGACGCTCTCCCGCAGAGACCACGGCAGGAGGGGCTCGTTGACCAGGAAGGTGTCCACCCTGTGCTGGGACGGGTCGAGCGTGGAAGTCATGTCCTCCAGACCGCCTGCCGTGGCCCTCCGGAAACTACAGGCTTCCCAGCCCGCTCGGAAGTGCTCCGTGGCCGGGTTGGTGGTGGCATCCATGTAGATGTTGGTGTCGCTGGCAATGACCACCGAATGCCTCCCACCGAGGCTGCGGGCCGTGGCATACATTTGTATGTCGGCCCAGAAGGCCGCCCGCCCCGCCCATGGAGAGCAGCCTGCCTGCGGTCCGTGGACGTTGATGAGGGTGAGGCCACCCCCGTCCGTGCGGATATCCAAGGCCGGGGCCTTCCCGGGACGATTGCCGTGAAACTGAGCACCTCGTGCTCTGCCACGTACTTGCTGCTGACGGCGGTGAGGAGGCCTCCCCCCCTCGAGGTGGAGGTAGCGCCCGTCTCCGCCAGCCAGCTGCTGAAGAACGAGGTGTACCCCTTGTCCCAAAGGGCCGCGGCCACGTGCATCTCCTGCGCCCGGGTGGCAATCCCTGTGTCCTGGAGAATGTTGGCAAAGCCCCCCTCCTGGGGTAGCATGCCGGTGACGAGGTGCTCCTTATTGGTACAGGCCGCCGAGCCCCGGCGTCGTCGGAGTGTGTCCCAGAGGGACCGGTCCAGTGGGACGAGGCCGTTCCGCAGGTTCCAGGAGAGAAGCCACAGGGCGTCGTCCGCCGCATCCTCCTGGAGTCAGCTGTCCCGTATCGGCATTGCCGCGGGCTCCGCTGCAGCAGCCAGGTCTGCAGGGTGTGCTGGGGCCATGGGGTGTTGACAGTCCGCCCGCAGGGGGGCCCACAGGGGGACCAGGGGGGCCAGTCCGGCGGGGACGGACCCTTGATGGGCTGCACCACCGGATGCCTCCGGATGCCTCCTCTTCTTCCCCCCGAGCCGCCGCGTGGCCCGCCGCGGGGGGGGGGGCGCTGGGCGTACGGGGCATGCCACAGGGATTTCCGTGCCCTACCCTGGAGGATGTGGGAGGCCGTCTCCTTGTCTTCCACTGGGGCGGCGGCGTGCACCGCGTGCAACGCCAGATGTTCCAGCATCGCTCCGCTTGTGTAGTACTTTTCCGCACATAGGGGGCATTTTGTTGGTTCCGTGGCCCCACGTGCCGGGGGGAGCGGCACAGACTTGCGTATGGCGCCCTCCGGCGCCGGGTCGAAGGGTAGGTTGGCCAGCGGAACGGTGTGCGGCGCCAGCGCGCGGTCCGGCACCAACGCATCGGGGCCTCGTGTCGCGGGCGCGGGTCCAAGACCCGGGACGGCGTCGCGCTGCGCGTACGCCTGCAGCCACTCTTGCAAGTGCGTGGCGCCAATTTGGCGGTCCGGCTTGCCCCTCCATCGCAGGTCGTGGAAGGCCTGGAGCAAGTGGTATACCGTGGTCGGGACCGCCAGCTGGAGTTCCAGGTCGGCGGGGCGCGCCGCCGCTGGCCACACCCCCGGCTTTGCTGCCTTGGCGTTGTCCTTAGAGCGGAATTGGAGCAGGAGGGCGTGGTGTTTGCCCTCTCGCAGCGCCTTGACGATCACGCGAGCGCAGTCCGCCAAGCAGATTACAGCCTCAGGCCCCAGCAGGCGCTCAGGGTCGCAGACGGCGATGTGCGCATCTGCCGGGCTGAACATGCAGACTACCCACTGTGGGTTCTGCTGTCCCCGTTGGGCCACCGCGAGGGTGGCTGCCGGGTAAACGTGCGTGATGGGCCCCGCATGGAGGTCCGGAACGTCCGTGGTCCTGATGACGTCTCCTTGCCATGCGGCCCGTGGATGCTCCTCCTGGTCGGGGCTATAGACCAGTGTGGGGGGGTTGGCCCACCCCGGCTCCTGCCGTTTGTTGGGGGCGCTGATGGTGTGTAGCAGGACGGCTAGCGGCCAGGGGTCCGCCGTCTCATAGTAAGCCTGGGTGAGCTCCTGCTGCTAGTTATCATGGGGCGGGAATGCCCCCTGCCTGGCGGTGCCGTGCCAGATGGTCCAGCAGCGCCCGACTAGGATGTGCGACCGGTTCCCTCCGGCATGGCCGTGCAGGATGGCCTGGTAGCCCGCCGCCTGCAGCACTAGTGCTTCCCCCTGCTGGGGCCTGGGGGGGGGGTGCGCCGCCACCTGCGCCCCTGATGCGGGTGCGCTCGCGGAGCGTGGTCTGCCACGGGTGGGGCGCGTTGCGCTGCGGCCCTTGTATGCTACCCGCGATCTGTGCCGGGCCATGGTGGTCAACAAAACTCTCCCCGCCGTCCGCCAGTAGCGCCGCCGCGACGATCTAGAGCTGTTCCCCCGTGAAGGGTGCCGTTGGTGTGTGCGTTGCAGCCGGTTGGCGGGGCCGCGAGTCCCAGATCGGGACGTGGGGTAGCAGGCGCGCTGGCCACGCTGCCACCGGTCCCATGGTGATGGCCGCGACCGTGGACGCCAGTGCCGTGCGGTCTGCTGGCCCGTACTGCCCCATTCCCGTGGTGTCCCGGGCAAGGTGCCTGCAGGCGGCCGTCCAGGCCACCACCCCGCAGTTCGTGCGGTCCGGCTGGGCTCCATCCGCGTTGCTTCTTCCCCTTTGTTGCACCGTGGTGGTCGTGTCGAGCGGGGGGCCCTGCTGCAGTGCCTCCGGGCCCTGCCCCGGTGGGAGGGCGGGCGGGCCGGCTGCGGGAAGTTCTGCGTGCCCAGGCGCTCCGGGTGCGTGTGGTGAAGCGGTACCCAGAACCTATGGCCCATGGCCCGGAGGCCTGTGAGCCGTCACACTCATTATGGACCATGGCCCGGAGGCCTGTGGGCCGTCACACCCGTGCGGAAGCCGTTGACACCGGCTGTCAGCGGGATATCCCTGTCCTCTAACCCGCGAAATCTGGAATCCGATTTCTAACCATTAAATCTGTTCTCTAACCCGCGAAATCTGGAATCGGATTTCTACCCATTAAATCGATGTGGAATTACCATAACTTTATTGTCTTGGTCGATTTGCGGTTAGAAATCGGTGAAATACCCGATTTCTACCGCGATTTCTGATTGTCGTGAAATCGCCGCCTGATGTCGCCCGTTCCGTGCACTGCATTAGATGATTCTGTAAAACAATCCTTCTTGAAGTTAAGACTGAAACAGTCTTCGAGTGATCCGCAATTTTTTCCTTGATAGAACGCATTGCGTCCCAGATTTTTCTCAGAAGATCTGGGCGGCCGAAGGCGCTTTCAACCCGCAAGTGAAATAACAAGGGTTACGAGCGTTCAAGCGCCCAAGGACGAACTAACGTGCCTCATAGGCACTGTGTATGGTGATTTACCCCCCATAGTCATAGGATGAGGCCAAAGGATCCCAACTCCATAGGCCCAAAGGGTTATTTATTTTGAGTGTTCTCCAAGAAGTGCACTTTTTCACGTACTTGGCATCCAAGTACGTGTAGAAGCATGTTGAGTTGGCGTTTTCTCCCTCTTTGCTTGCCTCTACATCCGGGGCATATCACTTGTCTTCCCCGGATAGTACATATATGATCTCCATATATATATTGGCAACATATTTTGCGTGCATGCTAAAATTCGGCTTTCTGAAGTGAGGTCGATTTTCGACCAAAGCACTTGCATGCGTGTTAAGGGACCAA
Organism: Eutreptiella sp. 'Long Island Sound 2002'; assembly: GCA_964036045.1. Lineage (NCBI taxonomy): Eukaryota > Euglenozoa > Euglenophyceae > Eutreptiales > Eutreptiaceae > Eutreptiella > Eutreptiella sp. 'Long Island Sound 2002'. Next base: position 114,381,126 of record OZ038379.1, read on the forward strand.
GGTTACTCTAGAATATAGGCACACTTTGATTGTAGGCCACTAGGTTGGGTGTAGAAGGCGAGGGTAGGGTTGTATGCCATATTTGGTGTCATATCACATGCCCATTTGGCGGGTGCACCATTCCAAGACTAACCCGCCAATGGACCCCATATTGCACGAGGCCCGTCATTGTACTCTCAACCAACACTCGCAAGCCTAACCTTCGTGAAGGGAAGCTTGTGGAGCGCTCCCGAAGCGATGCGTTGCGAGCAAGGTGTGTTGTTTGCAATATTCCATTTTTGCATGTGCCCACTTGGGAGGCAGCGCGCGCGGCCTTCCAAAGCGCCCCAAGTGGAGCACATATGTGGAATTGAAGGTCATTGGTGTCCAGTCATTGTGTTTAGAAGGATTTGTCGATTAATCAACCCAAGCCGAAGATATTATAATATATTTGTGTAGTTTTCAGGGCACTTTTGCGTGTTTTTTCGCCAATATTGCTGTTTTTTGCCCGTCATGATGTCAAGTGGCGACCGTGTATCTCAACGTTGCGCTCAATTGACATCATGACCCAAGTATGTTATGGGGGTACATACTTCCGTGCCCAACATGTCTTTGACCCGGCGAATAACCCCTCTTGGGCTTGGCACACCGTGGCCGCCATGTTGGCGATTTGGGACGATCCCAAATCATGGGCTCACTTGGCGACCCTGCCATTCCCAAAACGGGAGGGGTTTGGGCGACGCCCAAAAGATATGTTGGACGCATATGACTTGATACCAATCCTATGGCACACTCTGGTCCAAGTCGGGCATATGCCTCATTTGCCCCAACCATGAGTGTGCGCATTTTCGGCCATTTTGAGCAGTTTTCCCCATTTTCTGCCCGCCGTGCACCATGTTCAGCCCCCTCGTGCACGCCAGACGCATGGACCAATGGACCATATATGACATGGGTGATATGGATGTTGGTCATCATGGTTTGCACACCACGTGGGCGAAGCGGAGCAACCTTCGTCAAGGTGCTAGCCCAAGGTGAGTGTGGACAATTTTGCCATTTTGGCATTTGTGGACCCAATTGGGATTGTTGCCACGCGGAGTGGCAAGAAGATCTTTGGTGGCCTAGGGCATGGGAGTGTCTGTTGGACTCCCGGTGAATCGCGTATGGAATGACAGATCCGATCTCGAAGCCGGCGTGCAGATGTACTATTGGGAACACCTCCAATTTTGGCTCATTTTGAGCAGCCAAAATGACCCCCTTTTGGGACCCCAGTTTCACCCCCCCCTGTGGTCAGTCGGCGGCTCCACTTGATGAACCCTTGGTGCCCTGATGCCGGGACCTCAGAGGGAACCAGGTTGGGTGAGGGCTCCAGAGAGTTGGTACGCGAAGGGCAAAGGGTCAGTTGCCTTGTCCCTACCTCTGGCGGGTCCATACGAGGGGTCAATTTTGGATTTTTTGGAGCCAATATCAGTTTGGGCTGAAACAGCCCATTTTCAGCTACCAACTCCTGGGGGATAATGGCGGGGCCCTATCTCCGGCTCAAAAGGGGAGTCGGGACCTGCCCTTAAGGGGGCATAAGAGGTCCCTGTCGGGTGGCCTTGGAGCTACTTGGTTCCCAGGAACTCGCCTGTGGCTGGGCGGGACACCCTCCCCTATTGGCAGGGTTTCAGGGTCCGGACTGAGCAGGGCATGGGTTGTGTTTGAGCCCCTGCCCCTGCCAGCCACTGCGAGGGTCGGACCTGGGATTGGGATATGAGTTGGGACTGAGAGTTTATTCTCTTGTGATGCCCTTATCCCAGTCCAGTCTTCACCCCATGTGTACACATCCTGATGTGTTGCTGTACATACTATTGTTCCCTTGTTTCAGAGTGGCAAGGATCCTGAAACGCTTTGTCACATGACACGAGCGTGATGATGCCCCTGTGAGCGCAGTGCTTTGCCTGCCTGCTTGCTTGTGCGTGTCTGGCGCAGCGTCCCGTGGCCAGGCCCCCCACGGGAACGCGTCAAAAGCGTTTCACCGCCGCGGGGTTACCCATCCCTCGCGTGCCACTCGGGGCCACCCAAACCCCGAGCACCACGGGCTTCGCAGCGCCGCCCAGCAACAGCGCCCAGTCCGTGAAGGAGGTGTAGGGACCGGAACTCCGACATCAGCGATTTCCTTCGGCCCACCAGCAAGGCCGCACTCCCAGCTACAGCAACCGCCACAACAACCACTCCCGAACCAATCCGTCGAGGGGAACGATGGTGAATTGGCAGGAGGCGGGCAAGACGTTGCCGCAGCCCCACCCCCATGCTGTGCGCCTACTGCGTGGGTTGCTGTGGGGGCAGCACTACCGCCACAGCAATCCCCAGTGCGAAGGCGGCATGCCCGGGAGCTTCGAGCTCCGCGAGGACATGGGCGAGGACCGCCTGCAGGCAGTGGAGGACTGGCTGCGGGTGGAAGGGTATGCGTACCGCTTCTGCCGGAAGCGCTCGAGGGTCTGGACCCGGCCAGACAGGCCCGGCGAAGGGCTGCGCCCCGACGGGATTGAGGAGGACGAGAACCCCAACGAGTACCCGTCGGGCGCCACGATCAACGTCTCCATGTGGGACATGATTGAGAAGAAGTTCGCGGAGCCGGGGAACGAGCGCACGCTGCAGGGCAGCAGCAGCAGTGCGTCTCCTGTTAAGGAGAAGAGGTCCGCCGGGGACAGGAGGCGGGACAAGAAGTGGCGGGAGTACCAGGAACCCCTGGCCGCCGAAGCCGCCCGAGGCGCCAAGGGCGGAACCCCAGCCCCCAGCCCCCAACGGGCCAGTGGCGTTCACCACCCCGGCCACACCACCCTTGGCGACTTCCTCCAAGTCGCCAAGCAGGCCAAGGCCAAGCCCCGTCAGCTGCACCTGCGGAAGTCAGGCCCCAGCAGCGACGTGGAGTCGGCCCACCGCGGGAGGATGCAGGCCGACCAGGCCAGCTCCAGCAGCAGCGTCGCTCCCGACCAAAGGGACGTGGCGCGCACCTGTGAACGCGCCTGTGGGGTGCCTTGCAACCTTCGGGTTGCCCGGCAACGGGCCACGCAGCAGAACGCTGCCGTGGAGGGCACCGTCGGCATCGCCCAGGAGGAGGCCACGGATTGCGGCAGAGGCATGGCCTTCCACGCCTCGACCGTGGCGGCCATTGCGGCCGGTCTCACGGCTGCAGCAGCCCATGAGGCAGCGACTGCCCGGGTCAGGGGTGAGGTGACGGCAGCCGCCCAGGAAACCCGCCTGGCCCAGGAGGCCATTGATCGCAAGGAGGCCGAGGTGAAGGCGCTGGAAGAGGCGCTTGCCCAAGAGAGGGCAAAGAAGGAGGCGGAGGAAAGGGCCCATGCCGAGGCGACGGCCAAGGCCCAGGCGGACGCCGCCAGGAAGGACGCCATCGAGGCCGCGCGACGGAAGGTCGCTGAGAAGAGGGCCAAGACGGAGGCAGAGCTGGCGGCGTTGGAAGCGGAGAAGGCTCGGCTGCAGCAGGCCTGGGAAGCCGAGGCTGCTCAAGCCTGGGAGGAGGCCGAAAGGCGAGCTGCCGCAGCCACGGTTGCCGCAATGGAGGAGGCGGAGGCCAAGCTCCGCCGCGAGATTCCCCCGAGAGGATCCCGAGTGGAGACCCTTCGAAAGCTCTTCGAAGGGGACGCCTCCTCCAAGAGAACGCTGGATCCGGAGGAGGTCGACACGGGCAGCAGTGCGAGCAGTGGCCCCACCGCCTACCGAAGGAGGAAGGGTAAGGGGAAGACCCCCGAGAGATCACGGAGGCCAGCGGGCGGACACCCCCACGACTCCGACCCCTTCTTCACCGCCAGCGACGGGGATGAACGAGGCCGCCAACATCGCCGAGGAGTGGCTGGAGGAGGAGGCGAAGACGTCCCCAATGAGCTGGAGGCTGAGAGTGAGGATCTCCCTCCTCCCTACCGGAGCTCGAGATCCAGCGAGTGTGAGACCGAGACGCCTAGGTGGGGCGATCTGGACGAGGAGGAAGACATGGACTTCGGCTACACGGAGAAGCCCCCATCCTCGGACCCACCGAGGCGACCCGGCGGAGGCCCACCGGGACCCCCTGGCGGAGGACCATCAGGACCCCCTGGAGGACGCCCACCAACTGGACTCCTCGGAGGCGGACCTCCGGGAGGGGGAGGACCCCCTGGACCGGGTGCACCCGGCGGAGGCCCTCCTGGAGGACCCCCTGGGGACCCGGACGACCCACCAGGGAACGGTGACCCGCATGCCACCTGGCGGTGGATTGTCCACCCCCGCAGGAGGGTCCAGTCCCTCGAGCGCGAGGTAGACACGGGCAAGGGCGAGATGATCCGCATAGCCAGGGTCGCCGCGGGCGCACAGAAAGAGCTGCACATCGCCAAGACGGAGATGGTCAAGATCGCCAAGGTCGCCACCGCCGCCCAAAGGGAGCTGGACATCGCCAGGGGCGAGACCAGACTGCTGAACAAGGTCATCAACGGCCTGCAGCAGAGGTTGGACGAGCTGGAAGGCCGTGGGGGCGTCGGCAGCGACCACCCACCCCTGGAGTCTGGATCGTCGGACGTCTGCTGGGGACCTCGACCAGGTCCAGGCAGACCCCACGCCCCCGGCAGAGCCCTCAGGAGTCGCCCCAGCGCCAGTGCCCCCTCTCTCAGTGCCCCCTCTCACCACAGCGCGGGCCGCCGCAGCGAGCGCGTGCCGCCCGGCAGTGGCAGTGACGAGTTGCGTGATGAGTGGCTCAGGGCGGAGTACCACAACCGCCGTGCTCCAAAGCAGACACCAGTACGCCCCCGACGCCCCGCACCAGCCCAGGAGCCAATCCCAATGGCTGGCGGGCGTTATGGTGGACTCAGGTCTGAGGTCCCCGGAGGAGACGTGGAGTGGGATATTGGCGGAGGTGAGGAAGACCTGGAGGAGTTCGGCATTACCCCGCCGTGTGGTGTACGAGGAAGCGAAGAGGGCCAAGTCCAACCACACGGTCAAGATGATGCTCCGCAAAGACTATCATACGAACGTGGTGGCTTGGACGAGGAAGAACGTGGCCCGGGATGTCAAACGGCACTCCCTGCGGAACGCCCTCCTCATCACCGTCACGGGCGATCGCGAGAAGACCGCGATGTGGCGCCTTGATGAGTGTGACGTGAGCGGCCAGACCATCCGTCTGCAGGCCATCCCGGCGCGGATGAGTTGCGACGAGATCCTGGAGTGGGTTGGAGAGGAGGTACTCAAGGAGTACCGGAACCTCCACCACACCCGCGGGTTGAGGCCCGGCGACCGTGACGTCAACCACGTTGGCGAGGTGCCTGGCAGGGAAGCTGCTATGGACCCAGCGGGAGCCGATGGCGATGAGGCTCTCGACGACGATGACGACGACGATGGGCCCGCCGAGATGGCCGTTTCTGCCTTCGTGGCCAGCAACCTGTACGCGGGGAGCAACCGGGGAAGGTGGAAGCCCCTGCAGCAGGGTTGGAAGAAGCAGGAGAAGAAGGACCCCCGCCGCATTGCCACCCCTGCGCTGTCCTTTGGGGAGTTCATACGAGCTCACCCTCAGGGCTGTTTCGTGTGTTATGGGAGGAACAAAGGGTTCAACCATGACCACCGGACATGCCCCACCCACAAGGCCGACACGGAGGCCTACAAGAAGGTGCACGGGTCGAAGAAGCGTGCACCCGCGATTATCCGGGAGACCAAAATGGAGGTCGACAAGGACGAGCTGGCCAAGCTGATGTCGTCGGTGGGGACCGATTTGGCCAAGGAGATCCAGGAGATCAAGAGGAACTGGGTCCCCAGGTCGGACAACGAGAACAAGGAGAACAAAGAAAACGACAAGAACAAGGACAAGGACAAGAAGGGTAAGAAAGGGGGAAAGAAGAAGGGTGTCAACGAGGTTGATGCGGAAGAGAGTACCCCTACTACCACAAACGACGCCCCTTAGCGAAGCCCCTGCAGCCAAGGGCCCCAGCTAGGGCGGTCGCAGGATGGTGTCGTGGGAAGCGCCACACCATCCCAGTCGGGAGACGATAAGCACAAAGGGACTGCCGCAGGCGGAAGGCCCGGTCCTGCACCCAACGCGAAGGACAGTCGCAGTGGCAGGGTGAGGGCAAGTGAAGGCACGAACCCTTGCACACGTCCATTCTTCGCGACCAAGAATGTATTCGATGTGCTTCGAGATCTATCCGAGAGTATTGGAGGATCACCCGGACGGCAGCTGGATGCTTTAGATGGGCAGCATGAGCCCATTGTCCACGACCTGCACCAGTTGCTTGTTGAGCTCGTGCGCTGACTGGGGCGTGAGCGGCAGTTGCACCTTAAGGTCCGTGCCTTATGCGGGGAAGTGGAGAAGGTCTTTGACGTGTTGGTCGACACGGGAGCTCAGGTCAGCTTGGTCAAGGCTGGCCTACTTCCGCCAGAGTGCTTGACCGACAGTCAGAAACCTGTCAGGCTGAGGGTGGCGAACGGCCAGTACATGATGGGAGGCACGAAGGAAGCGGCCATCGGGCTGCAGTTCGTGAACCACCGTGAGCTGAGCCGCCCGGACCTTGGCAAGGAAATCCTCCTGCAAGGTCGCTTCTACGAGGCCGAGATGGACTCGGACATGATCGTCGGGTACGACTTCATGATGGAGATGGACTCCGTCGTTCTTCCAGCCCAGGCCTCAATGACCCTGTACCAGAACGACCAGCTGTCGTGGCTTTCGTCACCTGAGCACCATGTGGAATACCAATGGATCCACCCGGAACGCAATCAGCTCGAAGTGGCCGCGCTGGGCACTGAGCCAACTGGGCCAGCAAACCAGGAATACGGTGTAATGCCGGAAGTGGCGAGCCGAGTGGTTGCGGACCTGGGGGCTTCGGATCTGGCCCTGGATGCGTTCTCTTCAGGAACCTCCGCCCATCTTCGGGTTTCTGAGAAGTACTGGAGCGCCCAGGACTCCGCGTGGAAGAAGCACTGGGGTCCGCATCAGGGTTTGATGTGGATCCATTGCCCCCGATGGGACATTCCAAGGGCGGTAGCGAAGATTCGCAAGGACCGCTCCAAGGCAGTGCTGGTTGTTCCTATGGGATGCACCGAGGAGGAAAGCACCCGACATTGGGTGGTCTCATTGACCAACATGACCTTAAACAAGGTCGTCCTACCGGCTGGAGAGAGTGTCTATCAGGACGCTAAGGGACAGCCCATGCGGCCCCAGAGATGGCCAACGGAATTCCACTATGTGGATGGGGGCCTTGAACCGGCCGACACCACGGACTTCGTGTGTGTCAACCGCATCATAGCGGAGCCCTGGCGGCAATGCTTTGCGGTTTCCCCTGTTGACATCGGAGAATCTGAGGACCCCCTCACTGAAGAGGAGTTGGATCTGGTTCAGGGGTATATGGATCAGCCCTTTCACGACTGGGGAAGCCAGCGTGAGGGCAAGGGCGAGGACAAAGCCTGGTGGGAACTGGACTCCATCGTCTCCGGTTCCTATGATGGGAATACCTTCGTAAGGAGGGTACTGGACCACAAGTCCAGCCAGGACGAGCCAATCGGCTGGAACCCGCTCACCTATGGTGACTTGTTCCGAGGCAAGACCAGAGATGGCCCTTTGGGCCACCTGGGAAGACCACCTGAGCCGAAACCGAGTGGGGTCGCTACCCCTCAAGTAAGCTCAGTGGTCCAGGTGCCTGGAAAAGCCAAGGCGGAGTCCGACGATTGCCCCAAGATCCAGGCATTGAGGGCCAGGCTGAAGCAGAAGTATGAGGACACCTTTTGCAGCGGAAAACCTGTGTTTCCCCCACCGGTGCGTGGACCGTATGGCGAGGCCAAGATACGACTGAAGCAGGACCCCCGTGAGTATCGACACCGAGGGGCGAGAGGAAGGAGGCCATGGAGAAGATCCTCCGTGACTTCATCGAGAGAGGCTGGCTTGAGCCCTGCCACTCCGAGTGGGCCTCTCCGTGCTTCGTCGTCCCCAAGAAGGTGGCCGGTGAGTGGTGGCTGGTGGTCGACTACCGCGGCCTGAACGCCCAAACGCAGCATGACAGCTATACGCTGCCCCTCATTGAGGACATGCTGCAAAAACAACACCGGCGGAGGATCTTCACGGTGATTGACCTGAAAAATGTTTATCATCAGATGCCTCTCGCCGAGGAGTCCCGTGTTTGCACAGCCATGAGCGACCCACTTGGACCTCTCCAGTGGAAGGTGATGCCCATGGGCGTTACCAATGGCAATGCGGCTTTTCAGCGGATGCTGGAGAACCTGCTTGAGCCGGTGCGTGACTGTGCGGCCCCCCTTGTGGACGACGTGATCATCGCGTCCGGGGACCCCAGTATGAGCTACGAGGAGCTCCTGGAGGCACATGAGAGGGACGTCACTCGAGTGCTGGACCTTCTGGTTCGGCACAAACTCACGGGCAGCAGTGACAAGGCCACCATCGCGGTAAGCGAGGTGGTCTTCGCTGGCCACGTAGTTGGGAACGGGCAGCGGAAGCCCATACCTCGCAAGGTTGCTGCGATCGAGCACTGGGAAAAGCCCAAAACGGTCTTAGAGCTACGGGCATACTTGGGGTTCTGCAACTACTACTCGGGGTATATGAAGATGTATGCCGAGTATGCAGCTCCCATGACGACCATGCTCAAGGGCAACCGAGAGGAGACCAAGAAGAGGTCCAAGAAGGCTCTAGTCTGGAATGCTGAGTCCGACCGTGCCTTTGAGGGGATGAAGCAGGCGCTGCTATCCGCAGTGGGTCTGCACCTCGTGGATCCTGACCGAGGATTCGTCCTGCGCACGGACGCTTCCGACTACGCCGTTGGCGCTGTGTTGGAACAGGTGCTTGACGATGGGAGGCACGTGCCAGTGGCCTTCTGGAGCCGAGTCCTGGCGGAAGGCCAGAGACGGACGCCGACGCCCCGAGAAAAGGAGGCGTATGCCATCGTCATGGCTCTCAGGAAATGGGCTGGGTACATAGCCCTCCCTCCCGTCACCGTCTGCACCGACCATCAGAGTCTGCAGTCGTGGCACAAAGAGCACGTGGACACCCCCTCAGGTCCCGCCTCCCGACGGGCAAGATGGCCCGAGACCTTGGCCAAGTTCGACATCACGGTTGTGTATGTTCCTGGCAAGGACAACACCGTGGCGGACTGTCTCAGTAGGTGGGCCTATCCCGCCAGCAAGGGCATGACGGATGTCTCCGCCCATGGCGATGAGGCTGAGACCGCTGAGGCCAAGAGGATCATAGAAATGGAGCGCCTGATGGAGGAGGAGGGTGTTAAATGCTTCGTCGTCATGGCTGCGGATGCCCCCCTCAGAACGAGGATCGGCAGAGCGGTCAGAGTACTCGCCCCTGATGGAGCTGAGTCCGACAAGCACCTCTTCCCTGAATCTTGCGTCCAGGACGACTGGACCGACGACTACGCGAAGTCTGAGGCCTTTGAGGCTGAATATAGGGCTGTGACCGGCCCTGATGACGGGCAGAAGTGGCCAAAGGGGCTGACTGAGGAAGATGGCAAGCTCTACCGGAATGGTAAGCTGCTGGTCCCAGAGTTCTGAGTGCTCGAGCTATGTGAGGCTTGGCACCACCACATGATGCACCCAGGGGTCAAGAAGCAAGCCCTGGACATGCAGCGCCGGTTCGAAATCGACCAGATCAGTCTCTACAGTGCTATCAAGAAGGTCAGGAAGGGTTGCTCGGTCTGTCAGGCCTGCAATCACGATATCCGGAACGTCAAGGGGGAAGCCCAATGGACCCCGGTTCCTGACCAGCCCATTGAGAGGGTGGCCATGGACGTCTTCTCCATGCCCGAAGTTCACATTGGCAAGGAGACCTTTGACTGTGTGGTCCTTTGTGTGGACCGCCACAGCGGCTATGTAGTAGCCGTTCCGGCACGCAAAGAGGGGTTGCTTGCCAAGGAAGTGGCAGTCATGATGATTCGTCATTGGCTGACCGTCTTTGACATCCCCCGCACCATTTGCAGTGACCGAGGGCCCCAGTTTACTGGAGGCTGGTTCAAGGCCATGTGTTCCCTCATGGGAATACGTCATGCCAAGAGCGTCGCCTATCTCAGCCGGTCCAATGGCCGGGCTGAAGTGGCTGGAAGGCAGCTGTTCGTGAAGCTGCGCAAGATCCACATCACCAATCCACGTCGGAACTGGTTTGAGGAGATGTGGCCCGCTTTGAAGGCCCATCATGACACCCCCATTCCGGGTGGTTTGTCCCCTCACCAGATTCTGTTCGGCAGGGACCCCCTTGGTCGGGGACTTCGCTTGTTGGGTGATGGTATGGCCATGGACGCCAAGGAATTCTTTGCGCGGCAAGAGGCAACGGCGCGGGACATCCGCCAGCAGCTCGAGAAGGAGCACGCTGAGCGTCAGAAGTCCGCCCCGAGCTCGACAGCGCAAAGGTTCAGGGTGGGAGACCCGGTGTTGGTGATCAGACCCCGCCCTATGGGCATCCACCGCACCAAAACCTGGTTCACACCCGGAGAGGTGGTCCGCAGGATTGGTGAGGACACCTACCGCATCAAGGTGCGTCACGGACAGTTCCGGGAGCGCCACGAGAGTCAACTCCGTGTGCCTGGACTATGCCACACATGAGGCTGATTCGGACGACTACTATGCTGAGCAGGACGACTATACCGTCGAGAAGATCCTTGCCCAGCGTCCAAACGCCTCGGCACCCGGAGGCCTAGAGTACAAGGTTCGTTGGCGAGGCTATGGGCCGTCCCACGACACCTGGGAACCCGTCTCCTCGTTCGTGCCGCGAATTAATACCCCTTCATGGACTACTGAAGCGGTACCCAGAACCCCATGGCTAGGTTAGGGCATACAACCGGTCTCCTCTCCACTAACCCCATGTACGGAAGGGGGGACCGGTCTCCGGTCCACTAACCCCATGTACGGAAGGCGCCCGTTGACGCCCGGTGCGAGCCCGGCGGGAGCGTGTTCCGTGCCGTAAAGCCCCGCATCGGCAACCGATGCACCGCCAGCGGAGATTTATATATCAGAACATCAGGAATCAACAGGGTTTTATTCTCATATTGTTTCCGTCAATTTTTACGCTTCCGTTCTGATATTCACTGTTTTGACTGCTGGCGGTTGGATCGCGACTTTACCGTAACCGCCAGTTTAACTGTAATTAATGGAAATTTTAACGCAATCCGTCACGAAGGCTCCAAAGTGGTCAGGAACTGCATGGATGCTTCCGCAATTTTCACAGCTTACACTCGCAACCTTAATCCGAATTTTTCAGGATGTCGAAATCGGATTTTCGACTTCGACATCCCCGCACTTGATTTGACCTCTTTCGAGTGGACCTACGTGCTTCCCTATGCACGAATCAACTTTCCTTTTATCTTGCCCTCCATTTGTCTTAAAGATATGGGCAAAACAAAGTTGATTCGTGAGGCCACTTGTGAAAGTCATATCTCGTGTTGCTTGCGAGGAATGACAATAAGGAAACGTGGGATGTATTCACAATACTCCCAACGTAATTTAGGAAGCATCATATGCCTTGCGTTTCCACACGTGCGTGCTAGTGTAATGGATCATGGTCAAGAGGGTAGAGTTTGCGTTATAACTCTTTGGCCATGAAATTGCGTGCGTTAAGATAACTTTCGAGTGTAGCGCGCAAGTGTTGGTGTTGCATAGGAACTCTCCTTGAATTCCTATGAGCGATTGACACAAAGTTATGCCCTTGGAGGGGCATGACATATCGTGGGGGGAGCTACCTTTTTGGGCAATATGTGGTATGTGCCATGTGTTGTGTTGCGTGCCCATTTGGCGGGTCCATCGCTCCAAGCCGAACCCGCCAATGGACCTCATAATGTGTAAGCCCCTTCTCCATACTCCCCGGGATCAATTGCAAGCCTAACCTTCGTGAAGGGAAGCTTGTGTGGCGATCCCGAAGCGATGCGTTGGGAGCAAGGTGTGTGTTTTGCAATTTTCCATATTTTCATGTGCCCACTTGGGAAGCAGCGCTCGTAACCTTTCAAGGCGCCCCAAGTGGAGCACATATGTGGGATCGAAGGTCATTGGTGTCAAGTCATTGTGTTTAGAAGGATTAGTTAATTGCACGATCCAAGCCGAAGATATTATAATACAATTGTGCACCTTTCAATGCACTTTTGTGTGTCTTTGTGCCAATTTTGCCGTTTTCGGCCCGTCATGATGTCAAGTGGCGACCGTGTATTTCAACGTTGCGCTCAATTCACATCATGACCCAAGTATGTTATGAGGGTACATACTTCGGTGCCCAACATATCTTGGACCCGGCAAATAACTCGTCTTGAGCTTGGCATACCGTGGCCGCCATGTTGGCGATTTGGGACTATCCTAAATCATGAGCTCACTTGGCGACCCTGCCATTCCCAATACGGGCGGAGTTGGGCGACGCCCAAAAGATATGTTGGACACATATGACTTGATACCAATCCTATGGCACACTCCGGTCCAAGTCGGGCGTGTGCCTCATTTGCCCCAACCATGAGTGTGCGCATCTTTGGCCATTTTGAGCAATTTTCTACTTTTGCTGCCCGCCGTGCACTATGTTCTAACCCTCGTGCACGCCAGACGCATGGGCCAATGGACCATATATGACATGGGTGTTATGGGTAATGGTCTTCATGGTCCACACACCACGTGGGCGAAGCGGAGCCACCTTCGTTAAGGTGCTAGCCCAAGGTGAGTGTGGGCAATTTTACCACCTTGGCATTTGTGGACCCAATTCGGATCGTCACCAGGCCAAGTAGCATGGAGATCTCTGGAAGCCAAGGGCATGGGAGTCTCAGTTGGACTCCTAGTGGATCGTGTATGGAATGGCAGATCCGATCTCCAAGCCGGCGTGGAGATATACTATTGGGAGCACACCGAATTTTGGCTCATTTCAAGCAGCCAAAATGACCCCATTTTGGGACCCCAATTTCCCCCTTCCGTGTGGTCAATTGGCGGCCCCATTTCTCCAAGCCCACAGGGAGCCCGGACCTAATTCCAAGTTGTACACTCAGATATGAATCTTAGGTCCTGTCTCCTACCCTGTGAGCCATTGGCCTTGCCCTGGCCGGGCGAGCCACGCGTGGGAATGACGCCAATTTTGGTGATTTTGGCATCATGACCCCACTTGACGAATCCGTGTTGCCCTGATGCCGGAACCTCAGAGGGAACCAGGTTGGGTGAGGGCTCCAGGGAGTTCGTACTCGAAGGGGATTGGGTCAGTTGCCTCGTCCCTACCTCTGGCGGGTCTGGACGAGGGATCAATCTCGGGGATTTTTGAGTTAATTTCAGTTTGGGCTGAAACAGCCCATTTTCAGCTACCAACTCCTGGGTGATAATGGCGGGGCCATATCTCTGGCTCAGAGAGGAGTTAAAACATGCAGTTAAGGGAGCATAGGGAGCCACTGTTGGTTGGCCTTGGAGCACCCTTGGTTCTCCAGGAACTCGCCTGTGGCTGGGCAGGACACCTCCCCCATTGGCAGGGTTTCAGGGTCCGGACTGAGCAGGGCAAGGGTTGTGTTTGAGCCCCCGCCCCCACCAGCCACTGAGAGGGTCGGACCTGGGATTGGGATATGAATTAGGACTGAGTGTCTATTGTCCTGTGATGCCCTTACCCCAGTCCAGTCTTAACCCCATGTGTACATATCCTGATGTGTTGTTGTACATACTTTTGTTCCCTCTTTGCAGAGTGGCAAGGATTCTGAAACGCTTTGTCACATGACACGAGCGTATTGATGCCCTTGTGAGCGTAGTGCTTTGCCTGCCTGCTCACCTGTGCGTGTCACCGCAGCGTCCCGTGGCCGGCCCCCCACGGGAACGCGTCAAAAGCGTTTCACCGCCGCGGGGTTACCCAGCCCTCGCGTGCCACTCGGGGCCACCAACCCTGAGCAGCGCGTCGCAGCAGCTCGCAGCTCGCAGCTCGCAGCGCAGCGCAGCAGCTCGCAGCGCAACGCAGCGGCTCGCAGCGCCACCCAGCGACAGCGCCGAGTTCGTCACGGAGCCAGCAGCGCCGTCCAGAGCATCGCCCTGACCGCGCCGCGACCGTGAAGGAAGTGAACAGACCAGACCCATCGGCCGACCAGCAAGGCCGCGTCAACCACTTCCACAACCAGCGGCTGACCAGCACCAGCCGCACGCCCAGTCCAGTGCTGCAGCACCCGTCTCAACAACCACCACAAGTTCGTTGAGTAGAACGAGTGCACACCAAGGACCTCAAGACCAAGTACGCCCCCCGCTGCCATGGTAAACTGGCAAGAAGCGGGCAGGATGTGGCCGCGGCCCCACCCCCATGCGGCACGCCTGCTGCGTGGGTTGGTCTGGGACCAGCACTACCGCCACAGCCACCCCCAGTGTGAAGGCGGCATGCCCGGGAGCTTCGAGCTCCGCGAGGACATGGGGGAGGACCGCCTGCGGGCAGTGGAGGAGTGACTGCGGGCGGAAGGGTACGAGTGGCGCTTCCGCCGCAAGCGCTGGCGGACCTGGACCCGGCCGGACAGGCCCGGCGAAGGGCTGCGCCCCGACGGGATGGAGGAGGACGAGGACCCCAACGCCTACCCGTCGGGCGCCTCGGTCAATGTCTCCCTGTGGGACATGATCGAGAAGAACTTCCCGGAACCGGGGAGCGAGCGCAAGCTGCAGGGCAGCAGCAGCGCGTCTCCGGCGAAGGAGAAGCGGTCCGCCGGGGACAAGAGGAGGGACCGGAAGTGGCGGGAGTACCAGGAGTCCCTGGCCGCCGAAGCCGCCCAAGGCGCCAAGGGCGGAACCCCAGCCCCCAGTCCCCAACGGGCCAATGGTGGTCATCACCCCGGCCACGCCACCCTTGGTGACTTCATGGAAGTCGCCAAGCAGACCCAGGCCAAGCCCCGTCGGCTGCTCCTGAGGCCCCAGCAGGCCCCAGCAGGCCCCAGCAGCGACGTTGAGTCGGCTCACCGCGGGAGGATGCCGGCCAACCAGGCCAGCTCCAGCAGCAGTGCCGCTCCCGCCCAAAGGGACGTGGCGCGCGCCTGTGAGCGCGTCTGTGGTGTGCCCTGCAACCTTCGGGTTGCCCGGCAACGGGCCACGCAGCGGAACGCTGCCGTGGAGGGCGCCGTCGGCATCGCCCATGAGGAGGCCAACGAGTGGGGCAGAGGCATGGACTACCACGCCTCGAAGGTGGCAGCCATCGCAGCCGGTCTCACGGCTGCGGCCGCCCATGAGGCAGTGGCTGCCCGGATCAGGGCAACCGACGAGGAAGCCCGCCGGACGCAGGAGGCCATTGCCTGCAAGGAGGCCGAGGTGAAGGCGCTGGAAGAGGCGCTTGCCCAAGGGAGGGCAAAGAAGGAGGCGGAGGAAAGGGCCCACGCCGAAGCAACGGCTAAGGCCCAGGAGGACGCCGCCAAGAAGGAAGCCATCGAGGCCGCGCGACGGAAGGTCGCTGAGGAGAAGGCCAAGACGGAGGCGGAGCTGGCAGCGTTGGAAGCGCAGAAGGCGCGGCTGCAGCAGGCCCGGGAAGCCGAGGCGGCTCGTGCCCGGGAGGAAGCCGAAGCGCGAGCTGCCGCAGCCACCGCCGCCGCAATGGAGGCGGCAGAGGCCAAACTCCGCCGCGAGACTCCCCCGGGAGGATCACGAGTGGAGACCCTTCGAAAGCTCTTCGAAGGGGACGCCTCCTCCAGGATGACGCTGGATGAGGCGGACACGGGCAGCAGTGGGAGCAGTTGCCCCATCGCCCATCGACGGAGGAAGGGTAAGGGGAAGACCCCCGAGAGGCCACGAAGGCCAGCGGGTGGACACCCCCACGACAGTGACCCCTCTTTCACCGCCAGTGACGGGGATGAACGAGGCCGCCGACATCGCCAAGTGGTGGCTTGGACGGGCGGAGGCGGCGGAGACGTCCCCATGGAACCGGAAGGTGAGGATGAGGATCTCCCTCTTCCCTACCGGAGCTCAGAGTCTTCCGTGACCGAGACGCCCAGGTGGGGCGACATGGACGAGGATGACGACATGGACTTCGGCATCACGAGGAAGCGCTCATCCTCGGACCCACCGAGGCGACCCGGCGGAGACCCACCGGGACCCCCTGGCGGAGGACCATCAGGACCCCCTGGAGGACGCCCACCAAGTGGACCCCCTGGAGGCGGACAACCGGGCGGGGGAGGACCCCCTGGACCGGGCGGACCCGGCAGAGGCCCTCCTGGAGGACCCCCTGGGGACCCCGACGACCCACCAGGGGACGGCGACCCGGATACCACCTGGCGGTGGATTGTCTACCTCCGCAGGAGAGTCCAGTTGCTCGAGCTGGAGGTAGACACGGGCAAGGGCGAGATGGCTCGCATCTCCAAGGTCGCCGCGCGCGCGCAGAAAGAGCTGGACATCGCCAGGGCCGAGACCAAGTCGCTGACCAACGTCGTCAGCGGCCTGCAGCAGAGGCTGGACGCGCTGGAAGCCCGTGGAAGCGTCGGCAGCGACCACCCACCCCTGGAGTCTGGCTCGTCGGACGACGGCTGGGGACCCGGACCAGGTCCAGGCAGACCCCACGCCCCCGGCGGAGCCCCCAGGAGTCGCCCCAGCGCCAGTGCCCCCTCTCTCACCGCCCCCTCTCACCACAGCGCGGGCCGCCGCAACGAGCGTGTGCCGCCCGGCAGTGGCAGTGAGGATTGGCGTGATGAGTGGCTCAGCGCGGAGTACCGCAACCGCCGTGCTCCACCGCGGACACCGGTACGCCCCCGGCGCCCCGCACC
Source organism: Eutreptiella sp. 'Long Island Sound 2002' (assembly GCA_964036045.1). Taxonomy (NCBI): domain Eukaryota; phylum Euglenozoa; class Euglenophyceae; order Eutreptiales; family Eutreptiaceae; genus Eutreptiella; species Eutreptiella sp. 'Long Island Sound 2002'. The sequence continues at coordinate 114,397,772 of OZ038379.1, forward strand.
AGCCCTGGAGCCAATCCCAATGGCTGGTGGACGTTATGGTGGACTCAGGGATGAATTCCCCAGAGGAGACGTGGAGTGGGATGTCGGTGAAGGTGAGGACCTGGATCTGGACCTGGAGGAGTTCGACATCAGCCCGCCGCGGCGTGATGAGGATGTGTACATGGAAGCAGTACGGCGTGAACATTTTGGTTCAGCGTACGTGGAGGAACCGCGGCGTAGCCACAGGGGTTCCATGGAGGAGATGGACGTGGCGGCCGTGGGAGTCCGTGGGCGAGGCCGATGGGAACCTCGGTCGACCTCGCGGCCGGCATTCATGGTCTCTAAGGCCGCGGATGCCGCCGTGTGGGAAGACTTGAAGGACATCAAGCCCCCCATGTACGATGGCAACCCCCTCAACCTCGACCGCTTCTTGGAGAAGCTGGACGATTGGGGGCTGACCGTCACTGAAGACATGCCTCACGCGGATGCGGAGAGATATGTCTTCAGACGGTTCAGGTACCGCCTGCCGGAAGTGCTCGGAGAGCTATACTTCCTGGCGACCAAGGAGGGGAAGATCAAGACCCTCAAGGAAGCCAAGAAGTGGCTCAACGAGCAGGAGCGGGTGGACGCTCTGCAGGTGGCTGCCAAGCGCTGGAAGTCCATCAAGCTTGAGCATGATGGGCGGGAGATCCGCCTGCGGGATTGGCGGGACTTCCGAGGGAAATACACCCTCCACCGCCGCAACTTGGAGGATTGGAACGAGGGTGACGAGCAGGCTCGCCTGCTCTCCATGCTGCCGGAAGCATGGATCAAGAGGGTCACCAAGGAGAAGTCCAAGCGGGCCAAGTCCAACCACACGGTCAAGATGATGCTCCCCAAAGAGTATCATACGAACGTGGTGGCTTGGACGAAGAAGAACGTGTCCCGGGATGTCAAGCGGCACTCCCTGCGGAACGCTCTTTTCATCACCGTCTCGGGCGATCGCGAGAAGACCGCGATGTGGCGCCTTGACGAGTGTGAGTTGAGCGGCCAGACCATCCGTCTGCAGGCCATCCCGGCGCGGATGAGCTGCGACGAGATCCTGGAGTGGGTTGGCGAGGAAGTACTCAAGGAGTACCGAAACCTCCACCACAGCCGCGGGTTGAGGCCCGGCGACCGCGACGTCAACTACGTTGGCGAGGGACCTAGCGGGGAAGATGCCATGGACCCAGCGGGAGCCGGCGGCGATGAGACTCTCGTCGACGATGACGACGACGATGAGCCCGCCGAAGTGGCCGTTTGTGCCTTCGTGGCCAGGAACCTTAGCGCGGGGAGCAAACCGGGAAACTGGAAGCCCCTGCAGCAGGGTTGGAGGAAACAGGAGAAGAGGGACCCTCGCCGCATTGGCGACCCTCCGCTGTCCTTTGGGGAGTTCATACGAGCTCACCCTCAGGGCTGTTTCGTGTGTTATGGGAGGAAGCGAGGCTTCAACCATGACCACCGAACATGCCCCGTCCACAAGGCCGACACAGAGGCTTACAAGAAGGCGCACGGGTCGAAAAAGCGTGCGCCCGCGGGTATCCGGAAAGCCAAAATGGATGTCGACAAGGACGAGCTGGCCTAGCTGATGTCGTCGGTGGGGACCGAGTTGGCCAAGGAGTTCCAGGAGATCAAGAGGAACTGGGTCCCCAGGTCGGACAACAAGAACAAGGAGAACAACCAGAACAACCAGAACAAGGACAAGGACAAGAAGCCTACTCGTAGTGAGAGGAGGAAAAAGGGCGTCAACGACGTTGAGGCCGAGGAGAACACCCCCTCTTCCACAACCGACACCCCCTAGCGGAGCCCCTGCAGCCAAGGGCCCTAGCTAGGGCGGTCGCAGGATGGTGACGTGGGAAGCGCCGAACCATCCCAGTCGGGAGTCGATAAGCACAAGGGGACTGCCGCGGGCGGAAGGCCCGGTCCGGCGCCCAGTCGCGGAGGCGGGGTGAGGGCAAGTGAAGGCACGAACCCTTGCACCCGTCCGTCCTCTCCGACCAAGAATGTGTTTGATGTACTACAGGATCTATCCGAGAGTATCGGAGGATCACCCGGACCGCAGCTGGATGCTGCAGATGGGCAGCCTGAGCCCATTGTCCACGACCTGCACCAGTCGCTTGTGGAGCTTCTGGAACGGCCGGAGATCCTGAGTTTGCACGCCGTGCGCCGTGTCGGTCGCGAGCGGCAGTTGCATCTTAAGGTCCGTGCCCTATGCGGGGAAGTGGAAAAGGTTTTCGACGTGTTGGTCGACACGGGAGCTCAAGTCAGCTTGGTCAAGGCTGGCCTACTTCCACCAGAGTGTCTGACCGACAGTCGGAAGCCTGTCAGGCTGAAGGTGGCGAACGGCCAGTACATGATGGGAGGCACGAAGGAAGCGGCCATTGGGCTGCAGTTCGTGAACCATCTTGAGCTGAGCCGCCCAGACCTCGGCAAGGAAATCCTCCTGCACGGTCGCTTCTACGAGGCCGAGATGGACTGGGACATGATCGTCGGGTACGACTTCATGATGGAGATGGACTCCGTCGTTCTTCCGGCCCAGGCCTCCATGACCCTGTACCAGAACGACCATCTGTCCTGGCTTTCGTCACCTGAGCACCATGTGGAATGCCAATGGATCGACCCCGAACGCAATCAGCTCGAAGTGGCCGCGTTGGACACTGAGCCAACTGGTCCTGCAAACCAGGAGTACGGCGTAAGGCCGGAAGTGGCGAGCCGAGTGGTCGCGGACTTGGGAGCTTCGGATCTGGCCCTGGATGCGTTCTCTTCAGGAACCTCCGCCCATCTGCGGGTGTGTGAGAAGTACTGGAGCGCACAGGACTCCGCGTGGAAGAAGCACTGGGGTCCGCATCAGGGATTGATGTGGATCCATTGCCCCCGTTGGGACATTCCAAGAGCGATAGCGAAGATTCGCAAGGACCGCTCCAAGGCAGTGCTGGTTGTTCCTATGGAATGCACCGAGGAGGAAAGTACCCGACATTGGGTAGCCTCATTGACCAACATGACCTTAAACAAGGTCGTCCTACCGGCTGGAGAGAGTGTCTCTCAGGACGCTAAGGGACAGCCCATGCCACCCCAGAGATGGCCAACGGAATTCCACTATGTGGATGGGGGCCTTGATCAGGCCAACACCACGGACTTCGTGTGTGTCAACCGCATCATAGCGGAGCCTTGGAGGCAATGCTTTGCGGTTCCCCCTGTTGACATCGAAGAATCCGAATCGGAAGACCCCCTCACTGAAGAGGAGTGGGATCTGGTTCAGGGATATATGGATCAGCCCTTTCACGACTGGGGAAACTAGCGTGAGGGCAAGGGCCAGGACAGAGCCTGGTGGGAAGTGGACTCGATCGTCTCTGGTTCCTATGACGGGAACACCTTCGTGCAGAGGGTGCTGGACCACCTATCCAGCCAGGACGAGCCAATCGGGGGTAACCCACCCACCTACGGCGATCTATTCCGAGGCAAGACCAGAGATGGCCCTTTGGGCCACCTGGGGAGACTCTACACCGCCATCAAGAAGGTCAGGAAGGGTTGTTCGGTCTGTCAGGCCTGCAATCCCGATAACCGGAACGTCAAGGGGGAACCCCAATGGACGCCGGTTCCTGACCAGCCCATGGAGAGCGTGGCCATGGACGTCTTCTCCATGCCCGAAGTGCACATTGGCAAGGAGACCTTTGACTGTGTGGTTCTCTGTGTGGACCGCCACAGCGGCTACGTTGTAGCCGTTCCGGCACGCAAAAAGGGGTTGCTTGCCAGAGAAGTGGCAGTCATGATGATTCGTCATTGGCTGACCGTCTTTGACATCCCCCGCACCATTTGCAGTGACCGAGGGCCCCAGTTTACTGGTGGATGGTTCAAGGCTATGTGCTCCCTCATGGGAATACGTCATGCCAAGAGCGTCGCCTATCTCAGCCGGTCTAACGGCCGTGCTGAAGTGGCTGGACGGCAGCTGTTCGGGAAGCTGCGCAAGATCCACATCACCAATCCACGTCGGAACTGGTTTGAGGAGATGTGGCCTGCTCTGAAGGCCCATCATGACACCCCCACTCCGGGCGGTTTGTCCCCTCACCAGATTCTCTTCCGCAGAGATCCCCTGGGTAGGGGACTTCCCTTGTCTGGTGATGGCACGGCTATGGATGCCAAGGAGTTCTTCGCGCGGCAAGAGCAAACGGCGCGGGACATCCGCCAGCAGCTTGAGAAGGAGCATGCTGAGCGTCAGAAGTCCGCCCCGAGCTCGACAGCGCAGAAGTTCAGGGTGGGAGACCCGGTGTGGGTGATCAGACCCAGCCCTATGGGCACCCACCGCACCAAGACCTGGTTCACACCCGGCGAGGTGGTCCGCATGATTGGTGAGGACACCTACCGCATCAAGGTGGGTCACGGACAGTTCCGGGAGCGCCACGAGAGTCAACTCCGTGTGCGGGAACCCGACCTCCGTGGCCAACATGTGTCCCTGAGCTATGCCGCACATGAGGCCGATTCGGACGACGACTGCGCTGAGCAGGACGACTATACAGTCGAGAAGATCCTTGCTCAGCGTCCGAAGGCCTCGGCACCTGGAGGTCTGGAGTTCAAGGTTCGTTGGCGAGGCTATGGGCCGTCCCACGACACCCCGGAACCCGTCTCCTCGTTCGTGCCGCGGGTCAATACTCCCTTCATGGAGTACATACGCAAGCACAAGACCAAGATCCATGTTTCGGACTTGGCAGCACTCACCCGGGCGATTGCAGCCAGGGGTGCCTGATCAGCGCCCTGGGCTCTCCCCTGATGTGTTTGCAGCGCTTGTGAGGTCGACGGATCATCCCTTGCTTGCTTGCTCTCTTCCATCTTTCGGTGACCTGCCATCAGAGTGGCCATATACCCCCCCCCTGCTGAATCCAGAGGAGGATGGCCCCTCTCTTTCAATTCTATTCGTCACTCCCCACCTGCTGAATCCTTGGGAAACCAGGTAGGGCGACTGACCTTCACACTTTTTGAGCTCTTGGGGGCCTTGAAGCCCATACGACGTTGCGCAACGGATGCCGCTGTCATCGGCATTGCGAATTTTTGGTGTGTGGTCTGGTTCCTTGGCACTTGCGGAATCCAGACCAGTCGACGTGTGTCAGCTGACTATATATGGCCTGAACTCAGGCGTTTTCCCGTCCACCCTCCTGCATTGCCTTATCCTGACCGTGGCGTGGTTTGGCGCTCCGTCCAGAGCGTGTTTACACGCCTATTTACCCAGATTATGGCTTGTTTTTCTGCCCTCCAGGATATGTGCATCTGTATGTTAAGTGTCATCAGCCCATCGCTGAGGGATGGACTGTTTTTCACCACGAATCGGGATACAGAGGCGCCCTGAGTCGCCGTTTACATGTTTTTACATATGGTCCAGCCTGGACCAGTACCTGGGTACATATTCTACTGTTTGAGTGCCCGTGATACCGTGTTGCCCTATTCGCTGTGATGTGGAGATCCTGATGGCGCCAGGCGGGAAGCCCAGTTGCCTGACTACACTCCCAGCGGCGCCACTGTCAGTCCCAGTGTGAGCCTACCGATTCGCAGACGCACTTGCATTCAGATGGCGGCCTCCGGTGCTCCTGACCTCGGTCAGTCTGCCTGGGAAACTGGTGGTTTGAGGAGTCGACGCCTCCGCCCACACTGCATGAGGACTCCCTCATGTATGGCCTTCGTGGTAATAGGGCGAGGGAAAAGACGGCCTTGATGCCCGATCCCTTAAGGAGGAGATCCCTTAACATCGTTTAAGGAGTTCGGCTGTGGCACTCTGGACTCGCGTCGTATGGATATGGACATGGCGCGCCCGAGGAAGGACCCGTGGGGACTCTCCCCAGTCGGCGGGCCTTGGGAAGCTTGGGGGAGCCTGATGGATCTTTGTGGTCGCTCTCGACCTGTGGGACCACCTCGGTTGTCGTGTGTCGCCTATGTTAGCCGTGTATGCCAATGCCACTGTGGTGGTGACCGTAGCAGCCGGCACCTGGTGCGCCTGGTATGGGTTAACGGGTCCTTTGGATGCCGAACAATCGCCGCCAGGACCCGGGATTTGATACTTGATACTATACATGTGCTACGAGCTTATACAGCATCAGACCTATCTTACTGTGGGATTACTGTGTGACACCCCCCCCCTTCAGGGAATAGTCCTGGGTACCCGCTGCCATGCATGGGTGTTATCGAGCCCCCCCCAGGGTTTGCTCTAAGGAGGGGGGTGAAGCGGTACCCAGAACCCCATGGCTAGGTTAGGGCATACAACTGGTCTCCTGTCCACTAACCCCATGTACGGAAGGGGGGACCGGTCTCCGGTCCACTAACCCCATGTACGGAAGGCGCCCGTTGACGCCCGGTGCGAGCCCGGCGGGAGCGTGTTCCGTGCCGTAAAGCCCCGCATCGGCAACCGATGCACCGCCAGCGGAGATTTATATATCAGAACATCAGGAATCAACAGGGTTTTATTCTCATATTGTTTCCGTCAATTTTTACGCTTCCGTTCTGATATTCACTGTTTCCACTGCTGGCGGTTGGATCGCGACTTTACCGTAACCGCCAGTTTAACTGGAATTAATGGAAATTTTAACTCAATCCGTCACGAAGGCTCCAAAGTGGTCAGGAACTGCATGGATGCTTCCGCAATTTTCACATCTTACACTCGCAACCTTAATCCGAATTTTTCAGGATGTCGAGATCGGATTTTCGATTTCCACATCCCCACACTTGATTTGACCTCTTTCGAGTGGACCTACGTGCTTCCCTATGCACGAATCAACTTTCCTTTTATCTTGCCCTCCATTTGTCTTAAAGATATGGGCAAAACAAAGTTGATTCCTGAGGCCACTTGTGAAAGTCATATCTCGTGTTGCTTGCGAGGAATGACAATAAGAAAACGTGGGATGTATTCACAATACTCCCAACGTAATTTAGGAAGCATCATATGCCTTGCGTTTCCACACGTGCGCGCTAGTGTAATGGATCATGGTCAAGAGGGTAGAGTTTGCGTTATAACTCTTTGGCCATGACATTGCGTGCGTTAAAATAACTTTCGAGTGTAGCGCGCAAGTGTTGGTGTTGCATAGGAACTCTCCTTGAGTTCCTATGAGCGATTGACACAAAGTAAGGCCCTTGGAGGGGCATGACATATCATGGGGGGAGCTACCTTTTTGGGCAATATGTGGTATGTGCCATGTGTTGTGTTGCGTGCCCATTTGGCGGGTCCATCGCTCCAAGCCGAACCCACCAATGGACCTCATATTGTGTAAGCCCCTACTCCATACTCCCCACCATCAATTGCAAGCCTAACCTTCGTGAAGGGAAGCTTGTGTGGCGATCCCGAAGCGATGCGTTGGGAGCAAGGTGTGTGTTTTGCAATTTTCCATATTTTCATGTGCCCACTTGGGAAGCAGCGCTCGTAACCTTTCAAGGCGCCCCAAGTGGAGCACATATGTGGGATCGAAGGTCATTGGTGTCAAGTCATTGTGTTTAGAAGGATTAGTTAATTGCACGATCCAAGCCGAAGATATTATAATACAATTGTGCACCTTTCAATGCACTTTTGTGCGTCTTTGTGCCAATTTTGCCGTTTTCGGCCCGTCATGATGTCAAGTGGCGCCCGTGTATTTCAACGTTGCGCTCAATTGACATCATGACCCAAGTATGTTATGAGGGTACATACTTCGGTGCCCAACATATCTTGGATCCGGCGAATAACTCCTCTTGAGCTTGGCATACCGTGGCCGCCATGTTGGCGATTTGGGACTATCCCAAATCATGAGCTCACTTGGCGACCCTGCCATTCCCAATACCGGAGGAGTTGGGCTACGCCCAAAAGATATGTTGGACACATATGACTTGATACCAATCCTATGGCACACTTTGGTCCAAGTCGGGCATGTGCCTCATTTGCCCCAACCATGAGTGTGCGCATCTTTGGCCATTTTGAGCAATTTTCTACTTTTGCTGCCCGCCGTGCACTATGTTCTAACCCTCGTGCACGCCGGACGCATGGGCCAATGGACCATATATGACATGGGTGTTATGGGTAATCGTCCCCATGGTCCACACACCACGTGGGCGAAGCGGAGCCACCTTCGTTAAGGTGCTAGCCCAAGGTGAGTGTGGGCAATTTTACCATCTTGGCATTTGTGGACCCAATTGGGATCGTCACCACGCCAAGTAGCATGAAGATCTTCGGTAACCAAGGGCATGGGAGTCTCAGTTGGACTCCCAGTGGATCACGTATGGAATGGCAGATCCGATCTCCAAGCCGGCGTGGAGATATACTATTGGGAGCACACCGAGTTTTGGCTCATTTCAAGCAGCCAAAATGACCCCATTTTGGGACCCCAATTTCCCCCTTCCGTGTGGTCAATTGGCGGCCCCATTTCTCCAAGCCCACAGGGAGCCCGGACCTAATTCCAAGTTGTACACTCAGATATGAGTCCTAGGTCCTGTCTCCTACCCTGTGAGCCATTGGCCTTACCTTGGCCGGGCGAGCCACGCGTGGGAATGACGCCAATTTTGGTGAATTTGGCATCATGACCCCACTTGACGAATCCGTGTTGCCCTGATGCCGGAAACTCAGAGGGAACCAGGTTGGGTGAGGGCTCCAGGGAGTTTGTACTCAAAGCGCATAGGGTCAGTTGCCTCGTCCCTACCTCTGGCGTGTCCGGACGAGGGATCAATGTTGGGGATTTTTGAGTTAATTTCAGTTTGGGCTGAAACAGCCCATTTTCAGCTACCAACTCCTGGGTGATAATGGCGGGGCCATATCTCTGGCTCAGAGAGGAGTTGGGACCTGCCGTTCAGGGAGCATTGGGAGCCACCGTTGGTTACCCTTGGAGCTGACTTGGTTCCCAGGAACTCGCCTGTGGCTCGGCGGGACACCTCCCCCATTGGCAGGGTTTCAGGGTCCGGACTGAGCAGGGCATGGGTTGTGTTTGAGCCCCCGCCCCCACCAGCCACTGAGAGGGTCGGACCTGGGATTGGGATATGAATTAGGACTGAGTGTCTATTGTCCTGTGATGCCCTTACCCCAGTCCAGTCTTAACCCCATGTGTACATATCCTGATGTGTTGTTGTACATACTTTTGTTCCCTCTTTGCAGAGTGGCAAGGATTCTGAAACGCTTTGTCACATGACACGAGCGTATTGATGCCCTTGTGAGCGTAGTGCTTTGCCTGCCTGCTCACCTGTGCGTGTCACCGCAGCGTCCCGTGGCCGGCCCCCCACGGGAACGCGTCACTACATCCGCAAGCACAAGACCAAGATCCACGTCTCGGACTTGGCAGCACTCACCCGGGCGATTGCAGCCAGGGGCGCCTGATCACCGCCCTGAGCTCTCCCCTTGATGCAGTTTGAGCGCTTGTTAGGTCGACGAATCGTCCCTCACTTGCTTGCTCTGTTCCGTCTTCCGGTGACCTGCCATCAGAGTGGCCACTTACCCCCCCTTGCTGAATCCAGGGGAGGATGGCCCCTCTCTTCCACTCTTATTCATCACTCCCCGCCTGCTGAATCCTTGGGAAACCAGGCAGGGCGACTGACCTTGACATTTCCTGAGCTCTTAGGGCCTTGAAGCCCATACGACGTTGCGCAACGGATGCCGCTGTCATCAGTATTGCGATTTTTTGGTGTGTGGTCTGGTCCCATGGCACTTGCGGGATCCAGACCAGTCTACGTGTGTCTGCAGACTATATATGGCCTGAACTCGGGCGTTTTCCTGTCCATCCTCCTGCATATGCCTTATCCTAACCGGGGCGTGGTTTGGCGCTCTATCCAGAGTGTGTTTACACGCCTATTTACCCCGTTTATTGCTTACTTTTCTGCCCCCCAGGATATGTGCATCTGTGTGTTGCGTATTATCAGCCCATCACCGAGATGAGACTGTTTTTCCCCCACGACACACAACGGACCTGTGGGCCACACCAACAATTAGCCAGGTGGACATCAACACGAATCGGAATCCGAAGGCGCCCTGAGTCGCCGTGTACATGCTCTTACATAAGGTCCAGCCTGGACCAGTACCTAAGTACAGATTCTTCTGTTTGAGTGCCCGTGATACCGTGTGCCCTAGTGGCTGTGATGTGCTGAGATCCTGATGGCGCCAGGCGGGAAGCACAGTTGCCTGACTACACTCCCAGCGGTCCGGCACTGTCAGTCCCAGTGTGAGCCTACCGACTCGCAGACGCACTTGCAGTCGGAAGGCGACCTCCGGTGTCCTGACCTCGGTCAGTCTGCCTGGGAAACTGGTGGTTTGAGGAGTCGACGCCTCCGCCCAGACTGCATGGGGACTCCCCCATGCATGGCCTTCGTGGTAATGGGGCGAGGGAAAAGACGGCCTTGATGCCCAATCCCTTATGGAGGAGCTCGTTCGGCTTTACTACACTGGACTCGCGTCGTGGATATGGACATGGTGCGCCCAAGGAAGGACCCGTGGGGACTCTCCACCAGACTGTGGCCTTGGGAAGCCTGAGGTAGCCTGATGGATCTTTGAGGTCGCTTTCGACCTGTGGGACCACCTCGGTCGTCGTGTGACGCCTATGTGGCCGTGTATGCCACTGCCACTGGGGTAGTGACCGTCGCAGCCGGCACCCGGTGCGCCTGGTAGGGGTTAACGGGTCCTTTGGATGCCGAACAATCACCGCCAGGACCCGGGACTTGATACTGGATACTATACTTCTGAATACTAACAACTACAGCTTCATACCTGTTTTACTGTGGGATTGTACTGGGCAGCCTAACCCGCAAATCGGCTTGAAGTGAGGATGTGACACCCCCCCCCCCCTTCAGGGGATGGTCCTGGGTACCCGCTGCCATGCTTGGGTGTTATCGAGCCCCCCCCAGGGTTTGCTCTAAGGAGGGGGGTGCAGCGGTACCCAGAACCTATGGCCCATGGCCCGGAGGCCTGTGAGCCGTCACACTCGTTATGGCCCATGGCCCGGAGGCCTGTGAGCCGTCACACCCGTGCGGAAACCATTGACACCGGCTGTCAGCGGGATATCCCTGTTCTCTAACCCGCGAAATCTGGAATCCGATTTCTAACCATTAAATCTGTTCTCTAACCCGCGAAATCTGGAATCGGATTTCTAACCATTAAATTGATGTGGAATTACCATAATTTTATTGTCTTGGTCGATTTGCGGTTAGAAATCGGTGGAATACCCGATTTCTACCATGATTTCTAATTGTCGTGAAATCACCGCCTGATGTCGCCCCTTCCGTGCACTGCATTAGATGATTCTGTAAAACGATCCTTCTTGAAGTTAAGACTGAAACAGTCTTCGAGTGATCTGCAATTTTTTCCTTGATAGAACGCATCGCGTCCCAGATTTTTCCCTGAAAAATTGGGCGGCCGAAGGCGCTTTGAACCCCCAATCGAAATAACAAGGGTTACGAGCGTTCAAGCGCCCAAGGACGAACTAACGTGCCTCATAGGCACTGTGTATGAGGTTTTGCCCCCCATAGTCATAGGATGAGGCCAAAGGATCCCAACTCCATAGGCCCAAAGGGTTATTTATTTTGAGTGTTCTCCAAGTAGTGCGCTTTTTCACGTACTTGGCGTCCAAGTACGTGTAGAAGTATGTTGAGTTGGCGTTTTCTCCCTCTTTGCTTGCCTCTACATCCAGGGCATATCACTTGTCTTCCCCGGATAGTACATATATGATCTCCATATATATATTGGCAACATATTTTGCGTGCATGCTAAGATTCGGCTTTCCGAAGTGAGGTCGATTTTCGACCAAAGCACTTGCATGCGTGTTAAGGGACCAAGGTTACTCTAGAATATAGGTATACTTTGATTCTAGGCCACTAGGTTGGGTGTAGAACGCGAGGATAGGGTTGTATGCCATATTTGGTGTCATATCACGCGCCCATTTGGCGGGTGCACCATTCCAAGACTAACCCGCCAATGGACCCCATATCGCACGAAGCCCTTCATTGTACTCCCAACCAACACTCGCGAGCCTAAGCTTTGTGAGGGGACGCTTGTGGAGCGCTCCCGAAGCGATGCATTGCGAGCAAGGCGTGTTTTTTGCAATATTCCATTTTTGCATGTGCCCACTTGGGAGGCAGCGCCCGCGGCCTTCCAAAGCGCCCCAAGTGGAGCACATATGTGGAATCGAAGGTCATTGGTGTCCAGTCATTGTGTTTAGAAGGATTGGTCGATTACTCAATCCAAGCCGAAGATATTATAATATATTTGTGTAGTTTTCAGGGCACTTTTGCGTGTTTGTTCGCCAATATTGCTGTTTCTTGCCCGTCATGATTTCAAGTGGCGACTGTGTATCTCAACGTTGCGCTCAATTGACATCATGACCCAAGTATGTTATGGGGGTACATACTTCGGTGCCCAACATATCTTGGACCCCGCGAATAACTCCTCTTGGGCTTGGCACACCGCGGCCGCCATGTTGGCGATTTGGGACGATCCCAAATCATGGGCTCACTTGGCGACCCTGCCCTTCCCAAAACGGGAGGGGTTTGGGCGACGCCCAAAAGATATGTTGGACGCATATGACTTGATACCAATCCTATGGCACACTCCGGTCCAAGTCGGGCATATGCCTCATTTGCCCCAACCATGAGTGTGCGCATTTTCGGCCATTTTGAGCAATTTTCCCCATTTTCTGCCCGCCGTGCACCATGTTCAGCCCCCTCGTGCACGCCGGACGCATGGACCAATGGACCATATATGACATGGGTGATATGGATATTGGTCACCATGGTTTGCACACCCCGTCGGCGAAGCGGAGCAACCTTCGTCAAGGTGCTAGCCCAAGGTGAGTGTGGACAATTTGGCCATTTTGGCATTTGTGGACCCAATTGGGATTGTTGCCACGCCGAGTGGCATGCAGGTCTTTGAGAGCCTAGGGCATGGGAGTGTTCGTTGGACTCCCGGTGAATCGCGTATGGAATGGCGTATCTGATCTCCAAGCCGGCGTGGAGATATACTATTGGGGGCACCCCCGACTTTGGCTCATTTTGAGCAGCCAAAATGACCCCCTTTTGGGACCCCAATTTCACCCCCCCGTGTGGTCAATTGGCGGCCCCATATGTCTATTCCCACGAGGAATTTTAAGTTGTGCACTCAGATATAGGTCTTAGGTCTTGACTCCTATCCTGTGAGCCATTGGCCTTGCCCTGGCCGGGCGAGCCTCGCGTGGGAATGACGCCAATTTTGGTGATTTTGGCATCATGACCCCACTTGATGAACCAGTGGTGCCCTGATGCCGGAACCTCAGAGGGAACCAGGTTGGGTGAGGGCTCAGAAGAGTTCGTACTTGAAAAGCAGAGGGTCAGTTGCCTTGTCCCTACCTCTGGCGGGTCCATACGAGGGGTCAATTTATGGAGTTTTTGGAGCCAATATCAGTTTGGGCTGAAACAGCCCATTTTCAGCTACCAACTCCCGGGGGATAATGGCGGGGCCTTATCTCCAGCTCAGGGGGGAGTTGGGACCTGCCGTTAAGGGAGCATAAGGGGCCACTGTCTGTTAGCCTTGGAGCCCTCTTGGTTCCCAGGAACTCGCCTGTGGCTCGGCGGGACACCCTTCCTCATTGGCAGGGTTTCAGGGTCCGGACTGAGCAGGGCATGGGTTGTGTTTGAGCCCCCGCCCCTGCCAGCCACTGCGAGAGTCGGACCTGGGATTGGGATATGAGTTGGGACTGAGTGTCTATTGTCCTGTGATGCCCTTACCCCAGTCCAGTCTTAACCCCATGTGTACATATTCTGATGTGTTGCTGTACACACTATTGTTCCCTTGTTTCAGAGTGGCAAGGATCCTGAAACGCTTTGTCACATGACACGAGCGTGATGATGCCCCTGTGAGCGCAGTGCTTTGCCTGCCTGCTTGCTTGTGCGTGTCCACCGCAGCGTCCCGTGGCCAGGCCCCCCACGGGACCGCGTCAGTGGTACTGGTTCTGCCGGCAGTGCTCCGCGGCTGCGCGAGGGAGGAAGAGGAGTTGGTGCAGGTACCAGTGGCCCTCCGCGTGTGCCACTGTTCCACCACGACTCCCGCGTGTGCGGCCTCCGCGCGGCGTTGCAGTCCCAGCCGGGCCAGGCGGTTTGACGTGCCTGCAGGCGGGATGTGAGTCTGCGGGTAGAGCACCCGTATGGGTTCCAGCGCCAGGTCGAGCACCTCGTCGGTGAGCTGTTCCGTAGGGGCCGACGCCCTGTGCAGGACGTGGCGCACCCCCGGCGTGGGGACGGTGTGCTGCTCGACTACCGGCCCCGGCGGGAACCGTGCACCCGGGGTCGCCATCGACTCCCTGGGGTGGCTCAGCATGGCCCTTCACAATTTCTGTGTGAGGGCGTGGCAGGGGGCCAAAAGGGGGAACGCTCGCAGAAAGCGGTGGCACGCCGGTTGCGATCGCATGGGTTATCCACCTGCACGCCGTGTCGGGCACAATCGCCCCCCATTGCACGGTTCCCATGTCCTCCGCGTGAAGCAGCGCCTGGCCCTGCACCAGGGGGAAGTACGGGCTTGGGCGCCAGTCCTCTTCTCGCCGGCGTATCCAGGCCGCCCCTGCATGCAGGCTGCGGAGCAGGGCCACACCGGCTGTTTGGGGCGGTGAAAAAGCCCCATAGACGGCTTGGGCGGTATGGGCCAGGGTGCCCGCGAACACGTACCATAGCGGGAGGATCCATGGGTCCGGTAGCGGTTGTGCCTCCCCCGCGTCCCGGCGCCACCCGGAGTCGGGCGGGGCGGCCGGAACCGTGCCTGTCTGCAGGAAGTGGCGCGCCCTCTTGTCGGGGTGTCGCTGGACGGTCGCTGCGAGGCTGAACCCCTCCGCCGCGGGCGCCACTGGCAGGCCGCCCTGGGGCCTGCGCCAGGGGAAGTCCTGGTCGGCCGGCCAGGCGTGGAGGTCCCGGGCGATTTCCTCCGCGGTGCCTGTGGGGCTGCTCTCCGGTGCCAGGTGCCACATGACGGCGAGCACTTCCCATGTGGAGAAGGGCCACGCCCGTGAAGGGGTGTACACCTGGATGGTCCACTGCGGGCGCGCGCCACACGCGGGATGCGTGGAGCACCCCTCGGACCATGTCCGCCGCTAGGAGCAGCACCATTCCGGTGGGCTCCACGACGACCCCTCCGCCGGTCTGCCGTGCCGGCCCCAGGTGTGCAGGGCCACCTCCGCCTGGCCCGTGTGGGCGACCCGGTTGACAGCCTCTTGGATGTTCACGCTGCCGCGTGTGGTCTCACCCAGGATCCAGCCCTGCGCTACCCCGTAGTGCAGGGCGTCGCGTGCGGCCGCGTGCCCCACCGCGGGCAGCGCCCCGTCATCAGGGCCGTATTAGGAGTGTTGCCTGGGGCACCAGCCTTTCCCGGTGCAGTGGACCCGCTTCCAGGCGGGGCAGAGGGCGGGCACACTGCCAGCCGGCGGCATGGGTCCCACGGGCGCGCTGCCCGCGGGGGGCCCTGGGATCATCTCCAGGTTGGAGTCCGCATCCGCATCCTCCGGGGGGGGTCCCCTGTCGCCGCCTCGGAGTCCCAGCGCCCTGATGACCTGCTGCGCCGCGTCGAGCGTCGGAGATCGGGGGCGTGTTTTGCGTGAGGCCGTGGGCTCCGGCATTGTTCTGTCCCTGTGACTAAGAGCAGGGGATGGGGTGGTGCGGACCACCCGTGGCTGTCCCGTGTCCCGTTGCTGTTGCACGTGCCGTGGCCGTGGCGGGCTGTCAGTGGGGGAGCTCGAACGTTGGCTCCGCGGGCCGGTGCCGAGCGTCGCTCCTCAGGCTCTGCTGGGCGTTTGCTTGCCTGTCGGGGCGTCAGGCGCTTCCCCTGTTGCGCATGTGTCCCGGGCACGGGTGGTATGGGCACGGGGGCCCCGCAGCGAGCGCTCTTGTGAGCCGTCGTTGCGCCCTGTGGGGCTGGCGGGAGGGTGTCCCCGGGGGGGTGCCCTGAGCCGTTGTGAGGGGCGTCTGAGGTCAGGCGCTCGTCCTCCCCCAGCTGCCCCGCCTCCGGGTGGGCTGTCGGGGTCCGCTACCCACGTGCTGTGGGTGTGGGTGTGCGGGTGTGGGGGCCCAGCACTGTCCTCTTGGCTTGCATGCCCTGTGGGGAGTTGCGCGCCGCGGGGATGGTGGGAGGTTGTCCCGGGGGGGTTGCCTTCCACCGTTGTGAGGGTGTCTGGTGTCGGGCGCTGTCCCTCCCCCGGCCGCTCGCCCCTCGGGGCGGGCAGCCAGGGTTCCGCGACCCGTGTTTTCCGGACGCGGTTGGTGTGTGCGTGGGGACCCAGCACCGGTCCCACAGCGTGCGTATTCGCGAGCCGTCGTTGCGCGCTGTGCGGGTTGCGGAACGGCGTCCCCGGGGGGGGTGCCTTTCGCCCTTGTGAGGGGCGTCTGAGTTCAGGCGCTCTCCCTCCCCCGGCTGCCCGTCCTCTGAGCGGGCTGTGGGGGTCCGCTACTCACGTGCTGTGGGCGCGGGTGTGCGGATGTGGGGGCCCAGCAATGTCCCTTTGGCTTGCATGCCCTGCGGGGGGCTGCATGCCGCGGGGGTGGTGGGAGGCCGTCCCGGGGGGGCTGGCCTTCCACCCTCCTGAGGGGCGTCTGGTGTCAGACGCTGTCCCTCCTCCGGTCGCCCGTCCCTTGGGGCGGGCAGCCAGGGTTCCGCGACCCGTGTTTCCCGGGCGCGGTTGGTGTGGGTGTGGGGACCCAGCACCGGCCCCACAGCGTGTGCCCTTGCGAGCAGTCGTTGCGCGCCGTGGAAGTGGCGGCTGCAGGGCGTCCCCGGGGGCGTGCCTTGCGCCGCTGTGGGCTTCAGGTTGCCCGTCCTCTGGGCGGGCTGTCGGGGTCCGCTACCCCCGTGCTGTGGGAGCGGGTGGGCGGGCGTGGAGGTCCATAGCACTGTCCCTTTGGCTTGCATGCCCTGCGGGGGGCTGCTTGCCGCGGGGGTGGTGGGAGGCCGTCGCGGGGGGGGTGGCCTGCCACCGTTGGGGGGGGTGTCTGGTGTTAGGCGCTGTCCCTCCCCCGGTCGCCCGTGCCTTGGGGCGGGCAGCCAGGGTTCCGCGGGCTGTGTTTCCCGGGCGCGGTTGGCGTTATGTGGTCGCGGGGACCCAGCACCATCCCCACAGCGTGCACTCTTGCGAGCCGTCGTTGCGTGCTGTGGCGGTGGCAGGCAGGCGTCCCCGGGGGGGTGTCTTGCGCCGTTGTGAGGGGCGTCTGAGTACAGGCGCTCTCCCTCCCCCGGCTGCCCGTCCTCGGGGCGGGCTGTTGGGGTCTGCTACCCACGTGCTGTGGGCGCGGCCGTGCGGGGGTGGGGGTCCAGCACTGTCCCTTTGGCATGCACGCCCTGCGGGGGGCTGCGTGCCGCGGGGGTGGTTAGAGGCTGTCCAGGTGAAGGTGGCCTTCCACTGTTGTGAGGGGCTTCTGGTATCAGGCCCTGTCCCTCCCCCGGCCGCCCGTCCCTTGGGGCGGGCGGCCGGGGTTCCGCGGCCCGTGGTCCCCGGGCATGGTTGGTGTGGGCGTGGGGACCCTGCAGCGGTCCCACGGCGTGCGCTCTTTCGAGCCGTCGTTGCGCGCTGTGGGGCTGGTGGGAGGGAGTCCTTGGGGGGGTTGCCTTGCGCCGTTGTGAGGGGCGTCTGAGTCCAGGCGCTCTCCCTCCGCCGGCTGCCCGTCCTCTGGGCGGGCTGTCGGGGTCCGCTACCCACGTGCTGTGGGTGCGGGTCTGTGGGCGTGAGGGCCCAGCACTGTCAATTTGGCTTGCATGCCCTGCGGAGGGATGGATGCCGCGGGGTTTGTGGGAGGCCGTCCCGGGGGGTGGGCCTTCCACCGTTGTGAGGAACGTCTGGTGTCAGGCGCCGGCCCTCCCCAGGCCGCCCGTTCTTTGGGGCAGACAGCCAGGGTTCCGCGACGCGTGTTTCCCGGGTGCGGTTGGTGTGGGCGAGGGGACCCAGCACCGGCCCCACAGCGTGCGCTCTCGTGAGTGGTCGTTGCGTGCTGTGGGGGTGGCAGGGGGGCGTCCCCGGGGGGGTTGCCTGGCGCCGTTGTGAGAAGCGTCTGAGTTCGGGCGCTCTCCCTCCCCCAGCTGCCTGTCCTCTGGGCGGGCTGTCGGGGTCTGCCACCCACGTGCTGTGGGCGCGGGTGTGTTAGCGTGGGGGCCCAATACTGTCCCTTTGGCTTGCATGCCCTGTGGGGGGCTGCATGCTGCGGGGATGGTAGGAGGCCGTCCCGGGGGGTTTGGCCTTCCACCGTTGTGAGGGGCGTCTGGTGTCAGGCGCTGTCCCTCCCCCGGCCGCCAGTCCCTTGGGGCGGGCAGCCAGGGTTCCGCGACCCGTGTTTCCCGGGTGCGGTTGGTGTGGGCGTGGGAAACCAGCACCGGCCCCACAGCGTGCGCTCTTGGAAGCCGTCGTTGCGCCCTGTGGGAGTGGCGGGAGGGCATCCCCTGGGGGGCCGCCTTGCGCCGTTGTGAGGGGCGTCTGACTTCAGGCGCCTCCCTCCCCCGGTTGCCCGTCCTCTGCGCGGGCTGTCGGGGTCCGCTACCCAAATGCTGTGGGCGCGGATGTGCGGGCTCGGGGGCCCAGCACTGTCCCGTTGCCTTGCATGCCCTGCGACAGGCTGCGTGTCGCAGGGGTGGTGGGAGGCCGTCCCGGGGAGGGTGGCCTTCCACCGTTGTGAGGGGCGTCTGGTGTCAGGCGCTGTCCGTCCCCCGGCCACCCGTCCCTTTGGGCGGGTAGCCAGGGTTCCGCGGCCCTGTCCGTGGTTCCCGGGCGCAGTTGGTGTGGGCGTAGGGACCCAGCAGCGGTCCCACAGCGTGCGTACTTGGGAGCCGTTGTTGCGCGCTGTGGGGGTAGCAGGAGGGCGTCCCCGGGGGGGGTGCCGTTCGCGGTTGTGAGAAGCGTCTGAGTTCAGGCGCTCTCCCTCCCCTGGCTGCCCGTCCTCTGGGCGGGCTGTCGGAGTCCGCTACCCACGTGCTGTGGGCGCGGGTGTACGGGTGTGGGGGCCGAGCACTGTCCCTTTGGCTTGCATGCCCTGCGGGGGGCTGCATGCCGCGGGGATGGTGGGAGGCCGTCCCGGGGTGGTTGGCCTTCCACCATTGTGAGGGGCGTCTGATGTCAGGCGCTGTCCCTCCTCCGGTCGCCCGTCCCTTGGGGCGGTCAGCAAGAGTTCCGCGACCCGTGTTTCCCGGGTGCGGTTGGTGTGGGCGTGGGGACCCAGCATTGGCCCCACAGCGTGCACTCTTGCGTGCTGTCAATGCGCACTGTCCGGGGGCAGGAGGGCATCCCCGGGGGGGGTGCCTTGCGCCGTTGTGAGGGACGTCTGAGTTCAGGCACTCTCCCTCCCCCGGCTGCCCGTCCTCTGCGCGGGCTGTCGGGTCCGCTACCCACATGCTGTGGGCGCTGGTGTGCGGGCGTCGGGGCCAAGCACTGTCCCTTTGGCTTTCATGCCCTGCGAGGGGGTGCGTGCCGCAGGGGTGGTGGGAGGCTGTCCCGGGGGGGGGTGGCCTTACACCGTTGTGAGGGGTGTCTGGTGTCAGGCGCTGTCCCTCCCCCGGCCGCCCGTCCCTTGGGGCGGGCGGCCAGGGTTCTGCGGCCCCGTCGGTGGTTCACGGGCACAGTTGGTGTGGGCGTGGGGACCCAGCACCGGTCCCAAAGCGTGGGTACTTGCGAGCCGTCGTTGCGCGCTGTGGGGGTGGCTGGAGGGAGTCCCCCGGAGGGGTGCCTTTCGCTGTTGTGAGGGGCGTCTGAGTTCAGCCGCTCTCCCTCCCCCGGCTGCCCGTCCTCTGGGCGGGCTGTCGGGGTCTGCCACCCACGTGCTGTGGGCCCGGCTGTGCGGGTGTGGGGGCCCAGCACTGTCCATTTGGTTTGCATGCCCTCTGAGGGGCTGCGTGCCGCGGGGTTGGTGGGAGGCCGTCCCGGGCTGGCTGGCCTTCCACCGTTGTGAGGGGTGTCTGCTGTCAGGCGCTGTCCCTCCCCCGGTCGCCCGTCCCTTCGGGCGGGCAGCCAGGGTTCCGCGGCCCGGTCCGTGGTTCCCGGGCGTGGTTGGTGTGGGCGTGGGGACCGTGCATCGGTCCCACAGCGTGCGCTCTTGCGAGCCATCGTTCCGCGCTGTTGGGGCGGCGGGAGGGCATCCCCGGGGGGGGTGCCTTTCGCCGTTGTGAGGGGCGTCTGCGTTCAGGCGCTCTCCCTCCCCCGGCTGCCCGTCCTCTCGGGGGGCTGTCGGGGTCTGCTACCCACGTCCTGTGGGCCCAGGTGTACGGGTGTGGGGGCCCAGCACTGTCCATTTGGTTTGCATGCCCTGTGAGGGGCTGCGTACTGCGGGGGTGGTGGGTTGCCGTCCCGGGAGGGGTTGCCTTCCACCATTGTGAGGGGCGTCTGGTGTCAGACGCTGTCCCTCCCCCGGCCGCCTGTCCTTTGGGGCGGGCGGCCAGGGTTCCGCGACCCATGTTTCCCGGG
Source organism: Eutreptiella sp. 'Long Island Sound 2002' (assembly GCA_964036045.1). Taxonomy (NCBI): domain Eukaryota; phylum Euglenozoa; class Euglenophyceae; order Eutreptiales; family Eutreptiaceae; genus Eutreptiella; species Eutreptiella sp. 'Long Island Sound 2002'. The sequence continues at coordinate 114,418,135 of OZ038379.1, forward strand.
CGCGGTTGGTGTGGGTGTGGGGACCCAGCAGCGGCCCCACAGGGTGCGCTCTGGCGAGCCGTCGTTGCTCGCTGTGGGGGTGGCGGGAGGGCGTCCCCGGGGGGTGTCTTGCACCGTTGTGAGGGGCGTCTGGGTTCAGGCGCTCTCCCTCCCCCGGCTGCCCGTCCTCTGGGCGGGCTGTTGCAGTCCGCTACCCACGTGCTGTAGGCGCGAGTGTGCGGGTGTGGGGGCCCAGTACTGGCCCTTTGGCTTGCATGCCCTGCGGGGAGTTGCGTGCTGCGGGGATGGTGGGAGGCCGTCCTGGGGGGGTCGTTATGGTTTTCTGTTTCTTTGTTTTATGAAAATCCAAATCAAATTGCTCTACAGTATGCCCACTTTACGCCAGCATCGGAAATCATAATCCACTCAGAATTCCAAAACGTAATTTCATCTTGTGCTCTGTAGATACAACAATGATAATAAAATTCAGAATACCTACAAAACACCTTCTCTGGCCTATTTCCATCTGCACACTGATCTGTTCTACATCTGCGCACGCGCTACTATCCTAATCCCATTACACTCCCTTCCCAAGTTGTTTGCTGGAGGTTACCTCAGCAAATGGCTGATTAACCAAAAAAGACACTCAGATATTTACAATGGGGGGGGGGGGGGGCTGAGCCATTATACACAGCCCAGCACAGGGCGTCAAACAAAAACGTCAAACACACGCCCTACAAAATTTTACTGCCGTGTGCTGTAGTGCAGCAATGCACCGCAGCCCTGCATGCTAGTTAGGGTGGGAGTGGGGGTAGTTCTGTAGTGGTGAGGGGTATAAACAAACACAACACCTGCCTGCAGCAGCGGCAGAAACTGCCAAAAACCCTGAGATAGAGAGGGGGGCTGTCAGAAAATCTGTACTTGCCCGCCTGAAAAGGTTGGAATATTGTACACAAATGCATCCCTGCCTGCCCTGCAGCATACCCAGCACGTTTCTTTTCGAGCACAAGATTGTTATGTTTTTCTGTTTTTTTGTTTTATCAAAATCCAAATCAAATTCCTCTACGGTATTCCCACTTCACGCGAGCATCAGAAATCATAATCCACTCAGAATTCCAAAACATAATTTCATCTTGTGCTCTGTAGATACAACAATGATAATAAAATTTAGAATACCTACAAAACACCTTCTGTGGCCTATTTCTATCTGCACACTGATCTGTTCTACATCTGCGCACGCGCTACTATCGTAATCCCATTACAGGGTTGGCCTTCCACCGTTGTGAGGGGCGTCTGATGTCAGGCGCTGTCCCTCCTCCGGTCGCCCGTCCCTTGGGGCGGGCTGCCAGGGTTCCGCGACGCGTGTTTCCCGGGTGCGGTTGGTGCTGGCGTGGGGACTCAGCACCAGCCCCACAGCGTGCACTCTTGCGAGCCGTCGTTGCGTGCTGTGGGGGTGGCAGGAGGGCATCCCCGGGGGGGCCGCCTTGCGTCGTTGTGAGAACCGTCTGAGTTCAGGCGCTCTCCCTCCCCCGGCTGCCCGTCCTCTGGGCGGGCTGTTGAGGTCAGCTACCCACGTGCTGTGGGCGCGGGTGTGCGGGCGTCGGGGCCCAGCACTGTCCATTTGGCTTGCATGCCCTGCGAGGGGCTGCGTGCTGCAGGGGTGGTGGGAGGCCATCCCGGGGGGGGTGGCCTTCCAACGTCATGAGGGGCGTCTGGTGTCAGGCGCTGTCCCTGCCCCGGCCGTCCGTCCCTTGGGGCGGGCGGCCAGGGTTCCGCGGCCCGGTCAGTGGTTCCCGGGCGCGGTTGGTGTGGGCGTGGGGACCCAGCATCGGTCCCACAGCGTGCGCTCTTGCGAGCCGTCGTTGCGCGCTGTGGGGATGGCGGGAGGGCGTTTCCGGGGGGGGTGCCTTTCGCCGTTGTGGGGGGCGTCTGAGTTCAGGCGCTCTCCCTCCCCAGGCTGCCCGTCCTCTGGGCGGCCTGTCAGGGTCTGCTACCCACGTGCTGTGGGCCCGGGTGTACGGGTGTGGGGGCCCAGCACTGTTCATTTGATTTGCATGCCCTGTGAGGGGCTGCGTGCCGCGGGGGTGGTGGGTGGCCTTCCCGGGGGAATTGGCCTTCCACCGTTGTGAGGGGCGTCTGGTGTCAGGCGCTGTCCCTCCCCCGGCCGCCCGTCCTTTGGGGCGGGCGGCCAGGATTCCGCGGCCCGCTCCGTGGTTCCCGGGCGCGGTTCCTGTGGGCGTGGGGACCCCGCATCGATCCCACAGCGTGCGCTCTGGCGAGCTGTCGTTGCGCGCTGTGGGGGTGGCGGGAGGGCGTCACCGCGGGGGCAGCCTTGCGCCGTTGTGAGAAGCGTCTGAGTTCAGGCACTCTCCCTCCCCCGGCTGCCCGTCCTCTGAGCGGGCTGTCGGGGTCTGCTGCGCACGTGCTGTGGGCGCGGGTGTGCAGGCGTGGGTGTGCCACCCGTCCTTGGGGCGGGCCGCCGGGCTTGGGTGCGTGTGGTGTGTGTGGTGGCTGTGCGGTGTTTGTGTGCTGGTGCGTGCGTGGCGGTGCGGTGTGTGCCGTGGAGTCGTGGTGCGGGGTCCTGCCTCCCTTCGCCTGTCTCCCTGGTGCCTGCCTCCCTTCCGCTACCTCGTGGTGTTGTGCTTGCCGTGGCTTGTGGCCGTGCCCCCTTCCCCGCTTGCGTCCCTCGCTCGGCTGCTGGCTACCCTCCTTCCTCCTTCTTTGTTGCGGCGCTCTTTACCCTTTCCTCCACTCTCCGTTAGCCCGCCCTCCTCCCTGGCGTGCATTTTTTCCTGCCTCCGCCCTTGTGATTGTCTCGGTTTTTTCCTTTGACTACTTCCTCGTTCTCGGGGTCCTCCTCCTTCTCTCCTTCTTGGTCCTGTGGGACAAAAGAAGGATGGGGGTGTGGGCCATTGCGGGGGTGGCAGTACCGACGATGACGTTGCTGCGGCCGCGGTGTCTCTTAACGTGGTTTGTGTGTGTGTGGCGGTGTCGTGGTTTTTCTCCATACCACTTGTTCGGCGTTGGCGACCTATGAGAGTGTGGGTGGGGATTGGGTGTTTGGTCACAAGGTCACAAGGTGTCGTTGCCTCGCTTGCTCTTGCTTGTCGCATTCCTTGCTCTTGCTTGTGGGCACCTGGAATACCTCTTGCTCTTCTTGTATGTGCGTGTTTCTTCGAGTTGGAATGCACTCATACCATCCATTCTTCTTTCCGCGGTGTTGGCGGCTTCTTCGTGCGTGACCGTTTTTCGTCTCCTTCACTCCATCTCGGTCCCGGTGTGACTTGTTGTGGACTTTTGCTCTCCAGGATGCGCCCTGTGGGGGGGAGACAGTGTCGGGGGGCGTTGGTGGTGGTTCCTTTGTGTTTTTGTGCGCGGGGTGTGTGTTGTGCCGTGTATTTCCCCCGTTCCCTGCTCTATCCCTTCTTCTTCTTGGCTTCTGGCGCCCTACTTGCTTGTTCCTGCTCTTGTGGTTCTTCCGTTGGCGGCGGCCTTGGGCGTTTGTGTTTTCCATACCTGGTCGTGTTGCTTGCATTGGCGCTCGGGTGCCCTTGGTGGTGGCGCGTGGCTCCCTTCGTGCTTTTGTGCACGTGCGTTCTTCTCCCGCTTCTTTCTCTCTTCTAGTCCCTTCGTACCTTTTTGCCTCCCCGGGTCGTCTCTTATTGCGTGTATTCATCTGGTTGCGAGACATATTTTGCTTTGCTTGGGGCGGCTGGGTTGTTTGAGTGTGGGCATACCTGTCACTCCTTATGCGGGCGTGTGGAGGTCGGCATGGCTCTCGGCTACACCTCTTTGGTTCCCTTTGTTCGTTGGTGTTGTTATCGTTGTGGGTTTCTCGCTTGAGTGCTGCGGCGTGGCATGTAACATACTTGTACTTGTGTGGGCGCACGGGTGCTCTTGGTGGTGGTGCGTGGCTCCCTCCTTGCCTATATCTTGCTTTGCTTGCGGCGGCATATATGCGTGAATACGGGCGGCACACCTTTTGTTCCCTATGTAAGCGGGCGTGCATGGTGGGCATGTTTTCTCTGCTACACCTCTTGGTTACCTTTGTTGGCGTGGTTATGGTTGTGCTTTTCTTGTTTTCGTAGCGTAGCGTAGCGCGGCATGTAACATACTTGCACTTGTGTCTGGACGGCCGATGCGGTTGTTGTTGCTTGTGCATGTTTGGTTTTTGTTTTTTTGTTTTTGTGTGTGTTGGGCTTTCCCCTGGTTGTTTGTGGCTACCTCCGTGCGTTCCTCATTTCATTCTTTCCCCCTTCTTGTCCCTTCATAGCATTTTGCTTTTCCGCGGCGGTGGTGGCCTTGTTGTGCTTGCGGCGGCATGTATGTACGGGCATACCCTTCGTTCCCTATGTGTGCGGCGTGCGGGGGTGGGCATGGTCACTCGGTTACACCTCTTGGTATTCCTTGTAGGTGCGCTTATCGTCATGCTTTACTTAGCGGCGTAGCGTAGCGTTGCACGGCATGTAACATACTTGCGTCTCGGCGGCCGGTGTTGATGTTGTTGTTTGTGTTTGTTTTGTATTTGCTTGTTTTCTTTTGTTCTTCTTTGTGCGTGAGTTCCCTTTCTTTTTCCTCTTTTGTGGTCCGGGCGCGCACAAGTCCCTAGCGCCTAGGACACGCACTTTGTTAGGTGTTTTGGGGCAAGCAATGCTCAACTTCGTCGCTGTCGCGACTCTGTTGTTCTTGGTTTTCTGTGAGTGTCCTAAATTTTGCGACCTCGCCAAACAGCGGCGTAAAAAATTTTGGGGGGTTTCTGAGGGTCTCAGGGGGGGGTAGTGTTATGGTTTCGAGCAGCAGCAGCGCAGCCAGCGCGCAAGTCGCAATCGCAGTCGCAATCGCACTGCAGTCTGTGAATACATCTGAAGCATTGAGATGCCAGTTGCTGTGAACGAAGTGCTGTATGATACTTCGATATCTTTGAAAAGAGTTTTTGTCTTCGAATTTCTGAAGTGTCTATGTATTGGTGCTCCGCCTAAATATCCTGCGCAGAAGAAGTTTGTTGTATTTTGGGTTTTTCGAGAAACAAGAGAAACAAGAGAGTTCCCAAGTCAAACCACAACACCCCAATGGAAGAGGAGTTGAAGTGGAAGTGGCTGAGGTAGGCGCACAGGAATGAAAGAAAGTACGTCGTTCGTTGCTCCGCAATCCGCAAGTCACTTCTCCTTTTTCTTCTTGTGCTTTGGTTCGTCACTTTGCCACGTCACTCCGTTGAGTTCCTCACCCAACCTATGTATCCTACGTTGCAACGGACATTATCTTCTTTGAATACTCACAAGTGTATGAATCAATGAACTCAGTGTCTTGTACATTAGCTCCATTCATGCTTCGTGTTCAATACAGGAAGGTCAACAAGCATGCTTGAGTGTTAGGCAACTGTCACCTTTGATGATGCAATATGTTTGGTTGCATTATCACACACATTCATTTTATTCATTCAAGTGACCTTTGCAAGTGTGGTGCTACAGTGCTCGGTCAGATTCACTTCAGCATGTCATGTGTTCGTTCATTGTTTGTTTGTTGATAAAGATCATTGTGTCGCAATTGCATACTTCCTGGACTTTCTGCCTATTGCGTCTAAGGAGATTTCCCAAGGTTTTCGCCACTCAAGACGAGGAGGTAATTTCGTGAAGTGATTGGAGGTGAATGGTATTGAGCATCTTCTGCACTTCGTGTCTAATTGATTGCGGTATCTCCCTGACCGCATGCCTTTCCAAGAAGTCGGTCGATTCTTTGCAATCAGGTTGGACCATGTGAGAGTGTAGACTAATATTTTGCCTTCGGTCCAACATGCCAAGGGTATCTTCTCGTGGAGTCCGGTTTGGGATGTGGTCCGCCAATGGCGTAGTGTAAGTCTTGGTTCTTTTGAACCTTGCTGTGAGGTGACCAAGCGCCCACCTTTCCCTGAGAATCATGGTCAGGTCTCCAAATTAGGTGAACTTGAGACCCTCCCTCTCGATGTGTTGTGCATGGCAATCGGCTCTCCTCTCCCAAGTCGTTAGGCAATCTCTTCTCCTCTTGGGATAGGGACCCTCTCCCCTCCTCTTCGGATAGGGACACTCTCCCCTTGGGATAGGCATACTCTCCTCTCCTCTTGGGATAGGGACATTCTCCTCTCTCCCATCGGATAGTGATTGTCTTGTCCTCCTGGGATAGGGACATTCCCCTCTCCCCATCGCATAGGGACTCTGTTCTCTCCGTGGGACAAGGACTCCAAGTGCATGCGTGCTCTTATTGGTCATGGTTAGGCGTAATCCTCTTTCCATACACACGCTCTCCTGGATTGGGTTATGGGAAGGTTGAGCTCTGCAGTGCATGGATTGGTGAAGGTCTTTCCTAGGGCAATATATATGTGCTCTCTTGGGGTGGGACTCCCCCTCTTCGGGATGGGACAATCTCCCCATGGATATACTCTGACGGGTGTTCGAATATACAGTCTCTGGGGTTTGGTTGGGGAATGCATGTGCCATGGGATGAGGTTGGGAGGTCTTGCGGAACCAGGTCCATGTGGGATCAGGGAGGAAACCCCAGAAGATCTCTTGGTCGCTGCTCCATGGTTTGAGGATGCTTTGGCATGATCAAGTACAATCTTTCCCTCTCCGTCCAACCATTGAGCGCGTGGGATTCCAGGTCCCCCAAGGGTATGAGGTCAATTAATTCATTGAGGTCAGGTTCTCTATGGTTGCAGGTGCATGTCTCGCTATTGCGTTGCCATTGACCTCAAGGGTTGGTGAGTCATGTGAGGTTAATTTTCCATTGCCATGTTCAATGACGATAACCAAGACCTTCAAGACCAATGCGAGGTTGAGCATTTTCTTCTTAGCTAATTATCGCTGACTGTTTTGTATGTTATTAGATCTTGGTGTACATACTTTTGTCTTATTTTATGTTAGGCGGGGAAGGTTGTACATTTGTTTGTGTATTGCTCACCAGCAGTCAAGATGTGCACTCGTGTTGATTGTCAATCCTTTTGTTCTGTGCAGCCCCATGCCTTGAGAAGGACCACCCCCTAGGACACATGTCAGTGGTACCATCAGCTTTATTCTTCGAGCTATGGCACTGACAGAACTTTGGGGGGTTCTCAGTTTTATGTGCTATTTTTTACCTTGCTCAATGCAGGGTGTGTGGGCATGGAGTACCTCAGTGATTTGAGGAGGAATTTTGTAAACCTTTTTTTACGGCAGTGTCTACGAAAAAACAGGGCAAGTATCGGAAACCAATTGCAAACAGTGATGCTTTTAGGCAGGAAAAAAATTCTAAAAGGTTTTGTGATGGCAGAGTTTCGCAAAAACAGCGCAAATGCATTGGCCACCAATGCTCCAAAGTTGGGAATTAGGAATCATTGGGGGAACTCCAGTTTGCCAATTCCTTAGGTGGCAGCGATGGGTTTCCAGGCTAGGTTCCTAAAGAACAGTTCCCTTCTACGTCAGTCCAACCTGCACCCCCGAATTTTTGCCAAATGTTTTCGCCGCACGCCAGCAGCTTTTGAGGAATGCCCCTTCGAAGGGACATCATACACGGTATATTACACTGTTTTTCAAGGGTACCTACAGTCTGATAAGCTTCTATGAAATGATGACAGTGTCATATGCTGGTTGGGAGCATTTTCTGAAGTGATTTAGAAAGATGTCCTTGATTTATGCCCTAGGTATTTTGATGATGTCCTGCAGGTTTTGTAGTTGAAAACCCAAACCAAAGCAGCAAGTAGAGCAAGAACAGGATGTGGATCGAATCAATGATTGGTTTTGGAATCCAGTGTAACACAGAAGGGCTGCAGATAGACAAAGCAGGTTTATACACATAGATTCAATCACAAATGGATAATACAAAAGATTTTATAGGAAAATTGGTCTGACTCTTGCCTCAGAGATAGCATTAGGCACTTCATGTGCACTCTTTTGGGTGAAATGGTGCTGGTTAGGAATGTGGGGCATAGATGTCAGGACCACACAGAAAATGACTTGGCCAAGCAACTGAATTCAGAAACAGTTACAAAGTAGGACCACAATAAGTGGTAGAAACAAATGAGTATAGGGGTCTTGGGGTGGGAGACCACTAGGCTTAGCCTCCAAGGCCTAAAGCATGAAATGCCTGTTTTATTTCGGTATATCCTCCATGAAGGAAGGTACCTCCGCTCAGTTGAGTGGTAGGGGTGAACTTCATGGGGGGCTAGGGTCACAACCCTAGTTACTTTGAGAAAGTGTACTTTTGGCAACAAAAGAGAGATAAAAACACTTAAGTTTGTCTTAGCATCAACAAAAGGGTTTTAAGGGGGGCTTGGCCTGGATCAAGCCCTCCAAGAAAGACATGGCAGTAACTTTTTCTTACCCCCCCCTGGAGTACTAGTTAGCTAAGCTAGTAGGACCAAGGAAAAAGGCTCAAATATTCCCAAAACTACCTCAGAAAATGCATGAAACTTACCAAAAACATCCTCATCACTTCATAGAAGCCTATCACACTGTAGGTACCCTTGAAAAACAGTGTAATGTACCATGAATGATGTCCTATCGCTGGGGCATTCCTCAAAAGTCGCCAGAGTGCGACGAAAACTTTTGGAAAAAGTTTGGGGGTAGTGGGGTTTGAACCCAGGATTCCCTCCCTAGAGCACATATGCTTGCCCACTGGGGTACAGTCGAACGCTCTAATGCGGACGGCTATTGCTGTATAAACAGCGTTTTAGTATACGTCCTGAACAAGGGTCAGGGCAGAGCAATACTCCCAATGGAGGACACAAACCTCCAGGAGCTGGAAAAAATAGAAATTGTAACCAGCAGGGAGTGATTCCTGCGGTTTAGCGGAAGGGGTTGCGATTTAGCAAGTGAAATCGTTAAAAATCGACGAAACCACGCGGGAAATCGTCATTTTTACACATAACTCAAAGTCGAAGACAAGCGCAAAGTAAGCGGACCCCAAGAAACGGGTTGCGCAAGCGTAAACGGCTTTTGAAAAAGAAGGTGTAAGCCGTAGTTTTTAAAGTTCTAAAGAAAATTTTTGCATAGTTGCATCAAAATTTCTATAAACTTTAGAGAAAAGTCTTCAAATTCAACCCACACCACAGAGCAGGTCAACAACCCACCTCTCAGGTATGTCAGTGTCATCTCACACGCATGCATTGCGTTCGTGTTGGTTGTTTCGTCAAAACGTTAGGGTTGTCAACGCTGTGTTCGTTGGGGGGTCGGGTGTTCCTCTTCGTGCTCTGCACAGGTCTGCACAGGAATGAAAGGTATGCGATGTGAATGGAGCGCGCAGCGCGCACGTAGGGTTAGAATATGCGCTGTGCTCGCGATGCATGGGCCTAATCGAGGCATTCACACGCTGTGACGCTTTACCTGTACCCCAAATTCACCCTTGTTTTCTTCTTCACAGGTAAGTAAAGAAAGCGTTTGTTCGTGTGTGGCCGTGGCGTTAAAGTAGGGTTGCTTAAAACGCTTGGGCTTGTTTTGTGTCCGCCTCATTCGGCATTCACAGGATGCATGGTGAGTAAGGTAGGTTAGCTGAGGAGGAGCTCACCTTCTAGTTGAGTAAGTGTGGATATGGTTAAGCCTCCCTTCCCTGCGTGCACATGATGCATTAAAGGGTAGGCCACGTGAATTGTGCACGGTAAACCTTGTTTAGGTTACCCAGAGGCTCCTCGGTACGTTCTTTAAGAGAACCTGAGGAGTCTCTTAACGCTTGCTTGCTTGACAGGGGAGCTGATCCTTCAGCGTGTTTGCGGACAGTGTATTATAGGTCACACTGAGAAGCGTATAATACGTGGAGTGTGGCTTGGTTCCTCCGCCGCAAACACCCCTTCATTTGCCTCTGTTGTACAGGTGGGAGAGGTTCAGGGTGATTGGTGCACGCAGCAGCTGCCTTCGGCGGCTATCCATTTTTCTGCCCCAGCAAAACAGGTGCGTTGATCACAAATCAAATGACTGTGCCTCAGCCAGGACTGGCGAGGGCAATTCGACTTCAACGACATCTGCGCTGTGCACGCAACGAGAGCACCCCTTCCCTCCAAGCCCTAGCAGGGGAAACGCGTTGTGGCGTACCCTGTTAGGCCACAGTTGCTTAGCAGCGCTGTGTTCTCTTGCCTTCTTCACAGGAGGGTCATTAGGACCTGAGTGATCTTCGACAGCAGCACCCAGTAGCGTGTGTAGGGGTTAGGGTCAGCAGGCCTGGCAGGAGTTGAGTGCAAGTGATGAGTGCTCACCCTGCCTTCGAAGGCCTGTGCTGGCGTTAGTGAGTGTAGTGTAGTGGTGTCTCCTGTCCCGCGTGCTTTTCCTCGTGGGCAGGGGAGTGCGTTAGCTTTTGGCCTGTAGCAAAAATGGGCGTTTTGTATGCCCTTAGCACACTTGGCCACCCCTCCCCTCTAGTAGGTAGGGCTTTTGCCGTTTTCCCAAGGATAGGCGGCAGCACAGAAATTGGGCGCCATAGGAGTGGTAATAGTACCTGATTAGGACCTTCGATCCGACGTCAGCGAAGCCCGGTCTCCGGGAGCCACGCTGGGGAGAGAAGTGAGACACACACAGACATACGTAGCACACATAGGGGTATGGTAAACCCTGTAAGGAAGGGTAGAGCCCCATGGGTCTGGACCAGTCAGGGGTCCTAACTGTGGGCTCGCTTGTCCCCAAGGAGGGAAGACACACCTTGTCTCATAACACCTTGCTTGTCATTCCCCCCTGGTGTAGTAAGCCACCGTTCTTCGTTGGCTCTCCAAGGTCATTACATTAGGGCAGTACCCGTGCAACACAAGGTCAACAAGGCACACACTCGCTGGGTGGCTGCAACCCTGATAAGCGGCTACCTGTCTCACGCTGGAAACCATAGGCATGGGTCTGCAGGGCACAGACAGGGTCAGTGCAGTGCTCAGTAAGCAGTAGTCTTTGAAAAAAACCAATGGCCTTCGGCAAGGGAGTCGTTGTCACGGGGGGCTAACGGTCCTGTCCTGCGATGCAATGCGGGGCAACTGTGACAACTGCTCTTACACCCATACACAGGCACGTCTGCAGAAGAGTGCTCACTGCACCTGTCAGTAGACTGACACAGGGAGATTAGTTTCGCTTCTTACGCTGGGACATAGTCTCAGCACGGGTCAGGAGCTGCTCCTCGTTGTTCTCAACGAGGTAAGTGCGGAAGATGGGGTTGATACTCCCATCTGGTTGTATGAAGGCTGACATAGGTTCCCAGGTCGCCTCAGATAACCCATAGCCATCCCACAGGGTTAGGAATTTCCATCCCTGTTTATACTCGTGGCGAGCAATACCTGCAACCACGTAGTAACCATCGACTGCCATCTCATCGGCAGTCATCTCTTCGAGATCGTCTGCCTCCTCTGGACTGGCAGCGTTCTCTAGGTCTATACGCTCAACCTCACTGTCGCCGAGGCGCCACTCATCCCAAGACAAGTCGTCAGGGGAGTGATAGTGCCTCAACTGCTTAGGTGCACACAGCAGTTCACCACCTAGACGTGGACTGCACCTGACATGGATCCTGGAACCATCTATCCTGATGATACGATAGGGTCCAAAGTAAGGGTCCTGTAGACAGTTACGTGGCCAGGAGGGTAGGCGTGAATGGTGTACCAAAACAAGGTCACCAACCTTGAAGCTGGCAGGTCGCCGTAGGCGGTTCCGTCGGCTCTGTTCACGATCACGAATGTGTCTCAGGTTAGTACCAGCCTGGTTAGCCAGAGACTGCTTGTGTTCCAGCCAATCTCCCACAGGGCTCTTGAAGTCCTCAGGAAAGGGGGTTTTGAAGAACCAAGCAGGTCGTCCTCCATGGAACAGTTCGTGGGGGGTGAAACCTGTAGAAGAGCTCCGCTGTGAGTTCATGGACAGCACTGCCCAGGGCACTAGGCGTACCCAGTCCTTGGTGTGCTCCTGTTTCGTCAGGATTCTTAAGTTTTGCTCCACCACACGGTTCTGTCTCTCACAGAGAGGGTTAGACGTGTCGGTATAGGGCACACCTGTGGTTACCTCCACGTTGAGGGCATTTAGCACTCGTTTGTACCACCCAGTGTCACTGCGGATGCGTACATCCTCATCAGAGTGAACCTGCTTAGGTGCTCCATAGGGTTCGAACCATTGTTCGACCAACATTTTCACAGTCTGCTCACCTGTGATTTTCTTATTGCAAGGGAACACACGGGTGAAGCGAGATAGACCACAGGTGACCACGAGGCAACTATCATAGCCGCCAAAGCGTGGTAGGCCGTGGATGAAATCCACGTAGAGAAGAGAGTTAGCACAATAGGGTATCTGTAAGCTGGAGATCAGGCCCCTATCAGTAAGAAAAAGTGCTTTTCCATTGCTTTGAGGCATACTCTAGTTGTATTAGAGATGCACTGAGCATCCATGCATTTTTATCTTAGTATTGGTCCCACCAAAACTGGTGATAACACATTTTGACCTATGGAACCAAACACCCAATCAGGATATGGAGTGGACCCCTTAATCCCCTTTCAATGTGAAGTAAAACATCTTTTCCTGAGTTGACTGAGCACTGACATACCTAAGGTAGAGCCTATGGATTTATCTATGTTTTTCCATGAGTTCTTAGCTATCCTAGTGGTATGCACCCTAGGGGGCTGGGCACCTCTTTTTGAGAGGTCCTGGGTTCAATTCCTGGTCAGCCTAGCTAAGTAGGAAGATCCCATGTGACATGGCAGTGACCTCATCGCCACATACCATGCCACCTCAGCACATGTGGGACCCAAAACAAAAAGTGCACATCTCCTGAGATGGCACTATGGAGAGAGAGTGATCCTGGTGCAGTTTTCTAACTCTTTTCCTAAAACATTTCAGCTATCTTTGTGAATATGCATTCATTTGTGACCTGAGTTGCAGTTACTGTGAATATCCAATCATCTTTCACTGTTTACACTGCAGCCCTTCATGCTTTGATCCTGAATTACCTTCTCCTTGCACACTTCTGGCTTGGGGTATCCTGGATTGACTTGGACTTACTGTATTTCAATAAACAAAAGCTTTTCATCTACCAAAACAAGCAGCAGGACACCCTACAGCAACAGCAAGCAGCAAGAGAAGCAAAAACACAGTGCTGAAAACACTATAAACTTTTCTGGTAGCAAGAGGCAGCCTGTCTCTGCGCACCGGCAGCAACCCCGTGCCGTACATCCAGTGCGCCGAGTACGGGCAAACATAAGCAGAAGGGTGAGAGAAGATGGACCCAGGAAAGGTGGACGCCGACGTGAAGACAGCGCCAGCGCCTGAGGCACCGGCAAGGCCGGCACCTGGCGCTGTACCTTCGGCGGAGCCCTTACATGGGCCAGTGGATGCAGCTGAGGATTCCCTGGATGGACTCCAGACGGCCTTCGGGGCCCTGTCCATCGAGGAGGTGGTGGCGCAGCCTGCAAAGAGGAAGAGAGAGAGCGAGAAGGATGCTGGAGACGGAGCAGACGGAGGAGAGGAGCAAGGGCAAGACCTGACGGATGTCCCTACCTTCGAAGGCGCACCAAGCGCTTCTGGCCTCCACGCATCACCCTCTCCCATAACCACCACACTCCCAGCCGCCGCAACATCCACTTCCACAACCAACCCGCCTATGGCAGAGGGCACAGGCTTTACTGGCATGCCTCACTACCCCGCCTATGGTATGGGCCCACCTACCACTGCGCTCATTGAGGCAACTACTGCCAGTGAGCCGGTGGCTTCCAGCTCTGCGCCGCGATGGTATGCGGCTGACCATCCCCATCCACTACACGCTACTGGAACCTATGTGGATGTTCCTGGGTATGCTCCTGGGTATGCACCTGGGTATGCACCCTTGAGTGGGTTGAGGAGAGGTCCAGAGTCTCTTGGAGGCAGGAGTAGAGGATCGGGAAGATCCTCCAACAGGTCCCTGACGCGGTCGGAGATCAACGAGGTGCTCCGAGGAGCCACCTCAAAAATCGTGGGCGACCTCACGCAAGAGATCAGGGAAAAACTGGAGCCCCTGATGATCCCGTCCCATGCGTCACCTACGACGGTGGGAATGTCACCCCACCGAGTACAGGCTAACCACCTGGCGGCAGGGTTGACAAATACCCTGGGGAGCCTGAGGAGCCGACCGATGCCGACTCCTGCAGCAATACCGAGAAGTCCATTCGTCCCGAGAACGGCCCAGCCGCCCTAAAGCCACGTGACGAACTCGACGAGGGCCGAGCTGGACCAGCTGGGGCTGACAGCCTTAAGGGCTATGGTGGACGTAGAGCCTTATGGCTCTAGTGATCTTGGCGGAGACCCCTCCGATGACGAGCCACCGTCGATGGATTCTTCTTCGCCCTCAGATGACGATGACCCTGAGGACCCCAAGGGTAAGAAGAAGAAGAAGAAGAAGAAGAAGACCCGACGCCCTGAAGGACGCCGAGCTCAGGAGGCGAAGGCTATTGCCACCTCCAAGATAGTGGTGAACCTGCCTGAGTTCACAGGCAAGGACCTCAGCGAGTTCGCTGAGAACTTTGGCCGGTTCCTACGACTGACCGGCCAAACCCACGCGAGTGGGCGAGTGAAGTGCGATCTGCTCCTGCAGTGCTGCAAGACCAAATACCTGGAGAAGCAGGTCAGGCAGATCGTAACTAACTCCGCCACCTTTGCCGATGTGTTGGTTGCCCTGGAGAGGCAGTACCCAACATACGAAACCGACCTCTCCATCAGGGCCGAGATCCAGAACCTGCCCGTGCTGCCCAACAACCCCAAACCTGGCAGGGTCTCCGAGCTTTTGGCTCACCTAGATCACTGGGCTGGACGACTGACGCCCGGTTCCTACAGCAGCGACGACCTGCTGTTCTGGTTGTGCGCCAAGCTCCCCCGAGAGCTATGGGACGAGTGCCGTTTGACGGCTGAGCGCAAGGCTAGATCCCTCTGCTACGAGGATCTATGCGTGCTGCTCCTGGAGATGGCGCTGGAGAAGGAGAGCGACCAGCACCTGAACAACTACCGTCCTGGTGGTGGAGGTTCTGGAGGCAAAGGGTACCAAGGGTCCCGACCTGGGCAGGGGACTACCCCCAAACACGCCCACGCCGGTACCATGGAGAACGTGAAGGAGCTATTCTGGTGTGATGCCAGAGACAAGCAGGGCCACCTGCAGCACGCCTCTGACTGCGAGCAGCGAGACTGCTTCGTCGTCCAGGGGAAGCAGCAGGAGAAGAACACCGGCGCCAAAGCGAAGCTGCCGGATCATTACCGCTGCACCATCACGTGTGCATTCTGCGGTAAGCGGAAGCACTATGAGGATGAGTGCTACCATAAGCAACGCCTATCGGCGAAGCTTAAGGGGGAAGATCCTGGCAAAGGCTCAGGCAAAGGTGGAGGCAAGGCCAAAGGCAACGACTCCGGCAAGGGCAAGTCGAAAGGACGTGGTCAAGGTGGTCAAGACAAGGGTCAAGGTGGACGAGGAGGAGGCGCTAACCGCCAGCACGACAACAAGAACAAGGACAAGAACGGAGGCAACCCCAACTCTAATCCAGGGGGGAACTCCGAGCCCTCTGGAGGGCAGTCTGGTCCTACCACACGCTCACAGACGCAGGCCCAGCAAGAACAAGGAGCCAAGCGTGAGCATGAAGGTGGTGATGACGGCAACGCTAAGAAGAGGAGCCGTTTCATGAGGATGGCCCGCAAATTGCGGAACAAGGGGTTCGAGGTGACCTGTCCCGCGGAGTTCTGACGGGGACGCTCTGGTGGCACCCAAGACCTGGTGTTTTGGGTACGTATCCGACTAGGGGGACGCGAATACCTGGGGGTACTGGATACTGGCGCCACAATATCTATAGTGGCCAAGAAAATTTTACCTTGTGGGAGCCTGAAGAACACCATGACCACCGCCGCTATACGCATGGGGAATGGACAGCTGCGGGGACTGTGAAGCGGAGGTACCTATGGGCTCTCGAACTATCGCCCATCGGTTCTATGTAATGGACACTGAGGCCTTCAACTTTGTACTGGGTACTGACTTCTTCGTACAGCACTCCCAGATACAATCCCTGACGCTGCAAGCGCCCTACCTCCTCTACGTGGACCACGGCAGTGGCAGAGAGTCTGTGCCACTGGAGCAGTCGGAACATACCTCGAGTTACCTGAGACTATCGAAGGAGGAGCCCTCGAACATGATGGCGGCCTCCAAAACTGAGGACTATCAACTATTGGGGGAAGTCCTAGACCAAGGTCCGAAGGAATTTGGTTACTCTCGAGAAGACCTAAGTGTGGAGCTGTTCGCCAGCGACAAGCAGCATGTACTGGACCTATACTGCAGCAAGGGGAAGAACTGCAGCTACAAATTTTACTGGCCCTCTTTCGGGATGGCCTACGGGAACGCCAGGTTCAGTGAACTGGGGAAGGTGCTGACCAAGGTGGCCTTGGAACGTTCCCGTATGGTCCTGTGTTCCCCCGATTGGGGAGCCCATGGGGGCAACGAGTACTGGCGAACCCTCCTTGACAAGCTGACTATCAGCTCTGTGCGGTTACCTGATGAGGCCATCTACGTGCCTCTGGGACGCAAGACGCCCATTGGGAAGCCCGGATGGGGGAGTATGCTAAGCGTGGTGGACGGAGGTCTTACCTCCATTCCCTGGGAGGATCTGGACCCGACTCTGGTCCAGGCTATACAACGAGAAAGCGATGGACTCGCCTTGGGTGACTTGAAGGATCGCCTACGACCTCAAGATGCTGTTGAGACTACACCCGGAGGAGATGAGTACGTCGTGACTGACACCAACGCCCCCAACTCTCCCTGTCATGTACCTGTTCCTGATGGAGTCTCTGAGTGTGGACTATCTGAGCTACCTAGCTCTATCCACTCAGATGACGAAACTGAGCACGACGCCTTCTTCGTGCAGACCTGTGTGGAGGAAGTGGAGAACGCCGAGTACGTCGCCCCACTAAAACCCCTACTCTCCATGAGGGTGGAAGACCCCGTGGATGAAGAGCTGGACCCTAGATCCAGGCTCAGGGAGTATGTGGATTCCAAGAGGAAGTTGGTGGCGAAAAAGCTATGCTACGCGAAGCCTACCCGCAGCTCATGGCCACTGAAGCAAGGATGTATGGGAGACCTATCCCAACTGAAGGAGGACCTCGAACAGAAGATCACCACCTGGCAAAGGGAGGTAGATCTCAAGCTCATGAAGAGCGTGTGGGGCGCCCATGTGAGGACCCCAGAGGAGGACGACCTCTCGGAGGAATGTGTATGTGAACCCCCTCGAGCTTACCTATGTTGCCATCGTCCACCGGAGATGGTTGAACAAGACCTTCTGTATGCCTACCAAGGGCTGAAGGATAATACCACGGGCGAAGAGTCGGTGGAGGACCACCTCCCGACGTCTATTACTCAGGGGGCAAGCAACTTACACTCTGACGAGGACATGCAGGACAAGATCAAGATATTGGACCCGCGGGTACAGAAGCTTATACGGACCTATCTGGAGGTGTTCGGAGAACTACCCCCTCCCGCCTCATGCGACAAGCTGGTACAGATGGACCTCAAGCTGAAACCCGGGTTCGTGGGTCATAAGATTCGGAGGAGGCCCTATCCCGCTCCTAAAGAGCAGGCCGACGAGATTGAGCGACAGATACAAGAATGTATCGACGCTGGCCTAGTCCTGGAGTACAAGGACGGGGACTACCCCCTACACTGCAGCCCCTGTTTCCTGGTGGCTAAACCTGGGTCTACAGCCAAACGGCTGGTGGTGGACTATGGAGAGCTGAACAAGAAGACGTTGAACCACTCAGGGTCCATTCCCAATATGGAGTCTACCCTGGAGAAGATAGCCTCTTGTCGCTACAAGACCAAGATGGACAAGCGAAGCGGATTCTGGCAAGTGGACCTGACGCCCAACGCACAGGAACTACTGGCCTTCATCACCCCTCAGGGGAGGGTGTCCAAGTGGAAGGTCATGCCGTTTGGCGTGGCTAACGCACCCGCTCTATTCCAAGGGGTGATGAACAAGATCTTGTCCATCCTAAGAAGGAGACCTAAGGTGCAGGAGCTCATATCCCGTGGTGCCCAGATGGAGGCTCACATCGATGATGTATGCCTTGGGACCAATACCCAGGAGGATCACCTAATCCTCTTGGGTGAGTTCTTTGCGGTCTGCCAGGAGAACCACACTCGACTCAAGCTGGAGAAGTGTGAGTTCATGCAGGAGACCATGCAGTACCTGGGGTTTGACGTTGGCTATGGGTGGTGGACCCCAGCGGCCTCTAAGGCCAAACCCCTGATGGATGCCAAGGTACGACACGAAGACCCCAAGAAAGGACTTCATGAGGTACGCAGTTTCATTGGGGCGTGCAACTTCTATCGCCGCCACATCAAGAACTTCACCTACACCAGCGCCGTTCTGAAGGACTTGATCAAGAAGAGTACTACTTGGCGCTGGGGCCCACAAGAGCAACAAGCGTTTGACGAGCTCAAAGACAAGGTAGCCAACGCTAAATGCTTGGGCGTGCCTAGGGCACAAGGGGAGATTATCCTGGTGACCGACGCCAGCAATGTGGGTGGTGGTGGGACGTTGTTCCAATGGCAAGCACTAGAGAAGGAGGAGTTCGACTCAGCCATTTCCCAATGGGGGACGGAAGGTCTCGACCGAGATGGAACCCTCAAGCACAGCTACCCTGACGACAAGTGGGTCCTAGTACCTCTGGGCCACTGGAACTACTCCACCTATGAGCAGGAATTGCTCGCGGGTATGCTGGTGCTATCCTCACAAGCACGACTGTTGGGGAGTAACCCTGTGGTCTGGCTATGCGACCAAGAACCGGTCCGCAGTTTCCAGAAGGGGCCCCCACCTGAGAAGGCCAAGCTACGACGCTGGTGGACCTACCTCAGTCAACTACGGCTGACGGTACACCATATCCAGGGAGTGAAGAACGAGTGTGCCGACTACATCAGCCGCAACAACTTCGACGCCCTGATTGGTGCCCGGTCTGAAGCGCTGGCTAAGGAGGCGTTCAGCCGTATGGACGTACACCTGGACCTGAACATGACCATGATACGCCCCCTGGATGGACTCCAACAATCGGAGTACCTGAAGGAGTTTGGGGATATCTACCGGCGCCTGGAGAAACGCCTTGAACCCCTCCTGGTCAACCAAGACCAGTGGAAGAGGGACAAGAGCTACCTCTGGCACGAGGACCGCATCGTGGTACCCAGTGACAGAGTCCCAGCGCTGCTAAAGTGGACCCATGAGTCCAGCGGTCATGTGGGTGCTGACCGTACCCTGAGGTTGTTCAAGCAGTGGTTCCACACTACGTGGACTGACGACCAACTGCGGAAAGCCCTGCAGCCTATCGTGGACAAGTGCCCGTGCAGGTCCTCTAAACCAGGGGATATCAGGGACAGAGGTCTCTACTCGACCCTGCCCATCCCTCACTGTGCTAACAGTGTTCTATACGTGGACTACACGGAGATGCCGAAGTTCGGGGGCTATGACTTCGCCCTCGTGGTAACCGGTGGGTTGACCAGGTTTACCAGGGTGTTCCCATGTACCAAGCACATTACCGGGGAGGAGACTATGAAGATACTCCTGGAGGAGTGGTTTTGTGTCTATGGGGCGCCCAAGGAGATCAACTCCGATGAGGACGTACGAGTACGCTCAGATACTGGCTGGTACAAGAGGGTCTTGAGATCCCTCAATGTCCAGGTGTCTACGGGGATTCCCAACTCTCACACGAGCAACCCCATATGTGAGCGACAGATCCGTGTCCTCAAGGAGAACGTCAGGATATGGTGCAAAGCTGAACGCACCAGAGACTGGGTGAGACTACTCCCCGTCATATCCTTGATGATGAACTCCCAAGAGAGTTCAGCTACTGGCTACTCGCCCCATGAGCTATTCCTCTGGCGCCCGGCATGGTTCCTACATGCCCCCTATCCAGAGGACACCCATTCTTCTGTGGGTGAATGGGTTCAAGAGCAACAAGCGAAGGTGGACAAGGCCAAGGCTATGCTCCAGAGAGTGAGGGAGCGTCAGTGGAACAAGAAGAACAAGCACCGAGTACCGGCTTCCTACCAAGAGGGGGACTGGGTGCTGGTGCACCACAGTCGACTACCCGCCTGGCCACCCTCTACCAGCGATGACCCATACTTCGGGCCGTACAAGATCCTATCAGGGGATGGGCACCGTATCACCGTGCGGTGTTCTCCCCGTCTAGGGGGGACCCTGGTGTGCGCTGCTCAACACCTGAAGCGCTACCATGGTCCTGAAGACCTCTGTGGGGAGGAGTGGGAGCTGAACGACGAGGAAATCGCCGCTCTGGACCTACAAGGGGCTGCCAGCCCTATGGAAGTTGAAGGTGAACTCCCCGACATGAACGCCGAGGAGATGGCTAAGGAGGGCTTCTACCTGGTGAAGTCTGTCCTACGCCACCGCTATCGCCAGGGTTGGCGCTTCCTCACCCTCTGGGAAGGGTTTGGAGTCGAAGAGGCCACCTGGGAGCCCTTCTCTGCATTTCTTCTACCTGAGGGACGCCTAAACTCAGTTCTGGTTGACTACTTGTCCCAGAACAACCTTGCTGAGTTGCTGAGGCTCGCTGAGACGCTTGCCTCCAAGACTAAAGCTAGGGACTGAACCTTACCCTTACCTGCCAAAGCGTATGTGTGAGTGTGCTATTCCTAAAGTCCTGAGAGCAAGCCGCAGAAGTGGTGTCCTAATTATACCCAAGTCTGCGCCCTTGCTAAACCTGGAGGGTTGGCTTATTGATGCCACGGGGTACGCCCCGGGTCTCCCCTCCCCTATGCGCTCAATTTCTGTGCTGGCGCAAAACCTTGGGAGAATACCCAGCGTGCTAAGCCAGGTATTGTTTTCCCTACCTATCTGTCTACTACAGGGAGGGGTGGCCAAAAGCTACGAAGGCATGAAAACGCCGTTTTGCTATGTGGCCAAAACACTGACCTAACCACTGCCACAGCCCACCAACCCTGCTAAAATTGCAGGAAACGGGTGGGACAGTGACACACGCACTACAGGTCCTACACACCCTACAGTGGCACCATCCTGGTGGGCGAGCGCTGGGCAACTGGCTCTAGCCCCCAAACAGGACTACCACTCCTACACGCACACTCTACTGGGCGTTGCGAGGGTGAAGGTCTCATGGGTCCTAGCGACCCTCCTGTGAAATGACAAGAGAACACAGCGCTGCTAAGCAACTGTGGCCTAACAGGGGACGCCACAACGCGTTTCCCCTGCTAGGGCTTGGAGGGAAGGAGTGCTCTCGCGTGCAAGGCGCAGATGTCGATGAAGTCGGACTCCCTGCTCTGCCCCAGGCGGAGCGGAGTTACTTGTTTGTGTGATCTGCGCCCTTGTTTAGCAGGGCATAAAAAAAAGGCTGCTGCACCAATCACCCTACCTGCCCACCTGTAAAACAAAGGCAAATGAAAGGGCGTTTGCGGCGGAGGAACCAAGCCACACTCCAGGTATTATACCCTTCTCAGTGTGACCTATAATACACTGTCCGCAAACACGCTGCAGGAGCAGCTACCCTTGTCAAGCAAGCAAGCGTTAAGGGACTCCTCGTGTTCTCGTAAAGAACGTACCAAGGAGCCCCTGGGTAGCCTAAACAAGGTTTACCCTGCGCACTTCGCGTGGCCTACCCTTTAATGCGTGTGTGCATGCACGAGTATGCGCGACGTTTTGGGGCAAACCTGCCCATCTCTTCACCAATCACGACTCCACCAGGGGGTGGCCCCGCCTGGGCTTACTCACCTTACCTACCGCTGGGAGAGAGAGCAAGTGAGGGGCGCACGCGAAGAATGTTGCTATGCACTTGTGTGTATGTCTAATCACCCTGATCTGACCGCTAATCATCTGCAATCTTTCCAATCAATCCCTCTATCGCGTTCTATCTTTGTTAGCGCTGCTACAAGGCTCGTTCACGGAGACACGAGACGAGCAATGTGTATGCGGCATACGAGACGAGCATACCTGTAGTTTATACCTGATTCATTGAAGTCTTTTTCGTTGATTGTCGAATTCTTGAATTTTCGAATCTTCTATTAGTGTGGGTGGAATCTGTATGTTTATTTATTACTGTGCGTCTCGTCTTTTTCAAGACTACGTGAGACATACGTTTATAATTCCATTATTTCTCCATTTTCCGGCGCTTCGCTAGGAGCCGCTCCTGCGCGCCGCCTTTTTATGCGTATGAATTTCTGGATTTAAAAAATCCAGAGATGACTATAATTTCTATAAAAATGTTCTTCTGATGCACAATTGGATTCTGCTCAGGTGTGTCGTTTCAGAAACATTCTAGGCCGTCATTTGACGGATTTTGGTGTCGTCGCTTCGTTTTTGCGTGGATTCGTCCATAATTCTCCCATTCCTGCCTCTGCAGATACCCACGTGCAGCCTCGCTGAGTAGGCCGTGTTCGGGCCGAAACGCAGGTGCCTGGAGAGACTGAGCAGAACCAAGACCCCACCAAGGGGCAAATTAATTTCTTTTGAGACTCCCTTCGCCCTAAGACAGGTCACAGGTCGCCAGCAGGTTTACGAGAACCCATGCGAATGTGTATAATGTGTCTTGCGTTTGGGTTGTGTCTACGCTGCGTCTTGGAGGGAGGGATGCATATGCACATGTTTTGGCATGCTCCCATACTAACCCAACCAAGCCACAGGAGCCCCGGCAGCGCCATGAGCGCTGAGTCTTCTGTAGGATATGTTACATACAGAGCAGCAGGAGAGCGCCAGCCATGGTGAGCGCTCATTTTTCAGTGTGAGGGAAACTGTAGGTATTTTAAAGTAGATGTGGAAACCAAGGAAAGGCCAAGAAAAATTCCCTTTTTCCTAAAATGCGACAGTGGTGGCCACCACAGCACAAGGGGGGGGTAAGAAAAAGTGCTTTTCCATTGCTTTGAGGCATACTCTAGTTGTATTAGAGATGCACTGAGCATCCATGCATTTTTATCTTAGTATTGGTCCCACCAAAACTGGTGATAACACATTTTGACCTATGGAACCAAACACCCAATCAGGATATGGAGTGGACCCCTTAATCCCCTTTCAATGTGAAGTAAAACATCTTTTCCTGAGTTGACTGAGCACTGACATACCTAAGGTAGAGCCTATGGATTTATCTATGTTTTTCCATGAGTTCTTAGCTATCCTAGTGGTATGCACCCTAGGGGGCTGGGCACCTCTTTTTGAGAGGTCCTGGGTTCAATTCCTGGTCAGCCTAGCTAAGTAGGAAGATCCCATGTGACATGGCAGTGACCTCATCGCCACATACCATGCCACCTCAGCACATATGGGACCCAAAACAAAGAGTGCACATCTCCTGAGATGGCACTATGGAGAGAGAGTGATCCTGGGGCAGTTTTCTAACTCTTTTCCTAAAACATTTCAGCTATCTTTGTGAATATGCATTCATTTGTCACCTGAGTTGCAGTTACTGTGAATATCCAATCATCTTTCACTGTTTACACTGCAGCCCTTCATGCTTTGATCCTGAATTACCTTCTCCTTGCACACTTCTGGCTTGGGGTATCCTGGATTGACTTCGACTTACTGTATTTCAATAAACAAAAGCTTTTCATCTACCAAAACAAGCAGCAGGACACCCTACAGCAACAGCAAGCAGCAGGAGAAGCAAAAACACAGTGCTGAAAACACTATAAACTTTTCTCTATCCCTACTGTCGCTCTGCTTGCTGGCATGACAGCCACAAGCATCCACAATGGTCTGCATACGCGACCTCAGTTCAGTCAGGGTTAGACCAGAGTAGAAACACTCACGGAAGAAGTCCACTGAACGATTAGCGCCAGTGTGACCAGAACTGAGATGGGACCACTGTAGGTACCCATCCAGTCGTGCCTCAGGCACCACAATTCGGTCCTCGTAGAAGAGGTACTGATTGTTTTTCTACCACTGGTGCCCGTCAATGACACTGGGTTCGAGACCAGTGCTGAGGATTTGGAGAATTTCTTCATACTCTGACTGATAGTCGGTTAGACTCCATCCCTCCAGGATTCCAGCAGTGCGCATGGACAGGTCAAGCTGGACATCCATACGCTGGAAAGCCTCTTTGGCGAGCGCCTCAGAGCTCTCACCAATAAGCGCATCGAAGTTGTTGCGCGATATAAAGTCAGACAGTTCATTCTTAATCCCGGGGATATGATGCACTGTCAGCCTGAACTGGCTCAGGTAAGTCCACCACCGTTTTAGCTTTGCTTTTTCTGGTGGTGGTCCCTTCTGAAAAGACTTCACAGGCTCCTGGTCACACAGCCAGACAATAGGGTTAGATCCCAGGAGTCGGGATTGTGACGATAGCACCAACATACCGGCCAGGAGTTCCTGGTCATAGGTGCTGTAGTTGGAACGCGCTTGGTTCCATTTCCAATTCCAGTGTCCTAGTGGTACCAGTCGCCACTCACTGGTAGGATAGTCATGTTTCAACGAACCATCACGGTTCAGTCTAGTAGTACGATAATGGCAGTGGGTTAGTTCAGCGGGGTTAAGCTCCTGCCATTGGTAGATCGTACCACCCCCCCCTACATCACTGGCATCAGTGATCAGGACTATCTCGCCCTCAGGGCGGGGCACTCCCAGGCAGTTGGAGGAGGCAATCATCTTCTTCAACTCCTGGAAACACTCTTCCTCTCTGGAGGTCCACCTCCAGGGAGTAGTTTTCTTGATCAAGCCAGTGAGGGGTGCAGAGGAGTAAGTAAAATTGTGGATGTGACGCCGATAGAAATTACAGGCGCCCACAAAACTCCTCACATCGTGTAGAGCCTTCTTAGGGTCATCGCGAATCTGCATGTCCTGTAGGGGCTGCATCTTAGACGCGGCTGGTTTCCACCAGCCATACCCCACGTCGAAACCCAAATACTCCATCTCCTCTTTCATAAACTCACATTTTTCGAGTTTGATTCGGAGATGGTTTTCTTGACAGACAATGAAAAATTCACGGAGGAGAAGGACGTGGTCCTCTTTGGTATTAGTACCCAAACTCACGTCGTTGATGTGAGCCTCCGTTTCTGCACCCCGAGAAATCAACTCTTGTACTAGAGGCCTGCGCCTCAGTATGTACAAAATTTTGTTCATAAGCTCCTGGAAGAGCGCTGGGGCATTAGCCACCCCGAAAGGCATAACCTTCCACTTGAAGACACGACCCTTAGGGGTTATAAAGGCCAACAGCTCCTGAGCTGCGGCGGTTAGGTCCACCTGCCAGAAACCAGAGCGTTTGTCCATTTTGGTCTTATACCTGCATTTAGCAATACGCTCCAGGGTGTTTTCCATGTTAGGAATACTCCCTGAGCGGTTCTGGGTTTTCTTGTTGACCTCACCATAGTCTACAACAAGACGTAGGGCAGTCGACCCTGGTTTGGCAACAAGGAAACAGGGACTGCAGTGATGGAGATAGTCCCCGTGTTTATACTCTTCAACGAGGCCAGCATCAATGCATTCTTGGATCTGGCGCTCGATTTCTTCAACCTGTTCCTGTGGAGCGGGATAGGGACGACGCCTCACTCGCGTCTTTTCAGATTCTGGTTTCAATTTCAGGTCCATCTGGAGCATTTTTTTACAAGAAAGGGGAGGCGGCAAGGCGCCGAACACCTCCTCATAGGTTATCAGCAGTTTCTTCAGGCGGGAGTCAAGGTTAAGACTCTCGAGTTTCTGAAGGAAATCCTCCTCAGCATGGAGGTTGCTTTTTCCATGTTCTTTCTTTTTCTGCCGATCAGCAGTCTCAGCAGGCACAGTACCATCGTCCCACTCAGGGGGACATTGCTGCCCATAGTGTAGAGAATACACTAGAGGTATCTCAGGATCAGGCAGCGTATAGGACTCATCGTCCTCCTCAGACCAGATGGAGGATTTCCAAGTCTGTCTGAGGTTTTGCAGCCGCTCTTGGCGCTCAATACCTTCGGCCTTCAGGTACAACAGCCGCCGGAGTTCTTGAGTGTCATGCTCAGACAATGGCATGTTATTAGCAGCAGGCCGCGCCAGAGCATCAGCACTCCGGGCCACGGGTTCACCTGTGTGCACAGGCTGCATGTGTAGCACTGGCTTCCCGACAGGGGAAGCGGGTTCAGAGGTTGACTCTAGATCTACCTCCTCTAGCAACAGCTGGGCTAGGAAAGCACTATGTTTTAGGTCAACACAGCAGGGATCAACAGAGGGAATAGTGCTGGCGATCTCAGACAGTTGGTCGTCAGCATCCTCTTTTACAGCTGCAGGTTCCAGATAGTCATCGGGAGACTCACACCCTGTAAGTGTGGCAGAGAGGTGCTCAGGAGATCGATTTTTGAGATCATAAAGGGTCAGGCCACGATTTTCGGCCATGACCTCTTTCAGCAGCACCTGGTCTAGGTCACACAGGGGTACAGGATTGAGAGATCCATCGACGATGGACAGGAAACTGGCCCACTCAGGGGCCTGCATAGCTGTGTCTGAGTCCTCAGGCACATAGATGGGGCCGTCGGGGAGTTGCACTCTTCCCACGGTCATTCAATCTAGCATACGGCGCCAGTAAGCATGTTCACCAGAGCAACCCCAGTCAGGGGTGCACATAACAACCCTTCCTCCCTCATAAGCGATTTTGGTTAGAACCTTCGCGAGCAGGGAGAAGGGAGGGTTAGCATACGCTAGGCCCATTGCTTTCCAGAAGAAACGGAAAGCATTGTTCAGTTGTTTCGAGCAGTACAACTGCATGATGTGCTGTTGTTGGCTCGCAAACCATTCCAACTGGATCTCATCCAGGTTTACCTGAAGGGCCGCCAGTCCATTTTCAAGAACGTGACGGGCCAATTGGTAGTTTTCAGTACGATAGTTCGTCTTGGCTGCGTAGCGCAGCCCAGACTCTTTTCGTCCTGACAGCTCCAAAGGTACGGAGAATAGCCCACTGCCAAAGTCGCAGTGCAAAGAATAGGGACGCTGTAGGGACAGCATTTTTACCTGGGGGTTTCTTCGTAGAAAGTCGGTGCCAATGACGATGTCAAAGGCGTCAGTGTCCAACACTCTGCAGTGTTGGGTCACGGTTTCGTCGCCCAGACATATAGTCACATCGACCCCTCCCAAGGAATGGATGGTACGCCCATCCCCTACTCTTATGGCCACGGTCTTAGTTTTCTTGAAAGTCTTAAGCAGGCGGAGGGCCACTATGGAAAGTGTTGCACCGGTATCAAGCACCGCTCGAAAAACCTGATCCCCGATTTTCACGAGGATCCAGAAAACCAAGTCCTCCTCTTCGGAGCCGCCGCCCTATTCCTCATCAGGGAACTTCACATCCACCCCTGCAGCCATGAGGGACTTGGCCATCCAGGCCAAGCGCCTCTTCTTGGAATTATTCCCCTCAGGGGTAGCGTTATCCCCTTGGGGGCGTTTCTTGGGGTCACCTGCGGCAGGAGCGGGTGTAGCAGCAGGAGTGGGTGTAGCAACGGGCGCTGATGAGCGCCTCTGGGGGTTAGGGGGTCCGGCTTTGCCACCCCCCTTGCCACCTCCTTTACCACCTTTATCCCCATTCGGGGGATTTCTGGCGGGCGTCTGGGTCTTCTGGTGTTCCGCCTCCTGACGCTTGAGTTTGTCACTCTCGCGTTTCTTGATGTGGCATTCGTCCTCGTAGTGACGACGTTTGCCACAGGTAACCACAGGTGATGGTAAACCTGAAATGGTCCTGATGGGTCACAGTTTTCCCATCTTTGGTATGCTGCTGACGTTTCATCTGCAGCATACAGCCACTGCGGAGATCGCAGTCAGAGGCATGACAAGGTCCCCCCTTGTCATTGACAGGTCTGCAGTAGAACAGGGGGGGTGTACCTGCATCAGGTTTAACCTCATTCATGGCACATAGGTTACCCCTCCCTTTACCACCTCCCTGGTTGGTGTTAGTGGGATTTTTATGCCCTTTCTGTTCGCCACGTTCGGGGGTAGGGGTACCACCTCGTCCCAAATGCCTCTTGAGGAATTTCTCCATGTGGGAGTCATTCTCTCTCTCAAGAGCTAGCTCAATCAAGAGATCCACCAGTTCATCGTACGAGTGGGTCCTGCTCTTCCTCTCAGAGGTGGAGCGGCAATCATCCCACGTACGTTGGGGGATCTTACTCATGAGCCACAGGTGGGGCTCAGTGGCTCCGTAGGAGCCCACGGTGATCCTCGAAAACAAGTACTCGAAGTCGCACACATATTCGGAAATTCGCGCAGCGGATGGAAACTCAGGGAGCATAGGTAGCTCCTCGATCGGTGTGCGTACGCTGAGGTCGGTCTCATAGACTGGGAATGTTTTCTCCAACCTCAGGAGTACCTCTGCCCAGGTAGAACAGGTTTTCACAATCTGTTTCACCTGTTTTTGCAAAATTTTCTTTTTGCATGAGCGTTTCAGCAGTGAACATTTGGTGGCCACACCCACATGGGATTGGCCAGTCAGCAAAAAGGAACTCTGCAAATTCTTCTGCCCATTCGGGCAGATTTTTGGGGTCCAACTCCGGCAGTTCCAGCTGGATGTTCGCCTGGGCATTTGGTCTGCCCGTCTTCCTACCCCCGGAGTTAGGCCTGAAGGCGACACGCCGCAAAGAGGTGCCAGGGCTGACAGCCCTCTTCTCTCAATCTCTGTGACAGGCACGTCCTGTAGATCAGCCATAGGCACTGTCCTGGCACGGGGGTGAAAGGGGCTGGGGCAGGTGACTTTAGGCAACAGCCTTGAGACCCTTGATCTCTTGGGATCTTCGGCCAGGGTACTCAGTCCTGGAGAGAGAGAGGGCAACTCTGGCTTGGGTAAGGGTTCTGCAATACCCAGTTTAGCCTTAATGGCCTCCGATAGGGCCGTCACATCTGGATCTTCTGATCCAGACAGGAGTTTGGCCAACAGCTCGGCCGTATGATCCAGGGCACCGTAGGTTGGCCTTGGATGATGTTGTTCTTCGACTCGAGTCGGGCCCACCTCGGGAGCCCTTGGGGTTGGACAACATGGTCTTGGATACTCAGGTCTTGGTCGTCTTGGCAGGGATGCAGTCTCGGCTCTGTCGGACGGCGGACCAGAGTGCGCGTAGGACCCTAGGTCTGTACGTGGTCTGGATCCATGTACAGCCAATGGCTCCTCTCCATCTTCCCGAAGAATGGATTTGTAGTACTCCTCATGTAGGATGTACTCATCCATCTTCTTCCTCAGTTCCTCATACTCCTCAGGGCCTTCAATCGCTGTTGAGGATGAAGCAGGACAGTTGGATCTGGATACTGAGGCAGCTACACGTCTGTGGAGGTGACTGAAGCTGTCTCCACCGTGTGCTGCTAAGGCCTCGGTGGTAAGGCCTTCTTTTTCTTCCGCCCTTCTGCGTTCTGGATCTCCTTGGGACCCAGATGCGCCACTGAGATGTTGTGGAGCTCGGTAAGGTGGTTCACTCATAGGGTGGGCCATGCTGCCCATTTGCACTTGGACAGTTCTGATGGGCCAGGTCCTGACGCTTGGCGTGGACATGATGAACTTGTTGTTGAGCTTTTGTGTTGCACTTCTTCTCAGGGTCGGTTCAAAAGGTCACAAGGGACTGCCTCTGCTACCGGAAAGATGTCCTTGATTTATGCCCTAGGTATTTTGATGATGTCCTGCAGGTTTTGTAGTTGAAACCCCAAACCAAAGCAGCAAGTAGAGCAAGAACAGGATGTGGATCGAATCAATGATTGGTTTTGGAATCCAGTGTAACACAGAAGGGCTGCAGATAGACAAAGCAGGTTTATACACATAGATTCAATCACAAATCGATAATACAAAAGATTTTATAGGAAAATTGGTCTGACTCTTGCCTCAGAGATGGCATTAGGCACTTCGTGTGCACTCTTTTGGGTGAAATGGTGCTGGTTAGGAATGTGGGGCATAGATGTCAGGACCACACAGAAAATGACTTGGCCAAGCAACTGAATTCAGAAACAGTTACAAAGTAGGACCACAAAGAGTGGTAGAAACAAATGAGTATAGGGGTCTTGGGGTGGGAGACCACTAGGCTTAGCCTCCAAGGCCTAAAGCATGAAATGCCTGTTTTATTTCGGTATATCCTCCATGAAGGAAGGTACCTCCGCTCAGTTGAGTGGTAGGGGTGAACTTCAAGGGGGGCTAGGGTCACAACCCTAGTTACTTTGACAAAGTGTACTTTAGGCAACAAAAGAGAGATAAAAACACTTAAGTTTGTCTTAGCATCAACAAAAGGGTTCTAAGGGGGGCTTGGCCTGGATCAAGCCCTCCAAGAAAGACATGGCAGTGACTTTTTCTTACTGATTTTAGCGTAATTTCAGCCTTATTCCTTGGTCCTACTAGCTTGATCAACTAGTACTCAGAGGGGAGTAAGAAAACGTAACTACCATGTCTTTCTTGGGGTACTTGATCCAGGCCAAGCCCTCCCTATTCCTTGGGAAGTAATGAAGACTAACACTCGATCCTTGGTATCACCCTTTTTGAAGCTTTAAGTACATTTTTCAAAGTAACTAGGCTTCTGACCCTAGCCCTCCATGAAGTTCAGCCCTAGCACTCAAGTGGGCGGCGGTGGGTATACTGAGAGAAAATAGGCATTTCATGCCTTGGGCCTTGTAGGTTAAGCCTAGTGGTCTTGCACCTCAGGACCCCTATACTTAATTGTTTCACCTACTTATTGTCGTCCTACTTTGTAACTGATTCTGAATTCAGTTGCTTGGCGATGCTGGCGAAGCCAATTCCTGTGTCTGGCCCAACCCACTTGCCCCAGATTCCTGACCAACTCCAGTACATGTCGAAAAATGCACATGAAGTGCTTGGGACTATTCTTGAGGCCAGACTGATCCACGTTTCCACTCTAAAATCATTTGTTTTGTCCATATGTGACTGAAGCTTTGTATTTTAGCCTGCATTGTTTGTCTGCAGCCCCTCTTTGTTACTCATGTTTTGATTTGGAAGGACTTATCCTGATTTCATTTTGATCCGGTGCCTGGACTTGCCCTACTGTACCTCTTTGTGGATCTCATTTTGCATTGGGGAAAAGCATCAAGGTTTTTCAAAAACAAACAAGGAACAAGTACAAGATTGGGTAAACCAAAAACCTTTTCTCAACCACATATCGTTCAACAGGATACCGTCACTGCGCACCTCTAGGTAGTAGTGTTCCTCTCAAGGTTGTTTGGTTGCATCTTTTGCTTCTTTTTTTCGAGCACACTTAGGGGGTCTCGCCTTCGGGATTTCTCCCAAATGGCCCGCTGGTTCCTCGTCAGCCTCCTGCTTCGTTGTCTTCTGATTCTTTGTACGGGTATGTTGTTGGTCAACCATACGTCCTGCATTGCGGCTGCGGGCTACGTGCCACACACCATCCACTTTTCCTTGCGCCCAAAATACATGCCAACACAACGCATTGTAAGTGCGGCTACCCTCCATCCGCGCAGATCTGAGGTCAATTCAGGTCAATGCACCCCCATTCAGCCAGATTCAGCTCATTTCTGGACATTTACATATGGGTGCCTTCCCAAATTTTTACCCAAACAGTTCCTGTATATTATGGACACGCCGGATTCAATTCTGGTGTCCGTTGCGGCTGAGATGGTCGCGTTCGAATGATTTGATGGTATCGCCGGCGCGCGTGCGCAAATCAAATCAGCCAAATATTTTTTCACAATTGGATTTTTTATAAATTATACAGGAAGAATATTCCGGAATTATATGTATCATATTATCCGCCTACATTTTCTTGTAGACTGGGACTTTTTGCAAGTTCGTATCTTCATCTTCATTGTCTTCACTGTCGTGCTTGTACCTCATGGACGCCAAGGGCAAGGCCCCAGCACCGACCCCTCCATACCGCCGGGACGCACAGAAGGGATACCTGCCCTCTGTTCCCTTTCCCCATGCCGGCCCTGAGCCCTCCGGCCAGGCTCCGCGGAGCTTTCTCAAAGGGAATAGCTTAGATGGTAGCAGAGCAGCCTTCAGCCTCGAGGCTATAGGTATGGAGTACGAGTCCGACCCACCGGACAGTGATGACGAGAGCATCTGCGATATAGATGATCCAGATGACCCAGAGGACGGCGTAGAATGTTGCAAAGTTGCGACATTCTCCGAAGAGTTAGGGATTCCTTGCCAGAATCCTGACTGCCCCAGGTACATACCCATCCCTCACCCCAGCTCAGTCCCCGATCCCAGTCGAGAATCCGGGCCCCCAAGCGGCCCTTCACCGGGCGCTGGTCCCAGCGGAGTGTACGGCTCCTTGGGTGGTGACTCATCGAGTCAGGAGGACGACATTCGTCTCTCATCCAAGGAAAGCATGCATGTGCATCGAGATCCGCCGATCGCAAGTGGTCCAGCAGAGATGCCCGCCAGAATAACACCTACGCCTGCGGAAATCGACGAACTGCTCCAGAACATCATCGAGCAGGCCGTCTTCGCCAAGTTGGACACTCAAATCCAGGAGTCCCAGGAACGCTGGAGGATCAAATTCCAGAGGATCCAAAGCCTACAGCGAGCGACTGGATTTGTATGACCAATGGTGCCTGCAGATTCACAATTGCTACTGCAGGTTTCACCGAGAACATCCGCCGGTGCCAGTCAAGTACACCGCCAAGACGATGGAGGTCGATGTGGTGTCACTGGAGTCGGCATCGGAGCAAGCCTCTCTCCAGGTGGCGCAGGAGGAATCTCAAGAACTGCCTGCCGCGAACACCATCCCGAGTTGGCTGAACGAGCAGGAAGACGTGGTAAGGAAGCCAGAATCAATTGGATCCCGGTCTGAAACCACCTCTCATGTGTCCTGTGCCCACCACTGCTCGTGTCGGAAAGAAATCGCCACCCTCGCTGCTGAGAATCAGGCGATTAGATTTAATCAGGAAAAACTCTTCCACTTTTTTTCGATGGGAAGATCTTTCGCTCACCCCTCCTCTCATTTGCCAGATCCGCCAGTCGGATCTACCTGTTCTGTAGCCGATGAAGCGACTGAAGTTTTTCCACTCGCGCCCACCACAGATTCCAGAGCGGAAGAACAAAAGAAAAAACGTGAAGAATTAAAAGGAAGAGTTTTTGAGAGTAGAAATCCTCAGCGTGTTTCAGAAGCGAGGACCAAAAAGAAAACAGAAGTTTTGGACGAGAAAAGATCCGCTGATCCCATGATTGCGGCTCAGGTCTTGCTCGCCCAGAGTCTTCTGGGCGCCGCCGGCGTCTCAGGTACCGCCCAGGTCAATCCCATCCTGGCTGTTGGTGGCGGCATTGAGGACATTATTAACCCTGTGAGGGCTAAACTGAGAGCCATTGCAAAATAACCAAAATACAATGGCAACCCTCGCCGGTGGGCTGTTTTTAAAAGAGAATTTTCTCTGTGGGTTGGCAAGGACAAGCTTCGAGACGACGAGAAGCTTGATGCTCTTCTCGAGTGTTTAGAGGGTCCCATTCATGATACGTGGATTAAATCCTACACTGATAGAGCTGATTCCTCTAACCCACTCGGCTACAGTGAATTGTTTGCTCTGCTTGAGGGACGAGGAAGTAGGTTGCCTGAAGACCATTACCGAACCGTCCTCACCTCTTTCCCGAACATTCCCAAACTGGTTCTCCACGAGGTTCAGAACAAGCGACTCCGCTTTGAAAATCTGGTAAATGAGGCTGAGAGCGCTGGGGAACATCTGTCAGATGGCGAATTAAAGGCCATCATCTACGCCAAAATGCCTGCCGACACGGCTGCATCGCTGAGGCAGGAGCAGTCCAACGAGAAGGTGAAATCCTGGTGGACTGGAGTCAGGGGATTCCCTAAGGGCTCAGGTCGTTTTCAGGTCAGAGATGCCCTTAAAAAGTGCTCGCCCACTAACTTTTCCAAGTGTAAGGAAAAGGACGGTGCTTGGAGATTGAAATTCGCGGACAAGGAGGACAGAGATATTTTCAATGAAGTTGTGAACCGAGGCGTCTCCTTTGGAGGAACTCGGCTCGTGGCAAAGCCGTGGGTTTTCAGCTTCACGCCCACTAAATTGCGGGAGGAGTTGGAAAAATTGGCGGATGCCAATCATCAGCAATTCCATGAAGGATTGAGCCGAAATCCCCCCTCTAAAGGTGGGAATCAGAAGAATGTAAATAACATGCATTCGAAAGACTGTGCCATTTGTTTGTCCTTCGGTCACACCAACCGTGCCAAGTTGCATTCCACAGAGAATCATTGGTGGAATAAGACCGATGCAGAAAGAGTGGCACAAGAAGCCAGCAAGGATCCGCCCAAAGCCCCTGTCAAGAAGGTGGATGAAAATCGCCAATCGACGCCCAGCGGAAAAGGTAAAGGCAGTAAAGGCCGGCAGACCTCTGGAGGCAAGGGATACCAGGGCCAATCCAGCCAAGGAAGCTATCCAAAAAATTTTAAAAATGGAAATGGTAAGTCCAATTCTGCCAAGGGTAATGGTGGAAAAGGCAATTTTTCCAAGGGAAAAGGCCAACCCAGTGGCCAGTTCTCGGGACATTCCAAGGGAATGAGCGCT
The DNA here is from genome assembly GCA_964036045.1 of Eutreptiella sp. 'Long Island Sound 2002'. Classification (NCBI taxonomy): domain Eukaryota; phylum Euglenozoa; class Euglenophyceae; order Eutreptiales; family Eutreptiaceae; genus Eutreptiella; species Eutreptiella sp. 'Long Island Sound 2002'. The sequence continues at coordinate 114,452,468 of OZ038379.1, forward strand.
GGTAAGGGCAAGGGGACCTCCCAGGGCACGAAAGGTGGACAAAGGAAAGGATCATCTGGTCAGCGGAACTCTAATTCAGGTCGTGGTGCATCAGTGCACCAAGTTGCTGGTTCCGACGAGGATTATTATAATAACGCGACGACGGAGGACCAGGATGCCCCCGATGAAGAAGGGAATCTTGGCGAAGAAGGTCTGGGAGACCAGTGGGAGGACGAGGACGGTTCCTGGGAAACCGTGCAGCAGGATTACGAGGGAGATTATCAGGAATAAAGGCGCCAAGATTGTGTGGCCACCCCACACACAATCAGGCGTTTTCCTGAATGTCCGATCGTGGACATTGGAGCGTTGTCTGTAGGACCACCGCCAGTTGAGGCGGATGGAGATAGGAATGTTGTGGAGATCGGTGTTCCCAACAAATACCGAGCTCGTCAATTCATTTGTCGTCTGTGGGTTACTGACAAGAAGGGGAACAAACACCTTGCTACGTGTCTTTGTGACAATGTTAGTGAAGTGAATCTTCAGTCAGAAAATTTTTTACCAGACGAATGTGTTGACACTTCGCTGCACCCCGTTAACCTGGAAGGCGTTTCAGGTCATGCTCTTCCAGGAGGGAACACAGGTTTGTTTCTGAAGGCGCACATGGTTGCCCAGGATTTATGGCAGGAAGATAAGGTAGAGGATGTTGTTTTAGAGGATTATTTTTATAGAGCGGCCATCAAATACGACCTTTATTTAGCCACCATCCATTTTTAACGAAGAACAAAGTGGCCCCTGTAGGACACAGACGTTGTTTCTTTTTGGAATCACGAGAGCAGGAAGCTCCCAGCTTTCGGTTCTTGCATTCTGGGTACCGAAATGCCAAAGATATTTTGAGTCGAAGGGTGAACACAGTTTTTGGTGAGGATGAAGGGATTAGTGAGATAAACGCCACTACAGCTTACAGCATCTTGCTACAGGAGCGACGAAGGGACAGTCAGCGTCCCAAACCGCGCAATTGGAAATATTCCCACTACCGCGTTGTAGATAAGTGGCGTGATTATATATGTTCCTATTTTCTGGAGAACCACGATTTTGTGCCCGCCAAGGATGCCTTTTGCAACGAGTTAAACAAGCGTTTCAAGCGCTTAGCTGACGGAGCATGGGCAGTAAAGTGGGATAAAAGGCTGTGGATAAACCCCCCTTTTCATTTGTTGGGAGAGGTCGTTCAAAAAATGAAGGAGGATCGCACGCAGGCCATCCTTGTCGTACCACTATGGGATTGGAAACCATGGTGGAAGGATGTTTTGGCCATGACAGTCGACTCCATCCGCCTCCCCCACGACGTCAAGCTGTACGCCAGGGACGACACTGGTCCCCTGCGACAGCGGCCGTGGCCTTCCGTCGCTTTTCTGGTCGATGGAGGTCTCATCTCTGACGGGTCTTGCACATCAGATCATGGGTCAGAATGAGGTCTTGACCATGGTACGGATTCAGATTCGAATTTTTCCGATTTCTTAGAAGGAGATGATACCGTGCCGAACCTGGAATCTGGAACGTCTGATTGTAGTCAGACCCCAATACGATCAGATCCAGCAAGCATCTCCCACGTGGTCAAGGGAAAAAAATTCGGAAAGAAGGTCAAATTCAGACAATTTTACGAAAAACCCAAGTTTGAGTCCTTTTTGGACTCCTTTGTCTGTGAGGATGTGGAAGATGCTCAGCAGGTTCAGGCATCCACGACATACCCGCAAGAGGGAGTCGATCCCTCTCTGTTTCAGTCGTTGAAACAAGGTCTGTTGCCTGCTGGATCGCGAGATCTGGCGAAAATTTGCTCTACGGTGGTGGCTGGTGAACAGGTTGAAAGTAAACTTTGCAATGAGCAAAGGGAAAAGATTTTCGCCGAGCGAAAGGACACCACCCTCTCTGGTAAGCTCGTCAAGAACCCTCCAGTGCGTGGCCAGCAAGGAGAGGCGTTCATCGAGCTAAAAGAGGGAGCAAAACCCAAAAAGCAGCGACCTTACGAAAATCATGGCAAGAAGCATGAAATTCTTCGTGACATCATTCTGAGAAATCTGCGAGAATTCGGCTGGTTGGAGGCGTGCATGACCTCTGAGTGGTGTTGTGCGCCCTTCACAGTGCCTAAACCGCCCCCAGCAGACCAGAATACTATTGATGGTTGGCGCATGGTGGTTGATGTTTGTAATTTAAATGCGGAAACTAAGGCTGATTCGCACCCTTTACCCCTATTGAGGAGGAAATCGTGAAGAGAGCCAAGGGGAAACTATTCTCGGTCCTGGATCTAAGGCATGGCTTCCACCAGATGCCTCTCGTGAAGTCATTCAGACCCCTGACGTGCATGTGCAGTCCAGTAGGTCCTGTTCAGTGGACCGTCATGCCTATGGGTTTGAAAAATGCTCCGACTTTTTTCCAACGGATGATGGAAGAAGTCTTGTTTTCAGAGCACCCTGAGCTTCGCGAATTCGTTTCCGTGTATATCGACGACATAATCATCGCTACTGTGGGCGATGGTTTAACCGAACAGGAGCTTGTGGACCTGCATGAGAAACAGCTGAACATGGTCCTCGACATTCTGGACAAAAATCAGCTCATCTGCGGTCCCAAGAAGGGTAAATTATTCCTGGAAAGTGTCGAATTCTGTGGCAGTTTGCTACGAAATTGGACTCGCCAGCCGAGTCCAGGGAAGCTCCTTGCAATTCAGAAGTGAAAGTGCCCTGAGACCATTTCGACCCTTCGTGGATTCCTTGGCTGTTGCAATTTTTACCATACTTTCGTCAAGGATTATGCCAGGTACGCCGCCCCCCTTACTGAATTACTCAAGGTTGGTAGGGAGGCTGGTCGTGCTGGCTCGAAGGTGCAAGTGCAGTGGACCAACGAGTGCGATGAGGCGTTTGTGCAATTAAAAGCCGCCCTTTGCGAAGTCGCCACTTTGCACGTTCCCAAATTCGATCGCCCTTTCTACCTTAGGACTCATGCTAGTAAGTACGCGGTTGGGGCAGTGTTAGAACAGCAAGATTTAGAAACTGGGGCTCATCTGCGGTCCCAAGAAGGGTAAATTATTCCTGGAAAGTGTCGAATTCTGTGGCAGTTTGCTACGAAATTGGACTCGCCAGCCGAGTCCAGGGAAGCTCCTTGCAATTCAGAAGTGAAAGTGCCCTGAGACCATTTCGACCCTTCGTGGATTCCTTGGCTGTTGCAATTTTTACCATACTTTCGTCAAGGATTATGCCAGGTACGCCGCCCCCCTTACTGAATTACTCAAGGTTGGTAGGGAGGCTGGTCGTGCTGGCTCGAAGGTGCAAGTGCAGTGGACCAACGAGTGCGATGAGGCGTTTGTGCAATTAAAAGCCGCCCTTTGCGAAGTCGCCACTTTGCACGTTCCCAAATTCGATCGCCCTTTCTACCTTAGGACTCATGCTAGTAAGTACGCGGTTGGGGCAGTGTTAGAACAGCAAGATTTAGAAACTGGGGCTCATTATCCGCTTGCATTCTGGTCGAGGAAGCTTTCTCCCAGACAAATGCAGTGGTCCCCCCGTGAGCAGGAGACCTACGCCATCATCTGTGCCTTAAAAAATTATCAATCGTGGATAGGCACAAACAGAGTTGAAATTCTGACGGATCATCGCTCTCTTGAGTACTGGTCGACAGAACATGTCAACACAGTGTCAGGTCCTGCTGGACGGCGTGCTAGATGGCACGAGGTTTTGAGTCTTTTCGATCTTCATGTGGCTTACCTTCCAGGCAAGTACAACACTGTCGCTGACACTTTAAGCAGATGGGCATATCCTGCTTCTGAAGCGTGCCTTTTGACGAACATCCATGGGACTGAACAAGACCGTGGGTTAGTAATTGAGTGGGATGCCGAGGAAAGACAGTTGATTAAGCGCCACTGTCTACAGTGTTCAGTCCGGCAGGGTCGATTGCCCTGCCACAATATCACAGTGGAGGATCATCCCCCACATTCCCATGTCCCATGCTCTGCAGTGCGTGTTGACGCCCTCAGAGTAGTTAAACCTGGAGAATCCACCCCCCAGTTCGTTAAACGACGAAATCCTGTGGTGCGGTTCAGATGTGTCCATCCCTTGGGTCGAAAACCTGTGGCACCTGCCCAGGCGATCCCCAATGACTCCCTGCTCACCAAGGATTGGTCCAAAGAATATGAATCCGATAATATGTTTCAAGAAATCTACGAACATTTGACTTCAAAGTCAGCATTTCAGGACAGAATTTATTCCGAATATTTTTTGGACAACGGAAAACTGTGGATGAATGGGAAACTGTGCGTGCCTGACAGATTGGCGTCCAGAGTTGTCAACTGGTGGCACAACACCTTTGATTTTACCGGGCACAAATTGGCCAAAACCCGGATTCTATCCAAATGGTTGACAAAATTGACACATCTTTGTTGTGTATTAAGCTTGTTCTGAAAATTTTGTGGTTTTTGCCTATCATTCATAATAAGAGTTGACGCATGGCTCATTTTGAGTGCCAAGATGTCATGCACATCCAATATTTCGGGCAAAACAAAAACTCAATTTGTGTGGAGAAATGAATTACTTACTTCCTCCAACACAATACAAAATGGAAACCATTGCAATGTATGTAGACAACATAGATTGACCCTGATCTACACACGATTCACATTGTCCTTGTGCTTTTTGTCTTGCACCATGCAGTTATAATGTGATATGCTCGTCAATACCCCAACTTTTCATAACAAACATTTCACTAAAAAAATCATACAGCTGCACGATGCACATTCGAGCTTCAAATTATTGCTGTGTGCTGTACCTTCAGTTCAGGGTTCAAGAACAGCTGTAATCAGTTTACTGACATATGCAGAGCAGACAACTGGCTGCACCGTACCACCTACACAGCTGCAGAGCTGCACAGCAATCTGCACAGCTGCACGATGCACATTCGAACTTCAAAGCATTGCTGTGTGCTGTACCTTCAGTTGAGGGTTCAAAAAAAGCAGCAATCAGTTTACTGACATATGCACAGCAGACAACTGGCTGCACCGTACCGCCTAACTACCATCAACGAATCGTAATATGCAAAATGAGTCTTGCACATGCAAAACCACTGCATGTCAGCATAACAGCAACAACTAATGGATGCAGGAAATGCCTGTGGTGCCATCAATTCTTGCCAAGCACGCAGTGGGTTGTTGCACTTCAGCGGGTTGCTGATAAATACCACCAGTTCAACGTTGTGTTTGCAAGCAAGGCAAAACAAAGGCAATTGCAAAGCATTAGTCAGAAATGTTGTGTCAAAATTTAGCAGTCAATAGCCGGAAATGTCCGGATCGATCTGCACTACAGCTGAGCAGCACAAAAACAGCAGAACAACAATATTAAAACGACTTTTGGCAGGCATCTTTAGATTCAACCACAGCATTGTAATGTTCTGACACATCCACACTTTTGTGCCAAGGAAGCAAATGTATTCAAGCAATGGATTTTGCAAAAATTCATGTTTGAACGACAAATTTTTGGCACCGCGGCCGTTTCAGATCCAGTGGGCCGTTTCAGATCCAGTGCGGTAGCGTAAATGCGGTTTTGGCCGCAGAATGCCCCACAAAATCATAGGTGAAATGGGAGACTCCTCACTCCCATGGCGCCAAACTTTGGAAAACCATTAAACATCGTCTCTTTGGAGCTCGATTGCACACCCACTGCATGAAAGTGGCCTCATCATGTGCCCAATGTGCAGTGGCGGTGCCTGCTACGGCCAAGCCTAAGGGCTATCTGAGGCCGCATCCTGTACCCGAGCGACACTTCGACCGAGTCACCTCTGATTTCTTCTACCACGGTGACCTGGAGGGGGAGGAATGCCATTGGACCAACAAAAGAATCAATGGTGTGTTATTAATTCAATGTAGACACTCAGGGTACATTCATGCCTTGCGTTGCAACGTGAATGCCATGACTGGCAAGGCTGCCGCCAAATGGTGTGCGCAGACATGGATGGGGTGCTGGGATGTTCCTTCGGAGATTTTAACTGATTCAGGCAGTGCATATATTTCTGAATGGTGGAAAACCCTTTGTGCTCGGTTGGGAATCCATCATCTTCGATGTGAGGTCCACCAGCACAGGGCACTGCCGGCCGAACAGGCAGGAAAAACCATAATTAATATATTGCGAAAGGAACTCGCCAGTGACAAGGATGTCAATTGGCTTGAGATCCTTTTCGCCCTGCTCCGCCGGTATCACAACACAGAGTTGTATCACGGGTACTCACCCAATCAGCTTGTTTTCGGCCGAAACAAGTGCTGCTGGAACCTCCCGTACGATCATCCACGGGAATGTAAGGATGCATCAGCATTTTTCGACCAGATTCAGGCTGGGGAAAAGGAGGCCAAGCGACTTGTTGAGAAATTTCAGGCAGATTGGTTGAGCATTGCCAACCAGGGCAGAAAAGAACCACAAGATCTCGAAAAAGGAGACCGTGTTTGGCTCCGCAAGAGCGAAACTGCCCAGGAGGGAGACTCGGAAACTTCTCCCCCTGTGGGAAGGTCCCTTTGAAATTGTTTCTTGTGTCAGGGAGAACAGTTTTAAGGTGCGTGTGGATCTGAATCAGGAGTTGGAGGTGAGCGGAGACAGGCTTAAGCCTGAGATTCCGAGTCCAAAGGGCAGGGTCAAACCCCTTTCCTGGACCTCCAAATGGCTTTCCGAACGCAGGATTGAAGGTGGTAATTACGAGGTAGAACGCCTTGTCGACCATCATAAGGATGATGAGGGTAACTGGCGGTTTCTTGTCAAGTACAAGGGTTTTCCTGAGTCTGAGAACACTTGGGAACCTTCCTCTTCCTTTGTACATGGTTATACCGCAGGTTTCAGAAATTACCTGCGAGCTCATCCTGAGATTCCGGTCCTATTTACTGACTGTCTGAGCAAGCCAGACCGTATAGTTGAAAAGGACGGAGCAAAGGCCGTGGTGGTGGACGGAGATCCAGCTCCTCCGCCACAGATTCCAGCACATTCTGCACGAAATCCGGCGCCTCAAGGTGCCGTGCGACCCGAAGCACCACGCCCCCCTCCAGCACAGGCACAGGAGGGCAATGAGGGGGGTCCAGTGCGTGAACGAAGACCACCAGACCGATTCTGCGGTGGCGGCAAGCCTGCAGCGTTGGCTGGCTCAGCTAGCACTACACAATCCCCATATATGGGCCAACTCCTTAAAACCGGTTTGTTTTCTCTGTTTTCTGCTCTTTTGGTGCCCTTTGCTACCTTTCATTGAAACGGGCACCCTCAAAATATACACAAAAATGGTATTATACATGAAAAATGAAATTTTTGACCTCAAATACCCCCTCCATGGGGTTTGAACCCACACTCTACCAACCTTAGAGTTGTGTTTTTCCTCTAAGCTACGACCTGTCGTCAACGATCTCAGAGAAAACCGTAGTATAATAAAAAAATTTGGAAAATCAGTACTCCTTACATGCTCCAACCACTATTAACCTCCCATGCTCTTAAAACCGGTCACGCGCTTACTGAGTTGTTCAACTAGTGATTTGCTGTACCCAGAGCTTTGATTTCTGATGCAATCCAAAATGTTTTAAGGATATAAATTTTAACAAAATGACAGAAGGAAATGAGACACTGGATTTTCACGAGTTCGTGCTGAAATTGCCGGATTCGGCGTGGAACCTGAGTTCTGAGTCGTTGGAACATGCAGCACAGTTGGCAAAGGAAGGCGCAATGAGTGGTCTCAGTCCTTGGCAGGCAGCGTCACTGTATTCCAAACTTACAGGAAAGAAAACACTGGCCACTGTCAAAGACACGATGGCCTTGGTTCGTGATGCCTTACTCACCTTAAAGGGCGACGACATTGGCAGAACAGGAACGTCGTCGCATCGCGAAGACGTCTTCTTGGCATGCGAAACTTTGAGCGGTCCCAAGGACCACGCTGGCCCCGCGTCGGACAAGGAGTCCACGTTCGTGTGGCGCGATGAGGTTCTGTCGCTTCCTTCACGCTTGTCTGCACTCCTGGAAGAGCGAAAGGTTTTGCAAGACGAGTTTCGCAGAAAAAAGATGTTGAAGCACCTTCCAGTGTTCGACGAGTTCCATAGGGCAGCTGTTAATAACGCGCCAACGCACAAGCATCCAGCGGACGCAGAGAAGCGTCGTTGGGAACAACAGGTAAAAGACGCCATGCGAGTCCTGGGAGTAGTCTTAGCACGCGAAGATGACACAACGGTAGCTCCGGAAGCACCTGTTTCATTGGTACTATGTGAACATTTGTTTGCAATGTTGGGTGCGTTGGACTACAGCATCCAAAGCTCCCGGCGAGTGGCAGTAGATAAACGGTTTGAACAACCTGCGATTGCACCAGAGTTACTCTCGAAGGATGACATGTCACTACTTCAGTCGCGCAACAAATTGCAAAAAGACCTGAGAGGCACGCGTTTCTCCCCTTACTCGCATCGTAGTTCTTTCCGTTCGTTTTCAACACGAGGTCGTTTTGATCCACGGAGATCTGGCAAAGGAGGCAAAGGCAAAGGTAAGGGTTTCACCCAAAGATTTGTGCCACGTAACGACAAGTTAGATGAACGACCACAGCAGTAGCTTGACTGTAGAGGATTTATTGGCGCCAGCCGTGTGCGTGCCACCGCCGATCCATCCCCACATGCCACTCTATTTGCGCTGTCGTGCACAATTGCATGAATGGGAAGCGTTGAAGGACACATACGCGGCGTCAGTGATTCGCAATGGGCTGCAGCTTGATTGGGTTGACGGTTTTGATCCGGATCGGCCAACCGACGACTTCCGTCCTCGTTCTTCCCACGCAGAGGTAACCGACTCTGAATTGGTAAAACACGTGTTGGATGCAGTGCAACAGGGTTGCATGGAACGCGTCGAGCGAAAAGACATTAAGTGTTGTGCAAGTATGTTCGCAGTGGACAAAGCGTCAGACGAGGCACATCCTGAGGGAGGCCGTCGACCTATCACCAATTTGAAGAACGTGAACCAGTTTGTACAGACCACCTATTTTCGTTTGGTCACTCTGTGGGGCATTTTACCGTTCTTGAGACCCGGGCAGTATGCTTGCAAAATTGACTTGAAAAGTGCTTATTTTCACATGGGTATCCATCCGCGGGATCGACCTTATTTGGGGGTCTACGTCGACGGTGAATTTTACAGGTGGTGCGTTTTGCCGTTTGGATTAAACGTTGCACCACGGGAATGGCAACGCCTCATGCAACCATTTTTAAATGCCGTGCGCGAACGCGGAGCACTCGTTTGGGTCTACTTGGACGATTGGCTCATCATTGGCAATACTTACCGTGAATGTCTGGAACACACACGTTTTTTGGTACAACTTTTGCATCGGTTGGGTATATTGGTCAATGTCCCAAAATCATGTTTGGAGCCGTCTCAAGAAATTATAATGCTTGGTTTTATGCTAAACTTCAGGGAAGGATTCGTCGCGGTACCTCCAAAGCGCCTACAAGCAATTTTTCGGGACGTGAACAGACTGGCACACAGTCACACACCATCAGTGAGGCGATGCGCCTCCGTTCTTGGAAGAATCCGTTCCTTGTTGTTCGCCATGCCCCATATCCGACTTCTCAGCGACGCCCTGGCGGTGCACGTGGCGGTGGCAGTCCAGGCTGGCTGGGAGGCAGACGTGGCGCTCCCGGAGCGCGTGTCACGTCAGTTGATGGATCTGGCGGACGAGTTACACCAGTGGAAGGGACGCACCTTCGTAGTTTCCATGGGTCACGTCAGGGACATGTACTCGGACGCGTCAGATCTGGCGTGGGGCGGAGTCCTTCAAGGGAATGCCCAAGCAGCGTTCGGTTGGTTCCTGAATCGAGAGGAACACATAAACGTCAAAGAGTTCAGGGGAGCCCTACTGACTATTCAAGCGTATGCGCTGAGGGACACCACGCTGCGATTTTTCACCGACTCAATGGTCCTTTACTGGTATCTCCGCAAGTGGGGAGGTCGCAAGCCGCGGTTCAACGCATTGATTCTCCAACTGTGGAATTTTACACAAGCCAATCGCATCGAGATTCAACCGTTTTACGTGCACACCTCGGTGAATCCGGCGGACATTTGGTCTCGGCTTCGTTGGACACCGTCGGAGGCTACCTTCCCGTCGGACGTGTTGACTTGGATCCTGGAGGAGCTCAAAAGTTGGATTCAGCCGGAAATCGATTGGATGTCAAGGAGTTCCAATGCGGTGTGCAGCAAGTTCGTCAGTCCGTGTCCTCAGCCGGGGGCTTACGCCATCGATGTCTTCTCCCAGAATCTAACTTTACTTTCACCGGGGTGGGTCTTCCCGCCGTTCAAGCACATACCTCAGTTGGTCAACAAAGTGTTGGAGTCACCAGGGGTGAAGGTTCTCATGGCTCTGCCGTACAGGCCGCGCGAGGTTTGGTGGAACCTATTGATGAAACACGTGAAGTTCGCAGTGAACACGTCGGAGTTCCGTTTGCAAATGCCAGACGGCACGGAGACACAACCACGTTTCGTGTTGACCTTGGCGTATGTTTGCGTGAATACTATCAATTGCGAGGAGCTACCAACGAAGAGGCGACGCTTATCATCAATGAAATCGGGAAGGACACCTTGAAACGTTACAATTCTGCGTGGCACATGTTTGGTACGTTCTTGTTACAAGACGCGGCCCTTGCTCCACTGTTAAAGGTGGAGCGCTTTGGTCAAATCCCACTGATGACGGTGGCGGTGCAACTTTTAAAGTTTTCACGCACGCATTCTTTAAGTGCTGGGCGTATGGCGTATTCAGCAGTGTGTTTATTCCCTTGCTTTTCGCAACTACGTTTCGAGGGTATGCTACGCAACTTGAAACGTGACTGGTTCGTCAGTGTTCCTCATTATCATCGTTTCTATGATGTACGGCGTCTTATACAAGTCATGCATCAGCAACCTGTGGAGACGGAAGCTCAGCTGCGCTTGCAAGCCATTTTGTCCTTGAGATTCTTTGCCTTGTTCCGAGGCGTTGATCTGGCGCGATCACGTAGGGATATCCAACGCGCTGCTCAGCCTTGGTTCATTTCTGCTAAGCGCAAAGGGAGGAGATACTATGCACGTTATCCTATTCACAATGTTACGCCACCGTCAATTGATCCGCAGCGCTGCTTAGCGCGTTATTTGGAGGCTACTGGTGATTACGAGGGTTCTGAGATTTTTGTGTCCCTACGAAAGCCACGGAAGCCTTTATCATCTGATACCATCAACGGTCTCACTACTCGCTGGTTAAGGAAACACCTACTGGAATTGGGGGAACTGGAGACGGATTCGTTTTCCGCGCATTCTACACGAGGAGCAGCAGCAACTGCACTAATCTATCTTGGCGTGGATCCGCATGTGGTAGCAGCATTGGGTGATTGGTCCTGTTACGATACATTCAGAAAGTTTTACGACAGGACCAGAGCTCTGTTGCGCATCGCACAAGTTCTGGTCCCTCCTGATCTGGCGACTGGAGAAGCGGCGCGCGCTTCGCGCCTGGCGATTAATTAATTCTTATAAAGGGTTCAGTTCACGGGAGCTCAGTCTTCCGTTCTGTTGCCCATATATGGGGATTGTGTAGTGCTAGTTGAGCCAGCTCGGATTTACCCGAATAGGTGAGGAGGAAAGAAGAGATGGCGAAGCAATAGCACTACACAAGACACATATATGCCCACCCTGTCCCTCCCTTAAGTTCTTCGCTCACCGTGAAAAGCAGTTGACACTTGGGTCGTCGGTTGCCACGGTTTTAAGAGCATGGGAGGTTAATAGTGGTTGGAGCATGTAAGGAGTACTGATTTTCCAAATTTTTTTATTATACTACGGTTTTCTCTGAGATCGTCGACGACAGGTCGTAGCTTAGAGGAAAAACACAACTCTAAGGTTGGTAGAGTGTGGGTTGAAACCCCATGGAGGGGGTATTTGAGGTCAAAAATTTCATTTTTCATGTATAATACCATTTTTGTGTATATTTTGAGGGTGCCCGTTTCAATGAAAGGTAGCAAAGGGCACCAAAAGAGCAGAAAACAGAGAAAACAAACCGGTTTTAAGGAGTTGGCCCATATATGTGTCTTGTGTAGTGCTATTGCTTCGCCATCTCTTCTTTCCTCCTCACCTATTCGGGTAAATCCGAAGCCAGGTGGTTGTTCGTCCACTTTCCGAGACATTCTGAGCTCATTTTTGTACATTACTCACTCACATCCGTTTCATCCAATTCTGATCCAAATTTCAAATTCCTGGTACATCAGGCCCAATTACGTTCCCTCCGGGTTGACTGTGGGGCTGCCCAGTACACCAGGTGTGTTGTAGTCTCGAGATAAGTTTTTGCGTATTTTTCATCTTCAATTCTGAGGTGTTACTGGTGAACGGATGACTTTGGCCACATGAGTGAGAAAATCGGCCTATATTGGACTTGTGCGACTGAAGCCGCCATGTGTTGTCGGCGAAGGTGCACTAACTGTCCTGGCTCTTAAAAGTCCAGTTCGAGCCGGACAGGCGAAGATCTGAGCTGATTACTAGAAGTTGGAGGTTTCATGTACAAATCCGGTAACCGATGAGAGGTTTGAACTTCGTTCGCCATTTTTCGGTATACAGGTCGTCAGTCAAGTTGGGCAGTGCACTTGGTTCCCGGCCCGTGGTCGCAGGTTCGAGACTCCCCGGTAAGTCCGAAGCCGGTCATTGAACTTTGACTGTGCGATACTGGCATGGCCGGTGCTACCCTAGTTGGTAAATGCCTTCGTCAACGGACCGGGGTCGTTGGTTCGAACTCAGTAGGGTCACTCTCCCACTTCGTCTCAGGCATGTCCATTGCGTGTGGCACCGACCCGCCCATCCACCGCCTGCATCCGGGGCTGCATGGGCGCATTGGGCTGTCCCTTGGAGGCTGGTATAGGTGGTTTTACATATTTATTTGCATCTCTGGACGGCAGAGTTCATTCAGATTTCATTTACATTTTTCCATCATGTACATGTACCGAGCGGTCAGCCTAAGGCGGTTTTTGTACCGCCGAACACCGGATTGTAGTAAGGACCTTCGTCAGTATAGTGGATAGTCGGGCCTCTTGAGCTAGGGGTCGTAGGTTCCAGCCCCTATAAATGCTCACTCCACCAATATCTCCAGCATGGCCTATCCAGCTCTTGAACACCCTCGCCTGAGTGGTTACGCCTGCGGTCCCAGGCATTGGCTGCGGTGGGAACGCAAGTGCCTCGTAAAAAGTCGCCGTGACTTCGTGGCGCGGTCCGGCCGGTCCTGTTCCTCGGCGATGGCGCCGGCCCAGGGCTGCTGCATCTTGGACAATCCCATTCGTGTCAACCAAGTAGGCGAGTGGGATCTCCTTTTTCTTGAGGGGACCGAAGTGGCGCTCACGCCGCTGCAGCTGCGTGCGCAATCCGCCAGACAAGAGCGGAGAGCACTTGTTTTAGAGTGTCATGGATGAGGGGATCTTGATCATTCGACCCTCATTCCTTCAGATTTGTGTGGTGCCCCTCTGGTTATCCACTGAAGCGTAAGAACGCTACTGGTATGTCCGGTGTAGTGCTGTAATGTGTGGGAATGTCAGCGCCAGGCTTCCACAAGGACAGACTAGGGGTAATCTGAACTGTGGAACTGGAATTCCTGAATTTCTACCACCAGCAGATACTGTAATGTAGATAAAACTCAGGTTGCGCAGCCGCTTACTCCCTACAGGAACCTCCTGTAGTCTGGTAGTGTTCCAAAGACAACCAGAAATTTAGTTTTGAGCTTCATTCTGCTGCCGGTAGACTTCATTCCAGCTTCATCTGTGGAGATTCCTCCAATTTCGTCTTGATTTGAGAGCATCCTACTGACTTGTTTCTACCATTTCGCTAAACCGCGACGTCAGTTCTCTTAAGGAACTTTATATATGGCTTCTACGGACTTCAGGCAGACACTTCTGGAGTCTGGTGGAACAAGCGAAACCTGTTTCGTCAGAAAAGTGAGCCTCATTTGCGAATTCAGGTTCTAAATCAGTAGAATTGTTCAGATTGTGGTCTGAAAGCAAGAGAGTGGCCTACTTATCCTTCGAAAACACCACCGCCACTGTAAATACGGTGATATACGGTGTGTTGCAGCTTATGGCCCACAGGCTATCGCCTTCCGTGATCCTCTGGCGGAGTGTGTCATGATTTAGCTGCAGGATTCAAGGTCAGCATGTCCATCATCATGAATGATACATCATGTCAACATTTTCTTAGAATCTCTTAGATGCTCGCTTTGTGAGATAAAAACTCGCCTACCCAAGGTGAACTGACTTTTGTTCACTGCTGTGGTGCTCGTTTGCCCACTCTCCGTTTACTCAACATTGCTGATTTCAGCTGATTCCAGCCTTAATCTTGTACATCCCTGCATTCCAGGACATTGTGGTGTCAGTTTGTTGGATTTCTGTAGGATCTAGTGACGGCTTCGTCCAATTGCCCTGCCGCGGACCTAGGCAGGACACCCTGTAGTGAATATATACTATCTCTGTTAACGATGGCTCTCTGCGTGTATTTTGACTCCTTAATCCAAGCCCAATTCAGTGTCAATTGTCTTAATCCCTGCCAATTATGTATGCATTTTGGCCATCTGAAGCACATGCTGTTGGTTCGCAAGACAAAGGCGGGGATAACACGATGTAGAGTACGTGGAGGACACCGTAGCGTGCCCGCGAGAGCAACAAACGCTCAGAACAGGTCATTTGTCTTGAATCCCCCTGCATTTCATGTGTAATTCTGCCTGATCTTGCTGAATTGCTCCTCATTCTCGACCAAGACACGGTTTGGTATCCTTTGGAGGTACGTTTACGTGTCTTTTGACCTAATTTTGTTTCCTTTGGTTGTTTTCCATGTCTCATTCTTGTACATTCTGGTTTCATTTACCCTGATTCAGTCTCAATCCATTGGATTGTGAGCAGATCTGGACACATTTTGCTGCTAAGAGGGGCATTTTTCGGCTTTTCGCCACACTCACGCCTTCGTTGACCCGGTAACACACCCCAGTGTGTTTGTGGAGGGGGAGTGTAAGTGCGGCTACCCTCCATCCGCGCAGATCTGAGGTCAATTCAGGTCAATACACCCCCATTCAGCCAGATTCAGCTCATTTCTGGACATTTACATACGGGAGCCTTCCCAATTTTTTACCCGAACAGTTCCTGTATATTATGGACACGCCGGATTCAATTCTGGTGTCCGTTGCGGCTGAGATGGTCGCGTTCCAATGATTTGGTGGTATCGCCGGCGCGCGTGCGCAAATCAAATCAGCCAAATATTTTTTCACAATCGGATTTTTTATAAATTATACAGGAAGAATATTCCGGAATTATATGTATCATATTATCCGCCTACATTTTCTTGTAGACTGGGATTTTTTGCAAGTTCGTATCTTCATCTTCATTGTCTTCACTGTCGTGCTTGTACCTCATGGACCCCAAGGGCAAGGCCCCAGCACCGACCCCTCCATACCGCCGGGACGCACAGAAGGGATACCTGCCCTCTGTTCCCTTTCCCCATGCCGGCCCTGAGCCCTCCGGCCAGGCTCCGCGGAGCTTTCTCAAAGGGAATAGCTTAGACGCATACTTCCAAAAGTCAGTACATAGGTGCATTGAAGTATCGCTACTTCTCAAGCGAGTTGCTAACCTTCTCGTCGAGCGGCCCCGTTTGCAATGCTTGCTGAAAGGTGGTTGCCTCTTGTTCGGTGATGGCACACGGCACACCATTTGTAGACACATTTGACCACTAATGTTCCCGGCGATACACTATGTGCTGGTCATCCGTAGCTGCTATCCGCACAAGTTGCGCATTTTTGGGACGCAAACCGTGCACGGCCTCACACCGGTCATGTCACCGATTGCGGAGCATCAGCCTCAGCGTGTCGAAAAATGGTAGCTATTGGTAGAAATACCAGCGCGGGCTAAGTGGTAAACGTGCACTAGGCATGACTCCTTTGTCCACCCGCAACCCTGAGGTTGTTCTGCGATGATCCAGTTTCGGAAGCAAAGCCCAATTTGAAGGTTTCGGGACTAAGGTGGGAGACCACCTGACGATGTACCGAGTCGCAAAAAGACAATATGGATGTCACCCATCACGGAGAGGCGTAGTCTACGAGGGTAACTCCCAGGGTACGGGCCCGAAACCCGCTACATATCAAAGGACAAACAACCACAATGGACGGGGAAAATGAGGACTCAGGGGAAATACCAGTGTGGGCTAAGTAGCAAACCTACACTGGGCATGACTCCTTTGTCCACCGCAACCCTGACCTGCTCCGCGACGACTTCCAGTTTCGGAAGTTAAGCCTAACTTGAAGGTTTCGGTGCTAAGGTGGGAGACCACCTGACGATGTACCGAGTCGCAAAAAGACAATATGGATGTCACTGATCGCGGAGAGGCGTAGTCTCCGAGAGTAACTCCAAGGGTACGGGCCCGAATCCCGCTGCATACCAAAAGACAAACAACTACAATGGACGGAGAAAGTGAGGACTCAGGGGAAATACCAGTGCGGGGTAAGTGGCAAACCTGCACCGGGGACTGTACTCCAGCCGCTACCCTGAAGTTGTTCTGCGATGACTTCCAGTTTCGGAAGTGAAGCCTAACTTGAAGGTTTCGGTACTAAGGTGGGAGACAACTTGACAATGTACCAAGCCGCAAAAAGACAATATGGAGGCCGCTCGTGCCTCGTCCAAACGCGCCGCACACCTTCATTCATTCCCTCTTGCGCATTGTTTGTGGCGGGCTACCCCGCCGGAAGAGTAGTCAAACACCGCGAAGTACCAACGTACTGCTTCTCAAATGCATGGAGCAATTGCTCAGACACAACGAATTGTTGACCATCCACATAGCATGTCCTGCTTCCTCTGTTGATACACAGTCGTTGATGGTAGCTGACGCACCTGACAAAAACATGGAATCACGGGTTTGTACAAAGACCCGAGCATTGGAGCCTGATCGTGGACTTTCTTGGCGACATGGAAGAAGCATTCTGCCTCCTCCATGCCGGAGAACTCCGCAAAGAGCTCGTCTCAAAGAGCTTGTGCATGATCCGCCATGCCATTTGTCGACGCCCAAGGGGTACCGTCCTTGTCAACTTCTTCAAAAAAGGCCGCCCAAAAACTTCATTTCGTTCCGCAGTGGCCAAACATACGGCCAAGGGCAATAAGTGATGAGCCCGGTCACATGTGCCATTTGCATTGTGAAACCTTCTACAGCTATCGAGAATTGCCCATCAATCGATAGGCAATCCTCTCTTGGACCTCTCCGCGCATGACGTATGAGGTTTGGAGTAGTAAAGCGCAAAACAAAGCGGGAGATATCCTCCTTGACGGTATGCATGAAGGAATATGGGCCATGCCTGTCATGTGAATGGGAAACCAAATTGTTGATCCATTTCTCCACTGCCGCCGTGATATTAAAAGACAGTGGCGTACAACGGTTGAACCAATTCGTTATCCACCGGGCGGCCATTTTGCTCACCTATGGGTCACCGAGAAATGCTTTCCGTATTAGAACCAATGCCCGCTGGGGACAATTGTTAGCTAGCAGGTCTTGCAACTTCAACGTCATCGCTAGTGCCAAGTGCAGGGTGGCGCCTTGCATGTGTGCCGAAGAACCCGACTTCTCTAACCCTACAACGGCCAACATTGTTGTCATAGTAAACCCATCGCTTGGTTTCGCAACCTTCATGTGCAGAATCATAACGACGGTTATGACCTGCTTTGGACAGGAAAAAACCATCAATAGTTCTAGCCGCCGTGCTTGCAAATTTTGCGTACGGAAAGCTTGCCTTTCCAAAGTGGCGAACCCAGTGTCTTCATCACTCTCGTCTCAGGCGTTGGTTCGGTTGCTACCGTTGTTGGTACTGCGGCGGTAGGTTGTGGGGACGGGGTAGCAGCAGTGAGGCCCTCTAAGGCGGTTACGTTGGAGACGGCAAACTTGAAACAGCCCAGGCATGCCGTTGTGATATTGGGTGAGATGGCAGCAAACGCTCGCTACAAGCTGGTTCTCAGTCTAGCAATAGGTTGCTCGCCAACTGCCCCGGAAACACACTTGGTAGACATTTTACGGTTTTATGAGCTGTATGTCAAAACGAGGGAGGGTAGGGTAAGAAATAGGAAAGTAAGGTAAACTATAGTTGAGTAGCCTAAAGTCCAATAAACCAACGTCTAGCATCTTAATTGGCACACATGGCAACACGAAGCAATGCAACGCAAAAACAGTACTACCGTTGATCATGGCACTACGAGCCAGGGGGGCCAAGGAGCCACGCAACGAACCGTGCATTTCAAGTCCCTACCCCCAACTGAACGGGCCACGCAACAAAGCGTGGACTACGAATCCCTAACCCCAACCCCAGGCGCCATGCAGTGGATTGTGAGTCCCGAGCCCAACCTCAAAGGGCCCCGCCACAAATTATGGATTGTGAATCCCCAAACCCAACTCAAAGAGCACAAGAATACCGACCAATATGGAGTTGTGACACAAAAACACAAGTGGAGCACCCCAAATTTCGGATTTGGTACCGCAATTGCACTCCCTGGTTGCAAGTTTCGCGTACACTCATTGCTGAGTGGGGCACCGCTAGCGTAACAAGGGCAGCAGATCCGCTTAGAGAGTAGACGGATCGGACATAATGCTCAAATGTGCGTGGCAGCGCCCCGGGCCACGGGCCCCTTGTCCGCGGGCTGACGATTGCATTTAACATGTTTGGGCAACAAACGACATTTGTATAGCGCCTTGTCTTGCTAATCTGCCGCTCCAAAGAGGGTCTAGAAGGGGGGGGGGGGTGTTGGTGTCAAGCCTCACAAAGCACCGTCCCCTGTGGGTAGGGAGCAATCAACCCAGAAAGAGAGTGGACGTGGTGGGAATGCGCAAAAAGGTAGAAATGGGGGAAACAAGGGTGTAAATCCAAGCTGGGGGTGGGGTCAAAATCAAACTTGCTTCATCACCCGTGTCGTCATGTGGTGCTGGAACACACCACGTTCCCCCACGGGTGCCCAGTGAATCGCCCATAACATTTTTTGACCACTTCTAAAATCACCACATCAGAGCCAAGCAGGCGTATATAGGGGAAGACACCACATACCCCCCTATTTTGGCCTTTTTGGGCCTATTCGCATATCCTACCCCTAGGGGTTGAATTGTTAGTTTAACCCCTTGTAAAATTATCAATTTGTCCAATAAACGCATTCCCC
Source organism: Eutreptiella sp. 'Long Island Sound 2002' (assembly GCA_964036045.1). Lineage (NCBI taxonomy): Eukaryota > Euglenozoa > Euglenophyceae > Eutreptiales > Eutreptiaceae > Eutreptiella > Eutreptiella sp. 'Long Island Sound 2002'. The sequence goes on from OZ038379.1 coordinate 114,471,630, forward strand.
AATAAGTTTTTGGTCCGGACCCCTCCAGACCCCCCCCACTTGAAACTCACTTTTGGGAGGTTTTGAGGGAGTTGGGGGGGAGGGTTGGGGGGGGGGGGGAGTGTCGTAAAAATGCCCCCCCCCCTTTTTTTTTGGGTTGAAAATCATGAGTCTTTTGGCTTTTTCGATTTTGAGCCGAAAATCTGATTCCGGGTCCCGACTCCATAGCTTTTGTATGGGGCGGAGTGGGACGAGCGCTTATACAGTTTATGCGATTTTTAGCCATTTTTGCTATGTTGGCGGTTTCGGCGACCTCGGTGACCCCGTGGTACCCACTCTGAGGGGTGTGAGTGGGGATGTTGTGACAGCATATGCCTACTAAGATACAGTAGGACGCTTTTTGCAGTCTCTAGCCGTGCCGAGGGCCGGTCAATGCCGGTACCAAAAACGCAAAATGGCTGTTTCCACCAATAATGGGCTAGTGAATTGGTTGGTACACAACATGCTGGTGCAGTTTTTCACCTTGGATAGCTCAAAAATAGAAGTTTTCGGAATTTTTTCCTATGACGTTGTGATCACCTAAAATGACCATCCAAAGTATGTAAAGCATGTTTTAGGCCGTATTAACGTGTTTTTCACCCTATTGGGGTATTAGATGCGGGGGGGGGGGGGGGGGCTCCCAAGGGATTGGTACAACCTGCTAATGCGGTTTTTCAACGTGGAGAGCGTAAAAAATCGAAGTTTTTGAAACTTATTTGTATGATATTGTGACCACACAATATGACCATCCGATTTATGCAAAGCATGTTTTACGCCGTATTGACATGATTTTCACCCTATTTGGGTATTAGGTCTTGGGGGGGGGGGGGGGGCTCCCAGGGGATTAGTGGACAACCTGCTTATGCAGTTTTTCACCCTGGAGAGCTCAAAAATCGAAGTTTTTGAAACTTATTTTTTGGACATCGTGATCACCTAAAATGACCATCCAAGATATGTAAAGCATGTTTTAGCCCGCATTTATGTAGTTTATACCCTATTTTGGGTGTATGTTGCTTGGTATAGATTCTCTGCGAGGTGGACGTGCCGAAGGCAATAGAATTTGCGGCATTTGGGCTAAAAAAAAATACCGCGTGGAGAAAAAAATGTCCGAGTATTTTTTTGGCGCGGAATTTCTTTTAGCGCAGAATATTTTTTCTAGCACGGATTATTTTTTTAGCTAATAAATATAACCTCTAAAAAAAAAGTTCCGCTCCCAAAAAAAAATACAGGACCGCCTACTGGCCTCTCGCCACTGCTCATTCTGAACCTCTGTGGGTTCAAACTTTTTTGGTTGTGTCAACTGAGCCCCTGGATGATTTGTTCTGTTTGACTACTCCAGGGTCGGCTGTCCCGGCGGGGGGAAGAGCTCCATAAAGCCAAACATTACCGAAACCCCCCTGAAATCTACCAAAACCCAGAAAAAAAAATACAGCAAAAATTTGTTAGCACAAAAACGCCAAACCTTACCAACAAAACCCCCAAGTCTCACCAAACAGAGGATGGACAGGGGCTTTTGACACCAAAGCGATGCACAGCAAATGGGCTCTAGGGAAAATAAGACACAGATCAGGGCATTCTGGCAGGACTTGTGGTTGGCTGCGACCACCTTGTGTGGGTGAAGACTGGAAGTGATTCACTGCACACTGGTGAAAATGCAAGTGCACACTCTAAGCCACCTCTTTTGGGCCTTAAAAAAGTGCAGACTATTTACAGGAAACACAATGAACACAGGCTCTATGCACTGCCTGTGACCATGGCTGTCACCCGAATCCGGCACACAGCAGAGGTGGTGATGTGATCTGTCTGTGTTCGAATCGTTTTCAGGGGCCAACCGGAGGAAAAAAGTGAAGGAGCCGAATCACCATGAGATTTGCACAAGTGCGAGTGTGAGGGGCTGAGTGACGGCTGCGTCAGGACAAATGGTTGTGTTGGCCAGCTTTGGAGCCGCCTCCCCTTGCAGCATCACACGTGTTTCCCAAAAGCGATGTGGTGGGAGAACTTGGCATGTGGGAAGCGGGGAGGAACACAATTACCCGAGCAGGCCTCTCCGCAAATACTTTGACTATTCCAGTGCAGCCCTGGGTGAGAGCATCTTGCCGGAAAATATTTTCTATCAACCGAAGAAAAACAGTTGATGCTGACACTTGTGGTTATGGTAGGCATAAGGAAGTACACATTGCAACTGCTACCGGACTACTGTGCATTGTACAGTATCTGACAGCTGCACTTCAAATCATACAGCCAGGCCAACAGCACCAACCAAGAGACTAAGGTCTTCTGAAGCATGACATTCAGATTCCACTGTGCCTCCTGAGACTGCATTTTGCAGTTGCCAGGCATCTAAACCACGGGATTACATGTTGCAGTTGGATCATGCGACATCACAATGCCGTGGAACGTGTGCCTAGTTGCGCAGAGGTATGCAATTCTGCTGGGGAGGCCGGGTTCTCGTTTGCAGGTGTTGGGGGGGGGGGGTCGATAGAGCCCTCCAGCCGGACCCCCCCCAAAAGGGCTCAATTCACAGGACCCCCAAAATCCTAACGAGACTGACCCCCGGGCCTCGGAGGTGACCCAGACCCAAAAATCAGCAAAAAATGAAAATGGGATTTCTGGAATCAGCACGACGAGGGGGTTCAGAAAACTCATCATTTGCCATATATTTGGTAAAAAAAAATGACCAATTTTCATGCTCGGCACCAGAGTTCATAATAACTGATTAATGGTGTCTGTCAATTGAGCCCTTTTCCTGAACCCCTCCCTCCAGTTTTTGGGGGCTCTTTTGACCCCCCAATCTCCCCCGCAAGTGAACACCCGACATGCCAGGTTGTTATGCATCATGCACGTGTGTACCCCTTCACCGAATGAATGTGTGTCAGTGGGTGAGTGTCTGCTGGTGGGGCAAGCGGGCACTTTCAGGTGGAATCCAATGGTTTGTCATGGGGAACAGCAACCTGAGGCCGCTAGGGAGAGTTGCCTGCAGTAGCCTGCACCTATTGCAGGAATGTGTGACGTGTGAATGTACGGATATGACTCCCTTATGAAGAGGGAAACCGCCAGGATAATGCAAATGGATTCTTTCAAGGGTGTCTGCAAACAAGATCTGCGCAAACAATAATTGTGCATTCTACCAGACAGGGCAGAATTTTGGTGCGTGCAAAATTTGGTATGGCAAAATTCGGTGTGGTGAAAATTTGGTACGAAAGCTTAAAAACCATGGAAAAATGCGGTACAAATTTCCAAATTATGTGCACCGGGAATTGAAACAGGGACTTCCAGTGTTGAAGTGTAGTACTTCTACAACTCAGCTACACTTTCTCTCCTATTAACCTGTGAAATAGGGTTCAAAGTTGGAACATGTTGTCCTCAAGAAAATTCTTTTCTACTCTAAAGCTTGCCTCGGGTCCCAGGGACCTAAATTCTGCACCCTGCATCCTGTACTCAAAATCCGTTTTCATCTCGTACAACGGTGACAAAAGGCAAGCCACAGCAACCCCTGTGTGTAACATGGCGGGACAGATGGTTGTTCTGCAGATTCTCTGGCATGGAGCATCTAAAGCATGTCATCCACCAAATAAAAACATAGAGCACTGGCTCCACAATGCGATCCTTGAGAATCATCCACAACAGAAGATGCAAACTGCTGACACTTGGGGCAGGCTCAAGAATCGCATTTGGCAACAATGAAAGAAGCGTCTAGAGGCAAAGAACTTGTCCCATAACCTGCCCACGATCCTGGTCATCAACAGAACATGAAGTCGGACAATTCAGACCCTTGAAACCTTGTAACCCCCGTACCCCGCTTTTGCGACCTTTTGTCAATTGTGACCCCCAAGAGTAAGGGCTGCTGCAGCCATGTTTCAAATGCAGGGGACTTGCTTGTAATCCTCAGCCACCACAACCATACCTGAGGTTCATGGCAGAGAGTACTTTCTGTGGCGGCTGAACCTCCGCGACACCTAAGCAAATGCCTTCGGTTCTTAAATACCATGGCGAAATGTGGTACAATTTGGTTGTGCCATACCAAATTTCGCCTATAACAAATTCTCCCCTCTCCGGTATGAACAAAAAGATGTGTCGAGCTGTGCAAATGTGTCTCAATGTCTGATGTGCACGAGTGGATGAACACGTTCATGTGGTTTGCATTTGCATACGTTGCTCCTGGGCAATCCTCTGCCATCTAACAGCAAGAGAGTCATTCAATTCACGGAGTCCCTGTGCATAAGCAGGGAGTAGGAATGCAAAGTGATGGGCACAACCACATGCAAATAAGCTTCAAGCAACATCGGGAGACACACAATCACACATTAGTAGGCAGCTTTTTTGCAACAGGAAATACCACAGTTGCACATATCTTCGAAAGACGAAGCACTGGGCATCTTCCAAAATGGCAAATTGCACGCATCAACTGATGCACCCCCTTTTGTTGAAGCAAGGTACAGCAGCACGTCACCACTTCAATCAATGGCTTGGGCAATCGGCTCTGCTTAGAATTGAAGACTGAGAGGCACCCTTCAGATGAATGCGGTCTCAGCAGCCCCCCGCCCCCCCATTCGCACCCGCCAACACTCACCCCTCAACATGCACCTCCTTGACAAGCCCAGTGCCACCACGGGGGTCAGGGCAGGCGGTACGGCTGAACACCCTTCCCCTGACCTCCTGTGGTGTGTCACCAGAGGAATCCACAGAAGCTCTGTCAATGGAAGATGATCGGCGGCGGTTTGCAGGAGGAGCACTGTGACTACGAGAGCCTGTTGAGAAGGTGCGTGCCGGAAATGTCACACGCGACGTGTGGTACAGTTGTGCCTGCACTGCATGCACTACTTATGCAGACAAGACCTCCGGTGCCCGTACAAAGTACACTGCTGCACATGTGGGGTGGGCTACAGGAGAGTGCCAACTTCCAGCTGCACGATACGCTGTTGGGTAAATCCTGGAACTGGCTAGTGCCATGCATCAGCACAGAGCACTGTGGGGCAAAAACAGTGCCTTGGCGGCAGCTACTGACGAAATTTGCATTTAACACTTTTGGATTTACTTATGCAGTCTGTATTCCAGCCAATTAACAGTACTCATTGAAAAAAAAAAAGCGCAGCCCACAAACAATGAGCCAAAATGGCGCCTGGTGGACCTCTGGTTAAAGGCCTCCTGGGAAAGAAATTGCATGCAGACACTTGTAGCGCATGGGAGGGAAGGGGAGAATATTGGGTGAAGATTGGCTTTCAGAAAAATCACTAAAACCACTCCTATCCGTATAACCAGTTGTGATGACCGGGGGGGGGGGGCGCATCATTATCTGACGCTGCTCCTAGACTACGTCAGTTGATCGAATTTTCAGTTCCAAAGCCCACCTGCGCTGCAATGCTGTGTGCATCTTATCTTTTCTTTGCTTGTGCAGATATTTGCAGGTGCATGCAGATTTCTGCTTCTTTGCCAGCCAGAGTTTTGCATTTATTGTTGTCAGTTTGGAGATCCCTCCCTCTTCGGGGAGGCTGCGTCCTCTAGGGTATCTCAAATGTGCTGGTGCACAAGCGGATTTTTCTGCTTTTCTGCTTGCTTGATGGTGCACTTGGTTGTGGTTGTGGTTGTGATGTTGCTGTGACCCCGTTTGCACACTATCTATTTGGCAAAAATGCTGCAGTGCTCAAAGATCTGCGCATGGCTCCCTTCAACCAAATTATGACCGCGAATATAGGAAAACACACCAGATAATTATATCCTTTAGAAATGGGTGCTACAATTGGATGTGTTTAACCGACTACTTGCATGCAAGAGATTTTGTATGGCAAGCTGTACTATAGCCTGGCCAGCTAGCTTTCCTGGCCAGCAAAGAGGAGTTTTTGGCCCTGGACATGTTCCTCCCGTCCTCATGGTTGTCCTCCTAGGCATGGATGTTGGCTTGGATGTGGCCAGGCATGGGAAAGCAAGTACTGGGCTAGAAAGAACTGAAGCCGAGTGATCATGAGCACCCGTGGATGCCACCACACATCTCATACAACCCCAGTAATCTTAAATCTGTGGTGCCTTTGTCAAAGAGTGATTCCAAGCAAAAATGAGTGCAGAATCTATGATGGCACGACTAGCAAGGGCATGAAATCCTACAAAAACCGCCACTAGCACCGGGGGGGGGGGGGGGCACAGGCCATACGCCGATTTGATTTGATTTGATTTGATTTGAGGGCCGATCTTGAGGCTCACAGGCCGCCGGGGGGGCGCTCGATGGCTGTCCCGACGACTATGCATATCAGCCGGGCATGCATGCAGTGCACACCCGGCCGCGTCCGCGGGCCAGGGGGGGCAGGCCTGTCACCGTGCCGCAAGCTGGGTCAGGAGGGGGGAGGGGGTAGGGAGACATGCGCATCCTGTTGGGGGGGGGGGCAGGCAGGGGGGGGGGGGCGGAGGCCTCAGCGGCACATGTGGGGCCCCATGCACATCTGCAGAGGGTGGGGGGTTTGGCAATCACCCTTGTGCAGTCAGCTCGGGGTGGAGGGACGTGCTCCACCCATGTGCAAGCCAGCACAGGGTGGAAGGATTGGGCCTCCACCCCTGTGCACGTCAGCACAGGGTGGAGGGTACGGTGGGTGTTGCGCCACTGCTGCCAACCCCCGCCCCGTTACCAATCGAGGGGCTATGAGAGTGTTGCAATAGCTGCACCCGGGCCGCAGCGCATGTACCGCCACTGGCGCACCCCGCGTGATGTTGCAGCTCTGGCTCTGCTGCTGCATTGCTGCCGACCCTCGCCCTGTTACCACCGAGGGGCCATGGGGGTGCACCAGCCGCACTCAAGCTGCAACGCAAGCACGGCAGCAGTTGCAGCCCGTGTCTCGCAGCAGTTCTCGCACTGCATCCGCACCGCAGCCAAGCCCGCTCCATTACCAACCAAGGGGCCACGGGGGTGCTGCAAAAGCCGCACTCTGGCAGCCGCCCACGTACTGCAGCTGCCGCAGTTGGTGCCATGCCGCACCGGTGGTACTGCAACTGCACAACAGCCCACCCCCGCCCTGTTACCAACCGAGGGGCCGAGGTGGGGGAGGGGCGGGGGCACGGGGGTGGGGGGGGCACTTCAGCGCAGGGTGGAGGGTATTGTTCTCCACCCCCGTGCACACCACCACAAGGCGGAGGGTGTGCTCTCCACTCCTGGACACGCCAGCACAGGGGGACAGATCTCTACTCTTGTGCGCGTCAGCACAGGGTGTGATGGAGAGGTCCCTTCCCCTGAGCACATCAGTGCTGTGCAGAGGGGAAGCACGCGCGGGGAGGGGGGGTGCAGCACAGCCTAGAGGGTCTGGTGCCCCGCCCCGGCGCTCTTCCGCACAGTCGGCGGGATTGGGTACCCAACCTGGGCACTACTGCGGTAGGCGGAGGGACAGGGCTCCCCACCCCTGCGCACAACAGCGCAGGGCAGAGGGACACATTCCCTTCCCCTGTGCACATCAACATAGGGCAGAGGGACAGGTTCCCCACCCCTGTGCACATCAGCACTGAGCGGACGGACAGGGCCCCCTCCCCCGTGCACCACAATAGACGGCAAAGGGACAGGTTCCCTAGACCAGAGCACTGCAGTGCAAGGCATAGGCACAGGTTCCCCACCCCTGAGCTCATCAGCACAAGGCGGTGGGACAGGTTCCCCCGTGCACCACAACACAGGGCGGGGGGACAGGTTGCCCTCCCCTGTACACCACATCACAGGACGGAGGGACAGGTTCCCCATCCCTGTGCACCATAGCATAGGGCGGAGGAACACGTTTGCCTCCCCTCTACACCATAGCACAAGGCGGGAGGACAAGTTTTCCTCCCCTGTGCACCATAGCACAGGACGGAGGGACATGTTCCCCTCCCCTCTGCACCACAACACAGGGCGGAGGGACACGTCCCCCTCCCCTGTGCACCACAGCACAGGGCAGAGGGACAAGTTCTGCTCCCCTGTGCACCGTAGCACAGGGCGGTGGGACAGGTTCTCTAGGCCCAAGTTCATTGGTACAGGCCGGAGGGACAACTTCCCGACCCGTGGGCACAAGAGCACAGGACGGGGGGACCGGTTTTCCTCCCTTGTGCACCTTAGCACAAGGCGGGGGGATAGGTCCCCCTCCCCTGTGCACCACAGCACAAGGCAGAGGGACAGCTTCTGCTGCCCTGTGCACCGTAGCATAGGGCGAAGGAACAGGTTCTCCAGGCCTGAGTTCGTTGGCGCAGGGCAGAGGGACAGCTTCCCGACCCCTGAGCACCTTCAGCACAGGGCGGGGGACAAGGTCCCCTGCCCTGTGCAGCATGGTACAGGGCGGAGAGATAGGTTCCCGACCCCTATGCACCATTGCACAGGACGGAGGGAATGGTTCCCCTCCCCTGTGCACCTCTGCACAGGGCGGAGGGACAGGATGTTCTCCCCTGTGCACCATAGCACAAAACGGAGGGACTGGGTGCCCTCCCCTGTGCACCATAGCACAGGGCAGAGGGACATGTTCCCCTCCCTTGTGTACCATAGCACAGGACGGAGGGACAAGATCTCCTGCCGTGTGCACCACAACACAAGATGGTGGGACATGTTCCCCACCCTTGTGCACCACAGCACTGCGCGGTTAGGGCAGGTTCCCCTCCCCTGTGCACCTTAGCGCATGTTGCAGGGAGATGTTCCCCTCCCCTGTGCTCCACAGCGCAGGGCGGAGGAACAAGTTCTCCTCCCCTATGCACCACAGCGCGGGGCGGAGGGACACGTTCTCCTCCGCTGGGCACCATACCACAGGGCAGAGGGACTGGTTCTCCTCCGCCTTGCACCACGGCATAGGGCGGAGGGACAGGTTCTCGTGTCCTGTGTACACCAGCACAGGGCGGAGGGACAGGTTCTCCTTCCCTTTGCACCAGAGCACATGGTGAAGGGACAGGTTCCCCTCCCCTATGCACCATACCACAGGACGGAGGGACAGGTGCTCCTCCCCTATGAATCACAGCACAAGGCGGAGAGACTGGTTCTTCTCCCTTGTGCACCACAGCACAGGGCGGAGGTACAAGTTCTCCTCCCCTGTGCACCTGAGCATAGGGCAGAGGGCCAGGTTCCCCTCCCCTGTGCACCATAGCACAGGGCGGAGGGACATGTTCGCTTCCCCTGTGCACCACAACACATGACGGAGGGACGGTTTCCCGTTCCTGTGCACCATAGCACAGTGCCGAGGGACATGTTCCCCTCCTCTGTGCACCATTGCACAAGGCGGAGGGATAGGCTCTGCTCCCCTGCGCACCTTTGCACAGGGCGGGGGCACAGGGTCCCCTCCCCTGTGCACCACTGCACAAGGCGGAGGGACAAATTTCCCTCCCCTGTGCACCTGAGCACAGGACGGAGGGACAGGTTCCCCGTTCCTGTGCACCACAGCACAGGGCGGAGAGACACGTCCCCCTCCCCTGTGCACCTGTGCATAGGATGGAGGGAGAGGTTTTCCTCCCCTGTGCACCGTAGCACGGGGCGCGGGGACAGGACCCCTCACGTGTGTACCACAGCACAAGGCGGAGGGACAGGTTCCCTGGCCCTGTGCACCATAGCACAGGGCAGAGGGATAAGTTCCCCTCCCCTGTGGACCAGGGCACAGGACAGAGCGAGAGGGTCCCCTACCCTGTGCAGCGGTGCACAAGGCGGAGGAACACGATCTCTTGCCGTGTGCACCACAACACAGGGCGGAGAAAGAGGGTCCCCTGCCCTGTGCATCAAAGCACAGGGCGGGGGGACAGGTTCTCCTCCCCTGTGCACCTTAGCACAGGGCGGGGGGACAAAGTTCACCTCCCTTGTGCACCACAACGCACGGCGGAGGCACTGGTTCCTTCCCCTATGCACCGTAGCACAGGCCGCAGGGACAGAGACTCCTTCCCTATGCACCACAGCACAGGGAGGAGGGACATGTTCTCCTCCCCTTTGCACCATACCACAAGGCGGAGGAACACGTGCCCCTCCAATGTCCCCCACGGCACACGACAGAGCGACAGGTTCCCCTCCCCTGTGCACCGTAGCATAGGGCGGAGGGACAGGTTCCCCTCCCCTGTGCACCACAACACAAGGCGGAGGGACAAGTTTGCCTCCCCTATGCACCATAGCACGGTGGCGAGGGTCACGTTCTCCTCCCCTATGCGCCTCGGCGCATGACGTAGCGACAGGTTCTCCTCCCCTGTGCACCACGGCACAGCACGGAGGGAGAGGTTCTCATCCCTTGTGTACCATAGCACAGGAGCGAGCAACACGTTCTCCTCCCGAAAGGTTCTCCTCCCGTGTGGACCACGGCATAGGGTGGACCGACTGGGTCCCCTCGGTTCTCCTCCCCTGTGCATAACAGGACAGGACAGGATAGAACGGGTTTTGCACCCCTGTGCACCACTGCACAGGGCGGAGGGACAAGTTCCCCTTCCCTGCGCACCACAGCACAGGGCGGGGGGACATGTTCTGCTCCCCTGTGCACCACAGCAGAGGGCGAAGGGACGGGTTCCCCTCCCCTGTGCACCACAGCACAGGGCGGAGGGACAGGTTTTCCTCCCCTGTGCACCTTAGCACCTGGCGGGGGGACAAGGATTCCTCCCCTATGCACCACGGCACAGAGCGGAGGGACAGGTTCCCCTCCCCTGTGCATCATAGCACAGGGCGGAGAGACAGGTTCTCCTCCGCTGTGCACCATAGCAAATGGCAGAGGGACAGGTTCCCCTCCACCGTGGCCCACGGCACATACCGGAGCGACACGTTCCCCTCCCCTATGCACAACAGCACAGGGCGGAGGGACAGGTTCCCCTCCCCTGGGCACCTTAGCACAGGGCGGAGGGACAGGTGCTCCTCACCTTTGCCACACGGCAAAGTGTGTAGGGACAGGGTTCCCTCCCCTGTGCACCACAGCACAGGGCGGAGGGATAGGTTCTCGTGTTCCTGTGCACAACGGCACAGGACGGAGTGACAGGGTCCCCTCCCCTGTACACCATAGCACAGAGCGGAGGGACGGGTTCTGCTCCCCTGTGCGCCACGGCACAGGGCGGAGGGACAGGTTCCCCTCCCCTGTGCACTATAGCACATTGCGGAGGGACAAGTTCTCCTCCCTTGTGCACGACGGCACAGGACGGAGCGACGGGTTCTCCTCCCCTGTGCGCCGTAGCACAGGACGGAGCGACAGGTTCCCCTCTTGTGTGCACCACAACACAAGTCGGACGGATAGGTCCCTGTCCTGTCTGCACCACCGCACGGGGCAGAGAGACAGGTCCTTGTCCCCTGTGCACCAAAGCAAAGGGTGGAGGGACTAGTTCTCCACCCCTGTGCAACACAGCACAGCGCGGAGGGAAACGATCCACTCTCCTGTGCGCCACAGCATAGGGCGGAGGGACAAGGTCCCCTTCCCTGTGCACCATAGCACGGGGCGGAGGGACAGGTTGTCCACCCCGGTGCAGCACAGCACAGGACGCGGCGACAGGTTCTCGTCCTTTGTGCACCACGGCATAGGCAAAGAAGCAGGTTTTACTCCCCTGTGCACTATAGCATACGAAGGAGGGACATCTTCTCCTCCCCTGTGCACCATAGCACAAGAGGGAGCGACAGGTTCTCCTCGCCTGTGCACCACGGCACAAGGTGGAGCGACTGGGTCCCCTCCCCTGTGCACCACAGCACGGGGCGGAGGGACAGGTTCCCCTCCCCTGTGTACCATAGCATAGTGCCGAGGGACAGGTTCGCCTCCCTTGTGCACCTAAGCACAGGACGGAGCAACGGGTTCTCCTCCCTTGCGCAGGGCGCAGGGACAAGTTCTCCCCCCCTGTGCACCACAGCACAAGGCGTAGGGACAGGTTCGCCTCCCCTATGCATCATACGACAGGATCGAGGGACGGATTCTCCACCCCTGTGGGACACTGCACAAGGCGGAGGGACAGGTTCCCCTCCTCTGCGCACCACAGCACTGGGCGGGGGGACAGGTTCTAATCCCCTGTGCACCACAGCACAGGGCGAAGAGATGGGTTCCCCTCCCCTGTGCACCACAGCAAAGGGCGGAGGGACAAGTTCCACTCCCCTGCGCACCACAACGCAGGGTGGAGGGACAGGTTGTCCTCCCCGGTGCACCTTAGCACGGGGCGCCGGGACAAGGTTCCCTCCCCTATGCACCACAGCACAGGGCGGATGAACAGGTTCCCCTCTCCTGTGCACCATAGCACAGGGCGGAGGGAAAGGTTCTCCTCCCCTTTGCACCACAGCACAGGGCGGAGGGACAGGTTCCCCTCAACTGTGGAGCACGGCACAGGACGGAGCGACAGGGTCCCCTCTGCTGTGCACAACAGCACAGGGCGGAGGGACAGGTTCCCCTCAACTGTGGAGCACGGCACAGGACGGAGCGACAGGGTCCCCTCTGCTGTGCACAACAGCACAGGGCGGAGGGACAGGTGCTCCTCCCCTTTGCACCACAGCCCAGGGCGGAGGGACAGGTTCCACTCCCCTGCGCACCACATCGCAGGGCGGAGGGACAGGTTGTCCTCCCCGGTGCACCTTAGCACGGGGCCGGGGGACAAGGTTCCCTCCCCTATGCACCATAGCACAGGGCGGAGGGACAGGTTCTCATCCCCTTTGAACCACAGCACAGGTGGAGGGACAGGTTTCCCTCAACTGTGGAGAACGGCACAGGACGGAGCAACAGGGTCCCCTCCCCTGTGCACAACAGCACAGGGCGGAGGGACAGGTACCCTCCCCGGTGCACCATAGCACAGGGCTGAGGGACAGGTTCCCCTCCCCTCGGCACCTTAGCACAGGGCGGAGGGACAGGTGCTCCTCACCTGTGCCACACAACATCGGATGTAGCGACACGCTTCCCTCCCCTCTGCAGCACATCACAGGGCGGAGGGAAGGGTTCCCCTCCCTTGTGCACCACTGGACAATGCGGAGGGACAGGTTCTCCTCCCCTGTGCACCACGTCACAGGACGGAGTGACGGCTTCCCCCCCACTGTGCACCATAGCACAGGGCGGAGGGACAGGTTCTGCTCCCCTTTGCGCCACAGCACAGGGCGGAGGGACAGTTTCCCCTCCCTTATGCACCATAGCACAGTGCGGAGCGACAGGTTTTCCTCCCCTGTGCACCACGGCACAAAACGGAGCGACATGTTCTCCTCCCCTGTGCGCTGTAGCACGAGACGGAGGTACACGTTCCCCTCCCTTGTGCACCACAGCATAGGTCGGAGGGACAGGTTCCTCTCCCGTGTGCACTACCGCACGGGGCAAAGAGACATGTTCCTGTCCCCTCTGCACCAAAGCAAAGGGTGGAGGGACGAGTTCTCCACCCCGGTGCACCACAGCACAAGACGCAGGAACAGGGTCCCCTCCCTTGTGCACCATAGCAAAGGGCGTGTGTGTTGTGCTGCACTGTATTGTGCGTGTGCACTGCACTACGCCGCGTGTGTTGTGCCACACTACAGTGTGCCGCGCACTGCACTACAGTGTGTGTGTTGTGCGGCGCTGCACGGTACGTGCTGGACTACACTTCACTGTGCGTGCTGTGCTGCAATACCTAGGAGTACCTTGACGTCCTAAGAAACCGTTCTCCTGTCCGCTGGTCAGGGGGGGGACGCCCCGGCTGTGGCCGGTCTGTGCACGCCGGCCGAGAGGGAGGACACGTGGTAAGTAGCACGCCCCGGTTGTGGCCGTTCTGCGCACGCCTAGGCGAGAGGGAGGACAGCTGGTAGGCAGCACTCCCCGGTTGTGGCCAGTCTGCGCAAGCCCGGGTGACAGGGAGGACACTTGGGCGGCAACATTCCCCGGGTGTGGCCGGTCTGCGCACGCCGGGGCGAGAGGGAGGGCACATAGCAAGCAGCACGCCCCGGCTGTGGCCGGTCCGCGCACGCCGGGGCGAGAGGGAGGACACCTGGGCCAGCACGCCCCAGCTCTGACTGGTCTAGGCACGCCGTGGCGAGAGGGAGGACACCTGGTAGGCTGCACGCCCCGGGTGCGGCCTGTCTGCGCACGCCGGGGCGAGAGGGAGGGCACCTGGCGGGTAGTACCGCTGGGCAGTGGCCGTTCTGCGCACACCGGGGCGAGAGGGAGGACACCTGGCTCGCAACACACCCCGGCTATGGCCAGTCTGCGCACGCTGGGGTGAGAGGGAGGGCACCTGGGAGGCAGCACGCCCCGGCTGTGGCCGGTTCGCGCACGCTGGGGCGAGAGGGAGGACACCTCGCAAGCACGCCCCGGCTGTGGCCGGTCTGCGCACGCCGGGGCGAGAGGGAGGACATCTGGTAGGCATCACGCCCCGGCTGCGGCCGGCCTGCGCAAGCCGGGGCGAGTGCGCAAGCCGGGGCGAGAGGGAGGACACCACGCAGGCAGCGCGTCCCGGCTGTGGCCGTTCTGCGCACGCCTAGGTGATAGGGAGGACACCTGGCAGGCAGCACGCCCCGGCTGTGGCAGGTCTGCGCACACCGAGTCGAGAGGTAGGACATCTAGCAGGCTGCACGCCCTTGATGTGACCAGTCTGCGCACAACGGGGCAAGAGGGAGGGCACCTATTTGGCAGCACGCCCCGGCTGTGGCCGTTCGGCGCACGCCGGGGCGAGAGGGAGGACATCTGGCTCGCAACACGACCTGGTTGTGGCCTGTCTGCGCACGCCGGGGCGAGAGGGAGGACACCTGGCTGGCAACACGCCCCGGCTGTGGCCGGTCTGCGCACGCCGGGAGAGAGGGAGGACACCTGGCAGGCTGCACGCCCCAGTTGAGACCAGTTTGCGCACAGCGGGGCAAGAGGGAGGACATTTGGTAGGCATCACGCCCCGGCTGCGGCCGGCGTGCGCAAGCCGGGGCGAGAGGGAGGACACCACGCAGGCAGCACGTCCCGGCTGTGGCCGTTCTGCACACGCCTAGGTGATAGGGAGGACACCCGACAGGCAGCACGCCCCGGCTATGGCCGTTTTGCGCACACCCGGGCGAGAGGGAGGACATCTCGCAGGCTGCACGCCCCGGATGTGACCGGTCTGCGCACGGCCCGGTTGTGGGAGTTCGGCGCACACCGGGGCGAGCTCGACGACACCTGGCTGGGAAGACGCCCCGGCTGTGGCCGGTCTGCGCACACCGGGGAGAGAGGGAGGACACCTGGCAGGCTGCACGCCCATGCTGTGACCAGTCTGCGCACAGCGGGGCAAGAGGGAGGGCACCTAGTGGGCAGCACGCCCCGGCGGTGGCCGTTCGGCGCACGCCGGGGCGAGAGGGAGGACACCTGGCTGGCAACACGACCCGGTTGTGGCCTATCTGCGCACGCCTAGGCGAGAGGGAGGGCACCTGGCGGGCAGCACGGCCCGGCTGTGGGAGTTCGGCGCACACCGGGGCGAGAGGGAGGACACCGGGCTCGCAACACGCCCCGGCTATGGCCCGTCTGCGCACGGCGGGGCGAGAGGGAGGGCACCCGGCAGGCAGCACGCCCCGGCTGTGGCCGGCCTGTGCACGCCAGGGCGAGAGAGAGGACACCAGACTGGCAGCACGCCCCGGCTATGGCCGTTCTGCGCACGCCTAGGCGAGAGGGAGGACACCTGGCGGGCAGCCCGGCCCGGCTGTAGCAGGTCTGCGCACACCGGGGGAGAGGGAGGACACCTGGTAGGCTGTTGCCCCGGCTGTGGCCCGTCTCTGCACGCCGGGGCGAGAGGGAGGGGATTTGACAAGCAGAACGCCCTAACTGTGGCCGTTTTGCGCAGAAATAGGCGAGAGGGAGGACACCTGGCAGGCTGCAATCTCCGGCTGTGGCCGGTCTGCGCACGCTGTGGCGAGAGGGAGGACACTTGGTTGGCAGCACGCCGCGGCTGTGGCCTGTCTGCGCACGCCGCGGCGAGAGGGAGGACACCATGCAGGCAGCACGCACCGGCTGTGGCTGGTATGCGCAGGTCGGGGCGACAGGACGAACACCAGCGAGGCAGCACGCCCCGGCTGTGGACGGTCTTCGCACGCCGGGGCGAGAGAGAGGACACTTGACAGGCAGCACACCCTGGCTGTGGCCGGTCGGCGCACGCTAGGGTGGAGGAGAAGCACTGGCAGTGGGGAGGTACCGGCCGCAACCGGTCTGTGCTCGCGGGGGCGGGAGGGAGGACACCAGGCAGGCAACACGCCCTGTGGCTGTCCTGCACACGCCGGGGGAGGGAAGGAGCTACCTAGCGGTTGGCACGCCCCAGCAGCGGCCGGTCAGTGCTTGCCAGGGCGGGAGGGAGGACACTAGGCAGGCCCCACGCCCCGGCCGTGGTCGCGTGGCCGTTCTACGTGTGCCGGGGTTGGAGAGAGGTTACCTGGCTGTTGGGACGCCCCGGTCGCAGCCGGTCCGTGCGTGCCGGCACGGGAGGGAGGAGACTACACAGGCAGCACGCCCCGGCTGTGACCGATCTGCGCACATCGGGGCGGGGGAGAAGCTACTTGGCGGTTGTGACGCCCCCGGCGGTGCCGTGCCGTGCTTGCCGGGGCGGGCGAGAGGGCAGATAGGGGACATGCACGCCCCGGCCGTGGCCGCTTTGCGCTGGCCGGGGCGGAGGAGAAGCCTCCAAGCCACAAGTTCATCCCCTCCGGTAACGGTCCGCGCCAGCCGTGGCGGGAGAAGGAGCGGACAGGTGTCCGCGGCAGCTCGGGCCCAACGGCAGGCTGGCGTCCGGGTCCGCACCCCGCTGGCAGCCGCCGCCATGGGACAATCCGCCGAGTCGCCGAGGGTCAGGCTCCCCTTGCCTGCGGCTCTCGGCGGGGTCGTCTGGTCTGTTGACCATACTAACGCCTCGCCCCGTTGAGCCGCAGTTGGGGTGACCCTGGGCATAGGCCAGGCTATCCAGCTGCCGCTGTGCGGCAGACATTTGAAGGGGGCGGTAGACTGCTGCTACGCGGGCCCGCCTGTCCGGGGGGCCTTGGGGCCTTTCCTTGTGGCAAGTCTGCGCACACGGGGGCCAGAGGGAGGACAGCTCGCTGGCTTCAAGCCCCGGCTGTGGCCGGTCTGCGCACGCCGGGGCGAGAGGGAGCACACCAGGCAGCAGCACGCCCCGGCTGTGGCCGGTCTGCGCATGCCGGGGCGAACGGGAGGACACCAGGCAGGCAGCATGCACCGGCCGTGGCTGGTATGCGCACGCCAGGGCGCGAGAGAGCACACTTTGCAGGCAGCACGCCCTGGCTTCGGCCGGTCTCCGCAGGCTAGGGTGGGGGAGAAGTTACCTAGCAGTGGGGACGCACCGGCCACAACCGGTCTGAGCTCGCCGTGGTGGGAGGGAGGACACCAGGCAGGCAACACGCCCTGTGGCTGTTGTGCACACGCCGGGGCATGGAAGGACCTACCTAGCGGTTGGCACGCCCCGGCAGCGGCCGGTCAGTGCTTGCCAGGGCGGGAGGGAGGACATTAGGCAGGCCGCACGCCCCGGCCATGGTCGCGTGGCCGTTCTGCGCCTCCCGGGGCTGGGGAGAAGTTACCTAGGTGTTGGGACGCCCCGGCCGCAGCCGCTCCGTGCGTGCCGGCGCGGAAGGGAGGACACTACACAGGCAACACACCCCGGCTGTAACCGTTCTGCGCACGCCGGGGCGGGGGAGAAGCTACTTGGCGGTTGCGACGCCCCCGCCGCTGCCGTGCCGTGCTTGCCGGGGCGGGCAGGAGGGCGGACCGGGGACATGCACGCCCCGGCCGCGGCCGTTTTCCGCACGCCGAGGCGCGGGAGACACAACCTGGCATTGGGACGCCCCGGCTGTAGTCGGTCTGCGCTGGCCGGGGCGGAGGAGAAGCCTCCAAGCCGCAGGGTAGTCCCGTCCGGTAACGGTCCGCGCCAGCCGTGGCGGGAGAGAGAGCGGACAGGTGTCCGCAGCACCTCGGGTCTAATGGCGGGCTGGAGTCCGGGGCCGCACCCCGCTGCCAGCCTCCGCCGTGGGACAAACCGCCGGGTCGCCGGTGGTCAGGCTCCCCTTGCCTATGGCTCTTGGCGGGTCCTCTGGTCTGTTAGCGATACTAAAGCCTTGCTCCTTTCAGCTGCAGTTGGGGTGACCCTGGGCATGGGCCAGGCTATCCAGCTGCTGCTACGCGGCAGACGTTTGAAGGGGGCGGTAGACTGCTGCTACGCGGGCCCGCCTGTCCGGGGGGCCTTGAAGCCTTTCCAAGCCGGCGGCCGTTGCTAAGACTCTCCCTGCTGGGCCGCCCTGTGTCTAGGCCCCCATCCGTTGAGCCCTTGGTTGGGTCCTCCGGTCCTAGGACCGTACTAACGCCTCGCCCCCGTGAGCAGTAGGGTGGGGAGGCCCTCCGCACCGGGCGACCTATGTGGCAAGGGTCCGCAGGGGGAGGTGGTGTGCAGCGGCACAGCCCTGCCGGACGGGCGGGGGGGGGGGGGGTCCGCCTTGCCGGCAGCAGTTGTTGAGACCCGTCCTGCGGCGCTAGCCTGCATCAGGCACACCCTTCCGTAGAGCCCCGGACTGGGTCCTCCACTTTGAAGACCGCACTGACGCCTCGCCTCCACGAGCCGTTCTACGGGGATGCCTTCTGCACCGTCTGAGCATTCTAAGCAGCAGCGGGCGAGGTAGGCTGGCAGTACCGGAGATAATAACCCCGGGGGAACAGTAGATGGGACTCAACGTGAGTTCTCTTAACCAGAACCCTAAGACCCACTGGGGCTTGACTCCCGAATAGTACGTTCCTTAGTGCCCCCTTGGGCAGTTTAAGCCCGCGGGTAGGCGAAGAGGCGGAGTGCCAGCACTGAAAGTCTAGCCTGCCATACCCAGACTCTGGGCCCGCCTCTACGCGGCCGGTTGAGGGCGGCTCTGGGGGGCGCACTTAACTAGACCTGGGGTAGGCCCTTAACCCTTTAAGCATTAATTACGGAAGGAAGCACTATCTGTTGCGTTATTTACAATGTACAATGTTACCCCGCAGACATGCGCCCTCCGGTGGTGTGCTCACCATTGGGGCTGCCGTTGGGGGAATGGGGGCTGTTACCCCTCCCGGACGCCCTCCCTGCTGTGGGCGCCGGGGTGGTGGCCGGGGGCCTTATACTTTACCCATACTCAAAAGATGTTTGATACCGGTACCAGGGGTGTCTAGCCGGACGGGTGCCCACAGGGGTTGAGCTTTCAATTCATGTCTACATCACTCAACCGCGGAGCTATTACGTAGTTCCATGCACTACCAACCACACGGAGGACCGCGCTGCGCAAGGGCGGCGTGGCCTCGAACCGCTGACCATCGGGACCACGCCGCCCGTTCCAGGGGGGTTATCCCGCAATCAAACGGTGGTGCACGTCCATGGTTCCAAGCACACTATCCAATGGCCGAGGACCGGGCTACGCAAGGGAGGCGTGACCTCGAACCGCTGACCAGCGGGGCCACGCCGCCCATTCCGGGGGGGGCACCACGCAATCAAACCGTGGAGCACGGCCGTGGTTCCACGGTTCCAGCTAAACCATCCACTGTCACAGGACCGGGCTGCGTCAGGGCGGGGTGGCCTCGAACCGTTGACCCTCGGGGCCACGCCGCCCGTTCCGAGGGGGGGCGCGGGGGGCCAGGCCGGGGGGGGGGGGGGAGCAGGGCAGCTCGGGATAGGTGCCATTACCTCGGTGCACTGGCACCGCAGTGGTGGGCTCTGGCCCATTCCCCGGCTGCGGCTGCCTAGGAGCGCTGGCGGGGGGGGGGGGGGGCAGGGGGTGCATGGGGCGGGCACCCGTACCCGCCACCCACCGTCGTCTTGGGCGGCATTACACGCGGGGATAGTCCGCGCGGTTTGCTACTATGCGCGCGGCGTGCCGGCCGCGCCTCTGCCGTCCCAAATGCGCGGGGCGCACGCCGCTACCTCTGTCGGCTGCTACGCTGCTGTAGGCGATCCGCCTGTGGAGGAAGCGTAAGTGGGGGGTGGTAGGGGGGGTTCCGGGTATACAAAGCCGCTACTGGAGGTGGGCAGGTTTAACTTTCTTCGGACTTGCATGGTGAAGGGCAGCGAAGGGGGGAGGGAGGCGGGAGCTAGATTGGGTGCGGAGGGCGCTTTTGGCGGCCTTGCCACAAGGGGGGGCTGGGGGGGGAAGGCCCGCCCCCCGATTTGCTGGTCCCCAACGGAAGTCCAGCCCATGGCGTGCACCCTCGCTTTGTGCTGGGTTAAATTTTGGGCTGACTTCAGGAAGGGTGCGTCCTCTCGGGTATCTCAAATGTGCTGGTGCACAAGCGGATTTTTCTGCTTTTCTGCTTGCTTGATGGTGCACTTGGTTGTGGTTGTGGTTGTGATGTTGCTGTGACCCCGTTTGCACACTATCTATTTGGCAAAAATGCTGCAGCCCTCAAAGATCTGCGCATGGCTCCCTTCAACCAAATTATGACCGCGAATATAGGAAAACACACCACATAATTAAATCCTTTAGAAATGGGTGCTACAATTGGATGTGTTTAACCGACTACTTGCATGTAAAACCTTTGGTATGGCAGGTTGTACTATACCCTATCTTTTCGGGCCAGTTGTTTGGCCCTAGACATGTTCCTCGCGTCCTGATGGTTGTCCTCCCAGGCATGGATGTTGGCCCGGATGTGGCCACGCATGGGAAAGCAAGTACTGGGCTAGAAAGAACTTAAGCCGAGTGATCATGAGCACCCGTGGATGCCACCACACATCTCATACAACCCCAGCAATCTTAAATCTCTGGTGCCCTTGTCAAAGGGCGATTCCAAGCAAAAATGAGTGCAGAATCTATGATGGCACGACTAGCAAGGGCATGAAATCCTACACAAACCGCCAGCAGCTCCGGGGGGGGGGGGGGGCATAGGCCATTTGCTGGCTCCCTCCCAGTTTGCAGCCACTTTACGGGAGGGGAGGCTCCCAGACCCCCACATATATGGCTTAAAATGACCGCCTCATCGCAATGATCATTTTGAGGTATGTATGTTGTGGTAAAGTTTTTGAAAGGGAGGGGGGGCATGGGAGGTGGTACTTTTGCCTATGCTAGGGGGTGCAAAGTTACCCTTTCTTTGGTAAATTAACCAAGGGTGGTTCGGCAGCCCCACAAACACCCCCTTTTTTGTAACACAACTTGAGGCGGCCTGCGCAC
Organism: Eutreptiella sp. 'Long Island Sound 2002'; assembly: GCA_964036045.1. NCBI lineage: Eukaryota > Euglenozoa > Euglenophyceae > Eutreptiales > Eutreptiaceae > Eutreptiella > Eutreptiella sp. 'Long Island Sound 2002'. The sequence goes on from OZ038379.1 coordinate 114,492,637, forward strand.
TGACCCAAAATCAGTTTTTTTGATTCACAACAACCCTTCTAAGACCGCATCCCCCCGCGTACTTGTTTTACTGCTTGCAGTAAAACGCGTCTATAGACGGTGCAAAACAGGAGTGTGGGAGGAAATGGTGACCTAAAGAGGCGCTGTTCCAAGGCAGAGTCACACAACCCAGCACATTGACCTGTACGGAAACGATGGAAGACATGCATGCAGAACAATGTATCCCCACAAAAAAAAACGTTGCAAGGTTTATACCATTGTGTTAACATACTGCAATTTCTTTTTTACCATCAAGAGTAGAACCTGCGCAAGAGAAAGCCGTTACCCAAAGTCCGGTTTACACGAACCTGTGGAGGTTCTAACTGGGTTGAAAAAAAGAATGCATCAAAGCCCAAACCTAGAGAAACATATCGTGCATTTCCAAAGGTTTGCAAGCATGCTCTACACTGAAGTGGGAGTGATGCAATACTCATAAGCGCACCCCATATGCTGAAGCAAACAAGAAGAACAACATTACTGCTAGTAAACCTGACCAACACAACACGTGCACATTGTCACAAATGAGCGTGGCAAGTCTGGATCATGGTGGGCAGTGTGTGTGGAGGGATGCTGCAAACCGGGTAACACATATTGTATGGACACGCACACGCTCTTCTACTACCAGCAGTAGACCACGTGTGTGAATGTGAATCTGAATACAAAACTCATCATGAACGGGAGTATAACAGCACTTTGCCACACACCCAAGGCACAACCCTGTCATAGTAACAGGCAACAACCAATAACCTCCGCGGGGGGGGGGGGTTAGTGCCAACAGTAGAACACTAGCATCCAGCGATCACTAGGACTACTTCTTCTTCCCCCTAACCCCACTCTTCTCGGAAAACTTTTGCATGTCCTGTGCATTAGGGATCTTGGTAGCAGAGGTGGAACTGGTGGAGGGCATGGCCAGGCCCGTCGGTCCATCCTCCTGAGTGTTATTGGCAGGCAGCACTCGCAACTCTAGCCTCTGGAACAGAAGCAGACTCGGAGGCACTTACAGACGGCTTGGCTGAGGGGATGGCCTTAGATTGTGACGCCTGGATTTTGGGAGCATTAGCGGCAGCAGGCCTAGCGGACTCGTGGCGAGGGCCCCCATCCGGGGCAGGCGGACAAAATGGGTTCTCCATCTGGTGTGCCAATTGTCATGACACACTCTTCTTCTTCCGGGCTGCCTTCGGCGTGGTGGCGGCCTTGGCAGCCTGCTTTGCCTCTTGCTTGGCCTCCTGCTTCATCACCTGCTTGTCTGTTTTCTTTGCCTGCTTGGCGGTCTCTGCGAAGCGCTTGTCCAAGTCCTTCACCGCGGCGGGGGTCACTAGGGTCCGGTTTGCGAACAACGACAACTCCCGTTCAAAATCAGGAGGCAGTGCATTATGCGTGGTGGTCAACCCCTCCAACGGAGGCTTCTGCATGCTTTTGGGTGGCAGACCGGTGTAATCCCAAAAACGGAATGTCCACCGCACCGAGTACACCAGAAGGCCTAACACGTTCTTCAAAATGTGTTAGGCAGAGCGGCAAGATGCGAGAAACACCAAAAGCATGGGGTGTGCTAGATCTGCTGGCACATTCATCGGCGGGACTAGAAGTTCGTACCACCAGCGGAACATGGAGGTGCACCATGGGTATTCACAACCGTGAATGCCGGAAGCAAGATGAACTTCTTGGGCTGCAACAACATAATATGCAAAAAGCTGCATGTGATCTCATTACGGCTGGTCTTCGAAAGCATGTTGTTTTCCCGTGTGTTGTACACTGCGATCTCCGTCTTCTCCCAAGTTGCCAATACAAGGTCCCTTTTCTACAAGGATGCACCCTGCTCCCTTGCGTTGGGTCCATACACAACGCTGGGGGTCCTATCAGCCACCAACTTGCCACCCAAGAGCAGAACGGTTGTGCCCATCAAGTCATCATTCCCAAGCTCAAGGTCCACGAAGCGGGCTGCATTCACAGTTCCCACCTTGTCCTTGCGGTATCGCACTGCCCGCATCTTGTTGTTCACCACCACTTCAACCACTCCATCCTGTGTAGTGCTCAGAGTACCTCTACGATCATGATTGCTAGCAGGCTCTTCCTCGACCCCTTGTGTGTTGCCTGGGTCCAAAACTTGGCCTTCAGCAAATCCTTTGCCGTCAGCCGCAGCCGTTCCAATCTCCATATTGATGTTGCCCTCCCTCGCAGTCCCCAACTCCACAGACGACGCACCTAGGCAATGAGACGTTTAACAATGCTTCCGTGCCTAAGGAAATAAGACACGATTTTGCTGATACCACAGGGGTGTTGTTCTGCCGGCAACAAAACACAACAGGTGTTGCGTGCACACAACCTGTTGCATTAATAGTGCGCCAAAGATCACTCCAAACTCCGTTCTACTGTCATCAGTAAAGGTTGGTATATGACACAACATCTGCCCCACACCAAGCAAACAACATAAGTTGAGATTCGTGGATTGGCAAGTGTGGGTGGTACACATGGGTGGTGATCCCCTGTACTTGTCGCAATTCCTTTAGTTCGCGTGCTCAGCGTGACCTTTTTTGTCAACAGATCCATCAACCACTCCATGAACTCCTTGCATTACTTGTACTGGATATCCCTAGGTGACTCTGTAAAGGCTGCTGGTCCAAGCACCCTTGCCGCGTCGAATTTTTTCAATCGCCTGCACGAGCTCGGGATGGCCATACATCATGCCAACAAAGTTGGTCACTTCCCGCCATTGCGTCACCGCCCGCTGTTGTGGTGACGACAACAATGGTAATGCAAACTTCTTGCTAGACACATCGTGTTACATTGGCGTGGTGTTGCTTCTATAAACAGAAAAGCATCGAATTTTCAAATAGTGGTAGTAAAACATACCATGTTCTCAAAGTCTCAGTTCTCAGGTGTCTCAAAGTCATTGTATTCTAGGCCCAGGTCTTCATTGATGCTCCGGATCTCATTGTCATCCACTGGCATCTTTTTCTGGGTCTTTCCGCCTCTCTGGTGGGAGAGTTTTGCCGGATCTCCGATGATCTCGCTAAATGTGGTCTCCTCAAGGCTCCGTTGGGCCCGCTAGTGTAGGCCTCCCGCCATCCTAAGCACTACTGTGGGCATGTCCGGGTTCATCACCATGGCCTGTGTCTGCGTGTAGGGCTTCGGCAGGTCTACTTCATCAACGCCGCCCCTTGCGGCACTCGTGCCGTCCTCTGATTGAAGATCTCACATACGCCGGCTGAGATGTGCTAACCCGCAAGGGGGAAGTACGCGGAGTCTTTTGAGGAACAAAGTACAAGTTTCTACTGTCAGCATCAAAACTTCCATCACACTGTTGATTGGGGCTACTGTAATCGTGATCCTATAATATTGCACCGATCGGAATTCATTTCTACTGCGAGCAAGAAAACTCAAACCACGGCGCTACACTGCAGGCAAAAGCACCTTGCGTGTCAAGCAAGTACGCCAGCACTTCCGCCACCAGGCCTCTCAGTCGCAGATTGGCCCTCATCTTCTCCAGTCGCCTGCTGCTCAATGGACGTGATTGTCCACACGGCATCGGTGTCCTCGCAACACCAGCTGCTTTAACGGTACGTACCCCTGCCATGCAATCCACTTGCAGACCTCCGTCAAAGCGATTTCAGCCTCCTCATCTGTCCAGTGCTAGGTTGCATGGACTGTCTCTTCCCCACCACTGTCCTCTGTCTCCTCCTCCTCCGCCGATACTAGGCATCAAGCAGAAGCAGCCCCCCGATCAGAGGTTGCCCCCGGTCCAACTGGTCCGTTGCTGATTCTTGTGGGGGACGCTTGTGACGACAAGGTCGAGGAAATGGGTTGTACGGAAGTGGCAGGTCCTGGCATTGGTGGAGGTGAGCATGCAGCTGTAGATGCGCAAGCGGGCGAGCATGAGGGCGACAAGGAACACGAGGAGGAAGAGCCGGTATTTTGAACTGCACCTCAAAAGGCCCGAGGATGTGTGCAATCAAGACCATGGCTCGTACATATGTTTTCTCACCAGTGTACATGGCAAGTGTACATCGGTACATGCATGAGGTCTTCCACGTTCCTATCGTGTTTGGTCACTAGAGGGACGTATACCTATGTGGTTCGAGTTGTGATATAGTTCTACTGCTGGCAGTAGAACACACTACAATGGATTGTGTCCCAACACCGGTGTGTAGTACATGCCCGTATGTAAGATTGCCATATCTTACGACACAGTCATTCCCCTTTACTATTGGTACAGCACCATGGGGTCAACTTTGCCCATAGGTAATTTTGTTTTGCTGCCAACCGTAGAAAGAACCTGGGGCAACGGTGGTGTGTGTTGCGGTGCGCCATGCAATATCCCTGAACCACCCACTTTGGCATCACAGTGGAACTACAACCACTTGCACTGAAAAGGCCACCGGTCCATGTTCTTTTGTCAGCTGTAAAGGAACACGAAAGTCCCGCCCACAAATGTAATGTGGACTGGTGGTGCATATTCCTGCTTGTGTAAACTGCATTGTCACTTATGTACTAGCCAAAGCCATCAAACATGGTCCGCGAAACAAGGTGTATGCACCCTGCCGTTTCATGTGCTGCAATGGGCCCCAACGGGGCTGATGCAAGGTGGACGCAATGTGAAGAAAAGCAGTGTGTAGAGTGCCAGATGTGCCCATAACGTAGGCCATTTGGGTTTGTTTTTCCGATTGCTTGCATAACTATTCTCGGTAGCACTCACTGCGGTAAAAAGACTTTTGATGATGGCAGTGTTGGCGGTGGGGGCGCAACACGAAAGGAATGGAGCACAAAGCTACAAATGGCATACCAAGGCAGGGGCATCAACACGGCGGGGGGCACCAAGGAGGACTCGTTGGGGGCAGCAATAGCACAACAAACCACATTGTTTGGTTTGGTGGACATGGTGAAGAGTTTTTCTGCCAGCAATAGAAACATGGTGAGAATTCTAGTGCACGCCTATGGCAGGTACAAATGCAACCAAACTTGGGGCGTGGTATTGTACAGCAACTGTACAGAGCACCAGGGTCCGATAAATCTTGCACTTGTTACATGGGATGCAGAAAAAAGCAACTTTTTTTACGAAAAACCGAAGAAGCAATTGAAATGGGAAATCTGGTACCGACTCGTCTAGTGGAGTCGGTATGCACAGTGGATCTTCAAATTGTGGGGATTGGTTCAATGCCCGCTATTGTCACCACATAGTGAGCACCACATGGCTCCCCACTAAAGGGGCACATGCCCGATTAATACGAGGTACACGACGGGCATGTCCATAGTTTTACGGTCCTATCTTATGTATTGACTACCATGTGTTGTAGTGGAATCGTTCTACTGCCGGCTGTAAAAGGACACACCGAAACCGGGAAACAGCCTACCGGGCTACAAAGTAGAAAATGGGCATCACCGTGGTGCCCCCCATGGTAACAAACAAACCGGTGTACAATATACTACAAGCTGGAGGAATGAAAAGATAGAGGTACTCCGAACGGGTACCGGCTTTTTCACCCCCCCAAGAGCATAAGTTTCCCATGTGCAATGGGCTTACAACGGGTGTGCAACACCGTTCCACAGTACATGTACCCATGTGCTTGTAGGTGACCATATGGAGAAACCCCCCCTTTAAATGGGGTGGTTGACGCACCCCATGTTCTATTGTCAGCTGTAGAAAAACGTGGTATGGGCGCCATGGAACCCATCGTGTTAAGTGTGTTTCATAGTTGTTTTCTTTCGCAAGTTAAGGGCATGGCACCCCCGAATTCATTCCCGGCCACTATTACTCGTGGCGCCCCACTGTGGCCAAACCATGCTCGTTTTCAAGACAGAGTTGATGCACGTTTCGAAACCCTTTGGAGGAGCGGGAGGGGGGTGGTTTGCAACTCGGGGGTCCCCTTGAAAAGGGGACAAAATCAGAAGTGGCTACATAATCCCTCCGTTCTCGGGGGCCAACAAATGGGCGGAATAGCCGCGCAACACGTGCGTCCTTGGGGCTCTCGAGAAAAGGGGACAAAATCAGAAGTAGCCACAGAACCCCTACCTTTGCAAAGTGAATTCATGATGAGCCACCGAAAAAAGAAAGAAAAAAACAAGGTCCAGTCATAAACCACCCCTGTCCCCCCTGTCCCCCAGTGGCTCACTTTTGCCAACTCCGGGAATTGAACCAAGGATCCTCCAATCGCAAGTGCACTGTCCCACCAACTAGGGTACTGGTCATCTCTGAAAACTACTTCTCTGAGGTGGAATAAAGATTTTGGGGTGACTGAAAAAATACCCATTTTTGACCATTATTGAATTCTCCTAAAAATTCCGAGGATATTGAGTATGACACATGAGCTGAAAACACATTTTTGTACCCTTTGCCACATCAAGCAAAAATTGCTTACGGCGCCTTTGGTCGATTGGTCTGGCACTTTCCAGCCAAATTCCAGGAGGGGGGGGGGGGTCGGCGTCAAGGGCCCGGGCCCGGCGAGCCCCCCATCCACCAGCAACCATTGTCATGCTTGCCTTGCCCACCATCAAAAGAGGGTACGACTTTATGTACAGCTAGCCAACAGCAAAATGATCCATGCTGCACGGGGCACAGCCACCAAAATTTGCAGTGCTTGGCAGCAACAGCACCTCGCAGCATCAAGAGCCGTGCGCGTTGCTGCTCATAGCGTTTGGCTACTTGCCCAACTGCCCAACGTTCTCCAGGCATGAGCTAACTGTTCGGCTGGAAGAATCGCCAGCAGTTGGGGCAAGCAGACTTTGCTAATGAAAAAAATGGCCTAAGAGTTTGTTTAGCTTCGGCTGAGGTTTCAGGCTGTCCTCACCGGGAGGCTTCAGGGTGTCCTCTTCCGTAGCCCACACAACTAATCCTCATATCTTCAACGACAGTGTGGCCTCCCTGTTGACAGGAACAGGGAGCACCACATGGAGACAGGGGCTTAGTATCATTGCTTTATGTCTGAGTTACCAGAGGAGTGTTGAATTGTGCATTCAGGGCCTATGAGTGCTGGCGGTTCGGTACTGATGCCGCTCCTGCGGAGCATGCAGCGGCTTCACCAGCCGTGGGTTGTGACCCAAACTGGAGGCAACGGTATCAACACACACCTGGGTAATGGACCACTTTGGGTTTGGGTCGGGGAGAAGGCTGAGGAAAAATCGGTGCAGTCGGTGCAGGCGGGACCACAACCCCTACAAATGATAGCATGTTGCCGGCGTCATAACTCAAAACTTCTGGGGAGTTGGGGTTTTCGGTATCTGGAAACAGGGAAGGGGGTTGCAGGGGATGTGGAAATGGTCCGCTTGTCCCCTTTTACTGTAAGAGAAGATGTATGTCACAAAATGACGTCATTTGAGTCCTCATTTGCTAATGACGGGCGGCCTCGGGATGCAATTGAGCCGAGTTTTGGTCGCCGGGCTGAGATCAGACCTGGGATCTTTCCAAGGGTAGTTGGGAGGGGCCGGAGCCTTGAGTAATTTCTGGTGCAATGGGGGAGGGGGGGTTGCTCAGGTGTGGTATGCAACACCAAGGGGTGTGGAGAGCCCTGACCCTTGTTGACCCAAACTAAAAGGGGAATTGGTGGGGCAGAAGAAGGGGGGGGTGCTGGAGGGAGGAGGAACCCAAAAGCCACATTGTTGAGCTCTCCATAAAATTTTGAACATTTTCAGTGCACACACTGGGGGGATGCAAAAAGCTTTACCCCATGAGAGCTTCTTTTAAGCGTTAGGGGGTGAGGGGGTTTTGAAGGGGGAGTGAGGGGTGGGGAGCCCCCCGTCTTTGTGGACCAAATTGTATCACAGTAAATTTTTTTTTCCCTTTTTGAGTCGGGTTGTTGTTGTTGTAAAAACAGATGGTTGAATGCTAGAGGGTTGCTGTTAATTCATGGATGCTTCTTGTTAATTCTTGGGGCAGTGCGCAACCCTTGCCCTAGCCCTGCACATGCAATGGTACCCCAGAAGAGACGGAAGCAATCTGATTCAAATGTACCATATGCTGGTCAATGCGGAATGGATGTTGTCCTTTGGCAATGCCATGTTGTTACATTTTGCTCACTTTCGGAACCAGAGCTAGAGCTACTGCTAGAGTCAGAGTCAGCTGGACTTGGAGGTGTGCGTCAATGTCAGACCCTCATCTCCCTCGTCATAGAAGGCCACAACGTATCAGCGGATGTCATAATGGCTTCATTCACAGCCTCACTTGCAACCACAAACAGAACAACAGGGACGAGTTCCTTGCTTTCCATTGCCCGGGGAGCAAGTGGGGAAAGTGTTTTGCCATCCATGGGTGCCTAATTGTAAAGGATGCGTGGACGGACAGAAGAGGGAAATAAATGGTGAACAATTGCACATGGAAGCCTGACAAAGGGATGAGACATGGTGCATGCAAAGAAAAACAGAAAAAACAGACAAAACAGGCACTCAAGATGATGCATAGGACACTCATTGTTGCTTCGCGTGCAGTCCCACACTCTGTGATTTCACTTTGTATCCCTTTTCCCTTGTAAAACACAGAACTCCGGGGAGGGGCAAAGCCAAAGCAGGTGGGGAACACCCAACCGGGAGGGGCAGAGTGGTACTTAAAGGTTTTTATTCGTAAACTTTACCCCAACTCTCTTGGACCCCTTGGGTGCCTAGGTGTCCTCTCCCTCCCGCCCCGTGTGGGCGGAATGCAAAACCTTGCCTACCCAAGCATATAGGCACCTAGCCATCAACAGGAGAAGGAAAAGGCGTTGGTTTGCCTCTATCTGCCTAATAAGATCCCCCCTCGCGGGGCGGGGGGGTAGAAAAATCTTGCACATGTTTGCCCTTGCCTCACCCCGGTAGTGTGTAGTTAGGCTCTGAAAATGTTTTTTTTTGTTTCTTGGCCCGAAAGATAGGGAGGGATCCCTAACCCCAACCCAAGCCCGTCCAATGGGGCCCTGGGGGGGGGGGGGCGTTCCCCGCTTATGGCTTTGGTAACTTGGTGATGTCATGGGTGAGCCTAATTTTGCTAAAATCATGCCCTATTTGTAGCCCTACCCAAACCTTTGTGAACCCAAATGTTCCAGCCCAAGTATCCAAAAGCCTTGTCAGCGGTGTTCATTTGTGTTCGCCACCCATAAAATAGGGTGTGTGGTCCTTACTTGCCGTCCCATCCTCCCCGCGTCACGGGGTTGCCCGGGGGGGGGGGGGGGTGGCATCATGCCAAATATAGCCATATGTGGCAGAATCCTGGGGAGTGATGGAAGCAAGCATAGAACAAAAACACCATTGGCATTTGAAGGCCCACAACAGGCGGTTAGCAATCAATCACTGCAATTTCATGACGAATGGGTGTACAATGTTTGACATCCATTACACGTGCCAGACTTTTTGGATGCTTCCGATCAATAGGCGTCCTTTGGTATGATATTTGGAGCAATTAATTGGGGACTATCTAGTTGAAGACAGTTTTGAATGAAAATCCATTAACCTGTGCCCCCTGGCACCGGGAAGTTTTAAGAGAGCCGGGCAAACGATGACACCACACCCAATGTAGGCGGGAGTAGACCCCAAACGATGATTCTCAAGGGGGTAGAGAGCCTCCAAAAAATCATCGCATTGCCGTCGGCCCACGTGTAGGGGGGATGATTTTTTGGAGGGCCTAAACCGCTGCAAGCATCATCACGTGGCCTTACACTACGTGTAGAGGCGAGTAGACCCAATGGGCTGACTCTTTGGACGGTCTACACCCTCCTGTGGCCTTATACCCCTTCTAGAGGGGAGCAGACCGCCTATAGGGATTCCTCGGAGCGTCCGCACCCTCTGAAGAATCATGACACCCCTTAAACCCCCTATAGAGGGGAGTAGTTCCGTTGCGACGTCACGTTGGAGTTTCTAGACCCTCCAAACAATCATCCCTTGGGTTCAACCCCACTCTGTTTTGAGCTTGTTGCGTTTCTGACACGAAAATGTTGACCATCAACCGGCATGGGGGAAAACATTATTGGCAAGAATTCTTAGTCACAGAATGTGTTAGACATTGATTTACCTGTCTTGCTTTTCGTCACACTTCAGAAGATTGCATGTTTTCATAATTCCGGAGGTGGTTTGCCAAATCCCCACCACGTCGACTAGTAATGTTTCCCCCAAAATGCCACTTGCAGCACTAATGCACAAGAAGTGCATCAGACATCTTACACACCTAAACACAAGGAGATGGAACATTCTGTGACTGGCAATAGACGGGATGATGATGACATGACTCCTAGAAACGGTAACAATACAAAGAAACAAGAAACCGCTGCACACTGTGAGTGTCTGCGCATTGCAGTGTGGCCCTTCGTAAAGCAAGACAAACAATCCACACATGCAGAATATTGTGTAACGACAAGTGCACGGCAGCCACCATGTTGAAGATGGATCAAGAAACCCGCATGAATCAAAGGGTTGCAATTCTCTTGCAAATGTACATTAGACGTGCCCCAAAGGGCGGGCTGAATGGCATTGATACGATACTTTGCGGATCCCGGGGTGTTCCGTGACTTCCATGATTTCCGTGAGTTTTGATCCTTCGTTGTGGTGTTGTCCATTGACGTTCTCGATTTTTTGGTGCCATGGAAATACAAGGATCCGCGGCCCAGCTTGGTAGCTTGCAAAAAAAAAAGACATTAGAGGAGAGAAGCCCTTGTATAACGTCACTTTCGGCGTCAAGTGCAAGGCCCACTTTTGCCACTTTTGGCGCCTCCAAAGTCTTTAGAGAACCAAATCGCTTTAGCAGCCCGTCTAAAGCCACCACCCTACTCTTACAAGTAGCACTCACTACAGTACAAGAATGGGAGCATCGTAACCTAGTTGGGGCGTCACCATAATTGACATGCGCACCATCCTCAAACGCCAATAAGACGACGGAAGCAACTCTGCAAGGGGGGGGGGGGGGATGCCAAAGGTGTGTGTGATTACGGAATAAAAAAACCCTTACATACCCCCAAATGTGTGTCTAAATGCCATCATTGTTAGTACCAACTGCAAAATCAGGGAAATGCAAGTTGCACTCTACTTGAAAGGTTTCAACAAAACTCCATACAATTCCGGCTGCCCCAACGTACCCACCCAATCAAGAGCCTTGCAACTCCGCCAACATGTGCCAAGCATAATAATACGTAGGTCAAAAAGAAGTTTAAAAAACTTTTCACGCGCCATTGAAAAACAAACATGGATAACTAGGCTCCACGGAGAAAGAAAGGTACGACAAAGAAGAATGGGGTAGGTGGGCAAACGGCATGGCGGTCATTAAGCTTCGTTGCAGCCACGTATCAAAAGCAGTGTAACTAGAAGGATTGGAACAGCTGTGTGGGGAGAGAGATAGAAATGGGGCCAGGCCTACTGCAGGGCAGATGGTCCATTCCAAAGTCCCAAAAGAACGCACAATAGCCTCATGGTTTCGTTGACCGTGTACAAAGACTACAGGGCGAGGGCAATGGCACTCCCCACCATTCCGAGGCAGCTACATACCACCATGCGGCGGGTGTCAAATCTCGTACCAATGAACTGTGCACATTGCACAAGAGCAAGTACACCGTTGGGGCTAATCAAGCTAAGCACCAGCATCATTGTACACACACAATCCACAAGGCATCACATGCAACAGGCGATGGCGTCATTGTGCACACAGCGGGCTATCACCCAAATACGCAATCCCAATCGGACGCAACCTCTTTGGTGCTTTTTGGAGAACCCATTGGCACGCAAAGAGGAAGAACGTCCACTTGAAGAGTTAGCAAACCGCTCGGTTTTGGCGAAGGTGGAGCTCGCATATTTGTGGTGTGGAAAAAGAGGCCATGGGCACAATGCAAGGGTCTACTTATGGCAAAAGGAATTTACCCCAACCATGTTCATCACCATCATTCACGGACACACATGCAAATATCAAAGAAGACACCTACATAGCTTTGCGGATGCCGTGCCCCTTCCTTTTTCCATATGGACTCAAACATTGCATCATGAGTCCCATTCGTCCTATATGATTTGGCATCTCCAGCCACCCGTGCTTCGTTAATGACCGTAACCCTAACACATACATATCGGTGCAAACCCCTCCGGTCCGGCACAATATACTAATCCGAAACAAACTCAGGCAACGCATGACTCACTTCCAAACACACTTTGCCAAGGTTATTTCCAACAAGGGCCTAAAATTAATTTGATACAATGACTTCTTGGAGGCTTGAGGCAATGGTTTGTGGCAGATGACACCCACATCTTCTTTGCAAATTGGGATCCCTACCATCGGATTTATGTCAGAGTGCGGCCCAAAACATTGGACCCCTTGCCACCAAACTATTACACCCCACATGTACATCTGTCAGAAGCAAAAACCGATCCACTTGCATCCCCAAACGCTGCACGTGCTGAGCATTCTGGCTCCGCAAACACATAGTAATCGTCAATGGATTCCCTTTTAGACTCCCGTTGTGTTAATGTCGTTGGATTGGCCAAATGCATATGCTTACATTGTTCACAACATTTCCAGAACGTGGTACTGCGGCTCCGTGTGTCCACATGCAAGCCAAAAGGTGCTTGGCTCCTTTGTATTGGAAACCTCACAAAATATTGTTCTCCCTAAATTCCTCAACGGAACCCGTGCTCGCAATTTAGGCACCGCAGCCCAACTCATGTAGCAGCAAGCAGTGTGTTCTAGCGAGCGCGGGGGTAAGCGGACCAGAAGCCAGCAAGGGGTTGGGCAATCAGTCGCGCACCCCGCATCCACAACAAAGCTACCCCACATCAATTGTAGGCATAGCACCGTATCCCTCATAGTACGTTGCCATGGCACGCTTCTTCAACCGGGCCTGTGGGCCTTTCGGGCTCGTGAATGAGAACGTAAAGTTTGCCAGCCTGTGTCGCCGCCCCAAGACTTATTACAAGAACAACACTCACAATCACACAATCATGTCCACGGACTGAGCCCAAATCCCTTTCATATGGCCGTCGTTGCTCACCTGTGTAACGGACATATGGTGTGGGGGAAACGTTGCAACGAGGGTGCTTCCTCAACACGGAAAAGGCATGTTTTGATGATGAAGGCAAATGCCACCACGCCCTAAGACTTCAAAGTTACAAAAATAACGTGCCAAACCACAAGAAGGTACACAGAGGATATCCATTGGGGCCCAACACAGCAAAACATTGGCTCCCTATGTATTCATCTTGAGCAAGAATTTGGCCACTTGCAGATCCCGGAATTCGATCATGAGCGGCGCATGGAGCTTCATATTGTTCAGCCGTCTCAGCTGCACATCAACTTCTTGCGGTTTCGTTGCGCACTTGACTTGCACGCCAACGTACTGCCAATGGCCTGCAATGCCTCCCTAGCGTTGCGTCAAACAACTCTTGGCAGCTATCGGAAAAAACCAAGAAATCCTGGTACATACCGTTTCTTGCTGCTCTACTTAGGCTCATGAAATGCTGCTCTTTTCCACTATGAACGAAGGTGAACGTTCGAAAGGTACCGTTTCTTGGTGCTCTACTTAAGCGCATGAAATGCCGCTCTTTTCCACTATGACCGAAGGTGAACGTTCTAAAGGTCAAGATATTGCTATATAGCCTCTCTCGAAGCTCGGACCGCGCAGCCCAAGCGGAGATCACTGTCCTGGTTGCATAGACACTGCTAGCGCCTCTAGTTCTCGCATCGCCATCAGTGGTTACACTAATTTCGAACCATTTAGCTGAGATCACAGACCATTATATGTTCATGCGATTCAGCGAACATTTCTTTGGTTTGTCTAGAAATCTGTGTTTTCTGTACGCAAGACCGTCGGTGAACTTTTTTTTTGTTACAAGGCACTGCATATATGTGTCGCCTCGGCATGGGTATCGTCTTTTGGAGGTTGTGGGGCATACCAAAGCAAGTGTAGACCATCCGTCAATAATGATTCCAAGTGAGAAAACCATACGACTGCCAAATCCAAAGGGTCCTTTGTGAACCACAGTTGGCATGAAGCAAGCATATTCACATTGGGCGTGATACCGTCTTGACTTGGGACATGGGCACTGTGAGAATTCCTTGCAATTGACCCACTTTTAGGTGGTTCTTACTCTGGAACTCCGCAGTCTTTAAAAGCCCCTGCAGTGAATTTTTCCCGATCCGTAACGATACAGGGAGTGTTCCGACGAGTCTTGTAGGTTTCGATACCTACAACCTAAGAGATACGGGTGAAACTTCGGTGCCGTTCACAAAAGCCGTCTTTGTAAGTAAACAACGGTTAGGAGAATTGCGACGTCCACTACTGCATTTCGTACTTTCCTTGATAAGTTTGACAATGTCGCCAATACCATATGTTAGGGTAAAAGCCTTGAAACGGTCAAATTATGCTTGTGTTTCTTTGGCGTCTAGACTTGACATGATGAGGATCTTGTATGCCAGTTTTGCACTGCGGAACATCGGCGAGTTGTACGAAGTGTCCGTTGTTTCTCTCTTTCACTAACATGTCGCATCGATAACTAGTAATATACCATCATTGCCTCTTTGTCCTTGTGGTGAGTCGGAACGAATAAACAACAAATTACTTAATGCGGAATGCTTAATGCCTCCTCCTCCTCCTCCTTTACACCACCTTTACACCACCTTTACACCACCTTCACACCACCTTTACACCACCTCAAACCACCTTCACACCACCTGCACACCACCACACACAACCTTTACACCACCTTTACACCATCTTTACACTACCTTCACACCACCTTTACACCAACTCACACCACTTTGACACCACCTTTGCACCACCTTTACACCATCTTTACACCACCTTTACACCACCTTTACACCACCTCACACCACCTTTACACCATCTTTACACCACCTGCACACCACCTTTACACCACCTCACACCACCTTCACACCACCTCACACCACCTTTACACCACCTTTGCACCACCTCTAGACCAGCTGTACAACACCTTTAGACCACCTCACACCACGTTCACACAACATCACACCACCATTATACGACCATTACACCACCTTTAAACCACCTTAACACAACCTCACACCACCTTCACACCACTTCAGACCATCTTTACACCACCTTTACACCAGCTTTACACCACCTTTACACCACCTTTACACCACCTCTACAACACCTCTACACCACCTCACACAACCTTCACACGGCCTCACACCACCTGTACACCCCCATTACACCACCTAACACCACCTCACACCACCTTCCCACCACCTCACACCACCTGTACACCACCTTTACACCACCTTTACACCACCTCACACCACCTTAACACCACCTTTATACCATCGTTACACCAGCTTTACACCACCTTTACACCACCTCACACCATCTTCAGACCACCTAAGACCACCTTTACACCACCTCTACACCACCTCTACACCACCTCACACCACCTTCACACCACCTCACACCACCTTTACACCACCTTTACACCAGCTTTACACCACCTTTACACCACCTCACACCAACTTCACAGCACCACAGACCACCTTTACGCCACCTTTACACCACCTCTACACCACCTCACACGACCTTCATACCACCTCACACCACCTTTACACCATCTTTACACCCCCATTACACCACCTTTACACCACCTCACACCACCTCACGCCACCTCACACCACCTTTACACCACCTATACACCACCTTTACACCACCTTTACACCACCTCACACGACCTTCACACCACCGCACACCACCTTTACACCATTTTAACACAACCTTTACACCACCTTTACACCACCTTCACACCACCTCACACCACCTTTACACCACCTTTACACCACCTTTACACCACCTCTACACCACCTTTAGACCACCTCACAACACCTTCACACAACATCACACCATCTTTACACCACCTTTACACCACCTTTACACCACCTTTACACCACCTTTGGACCACCTCCACACCACCTTTAGACCACCTCCCACCATCGTCACACAACATCACACCACCTTCACACCACTTCACCCCACATTCACACCAGCTCAGAGCACCTTTACACCACCTTTACACCACCTTTACACCACCTTTACACCACCTTTACACCACCTTACACCACATCACACCGCATCACACTACCTTTGCCCACCTTACACCACCTTCACACAACATAACACCACCGTTACACCACCTTTACACCACCTTTACCCCACCTTTACACCACCTCACACCACCTTCACACCACCTTCACACCACATCACACCACCTTTACACCACCGTTACACCACCTTTACACCACGTTTACACCACCTCACACTAGCTCACATCACCTTCACACCACCTCACACACCAGTTACACCACCATTACACCACCTTTACACCACCATTACACCAACTCACACTACCTTCACATCATCTCACACTACCTTTACACCATTTTTACACCCCCATTACACCACCTTTACACCACCTCACACCACCTGACGTCACCTCACACCACCTTTACACCACCTATACGCCACCTTTACACCACCTGTACACCACCTCACACGACCTTCACACCACCGCACACCAACTTTACACCATTTTAACACAACCTTTACACCACCTTTACACCAACCTTCACACCACCTCACACCACCTTTACACCACCTTTACACCACCTTTACACCACCTCTACACCACCTTTAGACCACCTCACAACACCTTCACACAACATCACACCATCTTTACACCACCTTTAGACCACCTTTACACCACCTTTACACCACCTTTAGACTACCTCCACAAAACCTTTAGACCACCTCCCACCATCGTCACACAACATCACACCACCTTCACACCACTTCACCCCACATTCACACCAGCTCAGAGCACCTTTACACCACCTTTACACCACCTTTACACCACATCACACCGCATCACACTACCTTTGCACCACCTTACACCACCTTCACACAACATAACACCACCGTTACACCACCTTTACACCACCGTTACACCACCTTTACACCACCTCACACCACCTTCACACCACCTTCACACCACATCACACCACCTTTACACCACCCTTACACCACCTTTACACCACGTTTACACCACCTCACACTAGCTCACACCACCTTCACACCACCTCACACACCAGTTACACCACCATTACACCACCTTTACACCACCTTTACACCAACTCACACTACCTTCACATCATCTCGCACCACGTTTACACCACCTTTACACCACCTTTACACCACCTTTACACCACCTCACACGACCTCACACCAGCTTCACACCACCTTACACAGCCTTTACAACACGTTAACACCACCTTTACACCACCTTTACACCACCTCAAACCACCTTCACACCACCTGCACACCACCTCACACCACCTTTACACCACCTTTGCACCATCTTTACACCACCTTCACACCACCTTTACACGACCTAACACCACTTTGACACCACCTTTACACGACCTTTACACCGTCTTTACAGCACCTTTACACCACCTTTAGACCACCTCACACAACCTTCACACAACGTGAAACCCCTTTTGCACACCTTCACACAACCTTTACACCACCTTTACACCACCTCACACCACCTTCACACCACCTCACACCACCTTTACACCATCTTTACACCACGTTTACACCACCTTTACACCACATTTACACCACCTCAAGCCATCTTCAGACCACTGCACACCACCTTTACACCACCTTTACACCACCTCACAGCACCTTCACACCACCACACACCACCTTTACACCACCTTTACACCAGCTTTACACCTCCTCACACAACCTTCATCCCACCTCACACCACCTTTACACCACCTTTACACCATGTTTACACCACCTCACATAACCTTCACACCACCTCACACCACCTTTACACCACCTTTACACCACATTTACACCACCTTTACACCACCTCACACCAAGGTTCACACCACCTTTACACGACCTTTACCCCACCTTTACAACGCTTTCACACCACCTCACACCAACTTCACACCACCTGTACACCACCTTTACACCACCTTTCACCACCTTCACACCACCTCAGACCACCCTTACACCACCTTTACACCACATTTACACCACCTTTACACCACCTCACACCACCTTCAGACCACCGCACACCACCTTTACACCACCTCACACCACCTCACACCACCTTCATACCACGTCACACCACCTTTACACCACATTTACACCACCTTTACACCACCTCACACCACCTTCAAAGCACCGCACACCACATTCATACCATCTCGCACCACCTTTACACCACCTTTACACCACCTTTACACCATCTTTACACCACCTTTACACCACCTCACACCACCTTCACACCACCTCACACCACCTTTACACCATCTTTACACCACGTTTACACCACCTTTACACCACGTCACACCACCTTCACACAACATCACACCACCTTTACACCACCATTACACCACCATTACACCACCTTTACACCACCTTAATACCACGTTCACACCACCTCAAACCACCTTTACGGCACCTTTACACCATCTTTACACCACCTTCACACCACATTTATACCACCTTTACATAATCTGTACACCACCGTTAAACCACCCTTACACCACTTCACACCAGCTTCACAAAACCTCACAACCCCTTTGCACCATCTTTACACCACCTTTACACCACCTTGACACCACCTCACACCACCTTTACACCACCCTCACACCACCGCACACCACCTTCACACCACCTAACACCACCTTTACACCACCTTTACACCCCCTGTACACCACCTTTACACCACCTTCACACCACCTTCACACCACATCACACCAACTTTACACCACCTTTACACTACCTTTACACCAAGTTTACACCACCTCACACTAGCTCACCCCACCTTCACACCACCTCACACACCGTTTACACCACCATTACACCATCTTTACACCACGTTTACACCAGCTCACACTACCTTCATATCATCTCACACCACCATCACACCACCTTTACACCACATCACCCACCATTACACCACCTTTACACCAGCTTTACACCACCTTTACACCACCTTTGCACCACCTTCACACCACCTCACAACACCTTTACACCACCTTGACAACACCTTGACACCCCCTTTACACCACCTTTACACCACCTTCACACCACCTTCACACCACATCACACCACCTTTACACCACCTTTACACTACCTTTACACCACCTGTACACCACCTCACACCAGCTCACACCACGTCGGCGGCTAACAATTTGCTTGCCGTTGCCCGCCTTGGCAATGGTAGCAGCCTTCGCCGCCAACAATCGTATCTGCCAGTGCGACATTACGCATCTGTCAATTTGTGGGTGATCAAGCGCGCAGCCTCACAGGCTGGCCGCCTGATCCAGGTATGGCAGCGTACGGCCATACTACTGGGAATACACCTGAACCCGTCCGATTTCCGACGTTAAGCCAAAAACTGGTGACCTGGCACCAGTCTAAAAACCCTCAGGATGGTAGCTGTGGGACGGATTGCCCACACGCACTGCCACGCTCGAAGCCATTTGTGATACGTCTCGATTTCTCGTGCGTCTTCCCTGTGTCAGGCCGGGCCCACCCCGCCCGCCAACCGTCCAGGACCCCTCCCTGGGCCAGACATGCAGTCCTGTGGGGGACAGATGCACATACGTGGCCTCCCCCCGACCGCTAGACGCCAACGTGGCGCCTGCCCCGACAGCTCTCCGCCGACATGGCGTGGGCTCAGTGGCAGGGCACCATCGTGGTGCCGCGAACGTACCCGTGCGCCGTCGTGGCGCGGCATTCAGGGCAGAGCGCCGTCGTGGCGCGGCCTTCTCGGCAGAGCGCCGCCACGGCGCCGCCCAAACAATCCAGAGCCAACGTGGCGCCACTTCAGTGGCAGCACACCACCGGGGTGCAGCCAACGTGCACGTGTGCCGCCGTGGCGCAGTGTTCGGGGCACGGCGCCGTCGTGGCACTGCCCAGACACCCCTATGCCTCCGTGGCGCCAGTTCAGTGGCAGAGCGCCATCGTGGTGCCGCCAACGTACACGTGCGCCATCGTGGCGCAATCCTCAGGGCAGAACGTCACCGCGGCGCTGCCCAGACAGCCCTGCGCCGACGTGGCGCCAGCTCAGTGACGTGGCACCACCGTGGTGTAGTCAACGTACACGTCGTGGCGCAACCTTCAGGGCAGAGCGCAACCGTGGCGCTGCCCAAACGTTCTTCGTGCGCCAGCCTGGGCATGGTGTGTCCTCCAGGCCAATACTCGAGGCACCATGGCGGGGTCTGCACCTGGCGCTCCGCCACCCTCCGTGACACCCCGTGCAGAGGTGACGAGTCATCGGCGGTACTCACCGCCTCACAGGCCATCGGCGAACGTCGCCGTCTCGCTCGGGCACCATCGTGGTGCCACTTTCTCGGTCACGTACCGTCTCGGTGCACGTATCGTAGGGCTCGTCGTTTGGGCTCGGCCTTTGCGGCCGGGCGTCGTCGGTGACCTCCACAGCGGTGCACCACCGTGGTGCTATGGCTGTGACGCACGTCCCGCACTCACAGAACCCGGGGGTACCCAGGCCACCGGCGGTGCGCGTGATCGTGTAGCGTGACCGTACTCGCGACGCCGGCGGTACTCAGCCCGCCGGCAGTGCGCATAGTCGTGCTGGGCCGCGTTCTATTTAGCCCGGCGACGTTTGCAAGTCGGGGGTGATGCCCCGGGAGACCCACACCTTCCGTGCCCGTTGATCCTGGGACGCTACCTCGGGTGGACCCAGGACAGTTCGGAGCGGTCGGTGGCCAGGACCGGAGAGCAGATCGGACCGTAGCGTTGTCGTACACCGGCGCTTTGACCCAGACGGCCTGCTGGAAGGGGCGTTCTCAGGCGTGCGACGAGATTCGTCTTACTCTAGCGGAGGTAAGACGGAGGACTCTCTCGGCAGAGCCTGCGTGGGGCCCCCGGGGGACGACGCCAAGGCTCACCGTACGTGGGACCGCGGCAGGCGCTCCTCCTCCTCCTCCTCCTCCTTTACACCACGCTTACACCACCTCACACCAGCTCACACCACCTTTACACCACCTCACACATCGTTTACACCACCATTACACCACCATTACACCACCTTTACACCAGCTCACACTACCTGCACATCATCTCACACCACCTTTACGCCGCCTTTACAACACATGGACACCACCTATACACCACCTCACACGACCTCACACCAAATCACACCACCTTTACACCACCTTTACACCACGTTTACACCACCTCACACCAGCTCACACCACCTTTACACCACCTCACACATCGTTTACACCACCATTACACCACCATTACACCACCTTTACACCAGCTCACACTACCTGCACATCATCTCACACCACCTTTACGCCACCTTTACAACACCTTGGCACCACCTATACACCACCTCACACGACCTCACACCACCTTCACACCACCTTACACCACCTTTACACCACCTTTACACCACCATTACACCACCTTTACACCAGCTGACACCACCTTCACACCACCTCACACCACATTCACACCACCTTTACACCACCTTTGCACCACCTTTACACGACCTCACACACACCTTCACACCACCTGACACTACCGTTACACAACCTTTACACCACCCCACACCACCTTCACAACACCTCAAACCACCGCTACACCACCTTTACACCACCTTTACACACGTTTACACCACCTTTGCCCACCTAACACCACCTTCAGACCACCTCACACCACCTTTACACCACCTTGACAACACCTTGACACCACCTTTACACCACCTTTACACCACCTCACACCACCCTCACACCACATCACACCACCTTTACACCACCTTTACACCACGTTTATACCACCTCACACCAGCTCACACCACCTTCACACCACCTCACACACCGTTTACACCACCATTACACCACCATTACACCACCTTTACACCAGCTCACACTACCTGCACATCATCTCACACCACCTTTACACCACCTTTACAACACCTTGGCACCACCTATACACCACCTCACGCGACCTCACACCACCTTCACACCACCTTTACACCACCTTTACACCACCTTTACACCACCATTACACCACCTTTACACCACCTGACACCACCTTTACACCACCTCACACCACATTCACACCACATTTACACCACCTTTGCACCACCTTTACACCACCTCACACACACCTTCACACCACCTGACACCACCGTTACACCACCTTTACACCACCCCACACCACCCTCACACCACCTCAAACCACCGCCACACCACCTTTACACCACCTTTACACCACCTTTACACCACCTTTGCACCACCTAACACCACTCTCACACCACCTCACACCACCTTTACACCACCTTGACAACACCTTGACACCACCTTTACACCACCTTTACACCACCTCACACCACCCTCACACCACATCACACCACCTTTACACCACCTTTACACCACCTTTACACCACCTCACACCAGCTCACACCACCTTCACACCACCTCACACACCGTTTACACCACCATTACACCACCATTACACCACCTTTACACCAGCTCAAACTACCTGCACATCATCTCACACCACCTTTACGCCACCTTTACAACACCTTGGCACCACCTATACACCACCTCACACGACCTCACACCACCTTCACACCACCTTTACTCCACCTTTACACCACCTTTACACCACCATTACACCACCTTTAAACCACCTGACACCACCTTTACACCACCTCACACCACATTCACACCACATTTACACCACCTTTGCACCACCTTTACACCACCTCACACACACCTTCACACCACCTGACACCACCGTTACACAACCTTTACACCACCCCACACCACCCTCACACCACCTCAAACCACCGCTACACCACCTTTACACCACCTTTACACCACCTTTACACCACCTTTGCACCACCTAACACCACTCTCACACCACCTCACACCACCTTTACACCACCTTGACAACACCTTGACACCACCTTTACACCACCTTTACACCACCTCACACCACCCTCACACCACATCACACCACCTTTACACCACCTTTACACTAAATTTACACCACCTTTACAACACCTTTACACCACGTTTACACCACCTCACACCAGCTCACACCACCTTCACACCAGCTCACACACCGTTTACACCACCATTACACCACCATTACACCACCTTTACACCACCTGACACCACCTTTACACCACCTCACACCACATTCACCACACATTTACACCACCTTTGCACCACGTTTACACCACCTCACACACACCTTCACACCACCTGACACCACCGTTACACCACCTTTACACCACCCCACACCACCTTCACAACACCTCAAACCACCGCTACACCACCTTTACACCACCTTTACACACCTTTACACCACCTTTGCACCACCTAACACCACCTTCACACCACCTCACACCACCTTTACACCACCTTGACGACACCTTGACCTGGTGACCTGGCACCAGTCTAAAAACCCTCAGGATGGTAGCTGTGGGACGGATTGCCTACACGCACTGCCACGCTCGAAACCAGTCGTGAATCGTCGTGATAGTCGTGCCACCACGTGACTCAGCTCTGCCATTGTGGCCCCCTCTCCGCCCAACTCCGCCCGTATGGTGCACTCTCTCTCTCCCTCTTCATCCCGTGTCTCCAAGGGCTGAGTGCCGCACCTCAAGTGCGTCCCTCCCCCTTGCTAGCCGTTTCCTGCTCACAGTGGGCACGTCGTTCTAAGTTCGGCTCTGGCAAGACGTCGACCTCGCCGTGGCGATCTTCCAGGCCGCTACGCGGGGAGCCGCGACGGGGACTGCATTCGACGTATCCGCCGCTCAAGCGTGACGCCTTGTGCAGGGGTATCATCAGTCGTCCGATTCGTCGTCCCACCGTGGGGCCCCTCTCCCCCGTGCGCCACTAGGGTTGCAGCACCACGCGCCAGCGCGGTGCTCCCCTCGCACCCCCGCCCTGTGTGTCCTGGGACCCCCGCTCGCCGACCCGGTCCGCCAGGCGGCCCCATGTTACTCCGCGCCATCGCGCCATGCTCTTTGTTTCGTCACACTATGGCCACGCTCGTGGCACCCCTTGTTTCTCTCCTGCGCGCCCCATCCGATTGGGGCTGCCTATGATGTCAGTGCACCTCCGTTTACCAACACCTCGATCTGCTCCCCCCCCGACACATTGCGGCCACAGGCCACCCGCTCTTTTCTTGCCACAGCCTACCATGTCAGACCGCTCAACACCGTCCCAGGACACCCCCTCTCCCGCCCCCGACACCGGTCGAGGCGGCGCCGTTCGTCGGGGGCCGTTCCCCATGTTTCTGATGGACATCGCCCAGTCCGAAGATGCTGACCGTCTCCTGCGAGAGCTGGACATGCTGAAGGATGACGCACTGGAAGCAGCAGATACAGCTATCCAGGCCACCGACCCCGCCCTGGCTGACTTGTGTGATGCCCTGCGATGGACGGCTGCCAACGGCGACATCCAGGCTATTACAGCTGTGACGGGGGTGTGGACGCCGCGGGGGCTCCTGCTCACAGCCACCGTAACAGTCTCCGCAGGCCCGTCTGACACGAAGGTCATCGAACACGTCCCCCTGTCGCTGGTACAAGGAGGCCCACTGCTGGAGTATGTCTCCAAGGACCCGGAGGCCCTCGCAGCGGCAATCGCCACGCGGTGGAGCCCAAGCCATGCTCCAATCTCAGCGTCACGCCTCCGCAGCCAAGTCTTCAAGGGCCTGTACACAGCCCGCGAACAGCCGCCGCCCGTCGACACTGCCGTCCCTCCGGACATCCAAAGCCAGAAGGTCTCCCACAAGATCCAAAAACCCATCAGCCAGTTCCTTGCCCCCCACCTCAGACCGTCATGGGACCGCCTCCGCACCCGAGAGGTGGTTGCGGCCTTTTGGGCGCTGCCCAACGACGTGCATGCGGTCCTGCAAGCAGCCCATATCCCGACGGCAGACCTCGTCCCGCTGAAGTTCGGAATCCTGGCGTGGGCCTCCTCCGTCTGCCTCACAGGGCAGTACACGCCAGCCCCGGTTCCCACGCCCCCCGCCCTCGCCAACAAGGGCATGTGGACCCCCGAGCAGCTGCGGCCGCTGCTCGAATGCTCGGTCCTGCCGATCCGCAGCGTGGAGCTGCTGCATCAGATCGAGCAGGCTGGCGAGCACTCCTGGGCCACAGCCCCCACTTTCGCCCTGCTGCAGGCCGGCATCGCCGACACCGCCAACCCACCCCCGCTCACACCGCCCAGCCACGCGCCTTACCTCACCAAAGGGCAAGCAGCGCCCAGCCCCGCCGGCACTCTGTTCGCCACGACGGCGTTCACCCCAGCGTCAGCCCTGTACAAGGCCCAAGGCAAGCCCACCCCTTCGGGGTCCGAACCATCGCCTTCATCACTGTTGCCCGAACAGACAAGGCTTTCTTTCAACCTCCCAGAGCCTGCCTCCCAGGTACCACCGGCTGCCGCGGACCCCACGCCTCCGGAGTCACCGGCCCCGGCCGTCGGGTCAGCCCCCCCCAGTCCCTCCCAGGTGGGGGAGCCTTTCGTCCCGGACCTGGATGTTACGGCCTACTCCACCAACTACGCTCAATTGCATGACGAGTACGAGGCCCAACGGCGGGAGCTGGCCGTGGCACGGAGCGACCTGGAGTCCCTCACGCGGGATCTGGACATGGTGCGCACCGAACGAGATAATGCCCAGCAGCAGGCCCAGCGTTGCGCCGCGGCACAGCGGCAGGCCGAAGCCGTTCGGCTCAACAACTTCATCAGGTCGGTTCCCCCCCTCCTGTTCATCGCCACCAGACTCCACGGCCTCCAGTCCACGCCGCCAACGTTCGCCAACGCCGTGCGCAGTACCGTTCCGGCTTCGTTCGAGCTGCCTCCCCCCGGCTCTCAGCAGTTCCTGGTCCTCGTGCCGGTCATACTCGCCGCAGCAGTTCTCACCTCGCCCCAGGCGCCCAACCTCGAGGAGTTGGCCGACGTCCTCCGTAGGGCTATGGCCGCGCCAAGCGCCGTGCCGGTCCCGGAGACCCCTGCGCGTGCACCCGAATTGTCGTTCGCTGTCCCGGACCCGATCCCTAAGCCGAGGGCGGTCTCTGCCTTTCGGGCACCGGGCGCAACTGCCCAGCCGCCGTCGTCTATGCCGTCGCCTGCTGATGCCGCCCTGACCTCCCTGCTGGAGTGGATCCCGGAGATCCCCAAGGGCTGTGAGGACGAGGTTGCGCACGCGCTCCACCTCCAGCTCTTCCGCCAATACGGCGCGAGCGTCAACACCCTCCCGCAGTCGCCGATTCGGGAACAGTGTGCCTGGGTCCACAGCCACGCGCCCAGCCTGCCCGGCATCGCGGAAGTCCTGCGCTCCTTCCTCTCCAACCCCCCGGCAGTCCAACGAGTTTCTGACAGCCCAGCCACCTCCCCAGCAGAAGCTGCAGCCGCCAACCAGGCACAGGGCGCAGCGAAAAAGAAGGGGTATACGCCCCAAAAAATTGATCCGCAGGTTTTCTCGAAAGCCATGTGGGTCGGCTGGCAAGAAGTCGACGACCCGCCGTCCGGTGAAGTTGATGCAGGACTCCTCGGTGGTATCCTTCGGGATAAATTTGGCGCAGGCCTTTCCTCCATTACTGAAGAACAATTGAACCATACATCCAAGTTCACGATTGTCGGAATCCGCCCAGCAGAGTACGAGCGAGGCATGCGACTGACCAGGCAGCACACGGCTCGTGGCTGGCGAGTGACATGGGCCGAATCGAAGAAGCAACCGTTCACGCCCTGGGTGCCTGACCCTGACCGAGACCATCCGCCCCGGAAGACTCATTGGGGAAGCCGCGGGAAGCAGCGCCGTCCACGGGACCCTGACGATCAGGTGGACCTTACGGCAACGTCAGGATCGGACAGAACCAGACTCCAAATATCAGCGCAGGTACAGCCCCCGCCGCTCGGACCGGTCCCCGTCCCGCCGCCGCAGCCCAGGCCATCGCCGCGACAGCCCGCCGCCGAGGCGTCGTAGCGCGTACCGCGATG
This sequence comes from Eutreptiella sp. 'Long Island Sound 2002', assembly GCA_964036045.1. Lineage (NCBI taxonomy): Eukaryota > Euglenozoa > Euglenophyceae > Eutreptiales > Eutreptiaceae > Eutreptiella > Eutreptiella sp. 'Long Island Sound 2002'. The sequence goes on from OZ038379.1 coordinate 114,519,638, forward strand.
AACCCCAAGCGCATTCCAGCCGCCACGACCACCATGCAGCAGCCCCCCTCCAGCCCTACCCGTACTCGGGGGACCCCCACGACACCCGGGTGGCCATGGCTATCAGGGGACCTCCTCCTGGCCCCTAAGGTGAAGTCCGCCATCTCCACCCGGAACAAGCGCAGTCCGTACCGCGTCCTGTATGTGTACATCGAGAAGAACCAGATGCCGCAGGCCGTGCGGCAGGAGATTGAGCTGAAAGCCCATGACGTGATCATCTTGGACAGTCTCGGACGGCACGGGCTTGCCCCCCATCTCCCGGATCGACGCCGCCTCTGGGCCATCCATTACGGTGGCAATGGACGGAGCCTGGAGGCCGGCCTCTGTGGAGATGTGATCCCCTCGTGGTGTGCCGCACTACATTCCGCGTTCTCGGCCATCCTCACTGCGGCTTCCCAAGGACCCCGCACGATCTTCAAGGACATGCAGGTGGCCCTGGGACGGCCCGCCCCGTGGCCTGGTCCCCACCCGTGACCCGTCCTCGGCCTCACGCGCCCGGACCGCTCCGGTGCAGCGCGCAGTCGTGCCGGACCGCACTCCTTGTCTGGCGGCGTTCTAAGTCGGAGGTGATGCCCCGGGAGACCCACATCTTCCGTGCCCGTTAATCTTGGAACGCTGACTCGGGTGGATCCACGACAGTTCGGAGCGGTTGGTGGCCGGGACCGGAGAGCAGATCGGACCGTAGCGTTGTCGTACACCGACGTTGTGACCCAGACGGCCTGCTGGGAGGAGCGTTCTCAGGTGTGCGACGGGGATTGGTCTTACTCTAGCGGAGGTAAGACGGAGGACTCCCTCGGCAGAGCCTGCGTGGGGCCCCCGAGGGACGACGCCAAGGCTCACCGTACGTGGGACCGCGGCAGGCGCTCCTCCTCCTCCTCCTCCTCCTTGACACCACCTTTACACCACCTTTACACCACCTCACACCACCCTAACACCACATCACACCACCTTTACACCACCTTTACACCACGTTTACACCACCTCACACCAGCTCACACCACCTTCACACCACCTCACACACCGTTTACACCACCATTACACCACCATTACACCACCTTTACACCGGCTCAGACTACCTGAACATCATCTCACACCACCTTTACACCACCTTTACACCACCTTTACACCACCATTACACCACCTTTACACCACCTGACACCACCTTTACACCACCTCACACCACATTCACACCACATTTACACCACCTTTGCACCACCTTTACACCACCTCACACACACCTTCACACCAACTGACACCACCGTTACACCACCTTTACACCACCCCACACCACCCTCACACCACCTCAAACCACCGCTACACCACCTTTACACCACCTTTACACCACCTTTACACCACCTTTGCACCACCTAACACCACTCTCACACCACCTCACACCACCTTTACAGCACCTTGACAACACCTTGACACCACCTTTACACCACCTTTACACCACCTTTACACTACCTTTACACCACGTTTACACCACCTCACACCAGCTCACACCACCTTCACACCACCTCACACACCGTTTACACCACCATTACACCACCATTACACCACCTTTACACCACCTGACACCACCTTTACACCACCTCACACCACATTCACACCACATTTACACCACCTTTGCACCACCTTTACAACACCTCACACACACCTTGACACCACCTGACACCACCGTTACACCACCTTTACACCACCCCACACCACCTTCACAACACCTCAAACCACCGCTACACCACCTTTACACCACCTTTACACACCTTTACACCACCTTTGCACCACCTAACACCACCTTCACACCACCTCACACCACCTTTGCACCACCTTGACAACACCTTGACACCACCTTTACACCACCTTTACACCACCTGACACCACCCTCACACCACATCACACCACCGCTACACCACCTTTACACCACGTTTACACCACCTCACACCAGCTCACACCACCTTCACACCACCTCACACACCGTTTACACCACCATTACACCACCATTACACCACCTTTATACCAGCTCACACTACCTAAACATCATCTCACACCACCTTTACGCCACCTTTACAACACCTTGACACCACCTATACACCACCTCACACGACCTCACACCACCTTCACACCACCTTTACACCACCTTTACACCACCTCACACCACATTCACACCACATTTACACCACCTTTGCACCACCTTTACACCACCTCACACACACCTTCACACCACCTGACACCACCGTTACACCACCTTTACACCACCCCACACCACCCTCACAACACCTCAAACCACCGCTACACCACCTTTACACCACCTTTACACCACCTTTACACCACCTTTGCACCACCTAACACCACTCTCACACCACCTCACACCACCTTTACACCACCTTGACAACACCTTGACACCACCTTTACACCACCTTTACACCACCTCACACCACCCTCACACCACATCACACCACCTTTACACCACCTTTACACTACCTTTACACGACGTTTATACCACCTCACACCAGCTCACACCACCATCACACCACCTCACACACCGTTTACACCACCATTACACCACCTTTACACCACCTTTACACCACCATTACACCACCTTTAAACCACCTGACACCACCTTTACACCACCTCACACCACATTCACACCACATTTACACCACCTTTGCACCACCTTTACACCACCTCACACACACCTTCACACCACCTGACACCACCGTTACACCACCTTTACACCACCCCATACCACCCTCATACCACCTCAAACCACCGCTACCCCACCTTTACACCACCTTAACACCACCTTTACACCACCTTTGCACCACCTAACACCACTCTCACACCACCTCACACCACCTTTACACCACCTTGACAACACCTTGACACCACCTTTACACCACCTTTACACCACCTCACACCACCCTCACACCACATCACACCACCTTTACACCACCTTTACACTACCTTTACACCACGTTTACACCACCTCACACGAGCTCACACCACCTTCACACCACCTCACACACCGTTTACACCACCATTACACCACCATTACACCACCTTTACACCACCTGACACCACCTTTACACCACCTCACACCACATTCACACCACATTTACACCACCTTTGCACCACCTTTACACCACCTCACACACACCTTCACACCACCTGACACCACCATTACACCACCTTTACACCACCCCACACCACCTTCACAACACCTCAAACCACCGCTACACCACCTTTACACCACCTTTACACACCTTTACACCACCTTTGCACCACCTAACACCACCTTCACACCACCTCACACCACCTTTACACCACCTTGACAAGACCTTGACACCACCTTTACACCACCTTTACACCACCTCACACCACCCTAACACCAAATCACACCACCTTTACACCACCTTTACACCACGTCTACACCACCTCACACCAGCTGACACCACCTTCACACCACCTCACACACCGTTTACACCACCATTACACCACCATTACACCACCTTTACACCGGCTCACACTACCTGAACATCATCTCACACCACCTTTACACCACCTTTACACCACCTTTACACCACCATTACACCAGCTTTACACCACCTTAACACCACCTTTACACCACCTTTGCACCACCTAACACCACTCTCACACCACCTCACACCACCTTTACACCACCTTGACAACACCTTGACACCACCTTTACACCACCTTTACACCACCTCACACCACCCTCACACCACATCACACCACCTTTACACCACCTTTACACTACCTTTACACCACGTTTACACCACCTCACACCAGCTCACACCACCTTCACACCACCTCACACACCGCTTACACCACCATTACACCACCATTACACCACCTTTACACCACCTGACACCACCTTTACACCACCTCACACCACATTCACACCACATTTACACCACCTTTGCACCACCTTTACACCACCTCACACGCACCTTCACACCACCTGACACCACCGTTACACCACCTTTACACCACCCCGCACCACCTTCACAACACCTCAAACCACCGCTACACCACCTTTACACCACCTTTACACACCTTTACACCACCTTTGCACCACCTAACACCACCTTCACACTACCTCACACCACCTTTGCACCACCTTGACAACACCTTGACACCACCTTTACACCACCTTTACACCACCTCACACCACCCTCACACCACATCACACCACCTCTACACCACCTTTACACCACGTTTACACCACCTCACACCAGCTCACACCACCTTCACACCACCTCACACACCGTTTACACCACCATTACACCACCATTACACCACCTTTACACCAGCTCACACTACCTGAACATCATCTCACACCACCTTTACGCCACCTTTACAACACCTTGACACCACCTATACACCACCTCACACGACCTCACACCACCTTCACACCACCTTTACACCACCTTTACACCACCTCACACCACATTCACACCACATTTACACCACCTTTGCACCACCTTTACACCACCTCACACACACCTTCACACCACCTGACACCACCGTTACACCACCTTTACACCACCCCACACCACCCTCACAACACATCAAACCACCGCTACACCACCTTTACACCACCTTTACACCACCTTTACACCACCTTTGCACCACCTAACACCACTCTCACACCACCTCACACCACCTTTACACCACCTTGACAACACCTTGACACCACCTTTACACCACCTTTACACCACCTCACACCACCCTCACACCACATCACACCACCTTTACACCACCTTTACACTACCTTTACACCACGTTTACACCACCTCACACCAGCTCACACCACCTTCACACCACCTCACACACCGGTTACACCACCAGTTCAGTTCAGTTCAGGTTTTGGGGCCTCCAGCGCCAGTGAACGATTGCCACTGACCTCACGTCCCCACGGATTGATGTTCACCCCACGAGCACGTAGATGCAAAATCCAATTCAAGCCAGTTTCAGTGTATGCGCCAGTTCTCGGAGGTCCACTTGTCCTGGGATGTCGTCCCATTCCACTGTCCATGGTCCCAGGCAGATCCGAAAATCCCTGGGCCACTCACTCGGTGCATGTCCTATGGTCACTGAGAGTGGATCACGTGAACACTGACCTGGTTCATAGACGACGGTTCGGGCCGTAGGCACCACCCCCACCCATGGAGGACGCGACTCAGGAGGGTTGAGTTGAGCCGATGAGACCGCCCCCACCATGAAGCTGATGAACACCGCGAGACCCCAGGGCCTGGTGAGCCCAGCTGGCACCATTTCTGATTGCTGCAGTGGCTCTATCACGGAGTCAGACCAGAGCACGTGTTGCAGCGTATGCAGGAACACTAGGGAGAGAGATTGAACACGGGAGATCAGGGTTTTGGACTGCATGCTGTGTGGCATATAGATGAGCCCTGAGGTTGTAACCCACAGGATTCCCTCCCCTTGGCCCACATGATCATCATGCACAAGCCTGACCAGGAGGCTTACTGACTCGACTGAGACCCTTGCCTGTGTGAGACTTTGCATTTTCACTGTCCATCCATCTAATTGCATGTCTTGAAGCAGGTCCCAAAAAGCACGATGCACTGCTGCACACACTTTGAGGCAGTTCTGAAACAGATGTTGGCCCCAGTCCTGCACCGAGGCTTTGCAGAACGGGCAGTACGGAGATCGGGGGTATTCGCGCAGCCCCGTGGCTGACCGCAGCCACACACTCGCCCTGATCACCTCATTAGATATCTTGGCTTCGATCACCAGGGGTGCCCATGCTGAGCCTGTCTGGCTGAAATACCTTGACAGAAATTGAGGCCTCGAGGCAAGAACCTCCGTATCATAGATGGCCGACAGGACATTGGCGGGTCGCAGACATACTTTGCCTGACTTAAGAAGCACTGCATGCAGTGAAAGGAGGGGTAGTAGGGGAAGGACAGCGCCTTGAGGCTGGACCCCCGGTGTTTGTGAAAGGTCGTGCGCCAGCGCTTGCGCCTGGGCCACTTCCGTTCTCCTGCCGGAGTCATGTTGGGCTTGGACATAGCCTTCCTCATAGCCCTGTAGGTTCACTATGGACACCACACTCCTGATGCAGCTGTCCAGCACATGGGAGCCTGACGATTTCGTCACCCCTTCATTTACTGCTGCACTCGTGCAGTCTGCCAAGAACAGGCACTTGGGCGCTCCAGCTTCCCTAGCCTTGTGAACTGCCAATAGTTTCCCAAACCATTCTGCCACTTGGGCATCAGGATCCTCGACACACCAGTGACACCAGAACGCACCACACACTCCTGAGGCATCCAGGAAGACCACAGCACAGCCCACTGCTGTGCGCGTCGCTGATCCATCGGACACAGCGACAACATGATGTCCCTGCACCTTCCGGTACCACGCACCATGCACAGGGGCTTCTGTCACTTCCAAGTCGGGAGACACACTGATGTACAGGCCTCTCCGCCGTAACTCGTCACAGAGCACCTGCGGGTCAGACCCTGGTAATCGTTGCCACTGGCTGTCATACAGAAGGGCCCTAACGATACCCCTGGTGTAGACGCTCCGTGAGCACGCCGCTTGCAAGGTAACGAGCGTTCGCTGCAGACTCAGCCTGATATGCAGGACCGGGAATCCTAACCCACCAGCTGAGATTGGGGCACTGAGCAGGACATCCGAAAACCAGGATGGCAGTGACAGAGCAGTGCGCGCACATTGCCGAACCGTTACTTGCAGGGGTTCACAAAACTCCGCTGGCACTGGTACTACAGTGAACTTGAAATCTGTGGAGGAAACCGCATACGCCATGAGACACCTAAGCGCCAGGATACAGGACGGCCTGTGCTGAGTGATGGACCTCCTGACTGCCCTCAACTTGTCCCCTACTTTATCTCTATCAGCTCGTAGGCATTCACCCATGACACACGGCACTCCGACGATTTTGAACCCACTCTTCTTCATCGGGAACTGCCCTAGCCGACAGAACACTTCATCTGCTGCGTAGACGAGGCGTCCATCTACAAATTTAATAAGGAAACACTGCAGTTTGGACGCATTCGGGGATGCGCCGGCATCATTGGCTAGAGAAGTACATTCATTCAGAACACACACAAAGTCTGCTTTGTTCAAACCGAATAACCTGCCATCGTCTGAAAAAATCAGCTCGGGGATTCTTACCCCTGGGAGACCCGGATGCTCAGGCGCTGGAACCTTGCGGTACAGCGCCAGAGACCTCAGGATTCTGGGTATCATGTACGATCCGACCCCCATGCTGTCTCCCTGTGTGCCTCCCTGTTTCAGCCTGTACGGCGGCGCCAGCCCGTACGGGGTCTGCAGGAAAACCTGGAAGGAAGAGAAAAACCAGTCCACCCACTCACCCACGTCCAGGGAGGGGTTTTCCTGCAGGACTTCTGAGAGACTGGGGCGGGAGACGTTGCAGAAAGCGTTGCTCTCGTCCCAGTCGCCACAGTATATGTGTCCGTTGTTCAGCGCCCAGTACGCGGTAAACCAGCGCACCAGGATGGCGAGAAAAAGGGGGGTAATTTCCTTTCTGTACGAAAATGTCCACGGTGGTATGAAACCCGTTGCCTCTCCGCGGGACATGAACCTCTGAAACATCGCTGATGATTCTTTTCTTTTTATATCAGGCTCCAGAATGATGGGCCTGCTGTTTCTTATAAGCCAATATGGCTCTTTTTTGAGTAAGCACAGATGTAGTGCCGCATGCAGGAAAAAACTGTGTACGCCTGTCCTGAGCTGTCTGGACCACTGCAGAACCACTTCAGTGGCAAAGCCGCTGAGCAGTTTCACTACGGCATTAGGGAACTCGTCCCTGGAGGTGGCCTCTGACCCCCCTTTTCTGCATTGGCGGTCCCACTCCTCACGGGATATGGGGGCACTGCAGGAACCAGACCCCAACACCTCCAGCGCTAGTTGAGACGGGAAGGGAGATCGCACACTACAATACAGGCTCCAGTCAGACATCGACAGGTCATCCGTCGGAAAGGAAGGGTCGTAGACGCACTGGGGGGGCATGGCAAGAGAGCAGCTGTCCATTCGGAGATGCCTCAGAGAGTACAGTTCCATGGCCTGCTTCCTGGCCTCTGTTTTGAATTCCTGGGGGGAGGTGCAGAACGCTTTCCCGTCACGACTCACTTGGGTCACCACTTTGAAGGATGATTTCTTCTGCTTGAAGAATTTCGAGGTGAGACCCGTCACCGCCACTTCACCAGCCAGCGAGGCTGAGAGACCTAGGTTATTTCTGCACGCTTGGTCCCTCTGCTGCTGTTTCCATTTTTTGACGCGCTCCGCGGCCACTGCGTCGCCCAGAAGGGCCTTGACTTCCTGACGCCTGAGGACGTCTGCTTCGGAACCCTCAACCCTGCCGACGTGGGGGGGAATGAAGCCCCTGGCCAGTTCATGATAGCCCTCCAGGATCGCGTCGGGGTGTAGCCCATGCACCCTCCCCAGCCACAGAAAAAGGGAGGCATGAGCTGCAAGCCTAGTCACTGAGGTAGGGCTGGCCTTTCTGAAATTGAATTTCTTGAGACTCCCGTTTTTCACGTAGTGAAAATTTTCTGGCAGGGAGAACTCACACACCACTGCACCATGGGTGCTGACTCCAGGCACAACTGCTTTGGCCGTTAGCTGCAGACCCGAATCAACTGGGATGAGGACAAAGTCTATTTCCCTCTGAGAGAGACTACCACTTCGCACTACAAAGTTGGTATACTGACCAAGCTGGTAGGGCACATGGAGAAAAGACCAACACCCTGAGGCGGCCAGGGCTCTGGCCACTCTGCCATGCCTGTGACCAGACAAACGTTCATTGAAGTCACCACCCAATACCATGGTTTCCCCTTTTTTCGGCTTGTGTTTGGCCACGAGAGTTTGGATGTGCTTCCAAACTTCGAGATCCTGCCCTGGCCTCAAGTAGATATTGGCAAATTTCAGAACTCCCCCAGATGCCAGGGAGAGCTCTACGATTAAGGCGTCCTCTACTGAGTGTCGCCTGATACTGGTCACTCCACCAGACAATTCAACCAGCCTATACAACAGCAAAATACACAGTCCTGCCGCTCTCTCACGCACTTCGTCATACACTACACAGTACCTGGTCCCAAAGAAATCTGAAGGATCGAAGCCTTCCCATAGTTCCTGCAGCGCCACTGCGTCGGCACCTTGACTCTCGGCAAGGGAGATGACGTCAGGAATTTTTCTCATGGCTCCACCACAGTTCAATGTCATAAAAGTTATAGCCTTAGACTCTGTCTGCGGCTCTAGCCGTTGATGGGAGGGGGGTTCCTCTTGACTTGCTGACACAACAAAGGGGCCTGTCCATGGCTCCTCAGCCGGCTGATGCGAGCAGGATATGCGCTTCCCAGCCGAAACCAGCAACGTATCATGCAGTGTGATACTGCCATGACAGATGACAGACCGGCTGGCCTGTTCCTTTGTCGGGGAAATACCTGCCAGAGACACGCACACTGCTTTCGCTACACTTGCACTCCAGTCAAAGGGCAGGCTGACTTCGCATGAGAATAAAAGAGGTTGCTGACAACTGCGGCAATCCGGCCCTAGAATCAGCGGACACCTGGACGTCTCGTGCCAGATCTCTTCAACCGTGGAGACTCCAGCCACTGGAAGACCTGACTGAGAGACACCAGTCTGGTTAGGACTGGTCCAGGTAGGTTCAGAGATCACCCACACACAGAGATGGGAAGAGACCAAGAGGGGGGGGGACACCGCACAACTCCAAAGCCTGTGCGACATTGAGCAGAGTATAGAAGCCCAGTCTCTCACTAGCTGCACTGCCCACCTTAAGTGTTGTCCAGGCATACGGTCCACTATGCCTTTGGCAAGATCAAGGCTCCTGCAGACCGATTTCGCAACCACTGAGGGGATACACTCCGCTGTCCAGCCCTTGAGACTCGTTCGGTTACCCGAGCCACACTCAGGGCAGAATTCTCTGAAATTGTGGAAGAATGTTCCACAGAGACTACATGCCTCGGCAACACCACTTGACAGTACCGGCTGCTCTGGCAGTGACTTCAGTAACTCTGTGGCCCAAGACAAAATGTCTGCCACGGCATCGGCCACACGTTCGGACCGTTTCACTGACATAAAGCCTGAAATGACGGCTGCAGGGAGCAGGGGGACAGTCGACAGGCTGGGAACATTGGGAGGATATCACAGGTTCCCGGGACCTCTCCAGCCATTGCCATCTCGGTGAGTGGCAGCGGATCCCTCCAGAGGCCTGTCCACATGATGTGAACCTGAGTGTTGTGGTCTGTCATACCTTGGGACTGACCGCTGGGAGGCTCGACTGTCACTCCTGCGAGGCCTATCCTCTGGACCAGCAGGCGACGGGCTGCGATTCGGAGAGTCTCGCCTCTGTCTCTTAGAGGGCCTGTCATTATACAGCGAGGGGGGCTCGTGTGAGGGACCTTTTCCCCATGACTGCCGTTCCCAGGGACGCTCCCACTGGCGTTCCCAGGTGGACCTGTTGTCCCAGGCCCAGGAGTCCCACCCTTGCTTGCCACTTTTACCTCCTTTACTGCCCTTGCTCGGCTCCGTCGGTGATTGCTGCACCTCACCCAAAGCCCAGAGAGCTGACATGTTGTGGGAGGATGGGGGGGTCTTGGGGGGATTCAGCGGGTTCTCGAGAATTTCCATGGTGACCGTGGAGCCGGCTCCTATGGGAAGCTGCCATTTCTTTCTGTGTTTCGCTACTGCCTGCAGCTGACTCGTGGGCACTCTAACTGTGAGTTGATGCACGCAGCGGCCTTTGCCTTTCTGGGACTCTGCCGAGGCCAGGGCCGGAACATTACACCCGACAAACACAGACACCGCCGTGAGGAACACAGGCCACGGCACTGTCCCTGTCCCATCAAGGGATACTTTCACCAGAGTTTGATCGCTCTCAGCCAAATCCGACCTCATCACGAGACTAGCATCAGTTGCCTTGGCAGGACCACCGAGGGAGGCCTGCAGCTCCTTTAGCACATCTGCAGCCCAGGAGGGCTTATCGCCAGAGACTGTAACCTTCCTGGCTAGATCTACTAGCGCGCGCAGTTGGGGTGCTTGACTGAAGACTGATAGTGCTGGGATGATTGCGTCAGCAAAGGTGGGCCAGTCCTTCACTTTCTCAACCGGGAAGACCTTGGCCGCTTCCTCTGAGATCGCCAGCAGCCCGACTGCAAATTGACAAGCCAGATCTGGCCAGTCCAGCCCTTTTTCTGTGGCTGAGTTGGCTTTGTGCAGGATGGTAAGAATTTCAGAAAGATATTTGGACTTTGCTGCGGGGTTCGCCTCTGTTGCTCCTGATGTCTGAAGGTACTTCAGCCAGGCCAGCAGCACCGCCCTCACCCTGACGTTCTCCGCCCCAATCGGCCACGCAAAGCTGCTGAGGCATGAGGAGAGCTGTGCTGCGTCCGTAATCCTCTTCATAATGATCGTCAGTCCTTGCGTGGACTTGAAGCTGGATAATAGGGTCTCAAGGTGCCCTGTTGCCATAGGCATTTTGTCCTTCGGGACGTCCTCCACTGCTGCGATCACCTTCTTGAGGACCTCTGCCATGGTCAGGAGTTCGGCCTCTGCTGTAGGAAGTCCCATTTCAGGACCGGCAGGCCCCCCTGAAGAATTGGAGCCCGACACGTCCTCTTCCGGGCGCTTTGGTAGGTCTGGGTTCATAATGGCCGCCACGCTCGGGATTGGAGCGTCCGGCTTGGGCCAGCACCCTGCCAGAGATGCCTGCAGCTTGGGCTCGGACACGAAGGTGCCAACAGGCACGAGTTTGTCCGGCTGAACTGCGAGCTGCCAAGAAAGGTCTTTGCCATTTCGCTTCGCCACCCATCTGGCAACTGCCATGTGGAACCACAGGCACCCAATCATGACCCTGCCTTTGTCCACTGCAGCCACATCGCCATTGAGGAGGTCGACAATCATTTCTGGCTTGGGGCCAAGCTTCTTGCGCACACTGTCGGCCACATCCTTAGCCACCACTAGGCTCAGAATCTCGGCTACCATACGCTGAATGTCACTTTTGGTGGCCGTTGACAGCATTTGGGCGACTTGCTGCAGCACCTCACCGAAGGTCAACCATGAGTACTGGGGGTACTTGGCAATAAGCAGAGGGAGGTCGGTGTTGGGCGACATCCTGCCTTGCAGGACAGAGTACATCAGTGGAAATGAGTTCACATAATTGTCGATCTTGACCCCTGAGATCTCTTGCTTCTCATGCAGGACCACCAACAGCAGTCCTGACTCTCCGTCTTCCACCCGGTTGATATGCAGCACATCCTCAACACGGAGGTTCTGACGAAGTTCTTCCATGCTCATGGTAGAATCACTGAAAGGCAGCACATAGCCAGTCCAGTAGACAAACGTGCACACCAGAGGATAGGTCCAGCCGGCGGAAACGGTTACTCAGGGCTCTCGGGCCCGCTGCCAGAGGGACTGGTCCCAGCCGGAGGTAGGTCACTGTCAGTGGAATTTTCTAGTTCCACCCTGCGATCAAACAATCAGTTGGGGGAAGACGGACTTCAGTGCATCGATGGATACCATTCTGGAGGAACTGTCACCGGTTAGGAAACGAGGCCAATGTGCACCTGCATTTACGATGCACCAGCGCCGGCGATCACTCGACAGACTGACCAGTCCGGAGGATCGCCACACCGCAGTGATCAGCAGGGTGCTTGCACCGTCTGGAGCTCGCCTCCTAAGCTGGGCAAGCGATGGGCATCGGCCCAAAGCCCAGCTAGAGGGGCCCCAGACTTTGCTCATCGCAGGATTCGGTTGGGACGAGAAGAATTCTGTGTGTTATTTGGCTATCTCACAGGCAACCGTTCGGGGGATACTGTCAATGGAAGTTATCCCTGCACGACACTGGGGCGATGCGCACCTGCACTTACCCCGCCACTGGTTTGCAGACACGCTGAAATTTGGGCCTATATTATCGGAGCCCTTTTGTTTCCTGAGCAGTTTGCACCCAGATAAACCTCATGGTGCCCGTTGCAGAGACTCTCAGATCCATCATTCCTGTACACAGGCGGAAGGGGGGGGGGGGGGCTGGGCAGAGCGGGAGTGGAGGAACTGTCACCGGTCAGGAAACGAGGCCAATGTGCACCTGCATTTACGATGCACCAGCGCCGGCGATCACTCGACAGACTGACCAGTCCGGAGGATCGCCACACCGCAGTGATCAGCAGGGTTACACCACCATTACACCACCATTACACCACCTTTACACCACGTGACACCACCTGTACACCACCTCACACCACATTCACACCACATTTACACCACCTTTGCACCACCTTTACACCACCTCACACACACCTTCACACCACCTGACACCACCGTTACACCACCTTTACACCACCCCACACCACCTTCACAACACCTCAAACCACCGCTACACCACCTTTACACCACCTTTACACACCTTTACACCACCTTTGCACCACCTAACACCACCTTCACACCACCTCACACCACCTTTACACCACCTTGACAACACCTTGACACCACCTTTACACCATCTTTACACCACCTCTACACCACCTTTACACCACCGTTACACCACCTCACACCAGCTCACACCACCTTCACACCACCTCACACACCGTTTACACCACCATTACACCACCATTACACCACCTTTACACCAGCTCACACTACCTGAACATCATCTCACACCACCTTTACGCCACCGTTACAACACCTTGACACCACCTATACACCACCTCACACGACCTCACACCACCTTCACACCACCTTTACACCACCTTTACACCACCTAACACCACCTTCACACCACCTCACACCACCTTTACACCACCTTGACAACACCTTGACAACACCTTTACACCACCTTTACACCACCTCACACCACCCTAACACCAAATCACACCACCTTTACACCACCTTTACACCACGTTTACACCACCTCACACCAGCTCACACCACCTTCACACCACCTCACACACCGTTTACACCACCATTACACCACCATTACACCACCTTTACACCAGCTCACACTACCTGAACATCATCTCACACCACCTTTACGCCACCTTTACAACACCTTGACACCACCTATACACCACCTCACACGACCTCACACCACCTTCACACCACCTTTACACCACCTTTACACCACCTCACACCACATTCACACCACATTTACACCACCTTTGCACCACCTTTACACCACCTCACACACACCTTCACACCACCTGACACCACCGTTACACCACCTTTACACCACCCCACACCACCCTCACAACACATCAAACCACCGCTACACCACCTTTACACCACCTTTACACCACCTTTACACCACCTTTGCACCACCTAACACCACTCTCACACCACCTCACACCACCTTTACACCACCTTGACAACACCTTGACACCACCTTTACACCACCTTTACACCACCTCACACCACCCTCACACCACATCACACCACCTTTACACCACCTTTACACTACCTTTACACCACGTTTACACCACCTCACACCAGCTCACACCACCTTCACACCACCTCACACACCGGTTACACCACCATTACACCACCATTACACCACCTTTACACCACGTGACACCACCTGTACACCACCTCACACCACATTCACACCACATTTACACCACCTTTGCACCACCTTTACACCACCTCACACACACCTTCACACCACCTGACACCACCGTTACACCACCTTTACACCACCCCACACCACCTTCACAACACCTCAAACCACCGCTACACCACCTTTACACCACCTTTACACACCTTTACACCACCTTTGCACCACCTAACACCACCTTCACACCACCTCACACCACCTTTACACCACCTTGACAACACCTTGACACCACCTTTACACCATCTTTACACCACCTCTACACCACCTTTACACCACCGTTACACCACCTCACACCAGCTCACACCACCTTCACACCACCTCACACACCGTTTACACCACCATTACACCACCATTACACCACCTTTACACCAGCTCACACTACCTGAACATCATCTCACATCACCTTTACGCCACCGTTACAACACCTTGACACCACCTATACACCACCTCACACGACCTCACACCACCTTCACACCACCTTCACACCACCTTTACACCACCTTTACACCACCTAACACCACCTTCACACCACCTCACACCACCTTTACACCACCTTGACAACACCTTGACAACACCTTTACACCACCTTTACACCACCTCACACCACCCTAACACCAAATCACACCACCTTTACACCACCTTTACACCACGTTTACACCACCTCACACCAGCTCACACCACCTTCACACCACCTCACACACCGTTTACACCACCATTACACCACCATTACACCACCTTTACACCGGCTCACACTACCTGAACATCACCTCACACCACCTTTACACCACCTTTACACCACCTTTACACCACCATTACACCAGCTTTACACCACCTGACACCACCTTTACACCACCTCACACCACATTCACACCACATTTACACCACCTTTGCACCACCTTTACACCACCCCACACCACCCTCACACCACCTCAAACCACCGCTACACCACCGTTACACCACCTTTACACCACCTTTACACCACCTTTGCACCACCTAACACCACTCTCACACCACCTCACACCACCTTTACACCACCTTGACAACACCTTGACACCACCTTTACACCACCTTTACACCACCTCACACCACCCTCACACCACATCACACCACCTTTACACCACCTTTACACTACCTTTACACCACCATTACACCACCTCACACCAGCTCACACCACCTTCACACCACCTCACACACCGTTTACACCACCATTACACCACCATTACACCACCTTTACACCACCTGACACCACCTTTACACCACCTCACACCACATTCACACCACATTTACACCACCTTTGCACCACCTTTACACCACCTCACACACACCTTCACACCACCTGACACCACCGTTACACCACCTTTACACCACCCCGCACCACCTTCACAACACCTCAAACCACCGCTACACCACCTTTACACCACCTTTACACACCTTTACACCACCTTTGCACCACCTAACACCACCTTCACACTACCTCACACCACCTTTGCACCACCTTGACAACACCTTGACACCACCTTTACACCACCTTTACACCACCTCACACCACCCTCACACCACATCACACCACCTCTACACCACCTTTACACCACGTTTACACCACCTCACACCAGCTCACACCACCTTCACACCACCTCACACACCGTTTACACCACCATTACACCACCATTACACCACCTTTACACCAGCCCACACTACCTGAACATCATCTCACACCACCTTTACGCCACCTTTACAACACCTTGACACCACCTATGCACCACCTCACACGACCTCACACCACCTTCACACCACCTTTACACCACTTTTACACCACCTCACACCACATTCACACCACATTTACACCACCTTTGCACCACCTTTACACCACCTCACACACACCTTCACACCACCTGACATCACCGTTACACCACCTTTACACCACCCCACACCACCCTCACAACACATCAAACCACCGCTACACCACCTTTACACCACCTTTACACCAAGTTTACACCACCTTTGCACCACCTAACACCACTCTCACACCACCTCACACCACCTTTACACCACCTTGACAACACCTTGACACCACCTTTACACCACCTTTACACCACCTCACACCACCCTCACACCACATCACACCACCTTTACACTACCTTTACACCACGTCTACACCACCTCACACCAGCTCACACCACCTTCACACCACCTCACACACCGGTTACACCACCATTACACCACCATTACACCACCTTTACACCACGTGACACCACCTGTACACCACCTCACACCACATTCACACCACATTTACACCACCTTTGCACCACCTTTACACCACCTCACACACACCTTCACACCACCTGACACCACCGTTACACCACCTTTACACCACCCCACACCACCTTCACAACACCTCAAACCACCGCTACACCACCTTTACACCACCTTTACACACCTTTACACCACCTTTGCACCACCTAACACCACCTTCACACCACCTCACACCACCTTTACACCACCTTGACAACACCTTGACACCACCTTTACACCATCTTTACACCACCTCTACACCACCTTTACACCACCGTTACACCACCTCACACCAGCTCACACCACCTTCACACCACCTCACACACCGTTTACACCACCATTACACCACCATTACACCACCTTTACACCAGCTCACACTACCTGAACATCATCTCACACCACCTTTACGCCACCGTTACAACACCTTGACACCACCTATACACCACCTCACACGACCTCACACCACCTTCACACCACCTTTACACCACCTTTACACCACCTAACACCACCTTCACACCACCTCACACCACCTTTACACCACCTTGACAACACCTTGACAACACCTTTACACCACCTTTACACCACCTCACACCACCCTAACACCAAATCACACCACCTTTACACCACCTTTACACCACGTTTACACCACCTCACACCAGCTCACACCACCTTCACACCACCTCACACACCGTTTACACCACCATTACACCACCATTACACCACCTTTACACCGGCTCACACTACCTGAACATCACCTCACACCACCTTTACACCACCTTTACACCACCTTTACACCACCATTACACCAGCTTTACACCACCTGACACCACCTTTACACCACCTCACACCACATTCACACCACATTTACACCACCTTTGCACCACCTTTACACCACCCCACACCACCCTCACACCACCTCAAACCACCGCTACACCACCTTTACACCACCTTTACACCACCTTTACACCACCTTTGCACCACCTAACACCACTCTCACACCACCTCACACCACCTTTACACCACCTTGACAACACCTTGACACCACCTTTACACCACCTTTACACCACCTCACACCACCCTCACACCACATCACACCACCTTTACACCACCTTTACACTACCTTTACACCACCATTACACCACCTCACACCAGCTCACACCACCTTCACACCACCTCACACACCGTTTACACCACCATTACACCACCATTACACCACCTTTACACCACCTGACACCACCTGTACACCACCTCACACCACATTCACACCACATTTACACCACCTTTGCACCACCTTTACACCACCTCACACACACCTTCACACCACCTGACACCACCGTTACACCACCTTTACACCACCCCACACCACCTTCACAACACCTCAAACCACCGCTACACCACCTTTACACCACCTTTACACACCTTTACACCACCTTTGCACCACCTAACACCACCTTCACACTACCTCACACCACCTTTGCACCACCTTGACAACACCTTGACACCACCTTTACACCACCTTTACACCACCTCACACCACCCTCACACCACATCACACCACCTCTACACCACCTTTACACCACGTTTACACCACCTCACACCAGCTCACACCACCTTCACACCACCTCACACACCGTTTACACCACCATTACACCACCATTACACCACCTTTACACCAGCTCACACTACCTGAACATCATCTCACACCACCTTTACGCCACCTTTACAACACCTTGACACCACCTATGCACCACCTCACACGACCTCACACCACCTTCACACCACCTTTACACCACCTTTACACCACCTCACACCACATTCACACCACATTTACACCACCTTTGCACCACCTTTACACCACCTCACACACACCTTCACACCACCTGACATCACCGTTACACCACCTTTACACCACCCCACACCACCCTCACAACACATCAAACCACCGCTACACCACCTTTACACCACCTTTACACCACCTTTACACCACCTTTGCACCACCTAACACCACTCTCACACCACCTCACACCACCTTTACACCACCTTGACAACACCTTGACACCACCTTTACACCACCTTTACACCACCTCACACCACCCTCACACCACATCACACCACCTTTACACTACCTTTACACCACGTCTACACCACCTCACACCAGCTCACACCACCTTCACACCACCTCACACACCGGTTACACCACCATTACACCACCATTACACCACCTTTACACCACCTGACACCACCTGTACACCACCTCACACCACATTCACACCACATTTACACCACCTTTGCACCACCTTTACACCACCTCACACACACCTTCACACCACCTGACACCACCGTTACACCACCTTTACACCACCCCACACCACCTTCACAACACCTCAAACCACCGCTACACCACCTTTACACCACCTTTACACACCTTTACACCACCTTTGCACCACCTAACACCACCTTCACACCACCTCACACCACCTTTACACCACCTTGACGACACCTTGACACCACCTTTACACCATCTTTACACCACCTCTACACCACCTTTACACCACCGTTACACCACCTCACACCAGCTCACACCACCTTCACACCACCTCACACACCGTTTACACCACCATTACACCACCATTACACCACCTTTACACCAGCTCACACTACCTGAACATCATCTCACACCACATTTACGCCACCGTTACAACACCTTGACACCACCTATACACCACCTCACACGACCTCACACCACCTTCACACCACCTTACATCACCTTTGCACCACCTTTACACCACCATTACACCACCTTTACACCACCTGACACCACCTTTACACCACCTCACACCACATTCACACCACATTTACACCACCTTTGCACCACCTTTACACCACCTCACACACACCTTCACACCACCTGACACCACCGTTACACCACCTTTACACCACCCCACACCACCCTCACACCACCTCAAACCACCGCTACACCACCTTTACACCACCTTTACACCACCTTTGCACCACCTAACACCACTCTCACACCACCTCACACCACCTTTACACCACCTTGACAACACCTTGACACCACCTTTACACCACGTTTAAACCACCTCACACCAATCTCACACCACATCACACCACCTTCACACCACCTTTACACTAAATTTACACCACCTTTACACTACCTTTACACCACGTTTACACCACCTCACACGAGCTCACACCACCTTCACACCACCTCACACACCGTTTACACCACCATTACACCACCATTACACCACCTTTACACCACCTGACACCACCTTTACACCACCTCACACCACATTCACACCACATTTACACCACCTTTGCACCACCTTTACACCACCTCACACACACCTTCACACCACCTGACACCGCCATTACACCACCTTTACACCACCCCACACCACCTTCACAACACCTCAAACCACCGCTACACCACCTTTACACCACCTTTACACACCTTTACACCACCTTTGCACCACCTAACACCACCTTCACACCACCTCACACCACCTTTACACCACCTTGACAAGACCTTGACACCACCTTTACACCACCTTTACACCACCTCACACCACCCTAACACCAAATCACACCACCTTTACACCACCTTTACACCACGTCTACACCACCTCACACCAGCTGACACCACCTTCACACCACCTCACACACCGTTTACACCACCATTACACCACCATTACACCACCTTTACACCGGCTCACACTACCTGAACATCATCTCACACCACCTTTACACCACCTTTACACCACCTTTACACCACCATTACACCAGCTTTACACCACCTTAACACCACCTTTACACCACCTTTGCACCACCTAACACCACTCTCACACCACCTCACACCACCTTTACACCACCTTGACAACACCTTGACACCACCTTTACACCACGTTTACACCACCTCACACCACCCTCACACCACATCACACCACCTTTACACCACCTTTACACTACCTTTACACCACGTTTACACCACCTCACACCAGCTCACACCACCTTCACACCACCTCACACACCGCTTACACCACCATTACACCACCATTACACCACCTTTACACCACGTGACACCACCTTTACACCACCTCACACCACATTCACACCACATTTACACCACCTTTGCACCACCTTTACACCACCTCACACACACCTTCACACCACCTGACACCACCGTTACACCACCTTTACACCACCCCACACCACCTTCACAACACCTCAAACCACCGCTACACCACCTTTACACCACCTTTACACACCTTTACACCACCTTTGCACCACCTAACACCACCTTCACACTACCTCACACCACCTTTGCACCACCTTGACAACACCTTGACACCACCTTTACACCACCTTTACACCACCTCACACCACCCTCACACCACATCACACCACCTCTACACCACCTTTACACCACGTTTACACCACCTCACACCAGCTCACACCACCTTCACACCACCTCACACACCGTTTACACCACCATTACACCACCATTACACCACCTTTACACCAGCTCACACTACCTGAACATCATCTCACACCACCTTTACGCCACCTTTACAACACCTTGACACCACCTATACACCACCTCACACGACCTCACACCACCTTCACACCACCTTTACACCACCTTTACACCACCTCACACCACATTCACACCACATTTACACCACCTTTGCACCACCTTTACACCACCTCACACACACCTTCACACCACCTGACACCACCGTTACACCACCTTTACACCACCCCACACCACCCTCACAACACATCAAACCACCGCTACACCACCTTTACACCACCTTTACACCACCTTTACACCACCTTTGCACCACCTAACACCACTCTCACACCACCTCACACCACCTTTACACCACCTTGACAACACCTTGACACCACCTTTACACCACCTTTACACCACCTCACACCACCCTCACACCACATCACACCACCTTTACACCACCTTTACACTACCTTTACACCACGTTTACACCACCTCACACCAGCTCACACCACCTTCACACCACCTCACACACCGGTTACACCACCATTACACCACCATTACACCACCTTTACACCACGTGACACCACCTGTACACCACCTCACACCACATTCACACCACATTTACACCACCTTTGCACCACCTTTACACCACCTCACACACACCTTCACACCACCTGACACCACCGTTACACCACCTTTACACCACCCCACACCACCTTCACAACACCTCAAACCACCGCTACACCACCTTTACACCACCTTTACACACCTTTACAACACCTTTGCACCACCTAACACCACCTTCACACCACCTCACACCACCTTTACACCACCTTGACAACACCTTGACACCACCTTTACACCATCTTTACACCACCTCTACACCACCTTTACACCACCGTTACACCACCTCACACCAGCTCACACCACCTTCACACCACCTCACACACCGTTTACACCACCATTACACCACCATTACACCACCTTTACACCAGCTCACACTACCTGAACATCATCTCACACCACCTTTACGCCACCGTTACAACACCTTGACACCACCTATACACCACCTCACACGACCTCACACCACCTTCACACCACCTTTACACCACCTTTACACCACCTAACACCACCTTCACACCACCTCACACCACCTTTACACCACCTTGACAACACCTTGACAACACCTTTACACCACCTTTACACCACCTCACACCACCCTAACACCAAATCACACCACCTTTACACCACCTTTACACCACGTTTACACCACCTCACACCAGCTCACACCACCTTCACACCACCTCACACACCGTTTACACCACCATTACACCACCATTACACCACCTTTACACCGGCTCACACTACCTTTACACCACCTTTACACCACCTTTACACCACCATTACACCAGCTTTACACCACCTGACACCACCTTTACACCACCTCACACCACATTCACACCACATTTACACCACCTTTGCACCACCTTTACACCACCCCACACCACCCTCACACCACCTCAAACCACCGCTACACCACCTTTACACCACCTTTACACCACCTTTACACCACCTTTGCACCACCTAACACCACTCTCACACCACCTCACACCACCTTTACACCACCTTGACAACACCTTGACACCACCTTTACACCACCTTTACACCACCTCACACCACCCTCACACCACATCACACCACCTTTACACCACCTTTACACTACCTTTACACCACGTTTACACCACCTCACACCAGCTCACACCACCTTCACACCACCTCACACACCGTTTACACCACCATTACACCACCATTACACCACCTTTACACCACCTGACACCACCTGTACACCACCTCACACCACATTCGCACCACATTTACACCACCTTTGCACCACCTTTACACCACCTCACACACACCTTCACACCACCTGACACCACCGTTACACCACCTTTACACCACCCCACACCACCTTCACAACACCTCAAACCACCGCTACACCACCTTTACACCACCTTTACACACCTTTACACCACCTTTGCACCACCTAACACCACCTTCACACTACCTCACACCACCTTTGCACCACCTTGACAACACCTTGACACCACCTTTACACCACCTTTACACCACCTCACACCACCCTCACACCACATCACACCACCTCTACACCACCTTTACACCACGTTTACACCACCTCACACCAGCTCACACCATCTTCACACCACCTCACACACCGTTTACACCACCATTACACCACCATTACACCACCTTTACACCAGCTCACACTACCTGAACATCATCTCACACCACCTTTACGCCACCTTTACAACACCTTGACACCACCTATGCACCACCTCACACGACCTCACACCACCTTCACACCACCTTTACACCACCTTTACACCACCTCACACCACATTCACACCACATTTACACCACCTTTGCACCACCTTTACACCACCTCACACACACCTTCACACCACCTGACATCACCGTTACACCACCTTTACACCACCCCACACCACCCTCACAACACATCAAACCACCGCTACACCACCTTTACACCACCTTTACACCACCTTTACACCACCTTTGCACCACCTAACACCACTCTCACACCACCTCACACCACCTTTACACCACCTTGACAACACCTTGACACCACCTTTACACCACCTTTACACCACCTCACACCACCCTCACACCACATCACACCACCTTTACACTACCTTTACACCACGTCTACACCACCTCACACCAGCTCACACCACCTTCACACCACCTCACACACCGGTTACACCACCATTACACCACCATTACACCACCTTTACACCACCTGACACCACCTGTACACCACCTCACACCACATTCACACCACATTTACACCACCTTTGCACCACCTTTACACCACCTCACACACACCTTCACACCACCTGACACCACCGTTACACCACCTTTACACCACCCCACACCACCTTCACAACACCTCAAACCACCGGTACACCACCTTTACACCACCTTTACACACCTTTACACCACCTTTGCACCACCTAACACCACCTTCACACCACCTCACACCACCTTTACACCACCTTGACAACACCTTGACACCACCTTTACACCATCTTTACACCACCTCTACACCACCTTTACACCACCGTTACACCACCTCACACCAGCTCACACCACCTTCACACCACCTCACACACCGTTTACACCACCATTACACCACCATTACACCACCTTTACACCAGCTCACACTACCTGAACATCATCTCACACCACATTTACGCCACCGTTACAACACCTTGACACCACCTATACACCACCTCACACGACCTCACACCACCTTCACACCACCTTACATCACCTTTGCACCACCTTTACACCACCATTACACCACCTTTACACCACCTGACACCACCTTTACACCACCTCACACCACATTCACACCACATTTACACCACCTTTGCACCACCTTTACACCACCTCACACACACCTTCACACCACCTGACACCACCGTTACACCACCTTTACACCACCCCACACCACCCTCACACCACCTCAAACCACCGCTACACCACCTTTACACCACCTTTACACCACCTTTACACCACCTTTGCACCACCTAACACCACTCTCACACCACCTCACACCACCTTTACACCACCTTGACAACACCTTGACACCACCTTTACACCACCTTTACACCACCTCACACCACCCTCACACCACATCACACCACCTTCACACCACCTTTACACTAAATTTACACCACCTTTACACTACCTTTACACCACGTTTACACCACCTCACACCAGCTCACACCACCTTCACACCACCTCACACACCGTTTACACCACCATTACACAACCATTACACCACCTTTACACCAGCTCACACTACCTGCACATCATCTCACACCACCTTTGCGCCACCTTTACAACACCTTGACACCACCTATAAACCACCTCACACGACCTCACACCACCTTTACACCACCTTTACACCACCTTTACACCACCATTACACCACCTTTACACCACCTGACACCACCTTTACACCACCTCACACCACATTCACACCACATTTACACCACCTTTGCACCACCTTTACACCACCTCACACACACCTTCACACCACCTGACACCACCGTTACACGACCTTTACACCACCCCACACCACCCTCACACCACCTCAAACCACCGCTACACCACCTTTACACCACCTTTACACCACCTTAAACCAGCTTTGCACCACCTAACACCACTCTCACACCACCTCACACCACCTTTACACCACCTTGACAACACCTTGACACCACCTTTACACCACCTTTACACCACCTCACACCACCCTCACACCACATCACACCACCTTTACGACACCTTTACACTACCTTTACACCACGTTTACACCACCTCACACCAGCTCACACCACCTTCACACCACCTCACACACCGTTTACACCACCATTACACCACCATTACACCACCTTTACACCACCTGACACCACCTGTACACCACCTCACACCACATTCACACCACATTTACACCACCTTTGCACCACCTTTACACCACCTCACACACACCTTCACACCACCTGACACCACCGTTACACCACCTTTACACCACCCCACACCACCTTCACAACACCTCAAACCACCGCTACACCACCTTTACACCACCTTTACACACCTTTACACCACCTTTGCACCACCTAACACCACCTTCACACTACCTCACACCACCTTTGCACCACCTTGACAACACCTTGACACCACCTTTACACCACCTTTACACCACCTCACACCACCCTCACACCACATCACACCACCTCTACACCACCTTTACACCACGTTTACACCACCTCACACCAGCTCACACCACCTTCACACCACCTCACACACCGTTTACACCACCATTACACCACCATTACACCACCTTTACACCAGCTCACACTACCTGAACATCATCTCACACCACCTTTACGCCACCTTTACAACACCTTGACACCACCTATGCACCACCTCACACGACCTCACACCACCTTCACACCACCTTTACACCACCTTTACACCACCTCACACCAGCTCACACCACCTTCACACCACCTGACATCACCGTTACACCACCTTTACACCACCCCACACCACCCTCACAACACATCAAACCACCGCTACACCACCTTTACACCACCTTTACACCACCTTTACACCACCTTTGCACCACCTAACACCACTCTCACACCACCTCACACCACCTTTACACCACCTTGACAACACCTTGACACCACCTTTACACCACCTTTACACCACCTCACACCACCCTCACACCACATCACACCACCTTTACACTACCTTTACACCACGTCTACACCACCTCACACCAGCTCACACCACCTTCACACCACCTCACACACCGGTTACACCACCATTACACCACCATTACACCACCTTTACACCACCTGACACCACCTGTACACCACCTCACACCACATTCACACCACATTTACACCACCTTTGCACCACCTTTACACCACCTCACACACACCTTCACACCACCTGACACCACCATTACACCACCTTTACACCACCCCACACCACCTTCACAACACCTCAAACCACCGCTACACCACCTTTACACCACCTTTACACACCTTTACACCACCTTTGCACCACCTAACACCACCTTCACACCACCTCACACCACCTTTACACCACCTTGACAACACCTTGACACCACCTTTACACCATCTTTACACCACCTCTACACCACCTTTACACCACCGTTACACCACCTCACACCAGCTCACACCACCTTCACACCACCTCACACACCGTTTACACCACCATTACACCACCATTACACCACCTTTACACCAGCTCACACTACCTGAACATCATCTCACACCACATTTACGCCACCGTTACAACACCTTGACACCACCTATACACCACCTCACACGACCTCACACCACCTTCACACCACCTTACATCACCTTTGCACCACCTTTACACCACCATTACACCACCTTTACACCACCTGACACCACCTTTACACC
Source organism: Eutreptiella sp. 'Long Island Sound 2002' (assembly GCA_964036045.1). Classification (NCBI taxonomy): domain Eukaryota; phylum Euglenozoa; class Euglenophyceae; order Eutreptiales; family Eutreptiaceae; genus Eutreptiella; species Eutreptiella sp. 'Long Island Sound 2002'. The sequence continues at coordinate 114,547,224 of OZ038379.1, forward strand.
ACCTCACACCACATTCACACCACATTTACACCACCTTTGCACCACCTTTACACCACCTCACACACACCTTCACACCACCTGACACCACCGTTACACCACCTTTACACCACCCCACACCACCCTCACACCACCTCAAACCACCGCTACACCACCTTTACACCACCTTTACACCACCTTTACACCACCTTTGCACCACCTAACACCACTCTCACACCACCTCACACCACCTTTACACCACCTTGACAACACCTTGACACCACCTTTACACCACCTTTACACCACCTCACACCACCCTCACACCACATCACACCACCTTCACACCACCTTTACACTAAATTTACACCACCTTTACACTACCTTTACACCACGTTTACACCACCTCACACCAGCTCACACCACCTTCACACCACCTCACACACCGTTTACACCACCATTACACAACCATTACACCACCTTTACACCAGCTCACACTACCTGCACATCATCTCACACCACCTTTGCGCCACCTTTACAACACCTTGACACCACCTATAAACCACCTCACACGACCTCACACCACCTTTACACCACCTTTACACCACCTTTACACCACCATTACACCACCTTTACACCACCTGACACCACCTTTACACCACCTCACACCACATTCACACCACATTTACACCACCTTTGCACCACCTTTACACCACCTCACACACACCTTCACACCACCTGACACCACCGTTACACGACCTTTACACCACCCCACACCACCCTCACACCACCTCAAACCACCGCTACACCACCTTTACACCACCTTTACACCACCTTTACACCAGCTTTGCACCACCTAACACCACTCTCACACCACCTCACACCACCTTTACACCACCTTGACAACACCTTGACACCACCTTTACACCACCTTTACACCACCTCACACCACCCTCACACCACATCACACCACCTTTACACCATCTTTACACTAAATTTACACCACCTTTACACTACCTTTACACCACGTTTACACCACCTCACACCAGCTCACACCACCTTCACACCACCTCACACACCGTTTACACCACCATTACACAACCATTACACCACCTTTACACCAGCTCACACTACCTGCAGATCATCTCACACCACCTTTACGCCACCTTTACAACACCTTGACACCACCTATACACCACCTCAGACGACCTCACACCACCTTCACACCACCTTTACACCACCTTTACACCACCTTTACACCACCATTACACCACCTTTACACCACCTGACACCACCTTTACGCCACCTCACACCACATTCACACCACATTTACACCACCTTTGCACCACCTTTACACCACCTCACACACACCTTCACACCACCTGACACCACCGTTACACCAGCTTTACACCACCCCACACCACCCTCACACCACATCACACCACCTTTACACCACCTTTACACTACCTTTACACAACATTTACACCACCTCACACCAGCTCACACCACCTTCACACCACCTCACACACCGTTTACACCACCATTACACCACCATTACACCACCTTTACACCAGCTCACGATACCTGCACATCATCTCACACCACCTTTACGCCACCTTTACAACACCTTGACACAACCTATACACCACCTCACATGACCTCACACCACCTTCACACCACCTTACATCACCTTTGCACCACCTTTACGCCACCATTACACCACCTTTACACCACTTGACACCACCTTCACACCACCTCACACCACCTTGACACCACCTTTACACCACCTTTGCACCACCTTTACACCACCTCACACACACCTTCTCACCACCTGACACCACTTTTACACCACCTTTAGGAGGAGGAGGAGGAGATGAGGTCCCCCGGTAGGGCGCCCCCGCGGCACATCCCCATGGTGCCCGCCGGCCCTCCACGGTCTCGAAACCGACCAGGAGGGGGGTTTCACCCCAACCCGTCCGGCTAAGCATCATGGCGGCGGCTCTCCTCTTCGTCTCCTCCCCTTGTCCCCTGGCCCGCGCTACATGCATGCACCCGCCCTACACGTAGCCGGATCCCCTCCCAGGGGCACGGAATGGGGGGCGAGGCGAGGCGCCGGCTCCACTTCCGGCACGGTCCACCACCCCCCCAAGGGAAGGGGGACGCAGTCTCATGGGTGTGGGCCCTTAGCCCACCAGGTACTACCGACTGGGCGGCGTTTGGCCGGCGGGTCTCGGGGGCTTGGTCCGAGGCCTGGTCCCCCCCCCCTCCCCCGGCGCACAGCCCTTCTGCCGAAGGTGTCCGTGCGCGGAGTCGCCCTCGAATCCTACGGTCAAGCTCTCGCGTCCCCCCAATCCGCAATGCTGCACGCCTTTGGAAAACTGCAGCACTGCCCCCACCTGGCCGTACCCCGGGAACGCACCTCGGAAGCGGCGCAGCGAGGGGGTTGTCGAGGTGGCCGCAAAGCCGACCCCAATAACTGGTAAGCGACCCGAGGCTGATAGCCGGCCATGCATAAGGTGGCCATCAGCATATCGCGCAGCCGGCGCAATTGACGCCGGTCATGCGACCCCCTCGTCTCGTACAAACCCATGTAACGGGCGGGCGGCCCGTACGAAAGGAGCCAAACCAACCGCCGCGGCGGCAGGCCAACTGGCCCAACGATGATGACCACCTCAGCCCTGCGGACCTCGTGGGGCCAACGCCCCGCGGCCCTGGGCAGAGGCCGGTCTGAGTACCAGAGGGCCCGCTGGGTCCCGCCCCAGACAGGGGGCCTGAGGTGCCCCGGGGGCAGAATGGCGGATAGGCGCCCGCGCTCGCACACGGGCCACAGCAGGCTCGCCCCTGGCCATAGCCCGGCCATCGCCGGTCGGCTCCCCCATGTGTGGGTGGCCGGGTCGAAGCGCGCCGGCGGCCTGACCGCCAGGTCCCATGTGCAGCCGTCGTCGTCCCGGTAATAGACCTCTCAGGCCGCCGGGACGATGGGCATCTCCCGCTTACGGTCCAAGGCGTCCCAAAAGTTGACGACCGTGGCCAGCACCCGCTGGGCGGCGCCCACCTCTAGCGCCCCGATTACAAGTACCGCAAGTCCTACGGTTCCCATTCCCCGTACACCACCCCACACCAGCTTCACACCACCTCAAACCACCGCTACACCACCTTTACACCACCTTTACACCACCTTTGCACCACCTAACACCACCTGCACACCACCTCACAACACCTTTAAACCACCTTTACATCTTTACACCACCTGCACACCACCTTTACAGGACCTTTACACGACCTCACTCCACCTTCACACCACCTCACACCATCTTTGCACCACCTTTACACCATCTTTGCACCACCTTTACACCACCTTTACAACACCTTTACACCACATCACACCACCTTCACACCACCTCACACCTGCTTTACATCGCCTTTACACCACCTTTACATCAGCTCACACCACCTTGACACCACCTTTACACCACCTTTACACCACCTTTACACCACCTGACACCAGCTTTACACCACCTTTACACCACCTCACACCACCTTTACACCACCGTTACACCACTTTTACAGCACCCCACACCACCTTTACACCACCTCACACCACCTTCACACTACCTTTACACCACCTTTACACCACCTCACACCACCTTCACCCTACCTCACACCACCTTTACACCACCTTTACACCACCTTTACACCACCTTTACACCACCTCACACCACCTTCACACTGGTGACCTGGCACCAGTCTAGAAACCCTCAAGATTGTAGCTTCCGGACGGATTGCGTACACGCACTGCCACGCTCGAATCCAGTCGTGATACGTCGTGATAGTCGTGCCACCACGTGACTCATCTCCCGCCATCGTGGCCCCCTTCTCCGCACTGCTCCACCCGCATGGTGCACTCTGTCTCTCTCTCTTCTCCAGTGTCTCCAAGGGCTGAGTGCCGCACCCCAGGTGCGTCCTTGCCCCTTGCTAGCCACCTCCTGCTCACAGTGGGCGCATCGTCCTACAATCAGCTCGGGCAAGTGGTTGACCTCGCCGTGGCAATCTTCCAGGCCGCTACGCGGGGAGCCGCGACGGGGACTACATTCGACGTATCCACCGCACAAGCGTGACGCCTTGTGCAGGGGTACCGTGAGCCGTTTATTTCGCTGTCCCATCGCGGGGCACCGCTCGACTATGCGCCCCTCGGGTTGCAGCTCCGCGTGCCACCCGAGTCAGGCCGGTTGCTGCCGCCACCCGCCCTGGGCGCCCCCTGGGGTCAGAGGTGCAGCCTGTGACGGGCAGACGCACCACTGCCATACCAAGTGTACCCCCCACCCCCCGCCCAGCCGCACCGTGCCCGCTTGACAGGTGGAGAAGGACGACGACAAAGGGGAGCGGGTGCCCCGACGGTGCCCCGCACAGGTGACCTCCCTCCACTCCCAGGGTGGCGTACCCGGAGGGGCCTTAGGGCCTGGTGGCACCCGGGCTGCACAGCACGAGGGGGGGTCCAGGCTCAACGGCCCCCGGGCTGAGCCCTAGCGGCCAGCCCCACCTCCACAGCGCGCATACAGCACAGAGGCCTTAGGGCCACAGGGGCTACGCGACACACACCAGCGCCCCCTCAGGTGTCTCAACACCTTGCCACAGCACCACAGTGACACAGGCCCTCTAGGGGGTTGTTGAGCCAGCCCGAGTCGGTTAGCCGCCCCGGGCTACGAACACAGACGTGCACAGCACGGAGCGAGCGCGCGACCGCGGCGACCACGCGAGCCAGAGCGAATACAGGGACCCCCCCCCCCACGCGGAGCGACGCGGACCGGTAGGCCCGGGTGCCAGCCAGATGCGCTGGACGAGGGCTAGCCCCTAACCAGTGCGTGTGTGTTGGCGCCCTGCACCCCACACACCAGCGCCATGCTTGTCACAGGACAGTGACACAGTATGCCGCATCCCTTCGCGTCCCTTTCGCCGGCGGAGCAGCAGGAGCAGCTCCGCCCTGCCGACGCGTTCCCGATCACGGGCGCCGCGTGGAACGCGGCGCAGGCGACAGTGGAGCTGACCGCGCGGCACCACGAGGCGAAGATCAACGTCATGGGGGTGCCAGTACCACGCAGCCCCACGCTAGCGTCCGTTGCGGTGACCTGGTGTGCGCTGGCTAGCCCGTCGAAGCCGCCGAGACTGCAGCCGTACGACCTGAACGTCCTGGAGGAGCGCCTGTCAGGATACTCGTGGCGCACCTACCAAGCGTGCATGGAGGAGCTGATGGAGTACGCGTCGCGAGAGGCGGCGCCTCGCAGATCGGACCTGGTGCAGGCAGCGGCGAGACACATGGAACCCTGGGGCAGCGACCAGATCCGTGGCCTGGCCTTTGAGGAGCTCCTGCTGCTGCTGGGCAACGTCACCACAGTGCAGCCGGTCACGCTGCGGGTGCCCCTCCTACGCTGGCTGGCCTCCTGGACCGCCTCACGGCACGGCCTGAAGCTGGCCTGCGAGACTCCAGCGTTCATGACGTCTGCAGCGGGTGTCAAGCTCCCCAGCCCGTGCCCCCTCACCCAACGGGAGTGGTAGAACGAGCTCCGCGATCGAGAGAAGGATGGAAGCATTGCCATGCCTGATGCTCTGACGCGGTTCCAGAGCGTGGAACGCAGCCTGACACAGCCGCCCGGACCCGGTCAGAGTGACATTCCGCAGTGGCTGTCAATTCTGCAGGGGCCCACACCCGCCGACCCCGAGAACATGCTACGTGAACTGGACGCGCTCGGGTGTGTCCCGGGACCGCAAGTTGGGCAGGTCGCCGCCGCGGTCGCGGCCCTCGCCCGCCCGTTCGGGACGTCCGCCCGAGTGCTGCAGAATTTGGGCATGGCATCAGTCCCTGCGGCCCTAGTCACCGCCGTCAAGGCAGTGTGGACCTCGTGCCCTGCCTCCACCCAAGCGTGCATGACTGCCGATCTCCAGCGCCTCCTCGACCACGTGCAGCAGCGCCACGGCTCGGCAGTCCATGGGAGCAGGGTACGCCGCACACTCGAAGCCGTAGACAAGATGGTTGCGAACGCGGCGTCATTGGGCTACGCCAGATGGTCCCAGGCTGGGTTGGCGGTGGCCTCCACCGACGACCTGCCCATCTCCGCCTTCCAGCACATTGGCAACGTGAACGACGAGCAGGAATTCCGTAAGGGCATGCTGGCGCTCGTACGGGGCCTAGACCACATAGCGCAGCACGACGTGCTACTGGAGGCGACCAAGAAGGCCCTTACCGTTACGGATGGGGACAGTTACCAGTGGTTCCTGGGGAAAGGCCCCACGAACGCGGCGCCCCCCCCAGCCGCGGCAGATGCCTCAGCCCCCCCCAAGACACGCCCGTCGGACGGAGGCCCACAACAGCCGCACACTCTCACGCCCCGCCCATGGGTTGATCAGCCCCCCCCGCAAGCGATACTGGACCTGGCCGTGCGCCGCCAACCAGGGTGGTGCGGATATCTGGCCTCCGCGATCTTCGAGCCCCAGAAGTGTCAGTCGGTCTCAGCGCCCTGTTCGAAACGCCCGTCTACCTGACGCCCCCCGACCAGCAGCGGGGCTTCGGGTTCGCAGTGATACCGGCAGCAGTGTTCGAGAGTCTCTTCTCGGACTACCCCTCCCGCTGGTACGAATATGACGGCATGTGGGGAGGGACGCTCAACAGCCGCAGGCAAACTACGGGCGAGGCCTTCCACGCGGACCACACGGCCCTGACGGTACCCCCCAACCTGCGCCCAGGACCCTCGCCGGAACGAGACCCGAAACGCAGACGAATTGATGAGGGCCCCTAACGCCAACGCCCACCTACATCCTGGGAACGCGCTGCCCAGGGACCCCCTGGGCCACCGCCGCCCTTGGCCCCGGAGCGACCCCCCCCGCATGGACCGCACGTGGCCCTGCACACCTGCTCGGATGCGAACGGGGCCCCTCCCATGCAGATGGCGCAGGGACAACCCTGGCCGACCCGCCGCCGCAAGTGACTGCTGGTGCCGCTCACCCTCCCCCCCACCTGCACCCCCGTCCAGGTGGTCCACGCCCTGGCAGACACCCACCCCAAGCCGTCAGCACGACGCCCAATCACCCTGCCCACTGCCCCGGCAGCCGTCACCCCGAGTACCCTGCACCCGTCCAGTATCTGCACAGCCTGGGGCACCTGGGCCATGACGCGGCCCGGCACCATCGACAGCATGGCATTCCCGGAATGTGGCTCCCCGGCGTCTCTGCAGGCCCTTGCGCTTCAGCCGCCCACGCCGGATGCACCCTGCGACCCCGTCCTGGCGGCTCTCAGCCACACGCCCCCCGAGGCCCGTAACGCAGCCCTGGATGTGGCGGGGGCCTGGATACGCGCCGTCAACCAAATGCCCCCCCTGGCCGCTGCCACTCCCCCGGTCCGATGTGCGGACACGTGGGTCTCGTTCTGGGCTGACGCCCCCCCCGTGCGGACGGAGCCGCTGCCGCCGCCCTCTTATATGCGGCGGGGCCCGCACGAACCGTGGCTACTGCGATCCAACCCCCCTGCCATGCACCTGCTCTCGTCCGCCTGTGCCATGTGTGGAAAGATGCGGGCGTCGGTGGCAGCAGTGCTCGCGCACCCGGACGCCGCACCCTAGCCGAACCTCTTCTGCGTCGCCCAATCAGTCCGACACCCCCTCCTCACCGCCCGCGTGGCGGATAGGGCACACCTGTGGGACGGCGGCCACCACTACACAGGGGGCATCGCCCTGCTCGGGTCCCGCTGGGCGATGTGCCTAGGTCTGCCACCACCAGTGTCCGTGTTGCCCGTACCCGCATGGGCCATGCGATTGCCGGCGCCTGACGCACCCCGGGCCAGACCCGAGCCCGTCAGCTTCTGGGTGCTGGGCAACAACTTGGCTGGTGCGGCGCACCAGCGGGATATAGTGGGCCCGCTGATAGAGGCCGTGGACCCCTCGTTCGTGATGCTTCAGGAGACGTGGGACCCGACGGCGGCCCAAGCGCTGGTGCCCCCCACTTACGCCTTGGTCCAGGGCGCGGTAACGGGACAGGGTCGCGGCCTGGCAGTGGGTATCCGACTGGCCGACATCCTCCCCATGCACCCCCCTGCGGTGGTCTACGATTCACGGGACTGGCTGGGGGTCTTGTGCCACGCCCGTCACGTGGGTCGTGTGCTCCTACTGGACGCTCACTTTGACCCCCACGCCTCCCACGCGCAATGGCGCGCCACCATGGACAGCCTACTCACCTGCGTCCACCACGTACGAGCGGCCGTGACGATCATAGAGGGCGACCTGAACTCAACGGACGACGGCGCAGCGCCCCTGGCCGTCACCCTTCGACGGGACCCGCGGCTGCAGAGTTACGTCCGAGTCCTACCGCCGCGCATGCCCACCAACTTCGTCAGCATCCAGGGACGCATCCGCGCCACCGCCATAGACCACCTCTTCGTCAGCGGCCCCGTGCGCAGCAGCGAACATCACCTCGTCCCCACAGCCAGTTCCCACCTCGCGGTGCTGGCACACATCTCCCTCACCTGCACCCGGTACGCCCCGTTCCACTGCAAGCACCTTCGCTGGCGCCTGGCCCCCCCGACAGTTCTTGACGCCGTCCGAGCGCTCACCAGCGCTGCATGGGGCCACCTGGCCGTCACCAGCGCATCGCCGAACACGTTCATGGCTGCTGTGCACCACCTAGCCAGCCAACGCCTGCCAGCCCCCATGCTCGACAGCCAGTATGTCCGGCGCCTCGCGCGCCACCCGCCGCCCTACGACGACGCCTTCCTCCGCGCGCGGGCTGAGGAACACCGCCAACGCGTGCAGGAGCTTCACCGCGACCGAGTTCGGCTGGCAGTGCGCACGGTACACATTGGGCGCGAGACCCGCCGCGCCCTGTGCCTGCCCACCGTCCCGCTACGGCCATACACGGGCATCCGCCCGTCACCGGGGGCGGTCCTTCCCAGCAGGGAAGAGCGCCTGGCCGAAGTCACGGCCCAGGTGTCCTATGCCACCCGGTACAGGCACCTACGTATCGACAAAGAACGCTTCGCCATCCAGTCAGTCCCGCCGATGCGGCGGCGCACGCCGTGGTTCGCGGCCGAGCCAGCGATGGACCAGCTGCACTATGCCCTCCGACGAGGACGAGATCCGGACGCCGGCATGGACCGGGTAGCCCTCTTGGCAGACTTGAACGCGCCGCCGCTCTACGACACGCAGGACGTGGCCCGGCAGCTGGAGCGGCGGACGTCACCTGCCACGGCCTTGGACAACGTACCAGGTACCGTCACCCACGTCAGGTTCGGTGGCACGGTCGCGGGGGTCCGCAACATGCACTGCAGCTTCCAGCGAAACGTGGACTCAGTGGCCAGAGACACCATACGCTATGGGTCCTACAAGGGCAAGGGCCCGCTGCACCTGGCTGGTTCGCATCGGCCGGTCGCGGTGGAATCCGACCTCATGCGCTCCTACTCGGGGGTCAGGCGCACAAGACTCAACTACACCCTGGAGCTATCGGGCGCCCTAACGCCGGACCTCTTCGCATACCGCACTGCCGTATCCGCCACCATGATGGTCCTGACCACGCGAGCGTCCGTGCTGAGGGCGATGGAGCTATCTGGGGTATGCGCTGACGCTGAATGGGACGAGTCGGACGCCTACTTGCGCAACCAGCGGGAAGACGATGAGGAACTGCTGCACCTGCTGCCGGGGGTGTGGAACTTCGGTACCTGGTGCGACGCGTTCTACTCGCGCCAACGGATACACCCGGTGACCGACGAGGGGCTGGCCCGGTGCTACAGCCCTGGCGAGGGCCGGGAACAAGGCGACTCCTTCGCTGGGGAGGGTTTCCAAGCCCTGCAGTGTGTACTGAACACCTGCATGCTCGCCGGGGCGACACTGTCCATCCCCGACGTCCTTCGACCGGGGCACTCGCTGCCGATGGAGCACCAGGCGTACTCGGATGACCGACGATTCCAATCAGCCACTATGGAGCGCGTGGTGGCGCCGGTGGCACGGTGCATGGACGTGTCTACGGCCGCCGGCAGGGTGGTGCACCCCGCCAAGCTGGCCTTCCACTACGTACGCCTGGACGCCATGGGCCCGCGCCTGGTCGACCGCGAAGTGGGGCTGGCCGGCCTGATGACTACTATGGAGACGCCAGAGGTGCTGCGGGTGCCGATCTTAGCGGACCTCCCGCTTACAGTGGCCCTGGGGCGATTTCTGCGAGCGCTCCGGCGGGCCTCGGCAGCGGCTACGCGACATCAACTGCCTCCCTTGCTGCGGCTCCGAGCCATGCTGGCGTACGGGGTCTCCAGCGGCGACAATCTGCTGCGAGGACTCCTGGTGCCCAGTCGCAGCTTGGCTGCCCACCAGGTGCAGGTGCACAAGCCCTATCGACGCGCATACTGCCTGCCCAAGTGGACGCCGGTGCAGTTCTTGACACTGGCGCTCGAGGAAGGGGGCCCGGGGGCACCCAGCCTCCGCGACCGCTGCGAACTACTGCTCATGCAATCGTACCTCCAGTCATCCTGGTCGCGCAACGCAGCGGCAGCATCAGCGGTGCACTACCTGGTCTCCACGCCTCCCAGCCCCGGATGGGAACACGAGGGGATCGCACTCCAGAGCGCCCTGCGCGAGCGAGGGGTCATATTGACCGCCCTGCCGTCTGGCGTGGCGCACACTGGGGCTCTCGAGTTTGGGTCCCTGGCAGCCCTAAACGGAGTACACATCGTGGTCATCTCCTACGACGGGGGGTATGTGGCTTGGGTGACGGCCTGGGCCATGGTCATGTGGCACGACTCCCTGGGGTTCTTCTACGGGTGCGGTCGCGCGCTGCGCACCGCGGGCAGCGGCGCGGCAGTGGCCGAATGGATGGGAAGGCTGGACGCCTTACATGCCCTGGGGCGCTGGAGGGGAGCAGCTCTACGTTGCTGATTCGACCAACACTCTGGCCTCGACGTACGATCGTGCCCCCCCGGCGGGCACGTTCGTGGAGCCCTGGTATCGCGTGCTCGCGCCGATGCGCGTCTCCAGCCCCTCCGTGGACGTGTGGGTTCCCTCCCGGGCCCGTGCCCCGCCACCGACGCCGCCGCTCATGCGCATACACCGCGCGGCCCACGACCTGGCGAAGCGCGCAGCTCAGCGCCCCAGCAGCGCCACCGTGCCGTGGCCACACCTGCTGGCAGGCAGAGTGGTGGCACACTGGGAAGGCGCCCTGATCATGAACGTGAAGGAGGCGGCACGGGAGCTATACCAGGTTGGCACCCGCATGGACCTGTTGTGGAGGTGCCCTGCGGCCCGCATCCGTCCGTGGCACCCCTCAGTACTGCGGGCACTGCGCGCGGACAGCCTCCCCCTGCTGCAACTGCAGCGCATGACGCTGCTGCGCCTGCTGGAAGTACGCCGGCCTCCTCAGGAGTACGGGGCGTCCGACTGCCCGTTCTGCCATGGCCCGGCGCTAGACCTGTGCGCTCACCTGGCGGGGGGGTGCAGATCCTACTACCTGATGCGCGTTGACATGTACCACAACCTCCTGTACCACCTGGCGCGGGAGACCGCGTTGCAACTGCCCCGTGGTCATCGGGGCCTGGCAGTCTGTGACGCCCAGGGGATCGAGTACAGTATCATGGACCCCGTACAGCACACGGCAGCGCTCGAGCCCCCCAGCGTGGGCATCAGCCCGGGCGGCCACGCTCACCTCAGCCCGGGGAACCCAGCAGCCGGGCCACACATCGACAACATCGTGCAGGACGTCCTGGCGGCATTGGCTCACCCGGACCACACCCTACAGTGGGCCCTGGGGCGTTGTGGCTTGGAGCCCCCAGCGTTTGGCACGGGGCCGTGGCTACCATTCCGGGACGAAGTTCTTTTGCAATATGTGCTGCGGGCGCTGGACCGATGGGTGCTGCGCCTCCGATATCGGCTGCAGCAGCCACTGCCAGAGCTGAGTGGGGTGCTGGGGCGACCGGCAGCGGTGGTTCATGTGTGTGTTCAAGAGTTAGATTTAGAGTACCTGACCCACCAGCCCATGGAGGCGGCAAGAGCCGCCCATGCGTACATCATTGACACAGACCTCGAGTGGGCGATACGCCAGGCTCATGAGGGCCATCTGCACTGGACTGGCCTAGCACCACGGAGGTGCGTCCTATGGGACCCTCGGACACCGTGGACGGAATAAAGTGCGTAACCCGGCCAGTGCCCGTGCGTGTGACGAGGGCAAGAGAGGGAGGGAGCAAGGAGGACGCGCGGGCCCCGCGGGGGTGGGGGAACCAGGGCGCCAGGGCCAGCGCCGAGGGCGAGCCTCCGCGCCCAACCCGCCCCCGAAGCGAAACGACACGAGACGCCCTGGCCGGCAGACGCCGGCAAGAAACCACGGGACGCACGGCGGACACACCACAGACAGGGCGGGGGGCAGGGCACGGAGGCGGGAGCGCAGCCACAAAAGCAGGGCACGGTCGGTCAGGGCGCCGCGCGCGACGCGGTGGACCCGGGCGTGCCTGACACGGGGGGAGGGACAGAGCGGGAGCGCGCCGGAGCAACGCGCGTGAGCCCCAGTGCGCGTGGTACATGCGACGCACAGCGTGTCACGCAGCCCCTGCCGCCCGTGGCCTCCAGCCTAGGGGGCCCTGGCCTAGCGCCGGGACATAGCGGCAGCAACCAACCAACCAACCAACCCCGCGTGCCAGCGCGGCGCTCCCCTCGCACCCCCGTCCTCGTGAGTCTTGGGACCCTTAGTCGCCAGCCCGCTCCGCTAGGCGGCCCCACGTTGCTCTGCGCTCTCGCGCCATTATCTTTGTTTCTTCACACCATGGCCACGCTCGTGGCACCCTATGTTTTTTCCTGCACCCAGCCAGGTGGGGGCTGCCGCTATTGTTCGTACTTCTCCAGTAGCCTCTGCGCCCCAATTTGCCGCCCCCTCCCGGCGCCTTGCGGCCGCAGCCAGACCGCTCCCTTTTCGTCAAAGCCAATCATGTCTGACCGCTCAACGCCGTCCCGGGACACCCCCTTTCCTGTCCCCGACACCAGTCGAGGCCCGCACCATTCGTCGGGGGCTTTTCCCCATGTTTCTGATGGATATTACCCAATCTGACGACGCTGATCGCCTCCTACGGGAGCTGACCATGTTGAAGGATGACGCGCTAGAGGCAGCGGATGAGGCGATCCGGGCCACCGACCCCGCCCTGGCCAACCTATGCGATGCCCTACGGTGTACAACTGCGGACGGCAATATCCAAGCTATCACCACCATGACAGGGGCGTGGACGCCACGGGGGCTCCTGCTCACAACCACCGTCACGGTCGCCAGGAGCCCGTGCGATGTCAAGGTTATCGAACATGTCCCACTGTCGCTGGCGCAAGGCGGCCCGCTGCTGGAATACTTCTCCAAAGATCACGGCGCCCTCACTGCCGCCCTGCTCGCGCGGTGGAGCCTCGGGCATGCCCCCATCTCCGCAGCCCGTTTTTCCCGGTTTTCCGTGGCCTCTATACGGCCCGCGAACAGCCTCCAGTCATCGACACCGACGCACCCCCGGAGATCCAAAGTCAAAAGGTCTCCCACAAGATTCACAAGCCCATCAGCCAGTTCCTGGCCCCCCACCTAAGACCGTCATGGGACCGCCTTCGGACCCGCGAGGTGGTTGCGGCCTTTTGGGCGCTGCCCAATGACGTGCACGCAGTCCTGCAAGCAGCCCAGATCCCGACATCAGTGCTTGTCCCGCTGAAGTTCGGCCTCCTGGCCTGGGCCTCCTCTGTCTGCCTCGCTGGCAGTACACACCAGCCCCGGTCGCCACTCCCCCTCCCCTCGCCAAGAAGCACATGTGGGCCCCCAACCAGCTGCGGCCGCTGCTGGAATGCTCCCTCCTGCCGGTCCGCAGCAGGGAGTTGCTGCACCAGTTGGAACAGGCCGGGGAGCACTCTTGGGCCACAACCCCCACCTTCGCCCTCCTGCAGGCCAACATCCCGGAAACCGTCAGCCCCCCTCCCATCACCCCGCCCAACCATGCGCCCTACCTCACAAAGGGCCAGTCAGCCCCCAGCACCGGTGGGACCCTGTTTACGTTGGCTACATTCACCCCGGCGTCGGCGCTGTACCGGTCCCAAGGCAAGGCCGCCCTTGCAGGAGCCGATCGTTCACCCTTATCGCTACTACCCAAGCAGACCACGCTCTCCTTCAGCCTCCCCGAACCCACTTCCGGAGTCCAGCCAGCTGCCGCTGACCCCACGCCCCCGGAGGGGCCTGCCCCGACCGCCGGGTTGGCCACCCCCAGCCCCTCACAGCCGGGGGAGCCCTTTGTCCGGGACCTGGACGTGTCGGCTTACTCAACCGACTACACCTAGCTACGTGACCGGTATGAAGCCCAGCAACAGGACCTGACCGTGGCGCAAGAAGAACTGGAGTCCCTCAAACGTGATCTGGACATGGTCCGCGCCGAGCGGGACAACGCCCAGCAGCAAGTCCAGCGTTCCGCCGCGGCGCAGCGGCAGGCCGAGGCCGTCCGGCTACACAACTTCATCAGGGCCCTGCCCCCCCTCCTGTCCATAGCCACCAGGCTACGCAGCCTCCAGTCCACAGCACCCACATTCGCCAACGCCGTGTGCAGTGCCGTTCCAACCTCGTTTGAGCCGCCGCCGCCCGGCTCTCTGCAGTTCCTGGCCCTCGTGCCCGTCATCCTTGCCGTCGCAGTCCTCACCTTGCCCAAGGTGCCTGACCTCGAGGACCTGGCCAGCGTTCTCAGGCACTGTGGCTGCGCCCAGCCCCGTGACTACCCCGGAGGCCCCCGTGGGTGCTCCCGAGCTTTCGTATGCCATCCCGGCCCCGGTTCCCAAGCACCGGGCGGCTGCTCGCCTCCGGGCCCCGGCCGCTGCTCTGCAGCCGCCGTCGCCCACGCCCTCTCCCACCGATGACGCTCTGGCCTCCCTCCTGCAGTGGATCCCGGAGATCCCTAAGGGCCGTGAAGACGACGTTGCGCACGCCTTCAACCTCCACTTGCTCCGCCATCGGCGCGAGCGCCAGCTCCCTCCCGCCATCCCCGATTTCGGATAAGTGGACCTCCGCAGCCACGCGCCCAGCCTGCCCGGCGTCGCGGAGCTCCTACGCACCTTCCTCGCCAGCCCTCCCCCTGTCCAACGGGTCGTGGACAATCCAGCCGCCTCCCCGGCGGAAGCGGCGGCCGCCAACCAGGCAGAGGGCACGGCCAAGAAGAAGGGGTATGCGCCCCAGGAAGTGGACCCCCAGACCTTCTCCAAGGCGCTCTGGGTGGGATCGCAGGAGGTGGACGACCCCCCGTAGGGGGAAGTGGACGCGGGGCTCCTCGGAGGCATCCTCCGCGAGCAATTGTGCCCCGGCCTTTCGTCCATCTCGGACGAGCAGCTCAACCACAAGGCCAAGTTTACGATTGTTGGTGTCAAGCCCGCCGAGTACGACAACGGCATGAAATTGACCCGAGAGCACACCGCCCGAGGCTGGAGAGTGACCTGGGCAGAATCCAAGAAGCAACTGTACACCCCATGGGCCCCCGACCTAGACAGGAAACCCATCGAGGAGGACGAGCACAGAGCCAGGGCCGCCGTCGTGACCCGGAGGAGCAGGTGGACCTCACGGCAACCCCGGAGTCAGAAGGAGAGCCGGAGCCCAAGTACCCGCGACGGTACAGCCCAAGCCGCTAGGACAGGTCCCTGTCCCGCGGCCGCAGCACTGGACATCGCCGTGGTAGCCCACCGCCGAGGCGTCGCAGTGCCTACCGCGATGAGCAGGTGGACCCCCGTGCACACTCCAGCCGCCATTACCACCATGCCGCAGCCCCCCTCCAGCCCTACCCATACTCGAGGGACCCCGTCGACCCCCGCGTGGCCCTGGCCCACGACCCTTACCCTCCCCCGCCCTGCACCCCCGAGCCGACGCGCACCGCTTCCAGCCGTACTTAGGCCGGCATCCGAGGGACCGCTAGGGCAGGAGCCGGCGGGGCGCAACGAAGACATCCCAAACGCCGTCTCGCAGCTCCGCCACTCCCACCTCGACGGCGTCCCCCGCCTAAGGGACTTGCACCTGGGTGCATACACCCCTTGCTCCCCCCCAGGGGATGGGGCCTGGTGCCAGTGCCGGCCCCGGGCAGAGCCCAGTTCGTCCCGCCCCCTTACGCCCTCCACATGTGCCTGCACCTGCCGGCGGGGGTACACTACTACCGGGTGTGCAGCGGAACGGACTCTTGGCCCCGCGACGTCCTGTCGCTGGTGGGAGCCGTGCATTGCGTGCAGGTATGTGGGTCTCACCAGATACATTTTTGCCGCAAGGGCATGCCTCCGATTTTCCTCATCCTGCCCGAGCACCACCATGTTGTCCTCCCACAGTCCCTACACAGCCGCGTCTCTATCGCGGCCACCGGCCTCAGCCGGGCCAGCGTCTTGGCGCTGGCAGCCACGTATCACGCCCGGCACCTGCGTAAATAGGTCCGGGGCCTACCCCACGCCCTCCCCGCGGCCGTGGCCCGCAAACTATCCCAGCGCCCTCCCGCCACCAACCCCTGCTCCGGTCCCCCCCTTCCCGACCGCCCGTCGCCCCGCCGAGAGATCGTGACCCTCAACGTACAGATGTCCCTGCGATCCAAGCTACGCGCCCTGGACGTCCTGCTACGTGAATACCAATACCCGCTGACACTGCACGTTCAAGAAGCTGGTCCCCTGATCGTCCAGCGGGTGCACCCCCTCTACCACATCATTCAGGCCTCCGGGAGGGTTGCCGGAGGGTGCGCCACTCTACTCTACAGGGCCCTAGACCTGACCGCAACCAGTCACAGCGCTCACCCCTCTGGACACGCCCTCGTCACGCACTTCGCCGTGGCGGGCATGGCCCACTGCCTCGCCATCGTGTATTTCCCGGCTGATGGGGACCTTGACACCCTATAGGAGATCCTCGACTGGGTATACCCCTACCTCCTCCTAACCCCGGCCAGGGTCATTGTCTTGACGGTCCCGTTGTCGGACGTTGTCCCACACCTCCCAGTCTCCCCCGCCCCGCTCTGAGACCTCGTCCGGCCCACACTCGCGCGCCTAGGGTTGCGCCGCTTGCACCCCCTTGCAGAGGCCACCACGTGGGTGAGCACGCAAGGCTTCGTGGGTGCCTTGGACCACACCTTCCTCGGAAGCTGCCCACACCACGGAGGTGCGCCACGATTCCAGTTTCCCGTCTGACCACCTGCCCGTACTGACCATCCTCCATGACCTCCCCCCTGCACCCCAGCTCGTGTGCCCGTCCAAGAAGGGCCGTTTCCCTATCCCCCGGGAACGACATGCTCCGCGCCCTCAACAACACTTTCCGAGCCGAGCTCACCTCGCCCCCCTCCGGCGGCCCTGACGCGCCGCCGCGCTACGCCGCGGTAACCTCGGCGCTCTATGCCGCAGCCACGGCATCCTACAGGCCCCCTGCCCCCAGCCAGTATGTGCCGTCGGCTGTCCGGGTCCACGTCGCCCACGTGCGACGCTACACCCTCAGGCACCCGAATTGGGCATCCCAATCCCCTCACCTTGTGGAGGTAGCCTGCCTCAAGCAGCAGATCCGGGCGGCTTGGGATGTTAGCCTTCTGGAAAAACATGTAGGCTTGGCGCCCCTACCCAGCGACCCCGTGCAGCCCACAAAAGTGGACTACCGCCGCACGTTGGAAGCCCGTTACGTGCCCCCAGCACATCCCGTCTACGTCGTGGAGGTCCCAGTGCAGCTCCACCAACAGGCCGCAGTTGCACTGGACTAGCTGCGCCAGCGGCACCTGGCTCCCCTGTAGGCGCTCTCCCTCGCGCGCGTCCAGGCTATCTAGGGATGGACCGGCTCCCCGCTTGGCCCGCCACCCGGCGCCACCATCTCCGTGCCATCATCCACCGAGCTGCGGCCACTATGCCGTACCACAATTTCTGCAATACCGGCTGTTCGGACAGTTGGAGGACGCCCAGTTTACCAAGGTCATGGATTTGGTCAACGACATTCTCCACGGGGCGCCCATGCCCCAGGCGCATTCCGCGGATTTCATCAACCTCCCGAAGAAGATGCCACACGGCCCCATCGCCAACAGCAGCCCGCTCACGAATCTCGCCACGGTGTGAAAGCTCACGGCCGCCCTACTCAAAGACCACTACCAGCCCCGCCTCGTGGCGGGCGGCATCGTGCCGCCCTACCAGTTGGGGATGTCCCCGCACTGCTCCTCCGTGGACCTCCTCCGCGTCCTCCACGACATGTGGTGGGACCGCTAGAGGCGACGCCTCGAGGCGTGGGTCCCGTCGGACGATGTACGGCTCCATCAACCACACCACCGAGTACGCCGTCCTGACCGCAGCCGGGATCTCCACGGCCGACGCCAGCACCCTTCAACACCATGACTGCGCCCTGGAGGTGCACATGGGGGGGGCTGATGGCCGTTCCCCGTCCTCCACCTACCTGGGTGCCGGCCTGGGGCAGGGGTGCCCCGTGTCTGGCATGAAGTACTGCATATATGGCGAAGTCCGAGGACATGAAGCCTGTCGCCACATCCCTCCCACCGACACCCCTGCGGGACCACTGAACCAGGTGCTCCTGATGGATGATACCCAGTGGCTGCTGGCGACCGCGGTGCGCCACAAGCCAAGACTACGTCCGCGTCCTGGGCCGCCACGCCCTCCCCCACCCGTTCAACCCCGTCGACACCCGGCGCTTGTTTTTTGCCGCCCGCACCGCGTGCAGGGCGTTCCGAGCCCCCAAACTGCCGGCGCACTACCCCCTTGCCATGTTCGTCGCCAAGTGCCACGGGACGGTCAACTAGTTTACCAGTGTCCGCCCCCCCTCCTACGGGGCCATGCGAGTGCTAGACGCTATGGCCACCTCGGCCTTGCACGGAAACCGTTGGCTGGGCCCTCTCGGCCTCTGCCCCCTTCCTCTGCGAAATTTCCCGAGGGGGGCGTTGGAATTCCCCAAGCCCCGGTCACTGGAATAGCCAATTTCATCAGCGTCTACATCCGACACCTGAACCACCCCAGCCCCCTGGTTCGCCGGTCCACGCGCCACGGGCTCCTGCCTGCCCTCTAGCGCTTCCACCCCTCTCAGCCCTGCCTCACCTCCGAGCTCGGGCTCCGGTATGCTGCCCACCCCACGGACCACTATCTGTTGGTCACCCTATGCCACCAGTGCGACATCTCCATCCATTTGCCCCCCGCCGAATATTCGCCGGTCCATGCTCCCCACGTGATGGCCCTCTCGTCCCCCGGACGAGAGGTTCAGGATACCCATGCGTGGATGCTTGCGGGTCACCGCGGCGCGGAAGATGCGCGCCAGGGAGGATGGCCTCAAGTGTCCTCTCGTCCCACCCCCCCCCGGTCGGCACGCTCCCCCCGGTTGGCCGTAGCCACGCGGTGGCTGCAACCGTCCCCGCATTCTCCTTGCTCCCATAGAACTTTGAGATCCTCCATGATGCGTCGTCTTGCCCGCGGACCCAACGCTGTGGTGGGGCCGTGGCGCTGTTCTGCCCCGTCACTCTCCGGTACCAGGTGTACCCTCTCCCTGTCCCCCTACGGCTGGACAACGCCTACACGGCGGAATTTTACATAGCGTGGGTGGCCCTCACCGCCAAGGGACCCTCGGCCCACCCCGCCTTCGGGTTCCGGTCCGGCTCGTGGCACTTTGCTGATTGCAAGGAATACATCACGGCCCACGAGGGACGCCGGGAGCAAGCGGACTCGCTCCAAGGGGACCTCATACGGGAATGCCGCACTATGGCCCATGGCCACGCCCCTCCCGGCCACCTCTACTCCCACATTACCGGAACGTGGCTCGACAGCCTACTGGGCCAAGTGGATGCGGCGGCGGGGCAGGCAGCTGTCAACGGCCCAGACACAGTAGGGTGGCTCAGTCCCCTGCAAGACCCCCGCATCTGCTTCTCCCACGCGGGCCTCCAAGTCCACGACGCCCTCCCTCATGCATGCCGCGCCCTGATCACCTCCCGCCACGCCTACGCTAAGGCTCCCCCGCCTCAGCGCCACCCTGCCCTCAGTGAGTACACCACCGCCGTCAGCCATAGCCTCCTCACGTGGGGGGACCACCTCACGGTTACCGGCATTCGCCTCTCCCTGTTCCCCTCCAAGGACACGCATTGCCATCTCTGTCTCCTACCCGCCCCTGGCGACCACGTCCTTTCCTGCCCACTCGACCCGCTCCTTCGCGCCCACTACCATCGGTGGCTCGCGGCCCGGCTCTCCCAGAGGTGTCGTGCGTGGTGCCACTGCACACCCACAGCTTGGGGAACCCTCCTCCTGTTGGGCGACAAGCCCTACCTGCTGGCTGTGGACGGCTCCCCGGCGCACGGCGCCATCACCACCTACACTGTCGGACGTCTCGGGGCCATTTTCCCGCCGCACAGGGATGCCCTACAGCACAGAGGTCTACGTCCCGCACACCTCCGTCGCCTCCTCTGCGACGTCATACCCACTACCGTCCTCCTGCACAAACGGCATGCGGTGCCCGTCCTGCCCCTTGCCGACCACTTCTCCCCCCTAACGGGGGCCCCCGTAAACCAGTCCCTCGCCAACCACCCTCCGCCGGAGGGGTATCACCTTGCCAACCGGGCCCCAACACCTGGGTCGTCCAGGTGGCCGGCCTAGGACATCACCCTGGGCTTGTGGCTATCGGGGGACCTCCTCCTTGCCCTCAAAGTGAAGTCCGCCATCTCTCCCCGTAACAACCGCAGCCCATACCGAGTCCTGTATATGTCCACCGAGCATAACCAGGTGCCGCCGGACAT
Source organism: Eutreptiella sp. 'Long Island Sound 2002' (assembly GCA_964036045.1). Lineage (NCBI taxonomy): Eukaryota > Euglenozoa > Euglenophyceae > Eutreptiales > Eutreptiaceae > Eutreptiella > Eutreptiella sp. 'Long Island Sound 2002'. The sequence goes on from OZ038379.1 coordinate 114,567,919, forward strand.
ACGGCGGGAAATTGATCTGGAAGCCCATGACGTGGTCATCTTGGACAGTCTCGGCCGGCACGGGCTTGCCCCCCATCTGCCGGACCGGTGCCGCCTCTGGGCCATCCATTACGGTGGCAACGGACAGAGCCTAGAGGCCGGCCTCTGTGGGGATGTGATCCCCTCGTGGTGTGCCGCACTGCAATTGGCTTTCTCGGCCATCCTCACTGCGGCTTCCCAAGGCCCCCGCACGGTCTTCAAGGACATGCAGGTGGCCCTGAGTCCGCCCGCCCCGTGGCCTTATCTCCGCCCGTGACCCATCCTCGGCCTCACGTGCCCGGGCCGTTCCGGTGCAGCGTGCCGTCGTGCCAAACCGCGCTTCTTGTCTGGCGACGTCCAGAGTCGGGGGTATTGCACCGGGAGACCCACATCTTCCGTGCCCGTTGATCTTGGGACGCTGCCTCGGGTGGATCTAGGACAGTTCGGAGCGGTTGGTGGCCGGGACCGGAGAGCAGATCGGACCATAGCGTTGTCGTACACCGACGCTATGACCCAGACGGCCTGCTGGAAGGAGCGTTCTTAGGTGTGCGACGAGATTCGTCTTACTCTAGCGGAGGTAAGAGGGAGGACTCGGTCGGCTGTGCCTGCGTGGGGCCCCCGGGGGACGACGCCAAGGCTCACCGTACGTGGGACCGCGGCAGGCACTCCTCCTCCTCCTCGTCATTCACACTACCTCACACCACCTTTACACCACCTTGGCACCACCTTTACACCACCTTGACACCACCTCACACAACCTTTACACCACCTCAGACCACATGAACACCACCTCATACCACCTTCACACCACCTTTACGCCCCCATTACACCACCTTTACATCACCTCACACCACCTTCACACCACCTCAGACCACCTTTACACCACCTTTAGACCACCTTCACACCACCTGACACCACCTTTACACCATCTTTGCACCACATTTACACCACCTTTACACCACCTGACACCACCTTCACACCACCTCACACCACCTTTACACCACCTTTACACCACCTTTACACCACCTTTACACCACCTCACACCACCTTCACACAACATCACACCGGCTTTACACCACCTTTACACCACCTTTACACCACCTTTACACCACCTCAAACCACCTTCACACCACCTCACACCTCCTTTAAACCACCTTTGCACCACCTTTACACCACCTCACGGCACCTTCACACCACCCGCACATCACCTCACACCACCTTTACACCACCTTTACACGATCTTTACACCACCTTCACACCACCTTTACACCACCTCACACCACTTTGACACCACTTTTACAACACCTTTACGTCATCTTTACACCACCTTTACACAACCTTTACACCACCCCACACCACCTTCACACCACATCACACCACCTTTACACCACCTTTACACTACCTTTACACCACGTTTACACCACCTCACACCAGCTCACACCACCTTCACACCACCTCACACACCGTTTACACCACCGTTACACCACCTTTACACCACCTTTACACCGGCTCACACTACCTTCACATCATCTCACACCAGCTTTACACCACCTTTGCACCACCTTTACACCACCCCACACGACCTCACACCACCTTAACACCACCTCACACGACCTTTACACCACCTTTACACCACCTCACAGCACCTTCACACCACCTGCACACCACCTCACACCACCTCACACCACCTTTACACCATCTTTACACCACCTTTACAACACCTTTACACCAACTCACACCACCTTCACACAACCTCAGACCCCCTTTGCACCACCTTTACTCCACCTTTACACCACCTCTCCAGCACCTCACACCACCTTCACACCATCTCACACCACCTCTACATCACCTTTACACAACCTTTACACCACCTTTACACCACCTCACACCATCTCCAGAACCACCGCACACAACCTTTACACCACCTTTACACCACCTCACACCACCTTAACACCACCTCACACAACATTGACACCACCTTGACACCACCTTTACACCACGGTTCCAGCTCCTCTCACCACCTTCACACCACCTCACACCAATGCACACCACCTTTGCACCAACTTTGCATCAGAGTTACACCACCTCACACCACCTTCATGCCACCTCACACCACCTTTGCACCATCTTTACACCACCTTTACACCACCTCACACCACCTCGCACGACCTTTAAACCACATTTACACGGCATTTACACCACCTTTACACCACCTCACGCCGTGGTCACACCACCTTTACATCACCTGTACACCACCTTTACAACACTTTCACACCACCTCACGCCACCTTCAAACCACCTTTACACGACCTTTACACCACCTTTACACCTCCTCTCACTACCTTCACACCACCTCACATCACCTTTACACCACCTTTATACCACCTTTACACCACCTCACACCACCTTGACACCAGCGCACACCACCTTTACACCACCTCACACCACCTTGACAGCATGTTCACACCACCTTTACACCACCCTTACACCACCTTTACACCTCCTCTCACCACCTTCACACCACCTCAGACCACCTTTACACAACCTTTACATCACCTTTACACAACCTCACAGACCTTCACACCATGTCGCACCACCTTTACACCACCTTTACACTGCTGACCTGGCAACAGTCTAAAAACCCTCAGGATGGTAGCTGTAGGACGGATTGCCTACACGCACTGCCACGCTCGAAGCCAGTCGTGAATCGTCGTGAAAGTCGTGCCACCACGTGACTCAGCTCTAGCCATCGTGGCCCCTTCTCCGTTCTGCTCCACCCGTATGCTGCACTCTGTTTCTCCCTCTTCTCTCCCGTGTCTCCAAGAGCTGAGTGCCGCACCTCGGGTGCGTCCCTCCCCCTTGCTAGCCACCTCCTGCTCACAGTGGGCGCATCAACCTACAATCAGCTCGGGCAAGATGTCGACCTCGCCGTGGCAATCTTCCAGGCCGCTGCGCGGGGAGCAGCGACGGGGACTGCATTCGACGTACCCGCCGCTCAAGCGTGACGCCTTGTGCAGGGGTATCATCGGTCGTCAACTTCGCCGTCACATCGTGGGCCCCCCCTCACCTATGCGCCACTAGGGTTGCAGCGCCGCGCGCCAGCGCAGTGCTCGCCTCGCACCCCCGTCCTCGTGAGTCTTGGGACCCCCGCTCGCCGGCCCGCTCCGCCAAGCGGCCCCACGTTGCTCTGCGCTCTCGCGCCATGCTCTTTGTTTCGTTGCACCATGGCCACGCTCGTGGCACCCTGCCTATGTTGCCCGTGCTCCTCCGTTGACCAGCACACCGGTATGTCACCCCCCCCTAGCACCTTGCGGCCAAGGGCTACCCGCTCCTTTCTCCTCACAATCTACCATGTCAAACCGCTCGACGCCGTCCCAGGACTCCCCCTCTCCCGCCCCCGACACCAGTCGAGGTGGCACCATTCCTCGGGGCCCGTTCCCCATGTTTCTGATGGAAATTGCCCAGTCTGACGATGCTGACCGTCTCCTACGAGAGCTGGACATGTTGAAGGATGACGCACTGGAAGCTGCGGATACAGCCATCCGGGCCACCCGACCCGCCCTGGCTGACTTATGTTACGCCCCTACGATGGACAGCTGCCGACGGCAACATCCAGGGTATTACAGCCGTAACGGGGGCGTGGACGCCGCGGGGACTCTTGCTCACAGCCACCGTCACGGTAGCCGCAGGCCCGTCTGACACGAAGGTCATCGAACACGTCCCCTTGTCGCTGGTACAAGGAGGCCCGCTGCTGGAGTGTGTCAGCTATGGGTATAAAGTCTGAAGTCTGAAGTCTGATTTGGCATGTCGTGTTGCGGACCCACCATTGGAGCACATCCAAGTAAAAGTCTGATACAAGTTCGCCCCCCCCCCCCCTCACACACACACACACAGGAACTTGAGTTCAAGAAAATGGTTATAACAGTGCAGACCCCCCCCCAAGACACATAGCAACTTCACAGGAAAATGGGGATAAAAGTGCAATACCCCACCTCCCACAAACACACAGGCACTTCACCTCGGGAAAATGGTGCGTTAGGGAAAATAGGTTGGAATGGAAAATGTGGACAAGGGAACACTAGGAAAAGTCTGATACAAGCCCCCCCCAAAAAAAAACACACAACCATGCAGTTCAACAAAATGATGGGTTGGATTGGGGAAAAAAGGGGGTTTGAAAATGCGGAAAAGGCAATTCTGGGAACAATGTGGCACAAGTACCCCCCCCCCCCCCGCCCAAAAAAAAACACATACCTCTTGAGAAATGGGGCGTTGGGGAAAATGTGGGGAAAGGGAAAACCAAGGGAAATGGGAAAATCGTATTGATGGTTGCAAATGTATGAATGGACCTGCACAGAAGGAGAACATGGGAATTAGCACAGCAAGCATGCAAAAGCACAATACTACTGCAACCCCAACAGTGTCATTCATCAATGAGTCCATCCATGTCATCCACCGGCACTTGGGAACATGGTTGTGAGCTGCTCGGAGGTGCAGCAGAACGGGTAACACGATCCGTTGGGGGGACCCAATCAGAGTCCATCTGGGCTAGCAAAGGCAATACCTGTTGCATAGCAATGTCTCGGCCTTGTCCCCGGTTCTTGCTATTTGGCACCTTCACACCCATGCTTGCCAGGCAATCACATATGCGAGCGCGTGTCCAGTCACGCAATGTGAATGGCTTTGCAGCACATACCAACTTGGCCTGTGCACGGGCCAAGGCACGCTTTGGGTCAGACTTCCTTGGTGCCACTGCCTCCTCTTCACTGTTATTTTCAGCAGCCTCGGCTGCATCATCCACAACCTGCACCACTGCCTCACCGCACGGTCTTGGATCCTTGACAAAGCACGTGTAGCAAACCAGACATGTGTTGCACCAGATGCGCACAGACTGCCTGCACACTGCACAGTCCATGCCCCTTCGGAAAGTGAGGAAGTCATGGTTGCCACCATGCTGAGTAGGACTACCATCTGGTTCGACCAAAGTGCCCTCAGTGTGCTCAGACGGGGCTTGTCGGTGAGCGCGTCTGCGCGTTGCGCCTTGACAAGCCAGTGGCACTTCCGACCCCCCAAAAGATGGCAGAATGTCACCATCGTCTGCGACTGCAGCCTCCCCCTCCAGGCACCGCAGCATGGCCGCTTCCAACGATGTACGTGGATCAAGGCGATGCGAAACCTTATGCCGGGGACGCACATCGAAGCGTGCATTGGCTGCCAACTTGCCGGCTACCTCCACACCCTGCCCCTTCACCCACTGCCGCAAAGGTGGCAGATTACAATGCAGAGCCATGCACATGCTAAGGACATTTGTGTCCTCCATATCATGCATACTGTTGGTGAACCTCCCACGCAAGGAAATGGCACGCTCAACAGCAGCCTCAGCAGGGCAATATGTGCGCAGCAATGCTAAAACACGCCAAACATTCACCCATTGGACATGCTCCTGCTCCGGCGTCAAGGCCTCCCACATCCGGGACATGGGGGTCTTGGCGAAGGTCCGAACGACATGCTCCTTGAAGGATTCCCACTCTTGCAATGCACGAGCAGCATTAACATGCACAGCTGCCAGTTCAGCATGGTGTGTGCCCATGAACTGCTTCAGCAGATCTACTGCAAATGTGGCTCGATTAGCCGCTGGTAGAGCGAGCCAACGGCCGTGATCAAGCAACACAGCACACTCAAGAACACCCCGGGGGTCAATGGTCCCCTGTCCCTCCCTGATGCCAGCAAGCAGTGTGTCTGTGACTGCACGTGCCTCTGTGGCTGGAAAAGGGGGGCTGGTTGTGCACCTCTGGCCATCGGTGTCAAACCGGACCAATTCAACGCCATGCCATGCACCTGTCACACTTTGCTCTTTGAATTGAGTCCACCCTGGCCCCTCCTCCCTCGCCACCTTTTCCACCCGTGCCTGTAACATTTCGGTTGCCTTGGTCAAGTGGGCACCTGTTGGTGCATGCAACTGTGCAACATTGTTGAAGCTGCGTGTACCGTGTAGTATGTCCCCATATACCACTGCCCATGACAGCAAATCTGCATCATGGCAATCCTCCCACACATCCTCCTCCTTGGTGCCGAGGTGCGTTTTGGAATCCAAATGCCTCGCCACCCATGGCACACTGGCCAAGAACACCTTGTTGCGACGGGCATTTGCCTCGGACCACCGGATACGGTGACTGCCAGGGATCAAACGCAACCCGCTGCGTGTATCTGGTCTGGTGTTCTCTTGGACACACCTCTCGAGGTCCTTCCACTGGCGCGTACCGTTGTACAATGCACCTTGGCGACCCACAGCTGCCGGGTAGTCACCATGCACTTGGCCGGCAGCCTCCAAGGCAAGGCCTAGGTTGCGCTGGACCACATGGCACGGCTCACCCAAGGGGGTTAGCAAGGACAGCCACTTCACAAGCATGGCAAACACATCGTGCTCCATTGCCGACACATCAACACCTTGTCTTGCAGTGGCACCACGCACACCAAGGTTAGAGGCACCATCCACCGCAAAAGCCGCAACCTTCTGAGCCCACCAGGCACGGTCCAGCATCCAGGACAGCAGCACTGCCTCCACCTGTGCCGTCACCTCGTGTGCCTCCCCTGAAGCCACATCCACCACACCAAGGAACACCTCACACATTCCCCCCGGCCCAGTGCCTGGAAAGAGGAGCAGGATGGCATACTCATTGATGCGATGCCGTTGCCGGTCAGATCCATCCAACAACAAGGCAATGAACAATGCCCTTTGCAAGGTCTCTGACACACCATCTTGCATGGCGCCATGCATTGCGACCATGGCCTTCTCAACTATCCATCGCCGAGAGGCATGATGGCCCGGTTCGGAGGTCAACGCACAATGCACAAGAATGCGTTCACTGATTGCACGGATGGATGTGCACATGCGGAGGCCAATGTACACCTCCACCAAGCGTGACAAAATGGCAGCCACCGCATGGCTCATAGGTCCATGCCCTCACCCCTAATGAACACAGTGCCCCTCTCTGCCACATTGACTGCACACGCAGATGCACTGGGGCACATTGCCCGAAAACGTTCTGCACAATGCACCCGGAAACTCTCCTCGGCGGCCAAGTGGTGGCGGCCAGGATTATCAATTTTCTTGCGGCTGCTGGTCGTGCCACGTGACACACCAAGGTGACCCTCCAGGACATCTTTACGCCATCCCTTTGGTGTAGCGATCATCATACGCATGCCCATGCCATATGTTCCATTCACCAAGGCTGTAGGAGCCTTCGGTGGCCGCTTCACCCCAAGACAATCCGTTTCAGCAGCCCATGAACAACATATGCACATTACAACCCCTTGAACAGTGGACTGCAACTGCCAATGCTCATCCACAAACGCTTGCAGTGTCTTTGGCCCTGCTGTTTGTTGCTTGGGGGCTGCCCCCATCATCACGGAAAAAGCATTGCTGCCCGTTGCTGCCAATGCAGCAGATCGGGCTCTATCCTGTTCTATGGACTCGGCAACAGACCAGTGCGACATGCCCTGACCTATATGCCTCTCATCCCACTCCTTCTCAAGACGTGCCCGGAGATGAGCCTGGTGGGCTTGCATACGGACCTGCAGATGCCGTTTCACCCGTACCCTTTGCTTTTGTACAAGCTGTGCCACAGCTTCAATAAACTCGGTGGTGGGCTGCACATCCCCCACATGTGTGGTATATCCGGGGTCACCCGTTGGCAGCGCCATGGCTGGCAATTGGGTGTTACTTGGCACGCTCGGAGCATGCCTCTTGACAGTTGGTGCTACAAACTGTGAGGGGGAGGGTTGTGCGTCCCCAATGTGGTTGGTAGACTCTGGGTCACCTGTTGCCAGCGCCATGGCTGGCAACGGGGTGTTACTTGGCATGCTCCGGACATGCTTGTCGACAGTTGTTGCTGCAGACTGAGAGGGGGCATCACGTACACCACGATTGCTTTGTGAACCGCCCTGTGACAGACCCACCATCTCCGTGGGAGTACGCTCATACAATAGGAATGTCACCTTTCGTGAAGTGGCTGGGGGCCGTCCCTAGGTCACTGACGCATCATCACACAACCACCACACATTGCGAACTAAAAGGTGAGCAATAAAGTGCCCTTGCTCCCTGATTGGTCCAACATGTAGCACCATGGCCCGCGGGGACCAATGGTACCCATTGACATCCACAAACTCATGATCCACCGTCAAGCTATGAAGCTGTTGATTGTGGACATGGAGTGGAGCCCACTTGTTGAACACTAGTGACGATACTACAATGGCCTCCTGGAGATCCCCCCCACAGCCACATGGGGGGCCGTTTGAAGGGCGGCCCAACGAACGGCCCCTCATTCCTTCCCTCATTCGCAACCGCACCCTTTGGCCCTGGTTAGTAACATGCAACACTTGGTCATCCATTCCCAACTCACCTCCAGCTTGGTGGACTTTCATGTCACACACTGGGCACCACTGCCACCATTGCTCATGAGACAAGCAGTCAGACAGAGAACGAACACCAGCACGAACCAGCTTCGGTACCATGTGCTTCCAACACTCAGCCATCTCGGACTGCTGCATCCACTCAAACTTGGGAGCCCTCCTGACACATTGACACCGACCACTACACTGGCACACAGTAACAGTTGGCTGTCCCTCATCCGCCAACAAGCGTGCAACGGCATGTGGATGGTACACAGCACCTGTCATACCTGCCACAATGTCAGCCCAACGTGTAGCCCACACCGCCACATCATCTGGGCACTCATCATGGAAGGCCTCCTGTCCACCAGAGGCTAGCAGGAGGCATTGCAACGTTGTACCAAGCCAACACGGATTGTGACTTGGGGGGTTCGCCATGCCACATGGCCGTTGCCGTGCTCCACCTTGCGGACCGCCACTAACCTGCAGGCAGGCGGAAGGCATGTTGCTGCAAGAACTTGCGGTGCGAAGGAGGCAAACTCTGCCATTCTCCACGGCCGTAAAGCACCACCAATCGCCTATCCCCTTTCCATGGGCAAGTAGCATGCCATGCCCCAGTGCGGACCACTGCAGGTTGCCTATCGACACGGTACCTATGGCCCGGACGGCTAATGCCATCTGGGCACTGCCTTCTCCCTGGTCTGCCATGCGGACCAGTGCCATCGCCTCCCTTTTCCACCCAGATCTCACCACCCACGTGCCGCCCCGTGGAGAACATTGCTGACCATGGGGTACTATCAAAACGATGTTGATGGGGAGCTGTCGTCTCCTTGGATGACAGCTGTATTGTAGTCCATGTGAACCACTCTGGCACCAACTCCCTTGCAATGCGGTTCACCATCATCACAAGGGGGCCATGCTCCTATGTCCCTTGCACAAGCCGCGACCGGCGACAATCCCCTTTCGCTGTATGTCCTTGGCTCCCACCGACACCCAAGTGCAACCTTCGCAAGGAGAACTGCCCTAACGTCTCTCTAGTGTACAGCAGTGTCCCCATTATGCCATGCAAGACACACAAAGGTGCTACCTGCAACGAGCGGTCGTAGCTGGCGCCCCGGTAATGTCCTCCCGGCACCTGCCCATCACGTTCGGCCTCACCAGCGACGTTCACGCATGCTTGTTCACAAGCTTCCTCCATCTCCTGGATTGTATGGTACACTTTGGCTTCTGCCATACCCGGACTCCAAACTGCAGCAGACGTCACAGCAGTGTCCGGGCCAAACCTTGAATCCATTATTTTGGGTGTGTTTGTACGCAACAACACCACCTTCCCATTGATGTGGTGGGCGAGATGTCGAAAATGGTCGGGCCTTCCCCCCCAGGGCTTCCCTTCCCAATCATTCTCTTCCAGGGCCCTACAAACACCTAGAGCACTCTCCTTAACCTCTATGCCACACCGTTCCCTGTACATTGTGGTTGCCTCGACTCGCAGGTCCACTCCAGTTAAGGGGGTCTGACTGCGGAGCGCATGGAGGCTGAGGGCAGCTGCATAAAAAAAACATGCACCAGCGACATACTCATCACGTGCCAACCGTAACTTCAGTTGCCGGATGGTAGGCAGCTCCCTACTGGCAGGAGCCTTAATTTTATCCACCTCAACCTTCTGGTCAGGATTGTCACAGTCAATTGCTGCGGCCTCGTCCACCCCTTACCGCACACGCCTTGCAGCAGGCATGGGGTTGGGATCCCTAGGCATTGCTTTCTTGCCTGAGGGGGGGCTGTTACATGGCTGTGAGCCATTTGTGCTGGACTAACTAGGTGCCACGACAGTGCATGCCGTCCCCAAACTGCTATCCATATTTGGGGATGACATTTCACTATCTTGCCCACTCAATGAAACCTGTGGTGGGCGCTGTGCTAGGGGCACAGGGGATCCCTGATCGGAGAGTGACTCGGCACCGCAACCGGGGTGTGGCGTTAGGCATTCTTCTACAGCAACTGGCCCTGTGTTCTCCATTATGTCCCGGCCCTGGTTCTCATCGTCAGCATGCACGCCACCTGCAACTTCGGGTGCACCTAGGGGTCCACATCGCAGCGCACAGGCTGGGACGTCGGACCCATTGACACTTGGATCACCTCTGCGGGGATCCTGGTCAGCAGTCATAGGAGTTAGGGCGGGGGGGGGGGTGGGGGGGGGGGATTGCTGTGCTTCACCAAGGGTGCCAGCTCTGCCTATGGCCTCCTTTGTGCCCCTTTCAGGGTGCATAGCACATGCATCGTTGGGTGTACCGTTGTCATCAGGGACACCGGCATATGCATCTTGGGATCCGAGTCGCAGCGCACAGGCTGGGACGTCGGACTGGCTTGGATCACCTCTGGGGGGATCTTGGTCAGTTGTCCGGGGTCCTGGGGGGGGTGCGGTTGCACCCCAGCTTCTGCCATGGCTTCCAATAGAAGCTCCATGGCCTCCTCCCCTGCATCATCTGTCCATGCATTGTTCACCACACGGACACCAGCATGGAGGTATCCCAAGTGGTTGCGGGGTACCTCGGGGCTGAAAGGGGTGCACCTCACTATCACATCGCTACTATCTTGCATGGGAATCCGCATGGACTCTGCAAAGTGGCGTCCCACCGTATAGGCAGCCACCAGGCTCTCCTCTGACAGGGGCTCCCGCCGTTGCTCCCCCAAGCCTTGCATCGCAATGCGGACACACCGGGCAATGCCATGGCACGTTGTCATTAGTGCTTAGTCGAACTGTTGTTGTCTCGTCAGCTGCACCGTCATAGGTGCTGAATTGGGTGGGACGCTGGGTTGAGGTCCGGGACTGCAAGTGGACGTTGAGCTTTCGGGCAACAGGGAGGTCCGTCGACTACCCCCAGATCCAGGGATCCCCTGTCCAGTGGAACCTGTGCCACCGGCTGGCGCTGACACTCTCTGTCGACCACCCCCGGATCCTGGGGTCCCCTGTGCTTTCGATCCCTTCCCGTTGGCCGGCAACAGTGAGATCCGGCGGCTCGCAGGTGCCACCAAATCACTTGTGAATGGCCGTGCTGCACTTGCTGCTTGTGGCCAAAAGTACTGCATTGTGCCCAAGGGTACTCTCCGTACCCCGACCACATACATCCTCTCCACAGCGGGTGTGGGGTACTTGGTCTCCCCTCTCCAGAAAGGCCATGAGTCCACAAGTGGCAAGGCATACACAATGTCATTCCATGCCTCTAGCCAAGCAACTTTGCTAACGCTCAAGGGGTGTCCAGCAATGGCCCCTCGTGGGCTCCCCACTTTCCCACGGTCCTGCTCATACTTTTTTATCCGCTCCCAGAGGTCTGAGGGTACCTTATGGTACTCCACAACAGCACCTCCGTCCTCCCGCGTGCACTTTGGACTGCCATCTTAGCTGTACATCAGGCGGCACAGTGCTGCAAGTCCATAGGTATGGACGACATCAAGGGGACATGTCGCCATGTGCATTGCCAACTTCCTGTAATAGATGGCCTCCCGTTCTTGTGGGGCATTCCACCCTGCCTCGCCGAGGGCTAGACGGAATCCCATTTTCATCTGGGCAGCTTCCATGGTGTCCCTTGGGGGCCATTCAGGATGCTGGGCCATTTGTAGGAGGCTGCCTCACAACAGTTAAAGGTTGTGGCCTCTTGCGTGGTCCACAAGGTGCAGTTCGATGGGCACTTGTTGGTGACCACAACTCAGGAGGACAATCCGGTCCCGGACCCCGATTTTCGAAGTGGTAGGCTGCTTCCTCCTTGGGTTCCTGGGCGGGCCCACTTGATGCCAGTGCGTGGTTTGGGAGATGAACGTAGACCCTGGTCGAGGCGCAACGGGCAGGGACCAAGGGCAAACTTCTGCGCCTCAAGGGCTAGCAGTAGTTGGGTAGGGGTGAGGAATGGACGATGACCGAGGTCGAGGCGCGGCGGCGAGGGACCAAGGGCGAACTCCTGCAGCTCGGCGGCCTGCAGTGGTTGTGGTGGGGTATGGACGACGACCGAGGTCGAGGCGCGGCGGCCAAGGACCAAGGGCGGACTCCTGCAGCTCGGATCCTGCAGTGGTTGTGTGGGGGTTATGGACAACGACCGAGGTCGAGGCGCGGCGGCCGAGGACCAATGGCCAACTCCTGCGGCTCGGTGGCCTGCAGTGTGTGGGTGGGGGGACGGCTAATGACCGTGGTTGCGGCGCTGCGGCTGGAGACAAAGGGCCAACTTCTGTGGCTGAAGGGCCAGCAGTAGGTGGGTTGGAGGATGCGGGATGCCCCTCGTCGAGGCGCTGCGGCCAGAGACCAAGGGCCAGCTGCTGCAGCTCAGAGGCTAGCACAGGTGAGGTACAGGTATCTGGGTCGTAGACGCTATGGTCAAGACCACACACAACTTCTTCACCTGACTGGTGAAGTTAGTGGCAGAAAGGTCGTAACAAAGTCTGCACGAAGAGGCACCACACAAGTTGCACAAGTATGGAGTGGGCGAATGTATCACGGAGGCATCAAATAATTCACGGAGGGGCATAAATAATTCACGGAGGCATCCAAAAATTCACGGAGGGGCATAAATAATTCACGGAGGTATCCGATAATTCACAGAGGGGCAGAAAAAATTCACGGAGGGGCAGAAATGATTCACGGAGGCATCAAATAATTCACGGAGGGGCATAAATAATTCACGGAGGCATCAAATAATTCACGGAGGGGCATAAATAATTCACGGGGGTTTCCAATAATTCACAGAGGGGCAGAAAAAATTCACGGAGGGGTGAAATAATTCACGGAGGGGAATAAATAATTCACGGAGGCATGAAATAATTCACGGAGGGGCATAAACCATTCACGGAGGCATCAAATAATTCACGAAGGGGCATAAATGATTCACGGAGGGGTGAAATAAATCACGGGGGGGCTTAAATAATTCACGGAGGCATCAAATAGTTCACGGAGGGGCATAAATAATTCACGGAGGCATCAAATAATTCACGGAGGGGCATAAATAATTCACGGAGGTATCCAATCATTCACGGAGGGGCAGAAATAATTCCCGGAGGGGCATAAATAATTCACGGAGGCATCAAATAATTCACGGAGGGGCATAAATAATTCACGGAGGTATCCAATCATTCACGGAGGGGCAGAAATAATTCACGGAGGGATGAATTAATTCACGGAGGAGCATAAATAATTCAGAGAGGCATGATATCATTCACGGAGGGGCATAAGTAATTCACGGAGGGGCATAAATAGTTCACGGAGGCATCAAATAATTCACCGAGGGTCATAAATAATTCACGGAGGTATCCAATAATTCACGGAGGGGCAGAAATATTTCACGGAGGGGCATAAATAATTCACGGAGGCATCAAATGATTCACCGAGGGGCATAAATAATTCACGGAGGCATGAAAGAATTCACGGAGGGGCATAAGGAATTCACGGAGGGGTGAAATAATTCAAGGAGGGGCATACATAATTCACGGAGGGGTGAAATAATTCACGGAGGGGCAGAAACAATTCACGAAGGGGCATAAATAATTCACGGAGGCATGAAAAAATTCACGGAGGGGCATAAATAATTCCCCGAGGTATCAAATAGTTCACGGAGGGGCATAAATAATTCGGGTAGGTATCCAATAATTCACGGAGGGGCAGAAATAATTCACGGAGGTATGAAATAATTCACGGAGGGGCATAAATAATTCACGGAGGCATCAAATAATTCACGGAGGGTCATAACTAATTCACCGAGGCATCAAATAATTCACGCAGGGGCATAAATAATTCACGGAGGCATCAAATAATTCACGGAGGGGATAAATAATTCACGGAGGTATCCAATAATTCACGGAGGGGCAAAAATAATTCACGGAGGGGCATAAATGATTCACGGAGGCATCAAATAATTCACGGAGGGGCATAACTAATTCACGGAGGCATCAAATAATTCACGTAGGGGCATAAATAATTCACGGAGGCATCAAAAAATTCACGCAGGGGCATAAATAATTCACGGAGGCATCAAATAATTCACGGAGGGGCATAAAAAATTCACGGAGGTATCCAATAATTCACGGAGGGGCAAAAATAATTCACGGAGGGGCAGAAAAAAATTCACGGAGGCATCAAATAATTCACGGAGGGGCATAAACAATTCACGGAGGGGCAGAAAAAAATCACGGAGGGGCATAAATGTTTCACGGAGGTATCCAATAATTCACGGAGGGGCAGAAATAATTCACGGAGGGGCATAAACAATTCACGGAGGCATCCAATAATTCACGGAGGGGCATACATAATTCATGGAGGCATCAAATAATTCACGGAGGGGCATAAATAATTCACGGAGGTATCCAATAATTCACGGAGGGGCAAAAAAAATTCACGGAGGGGCAGAAACAATTCACGAAGGGGCATAAATAATTCACGGAGGCATGAAATAATTCACGGAGGCGCATAAAAAATTCACGGAGGCATCAAATAATTCACGGAGGGGCATAAATAATTCACGGAGGCATCAAATAGTTCACGGAGGGGCATAAATAATTCACGGAGGGGCAGAAATAATTCACGGAGGTATGAAATAATTCACGGAGGGGCATAAATAATTCACGGAGGGGCATAAATAATTCACGGAGGCATCAAATAATTCAGGGAGCGGCATAACTAATTCACGGAGGCATCAAATAATTCACGGAGGGGCATAAATAATTCACGGAGGCATCAAAAAATTCACGGAGGGGCATAAAGAATTCACGGAGGTATCCAATAATTCACGGAGGGGCAGAAATAATTCACGGAGGGGCATAAATAATTCACGGAGGCATCAAATAATTCACGGAGGGGCATAAATAATTCACGGAGGCATCAAATAGTTCACGGAGGGGCATAAATAATTCACGGAGGTATCCAATAATTCACGGGGGGGCAGAAATAATTCACGGAGGTATGAAATAATTCACGGAGGGGCATAAATAATTCACGGAGGGGCATAAATAATTCACGGAGGCATCAAATAATTCCGGGAGCGGCATAACTAATTCACAGAGGCATCAAATAATTCACGCAGGGGCATAAATAATTCACGGAGGCATCAAATAATTCACCGAGGGGCATAAATAATTCACGGAGGTATCCAATAATTCACGGAGGGGCAGAAATAATTCACGGAGGGGCATAAATAATTCACGGAGGCATCAAATAATTCACGGAGGGGCATAAAAAATTCACGGAGGGGCAGAAATAATTCACGGAGGGGCATAAATAATTCACGGTGGTATCCGATAATTTACGGAGGGGCAGAGATAATTCACGGAGGGGCATAAATAATTCACGGAGGCATCCAAAAATTCAGGGAGGGGCATAAATAATTCATGGAGGCATCAAATAATTCACGGAGGGGCATAAATAATTCACGGAGGCATCAAATAATTCACGGAGGGGCATAAATAATTCACGGAGGCATCAAATAATTCACGGAGGGGCATAAATAATTCACGGAGGTATCCAATAATTCACGGAGGGGCAGAAAAAATTCACGGAGGTATGGAATAATTCACGGAGAAGCATAAATAATTCACGGAGGGGCATAAATAATTCGGGGAGGCATCAAATAATTCACGGAGGGGCATAACTAATTCACGGAGGCATCAAATAATTCACGGAGGGGCACAAATAATTCACGGAGGTATCCAATAAGTCACGGAGGGGCAGAAATAATTCACGGAGGTATCCAATAATTCACAGAGGGGCAAAAATAATTCACGGAGGGGTGAAACAATTCACCGAGGGGCATAAATAATTCACGGAGGCATGAAATCATTCACAGAGGGGCATAAATAATTCACGGAGGGGTGAAATCATTCACGGAGGGGCATAAATAATTCACGGAGGCATGAAATAATTCACGGCGGGGCATAAAAAATTCACTAAGGGGTGAAAAAATTCAAAGAGGGGCATAAATAATTCACGGAGGCATGAAATAATTCACGGAGGGGCAGAAATAATTCACGGAGGGGCATAAATAATTCACGGAGGCATGAAAGAATTCACGAAG
This sequence comes from Eutreptiella sp. 'Long Island Sound 2002', assembly GCA_964036045.1. Lineage (NCBI taxonomy): Eukaryota > Euglenozoa > Euglenophyceae > Eutreptiales > Eutreptiaceae > Eutreptiella > Eutreptiella sp. 'Long Island Sound 2002'. The sequence continues at coordinate 114,584,370 of OZ038379.1, forward strand.
GGGCATAAATAATTCGGGGAGGGGTGAAATAATTCACGCAGGGGCATAAATAATTCACGGAGGTATCCAATAATTCACGGAGGGGCAAAAATAATTCACGGAGGGGTGAAATAATTCACGGAGGGGCATAAATAATTCACGGAGGGGCATAAATAATTCACGGAGGCATCAAATAATTCACGGAGGGGCATAAATAATTCACGGAGGTATCCAATAATTCACGGAGGGGCAGAAAAAATTCACGGAGGGGCATAAACAATTCACGGAGGCATCAAATAATTCACGGAGGGGCATAAATAATGTACGGAGGCATCAAATAATTCACGGAGGGGCATAAATAATTCACGGAGGTATCCAACAATTCACGGAGGGGCAGAAATAATTCAAGGAGGGGTGAAATAATTCACGGAGGGGCATAAATAATTCACGGAGGCATGAAATAATTCACGGAGGGGCATAAATAATTCACGGAGGGGTGAAATAATTCAAGGAGGGGCAGAAACAATTCACGAAGGGGCATAAATGATTCACGGAGGCATAAAATAATTTACGGGGGCGCATAAATAATTCACGGAGGCATCAAATAATTCACGGAGGGGCATAAATAATTCACGGAGGCATCAAATAATTCATGGAGGGGCATATATAATTCAAGGAGGTATCCAATAATTCACGGAGAGGCAGAAATAATTCACGGAGGTATGAAATCATTCACAGAGGGGCATAAATAATTCACGAAGGGGCATAAATAATTCACGGAGGCATCAAATAATTCACGGAGGGGCATAACTAATTCACGGAGGCATCAAATGATTCACGGAGGGGCATAAATAATTCACGGAGGGGCATAAGTAATTCACGGAGGGGCACAAATAATTCACGGAGGTATCCAATAATTCACGGAGGGGCAGAAATAATTCACGGAGGGCCATAAATAATTCACGGAGGCATCAAATAATTCACGGAGGTATGAAATAATTCACGCAGGGGCAAAAACAATTCACGGAGGGGCATAAAGAATTCACGGGGGTATCCAATAATTCACGGAGGGGCAGAAATAATTGACGGAGGTATCCAATAATTCACGGAGGGGCAAAAATGATTCACGGAGGGGTGAAATAATTCACTGAGGGGCATAAATAATTCACGGAGGCATGCATTTCATTCACGGAGGGGCACAAATAATTCACAGAGGGGTGAAATCATTCACGGAGGGGCATAAATAATTCACGGAGGGGTGAAAAAATGCACGGAGGGGCATAAAGGATTCACGGAGGGGCATAAATAATTCACAGAGGGGTGAAAAAATTCACGGAGGGGTGAAATAATTCACGGAGGGGCATAAATAATTCACTAAGGGGTGAAAAAATTCAAGGAGGGGCATAAATAATTCACGGAGGCATGAAATAATTCACGGAGGGGCATAAATAATTCACGGAGGGGCATAAATAATTCACGGAGGCATTAAAGAATTCACGGAGGGGCATAAATAATTCGGGGGGGGGGGGAAATTCACGCAGGGGCATAAATAATTCACGGAGGTATCCAATAATTCACGGAGGGGCAAAAATAATTCACGGAGGGGTGAAATCATTCACGGAGGGGCATAAATAATTCACGGAGGTATCCAATAATTCACGGAGGGGCAGAAATAATTCACGGAGGTATCCAATAATTCACGGAGGGGCAAAAATAATTCACGGAGGGGTGAAATAATTCACCGAGGGGCATAAATAATTCACAGAGGCATGAAGTCATTCACGGAGGGGCATAAATAATTCACGGAGGCATGAAATCATTCACGGAGGGGCATAAATAATCCACGCAGGGGTGAGATAATTCACGAAGGGGCATAAATAATTCACGGAGGCATGAAATAATTCACGGAGGGGCATAAATAATTCACGGAGGAATGAAGTCATTCGCGGAGGGGCATAAATAATTCACGGAGGCATGAAATCATTCATGAAGGGGCAGAAATAATTCACGGAGGGGTGAAATAATTCACGAAGGGGCATAAATAATTCACAGAGGCATGAAGTAATTCACGGAGGGGCATAAATAATTCACGGAGGCATGAAAAAATTCACGGAGGGGCATAAATAATTCACGGAGGGGTGAAATAATTCACGCAGGGGCATAAATAATTCACGGAGGCATGAAATAATTCACGGAGGGGCAGAAATAATTCACAGAGGGGTGAAATAATTCACGGAGGGGCAGAAATAATTCACGGAGGGGTGAAATATTTCACGCAGGGGCATAAATAATGCACGGAGGGGTGAAATAATTCACGGAGGGGCATAAATAATTCACGGAGGGGCATAAATAATTCACGGAGGCATGAAATCATTCACGGAGGGGCATAAAGAATTCACGGAGGGGTGAAACAATTCACGAAGGGGCATAAATAATTCACGGAGGCATGAAAAAATTCACGGAGGGGCATAAATAATTCACGGAGGGGTGAAATAATTCACAGAGGGGCATAAATAATTCACGGAGGCATGAAATAATTCACGGAGGGGCAGAAATGATTCACGGAGGGGTGAAATAATTCACGGAGGGGCATAAAAAATTCACGGAGGGGTGAAATAATTCACGGAGGGGCATAAATAATTCACGGAGGGGTGAATAATTCACGGAGGGGCATAAATAATTCACGGAGGGGCACAAATAATTCATAAATAATTCATGGAGGCATGAAATAATTCACGGAGGGGCAGAAATAATTCACGGAGGGGTGAAATAATTCACGGAGGGGCATAAATAATTCACGGAGGGGCATAAATAATTCACGGAGGAATGAAACAATTCACGAAGGGGCATAAATGATTCACGGAGGCATGAAATAATTTACGGGGGCGCATAAATAATTCACGGAGGCATCAAATAATTCACGGAGGGGCATAAATAACTCACGGAGGCATCAAATAATTCATGGAGGGGCATATATAATTCACGGAGGTATCCAATAATTCACGGAGGGGCAGAAATAATTCACGGAGGTATGAAATCATTCACGGAGGGGCATAAATAATTCACGGAGGGGCATAAATAATTCACGGAGGCATCAAATAATTCACGGAGGGGCATAACTAATTCACGGAGGCATCAAATGATTCACGGAGGGGCATAAATAATTCACGGAGGGGCATAAATAATTCACGGAGGGGCACAAATAATTCACGGAGGTATCCAATAATTCACGGAGGGGCAGAAATAATTCACGGAGGGGCATAAATAATTTACGGAGGCATCAAATAATTCACGGAGGTATGAAATAATTCACGGAGGGGCAAAAACAATTCACGGAGGGGCATAAAGAATTCACGGGGGTATCCAATAATTCACGGAGGGGCAGAAATAATTGACGGAGGTATCCAATAATTCACGGAGGGGCAAAAATGATTCACGGAGGGGTGAAATAATTCACTGAGGGGCATAAATAATTCACGGAGGCATGAATTTCATTCACGGAGGGGCATAAATAATTCACAGAGGGGTGAAATCATTCACGGAGGGGCATAAATAATTCACGGAGGGGTGAAATAATGCACGGAAGGGCATAAATAATTCGCGGAGGGGCATAAATAATTCACAGAGGGGTGAAATAATTCACGGAGGGGTGAAATAATTCACGGAGGGGCATAAAAAATCCACTAAGGGGTGAAATAATTCAAGGAGGGGCATAAATAATTCACGGAGGCATGAAATAATTCACGGAGGGGCATAAAAAATTCACGTAGGGGCATAAATAATTCACGGAGGCATTAAAGAATTCACGGAGGGGCATAAATAATTCGGGGGGGGGGGGGATTCACGCAGGGGCATAAATAATTCACGGAGGTATCCAATAATTCACGGAGGGGCAAAAATAATTCACGGAGGGGTGAAATAATTCACGGAGGGGCATAAAGAATTCACGGAGGTATCCAAGAATTCACGGAGGAGCAGAAATAATTCACGGAGGTATCCAATAATTCACGGAGGGGCAAAAATAATTCATGGAGGGGTGAAATAATTCACCGAGGGGCATAAATAATTCACAGAGGCATGAAGTCATTCACGGAGGGGCATAAATAATTCACGGAGGCATGAAATCATTCACCGAGGGGCATAAAGAATTCACGGAGGGGTGAGATAATTCACGAAGGGGCATAAATAATTCACGGAGGCATGAAATAATTCACGGAGGTATCCAATAATTCACGGAGGGGCAGAAATAATTCACGGAGGGGCATAAATTATTCACGGAGGGATGAAATAATTCACGGAGGGGCATAAATAATTCACGGAGGAATGAAGTCATTCGCGGAGGGGCATAAATAATTCACCGAGGCATGAAATCATTCATGCAGGGGCAGAAATAATTCACGTAGGGGTGAAATAATTCACGAAGGGGCATAAATAATTCACAGAGGCATGAAGTAATTCACGGAGGGGCATAAATAATTCACGGAGGCATGAAAAAATTCACGGAGGGGCATAAATATTTCACGGAGGGGTGAAATAATTCACGCAGGGGCATAAAGAATTCACGTAAAATGAAATAATTCACGGAGGGGCAGAAATAATTCACAGAGGGGTGAAATAATTCACGGAGGGGCAGAAATAATTCACGGAGGGGTGAAATAATTCACGGAGGGGCATAAATAATTCACGGAGGGGTGAAATAATTCACGGAGGGGCATAAATAATTCACGGAGGGGCATAAATAATTCACGGAGGCATGAAATCATTCACGGAGGGGCATAAATAATTCACGGAGGGGTGAAACAATTCACGAAGGGGCATAAATAATTCACGGAGGCATGAAAAAATTCACGGAGGGGCATAAATAATTCACGGAGGGGTGAAATAATTCACAGAGGGGCATAAATAATTCACGGAGGCATGAAATAATTCACGGAGGGGCAGAAATGATTCACGGAGGGGTGAAAGAATTCACGGAGGGGCAGAAAAAATTCACGGAGGGGTGAAATAATTCACGGTGGGGCATAAATAATTCACGGAGGGGTGAATAATTCACGGAGGGGCATAAATAATTCACGGAGGGGCACAAATAATTCATAACTAATTCATGGAGGCATGAAAGAATTCATGGAGGGGCAGAAATAATTCACGGAGGGGTGAAACAATTCACGGAGGGGCATAAATAATTCACGGAGGGGTGAAATAATTCACGGAGGGGTGAAATAATTCACGGAGGGGCATAAATAATTCACGGAGGAATGAAATAATTCACGGAGGGGCATAAATAATTCACGGAGGGGCATAAATAATTCACGGACATATGATATAATTCACGGAGGGGCATAAATAATTCACGGAGGGGTGAAATAATTCACGGAGGGGCATAAATAATTCACGGAGGCATGAAATAATTCACGGAGGGGCATAAATAATTCACGGAGGGGTGAAAGAATTCACGGAGGGGCATAAATAATTCACGGAGGCATGAAATAATTCACGGAGGGGCAGAAATAATTCACGGAGGTATCAAATAATTCATGGAGGGGTGAAATAATTCATGGAGGTATCAAATAACGTTCGTGGAGGTGCAAATTATTCCATGGCGACGCCCTGCTGTTCCCTGCACTGCCAAAATGACCCACACAGTTTGTCATACGTTCTAGGGGTGCAAGTCATTGCGCCAAGGCAAGGACATCACACCAACTTGAATCACCTCATGGGGATCCTGGGTACATGCCTCAGGATTCGGGGGAGGGGGGGAGTTTCTGTAGAGCCCCTGATTTGGTTCATGACACCCTGAAGCACGGAGGGCACACACTGCACATAGACGAGAGGCGGACAATATAGACCCTCAGATTGTGGCTAGCAACCCATGACGTTCCATGCGGACATAGTACCATCCATTCGCAACGTCCGATGTCCCACACACACCTCCACATGCGCCACAGTGGAGGCTGTCCAATGTTCCACAGAGCCTGTCACCGCCAGGGTCATGTCATGATTTTTGTGGTCCGAACCGAATGCCAATTGATGATGTAGGCTTCTCTGCTGGTGCGACCATGCCAAGGACATACCGCTTCACACGATCCGGCAATGGCTTCCAACTACAGTGCTGGGCATGTCCACGGTGAACGGCATGTGGGGCACACACATCGCCCCCCCCCCGAACACTCTCTCACCCCATGGAGCAAAGACGCCACATACACCCCCAAGGGTGTGCAGAAGTCATCGCCCAGGAAGCCTACCGTGTCCACGTGCCTGTAGGCATCCTGCCAGACAGGCAGAGACACAGTGCGGTAGGCAGCTGACGGGGGGGGTTGGGATAGGTTTGGGCGTTGCGGAAGGGCTTGGTCAGCAGAAACTGCACCGGCCTTTGCTCGTGGTCCGCCAAATCTTGTGTGTGGCACACTCTCTCCAACCCCTCATTGTCATGCCACCCTGCCCAGTGTGTGTCCTCATCCCTGATGAGGATGTAGGGCAATGCCCACTCCGTGAAATCGGGGAGGGTCACCCCGAGGTGCTTTGGTTCTACTTCCCCCGATTGGAGGCACAGCCGCATCTCCAATGTCCCAACCCTGTTGTTGGCCACGATCTGCTCCCAGTCCAACAATTGGTCACTCTGGGGGGGGAGAGAATCCCCAAGGGTCAAGGGCTTTTGCATGTTTCTTCCACGGTTTCCAAAGCCACTGCCCCACCACCCCCAACCCCCCCCCCCTTGAACTTGTAAATGACGCCCACCTCTGGTTTGGCAAGGGTAGGCTATTGGTACAGAACCCCTGGAAGCCGCACCTTCTGTACGTCCTCTTGGGATGGTGACTGCTGCAATTCGGCAGCCATCACCCTAAGCCCACTCAACCAACCCGCAGTGAGGGGGGAGTCCTCCCAGTGGAAAAAGGGCCCGAACAGATGCCACTCAGATTGGGCCCTGCTGGTTAGTGTGTTTGCCCGCACCACGTCCTTCATGATCCCCGGCTCCGAGGACACCAAGGAGGCAAGGACAACTGGAGCCTGCAGACCCAGGTAACGGTCCGTGGTGGCGATTGTCTGCAGACACTCATATGCCTGGTCCCCATGCAGCTTGCGCCCTGCCTCCCACACACAGTGCTGCAGCCATAGCATCTGCGCACAGTGTGTGGTGACGATTGCCACTGACTTGGGGGGGTACACATTTGCACTGTGTGCATGCTCCAAAAAGTGCAGCACCAGCTAGGCCTCCCGCTTGCTCAGGTTCCCCTGGTTGAGCATGGCCTCGTCCATGACAAGGCGTTCCCATGCTCTGCCAACCACCCTTCTCAGTCTGTCCACCCGGTCGGGCACCATCCCGTACCGTGTCAGCTCCTGTCTCCACTCAAGATCGTCTGTGCTGACTATGCGGATGTGTTGCCCTCCCAACACCGGGGGGGGTAATGCTGGGGAGGAAGCGGGGTACCAGCCCAAGGACCCCCCCGTGAACAGCCCACGCCCCACCGTTGCCAAGAGCAGGTCCATGCGGAACTGCTGGGTTAGGACACACACAGTACACCTTGTACGGTACAGGACAAACTGCAACACACTACTTGTGGCGAAGCGCTGCGAGTCACCATACTGCATCCCTGATCACTGGTCGAGGTGCACATTGAGGTTAGCAAAATGCTCGGACTGCGGCCACGCAATTTGTTGAGCCGTCACCTTGCCCCCTTTCTCCCCTTTCTGCGATGCGAGAAGAGTGTCGGCACTGTATGGGCGCAGTTGACCGGCATCCCCACAAAACATGCACTGTGCCCCAAAAGCCGCCAAGTCCAGACCCACTGGGATGCTATGCCTCGAGGACTCATCCACGAAGCTGAATGCGAAACGAGTTTGTGGGTCACCCGCAAGCAACAACTTCCACCGTGTGGCGACCATACCAGCTGTTGCAAAGAGAACCCGGCAGCTGTTGAGGGCACATGCAAATGTGCCATTGCAGTCCGGATGATTGGCCAACGTCTATTGGACTGCTGTTTGGTTGTACGGCTGCAAATTTGGGGGGGGTTCGGCCCCTTGCAGCTCGGAGCCACATCCAGGGCACAGGGTGGTCCTTCAAGACCGCCTCTGAGAAGACAAATCCTGTTCTGCCGATTGGATCACCCGCAGCATCAGGTTGTAGACCTGTGCGTTTGTTGGGGCGGTGACCAAGATGCATGCCCGAGGGGGTTTGTCGGTGGGTGCCCCCCCCCCTTTCTCACCAATGTGTATCGAATCTGGCGCCTTGGGATTCAAGATGCATGGGTCGAAGTACCCCTGCTGCCACATCACTGCCTTGATGCAGGCCACCAGGGTCTCCGACTACCCCGTGCCGCCCCCCCAGCCATGGAGGAGACAACAGCACCCTCATCCAGACATTGCCGGACAGCCAAGGCTTGGGAGGGGTTTACGTTATAATGCTCCACAAGGTGACGCACGATCTGCTGGTCCTCGTCAAGGAGGCTGGCAGACAGCTGTGGTTCTTGCCGGGTGGCATTGAGCAACGCGTTCCATGTCTCCCCCGTCCGTATCTCCTCACGCAACGACCGGAACGCTGCCTCGTCAGGCAGGACACGGCACCACCACCTGCGGATGTGCAAGACGGGCGATTTGTTCGCACAAACAATGGTCACCATGTCACCGGAGGTGCCATCACCGTGCACCTTGCCAATCCAGTCCGGGTTTGGTGCCACGTCAACGGTGTCCACATCGGCCCGCTTCATGTCCCATCCATGGATGAGATCCCCATCGGTCAGCTCGTAGTTGCCCCAAAGTTCGAGCTCAGCAACCCATTCTATTACCTTGACCATGTTGCCATGCTTGTCCTCCTTCAGCCCCTCGACCGTCTCAAGCCACAGGTCCCTCTGGGCACCTTGCTCCCATGCCCACCTCCGGGCAGCGGCAATCTCATGCAAGATGTGCACCAAGGATGCCTTGTGGACGTACGCATCGCGATCAGCCTAACGGGTGGTGAATCCCTGGGTGGGGCTCGTGTCGATGTCATAGTCCACGTGGCCAAGGGTTTCAGCAAAGGTCCGGGCCTTGTCTTTGGCTTGCGGCGGGCCTTGGCCTGTGCCTTGTGGGGCGGCCGTACCTTTGCCTTGTGGGGGGCCATGGCCTTTGCCTTGTGGATGGGCTTGGCCTTTGACTGTGCCTTGCTGGGGGCCTTTGCCTTGCGCAGGGCCATGCCCTTTGCCTTGCTGTGGGCCTTTGCCTTGCTGAGGGCCATGGCCTTTGCCTTGCTGAGGGCCTTTGCCTTGCGCAAGGCCATACCCTTTGCCGTGCTGTGGGCCTTTGCCGTGCTGTGGGCCTTTGCCTTTGCCGTGCTGAGTGCCTTTGCCTTGCCAATGGCCATGGGGCTGTGTTTGCCCTCCGTTTGGCATGTTGTCTGGGTCGGGGCGCTGTGGCCGGGGACCGAGAGCGAACTCCTGCGGCTGCAAGGCCTGCACTAGGTGAGTTGGGGGTTGAAAGACGACCCTGGTCGAGGCGCTGTGGCCGGGGACCGAGGGCGAACTCCTGCGGCTCAGCGGCCTGTAGTAGGTGAGTTGGGGGTTGAAAGACGACCCTGGTCGGGGCGCTGTGGCCGGGGACCGAGGGCGAACTCCTGCGGCTCGGCGCCCCGCAGTGGGTGGGTACGGAGAGGAACGACGACCCTGGTCGGGGCGCTGTGGCCGGGGACCGAGGGCGAACTCCTACGGCTCAGCGGCCCGCAATAGATGGGTTGGGCAGTAGACGACGACCCTAGTCGGGGCGTTGTGGCCGGGGACCGAGGGCGAACTCCTGCGGCTCGGCGGCGCGCAGTGGGTGAGAGATGAACGCGTGGGTGTTGGGGCAGGCCCAACTCAGATGTCTGGGTCAGAGACGCGACGGTCTAGACCCAAGGCGCACTTCCTCGCCTCAAGGGGGAGGTTGAAAATAAAAAAGTGCCCTATGTGTAAGAGACGCCCGGTGCACAGGTGCCGAAGAGCTGGAAATTGGAACGTTTCGCCGACGTCTGTAGACGTTGCGGGGGGGCCTGCGCGGGCAGCAATGACCCAAATTGCGGCCTCTCCGGCGGGGGGGCGGACTGAGACGCACGGCGCTGGAGCAATGAACCGTACTGCGGGGTGGCGCACGGCCGCTTCGGGGCGGGAGCCAATGGGAGGAGTGAGGAGCGGCGGTGCCTGCTATACTGGGTCAGTGTCACCTGATCATTTGCTGGAGGGGGCAGTGGCCGACGAGGCACAGGTTGTGGGGCCGGCTTGGGGATACGGGGGGGTTTGGGGGTAGCACACAAGATTTCAAGCACCACTGCTGCATGCTCCCCGTCCGTGGAAAGGAAATGCGAACGGCTAATTCGCATGCCCTCCTGCCACACCCGCAAGGGGTTTTTCTTGGGCTGCTGAACCGCAAACCGGTACATCGCTCGGCGGTTCAGCACCCTGTCCACGAAATACTGAACCCCACCCCCGTGATTCTCCCGGATGAGCTGCAATGTTTTCGCACTGTAGGGCCCGTGAACAGTGGGTTTGGGGGGGGTGGGGGGGTCCTTGGGTACGTACTTGGGGGGTTGTGGGGGGGATGGCGGTGGAACGGCAGTGCACATCAGGGCCTCCTCCACGGCTTCCAGGGCTACCAGGTATGGGGTTGAGGTGACGTGGGGTCTCGGTGGAGGACTTACTGGCGTTGGAGAGGTTGTTGGTGAAGGGGGAGAGGGGGGCAGTGTTGGCAATGGAGGCTGGGGCGAAGCCAGTTCGCTGAGACACTTCTCAGCGTCAGAGTCCCACGGTGGCCAGAGGGGTTGGTCTCCAAACCGCAATAGCTCCGGCAGATCCCCCCAACCACATTCCGGGAACGAAGGGCTGGAGGGGACGGAAGAGGCCACGCTAAGGGGGCTAGACGACATGGCAAACTGCGGCGCGTAGTGGGTGGTGGGGCGGGCCCAACTCCAATGTCTGGGTCAGAGACGCAGTGGTCTAGACCCAAGACACACTTCCTCGCCTCAAGGGGGAGGTAGGTAACAAAAGAGTGCCCTACGTGTAGAAGAGCCTCAGTGCACACATGTCTCCTATGCAATACACGCATTTCCCTTTGTCTAAGTAAGAGGCACAACATGCAACAATTACATATACCAGGAGATCAGGACCAAATTAAATCATAACGAATTACCTCCAAGTTGTCGACCACCAATACCCACATAGTAGAGCCCCTTCTCGGGTTTTTTTTTTGGATGACAGTGGGACTTCTGCATCACCCAACTCAAATGCAGTCCGCCACATAGGAGAGTACTGCGCCCAGCAAATCACAATGAAAAAGAAACCTTGGGGACGGAATCTGCGCAATGACCCAGACAAGCGGTCAAGGTGGGGGCTGGCATATGTCATGCAGCAGTAGGGTGCAAGAGGGCTGAGTGCAGTGGTTTTCGGCACGTTTGGCAAACATGCAGATCCGTTGGAGTATGGGGAGATGCCTGGCTCCATCCAATAAAATAGGGCCTAAAACAGTAGGTCCCCGGACGCATTGTTCCCACATGGCTAACACATCATCAAAGGGGATGCATACATACAAAGCACAACCTGGGTACACATGTGCATGCAGATACCTACAAATCGGGACCATCAAAAAAAAACAACAAATCAAAACACCAAGCATCAGCAAAGCAGACCATCAAAATAAAAAAAAAACAAACCAAAACACAAACATCAGCAAAGCAGACCCCCGTCTCAGTATTAGCAAAGTAACCGAAATAGCCAAAGCAGAGCCCCTTCTCATTACATTGTTTTTGGTGGAAGCGTCAGCCTCCCGGCGCCATACGTGGGGATGTTTGAAATGTGTCTTTGGGGCTCCTTAGGGATGCTGCTGCTGCCAAGCTGGATCCCTTCCCGGTGGAACGTAGAGTTGGATGGTACTGATGTTCCCAGGCTTAGGCAAATGCTCTTTCACGCCCCACTTTCTCAACAGCTCTGCCAACCCAAACAGGGCCTAAGAAAAAAGGTCCCTGCGGGAGTCTCTGCCTCTGCTATGGGGGAAGCACAGACCCTGTACCCTTCGTGAACGGCCGTTAAGTGGCCGTTTGAATAATTGCGTGAATTTCACGTGAATTTACCCAAATTTTGGGGTTTTTAGGGGAAAATGCCATATTATTGGTTCATTCCGAGGGATTTGAGGGGCCAAAATTCCTCCCCTAGCTTCGTTACGCATCATCCAATGAAGGTCCCGCCCCAAAAGCATCCATCATGTCGGAACCGTGCCCAAAACGAGAGGTGGCGAAACCCGGCAAGCCTGTAGCCGATTCACGGCCGTGAATTCACATGAATTCGTACGAAATTCGTACGAAATTCGCACGAATTTCGTACGAATTTCGTACGAATTTTACGTGAATTCACGTGAATTCATACAAATTTCACCCTTGTGCACACCCTCATTTGTCCTAACACCCGGGGTACCTCCCCCCAAAACCCCCCTGCAGGCACCCTAGCTACAGGCGACATGTGCACATGTGTGTGGGTGTGCCTTTGTGTGGGGTGTGTGGGTTTGTGTGGGTTTGTGTATGGTTGTATGGTTGGGTTTGCATGTGGGTGGATGCGTGACTTCCTATTTGTTTCTACGTGCGGGCGTGCGTCTGTGTGTTGGTGTGTGTGAGGATGTGGGGGCCACCCGACCACATACGCACACAAACCCTTCCCAAACCTCACACCTACACCCACACACCCACACAAACAACCACGGACCCATGGATACACACGCACACACAAACGCGCTGCCACGCGCACAAACCAATCCTCACACACACACAAACACACACACACACACACATAGACACACCCACAATGATCCCGCCCCACACACCTAACCACGACACATCCACTATGCAGGTGTGTGTGCGTATGTGTGGCTGGGCAGTGTGTGGGTGTGGGTGGAGTGGCAGGGCGGTTTGATTCCACTAATGGCATGTGGGTGTGTGTGTGGGGTGGGGGGTACATGTACGACTGTCTGTGAGGATGTGAGGAGCACCAAACCATGCACATATACGCGCAAGCCTTACACACACACACACACACGCACACCCTCCCCGCACCTCACACCAACACGCGCGCACACACAAACACACACAACCACACACCCAACTACACATGGACACACCGACCCACATACACGCATCCGCACAAACCATACGCATACACACACACAGAATCACCCCCCTAAACATTTAACCGTGACACATCCACTGTCCAGGTACGTATGAGGGTGTGCGGGCGGGCGGTGTGTGGGTGTGGGTCGAATGGGGGGCTCTTTGCTTTTATTGATGGTATGTGGCAGGGGGGGGGGGATCTGTATGATTGTCTTTTTGGTTATGGGTGTGGGTGTGCGCCTGTGTGTGTGGGGAGGGTGAGGATGTGAGGAGCACCAAACCAGATATACGCACAAGCCATACACACACATGTGCACACACACACACACACATACAGACACACCCTTACCGCACCTCACACCAACACGCGCATACACACAAACACACACAACCGGACACCCAACTACACATGGACACAACGACCCATCCACCCACACACACACACACACACATCCGCAGAAACCCATCCACACACACAGGCAGACACACATACACACACACACACACACACACAGAACCCCCCCCCCTAAACATCTAACCGTGACACATCCACTGTCCAGGTACGTATGAGGGTGTGTGGGCGGGCAGTGTGTGGGTGTGGGTCAAGTGGGGGGCTGTTTGCTTTCATTGAGGGTATGTGTGTGTTTGTGCATGGGTGTGTGTGTGTCTATGTGTGTGTGTGTGTGTTTGCGTGTGTGTGTGTGTGTGTGCCGGGGGGGGGGGGGCAGGTACAGGGAAATATGTGTGGGTGTGGGGACTTCGTTATCGCATAGGTGGTGTTGGTGTGGCTCTTCTGCCAGTGTCCTGCAAAAATGGTACGAAATTCGCACGAATTTCGTACGAAATTCGTCCGAAATGAGTGCGAAATTCGTACGAAATTCGTGCGAATTTCGTACGAAATTCGTCCCCAAAGTGTACCGTGAATGTGGTTGTTACGAATTTCGTACGAAATTCGTACGAATTTCGACCAATTTGCATGAATTTGCATCATTTTTGTGCAGAACAAACACACATAGCACCCATAGCACACAGCACAGCAACACAACAACAACACGGAAGAACAACACAGTCAGCCCATATCACACAGCACAGCAACACAACAACACAGAAGAACAACACAGTCAGGTCATCAGCAACAATCACCAAGCAGCAGACAGACGAAGCACAACAAGCAGCAAGCAAAACAACGGTACCAACCGAAAAGCAGGCATTACACACACATCATGACAATCAGCAGCAAACACAAACTACAAACAGCACAAAAGTATTGTCCCACACGATTCAACAACAGGCAGCCACGCATCCAACCATCCACACCAACTCATAGCACACAGCACAGCAACACAACAACAACACAGAAGAACAACACAGTCAGGTCATCAGCAACAGTCACCAGTGAGGAGCAGCAGACAGACGAAGCACAACAAGCAGCAAGCAAAACAGCGATACCAACACAGTCGAAAAGCAGGCATTGCACACACATAATCACAATCAGCAGCACCAAACACAAACGACAGACAGTCACAAACTACAAACACCACAAAAGTATTGTCCCACATGATTCAACAAAACCACCCAAGAACCCAAGAACCACCAATGCATGCACACATCACCCAGGCACGCACACCATGCACCCACGACCACACAAACAACAAACCCTCCGACCAGGCACACCCACACACACACAAAAATGACACAAATTCATGCAAATTGTTTGAACTTCGTGCGAAATTCGTACGAAATTGGTACGAATTTCGTACGAAATTCGTAACAACCACATTCACGGTACGTATTCACGGTACTTGAGGGACAAAATTCGTACGAAATTCGTACGAAATTCGCACCAATTTCGTACGAATTTCGTGCGAACTTCGTACCAATTTCGTACCTTTTTTGCAGGACACTGGCAGAAGAGCCACACCAACACCACCTAAGCATGTACCGAAGTCCCCACACCCACACACATTTTCCTATACCTGCCCCCCCGGCACCCACACAAACATACAGTGCAGCAATGTACACACACACACACACCGCACAGACACACACAAACACACACACAGGAGGAGGGGGCCACCCCTTCTTTCATGTACCGCAATATCCAAAGAAGCTACCGGGGGGGCTGGCGCCCCCCCTGGTCGATCACTGGGGGGCCACCCCTTATTTCATGCACCACAGTTCCCGAGGAGCACACACACACACACACACACACACACACACACACACACACACACACACACACACACACACACACACACACACACACACACACAAACGGTATGTGGCAGCACGAAACAACTACACGCAACATACCTCAGTCTGGATGCACCCAATCGCACGGAGCCATGAACACGGATGCTGCTACCCCATGGCGTGTAAACACATGTCACGATCCCTGTTGGTGGGTGAACAATCCTACTCTTCTACCCAGCTGCAAGTGAGAAGCTTGGAAGAGCCGACATCCAAGAATCAAACAGTAGAAAAAACCCGTGAAGAGAAAAGGAGTACCCTCCCTAACCTTAACCGCACTGCAACAAGCAAGACACCCTCCTAACCCCATACCCAGACACTCAGGTGTAAGTGGGGGTCTCCTTGCCCCCCCCCCCCTCCCAACCCTAGATGTGGTTGATTACGCTCCTATGGTTTGACCCAATGGACCCCCCCACCCCACCCTCATGCATCTACTAGCAACTATCACCTTTGCCCTTCCGAACAACTGTGTGAGCAATGCAACAATGGTTTGACCCCAATGGACCCCCCACCACTGCATCCACTATCACCTATAACCTATGCCCTTCCCAACAAATTTGTGAGCAACGCAATAAAGCATAAGAAATGTAATGTGTATAATGGTTTGATTTGTTATGTGTGTTCTAGTGTAGAACAAATCTAGGCTAGAATGATTCATGTTCTAGTCTACCTTCTAGCTAGATGTTGTAGGCTAGAACGCCCTCGCGATGTCGTTTTAGGCTAGAACGAAATTGTGCGTGCTAGCGTGTATCTAGGGATCTACAAAACAAATTGTTCAATATCCAATGTGTGCAACAAATAGCAGTGACAAGACAAAATTGGGGCCGATTCGTACGAATTCGCACGAAATTCGTGCGAATTTCACATTCTCGTGAATCTGTGAATCTAGCGTGAACTTATGCGCGAATTTGGGTGCGTGAATTTCACATTCACGGCGATCTCACCACATGTGTTGAACCATGCGGCTACTTCAAAACTGTAAATTGCACACATTTGTTGGATCTTACTTTGGGCGAAGATAGCACGACAAAAGCACACGATAGCACCAAGTTACAAGCAAAACACAGCAAAAATAGGTGAAATTCACGGTACCGTGAATCTCGGATTCAAACGGCCGGTTCACGAAGGGTACACCGATGTCGGCGGAGCATCCCCCTGCGTTTGCGCCCTTGGTAACAAAAAATCATCGAAGGGGATGCATAACACCTGTAACACACACTTGGCAACACAACAACAGAGAAGAGCCCCTTCTCAGCTATACCCCTGCATGTGCACAAAGGACCTTGCATTGGATTCATGGTTTTTTGGGGAGCGGTGTACCACAACGTTGTACCACAGTGTTACATGCTAAGCGTGTCAACTGTTTGCTTGGGGACTCACATCAGGTGCGGTATTGGATGTACTAGGATGAGGATTTGGGCATTGGCACTGGCAGTGGCATTTTAAAAAATCCGTGGAACACAAAACAGGGCCTAAGAAAAACGTCCCTGCAGGGGTCTGCGCATGGCTCCCTGCTGCAGCCCAGACCCAAGTTCCACGGAGCACGCCGGTGCACACACAACGTCGCCATCATCGAAGGGGCTGAAAATGGTTGGAAACTGCACAACCCACATCTACTAACAACAAATCGGGACGGGCTCGCAATACGTGGATGCAAATACCAAGAAATCAGAACCCCTTCTCAGTTGTTGTCAGCGCATTCTTCATCGAAGGGGTATGTGGTCGTAGGCGCCAGGGCCTAGACCACACACAGCTAAAACGCCTCAAGAATGTTCTGCATAATGAAATTGTGAGCACATTCTGATCGGATGCAGAAACAAACATGTCAAAACCCCTTCTCAGCTGTTGTCAGCATCATCACTGAAGGGGTATATGGTCGTAGGCGCCAAGGCCTAGACCACACACAACCACAACACCTCCAGGGTGTTCTACATAATCACATTGAAAGAACAGCAAAATGTCTGTGTGAGTGTGATAGCCTGAGGTCCTGGAGCAAGCTGCAGAAATGGTATCCTAATTATACCCAAGTCTGCACCCTTGCTAAACCCGGCGGATGTCTTTACACGGTGCGATGGGGTACGCCCCACGTCTCTCCGCCCCTAGGTGCCCCATTTCTGTGCTGGCACAAGAAAACCTTGGGGAATACCCAGCGCTAACGCCAAGGTATTGGTTTTGTCTAACTACCTACCTACTGCAGGAGAGGGGTGGCCAAAAGCTATGAGGCATGAAAACGCCTGTTTGCTATGTGGCCAAAACCTAGGCTACCACTGCCACTGCCCACCGAAAACCCTGTTAAAATTCCAGGAAACTGGCAGGACAGTGACACACACACTGTAGGTCCTACACACCCTACTGTATACCAAGCCTTCGAAGGATGACGTCATTCAGGCCTTCCACTCCTACACGCACACGGTACTTGGTGCTGCTGTCAACGAGGTCGTAGGCCCTACTGGCCTTCCTGTGAGAAGCGAGCAAAACACAGAGCTGCTAAGCTGCTGTGGCCTGACAGGGACGCCATTACGTGTACCCCTTCCAGGGCTTGGAGGGAAGGAGTGCACTGCGGCGCAGCGTGAGTACGTGTCGTTCATGGCGGAGTCGTTCATCATCTTCTTCGGTGCTTCCCCATTTGTTTGGTGTGATATGCGCCCTTTTTGTTGGGCAAAAAATTGCGCCGTCAAAGACAGCAAAGTGCACCAATCACCCTCACCTACACCACCTGAGAGGTTCACATGCAGGCACTGTTTTGAGCCGAGGAACCTAACCACCCTCGCCGTATTATATGGGTCCTCGAGTGGAAAATAATACGCTGTCCCAAAACAGGTCCTTCCAAGAAAGCAAGCTTAAGGAACTCCGCCCGTTCTCTTATAGAACGCAGGGCGGAGCCCCTGGGTAGCCTAAACAAGGGTTTACCGAGCGCACCACACGTGGCCTACCCTTGAATGCGTCATGTGCATGCACAGGAGACACAGTCGCAATGACTCTACCAGGGGGTGGCCCCTCCTGGGCTTACTCACCTTACCTACCGCAATGTCAAGCTCAACCAGAATGAGTCTACCAGGGGATGGCCCCTCCTGGGCTTACTCACCTTACCTACCGCTGCAAGCGAAAGGAGAGCAAACAACATGACATGCACACATGCAGGCATATTTTCCCCACCCCACCATTTTCCTGAAGTGAAGTTCCCGTGTCTCTGTGGGGGTGGGGGGGGGGGTACTGCCCTTTTATCCCCATTTTCCTGAAGTGAAATTACTGTGTGTCTGGTGGGGGGGGGGGGTGCTGCACTTTTATTATTCGAAACGGGGGGGGGGTACTATACTTTCCCCCATGTTGAACGTTTTCCGAGGTTCCATATTTTCCAATTTTCCACTTGTCCACTAGTCTGATATTGGGGGGGGGGTCTATCATGGGGGGCTTGCCTGCTGGGGGTTGGGGGGGATGGTCCATAAAAGTCTGAAGTCTGAAGTCTGATAGCCCATTGGGTTACTATACCCATAGCTGGAGTGTGTCTCCAAGGACCCTGAGGCCCTCACAGCAGCCCTCGTCACGCGATGGAGTCCAAGCCATGTTCCGATCTCTGTGTCGCGCCTTCGCAGCCAGGTCTTCAAGGGCCTGTACACGGCCCGAGAACAGCCTCCGCCCATCGATACTACCACCCCTCCAGACATCCAAAGCCAAAAGGTCTCCCACAAGATTCACAAGCCCATCAGCCAGTTCCTTGCCCCCCACCTCAGGCCGTCGTGGGACCATCTCCGCACCCGCGAGGTGGTTGCGGCGTTTTGGGCGCTGCCCAATGACGTGCATGCCGTCCTGCAAGCAGCCCAAATTCCGATAGCAGACCTCGTCCCGCTAAAGTTAGGGCTTCTGGCATGGGCCTCCTCCATCTGCCTCCCTGGACAGTACACGCCGGCCCCTGTCGCCACGCCCCCGGCACTCGCCAACAAGGGCATGTGGACCCCCGAGCAGTTGCGGCCGCTGCTAGAGTGCTCCGTCCTGCCGATCCGCAGCGTGGAGCTGCTGCATCAGATCGAGCAGGCTGGCGAGCATTCCTGAGCCACAGCCCCCACCTTCGCCCTGCTTCAAGCCGGCTTCGCTGACACCGCCAGCCCCCCCCCACTCACGCCGCCCAGCCACGCACCGTACCTCACCAAAGGCCAGGCAGCGCCCAGCCCCGCCGGCACTCTGTTCGCCACGACGGCGTTCACCCCGGCATCAGCCCTATACAGGTCCCAGGACAAGCCCGCCCCTACAGGGGCCGTACAATCGCCTGCAACGCTGTTGCCAGAGCAGACCAGGCTCTCTTTCAGACTCCCCGAGCCCGCCTCCCAAGTCCAACCGGCTGCCGCGGGCCCCACGCCTCCGGAGTCGCCAGCCCCGGCCGTCGGGTCGGCTCCCCCCAGCCCCTCCCAGTTGGGAGAGGCCTTCGTCCCGGACCTGGAAGTAACGGCCTACTCCACCGATTACGCTCAACTGCGTGACCAGTATGATGCTCAGCAGCAAGAGCTGGCCGTGACACGGGGAGACCTGGAGTCCCTCACACGGGACGTGGACATGGTCCGCATCGAGCAGGACAATGCCTAGCAGCAAATCCAACGTTCCGCCACGGCGCAGCGGCAGGCCGAAGCCGTTCGGCTCAACAACTTCATCAGGTCCCTACCCCCCCTCTTGTCCATCGCCACCGGACTCCGCGGCCTCCCGTCCACGCCGCCGGCGTTCGCCAATGCCGTGCGCAATGCGGTTCCGCCCTCTTTCGAACTGCCTACCCCCGGCTCTCAGCAGTTCCTGGTCCTCGTGCCGGTCATCCTCGCCGCGGCGGTCCTAACCTCACCCCAAGCACCCGATCTCGAGGAGTTGGCCGACGTCCTCCGAAGGGCTATGGCTGCGCCGAGCCCCGTGCCAGTCCCGGAGACCGCTACGCGTGCCCCCGGGCTGTCGTTCGCTATCAACAGACCCGATCCCTAAGCCCAGGGCGGCTACTGCCCTGCGGGCGCCGGGCGCTGCTCCCCAGCCGCCGTCGCCCACGGCTTCTGCCGGTGATGCCGCGCTGGCCTCCCTACTGGAGTGGAGCCCCGAGATCCCCAAAGGCTATGAAGACGAAGTTGCAAACGCATTCCACCTCCAGCTGTTCCGTCAGTACGGCACGAGCGTCGGCACCCTCCCGCAATCCCCGATTCGGGATCAGTGGGCCTGGGTCCGCAGCCATGCACCGAGTTTGCCCGGCATCGCGGATGTCCTGCGCACCTTCCTCGCCAGCCCCCCTCTTGTCCAGCAGATTGCTGACAGTCCAGCCGCCTCACCAGCCGAAGCCGCAGCCGCCAACGTGGCACAGGGCGCCGCCAAGAAGAAGGGGTATACGCCCCAAAAGATTGACCCGCAGACCTTCTCCAAGGCCCTGTGGGTAGGATGGCAGGAGGATGACGATCCCCCGTCGGGAGAAGTTGACACGGGACTCCTCGGAGGCATCCTCCGGGATAAATTTGGCGCCGGCCTGTCGTCCATCTCGGACGAGCAACTCAACCACAAGGCCAAGTTCGAGATTGTCGGAATCAAGCCCGCCGAGTATGACAGAGGCATGAAACTGACCAGACAGCACACCGCTCGCGGCCGGCGAGTGACCTGGAACGAATCCAAGAAGCAGCCGTACACTCCCTGGGTGGCTGACCCTTATGAGACTACCTTGCCCGCAAGACCCATTGAGGAAGTCGCGGGCAAAAGCACCGCCGCCAGCGGGAGCCGGAAGATTAGGTGGACCTCACGGCGACCTCGGATTTGGAAGGAGAACCAGACCCCAAGTACCAGTGAAGGTACAGCCTCCGCCGCTCGGACAGGTCCCCGTCCCGCCGCCGCAGCCCTGGCCATCGCCGCGACACCCCACCGCCGAGGCGTCGCAGCGCGTACCGCGATGAGCCCCGCGCGCATTCCAGCCGCCACGACCACCATGCAGCAGCCCCCCTCCAGCCCTACCCGTACTGGGGGGACCCCCACGACCCCCGAGTGGCCATGGCCCACAACCCCTACGCTCCCCCGCCCTGGAGCCCCCCGGCCGACCCCCACCGTTTTCAGCCGTACTTCGGGCGGCATCCGAGGGACCGGTAGCTTAGGAAATGGCGGGGCGCAACGAAGACATCCCGGACGCTGTGTCTCGGCTCCGCCACTCCCACCTCGACGGCGTCCCCCACGTCCGGGACCTGCACCTGCGCGCGTACACTCCCGGCTCCCCTCCCAGAGAATGGGGCCTGGTACCGATGCCGGCCCCAAGCACTGCCCAATTCATCCCGCCCCCCTACGCCCTCCAAATATGCCTACACCTGCCAGCGGGTGTGCACTACTACCGGGTGTGCAGCGGGACAGACTCCTAGCCCCGCGACGTCCTGTCGTTGGTGGGTGCCGTGCACTGCGTGCAGGTGTCTGGCTCCCATCAGATACACCTCTGCCGCAAGGGCATGCCCCCATCCTCCCTCATCCTGCCCGAGCACCACCACGTGGTCCTCCCAAAGTCCCTGCACAGCCGTGTCTCTGTCACGGCCACGGGCCTCACCCGGGCCAGTGTCTTGGCGATGGCGGCCACGTACCACCCCCGGCACCTCCGCAAATGGGTGCGGGGCCTGCCTCACGCCCTCTCCGTGGCCGTGGTCCGCAAGCTAACCCGGCACCCTGCCACCGCCGGCCCCTGCCCTGATCCTCCCCTTTCCGACCGCGCGTCGCCCCGCCCGGACACAATGACCCTCAACGTGAAGATGTCCCTGCGACCCGAACTCCGCGCCTTGGACGTCCTAGTGCGCGAATGCCAGTACCCGCTAACCCTGCACATTCAAGAGGCTGGTCCCCTGATCGTCCAACGGGTGCAGCCCCTATACCACACCATCCAAGCCCCAGCGAGGGTGGCTGGGGGGTGCGCCACCCTCCTCTACAGGACCCCGGACCTGACCGTGACCATGAACAGCGCCCACCCCTCAGGACCAGCCTTGATCACTCACTTCACCATGGCGGGCGTGGCCCACTGCCACGCCAACGTGTATTTCCCGGCCGACGGGGACCTCGACACCCTCCAGGACATCCTGGATTGGGTGTACCCATACCTCCTCCTTACCCCGGCCAGGGTGGTTGTCCTGACAGGGGACCCGAACGCCAACTGCCATTGGATCTCGCAGCTCCCTATCTCTCCCGCCTCACTCTGCGACCTCGTCCTACCCACGCTCGCGCGCCTCGGGATGCGCCGTTTGCACCCCCTTGCTGAGGCCCCCACGTGGGTGAGCCCGCAAGGCTTCGCAGGTGCCCTTGACCAAATCTTACTCCGCACCCCTTCGGAAGCTGCCCACACCACAGAGGTGCGCTCCGATTCCAGTTTCCCGTCTGACCATCTGCCCGTGACTGCCACCCTCCATGACCTCCCTCTAGCGCCCCAGCTGGTGTGCCCGTCGAAAAAGGGCCGCTTTCCCATCCCGCGAGAGCCCCTCGCCAGCCAGCTCCGCGCCCTTAACGACACCTTTCGGGCCGAGTTCACCCCGCCGCCCCCGGGCGCGCCAAGCGCGCTGCCGCGCTATACGAGGTGACCTCAGCGCTATACGCCGCGACTACGGCGGCCTTCGGGCCCCGCGTCCCCAGCCAACCAGTGCCGTCGACGGTACGTGTCCACGTCACCAACCTGCGACTCTACACCCTCGCCCACCCGGAGTGGGTGTCCCAGTCATCGCAGCTTGTGGAGGTCCCCCGCCTCAAAGAGCAGATCCGGGCAGCTTGGGATGTCATCCTCCTGGAGAAAGATGTAGGGCTGGCGCCCCTACCAGCCGCCCCCGGCTAACCAACCAAGGTGGACTACCGCCGCACTTTGGGAGCGCGATATGTACCCCCGGCGGATTCTGTCTACGTCGTGGGCGTCCCAGTGCCACTCCATGAGCAGGCCGCCGTTGCGTTGGACCAGATGCGCTAGAGGCACCTGCCCCCTCTTGAGGCACTCTCGTTCGCGCACGTCCAGGCCATCACGGGATGGGCCGGCACCTCACTCGGCCCGGCGCCTTGCGCTACCATCGCCAACCTACGCGCCATCATCCACCGAGCGGCGGCCACCGTACCGTACCACGATTTGATGGAGTACCGGCTGTTCGGACGGTTGGAGGACGCCCAGTTTACAGTGGTCGTGGACTTGATCAACGGCATTCTCAGTGGAGTGCCCGTGCCCCAAGCGCACTCTGCAGATTTCATCAACCTTCCGAAAAAGACGCCGCACGGCCCCATCGCGAGCGGCAGGCCGCTCACCAATCTGGCCACGGTATGGAAGGTCACAGCCGCCCTCATCTAAGACCACTACCAGCCCCGCCTGGTTCGGGGCGGCATCCTGCCGCCCTACCAGTTCGGGATGTCCTTGCACTGCTCCTCCGTGGAGCTCCTCCGCGTCCTCCGCGACGTGTGGTGGGACCGCTGGAGGCGGCGCCTCGAAGCATGGGTCCTGTCAGATGATGTCCGCCATCCGTACGGCTCCATCAATCACACCACCGAATACGCTGTCCTGACTGCAGCAGGGATCTCCCAAGCCGACGCCACGACCCTTCGGCACCATGATCGCGCCCTCGAGGTGCACATGGGAGGGGCTGACGGGCGTTCCCCGTCCTCCACCCACCTAGGCGCCGGCACGGGGCAAGGATGCCCCGTGTCCGGCATGAAGTACTGCATATATGGCGAAGTCAGAGGGCACGAAGCCTGCCGTCACGTCCCCCCCACCGACACCCCGCAGGCCCGCTGAACGGGGTTCTCCTGATGGATTATACCCAATGGCTACCCGGTAACCGCGGCCACCTGCCCGCCCTCGGCAGCGGCATTGAACGGGCAGGTCGCCTCACCAACCTCCACTTTGATCCGACCAAAACGGTCTTGATCATCACGGACATGCGCGAGGGCTGGGTCCATTTCCTCAGAGACACAGTGCACCTCAACGGCCACCCGGTGCGGTGTGCCACAAGCCGGGACTACGTCCGCGTCCTTGGCCGCCGCGCCCTCCCCCACCTTTTCCACCCCGTCGACTCCCGGCGCCTGTTCTCCGGCACCCGCGCCGCATGCCGGGCGCTCCGCGCCCCGAGGCTGGCCGCCCACTACCCCCTCGCCAAGTTCGTCGCCAAGTGCCATGGAACGGTCACCTGGTTTACCAGTGTCCGCCCCCCCTCCTACGGAGCTATGCGCGTGCTGGACGCTATGGCCGCCTCGGCCATGCGCGCCACCGCTGGGTGGGCCCTCTCCGCCTCTGCCCACTTCCTCCGCGAGGTCCCCGAAGGACGGATCGGCATCCCCCCGGCCCCGGTCATCGGGTTCGCTAACTTCCTCAGCGTCTGCATCCCGCACCTGAACCACCCGGACCCCCTGGTCCGCCGGTCCACTCGCCACGCCCTCTGGCGGTTCCACCCCTCCCAGCCCTGCCTCACGTCATAGCTCGGGCTCCGGTGTGCTCCTCACCCCACGGACCACGACTTGTTCGTCGCCCTATGCCACCAATGCGACATCTCCATCCACTTGCCCCCCGCCGGCCATCTGCCAGACCATACTCCCCATGTGATGGCCCCGTCGTGGCCTGGACTCGAGGTCGAGGACACCCATGCGTGGATGCTTGCAGGCCATCGCAGTGCGGAAGACGCGCAACAGAAGGAATGGCCCCGGGTATCCCCTCGCCCCACTCCACCGGTCGGCACGGCTCCCCCGGTTGGACGTTGCCGAGCGGTGACCGCGAACGTCCCCACGTTCTCCTGGCTCCCCGAGAACTATGGGATCCTCCACGACGCGTCGTGGTGCCCGAGGACCCGGCGCTGCGGCGGGGCTGTGGCGGTGTTCTGCCCCGTCACCCTCCGGTAGCAGGTGTACCCCGTCCCCATCCCCTTGCGGCTGGACGATGCCTACACGGCGGAGCTGTACACGGCGTGGGTGGCCCTCACCGCCACGGGACCCTCAACCGACCCCGCCTTCGGCTTCTGGTCCGGTGCATGGCACTTTGCAGATTGCAAAAGATACATCACCGCCCAGGAGGGACGCCGAGAACCAGAGGACTCGCTACAGGGGGACCTCATGCGAGCGTGCTGCAATATGGCCCGCGGCCACGCTCCCCCCCGCCATCTCTATTCGCATATCACGGGCACCTGGCTCGATGCCCTGCTGGACCAGGTGGATGAGGCGGCAGGACGCGCTGCGGACACCTGCCCCGACACCGTGGGGTGGCTCAGCCCCCTGCAAGAACCCCGCATCTGTTTCTTCCACGCGGGCCCCCAAGTCCACGACGCCCTACCCCACGCACGCCGCGCCCTGCTCGCCTCCCACCACGCCTCCTCTACGGCTCCCCTGCCTCAGCGCCACCCCGCCCTCAGCGAGTACGCCACCGCCGTCAGCCATGGCCTCCTCACGTGGGGAGACCACCTCACGGTCACCGGCAGTCGCCTCTCCCTGTTCCCCCCCAGGGACACGCCCTGTCCCCTCTGCCTCCTACTCGCCCCCGGGGACCACATCCTCTCCTGCCCGCTTGACCAGCTCCTCCGCGCCCACTACCATCGGTGGCTTGCAGCCCGGCTCTCCCAAAGGTGTCGTGCCTGGCGCCACCGCACGCCCACTGCTTGGGGTACCCTCGTCCTCTGGGGCGGCGAGCCCTTCATGCTGGCTGTGAAAGGCTCCCCAGCCCACCACACCATCACCAGCGACACTATCGGCCATCTCGGGGCCATTTCCCCGCCGCACAGGGATGCCGTGCAGCACATGGGTCTGAGTCCTGCGCATCTCTGTCGCCTCCTCTGCGACGTCATCCTCACTACCGTCCTCCTGCACAAGCGGCACGCGGTGCCCGTCCTCCCCCTCGCCGACCACTTTTCCCCCCGGCCGGGGGTACCCGTGAACTAGTCCCTCGCCAACAACCCACCACCAGAGTGGTATCACATTGCCAACTGGGCCCCAACGCCCGGTTCGGCCAGGTGGCCAGCCTGGGACGGCCTCCTAGGCCTCTGGCTGTCAGGGGACCTCATCTTGGCCCCTAAGGTGAAGGCCGCCATCCCCGACCGGAACAAGCGCAGTCCGTACCGAGTCCTGTATGTGTACATCGAGAAGAACCAGATGCCGCTGGCCGTGCGGCAGGAAATAGAACTGGAGACCTATGACGTGGTCGTCTTGGACAGTCTCGGCCGGCACGGGCTTGCCCCCCACCTCCTGGATCGACGCCGCCTCTGGGCCATCCATTACGGTGGCAATGGACGGAGCCTGGAGGCTGGCCTCCATGGAGATGTGATCCCCTCGTGGTGTGCCGCACTACATTCGGCGTTCTCGGCCATCCTTACTGCGGCTTCCCAAGGCCCCCGCACGGTCTTCAAGGACATGCGGGTGGCCCTGGGTCGGCCTGCCCCGTGGCCTTATCCCCGCCCGTGACCCGTCCTCGGCCTCCCGCGCCCGGACCGTTCCGGTACAGCGCGCAGTCGTGCCGGACCGCGCTCCTTGTCTGGCGACGTCCTAAGCCGGGGGTGATGCCCCGGGAGACCTACATCTTCCGTGCCCGTTGATCTTGGAACGCTGGCTCGGGTGGATCCAGGACAGTCCGGGGCGGTTGGTGGCCGGGACCGGAGAGTAGATCGGACCGTAGCGTTGTCGTACACCGGCGTTGTGACCCACACGGCGTGCTGGGAGGAGCGTTCTTAGGTGTGCGAAAAGATTCGTCTTACTCTAGCGGAGGTAAGACGGAGGACTCCCTCGGCAGTGCCTGCGTGGGGTCCCCGAGGGACGACGCCACGGGTCATCGTACGTGGGACCACGGCAGGCGCTCCTCCTCCTCCTCCTCCTCCTCCTCCTTTACACCACCTTTACACCACCTTTACACCACCTCACACTACCTTCACACCACGTCACACCACCTTTACACGGCCTTTACACCACGTCACACTACCTTCACACCATGTGACACCACCTTTACAGAACCTTTACACCACCTTTACACCACCTTTACACCACCTTTACACCACCTCACACTACCTTTACACCACCTTTAGACCACCTCAAACCACCTTCACACCACCTCACAGCACCTTTACACCACCTTTACACCATCTTTACACCACCTTTACACGGCGTTTACACCACCTGACACCACCTTTGCACCACCTCACTATCAAAGCGGGCCCGTCACGGGTAAACATGTTGGAAGAGTAGTACGCGGTGCGCCCCTGCAGCTAAGATATTCCGCGCCTCATTCCACCCGCGGCACTCTTCGAATCGTCCCCGATCGTTACAGCTTCTCGTCGGCGACATGTCCTTATTTTCCACCTTGCATGCTGCGAAACCCGCCTTCATAGGGCAGTAGAAGCGCAACAAACCACATTTGTATAGCACCTCCTCTTGCACGATTTGGCGTTCAAAGCATGGACGCTTTGATAGAACAACTTAGTGCACTAGTTCAACTCAAGAGTATCAAGAAATAGGCTCAAAGCCCAAAGACAAGCGCCCCCGGGGCAGAAGAAGCAGCAGCTTGGTTAGAGCAGACAATTGAATTTTCGCGGGGCGCGTCATTTGCTCCCCCTTAGGCCCGTGCTGACGAGGTAGCCCATCATGGGTCAAGGGCGCACCCCTCCGCAAATCGGGCTCACTCAAGCGACAGATGGTCGCCGCATGGCGGGCTGAAAGGCCCCCAAGTAGGGGTTGGTGGGGGGGTCTCGGAAATTGGATAACCTGCCTAAACGCCCCCAAGACCCCAATTTAAACAACGGGGGGGTTTGGGGGGAGGGTTAAAAGGGTTTTTTTCGTTTTGTGGGGGTATTGTCCACGGGAAGGGCAGCCAGCCCCCCAAGTCCCCCCCTACAACCCCACACCAAACGAAATACATAATGTTGGGTACCTCCAAACAATTGGGTATGCGACCGAGGTGTGATCCAATAATTTGCCCCGCCCCTACCCACGTCTGTGGTAGGGTTTCATGGGCTTGGGTATTACTGGCCATGGGTACCAGAAACCTTGGGACTGTGGGTCTCGGAGACGGTCATGGGGTTTGAAATACACCATGGGGTTGGAATCGTCCCATGGGGGTTGAAGGGCATCAAGGTTGGTAATGGGGGTCAAAATGCACCACCGGATTAGATACAAACTAGGGGTGAGAAATGCATCAAGGGGAGGGCAGAAGAGAAGGGGTGTGTGTGTGACTCCACTGGTTGGCCAGCACAACTCGGGAGGCCCTTAAGGCTATGGCGGGCCGGGCCTCCCTCTCCGCACCATTGTGTGGGCTTTCCAGTCCAGGTGTGCATGCTACTACAAGGGAAGGAGAGGGGGAGCGAGGAAGTGTAGGGGGTGGAGGAGGTATTAGTTTGTGTTGTGTGTGTGTGTGTGTGTGTGTAGCTCCGCCAACTTCTTTCGCCGTGACATCTTTAACGTGCGTCGCTTCCTAGCACTTTGCTTAGGAGTAGTGATGGGCCGCTTTGTGCCCTTACGGGGCACTCCTTTCTTTTTGCGTAGAACTTTCATCCCGGAAGAAGAGGTAGAAGAGGAAGAAGATGAGGAATAAGTAGAGCTATTACCATCTTCGGAAGAAGCAGAACTCCTGTTACCGCTACACGAATCGTGATCTGCAAAAGAACCAAATTCTGCAGAGCTTGCATCCTCCTCCGGTTTCCACTCCGAATCCGAACGGGCAAGAAAGGCTTCAGACAAAGATGCACCCCCATTGTCAACCGCTTGTGCCACTTTCAATCTCATGTTGGGCTTCATCAAAATGGGAACTTTTTGGCTCGCCCTTTTTTTTCTCATCATCCTGGCTAACTACAACCCATTCCATCGTATCCACAGTGTTTGGTGCCACGGTGGGATGGCAACGTGCCTTGAGAGTTTTGATGTTCAAAACCCACGTTGTGGAAGTGCACCCGGAAATAGGAGATTCACGGGGCATGTTTTCTTGCTTGCGCATAGCCACTACGTGCTTCAATGGAACCAAACACGGGCGTGTGCTACTAATTTTCCTGCATACAATGCTTGTAGTGCACGTGCCCAGTGTGAAACCACAAAAACCGCAAGGTTCGGCCTCACCATGGATCCTTGGGTCCGTTACCACCTCTCCCTTGCACAAGTGCTCCGCCACAACGATTGCGCATGCTTCCTACAACAATGGCCCGTCGACAAAACAAACAAATTTTGTTGCTTGTGCGGGTCGCACGCTAGTATGTGCCACACCAGCGTACGGCTCGGCACACAACTAAACAATTTGGCACCCGTGCGGTTTTCACAAGGGCAGATAGGGTGCCCTCTAGAATGACGCAACGACCATCGGCATCCATTTGGACATCCAAAAAATTCACATGCCCATTCCGAACATCACATTCAGGACCAAACCGCGCCGTCCACCGCAGCAACTCGTCATTGCGACAAAGGGTCAAAATTGATCTGTCACAGGGATGGCAGGTACTATCGCCAGCGACTCCTTCGTGGCACCATAGACCCGTGCACCACATGCAGCCTGGACACCTAGCATAGAATGTCATTATCCTCCGGATAAGTGCAACGCTCCCCGCCCTCAATTTTTTTCCGAGGGTTGCATTTCGTCCAAGGATTCAGGGACACAGAGTGTCACCTTTTTAGTCTGGAGTCCAAAGCCGGCCCAGACATCGGACCCGACATCGGGGGCTCCTTTGGGTCGCAAAAAGCACGCAATGTTTTCCGGGGCTCCCGCCAGGGCGCCAGCCACTTTCTTCCGGGCAACAATTTTTCAACGCAAAATTTCAAAACAACCCACGGAACCAAAAATTTGTGTTAACATGGACCCTCCTCAGTAATATGCACAGTGCTCCGCCACTCCCCAAAGGGAGGTTGCCCCGGCAAACAAGGCCACATGTGGCCAATCACATGTCCCCGATCGTGGGAGATACTCACGGGGCGCTAGGTTGTCCCCTCCCCACCCCCCCGGTTCGACCAGTTAGCAGGTTAGCCCTTCATCGCGAATGTCGCTGGTCAGCCATGGTCACGGTCACTTTTGATTAGCCTAATCAGGGCTGTGACTAGGGTCAATGGCACGGCCATGGCTGATTCACAATTGCTTCTTTATTCGAAGTGCCACCTCTATGTCGGTGGGAAAGAAATCAGCCTCACTCAACAAGTCGGGTGGTGGGGCAAAACTAGATTTTGCATCCAGATCAATGGTTGTAGAGACGGCCGGCTCAGTTCTCTGCCCCACAGTACCCATCGGTGAAACTTTGTCTTGGGAGGTGGAGGAGCAGGGGTTGCCTCAAATTTAGTACAGCCGGAGGTGCCGACACTACTTACATCGACAGCAGTACTCGTGCAAGCACTGTTGTCCCTCTATGCCACTGTGCCGTCACTGGGACCACCACCATCACTATCGCTGCTACTATGAGCAAACCACTGCTGCTGCTCCTACCTGTGCTCCTGCTGGAAGCCTGCCCAGAGTCCGGTGCCCCAACAATCGCCACGCGCCTAAACTTGGCTGCC
Source organism: Eutreptiella sp. 'Long Island Sound 2002' (assembly GCA_964036045.1). Lineage (NCBI taxonomy): Eukaryota > Euglenozoa > Euglenophyceae > Eutreptiales > Eutreptiaceae > Eutreptiella > Eutreptiella sp. 'Long Island Sound 2002'. The sequence goes on from OZ038379.1 coordinate 114,615,121, forward strand.
CGCGGAGGCTGAATATGAAAAGGCGTATCAGCCACCTCCGCTGGGAATGAAGCACCGTAAACTATAGGGTTGGCGTCGGCAACTATCTCAACCGACGGTGGCACAAAAAGAGGCCCCCGCGGTCGTTACAGCTCCTTCCTGGTCTTAGGACCCTTTCGCCTCTTGGGCGGTCTGTGAACACGCAAACTCTGCACCCCAGGGGTGGGCCACAATAACATAATTGACATGTCGAACCGCACCCATTCGCGTGTCCCGCTACGGATCCATGGATGCATGGATCCAAACAGCCCACAAATGTAGTACACATCGGTGGCATCTTGTGTAGCACCAACGTACCCCAGTCTCAACGGCTGTGTCGCACAATGCATGAGCAAAGTGCAATCAAGTATGTGCACCAAGGTATCCATCGGCCGAAAACAAACTTCTGCCACACGCGATTACCTCCAACTACACATTGCTCAAATACTATAGGCCGCCACACGGGCCGCTAAAATACAACACCCCGCCCGTTGGTCTTGGCCTTGCAGACCTTCGTGTACAGCGCATGCCTCCAACCGTCCTCAATCGAGGATGTTGGCTCTGTGCAGGTCACGGGGGGAAACCTTTTGGCCATGCGGAGATCTGCCTCCCCGGCCTCATCGCCAAAATGGATGGGGAGGCGGTCTCCGAACCACACGTGGGTGAAGCCGTGGAAGTAGAGGGTGTTTGTGCACCCTTGCTCACTAAACTCGGCGATGAGGTGCACCAAAAATGTGTGTGTCACACCCAAAGCACACCACAAAGAGTGGCTGAGGGGAACATAAACGGCATACAGCAGGAGAACTATACGACAGAATGAGAGAAGGCGGGAGTGGAACAGCAGGGGTAGCAACATTCGGCTAATAACAACGCTGGCAATGGTGCGTGCCTCGCGGCCTGTCAAACTAATGCGGCTGCGGAAGCGCCGCGACACAGACCTCATGACCTGGGGTTGCTCGGGGCTCCGACAGCCATTTCGTTCCTTCGGGTAATGGGGTCAGTTGCCCTAGCGATGGGGGGTGTTCCTGTTGGGCGGGGACGATCTTTGGTGGGGGGGTGAAGTAGGGTAGTGATGGGGGATTTCAATGTGAGGATGGGTTGTGCAAAGGTGGCAATGCTTGTGACAGATTGAAAACCTGTTCCGCCATTGTCCCCTTGAGACAGGTGCCGAGCAAAAACGGTCAAGAACAGGAGGAGTGGAGAGGCAAAGCAGTTGTGTGCATGGGGGTTGGCTTGCTTACCTACTGGCTGCTTGGCCCTGCATGCGGCGGCATGATGAGACGGATGACTGCTTGGGGCAGCCTCCTCCGACTACCACATGGGCTGCCCACGACCGCCCCGGTGCCCTTCGTCCCCGGCGTCTCCCCCATTAGTAGGGTTGGGGGATCTGCTTCAGTCGCTATTGTATGGCGATCAGGGGGACCGGTCACCGTGGGACTCTGACGCCTCAACCTCCAATGCTCACCCCCCCGCCCACACCTCCCACACCAGCATCCCCTCCAGCACCATCCTAGCCGGCTCCGCTGGTCTGGGCCCCCGGTATTCATACTCAACCCCCGCGGGGGGGGGGGGGCACCATCGGGCCCCGCCTCGGACATGGTGTGCTAGAAAGAGAAGTGGCTTTTGTCCCAAACCCAATTTCCAAACAGCATTGTCAATGAGAGAGAGCAGCAACAAAGATAATGGAGAAATATTGAACAAAAAAGATATTAGTTCGTTTTGAGAAAAAGCGACCGTCAACCATGCCTCGGACAGGCCACCTGAATCCGTGCATCACTCATCCGCATAGGCATTCCAAGGGTTCGTCGCGCCGCCGAGACTCCACAGATTCCTTTTCCAAGGGGGGGCGGGGGGGGGGGGTAACCTGCCAAAAGTAGGAAAAAAAGAAAAGAAGAATTTTGCTTTCTGCGGCACCGAACGGGGGGGCTGGGGGGGGGGGGGGTTGTTTCAATGTCCACATAGGAAAAAATGGTTGGCCAGTGGTGGCACAAGCGGTTTGAAAACGGGGCATGCCGGAATGCAACAACATCTATTTGTATGTCTGGTCAACTGTCATAAAAAGCAGAACAAAAATTCACACTGGGTCCACCAAGCAACCTTGTCTGGGTCCATGTGGCAACCTGATTGGCCCAGGAGTCGGACCCGACATCGGAGGCACCTGTGGAGGAGAAAATTCACCCAAAAATTTCCGGGCTCCGAGCAACCACACAAAAAATTGTCCACCCATGTTAGGCCATGCTACGTGGTAGCCAATTAAACCCGACAAGGAAAAATCGGGACCAAATACCACCAATGCACCACATGGTACGACTATATTCTATGCTAGTCTCCAGGCTACATGTGCCGTCAACGGTGCACCACCGAAAACAAAACGTGCCCATGTCACGCATCCGTTGCGAGCCCCATATGAAGGTCACCAGTGCAAGAAAGATAGCCCCAACCGGCATTGATTCCTCATCAAAATTGCAATTGCCAGACAATGCAAAATTGTTTACATTCGTGGGGGTTTGGCCAAACCAGGAGGTTTGTGCCGTGCGTGGCAGCTGATCGGTTGACACATGTTCACCATTGCGTCACCCCTAGCTTCTCGAAGCCCAACACAGGGCGCAAATGCTATGTCACCCCTGCATTCTCGGGGATCCCCAAACAAATGGGGACAAAATAAGAAGTGGCGGCATCACCCCTACCGTCTTGAGGGCCCAAGAGAGGGCGGAAATGCTGTGTCACCCCTGCATTCTCCGGTATCCCCAACAAAGGGGAACAAAATCCGAATTGGTGGCCTTACCCCTGCCGTCTCGGGCGCCCAAGAGAGGGCGGAAATGCTATGTCACCGTTGCCTTCTCGGCAATGCCCAAACCAACGGGGACATAATTAGAATTGGCAGCCTTCTCGGGGGCACACAAGTGCGCGGAATTGCGAAGTAACCCCTGCGTTCTCAGGGGTCCCGAACAAAGGGGACGAAATCAAAAGTGGCTGTACTGGGGGCAAAGACAAAACTTTGGATGTGCGGCCCAAAAGAATATCGTCAAAAATTTTCGCAATAATGGTGTGCCTGCGTCGGGAGACACCTTAAACCCCCACCCCCCCCCTTGCGCGCAAACCATTTAAAAAAAGGGGCGGGTTTCCGAAACCCCCCACGCCATCCGATTTTTCAGACCCCCCCCTTGCCCCCCAAGGGTCGAAGTGCACCTCTCGGTTGAACTACAATTAGAACTAGGATGTAGCTCTGAGCCGGTTTTTTTTCCGACAATGAGATGGGTAACAGGTTGGGATACCACATGAGACACACAACAAGGCGCACAAAAAAAGAGCAGATCCAAAAGCCTGAAGAATGCATCACTGCGGTGGTTTATTGTTCAATTGGCTCGCATTTGCAGGGTCCGGGTCGTGCAGTGAACATCATCGGACATTGGTCCCAATGTGTTGCCCTTAAAGTCTTGTAAGGGGTCCCGGGCTAGGGTCCTCCCGGGGTATCCTGTGCGACAGTGGTTCCGTGTTCCTTTGGTCACTGCTGTATGCGGAGAGCCATAGCCCACAGTCGGCCCGCACGCCTGCCCTCTCCTATCGTGGGCCAATAGGGAGGGATTCCCAACATGGGGTTGTCCACATCGACACTCCGCGCGGCGGTTGCCCCCAGCGGGTACCCAAGGGTCTGGTGGAGGGGGGGGGGGGGCAGAAAATCATGGCTGTGTATTACGAGACACTAATCGCAACGCTCAAAACTCCACATGTGCCCTTGCCAAATCTGAAGCTTGAGCCAAAAACTCACGGGTGGAAGCTTTGGGCAGCAACCATGCATGTAGGGTTTGCCGCCCATAGCCAACGGGTGGGCCACCTTTTGTATAGTGCAGTATCCCGTTTCTGTTCGGTTACTGATGATTCCACCATTCGTTGGGCCCTAGTCCACCCAGCCCTTGCAGCCCCCCGCAAAACTTTGCCGGCGGACGTGATTATCGACTGGTCGAGAGCGGTGTCCTCCTCACAAAGTACTCCCCTCCCGCCCTCAGGGTTAGATGATCTAGTGACATGCTTTCTTTCTGCGGCAGCGACGCGGACTACCTACGATCCTACCTCACGCCGTGGAGCCGTAGAGGAAGCCATCATTCCCGGCTCGTGGCCCAGTCCCTTCTCTTGGGGCGCAGCAGTCGTGGCGACAACCCTAGAGCATGTTGGCTCCCCAGGGGCCTCTACAGACCCTTCCCCCTCCCTTTGCCCTCTGCCCCTGCACCCGTTAGCTAGGGCTCCTGTGCGTCGGTTCCAAGTGTCTTTGGCCACCCTACCCCCCCCCCCCCCCTCTGCCCCTCGGACAGGGGTATGGGTCACGACGGCTGCCGACCTGTCGCTAGTCCCGCCGGTGGACCCATATCTCGGTGTCTAACTTGCTGGGGCTCGCGCACCCCAGCTTTGTGTACGGCCCTGAGCTTCGGGGCGCCCTCATCAGCCTCACTAGGGACTCTTGGGACACACAGCCTAACGACGACTTGTCGTGCTCTGACACCTCATCCGACAGGTCCTCTATAGAATCCCAGGTGATGTCATTTGGCTTAGTGTCTGAAGACGAACTCCTTTTCTGACACTCAATATAACGAGTCTTCCTTTCGCCCAGTGTCCTGTACTAGTGTTGTGCCTTCATCCCACAACCCCCATCGGCTATGGGTTGGCAGGGGGGGCCCTGCCAGTTTCAAATTGCCCGCGTCGGTAGTCGAGCCACGGCGGATAGGTTCCGCGTCGCTCGCTACAACTTCGAACTCAAGAAGGATGGTTGGCAGGGACTGTGAGAAAGCAGAGCCTCGGCGCCTGTGTCCCAGGGAGTTCCCCCCCGAAAGCTTGCGCCATCCATCCATCCATCCATCCCCCCCCTCTCCCAGCCCTGAAGTGGTTCATTGTGCTCCATGGTTTGAACCCTGTGACCCCCCCCAAAAAGAAACCTCATTCCCGTAGGTGCATGCCCTTCCCATCAATTTGGTGTGCAATGTAACCAATAAAGCAAAATTGGTATTTTGGTTTCCCAGTGGCGTTCTAGTATACATCTAGGCTAGGGCGATCTGGGTTAGAACGCCCAAATCATGTTATTCTAGCCTAGAACAAAATTGGGTGTTCGGGCGTGAACCTAGGGACGCCAAGCTAGTGGTCCCCAAATCCATACAGCCCCATGAGAATTGCTTCACAAGGGGTATGGTAGGTAAATGTCAATGTGAAGCAATACACCTGCCCCCCCTCCCCCCCCAAAAAACACCAACCAGCGTTCCACAAATTCTAGTCTTTGGTATGCATGTTGTGAACAGGATTGTGCAATGGTCTCCCCCCTGCAACCGGTAGCCAATAACCTACTATTTGCATTGAATTAATACTCCGTTCCTATGTAGTCCATGAAGCCTGTGGAAAAGCAATCGTTTCTTGCAACTAATGTTTTCCGCCGGATCCGGTGAAAGCGGCCTTCGGGCCTTCATACAAACAGTTGCCAATACATAATGCATTAGGACAATTCAAAAACAACAAAGTGTAAAAGTATCTCTAACAAAACCAACTACCGTGAGTCAAGTCTATGACCAGCGAATTGGTACACCGAGGGACGACAACATGTAAAAAGATGCATAACAAGATGGAAAATACATCACAAACCTTCACCTTGAGCGTCAAAAACGTCCAATTTCATTGTTCCACACAAAGGCACCGTTTGTTTAATCACTAGCTACTTTGGAAAGGTGTCACATATAGCTCTTCAGAACATAGCAACAACACACGAAAGCTGTGTCCGACATAGAAACCCGAGTGTGCGATAGGATCATGGCATGCTCATACAAAAATGAAACTATAGGTGGAGCTCATGCATGTTAGATAGTCTTTTAGCACATTTCGGTAGAAACATACCGCACTCGCAGAAATGAATAACTTTAAACTCCCAATATTTTCGCGAGATCCAACTAACCTCGATGCCAGAGAAAAGTTCTATTGCCTTCGGCAGTGCACCTCGAAGAGAGGTTGACAGTCAGCCAAGCAGTCCCTGAGCCAGGCCAGCAGTCAGTCAGACAGAAACACACAGTTTGGGTTTTTGGTCAGTGGCAGACACGGCCCCAAGCAGTGGGGACTCCTGTGTCCTTGTATTGAAGCAGTGGCCGAATGGTAATGCAGCGGCCTACGGATTTTTGGTCGGCGGTTCGAACCCTAGTCCGTTGAATATACCGCCGCCGCCGCAGCAAAGAGTGCACCGACCTGGGTTCGAACCACCGACCATTATCGCTGTGGTCTGCTGCGTTACCATTCGACCAGCAGTTGTGTGTTAGCGTTATGCTTCTCCACTGCTTGTAGCCTTCTGAGCAAAAACTTTTGACCCCCCCCCAACACCCCCCCACCCCACCCCTCAAAAAAGTGATATCCAGTTTTAGGGGATAGAGGCCTCAGAATCAAAAAATCCATTGGGGGATGGTCTTATTGGGCAAAATAATGATTTTACAAGGGGTTGGACATCCAATATCATGCCTTGGGATATGCTACGCGAATGAGCCCAAAAAAGGGGGGTATATGACGCCCGCGCCTGCGCTTGATCTAACAACCTCTCTTCGAGGTGATTAAAAACCTGAAGGAAGTGAGCAGGAAAAAAGATGTTCATTGGATCCGGCGAAAATAGGCCAAATTTGTGGTGAAAAAGGAGGTATGGTGGTATCTGATGTACCACTAAATCCTTGTACACGTTGACGTCCCCAAGCATGTTTGCAGAGGTGAACCGGTACAAGAGGACAAACAACACCACAGAATGTTTTGCCGCGAAGACTGCCATATAGACGCCAAGTGTGTGCTACGTCAGGTGCTCCTCCCAAAAAAAACACCAAATGGCATTCAAGGTGACCTACAATGCCTAGTTTTTCAACTTTCGCCTACTGCTGCCCACGTTGAGTGCCATGAATGATGAACAGCAATGCTAGTATGCCCCTTGGGCACCACCAACAGCCTTAAAGCTCCCAGTTGCAGTGGGCAAAAATATAATGTCCGGGGTAGTAACGTGTGGAGAGGGTTTCTGGGTAGCTGCTGTTCATTCTACCGTTCTTGGTATGAGGGAGTTGCATGCGTTGCACCGTTACCATAGCCCCAATTTTCTAGGGGTTAGCATGGGGGGTTGAAAAATCGTGCTTTGTCAACAAACCCATGCTGATATGAAAAGATGAAATTATTTAGGAGATTCACCAGGTGAAAAACCGGAGTAGGGCGTCGTGTTTTGTTGTGACAACTGAAACGGGACAACATCGAGGCCAATACTGAAAATGGATAGAGAAAAGCGGTGCACATCTGAAAATTGTTTGGGTCAATATTCAGCCAACAATGGCCCATGTCACCCACCATGCAACTGCCACTTTTGCTACCATTCGGCACGTGAGAGCCATGGAGCCACAGACAGCAAACAGCTGAAATTCCATACCACCGGAGCAGGCAACCTCTTGATAGCACCAACGCAATCCAATGGCAAATATGGGGTACAATATATTGCAGATTTGTCCAAACTTGCCCAAAACGGATTGCATCCATGCCTGCACTGCATCCCCATGGACTTGAAACATGCATACCCCCGTTGCACATAAGCACAGATTGCATCACAGCATTTATTACACCGTGGCAAACAAGCAACTGGACACAATGGCAATGAAAAGCAACAGTGCGTGTTGCTTTGGAGGGGATGGCAGCATTGTGCCTTGGAAACTCAAAAACTTGCTGAGTTGAGTCTGAAATCTCATACATGTTAAGGAGAGGCGTTGCCCTTATCTGGCCCAAACGCTGGCTGCCCTATTCGCAGTGCCAAAAATGAGTGGGAACAGACCTGGAGTCAGGGCAGGTGCTCCCATGGAATACCGCAGGCCAGGGATTGGTGCTGTGGACCAGGGCGGATGTACGGAATTGGCTGCATGTACTGGCAGCGGCATCGGTGGACGTGTAAGGCCAGCAGTGATCGGCTGGAATAACACCGGTGCTGTGAATGAGACAGGAGAACAGATTGGGCAAAATTGCAGCTGAAGGGTGAAAAGCAGGCGCATGCTCTGCAGCCTCCCCTGGAATCACCTTCCCCCCTATGAATCCCTCATCCTTCCAGAAAGCAACTCCCTCTTGGCAGCCAGTCATGCCCTCGCCTCCCCCTCCTCCTAGAATACAGCTGGCTCTCTGTGGCCTCGCCAGAATCATCCCCCAACTCAGGCCAAATTGTCCCCATCAGCAAAGGTACTGCCCATGGGCAGGCACGCCATGGTCCGCAAAACGGCCCCTGATTGGGTGGTCGCTACCATATCATTACCATAGCCATGGTCATTCCTGGGCCCCATGGTGCATCCCTTTGGGCCTGCACTGGACTTGAGACTTGGCACAGGATGATGAGGGGTGGGAGGCAGGGCAGAGACAGGACAATCAGGAGGGCTGCAGAGAGAGAGGGGGGGAGAGAGAGAGTGTGTGTGTGTCTGGGGGGCTGTTTGCAGTACCCATAATGGCCCCAGCCCTTCAGGCGGGCCATGGGGTTACTGCCAGCTGAAGAACGGGCTATGCCTGAGGTATGCTATCCCAACCGCCAAACTACCCCTTTTTGGGTCCCAGTAACTTTTACTCAGTCCCACCACACCTCTTCACTGCTTGTGTAGGTGGCCACCTCTGCAGAGAGCGACACGGTGGGGAAAATACACTCCGGGGGTTGCGAAATGACATGCGTGCTGCAAAACAGCATGCGTCAACCCTTCGAGGGAATCCAATAACCTCCAAGCAGAAATAGGCTGGAGGCCTATAAGGCAGGGGTTACCACAGGTTCGGGATAATGTTTTGTTCTTCGGGCGGAAATGGTTGGAAATATTTGGAAAGGTTCTCGAAAGTTCGGAATGATGAAAGGACACTTTTCTGCACTTCCTAGTGGTTTCTAGATGCTTGTTGTTCATTCCTGGTGCCGTTGGATGAGTGTTGTTCATTCTTGGAGCAAGCCTCCGCGCTAGCTGCAACCGAACTAGCCAACTAGCCGCAAGGCCATGGAAAAATCGACAAATGGGGGAAATGAGGGGAAATGGAGAAAATGGGGGGAAAGGGAGGAAAATGGAGAGAAATGGGTGGAAATGGGCAAACATGTTTGCATATTGTCGAGCCCTCCAAGACGCTTCCCGGATGCAACTTGAGGAGGCAGCAATTCTCAAAATGCTCGATCAATCAGGGTTTTTCACTGATTCGTACTTTTGAGAAAAAATGTCATTCGTACATATTCGTACATTTTCGTACATATTCGTACTAAAAAAAAAAGCCTGGTCCAGGTGACCTTCCGCGCCCAAAATTGTTCCTTGGCACACAAACACAACACTCAACAGCACACAGGCATGGTCTAGCACCGGTTTGGTACTTCACAACCGCAAGTGCTTGCGTCTATTCCATGGTGAACCTTTCCTCCACATCACCGTTACAAAACATTGCCACGGTAGTGGCCTTGAAAGCAGGGCTCATCTTTTGCCTATTTTTGGCATCCATGAGCGCTGTGAAGCGGAAGGAACCCTCCACACGTGCAGCACTCGTTGGAAAGCATATGTATGGTGCAACTGCATTAGATATCAAGGAGCCACGGGCTCGCCAAAATGTATCAATGTCATGATGACTATGAACCCCGTCTCTCTAATTGTGCATACTTGTGCCACTTTGAGGCCAACAGTGCATTGACCTTTTCTTTCCTCTGATTCATGTCATCATCATCATCAGGGCTGGGTTCCATGCCCAACAAATTTCACACAAGACCATGGAGCCTCCATGTCTCGAATATTGCGGGGATCAAACACCCTGAGACGCCGATAAAACTTCACTGCCTGTGCAGGGTTGTCAATTCATTGTTGCATCTTGGCCAAACCAGCCGTATAGGCTGCCTTGAAACGTGCCCAAACAACGTCAGGATGTCGTACTTTTTCGTGTACAAATGGGTGAAAAACCCTGCTCATTCAGGTCCCGGGACTGTGCCATCGAAACAAAAGGACATGTAAGCTTTATATGTCCCCTCTTTCAAAGAGTGCTACTTATTGGAGCGCACACTCTTCCACATTGAGAAAGTCCGCTCCACATCGCATGATGTATGTGCGATGGTGAGAACCCGTCTAACACATCGATACATCAAGGACACAATGCTCACAGGCTCACTATCACCCATGGTGTTTGTCGTTTCCCCAACAACTTTGGCAACAACGGAACAACACTAGGGCCTCCCCAACACCACACACAAAAGTGGAAAATGAAAAAAATGGAACTACAAGAAATACTACAAGTAAAGCCTTTGCAAAAGATGTGTGAACTTGGCACAAAATGGGACCAAAATCGGAAAAAATTGGAACAATGTGGCAGGAAATTCCCATTTTGCCCATCTTTCCACAACCTCACCACCTTTCCCTCAAGTGCCTTTGATGAATTCCGCCCGCCGAACTGGGAAATTCGGAAAATGGAAAATTTTCCACACTAGCCGACACCATTTCAACGCGCCTCATCCTGATAGACAGGGTTCACATCTGAATATATTGAACCAGAGTGAGAGCTGAGCATTCCGAACATTCCAATATCACGGTGGTTCTTTGCGTCTTTTTTGCAGATTTGGGTGCACCCCTGGAGGTTTCAGTGGCGGTATGCGGGGCCACAATGTAGTGAGAAGCACAATTCACAGTCTCCAAGACCACGGGCTAGACACCTTGCATGGTAAATGAATTGCTGCAAGCACAGCTAGAGGCTCCCTAATGTGCAACGTAGGGTCATGGGCTCCTAGTGCCGCCCCACATGACCATAAGTGTGTGAGGAAGAAAATTTTTTTACCGGTGACAATTGTTCCACCGAGTGTGTGAGGTAGAACTAGAAGTACCAAAGAACATCGGGGTGAAGCAGACGGTTTTGCCAGGCTGCATGCACCCTACCCCACGCTTGCGCGTGCAAAAGTCATGAATAGTGCATATGGTTCGGCCCAAACTTGGGTAGGATGCAAACCGCGCTATGGCTCGGTACGGAATGGTGCCGTCCCTGTGGGCCGCCACTCGTAGAATAGAACATCACTAAAGGACATGGCATGATACATTTGTAGCATGTGTGGCAATTGACATCCCCCCCCCCCCCTGCAAAAAAGAAGGTGCTGGCGCAACTTCAGTTCTACAAGGCCGCTAGCGCCTTGCCTGCCCTTGCAGATGCACAAGTCATGAACAATGTATATTTTCCGGCCCACACTTGCGAGAAGAAGAAATGTATTCACACATGTGTCTGCATGTTACACCCTGTGTACCACAAAAGAACACCACATCACTCCGCTTGTTCGGCGTAAGCGAACCGCGACAGTGCACTCTGAATGGCGTGACGAGATAGGACACCACTCCATGGTGTATAATTAGGACGTTGTAGTACCACAGGCTAGTGCGGCACCAACGAGTACTATGGCCAGTCCCCCAAACGACTCCAAGCAGCCGTACTTGCATTGGGAAGTGAGTTTCATCACTCGCATGCGGCCCCAAAGCTCCTCACTTTGCTACAACATTGTCCACCACAGGCACCTATAAAGCTTGGCTCAAAGGTGGTCACATATACCCACTTGGAATGGCCCATACATTCCCCTGTCCCGCCGTGTCCGTGAACATTTACACGTGGCTCCTCGGTTGCTCGGTGGCTGCCGTCTTTTGCCTGCCAACGTCCGTGCCTCCGGCACAAGGTGCACCACAGCCCATGGCATGCAGCTAGACCACTTGGGCCCGAACACAACGTAAGTCTTCGGCCGCGGGGAATGAGACCAATGCACGGCCAGCCTCCACAACCAACTTAGTCGCCTGAACAGCCGTTGTAGCCTATACCGCATGTGCAGCTGTGTAGCAAGCCGCACGAACCTAATTAGCCAATCCGCAATTGGTGTACTTTTGGTCGCCACACAACGTGCTCTAGGGTGAGGTGCATTGCCCATCCAGTCAAGGTTGTGTTGTGGCTCCACACGTGACTCGTTGCTGTGGCACACCCCCTCAAAAAAACCAAAAGTGCCCTGATGTTGTGCGCAACATCCGTTTCGGGAAACCCGGTACCCGGTAGCAAGACGTCATGGAGGTACCATACCACCACTACGCCGCCCGGCTCCAGCGCGGCTGGTAATGTCTCCACCAGATGTTGCACAAGCCCTGGTGCTTGTTGCTAGCCAAAAGGGACCTAAATAAGCGCAAAGCCTCGGCTGTGAATGCCCACACACACCGAGCCAACCATTGTGGTTGGTAACAAGATCGACCGGTTGCTGCTTGGATATTGAGCTTGCATGCCAAGCCATCACCGTTCATGCGTCTCCCCTTGGTACCTGTATGACAAGTAGTATTGTTCATAATTCATATTTCATATATGAACGGTTCATATATGAACCATGAGTTATGAACAGCTTTTATGAACGCTTCTTTGTCCACAGATTTTGTTATGTCTTACCCTCCCTCCGTCTTCATGGAGCTGAACATGATGCTTGTTCGGCTCAGTGGTGCCACCAGTCTTCGGGACAGCAAGTGTTCCGACCTGTTGGCCCAATGGATGTCATCGTCCCCCCTCATCCGGGCCCGTTTTACGGAGGCAATGGACCACGCTCCCCTCCCGGCGGTCCACAAAACCAAGGTGCAGGCCATCCGTACGCATGCGGAGGCCCTCTTTCCCGCACCCCATTTGATAGGGCTGCTTTTGGAGTTGAGTGCACCCCGGTCCGGCTTCCGGGTGTTGCCTGAGTACATCACCCGCCGGGGCGACCCCTACACCGCCCGCACGGGACTGCCCTTCCCACGGCCCATCCCCACACGGGACCAATTTGACGCAACGTGGAAGTCATTGACCGCTCCGCTTGCGTTGTCCCCCCCGGTGGAATGTGCCGACCCCCCATCATCGGCTCGCTGCTGGCCCCTGCGGTCGTGGGCACAATACGTGCAATCCCGGTTGGCTCTGTGCCAGTCTATTGACTGGACCCGCCCCCTCACCTTTGTGGTGCGGGGTGACGGGTATCCTTCATAAAACGCGTTCATAAAACGCTCGGCGCGTTCATAAGACGAGAACTGAATTATGAACTGAATTATGAAACGAATTATGCACAAGGGGGGAGGTTTTCATAATTTACAAAACCTGGCAAAAATGGCAATGTTTCCTAAAAAAACCCAGCGGACAAAAAAAAACTCACCCCAAGGGTGTTGACCCAACCCCCCCAATGATGAACGAACATGGCCCACGGGTACCCTAGCAAGAGCGAAATCCGTTCATACTTCATAAAACCATTTATGATGAACAAAACTACCTTTCATACAGGCGCCAAGGGCATTACCCATGCCCTGTGTTGCAGGCACGGCAGCGAGAACTTGCACTTTGTATACCTTCATCCCCGTGCAACGCCTTCATGTGCATGAGGGTGCACAATTTTCCTGCGGCTTCCATCTAAAGAGAGATCTCGGACTTCGTAGCATGACTCGTTTTTTTTCCTAGGCCTTGGTGGTGTAGCGTCTCTACGAGGGGCCTCAACTTGTGCCGATCGCGAGTATGGCACCCGGGGGGCTCTCATGCCTGCCTCCATAGAATTAGGGTCTGTGTGATGTGTCTAGAGCGCGGAGGGTGACTACACTGTTCTTGCCGGTCCCAGCCCTTGCGCACCGTATGAATGTTCACATCATCAGATCCGGGGCCCAAGATTGGGCTGCATGCATGATACGGTGGTCCTTGCTTGACAAGGGATGGCAAAGCGCACAGGACATCCGCTATGTGTCAATGTCTTTGCTGCACTTGCGCCAAGTGAGCCAGGGGATACGTTTCAGGGCCGCCGCCCACCACAAGTCAATTGGACCCACCACTTTGGTCAGCAAGAGCCGCAACTCAGGTCTCAGCCGCTCCGGCGCTCAGTGAAGGTGTTGATCCGCGTTGATTATACACTACTCGAAGCTCAAGGATTCTGGCACAGTCACTCCTTGCGGCTGCTCTGGAGTGTATCCCTTTGAGGTGCTATGTTGCGGCCAAGCTAGTGCGGTCCCTCGGAAAAATTTTTGGTGCTGCGGCATGCTGCGGCATGCTGCGGCATGCTGCGGCATGCTTCAGCCTGCACTTGTGGGTACCTACGCTTCTGTGTCAAGTTGAACTCACATGCAAGAGACAACATGCACAACACTGTTGGGCCAAATTAATCACTTTCACCATCCGGAGGTTGCAGTAGAGCTTTCCAGGTCGACCCTCTCCTGAAGCATCTGTCAATCTGAAATGTTCACCAATGCCTTCACCAACAGCCCACTGCAGGCAATCGCTGGTGCTTCTGGTTGTCTCCTTGTTCCGCTTGATCCCATCTGATTGGGAAAGTGGTGTGGTTGACTCTTGACTGCATGTTGTTGGTGCAGATGACTGACTCATGACAACATAAATAAAGACAAACTGGGGAGACATGGGGCAGGCAGAAGGTCTCCCGTGCGAACACAGTAGGAGCAGACAGACAAGGCAAACAGGCTGATGTGGTCCCCAATACCTTCCCCAATGGCCCACTGCAAACCCTAACCTGTGATGCCTTGGTATTTTGAGTATCCTTCAGGACTTGACATGTCAAAACAACACCAAAAAAGCGAAGATCAGAATAGAGGAACTGACAGGCAGCAAAGTACCCTTGCCGGGAATGGAACCGAGGACCCTCCAAGCTGCAGCCCAGTAATTTACCACTGAGCCACCATCAAGTTCTGAGACATCTGTGCAACAAAGGGTTCATAGTTTCGACGTGGTATGAAAAAAAAAGTCCGCCGCGTGAAAATTTTGACTCGCTGCGGCATGCGGCGGCATGCCGCGGCATGCTTCAAAACCCCCTAGTGCAGCTCCAAAAAACAGGCGCTGCGGCATGCTGCGGCATGCTGCGGCATGCTGCGGCATGCTGCGGCTGCACTAGCTTGGTTGCGGCAATTCTCGTGGTCGCCACGATGGTACCCACAGGCGGGTACACCACCCCTGTTTGCGGCGTGGCCGCATCTTGCACTAGGACGCGGACCATTTTGTCCTCATACCGTCCACTCACGCTGCGCCAGTGGTTGGCGTGGAGGATCCTAGTCCATGTATGGAGTGCGCTGTGTGAGACACTTGTTCGGCCTTCGAATTGCTATCGCTACAATAAACCGACACTCACTCGTAAGGCAGGGGCGCTGCCGTTGCCCCAAGGGCCCTGATGGGCTAGATGTCCATGGCTGTGGCTAGTTTGCACGTCACGTAACTGCCTCGCTTCGGACACAACACCGCGGGAAGTTCACACTGCCAACTAGACGACGGTGCCGCGTACTACTTTGCCTTAGTTATGTTACACCAACAGCCAGGGATCTTCATGATATGGACACTGGTTCATGAAGCAACCACTGTAGCCATCGCTAGCCTCCTAGTCCCTGCGTGCTAGCTCATGCGTTCGCACTCCGTGCGTGCCAGCATCATTCGTACCCCAACTTGGGGATCTTCTAAGCTCACGATGAGCGGTAGCGTCGATGGCCGTCCCAAGGTGTACTCACGTGTGCACGGTGCAGCCCTCAACGCGTCAGCCAGCTGTAGCATCCCTCGAATGTGTTCGCGGCCCATTGCAGCGAAGAGAAGCGTGGGAAACGTGCCCTAGCGTCGGGGGAGCCCTGTCCGTGCAGAGGTGCAGCAACCCATGTGGTCGTTGGCGGCAAATTGCGGAATGCTGCGACGGCAGCAGCATGCTACCGCCTTCGTGGCACATCGCTAGACACTGCGGCGTGGCCACCATGCGCCACACGCTCAACCACATCTCTGCCCGCTGTCTCTGCGGCAACCATGCCTCGATCTTTTGCTGAATTGAGCATGGAGCAACAACATCAGCAGTCCTGGTCCGCTGATCTGTGGGCTGTCCCGCGGGCGTGCAAGGGCCGCGAGTCGGAGGACATCCTGTTGTCAGCGACCCATTGCCCCTCCGAAACTGGCGTCCCGGGATCGTGATGACGTGGAAGATGGAGAGGCCTGGCCCTGTACGCGGCGAAAGTGTCGGGGACGTTGGAGAAGATGGAGAGGAGTATCTTGGCCACCAAATTGCCTGAAGTTTCGTGGGCCACAGTCAGCAAGGTGCTTGAAGAGGTCTCCACGATCCTTGAGGGCTCCTCCGAGACCGACGAGATTGCATTGCTGGCATATGTGGTCACTCAGCATAGATGGCCGCGAGGGTAGGAAGAGCTGCATGCCGAGCTCGACAGAGACCCGGGCCACTTCCGCCGCCTTCTCAACCATTCGTCCACGCCAGTGTCGTCCGGCAACACCATGATGGGATGGCTCTAGCTCTGGCATGCAGTGGATGCAGTGTGGGCCCGGCGCAAAGGTCAGCGTGTGATCTGGGCCTGCTCCCCCCGAGGATCCGGGGGGCCTTCCACCAAGCGCCCCGGTGTCCGACACCAAGCTATCGGCCGCCATCAAGGGTTGGCTTCCGGCGATGCTGCCGCACCCGCAACTGCTGGAGAAGCCCTCGAGTGCTCAGGTGAACTCAAGAGGGCCAGCGGTGGCAAAACCAACAGCAAGCCAAGCATCCAACACTCCGCAAGCCGGGATGGACGACGCGGCGCGTCTGGCGGAGGAACTTCAGGAACTCGTGTGACACGTGCCAATGCTTACCGCTGGAGCACGTCACCGCAGCGGCTACCAACTTGCAGCTGAGGCTGGCACCATTGCCATCCATGGCAACAGCGTTGCGCTCCGTCGACAGGCAACTACTGGAAAGCAATTGGAAGCCATCCTCATGTCGCAGGCGGGATTCTTTGGGGCTGACTCCGGTGCCGCCGCCTTAGCACTAGCCGACTGGCAAGTACCTGGCCGAGCGCCGATTGCTTCAAGGCGCGCCAAGCTCAAAGCAAGAGCTGCTGGACACGGCCAACGAGATAGTGGCTGCGCAAACTCCGGACCGGGACCGGCGGGCGCTCGGCGCCCACGTGGCCGTCACAGGTGCCCGGCACGGGCTAGCGGCGCTGTTGGTCGACGCGCTGATGGCTGCTCACAACATGGACACTTTTTGGAACGCCTATGTGCAATTTGTGGTCAACGTGTCGAACATGGACGCCATTCGGAGCTGGAACCATCACTTGCGGGACCAAGCTGGGGTTCAACTGGTGCCCAACTAGGCAGCCAAATACATGGACAGGAGGCCCGATTTGGGCAGGAAGAGCCGTAGCCCCCCCCACGGTCGCAACCGCTCGCCGGAGCAACGAGATGGAGACAAACACAAGGACAGGCGGATGCGCAGGAAGAGGCGCAGCACGAGCCCGGAGGAACACACTCAGGAACTGGAGCTCAGCGGTCTCTTGGGCCTGA
The DNA here is from genome assembly GCA_964036045.1 of Eutreptiella sp. 'Long Island Sound 2002'. NCBI lineage: Eukaryota > Euglenozoa > Euglenophyceae > Eutreptiales > Eutreptiaceae > Eutreptiella > Eutreptiella sp. 'Long Island Sound 2002'. The sequence continues at coordinate 114,632,416 of OZ038379.1, forward strand.
GCCCGGCGGAGGTCTTGCCGGCCATCTTTGCCCTCTTAGGCACACCCATTATGGTCCCGTCGCGCGCGCCGCGCGATGGGTTCTGTCGACCGCGTGTACCTTTCGAGGCATGGCGTACGGTGGCGAAGGGGGATGAGCCCGTCCCGTTCACGACGGCGTGGGGGGTCTACATAGTGGCCACCCGCTCCTCCGGGAGGTCACCACAACCCACTTAGCACCGGTAGCACTTGGGCGGGCGCCAGGCGTCGTCGTCGAAAGGAGATGACCTGCCCCCATCCCCGAGAGACCGTCGGAGCCTGTCTCCGCTAGGTGCGCGCGACCGTCGCGATGCGTGGGAGCTACCCGATCGTGGCCGAAGGCGCCACAGCAGCCCATTCCACTACTACACAGACTGGGAGGATGGCCTGTCGCCGCAGCATGGGAGCCCGTTCTTCCGCCCGCCCTTGTCCAGCCCTCCCCCCCCACAGAATGCGCCCCTCCGGTGACGGAACCCCACCTTTGACAGGCATCAAGTGCCTCAGTCCGCGGGACCATGCGGATCAATAACGTGGCAGGAAATCCCCCGGAGATCGCCGCACAAATGGGCGGGAATTAGCAAACCGAGGACGCGCGAAGCCAGCCGGACAGTTGTGGGGCGCGGGCTCGGCAGAGCCATCGGCCCGCACCGTGAGAGTGCAGGATCTGCTGCGGAAGAAAACTCCAAAATCAATGAGTCCCGGGCTGCGTCCCGGAGGCGCACCTCGTCCCGGGGGTAACCGCTGTCATCACAACGCTACTCCTGGGGCTAATCTCCGTGGGCGACCCATTGCGTCACCGGGTGCAGGCGCTCGCTTGCGGGCTGCGACGAGTTCGTGAAAGGGTTGGGAAACACCATTCCCGGGAGGTCTCACAAGAGGACATCGCGCAAGCCGTCTTCTCGGCTCTACAGGCCGTGACGGGGAGCTTGGGCTGCGACCTGACGGAGCCCGCGTCCCCCCCGACGTGCCTCCACTGCGGCTGGTTGAGGCTGTGCCCACCAGCTAAGCGAGCCTGCCCACGGAGTCACCTCTACGACCCCTCCCATCTCCTCGAAAACCAAAGAGGTGACCAGCCTGCGGGCGGAGCTCGTTGCTAAATTCCCGGAATTCACCCCCCTCTCCATGCTGTTGCCGGATGTCAATTTGGCCCAGGCCTTCGTCTTGCTGGAAGTCTGGGTGGTTCTACTGCACACAGCCAGTCGCAAGCTCCCGCGCGATACACTGGTCTCGCCGCCCATCCGGGACGGGGACGTTATTTTGGTCCTTTTGGCCTCTACCCGAGACAAGGAGGGTACTGCGGCTGGGGGAGTTGGTCCACTGATCTACCGTATGTTCCACGTGTGGCGAGTGGCCTGCCGCATGTCACTGGGGCGCATACAACAGTCATGGCGTGCCGCTGACTGGGTCTCTTTGGACGTGTCCCCCCGGTGCGACTGCCCCAGGGTCCACAGCCTCGTCCAGACCGCGCGCGCACTGCAGCCCCTAGAGCGTGGATATCCCGTCTGCGTGCCCATGCCCAAAGGGACAACAGTGACGCGTCGCTTGGCAGCTTGCAGTATAGTAGACATCGGAGGCCTCGTCCACACCAATGCGTACTCCTTTACGGTCTCGGCACGCAAGTACTGCCGCCCTTGGGTGCACGATCACCCCTTACCGCCCAGAGGAGAAGCCTGGAGGCACCTGCGAGAATCATGCGCCGCATACCATATACTCAAGTTTGATGCCGTCGCCACCAGGCTCACAAACCTCGTCATTTTCTCCATCAATGCGGGGGGCCTCGACGCCAAACGCCCACGTTTATTGGCCCTTTTGGTGGACATCGAGCCTGACATTGTGGGGGTCCAAGAAGCAGGCAATCTGTTTGTAGACACCACGTTTCGAGGAGTGCCGTACCGCGTTATTCCCGGGGTGGTCGTTCCCGGAGGCACCCTAGGGATCACGGTCCACAGCAGATTGTGGAGTCACCAGCAACCCCGTGTGGAGGCCCTCGAGCAGAGCCTCGGGGTATATCTCCCCGTATCGGAGAAAGTCCCGCTCGTCATGTCCACGGTGCACTTTCCACCAGGCATGCCCGCTCTCGACCGCCACATCCATGCTCTTGGGGTCGCGGCCTCTCACGCCAAGTACCCGGGAGGCATGAAGCTCATCTTTGGGGATCTGAATGCCGACATCAGAGCCGCCTCAGGAGTGTGGATCCGACGTCTATGCGACGACCATCGATATTGGGGAGGCTACTACGTTCCGTAACCTGCGGGGGAGCCCACCAACATAGTGAGCTCGGCAAAGGGCACGCCCCGCCGCGGGATTGACTCGTTTCTGTTAGGCCCCCAATTACCTGTCACTGAGGGCAGCAAAGTGGTCCGGCTAGGCATCAGCACGCACCAGATACTATTATGCGACTTCACAGTGCAGTCAGAATACCTGGCGCACGCGAATCCATCGGGGCGCTTGTATCGCTTTCGGGCGGCGGAACAACCGGGGTTGCGGGTGGCTGCCATGGTTAGCAGCCTAGGCTTCAAGTGGGCGCAAAGTGCAGCTCTCACGCTTGACTGGGCCTACCTGCTGTACTGGCGGTGCCTGCAAGGGGTCATACCCCCAGCAGCCAGGGGCTTTCGGGTGGCGACAGAAGCGGCCATTTAAATTTACAAAGGAGCCGACCTAACATTCACCGCCAGAAAAAAAGGGTGGTGGGCAGACCGGCAGGAGGCGCCTTCTTGCGAGCAGTGCAACTCACTAAAGGCGTGCTCACAGGCACGTCCGTCACAGCACTCACGGGCAGCATGCTGAAGATCAAGAAGGCCAAGGTTGCACAGATGACCTTCATCGGCGCGTAAGGCGTCGACTTCCCGCACGAGCCCCAAGAGTACGAGGATGAGCTGCAGCGCCAAGCCAGGGAACCACACTACGGGCGCCACATTTCCATGCTCTCAGAGTTGCTGGCCCCCCTGGCAACCCGGTATCGCACAGTGATGTCAGACCGCCCGGACTTCTGGACGTCCATCCGCTTAGCGCATGCCGCCCTGTGGGGGACAAAAGCCGATCCGCGAGCGCCGGACACCCCCGGCTCGCCACTCACTTTCCAAGAGATGTACACAGAGATTAAGCACCCAGGCTCGGAAGCCGCGGCTTTCGGAGAGACGTTCTGCACACCCCGAACGGCACGGCGGTCTGGTTGCTCACCAGCCTCATCCAAGCCAGCTAGGCGGGCGCTTGAGCGCGCATCGTGAATGGGGTGTTGCATCTCTGTTTGCTAAAAAAAAGAGCCGCAGTGGCTCGTGTGTATGAGCCACCCAGTGATGCTCGAAGAGTGCGTGAAGCGGAAGGAGTCCACGGCCGTTTTTCACCGCCTGCAACAAGCGGGATCGGCCGCGGGACTGGACCCACCGTCCTCATTCGCCTATCGCAAGGAGTTCTCAGGGCAGTTAGTGACCCTGCTTTGCGGGTGGGTAGTCGCAGCGTGGTTGCGCCGGCATCCGCGAGGATGGCGGTGGACTGGGACGAGCGCAAGGCCTTTTGCAACATGCAGCGCGAAGGGCTTCCGCAAGTGACACCGGTGGAGCAAGGCATCGGGCTGCAGCTGTGGAATCGGGACTTCTATGCGGGCCTTGAGGTCTACGTGCAGACGCCGTTCGGGTTAGTGGGCCCGTACAAGCTCCTCCACGGCGGGGCCTAGGGCGATAGTATGGGGGTCGGGGGATTAAAGGAGCTCAGCAACGTTCGGACCTGAGTGAACGCCGTCGTTGTGTCCCAGGGCCTACGCCTGGAGTCCGGTCGTCCAAGAGGGCTTGACCCCCGAACCTGGTGCCCAACCCACGCAGCTGAGCCGGGCGAACTTGTCCCAAAGGTCTCCAGCTGCGACGACCACCGGATCTTCTCGTTCACGGACGCTGGCCTGCAACATGTGCTGCGCGTCAGCCAAGTGACCTGCCTCGCGGGCAGCGGCGCCGTCAGCAACTCGAAGCGCAAGGCGTACTGCCTGGAGAAGCCGGACGCCATAGCGTATGGGTAGGCAACAGTCGACACGATCGTGGGCACCATCAAAGCGGAATCGGGAGGTGTCGGGATGTCCACATCGTCATGGGGGAGGCTCCTTGATCGGCGTTCACGAAGTACGGCTACGCGCTGAAGCACGTGCAACCTACGCCCTGGTCTTGCGGGTGGTGGCGGCGTTCGCCCTAGCTAAGGGAGGCTTTGTGTTTGACGCCGTACCGGCTCCCGCAGACAGCATGCTCGAGTTCTAGCGCCTGTCTGATGCCATTACAGGCGTGCCTTGCGCTTGAAGCGGTCCTTCTCCAGGACGGTGCTGAACCGGCCACTGCGCATCCTGGGACTTCACGCCCCCCGCCTGGGACACCGCCACGCAGTGCGATACATCGGCTACACCATGAGAGCCCTCAACAGTCGCACCTCGTACGTCTCGGCACTCCCCAGAGCCGAGTTGGGGGGCGGCGATTGGACGCGCTAGCCATACGCGGATGCCCACAAGCTGTGGGCCTGGCTGGAGGCCTGGGGACTCGACCTCTAGGTCCTACCGTGACCAGCAGCGTTAGACACTCCAGTCAGGATGCGGGTACACCGGAGGCCGGTGAGTGGGACCATCGTGGTGGTGTCCGATGGAGCTACCGGAGACCAAGCGCTGGCATACGCAGCAGTACTCGCCGACGAAGAGGGCATCTTCGTTAACGCGTGGTCCCCGGTATGGGTAGCAAATCCGTATCTCTCGGCTGCAGAGTGGCTGGACCGATATCTGGGATTCTGAGAACTTCGCGGCATGAACCTCTCCGACGTCGTGAAAGTGTGATGTGCACAGGGGTGAAGATCGTGTCTCTCCGCCTTGTGCCGAAGAGCTCACGGGTGGGAAACTTGTGCTTGCACCCTGCGATGTCATGCTCAGGTTCTGGGGAACCTGTCCCTCCGCCCTCTGCTGTGGTGCACTGGGGAGGGGACCCGGTCCATCCGGTCAGTGCTGATGTGCACTGGGGCGCGGAACTTCTCCCTCTACGCTGTGCTGATGTGCACAAGGGAGGGGAACGTGTCCCAATGCCCTGCACTGTGGTGCGCAAAAGTGGAGAGCCATGTCCCTCCGCCTAGTGCAGTAGTGGCCAAGGTGGGGACCTAGTCCCGCCTCCCTATGCTGAAGAGCGCTGGGGCCGGGCGCCACACCCGTTAGCAATTGCTTACCCCCCCTCCCGCGCGTTCTTCTCCTCCGCACAGCGCTGATGTGCACAAGGGAAGGGACCTCTACCTCGCACCCTATGTTGACGCGCACAACAGTGGAGAACAATACCCTCCACCCAACGCTAAGGTGCCCCCCCCCCCGCCGCACTACCTACCCCGCTCCCCCCCCGTCGCCCCCCCCCCCCCTCTGCCCCTCGGTGGCTAATAGGGCGGGGGTGGACTGTCGTGCAGTTGCAGTACCACCGGTGCGGCATGGCACCGGCTGCGGCAGCTGCAGTACATGGGCAGCCGCCAGAATTCGGCTATCGGGGCACCCCCGTGGCCTCGATTGGTAATGGAGAGGGGTTGGCTGCGGTGCGGATGCAATGGAAGAATTGCTGCGAGACACGGGCTGCAACTGCTGCCGTATGTGCGGTGCAGCTTGAGTACAGTTGTTGCAGCACCCCCATGGCCCCTCGGTGGTAACATGACGGGGGTGGACTGCAATGCAACAGTAGAGCCGGAGGTGCATTAATACACCGGGTGCACCACCGGCGGCACGTGCGCTACGACGCGGGTGCAGCTATTGCAGCACTCCCATGGCTGCTCGATTGGTAACGGGCCCGGGGATGGTTGTAGTGGCGCAGCACCCACCGTACCCTCCACCCTATGCTAACGTGCACATGGGTGGAGGTCCAATCCTTCCACCGTGTGGTAAGATGTACATGGGTGGAGAACTTTAACCGCCCTGAGCTGAATGCACAAGGGCGGTAGCCATACCACCCACCCACTGCTGACGTGCAACGGGCCCCGGCGAAGTCTCCAAGCCCCCCATCCTCGCCCCCTGCCCCCCCCCTCCCGAGCAAGACCGGGTGTCTCCCTCACCCCTCCCCCTTTCTCACCCAGTCCGCGGCACAGAAACAGGCCTACCCCCCCCCCCATCCGCCCCTGACCGCGTGTGCACAGCATGAATGGCCGGCCCATATACAGAGTCGTTGGGACAGCCATCGAGCGCCCCCCTGGTGGCATGTGAGCCTGAAGATCGGCCCTCAAATCAAATCAAACTGAATCCCCCCCCATGTCCCTAGATGTCCCTGGACTCCTCCTTTGCCCTCCTCCTCTCCTTGGGCCGCTCCTGCCTGTCACGCCGCCAGTCCTCCTTCAGTTTGTGGCGGTTTTCAGAGGAGGCGGCGGCGGAAGGCACCCAACCCCCCCTCCCCCTTCGGGGATGGGGAACCGTTGGCTGCTGCAGCTCGAGGACCTGGAGCTGGAGCTGCAGGAGCTGACAATGCTTCCCCTCCTGCTGCAGGCGGTCCTCCACTTTTGCCACGTGTGAGCAAAAACAGATACAACAATCAACTGGGGGTTAAAATCTTTGGTTTAATTTTTAATGCTTCTTTTTAAGTTTAAAACCTGAATGTTGAACGACCGCCGACGTTAAAATTAAACCAAAAACAGCGGCTCCCCTGTTAAATTGGAATTGAAACACACTGCCTGAACATGCGCTCGAGAGGCAAGCAAACACACACACACACACACACACACACACATGCACTTTCCCTTTGTGGGTCATGTTCTCCATCATTCGCTCCATTAACGCCTCCATTGTGGCGGGGTCCATGAATAGGGCTAACAAGAGCTGAGGGTGCAAAGGAAAGAGACATGGGTGGAGGGCTGTGGTTAGACATAAGTGTGGCCATTGTACATGGGGCCACACGGGGGGTTCCTAGGGTCCTAAGGGGGAGATCAATTTTCCAAAATCACCACTCCCATACTTGCAAAACAAGCTCCGCCTCCCTTTGTACGGATATAGCCCCCGGCATCCCCCCCCCGGCCATGTGATCGTTAAAGGTCCGTTTCAAGATGGCGTTTAGACTTTCTACCACATCCGCACACACCGCCCCCAACCCCACCTCCAAGTGTGCCGCATTAGCAACCAGCGTCGTCACATCCTCCTCCGGGTAGAGGAGGCATTTGGACTGGCAGGCGGCCTTGTAGCAATGTGCGCGGTAGTCCTGCGCGACAGCATGCGCCCCAAGGTCAATGAGAGGGTGCGTGTCGCGATACATATTCCGAAGTAGATGCCTCATGGCAACAACGTCTTGCAATTAGTGACCCTCCGGTGCATAGGCCAATAGTGGACCCATCTCCTCCCACGCAAGTAAGAGGGCCCTGGCCTCCTCCCCGTCTAGTGCGGCGGAGACACCCAACTTTAACCCCGTGCGTGCCTGGTAGAACAAGAATTGCACAGCCTCGGCATTATCCTTCGGAAGTGCCTCCGGGCGTGCCTGAACAAAAGCGACATGAAGGTGGCCAATGGCCATGGAACAATCGAGGATGCATAGGGAAACCCAACACCGGTCAACCACGATGTGAGGTTCCGCTATGCACCTTTAATTATCCAAGGTCTGACCCGTCAACTCATATTGGCGACGCACGTCCGCCGGGTTGTCAAAAGTCCGGCGCACGTCCACCCACAATCACGTTCCCGCGGCCTTGTCCGACACCCCCATATTGTAAATAGAACCCAGTTGAGGCGATGTGGACACCCCGATGAGGTGGCGAATAAATGGTCGGTCACCCCGAAGCACAAGCGCAGCCGGCACCCAACGGGTTGCCCTACAGTAATTTTTGAAGTCGTGAATCGACTGCAACACCTACAAAAAAGGGTGTGCATTGATTTCCGGGCGGAGCTTTTTCATTTAAATTTTCGCTTAAAATTGCGTTCGGTTCAAAATTTAAACGCATTTTCGTTTTTAAACCAGGAACTTTGAAACAAAACGAGCCCGAATTCAACGCAACACAAAAGCGCCAAATACTTGAAGGTTCTCGTCCCAAGCAGTGGCCAAAGCGGCCATGTCTTTGTCGTCGCACACGGCGATCCTGACGACCCACATGCATGCCGGTGTGCGGCCCCGTTTGCCGTGGTTGAGGAGCCCAATGGACAATCGGGTCCAACTCCCATCCGCGCATGGGTGCGCATCCCCATGCACAATAAAGTTAAGGGGCCGGGCCCAAACAATGGTGCCCACTAGTGGTGGACGCGATCGAATGCAGCGGGCCCATTACTACACGGGCCAACTGCGGCCACTAGCGGGTGGGTTCTCCTAGGTCACGGGGCGCTGTAACTCTAGCGGCTTAGCCATATCCTTCCACGTGTGCAAGAAAGCTTGCTGCGTTGGGATGGGTCGCGGCAAAGTGTCGCCCGCAGCTGCCATATATCGGAGAGGTGGCAGAACCCCGTCTTTGTGACATTGAGATACATTAGTAGCCCGATAAACTCGGGCGCGGGAAAAAGGAGGGGGCGCATTGCTTCACTGCCTCCACTTGGTTCATGAGAATAAAGGAGGGGTAGCCAACGTCCGTGGCTCCCGCCCATCGGCCGTTGGCCAAGGGGGATGAAGCCACCCACTCACCAAGGAGTTGGGACACCAAAGGGACCCGCAAACTCTTGGCTCTACTCAAACGCACAAACGCCATACTAAGCTCCAGAATGGTGTCCCGAGGGAAAGGCATAGCACGATCTTCTAGCGTGCCCAATACTCAAGCTCCCGCGCCGGCCTCCAGACTCTCCTCCGCAATCTTGCCGCGCAGCCTCGGCTGCACGCGCAGCTTCGGTGGAGCCAGCCCGGCTATCGGCCACTGTTTGGTGCCCGTGCCACGTCTCTCCCCGTCTCGGACGCTTGAGTTGATAGGAACAGCCTCCTCGTCGCTGCGGAGTCTAGGCTTTCCTCTTCTGGCGCCACCGGTTCTTCTACAAGGCTCTCATGGCACCACGCGATCGTCGGCACTCTTAGGGATACCCGGCCTCTCGCTGCATGGATGGACACCATGATCATGGTCTTCTGTCCCTCCACGGTCATGGACTTGGTGGGCACATAGTCCCCTATTCCGGTAACGAGCGGCTTGGTGTCTTTTCACGTTGGTGCCCGCGGCTTTATTTTTGAAGAGGTCGAGTTGCGGGGGCAGGGCGTTCACCATGTGGCCTTCCACCTCTTGCCCCCTTTGCGGGTTGGCTGCCACGTAGACCTAGAGCTCTACCCCCGCGTCCTTGGCCGACGGCTTGTGGGCGGTCTCCATGCTTGGTTCTTTACGATGTTGTCACAGCTTGCGCGTCAAATAGGTTAATCATCGGGACAAAGGAACACAAGAGTTGACCATGCATGAGGAACGCCGCTGCGACTTCGGTCGCTGTGCCCCGTGAGGTCAGCATCAGGTCTGCATAGTTAGAGCAATCCTTCCGCTTCGTGCCCACTCCGTCCACAGCCGCTTGCTATCTCGGCGTCCCCGTGCCGCGCATGCGTCCTCGCCGCGGATGATGTCCGTCAAGCTCACGTGCTTCCGTCGTACCACCTAGGGAAGTGTCCCCGCGTGCAGTGCTGGGCCATGGTGTCACTGCTGCTTTGCACAAACGATCTATGACGTCGAGCTCCGTCTGCACCACGCCCTTCCTCAAGCATTGCACAATCCTCTGTCTAGGCAACTAAGGTCAAGCTGTTTGTACCCTCTCCCTAACGCCACTTACCCTCTTTCCTTCTCCTCATTCTTACAACTGCTTTCGCTTGTTCTGGCGCCGGCACCATCAACTATCACGCCGTATCTCTCGCAACAACCCGATGGGTCTTGGGGTCGCGCATGTCCTCCACCCTGTCATGGCACACAGGTTCGGCGGCATGGTCGCGCACTCGTTCTCTCTGAGTCTACTGTGGTGTCAATGTGCCGGCTACTAGCCTGGGCACTTGGGTGTCTGACATGCAAAACGAATCTCCGCTGCACTTCTGCCGTTTGCGATCATGCTGCAGCGTAGGCCAAGCACCTAGGCTGCACTAGTTTACCCTCGAGTCACAGTGCCCGCGTGATGCCAAGGCAGCAAATTTACTGACTCGGATGGCCGTACCGCGAGATCTTGCTCTCGCGTGTTCCGTCACTTCTCACTTGTGGGGCACAACCATGGGCACTGGCTGCCTGAGGCCTTGCCCTGTCCTTACTCCCCGTGGCGTTTGCACTCTGAGCGCTCGATGTACTGTCTTGTGGGCATCGCGGCACAACGTTGGCTCCCCGTGCGCCGCGCTCAACCTCGTGCGCCCGCGTTGGCAGTGCATCAGGGATCCCATCCGGTAGCTATCATCTCGAGGGTTATTATACTGCTACAAGTTCACAAAGGAGGGGGGGGGAGGGGCTCGAGGATGAGGGCAGGCGCTGGATGGGCCTGCAATTCCGGTGCCCATTAATTCCCAGCAGCCAGTCTGACAGCACGGACTTAAACACCCACCCCCCCAGGCGCCTTGTCCCCCCTAACCCCTTGCTTCTTCACCTTTGGCTCACCCAACCGACGGCCCTCCTTCTTCTCCTCCAATGCTCCTTCCTTCGCAGAGCCCACACCCATCCCTCCAACCACTCCAAGCTCCTCTCCAAGTCCGCCAGTGCATGGTCCATGTCGTCGAGCTTCCTCAGTGCCTTCTCCAGGCACGCTTCTATCCACCCCACCCTTTGTGTTTGCATCCAGCTCCTCCACCTTCTCCTCTTCCCACTCGAGCTCCTTCCTTGCCACCTTTGCCTGCGGCCCCTTGTGCGCCTGCGATTCCCCGGAGAGCCAGCGCAAGTCGGACAACAACTCCGCGAGTTCTACCTGCTGTTCGGAGGACAACCCCCCCCTTCCTTCTCGTCCCCCCACCCCTTTCCTTTTTCACCTCCGGCTCACCCGACCAACACCCCGCCTTACCTTCTCCTCCAACGCTCCTTCTTTCGCAGAGCCCCCACCAACCCCTGCAACAGTTCCACGCTCCTCTCCCTGTCCCCTACTACCTAGTCCATGTCCTCGAGCTTCTTCTGTGCCTTCTCCAAGCACGCTTCTCTCAACCCCACTCACGGTGTCTCCTTTCAAGTCCTCCACCTTCTCCTCCTCCCACTCCATCACTTTGCGTGTCACCTTGCAAGCGCCCCCTTGTGGGCGCCATATTGACGGGAGAGCTCGTGGAGGTCGGACTACAAGTCAGTGAGCTCCCCCTGCTCTTCGGAGGATAACCCCCCTCCCTCCGGGACATGCGCCGCCGCTAACTACTGCGGCAGCTAGGCTGTCTAAACTTGCTGCACAATCCGTCTAGTAGATGCTAGGCGAATGTTCTAGGGACATTTTGCAAATTTCTAGCGGCCGCTGGCGCTGGCTAGATCAACACTAGATTGCGTTGCCAGAACAACGCTGGAACGCACGATACTTGTTGTCGCAACTAGTTCGGCAGAGCAGGGTTGAAGTAGGCCCTCGCGAAGAATAGTTGTTTGTGCACCAAGGGGACACCGCATGTGTTTCCCACCACGCCTCACCTCCATACCCGGCCTGCCTAAGCACGACAACCCCCCCCCCCCACGGACACCCATGCCCATGGACAACCCAAGACACGTCGAAGTATGCAAGAACCCACGTTCTGCAGAGGGTCTGCACACTGGCCTGCCTGTGGATCACTTATAGCCGGACATCTCGTCTACTTTATCCGCCTCAAAAAACGCCCCCCCTCAGGGTTGTTATGCCTGTTGCTCCACAACCCGGGGAGGGGGGGGGTGCTGCTCCCCAACATTGTGGCAATGTGGAGCACGAGTGCAATTGCGCAACGCTCCTTGGCGGTGACCGAGTGCAAAAAATGAGTCCCAATATCTCAAGGCGGTAGGGCAATATGTAGTGGGTGCTCCATTGGGCCTTCCCCCAAGGCAGCAAAGCAACAAAGGGCATGGGGGGGGGTCTGCACGTCAATTCTAGACAGCAAGTACGCGGTGTGGGCGGGGGCGTCCGGAAGGGGGGGGGGGCGGGGGGGGGGGGTCAAAAAGTTTGGTCCATCTTCTGGGAATCTTGAAATTCCCCATTTCATTCTGAGCATTTTGAATAAACCAAATTGGGGTGAAATTGGGTATTACCACTCACAACAAATGAAAAATTTTACCCAATTCCAGTATATATACCGGTGATTCAACACAAGCATCCCGGGCAATGAAGAAGACACCTGGCACATTATTCCCATACTCATTGTGTGCATTTTGAATGGAGAAAATACGGGGACACGAAGTGTTCTGCAAATTTTCTCGGCTCAAAAAAATTTCAAGGCACCCGAGTAGCGCCCAAGTTGCCAGTTCTGGCCAAGTGCTGACTAGTATGGCATGGGGGGCCAGAGGGGGGTGGGGGGTGGGGTGGGAGGGTAGGTGTCGGACCGCACAAGGAAGCGCCCCTTGTGGCGAAGTGCAAAGGTGCCACAACGCTTCGCCATGAAGCGGTGCATAGAAGAAGTGCTACTCCCCGGTGCCACAAGGCAACGAGGCTGGGTACAAAAGGGAGGGTCCTGATGAGTGCCCCAAGGCATCAATGCAATGTACGGCAAGAAAGCGACTTCCCATTGATGCATAGTAGTGTGGCCCTGCAGCGCGGGTGTCCCACTACTGACTACTCCCCGATAGTGCGGCAACGTGCTAAAAGATTCTAGCTGCCCAATCACCCCAAGCAGGGTGGAAGTTCATTGAAGCAGACCCAATACCAAGTACTCCCCGGCGGTGTGGCACCGTGGCCCAAAAGTCCCACTGCCCACTGCTCTTGAGAGGTGTGGCATTGCATTAAAAGACTTCCACAGCCTGTGCCGCACCCGCCGTGCGGAAGTGTATGGAAGGAGTGTCGCTGCCGTCTTCTTCCCACAAGAATAGCGATGCGGTGCAACACTCCTAGTTCCTGTGAAGCCTTGCCTTGTAGTAGTGCACAGAAGGAGTCCCACGACCCACCGCTCCCCACTGTCATGGAAGCGCCTTGAGGGAGTCCCACAGTCCATTCCTCTAGCAATGTGGCATTGTACAATAGGACTCTGGGCACCCACTACCCTCCTCGCAGTGTGGTACTGTAGCGACTTCCATTGCCCGCTCCTCCTTAGCAGGAGGGTAGTGCACTGAGGGAGGTCATGCGCCCGCTGTTCCCCAGCAGTGTTGCAATGTGTACAAAGAATCCCATTGCCCATGGCCCCTAAGTGGTGAGGGAGTGCACACCACGAAGTTCACTCCCCGGAGCCCCAAGGCGATAAGGTAGAGTGCCGCGGGTGTTTCAATACACACTTCGCCACGATAGTCAGGTGGTGAATAAAAGACATCCAACTACCCATTGCTCTCCAACGGTGTGGCAGTGCACCTGAAGACTCCCACCGCAAAGTGCTCCCCACTAGTGTGGTAGGCAGCATGCACAAGAAGTCCCAGTACCAACCGCCCCTGGGCGGTGAGGCATTTAACATAATGATGTCCGTTGTCAAGTGAGCGAATGAGGTAGGACACTGTTTATTAGGACTTCTAGTGCACTTCACACTAGGGCAGTAAGGCGGTGCACTGAAAGAGTGCCAATGCCCGCTGACCCAGGAATGAGGCCATGTATGGAAAGAATTACATTTAGAACTACTACGTAGCATTGTGGCGGTGCAGCGAGGGAAACCCACCACTGATTGTTCCCGAATAGCGTGGCAATACAACGAACAATTCGCACCGCCCACTACTCCTTTGCCCCTCAGCAACGTGGCGATGCACTCCAGGAGATTACCTCCCTGCTGCCCCTGAAAAGTCCCGCACTACAACGAAAGAGTCCAATCGCCAACTGCTCCCCATAGCAAGGTGACAATGTGCGGCAAGAGGCCCACTGCCCAGCGCCCCTAAGTGGTGAGGTGGTGTGCAGAACGATTTCTGCTGTCCGCTACGTCAAGGCGGTAGGAAGGTGCGCAGTGCAAGTTCTACTGCCCCCTACCCCAAGGTAGGGAGGTAGCAATGAGCAAGGATGCCATTGCCGCTTGCCCCAAGGAAGTCAAGTGGTGCACAATAGAAGTGTCAGTGCCCACTCCCCCAAGGCCATGAGGCTGTATAAATAGAGAACTCCGTTGCCGAGTGCCCCAAAGCGGCAACGTACGGCAAGAAACGCGCTGCCCACTATTGCGCATCATTGTGGCGATGCAGTGGCGGATTGCAACGGCTCACCGCCCCCAAATAATGTGGAACTGCACTGAACGATTCCCACTGCGCGTTGCTACAAAGCAAGGTGGCAGTGCACGGCACGAGATACGGCACCCAATGCTTGGGAGCAGTGTGGCAGTGCACTGAGGGAATCCAACTACTCCTTTGCTCCCTAGTTCTCTGGTAGCGCACAAAAGCGTTCCCAGTGCCCATCGCCCCGAGTAGTATGGCAGGATAACAGGGGAGTCCCATTGTCAACTCCTCCCCGGGTGGGTGGCAATGCACTGAAAGAAATGAAATGCACCTTTTTCCCAGAAGTGTGGTAGTGCAATGAAAGAGTTCCACTGCCCGATGCCCGCAAGCACGGTGGAAGTGCACGGAAGGAGTTCCGCTGCCTGAAGCTGCCTTAAAGAGTAGCGGTGCAGTGTAGTAGTCGCAGCCTTTGCCTCACTCCCCTATGTTAGTGCACAGAAGGGCAGTGCACAGAGGAAATCCGAGCACCTGTTGCTCACCGACAAGGCGACAAGATATGCCATGTCCCTCCATGGACATAACGTCACGTTAAAATTACGTAGGAACCCAACGAAAGTTGCTATGCAACCCCAACACTCATGCGGTACACTCGAAAGTCGCTATAAAATATTCAGTTGCACGGTCCAAGAGTTATATATCACTTTCTACCCCCTTGACCATTTTCCCTTGCTATACCGGGCATGTGTACACACAAAAGGCGTTTGATGCCTCTCGAATTAAGTTGAGACCAAGGCAGTTCGAACCCAATTCTCGATATTGATATTCCTCGCAGTGAGCCGGAGATATGATTCTTCAAAGTGGTCTCACTAATCACTTTTGTTTCGACAATAACTCCAAGCAAAATGAAGGGCACAACAAAGGGAAGGTTGATTCGTGATCGGGAAAAAATGTATGACCACTCGAGAATCATCATATCGCGTGCGGCGATGTCGAAGTCGAAAATCCGATTCTGAAAGTCTGAAAAAATCGGATTAATTTTGCGAGTGTAAAATATGAAAATTGCGGAAGCAACGAACCCTTTACTGATGAAATCTGACCCTTCATCGGGGTTTCCGCCAAAATATCCGTCAATAACAGTTAACCATTCTGTTACCGCAAAATCGCGAGCCAACTGACAGTCACCGATACATTGACAATCAGAACGAAAAGCGGAAGAATTACGGAAACGTTATGATAAAAAAACCCTGTTGATTCCTGATATTCTGATATATAAAATTCAGCTGGCGGCGCCTCGGTAATGAATATGGCCGCTCATAGCCGGAATGGCCAAACCTATCACACTATCACATCGGGTTAGGTCAGGTGGATGGGAGAGTATGATATCAGCCAATGGCGGCTTGCCGGCATATAGATACACACCCCAAGTGACCCCAAGATGGCCACGGGGGTCGGAACCGGCTTCACCCCCCTTCTCAGAGCGTTGTTACCGCTCGGAAGTCATTGAGGAGAGGACGGGAGGACCCCAATGAGCTCCAACCCCCCCCCCCTTGTCCCAAGGACACATGGAGGCCCCACACACGTCGTAGGCGTCCCCCATGCATCAAGAGAGGGGTGAGGACACTGATAATCAGTGCCCTACGCCATATTCGGTCTCCTCTTGATCTACAACATGGACGAAGGGGATCAAAGATAGAGAAACGACGTCGGTCGACCTAAATAAGTATACCACAATGAAATATATATGTGGAGATCGAGTGAAGAGGGTATATGGCCAATCAAGGCCGAAAAATCCCCGGATGAACGCCCTCACCCGTCTCCCCAAGCACATAAACAAACAAAATGCCAAGGAGGATCCATTACGGTGCTACAGCAGCAACCAAATGGACCAACACGTCCTTGACATCCAAAGAAATATTCTTTTTCTTCAGATAGTCCATCCACGAAACTGCTCGGAGGCTCCCACGAATCCCTGGATGCGGCGAATCCCTTCCAACGGACTTTATAAAGCCTCCCCCCAGGCGTCCCCTGTTCCGGCTTGTCCGCCAGGATCTTCTCAGCGGTGAAGTCGTCGTCCTCACCCTCGTCGTCCGAGTCCACATCGCCAGCCGTGAACTCGAAGGTGACGGGACGTCCGCTGGGGTCTGGTGCTCGGGGACGAAGCTGGGTATGGTCGCGGTCCAGGATCTTGTTATCCCCCACACGAACCGCATACACATCCTGCCCGACCTTCCGCACGATTACCCCCGGCACATACCAAGACGCCTGCCGATGCCTGGAAAGGACATCTTTGTGGTGCCGCTCCACCCACACGGTGTCTTGGAGAGCATACTTCTGGACCTTTCCCTGCTTGAAGTACTTGGCCCTCTTGTCATGCTCGTCCTGAAGTGCCTTGCACACCTTGGCCGCCGTGTCGTCCGCCTCAGCCATCATAGCGTTCGCATCCCGGGCCACTTTGCCAAGGTTCAACCACGGGAGAGTGCGTGACACTCGATCCTGTAGGAACAGGATACGATGGGGCGACAGTCCAGTGGGTCCCGGAAGGTCGTGATACGCTTGGAGTACTCTCCACAGCAAATTATACCAATTCCGGCCCGGTTCGTCGATGTGCAGCTGGCGGAACTTCTCGAACATCTGCCGCCAGGCCACCTCAGCTCAGCCATTCGACCGGCTGTGGTACGACACGGTCTTGGCGTGCCGAATACCCATGTGCTTGCACATCGTCTTGAACCACGTCCCCACAAACTGACTGCCCCGATCGCTGCAGATGACAGCCGGGGCATCAAAAATCGTCAGCCAATGCCTGATCATGGCATTAGCGACGGTCTTGGCCTGCAGCCCCACTCCATGCTTGTCCTTCTTGTCCTTCTTCTTGGACTTCTTGCCAGGGACCGCCATGATATACCCACTGTGCCTATCCACCGCCAGGATGACACAGTCGTAGGTCTCTCCTTCCACGGTGACCTCAGGCATGGCAAATACATCCATGGCCACAAACCGCATAGGGGCCTCCGGTATAGCCGTGTACACCGGGTTGCCCGCTGTGGAGTGGTTGGGGCTCTTCGTGGCCCAACACACGGCGCAGTCGCTGCAGTACTTGTCCAGGATGGCGTAGTACCCCGGTGGGAACTTGAAGCGCCACTCCAGGTCCTGCTGCATCTTGTCCCGACCAGGATGCATGACCTGGGCGTTATGCCAGTGGTCATGAGCTCCTCCACTCGGTTCTCAGGGACCAGTAGCTTGTCCTTGAGGAACAGTTTGTCCCCATCCTCCGTCAAGCCCTCGGGCCATTCGTCGTCCGACGGAGCGCTCACGGCATTCCAGTACTTGCTCCAGTGCTCGGATGCCGCATAGTCATCCGACCAGTCCTCTGTGAGCACCGACCTGACTAGCTCTACAGGGGCCACCATCCATTGCTCGTGGGTTTTCTCTCGAATAGCCTGGACTCGGGCGCCCCGGAAATTGGCCAGGTCTGTACGGTTCGCCATCACCACAAAACACGTGACCCCCTCTTGCTCCATGGCCTTCTCCATCCCGATGATGCGCTTGGCCTCCTCGGTCTCCACGGCGTCGCCATGGCTGGATATGTCCATCCACGCCTTGCCCGCGGGGTAGGCCCAGCGACTGAGGCAATCTGCCACAGTGTTGTCCTTCCCCGGGACGTACACGACGCTGAGGTCGAACTTGGTGATCGGGCCCTCTTAGCCGCTGGTCCTGAGGGGGTGTCGACATGCTCCTTGTGCCAGCTCTGTACGGATGGTGGTCCGTGCAAACCACCACCGGCTGCAGTCCGATGTGGCCAGACCACTTCCTGAGCGCACATACAATGGCGTATGTCTCCTTCTCCCTCGCGGTCCATGTTCTGCGTTGGCCCTCCGCCAGGATCCTGCTCCAAAACGCCACGGGAACATGAGTCCCGTCGTCCCGGACTTGCTCGAGGACTGCCCCCACGGCATAGTCCGAGGCGTCTGTCCGTAGCACAAATCCCTTGTCCAGGTCCACCAGGAACAGCCCCAACTGCCCCAGGAGTCGCTCCTTCAGGCGGTTGAACGCATCCTCAGCCTCAGGGGTCCAGGCAAGCTTCTTCTTGCCCCCCTTTCGGGCCATCGAACTTGCCCACCTGCGGCATCTTGTGCAGCGGCCCCGAGAGTTCTGCATACATCCGGACATAGCCCGAATAGTAATTGCAGAACCCCATGAAGGACCGGAGTTCGCTGATGGTCTGGGGCTTTTCCCAGTGGTGCAGGGACGCCAGCTTCCCAGGCATAAGACAGCGTTGCCCGTGACCAACCACGTGACCCGCGAACTCCACTTCCTTCACGAAGAGTGAGGCTTTGATGGGTTTGCACACCATGTAGTGCTTGTCCAGTTCACTGAGCACCCGGCGCAGATCCTTCTCATGCGCTTCGATGAGCTCGTCCTCTGCCATGTTATCCGTGCCGGACCCGATGATGATGTCATCCACAAAGGGATCGGCACAATCCCGGACTGGACCGAGAAGGTCCTCCATCATGCGCTGGAAAGCGGCGTTGCCATTCTTGGCGCCCATGGGCACCACGTTCCACTGCATGGGCCCCAGCAGCGTCGACATCGCTGTACAGGGCCTGGAGTCCGGGTGTAGCGGCCCGTGGTGATAACCGTGTTTCAGGTCCAACACCGTGAAGATCTGCTTTTTCTGCTGTTTTTGGAGGATGGAGTCGATCAGGGGAAGCGAGTACGAGTCGTGCTCGGTTTGCTCGTTCAAACCCCTGTAATCGACCACCAACCTCCACTCGCCCTTCTCCTTCTTGGGCAGGATAAAGGCTGGGCTGGCCCACTCACTGTCGGAGGGTTCGATCCATCCCCGCTCAATGAACTCGGCCAACAACTTCTTCATGGCCTCGGCCCGATCGCCCTGAAGTTGGTACTCCCGATGACGATAGATCTTGGGGTTCGGCTTCAGCTTGATCTTCGCTGTACCAAACCTCCCACGATCTGGAGGGTTCTTGTTGGCGACGCCACTGAATAGCCGCGGATAGGCATTGATCAGCCTCTCCTTCAGCTCGGCGACCTTCGGGTTCTCCTGGGCCTCTTCAGCCGCTTGCTTCGGTATCGATACAACCGACAGCACTGCGGTATAGGTCTCTTCCGGGTCCGAGTCTGACTTCTCCTCGTCCGATATGCCGTCTTCATCGTCGTGGGGCGCGCTTCCCACCGATAATCTTCAGAAATTTGCGGCCTCGGGCTGGTGACCGTCGCCATCGGCACCCATTCTTGGAAAATCCCATGTCGGCGGGTCCGACCCAACCGGACCATCGTATTGGTCCGCGATGTGATCCATGACCCTCGCCACGAACTCGTCCTTATCGTACTTGCCGGTGACCAACATCCTGTCATCCCACCAATGCGGAGATGTGACCATGGCTCGCCTCTTCTTGGCTGCCACACGGTCGTGTATCCCCATCCGCATGTAGTTGACGACGTCGTCCATCTCGGCGTGGGACAGGACGTCAATGCCATCAATAGGCTGATCCGTGCCCTCATTCGCCTCAAACATGACCTTCATGGGCACCGCCTCCACCCTACGGATGAATGCGTCATCACCCGTGGGCTGGGCTTGCGCCCCATCCACCAGGAAAGCCTTGGTACCCCACGCTTGACCCGGGGAGGGCATTGATACACCCTTGGCGTCGATGAACAACTCCTCCTCTGCCCCGAATGACATCTCGTTCAGGGTGATGGAGTCCAGCGTCGACTTGAGACCCTCCAGCGGACATGGGGTGGATCCTATGCCAGTTATGACCAGGATCCTCTTCGCCCTATCCGCGATAATCTTCTCCACCGTACGTCTGGTGTTATCCAGGGAGCCATGCCAATACATGGGCCCCCACTCCTTCAAACCCCAATGCCTATGCCAGGCTGAGTCTCCTCGATGCCAATGCCTCCTACACTTCCGCAAAAGTGGGGCATCCAGGGAAGCGAAGACGTCCGTCTCAGGCGCTTCGGCTCCCAGTGTCTGGATCATCCTCTCGTACACCTGCGGCGCCATTCCATACTCCGTGAGTTGAACTCCGCGGTCTCCTCTGGACTTGGCACCCACATCTCGCACCGCTTGGACGATCCGATCCTCTTCCTCAGCCTTCCATTGGGATGATCCGCATGCATAGCCCGTGGACAGCCATGTGAGGCATTCATCATCCTCCCGGACCAGCGTTGCACGATGGGGAAGGGCTCCAATGGCATTTGCCACCCTCCTTTTGTACATTGCGTAACTGCCTTGGGGCACCGGAAAGCGTGACTCCTTGCGTACACGGCAACACCACTGGGAACAAGTTGCGCGCTTGAACTGTTTTTCCACGCTATGTCATCGCATTTAGGGCGTGGGTATTGGGTTTCTATTAGCACACTACCATGCATATGGGGAGCAAGGCGTAATTAACTTCCTTTTGTATAGTGCCACACTGCTGTGCACTAGTCGGTAGTGGAATTCTTTGTGTACCATGCCTCATTGCTTTGGAGCAATGGGCGGGCAGACTCCTTCGTTACGTCGCCGCAAAATATTTGGGCAATGGGCAGTGGGACTCCTTCAGTACGATGCCGTGTTGTTGGGGAAGCATTGGGGCGTGGTATTCCCTTCGTATACTAACACACTATTTTGGAGCACGGGGCAATGGGACTCGTTGCATACACCGCCTTACTAGCCGCAGGCGGTGGGCGGTAGCACTACTCCTATAACCTTCGGTCTCTGTTGTGGGGCAGTGCCAATGGGACTCCTTGACCGCATTGTCATAATGCTAGAGATTAGTGAGTTAGTGAGTTTTTTCGTTCACCGATCCTTCATTGTATTCCAACACCGCTCCGGAGCGTTGGCCGGCGGGACTCCCATAGTACATTGCCACACATGCGTAGCAGTGGCCAGTGGATTCTTGCCGTACATTGCCTTAGTGCCTTGGACCGGTGGGGAGCGGTGTACTATCTGTACAATGCCCCACTCCCTTCACGCAGAGGGCATTGGGGCTCTTCTTGTGGGGCACCTAAATGGTGTGGGGTGAAGGGCAGTGGCATCCTTATTGATCACTACCTCAGTTTCTTGACGCATTCAACACTAGATCTTCTGCTACACCATGCGCTACCGCCTTGGGGCGGTGGGTAGTGCACCTCCTTCAGTGTAATACCTCACCAGCTAGGGGTGCTTGGCAGTGGGTCTCGGGTTGCACATAACCAAGGTGCAGGAAAGCAGCGGGCATCGGGACTCCTTCAATGCATTGCCGAAGTGCGGGGGGTAGCAGGGACTGTTTCGGTGCCGTAACGCATTGTTGGGGAGCAGTGCCTTGTAGAATTCCCTCAGTACATTGGGTGGTGGCATTGTTGCTCTACATTACGTCACTGCTTTCGTTCAGTAGGCAGCGGAGCTCCTTCTCTATGTTATCGCATTCTCTTGCGGCTATGGGTAGTGGCCCTCATTCTGTGCAACGCATCACTGCCTCGGGCAAAAGGGCATTGGCATCCCTACTTTTGACCGCGTCACTACCTTGGGGTAGCGGGAAATGGAACTCCCGCTACAAGGTAACGTGACACCCAGTGGGCATATCGTGGCACAGCCCTGCATCCTTCCGTTTTGTGTCCCTCGGAGATATGTGTGGCATTGCGCAAGTGGAGAGTGCAATTTACTGCCGCACTGGCATGCATTGGCATTCGTGTTGGGTGACCGGCTTGTGGTTTACAAGCCGTCTTGTAGATGAGGTCCGTCCAAAGGTGGTGATCCGTGGTAAGGAATTTTTGTTCCAAAGCATTACCCCAAAGATGCCGCTGATACATTGCTGTATGACAAAAAAATGGTTGAAGAGTTCGATACAAAGACCACAGATGTGCTTCGCAACATGTGCAGGCACAATCCTCCCTCGGCACAACCCACCTACAAAGATAAGAAGGCGGACCTCATGTACAAGTGTGTGTTTTGCGACTTCACATACAGCACATGTGTGTGCACCACTCGTGCGTGCACCTCATATATGTGTATATATATTTATGATATAAAAGCTCCTTCTTTTCTTGAGCCTCATTTTGTTTCTGCTGACCTTGCAATACGCGGTTTGGCCCGGGTGGGGCGCCACTTGCACAAGTGGCCTGGAATCCACCAGGGGGCACCATGCCCAGTTAAACACAAATACCACCTACCGCTGACCCCCCTCCATAAACTTTGTGTGTTTTTTTTCAAATTCAAGTCCAAATTTGTGACTACCTAGTAACGTAGTAAGGAAAATTTTTAAAATTTTTGCTTTCTTTACCTATTAAAAAAAACCATTTTTCAAAGAAAATATCACAAAAAACTTTACTAGGTTTTACTACATTTTACTAGGTTTTACTATATTTTACTAGGTTTTACTACATTTTACTATGTTTAACTACGCCACATACTAGGTTTTACCAAATGTCCAAGTACCACTCAAGGCACATCGGTGTGGATCAGTATATAGCAGACGTTCCGCTGAAATATGTGGACGGTGTGGTGACCTGGGGCATCGGTTCAAAGAATCCGCTGAGTGCATCCGTCAAACTCCCTTTAAGCTGCTGAAAACACGTCTGCCAGTGATTCGTTGAAGTGTAGATTGTGGAGTCCGAAAAAGTGCTTAAAAATGTACACACCGCTCAACCAAGTGTGCTACTCATTCGCCGGCGATTGGACATCTTGGAGACATGGCAACAATGGGTTGCCACAAAAAATTCATAAATGCAAGACTCAGCCCAATACACCTCCTCCTTAGCGTGAGCAGCGTTTACAACCTCATGCCTTGACATGTTCCTCATAACTGAGTTTTTGCAAAACCGTTGGGAAACATTGGAAACCACCGCGAAGGCAAAAGTTTCTTTGCCAGCCGTCACTTCAGACTCTGGCATCAAGTTGTCCAAATCATCACAGCCATTTGTGAATGTGGGGGTGGCTCTAGGGTCCCCTGGTATAGGCTAGCCACGTTGCCGTCACCACAAATAGCCCTCCAATTGGACTGTACTAGCCCGCCGTTCGCCATCACAACACCCCCACCAGGACCAATCGGATGATAAAGTGGTTTCAAAGCAAATTTCAACTAACTTTGACCCATTGGACCTTGCACAAATATCAAAACACTTGGTGAGAGCTGGCGGGTGAGGAACGAGGTTCCTTAAGGAAGTTCCTCCGCTACCTCTTTTGGTTGTTCATCCATGCCCATCTTTCTAAGAGATTTCTCAATGTGTTCTTCACAAGGATCCTTCTCAAGGTCCCTCATGGGGAGCCTTACAAGGATTCTACATGGTTATTCTGGCGGGAGGTTCTTCACAAGGTCCTTCATGGGGTGTTTCAAACCGGTCATTCACTTGGCTCCATTTGGGTTAGGGTTGGGGTCACAAAGTTTGCGGAACCATTCGAGTTTTGTAACCTTTCTCCTGAGATGCTATAACCAGCAAGGTTTGATGACCCTCTTTCACGGCTTAGATGGAGACTCAAGTAGCAAGCAACAAGCACGCATGAAACGTGAAAAAAGCAAAACCACGTCATAGTGGCTTGGTTTCCTCCAATTTTGTGGTAGTGGATACCTTTAGGTATGAGGTTTCGTCAAACAAAGGTTGAAAAACAACGCTGAACAAAAGTGCCTGTGGTGGCTTCTGGAATCGTCACAAACGGCTACAAAATGCGATTGTTTGGAAAATTATGGCATGTGGAACGTGTACATACCATAAGTGTGGTTACCGAGCTGGGTTTACCCTGTCGAGGTTTTACACCACCTTTTAGGGGCCAAGGCTGAGCAACACGTTTTAGCAAGCAGCAAGCGTCAAGCAGCAGCAGCAGCAAGCAGCAGTAGCAGGCGCTTAAAAAGTCTTTGCGACCACACCGTGGCTCAAAACCGGCATCCAAGTGGCTCAAAACGACCGGGGAGCCAAGGCGCATCACCACAAACAACTTTCGTTGCATTTCGAGCCGTCTAGCCCGTTCTACGGCCGATTTAGTGTCCAAAAATGACCGTTTGTGGGCTGTTTTTGGCCGTTTTTAGGACGATTGTCCTGAAAGTTCAGGACGATCGCCGCTACGCCAAGCAGGTGTCTCCGATGAGGGCTGTTGTTCTTTCATGGCGATTGGGCTATCAAAGGATGGCAAATGGGTGTTCAATAAGGCGTGTACCACTCCGTGGCGCCACGCGGTGGTCTATTTTGAGGTGAAAACAAGCCGTTTTTGAGCCGTGTTTCAGGACAATCGTCGTAACCATGGAGGCACATCTCTAAAGCAAGCAGTCTTTCCTCAACGGTGATCTCCAATGCGTTACGCAAGACTAGGACCCAGCTCGGTCCTAGTTGGAGTCTTGATTACCGAGCTGGGTATACCCTGTCGAGGTTTTACACCACCTTTTAGGGGCCAAGGGTGAGCAACACGTTTTAGCAGCAGCAAGCAGCAGCAGCAGCAAGCAGCAGCAGCAGGCGCTTAAAAAGTCTTTGCGACCACACCGCGGCTCAAAACCGGCATCCAAGTAGCTCAAAACGACCGGGGAGCCAAGGAGCATCACCACAAACAGGTTTCGTTGCGTTTTGAGCCATCTAGCCCGTTCTACAGCCGATTTAGTGTCCAAAAAAGGCCGTTTTTGGGCTGTTTTTGGCTGTTTTCAGGATGATCGTCCTGAAAGTTCAGGACGATCGCCGCTATGCCAAGCAGGTGTTACCGATGAGGGCCGTTGCTCTTTCATGGCGATTGGGCTATCAAAGGATGGCAAATGGGTGTTCCATAAGGCGTGTACCACGCCGTGGTGCCACGCGCTGGTCCATTTTGAGGTGAAAATGAGCCGTTTTCTAGCCGTGTTTCAGGACAATCGCCCTAACCATGGAGGCACATCTCTAAAGCAAGCGGTCTTTCTTCAACGGTGATTTCCATTGCATTACGCAAGACTAGGACCCAGTTCGGTCCTAGTTCGAGTCTTGACTACCGAGCTGGGTTTACCCTGTCGAGGTTTCACACCACCTTTTAGGGGCCAAGGGTGAGCAACACGTTTTAGCAGCAGCAGCAAGCAGCAGCAAGCAGCAAGCGCCCCAAAAGTCCTTGAGACCACACCGCGGCTAAAAACCGGCATCCAAGTAGCTCAAAACGACCGGGGAGCCAAGGGGCATCACCACAAACAAGTTTTGTTGCGTTTCGAGCCGTCTAGCCGGTTCTACGGCCCATTTAGTGTCCAAAAATGGCCGTTTTTGGGCTGTTTTCGGCCGTTTTCAGGACGATCGTCCTGAAAGTTCAGGACGATCGCCAGTGTGTCAAGTGGGCGTTTGCAATGAGGGCCGTTCTTCTTCCATGGCGATTGGGCTATCAAATGATGGCAAATAAGTGTTCAATAAGGTATGTACCATGCCAAGGTGCCACAGGGTGGTCCATTTTGAGGTGAAAATGAGCCGTTTTTGAGCAATGTTTCACGACGATCGTCCTGACCGTGGAGGCACATCTGCAAAGCAAGCGGTCTTTCTTCAACAAAGATTTCTAATGCGTTACGCAAGACTAGGACCCAGCTCGGTCCTAGTTCGAGTCTTGATTACTGAGCTGGGTTTACCTTGTCGAGGTTTTACACCACCTTTTAGGGTCCAAGGGTGGGCAACACATTTTAGCAGCAGCAAGCAGCAGCAAGCAGCAACAGCAGCAGCAGGCGGTTCAAAAGTCCTTGCGACAGCACCATGGCTCAAAACCGGCATCCAAGTAGCTCAAAACGACCGGGGAGCAAAGGCGCATCACCACAAACAAGTTTCGTTGCATTTCGAGCCGTTTAGCCTGTTCTACGGCCGATTTAGTGTCCAAAAAAGGCCGTTTTTGGGGCTGTTTTCGGCTGTTTTCAGGACGATCGTCCTGAAAGTTCAGGACGATCGCCGCTACGCCAAGCAGGTGTTTCTGATGAGGACGGTTGTTCTTTCATGGCGATTGGGCTATCAAATGATGGCAAATGGGTGTTCAATACGGCATATACCATGCCGTGGTGCCACACGCTGGTCCATTTTGAGGTGAAAATACGCCGTTTTTGAGCCGTGTTTCAGGACGATCGTCCGGAGCGTGGAGGCACATCTGTCAAGCAAGCGGTCTCCCTTCAATAGTGATTTTCAATGCGTTACGCAAGACTAGGACCCAGCTCGGTCCTAGTTCGAGTCTTGACTACCGAGCTGGGTTTACCCTGTCGAGGTTTCACACCACCTTTTAGGGGCCAAGGGTGAGCAACACGTTTTACCAGCAGCAAGCCGCCAACAGCAGCAGCAGCAGCACGCGTTTAAAAAGTCCTTGCGACCACACCGCGGCTCAAAACCGGCATCCAAGTAGCTCAATGCGACCAGGGAGCCAAGGCGCATCACCACAAACAAGTTTCGTTGCATTTCCAGCCGTCTAGCCCGTTCTACGGCCGATTTAGTGTCCAAAAATGGCCGTTTTTAGGCTGTTTTCGGCCGTTTTCAGGACGATCGTCCTAAAAGTTCAGGACGATCGCCGCTACGCCAAGCAGGTGTTACCGATGAGGGCTGTTGCTCTTTCATGGCGATTGGGCTATCAAAAGATGGCAAATGGGTGTTCAAAAAGGCGTGTACCACGCCGTGGTGCCACGCAGTGGTCCATTTCGAGGTGAAAATAAGCCGTTTTCTAGCCATGTTTCAGGACGATCGTCCCGACCGTGGAGGCGCATCTCGAAAGCAAGCAGTCTTTCCTCAACGGTGATCTCCAATGCGTTACGCAACACTAGGACCCAGTTCGGTCCTAGTTCGAGTCTTGATTACCGAGCTGGGTTTACTCTGTCGAGGTTTTACACCACCTTTTAGGGTCCAAGGCTGAGCTACACGTTTTAGCAAGCAACAGCAGCAGCAGCAGCAGCAGGCGGTCCAAAAGTCCTTGCGACCACACCGCGGCTCAAAACCGGCATCCAAGTAGCTCAAAACGGCCGCGGAGCAAATGCGCATCACCACAAACAAGTTTCGTTGCGTTTTGAGCCGTCTAGCCCGTTCTACGGCCGATTTAGTGTCCAAAAATGGCCCTTTTTGGGCTGTTTTCAGGACGATCGTCCTGAAAACTCAGGACGATCGCCGGTGTGTCAAGTGGGCGTTTGCAATGAGGGCCGTTGTTCTTCCATGGCGATTGGTCTATCAAATGAT
Organism: Eutreptiella sp. 'Long Island Sound 2002'; assembly: GCA_964036045.1. NCBI lineage: Eukaryota > Euglenozoa > Euglenophyceae > Eutreptiales > Eutreptiaceae > Eutreptiella > Eutreptiella sp. 'Long Island Sound 2002'. Next base: position 114,659,625 of record OZ038379.1, read on the forward strand.
GGCAAATGGGTGTTCAATATGCCATGTACCATGCCGTGGTGCCACACGGTGGTCCATTTTGAGTTGAAAATGAGCCGTTTTTGGGCTGTGTTTCAAGACGATCGTCCTGACCGTGGTGGCACATCTCTAAAGCAAGCGGTCTTTCCTCAACGGTGATTTCAGATGCGTTACGCAAGACTAGGACCCAGCTCGGTCCTAGTTGGAGTCTTGATTACCGAGCTGGGTTCACCCTGTCGAGGTTTTACACCACCTTTTAGTAGCCAAGGCTGAGCTACACGTTTTAGCAGCAGCAAGCAGCAAGCAGCAGCAGCAGCAGCAACAGGCGGTCCAAAAGTCCTTGCGACCACACCGCGGCTCAAAACCGGCATCCAAGTAGCTCAAAACGACCGGGGAGCCAAGGCGCATCACCACAAACAAGTTTCGTTGCATTTCGAGCCGTCTAGCTTGTTCTACGGCCGATTTAGTGTCCAAAATGGCCGTTTTTGGGCTGTTTTCGGCTGTTTTCAGGACGATCGTCCTGAAAGTTCAGGACGATCGCCGCTACGCCAAGCAGGTGTTTCCGATGAGGGCCGTTGTTCTTTCATGGCAATTGGGCTATCAAAGTATGGCAAATGGGTGTTCAAAAAGGCGTGTACCACGCCGTGGTGCCACACGGTGGTCCATTTCGAGGTGAAAATGAGCCGTTTTCTAGCCGTGTTTCAGGACAATCGCCCTAACCATGGAGGCACATCTCTAAAGCAAGCGGTCTTTCTTCAACGGTGATTTCCATTGCATTATGCAAGACTAGGACCCAGCTCGGTCCTAGGTCGAGTCTTGATTTGGGCCTTTTGCATTGAAATGTGGATATTGGGACAATTACCGAGCTGGGTTTACCCTGTCGAGGTTTTACACCACCTTTTAGGGTCCAAGGCTGAGCAACACATTTTAGCAGCAACAGCAGGAGCAACAAGCAGCAGAAGGTCCAAAAGTCCTTGTGACCACACTGTGGCTCAAAACCGGCATCCAAGTACCTGAAAACGACCGGGGAGCGAACGCGCATCACCACAAACAAGTTTCGTTGCGCTTTGAGCCGTCTAGCCTGCTCTACGGCCGATGTAGTGTCCAAAAATGGCCATTTTTGGGCTGTTTTCAGGACGATCGTCCTGAAAAGTCAGGACGATCGCCGGTGTGTCAAGTGGGCGTTTGCAATGAGGGCCGTTGCTCTTCCATGGCGATTGGGCTATGAAATGATGGCAAATGGGGGTTCAATACGGCGTGTACCATGCCGTGGTGCCACGAGGTGGTCCATTTTGAGGTGAAAATGAGCCGTTTTTGAGCCATGTTTCAGGACAATCGTCCTCACCGTGGAGGCACATCTACGGAGCAAGCGATCTTTCTTCAACGGTGATCTCCAATGCGTTGCACCAGACTAGGACCCAGCTCGGTCCTATTTCAAGTCTTGATACCTTGGGGCATTGGTTGGTTGCTTGTGCAACCAAGCATCAACTACACGGACCCTTCTTGCGTGCAAAACTTTGCCAAAAATAAGTTCCCAAGGTGAAGACCCCCAGCCGATTTTTGGAGACTCACCGTCCTCAGCCCATTTTGAGTGGCATACATTGTCTTGGGAACCCTTGTGGTGATGAATAATTATCAACAGGAACACAAGTTGCCACAATTAAGGCCGTTCAATGCCCCATTGGCACCATCAAGTGGTGCACTTTGCACGTGCCAAGGTTGGGTTGCTAGGTGACCAAGTGGCTCAAAAAGTGGTCCGAAGTAATTTGTTCGAAAATGTTCTTAGATTAGTTGAGGTGCTAGAAAAAAAATTGTTCTGGGTTGTGTTAGCTATTTTTCAACCACTTTAGCCCATGCAAGTTCCCTCAAGGGGTTGGAACTAGCCATTTTGGGGACCTAAAAAGGCCAAACTAGGGTCAAAACCACATTATTCCAAAAGTGATGTTGGACAAGTTGCGATGCTAAAACAATTAGTGGTGAGCAATCGTCAACCACCTTTAACCCATTTTGGCTTGCACCAGTATCAAAACGGCATATACTTTTGACAACGTGTCCTTTAGTAGGCACCGGGGAGGGGATGGGGTGTACTTGAGACGGTCCTTTGGCATGGTTCCTTGATGGCATGTGGTTGGGGGATATGTCATGCGGATTCTTCAATCAGGTTCCTCACGGGGTCCTCCATAAGGTTTCCTCACAAGTCCGTCATGGGATCGTAACCTGAACCTGCAGATCCTTCATAGGGATCGTGTAGCGAGGCCCCTCACAAGTCCTTCACAAGCGTCCAATCAAGTTGTATACTCGTTTTTAGGTCTATTATTGCTTTTTGCCAATTGGTGGAATTTTTGACCACTTACATAACATGCTTTGCTTGCACATTTTGAAATGGTTTTTGTATTCCGCCTCCATTCGGAATTGTACCCCTTTGGTGCAAAACAAATATTGCCTATGGAGGTTCTAGAGCAATGCGACCACCCAAAAGAACAAAGATTCACGAAAAACCGTTGTTAAGTCAAGGATAGCAAGGTTTTTTCGCATTTGAGCAAGCCTTGTGATGGCCTTTTGTTTCGTAGGGTGTTAGATAAATTTCTGCCCCACACCCTAGCACAAAGCAAAAATTCAGGATCAATGTTGCTCATGAAAGTCCACCATCAATCGTAGGTCCGTAGGCATACAAGGCTAAGAAAGGGACCCGTGCACTTGTGCTATACTTTAGAGTGTATAATACACAGGAAAATATATTTCTGTCCTTTTCGGGCCTTCATCTCTCACCTTGGTTTAGTTTTGACCTTTATTTCTCCAACCGCCAACTCAGTAGGATTGGCTTGCGTGGATCCACCAATACGGACCATCATGCCATTTCCGCATCAAGGATTGATTCTGTACAATTAAGGTCCCGCGGATCTGTATGTCACGATCATCTCCAACCATTCGTCCGTTTTACTGTACATTCTCACTGATCATGATTTGAATTCTCGGATTGGTGGCTTTGCGTGCATTTGTGCAGACCATTCATTATTTGGTCAATGTAACTTCACATTGATAGCTGAATGCTCAAAGAAGTAGGTTTGTACGCAAAATGAAACAGCTTCAGAGCGTCCATCTAACTCCCCCCGTTCAGCGCGGCAAGCCCTTTGCGTGCGTCGCCAAATATATACACCCGAAGATGGGCGCATTTTATCAACACGCAATATCCATGCATCAGTTCTTGCTTGTAGCCAGACTTAAGGTGTCCCGGAAGCACGCGCTAGAGTAGCGCTTGTCATTTAGGGCCGCGCTCGGTCAAGCTGCTTGAGCTCGTTGTACCTCGGTAACGCGTGGTCATAATCCTGTCTCCGCGAAGGCGTTTTAGGGCAGGCGACACGCTCCATTGCGGCTTTGCGAAGCGCGATTCTTGAGTCGACGCGCGTCCATCCGAGTGTAGTTCTTGAAGGCCAGTAGACTCGCTGCCAGCTGTTGCACTCAGTCGTAGATGTAGTCATGGTAATCAGTATGCGACATCTCTTCTCCCTGCCAACTCTGGAGGTAAATGCACTCGTCCATGAAGGTTGAGGTTCGGGTGCAGTTCGTTTGCAAGGATCTTACGAACGCGCCGTGGATTGGCGCGTCCGCATTCAATAACATCATTGTAGTCTTGTAAGCGCCCTCGGATATAACTCAGCAGGGTGTTGCCACCGCACTGCCATAGCGGTCGTGGTACTGCTCCGAAAGGACAATGGTTTGTTTCGTAATTAGCAGTGGCAAGGGAGCATGATTGATTCTTACAAGGAGAGGTGGAAATCTTAGCGCATCAGTTCCCGCAAGTGTTCAACGTTTGCCTAGTACATAGGTGCTTCGGCGTCTACCCCCTGTCACAGCTGCCTTGCGCCCTAGCAACCCGGAAACCCTGCCGACGGTGTTCGCTGTTTTGCGCTTGGTTTCATAAAATTTTGCACCTTGCGTGTCCTATCCCCAAGTCTCGTTACTTGTCTTTTTCTCTCACTCAATGACATACATGTCTTCCTTCTTGCTCTTCGTTGTTAGCCTAGATTGCCAAGTTGGAACGTAACTTCGGAAACTTTTTCTGGCTTCACCTTCCGGAGACTGTTGCGTGTCTCAATAACTCGTCGTCTTTCTTGATGGCCTATTTACAATGGTTCGCGGCAAGGTTGTCCCCAAGCCTTATCCCAAGCTGCCTCCTGCCCCCGCAGTGCCTTCGACAATGCTGCCTCGGGGGCCATCGGTTCCTCCGCTTCTATCGCGTCCCCCGCTGCTGCCGTTGGCGCCTTTGGCTCCTCAGGCGGGCGGCGGGCGGCAGGCGGCGTTGATTTCTGTAGATCGTTAGCCGTATAGTAGTCTCGGAACACAGAATTCACGTTGCCTTTGTCCAAGATAAACACGGTGTAGGGTTCCCACGTCGCTTCCACAAGACAGCAACCTTCCCACTTGGCCGGGAATCTCCATCCGTGCAGGTACATCGAACGTAGTACAGCTTTGACCTTGTAAAACCGCTTTGCTTTCATCTCCTGGGTGTTCATGTTTGGTCGGTGTCCTTCTCCTTCTGATGCAGCAACCGAAGCTCGCTCCGAAGTCATCTCTTCGTCGTGATCATCATTGAGTGCGTCTTCTTCGGCCGCCATTTCCCCTTGGTACCTGTATGAAGGGTAGTTTTGTTCATCAGAAATTGTCTAATGAAATATGAGCGCATTTTGCTCTTGCTAGGGTACCCATGGGCTATTTTTGTTCAAACTTTCGGGGGCTGGGTCAACACCCTCGACTTGGGTTTTTTTTTTGTGGACCGCGGGTTTTTTGTAAAAGTTGCCATTTTTGCCAGTTGATGATGATTATGAAAACAACCTCCCCTGTTCATAATTCCATTCATAATTCGGTTCATGATTCACAACTGGTTCTATGAACAGGTGGATCGTCTTATGAACGCGTTTTATGGACGCGTCTTATGAACAGATGCACAGATACACAAAACTTGCTCAATTTTCAATCGGTTCGGTCCGTTTCGCTGCTTTTCTTTGTCCCTTGTCCTTGCTTGTTCTTGCCGCCCTAAACCTCAGGGCTGGGGCCTGTCGGGTCCTTCCAAAGGGGGGCCCGGCCTGGGTTTCACCCCCATCCAGCGCCTGGGCATGGGTTTGGGTAGGGGCTTGGGGTGGGGATTTGGCCGAGGGTTGCGCTGGGGCATCCACCTACGTACGGATGGCCTGCACCTTGGTTTTGTGGACCGTCGGGAGGGGAGCGTGGTCCATTGCCTCCGTTAAACAGGCCCGGATCAGGGGGGGCAATGACATCCATTGGGCCAACGGGTAGGAACACTTGCTGTTCCGAAGACTGGTGGCACCACTGAGCCGAACAACCGTCATGTTCAGCTCCGTGAAGACGGAGTAAGGGTGAGACACAACAAAATTTGTGGACAAAGAAGCATTCATAAAAGCTGTTCACATCTCATGGTTCATATATGAATCATTCATATATGAAAAGTGGTATGAACAATACTACTTTTCACGTACCTAGGGTTCATTCTCGAAGCCTTCCTAATCCAGGTCGTACTCATCAGTTAGAGTGTACCTCTTGAGGAAGGGGAAAGAAACTTCGATCTCTTCCCCAAACCTTGGATTTGCGCGTATCTTGACCGTACTCGGACCCACGTCAGTGACCATGAAAGGGCCATAGTCAGGTAGATTGAGGTCATTCTTTTTCCACTTCGGTAACCTTTTGTGATGTACTAGCACCATGTCACCAATCTGATTCTCGACGGGTTTGCGTCCAGGATTGTTGCGTGTGTTCTCTCGTTCTCGGATCTTTTGAAGTACCTCTGTTGCCTTGTTCGCCAGCGTCGCTTGCCCCTCCATCTACTCCCTCACTTTAGGGTTCGCATCCTACGGCGTCGGGAACTCCATGTGGAAGCGCGGTCGCCCGAAGAATAGCTCGTGCCGAGACCGCCCAGTACCCGTGGAAATCTTGGTTGGTAATCAGGTAGATTGTATACGGTAGCACTCGTAGCCAGTTCCTTACCTTCTCTTGCGCCATGAGAATACGCACCATGGTCTTGAAAGAACGAATTTGTCTCTCACACGGTGGGTTCTTGGTACAGAAGTACGGAGTGCCAGCGAGGATTTGGCCACCGAGCGCATGCAGCACACCGCGGTAGCAGTTGCGTGCCGTTGTTATCCGCACGTCTTGATCGGAGTGGATGACTTTTGGTAAACCGTATAATTGCACCAATTCTTCTAACAATGTCTTCAACCCTGTTTCAGTGTCCGCTTTCTTGTTCATAGGGAATACCCGTACAACTCTGGAAAGCCCGCAAGTGACCAACAACGCGAATTTGTGACCGGTGGAGCAGCAAGTGCATGAAGTCCAGGTACCTGACAGACTTCACGGTGTGAGGTACGGGCACATTTCCAATTTCTCCACGGTGAATTGGGCTATTAGGTTTTCCTAGAATGCAGTGGCAGTCATTCGTCCCGGTGGTCATGAGGTTTTTCTTCTTAGTCTCATTTCTGTTACGGTGGAAGTGGTAGTCAAAGAACCACAAGGATGGTTGCACAACTAGATGCCCGTTGACGGTGTGACACCGTCGAAGAGTTTCTTTGAGGTGGGATCAGGTACGCATACTCGGTCGTGCTTGTACAGCGCGTCCTTCGTCATTGCCCACTATTTGCCTGCGATCAACTGCATTTGGCTTGGTTGTAATTGGTTCATTATCGCGGCGTAGTCCTTCAACACGTCCTCTCTTCCACACCTCCGTTGTGCATGTCTAGTTTTCATGAATGGGTCTAGCCGGACATCCATCTTGGCGAATGCGTCCTTTGCTAGCTTTTCCGAGGATTGTCTCATACATTCGTCGAACCAGTTACGGCTCAGGTAATCACTCAGCTCGTCCTTGAGTCCTTGGATGTGGTGAACGGCCGGTTGTAGCTTAGACAGCAATACCCACTAGTGCCGTAGTCGTTATCGTTGCGGTGGCGGAGACGCCATAACGTACGTCACCGACTCCTGATCACATAGCCAGGTTATTGGATTGTTGCCGATCATCCTATGTTTACCGGCGAGGACCAATACTCCTATAAGCAGTTCTTGCTCGTACGTGTGGTACTTCGAGCGAATTGTATTCCTTTTCCAGCTCCAATGTCCGAGTGGGACCAACCGCCATTCTTCTTCATTATAAGAGTGTTTCAGCGTGCCGTCTCGGTTCACTGCTTGCGTCTTGAGTGTTTCGTTGATCTCTTTGCATCGTTCAATTCAGAGGGTTTGCCATTGGAAGAGAGTCCCGCCTCCGCCCACATTGGAACCGTCGTAGAAGAACACGATTTCTTGCTTTGCTCGCGGCACACCGAGAGGGATTGCTTCGCAGATCTTGGTCTTCGATTCTTCCAAGTTAATCTTTTCCTCGCCTGCCACTTGCACGGAGTGTTGTCCTTGATGAGATCCGTTAGTGTTGCCGAGGACTCGGTGAAATTCTTGACATGTCTCCCGTAGAAGGTGCAAAAGTTGCCGCATCTTCTTAACACCTTCGGGTTTTCCTTTGACTCCGTCCATTGTGAAGTTCATCACGGGCTTCATTTTGTCCTCACAAGGTCCCTAGTGGCCGTCACGGACTCAAAAACCTAGGTACTCCAGCATTTTGAGGAACTCGCATTTTTCTAGCGGCATGCGAAGGTGTTGCTCCACACACACGTCGAAGAACTCCGATAGTAGCAACAAGTGGTCCTCTATCGAATTCGTGGCTACTAGCACATCGTCGTGTGAGCTTCGGCCACAACTCCTCGTTCGAGCAACACCTCCACTACTGGCCGTTGTTTTAGGATTGTGAGCACTGATTCATCAGTTCCTGGAACAACGTAGGGGCGTCGGCAATGCCAAAGACCATGACAAGCCATCGGAACACCCTTTCGTTCGGTGTCCAGAACGCCATCAACTCCTTGGCACGCTCAGTCAAGTCGACTTGCCAGAACACTGATCTTTTGTCCATCTTGCACTTGAACTTGCACGACACGGCATTTCCGATGGTGTTTTCCATCACAAGGAGATTGTTGGCGTACAGCTTGATAATCTTGTTCAACTTGCAATAGTCGACTACTAGCCTTTTCGCCGTCGATCCAGGTTTGGCCACGAGGAAACACAACGAGCAGTGCTCCGGGATCCCGGTGTCCTTGTAAGCTTCGTCGTGCGCGGGGCGGATGTCGGGTGCATGTGTTGCTTCGCGTGTAGGCCAAGCCTCGCGCGTAGGACTTGCTTCGCGTGCGAGCCTTACTCTCCTCCATGCGCGTGGGTGCCTCCGTGCGCGCACTGACATGAATGCGTGGGAGTTGGTACTGGCTTCGTGTTGGGTCTTTTAGTTGGAATGCTATTGCTGTTGTTCATCTTATGTAATGCTGACTTTCCTGACTCTCTCAACCTTGCATCTCCCTCTCTCTCTCTCGCTCTCTCTCTCTCGCTCCATGTACTCTCCCTCGCTTGCCACTCCCGTTTTAGCGTAACCCCTCGACGCACGCAAATTCTTCCAACTGTCCTATCTTCTCGCCTTTTAGCCTTAGAACGTTTGCCCGGGGCCATGTCGAACAGCTAGGTTGCAGAACTATAGGACTAGACTGGGGATGATGAAATGTGATGATGATGGAGATGATGAAAATCTCCGATTTCAACATTTCCGAAATCTGCCGGGCATTGTCTTGGAGCAGCTACAACTTCAACCTCTGCAACCAGAAAGATTTTTGCCTTACACCCTAGGACAAAGCAAAAATTTGGAATCGATGTTGCTCATGAAAGTCCACCACCAATTGTAGATCCATAGGCACAAAAGGCTAAACAAGGAACCGATGCACTTGTGCTATCCTTTAGAGTGTATAATATACATAAAAGTATAGTTCCGTCCCTTTCGGGCTCCTATCTACCATCTTGGTTCAATTCTGACCTTTATTTCCCCAACCGACAACTCAGTTGGATTGGCTTACATAGATCCACCATGTGGACCATCATGCCATTTCTGCATCAAGGATTGATTGTGTACAATTGATCCAGCCATTCGTCAGTTTTACTGTACATTTTCACTTATCATGATATGAATTCTCGGATTTGTTGCATTGCGTGTATTTGTGCGGAAACTTCATTATTTGGCCGTCCTAATTTCACATTGGAAGCCGAATGCTCAAAGAAATAGGCTTCTTTGCGAAACGAAATAGCTTCAGTGCTTCCATCTAACCGTGTTGCGGAATAAAGGCCAAATCATTGGGGTGTGGAGAATGTTTTCCCCTAGTGTTGAGAGGTAAGGTTGCTGGAGAAATATCGCCCCCAGGTATCTATTAGAACCCTCCGAGAACGTTCCAGCAATCTAGCGGCAAGTTAGCTTCAAGTAGCTGAGGCAATTTCAGAAGAACCACAAGCACCCTCTACACACCCTCCTGCAGCCTGCTGCAACCGCAAGCAACCTTCGGCAATCACCAAGGAACCTCCAAGCACTTTTTGACAATTCACGGCAACCACACCAAGCAACCTCTAGGAATCTTTAGGTAAGCACCGTTGATCTCGAAAAACTTTGCAATTCTAGCACAAATCACAAAAAATTCACAAATCTTCACCACCCGGTTTTCAAGCAGGTGTTTGGCCATCTTGAGGCAATCATTAGCCATCGTTAGGCCTCTTCAACAATCCTAGTAACATATTTTCATGAATGTTGAGGCAACCTTCAACGCCCTTCACGAAATTTCTCTCAACCCCAAGCAATCTTCTCCGATGTCTAAGCAAATTTTGCGTCAGCTTCGGTAACTTCAAGCAATCACCAGGTATCCTCTAGGCAACGCCAAGAAAGTTGTTTGCAATATTTAGCGATTTGGGCACAATTTGGCGATTCGTAGAGGGTATCTTTTGCAACATCCAAGCAATCCTCCATCTTCTCCAAATACTCTCTTCCTACATCAATTTCTCTAGGCATTTTCTGCGCACCCACCAAGCAACCTCGAGCAAACCCCCAAGCCACCTCTAAGAAACTTTCAAACGAATTCAACATGCGCTCCGACCGCTTGACCACGCCAGTACAGATAATGACACGGTGGAGGTGGCGTGGGCATAATCGCATTCTCTCTCCTTTCCAAGTCAAGCAAGTTTAGGATCCACCATTGCATGTGCTTGTGCAAGGCTGTGGTGTTGGTTGTTTGGGGACACACAAAGCATTGTAAGACTACATGTGATTTTAGCCCAGGTGTGCATGGGGAGGCCTAGGGTGTTGTGGGAGTTTTGCGAAAGGAGTGGAGCAATACCAAGTAGTAGTAGTAGTAGTAGTAGTAGTAGTAGTAATAGCAAAACCTTTGGGAAGTCAAACATGCCTCCATCCTAGCCACCACGCTTGCCCCATCAACCCCTTTATTCCGCCCCCTGCTTCATGCTGCATTTTTTTTTTACACCATGCTGGTGCTCTCCATATGCATAGCACCACACTGCTGCCCTTGTCCACATTGATGCAACCTTCCATGTGTGCAGCCCTCTACAACTGTTTTCTCGCGTACCCTCTTGGTTTCACCCTCGCACAAGACCGTTGTTGGCCAAATGCACTGCCCCTTGTGAGTATGAACATTCCCAGGCCTGTAGCCGCCCTCATGCACTACCCCCGCTGCTGTTTGGGCGACTACAAGTCACAGCGGGCATTACTCTACAACATAGGGCGGCACCGAGTTCCCCAAGACCACTTGGGGATACAAAGAGGTTTGAGGGTATGCATGAGGAAGTTGTGGGCGCTTTTGGGAAAATGTGGAGCATTGTACCAGCACACTGTATTGTCGGCATTGATAGGGAGACTTTGGGCGCTGTGTTCCTATAGAACAAACTTGACTCGCCCACCCCTTGTCCCTTTGTGTGATTCTTGAGGACACTGCTAGCCCCTAGGTTCCCTTTGCGGAGTGATCATGGGCTTGGTGCCTTCCGTCCCAGCCAAAGGGGGAGGCGAGTTGGCCCAACGACCTACCCTCCTGCAACGCAGTGCACATAGAGCAAGAGATGGCATCCAGAGGGAGGTGGTACCGCCAAGGGGCTTGGGTAGGAACGGCATGCATAGGCAAGCATAAGTAAGGAGGGAAGAGGGAGGCAAAGGTTGAAGCAAGGGATGGTTGTCGCCTGTTCTGTGCCTCGAAGTGACTACATTTCATTCGGCACCTTGTGTATAGTGTTGTTTCATAGTGGATTTTTTTAGAAGGCTGCATTGATACTCCAAATTGGTCCAATTCCATGTTACCTTCATACCTTCATCATACCTTCACTAGTATGTGGTGTGGGGGTTGGAGTCTTTTTGGACCATGTGTGGGGCCGGGGAGGGGGATGTGTTTGTATATGAGTCTATATGGGTTTGAGTTGGGTCTTTGAGGGGGGCAAGCAGCACGTCCGTGGGTCCATGTAAGGATAGTACCGTGCTCATGCTTGATAACGGAGTTGTTCATTTTCACATTGGCTGTTTGGTGGTGGAGTGGGTCACGACAAGTTGCAAGGGGTGGTAGTGGGAAGGGCAACACTATGCATAACACCTGATATGATGTCTGAACTTCACAGCGAAACCCCAATTTTTTTGTCAATGGATAGGAAGTCCGATAACCTTCAATCTCATGAACTTTGCTATTCTCCCTAGCCACACGTAGGAGCTATAGGAAGCGAGGATCCATGGTTGTTGTTCACTAGGACAAGGGAGATGTGTTGTCTACACGTCCAAAGTCTCCAAAGTCCAAAGTCTTGAATATTCTGCACCTCAAAGATGGGGCTGCCTAGGAACAACTGTAATCGAGGATGTGCTGGGCATACCGGTGTTAGTTGTCTCCCAATTAGTGTGCAAGCATGTACTCTAGATGGTAAATTAGCGGCGTTGGTAGCTTTGCACGAGGTTAGATAACATACAAGGCCCCTAAGTTGTCGTCTGTGTAGGGGCTCGCCTTTCACATACTGCCTACCGTCGCTACACAGCGCGGTGGGACTAGCCGGTTTTTCAGCCGGTGGTCTCAAATGATATTGAGGTCCGCAACCACAGTGCCGAAATGTGGTGCAAACATTGTTGTGTACTTATGTAACATGATGACACAAGCTTTGCCACTAAACATATCAAAGGAAGTGTTCACCAGACGTTGAAAAAGGAGGGGAAATTGGTGAGTGTGTGATGTAACAGCATGGAGAAAGGCAAACGTCCACAATGCACTATAAGCTAACCGTAAGCATCTAGAAGGTTTCAAGAAGTCACATCAAAGATCCGTTCTTTGCCAACGACAAGGCGTGCGATAACAGCGTACGATGCCGTGACCGTGAGTTTGCGGGGACTCAGGGGCAAGAAACATGCGGCGGCTGCGGTTTCTTTGGCGCATCTTGCTGGTGAGGAAGTGCGCCTTGCACAAGAACAAGGGGTGTTAACCCCTCCCCCCCCCCATGGGGCACCAACAACATCCGTGTGTTGGTATGCCCGGACACCACGCCGTTGAGGCCGTCCGCTGCCACTCGCTCGCCATCCGCTCCGATGTGTTTGTTGGGGTTTGTCGTGGTGGCCTGGCTAGCGCGAGGAACCCAGACCATTGGGTATTGTGGCAAGGGGGGGGGGGGGCGAGAAAAAATTCACCGCGGCAGGCAAAATTTTGAACCCAAGGGGGGGGGACAAGTGTCGCAGTTGAAAAAAAAAACCCAAAGTTGAAAAAGTGCCCTATTTCGGGGGTATGTCCGGGACCATTGTTGGGGTTAAAAAGAAGCATGTCAGTGGCGCACACTTGATCCCACCGGAGCGATTGCGGCATTGGACGTCGTGGTGGACGGTTCATCACACAAGGTAATTCTCACCGAGCTTGGAAGGTCAAAGCTGCCACTGCAGCTATGCCGCAATCCAGAGGTTCGCTTGTTTGGGTAGTACGCTCTTTTTTGCAAGTCTTACTGCCATAGTATGGGCCCCCGGGGGCGCCGTCCACACTTGTGTGTCTTGCTCATACGTTGTTCGTTTGTTTGTTTGGGCCTCGGCTATGTGGTCAGACACGTGGTGAATGGAATCACTAGGCACTGATTTTCGTTACACATCTCAAAAAGTGTTGGTCAACTGTTGCTTTGTCGTGTTGAATGTTCGTTCTTTTCGTGAATATGACTGGGCTATGCGGTCACACACATGGCCCGTGGGAGTTCTAGGACAGTCCGAGCATCCGTGTTCAACGCTCTTCCCCGCGTTTTCGTTGCAAATACTACAAATCTTTCACCTCCTCACAAATGGCTGACATGCGCGCCCTCCCTCCTGCGTGCCTCCCCTTAGGATTGCCGCAGGGTGGCCCACCGCCACATCCCGACGAAGAAGTGGCAGCGCCCCTGTGGCAAGGTCTTGCCTACAGTGCAGACCCCAAAGGGCAAGGCGTGTGGCATCCAAAGCTCACGTGCCCACCACACGGATCGGATGGGGTATGGCAAAGTCGTACCGGATTTCTTTCTGAGTAGCGTCGCCTCAAATATTTCCCGACTGAGCATGCTCCTCAGTGTAGAAAAGCATCCGGAGCTCCTCGGGGCTATCCGGCTCGCTTCAATATTGGTTGCAGCTGGTGCAGCCGTTGTAGCAGAGCTCGTGCCCACTCTCCCGGTGCCACACCCGGATGAGGGCTCCATAGATGTTGCGGTGGGGATGAACCTTGATGCTCCGATTCCCCTTCGTGAGCGCCAGTGTCCCAGGGTGCTTCCTAGGCAAGCCCCTCTAGTGCAGCAGCTGCAGCGAATGTACCCCGTCGTGCGGGGCAACTTTGAGAAGTCGCCCTAGCAATTGTGCCACTGCCTAGGGCTATTCGCCTTCGATTGCCGTACAGGTGGTCGTTGGGACTACATAGCGCACCGCTACGGCCCCTATCTGCGGTGCCTAGATTTGCTATGGGGGAAGCATGCCGCTAGGCTTAACAGCTGGATGAACACCATCATCCATCTAAAGGACACGGAGCCGCATTACCGGCAAGGGCGCCACGTGCCAACCCGCCGCCGTGACGAGACCAACGATAGGGGTTACTTTGCCCATGAGACGCTGGCCTAGTTGCAAGAGGACGTGCAACAGTTCCGGTAGCGTTGCTAGACCTATAAGGCGCTTGTTGTTGCCATAGCCCACGACGACCGTCCCCTTGCTGGGCATCGGGTAGCAATCCTCTTGAAAGCCAAGTGGGGTCCTGCCAAAGTGTTGGGGCACCTCTACGAGGCATTGAGCGCACAGCCGTTGGACGCCCAGGACAGGCATATGGCCGCGCTAGCAGCACCCGGCGTTTCAGGGCCCAAGCTGCTGCAAGCACTGAACGACGTTGGGTACCTACCGAGGTACGGCACGGGCCGCAGGCACGTTGAGGGAGCCCCCCCTGTACGCCCCAATGAGCCGCCCAGTTTGCCTTGGCTTCTGTAGGCCCTAAGCCACGTCGCGGGCGCCCATGTATGGCACTTGTGCATCGACGAAATCCATGTGGAGGACGTCATCACTGTCTCTCGCGAGGCACCCGTAATCTGTACGCTACGTGTCGCCGGCATCCCATGCCATTGACTATTGGCGAAGATGTGGAGGCTCCGGCACACCGGCTGGAGCATGACCGAGATACAGAGATACATACCACACTGCCAACCAAGCGACGGTGGTGTTTCTAGCTCCCCAATCAGAGGAGGGGTACTCTACGATCCGTGTTTGGGTCATCCCCACGTGCAGCAGGCTCAAGGCACAGCCCTGCCGTGCTGTGCGGAAACACATGGCGGAGCTCTGCGGCAATGCTGCATTTCAGGACCACCACGGTTTTCTCCTATCCAGTGATACGGACCGTGGTGCACAGCGGTCCCGCGAGATGCAAGCTGCATGCGGAGGGTGCTAGCACCCAATGCTCGATGTCTCAGATTGCACAAATTGCATTCCAAATTGATGAGTTCGGAATTTTTGGAAACTTTGACCCCCCTCCATTTGATGGGTGTCCCACATGTTGGAGGGGACAAGCCTTGTTTTGCCGCCCGAGTTGTCTTTTGGTGCGCTACAAGAGCTACAGATCCATCGTGACAACCCCAAGCCTGCTTAACCCCCCCCACCCCTGCCACAAGACAAACAAGAGGTTGGGCCCGCGTTCGATCTCTTGAAGTCGATGGCTGAAGTAGGCCGGGCAGTCCTTGACAACCTTGCCCCGCCGCCCTCTCTGCCCCACGCTGCCCACGATGCCTTTGTGTTTGGGACGGCACTTCAAAAAATTCATAGGGGGGTTTATAACACAAAGCTGGCGCCAACAGTAGCACTGGAAGATATCACGAATACATGATAGACCTCATCGAGCTTCGGTGTCAACCTTTTCGGGATTGCCGGTGGTAGCATTTTGTTCGCACAGTCTAGGCTTTCCTGGTGATTGCCGCCTTTCTCCAAAGGCTGGCCAAAAATGGGCATGGAGCACAAAAAAGTTTTTCCATGCGTGTGTGGCAACCACAGGGCGGAGGAAGGTCTTTGCCTTGTAAGGACAATAGTGATTGACCGCAACTGCTCGCTGGCTGAGCTGGCTCTACTGTTGTCGGCTACACTGGCTGTCGCCCCAATCTACAGCCGCCACCCCATCTGGCAGCAGAAGCGGTCCCGCTTTTCTTCCATAGACCGTGTGCAGCCACGCCACTACACTGCGGACATGGACATCAGCCGGGTCGACCCACCCTCCGTTTGCCATCGGGCTGCCGACAAGGCCCTTGCGGTTGTCCGCCAGGGGTGGCCCGGTGCAGCGTACCCTGATCCTAAGGAGTGTAATTTTTTTGAACCATTCGGGGAGGGCCTTTTGCATGTTGGCCTAACCATGTGTGGGTGACTCCAAGGGATGGGGGTGGGGAAAGGGTGTACGATGTTGATACTCGCGCTGAGCTATTTCGGGGAGCTTAAGGGTGGCGTATTGTGTATGAGGGGCGCGACATGCATATAATGAGTGCACCAAACCTGTGCATCCATGGGAAGCATGTCGGGAGGTCAGCTGACTGCCTTGCGAGGACTGCCGGCATCCCGGCTGTTAAGGGGGGTCCGGAGCCCAGAATGGTCCCATCTCAGTTGTGGAACGGCTGCCCCTTTGTGGAAATTTTGAACCTGCCAGGGCGACCATCGCAAAGTGCGCCGTTCTTGCTCATTGGGGGGAGAAGTGTCACTCACCCTTCCTGTTGGGAGCTTTCAACAGGGGCCGCCTTTGTGATAGGGATGCTGCCGAGGTTTTCTTAGAGACGGGGATGGGACATTGTCATGGGAAGGGGCAGTGGGAAAACTGGTGCAGGTGGAATATGCTTCCTGTGAGTGGGTGAACTCTGACCTTGAAGAGGAGGTTTTGGTTTTGCAAGCGGGCTTCTTCGACAGTTGTGCCTGGCAGGTGATCAGCAAAACAAAGGCACCAGCAGTGCTACCTAGGGAGGCTACTGCCTACGAAGGGGTTTCTCCCAGCAATGGTCCGTAGGCGGGATGGTGAGGTTGTTTGCAGCGTGCTAAGGTGTGGGAAGACAGTACAGGGTGGATGCGGATTCACATTGCGTTCCATGTGCACTCACAAACACTGCTCCCTCTTTCCTAAGGATTTTGTGGGGGTTGCGGCGGCGTCTTCCGTATGCGCCGGGCAAAGGGGGGTGGGGGCACATGCGCAGACGGTTTCCTACGCAAATGGGTTTTTTTGTAAGTTCAATGTACGGGCAGCACGCAAGCAGGGTGTGCAAGCCCTGCCTATTGAGTGCCTTGTCCAGCGGTGCGGGTGGCACTCGCCGCAGAAAATGCTTCGCCACTGTGAGCAGCAACAGGCGGGCCTCCGGGTTAGCGACGAGCGCACAGCGCAGCGGGACTGGGGCCGGTATCCCGGGGGAGCCGGAGGGGGCTTTTTGTGACAAGAAGAGAAAATCCCGGTGGACGCCGCCGGAAAGGAAGCTGAAGCGCAAAAAAATGCGCAATGCGCAGTGCAACATGCCGTGCACGACGGCACACAGGATGGGGGGGGGGATGAGGCACGGGGCGTCCCTGCGCTGCTCAGCCGCGGGGTTGGGGATGACACGTTCCGCAGCCTCGGCAGCCCTTCAGAGGGGATCGGACCAGGGGCGTAGGGACCTAAGGCGAGCAGAGGCATAGGATCTACACTTTGGGCCCGGAGACTCCTCCTCCAACTCGGAATCCTCGTTCTCCGAGGGCTCGTTTGCTGAGTCCCCTTGAGGGGGGAGCGGATGCATTGACCTGAAGGTGTCCCAGGGGTCCGCTTCCTCCGCAGGAAGTAGGGCGAGGGATCAGAACAAGGTTGTGCCAGCCCAAGCGCTCCGTCGCTAGCTCGAACAACTATCTGAGTGTCATATACTAGTGGTCGGGGTTGCCCCCCCCCCCCCGCCCCCCCACGGGTGTCCCCACGCCGCCGGCCTGCCAAGTGGGCTGCTGGCACCTGTGACCCTCTCTGTTTAGTTTGCGATGTCCTGCATCCCCATTAGCGCGGCCTGGTCAGTGCCTTCCAACCACTCTGTCTGGGATGTGGAGCGGGGCAGGGGGGATCTGCCAGAGCTGTTGCAATTTGGGGACCAACCCCCATGACTGTCGTGGGATCTGATGTTGAGGGCTATCTCAGCGAATTCGCCTCGCACCAGCCCCCCATATTGACACCAACCCCCTCTCCCTCTCCATCCATCCGGGAACCATCGCCCCCTCCGCCAACAGCAAGTCCTCCTCTGACACCCCACGTTTCCTTAACTCCATACCGGCTGGCCCTTGAAGCTTTGGATTAGGCACTGATGTCCATCGCAGTGCCACCACCATCCCCCCCACGACCCCCCAAATATGTACCCAAAGACCCCCCCCAGCCCCCCCCAAACCCGCTGTCCACGGGCTTCAGTGCCAAGACACCGCAGCTCATCCGGGACAAACACGGGAGGGGTGGTGCAATATTTTGGAGACGGGTTACTGAACCGCCGCGCCATGTGTTGGTTTGTGGTTCACCTGCCCAAGAAAAACCCGTTACCACCGGGGAATGCATTCACACGTGAGGGCCCTCTGTGTATGCAAGGGGACGCCACAGCCACTGCAGACGGAACGGGGTTCATCGGGGCCGGGCACTTGAAAAGCCGCAAGGCAGCACTTGGTCTATTTTGGGCGGGTTACTGCCCTTTTTTTTCCCATACTCTATGGCACATGAGAGCAAAAAGCCAGGAAAGAAAGAAGCAAAGAAGAAGGAGAATCAGCAAAAGGAAAGGAGAAGGAAGGTACAAAAGGAGAAGGAGGGGAGGGAAGACAAGGAGAAGAAGCAGAAGCAACGGCGGCCGAAAGATAGGATTGTGCCGTGGGAGGAGATGCTGGAGAATGAGTGGAAGGGCAATGAGAAGGAGAACGAGAGGGAGGGACGACCCACTTACGCCCCTCTCATAAAGGAGCGGCTGTTGCGCAACATGCCCAGTGATGAGTTGGGCGTCCCTCCGAAAGCCCCCCGCCCCGCCCTTCGGCCTACAGGCAGGCCGACCGGACGAAGATCCGCCCGTTCAAGGGGTGAGATCCTCGGCGCCACGGTGCCACAACTGTGTTGTTCAACGCCACTATTCCACTCTGTGCTATCTGTCGGCGTGCCCACACTTCACGTAGTTGGCGGCCTAGTCAATAGAATAAAAACCCCTACACTGCTGATTGATGGCATTTGAGGTATTGTGCCATGCCCATGAGGAGCGAATGCACAGTTGTGCGTAGTATGCCTACGCCAGCGGACACCGCAGCTACTCCAAAAAGAATCGGGTCCATCGGGGACGAGCACTTGAAGAATTCGAAGAGACAAGTTGGACCCTTTGGGGGGTTATTATCTTTTTTGCCCATATTGCGCATAGTTGATAGAATGAAAACCCCTGCACGCTTGACTAATGGCATTCGACGTGTCGTGCCCTGCCCACGCGGAGCTAATGCACATGTGGGGGCTTTATGTGCCCTGCATTGTTGATTGATGACATTTGAGGTGTCGTGCCCTGCCCATGGGGAGTGAATGCACATGTGCGGGCATCATGTCTACGTTAGGGGACACCACAACCACTGGAGAAGGAATTGGGTGCATCGGGCCGGGCATGCGGGGAAGTTGAGGCCACAAGTTGGACTCTTTGGGGGGTTGTTGGCTTTTTATGCCCATACTGCGCATAGCTTATAGAGTGAAAACCCCTGCATTGCTCACTAATGGCATTTGACGTGTCGTCCCCTGCCCATGGGCAGCTAATGCACATGTGAGGGCACTTTGTGTACGGGAGGGAACACCGCTGCTCTTGGAGAAGGAATGGGGTCAATCGGGGCCAGGCATTTGGAGAACCGGGAGGTACAAGTTGCAACATTTCGAGGGTTATTGTCCTTTTTTGCCTTCGTCTTTGCAGACACATGTATTGCGTACAACTGAGGCATTGAGGTGGTGGCCCCCAAGCTGCTTACCAGCGCAACCAGCAGAGGGAGTGCCCGAGGAGGCACCAATAGAACGAGCCAAAGAAGCACGCAAGGAGGCACAAAGTTGGCCAGCGGAGGAAGCACTAGAGGAGGAACCAAGACCGCCAGCAGAGGCTACAACAAAGGACACGGCTAAGCAGCCAGCAAAGACAGCAAAAACGAAGGCACCAAAGGAGCCAGCCGAGAGAGCACCAACGATAGAAGCAAAGGCACAAGCGACGACGGAGCCACCAAAGCAACCAGTAGAGGCTGCACTAGCAAAGGTACGAAAGCTGCAAGCGCCAAAAGAGGCACCAAAGCAGCCACCAAAGGCACCGCCAACCGACCGGCAAGCTCCAAAGGAGGCACCAAGGCACCCAGCAGAGACAGTAGCCCCGAAGGTACCAAGGCCGCACGCACCAAAGGAGCTACCAAAGCAGCCACTAGAGGCACCACCAGCAGAGCCGCGGGCGCCAAAGAAGGCACCAAAGCAGCCACCAAAGAGACCACATACGGAGCCGCAGGCGCCACTTGAGGCACCAAAGCAGCTAGCAAAGGGCACAGCAAAGACAAGAAAAAAGAAGCCACCAAAGAAGCCATCATAGGCACCAAAGGAGCCAGTAGAGGAGGATTAGGAGTGGTTACAACCCGAAGTCGTCATCCGCGGCTCGGGTTCCGACTCTTATGCCTCCGATGATGCTCGCCACGGAACCCACCTGTCACAAAATGAGATCGCCGAACGCACGGATGTGGAACCAGACGCTTATAAGGAAGCCCCCCCCCCTCCCCCTGAGGGGGGGGGCTGGCTGGGACGTCCCGCGGCTAGGATGACGAGGAATCGTGGTTTGCAGCATCAGGCGACCAGGTCCCTTGGCACACGGTGGGTGCAGCCGTGTCCCTCGTGCGCCCCCCGCCCCCAACGCGCACAGCGGAACACGCAGCTGCAGACCGCAGCAACGCCTTGCAGGGCTACACCGAACACAGGAAGTCGTTGCAAAGGGGCGATGAAGCACGCCGCCCGGCCGCCTACAGGGCGCACCGGCCGCATGCCCGATTTTCCAGTGGTGCCCCACTGCCTACGAGATGAAGGGCCCCTCCATCCTTCCCAGCCCAGCCACCAATCGTTCCTGGTCGCTCCTGATTGAGAGGCCGAGGAGGCGTGGATCGTCTATGCACTGCTGCTCCTGCCGGGACGGGACGTGGCAGTCAGCTCTCGGTGCGAAGGCTTTATTATGCGTTCGGTGGAGAAAGTGTGGACACAAAAGGTGGCGCACAGGCAGAACTGCTCGTACCTGGCGGTCAAAGCCGCCAGCTCCTTCATGTGTAGCCCCGCGGACGATTGCAAGATGCCCGAACGGAGCGACGTCTTCGGCAAGAAAAAGTCCACCACGGAGCAGCACAGGGAAGAAGAGCGTTCCGCGTTGGAGTGGCTGCGGGTATGGGGCGAAATCAAGGTGAAACCCTGTTCCGGGGCACGTGCGCAGTACGTCCCGAAGCGCCCCACGATCGTGAGCACTACTTAGACCACCCTGCAACGGGCCCTTGACGTGATGAGAAGCGCGGCGGCCGGCCCTGAGCCCGTGCTGAGGCCCACCGAGGTGGACATTGAGTTGAGGTACTACAATACAATCCGGGTGCAAGAGCTCCTTGGTCTGGTGCAAGTGGAGCAGGAGCACGGGCCGCAAGGAGCATGTGGTGGTGAAGAGCCGCTTGCTGGTGCTGCTGGTTACGGAGACGGTAAGTGACGTGGCCCTGTACATGCGGGCACCCAGGCGACCAAGGAAAAGCGCCCTTGAACAGTTCAAGCACGAAGGAAAGCAAGAGACCAACCAAGCAAGCAAGGCACGCAAGAGAAAGGAGGAAAGAGCGGAGGAAGACGAAGAACAGGAACCGGAACTAACACAGAAAAGAAGAAAGTGCCGAAGAGGAAGATGAAGAAAAAGATAAGAACATAGCACACAGATGAGTAAAGGGGACTCCGATGGAGGACAGGGACAGTGGGCAGCGCACCACGGCACTAGCGTTTGCCTTGTGGCGTGCGCCGTGGATCTGGCGTTGGTTCGTGCAGACCGCCATTGTACGGTTCAGGGGGACCAGACCGCTCGGGGCCCAACACCTACATCTCCCTGCACTGTGCACACACGTTGATGGACGTGGCAGGCCCGTCTTTGTGTGGTGGTGGGACCACGGCTAATGTCGGGGAAGCGACGTGCGCCATGGGGTGGTTCCAGTGTTGGGGAAGCGGGACCAAGAGGGGGAACATACGGGTGCAGATGACAACCAGAGGGCATGGGAGCCAGAGAAGCAAGGGCAGGGGAATCAGAGGAAGAAGGGAGCACATAAAAGTAGGCACAGGCAATGCAAGGGGCGATGCATGCACGATGCAAGGCCGCCACACCGGCGATGCACGGAGCACCCCGTGGGCATTACCCTGGCAGCCACACGGATCGGTAGCTGACTTGAGGTGAAAAGGGAGGAGGGAGGAGGAGAACAATGCGCCTGTGCAGTCCGACCAACTACTGCACAGGACAGGGCTGGCTCACCAGCACAGGGTACAGACACGGAGGCAAACACGCCAAGTGACCGTGACCCACAACAGTCAAGAAGGGAGGCGAAATGTGTGGCGGCGATAGGGAAAACGGAGGACAGGGGGAGGAGAGTGGGGGGGGGGGCAGCACGGGAGGGGTCAAGCCCGCCGCCAACGATAGAGGGTGGACGATGGTGGAAAGAGGGACCAGGGGGGAGCGGCCAGGGGGAAAGGCGGCGGGCTAGGGGGTTGGGAACCCGACGCTCCGTGAGTTTGCCCTGCGATCGGGAGCATGTCATTGGCCACACCTCGCCATGCTAGCCGGGGCAGCCTTCACCGAAATTCACTGCATTCGCATAATTTCTGTGGAGGTGGCGGTGCAGGGGGGAGGGTTGGGGTGCTTGTCGTGCATGTTGTCCTTTTTCGTTCGTGTAGGAGCCGACGGCGATATACCACAGGCAAACTGCGCTCTGGGAACTGATCCACAAGTGTTGAACTCATTGGTTTCTGCCATAAATTTGTGGATGGTGCCGCCGACACCGTTTTAAACAGGTGCGTTTTGCAGGTGATTGTTCTACAAGTATCAAGATTTTGTGGAGCCTGAAGACCCTCAAGTGCAGCATGGCGGCATCAAAGACCATTGTGGGCAGCGAATCTCTAGATGGCGCTGAAGACAGGCAAGAAGCAGGTGTTTGTTATATGGGATTTTTCTGCACGTATTAAGGTTTTGTGGAGTCTCACGTACACCTTGACCCTCAAGTTGAGCATGTCGGCAGTGCATCTTTGGATGGCATAGAAGACAGCGCGAAAGTGTGTGTAGTGCATGCGAGTATCAACTGTTTTTGCGGGTATCAAGATTTTGTGGAGCAACACGAAGATCGTGACCCTCAAGCTGAGTATTGCCGCATGAAAGACCGCTGTGGGCAATGCATCTTTGCATGGTGTTGACGACAAGCAAAAAACACCTGTGATGTGCATGCACTTTTTTTGTAGGTACCTCTCATGCCAAGCAAACGGTGCCATGGGGTCCATGAAGGTGCTGGCCCCCGAAATCTCGGCAACTTCACATGGCGCCCAAGATGGGCATTTAAAAAAGCAGGGCTGTTGGCGCGCTGGCACAATGTGCGCACAATGCAGGTCACAAATGTTGTGCATGCGAGTACCGAGTGTGACGCAGTGCCGAAGGGTGCAATTCCCTTCTACGCTTTTGCACATTGACCTTGGGCCGTAGTCTCTTCTCTTTGAGAGAGCGATCGTGTCAGAAGATCAATGTGCTCTGCACATCTTTATGTGAACAACCGATCCGACAGATGGTGGTCGTGTGCTTGGAACCCGGCGCTCCATGAGTCGGCCCCGGGATCGGGGGCATGTGATTGACCACACCTCGCCATGGTTACGCGTATGTACCCGGGGCAGCATCCATAGAAATTCTGTGCAGGCTACGGAGCAAGGGGGCCGGGTGGGGGGTGGGAGGGGGGGCAGCGGGGGGGATTTGGGGCGGGGTCTGTGGGCCAAATAGAGACAATGGGGAATTGGGGTAAAGAAAGTCCCCCGCGGGTAGGAATTTTTGTATACGGGGTTGGTGTCGCCGTTGAAAAAAAGTTTTCACCTCTTGGGGGAATGTTTCCTCCGCCGTCCCCCTGTGTGGTGGGTTATGGATGGAAGTGACGACAGTCGTCGTCTATGTGCAGTGAACGCTGAGGCAGGGCTCAACGCCCAAATTGAACATTTGCGATCACACCCCAATGTGCCCTTGGCGGACGGCACGGTTTTGGGGTATGAGTTGGGCAAGACGGGGGAGGGCAAGGGCATGCGGTTGGCCGACTCCTCCCCGGATGGAAAACGTTGGTCGTGTCACAACGATGACAACCTGCAACCGGTAGAGGGGCTTAATAAACAAGTGAGATGGGGGGCCTTCCTGAAAGGCCAATCCGCCCCCGCGGCGTGTTGGGGCCTATGCCCATGAACCCGCCTGCCTTTGCAATGCAACCCAAAAGACCTTGCAACAAGATGTCTCCTCTTGGGTGCAACAAGGAGACGTTTGGAGAAGTGATTCACCGCCGAAAGGATGTGTGGGGCGACTTGATGCAAGCCTCACAAAACACCCCTCACGCAGACCGTGTGGCCTTGCGTCCAACAAAGAAGGACGCCTTTGACCTAACATCCGCGTGTGTCTTTCTAGATGACACTCAATACTAACAAAGAGTAGTTGACCTGCTCAAGCAATACTACCCCAATTGTAAGGCCCGCAATGGGCCAATAAAGGTGTACACTGTAGTGCACACCATGTTGCTTGCCTTGACCCACCTTCACACCTTGTGGAGGAAAAAGGACTACCTCTCGGATGTTGACGTTCAGGACGCCGAAAGATGGGCAAAAAAAGGGGGGTAATGTTGGAAGTTGATGGGCTGGCAAGCAACGGTATGGGTGCATTGGACGGTGTGCCATATTGGATGGTTTGTGCGGAAGTATGGCACAATGTACTTCTTTAGTTCGGTGCCGACCGAGAGGGGGAACTCGGCCTATAAACTGCACATTCGAAATAGTTTCTCTGGGTGGTCCGTGAAGAATCCACGTTTCTCCGTCCGGGGCAGGCGGCATTTGCTCAACACCTATGGTTCCGATGTTGGCCTGAAACGTGCTGGGAGCCCATCTACCGGGACAGGGAGAGGGCAACAGAGGAACAGGCGTGAATAACATGGCCTTCGGGAAGTGTCTTTATTTCGCCACTTGTGCATGTTCCATTTCACGAAGGGGGTCCGAGAAGTCATTTTGAGAAGGGGTCCCCAATCAGACAGTGCCTGTGCGAACCCCCGGGGAGGTCCGAGAAGGCAAATACAATGACAGCCCAGTTGGGCCGTTTGGACCATGACCGAAAAGTTTCCACATGTAGGCACCCAAGCGGCAACGAAAACACCCCCCGTCCAATTGGACCACCTATATGTGTTTGGTCTGCAGTCGGATTCATCGCAATCTCACAAGAGGGGGGGGGGGGTTCCCGCTACCCCCCTTCTCGGTTTCACCACATTGTGCATGCAAAATCGCCACAGCCACCCCACTTTTACCGAAAGTGCTGTTGTTTGGAATTAAAGATACGAACCATTTACGCCGGGAATATCCACTACTACTCCACAGACATGAGAACGGTGCATGGCACCCTGTTGATGGCTTGGGCTTGGAATCGGCAGACCTACCGTGTACAAGCGAAGGATTCTATGACTCTAGGTGCTGCCCAAAGGTAGAAGCGAAGGAAGAAGGACACGAAAACTGGTAAAAAAAACCTCGCTGTGAGGC
The DNA here is from genome assembly GCA_964036045.1 of Eutreptiella sp. 'Long Island Sound 2002'. Classification (NCBI taxonomy): domain Eukaryota; phylum Euglenozoa; class Euglenophyceae; order Eutreptiales; family Eutreptiaceae; genus Eutreptiella; species Eutreptiella sp. 'Long Island Sound 2002'. The sequence continues at coordinate 114,684,788 of OZ038379.1, forward strand.
CAAATTGCACCGGGAGGTGGTGGCCAAGGCTGATGAGGCCGAAGACGATGCATGGCAGCACCAAGCGTTGCGCCTGGGCGACCAAGACGCCGAGCAAGCTGTGGCAACCCAAGACGCAGATGATATCTATTTTGATCCTCGTGGCGGACCGGATCCCTCAAATGGTGATGAAGAGAAACTGGTCAACAATTCGGCTGCCTATGATGCCCCAGACTCCGCCTCCTCGAACTCAAGCTCCGGCACATCCTCATCATCTAGGTCCTCAACTAGCTCTAGTGGTGCAGCTGTAAGTGCTAGTAGCTCAAAGGCAAAATGCAACACATTGAAGGCCTACTCGCCTAAACGTACGCCTTCTCTTGAAGATGCAGCTCGAAACAAGACAATAGCCATGTAATGGGGAAGGGATTGCTACAAAGTTCTTGTGAGCCAATTTGGATCTCCATTTTGTGAACCAGCTTGGATCTCCATTGTGTGAACCGGTTGGGATCTTCATTATGTGAACCGTTTTGGATCTCCATTGTGTGACTAGGTCTTTGTGGGGCACATGCAATATCTTGGCACCGTGATTGTGGCGTGTCCATGGTTTGACAGTGTACAATGAAGCACCGGGTTGAAAGATGGGCGTCCTGGCGGCCACAATGGACATGGGGCAGCCGTTGAACGGCCAAGACGAGCCATTCGAACCACGCATGGTCCATCACCTAGCATAGTACCATAATGGACATGTACACAGCCGCAACGAAACCGGAACGGACGGGTGGGAAGATTGACGTCGCGGGCTTCACAGTAGATTTGGGCACCTACTAAAAGTCCATGACAACCACCACCTCCAGGCCAATCTCCTTTACATCCTTAAACCACCTCCACCATGAACACCTATCTAGACTTGCGGGCGACACGGTGGGCTCCAACGGAGGATGGGGATGCGGGGCTTAGGGTTGCAATGCGGTGGGGGAAGCGTCGTGGGGTGCTAGGAGCTGTGGTTGCGGCTGCGGCTGGAATTGGGCTAGGGGCCATTGTACCCATGCGGGTCCACCAGTTGCTTGACCGGGTTCTCGGCCTATGCACGCTGCACGGGGATTTTTACCGCCGCCAAGAGGCGAGGGTTGGGAAGTCGGCAATGCACGCTATTTGCTGGTTCGTGCCATTGTGCTGCGAAGCATGCTATGGAGAAAGGGCCACCGACAGCTACATGCTCCAAATGCCATGTTGGACATGGTGGCATGGTGTCATGGTGTTAACGCCAGGTCCCACCTCCCGCAGGAGGCAGTTGCCCGCGGTCCCGGCCGGGCCAGAGTGGCACAATACCGTGGCAAGTGCAACACCCTGTGCGACGCTCCGCGAACCCCCTCCCCCCTTCCCCGCACTATCATTATCCACGCCACACGGCATGGGGAGCTACAGGGCTGACCACACAGCCGCGCCCCCATGCAGGTCCATGTGCACACAGCGCCCCCAATGTATTCAGTTCTGTCAAAGTAATAAATTCTATTGCCTTCGGCAGTGCACCTCGAAGAGAGGTTGACAGTCAGCCAATCAGTCCCTGAGCCAGCAAGCAGCCAGTCAGACAGATTCACACAGTTTGGGTTTTTTGTCAGTGGCAGATGCGGCCCCAAGCAGCATGGAGGCCCGTCGCCGGAATCCATGTAGTGGCCGAGTGGTAGCGCAGCCGACCGGCATCCGTGTGGTCGGCAGTTCGAACCCCAGTTCGCCCATTTTGGCGCCGCCGCCGGCGGCGGCGCTAAAAGTCAGCAGGTCAGGATTCGAACCGACGCCTGCACGCCTGTTGTCGGCTGCGTTACCATTGGACCGCTGGCCGTGCTACCAGCACCGTGCGTCCCCACTGCTTGTAGCCTATTAAGCAAAAACTTTTGACCCCCCCCCCACCCCCACCCCCACCCCCCCTCAAAAAAGTGATATCCAGTTTTAGGGGGTAGAGGCCTCAAAATCAAAAAATCCATTGGGGGATGCTCTTATTGGGCAAAATAATGATTTTACAAGGGGTTGGACATCCAATATCATGCCTTGGGGTATGCTACGCGAATGACCCCAAAAAAGGGGGGTATATGACGCCCGCGCCTGCGCTTGATCTAACAACCTCTCTTCGAGGTGATTTTGCATGGGCACACACCCAATACCTTCAGTTCTGCGAAAAGTAATAAATTCTGCATGGGCACACACCCTATGCCTCCGATTCTGCCAAAAGCAATAAATTCTGCATGGGCACACACCCAATGCCTTCAGTTCTGCAAAAAGCAATAAATTCTGCATGGGCACACAACCAATGCCTTCACTTCTGCGAAAAGTAATAAATTCTGCATGGGCACACCCTCAATGACTTCAGTTCAGCCAAAAGCAGCAAATTCTGCATGGGCACACACCCAATGCCTTCAGTTCTGTCAAAAGTAATCAACTCTGCATGGGCACACACGCAATGACTTCCGTTCAGCCAAAAGCAGCAAATTCTGCATGGGCACACACCCAACGCATTCGGTTCTGCCAAAAGTAATACATTCTGCATGGGCACAAACCCAATGCCTTCAGTTCTGCCAAAAGTAATAAATTCTGCATGGGCACACACCCAATGACTTCAGTTCAGCCAAAAGCAGTAAATTCTGCATGGGCACACACCCAATGCCTTCACTTCTGCCAAAAGTAATAAATTTTGCACGGGCACACACCCAACGCATTCAACTCAGCCAAAAGCAGTAAATTCTGCATGGGCACACACCCAAAAGCCTTCACTTCTGCGACAAGTAATAAATTCCGCATGGGCACACAATCAACGCATTCAGTTGCGCCACAAGCAGTAAATTCTGCATGGGCACACACGCAACGCATTCAGTTCTACCAAAAGTAAAAAAATTCGCATGGGCACACACCCAATGCCTCCGGTTCTGCCAAAAGTAATAAATTCTGCATGGGCACACACCCAATGCCTCCGGTTCTGCCAGAAGTAATAAATTCTGCATGGGCACACACCCAGTGCCTTCAGTTTTGCCAAAAAGCGGCGCGGAGGGTAGACGCACGTCAATCCCCACCTCAGCTGCCACACGTCCTGTAGCTGCAGCCGTTACACGGCAGCTCGACACAGCCAGCCCCCGTCCTGTTACCAATCCGGGGACTATGGGGAGGAGGTGCAACCCGCACCTCACCTGCCACATGCCGCAGCGGTGGCGCCTTTGCTTGACGCAGCCAGCCCCCACGGTGTTACCAATCCAGGGACTATGGGGGGGGTTGCACCGATTCCGCAAGCACCGCAGCACTCCTTCTCAGATGCTGCAAGCCCTGCAGCACTCCTTCTCAGCTGCTGCAAGTAGTGAGGCTCTCCTTCGCTGCCGCACGGTAGCAGTCATGGAGCTCCAGCTGCTTCCTTGCAGCTTGACACAGTCAGCCCCCGTGTCGTGGCACGTGTGCCATATCCACATATCCACCAAGCAGAAAACTCATAAGTGCTGGTGTCCCGGACCCTCAGGGTTCAGATAGGACACGTTAGAATGGCCTGGTCAGTGTGACATACTTGGGGCAGGTGCTGGAGCTGCAGCAGTGCCTGACACTGGTTGCCACATCACTGTGATGGGACAATTGGGAGATGCATAACAGAGAGGGAAGTAGTGACGTTCGGGAGGCGTGGAGGGAGGGGGAATGGGACAGGAACCAGGGGGTGGGCAAGATGATAGAGGGCGTGGGGCTGGCGGGGCAGGGGAGAGAGGGGAAGGGGTATGAGCTGCTGTTGTCACACGATCTCACACGGTGTCAGATGGTCAGTGTGTGCCACAATCCTCTTGACACCCCTAAGTAGTGGCTGATGGGCGAATATCTGTGAACCCTTTGAAACGGAATCGGGCGACAGCCGTGCCTGTGGTACCTGTGGTATGATGGTGGATGAAGCTGGACATCCAAAGTCACCAGAAACAAACTCGTTCAACGGACGCTGCTGCGGCAAGAGGAGACCTCATTTCAAAAAACCCCTCCCAAAAAACTCCAATACCACACAAAACAAGAAAAATCGAGTCGTGAGTATGATGACTTCAATATTGAAAGGATTGAAAACTGAACGCATTGCAATAATGATGTTTTGCAAGAGCACTGTAGGATGGGGAGGAGTAGCGTCACGGCGTTTGACTTCTGGAAGGTTGCAAGGTGTTTGTGTGTGTGTGTTGGAGGGGGGATTGCCACCGGAGGCGTTCTTTCTGTTGTGGACAGCCCTGGTGCAAGAACTGTGGGTCGTTATCTGCATTGTGGTCAGGTGTTTTCTTGGCAACGGGGGCAGGAAGGTGAAAATGCAGGCATGGACTTTTGGGCATGAGGCAAAGCACTTGGGGGAAGGGAGGAGGGGTTAGCTAAGGAGGCACCCACCAACCCATGTACCGCCATGTACAAGCTATTGAGCTGCAATGAGCTTTCAGGCACGGAAAAGGAGGTGCAGGAGTCCAAGGGTAGGAATTGCACCCGAGACACCTCTAATTAGAGTTAATTAGCCAGGCCGCATAGCACTGAGCTAACCACGAAATTTGAGATGGTTTTGTGAAATGTGACATAAAAGAAAATTGCTTTAAAAAATGTTGAGTATGGACAGCACCACCCACTCAACCCACTCTAAGGCTACCCGCGCCCTGGGAGTGGGGATCCCAAGAAAGGAGGCACCCACCTTCCTGAAAAAGGCAGGCACCCTCTGGGGGTAGCGTGTGCGTTCCACTGAGCAAAGGCCTGATTGTAGTGAAGGGAGGTGGAGGCAGGGATGGAGGACACGTTGGTGTTGTTGCCATATGAGTGTCTATGGAGCAATTGGGTGCAATGGCTGATGTGAGAATTTGGGGATCAATTGCATTGTTGCTATTGATAGTGGTGGCAGTGGCGGTGGGTCATGGTTGCGGTGCCCTTGTGGGCAGTGACGCGAGGCTGCATTGGTCGTGCTACAGTAAACCACAGTCAGCCACATTCGCACTCCAGCAAATAGCATCAAAAGGGCCACCTGTCATCATCGAACCAATGTTGGTTACTGCGCAGCCACTGTCGGTCAAAACCCCAACTGCTGTCAGCTGTCCTCCTAGCCCCATCACCAACCGATGATTCCGTAGAGACAGAGAGTCATGAAACCAATGCAATCACAAGCAATGGCTACAACGTGCACCTTGTTGCAGGTAATGCTCTTCTCGAATGATTGGTACTCCCACAGGGACAATGCGTTCCACAACCTGCAGAACGGGGGGTGGCGGATCTGATAACCAGCACGCGGGGTCAATTACTCTATTTTGGGGCAGGGGTAAAAAAACGGGGGGGGGGGTTTGGTCAAAATTGGTCCTATTTTTCCGGTGTTTCAATTAGAAAGGGGGTTCTTCAATAGGAGTTAACAAATGAACCCCAACGCCCATTAAATGAACCGCCCCCCCGAAAAAAAACCCACATGCATTGACATAAAGGGTGGCCGCTCTTCTGACATACCCAGGAGGTGGCGGCCGTGCCGTCGTTACGCTTTGTTGTGGGAGTATATACTCCCCCGGGGTGCGTTCGCCAGTAGCCCTATAACCTTGTCCAGTTGGGGTAGGCATAAGGCGGGAGTGCCAACCCCTACCGCACAGGGTGCAACTTCCCCAGAGGTAACCGTTTCGGCTCGTTTCGCGTTTCGGGACGTTTCGCGTTGCAGGGCTGTTCGCGTTTCGTGGGATGGAGATGGGGAAGGCGGGTGGAGATGGAGGTGGAGATGGAGATGGACGTAAGCGTTTCGGGATGTTTGGCGTTTCAGGGCGTCTTGCGTTTCCGGGGATGGAGGTGGGGAAGGGGGATGGAGATGGAGCCACGGGCGGCAAGGAGCCACGCAACAAAGCGAGGATTGCGAGTCCCTCACCCCAACTCAAGGGACCACGCAACAATGCGTGGATTGCGAGTCCCTAACCCCAACTCAAGGGGCCACGCAACAAAGCGTGGATTGCGAGTCCCTCACCCCAACTCGAGGGGCCACGCAACAAAGCGTGGATTGCAAGTCCCTCAACCCAACTCAAGGGGCCACACAACAAAGTGTGGATCGCGAGTCCCTAACCCCAACTCAAGGGGTCACGCAACAAAGCGTGGATTGCGAGTCCCTAACCCCAACTCGAGGGGCCACGCAACAAAGCGTGGATTGCGAGTCCCTAACCCCAACTCAAGGGGCCACGCAGTAAAGCGTGAATTGCGAGTCCCTCACCCAAACTCAAGGGGGCACACAACAAAGCGTGGATTGCGAGTCCCTAACCCCACCTTGAGGTGCCACGCAACAAAGTGTGGATTGCGAGTCCCTAATCCCAACTCGACAGGCCACGCAACAAAGCGTGGATTGCGAGTCCCTAACCCCAACTCAAGGGGCCACGCAACAAAGCGCGGATTGCGAGTCCCCGACCCCGACTCGAGGGGCCACAAAACAAAGTGTGGATTTCGAGTCCCTAACCCCAATTCGAGGGGCCACGCAACAATGCGTGGATTGCGAGTCCCTAACCCCAACTCAAGGGGCCACGCAACAAAGCGTGGATTGCGAGTCCCTAACCCCAACCCTAGTGGCCACGCAACAAATCGCGGACTGCGAGTCCCTCAACCCAACTCAAGGGGCCACGCAACAAAGCGTGGATTGCGAGTCCCTAACCCCAACTCAAGGGGCCACACATCAAAGCGTGGATTGCGAGTCCCTAACCCCAACTCGAGGGGCCACGCAACAAAGCGTGGATTGCGAGTCCCTAACCCCACCTCGAGGGGCCACAAAACAAAGTGTGGATTGCGAGTCCCTAACCCAAACTCAAGGGGCCACGCAACAAAGCGTGGATAGCGAGTCCCTAACTCCAACTCAAGGGGCCACACAACAAAGCGTGGATTGCGAGTCCCCGACCCCGACTCGAGGGGCCACAAAACAAAGTGTGGATTGCGAGTCCCTAACCCAAACTCAAGGGGCCACGCAACAAAGCGTGGATAGCGAGTCCCTAACCCCAACTCAAGGGGCCACGCAACAAAGCGCGGATTGCGAGTCCCCGACCCCGACTCGAGGGGCCACAAAACAAAGTGTGGATTTCGAGTCCCTAACCCCAATTCGAGGGGCCACGCAACAATGCGTGGATTGCGAGTCCCTAACCCCAACTCAAGGGGCCACGCAACAAAGCGTGGATTGCGAGTCCCTAACCCCAACCCTAGTGGCCACGCAACAAATCGCGGACTGCGAGTCCCTCAACCCAACTCAAGGGGCCACGCAACAAAGCGTGGATTGCGAGTCCCTAACCCCAACTCAAGGGGCCACACATCAAAGCGTGGATTGCGAGTCCCTAACCCCAACTCAAGGGGCCACGCAACAAAGCGTGGATTGCGAGTCCCTAACCCCACCTCGAGGGGCCACAAAACAAAGTGTGGATTGCGAGTCCCTAACCCAAACTCAAGGGGCCACGCAACAAAGCGTGGATAGCGAGTCCCTAACTCCAACTCAAGGGGCCACACAACAAAGCGTGGATTGCGAGTCCCTAACCCAAACTCCAGGGGCCACGCAACAAAGCGTGGATTGCGAATCCCCAACCCCACCTCGAGGGGCCACGCAACAAAGTGTGGATTGCGAGTCCCTAACCCAAATTCGAGGGGCCACGCAACAAAGCGTGGATGGCGAGTCCCTAACCCCAACTCAAGAGGCCACGCAACAAAGCGTAGATTGCGAGTCCCTAACCCAAACTCGAGGGGCCACGCAACAAATCGCGGACTGCGAGTCCCTAACCCCAACTCAAGGGGCCACGCAACAAAGCGTGAATTGCGAGTCCCCAACCCCAACTCAAGGGCCACACAACAAAGCCTGGATTGCGAGTCCCTAACCGCAACTCGAGGGGCCACACAACAAAGCGTGGATTGCGAGTCCCTGACCCCAACTCGAGGGGCCACGCAACAAAGCGTGGATTGCGAGTCCCTAACCCCAACTCGAGGGGCCACGCAACAAAGCGTGGATTGCGAGTCCCTAACCACAACTCAAGGGGCCACGCAACAAAGCGTGGATTGCGAGTCCCTAACCCCAACTCAAGGGGCCACAGAACAAAGGGTGGATTGCGAGTCCCTAACCCCAACTCGAGGGGCCACGCAACAAAGCGTGGATTGCGAGTCCCTAACCCCAACTCAAGGGGCCACGCAACAAATCGTGGATTGCGAGTCCCTAACCCCAACTCAAGGGGCCACACAACAAAGCGTGCATTGTGAGTCCCTAACCCCAACTCGAGGGGCCACGCAACAAGGGTGGATTGGGAGTCCCTAACCCCAACTCAAGGGGCCACGCAACAAAGCGTGGATTGTGAGTCCCCAACCCCAACTCAAGGGGCCACACAGCAAAGCGTGGATTGCGAGTCCCTCACCCCAACTTGAGGGGCCACGCAACAAAGCGTGGTTTGCGAAGCCCTCACCCAAACTCGAGGGGCCCCGCAACAAAGCGTGGATTGCGAGTCCCTAACCCAAACTCAAGGGGCTACGCAACAAGGGTGGATTGGGAGTCCCTGACCCCAACTCAAGGGGCCACGCAACAAAGCGTGGATTGCGAGTCCCTAACCCCAACTCAAGGGGCCACACAACAAAGCGTGGATTGCGAGTCCCTAACCCCAACTCGAGGGGCCACGCAACAAAGCGTGGATTGCGAGTCCCCAACCCCAACTCAAGGGGCCACGCAACAAAGCGTGGATTGCGAGTCCCCAACCCCAACTCAAGGGGCCCCGCAACAAAGCGTGGATTGCGAGTCCCTAACCCCAACTCAAGGGGCCACGCATCAAAGCGTGGATTGCGAGTCCCTAACCCCAACTCGAGGGGCCACGCAACAAAGCGTGGATTGCGAGTCCCTAACCCCAACTCAAGGATCCACGCAACAAAGCGTGGATTGCGAGGCCCTCAACCCAACTTGAGGGGCCACGCAACAAAGCGTGGATTGCAAGTCCCTCGCCCCATCTCGAGGGGCCACGCAACAAAGCGTGGATTGCGAGTCCCTAACCCCAACTCAAGGGGCCACACAACAAAGCGTGGATTGCGAGTGCCTAACCCCAACTCGAGGGGCCACACAATAAAGCATGGATTGTGAGTCCCTAAACCCAACTCAAGGGCCACAGAACAAAGCGTGGAGTGCGAGTCCCTAACCCCAACTCGAGGGGCCACGCAACAAAGCGTCGATTGCGAGTCCCTAACCCCAACTCAAGGAGCCACGCAACAAAGCGTCGATTGCGAGGCCCTAACCGCAACCCGAGGGGCCACGCAACAAAGCGTGGATTGCGAGTCCCTAACCCCAACTCGAGGGGCCACGCAACAAAGCGTGGATTGCGAGTCCCTAACCCCAACTCGAGGGGCCACGCAACAAAGCGTGGATTGCGAGTCCCTAACCCCAACTCGAGGGGCCACGCAACAAAGCGTGGATTGCGAGTCCCTAACCCCAACTCAAGGAGGCACGCAACAAAGCGTGGATTGCGAGGCCCTCACCCCAACTCGAGGGGCCACGCAACAAAGCATGGATTGCGAGTCCCTAACCCCAACTCAAGGAGCCACGCAACAAAGCGTGGATTGCGAGGCCCTAACCTCAAATCGAGGGGCCACGCAACAAAGCCTGGATTGCGAGTCCCTAACCCCAACTCAAGGGGCCACACAACAAAGCCTGGATTGCGAGTCCCCAACCCCAACTCAAGGGGCCACGCATCAAAGCGTGGATTGCGAGTCCCTAACCCCAACTTGAGGGGCCACACAATAAAGCATGGATTGCGAGTCCCTAAACCCAACTCAAGGGCCACAGAACAAAGGGTGGAGTGCGAGTCCCTAACCCCAACTCAAGGGGCCACGCAACAAAGCATGGATTACGAGTCCCTAACCCCAACTCAAGAGGCCACGCAACAAAGCGTAGATTGCGAGTCCCTAACCCAAACTCGAGGGGCCACGCAACAAATCGCGGACTGCGAGTCCCTAACCCCAACTCAAGGGGCCACGCAACAAAGCGTGAATTGCGAGTCCCCAACCCCAACTCAAGGGCCACACAACAAAGCCTGGATTGCGAGTCCCTAACCGCAACTCGAGGGGCCACACAACAAAGCGTGGATTGCGAGTCCCTGACCCCAACTCGAGGGGCCACGCAACAAAGCGTGGATTGCGAGTCCCTAACCCCAACTCGAGGGGCCACGCAACAAAGCGTGGATTGCGAGTCCCTAACCACAACTCAAGGGGCCACGCAACAAAGCGTGGATTGCGAGTCCCTCACCCCAACTCAAGGGGCCACGCAACAAAGCGTGGATTGCGAGTCCCTAACCCCAACTCAAGGGGCCACAGAACAAAGGGTGGATTGCGAGTCCCTAACCCCAACTCGAGGGGCCACGCAACAAAGCGTGGATTGCGAGTCCCTAACCCCAACTCAAGGGGCCACGCAACAAATCGTGGATTGCGAGTCCCTAACCCCAACTCAAGGGGCCACACAACAAAGCGTGCATTGTGAGTCCCTAACCCCAACTCGAGGGGCCACGCAACAAGGGTGGATTGGGAGTCCCTAACCCCAACTCAAGGGGCCACGCAACAAAGCGTGGATTGTGAGTCCCCAACCCCAACTCAAGGGGCCACACAACAAAGCGTGGATTGCGAGTCCCTCACCCCAACTTGAGGGGCCACGCAACAAAGCGTGGTTTGCGAAGCCCTCACCCAAACTCGAGGGGCCCCGCAACAAAGCGTGGATTGCGAGTCCCTAACCCCAACTCAAGGGGCCACACAACAAAGCGTGGATTGCGAGTCCCTAACCCCAACTCGAGGGGCCACGCAACAAAGCGTGGATTGCGAGTCCCCAACCCCAACTCAAGGGGCCACGCAACAAAGCGTGGATTGCGAGTCCCCAACCCCAACTCAAGGGGCCCCGCAACAAAGCGTGGATTGCGAGTCCCTAACCCCAACTCAAGGGGCCACGCATCAAAGCGTGGATTGCGAGTCCCTAACCCCAACTCGAGGGGCCACGCAACAAAGCGTGGATTGCGAGTCCCTAACCCCAACTCAAGGATCCACGCAACAAAGCGTGGATTGCGAGGCCCTCAACCCAACTTGAGGGGCCACGCAACAAAGCGTGGATTGCAAGTCCCTCGCCCCATCTCGAGGGGCCACGCAACAAAGCGTGGATTGCGAGTCCCTAACCCCAACTCAAGGGGCCACACAACAAAGCGTGGATTGCGAGTGCCTAACCCCAACTCGAGGGGCCACACAATAAAGCATGGATTGTGAGTCCCTAAACCCAACTCAAGGGCCACAGAACAAAGCGTGGAGTGCGAGTCCCTAACCCCAACTCGAGGGGCCACGCAACAAAGCGTCGATTGCGAGTCCCTAACCCCAACTCAAGGAGCCACGCAACAAAGCGTGGATTGCGAGGCCCTAACCGCAACCCGAGGGGCCACGCAACAAAGCGTGGATTGCGAGTCCCTAACCCCAACTCGAGGGGCCACGCAACAAAGCGTGGATTGCGAGTCCCTAACCCCAACTCGAGGGGCCACGCAACAAAGCGTGGATTGCGAGTCCCTAACCCCAACTCGAGGGGCCACGCAACAAAGCGTGGATTGCGAGTCCCTAACCCCAACTCAAGGAGGCACGCAACAAAGCGTGGATTGCGAGGCCCTCACCCCAACTCGAGGGGCCACGCAACAAAGCATGGATTGCGAGTCCCTAACCCCAACTCAAGGAGCCACGCAACAAAGCGTGGATTGCGAGGCCCTAACCTCAAATCGAGGGGCCACGCAACAAAGCCTGGATTGCGAGTCCCTAACCCCAACTCAAGGGGCCACACAACAAAGCCTGGATTGCGAGTCCCCAACCCCAACTCAAGGGGCCACGCATCAAAGCGTGGATTGCGAGTCCCTAACCCCAACTTGAGGGGCCACACAATAAAGCATGGATTGCGAGTCCCTAAACCCAACTCAAGGGCCACAGAACAAAGGGTGGAGTGCGAGTCCCTAACCCCAACTCAAGGGGCCACGCAACAAAGCATGGATTACGAGTCCCTAACCCCAACTCAAGAGGCCACGCAACAAAGCGTAGATTGCGAGTCCCTAACCCAAACTCGAGGGGCCACGCAACAAATCGCGGACCGCGAGTCCCTAACCCCAACTCAAGGGGCCACGCAACAAAGCGTGAATTGCGAGTCCCCAACCCCAACTCAAGGGCCACACAACAAAGCCTGGATTGCGAGTCCCTAACCGCAACTCGAGGGGCCACACAACAAAGCGTGGATTGCGAGTCCCTGACCCCAACTCGAGGGGCCACGCAACAAAGCGTGGATTGCGAGTCCCTAACCCCAACTCGAGGGGCCACGCAACAAAGCGTGGATTGCGAGTCCCTAACCACAACTCAAGGGGCCACGCAACAAAGCGTGGATTGCGAGTCCCTCACCCCAACTCAAGGGGCCACGCAACAAAGCGTGGATTGCGAGTCCCTAACCCCAACTCAAGGGGCCACAGAACAAAGGGTGGATTGCGAGTCCCTAACCCCAACTCGAGGGGCCACGCAACAAAGCGTGGATTGCGAGTCCCTAACCCCAACTCAAGGGGCCACGCAACAAATCGTGGATTGCGAGTCCCTAACCCCAACTCAAGGGGCCACACAACAAAGCGTGCATTGTGAGTCCCTAACCCCAACTCGAGGGGCCACGCGACAAGGGTGGATTGGGAGTCCCTAACCCCAACTCAAGGGGCCACGCAACAAAGCGTGGATTGTGAGTCCCCAACCCCAACTCAAGGGGCCACACAACAAAGCGTGGATTGCGAGTCCCTCACCCCAACTTGAGGGGCCACGCAACAAAGCGTGGTTTGCGAAGCCCTCACCCAAACTCGAGGGGCCCCGCAACAAAGCGTGGATTGCGAGGCCCTAACCCCAACTCAAGGGGCTACGCAACAAGGGTGGATTGGGAGTCCCTGACCCCAACTCAAGGGGCCACGCAACAAAGCGTGGATTGCGAGTCCCTAACCCCAGCTCAAGGGGCCACGCAACAAAGCGTGGATTGCGAGTCCCTAACCCCAACTCGAGGGGCCACGCAACAAAGCGTGGATTGCGAGTCCCCAACCCCAACTCAAGGGACCACGCAACAAAGCGTGGATTGCGAGTCCCTAACCCCAACTCAAGGGGCCACGCAACAAAGCATGGATTACGAGTCCCTAACCCCAACTCGAGGGGCCACGCGACAAAGCCTGGATTGCGAGTCCCCAACCCCAACTCAAGGGGCCACGCAACAAAGCGTGGATTGCGAGTCCCTAACCCCAACTCGAGGGGCCACGCAACAAAGCGTGGATTGCGAGTCCCTAACCCCAACTCAAGGAGCCACGCAACAAAGCATGGATTGCGAGTCCCTAACCCCAACTCAAGGAGCCACGCAACAAAGCGTGGATTGCGAGGCCCTAACCCCAACTCGAGGGGCCACGCAACAAAGCCTGGATTGCGAGTCCCTAACCCCAACTCAAGGGGCCACACAACAAAGCCTGGATTGCGAGTCCCCAACCCCAACTCAAGGGGCCACGCATCAAAGCGTGGAATGCGAGTCCCTAACCCCAACTTGAGGGGCCACACAATAAAGCATGGATTGCGAGTCCCTAAACCCAACTCAAGGGCCACAGAACAAAGGGTGGAGTGCGAGTCCCTAACCCCAACTCAAGGGGCCACGCAACAAAGCATGGATTACGAGTCCCTAACCGCAACTCAAGAGGCCACGCAACAAAGCGTAGATTGCGAGTCCCTAACCCAAACTCGAGGGGCCACGCAACAAATCGCGGACTGCGAGTCCCTAACCCCAACTCAAGGGGCCACGCAACAAAGCGTGAATTGCGAGTCCCCAACCCCAACTCAAGGGCCACACAACAAAGCCTGGATTGCGAGTCCCTAACCGCAACTCGAGGGGCCACACAACAAAGCGTGGATTGCGAGTCCCTGACCCCAACTCGAGGGGCCACGCAACAAAGCGTGGATTGCGAGTCCCTAACCCCAACTCGAGGGGCCACGCAACAAAGCGTGGATTGCGAGTCCCTAACCACAACTCAAGGGGCCACGCAACAAAGCGTGGATTGCGAGTCCCTAACCCCAACTCAAGGGGCCACGCAACAAAGCGTGGATTGCGAGTCCCTAACCCCAACTCAAGGGGCCACACAACAAAGCGTGCATTGTGAGTCCCTAACCCCAACTCGAGGGGCCACGCAACAAGGGTGGATTGGGAGTCCCTAACCCCAACTCAAGGGGCCACGCAACAAAGCGTGGATTGTGAGTCCCCAACCCCAACTCAAGGGGCCACACAACAAAGCGTGGATTGCGAGTCCCTCACCCCAACTTGAGGGGCCACGCAACAAAGCGTGGTTTGCGAAGCCCTCACCCAAACTCGAGGGGCCCCGCAACAAAGCGTGGATTGCGAGTCCCTAACCCCAACTCAAGGGGCTACGCAACAAGGGTGGATTGGGAGTCCCTGACCCCAACTCAAGGGGCCACGCAACAAAGCGTGGATTGCGAGTCCCTAACCCCAACTCAAGGGGCCACGCAACAAAGCGTGGATTGCGAGTCCCTAACCCCAACTCGAGGGGCCACGCAACAAAGCGTGGATTGCGAGTCCCCAACCCCAACTCAAGGGGCCACGCAACAAAGCGTGGATTGCGAGTCCCTAACCCCAACTCAAGGGGCCACGCAACAAAGCATGGATTACGAGTCCCTAACCCCAACTCGAGGGGCCACGCGACAAAGCCTGGATTGCGAGTCCCTAACCCCAAATCAAGGGGCCACGCATCAAAGCGTGGATTGCGAGTCCCTAACCCCAACTCGAGGGGCCACGCAACAAAGCGTGGATTGCGAGTCCCTAACCCCAACTCAAGGATCCACGCAACAAAGCGTGGATTGCGAGGCCCTCAACCCAACTTGAGGGGCCACGCAACAAAGCGTGGATTGCAAGTCCCTCGCCCCATCTCGAGGGGCCACGCAACAAAGCGTGGATTGCGAGTCCCTAACCCCAACTCAAGGGGCCACACAACAAAGCGTGGATTGCGAGTGCCTAACCCCAACTCAAGGAGCCACACAATAAAGCATGGATTGTGAGTCCCTAAACCCAACTCAAGGGCCACAGAACAAAGCGTGGAGTGCGAGTCCCTAACCCCAACTCGAGGGGCCACGCAACAAAGCGTCGATTGCGAGTCCCTAACCCCAACTCAAGGAGCCACGCAACAAAGCGTGGATTGCGAGGCCCTAACCGCAACTCGAGGGGCCACGCAACAAAGCGTGGATTGCGAGTCCCTAACCCCAACTCGAGGGGCCACGCAACAAAGCGTGGATTGCGAGTCCCTAAACCCAACTCGAGGGGCCACGCAACAAAGCGTGGATTGCGAGTCCCTAACCCCAACTCGAGGGGCCACGCAACAAAGCGTGGATTGCGAGTCCCTAACCCCAACTCAAGGAGCCACGCAACAAAGCGTGGATTGCGAGGCCCTCACCCCAACTCGAGGGGCCACGCAACAAAGCGTCGATTGCGAGTCCCTAACCCCAACTCAAGGAGCCACGCAACAAAGCGTGGATTGCGAGGCCCTAACCCCAACTCGAGGGGCCACGCAACAAAGCCTGGATTGCGAGTCCCTAACCCCAACTCAAGGGGCCACACAACAAAGCCTGGATTGCGAGTCCCCAACCCCAACTCAAGGGGCCACGCATCAAAGCGTGGATTGCGAGTCCCTAACCCCAACTTGAGGGGCCACACAATAAAGCATGGATTGCGAGTCCCTAAACCCAACTCAAGGGCCACAGAACAAAGGGTGGAGTGCGAGTCCCTAACCCCAACTCAAGGGGCCACGCAACAAAGCATGGATTACGAGTCCCTAACCCCAACTCGAGGGGCCACGCAACAAAGCGTGGATTGCGAGTCCCTAACCCCAACTCAAGGGGCCACACAACAAAGCCTGGATTGCGAGTCCCCAACCCCAACTCAAGGGGCCACGCATCAAAGCGTGGATTGCGAGTCCCTAACCCCAACTTGAGGGGCCACACAATAAAGCATGGATTGCGAGTCCCTAAACCCAACTCAAGGGCCACAGAACAAAGCGTGGAGTGCGAGTCCCTAACCCCAACTCGAGGGGCCACGCAACAAAGCGTGGATTGCGAGTCCCTAACCCCAACTCAAGGATCCACGCAACAAAGCGTGGATTGCGAGGCCCTCACCCCAACTTGAGGGGCCACGCAACAAAGCGTGGATTGCAAGTCCCTCGCCCCATCTCGAGGGGCCACGCAACAAAGCGTGGATTGCGAGTCCCTAACCCCAACTCAAGGGGCCACACAACAAAGCGTGGATTGCGAGTGCGTAACGCCAACTCGAGGGGCCACACAATAAAGCATGGATTGCGAGTCCCTAAACCCAACTCAAGGGCCACAGAACAAAGCGTGGAGTGCGAGTCCCTAACCCCAACTCGAGGGGCCACGAAACAAAGCGTCGATTGCGAGTCCCTAACCCCAACTCAAGGAGCCACGCAACAAAGCGTGGATTGCGAGGCCCTAACCGCAACTCGAGGGGCCACGCAACAAAGCGTGGATTGCGAGTCCCTAACCCCAACTCGAGGGGCCACGCAACAAAGCGTGGATTGCGAGTCCCTAACCCCAACTCGAGGGGCCACGCAACAAAGCGTGGATTGCGAGTCCCTAACCCCAACTCGAGGGGCCACGCAACAAAGCGTCGATTGCGAGTCCCTAACCCCAACTCAAGGAGCCACGCAACAAAGCGTGGATTGCGAGGCCCTCACCCCAACTCGAGGGGCCACGCAACAAAGCGTCGATTGCGAGTCCCTAACCCCAACTCAAGGAGCCACGCAACAAAGCGTGGATTGCGAGGCCCTAACCCCAACTCGAGGGGCCACGCAACAAAGCCTGGATTGCGAGTCCCTAACCCCAACTCAAGGGGCCACACAACAAAGCCTGGATTGCGAGTCCCCAACCCCAACTCAAGGGGCCACGCATCAAAGCGTGGATTGCGAGTCCCTAACCCCAACTTGAGGGGCCACACAATAAAGCATGGATTGCGAGTCCCTAAACCCAACTCAAGGGCCACAGAACAAAGGGTGGAGTGCGAGTCCCTAACCCCAACTCGAGGGGCCACGCAACAAAGCGTGGATTGCGAGTCCCTAACCCCAACTCAAGGATCCACGCAACAAAGCGTGGATTGCGAGGCCCTCACCCCAACTTGAGGGGCCACGCAACAAAGCGTGGATTGCAAGTCCCTCGCCCCATCTCGAGGGGCCACGCAACAAAGCGTGGATTGCGAGTCCCTAACCCCAACTCAAGGGGCCACACAACAAAGCGTGGATTGCGAGTCCCTAACCCCAACTCGAGGGGCCACACAATAAAGCATGGATTGCGAGTCCCTAAACCCAACTCAAGGGCCACAGAACAAAGCGTGGAGTGCGAGTCCCTAACCCCAACTCGAGGGGCCACGCAACAAAGCGTCGATTGCGAGTCCCTAACCCCAACTCAAGGAGCCACGCAACAAAGCGTGGATTGCGAGGCCCTAACCCCAACTCGAGGGACCACGCAACAAAGCGTGGATTGCGAGTCCCTAACCCCAACTCGAGGGGCCACGCAACAAACCGTGGATTGCGAGTCCCTAACCCCAACTCGAGGGGCCACGCAACGAAGCGTGGATTGCGAGTCCCTAACCCCAACTCAAGGGGCCACGCAACAAAGCGTCGATTGCGAGTCCCTAACCCCAACTCAAGGAGCCACGAAACAAAGCCTGGATTGCGAGGCCCTCACCCCAACTCGAGGGGCCACGCAACAAAGCGTCGATTGCGAGTCCCTAACCCCAACTCAAGGAGCCACGCAACAAAGCGTGGATTGCGAGGCCCTAACCCCAACTCGAGGGGCCACGCAACAAAGCGTGGATTGCGAGTCCCTAACCCCATTTGAAGGGGCCACGCAACAAAGCGTGGATTGCGAGTCCCTAACCCCAACTCGAGGGGCCCCGCAACAAAGCGTGGATTGCGAGTCCCTAACCCCAACTCAAGGGGCCACGCAACAAAGCGTGGATTGCGAGTCCCTCACCCCAACTCGAGGGGCCACGCAACAAAGCGTGGATTGCGAGTCCCTAACCCCAACTCAAGGGGCCACGCAACAAAGCGTGGATTGCGACTCCCTAACCCCAACTGGAGGGGACACGCAACAAAGCTTGGATTGCCAGTCCCTAACCCCAACTCAAGGGGCCACGCAACAAAGCGTGGATTGCGAGTCCCTAACCCCAACTCAAGGGGCCACGCAACAAAGTGTGGATTGCGAGTCCCTAACCACAACTCAAGGGGCCACACAACAAAGCGTGCATTGCGAGTCCCTAACCCCGACTCGAGGGGCCACGCAACAAGGGTGGATTGGGAGTCCGTAACCCCAACTCAAGGGGCCACGCAACAAAGCGTGGATTGTGAGTCCCCAACCCTAACTCAAGGGGCCACACAACAAAGCGTGGATTGCGAGTCCCTCACCCCAACTTGAGGGGCCACGCAACAAAGCGTGGATTGCGAGTCCCTCACCCAAACTCGAGGGGCCCCGCAACAAAGCGTTGATTGCGAGTCCCTAACCCCAACTCAAGGGGCTACGCAACAAGGGTGGATTGGGAGTCCCTAACCCCAACTCGAGGGGCCACGCAACAAAGCGTGGATTGCGAGTCCCTATCCCCAACTCGAGGGGCCAAGCAACAAAGCGTGGATTGTGAGTCCCTAACCCCAACTCGAGGGGCCACGCAACAAAGCGTGGATTGCGAGTCCCCCACCCCATTTGAAGGGGCCACGCAACAAAGCGTGGATTGCGAGTCCCTCACCCCGGCTCAAGGGGCAACGCAACAAAGCGTGCATTACGAGTCCCTAACCCCAACTCGAGGTGCCACGCAACAAAGCGTGGATTGCGAGTCCCTAACCCCAACTCAAGGGGCCACACAACAAAGCGTGGATTGCGAGTCCCTAACCCCAACTCGAGGGGCCACACAATAAACCATGGATTGCGAGTCCCTAAACCCAACTCAAGGGCCACGCAACAAAGCGTGGATTGCGAGTCCCTAACCCCAACTCGAGGGGCCACGCAACAAAGCATCGATTGCGAGTCCCTAACCCCAACTCAAGGGGCCAAGCAACAAAGCGTGGATTGCGAGGCCCTCACCCCAACTCAAGGGGCCACGCAACAAAGCGTGGATTGCGAGTCCCTAACCCCGAATCAAGGGGCCAGGCAACAAAGCGTGGATTGCGAGTCCCTAACCCCAACTCGAGGGGCCACACAATAAAGCATGGATTGCGAGTCCCTAAACCCAACTCAAGGGCCACAGAACAAAGCGTGGAGTGCGAGTCCCTAACCCCAACTCGAGGCGCCACGCAACAAAGCATCGATTGCGAGTCCCTAACCCCAACTCAAGGATCCACGCAACAAAGCGTGGATTGCGAGGCCCTCACCCCAACTTGAGGGGCCACGCAACAAAGCGTGGATTGCAAGTCCCTCACCCCATCTCGAGGGGCCACGCAACAAAGCGTGGATTGCGAGTCCCTAACCCCGAATCAAGGGGCCAGGCAACAAAGCGTGGATTGCGAGTCCCTAACCCCAACTCGAGGGGCCACACAATAAAGCATGGATTGCGAGTCCCTAAACCCAACTCAAGGGCCACAGAACAAAGCGTGGAGTGCGAGTCCCTAACCCCAACTCAAGGGGCTACACAACAAAGCATGGATTGCGAGTTCCTAACCCCAACTCGAGGGGACACGCAACAAAGCGTGGATTGCGAGTCCCTAACCCCAACTCAAGGGGCCACCCAACAAAGCGTGGATTGCGAGTCCCTAACCCCAACTCCAGGGGCCACACAACAAAGCGTGGATTGCGAGTCCCTAACCCCAACCCTAGGGGCCATGCAACAAAGCGTGGATTGCGAGGCCCGAACCCCAACTCAAGGGGCCACGCAACAAAGCGTGGATTGCGAGCCTCTAACCCCAACTCAAGAGCCACACATCAAAGCGTGGATTGCGAATCCCTAACCCCAACTCAAGCGAACTCAAGGGGCCACGCAACAAATGGCGGATTGCGAGTCCCTCACCCCAACTCGAGGGGCCACGCATCAAAGCGTGGATTGCGAGTCCCTAACCCCAACTCCAGGGGCCACGCAACAAAGCGTGGATTGCGAGTCCCTAACCCCAACTCAAGGGGCCACACAACAAAGCGTGGATGGCGAGTCCCTATCCCCAACTCGAGGGGCCACACAACAAAGCGTGGATTGCGAGTTCGTAACCCCTATTCGAGGGGCCACGCAACAAAGCGTGGATTGCGAGTCCGTCACCCCAACTCAAGGGGCCACGCATCAAAGCGTGGATTGCGAGTCCCTAACCCCAACTCGAGGGGCCACACAATAAAGCATGGATTGCGAGTCCCTAAACCCAACTCAAGGGCCGCAGAACAAAGCGTGGAGTGCGAGTCCCTAACCCCAACTCAAGGGGCTACACAACAAAGCATGGATTGCGAGTTCCTAACCCCAACTCGAGGGGACACGCAACAAAGCGTGGATTGCGAGTCCCTAACCCCAACTCAAGGGGCCACGCAACAAAGCGTGGATTGCGAGTCCCTAACCCCAACTCAAGGGGCCACCCAACAAAGCGTGGATTGCGAGTCCCTAACCCCAACTCCAGGGGCCACACAACAAAGCGTGGATTGCGAGTCCCTAACCCCAACCCTAGGGGCCATGCAACAAAGCGTGGATTGCGAGGCCCGAACCCCAACTCAAGGGGCCACGCAACAAAGCGTGGATTGCGAGCCTCTAACCCCAACTCAAGAGCCACACATCAAAGCGTGGATTGCGAATCCCTAACCCCAACTCAAGCGAACTCAAGGGGCCACGCAACAAATGGCGGATTGCGAGTCCCTCACCCCAACTCGAGGGGCCACGCATCAAAGCGTGGATTGCGAGTCCCTAACCCCAACTCCAGGGGCCACGCAACAAAGCGTGGATTGCGAGTCCCTAACCCCAACTCAAGGGGCCACACAACAAAGCGTGGATTGCGAGTCCCTCACCCCAACTCAAGGGGCCACACATCAAAGCGTGGATTGCGAGTCCCTCACCCCAACTCAAGAGGCCACGCAACAAATCGCGGATTGCGAGTCCCTCACCCTAACTCAAGGGGCCACGCAACAAAGCGTGGATGGCGAGTCCCTATCCCCAACTCGAGGGGCCATGCAACAATGCGTGGATTGCGAGTCCCTAACCCCAACCCGAAGGGCCACGCAACAAAGCGTGGATTGCGAATCCCTCACCCCAACTCGAGGGGCCACGCAACAAAGCGTGGATTGCGACTCCCTAACTCCAACGCAAGGGGCCACGCAACAAAGCGTGGATTGCGAGTCCCTAACCCCAACTCAAGGGGCCACGCAACAAAGCCCGGATTGCGCGTCCTTAACCCCAACTCGAGGGGCCACGCAACAAAGCGTGGATGGCGAGTCCCTATCCCCAACTCGAGGGGCCACACAACAAAGCGTGGATTGCGAGTCCCTAATCCCTATTCGAGGGGCCACGCAACAAATGGCGGATTGCGAGTCCCTAACCCCAACTCGAGGGGCCACGCAACAAAGCGTGGATTGCGAGTCCATAACCCCAACTGTAGGGCCCGGACAACAAAGAGTGGATTGCGAGTCCCTAACCCCAACTCAAGGGGCCACGCAACAAATCGCGGATTGCGAGTCCCTAACCCCAACTCGAGGGGCCACGCAACAAAGCACGGATTGCGAGTCCCTAACCCCAACTCGAGGGGCCACGCAACAAAGCGTGGATGGCGAGTCCCTATCCCCAACTCGAGGGGCCACACAACGAAGCGTGGATTGCGAGTCCCCAACCCCAACCCGAGGGGCCACGCAACAAAGCGTGGATTGCGAGTCCCTAACCCCTCGAGGGGCCACACAACAAAGCGTGGATTGCGACTCCCCAACCCCAACTCAAGGGGCTACACAACAAAGCATGGATTGCGAGTCCCTAACCCCAACTCGAGGGGACACGCAACAAAGCGTGAATTGCGAGTCCCCAACCACCAATCAAGGGGCCACGCAACAAAGCGTGGATTGCGAGTCCCTAACCCCAACTCAAGAAGCCACGCATCAAAGTGTGGATTGCGAATCCCTAACCCCAGCTCAAGGGGCCACGCAACAAAGCGTGGATTGCGAGTCCCTAACCCCAACTCAAGGGGCTACACAACAAAGCATGGATTGCGAGTCCCTAACCCCAACTCGAGGGGACACGCAACAAAGCGTGGATTGCGAGTCCCTAACCCCAACTCAAGGGGCCGCCCAACAAAGCGTGGATTGCGAGTCCCTAACCCCAACTCCAGGGGCCACACAACAAAGCGTTGATTGCGAGTCCCAAACCCCAACCCTAGGGGCCATGCAACAAAGCGTGGATTGCGAGGCCCGAACCCCAACTCGAGGGGCCACGCAACAAAGCGTGGATTGCGAGCCTCTAACCCCAACTCAAGGGGCCACACATCAAAGCGTGGATTGCGAATCCCTAACCCCAACTCAAGGGGCCACGCAACAAATGGCGGATTGCGAGTCCCTCAACCCAACTCAAGGGGCCACGCAACAAAGCGTGGATTGCGAGTCCCTAACCCGAATTCGAGGGGCCACGGAACAAAGCGTGGATTGCGAGTCCCTAACCCCAACTCCAGGGGCCACGCAACAAAGCGTGGATTGCGAGTCCCTAACCCCAACTCAAGGGGCTACACAACAAAGCATGGACTGCGAGTCCCTAACCCCAACTCAAGGGGCCACACAACAAAGCGTTGATTGCGAGTCCCTAACCCCAACTCAAGGGGCCACGCAACAAAGCGTGGATTGCGAGTCCCTAACCCCAACTCGAGGGGCCACGCAACAAAGCGTGGATTGTGAGTCCCTAACCCCAACTCAAGGGGCCACGCAACAAAGCGTGGATTGCGAGTCCCTAACCCCAACTCAAGGGGCCACACAACAAAGCGTGGATTGTGAGTCCCTAACCCCAACTCAAGGGGCCACGCAACAAAGCGTGGATTGTGAGTCCCTCACCCCAACTGGCGGAGCTACGCAACAAAGCGTGGATTGTGAGTCCCTAACCCCAACTCAAGGGGCTACGCAACAAAGCGTGGATTGCGAGTCCCTGAACCCAACTCAAGGGGCCACGCAACAAAGCGTGGATTGCGAGTCCCTAACCCCAACTCAAGGGGCCACGCAACAAAGCGTGGATTGCGACTCCCTAACCCCAACTCAAGGGGCCACACAACAAAGCGTGGATTGCGCGTCCCTAACCCCAACTCAAGAAGCCACGTAACAAAGGGTGGATTGTGAGTCCCTAACCCCAACTTGAGGGGCCACGCAACAAAACGTGGATGGCGAGTCCCTAACCCCAACCCGAGGGGCCACGCAATAAAGCGTGGATTGCGAGTCCCTAACCACCAATCAAGGGGCCACGCCACAAACCCTGGATTGCGAGTCCCTAACCCCAACTCAAGGGGCCACGCAACAAAGCATGGATTGCGAGTCCCTAACCCCAACTCCAGGGGCCACACAACAAAGCGTGGATTGCGAGTCCCTAACCCCAACCCTAGGGGCCATGCAACAAAGCGTGGATTGCGAGGCCCGAACCCCAACTCGAGGGGCCACGCAACAAAGCGTGGATTGCGAGCCTCTAACCCCAACTCAAGGGGCCACACATCAAAGCGTGGATTGCGAATCCCTAACCCCAACTCAAGGGGCCACGCAACAAATGGCAGATTGCGAGTCGCTCAACCCAACTCAAGGGGCCACGCAACAAAGCGTGGATTGCGAGTTCCTAACCCGAATTCGAGGGGCCACGGAACAAAGCGTGGATTGCGAGTCCCTAACCCCAACTCCAAGGGCCACGCAACAAAGCGTGGATTGCGAGTCCCTAACCCCAACTCAAGGGGCCACACAACAAAGCCCGGATGGCGAGTCCCTATCCCCAACTCGAGGGGCCACACAACAAAGCGTGGATTGCAAGTCCCTAACCCCAATTCGAGGGGCCACGCAACAAAGCGTGGATTGGGAGACCCTCACCCCAACTCAAGGGGCCACGCATCAAAGCGTGGATTGCGAGCCCCTAACCCCAACTCAAGGGGCTACACAACAAAGCATGGACTGCGTGTCCCTAACCCCAACTCAAGGGGCCACACAACAAAGCGTTGATTGCGAGTCCCTAACCCCAACTCAAGGGGCCACGCAACAAAGCGTGGATTGCGAGTCCCTAACCCCAACTCGAGGGGCCACGCAACAAAGCGTGGATTGTGAGTCCCTAACCCCAACTCAAGGGGCCACGCAACAAAGCGTGGATTGCGAGTCGCTAACCCCAACTCAAGGGGCCACACAACAACGCGTGGATTGTGAGTCCCTAACCCCAACTCAAGGGGCCACACAACAAAGCGTGGATTGTGAGTCCCTCACCCCAACTGGCGGGGCTACGCAACAAAGCGTGGATTGTGAGTCCCTAACCCCAACTCAAGGGGCTACGCAACAAAGCGTGGATTGCGAGTCCCTAAACCCAACTCAAGGGGCCACGCAACAAAGCGTGGATTGCGAGTCCCTAACCCCAACCCGAGGGGCCACGCCATAAAGCGTGGATTGCGAGTCCCTAACCACAACTCAAGGGGCCGCGCAACAAAGCGTGGATTGTGAGTCCCCAACCCCAACTCAAGGGGCCACGCAACAAAGCGTGGATTGCGACTCCCTAACCCCAACTCAAGGGGCCACACAACAAAGCGTGGATTGCGCGTCCCTAACCCCAACTCAAGAAGCCACGTAACAAAGGGTGGATTGTGAGTCCCTAACCCCAACTTGAGGGGCCACGCAACAAAACGTGGATGGTGAGTCCCTAACCCCAACCCAAGGGGCCACGCAATAAAGCGTGGATTGCGAGTCCCTAACCACCAATCAAGGGGCCACGCCACAAACCCTGGATTGCGAGTCCCTAACCCCAACTCCCGGGGCCACGCAACAAAGCGTGGATTGTGAGTCCCTATCCCCAACTCGAGGGGCCACGGAACAAAGCATGGATTGCGAGTCCCTAACCCCAATTCGAGGGGCCACGCAACGAAGCGTGGATTGCGAGTCCCTAACCCCAACTCGAGGGGACACGCCACAAACCCTGGATTGCGAGTCCCTAACCCCAACTCAGGGGGCTACACAACAAAGCGTTGATTGCGAGTCCCTAACCCCAACTCCAGGGGCCACACAGCAAAGGGTGGATTGCGAGTCCCTAACCCCAACTCAAGGGGCCACGCAACAAAGCGTCGATTGCGAGTCCCAAAACCCAACCCGAGGGGCCACGCAATAAAGCGTGGATTGCAAGTCCCTAACCACCAATCAAGGGGCCACGCCACAAACCCTGGATTGCGAGTCCCTAACCCCAACTCAAGGGGCCACGCAACAAAGCGTGGATTGCGAGTCCCTATCCCCAACTCGAGGGGCCACACAACAAAGCGTGGATTGCGAGTCCCTAACCCCAACTCGAGGGGCCACACAACAAAGCGTGGATTGCGAGTCCCTAACCCCAATTCGAGGGGCCACGCAACGAAGCGTGGATTGCGAGTCCCTAACCCCAACTCAAGGGGCTACACAACAAAGCGTTGATTGCGAGTCCCTAACCCCAACTCAAGGGGCCACGCAACAAAGCGTGGATTGTGAGTCCCTGACCCCAACTCAATGGGCCACGCAACAAAGCGTAGATTGTGAGTCCCTAACCCCAACTCAAGGGGCCACGCAACAAAGCGTGGATTGTGAGTCCCTCACCCCAACTCGCGGGGCTACGCAACAAGGCGTGGATTGTGAGTCCCTAACCCCAACTCAAGGGGCTACGCAACAAAGCGTGGATTGCGAGTCCCTATCCCCAACTCGAGGGGCCACGCAACAAAGCGTGGATTGCGAGTCCCTAACCCCAACCCGAGGGGCCACGCAACAAACTTGGATTGCGAGTCCCTAACCACAACTCAAGGGGCCACGCAACAAAGCGTGGATTGTGAGTCCCCAACCCCAACTCAAGGGGCCACGCAACGAAGCGTGGATTGCGAGTCCCTAACCCAAACTCGAGGGGCTACACAACAAAGCATGGACTGCGAGTCCCTAACCCCAACTCAAAGGGCCACGCAACAAAGCATGGATTACGAGTCCCTAACCCCAACTCCAGGGGCCACGCAACAAAGCGTGGATTGTGAGTCCCTCACCCCAACTCGCGGGGCTACGCAACAAGGCGTGGATTGTGAGTCCCTAACCCCAACTCAAGGGGCCACGCAACAAAGCGTGGATTGCGAGTCCCTAACCACAACTCAAAGGGCCACACAACAAAGCGTGGATTGCGAATCCATAACCTCAACTCGACACGCCACGCAACAATGCGTGGAATGTGAGTCCCTAACCCCAAATCAAGGGGCCACGCAAAAAAGCGTGGATAGCGCATCCCTAACCCCAACTCGAGGGGCCACGCAACAAAGCGTGGATTGCAAGTCCCTAACCCCAACTCGAGGGGCCACACAACAAGGCGTGGATTGCGCATCCCTAACCACAACTCGAGGGGCAACGCAACAAAGCGTGGATTGCAAGTCCCTAATCCCAACTCAAGGGGCCACGCAACAAAGCGTGGATTGCGAGTCCCTAACCCCAACTCAAGGGCTCACGCAACAAAGCGTGTAATGCGAGTCCCTGACCCCAACCCAAGGGGCCACGCAACAAAGCGTGGATTGTGAGTCCCTAACCCCAAATCAAGGGGCCACGCAACATAGCGTGGATTGCGCGTCCCTAACCCCAATTCGAGGAGCCACACAACAAAGCGTGGATTGCGAGTCCCTAACCCCAACTCGAGGGGCCAGAAAACAAATCGCGGATTTGTAATCCCTCACCTCAACTCAAGGGGCCACGCAACAAAGCGTGGAATGCGAGTCCCTAACCCCAACTCCACGGGCCACGCAAACAAAGCGTGGATTGCGAGTCCCTAACCCCAACTCGAGGGGCCACGCAACAAAGCGTGGATTGCGAGTCCCTAACCCCAACTCGAGGGGCCACGCAACAAAGCGTGGATTGAGAGTCCCTAACCCCAACTCGAGGGGCCACGCAACAAAGCGTGGATTGCGAGTCCCTAACCCCAGATGAAGGAGCCACGCAACAAAGCGTGGATTGCGAGTCCCTAACCCCAACTCAAGGGGCCACGCAACAAAGCGTGGATTGCGAGTCCCTAACCCCAAATCAAGGGGCCACGCAAAAAAGCGTGGATTGCGAGTCCCTAACCTCAACTCGACGTGCCACGCAACAATGCGTGGATTGTGAGTCCCTAACCCCAACTCCAGGGGCCACGCAAGAACGCGTGGATTGCGAGTCCCTAACCCCAAATCAAGGGGCCACGCAAAAAAGGGTGGATTGCGAGTCCCTAACCTCAACTCGACAAGCCACACAACAACGCGCGGATTGCGAGTCCCTGACCCCAACTCAAGGGGCCACGCAACAAAGCGTGGATTGCGAGTCCCTAACCCCAACTCAAGGGGCCACGCAACACAGCGTGGATTGCGAGTCCCTAACCCCAGCTGAAGGGGCCACGCAACAAAGCGTGGATTGCGAGTCCCTAACCCCAACTCAAGGGACCATGCAACAAAGCCTGGATTGCTAGTCCCTCACCCCAAATCAAGGGGCCAAGGCACAAAGCGTCGATTGCAAGTCCCTAACCCCCACTCGAGGGGCCACGCAACAAAGCGTGGAGAGCGAGTCCCTAACCGCAACTCAAGGGGCCACGCAACAAAAGGTGGATAGCGAGTCCCTAACCCCAATTCGAGGGGCCACGCCACAAAGCTTGGATAGCGAGTCCCTAACCCCAACTCAAGGGGCCGCGCAACAAAGCGTGGATTGCAAGTCCCTAACCCCCACTCGAGGGGCCACGCAACAAAGCGTGGATTGCGAGTCCCTAACCTCAACTCAAGGGACCACGCAACAAAGCGTGGATTGCGTGTCCCTAACCCCGACTCGAGGGGCCACGCAACAAAGCGTGGATTGCGAGTCCCTAACCCCAACTCAAGGGGCCACGCAACAAAGCGTGGATTGCGAGTCCCTAACCCCAACTCAAGGGGCCATGCAACAAAGCCTGGATTTCGAGTCCCTCACTCCAAATCAAGGGGCCACGCAACAAAGCGTGGATTGCGAGTCCCCAACCCCAAAATCAAGGGGCCACACAACAAAGCGTGGATTGCGAGTCCCCAACCCCAACTCAAGGGGCCATGCAACATAGCCTTGATTGCGAGTCCCTAACCCCAACTTAAGGGGCCACACAACAAAGCGTGTGTTGCAAGTCCCTAACCCCAACTCAAGGGGCCACGCAACAAAGCGTGGATTGCGAGTCCCTAACCCCAACTCGAGGGGCCACGCAACAAAGCGTGGATTGCAAGTCCCTCACTCCAACTCAAGGGGCCGCGCAACGAAGGGTGGATTGCGAGTCCCTAACCCCAACTCAAGGGGCCACGCAACAAAGGGTGGATTGTGAGTCCCTAACCCCAAATCAAGGGGCCACGCAACAAAGTGTGGATCGCGAGTCCCTAACCCCAACTCAAGGGGCCACACAACAAAGCGTGGATTGCGACTCCCTACCCACAAATCAAGGGGCCACGCAACAAAGGGTGGATTGGATGATTGGCCCGGTTTCCTCAATAACATTGAGGAAACCGGGCCATACGGAAAATTGAAGGCCCCATGCTGGGCAAATTGGCTGAAGGTGCCTCCAATGGGTTCCAATAATTGGCGCAACTCTATTTCAAGGTGGGGCGTGGGGGAGCTTGCTACAATGCACGCAACTCAAGGGGCAACAAAGCAAACAATAGACAAAACTGAAAACCACCACATTTCCCCATTATTCAAAGGGTCCAAAAAAAACGGGGGATTTCAAAAACCCACCCCGCAATTTACTTTTCAGACCCCCCCCCCCCCTGCTGCAGCACACCACAACACGATGGTAGTGCCAAACAACACAGCACAACACAACTCAACACAACGCAACAAAAAACACAACACAACACAACACAACACAACACAACACAACACAACACAACACAACACAACACAACACAACACAACACAACACAACACAACACAACACAAAACGGCACAACACAACACAACACAACAAAACACAACACGACACAACACAACACAACACAACACAACAAAACACAACACGACACAATACAACACGGCACAACACAACACAACACAACACAACACAACACAACACAACACAACACAACACAACACAACACAACACAACACAACACAACACAACACAACACCTGAGTACTCCCGAGCTCAACCCACGGGCTGGGTGCCGGGTGCGAAGCCCCGGACGACAGGGCCCGGGCACTGCCAATAGGCGGTGTACTAACAGTGTCGGGTGCGCGCACGTCCCAGTGCCAAGCGCCATCCCCCGGGACCCCGCGGCCCCCTAGTACCGGCCGCCAGGGCCCCGGGAACGGACCAGCGATCCCTAGAGAGGACGGCTGGTACAGCCTCCCCCTCCATCTCCCCTCAACGCCTTTGCCCCACCCACAGGGCCCTCGGCCCCAACTCCATCCCACACACCCCCATGCAGCTCTCAGTGCCCCCAATGCACTACCTCCCGCAGCCACTCCGTGCCGCCTCCCCTGCCCACTGCCCCCCCCCCCCCCACCCCCTTCTCCTGCCCTTGCCCCTCTCACAGGCTGGCAGCGCCCGTGCGGCGCGCCTCCAGGGCCACGCATCGGCGGCCGGCCGCGTGAACAATTGGGCCCGGGCGCGCCACCGAGGAGGCTCCAATGCGGGGTCTTCATGGCAAGCGTCCAGGTGTGCAGGTGGAAAGGGCCCCGGAGGGTGCATGTGAGGGGCCCCTGCCCTAGCAGAGGCGCGGTGCCTGGATACTGGCCTGGGGGTCCCGGGGCCACAGGAGCAGAGGAGCAGGTCAAAGTCGCTGCGGATGGAGTCATTTTCAAAAAGAGTCCAAAATGTGCAAGCTGGACTTGCAAAGTGGTTCCGCGAGGTGACTACTGCTCGGTGCCAGGGCTCTGCCTTGCAGGAGTGGCGAACAGGCAGATGAATCTCATATTCCGGCACGCTGGTACCAGGGTCTTAACTGATGATACTCAGAACGCTTTCTCGGAGAGTTTGCAGAGGAGGGCCAGTGGCGCCCCTGTGGAGTTGTCTTTTCCAACTGACAGCTAGCCTATGTGATGTGTATGTGTATGAAGATAACAAGAATCTGAATGCCCCCCCTGGGCACCCGTCCGGCTGGACGCCCCGGTAAGGGTATCCAACATCCTTTGAGGTAAGGTATAAGGCCCACCGGCCACCACCCCGGCGCCAACACCAGAGGGGGCGTCCGGGAGGGGTAACAGCCCCCGATCCCCCAAAGGCAGCCCCAAAGGTGAGCGCACCACTAGATGGGGCATGTCTGCGGGGTAACCAATTGCGCTGAGTAACTACCTAATGTAATAAATAGTGCCTACCGCCGTAAATAATGCTTAACCGGGTAAATGGCCCTCCCCCGGTGCCAGTTTGGTGCGCAGCCCCCGAAGCCGGACCCGACCGGCCGTACTGAGGGGAGCCCAGCAATGGGTATGGCAGGCCAGACTTTAAGTGCTGGTAGCCACGCCTCAGTACACTCCGTGGGCTCAGAAGGCCCACGGGGGCCCCAAATACCGTTACGTTCGGGAGTTAAGCCCCGGCGGTATTTGGGGTTGTTCATGGTTAAGACGACTCACGTTGAGTCCCTGCTACTACTACCCCGGGGTTATGATCCCCGGTACTGCTGCCCTACTGCCTTGCTGCATAGCATAGTGGGACTAGGGGTGGGGGGCTTTGAAGGAAGGTAGCCCCCCACGGGTCTTGCAGGAGGCTCCGAACACCCCCTGGACAGGATTCCCCGCCGCCCCCGGGCCGGAACGCCCGGTTCTCCGAAGAAGATGGCCCCCCAATGGCCTTGCAGGAGGCTCCGACCACCCCCTGGGCAGGACTCCCCGTCCCCCCCAGGCCGGTGCGCCCGGTTCTCCGAAGATGATGGCCCCCCACTGGCCTTGCACGAGGCTCCGAACACCCCCTGGGCTGGACTCCCCGTCCCCCCCAGGCCGGTGCGCCCGGTTCTCCGAAGAAGATGGCCCCCCATTGGCTTGGCAGGAGGCTCCGAACACCCCCTGGGCAGGACTCCCCGTCCCCCCCGGGCCGGTGCGCCCGGTTCTCTGAAGAAGATGGCCCCCCGTAGGCCTGGCAGGAGGCTCCGAACACCCCCTGGGCAGGACTCCCCGTCCCCCCCGGGCCGGTGCGCCCGGTTCTCTGAAGAAGATGGCCCCCCGTAGGCCTGGCAGGAGGCTCCGAACACCCCCTGGGCTGGACTCCCCGTCCCCCCTAGGCCGGTGCGCCCGGTTCTCCGAAGATATTGGCCCCCCATTGGCCTGGCAGGAGGCTCCGAACACCCCCTGGGCTGGACTCCCCGTCCCCCCCAGGCCGGTGCGCCCGGTTCTCTGAAGAAGGTGGCCCCCCGTAGGCCTGGCAGGAGGCTCCAAACACCCCTTGGGCTGGACTCCCCGTCCACCCCAGGCCAGTGCGCCCGGTTCTCTGAGGAAGATGGCCCCCCATTGGCCTGGCAGGAGGCTCCGAACACCCCCTGGGCAGGACTCCCCGTCCCCCCCGGGCCGGTGCGCCCGGTTCTGTGAAGAAGATGGCCCCCCATTGGCCTGGCAAAAGGCTCCGAACACCCCCTGGGCAGGACTCCCCGTCCCCCCAAGGCCGGTGCGCCCAGTTCTCTGAAGAAGATGGCCCCCCATTGGCCTGGCAGGAGGCTCCGAACACCCCCTGAGCAGGATTCCCCGTCCCCCCCGGGCCGGTGCGCCCGGTTCTCTGAAGAAGATGGCCCCCCATTGGCCTGGCAGGAGGCTCCGAACACCCCCTGGGCAGGACTGCCCGTCCCCCCCGGGCCGGTGCGCCCGGTTCTGTCAAGAAGATGGCCCCCCATTGGCCTGGCAGGAGGCTCCGAACACCCCCTGGGCAGGACTCCCCGTCCCCCCCGGGCCGGTGCGCCCGGTTCTCTGACAACGGCGGCCTCCCATAGGCCTGGCAGGAGGCTCCCAACACCCCCTGGGCAGGACTCCCCGTCCCCCCCAGCCAGGTGCGCCCGGCTTCAGGGGAAACAATGGCTCCCCACGAGCCTAGCGGAGGGCTCTAACCACCCCTTGGGCTAGACTCCCCGCCCCCCCAGGCTGGTCTGTAGAGGGTGACAGCCCCCCCACGGGCCTGGCAGGATGCCCCGACCACCCCACTGGGCTGAGCACCCCCCTGCTCCCCCCGGCCGGGAGTGCCCGGTGGACGTGGAGGCGCAACCCCCCGGCAACAGATCTCCCCCCCCCGGACCCAGGTGCCCCAGTGTGCGAGGCAGCAGCCAACGAGTAGCGCGCAGGGGCGCGTTTCCGGATAGATTCTAGTGTACGGGCCCGTAAGGCCGGCCGCCGTAGGCCACCAACGCGCGAGCGAGAGCAGGTTCCGGCGCCTGAGCACTGGGCGACCCGGAGGAAGGGAAACGCAGTGCCCATGCATGGGCTTCCGGCCTGCGACTCCCTGCTTCTGCTCTGCAGCCCAGTGACACAACATGTTCCCGTCCACGCCCGCAACTCCTTACATGCAGCGCCCTCCTGTCCCCGGAGGCCCGCCTGCACCACACCCCGCGGGGTCCCCGGCTTTTGCCGCCCCCCCCCTCCCCCACTATACCCACACCCCATACGCGCCCCGGCAACCGCTCGTGGAGGTTCACTCCCAGCCAGCGTACCCCGCCTATTACCTGCGGGAGCCGCGGTATGGGCTTCCCCCGCCCCCCCCGCCGCCCTCGCCGCTCCCGACAGTACCGCCCCCGGACCACCGTGACCTGGAGTTGGCCTACCTACGGGGCCACGTGGCAGGCCTGGACCGCCGCACCGAGGGGCCTCCGCCCCCTAAGGAGGCGACGCAGAGTGCGCCCCCGGCGCCGCAGGGCCCTGCCCCCGACGCGGTCCGCGAGGCGACGCCGGCACTGCTGCTGGCACCGGCGAGGGAGACGGAGCCCAGGCAGGACCGCCGGCCCCCGGCACCTACGGAGCCGCCACGCCGGCCCCAGGGCGCAACCTACTGGAGGTCCCGCTCCCCCAGACGGGACCTAGGCGACGATCGCCGAGAACACGGCCGTACAAGCCCCGGTAGAGGAGGCCGCACGGCCCACCGCCGGCCCTACCGCTCCCCAGAGCGGTACTACCAGCGCCAGTCCGAGGAGCGCCCCTCCGGACACCGAGCCCCCGCCGCTAGAGGTAGAGACCATACCCCCGACCGCCGGGATAACCGCTCCCGTCGTGACCCGCCCGGATGAGCCCCCGGGCCAGGCTGGGAGCGACGAGACCCCGACGACCGGCGCCGGTACCGCTCCCCACAGCCCGGATACCGCTAGACGCCTAAGGTATGATGCGCCGGATACGGGGCGCCGGCCGCAGTGGGAGCCCCGTACGGCTCCCGACGCCCAACCCCCGCATGTCCCGAGGAACAAGCCCCCGCGCAAGCGGCAGCACCATAACAAGGAAGGCAGACAGCCCGCGGCGCAGTCGCCCGCGGGCACCCCGCACAGGCTACCGGTGCACGCTCTGGCGGGGACCCAAACGACGCCGAGCCTCCTGGCCCCCCGTGCACAGCAGGCACGACTGCCACAGGACGGCGCCCCCCGCACGCCCCACAAGCACCGTACCGGTGTCACGCAAACCACCCCGGGCCTCCGGGGCCCGGGCTACGCCTCCCCGAGCGGGGCAATGAAAGCCCCCCAGCAGCCCCGCGCCGCGGACCCTCCGACCGTCAAGCACATCCGGCGCCTCCCCACAGGGTGGTCCCGCCGTCACCTGGCGGACCGTTTCATGTGGCTGGATGGGGCGGAGGGGGTGGCGGAGGCCTTTTATGGAGGAGAAAACCACGGGTACCTGACCTTCCGCGCCCACACACAGGCGCTGGCGGCGTGTGCGGTAGCCAGCCCTGCCCTGGGTACGGTAGCGCCCCCGCCTGGCCGCCTGCCGGCGGCAGTCCACTGTGTCAACCGCAGTGTCATCCGGGACCTCACCGTGCACACACAGCGGGACGCCCCGGGCGAGAAGCGGCACGACACGCCGGCCGCCGGGGCTGCCCCCCCGCGCATGGACCGCCCCTCCCTCACCGAGGATGACGTCCGGCGCCTCATAGCCGATGCCGTGGGCGGAACGCAGCAGGTGGTACATCCACGGCCGCAAGAGCCCGCCCGGGCGCCCACAGCCGACGCGGTCGGTGGCGCCGGCCGCCCCCTACCCCGAGGCCCCCCTCCGGCGCAACAGGCGCCCATCTCCCGGGAAAGAGACCCAGCGTTGCCCGGGGGCGGGGCAGCCCCTGAGCGGAGCCCAGAGGTCACCGCGGCTCGGGTGACCCCGCCTGCGCGGCCGCGAGCCGCAGCCAAAGGCCGTACCAGCCAGCTTAGCCGGCGTATCCTGGCGGCTACCGGCACGCCTAGTGACCCCGGCCAACCGGCTGCCGGGCATGCCAGCGCAGGGCCCCCCCGGCCCGGCCCCTCGGATGTGGCAACAGGACCTCTTGGACGCAGATTGCCGGGAGGAGGGCCATCAGCAAGCCCTCGCCAGCGCCCCAGAGGCCCCTGCGTCCCGCCCCCAGGCGCCCGCTGGCAACCCCATGACCGCCCAGGCCCACGACCGTGCTGAGGCCTGAGCTCCCCCGACGGGGGGCCACCCCCCGGAGGGACCCGCCCTGGATTGGTGTACAGTCTGTCGCTTCTGGCGCCCCAGCCCATGCGACCAGTGCCCCCCGCAAGGAGCCCCCCAGGAGGAAGACGAGGCTGCGGAGCTGGCCCCGGAAGGAGAACGGGAGCTGGGGCCCCGTGAGACCTCGCCCGCTCTCGAAACTCCCACTTCGCACGCGGCGGATGACCCTCCGCCCCCCCGCATCGATGTGGATGCGTCCCAGGGCACGGCCACCCAGCTGGCTGGCCTCCTGGATGATGAAGCGGGCGCCCTCAGCCCGCTGGAGCCCCTACCGCCGGCGGTAGAGTTGGATGACGACCCTGCACCGCCGGCAGCCGGCCGCGCCGACAGCCCGCCGGGCGAGCTGGGCCGGCACGAGTCCCGCCTGGCGGCGCTCATCGCCGATACTGCCCTGGAGGAGGCGAACCCCTGCAAGGCCCTGGACGTCGCTGTCTTCCTGGACAGCGAACGCCTGTCGGCGGTGGGACGCTGCATGCGGGCGGCGGGCCATGACACCACCCCCGTCCCCGGCCCCCATTCCCCGGAGGGAGACGGCCTCCCTCCCCTCCTGGCCCAGTATGCAAAGAGGACCCGCGAGCTGCTCCAGCTCGTGGGCTATACCCTGGGGGTCCCCTCCTTCTCCCTCTCCAGCTGGGAGGGAGATGCCATCCCGGCTCCTCACCCGCCGGGACTTGGGATCACGGTGTATTACGTGATCGAGGGGAGGGTGCAGCTCCGCCTCCCCACCCCCGAGGGCGGCTCGCGCCCTGGGTGGTGGCTCCAGGCCATGGCATATGCGTATGCCTGGTCTGCCCCACCCCCGCCCCAGGCGATCCCCCCGGATACCAGGGCCCTGGTGCTGATATGCCAGTGCCCGGTACATGTCCCCCGGGGCACGCCGGCCACCGCCCCCCCCCCCCGGTCCAAATCTGCGTCAAGCGCGGGGACCGGTACACCCCAGTCGACACGGCGAGCATGGACCTCGGGGACCACAGGGCCACCCTCACCCCACCCGGAGGCAACCCCCTGGCCATCGCTACGCCCATGGTGGCCAGGGCCACCTACGACAGGGCTCGGGGGGGACTCGTCATCGTCCCCTCGGCCCTGGGGGCCCAGCAGCTCCGCGACGCCGACTGGAAGGGATGGAGCGCCTCCTGGGTTAGCTACGCCCGGGCCCTCCAGCCGGCCAAGCCGGTCGGCTTCAAGGTCCTGGGGGCGCACGCCCCGGCCCTACGAGACTGGGTGCTCCCCAGGCTCACGGGCGAACGGCCAGCGGGGACTCCCTCCCTGACCACGGTGTTTGGCCTCATTGGGCGTGACCTGCGGGCAGCCCAGGAGGCAGCTGGCGGCTCGGCCACACACGCCGACCCCCACAGCAGGCCCACTTCCTCAGAGCCGGACCCGGAGCCGGAGCACCCCACTCCCTCGCAATCCCAGAATTGAGGGCACCCCGGAGGACGTGCACGCTGTGGGGTTACCTGTGGCTCAACGTCCGGGGCCGGTACCTCCGGCAACGCCTCCTGGCGCAAGCCCTGCACATGGCAGCGCGCCGCCCTACCCTCCTCATCCTGGCTGACGCCCAGTCCCGGGCAGGCCCCGAGGACCCCCCCTTCCAGGACTACGCCCGTCACGTCGTGCTCCCCGCCCAAGGCAAGACGGGGGCGGGCCTGGAAGTATACGTCCGCACCGGGACAACCACCCGGGCTTCCCTCCTCTGGGGCGCGGAGGATGCCAACGCCCTCCTCATGGAGGTCCTCACCCCGTGGGGTCGGCATCATGTGCTGGCAGCCCATGCCCCCCAGATCAGCATAGGCGTGGAGCCTTACGTGAGATGGTGGGCGGCCGTCTGGAGGGAGGTCACCTGCCTGGTCGACCCGACGACCGTCCTGGTTGTCACGGACACCAACTCGGCGGCCCGACCGGCAGATAGAGGGACCCCGCGCCCCGAGGACACGGGCTACCGCACGTTCCTGAGGGCCTTCAACCTTAGGGACTTAGTGGACCTTCACCCGATCCCGCAGGACACATACTCTTGCTTCCAGGGAGCCGCGCGCTCCCGCATCGACACAGCCGCCTGCCACAGCGAGGCGCAGTTCACCATCGCCTCGTACCACTACTGGGCGAGCACCCTCCTCTCGGACCACCACGCCACCCTCCTTCTCACCGTCGCCTTCCCGGTGAACCGGCTGGACAAGCCCAGCCCCCATACGGTCTCCCGCACCCCGGAGTACCACCTGGGCCCAGTGGCCCTGTCCCCGGCCGACACGGCCGATTTCCACAACTCAGTACTCCGCAGGAGAGCCGTGGACCCCCAGCTCGCCCCGAATCGGTGGCTAAAAGGCCTGCAAAGGGCCATCTACGATTGGGCCCACGCCACGGGCAGGGTCCGAGCCCTCCGCTTCCGGCAGTACCGCCTCAAGACGCGCCCGGCGGAGCGAGCTCCCCCCTCGTGGGCTCCCCAGCAGCCCTTCCGAGCGCGCAGCATGCTCCCCACGGTGGGGCGTTTTACAGTGATGGCCCAGAGCATATTGGGCACCTCAGTGACGGCGGGGCACGCCCTCAAGCGGAGCCTAGTGGCCTTGGGGGAAGCCCAGCGCCAGCAGAGCCTCCGGGGGGTGAAACGCAGGGCCCCCCGACGCAAGCAGGAAACCCTCAACTTGAAACGCACCCCGGAGCAGTGGAGGGAGGTGCAGCGTCGTAGCAGGGGCCCCCCGCGCGATGTCTCGGAAATCCCCTGGACAGCAAGGCGCTCCTCAACCCCAGGGAGACGTTGTCCGCCCTGTACTTGAGCCGCCTACGGCTCCAGGGCCATAGCTACCGAATCCGGGATGACCCCGACCGATGGGCCCACTTCCAGAGGTACCTGGGGCTCTTGCCGCAGCATGCCCCGCCAGCCCGCGGCGACTATGTCCAGCCCCGCCACCTCTGGGAGGTGCAGTCGGGGAAGGCCCGCGGCCCCGACCTCCGCCTACCCGAAGCGGACGTCTGCATCGATATAGCCTGGTACCGACACCTGACGGAGGCAGACCAGAAGACCCTGTGCACCGTGGTGCGCAGCCCCTTAGTCAGCCGCACGGTGGGCAGGCGGGGGCGGGTTACCCTGCTCCTAAAAAACCCGGACCAGCCGGTCCAGGAGGCGAACCTCCGGGGGATAACCATCTCCTCCCACGTCTCCAAACTCGAGCCCACGGCCTTCTATGCCGTGGCGACAGCCGTCTACGAGCGGGCCCTGGGGGGGCCCTGCCTAGTGGGGGGCATGCGGGGGATATCCCTCCAGGAGGTCGTCCGCACGGTGCACATGAAGCTGGACCTGGCCAGGCTTCAAAACCGGATAGTGGACGTCCTGATCACGGATCTCGCGAAATTCTTCGACGTGATCGCGCAGGACATTCACCCTATAGTGGGAGCCCGGGTGGGCCTGGGAGAGGCCGACCACCTCGCCACACATACCGAGGGTTTCTCCTACACCCTGCCCTTGGGCCCCTGGCAGACCCACACCCTGACGCAACTCCTGGGTACGCCCCAGGGTACCATCCAGGGGGTCTATGCGGGGGCGACGGCGGCGCTCCCTTTCTTGCCATACATGGACATAGCATACCGGTCCTCGGCGGTGGAGCCCTTCCGCTTCCCGGGACTCATGTGGGTGGACGACACGATCGTCCTCTTGGAGCGGGGCGATTCCCACCCCATACAGGGGGTCCTATTGGATCAGCGGGTATACTACCAGGGAATCCTGCGGGTGGACGTCCCTGACCGCAAGATCCAGCACGGCTCCACGTTAGACCCGCGGCCCCTACGGTCGCCTACGCCAGCATCCGTGGCCCGCCACCTAGGCCGCGCGTGGGTGACGAGTACCCCGGACCAGCGGCCGGAGGCACTGGCAGGGGCCCCGGAGATACAGCCCTCCAGGGTCCTCCGATATATGGGAACCGACATTTACCTCCAGGGGGCGCCTACGGCCCCCCGCAACCTGCCGGAGGTCAGGGCGGAGCTCTGGACACAGCTCCGCCCCCAGCGGCTCTCCCCGGACGCGGCCATGATGGTACTCATGGCCAAGCTCCCGAGCAAGCTGCTCCCCCTGGCCGGCGTGTACCGCCCCACGGCCAAGGTACACGCGGCAAACGATGCTCTCATGGTGCGAGCATACAAGCACGTGACGGGCATCTCCCGCCACGCTCATACCGACGCGCTCTGGGGATCCTTGGAGCATGGGTGCCGGGGTCTCACTCGGTCGGAGCACTCGTGGCAGGCGGCGGTAGTTCGAGAGTGGGTTCGGCAGGGGGCCTGGGCCAAGCAGGAGTTCCGAGACTCCCAGGCCTACTCCCTGCAAACGCACTAGGCGCTCACGGGGGGCTGCCCGGCGGTGCTTACCCCGGGGCAGTACACGCATCACCCAAAGTGCCCCCACCTCATAGCCACGCTGCAGCGGGTCGTGGATGATGTGGCTCTTCCCATGTGGATGCCGGGCCAGTGCTCAGGGACCACCCCCATCCTGGTCCGAGGTCCCGGTGGGCCGCGATCGGCGGCAGCGGCGGCCCCTGCCCCCAGGGTGGAGGTGTACACTACTCTGTATGGCGCCGTCGCGCAGGTGGTCGTGCCCCCGACGGTGTACGAAACGGTACAGGCCCTGGGCTACCATCACCTCGGCGACCTCTACACAGAGAATCACCAGGTGCTACCGGAGCGAGCCCTAAAGAGACGAGCGCCAGCCCGCAAGGGGATCCCGGGGCTACATGCGTGGCTGGCCCGCCACGCTGAGGTACTAGTCCCGCTCCTGAGGGAACCCACGCCGCGATGGCAAGCGGCACCCAAGGGCTGGGTCCCGGGGGCCGTGCCCACCTATCAGGCAGAAGTCATAGTGGGGGCCCGGGCGGCCAAAACCACCCGAATGGAGACGATATACCATAGGGGGCAGCCCCTCCGGATAACCGCGGCCCTGCAGGACACCATGGAGACCGCGGGCTGGGCGCCAGAACCCCGGATGTGCCAGCAGCCCCCGGGCAGCCTGCCCAGCGACACCAGTCTCCACCGCCTCCTGGTGGCCCTCCTGGATATCCAAGTGCAGGTGGATGCGCCACTGCACGCCCAGCTGTGGGGCGACCACCGGCAGGAGTCCCTGGCCCATCTCCAGCGCACTAGGGTCAGGGCGCCCACCGTCGTGTGGAGGACAGCCCCCCCGACTGCCGCCTACTGGAACTGGGCCAGCACATCGCAGGCCCCTCTCGTGACGGTCACCTCGACGCTGCCGCTGTTTCCGTGGATCGCCATAGCCCCGGCGGCGGTGGCGCGCTTCCAATATGGAGCGGAGTGCATGGCGCACAAATGCCCGGGGCACCCGCACAAGGGGCCCCTCTATTACTCCCTCGATACGGTGGGGTCAGTGCCAGCGGAGCTTCACCACGCCCTGCGCACCCACCTCAGGGAGCACCATGGGGACATGGCCCTCCTGGCGCCACACGGCCGGGCGACCAGCCCCCCGCGAGTGTTGGCCCCTGAGACTCGCCCGGGCGTCTGGTTCCATGACCTGCCTGCGCTGGCGCCCCTCCGAGGCAGTGTCGTGGCGGTGGATGCAGGGGCCACGCAGGCGGGTATGGCCATGGCCGGGGTCGTCCAGAGCGGGCCTGGGGAGTATCAGGCCCAGGTGGCCTCAGGAGTGGGCACCTCCCAGGAGGGGGAGGCGATGGCCCTCCTCTCGTATGCGCGCCGGCTGGCGACACAGCCGGGGGTTTACTGGCTGGTGCCGGACTCGGAGGCAGCAGTGGGGGCCCTCCGCACGTACCAGGACGGAGGGCACTGCGGAGATGGCATCCACCACCTCTACACCACCGTCCTGGGGGGGCAGCGCCTCTCCCCGAGGTCTGCCATCAATGTGGTGACCACACCATCGCACTGTATCACGGACCTCAACGTCCGTGTGGACGCAGCGACGCGGGAGCCGCTGGAGGTAGACCTCACGTGGCTCCTCAGGCGCCCCTACTCATTTATCCCCCCAGTGGCCTTCCGCGACCAGTGCCAGCTCTCCCCGACGGCGCTGAGTGACTGGTTGCGGGACCGGGCCTCCATACCGGCGCAAGCCATCTACGAGGCCCGCTGGGGGGTAAACTTCATGCCAGGGGGGGGCCTCCCCCTCGACTGGTTCGACCACGACCAGCAGCGCCACATCACCGCGCATCGCATGGACAACGTCCCGACCATGGCCGTCCTAGCCCAGCGTTCCTCCCACCGGGGCACGGTGCTGGATACAACGTGCCTCCTGTGCGGGACACAGCCCGAGACGGCGCCCCACCTGTGGGCCTGCTGGGCTCAATCGCACGAGTGGGGGCCGGCCCGCCGGCGCCTCGCAGCGTGGCTCGACCAGAAGGTGGGGCCACGGGCGGCCCCAGTGCGTCACCAGCTGTGGGAACCTACTGTGCTGGAGCAGTGGGCGGCAGCCCTGCGGACCCCCTCCATGCAGCTGGCCCACCTGGAGTGTACGGGGCCCCACTCGCTGGGCACGGAGTTCCTCCGCCACGTCGTGGAGGAGTCCATACGGATCTGGTACGCCCACGCCAAGGCGCGTGCCACACTGCTGAAGGGCTGCCTGGGCCCGGGCAGCACGATGGCGTGGGCGTTGCAGGAGCTACGCCTGCACCAGCAAGCAGAAAGGGGAGGGGTGCAGCGGGAGCTCCTGGAATAAGCGCGGTCGCCAGAGGCGTACTCACCAGGTCTCCCCGACTCCCCCTCCCCCTGCCGAGGCCTACACACTTACCCACAGCGCGCACACAACACACACAGCCCAGCCCGTTTACCTGTAGCCGTGGGTAGACATCCCGGCCTTTTGCCTCTTGGTAACAGCGCCTTCGGCACAACACAACACAACACAACACAACACAACACAACACAACCCAACACAACACAACACAACACAACACAACACAACACAACACAACACAACACAACACAACACAACACAGCAAAATACAATAGGTCTTAAAAAAAACAACACAACACAACACAACACAACACAACACAACACAACACAACACAACACAACACAACACAACACAACACGACACAACACAATACAACACAACACAACACAAAACAACACAATACAACACAACACAACACAACACAACACAACGGAACGTAACACAAAACACTGAGTACTCCCCAGCTCTACCCATGGGCGGGGTGCTAGGTGCAAAGCCCCGCACGACAAGGCCCGGGCACTGCCCTAGCGGCGGTGTACTAACAGCGTCACGTGTGTGCACGCAGCAGTGCCAAATACCATCCCCAGGGATCCGGCAGCCCCCGAGTACCGGCTGCATGCACATCAAAAACGGCCAGCAACCCCTAGCGTCGGCTGGCATAGCCTCCCTCTCCTCTCCCCAACACGTGCCTGCCCCACGCACAGGGCCCCCCACGGTGCCCCTACAAGTGCCCCCCTCCCCCCGCGATGTGTGTTGCTGCTCCCCTCGCCGCACCCACGCGCGGCCTTGTGCCCCCCACTCCATTCCAAACCGCACCCCCATCCTCGCAAGAGGAGCGGACAATAGCGTGGATGTCCGCCGGAGTGGGGCTTCAACGGCTGCGTCGCCGCCAGGTCTACGCCACGGCTAGCAGGGCAGGCGGGCGAGGGGGAACAAGCTATGGCCTACAAAGCAAGAGGGACCGGTGGGACGGCCCTGTAGGACCTGCGCCCCGCCCCCTCCTGATGTGCCGCCAAACTTGTGGGTGGTGCCGTATGCCGGACGGAACCCTCGCATTGTGTTGGTCGTGCCCTATGTGGGGCGCAACCCTCCATGTATGGAAAGGGGCCCCGATGCCCCCCCGGAATGGGCGGCGTGGCCCCGCTGGTGGAGTGGTTTGAGGCCGTGGCACCCTTGCAGACCACCCATTATGCCCAGCCTCCTTTTGTCTTTGTGTTATCTTTTTGTCCTGCTACCCGGTCCCTGCAGGCGCCCGTCCGGTTGGACGCCCTCGTAATGGTATTTCAAACATCCTTTGAAAATGGGTAAGGTATAAGGCCCCCCGGCCACCACCCCGGCGCCCACACGAGAGAGGACGCCCGGGAGGGGTAATAGCCCCCGGTCCCCCCACGGCAGCCCCAATGGTGACCGCACCACCGGAGGCGGCATCTCTGTCGGGGAAATAAATTGTGCTCACTAATAACTTACACATACTGCATTACCGCCGTATTCAATGCTTAAAGGGTTAAGGGGCCTCCCCCGGTCCTGTGAAGTGCGGCCCCCTAGAGCCGGACTCAACCGGTCGCGACGAGACGCCCTTCACCGGTATGGCCATTCTTCACTGCCGGCCATACCTCGTTCCCATCTCCGCGGGCTTAAACTGCCCAAGGGGGCGCTAAGTTCTGCATTTGTTCGGGACTTAAGCCCCGGTAGAACTTACGGTGTTTGGTTAAACGGACTCGCACCCGTGACGCGTTGGATCGGTTGTTGAGAACCTGCTAATGCTACCATGGGGTTATGAATCCCGGTACTGCTTGCTTACTCTACCTACCAGCAGCCCCCCAAGGGTAAATGGCGTACGAACGCCTCCCGTAGCAGTTGAAGGGGCGAGGAAGCGCTCCCAAAGAGCTGGCCCCGCCCCCCCTTCTCAAGTCCCTTGAAACCACGTTGCGGATGGGCAAAGCTCACACACCACAGTCACGGCGCCGTTGTGTCGGGTGTGTTGGCGCTAACCCTAGCCGCCTGCGGGTTTTTAGGTGCGGAACCCCTCACCCCATTTCTTTTCACGGGTCCGGAGTTGAGGCAGCGCGGTTAGGTGAGGAAGGGGACCCCATCTTACAGCAGCGGTTGCGAGGATTTGGTAGGGTCTCGGTGCCCGAGGACCCCACCTAGAGCTCTACGAATGAAAGAAACTTGACGCAAGGGAACTGGGGAAGCACGGTTAGGCAAAGACCGCCGACTGCATGCGACTCCCCATCCCCACAGCAAATTGGCCCCCCCCCCCCAATTGCCGCTCCATGGGCAGCGACCGCCGCCTGGGCAGAACTCCATGGATAACTTTTGGCATGCGTATGTGCAATTTGTGGTGCCTGACGTGTCCGCCATCCGTGACGCCAACAATCATCTACGCACCAACAGAGGGGCCCACCTTGTGCCCAGTTGGGCGGCTAAATATTACGACAGGATCCCAAGAGTGGCACGTGGCCGCCGAGAGCACAGCCCACCCCAAGCCATCGGGCCAGCGATGATCGGGAACACGAACGCCACCCATTGCGGTCACACCGAAGGACCCCTCGGAGCCCGCAGGAGAGATGTGTTAGCGTGCGGCTGGAAAGTTTGCCGTGGCTGCCCCTGGCAGAGTTGGCGGCGGTATCCGCGGTGCTAGGGCACCCCACGACGGT
Source organism: Eutreptiella sp. 'Long Island Sound 2002' (assembly GCA_964036045.1). NCBI lineage: Eukaryota > Euglenozoa > Euglenophyceae > Eutreptiales > Eutreptiaceae > Eutreptiella > Eutreptiella sp. 'Long Island Sound 2002'. Next base: position 114,728,885 of record OZ038379.1, read on the forward strand.
GCCGGAGTGGGCTTCGCATGAATGATCGTGTAGTGCGGTGGCACCGCATGAAGCGTGGTGGCAAGCAGTTCCCGGCTCCGACTCGCACCCACCGGCAACCGCCTCCGGGGCGCACATACTCATCCGCCGCGAGGCACACGATGGTCCACACCTCTTGCCCCGCAGTGACGACCTCACCCCCGCACTGGGACCGCCGGCACGGAGGACCATCCGAAGACAATGACCAGGCCCCATCGCTGCGTGGAGGGCGCCGGAACTGCTACCATCGGGTGGCACAAACATGATGGCGCTTGTATGGCAGCCCACACCGCAGCCCCTAGCGCGCCCAATGGTCCTCCACCTACCGGGATCGAGTGTACTGGTCGCTGCCGGACCGCGGGCGCTCGTCCCACAGGGACTTCCCCCCGCCGCCCCGGGGCCTCCTCCGTCCGGAAGGCGTCAATGTAGGGACGGGACGCCACGGCTCAACCCCGCAAACATCAGCCCCGGCGGTCAGGAGAGCAAAAACCCGAGAGGCGGCAGGTCGCAACAGGGGAGGCGCGAGTCCGGAGCACACAACACTCGTCGCGAACCGTTTGGGACAGCCTGGGGATTGCGATTAGGTAACCCCGCAGCGCGGACAGTGAGAGTAGACGGTGTCCCCGGGCGGAAGGGTAAAAGCCAATGACTACCCTTGCACCTTCGACCATCTTTGCTGGTCCCCGAAGTGCCCACGGCGCTGCTGCACTAAGCGCTCGGGGTCCACCGACGGGGCCTAGACCTACACGCCGCCATCGTGGACCCGCAGTGGAGCCTCAAATGAGTTCGTCGGCAGTTATGAGGCCTCCCCGCGGACATAGACCCTATGGGGTCGGCCATAGCGAATGTCCTCGACCAAGGGGAGCCCCCGGAGGACGAACATGCGGCGACCGCTGGTCTCCTATGCCGCGTCGTGGGTCCTTGCGACGCAGCCGGGTGCCCCCCGACCCACAGATATTGCCTTCCCATCACCGGCCCGGTACGCGTGGTGCTGACCTCCCTCCAGCGTGCGATGTGACCACCTCCGCCTGACCAATCTAATCTGCTGTCTCGAGAGCAAGAGCCGCCAGTGGCACAGGCCTTCCTCATTGTGGAGCTCTCGGTATCCATCTTGCTGATTCGCAAGCAACGCCTTCAGGCTGACGTCTTGGTCTCCCCGCGCATATGGACCGGAACCCGTCAACTCGGTCTGCTCCCATCGTGTCACGACCAGGCAGTCACCCCAGTAGGCCGTGTGGGTGTCCTTCTCAGCACCTAGCATACAACCTTTCACGAGGCTGAAGCAGCGCCACTTATGGAACTCCACGTTGCATGGTCTATGAACCCCTGGCTCACTTTCGACGTGTGTCCTTGCTGCGACCAACCCCAGCTGCAGCGCTTCATTGTGACCCAGCCCAGTGCCACAGCGGACCCTTAGGCACTGAGGGTGTGCGGGCCCTTACCCAAGGGGTCCATGGTCACCTGACGTATGTCGCGGTGCAGCAGAGTCTATGCAGCGGCGGGTCGGCGGCTCTTGTGCCTACTCCCTGTGTGCCGCGACCTGCACCCTGTGCACCCCATCGATCAGTGCCCTCCAGCCGCCTAGCAACAAGCGTCAGTATGAACGTGTGCGAGCCCAGCATTACGGCAGCTACATCCCGAAGTTCCACTTCTTGCCCACGGGCATCACATAGCTCCTTGTTGTGTCCGTCAACAGTGGAGGTCTAGCCTCCAAAATACGGCAAGTGCTACCCTTGCTAGTCGTCTTTGAGCCCAACGTGGTGTGTCTGCAAGAAGATGTTCGTGGAAATTAGCCTCAAAAGGGTCCCCCATCGGGTAGTTTTGGGCCCGGTTGTTCCCGGCAGGGGCATGGCAGTCCTCGTGCATTACCGGCTATGGACGCGTGCGCCAATACAAATGGACAAAGACGAACACGCTCGCGGAATCGCGGTCCCCGTCTCCGAGAAGGTTCCCGTCGTGGTCATACATAGCCTGTCGGGGATGAAGGCCGTGGTCAGGCGGCTTAGTATATTACGGAGTGCAGCATTCCAGGCCAAACATCGAGGCGGAGTGAAGGTAGTCGCGGGCCACATGAATACCAATATGGCAGATGCATAGGGTGCCTCTCTACGCAAGGCGCACCGACAACAAGTACTGGGGCGGCTTTACATACCACTATCCCTCAGGTTAGGCCACCAACATCGTCGCCACTAGAGGGGATATGCAGCCGAGAACTAGATTGCGTCTTGGTGAGTGCACACTCACCATTGCACGCATGTGATAAGGTCTTGCTGCCTGGCCTGAGTACCCATTTGTTGGTAGCCTGTGAGCTCACAGTGCGCTCAGAGTACTAGTCTCAAGCCAACCTGGTAGGCTGCGTGTTTCGCTTTCGGAGGGCGAACCCTTCCCAGCTGACCTCGGCAGCCGCAATGGCTCGCCTTGCGCTGTGGTGGGTGTGGTCTGCCCACTTACTGCCAGATGCGGCGTTCGCGTTATTTTGGGCATGCATCAAGGACATCATTCCTTTGTCCTCCACTGGGTTTCATTTGGCAGCTGGAAGCGGCTTCATAGCGGTTTGAGGAAACGGAACTACTACAGAACTAGCCGCCCACGAGTATGGGTCCGCCACTATCACTGCATATCAGGCTTTTGCAAATACTCCACTAGCATGTGCCAGTATAGCGGCGTAAGCGAGGGACCGCGCAGCACATGCACCATCAGAGGCTACGACCACGGCTTCTGCCTCACAAGCGCGATGCACCCGCACATGTGTGGCCGCCGTGGGCACATGCGATGCCGCTAGCTCAAGAGCCCTTGGCAGCGTGTTGGGCGGAGCGGCAAGACGCGGCGTTCATCCGGGCCATACAGGTGACCGAGGGCAACCTGCAGGGGACAAGTGTCACCTCGGTCATAACCGCGGCCCTGAAAGTGCACAAAGCCAAATTTCAACAGATCTCGTCAATCAGCCCGGACGGCGATATATCGTATAAGTGCCTCACCCGCACGGGCAAGGGGCATGCTACACCGTAGATGATGGTGCCATTTCCGTCTACCGCTTCTAGGGTTGCAGCGGCTGATGGAGCCAACTACCGTAGGGTGTCCTAGACATCGGGCCACGTTTCGCCCGTTACTAGCTCGGGTGTGAGGTAGTGGGACTCCGTCCGCAATGGGTGGAGCGACCGGAAGCGCCATACCGCACGGGAGGTCTTGTCCCATAGGGTTGGTTCCGTGGCTCATCATGACGACATGCTCTCCTTCTCGGGGGTTAGCACTATTTGCCCCGTCTCCGGGATAAATTGGCATGTGGAAAGGGCTCCCAACTCCTTCCCAACTACCTCTTCGAGTGACTTCAGTCGACGGTGGATGTGGGTTCGGCAACACGGTGTGGAAAGGACGACGGGCCTTGCTGGCAGTGCCGCAGGGTATTGTGCACACGATGAACAAAGCAAAATGCAATACGATTGACTAGGACAAATAGTTGGATGCTTGCACTGCACGAGTATTGTGCATCAAAAACCCCCAGGATCGGGGTTCCATGGCACGAAGTTTCCAGGAGCAAAATTGAAAAAAATTCATCAAAATCGCGCGAAATTCGCACAAAATTCACGTTCACCGCCACGTGCCAACACACATGTGTATCTACTGTGGTTGTGAATTTCGTGTGAATTTCGCACGAAAATGGTTCACACAAATGGATGTCATAATGCAGTGAATGGCAAATTGCCTCGCATTGCAGCAGGCTTCATTGGGCTTGGCTCCCGGTGCCCTGGCCGCCTGCTGCGTGGCTGCTGTCACGCGCCTGGCTGCCTTCCCGTGGGCTTGATGGCTCCACAGGCATCACGAAAATGGGGTCCGTGGCCCCTGCTGCTACACGGGCCGCGCTGTAAGTAGCCTGAACACGCGTGTGGGCATCCAACGCGGACCCCACGTGCGGCAGAATGTTGGCAAATGGCTTGTTGGGGCTAGAACCCTGCAACTGGTACCGGACCAGCCTCTGCACCACAGCCACCTAGATGGTCTCGCCCCCCCCCATCCATGCGTGCGTACTCGCAAGCAAAAAATTGAACCCCCTCGCGGTGGGTGGGGGGGGGGTCTGCACCCGGCTTGGTACGGCTCCTGTTGGCGCTATTGCTGCTCCCGCTGCTCCCTCTGCTACTGCTTCTACCGAGGACGGGCGGCAAGCTACTTCACGGTGTCAACCTGGCCCTGAAGCACGTCCCTGTGCCGCTCTGCCACCCTCCGGGCCTCAAGGGCCACACGAACCTCACTTTGCGGGACCTCAAGCTGGCTGCTCAAGGATTCCAACTGCTTGTCGCGCTGCTCCGCCCTCTGCGGCTCCTGCTGCTACACCAGATGGGTGATGTCGGGGTGCACGGGGGATTCCTTTGGAGCTAGGGTGGCTGCTCGGGGGAATTTCCCGGGCTTCCGGGTCTGCAAGGGCTGCGGCTCCTCCCCCGTTGAAAACCGACTTCTCGCGTTGTCATCCCCCTCCCCCTCTTCTTCCCTCTCCTCGCCCCAACCCCCCGGGTCCCCTTACCAGCATGGTTGCGCATGTAGAGGCATACAGTGTCTAGCTGGTCATCATTGCGTGCCCGCCTGTATCTAATAGCATTTGGCATTGAGGAGCAACACACTAGCCCGCTGCAAACCCCCCCCTTGCCCGACGGTGAATGGGGGCTGCAACTTTCCAGTGGCCGCTTTGGAGGCGATAGCCAAAGCGAGCCACCAAAACGTCCTTCTCCCGCGCCCAGCCCGCAGCAAAACCAACCTTCATGGCTACCGCACTGGGAAGCCGATGGTGTGGGGGGTATCGCCTTGTGCTTGATCGGGGGTGGTGACATTCAAACTCCACGCTGCTGCCAAAAATTCACTTTGACCCCCCCACTCCAAGGGCAAGGGTGGCTTCAAGGCAAACAACCTGCCCTAGTGTGGGCAAACAGACACCCTTTCAAACCGAGGCCCGCTGTAGCCTGTGTCTCTTGTGCCACAATGGGGCATGGGGATCACATGGATCTGGCGATCCCAGCCGGAGTCGGGTTTGGATTCGGCTTGGGGCTTCGAGCCAGACTGCCACACCGCATGGGACCGGGTAGAGCGGTCAGCGTGCTACGCAGGCCCCTTCTCAGGGTGCTACTGGGTGTGTGGCTTGAAGCGCCTCTCAGCGCGGAAGGAGATAGGGTGAGGGCTCCAAAAACTTCTCCTGCGAGAGTTGTGCAGTGGCCGTGTGAAATTGGTGTGAAATTCGTGCGAAATTCGTGCGAAGTGTGTACTAAATTTGTGCTAAATTCGCGGTACAACACATTCGACTGGAAATTCGGATTATGTGAAATTCGCGCGAAAATGGCATGCAATGTGCGCACAAAAACAAGTGTGCACCCCAAAAGTGTACCTGCACCTCTCACGGGCATGTGATAGACCACAGCACCGATTTTGCTTGCTTTTGGGGGGCTGCGGCAGGGACGGCGCTGACGAGCTGCCATGCCGTTGCGAGGCGGGTTGGTGGAGTGACACCACCGAGGGCAAAGCGGACGGTGGCTTCCGCGTCGGTGGGCCCGGTAGTGGGGACCTCGAGCTGCTAGGGTCCCGGCCGGAAAATCTCTTGGCCCTCCCCGACTCGAAGGCGGGCGATGCAGGGGCTGCTCCGCGAGAGGAATGCGGGGTGGTCGCACGTGTGAGCAACACCGGTTTGCAAGGGGTCAAAAATGGCGTCCGTCATGAGCTTGTTGGCACGCCCCACCATTCCCTCCATCCCACTCCCCAGCCACAACACTTGGTGCCAAGTTGGCACCAAGTCTTGATCTAGGGTCCCCGCGAAGCCCTTGACCACCGGCACCGGTACAAGATCAAGATGCGGTGCATTCTTGGGGATGTGCTGGTGATGCTTGTCCGGCGTGCGGTGGGTAAAAATGACAAATTGGCGTCCATTTTTGTGCATCACTCTTTGCCCGCGGACGAAGTATAGGCGGCCGCCGGCCCCGGCAAACACATTTTTGCGCATCACCCTTTGTCCGCGGACACGTTATAAGCGGCCGGCGGCCAGGGCGAACACAATTTTACACGCCACTTTTTGCCCGCGGAAACTGTATGGAGGGGCCGTTAGCCTTGGTGAACACAATTTTGCACATCACTTTTTGCCCGCGGAAGCGCTATAAGCGGTTGTTGGCCCCGGCGAACACATTTTCGCGTGTCAAGTTTTGCCCCCGGACGCCTTATAAGTGGCCGCCGGCCACAGGGAACACATTTTTGCGGATAACTTTTTGCCCACGGGCGCAGTATAAGCGGCTGCCGGTCCCGGCGCACACATTTTTGCGCGTCACTTTTTGCCATGAACGTGTTATAAGCGGACGCCAGCCCCGGCAAACATATTTTAGCGCGTCAATTTTTGCCCGCGGATGCCCTATAAGCGACCGCCGGTCACGGTGAACACATTTTGGAGTGTCACTTTGTGCCCGCGGACAGAGTATAAGCGGCCGCGAGCCCCGGCGAACACGTTTTTGCGCGTCACTTTTTGCCCGCCAGCGGGTTACAAGCGGCCGCCGGCGCCTACTAACACATTTTTGCGCGCCACTTTTTGCCCGCGGGCGCGTTACAAGCGGCCGCCGGCCCCAGCGAACACATTTTTGCATGTCACTTTTTTTTCCGCGGCACAGTATAAGCAGCGCCAGCCCCGGCGAACACATTTTTGCGCGTCGCTGCTTGCCCTCGGACACATTGTAAGCAGCCGCCGACCGTGGCGCACACATTTTGGCGCGTCACTTTTTGCCCGTGAACGTGTTATAAGCGGCCGCCAGCCCCGGTGAACACGTTTTTGCGCGTCACTTTTTGCCCGCAGACTACTATAAGCGGCCGCCGGCCCCGGCGAACACATTTTCGCGTGTCAAGTTTTGCCCGTGGACGCCTTATAAGTGGCCGCCGGCCACAGGGAACACATTTTTGCGGATAACCTTTTACCCACGGGCGCAGTATAAGCGGCTGCCGGTCGCGGCGCACACATTTTTGCGCGTCACTTTTTGCCATGAACGCGTTATAAGCGGACGTCAGCCCCGGCAAACACATTTTTGCGCGTCACTTTTTGCCCGCGGATGCCCTATAAGCGACCGCCGGTCACGGTGAACACATTTTGGAGTGTCACTTTGTGCCCGCGGACGGAGTATAAGCGGCCGCGGGCCCCCACGAACACGTTTTTGCGCGTCACTTTTTGCCCGCCAGCGGGTTACAAGCGGCCGACGGCGCCTGCTAACACATTTTTACGCGCCACTTTTTGCCCGCGGGCGCGTTACAAGCGGCCGCCGGCCCCATAGAAAACATTTTTGCGTGTCGCTTTTTTTTCCGCGGCACGGTATAAGCAGCGCCGGCCCCGGCGAACACATTTTTGCGCGTCGCTGCTTGCCCTCGGACACATTGTAAGCAGCCGCCGACCGTGGCGCACACATTTTGGCGCGTCACTTTTTGCCCGTGAACGTGTTATAAGCGGCCGCCAGCCCCGGTGAACACATTCTTGCGCGTCACTTTTTGCCCGCAGACTACTATAAGCGTCCGCCGGCCCCGGCGAACACATTTTCGCGTGTCAAGTTTTGCCCCCGGACGCCTTATAAGTGGCCGCCGGCCACAGGGAACACATTTTTGCGGATAACTTTTTGCCCACGGGCGCAGTATAAGCGGCTGCCGGTCGCGGCGCACACATTTTTGCGCGTCACTTTTTGCCATGAACGCGTTATAAGCGGACGCCAGCCCCGGCAAACACATTTTTGCGCGTCACTTTTTGCCCGCGGATGCCCTATAAGCGACCGCCGGTCACGGTGAACACATCTTGGAGTGTCACTTTGTGCCCGCAGACGGAGTATAAGCGGCCGCGGGCCCCCACGAACACGTTTTGGCGCGTCACTTTTTGCCCGACAGCGGGTTACAAGCGGCCGCCGGCGCCTGCTAACACATTTTTGCGCGCCACTTTTTGCCCGCGGGCGCGTTACAAGCGGCCGCCGGCCCCAGCGAACACATTTTTGCGTGTCACTTTTTTCCCGCGGGCACAGTATAAGCAGCGCCAGCCCCGGCGAACACATTTTTGCGCGTCGCTGCTTGCCCTCGGACACATTGTAAGCAGCCGCCGACCGTGGCGCACACATTTTGGCTCGTCACTTTTTGCCCGTGAATGTGTTATAAGCGGCCGCCAGCCCCGGTGAACACATTTTTGCGCGTCACTGTTTGCCCGCAGACTACTATAAGCGGCCGCCGGCCCCGGCGAACACGTGTTTGGGCGCCACTTTTCGCCCGTGAACGCGTTATAAGCAGCCGCTGGCCCCGGCTAACACATTTTTGCGCGTCACCTTTTGCCCGTGAACGAGTAAGAAGCGGCCGCCAGCCCGGGCAAACACGTTTCTACGCGTCACTTTTTGCCTGTGAACCGGTTATAAGGGGCCACACAACAAAGCGTGGATTGAGAGTCCCTAACCGAAACTTAAGAGGCCACGCAACAAACCGTGGATTGCGAGTCCCTAACCCCAACTCAAGGGGGCGCACAACAAAGCGTGGATTAAGAGTCCCTAACCCCAACCCAAGGGGAAACGCAACAAACCATGGATTGCGAGTTCCTAACCCCGACTCAAGGGGCCATGCAACAAACCGTGGGTTGAGAGTCCCTAACCCCAACTTAAGGGGCCGCGCAATAAAGCGTAGATTGAGAGTCCCTAATCCGAACTCCGGGCGCCAGGCAACAAAGCATGGGAAAGAGGGACAAGAAAGAAAGAAAGAAAGAAAGCACGCACTACCGCGTTCGGCCTTGAAAGAATTTGGCGCTGCACTTGGGCCGGAGTTTTGGGCCGAATGCAAGATCTTCACTTCGCAACAAACGACATTGGTATAGCGGCCCGTCTTGCTAATTTTCCGTTGGAAAGCAGTCACAACAAGCATCATTTGTATAGCGCCTCGTCTTGCTAATCTGGCACTCAAAAGCATGGATGAAAGGGTGCTGCCGGAAATGAAAAGTGGCTACCTCACCCCTGCCTTCTTGGGGGCCCGCAAGTGGGCGGAAATGCTACTTAACCCCTGCATTCTCGGGGGTCTTCACCAAAGGGGACAAAATCAACATTGGCTTCCTCACCCGTGCCTTCTTAGGGGCTCGCAGGTGGGCGGAAGAGCCATTGACCCTTGGTAACTAAGTGAGCCGGAGGGTAGGCAGGGGGGGGGGGGTCGCGTAACCGAACTGAGGAGACGTCCCCCCGATGATACAAAGAGGCCCGAGTGCGCTCCTGCAAAAGGGCCAGGATTTCAATGAGGCCCTTGTGCGCTCCCGCACGGGGGCCAAGAGTTCTATGAGGCCTCGGTGCGATCCCGCACAGGGGCCGTAAGTACAAAGGGTCCCCTATGCGCTCGGGATTAGGGCCATGACTTCTGTGAGGCCCTAGTGCACTCCCGCACGGGAGCCATGAGTTCCAAGAGGCTCCAGTGCGATCCCGCACAGGGGCTAGGATTTCAATGAGCCCCCACCCATGACTTCAAAGCGGCCTCAATGCGCTCACACACAGGGGCCAAGATTTCAATGAGGCCCCAGTGCGCTCACACACGGGGGCTATGAGTTCAATAGGGCCCCAGTGTGCTCCCACTCAGGGGGCAAGACTTCAAAGAGGCCCCAGTGTGATCCCGCACAGGGGCCAAGATTTCAATGAGGCCCCAATGCGCTCACACAAGGGGGCTAGGATTTCAAAGAGGCCCCACTGTGCTCACGCAATGGGGCCATGATTTCAAAGAGGCCCCATCGGGATCTTGCATAGGGGCCATAAGTACAAAGGGCCCCCAATGCGGTCTCGCACAGAAGGCATGGCTTCAAAGAGACCCCAATGCGCTGTTGCACACGGGGCCATGACTTCAAAGAAGCCCCAGGGCCTTTCCGCACAGGGGCCATGGCTTAAAACAGGACCCACCGTGGGCCATGACTTCAAAGAGGTCCCAGTGCCATCTCGCACAGGAGCCATCAGTACAAACGGACCCCAGTGCGCTCCCGCACAGGAGCCATGACTTCAAAGAGGCCCCATTGCGCTCCCTAGCGGTGTGGCAGTCCCATTGCCCAATGCCCCCCCGGAGTGGGGCAGTGTACTAAATAAATCCCACTTCCCACTGCTTCCCAAACGGCCCGAATGGCCGGCGTACATCAAGAGTTCCACTGCCCATAGCCCCCAAGCAGTGTGGAAGTGCACAGGAGTCCCACTGCCCACTGCCCCCCAGCAGGGGCCAAGAGTTCAACGAGGCCCCAATACGCTCCCACGCAGGGGCTAGGAGTTCAACCAGGCCCCAGTGCGGTCCCGCACACAAGCGATGAGCTCATTGAGGGTCCAGTTCGCTCCCAGGCAAGGGACAAGAGTTCAAGGAGGCCCTAATGCGCTCAAGCATAGGGGCCTTGACTTCAATGAGGCCCCAGTGCGCTCCCGCACAGGCACATGAGTGTAATAAGGCCCCAGTGTGCTCCCGCATAGGGGCCAGGGGCCACGAATTCAATGGGGCCACGGTGCGAACCCGCGCACGAGCCACGGGTTCAATGAAGTCCCAGCGCGCTCACACATAGGGGCCATGAGTCCAACGAGGCTCCAGTGCGCTCCCGCACAGGGGCCTAGAGTTCAATGAGGCCCCATTGCGCTCATGCACAGGGGCCATGCATTCAATGAGGCCCGATTGCGCTCCCGCACGGTGGCCAGGAACTCAATGAGGCCCAATGAGTCCCACGGCCCACTGCACAGTGTGCCAGTGATGGGAAGGATCTCGGTTGCCCGAGTGCCGGCCTTGCCACAGCCCAACTAGGGCCTAGAGGCACCAACGCCTAAGCCTAGCGAGACCTTTGGAAGCGCAGGCGTAGCTCCTCCAACGCCTGTGCCATGGTGCTTTGCGGGCCCAGTCAGGCCTTCAGCAGCGTGGCGTGCGCTTTGGCGTGGGCATGTGTGCCCACCCCACCTGTTGCGCACTTGTTGTCGAGGATCGTCCCTCTCTTGGGTGCCGCGCAGCTATTGCGGTGGGCTGCCCTGGGGACATCTTGCCGCTCTACCTGATGGTGAGGGGTCCATCAGAAGCTACTGGACTGACCACGATAGCCTGATTAAAAGCCTCCAGGTCCCCATGCCCTGCACCCGCGCCCAAGCCGTGGCAACACACTCACACACAGCGCGCGCGCAACACATAGAGCCCCCCCATTTACCTCTGCCCATGCGTAGACATCCCGGCCATTGCCTTCTAGTAACAGCGCCTTTGGCACACCACACCACACCACACCACACCACACCACGCCACACCACACCACACCACACCACACCACACCACACCCTGAGTACTCCCCAGCTCTACTCACGGGCTGGGTGCCGGGTGCGAAGCCCCCGACGACAGGGCCCGGGCACCACCCAAACGGGTGGTGTACTAACAGTGTCAGGTGTACGCGCGCGCCAGCGCCAAGCACCACCCCCGAGGGAGCCCGCGGCCCCCCAGTACCGGCCGCCAGGGCCCCGGGAACAGACCAGCGATCCCTAGAGAGGACGGCTGGTACATCCTCCCCCTCCATCTCCCCTCAACGCCTTTGCCCCACCCACAGGGCCCTCTGCCACAACTCCATCCCACACACCCCCATGCAGCTCTCAGTGCCCCCCATGCACTACCTCCTGCAGCCGCTCCCTGCCACCTCCCTTGCCCACTGCCCCCCCCCCCCCACCCCCTTCTCCTGCCCTTGCCCCTCTCACAGGCTGGCAGCGCCTGTGCGGCGCGCCTCCAAGGCCCCGCGTCGGCGGCCGGCCGCGTGAACAACTGGGCCCGGGCGCGCCACCGAGGAGGCTCCAGTGCGGGGTCTTCATGGCAAGCGTCCAGGTGTGTACGTGGAAAGGGCCCCGGAGGGTGCAGGTGAGGGGCCCCCGCCCTAGCAGAGGCGCGGTGCCTGGAAACTGGCCTGGGGGTCCCGGGGCCACAGGAGCAGAGGAGCAAGTCAAAGTCGCTGCAGATGCAGTCACTTTCAGAAAGAGTCCGAAATGTGCAAGCTGGACCTGCAGACTGGTTCCGCGAGGTGACTACTGCTCGGTGCCAGGGCTCTGCCTTGCAAGAGTGGCGAACAGGCAGATGAATCTAATATTCCGGCACGCTGGTACCAGGGTCTTGCCTGAAGATACTCAGAACGCTTTCTCAGAGAGTTTGCTGAGAAGGGCCAGTGGCAACGCTGGTGTTCTCAAGACCGGTGCTGCGGGGCCGCGTCTCGGTGGCGCCCCTGTGGAGTTATCTTTTACCAGGATTCTGAATGCCGCCCCCTGGGCACCCGTCCGGCTGGACGCCCCGGTATGGGTATCCAACATCCTTTGAGGTAAGGTATAAGGCCCCCAGGCCACCACCCCGGCGCCAACACCAAGGAGGGCGTCCGGGAGGGGTAACAGCCCCCGATCCCCCAAAGGCAGCCCCAAAGGTGAGCGCACCACTGGAAGGGGCATGTCTACGGGGTAAAAAATTGCGCTGAGTAAATACCTAACGTAATAAATAGTGCCTACTGCCGTAACTAATGCTTAACGGGTAAATGGCCCCCCCCCGGGGCCAGTTAAGTGCGCCACCCCCGGAGCCGGACTCGACCGGCCGTGCTGAGGCGAACCCAGCAATGGGTATGACAGGCCAGACCTCGTGTGCTGGTAGCCACGCCTCAGTACACTCCGTGGGCCCATAAGGCCCACGGGGGCCCCAAATACCGTTACGTTCGGGAGTTAAGCCCCGGCGGAATTTGGGGTTGTTCATGGTTAAGAGGACTCACGTTGAGTCCCTGATACTGCTACCCCGGGGTTATGACCCCTGGTACTGCCTGCCTACTGCCTTGCTGCATAGCATAGTAGGACTAGGGGTGGGGGGCCTTGAAGGATGATGGATCCCCACGGGCCTTGCAGGAGGCTCCGAACACCCCCTGGACAGGACTCCCCGTCCCCCCCAGGCCGGTGCGCCCGGTTCTCTGAAGCAGATGGCCCCCCATTGGCCTTGCAGGAGGCTCCGAACACCCCCTGGGCAGGACTCCCCGTCCCCCCCAGGCCGATGCGCCCGGTTCTCTGAAGAAGATGGCCCCCCATTGGCCTTGCAGGAGGCTTCGACCACCCCCTGGGCAGGGCTCCCCGTCCCCCCCAGGCAGGTGCGCCCGGTTCTCTGAAGAAGATGGCCCCCCATTGGCCTTGCAGGAGGCTCCGAACACCCGCTGGGCTGGACTCCCCGTCCCCCCCAGGCCGGTGCGCCCGGTTCTCTGAAGCACATGGCTCCCCATTGGCCTTGCAGGAGGCTCCGAACACCCCCTGGGCAGGACTCCCCGTCCCCCCCAGGCCGATGCGCCCGGTTCTCCGAAGATGATGGCCCCCCATTGGCCTTGCAGGAGGCTCCGACCACCCCCTGAGCTGGGCTCCCCGTCCCCCCCAGGCAGGTGCGCCCGCTTCTCTGAAGATGATGGCCCCCCATTGGCCTTGCAGGAGGCTCCGAACACCCCCTGGGCTGGGCTCCCCGTCCCCCCCAGGCAGGTGCGCCCGGTTCTCCGAAGATGATGGCCCCCCTTTGGCCTTGCAGGAGGCTCCGAACACCCCCTGGGCTGGGCTCCCCGCCCCCCCCAGGCCGGTGCGCCCGGTTCTCTGAAGCAGATGGCCCCCCGTTGGCCTTGCAGGAGGCTCCGAACACCCCCTGGGCTGGACTCCCCGTCCCCCCCAGGCCGGTGCGCCCGGTTCTCTGAAGAAGATGGCCCCCCATTGGCCTTGCAAGAGGCTCCGAACACCCCTTGGGCTGGACTCCCCGTCCCCCCCAGACCGGTGCGCCCGGTTCTCCGAAGAAGATGGCCCCCCATTGGCCTGGCAGGAGGCTCCGAACACCCCCTGGGCTGGACTCCCCGTCCCCCCCAGGCCGGTGCGCCCGGGTCTCCGAAGATGATGGCCCCCCATAGGCCTTGCGGGAGGCTCCGAACACCCCTTGGGCTGGGCTCCCCGTCCCCCCAGGCCGGTGCGCCCGGGTCTCTGCAGATGATGGCCCCTCGTGGGCCTTGCAGGAGGTTCCGGACACCCCCCTGGCTGGTGTGCCCGGTGCTTAGACGATGCCGCCTCCCCATGGGCCCAGAGGGATACTCCGACCACCCCCTGGGCTGGACTCCCCGTCCCCCCCAGGCCGGTGTGCCCGGTTCTTAGACACAGCTGCCTCCCCATGGGCCCAAAAGGATACTCCGACCACCCCCTGGGCTGGACTCCCCGTCCCCCCCGGGCCGGTGTGCCCGGTTCTTAGACAATGCCGCCTCCCCATGGGCCCTGAAGGTTACTCCGACCACCCCCTCGGCTGGACTCCCCGTCCCCCCCAGGCCGGTGTGCCCGGTTCTTAGACAATGCTGCCTCCCCAAGGGCCCTGAAGGTTAGTCCGACCACCCCCTGGGCTGGACTGAGGCAGTGTATTGCAGGAGGTCCACTGCCCACTGCCCCCCAGCAGTGGGGCAGTGTACTGCAGGAGGTCCACTGCCCACTGCCCCCGGTCAGTGGGGCGGTGTATAGAAGGAGGTCCACTGCCCGCTGCCCCCAGGCAGTGAGGCAGTGTACTGCAGGAGGTCCACTGCCCACTGCCCCCAGGCGGTGAGGCAGTGTACTGCAGGAGGTCCACTGCCCACTGCCCCCACCCAGTCAGTGGGGCGGTGTATAGAAGGAGGTCCACTGCCCGCTGCCCCCGGGCATTGGGGCAGTGTACTGCAGGAATTCCACTGCCCACTGCCCCTAGGCAGTGAGGCAGTGTATTGCAGCAGGTCCACTGCCCACTGTCCCCAGGCAGTGGGGCGGTGTACTGCAGGAGATCCACTCCCCACTGCCCCCAGGCGGTGGGGCAGTGTACTGCAGGAGGTCCACTGCCCACTGGCCCCAAGGCAGTGAGGCAGTGTATTGCAGGAGGTCCACTGCCCACTGCCCTGAGGCACTGGGGCAGTGTACTGCAGGAGGTCCACTGCCCACTGCCCCCAGGCAGTGAGGCAGGAGGAGGAGGAGGAGGAGGAGGAGGAGCGCCTGCCGCGGTCCCACGTACGGTGAGCCTTGGCGTCGTCCCTCGGGGGCCCCACGCAGGCACTGCCGAGGGAGTCCTCCGTCTTACCTCCGCTAGAGCAAGACGAATCTCGTCGCACACCTGAGAACGCTCCTCCCAGCAGGCAGTCTGGGTCACAACGTCGGTGTACGACAACGCTACGGTCCAATCTGCTCTCCGGTCCCGGCCACCGACTGCCCCGAACTGTCCTGGATCCACCCGAGTCAGCGTTCCAAGATCAACGTGAGCTGAGAAGGTATGGGTCTCCCGGGGCATCACCCCCGACTTAGGACGCCGCCGGACAAGGAGCGCGGCCCGGCACGACTGCGCGCTGTACCGGGACGACCCGGGCGCGGGAGTTCGAGGGCGGGTCACGGGCGGGGGCATGGCCACGGGACCCACCGACCCATGGCCACCCGCATGTCCTTGAAGACCGTGCGGGGGCCTTGGGAAGCTGCGGTAAGGATGGCTGAGAACGCCGAATGCAGGGCGGCACACCACGAGGGGATCACATCTCCACGGAAGCCAGCCTCCAGGCTCCGTCCGTTGCCACCGTAATGGATGGCCCAGAGGCGGCGTCGGTCCGGGAAAAGGGGGGTAAGCCCGTGCCGGCCGAGACTATCCAAGACGACCACATCGTGGGCTTCCATCTCGATGTCCTGTTGGATGTCGCGTGGTATCTGGTTGCTCTCGATGCACACATACAGGACTCGGTACGGACTGCACTTGTTCCGGGTGGATTTGGCGGCCCTCACCTTGGGGGCCAGGAGGAGGTCCCCGGACAGCCACAGGCCTAGGAGGACGTCCCAGGCCGGCCACCTGGGCGATCCAGGCGTCGGGGCCCAGTTGGCCACGTAATACCACGCCCGCGAAGGGCGGCCGGTGAGGGATTGGTTCACGGGGCCCCCCTTCTGGGGGGAGAAGTGGTCGGCTAGAGGTAGGACGGGCACCGCGTGCCGCTTATGTAGGAGGACGGTAGTAAGAACGACGTCGCAGAGCAGGCGACGGAGACGCGCAGGACGCAGACCCCTGTGCTGCAGGGCATCCCTGTGTGACGTGGAGATGGTTCCGAGACGACCAATAGTGTATGTTGCAATGGTGTGGTGGGCCGGGGAGCCATCCACAGCCAGTATGAACGGCTCGTCCCCCCAAAGGACGAGGGTGCCCCAAGCAGTGGGCGCACAGTGGCGCCAGGCATGGCACCTCTGAGAGAGTCGGGCCGCAAGCCACCGATGGTAGTGGGCGCGGATGAGCGGGTCTAGCGGGCATGAGAGGATGTGGTCCCCGGAGGCGGGCATGTTGCAGAGGGGGCAGGGCGTGTCCCTTGGGGGGAACAGGGAGAGGCGGATGCCGGTGACCGTGAGGTGGTCCCCCCATGTGATGAGGCCGTGGCTGACGACGTTGGCGTACTCGTTGAGGGCGGGGTGGCGTTGAGGCGGGGGGGACGCAGAGTAGGCGTGGTGGGAGGCGAGCAAGGCGCGGCGCGCGTGGGGCACGGCGTCGTGGACCTGGAGGCCCGCGTGGGAGAAGCAGACGCGGGGTTGCTGTAGGGGGCCGAGCCATCCCACGGCGTCTGGGCAGGTGTCCGCAGCTCGCCCTGCCGCCTCGTCTACCTGGTCCAGCAGGGCATCGAGGCAGGTGCCGGCGATATGGGAATAGAGGTGACGGGGAGGGGCATGACCGTGGGCCATGTCGCGACACGTTCTTATGAGATCTCCTTGTAGCGAGTCCTCCGGCTCGCGGCGCCCTTCCTGGGCTGTGATGTACCCTTTACAGTCCGCAAAGTGCCACGCACCGGATCGGAAGCCGATGGCAGGGTCGGCTGAAGGCCCCCTGGCGGTGAGGGCCACCCATGCCGTGTACAGCTCCGCCGTGTAGGCGTTGTCCAGCCTCAAGGGGATGGGGACGGGGTACACCTGGTACCGGAGGGTGACGGGGCAGAACACCGCCACTGCCCCGCCGCAGCGCCGGGTCTTCGGGCACCACGACGCGTCGTGGAGGATCCCATAGTTCTCAGGGAGCCAGGAGAACGTGGGGACTGTCGCAGTCACCGCTTGGCAACGCCTAACCGGGGGGGCGGTGCCGCCCGGCGGAGTGGGGCGGGGCGAAGCCCGGGGCCACCCCTTCCGTCGCGCGTCCTCTGTACTGCGATGTCCTGCAAGCATCCACGCATGGGTGTCCTGGACCTCGAGTCCGGGGGACGACAGGGCCAGCACATGGGGGGCGTGGTGTGGCAGATGGCTGTCAGGGGGCAAGTGGATGGCGATGTCGCACCGGTGGCACAGGGCGACAAACAGATCGTGGTCCGTGGGGTGTGCAGTGCACCGGAGCCCGAGCTCTGGGGTGAGGCAGGGCTGGGAAGGATGGAACCGCCAGAGGGCAGTCAGGAGCCCGTGGCGCGTGGACCGGCAGACCAGGGGGTTGGGGTGGTTCAGGTGCCGGATGTAGACGCCGAAGAAGTTAGCAAACCCAACGACCGGCGCCGGGGGGATACCGACTCCCCCTTCGGGGACCTCGCGGAGGAAGTGGGCAGAGGCGGAGAGGGCCCACCCAGCGGTGGCGCGCATGGCCGAGGCGGTCATGGCGTCCAGCACGCGCAGGGCCCCGTAGGAGGGGGGGCGGACACTGGTAAACCAGTTGACCGTCCCATGACACTTGGCGGTATACATGGCGAGGGGGTAGTGGGCGGGGAGTCGCGGGGCGCGGAGCGCTCGGCACGCAGCGCGGGTGCCCGAGAACAGGAGCCTGGAGTCGACGGGATGGAAGAGGTGGGGAAGGGCATGGCGGCCAAGGACGCGGACGTAGTCCTGGCTTGTGGCACAGCGCACGGGGTGACCATTGAGGTATACCGTGTCGTTGAGGAAATGGACCTGACCATCGCGCATGTCGGTGCCGACCAAGACTGTTTTGGTCGGGTCAGAGTGGAGGTTGGTGAGGCGGCCTGCCCTCTCCATGCCGCTGGCGAGGGCGGGCAAGTGGCAACGGTCGCCGGGCAGCCACTGGGTATCATCCATCAGGAGAACCCGGTTCGGCGGGCCCGCGGGGGTGTCGGCGGGGGGGACGGAACGGCAGGCCTCGTGTCCCCGAACTTCGCCATATATGCAGTACTTCATGCCGGACACGGGGCACCCTTGCCCCGTGCCGGCCCCCAGCCGGGTGGAGGACGGAGAGCGACCGTCAGCCCCCCCCATGTGCACCTCAAGGGCGCCGTCATGGTGCTGAAGGGTCGCGGCGTCGGCTGGGGAGATCCCTGCGGCGGTTAGGACGGCGTACTCGGTGGTGTGGTTGATGGAGCCATACGCGTGGCGGACATCGTCCGACAGGACCCACGCTTCGAGGTGTCTGCGCCAGCGGTCCCACCATACATCGTGTAGGACGCGGAGTAGCTCCACGGAGGAGCAGTGCGGGGACATCCCGAACTGGTAGGGCGGCACGATGCCGCCCTGAACCAGGCGGGGCTGGTAGTGGTCTTTGATGAGGGCGGCCGTGAGCTTCCATATCGTGGCCAGATTGGTCAGCGGCCTGCCATTTGCAATGGGGCCGTGCGGCGTCTTTTTCGGAAGGTTGATGAAATTTGCAGAGTGTGCCTGGGGCACGGGTACCCCACGGAGAATACTGTTGATCAGGTCCACGATCGTCGCAAATTGGGCATCCTCCAATTGTCCGAACAGCCGGTACTCCAGTAAATCGTGGTACGGCACAGTGGCCGCCGCCCGGCGGACGATGGCTCGCAGGTTTGCGATGGTGGCGTTGGGTGGTGGGCCGAGCGGTCTGCCCTCCCATCCCGTGATGGTCCGGACGCGCGCGGGTGAGAGTGCCTCAAGAGGGGCAAGGTGCCTTTGGCGCAGCTGGTCCAACGCAACGGCGGCTTGTTGATGGAGAGGCACCGGGATGCCTACCACGTAGACCGGATCCGCCGGGGGTACATAGCGCGCCCCTAACGTGCGGCGGTAGTCCGCTTTGGTGGGCTGGCCAGGGGCAGCGGGTAGGGGCGCCAGCCCTACATCCTTCTCCAGAAGGAGAACGTCCCAGGCCGCTCGGGTGCGTTCTTTGAGGCGGGCGACCTCCACGAGGTGCGACGATTGGGATGCCCAATCTGGGTAGGCGAGGGTGTAGCGTTGAAGGTTGGTGACGTGGACACGTATCGTCGATGGTACCGGCTGGCTGGGGACAGGGGGGCGTAGGCAGCCGTAGCTGCGGCGTATAGCGCTGAGGTCACCTCGGTATAGCGTGGCTGTGCATGGGGCGCGCCCGGGGGCGGCGTAGTGAGTTCGGCCCGAAAAGTGTCGTTGAGGGCGCGGAGCTGGCTGGCGAGGGGCTCCCGCGGGATGGGGAAGCGGCCCTTTTTCGAAGTGCACACCAATTGGGGCGCTGGCGGGAGGTCATGGAGGGCGGCAGTCACGGGTAGGTGGTCAGATGGGAGACTGGAGTCGGAGCGCACCTCCGTGGTGTGGGCTGCTTTTGAAGGGGCGCGGAGGAAGATGTGGTCCAGGGCACCGGCGAAACCTTGCGGGCTCACCCACGTGGGGGCCTCCGCAAGGTGGCGCAGACGGCGCATTCCAAGGCGCGTGAGCGTGGGGAGGACGAGGTCACAGAGGGAGGCAGGGGAGACAGGGAGGTGTGAGACCCAGCGGCAATTGGCGTTCAGGTCCCCTGTCAGGACAACCACTCTAGCCGGGGTGAGGAGGAGGTACGGGTATATCCAATCCAGGATTTCTTGGAGGGTGTCGAGGTTCCCGTCGGCGGGGAGATACACGTTGGCGTGGCAGTGGGTCACGCCCGCCATGGTGAAGTGTGTGACGAGGGCTCGTCCCGACGGGTGGGCGCTGCGGCTGGTCACGACCAGGTCCGGGGTCGTGTAGAGGAGAGTGGCACATCCCCCAGCCACTCTTGCTGGTGCCTGGATGGTGTGGTACAGGGGGTGCACCCGTTGGATGATCAGGGGTCCCGCTTCTTGAACATGCAGGGCTAGCGGGTACTGGCACTCGCGCACCAGGACGTCCAGGGCGCGGAGCTTAGGACGCAGGGACATCTGCACGTTGAGGGTCATCACGTCCGGGCGGGGTGACACGTGGCCGGTGAGGGGGGGACCAGGGCAGGAGCCGGCGGCGGCGGAGTGCTGGGTTAGCTTGCGGTCCACGGCTGCGGGGAGGGCGCGAGGCAGGCCTCGCACCCACTTGCGGAGGTGCCGGTGGTGGTACGTGGCCGCTATTGCCAAGACACTGGCCCGGGTGAGGCCTGTGGCTGTGATGGAGACACGGCTGTGTAGGGATTGTGGGAGGACCACGTGGTGGTGCTCGGGCAAGATGAAAGAGGCGGGTGGCAGGCCCTTGCGGCAGAGCTGTAACTGATGGGAGCCCGCCACCTGCACACAGTGCACGGCGCCCACTAACGACAGAACGTCACGGGGCCAGGGGTCCGCCCCGCTGCACGCCCGGTAATAGTGCACACCCACTGGCAGGTGTAGGCACATTTCGAGGGCGTAGGGGGGCGTGATGAACTGGGCAGTGCCTGGGGCCGGCACCGGTACCAGGCCCCACTCTCTGGGGGGGGAGCTCGGAGTGTATGCGCCCAGGTGCAGGTCCCGGACGTGGGGGACGCCGTCGAGGTGGGAGTGGCGGAGCCGAGACACAGCGTCAGGGATGTCCTCGTTGCGCCCCGCCATGTCCCGGGTCACCGGTCTCGCGGATGCCGACCGAAGTACGGCTGGTAGCAGTGGGGGTCGGCTGGGGGGCTCCAGGGCGGGGGAGCGTAGGGGTTGTGGGCCATGGCCACCCGGGGGTCGTGGGGGTCCCCCGAGTACGGGTAGGGCTGGAGGGGGGCTGCTGCATGGTGGTCGTGGCGGCTGGAATGCGCCTGGGGCTCATCGCGGTACGCGCTACGACGCCTCGGCGGCGGGCTGTCGCGGCGATGGCCTGGGCTGCGGCGGCGGGACGGGGACCGGTCCGAACGGCGGGGGCTGTACCTGCGCTGATATTTGGAGTCCGGTTCTCCGTCCGATCCTGACGTTGCCGTAAGGTCCACCTGATCGTCAGGGTCCCGTGGACGGCGCTGCTTCCCGCGGCTTCCCCGATGAGTTTTCCGGGGCGGATGGTCTCGGTCAGGGTCAGGCACCCAGGGCGTGAACGGTTATTTCTTCGATTCGGCCCATGTCACTCGCCGGCCACGAGCCGTATGCTGCCTGGTCAGTCGCATGCCTCGCTCGTACTCTGCTGGTCGGACTCCGACAATCGTGAATTTGGATGTATGGTTGAATTGTTCTTCAGTAATGGAGGAAAGGCCTGCGCCAAATTTATCCCTAAGGATACCACCGAGGAGTCCTGCATCAACTTCACCGGACGGCGGATCGTCGACTTCTTGCCAGCCGACCCATAGGGCTTTCGAGAAAACCTGCGGATCAATTTTATGGGGCGTATACCCCTTCTTTTTCGCTGCGCCCTGTGCCTGGTTGGCGGCTGCAGCTTCCGCTGGGGAGGTGGCTGGGCTGTCAGAAACCCGTTGGACTGCAGGGGGGATGGAGAGGAAGGAGCGCAGGACTTCCGCGATGCCAGGCAGGCTGGGCGCGTGGCTGTGGACCCAGGCCCACTGTTCCCGAATCGGCGACTGCGGGAGGGTGTTGACGTTCGCGCCGTACTGGCGGAAGAGCTGGAGGTGGAGCGCGTGCGCAACCTCGTCCTCACAGCCCTTGGGGATCTCCGGGATCCACTCCAGCAGGGAGGTCAGGGCGGCATCAGCATGCGACGGCACAGACGACGGCGGCTGGGCAGTTGCGCCCGGTGCCCGAAAGGCAGAGACCGCCCTCGGCTTAGGGATCGGGTCCGGGACAGCGAACGACAATTCGGGTGCACGCGCAGGGGTCTCCGGGACCGGCACGGCGCTTGGCGCGGCCACAGCCCTACGGAGGACGTCGGCCAACTCCTCGAGGTTGGGTGCCTGGGGCGAGGTGAGAACTGCTGCGGCGAGTATGACCGGCACGAGGACCAGGAACTGCTGAGAGCCGGGGGGAGGCAGCTCGAATGAAGCCGGAACGGTACTGCGCACGGCGTTGGCGAACGTCGGCGGCGTGGACTGGAGGCCGTGGAGTCTGGTGGCGATGGACAGGAGGGGGGGAACCGACCTGATGAAGCTGTTGAGCCGAACGGCCTTGGCCTGCCGCTGTGCCGCGGCGCAACGCTGGGCCTGCTGCTGGGCATTATCTCGTTCTGTGTGCACCATGTCCAGATCCCGCGTGAGGGACTCCAGGTCGCTCCGTGCCACGGCCAGCTCCCGCTGCTGGGCCTCGTACTCGTCATGCAATTGAGCGTAGTCGGCGGAGTAGGCCGTGACATCCAGGTCCGGGACGAAAGGCTCCCCCACCTGGGAGGGACTGGGAAGGGCTGACCCGACGGCCGGGGCCGGTGACTCCGGAGGCGTGGGGTCCGCGGCAGCCGGTGGTACCTGGGAGGCAGGCTCTGGGAGATTGAAAGAAAGCCGTGTCTGTTCGGGCAACAGTGATGAAGGCGGTGGCTCGGACCCCGAAGGGGTGGGCTTGTCTTGGGACTGGTACAGGGCTGACGCTGGGGTGAACGCCGTCGTGGCGAACAGAGTGCCGGCGGGGCTGGGCGCTGCTTGCCCTTTGGTGAGGTAAGGTGCGTGGCTGGGCGGTGTGAGCGGGGGCGGGCTGGCGGTGTCGGCGATGCCGGCCTGCAGTAGGGCGAAAGTGGGGGCTGTGGCCCAGAAGTGCTCGCCAGCCAGCTCGATCTGATGCAGCAGCTCCACGCTGCGGATCGGCAGGACCGAGCATTCGAGCAGCGGCCGCGGCTGCTCGGGGGTCCACATGCCCTTGTTGGCGAGGGCGGGGGGCGTGGGAACCGGGGCTGGCGTGTACTGCCATGTGAGGCAGACGGAGGAGGCCCACGCCAGGAGTCCGAACTTCAGCGGGACGAGGTCTGCCGTCGGGATATGGGCTGCTTGCAGGACCGCATGCACGCTGTTGGGCAGCGCCCAAAAGGCCGCAACCACCTCCCGGGTGCGGAGGCGGTCCCATGACGGTCTGAGGTGGGGGGCAAGGAACTGGCTGATGGGTTTGTGGATCTTGTGGGAGACCTTCTGGCTTTGGATGTCCGGAGGGACGGCAGTGTCGACGGGCGGCGGCTGTTCGCGGGCTGTGTACAGGCCCTTGAAGACTTGGCTGCGGAGGCGTGACGCTGAGATTGGAGCATGGCTTGGGCTCCACCGCGTGACGAGTGCCGCTACGAGGGCCTCAGGGTCCTTGGAGACATACTCCAGCAGTGGGCCTCCTTGTACCAGCGACAGGGGGACGTGTTCGATGACCTTCGTGTCAGACGGGCCTGCGGCGACTGTTACGGTGGCTGTGAGCAGGAGCCCCCGCGGCGTCCACACCCCCGTCACAGCTGTAATAGCTTGGATGTCGCCGTTGGCAGCCGTCCATCGCAGGGCATCACACAAGTCAGCCAGGGCGGGGTCGGTGGCCCGGATAGCTGTATCTGCTGCTTCCAGTGCGTCATCCTTCAGCATGTCGGGCTCTCGCAAGAGACGGTCAGCATCTTCGGACTGGGCGATGTCCATCAGAAACATGGGGAACGGCCCCCGACGAATGGCGCCGCCTCCACCGGTGTCGGGGGCGGGAGAGGGGGTGTCCTGGGACGGTGTTGAGCGGTCTGACATGGTAGGCTGTGGTAAGAAAAGAGCGGGTGGCCTGTGGCCGCAATGTGTCGGGGGGGGTAGCAGATCGAGGTGTTGGTAAACGGAGGTGCACTGACATCATAGGCAGCCCCAATCGGATGGGGCGCGCAGGAAAGAAACAAGGGGTACCACGAGCGTGGCCATAGTGTGACGAAACAAAGAGCATGGCGCGATGGCGCGGAGTAACATGGGGCCGCCTGGCGGACCGGGTCGGCGAGCGGGGGTCCCAGGACACACGAGGGCGGGGGTGCGAGGGGAGCACCGCGCTGGCGCGTGGTGCTGCAACCCTAGTGGCGCACGGGGGAGAGGGGCCCCACGGTGGGACGACGAATCGGACGACTGATGATACCCCAGCACAAGGCGTCACACTTGAGCGGCGGATACGTCGAATGCAGTCCCCGTCGCGGCTCCCCGCGTAGCGGCCTGGAAGATTGCCACGGCGAGGTCGACGTCTTGCCAGAGCCGAACTTAGAACGACGTGCCCACTGTGAGCAGGAAACGGCTAGCAAGGGGGAGGGACGCACTTGAGGTGGGGCACTCAGCCCTTGGAGACACGGGATTAAGAGGGAGAGAGAGAGTGCACTATACGGGTGGAGTTGAGCGGAAAGGGGGCCACGATGGCAGAGCTGAGTCACGTGGTGGCACGACTACCACGACGATTCACGACTGGCTTCGAGCGTGGCAGTGCGTGGAGGCAATCCGTCCTACAGCTACCATCCTGAGGGTTTTTAGACTGGTGCCAGGTCACCAGAGTGAGGCAGTGTATTGCAGGAGATCCACTGCCCACTGCCCCCAGGCAGTGTAGCAGTGTACTGCAGGAGGTGCACTGCCCACAGCCCCCAGGCAGTGAGGCAGTGTATTGCAGGAGGTCCACTGCCCACTGCCCCCAGGCGGTGAGGCAGTGTATTGCAGGAGGTTCACTGCCTACTGCCCCCAGGCAGTGGGGTAGTGTATTGCAAGAGGTCCACTGCCCACTGCCCCCAGGCAGTGGGGCAGTGCATTGCAGGAGGTCCACTGCCCACTGCTCCCAGGCAGTGAGGCGGTGCATTGCAGGAGGTCCACTGCCCACTGCCCCCAGGGAGTGGGGCAGTGTATTGCGGGATGCCCACTGCCCACTGCCCCAAGGCAGTGAGGCAGTGCATTGCAGGAGGTCCACTGCCCAGTGCCCCCCGGCAGTGAGGCAGTGCATTGCAGGAGGTCCACTGCCCACTGCCCCCAGGCGGTGGGGCAGTGTATTGCGGGAGGTCCACTGCCCACTGCCCCTAGGCAGTGGGGCAGTGCGTTGAAGGAGGTCCACTGCCCGCTGCCCCCAGGCAGTGAGGCAGTGTATTGCAGGAGGTCCGCTGCCCGCTGCCCCCAGGCAGTGGGGCAGTGCATTGTAGGAGGTCCACTGCCCACTGCCCTCAGGCAGTGAGGCAGTGTATTGCAGGAGTTCCACTGCCCACTGCCCCCAGGCAGTGGGGCAGTGCATTGAAGGAGGACCACTGCCCGCTGCCCCCGGGCAGTGCGGCAGTGTATTGCAGGAGGTCCACTGCCCACTGCCCCTAGGCAGTGAGGCAGTGTATTGCAGGAGGTCCACTGCCCACGGCCCCCAGGCGGTGAGGCAGTGTACTGCAGGAGGTCCACTGCCCACTGCCCCCAGGCAGTGGGGCAGTCCATTGAAGGAGGTCCACTGCCCGCTGCCCCCAGGCAGTGAGGCAGTGTATTGCAGGAGGTCCACTGCCCACTGCCACAGGGCAGTGAGGCAGTGTATTGCAGAAGTTGCACTGCCCACTGCCTTCAGGCAGTGGGGCAATGTATTGCAGGAGGTCCACTGCACACTGCCCCCAGGCAGTGGGGCAGTGTAATGCAGGAGGTCCACTGCCCACTGCCCCCAAGCAGTGGGGCAGTGTATTGCAGGAGGTCCACTGCCCACTGCCCCCAGGCAGTGAGGCAGTGTATTGCAGGAGTTCCACTGCCGACTGCCCCCAGACAGTGCGGCAGTGTATTGCAGGAGTTGCACTGCCCACTGCCCCCAGGCAGTGGGGCGGTGCGTTGCAGAAGTTGCACTGTCCACTGGCCCCAGGCAGTGAGGCAGTGCATTGCAGGAGTTGCACTGCCCACTGCCCCCAGGCAGTGCGGCAGTGTATTGCCGGAGGTCCACTGCCCACTGCCCTCAGGCAGTCAGGCAGTGCGTCGCAGGAGTTCCGCTGCCCACTGCCCCCAGACAGTGCGGCAGTGCATTGCAGGAATTGCACTGCCCACTGCCCCCAGGGCAGTGAGGCAGTGCATTGCAGGAATTGCACTGCCCACTGCCCCCCAGCAGTGGGGCAGTGCATTGCAGAAGTTGCACTGCCCACTGCCCCCAGGGCAGTGAGGTAGTGCAATGCAGAGGTTGCACTGTCCACTGCTCCCAGGCAGTGGGGCAGTGCATTGCAGGAGTTCCACTGCCCACTGCCCCCAAGCAATGGGGCAGTGCACTGCAGGAGTTGCACTGTCCACTGCCCCCAGGCAGTTAGGCAGTGGATTGCAGGAGTTGCACTGTCCACTGCCCCCAGGCAGTGAGGCAGTGCATTGCAGCAGTTGCACTGCCCACTGCCCCCAGGCAGTGAGGCAGTGCATTGCAGAAGCTGCACTGTCCACTGCCCCCAGGCAGCGAGGCAGTGCATTGCAAGAGTTCCACTGCCCACTGCCCCCAGGCAGTGAGGCAGTGCATTGCAGGAGTTGCACTGCCCACTGCCCGCAGGCAGTGCGGCAGTGTATTACCGGAGGCAGTGCATTGCAGGAATTGCACTGCCCACTGCCCCCGGGGCAATGAGGCAGTGCATTGCAGGGGTTTGGGGCAGTGCATTGCAGAAGTTCCACTGCCCACTGCCCCCAGGGCAGTGAGGCAGTGCATTGCAGCAGTTGCGCTGCCCAGTGCCCCCTGACAGTGCGGCAGTGTATTGCAGGAGTTGCACTGCCCACTGCCCCCAGGCAGTGGGGCAGTGCATTGCAGGAGTTCCGCTGCCCACTGCCCTCAGACAGTGCGGCAGTGTATTGCAGGAGGTCCACTGCCCACTGCCCCCAGGCAGTGAGGCAGTGCGTTGCAGGAATTGCACTGCCCACTGCCCCCAAGCAGTGAGGCAGTTCATTGCGGGAGTTGCACTGCCCACTGCCCCCCGGCAGTGCGGCAATGTATTGCCGGAGGTCCACTGCCCACTGCTCCCAGGCAGTGCGGCAGTGCATTGCAGGAGTTGCGCTGCCCACTGCCCCCAGACAGTGTGGCAGTGTATTGCAGGAGTTACACTGCCCACTGCCCCTATGCAGTGAGGCAGTGCATTGCAGGGGTTGCACTGCCCACTGCCCCCAGGCAGTGGGGCAGTGCATTGCAGAAGTTGCACTGCCCACTGCCCCCAGGGCAGTGAGGCAGTGCAATGCAAAAGTTGCATTGTGTACTGCCCCCAGGCAGTGGGGCAGTGCATTGCAGGAGTTGCACTGCCCACTGCCCCCAGGCAGTGAGGCAGTGCATTGCAGGAGTTGCGCTGCCCACTGCCCCCAGACAGTGCGGCAGTGTATTGCAGGAGTTGCACTGCCCACTGCCCCCAAGCAATGGGGCAGTGCATTGCAGGAGTTGCGCTGCCCACTGCCCCAAGGCGGTGAGGCGGTGGATGGTAGGACGTCCACTGCCCACCGCCCCCAGACAGTGGGGCAGTGCATTGCACGAGTTGCGCTGTCCACTGCCCCCAGGGCAGTGAGGCAGTGCATTGCAGGAGTTGCACTGCCCACTGCCCCCAGGCAGTGAAGCGGTGCATTGCAGGAGTTCCACTGCCCACTGCCCCCAGGCAGTGAGGCAGTGCATTGCAAGAGTTGCACTGCCCACTGCCCCCAGGCAGTGCGGCAGTGTATTGCCGGAGGTCCACTGCCCACTGCCCCCAGGCAGTGAGGCAGTGCATTGCAGAAGCTGCACTGTCCACTGCCCCCAGGCAGTGAGGCAGTGCATTGCAGCAGTTGCACTGCCCACTGCCTGAGGGCAGTGAGGCAGTGCATTGCAGAAGCTGCACTGTCCACTGCCCCCAAGCAGTGAGGCAGTGCATTGCAGGGGTTGCACTGCCAACTGCCCGAGGACAGTGAGGCAGTGCATTGCAGAAGTTGCACTGCCCACTGCCCCCAGGTAGTGCGGCAGTGTATTGCAGGAGTTACACTGCCCACTGCCCCAGGGCAGTGAGGCAGTGCATTGCAGAAGCTGCACTGTCCACTGCCGCCAGGCAGTGAGGCAGTGCATTGCAGGAGTTGCACTGCCCACTGCCCCAGGGCAGTGAGGCAGTGCATTGCAGGAGTTGCGCTGCCGACTGCCCCCGGGCAGTGAGGCGGTGCATTGCGGGAGTTCCACTGCCCACTGCCCCAGGGCAGTGAGGCAGTGCATTGCAGGAGTTGCGCTGCCCACTGCCCCCAGGCAGTGAGGCAGCGCATTGCAGGAGTTCCACTGTCCACTGCCCCCAGGCAGTGAGGCAGTGCGTTGCAGGAGTTGCACTGTCCACTGCCCCCAGGCAGTGAGGCAGTGCATTGCAGCAGTTGCACTGCCCACTGCCCCAGGGCAGTGAGGCAGTGCATTGCAGAATTTGCACTGCCCGCTGCCCCCAGGCAGTGAGGCAGTGCAATGCAGTGAGTTGCACTGCCCACTGCCCCCAGGCAGTGAGGCACTGCGTTGCAGGAATTGCACTGTCCCGTGCCCCCAGGCAGTGAGGTAGTGCGTTGCAGGAGTTGCACTGCCCACTGCCCCCAGGCAGTGGGGCAGTGTATTGCAGGCTTTCCACTGCCCACTGCCCCCAGGCAGTGAGGCAGTGCATTGCAGGAGTTGCACTGCCTGCTTCCCCCCGGCAGTGAGGCGGTGTATTGCAGGAGGTCCACTGCCCACTGCCCCCAGGCAGTGAGGCAGTGTATTGCAGGATATCCACTGCCCACTGCCCCCAGGAATGGGGGCAGTGCATTGGGGATGTGCACTGCCCGCTGCCCCCAAGCAATGAGGCAATGTATTGCGGGAGTTCCACTGCCCACTGCGTGAGGCAGTGTATTGCAGGAGTTGCACTGCCCACTGCCCCCAGGCAGTGAGGCAGTGCATTGCAGAAGTTGCACTGCCCACTGCCCCCAGGCACTGGGGCAGTGTATTGCAGGAGTTCCACTACCCACTGCCCCCAGGCAGTGAGGCAGTGCATTACAGGAGGTCCACTGCCCACTGCCCCCAGGCAGTGAGGCAGTGCATTGCAGGGGTTCCACTGCCCACTGCCCCCAGGCAGTGAGGCAGTGCATTGCAGGAGGTCCACTGCCCACTGCCCCCAGGCAGTGAGGCAGAGTATAGCGGGAGTTCCACCGCCCACTGCACCCAGGCAGTGGGGCAGTGCATTGCGGAAGGCCCACTGCCCACTGCCCCCAGGCAGTGAGGCAGTGCGTTGCAGGAGGTCCACTGCCCACTGCCCCCAGGCCGTGGCGCAGTGTGTCGCAGGAGTACCACTGCCCACTGCCCCAGGCAGGGCGGCAGTGTATTGCAGGAGATGCCCGGCCCATTTGCCCCAAGGGAGGGAGGCAGTGAGCGGCGGGAGTACCACTCCCCACTGCCCTCAGGCAATGCGGCAGTGCGAAGCACGATTTCCACTGCCCACAGCCCCCAGGCTGCCTG
The DNA here is from genome assembly GCA_964036045.1 of Eutreptiella sp. 'Long Island Sound 2002'. Lineage (NCBI taxonomy): Eukaryota > Euglenozoa > Euglenophyceae > Eutreptiales > Eutreptiaceae > Eutreptiella > Eutreptiella sp. 'Long Island Sound 2002'. The sequence goes on from OZ038379.1 coordinate 114,758,217, forward strand.
GCAGTGCGTTACACTGCCCACTGCCCCCTGCCCACAACAACAGTGCAGCAGGGCACACACAGTGCAGTGTGGTGCAAAGCACCAAGCAGTGCGGCACCACACAGAAGGCACTGGTGGTGCAGCGCGGCACGCAGGGTGCAGTGGGCAAATGAGACCCTGTGTGACTGCGCGCAGGCGTCGGCAAGGCAGTGTCGGCCAAGTGCGAGAGTGCACTGGTCCGGCTATGCCACAACACACTTACACACAGCGCGCACACAACACACACAGCCCAGCCCGTTTACCTGTACCCGTGGGTAGACATCCCGGCCTTTGCCTTTTGGTAACAGCGCCTTCGGCACACCACACCACACCACACCACACCACACCACACCACACCACACCACACCACACCACACCACACCACACCACACCACACCACACCACACGACACCACACCACACCACACCACACGACACCACACCACACCACACACAGACACTTTACCTCATCCAATGCACCAAAAGGCTGCCAACAACCGCACGCAATACAAAGCCACAGCAAGGGCTCAACCCCTCAACCAGGGACGGCTGCAGCTCAGTTCACAACGACACCCCCAATCAGAGCATCTCATACGCAGAGGTTCACTGGAAACAAGGCGGAGGGGCGGTCTGGCACTACAACTCTGGCGTTCGTGTTGGCGCCTGCGCCGACTAGCAAGGCTACCATGTTTCATGAAACGCAGTGTCTGCGCAGCAGGTCAGGTAGCCCTTGGTCTCCCTCGGGCTCTCAGGTTGGGGGGGAAGGGGCACAGTGGAGCATTGTTTTGGAGGCAGCACATGCAGTACTCCCTGACCTGGTGTGGTGTGCAGGAGTACTGGGCTCATTAGAGTCCGCATGGTCGGTTCTCCTCCTTTGGTTTAGCTCGTTACTCGACCACGTGGAGTCCGCACCACTGTTTGGCACAGGAGTTCCACAGAGATGTCAGAGATGTCAGTAAGATAGCCGCGGCATATGGGAAGGCACAACTGCAGCATTTTTATTCAGGTTTTCTGTGTTGCGGCAGGGACGGGGGTGGGGGGGATGGCGGTCACGCAACGTCCGAAAATGGCCAAGAAGTTGGGAGACAATTGCAATTGCGCAGGTGTTCCATACAGCACTCCTCTTCCCAAAAGACACAACAACGTGCAGCAATATCCCGGACAACCAACCAACTTCTTTATGTGATATGTAAAACCAGACGCACTGAAAGGCTGCAACAAGTATGCACAAGCAACACCCATGACGGGGACCAGGCTCAACAGAATTGAAACATGAACCGAAGGCGGCGGACGATGTCATCCACCTGGTCATCCAAAAACAGCAAAGGCACCAGCAGACATGCAAGATGTGCAGAATACCGCTTCTCACAACGAAAGCAGATGTAGAGAATATTGCGAAAAATTGCGCGACAGCGGTAAATCCCTCCCCCCTCCCTGAAGAGGCTGGCAGGACCAAGGCACAGTGAGCACGGGGGATCTGAAATCGCTTAACTGGATATGACGCAGCCAAGCATTGCTTTCTTCAGTTGGAGGGAGACAGAGAAGATAAAGGAAGGACGACGGCCAGAGGGAGAGGATGAAGGACAACGAGATAGAGAAGGCGAAAACAGCCCCGTGCATCCGGCTTTTTGTCGGAGCCGTCATTGTTATTTGTCATTGAAAAGGGGGCTGTAGTGGGGAAGACAATCAGGTGAGATGTCCTGAAGACAGTGTGTGCCCATAAAGGGGATCCTGAGGGACGGCCACGCCACAAGTGCGTGCAAGTGGGCGGGAACAGCGATGCGCACCTGCTCCATGACCTCCGCCACAGGGACGGCAACGTCAAAAGTTTTGATGGTCTCTACAGGCACAGACACTGTTTCCACCACCGGAACTGGAACGTCCACTGGCACCTCCAACACTTTCTCCACTATTTTGTCCACTGGATAGGGCACGTGGCGGTCAACCACCTGCCGAAAAGGGTTGGTGGCCAGTTTGGACCATTTGTGGCCGCGCCTGCTGGGGGTGCAACACATATGCAAAGCGGTGTGCAATGCGATCGACCGATGATGGCACATGTGAATGCGACACTCGTGTACTTGCGCAGATTTCCTTCACTTCCCCCTGCACAAGGGGTGCGGTTCATGTGTGCAACGTGTTGGTACACCAAATGGTCATGGGAGGACGTAGTTTGGAGCACATGAAGCGAGAGTCACGGCAAGCGGGAAATTTCGACTTTTATATTGATCCTGCGTCATCTGACTCAGTTTTTGACCCATTACGAAACGTGGAGTCTGACACTAGAGGCAATTTTGGCACAAGCCATGATCTGCTTTGAATTCATGCATCAAACAAAGTCTCCAGCCTCCCCTGAGTGACCGCCAGAACTACAAGGTATCCATGCATGTTGTGTGGGGCTCCGATCCGGTCCCCCGTTTCCTGCCCCATGAACACCTCGGAAACATCCCCAGACACCCCAAAATCCCCTATGCTCACCCCAAAATCCCCCCAGACTCAAACTACCCACCCGTAGACTCAACTGAAGCTTCTTGCAGTATCCTCCCTCCTTCACCCTCACAGTCCTCTGGTTGTGGCCGATGGAATGCAGTAGGCAGCCACCAGCACAAACGTTCAACCCACATCAAGTGTCCACGTTGATAGTGTTCCGTGGGACGAAGGCAAAAGCATTGCATGGTGCACACCCTTGCCATTGGGTTTGCGTTTTCGCTGTGGCACCGCAAAAGTGTTTTTTACTCAATGAGGACCGCCTTCATGAAAAATGGTGTTTTAATGGTCGGCATGTGGGGTGGGTGGTCGGATCCCTGTTTCCTCTTTATGTTCTGTGACCCCATTGCCCGCATACCCCAAGAAGCCAGAATTATTCGTTCATTACGGTTGTTTGGGTCATGCGTTGCAATATCATGGTTTGCACACGGAGACGAGGAGCGTGAGGCAGGTGGACTCTCACCCTGCAGGCGCAGTGGTACGCGACTGAACGCACACCTTCTCCACTGTGTAAGGAACGTTGACCGGGACAGGAACAGACACGTACTGTGGGACTGGGACGGGCACGTCTCGATGCACAATCTTTTCTACAACTTGGTCCACAGGCACCGGGATGTCCCGGTACATAATGTTCTCCACAGGAAACGGCACCTGAGGCACAGCACAAACGCGAAGTGCTGTCGCAACGTGTAGCACGATGTGATGAAGGGTGTTGGACACCTGAAAGAGATGCCAACACGTCAAGTCACAGAGCTCACGGGATGCAACCATGCAGAATGGCACTGTCTGAAGAACATTTCCCCTGTTTCCAATTTCATGGCGCGTCACCCGGGGCACATGGATATCGTCGGTTGACCTCGCCCAGGCACTGTGACATGGCCGCAGCTCGGGCTACACAGCCGGAAATCAACCGGAAGCAGGCCCATCCCCAACCGGACTTTCCTCAAACCCTGAACACCCCATCCGAGTGGACAATTCAGGTGCCCAAGGACCACGGAGCACGTGCGGGTTGCACTACACAACTCCTACCAATACGCATATCTGTGACACACACAACACAGGCAAGCAGCCTGCCGATGCACTACATAGAACGGCATTCACGCACACCACACGTGCATGGTGTGGTGGCGGTGGAGGGCTGGACAGGGCTGCTCTTGAAATGGAGGGAGGTGAAGGGCCACTTCAACAACGCACTCAGACATCCGCACAGACATCCACAAGATGCACATTCACACATCACCATACCCTGTCAGTACAGCGGCACGTGCAACTGCATTGGATGTGTCTGCCCACATACCTCCACTCTCTCAGGAACATATGTGACCTTGGGAACCTCCACCACCTTTTCCACCACCGTTTCAACAGGAATGGGAACTGGTTTGTGGATGATCCGTTCCACAGGATATGGCATCTGCAAAGGAACAGAGGCATTTCTACAGCGGTTGTTTGTTTTGCAGGAGTAGGCCCCCTGACGCCCACGTCCCACGTAAGCTGCAGCCACGCCCCACACAGCGCCTGTCTCGCTTGTCACGGGGTCTGGACTGTCATCCGTCACCACCTGCGGGCTCTGGCGCCAGCTGAAGTCTTCGTTGGTTGCCTTGGCATCCTGCCCAATGTCTGCAACCAGTGACTCCTTAACGCCCTTCCAGCTCGCAGGGTCATCCCAGGACTCTTAGCACCTGGGCCGGCCGCTGAGCCGGCCCAGGTCCAGACAGGGGAGACAATCTGGCCCCGTGATCTACCAAGCAGACGCAGTATCATGCAACGGGGAGGAAGCTGAGAGCAATGTGGCTGGAAGAATTCAATGTGCCTGGAAGACAACCCCAGGGGACAGGGTGTGGCAGAGGATGGCACTGAACGCAATCTGGCACGACTGCATTGGCATGGGAGCGAACATGGCACCACCAACGATGTGGGGAAAGGGAGAGGAGGAAGCAACGACGAACATCAGAGGGCAGGGCAAAGCAGGAGAACCCGAGGCGGCACTGTGCATGGGCCGGGAGAGGTCTTGTTGCACAGGGATCCTGAGGTGCCGGGTGGGAGCCCCAAGTGGCTATGCGTTTACTAGCCTTTGGCCAGTTGTGGCTCCAGTCGTCCGGTACCATAGCATCCCGCACCTTATCCCCTGTTTGGTTGGTGCTTCTTCATGAGCGATGCCTAGTCTGTTTGCTGGAATACATCAGAAGTCAGGCCAAATGCCCTCCCCCTCCCATCCCCAATGGATTCACGATTGCGACAACCAAATCGAAAATACATTTGTTCGCAAGGCGGTCAGGGATCAAATGGGGAGGGGGGGGACTCCCCAAGCCAGAAGCCTTCAGGTCCCATCCATGGTATGTGTCTGCAGTTTTGAGTCAGGAACAATGGTCTGTAGTGCCAATGTACAAAACTCAGCCCTGAACCCATTTCAAAATTGGTATATTACACATACGGTGCAGTCTGGACACAGGAAGAAGGAGAGCACCGAGCAAAACAGGATTCTGACGCTTTCAGACGTTTGCGGTACTTTTTACTGTCACTGTCATGGTCACAAGCACTGTCATTATCACTGTCACCACGCAAATCTAGAAACCGCTTGAGATGGAAGACAATGATTCTGAGGAACGGGTACTAGATGGTTGAAAATCAAATCCGACAAAAACCTCCCAATGGCCCCCCACTCACCATCATCAACAACAATGCACCCTCCGGAGGAACAGCTGGGCAAAAAGCCTTCAGTCTTGTGTTCCTTACATTGCACATAACACCAAGGGTTGGCTGCCCGGAACACAGTAACCAATTCATCCTGCACCCTTAATATCCTTATCCAATAAAATTGCATTCAGAAGCTGCACAAAGAAATGCGGTTGCATAACATGAACAGGGCCACGGAAGCATAGGTGGGCACGAGTCCACTATAATCTTACCAAATACCTTACCAAAACCTCAAAAAAGTGGCACATTGCTCCTCTTCAGGAAGCTTGAGACATCAGTGTTTGGCCGCACCGAAAAAGACGTCAGTGCATCCGAAATCCCTGGATATCCAAAGCAGGCTCGCTGACAATCACTGGGTCGATTGCTTTGTTGTAGGCTTTGAGCCCGTCTACAATCTGCCATCAATTGCTTGCGGAAACTCAAAAGCAGCGTTTTGCAAGCTTTTGGGGAATTGCGACAACAGGGCACCAAGATATTGGCATGCATTTCGCTCTGTGCACATGCAATACCAGCTGCTCAGCTGCCATCAGCGAGTCGGTCAGGATTTGCAATTGGATGCTTCTCAGTTGGGATTTGATACAAAGAACCCGCAATTTGAGCGCGTTTTCCAGCAGCAACTTTGTGGCATCTGGTATTTCCCTGCACACCATGTCTGCACAATGCAGGAGCTCCGAGGGGTTGTGCACCGCACAGCATCTTCGCAATGTGGGCCATATCCAAAGACACGTGACCATTTGACCTTCTGTGATGCCTTTTTCCCTCCCGCTGTCAATCACATACACCACACTCATCCCTCCGAGGGCAGAAAGCACAACAGGAAGGCCATTGCGCACGGAGGCAGGGGAAGAGGGGTACAGCACAAAGCAAGCAAAGGGACAGACCATTTTCGTTACTATTTGCTCAACGGGCACTGGGACCTGCACCACCTCAGGTACTGTGACCTGTCTGGGGATGTGCACCACCTTCTCAACAACCTGACGGACAAAATGAGGCCACACACAGGTGTGACGCACCCCTGTGTGCACACTGCCTTCGTTCTGCTTGTTCGCCTCAGCAATACCACTGACACACTAACTGCTGTCCCTGTGTGCACACCTTCATTGCGCATATCAGGAGATCCATGCATGCACACATGGTGGCAGGTGCATATATGCATACCGCACTATTGTATGGCAGCTGGTCCAAACATGATTGAGGATGCACGAATTTTGTACATGCACCTGGCGGCAGGTGTATGTGTGCGTATTGTGCTGTTGCATGGTAGCACACTGCCACCAGGTGTGCATATGTGTGCATACTGTACATGTACACACGTGCATGCAGGTTCATGCATGCTCACTCGCTGGCAGGTGCATGTGTGCATACTGTTATCCCCCCCCCCCATCGCCCCCCACCCGCCCCAGGGGATGGTTGCCAAGCGACAGTCCCACCCCACCCTCCCCCGGGAAACCGTACTACCACCATACACGCACATTGTGGGGCAAATTGCAGCGGAAAACGAAATAACAGCACAAGAAACGTTGGTGTGCAGAGATTGTCAAGGTCAGAACACAATGACAAATGAAAGCAAGTGTGCTAACCATAAGTAAGGCATGCATGCATTCAATGGGCTGCCAATTTAATGAAATGTACTCCTTTGAGTGGCTTGGTGTAAAATTTCTTGGTCCTGCTGCATTTCACCTTGAAAGCCTGAACATGGTCACCACTTTCCATAGGAATGCTTCAGGCAGCACGCTTGGATGGTGATTTCGCCATTTTGGCAGGAGGCTTGGCAGAAACAGGCGCTAGCAAGTCTTTGGGAACCCACTTGCCTTCAGGGAAAGTCCCTTGTGAAATACAACTTGTCCCAAAGCTGAGTCCCATTCCCGACACACCACGGGCAATCTTTCCCCACATAATTTCTGTGTCATAATTCAAATCACTATCATCGGGGGCGCATCAAGCAATGCTTTTGCACGAGTCAACCTTGAGACATCGTTTTCTGCCCCACCACACACATCCCTTGCACCCATCAAAGGATTGGAACCACCATCGGAAGAGTGGTAGAACCCGATGCCACATGTCGACTTTCCAGTGGACAATGGACTTTCCTTTTGGTGACACAATGTTCAAACGATGAGGCATAATCCAAGTACACCAGCTTTTGGGCAGCTGTTTGGTTAACTCGCAGAGGCTTGGCCATTCGCAAAGTCTTGGTTCCCCGACAAAAGGAAATTAAGAAGTAATTCCCGGTGTGCTCAAAAAGTGGCCCCCATAAAGTGGTATACCCACCTTGTTTCAACGGGGCTTTTGCGACAATCAATTTGCATGGCATCCACAACTACGGCCGGTTCGGTGAGCTCTGATTGGGGCAAGGAGCCCGTGAGATAGGTGGAGCGTGCTGTGAGTATACAAAACATTGCACCACAGCAGGTACCCTTGTGGAGCGGCCGAATATCACACCCGTCCCAGGGGTAAGTGTGGTTGTGCTATCACGTTCCATTTTAGAGAAAATGATTCAAAGTGTCCTAGCAAGTGATTGTACAAGGGAAGTGTGGCATATGAATGAAGCAAACTTGCAACCTTTCAGCCCCCCCCCCCCGACCCCTCCAAATGAAACCCTGCAACCACCTTGGAGATTTGGGGCTGTCACAACCACCGGGGGCACAAATGGGGGAGGGAGTTTACGTGGAGGTCGAGGGTGGCAAATATGGAGATGGCACCCATCTTCCAAAAACTCTTGTTTGAGCATTCAGGATCACATTTGGAAAAACACATTTTGGCCGCTTTTTGACCCTATCAATAGCAAGTCTTTTCTTAAGCATTTTTGACCTCGTTTGGAAAGGAGGGGGGGGGGGCTACGGGGCACAAAATGCAACAAAGAAGCAAACACAAAAAGGTAAATACTACTTGGTGTATGTTGCGATAGGCTTTGCCGCGCACACAGCGCAGTATTGTACGGCGTGGGTGGGGGGTTGGGGCGAACCCCCCCCCTCTTCCCACAAAAAAATAAGTCACTCAGAAGGCAGGGGATACAATGTAGGACAACACACACGCGAACCCCAAACTTTAAATCCTTGGGTGAAACTTCCGTTTGGGAAAGGGGGCTATAGGGCACAAAACACAACACACAAGCAGACACAAAAAGGTAAATAGTCCTCGGCACATGTCCCGATGGGATTCTAGTGTGTGCAGCATGTTGCCGTGCCACACACCCCTAGCCCAAACCAACCCACACACATGTGCTGCACCACACCAGTGCAAAAAAACAAAAACAAATGTAATAGGGCTAACACACACACACACACACATAACAAAAACATGTATGCAATTAGTCTAGGACTCCTGTGCATGTTGTGTTGGTCCCTTCCGAAACTGCAAAAAAATATGTCTCGATGGGCTTTGGCCGGGAAAGGGGGGCCACACCTCACACCAAATGGCGTGACATCGACAAAGGTACATATGTGCTTCCCATATATACCCTCGGTCCAATGCATAGACGGACAATCCAAACTGGGGATCTAGGATCCCCTCGAAATCCGGGGTTAAGGAAAATACCCCCTTGGCTAATCTAGGCTATCAAGAAGACACCCCTTCGCACTACGTCCTAATAATACATGCATAAAAACACACACGTCCGCACACACACGGCACAGACGGTGAGTATTATCACCAACGGTCACAAAGGCGGGTGGAATGAGCCCCTTTATTCACATTGGGGCGGGACAACGCGAATCTAGCCCCTCTATCTGCATGGGGGCAGAAGAAAGGCGAAACTAGCCCCTTTATCTGCATTGGGGCACAACAAAGGCGAAACTAGCCCCTTTATTTGCATTGGGGCAGAACAACACTTATCTAGCCTCTTTATCGTCATTGGGGCATAACAAAGGCAAAGCTAGCCCCTTTATCCGCATGGGGGCAGGAGACAGGCGATGCTAGCGCCTTCATTTGCATTGGGCCAAAATAAGACGTGGCTGCGAATGGGATATCATTTGCCAAAAGGGCAACAAGTTCGGTCTGCAGGTGTCAGTTGGCAACAGTGCCACGCAGGAGGAGGAGGAGGAGGACATGCGGTTCCCTGGTAGGGCGCACCCGCTGCACATCCCCATGGTGCCCGCCGGCCCTCTCTGGTCTAACTGCTACCGAGAGGGGGGTCTCTGTCCCGACCCGTCCGGCTAGCCATCATGGCGGCGGCTGTCCTCTTTGTCTCCTCCCCTTGTCCCCTGGCCCACGCAACGAGCACGCACTCCTGCCCCACACGGTGCTGGAACCCCCCAGCGGCACGGATTGGGGGGCGGGGCCGAGCGCCGGCTCCACTTCCGGTACGGTCCGCCTGCCCCCCTCGGGGAGAGGGACGCAGTCTCACGGGTGTGGGCCCTTAGCCCGCCACTGACTACCGACTGGGCGGCATATGGCCGGCAGGTCATGGGGGCTTGGCCCGTAGCCTGATCCCCCCCCTTAGCGCACAGCACTCCTGCCGGAGGTGTTTGTGCGCGGACCAATAGCACTCGCCCTAGGCGTCTTTCCCGCTGGGATCGCACCTGAGCTCGAGTATGTATGGATAGCCACCGTGCTGGACAAGCTGCCAACCACGGTAGTCAGACGGAGACCGTGCTTGGCTCCAGCGACGACCGTGCAAGTGGAGGAGGCCCCCAAACCCACGCGGCGGGGGCCTCGGTGGTCCCAAAAACGGGAGAGGCCCGCACGCCCATGCGGCGGGGGCCTCGGTGGTCTCAAAGCGGAGGGGGCACCGTCGCCCATGCGGCGGGGGCCTCGGTGGTCCCAAAGCGGAGGAGGCCGCTACGCCCTTGCGGCGGGTGCCTCGGTGGACCCAAGGCCGAGGAGGCCCCCTCGCCCATGCAGCGGGGACCTCGGTGGTCCCAAAGCGGAGGGGGCACCGTCGCCCATACAGCGGGGGCCTCGGTGGTCCCAAAACGGAGGAGTCCCCTCGCCCCAGCGGAGGGGGCTTCGGTGGTCCCAAAGCGTAGGGGGCATTATCGCCCATAGGGCGGGGGCCTCGGTGGTCCGAAAACAGAGGAGGCCCCCGCGCCCATGGCGCGGGGGCCTTGGTGGTCCCAAAACGGAGGAGTCCTCTCGCCCTAGCGGAGGGGGCCTCGGTGGTCCCAAAGCGGAGGAGGCCCCATTGCCCACGCGGCGGGGGCCTCGGTGGTATCAAAACGGAGGAGGCCCCCTCATCCATGCGGCGGGGCCTCCGTGGTCTCAAAGTAGAGGAGGCCCCCTCGCCCATGCAGCGGGGACCTCGGTGGTCCCAAAGCGGAGGGGGCACCGTCGCCCATACAGCGGGGGCCTCGGTGGTCCCAAAACGGAGGAGTCCCCTCGCCCCAGCGGAGGGGGCTTCGGTGGTCCCAAAGCGTAGGGGGCATTATCGCCCATAGGGCGGGGGCCTCGGTGGTCCCAAAACAGAGGAGGCCCCCGCGCCCATGGCGCGGGGGCCTTGGTGGTCCCAAAACGGAGGAGTCCTCTCGCCCTAGCGGAGGGGGCCTCGGTGGTCCCAAAGCGGAGGAGGCCCCATTGCCCACGCGGCGGGGGCCTCGGTGGTATCAAAACGGAGGAGGCCCCCTCATCCATGCGGCGGGGCCTCCGTGGTCTCAAAGTAGAGGAGGCCCCCTCGCCCATGCAGCGGGGACCTCGGTGGTCCCAAAGCGGAGGGGGCACCGTCGCCCATACAGCGGGGGCCTCGGTGGTCCCAAAACGGAGGAGTCCCCTCGCCCCAGCGGAGGGGGCTTCGGTGGTCCCAAAGCGTAGGGGGCATTATCGCCCATAGGGCGGGGGCCTCGGTGGTCCCAAAACAGAGGAGGCCCCCGCGCCCATGGCGCGGGGGCCTTGGTGGTCCCAAAACGGAGGAGTCCTCTCGCCCTAGCGGAGGGGGCCTCGGTGGTCCCAAAGCGGAGGAGGCCCCATTGCCCACGCGGCGGGGGCCTCGGTGGTATCAAAACGGAGGAGGCCCCCTCATCCATGCGGCGGGGCCTCCGTGGTCTCAAAGTAGAGGAGGTTTCCACGCCCATGCGGCGGGGGCCTCGGTGGTCCCAAAGCGGAGGGGGCACCGTCGCCCATACGGCAGGGGCCTGGGTGGTCCCAAAACGGAGGAGGCCCCCGCGCCCATGGGGCGGGGGCCTCGGTGGTCCCAAAACGGAGGAGTCCCCTCGCCCGAGCGGAGGGGGCCTCGGTGGTCCCAAAGCGGCGGAGGCCCCCTCGCCCATGCGGCGGGGGCCTCCGTGGTCTCAAAGTAGAGGAGGTTCCCATGCCCATGCGGCGGGGGCCTCGGTGGTCCCAAAGCGGAGGAGGCCCCAACGCCCTTGCAGCGGGGGCCTGGGTGGTCCCAATACGGAGCAGGCCCCCTCGCCCAAACGGCGGGGGCCTTGGTGGTCCCAAAGCGGAGGAGGCCCCCGCGCCCATGCAGCGGGGGCCTCGGTGGCCCCAAAGCGGAGGAGGCCCCCTCGCCCACACGGCGGGGGCCTCGGTGGTACGAAAGTGGAGGGGGCCCCGTCGCCCATGCGGCGGGGACCTTGGTGGTCCCAAAACGGAGGAGGCCCCTTCGCCCATGCGGCGGGGCCTCGGTGGTCCCAAAGTAGAGGAGGTTCCCACGCCCATGCGCAGGGGGCCTCGGTGGTCCCAAAGCGGAGAATGCCCTCTCGCCCTCTCCTAGGCGCGGGTGGTGTTGGCCGTCTCTTGGAGCATGATGGCGAAACCTCTTTGTTGGGTCAGCAACCTCTGGAGGAAGTGCTTGTTGTCCCAACAGGCCGACGGCCCCCGTTGGCGTCTAAGGGTGTCCTTGAAGGTGGAGCTTGGCAGGACGAGACCGTTGCGCGTGTTCCAGCTCACCAACCAAAGAGTGTCGCCCGCCGCTTAATCCGGGAGTCAGCTGTCCTGCGTGTGTATGTCCGTGGCAGCGGGGTCAGCTGGCGCCGTCACGCTGTTGCGGGGCCGCCGGGGCCTGGGGTCCGTTGACCCGGCTCCGAGGGGGCCCAAGAGCGGGGCGAGAGGCCCACCGGGATCGACCCCCGGCCCGTCATCCTTCCGCTGCCGACGCCATCCCTTTGGCCTGTGCCGCCCGCCAGTAGTTCCTCGGGGGGTGGGGGGGGCTCTCCCGCACCTTCGCCGCCATCTTAGGAGGCCCATAGTGCCCCCTATCGTTTTTTGAAAAAAAAATTCATGCCCTCCACAGAAACTAGCCTCTCTGCTGCATAGCCAAGCGTAATGGAGGGGTGGTTCCCAGCCAACGTGTATGGGGAGGAGCAACGACACGCAATTTGGGGGTGCGAAGCAGCAAGAAGGCACCATTTTGGGCCCCCACAGCATACGAGCGCAGCCACTGTTTTTTCCCATTTTGGAGGTCTAAAATACGGAAAATAGATCAGCCCCGCCATAAAACTATGTCTCACCGTTTGATATCACAAATGGAGCACGTATTTGTCAACAGCGCGTGCTGCGGTTCTCTTCGCACTCGTAGTATTGTGACGGCAACGATGACCTTACATGGACCGCCTGTGAAGAAGGTGCACCCTATAACAACAGACAACAGCACCTGTATGAAAGGAGGGTGCAAAGTAGCATTTTTGCAAGGCTAGGCTCTGCAGAGCCCAAAAACAGGAAATTCACTAAAAACGGGGGTAATAATACAGGGTTGTACACCAACACAACAATGTACACGCAAACAGGTAGTAACAGGGCCTGAAATACGGAATTGCTACTGGCAGGGCTCTGCAGAGCCCAGCTCGATAGAAACAACAGAAAGCACACATGAATTACGCTAATGATAAACAAGCCGGACCACTAGCGTGGTAATGGATACCAAGAGCATGCCACTGTATGCCCCCCCGTGCCCCCCCCCCCCCCCGAAATTTCAGTCCCCACATAAGCGACAGACCACCAGAGCACCAGTCATAGACAAGGCATGGAAGCTGCGTACACACTAGTTGACGAGTATAAAGCACAAAAACAAACAAAATAAAGCACAGAAATTGTAAAAACCTTCAGCTATAGGAAGTCCGTCAAAACTCTAGAATTGGATGCTGTACTGACTACAGACTGATGTGTCCCTACATGTGGTTCAGAAGCACGTACTAACACCTAGACACACAAAAATTGTTCCCCCTTCTAAATCCCGAGCAAATGTGGAATTATCAATAAATGGTTGACACCAACGAAAACGGGTCACAAATGGCACCGAAAAATGAATCATCGCACAGTGGACAGTGTCAAAGCAATGCCAAACATACACACTGTCAACCGCTGCAGAAATCAAAAAACACTAGCTAGACAGATCAATGAAATCGGGGCATACATGACAACGCCAAATGTAATGTGGCTCAACGAAAAAAAGCAAACCTGTGCCCAAAATACACACCGCAGATAGGACTCCGGGCATACCTGGTAAACTCAAAATGACACACACATTCACCTGAGCTCTGCGGGGCCCAGGAACAGGCAACAAAACATGTCAGGACCCCAGAAAGGTTACAAATGGCATCTGGACTTTGCTGCGCATGCACTGGTAAAAAAAGATAGCAAATAAACGGAGGATCTGGGGCTCATAGACACAAACTTGGCACCGTATATGCACCGAAATTGTGAAGAAACTTGACAGTTCATACAATGTGTCAATGAGGGATGTACCAAAAGAAATGCCATAGCACAATGTTGTGTTGACACAACTAAAGTCACACAGGGACAATACTACACTGTTGAGATGAAAGCAACACTCTGACCAACCAGGCGGCATGCAAATTGGCCTGAAACAGCATGCTGGGCTCTGCAAAGCCCAACATTACAAATTCGTCATATTCGGGGGCAAATCAAGGAAATTTGGCACGCTGGGCTCTGCAGAGCCCAGCTCAGTGCAAATTAAAAAAAAGGCAGTCAAATTCAGTCACAAACACGTACACAGACGAACAGGTCACATCATTCACTGTCCCACAGCTGTTTGGGGCTGCATAGGATAGGCCCAGTCACATCAGGCACTCACAACTCGAGCACAATCACACACTTTGTGTCCGTGGTTGTATGTCCGGTATGGCCCAACGATAGTCATGATCGAGCGGAATGTGGGGACTCCAGTCACTTGCCGTTGCTCTTGCCGTTGTTCTTGGATAAGCCAACCCGGACACCGCGTTGCAGGGTGGCCTAGAGGCCCTCAACTGCCCTTTTTTTCTGCGACGGGGATGCCGCAGCGGCTACCGTTGCCAATTTATCCTCCTCTTCCTTCCTCTTGCGATTTGCTCGTTCGTCCTCTTTGGCCCTTTTCTCGTTATCCTTCTCCTTCTGTTTACGTTGCCTCTGCCGTGCCTCCTCTTGCTTCCGCAACTCGCGCTCAGCCTTCTCCTGCTCCTTCTGCCGTTGTTTATCAGTTTTCCCCTTGGTTTGGGAGTTTGCGGATCCGGCACCTCCTCAACTTCTGACTCACCTGTGTCCGCGTCAGTTGCCTGGTGAGGGGACTCCCGCTGCTAGAACGGCGGCTTGCCTGTGCTTGCCCCGTGCATGACACTCCGCCACTCAACATCCTCCTCCGTGTCCCCTTTCCGGACGCTTGTCTTCAGCAGGTTCACCACATGAGCTGCATTGTAGGGACCATCAGATAATACACCCCATGTGCAATTCAACGGGATAGGCAAGTGAATACAGCCCAGACTGATCAGGTCGGGGCGGCGGCCGTATTTCAGTGCTGACAGGCAGCGCGATGCATCAACATCCATGTGCGTGTCGTCCGAGTCGTCGTTGGGGTCCTCCAGCGAATTCACCAACCACCACAGGAGAGCCAGACCCAGCCACAGACCTTCAGTGAACGACTTTTGTGTGAGGAAGTGCGGCACTGCAGGGCCCAGCCCATGGGTCTTCACAAGCAACAGAGTTGATTACTCGAACAAATACGGCTCTTCTCGACGACCCTGATGGTAGACAACCATGCGCAAAGCTGTTCGGTACAAATCTTCCAATTGCGAACGTAAGTGTTGTTCCACAGCGACCAAATCCCCATGGTGTCCATGAAAGGCGCCAAGTACCCCTTGAAACAGCACACATACAATCTGCGCACGAGGGATCCACCCTCCTTGCCGCGGCACTTCAACAATGACGACAGTGTACCTCAGCATTTTGATCTCATTGGGCACTACGGTCACCGATCCATCGTACGCCCAAATTTCTCCACATTTTGATCCCTTGCCGACATTGACATTCGCCACCTCGCCACTAGACACCTCAACAGCCAGGTTCAACACTGGTCTCACAAGCAGTCTGCGATGTGCTGCGAAATCTTCTCAATCGCTAACCCACAGACCTGCCTTCAAAAGCGCCCGGAGCGGTAGCCACGGCGTGCTCTCGCTGTACTCCAAGCTCCCTTGCCATGCACTAAATTTCGCGAGACGGTGACTAAACTTCTTCTAGATGCGAGCCACTTCAGTCTTAGCACTTGTGTGCACACGGACCATAGAGGAGGGCATGTTGCAACAAGATTCAGCGATTCACCAAGTCACCGCGATCTGGCACAACGTAACTTTGCGTTCCGTGGGATCCTCGGCTGTGCAGATCCAAATACTGTCAAATTGGTAATATGACGGCTGAAATTGGTCAATGTGCTTCATTTGGGCTCTGCAGATCCCACCATGACCAAATTGGCAAATGAAGCGGGTGGTGGTGGGGGGGGGGGGTCTTGGGAAATTATCAGGCAAGGTTGTACCGGTCGACAGCAGTGAAGTTGCGGAGGCTTCCACAGGCACAGCGTCTCTGTAGATCCGGTCAATTGGCATCCCAGGGGATCCTGGGCTGTGCAGATCCCAGAACTCACAAGATGGCAATGTGACGGCGGAAATTGATGAATGTGCTTCACCTGGAATCTGCAGAGCCCAGCATGACCAAAATAATGAATTAGGGGGTGTCCTGGGGGGGGGGGGGGGGCTTGGACATCATCAGGCAAGGTTGCACCAGTTATCAAGAGTGAAGTTGCAACAGTTCCAACAGTTCAACATGCAAATCGTCACCGTAGATCTAGTGAATTGGCATCCCATGGAATCCTAAGCTCTGCAGGGCCGATTGCTCTCCAATTGGTAACTTGACGGCTGAAATTGGACAATGTGCTGGATTTGGGCTGTGCAGAGCACAACATGACCAAAGGGGTGAATTAGGGGGTTTCTTGGGGGGGGGGGGTCCTTGGACATCATCACGCAAGGTTGCACCAGTCATCAGGAGTGAATTTGCGAAAGTTCCAACAGCCACAGCGTCTCTGTAGATCCAGTCAATTGGCATTCCAAGGGATCCTGGGCTATGCAGATCCCAGAACTCACAAGATGGCAATATGACGGCGGAAATTGATGAATGTGCTTCACCTGGGCTCTGCAGAGCCCAGCATGACCAAAATGGTGAATTAGGGGGTGTCCTTGGGGGGGGGGGGGGGTTGGACATCATCAGGCAAGGTTGCACCAGTCATTAGGAGTGAAGTTGCAACAGTTCCAACAGTTCAACAGGCACAGCGTCACCGTAGATCCAGTGAATTGGCATCCCATGGGATCCTAAGCTGTGCAGGGCCGACTGCTCTCCAATTGGTAACTTGACGGCTGAAATTGGACAATGTGCTGGATTTGGGCTATGCAGAGCACATCATGACCAAAATGGTGAATTAGGGGGTTTCTTGGGTGGGGGGGGTCTTTGGACATCATCACGCAAGGTTGCACCAGTCATCAGGAGTGAATTTACGGAAGTTCCAACAGGCACAGCGTCTCTGTAGATCCAAGCAGTTGGCACTCAGTGAAGAGTTGCGTGAATTCGACCTGATAGATTCAGAATGATCACGGGGGGGGTGGCAATGCAGACCCCCCAGACAACCAAATTTGATCTGTACACCCTTGTTATTGCTATACCAAAATGTTTGGGCTCTGTAGAGCCCAGCTTTGTGCGCCACTGAGTTTTCAGGGTTTGTATTACTGGTTCTTGTCACTCTGGGCCCTGCAGAGCCCAGTTTGTCACCACTGCCCGATTTGTACCCCAATCTGGTCATTTTCTGTTGCTTTCTTAGGGCTTTGACGTGATAGACTCAGATTGATCATGGGGGGGTGGCAATGCAACCCCCCCCCCCCCTAACAGCCCAATTTGATGTGTACACCCCTGTTATTGCTGTACCCCAAATGTCTGGGCTCTGCAGAGCCCAGCTTTGTCCGACATTCAGTTTTGAGGGGTTGTATTACTCGTTCTTGTTACTCTCGGCCCTGCAAAGCCCAGCCTGTCACCGTTGCTCGATATGGACCTCCATACGGTCATTTTTATGTTCCTTTCTTAGGGCTGGGCCAGTCCTGGACCATGCCATCACCCTGCTTTGATCTGTGCACACATCTCCATGCTTTCGTATTGTAGTGCGCACCCGCCGTGTCAGCGTGTGTGACCCTCGAACCGGTGTGCCTGGCAAATTGCCACAAGCAGGTTTGGCTCTGTCGTTGCACGCCATTTGGACCGGCCCAATTTTGCTGTTGCTCTATACCTTCGTCAACGAGGGACGTTTTGGTGGGCTTGTTTGATGCCGTGACCATCAGCGTGCCTTGGACATTGTATTTGAGATGCCTTTGTAGTGATTAGCTGTTTGGAAGGCATTTTGGCCCATTTCCACCCCTGTAGGTGCCAATGTGAATGCTTTGATCCGACTAATTCGGTGTCCAAATCTGCCATTTGCCATCATTGATGCTTTGAACCGTGTGATTGTTGTGCTGTTTTCACGGGCCTGATTTGTACTGTAAAGTCCGTGTGTTTCTGGAACATGTGTGACATACCAAACGACATTGCCATGGATGGGAACGCTGGTGAGACACCAGCGATGGACACACTGGAAGCCGAGAAAGTGGATGCACTGCAGTCAGCCCCCTCCGTAGAGGAAGCTGTACACAGCAGCGCTCTTGCTGGGGCCAGCGAGGCCAGTCAATCCCCCTTGCAAGTGGGGAACAAGGGTCCTGTCGCAAGGAAGATGGGTAGCATCAAGGACTCCACAAGCGTACGGGCCATTCAAAACTACGTGGAGGTGAGGAGAGCGCACGTGCTGCGCAAGGAACTCAACATTGACAGGTGCATGGAGTATGGCCAATCCAGGCTCATCGATTGGGTCCATTTGGCAGAGGTAAAGGAGGACCTATTGACAAACACCCCCGATGGCCGACTGCGGCTTCTGTTCCGGGACGACAAAGTTATGGGAATGTTGCGACGCAATTCAATCAGCGTGATTGGCTACTTGGCGTGCCGTGTGTGATGTGCCATGCAGCTGTATTCAGTGGAAGCCCTGTGGGTGAGTGGAGACCAACACGGCGCTGCGGTGTGTGATGCACTTTGCAAGGATGCAACAGCAAGGATGGGCGAGGTCGAGGACTGGATGACCAACTTTGACATGCGCATCATCAAGGTTGATACATCCCTCGGGATCAGGCGAAAGCTTGCTGGACAACACAATAGGGCACAACACAGTGGACACGAGAGCAGTGTACCCCAACTTTTGAACAATTTCATATGTCTGGAGGCAGAGGACACACAATGTAAGAAGACAGTTGTCATCTTGATGTGTGAGGCAATCATGGAGGCGGGGCTGATTGCGAAATATGGCCACAAGGAGACAATCGTCAAGCAAATGAGGCCTCCTGCCTACATGGCCTTGACGTGTGGTACCACCTTCACGGACGCACTCGGCAAGATGGTGGAACGCAAGCAGGTGATTGCTCTTTATACACCGCGATGCTTTGCTGGAATGCAACCCGAAAATTTGTGGCGCGTATGCAACTACATGGCCTCGCCGAAGAGTACAGTACCGGGCTTCCAGAAGCCGACAAAGGAGCGCCGTGCTGGGGAATTGTGGTGGTATCACTTTGGTCATCCCGACATGCCAGGTGAGCGCATCCACCCTTCAAGACGTATGTTGTTGCCTTGTAAACCCCCTGCCTTTTGTTGTGATTCCGATTCAGTGGGTCGCTGCGACAGGGATAAAGTGTAATGACCGATTTTAGTGTGACACCAAGCAGTTTGAGTCTGCTGGGCTCTGCACAGCCCAGGGTCCAATGCGATGCAGGTTGACTGGATCTAGGGAGACGCTGTGCCTATTGGAGGTCCGGCAACTTCACTAATGATAACGGGTGCAACCTTGCTTGATGATGTCCAAGGAACCCCCCCCCCCCCAAGACACCCCAAAATTTACGATTTTGTTCCTGCTGGGCTTTGCAAGGCCGGGGTCCATCACAATGACCATTTTCAGGTGACAACTTACGAATTGGAGAGTACCGGGCTCTACAGAGCCCAAGATCCCATGGGAGAGCACAATAGGTACACAGCCATCGGACAGAGCGTCAACATCTACAGCATCCCTAGCCCGGATCACGGGTACACCATCCTCAGGGGGGGGCCGCACATGATCAATGAACATTGCATTTGGCACTGGGGGAACAATGTGCTCCATTGCAATTGGTATGAACCAAACTGTTTCTACGGCTGCACGGGGCTCGCGGCGGTTCACAGCTGGCCAAAGGGAATTTTCGCCATATGTAATCCATGGCATCATCGCGGAGCCCTTGTCCACCTACTAGGGTGCGCAGAAAGCGCTTTAGAATAGATTTCATGAACGTATCAAGTAGGGTACCCCCGCTTCCCTTTTCGGGGAACACGTACGTTGTGTCTCTTTCTGCCTTCAACCACACTCACTGGACCTGAGGACCATCGAACAGTTGGATGCTCCTCCCGTCTTGCACCACGCATGAGTGCCCATACCCCGTCGCGCAGCTCTACACACACACTTTCGAAGAGGGACTCTGTTGCACATGCCTGCTGACGGGGGGGGCATGGTGCAAAAAAGGTCACCGGCCTCATCCGCCGTGTGCTTGTCGGGGTGTTGCTGGCACCGTGCCCGCAATTTTGCGAGCCGGGCCTCACAACATTCCTCCACATGGGCGGCACCAGGCGTGTTGTCGTGCCATTGCGCATTGTACAGAAGTGCGCAGCATATGGTGCGGACATAGTCCATTTTCCCTGCAGCCGGTGCGGCAAGGTCAACAAGTAGACCCGCACAGCGCTGAAGTAGACATGTGGCTACTATACCCGTCCCGTCGGCGCGCCCAACCCAAGTGCAATTACACACTAAGTGTCCCACTACAACGACGGCTGGGAGGTAATAATTAAGGAGAGATTCCGGGCCCCGAAGGATGCGCAACCCACCCTGTGTGTTTAGGGCTGCTTGGTCGGAGCGTCCCTCAAACAGGGTAATTTTCTGCCTAGGGTGTGCCCGTATGTCTCGGGGGGCGAGAAGGAGTGCAGCGATAGTTGTCTATGACAATGAGTTTGGGGTGGTTATATATTCCTTTGTCTACCATCTGTACGTTTCTGGCCGGAGGCGCGCTTTTGCGGCCAACGGTGTTGCACGTAAGGTTTTGAAAACGCGTAGAGCGCGCACAACGCGTACAACACGTACAGACCAAGTAACACGCACAAAACGCGTAGCACGCCGAACACACGCCTCCAGAGGCACGTGCAGAATTGAAATACCGGAACGTGCAGAACGCGCAGAACGCGCAGCACGTCAGTTTGCACACGGGCGCACATCGAGGAGGGGCCGCGTCCTCACAGTTGGGTATCCAGCCTACGCGGTTGTCCCCCAGGGTTGGCACTGGTCCCATGGGTAGCGATAGCAGAGGCTCCGCCTCCATTATCGTCTCGTTCAAGCCCCCCATTCCACCACACTACTCCTCATCTTCCTCATCCTCCTCATCCTCCTCGTCCTCCTTATCCTCCTCATCCTCGTCCGCCTCCTCACCCTCCTCGTCCTCCTCGTCCTCCTCGTCCTCCTCGCCCTCCTCGTCCTCCTCGTCCTCCTCGTCCTCCCCGCCCTCTTCGTGCTCCTCATGGTCCTCCTCCCACACCTCCTCGTCCTGCTCGTCTACCTCCATGTCCCGTGCGCCTTGCACACCTCCATAGCCATGTCCCGGTGCAAAGCACAACACCTGGAACGCCTTTCCACAACCGGTACATTCATAACCGGTTCTTCCCCTCTTGCAAAAGTGGCACACACGCCGCCGTTGTGTCGCCACCGGCACGTGCACCTCTTGTCGGAGGGGGTGGGCAAAGTACCGCCGCCGCAACACTTGCCATTGCCACTCCCACATACTAGTGGTCTCCTTGCAAAGTCCCAATTGCCGGCAAATTGCGAACGCATTCGCAACCGCGTACCCGAGCACGAACGCCCGCACCGCGTGGGCCCATGTCATCTGGCGGCGAACCTGCCTCATCTGCAGGGCCATCTGGTTCACACCATCGACACCGCGCGACAGTGTGCGGTACGCCGCCACCACGGGGTGCACTTCGCGCCCGCTTCGCCGGTGAGGTGGTCCCCTTCGGGCAAACCACACATTCGTCAACATCAGCACAACGCGGGGGGGGTTTGTGCCCGACCTTCGGATTCTTGTACACGCACAAACTGTACTTGAAATACGCAACAGTGCACACCGCCGTCTGCCCCTCCTGCACCTGCTCCCCGGCCCATGTCACGCCGTACGCGGACCTCTTCGTCATCATGAGGAATGCCCGCTTGTTGGCGGGCAGTTTCTTTGCGAGGCCGTGGGACCCGAAAAAGGAGTCGGCACATAGCACCGTCCCCTCGGGTAGCAACGATGCCCACAACTTGATGATGTTTTTGGCATCAAAGTTTCCCGCCGCAGTGCCATAGCGGCGTAGTTTGCCCCGTACACCGATGTACAAATACATGTCCACCACGTACCCCCATGTTGCGTCTGCCAGGGAATACAACTTTATCCCGGCTGGGTGCGGTTTCCGGGCAATGAACATTTTCAAGGGGCCCGCTAGCATCCCCTTGTGGGGCACCACAGACTCATCGCCGCAGGCCCCACCCCCCATGCACCACGCTCCCGCCCATTGGCCATTGCAGTCTTCCAGTAGCGAGACCACATTGGTACGTAGCAACCGTTGGAGCAAGTAATATTGGCGACGCATCAGCATGTTTGCCATATAGGGATTGTATAATAGGCCCTTGCGGTCCCAAACCCCGTCCACCTGCATTGGTCGCACCATCCCCAATAGAATTAGAAATGCATTGTACCTAGGTACTAGAGGTAGCACGTCTGGCCTTCCGTGGTCCCGTAGGGCTTGGCATTGTAGATTCTCTATGGGGGCCATGATATGGTCCCACACCTCGCCCTCCGTATAGCCGATGAGCCAGGACTCCCCGGGCCGGATACCGTACTGGATATCGGCCGCACAGTCCTCCTGTGGGAGCCTATGGTCGTACAGCGGGGGCTGAAATTTCGGTGGCATCACAAACAAAGATTGTTGAGAAATGAGACTCTGTAGAACACGCAACACACCAGTGGCAATTCCAGAGGCAACAACAGAGGCAGCATGGGCGGAACGTGCAGAACGCGCAGCACACGCACAACGCGTAACACGACCTCCAGAGGCAGACACAGAAGCAGACACGTAGAGCGCGTATCACACGAAACACACGCACGACACGGGCTGCGGGGACATGGGCAAAGGGCCATGGGGATGGGGGAATGGGGGCGGCAGCACCAACAATTCAATTGTTGCTTTCTTGAAACGGTGTCCGTGCACCCTGCATGGTCCACGCAAAGCAGCGGCCGCAGCCGCCACCATTCATCCGAACGTCGAAAAAGCATTCACAACGCAATAAATACCGGCGTCGGCGCCCCAATGGAAGCGCCGCCTACCGATGCCACCACTGTGGGGTTGGCTGTGAGTGTGTTTGCTGGCCCAACGGCAACGGCCTTGAAAAGAAAAGGGGTTGTGAGGTTTGTCTGCCACGGACCTCATCGGGGTCGGGCCAGTCATCCCCATCCGAAAACTGTGTGTTTGAAAATATGCTGCCTGGGCTGCTCCAACTTAGGTCGGACTGTTACTAAATCTGCACTATCTCCTCCTTCTCCATCTCCTCTCCCGCCGCTGCGGCTTCCTCCGAGGGCTGCTCTCCCATCTCCGCATCGCTCTTCGCCGCCCCAGCGCTCTCTTCCTCGGCTGCCTCCGGCTCCTGCAGTGGATCCACTAGCGCGTTTCACTCCTCCTCCGGCTCAATTTTGATTGGGTGCTGCAGAACACGAAAAACGCGTGAAACATGCAACGCACCTCCAGAGGCAAGCCGAGAGGCACCAAAACGAACACGTGTGGAACGCGCAGAACGCGGAGAACACGTGGCCCACATCCAGAGGCACACCCGGAGGCTACGTGCAAATCCCCTGGAACGCATAGTACTAATGTGCAACGCGCACCTGTGCACCTTCCGTGTGCGGGGGTCCCGTCTCCGGCCCCATCTCCGGCCTGCCTTGATGGTGGCTGAGGTCCCCGTGGCAGTGGCGGTGGTGGGAGTAGTGGCGCTGGTGGGATCCCCGGCGGTGGCGGTGGCGGCAGCATTGCTTGCGGTGGAGGATACGTGGGTGGCGGCGGATACGCGGGGGGCTGGTACCTGTACGGGTCGGAACCATACGGGAGGCTCCCGGAGCTCGAAGGCATTTCCGGATCCGTCTTCATCGGCTGGTACTCGTACCGCGGCTCATATCGTATCGCGGCTCATACGGATACCCATGCTGCTGCGGCCACTCCTCCTAGCTTGTCTGCAGAACATGTAGAGCGCTCAAACCAGGTAAAACATGGGAAGGCAAATCCAGAGGCAGTCACAGAATCGAACGTGCAGACCGCGTAGAACGCGTAGGACGCGCAAAGCAGACAGGAGGCAACTCCAGAGGCAAGTGGAAAGACCCGTGCCACGACGCCCAGCACGGGAATGCACACCTGCTGCCTCTTTGCATCCTTGGTTCTCACGAGTGTCCATGCCCCTGTGTCGGGTAGGTCGACACCTCTGTCTTCCGTTAGGGTGTAGGCCATGAGGCCAGCCATGTGGACCGTGCGCGACAGTTTCTCCTGTACAGACCACGCAAAGCGTGTGCAACACCGGAAGGCACCCCCAGAGGCAACGAAGAGGCGCAA
Source organism: Eutreptiella sp. 'Long Island Sound 2002' (assembly GCA_964036045.1). Taxonomy (NCBI): domain Eukaryota; phylum Euglenozoa; class Euglenophyceae; order Eutreptiales; family Eutreptiaceae; genus Eutreptiella; species Eutreptiella sp. 'Long Island Sound 2002'. The sequence goes on from OZ038379.1 coordinate 114,782,366, forward strand.
CATCGGGAACACGTAGCACGCGCAGAACGCCGAAAACGCGCTACACGCTGGACCGGAGGCGTTAGAGAGGGAACACGCAACACATGCAGTACACTTGCAAAGCGTCAGTGGGCATTTCGACAATGTCCTCCGCACCAAACGCACTCAGTTGGTCCATGCTGCGCCGTGGTCGGTATCCTGACGACAGGGGCTCCCCCTTCAATTTCGCCAACGGCAGGACTGCAGCTGCGGGGTCACCAATTTCCGTAGGCCAGTCCGGGGCTACGACACAGTTCGTGCACACCCACACCCCCTTGATCAAACCGATTGCGACTTGGCGAGGTGAGCTGCTGCGGTATCGCTCCCCAAACAGTTCTCTGGCAGCGGTAATGCTTTATGCATTCTTCGTGCCACAGCGGAGGACCCTCTGCACACTGTACGCCCGCACGTCCGTCACCAGAAGCAGCGCCAGGCCCAATTCGCGGCGCGCTTGTGTTTCCTCGGCCAAACACACTTTGTAGTGTTAGCATACTCGTCCGAGTGACACTTCGTACTCCGACTCCAGGGTGCCCTGCATGGCCTGCACATCGTTGTCGTAGGCGGCCCCGGCTTGGTACTTCTCCCCTCGGGTTGCACCTGTGGGCATCGTCCTGTGCGGTTCGCCTTGCACTGCGTAACGCACATGCTTGGGCTTCTCCTCCACTTTGTGGTTGCCCTTGCTCTTCTTCTTGGGTGGACTCTTCGTCTTTTCCTTCTTCTTCTTGGACAGCTCCTCCGGCTCCGGCTTTGCCTCTGGCTTCGCCTTGACAGGGGTCCCCTTTGGTTGTGCTGCCATGCGGGCAACCTCCCGGTGCTGCGGGGGGCGCGTTGGGCGAGGGAGGGCTCGTCCTCGTCCTTCACACTGGCAGCATCACTGCCCTCCTCCTCCTCCTCGTCCTCGTCCTCTTCCTCCTATGCCTCCTCTTCCGACTCCTCCTCATCCGAACTCTCCGTGCTTCCCTCATCTTGGATCCACGTCCACAGCCGGTCGTGCGGAATCTGTAGAACATGCAGAACATAGAAGACACACGGAGGCAACCCCAGGGGCAACACCAGAGGAAGCGCGCAGAGCGCGGAGAACGCGCAAAACGCATAGCACACAATGAGTGGCAGCTCGAGAGGCAACGAAAAAGGGAACGGATAAAACGCGCAGAACGAACAGAACACCTTTTTGTATTTCAGGAAGCCATCCTTCTTGTTGCGGACGTCTTGCACCACATGTGGTGCATGTGGCTTGCCCTTCGGGGCCTGAACCTGTAAAAGGGTGCAAGAGGCGGTAGGGGACAACAGGCAGCGCAAAATAGTGCTCACATGAACCGCAAACCCGTGAACGTGGTACACCTGATACGTTGTGAGGTTCGTCCACCAAAATTCTTTGTCTTGCCGGTCCTTGGCCCCTTTCTTCTTCCGATTGACCCATCCGGCATGCCACCCCGCTACGACACAAGGGGGTGAGGAGGACAGCGGTGCAAGGCGAGAAGCGAGACGAAAACGGAGACACACACACATACTCGTGGCTTGTTGAATTTGAAAGACAACGAAGGCCTCGTGCTTCAGTGCCTCCGGATGCTTCCACTCTCCCAGCTTCCCACCCTTCTGCAACAATTGGGAATGTGTGGCGGGGTACAGGGGTGCAGGCATGGCTCCTGCACCATAAAAGCAGAGCGGCCTAGGAATGTTGAGGCAAAAACATGCTGCAGAGCACGTAGCACGCGTACAACGGCTCCAGAGGCAACGTCAAAAGCGAAAAATGACAACACACAAAACACCCAACACACGTGGGCAAGGTAGCACCAAAGCAAAGGCATAGGCAGAAGGCAATTGTCGTTCGAATACGCACGTTTGAGTTCCATTGGGAACCAGTGCAGGTGTGTGGCAGAGTACACGGGTGCAAGCATGGCAAAAAAAAAATCGGGTGTGGTATTATAGGTGTGAAGGAATTAGCCCTTGCAGAACGCGTAGAACGCGTAGGAAAATTTCCAGGGGCAGACTCAGAGGCACCGGACCGAAACACGCAGGACACGCAACACACGCCGCACGCGTAGCACCAAGACAGAGGCATAGGCAGGAGGCAATTGTGCTTCTCTCCTCAAAAATGGTTGAAATGAGCTAAACGGATGGTTCCATTGCGTCGGGCACCCTCGAAAACCCCCTGGAAGCACAAAACAATGATAAAAGCAAAAACGCGAGAAAATTTCGTGCTATGCGTTCTACGCGTGGTAGCCAAAGGAATATGCGCGCACCAGCCCGAAAGACGGGTGCGGGGATATACGAAAACAGAGAAAAAAATTTACACCAGATGATATTGGAAAAATGTTTGACGGGTGCCAAACGCCGTAAAACAACGGGATACCCCGCAACCAATCCACAAAATTCCAAACACTGGTTCCTCTAGAGTACAAATTTTTGAGCACCCGGTAGTGGATGTTGCAATCAACGAGCAATCCCATCGCGTTCTGACAATGCCGTTAGGTACTGCGTAGCATATCGTGGAGATCCAAGAGCTCTGGGTTCTGACCTGTAAGGGACTCATATATGCCAAATGGCTTCCAAAAGAGTTCCTATCTACCAGGCTCCCGGGCCATATCCAAGGGGGCACGGATGGTTCTCCGAGAAATGCGTGCATTGCACATATGAGTGCACACCTTCAACGTTTCTCTGTGCTGTTGAACCACTGTCATGGCCACTGTCTCAACCCGGTCCACTAGGTCATGCAAACTCGAGTGACCAAGAAAAAGGGGAGGGGGGGTTGTGTGCAACACCGCTATTGCGGTGACATCTGAAGAGACATTGGCAATTGGAAACTGGGCATGCCACCAGTTATCCACCCACACCACAATATCACGGCGAACAATGCTACGCCACAGTTTGCGGAATAGCAGTGCCCCCTGGTTTGCAATAGACAACCGAGATGGCTTGGTGAGACCTGCGTGCACCAGCTTGCGGCTGTTTGCCCGCATGACAGCAATGGTGCTCTCACCACTGAGGACGGCCGCTTGTGGCAAGGCCGTGCGACACATACCCAGCCATGCACAACAGGCCTCCTTGGAAAAATTAGTTTGCCAACGCGGCTATTCTTTTTGTGCCAACGCCTTGCGAATGCGGTCAAATGTAATGCGGGACCGCTTGTTGACACGTAGAACGGCACAGAATTGTATGAGGTCCTTCGCCACACCATGGCGCACGGCCGACAAAATCATTTGGTGACCAGTGCGCCATTCTTTCTTACAAAAAAACCGCATGTAGCTGACATGCAACGCCATAGAAACCGGTGCCATAGTGAGAAGACAGTCTGGATGGCACAACAAGAAAACGTGATAACCAGAACAAGACACTAGCAATAGGCGTAGACTAGCACAATCCGTGCATAGTGGGAGCTGAATTGACGAGTGAGGTAAAAGAAGTACGGGCTTGCATTGCGGGTAGCATGCACAGAAGACATGAAATTAGGTTGTTAAAAAAAGCTGGGCTCTGCAGAGCCCTGCATCCATGAATTAGTAATGGCGCGTCGTGTAATAGACAAAGGGGACATAGGGAGCCACGAGCCAAGAGCAAGTAAATGAAAAGGGGTAAAAGTAGCATTTGGCGCTGACTGGGCTCTACAGAGCCCAAGGTCCCAAAAAGTGACAATTATGGGGTGCATAACACACATGTGGGAACTAGGCCAAACACTTAATGGATCACATAGTTTTGCTGTATTTGGCCGGTGGCATATCAGGGAGTAATGACCACAGTGACCGATACTGACCACCTCCTCAGTGCGACAGTAGATGATTGTGGCGACGCAAATGGAGCCACACCCGGCGACCATCCTACATGCACATGTGGGAACAGTGAGTACCTTGGGGTATGCCGGTTGTCCGCCACAACGGCAGTGGGCAACAAAGAAGTGCGCCCGGGGGGGGGGGGGGTGCAGGAGGGAAGTCCTTTGGGGTAGCGCATTATCAGACAGGGGCAGCGGGGCCCTAACTGAACGCCTACCACTGGAAGTGATTGAAGTGCACTCGAGGCAAGGGTGGTGCTACTATGTGGTACAAGCACTGGTGGCAACAGGCTGTATTTTGACTGCCCACCGCTGCTGTCTGCTTCCACAAGTGGTGGAAGGGACCGTATCTGCTGGCGAACGGAGTTGTGCCGATCAATCTCTGTAAGAGTGAGTTGGTCGGCAACCGGGGGAGGAACAGGGGGGCATGATTCTGCATTAAGGGTATCTAGAATCAAGGCAGCCCTCTCCTCGCTGCGTGACAGAAAATGGGATCGGCATATCGGATCCCCTCGCTGCCATGTGACGAGGGGGTTGCACATTGGGTTCCGCTATGCAAAACGGAACCGTGCACGAAGGCCCCATATGTATTGCACGAACCATCGTGCCTGGTCACCACTGTTGTCCCTCAGCAACTCGATTGTCTGGAGTCAATGGGTCATTGAGAGAGGCCTTTGGTGGGGTTGGCTCGTCCTTGGGGACAACCTTTGGTGGCCGCGGTGGGGATCGGGGTGTTGACCCCGTAAACATAATCGCTTCTTGCAAGGCGAGCGTAGCTGCAACACGCGCTGCTGTTTCACAAGTCGATGGGCCCGGTAAGGGTACAGGTCCTACAACCTCATCTCCTTCGGTATCCTGGCCGGCACGCGGTACATCCACCTCCGAATGTGTAGCATGTGGAAAATCAGCCATGGCTGTTGTAAAAAGTAGATAGCATATTACATGTACTTAATACATGGGACATATGACCAGATAGTAAATGTAAGAGCACTGCACATTATGCATAAAAGTCAACTGCAATACATTAGGGTATGTTTCAAACAATGCGTCCTGAAACTCCCATAGAATGAGACGCACCACAACAATGGAAACATCACTTGACCAAGCTCGGACTACACCTACTTGAAAACAGTCTAAGGCTTGTTGTATGGTACTCCTTAATGGCTACTGATTGACATACTTACACCATACCACGGTGGCACCATTGTAAAACACGATACAAGAGCAACACAGCAGAAAGGCATAGGTAAATATATTAGTAGACCACATGTAGAATAAGCTTCAAAGTGTCATAGTGCTATTATGCCACACAAAAGGGGGCAAAATGGGACATTTTGAAGGTCTGCGCTCTGCATAGCCCAGCCAATAGGGAAACCCTAATAAGCACCCCTTGAGTACCAGGTTTATGAATGCTGAGCTCTGCAGAGCACAGGTTGTTGAAAAATCCTAATATAGGCGTTGATTTGGCACTTCCATCTAGATGATGTGGTGCCTGGTGTGGCACGCGTCTTTGATCATTGCCCACCGGTCTGGTATGCAGGAGTTGTGTCCTTGATTCCGGTTCGTGCTGACCAAATCGGGGACAATGTTTAGGCTGACTATGCTAGAGCGTCGGGAAAAGTATACCACTTCACCCGGCGCAATGTCGCGTGGCCACTTGACCACTGCATACATGAGCCAATTGTTGTAACGGGGGTAGGAACAAAGGGAATAACTTGTAGCCTGGGCTCTGCAGAGCCCAGAGATCTAAAATGTAACATATTGGGGCCTGAAATGACTTACACGACTGGTGTGGGCTTTGTAGAGCCCACACTTAGCATTCCTACATGCCAACCAAGGGAGTGGAAAAAGTTGGGTGGCACGGGAAATCCACGCAAGATAACGGGAGACGTTTGGCCGGAACGTTGTGCGATTTGTGGCTACATCGGGAATCAGAACGAGTAACATTGCTAGGGGATCTACCATCCATCATGCATTGGGCCTTGCTGTTTTTGATGGAGATAGTGACATGCCACAATGTAAGGGCGAAAAAGCGAAGGTGCAACGCTTGCAAAAAGTTTTTGAAGGTTGCAAGGTCCTGATAGTGGATGAACTTTCAATGGTTGGTTGTCGCATACTTCCGTACATTCATAGCCGCCTTGGTGAGATCATGCAACCCCTATTCTAGCACATGCTAATCACCACCTATCACCCCTTTTTTCGCTAAAACGATAGAGGGTACTATGGGCCTCCCAAGGCCATGAGGTCGGGTGCGGGGGGTGTCGAGGCGCGTCCTGCATAGGGAGGGTGCCACGTGGACCGCCGCGCCTTTCCTTGGAGGATCTAGGTGGCTGCGGCCTTGTCCTCCTCCGCGGCAGTGGCGTGCACTAGGTGCCATGTAAATGCTCAGGCATGGCGCCGTTGGTGTAGAACTTGTCCACGGCAGGGGGCACTTGGCGCGCTCTGTGGCACCTCTTGTGGGGTGGAGTGGGAAGGATTTCCAGATTATGCCGTTTGCCGCCGGGGTGAAAGGCAAATACGCCAACGGAACCGTGTGTGCCTCCAATGTACGTCTATGGGCCGTCCCCTTGGGTGCCCGCGCTGAGACCGGCGCGGGTCCGAGGTCGCGGATGGTGTCCCGTTGCGTGTCCTCCCATAGCTAGTCCTACAAGTGCGGAGGGCTGATTTGGCAGTCCTATTTTCCCCTCCACATCACAGGGACAAAATACATCAATAGGAAGTACAGAACACCAAGAGATCCATCGACGGGATCACTGATTATGTAAGGTTAGACGCGACTTGCGACTCGTCAAACAGCGTTGCTTGGATCAGTAAAAGCACACATTGGTTCACAAGATTTGAATGGAGTATTTGGTCGGGAATTGTTCCGAAACTTCGACGAGGTAACTCTGATGAAACAACATAGACTGGGAGGTCCGCAATAAGCCAAAACCGTAAACGCATTTGGTGAATGCACCGCTAGTGCTTTCAAACACGCATGGAATATGTGGATACCATGTTGGAAATCTGTTTGAGGGTTTTAGGGACCCTACTTGGCAAGAACGCACAATTGTTGGCACTGATCAAAACACAGTTCACGTTGTGAATGAAGCCATGCATCAATGATTTGCTATTGCCCATGCATTGCCGAATGTATCCTGGAGGTTGCCATTCGTTGACAAGTATGAAATGAAATTTGGACAAAATTCCAACTTCATATATGACAAGGTGAAAGACACAACTGCCTACTTTGCTCCAAAAGCACCTTGTTGCCTCACAAGCCATTTAAGCCCCGAGAAAGGGTTGTCCCACAGTACCCAAAAACACACGATAGCATCGCCGTCCCGATAAAGCGCAAAATAGAGCACAAGACATTCGTGATGCACGTCCTAGTACTTTGGGGATGCTGGAGTACACACCGTTTTGTCTTACCATTGCCATTTATGCTTCAGCCTTGAGTAGAAGTGGAACGGTAATGAGGATGCATCAAAGGTGATTGTTGCTCTCATGCACGTGCAACGAAAAATCAACATTCGTGGGTACATTACAGCGCGCACCAAAGGCGGTGGATCTTTGTACACCCACACACATCCCTTCCGATTGACGATTGGGTCAACATATCACGGGGTGCAACATAGGTCAATGGAGAAATTAATAATGGTTTGTGGATGACAAGAGCCTATCTGCATTGACATACAAAGCTTTCAACGTGGGTATTAGCCAGGTTCGCACAGCTGCGGGTCTTCCAGTCATTCGCTTGCTGGATGGGAAGAAACAATGGGAGATTGGCGAGCACAATTCAAGTCATCTGTTCCCAAAGTCATGGTTGTTCGATATATCTTGAAAATGAGCTAAGAGAATGCTAACAACTTGTTGAAAGCCATGCACCGCAAATGGGATAGTGACTACGAAATGAGAGGCGAGGCCAAGAGAATACATCGCAAGGCATCCAGGAAAGCCCCTAAAAGGGAACGTTTCCTTGCAACAAGCAATGTGGTCGGGTGTTTACCACTGCGCATCATCGTTGACTCGATGAAAAATGTATCAAACATTAGCCAAGCCATTCCGGCGCAGAGGAGAACGCACAACACGCTTGTAGTGTGGAGTCTCACTAAGGTGGTAAGAGACCAACCGACACATCATCTCCGGCCAACAGCAAGAGGCAATGCACGGGTACACATGTAGACGACCATGAACCGCAGGATGTGCTATAGGCAATCATTGCCACGATGATGCAACCGTGCTTGGATGAAGACGACTGCATGGAAGGCCACTATAAAAGCCGGAACGTTGCTTGATGAAAAGGAAAAACAAAGACTAGAACGGAAAGGGGAACAACGTGTCGGTAACAATGACACCACACCAACTTCACCTTCACGGCGTAGACACCGTCGATCCTCAACAACACGGTGACCAAGATACCATGCCACTTCACCTTCTAAAGCCTCCTCACAGTCACCACACTCTTCTTCACCAAGATCGGTTTTAGCTCCGGCGCCCGTACCAAATCGCCCCTTGCCACACCCGTGAGACCTTTTCTTCATGGGCACGACCAAACCATGCCACTTGGGACTAGAAGAGATTATAACCTTCATGGCGCCGCTTCATTTTGTTGCACCCGTGAGACCTTTGCTTCATGGGTACACCGAAACCATGACACCTGCTTGTTGCGGAAGTGACAACCTTCATGCCACCCGTGTAATTCCGGTGCACCCTTGAGACCCGTTCTCGATGGGTTTAACCAAACCATGCCACTTCCCAACTTACGAGGTTGCAACCTTAATGCCACCGCTTAATTCTTTTCCACCCTTGACACCTTATCTTCATGGGCAGGACTGCATTGTGCCACTCACCACTTGAGCGGGTTGCAATCTTCATGCCCCGTCCTCATTCTACCCCACCGTTGAGACCTTTTCTCCATGGGCTAGACCCAACCATGCTACTTGCTAGTTGACGAGGTTGTAACCTTCATGCCGCCCCTTCAGTTTGTTCCACCCTAGAGACCTTTTCTTCATGCGCAGGACATAACCAAGCCAATTGCCTCTTGAGGAGGTAACAAAACTTCATTTCTTTCCACTCTGGAGATCTTTTTCTCATGGGCGGGACCAAACCATACCACTTCCCACTTGCGGAGGTTGTAGTCGTCATGCCGCAGCTTCATAATGTGCCACCCTTGAGACCTTTTTCCCATGGACCGGACCAAACCATGCCACTTGCCACTTGAGGAGGTTGTAACCTTCATGTAGCCGCTTCATGTTGTTCCACCCTTGAGACTTTTTCTTCATGGGCAAGACCAAACCATGCAACTTGCGAATATACAACCCTTTTCACGCAGCAAGGGAGAGTTGCGAACTCTAGAGATGCCCTGCAGTAGGAATTCTAACCCATTTTGCAGCAAAACGTGAGTCACCCTTCGGCCTTTGGCAAGAAACAGACAAATGACTGTATTGTAGCCGGCGCCCCTGGTTGCGAAGCCATTGTCATTTCTTGATTCGGGTCATATGAGGCAAAGCACATTGTTAACCTTTTGAGTGGAATTTATATTTGTCCTTCAAGTGATTGTATGCCTTCAAAAGGGAGTGAAAGCAATCCATTGCCTAAGATTCTTCCGACTTATCAACATGAAGCTGCACACCGGGTTTCAAGTAATGTTTGCAAACATCTTGAGCACCAATGGCCCCTAATGGGTCAAAGCCAAGGTGACCTTATCCTTGGACTTGGGCAATAGTGATCCAACAACCACCCATCTCGATCCCGGCACGGCACAAATGTGATGTGGCTCCCAAGGTGTGGGCAGAACATTCATTGATGGGGAGCAAGAAGAGGACGATGATGTCCTACTCATGCAAAAAAGGTCTGCACGGTAGGACAGAATGAAGATGCGGCATGAACGCTACCATCTCCTCAAGTGGCAAGTGGCATGGTTTGGTCCTGCTAGTTGAGAAAAGGTCACAAGGGTGGAACAACATGAAGCAGCAGCAAGAGCATTATAAGCTCCTTAGGTGGCAAGTGGCATCATTGGGTCCTACCCATGAAGAAAAGGTCTCATGGGTGGAATACCATGAAGCGGCGGCATGAAGGTTACAGCCTCCTCAAGTGGCAATTCGCATGGTTTGGTCCCATGAGAACCTTTCTCCATGGGCAGGACCAAACCATGCCACTCCCCACTACAGATAATTGTAACCTTCATGACGCCGCTTCATTCTGTTCCACCGGTGAGACCTTATCTTCTTGGGCAGGACGAACCCATGCCAATTGCCACTCGACGAGATTGTAATCGTCAAGCCGTGTCTTCATTTCGTTACACCCGTGAGAGCTTTTCTCCATGGGCAAACTATGCCACTTCCCACTACAGGAGGGTGTAAGCTTCATGCTGCTCCTTCATTATGTTGCACCCTTGCGACCTTATCTTCTTGGAGAGGACTAAACCACGCCAATTACCACTCGAGGAGGTTGTAGTCGTCATGCCGCTGCTTCACTTTTTTCCACCTGTGAGACTTTTTCCTCATGGGCACGGCCAAACCGTGCCACTTACCACCTGAGGAGATTGTAACCGTCGTGCAGTGGCTTCAGTTTGTTCCACCCAGAAGACCTTTTGTCCACGGGCAGGACGAAACCATGCCAATCGCCCCTTGAGGAGATTGTAACCGTCATGCGGATGCTTCATTGAGCTGACATGAGACCTTTTATCCGTGCTCACGATCAGAGCATGCCAATTGCCACTTGGAGATTGCAACCTTCATGCTGCCGCTTCATTTTGGTTGAAATCTCCTCAAGTGCAATTGGCATGGTTTGGTCGTGCCCATGAAGAAAAATTATCACCGGTTGAGCAAAATGAAGCAGCGGCAAGAAGGTCACAACTTCCTCAGGTGGCAATAGGCATCGTTTAGTCCTGCCCGAGAAGATAAGGTCTCAAGGGTGAAATAGAATGAAGCGGTGGCATGAAGGTTACAATGTCGTGAAATGGGAAGTGGCATGATTTGGAGAAAAGGTCGCAACGGTGGAGCACAATAAAAATAGGTGATGAACTTTAGTCGTCCCCAAGTGGCAAGTGGTATGGTTTGGTCCTACCCATGGAGAAAGAGTCTCAAGGGTGGAACAAAATGAAGCGGAGGCATGAAGGTTGCCATTTCCTAAATAGGCAAGTAGCAAGTTTTGGTCTTGCGCATGAAGAAAAGGTCTCAAGGGTGGAACACAATGAAGCGGACGCATGAAGTGTACTACCTCCTCAAGTGGCAAGTGGCATGGTTTGGTCCTACACATGAACAAAAGGTCTCACGGCTGGATTAGAATGAAGCAGCGGCATGAAGGTTACAACCTCCTCAAGTGGCAATTGGCATGGTTTGGGCCTACGCATGGATAAATGGTCCCAAAGGGGGAACACAATGTAGATGCGGCATGAACGTTACAACCTCATCAAGTGGCGAGTGGTATGGTTTAGTCCTGCCCGTTAAGACAAGGTCTCACGGGTGGAACTGAATAACACAGCGGCATGACGGTTATCGAACCTCCTCAAGTGGCAAAAGGCATGGATTGGTCCTGCCCGTGGAAAAAAGGTCTCAGTGGTGGAACAGACGAAAGCGGTGGCCTAGCGGTTACAACCTTCTCGAGTGGCAAGTGGCATGGTTTCGGACTATCCATGAAGGAGAGGTCACAGGGGTGAAACAAAATAAACCGGCACGACGAAGGTCTCATCTGTGGGACTAAATGAAGTGTCCGTATGACGCCTACAACATCCTCAAGTGGCAAATGGCATGGTTTGGTCCTCCGAATGGAGAAAACATCTGAATAGGGGAACAAAAAAAAACTTGCGGCATGAACCCTACAACCCCCTCAAATGGCAAGTGGCATGGTTTGGTCCGGCCCACCAAGCAAGGGCTCAATAGTGGAACAAGATGAAGCGGCGGCTTGAAGGTTACAACCTCCTGAAGTGGCAATTGGCATGGCTTAGCCTGTCCCATGGAGAAATGGTCCCGACAGTGGCGCAGAATGAAGATGGGGCATGAACATTACAACCTCCTCCATGCAGTGGCAAGTGGCATGGTTCAGTCGTGCCGATTTAGAAAAGATCTTAGGGGTGGAAAAAATAAAGCGGTACCATGAAGGTTGTGACTTCCTCAATGGACAAGTGGCATATCTTGGTCTTGCCCAAGAGGAAAAGGCCTCAAGGGTAAAAAAAATGTAGCAGTGGCATGCGGTAAACCCCATCCTCAAGTGGCAAGTGGCATGGTTTGGTCCTCTCCGTGAAGAAATGGTCGCACGGGTGGAACAAAATGAAGCGGCGGCATGAACGTCACGACCTCGTCAAATGGCAATAGGCATGGTTTGGTCCGACCCATGAAGAAAACGTCCCAAGGATGGAAGAAATTGAAGCGGCGGCATGAAACTTGTTACCTCGTCAAGAGGCAAGTGGTATGGTTTGATCCTGCCCATGAAGAAAAGGTCTCACGGGTGGAATAGAATGAAGATGCTGCGCGAACGTTCCAACCTCCTCAAGTGGCAAGTGGCATGGTTTGGTCCGGCCGAATAAGAAAAGGTCTCACCGGTGGAACTGAATGAAGATGCGGCAGGAACGCTACAACCTCCTCAAGTGGCAAATGGCGTGGGTTCGTCCTACCCATGGAGAAAAGGTCTGACTAGTGGAACAAAATGAACATGCGGCTCAAGCGCTACAACACCATCAAATGGCAAGTGGCATGGTTTGGTCCGGCCCATCAAGAAAAGGTCTCAAGGGTGGAACAAAATGAAGCGTCGGCATGAAGGTTACAAGCTCCTGAAGTGGCACGTGGCATGGTTTAGTGTTGTGCAAGAACATAAGGCCCCAAGGGTGCAACACAATGATACGGCAGCATGAAGGTTAAAACCTCTCGAAGTGGAAAGTGGCATGGTTTTGGTCCTGCCCATGAAGAAAGGGTCTCACGGGTGGACCGCAATGAAGATGGGGCATAGACATTCCAACCTCCTCAAGTGGCAAGTGGTATGGTTTGGTCTTGCCCATTAAGAAAAGGTTTCACCGGTGGAACTGAATGATGATGCGGCATGAAGGCTACAACCTACTCCAAAGGCAAATGGCATGGTTTGGTCCTGCGCATGGAGAAAAGGTCTGAATGCTAGAACAAAATGAACATGCGGCATAAACGCTACAACACCCTGAAATGGCAAGTGGCATGGTTTGGTCCGGCCCATCAAGAAAAGGTCTCAAGGGTGCAACAAAATGAAGCGGCGGCATGAAGGTTACAACCTCCTCAATTGGCAAGTGGCATGGCCCGGTCCTATCCAAGAAGATGAGGTCCGAGGGGTGGAACAGAATGATGCGGCGGCATGAGGGTTAAAACCTCATGAAGTGGGAAGCGGCATGGGTTGGTGCTGCCCAAGGAGAAAAGGTGTCAACGACGGAGCACAATGAAGATGAGGCAAGAACTTTACTTGTTCCGGAGTGGCAAATGGCATGGTCTGGTCCTGCGCACGGAGAAAGAGTCTCAAGTCTGGAACAAAGTGAAGCGGCGGCATAAAGGTTGTCATTTCCTCAACAAGGGAGTGGAATGTTGTGGTCCGCCGCATGAAGAAAAGGTCTCAATGGTGGAACAAAAGAAAGGGGTAGCATGAACGTCAAAACCTCCTCAAGTGGCAATAGGCATGGTTTGGCCCGGCCCATGAAGGAAACGTCTTAAGGGTGGAAGAAAATGAAGCGGCGGCATGAAAGTTGTTACCTGGTCAAGAGGCAAGTGGCATGCTTTGGTCCTGCTCATGAAGAAAAAGTCTCACGGGTGGAACACAACGAAGATGCGGCATGAATGTTACAACCTCCTCAAGTGGCAAGTGGTATGGTTTGGTCCAGCCCATTAAGAAAAGGTCTGACCGGTGGAACCGAACGATGATGTGGCATGAACTCTACAACCTCCTCAAGTGGCAAGTGGCGTGGTTTGGTCCTGCCCATGGAGAAAAGTTCTGAATAGTGGAACAAAACGAACATGCGGCACAAGCGCTACAACACCCTCAAATGGCAAGTGGCATGGTTTGGTTAAGCCAATCAAGAAAAGGTCTCCATGGTGGAACAAAATGAATCGTCGGCATGCAGGTTACAACCTCCTCAATTGGCACGTGGCATGGTTTAGTCTTGTGCAAGAAGATAAGGCCCCAAGGGTGCAACAGAATGATGCGGCGGCATGAAGGTTAAAACCTCCTGCAGTGGAAAGTGGCATGGTTTTGGTCCTGCCCATGAAGAAAGGGTCTCACGGGTGGAACACAATGAAGATGGGGCATAGACGTTCCAACCTCCTCAAGTGGCAAGTGGTATGGTTTAGTCCTGCCCATTAAGAAAAGGTTTCACCGGTGGAACTGAATGATGATGCGGCATGAACACTACAACCTACTCAAGGGACAAATGGCATGGTTTGGTCCTGCGCATGGAGAAAAGGTCTGAATGCTAGGACAAAATGAACATGCGGCATAAACGCTACAACACCCTGAAATGGCAAGTGGCATGGTTGGGTCCGGCCCATCAAGAAAAGGTCTCAAGGGTGCAACAAAATGAAGCGGCGGCATGAAGGTTACAACCTCCTCAATTGGCAAGCGGCATGGCCTGGTCCTATCCAAGAAGATGAGGTCCGGCGGGTGGAACAGAATGATGCGGCGGCATGAGGGTTAAAACCTCATGAAGTGGGAAGCGGCATGGGTTGGTGTTGCCCAAGGAGAAAAGGTGTCAACGACGGAGCACAATGAAGATGAGGCAAGAACTTTACTTGTTCCGGACTGGCAAACGGCATGGTCTGGTCCTGCGCACGGAGAAAGAGTCTCAACACTAGAACAAAGTGAAGCGGCGGCATAAAGGTTATCATTTCCTCAACAGGGGAGTGGAATGTTGTGGTCCGCCGCATGAAGAAAAGGTCTCAACGGTGGAACAAAGGAAAGGGGTAGCATGAACGTCAAAACCTCTTCAAGTGGCAATAGGCATGGTTTGGCCCGGCCCACGAAGAAAACGTCTTAAGGGTGGAACAAAATGAAGCGGCGGCATGAAAGTTGTTACCTGGTCAAGAGGCAAGTGGCATGCTTTGGTCCTGCTCATGAAGAAAAAGTCTCACGGGTGGAACACAACGAAGATGCGGCATGAATGTTACATCCTCCTCAAGTGGCAAGTGGTATGGTTTGGTCCGGCCCATTAAGAAAAGGTCGAACCGCTGGAACCGAACGATGATGTGGCATGAACTCTACAACCTCCTCAAGTGGCAAATGGCGTGGTTTGGTCGTGCCCATGGAGAAAAGGTCTGAATAGTGGAACAAAACGAACATGCGGCACAAGCGCTACAACACCCGCAAATGGCAAGTGGCATGGTTTGGTTGAGCCCATCAAGAAAAGGTCTCCATGGTGGAACAAAATGAATCGTCGGCATGCAGGTTACAACCGCCTCGATTGGCACGTGGCATGGTTTAGTCTTGTGCAAGAAGATAAGGCCCCAAGGGTGCAACAGAATGATGCGGCGGCATGAAGGTTAAAACCTCCTGCAGTGGAAAGTGGCATGGTTTGGTCCTGCCCATGAAGAAAAGGTCTCACGGCTGGAACACAATGAAGATGGGGGATAGACGTTCCAACCTCCTCAAGTGGCAAGTGGTATGGTTTAGTCCTGCCCATTAAGAAAACGTTTCACCGGTGGAACTGAATGATGATGCGGCATGAACACTACAACCTACTCAAGGGACAAATGGCATGGTTTGGTCCTGCGCATGGAGAAAAGGTCTGAATGCCAGAACAAAATGAACATGCGGCATAAACGCTACAACACCCTGAAATGGCAAGTGGCATGGTTTGGTCCGGCCCATCAAGAAAAGGTCTCAAGGGTGCAACAAAATGAAGCGGCAGCATGAAGGTTACAACCTCCTCAATTGGCAAGTGGCATGGCTTGGTCCTATCCAAGAAGATGAGGTCCGAGGGGTGGAACAGAACGATGCGGCGGCATGACGGTTAAAACCTCCTGAAGTGGGAAGCGGCATGGGTTGGTGCTGCCCAAGGAGAAAAGGTGTCAACGACGGAGCACAATGAAGATGAGGCAAGAACTTTACTTGTTCCGGAGTGGCAAATGGCATGGTCTGGTCCTGCGCACGGAGAAAGAGTCTCAAGTCTGGAACAAAGTGAAGCGGCGGCATAAAGGTTGTCATTTCCTCAACAGGGGAGTGGAATGTTGTGGTCCGCCGCATGAAGAAAAGGTCTCAACGGTGGAACAAAAGAAAAGGGGTAGCATGAACGTCAAAACCTCCTCAAGTGGCAATAGGCATGGTTTGGCCCGGCCCATGAAGAAAACGTCTTAAGGGTGGAAGAAAATGAAGCGGCGGCATGAAAGTTGTTACCTGGTCAAGAGGCAAGTGGCATGCTTTGGTCCTGCTCATGAAGAAAAAGTCTTACGGGTGGAACACAACGAAGATGCGGCATGAATGTTACAACCTCCTCAAGTGGCAAGTGGTATGGTTTGGTCCGGCCCATTAAGAAAAGGTCTGACCGGTTGAACCGAATGATGATGTGGCATGAACTCTACAACCTCCTCAAGTGGCAAATGGCGTGGTTTGGTTGTAACCTTCATGCCGCCGCTTCATTTTGTTCCACCCTTAAGACCTTTTCTTGATGGGCCGGACCAAACCATGCCACTTGCCATTTCAGGGTGTTGTAGCGTTTATGCCGCATGTTCATTTTGTCCTAGCATTCAGACTTTTTCTCCATGCGCAGGACCAAACCCTGCCATTTGTCCCTTGAGTAGGTTGTAGCGTTCATGCCGCATCATCATTCAGTTCCAACGGTGAAACCTTTTCTAAATGGGCAGGACTAAACCATACCACTTGCCACTTGAGGAGGTTGGAACGTCTATGCCCCATCTTCATTGCTTTCCACCCGTGAGACCCTTTCTTCATGGGCAGGACCAAACCATGCTACTTTCCACTGCAGGAGGTTTTAACCTTCATGCCGCCGCATGATTCTGTTGCACCCTTGGGGCCTTATCTTCTTGCACAAGACTAAACCATGCCCCGTGCCAATCGAGGAGGTTGTAACCTGCATGCCGACGATTCATTTTGTTCCACCATGGAGACCTTTTCTTGATGGGCTCAACCAAACCATGCCACTTGCCATTTGCGGGTGTTGTAGAGCTTGTGCCGCATGTTCATTTTGTTCCACTATTCAGAACTTTTCTCCATGGGCACGACCTCCTCAATTGGCAAGCGGCATGGCCTGGTCCTATCCAAGAAGATGAGGTCCGGCGGGTGGAACAGAATGATGCGGCGGCATGAGGGTTAAAACCTCCTGAAGTGGGAAGCGGCATGGGTTGGTGCTGCCCAAGGAGAAAAGGTGTCAACGACGGAGCACGATGAAGATGAGGCAAGAACTTTACTCGTCCGCGAGTGCCAAATGGCATGGTCTGGTCCTGCCCATGGAGAAAGAGTCTCAACACTGGAACAAAGTGACGCGGCGGCACAAAGGTTGTAATTTCCTCAACAGGGGAGTGGAATGTTGTGGTCCGCCCCATGAAGAAAAGATCTCAACGGTGGAACGAAAGAAAGGGGCAGCATGAACGTCACGACCTCCTCAAATGGCAATGGGCATGCTTTGGCCCGGCCCATGAAGAAAACGTCTCAAGGGTGGAAGAAAATGAAGCGGCGGCATGAAACTTGTTACCTCGTCAAGAGGCAAGTGGCATGGTTTGGTCCTGCCCATGAAGAAAAGGTCTCACAGGTGGAACACAACGGAGATGCGGCATGAACGTTACAACCTCCTCAAGTGGCAAGTGGTCCTGCCCATTCAGATTAGGTCTCACCGGTGGAACTGAATGAAGATGTAGCATGAACGCTACAACCTCCTCAAATGGCAAATGGCGTGGTTTCGTCCTGCCCATGGAGAAAAGGTCTGAATAGTGGAACAAAATGAACATGCGGCATAAACGCTACAACACCCTCAAATGACAAGTGGCATGGTTTGGTCCGGCCCATCAAGAAAAGGTCTCAAGGGTCGAACAAAATGTAGCAGCGGCATGAAGGTTGGAACCTCCTCAATTGGCAAGTGGCATGGTTTAGTCTTGTCAAAGAAGATAAGGCCCCAAGGGTGCAACAGAATGATGCGGCGGCATGAAGGTTAAAACCTCTTGCAGTGGATAGTGGCATGGTTTGGTCCTGCCCATGGAGAAAAGGTCTCAACGATGGGGCACGATGAAGATGAGGCAAGAACTTTAGTCGTCCCCAAGTGGCAAATGGCATGGTTTGGTCTTGCCCATGGAGAAAGAGTCTCAAGGCTGGAACACAGTGAAGCGGCGGCATGAAGGTCGTCAGTTCCTCAATAGGGGAGTGGCATGTTCCGGTCCTACCCATGAAGAAAAGGTCTCAAAGTGGCACAAAAGAATGGGGCAGCATGAACGTCACAAGCCGCTCAAGTGACAGCAGGCATGGTTTGTCCGGCCCATGAAGAAAACGTGTCAAGGGTGGAAGAAAATAGAGAGGCGGCATGAAACTTGTTACCTCGACAAGAGGCAAGTGGGATGGTTTGATCCTGCCTATGAAGAAACGGTCTCACGGGTGGAACGGAATGAAGATGCGGCATGAATGTTACAACCTCCTCAAGTGGCAAGTGGTATGGTATGGTCATGCCCACTAAGAAAAGGTCTCACTGTTGGAACTAAATGAAGTATCGGCATGACGAATACAACCTCCTCAAGTGGCAAATGCCATGGTTTGGTCCTGCACATGGAGGAAAGGTTCGAATAGTGGAACATAATGAACTTCCAGCAAGAACGCTACAACCCCCTGAAGTTAAAAGTGGCCTGGTTTGTTCCGGCCCATCAAGAAAAGGTCTCAAGGGTGGAACAAAATGAAGAGGCCGCATGAAGGTTACAACCTCCTCAACTGGCGAGTGGCATGGCTTAGTGCGACCCATGGAGAAATGGTCTTGACGGTGGAGCACAACGAAGATGCCGCATGAAAGCTACAACCTCCTCCATGCAGTGGCAAGCGGCATGGTTCAGTTGTGTGGTATGGTTTTGGCATGCCCGTTAAGAAAACGTCTCAACGGTGGAACTGAATGAAGTATCGGCATGACGCTTAAAACCTCCTCGAGGGACAAATGGCATGGTTTGGTCGTGCCCATGGAGAAAAGGTCTGAATAGTGGAACAAAATGGACATGCGGCATGAACGCTACAACAACACTCAAATGGCAAGTGGCATCGTTTGGTTCGGCCCATCAAGAAAAGGTCTCAAGGGTGAAACAAAATGAAGCGGCGGCATGAAGGTTACAACCTCCTCGATTGGCAAGTGGCATGGTTTAGTCCTGTCGAAGAAGATAAGGTCGCAAGGGTGGAACAGAATGATGCGGCGGCATGAAAGTCCTGCAGTGGAAAGTGGCATGGTGTGGTCCTGCCCATGGAGAAAGAGTCACAACGATGGAGCACGATGAAGATGAGGCAACAACTTTACTCGTCCACTCGTTTTCAAATCAAAATGCGCCATGATGTACACCTTATTTGAAATCCAATTGCAATGATTTGATAGTCCAATTCCTATGGAAGAAGCCATGCCCTCATTAAAAATGCCGATGTGGCACACCGGAGATCGTCTTAGAAGCGGACAATTGTGACAATGGTTTGGAAAGTGACTTAAAATTGGCCATCTTTCGCGCCAAATGGCAACGGAAAGCCCACATTCTATCGGAACATGCAATCTTGTTATTATTCGTGTATGCATTTGACCATTCAGTGGAGATTTGCATTTTCACGTATTTGCCCCCCTTTGAACAAAAGAACAAAGGTCCTCATTGGATAGGCTATTTGAAGGAAGTAAAGAAGCAAACATAGAACGGGCTAGGCTGCTCAAAATGCAACAAATCGCAGCTCTGGTAATGATCATTCGCTCTCTTGTCGTTTAGGCCGACATAGATGCCGGTCCTAGGCCACTACGACCTTTTCACGGCACCCTGCCGCATGCTGCGGCCGTTGGATTTTTTAGGTGCTTGCGGCTGCAACGTGGCTTACAAAAGCGCACTTTTGAAGCTCAAAATGGGCCACTGCACGGCGCCATGGCAGGGAAGACCCCTCATTGAGCACCCAACTGCAACCATTTGATAGTTTAGTCGCTATGGAAGAGGAAGAGCGCGCATAGTAGACGCCTACTAAACACATCGGCGATCGGTTGGAGTTTTTGGGACGATCGTCCTGACAACAACCCCAAAAACGGCCACTTTCACCTCAAAATGAACCACCGCACGGCCCCATGGCATGGAAGATACAACATTGAACACCCATTTGCAATCATTTTGTCACTTCAATCGCTATGGAAGAGGATTGGCGCTCATACGAGACACACTCAAAACACATCGGTGGTCGTCCTTAGTTTTCAGGACGATCGTCCTAAAGCAGCCCAAAAACGTCCATTTTCACCTCAAAATGCACCACCGCACGGCACCTCGGCATAGAAGGCACCTCATTGAACACCCATTTGCAATCACTTGATAGTTTAATTGCTTTGGAAGAGCATCCACGCTCATAGGAGACGCCCACCGGACACGTCGGCGATCGTCTTGAGTTTTCACAACGATCGTTTTGAAAACAACCCAGAAACGGGCATTTTTTGGACACTAAATGGGCCATAGAGCGCGCTACACGACTCCAAATGCAGCGCAATTTGTTTGTGGCGATGCACATGTCCTTTGTGGTAATTTTGACTCACTTGGAGTTTGGTTTTCAGCCACTATGTCCCCGCAATGATTTTTTCACTTCCCGCTGCTTGCTGCTGCTTGCTTGATGGTGATTGTTGTTGCTGCTTGCGGCTTGTGAAAATGTGTTGTTCACCCTTGGAACCTAAGAAGGGGTGTAAAACGTCAACAGGGTAAACCGAGCTCGGTAATCGAGATTTACGACAAGGGCCCACTTTTCCTTAACGCGGTGGAACTCACTGTGGAAGAAAAATCGCTTGCTTTGATGAGGTGTCTCCACGGTCAAGGCGATCATCCTAGAAAACGGCTAAAAAAAGGCTCGTTTTCACCTTACAATTGGCCACCGCATGCCACGACGGCATCGCGCACGCATTGTTGAACACCTCGTTGCGTTCTTTTGATAGCCTAATGGCCGCTGGCAAAGAATGGCCCTCATTGAAAACTCCGAGTTGACACACGTGCAGTAGCCCTAAATTTTCACGACGATCATCCTCAAAATGGCACAAAAACGGCCCTTCTTTGGACACTGAATTTGTTGTACAACGCTGCCAATTGCCACTTCGGGGGTTGTAACGTTCATGCCGCATCTTTATTATGTTCCGCCGTTGAGACCTTTTCTCCTTTGGCACGACCAAACCGTGCCACTTCCCACTTGAGGAGGTTGTAACCGTCATGCCGCATCTTCATTGTGTTCCACCGTTGAAACCTTTTCTCCATGGGTGGGACCAAACCATGCCAATTGCCACTTGATGAGGTTGTAACTTTCATGCTGTCGCTTCATTTGGTTTCACCCAAGAGACCATTTCTCCATGGGCAGGACCAAACCATGCCAATTGCCACTTGTCGAGGTTGTAACTTTCATGCTGTCGCTTCATTCGGTTTCACCCAAGAGACCATTTCTCCATGAACACGACAAATCAATGCCAATGGCCACCTGAGGAGGTTATAAACGTCATGCCGCAACTTTGATTTGTTCCACCGAAGGGACCATTTCTTCATGGGCAAGACCAAACCATGCAACAGGCCCCCTGAGGAGGTTGTAGTCTTCATGACGTCGCTTCATTTTGTTAGACCCTTGAGACCTTTTGTTCATGGGTAGCACCATAACATGCCCCTTTTGAAGAATTGACAACCTTCATGCCGCTGCTTCACTTTGTCCCGGACTTCAGACCCTTTCTCCATGGGCAAATCCAACATGGCACTTGCCACTTGGCGTTCTAATTGTGACACCAAATCTCCAAAGCAACCGGTCTTTCTTCCACCGTGATTTCCGATGCGCTAAGCAAGACTAGGACCCGGCTCAATCCTAGTGGTGAGTCTTGCTTACCGAGCTAGGTCCACCCTGTCGAGGGTTTACAACCCTTTTTAGGGTCCAAGGGTGAGCAAGGCATTTTAGCAAGCTACAACGACTAGCAGCAAGCAACAGCAAGCAGCAAGCGATCCAAAATTCCTTGCGACGACATAGTGGCGCAAAACCGGCATCCAAATAGGTTACAACTTTAAAAGGGCAAATGTGCATCACGACAGACAGGTTTTGTGCCTTTTTAGGCCGTCTAGCGCGTCTTGGTGGCCGTTTTTGTGTCCAAAAATGGCCAGTTTTTGACTATTTTTTGAGACGTTAAAACTTCAAGGGGTAAACAAGCCGTTTTTGAGCCATTTTTCAGGGCGATCGTCTTGATCTTGGAGGAACATCTCCAAAGTAATCGATCTTCCGTCCTGGGTGATTTTCAATGCATTAAGCAACACTAGTACGCAGCTGAGTCCCGGTAGAAATCTTGATAGGAAGCAAAACCAACAGCAAGCAGCAACAAGCAGCAACAAGCAGACGCAAGAAAATTTTTTCTGTGTGCAAAGCAAATGCACATCACAACAAACAAATTTGGTTGCAAATCAAGCCGCTTGGCGTGCTCTAGGCCCAATTTAGTGTCCAAGGTTAGCCGTTTTGGAGCTATTTTCACGAAGATCAGGCTGAAAACTCAGGGTGATTGCCAGGTGTCTTGTAGGCGCCACCAATGAGTGACGATTCCACTTTCAAATAATTGCCAATGATTGTTCCACAAGGAGTGTGCCACACTGTGGTCTCTGCCATTGTTCGTTTTGAGGTGAAAATGAGGTTATTTTATCTGCTTTTAAAGCTTTTGAGCTAGAAGCAACGTGCGCGATATGTGGCCACCATGCATTAAAACGGTCTTCGCAGTAGCACAAAGTCACCGCGAACGGATGAGCTACAGGGTTTGTGCCATTTAGTGCCGACTATTCTAGCTCGCGGCCGATGTACGTTCCCAAAAAGGCCGTTTTAGGGTTGTTTCAAGAACAACCGTGCCAAAACTTCAGAATTAGGGCCGGTGTGGCTTGTAGGTGTCACCGATGAGTGCCGTTCTTCTCTCACACCAATTGCCCCATCGAATAACTGCAAATGGGTGTTCAGAAGGCGTGTCCCACACCGTGGAACCATGCCGCGGTTTGTCTTGACATGAAAATCAGCATTTTCTGACCACTTTCGCCAGTTTTGAACTAGCAGCAACGAACGCCAAAAAAGGCTTTATGCGGACAACATGCATCAAAACGGTCATCAAAGTCGCACATTACTACCGCGGAACAAATGTGCATCATCCGCAACAAGGTTTGTGCCACTTCGAGCCATGTAGTGTATTTTACAGCCGATTTTGTATCCCAAAAAGGCTGTTTTTGGGTTGTTCTCAAGACGATTTTCCCGAAAGAGCAAGACATGGGCCCGTGTGTCTCATAAGGGTCAGCAATGAGTGCCATTATTCTAATCATACTGATTGGACTACTTGCCACATACAAGGGATAGGCCACACATGCAACCCATTCTCCACATGGCATCTAGACGTGGCTAACGCAAAGCACACTTGCCACACACATAATGCAAGGAGCCATGGTTGCAAGGAATGCTTGACATAGCATCAAAAAGTAGCAACGGTAAAGCACACTTGCCACATACAATACCCCCTTTGCAAACACTTTATATCAAATGATTGCAACTGGGTGTTTACCAAGGTGTGTGCCACACCATGGAACCATACCGTGGTTCGTTTGGAGGTGGAAATGGGCCTATTTTGGGCCGGTTTTCAAATTTTTGAGCGAAAAGCAACCATCGCCAAAAAAATCCTTAATGCGGACACCATGCATCAAACCTGTCACCAAAAATTAATGAACAAAAATGACGTGGAACAAATGTTCATCATCTACACCACTGTGGTGCCATTTTGAGCCGTCTAGTGCGGTTTACGACCAATTTAATTTCCAAAAAAGGCCGTTTTGGGTTGTTTCCGGGACAATCGTCCTGAAAGTTCAGGACCATCGCCGGTGTGTCAAGTGGGTATCTCTGAGCAAGATTGCCAAGCTTGATTACTGTTGTGTTTTACCTAAACCACTTTGGGATGTGATGTCAAAAATTTATTGCAAGCATGTCTGACTGCTTTGTGCATGGCAAGTCTGCTTTACCTTTGCCACGTCCTAGTGTGATGCCTCAGCTTGGTTTGCATGGCTGGCCTATCCTTTTGCACATGGCGATTGTGCTTTGGCTAAGCCACTTTCTAACGTGATGTTGGGAAATCGTTGCAACCATGGCTCATTGCATTGTGTGTGGCAAGTGTGCTTTACTTTAGCCGGGTACCAATGCAATGTTCAAAATTGGTTACCTTAGTCATAATTGTAGGGGTTGGTCGTTCTATTTTAAAAGGATGTTGTAAGCTGTTCTTGTGCGCTGATTTCCAGAAACTTAGATGCTCTTTTTATTGCTCACTGTTGGGGCATTGTGCTTCTTGAGACACAACTATCAAGTTATGTCTATGCCCACGCTTCCTCAACAAGATTGCCATGATGCAACTCATTGTTGGGTGTGGGAATGGGTAAATCAAGACAATCAAGAAATGCGGGCTAAGGCCTTGTGCGACTTGCGGAGCGACTAAGGATGTAACATTTGCTAATATGAAAACATTTGGTCTAGGGAGCGTAATTGTTCACCCATTCGGCAAGCAAAATGATCTGAGTATGAAGCAAAAACGAAGGATTCCGCAAGAGCCAAGGATGGTTGCCCCACAAGTAGCGGTTTTGAGTGCAAACAACTGGCAATAGAATATGCATGTCATTGGATGTGTGTGGCTGTGGACGATGTTGTGCAGACGGATCAATATCATGTGAGATGCAGCAGGGTAATGCGATGGCAGTGCTTGGTTGTACGACCTATTTTGGTTGTTCGTATAGCATGCTGAAGAGTGGAGGACTTGTTTGTCGCATCTGTCAAGCACCAAAATGGAGGGAACACAAGCAACGGGCGGGGCAAGCGAGTGGTATGGTGGCATCCACATGGGACAAGCGGCGGGCTACGCAAGTAGGCTCCAAGCAAGATAAGCACGCGCGGGGCAAGTCGGTGGTGTTGTGGCATTCACCCGGGACAAGGAGCAGGCTGAACAAGCGGGCTCCAAGGGGCCAATCAATGGGCCGGGCATGTGCGCTCCAAGGAGGACAAGTAGCAACCTGAGCAAGCGGGGGCCAAGGAGGACAAGCGGCGGGCGGGGCACGCTAGCCACAAACAGGATAAGCAGCGTGCATGGCAAGTGGGTGGTGAAGCGGGCTCCATTGGGGACAAGCAACGGGCAGGGCAAGATGGGGCCGTTTGTCGTACTTCCGATTATGCCCGCGAAACCTTGGCAAGCCAATCAACGCGCGCCATTGAGCACATGTAGGTGAGGGGCGATAAGGTACCACTTGCAGCATCCCTTGTAGATGAAGAAGAGGAAGCCATGGTGCAATCCCTTGTGGGCTTATTACCCGATGGGCTTACTGGGTCACGTTGGAACATCCCTAGTTTGAACAAGCTACCATCCGTCAACATAAGGGCATTGAACATAACCCCGTCACAAGGCACGTCATCTGTTCTTTCACCAGCAATATCTGCTCCATACTGTTTATCAACAGCGGTAACATAAAGATGATCACCAAGTGACATGTTACCACACACCCGATTTGAGAACTCGAGAACCTAACGTTGTGTGGTCTCCACAATCTCAATGTGTGTACAGTCCGCTTTAATGACTTTCAAAACATGAAGCCATTGCACTCGGCGATCCCAACGTGGAATGACGATTCCCTCTCCTTGTTCGCTGCATTGTGCATCTTGTCGCATTGCTTTTGCATCGGTGCGTGGTCCCATAAAGGTGACCTTTGTACTCACAAGAGCTTCTGCATCCAGTAGGTGTGCTACCATGACTTCACATCTATCATGGGGTATGGAAATAGTGTGGTCTTGCACATCCCACTACCATGTTGCCCCATTCTTGTCACCAACAAGCCTCACGGTGTGTACTATTGTCCACACTCGTCCCAACATACGCTCCTCTAAGCCCGTTAACTCTGGTAGATCGCGTCGCTTACCTTAGTGCTTGCCACTAGCAATGGCATTTGATGGGACTTGACCCTTCTTCGGATTGAACAAACTTCGATGGCAAGCATTACACAATCGCACATGACCTTTACATACAAGGTCATGGTGCAACCAATATAGCTGTGTGTCCTGTTCATCGACCGCAACATACTTGTGATACTCAAACAGAATTCCAAGGTACGATCCACATCGTCCGTTGTCAAATTTCAAAAGATCCACCTTTAAGACCTCCACTTCCTTAATTTGCCAAAACTCATGCAGTGCACGACACCCACAACGATCAATGTCCTCACACGCTACCAATTTTTTGATGCCACTCTTTCCCTGAAGCCACGATATCCGCAGCTTGCACCGTCTCATCAATGATCGCTCGCACTAAGCCCTCCAAAGACTCACAACTGTCCAAAGTACCTCTGGGTTGAACTGGAAATCCATCCATCCGGGTTCGCTCCCAAAACCCTCTCAGAGTGGCGATGTATGCATCAACGGCGGCCTTGAATGCCTCACCCGTGGTTTGGGTGCAAGTGGCGCTGTTCACATCTTGGATGGCATTGTTGAACTGCCGCCGTGCTAGGGGGCATCATAGCGTCCATGTGGCCAAGTAATGGACCATCCGCTCATCCTTGAGGCTAGAAGCCCCAGTCAAGTCCCGCGGTGCCTTAGACATGAGGGAAGTATCCTTCCCGGTTGAGGAGGGAGCAAGGGGGGAAGTGGTGTGTCTTTCATTGCAAAGAAATGGGAAATATCTAAGCGTGATAGAAGGGACCATGGCACAATGCCCTATGGGCAATAGCAAGCATGCACGTCGGAACAGTGAAGGAAATGGCACTTCTCGGTGGACATTGCATCGTTCTAGTATTGATCTCATCTAGGCTAGAACATCTAGACTAGAACTTCTAGGCTAGAGAGAAATTGGGTCTTCTAGCGTTTACCAAGAGTTGGCGGATGCCGCTCAAAACATTTGCAATCTTCACCGCATTCTTGCTGCAATAACCAACAACATACTTGGCCGCGGCAACTAGCATACCCTCACCTCCAAGGAGCTGGACATTTTTGTTGTTAGCATACACGTAGGCTAATCATTTGTTGGTTTCAACCACAAGTCCATCACAAGGGTGTGGCCGCCGCAACTCCCATATGACAAGAACACAACTCACACTCTCATCATTAGGGTTGAACTCAGATTCATAATCATACATTTCAATGTTGTGGTCTGCCAGTTTGGTATGATAGGCTAAGAAGAAATGTGGACGTGTTTCTTTGCACCCTTCTCCATCGGCACGAGGCAATCCAAAAGGACACACATTCTTCTCTCCCGGTGGTGTTCCACATCTAGCATTGAGGCATCGGTGCATTTGAGTGTGCCCAAAGACCTCCGAGCCAAAGCTTGCTATTTCTTGGACGCCTTCATGTGGATCGTTTGGCAACAGAGGCAAAAATTGCTTCTCCTCTAGCATGCGTGGGGTTTCCACCTTCTGCTCCATCCTTTCCTCATCCCAATGGTGAACGTGAGCATCCATGGCCGCACATATCTATTGATCCAAACGTGCAGCTACGGCTTACACAAGCTCCTTGTTTCCACAATCATGTCCAACAACCATGTAGGAATGCCACCCCAAGAGAGCCCATGGAAATGTATAGATCCTTGACCTTGACACCCATAACATGTGCCATGGTCCATGCAGGTGTCAAGCAGATTTTTCTTTTGATAGCATACAGCACGGTCCTTCTTTGTTTGCTTGTAACCGGGAAAACCGAACAAAACCTCAAAGAAAGCCCATACTTGTCGTTCAAAAATTAGAGTAGTCGCGGAATGACAATTGTTTTGCTGAAGCCTGGGACTTTTGGCGTTTTTAATCAAATGTTCCGTCCCAAAGCATTACACAACGTTAGCTGAGCTGCATTTGCAAATGCCAATGGAATGCAAGCATTCCAGACCGCCATCAACATGCCGCATCTCGAGGAGTATTTGAGAAAGGCGGGGGGGACCCCAAAGGAAACTACGCTCAACATCTTGTGCACACATTCATACCCTTATTGCGTATTTGCCATGCAACCGTATTTTTCAATATAATTCTAACTCGTATGCAGTGATGGGAAAAATGAAAGGTACGATTTTATTCTTTAGGCCACCAATACGTTGTGCAAGGTGGCACCCAGTGACATAGATAATGAGTTGTCTTTTATCTTTGTCCATGGGTGATCATAAAGCAGGCATTTCCTTGCCAGTTGCAACAACAAGCCTTGCATCTGCTTCTGAGACCACACATGGCCGCCGGATACCTATACCAAACATTCACAACGAGGGAAAGGACAACATCAATAATCCGTCGTTGGCCTCAACCTCATTAATGCCCATTTCCCCTCATTGAATTTTATTGTTCCGGCGGTTGGCCAGAATTTCCTTGATAGATGGGACGACTTTTGGCACATTATTCCCATTGCAATTGCCTCCCTACTACCCCCCACCATCATGTGTGAACTTGTGCTCAACATGAGGGCCCCAATGTCCTCGTTCGAGGACCCTCTCGTAACTCTACACGCTCCGTAAGTTGGAGTACCACCGGACCGTCCCCGTTGGCCCCTACTCCCGTCCAATTTGCAACGAGCGGGACTTCCAAGCACGTTGGAAGGAGTTGGTCGCCTCCGTGGAATTGGATGCCCCTATTGCCACGGTGTTGCCCAAGGCCACCAGGATCTCATGGCGCTTCACCTCACGGGTCAAGTGCATCCTCTCCCGGCCGGGCTTGGTGCGGTTCATCAACCGCTCCTTCCCGTTGACATTCATCGTCCGGGGGGGTGCCTACCCCGTGGCCGGGGGCAACTGGACCCAACTCACCATCTCCTTGGCCGACTTCGACCGCTGGGCCCGCTCCCCCGCGGGCCTTGGGGTGTTGAGAATAGCCGATTGCGATGACCAGGCCATGCACACCCTGGGGACGTTGTGGAAGAGGAAATGGGGGGTACACCTCTCACCTAGTGCCTTTCACGTGCTCTAGTTTTGTTCTAGTTAGCCTCGGACACCGCTCGCTAGAGGCTAGGCTACACTAGACTAGAACGAACCCCTATGTCTTGTGTTTAGGTGATTCAAGAGATCATCGACCAATGGGGGGCCTCCAAGGAGGAGGCAAAGGTGATCCTCGGGGGGGATCAAGCGTGGACACGGAGGGTGACCACGGTGTCCACATGCCCCCAAGTGGGCTCCATGTTCAACGAGGGGTTTTGGAATGCCCAAACGATGACTTGGGCTATCCGGCGGACGATCGAGGGTGATGAGGCGCACTACACAGCCTTCCTCTTTGGGGCGCCTTTTTTGCAAGCCGCTGGTACCAGTATGCGGCAGATTTTGAAATTGCCACGTGCCTGGGTCGTCTTGGGCATTTTGCACTTGACGATGGCCATGGGTCGCTTGTTGGGAGAGTTTGTCGACGGGGACACTAGGGGGGGGGGGGGGTCACCCTTTCGCTCCGTCAAAACCTGCAAGTTTCCCTGTTGGAGAGGCGTGCAGGTTGGAGCGTTTATGCGGCAGCTTCCCTTGACGAGGAAGAAACGGCCAACCATTTTGAGGTACGGCCGGATATTGCAGGGTGCCTTGGCATCGGGCCGAGCAAGGCCAGAGGCAAGGCCACCGCGAGCCTAAGGGACGTGCCGCACGCCTTGTATTGTACATATCATGGCACATACCCGTGTGCCGCAGTGGCAAAAGATTTCCGCCGTCATTGTATTTTTGGTACGGCATCATGGCATCTAATGAGCCAGGAGAATTATGTACCTGCCATATTGCAGAACATTTGGCCATTTGGGTTGGCCATGTTCTCCGGCACGGCGGCAGTTCAACAATGCCATCCAAGATGTGAACAGCGCCACTTGCACCCAATCCACGGGTGAGGCATGCAAGGCCGCCGTTGATGCATACACCGGCTCCCTACTACCACCCACCATCATGTGTGAACGTGTGCTCAACATGAGGGCCCCGATGTCCTCGTGGAGGACCCTCTCGGAGCTCTGCACGCTCCGTAAGTTGGAGTACCACCGCACCGTCCCCGTTGGCCCCTACTCCCGTCCAATTTGCAACGAGCGGGACATCCAAGCACGTTGGAAGGAGTTGGTCGCCTCCGTGGAATTGGATGCCCCTATTGCCACGGTGTTGCCCAAGGCCACCAGGATCTCATGGCGCTTCACCTCACGGGTCAAGTACATCCTCTCCCGGCCGGGCTTGGTGCGGTTCATCAACCGCTCCTTCCCGTTGACATTCATCGTCCGGGGGGGTGCCTACCCCGTGGCCGGGGGCAACTGGACCCAACTCACCATCTCCTTGGCCGACTTCGACCGCTGGGCCCGCTCCCCCGCGGGCCTTGGGGTGTTGAGAATAGCCGATTGCGATGACCAGGCCATGCACACCCTGGGGACGTTGTGGAAGAGGAAATGGGGGGTACACCTCTTACCTAGTGCCTTTCACGTGCTCTAGTTTTGTTCTAGTTAGCCTCGGACACCGCTCGCTAGAGGCTAGGCTACACTAGACTAGAACAAACCCCTATGCCTTGTGTTTAGGTGATTCAAGAGATCATCGACCAATGGGGGGCCTCCAAGGAGGAGGCAAAGGTGATCCTCGGGGGGGATCAAGCGTGGACACGGAGGGTGATCACGGTGTCCACATGCCCCCAAGTGGGCTCCATGTTCAACGAGGGGTTTTGGAATGCCCAAACGATGACTTGGGAGGGTAGCGCTATCCGGCGAACGATCGAGGGTGATGAGGCGCACTACACAGCCTTCCTCTTTGGGGCGCCTTTTTTGCAAGCCGCTGGTACCAGTATGCGGCAGATTTTGAAATTGCCACGTGCCTGGGTCGTCTTGGGCATTTTGCACTTGACGATGGCCATGGGTCGCTTGTTGGGAGAGTTTGTCGACGGGGACACTAGGGGGGGGGGGGGGGGTCACCCTTTCGCTCCGTCAAAACCTGCAAGTTTCCCTGTTGGAGAGGCGTGCAGGTTGGAGCGTTTATGCGGCAG
Organism: Eutreptiella sp. 'Long Island Sound 2002'; assembly: GCA_964036045.1. Classification (NCBI taxonomy): domain Eukaryota; phylum Euglenozoa; class Euglenophyceae; order Eutreptiales; family Eutreptiaceae; genus Eutreptiella; species Eutreptiella sp. 'Long Island Sound 2002'. The sequence continues at coordinate 114,813,221 of OZ038379.1, forward strand.
CTTCCCTTGACGAGGAAGAAACGGCCAACCATTTTGAGGTACGGCCAGATATTGCAGGGTGCCTTGGCATCGGGCCGAGCAAGGCCAGGGGCAAGGCCACCGCGAGCCTAAGGGACCTGCTGCACGCCTTGTATTGTACATATCATGGCACATACCCGTGTGCCGCAGTGGCAAAAGATTTCTGCCGTCATTGTATTTTTGGTACGGCATCATGGCATCTAATGAGCCAGGAGAATTATGTACCTGCCATATTGCAGAACATTTGGCCATTTGGGTTGGCCATGTTCTCCGATAACATTTTAGAAAGCATCAACCGCTTTCAAAAACATGGCCATAACAAGCAGAGCAATGGGGGGGGGTTGTCAAGTGGAGGGGGTGGATGAGGTGTTAGGGCGTAAATGGTGGGCCATGCACAAGGATGTCGGTGTGCAAGCACAATGTATGACATGGCGGTTTGCATACTTCGACGTGTTGTGCATTGTGCACGGGGGGCCTCGCTCGCAAGTTCCATGCTCGTGCAGGGATGCCATGGACGCGGGAGGGGCCAAGGCCACATGCAGGCTTCCCTTGGACAGACTCTTTAGCATCATGTACACGGACCCAAATCAAGAATTGCCGGAGCATATCATGGAACAGGTATTTTGTCGTGCATGATAGCGATCATCTGCGGAATCGTTCTATTGTTGATCTAGGCGGCATCATCGGTCGCTAGAACATTCCTAGAGCGCCGCTAGAACACTTGCCTTTACCGTCGCTAGAACGCTGCTGCGATTTTTTGTTCGCAACGCCAAACCGCTGAGCTGGGGACCGACCTGGTGCGCCGGCGCCAACCGAAGCCCGAGCCCAAGCACAAACCCCAGCCCAAGCCCAAGCCCCAAGCCCAATTCCAACTTCCTCCTCCTCCATTGCCACCCCCTCACCCCCTCGCCGCCAAAAAATCGCTGAAGGTGGTCAAGCCAGAGGCGGGGGTGGAGGAGGCGGAGGAGGGGGACAAGCACCAACTCAAGAGCATGCGTGGGGAGCTGCAAAGGAGGAGTTGCGGGCCGGGGGGGAGGGGGAGCGTGAGGGTTGGGCCGCCGCCTGGAGAACCTCAAGAACGGCGAAGCAGAAGGTGCACGAGAAGGGAAACAATATTCGGCACCTGGAGAGGAGCGTTAAGCGGTTTGAGGAATGGGTGGCTCGGGAGGCGAACGTGAAGGAGCAGGTGGTCGATGAGGTGGTGGTGGTGGAGGTGGTGGACATGGTGGAGGAAAAGGTGAAGGAGAGGGTGGAGGAGAAGGTGGTGGAGCGGAAGCTAACGGGGGCGGGGCAATGGCTGAGGGGTTTTTTGGGCGATTGGACGGCGAAGGCCATCATGGAGCTGCCATGGGACCCGGCCGTCCTGGCTGGCCCCCAGCCCCCAAACCTCGACCACCCCCTCTTGGTCGCCCCGGAGCCCCATCCCCCCAACCCCCGAGACGCCTTCGCCAAGGCCCTGCGGGCAATCTTCCCCGCCCTGGACATGGAAGGCACGGTATGTTACGTGCGTTCTAGCGTTGATCTAGGGAAGCGTTCTAGCGTTGATCGAGCCAAACCGCCGCTATTGTGGCGAGAAGGTCGCTAGAACGACGCTAGAACAGTTGCCGAGAACGCCACTAGAATACACCCGCCTCTTGTTTCTCTTCTCAGATTGTGAGCCTGCGGTCGTGTGAAGCCCACCGCTGCAGGGTGCGGGGGGAGTGGCGTGATGGGGGAGCGGGGGGGGGGGGGGCACCTCTTGGGGGCCACCGAGTTGGGCCGGATGTTGGGGAATGACCCCAACTTGGCGTGGGGGAATGACCCCCTCGGTGCCGTACGGGTCCGGTAGGTGGGGGGCGGGAAGGGGCGGGGGGGGGGGGGTTGACCCGCAGCGCAGGGGTTGGGTAAAGGTGGGGGAGAAGGGAGGGGGGAGCAGCAGCAGCAGGCGGAGCAACAGCAACAGCAGCAACAACGGGGCGGGGACACCCCTCCCAAGGCCCCCAAGCACCCCCCGCGAAGGCCCCCAAGAAACCCAATAAGCCCCGCCACTTCCAGACTAGCGAGCAAGACACCCCCCCGGCACCCCACCCCAAGCCCAAGGCCAAGGCCAAGGCCAAGCCCAAAGCCAAGCCCTACCCCCCCCCCCCCCCCGACCCCCTGCCCCCCCCTTGGAGAAGAGGGGCCAGGACCCCTATGGGAATGTGCCGGTTGTAGGGAACACCCCCTATGTCCCTTGGGCGGAGGGGGGCAATTGGGGGACCGTCACCCACGTGACGGCGTTGGGGGATTGGGATGTGGAGATGGACCCCGGAGGAAAAGTGAGTGGTGTCGTATGCGTCCCCCAGAGAGGGGGGGGAGAAGCAGAAGAAGGGGAAGAACAGGAAGCGGGAGAAAGAGGGGGGAACCTTCCGGGTGCCGCGGGAGCTCCTCTTGCGCACACGGGAGTGGGCGGAGGCCCGCCTCCAGGGCCTTGAAGGAGGGGGACGGCGGGGATGACGGGGATGATAAGGGGGACCAAGGTGACGACAACGGGGAGGGGGGTGATAAGGGGGGTGAGGAGGGGGATGACACGTCGGGTGAGAAGGAAGGGGACACAAAGGGTGAGAAGGCGGGTGCCAGGACCTAGGATGTGCCCCGGCAAGCGCCCACCACGCAGGAGGGGTAGCCTCGTGTGGCGACTCGCGAAAAGCACATGGTGCTGGAACGCACAGCATTGAAGGTAAAAAATGGCAGGAAAAAGATGAGCATATTGCTCAGGATATTTGGGGATGCTCAGTATTTATGCTCAACAAATGGGACTCATATTGCGAGGTTGATTTGGGAAGTCCCAGCCGCAATTTCTTCCGAGCTCCACCGGCACGGTCGGCTGGGAAGTCCATGGAACATTCCTACCGATATCGGTTGCGTTTTGGGACCCAATCTGGCTGCCAAAACTTCTCAGCATCTTTCCCGGGGATTTCAAAAACTTCCAGGCGTTTTTCCATTGGTTTTTTGTACAATGAACTACACCGTTCTTGGTTCCCAAATCCCAAACCTCAGCAAAGAAACACACAAAAAGACAAGCATGACTGTTCACTTAAGCTTGAAATGTGAATGTTCATTGGGCAAGACCCTGTAAACCTGAAAGCCCGGTTCCTCAGCAGGGTTGGGAGAGGGTTGGGGGAGGGTAGGAGAGGGTTGGGAGAGGGTGGGAGAGGGTTGGGAGAGGGTTGGGGGAGGGTGGGAGAGGGTTGGGAGAGGGTGGGAGAGGGTTGGGAGAGGGTTGGGAGAGGGTGGGAGAGGGTTGGGAGAGGGTGGGAGAAGGTTGGAAGAGGGTTGGGAGAGGGTGGGAGAGGGTTGGGAGAGGGTGGGAGAGAGTTGGGAGAGGGTTGGGAGAGGGTGGGAGAAGGTTGGGAGAGGGTGGTAGAGGGTTGGGAAAGGGTGGGAGAGGGTGCAAGAGGGTTGGAAGAGGGTGGGAGAGGGTTGGGAGAGGGTGGGAGAGGGTTGGAGGAGGGTTGGGGGAGGGTTGGGAGAGGGTGGGAGAGGGTTGGGGGAGGGCTGGGAGAGGGTTGGCAGAGGGTGGGAGAGGGTTGGCAGAGGATGGGAGAAGGTTGGGAGAGGGTTGGGGGAGGGTGGGAGAGGGTTGGGAGAGGGTGGGAGAGGGTTGGGAGAGGGTGGGAGAGGGTTGGGAGACGTTTGGGAGAGGGTGGGAGAGGTCGGCCCGCGGGTTTACTCCTTTTTACCTCTCAACAACCAAAATCAAATAATGACGGACCCCAGCTGCACACAACTAGCCCCATTATCTGCTTTGGGGCACAGCAACATCAAAATGCAAGTATCCAGGTTTGCGAGAACTAGCCCCTTTATCTGCTTTGGGGCACACCAATATCCGAATTCAAATAACGATGGACCCTAGCTGGACAGAACTAGCCCCATTATCTGCTTTGGGGCACAGCAACATCAAAATGCAAGCATCGGGTGGGGCAATAAGCAGTGGGGCAAACACAGCATCCGTCCCGCAATTGTGGTATTTCTGCAAAGGGGGGCAGGGCCAAAATAAATTTGCGAATTTTTTGAACCCATTTTTGCGAAGGGCACAAAGCCAAAAATTAATATTTTTTTCCCTTTTTTTGCGGCAAAACAACACGTTGGACCGGGAATTAATTATTACCGCAAATAATCAGGATTGGCACGACAATTACACCACAAACTGCCAACGGGAGGACGGGCCCACAGCCCTGGTAGTAACTACTTACCCAATTTACTTAATTCCACACAAGGACGGGCTCCTAGCCCTGGTTGCCCTTGGCCCTGGCCCTGCCCTAGAGGGAGGTGCAAGGCCTTTGACAGCCCCAGGATCCCACAAACGGCCGGGCGCAGGGCCCTTGATTCGCGAAAGGCGGGCGGATGGCCCCACCGCGTGGCCCTTGTTGCCGACACATACCACACATACCTGCAGAGGCAGGTGCTGGGGCAGGGGCAGGGGCATGGGTATGGGCAAGAGCAGGGGCGGGAGCAGGGGCCTGGGCAGGAGCAGGGTCTGCCTGTTACCCTAAACCTCCCTTCACGAGACCGTGGGGGTTCACTATGGGCTGTGGGTGCCCGGTTTCCCTCATGGGTTCCGCCCCCCCTGTCTGATGTAGGGGGCGGAGCACAAGTCTGAGTTGGGGGGGGGGGGGGCAAAATCCATGCACATGTCCAAAAGGTTCCCACCCACCTCCCATCACACCATTATGCCTGGAACTCATCATTTCAGATCGGGACAACGACATAGCCACCCTAGAGTGCACAACATCACGTCTCAGCGTCCTGAACCTGTTTCTTTCACCCCACGGGATGTGTTTAGACTGGATTACCTCCTAGGGGTAGTTAAGCCAGCGCAACGCTGAGACCAGTCTGCTACAACATACCTGGTACAAATGTGGCTGGCTGCAGATCTTGATATAGCGAATGAATTCACCTCTGACCTATGCCACTCGGATGTGCCTGGGCACATTGAAATCCCAGGGGATGTACTGAAACGCATGTGTGTCCTTCCAGTGCACATATGTGATTAGAGAGTTGACTGACATGAGTTGAGATCCACAGAGTGTGCATTTGACAGTGGACACAGGACACAGGACACAGGTGACAAAAAGTGTTCTGGGCACAAGAAGGGAATACAATAGTGAGTCTACTCAAAGCAGCCAAGGTGAAAAAGCAACACACATGCAAAAAGAAAACCACAAAAGCAGGCACAAAGCTTCATAAGGCACAAAGGGCAAACAGTCATAAGCTTGAGTACAGTGTTCTCCGTGCAAGTTTGTAGGCAAAGCGGGCACCAAGGATCAAACTGGCATTGCACATGTCAAAACTAAAAGTGCAAATTCACAAAGGAGCTCAAAGGGGAAGCAATCATAAGTTTGAGCACAGTGTTCTCCATGCAATTTTGTAGGCAAATCAGACAAAGGGTAGACAAACATTAGCTTCAACGTACTGTTCTCCGTGGCATCTTACAGGCAAGGTAGGCACCAAGCATCCAACCAAAGTTCCACTGGGTTCGGGCTAAAAAATTTCTTCTGAGCTCCCCTAGCACGGTCGGCTGGGAAGTCCATGGAACATTCCTACCGATATCGGTTGCGTTTTGGGGGGCCGATTTGGCTGCCAAAACTTCCGAGCATCTTTCCAAGGGGTTTCGAAAACTTCCAAGCGGCGGACCGAAGCATATCGCATGCACGTCGGTACAGAGTTCCTAAAATTGCCACCGGCAACGGGACAATATTGGTCTCTCTTCCAATGTTCTATGCTGGGCACCGGTGGTACATGTGGGGGCTTGGGGGGCAAGGGGCTAACCTGGCGAATCGGAATAACCTACCACGTGACAAGTACCAAGTGACCCGGTGCCGGCCCGCCAAGTGACCTTCCAAGTGACCTATGGGGTGGGGAGGGGGCTAACCGGGCTAACCGGGTAGTGGGGGTAGGGAAACCCGGCGGCCCGTGAGTCGGGTCGAGCATTGGACACTGTGATTGGCCATGGCTCGCCATAGTAGCCGGGGCAGCTTCTCTTTGAGGAGTGGCGGAGCATTTATATATATCGTTCTAGCGACTTTCTAGTGACGTTCTAGCGACGTCATAGCGGCGCTCGCTAGAACATCGCCAGAACGTTGCTACGACGAAAAAAACTTGGACTCCAACTTCTAGTTAAAGCAGTGAAAGTGTGAAAAACACATGGGCCCCCGAGTAAAGATAGGGGGGTCGAGGTTACAATCCTCAAAGTACCCACCACATACCACCAGGGGGGGGGGGTAACCACCAATGTTTTCCGTTCTAGCCTTCTAGCGACATGTAGGCTAGAACGAGATTGGGTCTTTTAGCGTGTACAAAGGGACGCCACAAGTGACGTTGACAAAATGGAAGCTACAAAATTTGCACAACTTGGGGACAAGGAATCCATTCTCCTCAAGCGCATTATCAACTCCTTGGACAAGAAGGTGGAGTTTAGTGCGCAAATGGCAGCACTTTCCTTCTAGGGTTATCCATCATGGCACTGCTCTCACAACTTTGCTGTTGTGCATCTTTGGAGCACAACAACTAGTGTTCCTAGTTTATTCACTAGAATGCTAGGAGACGAAGACTGAGAGAACGAGAGCAATGGTAGCACCGATGCACAATACGCCCCGTCATCATCGTCGCATGTGGTGGACGAAGAGCCCTTTGCTGAATCAGGGGCTGGTTTAGGGGCATCTTAAGCGGCAACGCATGAGCCCGCGAGTAAAAATGAGAAGGAACCTTCGGCTGATGACGGGCATGCGAAGGAGGTTTTGACACAACACCGTAACTACCTAACCATAAATGTGGCCTAGTTAGATGCTGATGCCACGTGGTGTACATAACTTCACACAGTGGGTGAAGGATTGCAAGCAAGGCAAATACCTCCCATACATTGTGCTTGTCGTAGAAAGAGGCTCACCGGCCTTTGTGCTTTACAATACTACCGTCTCACTAAAGTAGAGTGGCGCCGCGAAACAAACCTTGTTGAGGTTACCGTGGGATTTAGTGATGGACGCCACCCCAAGAATGCGGTTTTTGACTTCCATCGTTGTCGCGTTCTTGAAGAAAGCGAATATGTCCAACACCTCTTGTCACAATCTAGGTGCCGTATTTTGGCGGGGAAACACATGCCGGTTTGGCCGGGTGTGGATGGTAGTGACTGCACACACGAGCCATGGGCCAAACTTATCATGTGTAACTTCGTTCCTTGGGACATGGAAAAACCACCAAGCTTCACTGGGCATATCCATTGCAAATATGATGGGGCAAATTACTTAAAACGAAGTCGCTTTTCCAGGGTTGGTTGCTTGAAAAAGATTGCGCGTTATGACTGTGTACAAAAGACGTTGGCAAATGACATTCGGAAGCGCCCCCGGAAAATTTGGGGTGCGAGGCACCCTTTGGATGTGAACTACAATGCGAACAAAGAGATGGAAGAAATGAAGGAAACAAGAGCGGAGCTAAGGATAGCACGTTTACCGATGCAAGACAAGGGATGCAAGAAGCTATACAAATTGCTCAAACCGCAAGTCGGAGAGGACACTTGGTCTCAAGTGAAGAATTGAATAATCTAAAGAGGCTTTGAATATACAATTGGGAACGGCAACAATTTGTATTTGCTGATGCTTTGTTTCGTAATGTTGCCGTATTTGTATGGGACGGTCGTATTGCTGCTGTAGCATTGTTGTCCCTTTACCCTTCCGCTTGCTTGTGCCTTTTCCCGCCTTGCAATGATTGGCATATAGCTGCGTGCGGATGTCCTTGTGCTCTCAAGAGTTCGTCATGTTGGCTGTGTCAAGTGGCGGTATTGGGTGGTTGGTATTGGGTGTCCTGGTATTGCATCCCGTTTCGTGTTCGGGATTGATAGGGCGGTTGTAGTGGTGGATGTCGTGGGACACGTTGAGGTTGCCGTGGCACTTCAAGCAGTGGGTATTGTTGTGGAGGTACATGCAAGTGATCTTGGGGGTATGGCGATTGACATGAAGGCGTCATTGGTGGTGGGTTTACATCGTATTCTTGAAAAGGATGTTGCTGTGGATACTGCCATTAGGCCATCTTGGTGTGCGAGGTGTAATTGGGTGTATTGCATATTGAAGAGTGCTAGCTCGTCCAACATGAATGACTCTTGCATTGCAACTTACTTCAAATTCATAGCACAACGTAAATTTCCACGACTTATTGTGTAGGAGAGCTTATCGAGATTGCCTCAAGCACAACTCCACACAATTCAAAGATATGATAGACGTGTTTTTTGATAGACGTGTTATCGAGGTTGCCACCTGCGTAGTGGGTACAATGTGAGTTTCCGTGGGAATATTTATCAAGAATACCTCCACTAGAACTCGTTACGTTGACTAATGTATATGTGGTTCTTGACAGAGGCCTTCTTAAGATTGGTGCGTACTTTGGTGCCCAAGCTCAGATTGCGTAGGAGGGCTTGTCAAGAATACCTCCAGAACCGGTTCAACACACCAAGTGGTTCACACTCTATCATGGCCAATTGCAATCAGCACGCAAGACTGTAGCAGCTCAATGCCTTCCAAGAAATGATGATCATTCTAGTTCATACGGGCAAAAACGGTGAAAAACTTGTGGCGCTGTGGAGGATTCCGAATGGATGAGTGGTGTCACCGGCCGACGTTTCGCAAGGGGGTGGGGGTGGGGGGTTGGGGGCTTAGTGTTGCCCTACGCCAAGGCGGTGGCTACAAAGTGCACGGAAATTGCGCTAAAAAACGGCAAGCACCAAAGGAACCACAAAGATGGACGATGCGGATTCCTTCGAGAGACAGGGGCCACAATGTGCCTCGGCAACAATGCCCCCCGCACAAAGAGTGTGCAGCATACACTAACAAAGTGCGGCAGTGTTGCAGCTTGTTCGAGATGACCGATTGCCGCTGGAGTTGGTGCCTTTATAGTGTGGAGACACCTTGGAACTGTTCCTAGTCATCATCATTCGGCATCAAAGTGGTGCCCAAACCAATACATGCAAGTCAAGCATAGTGAAAGAAAGTGCAAATTGAAAAAGCATGCCCAAAAACTGTTTTTTAAAGCTAAGTATGTGGTACTTTGACCCCGCAAAGATGTCGTTGGGCCCCCTAGTTGTGTGCAAAAGGCTCCACGGAGTGCCCCCGGGTGTTTGTTCATCATCTAGATTACTGCGAATCATGGACACCCACCTGCCCCAAAAATGGCATCGTTTGCACATTTTTGATAGGTTTTGAAGGCTGGGTAAACCAAAGGTTGGCAGCCTATTGATCCCAGCGACACAACAGGCTTCTCCCTCACTCAAAAAAAAGTGTTTTGCCGCATGAAATTTCGTACGTGATTTGCACGTGGCTAAGGGCCAACAAACTTGAAAAGACCACCAACCACCAAACTAGAACGTTCGTGTCCCTTTGTGAAGGGTCGATAATGTCCCTTTTGAATGAGGCCATTCACAATGTGAATTGTGCAGTTTGGGCCCAATTCGTACAGAGTTGTACGAATTGGCCCCAAATTGGTACATCTTTGTGTGAATTGGGCCCAATTAAACAATTCACACGGCGAATGCCTCATTTCAAAAGGATCATTCACAAAGGACACATGGCCTCTCGTCCTCGATGCACGGCCCAAACACCCGGGCACCCTATTACAGCCCTCCAGGCCCACCCATCAAGGTATGCACATACCAAGCACAACAAATGGGGTCGGCGCAACTAGACACCCACCCTCACCAACCCTGTAGGGCCCGGTATTATCCTACACCTTGTTTGGCTGTACTGAACTAGGTAGTTTCTTTTGTAAAACACGAAACGGAGTGATGAGCAGAAGATGGTGGGGGTTGTTATGGGCGCTACAAACACAGGCTCGTATAGCTCAACTCTGGCAGGTATAGGCACGGTGTAAGGGGCAGCCACACATCTCCTGATGACCTACAAGACAAGACATTTCTACAAAGGCCACATGAAGGTGGTTCATGAGGCCTTGCAGTTACTTGGTTGCCACTGCCAGCAGCCAACGGCCTACCGTCAACCACAGTTCAATGACCCTTCAACCCCACCATGTAGCACCTTCCATCCTTCTTTCAGCTTGCCCATCATACTAGGCCGCCACAACTTCTGCTAGCATATGACGCACTGCTCCAAGCCAAAAATAGATCCTCAAACCCGAAGCGTCTCTTCCATTCATTTATGTGAATTTCCTAGGGGGAATTTGCGGTGTTTGTCTTTCTTTTTTTTGGGTTGGCTAGAGCAACTCCAAGGGTGGGTGGAAAGTAAAAACATATGCAAGCACAACAAGCAGCAATTGCCTTCAAACAAGCGAGAGATAAAGTAGGGAAGGTGCTATAAATGTAGCTGGAGGAAGGCTGGACATTGGGCTGGGAGGGAAAAGAGGAAATGGGCAAGAACTAGGGGGACAGCATGATCCACAGTGAGAGCTTGGCGCATGATGCATAGATAGGGCCCGAGGAGTTGATGCATTTAGAGTGGTGAATATTTTGTGTGCTTCTGATAAATGGGAACACACTGGGTAATTCATTTTCACCAATGAGGTGTGCTGCAAAATCCCCTCCCTCCTTGAATGTTGCATGTTGCGCTATTTTACTACATTTGACTGGTCTAAAACAAGCGGAGAGAGGCTTAATGGACCTGTAAAGTAGGGGGAAACAATGAATTGCCAAATGGTTGTAAATTCTCTTGCAGGGGCATAATCCTTTACACGGAAAATCATCCCATGTGGCATCAGCAACTTGTTGGCTTGTTACACCATCTAATGGATGCACATATGATGAGTTGTAGCAGTGTGCATTGCCAATGAGTGGGAGGGAAATAGTAGAGGAAACACCAAACTTGGCTTCATCATGCATGTATCTTGGTGTTGGTGTCATTCAAGTTCCTCGGTCGTATGCAACACCAATTAAGCTGCAACCGTCTCTCCTCTCCAATATGGATGGTGGAAATATCACAATCTCTCTTCAAAGTCACCCATGACGCCTACACAAAACAAGGGTACAATTTTGAGTATTACTTATGGACCAAGTATGTGAACCCTTGTGAGCACATCTCAATATTTTGCCTTGGGATCCTCAACGGCAAAAGGGGAAGATGATTGGCCAACACTCTGCTGTTCTAGTTGGAAGCCCATTAGCGAGGTCAAATGCAAACTTTAGAGGGCCATAAAACATTGAATGGTAAACATCAGCACAGCACACGGGACACGCATAGGTCCTCCCCAAATCCCCATCCCTCCGCATGGCAGCCCAAAAGGCATTGGGGGCGTTGACGTGTGAGGCCGCACCCCCGCCTCCTATGGACCCCCAAACCCACACCTCATGACTCGGCGCCAGTCTAAAACACCGCAAGATGGTAGCTAGCGTGACGGTTCCCGTATGCACTGCAAGCGCAAGAGGACGAGGGTGAGGGCAGCGAAAATGGAGCCCACCTCGTCCCGCGAAGCCAACAACATAGTACATTGATGCCTAGAGCGTAGAACATCCTCGGTGACGCGAATCGCAGCATGGGACAATTCCCAAGGCTGGCAATCGCTTGGGGGAGAGGTAGCGCCGGGGGCCAAAAACTTTAAACAGGGCGCGAGATCCGGCGGACGGACAATCCAAGTCAAAAACCTTGGAGCCTAGGCACAACGCCGGCGCTGCCACACGAGGGTAGACTCGCGGAACCAGAGCGCGCGGCCTGCCGCCAGCACTGCAACAAGATGGCGGACAGGACGTGGCCAGCCGCCGTGCAGAGTCAAAAACCCTGGTGCCTCGGCGGATAGCCGGCACTGCGACACGAGGGTAGACTCGAAGAGAAGGGGAGAATGGCCAACCGCTAGAAGCGCGATGAGCACGCACACGGGACGAAAGCAGAGACAGTGGGGCCACATGAGCAGCCAGGCACGGGGCAATGCAACAGCCAAGAAACACAACACACAACGCAGGGAAGCAATCACGATCGGCAGAGCGGTAAGCAAAGGTGCGCCCGTGAGCAGCCGCACAAGGGGCGCAGGAGCGCCTTCGAGTCCAGGCATAGGCGTCAGCGAAGCCTCACAAGCGGCAGAGCAGGAGGCTGCACGGCCACCCGAAAAAAAAGCGGAGGCGGCGAAGCGCCCACGAGCACACACACAAAGGGCAGAGGAGCGCCCACGAGACCAAGCATAGGGGATGGCGGAGCGGCCAAGAGCGGCACAGCGATAGGCAGCGATGCCCCCACGAGCCGTCGGAGAAGGGGCCGAGGAGCCCCGCGGAGCCTAGCCACAAGGGACGGCGGAGCCCGGCGAGCAGCAACTCAGGGGGGCGTACACCGGCCAAGAAAGGCCAAGAAAGACATCACAAGGAGAAGAGGAGCCATCAAGAGCAGCAACGTGATAGGTAGCAAAGTGCCCACGAGCACTCGCACCAACGGAATAGAAGCGCTCACGACCCTAGGCATAAGCAATGGCGGAGCACCACAAGCAGCAAAGCAGAGCAGGAGGCAGCACAACGACCAAGGCAGACAATGCACGGAGCAGTGGCGACCAAGAGCGGCACGGCGCTAGGCAACGATGCGCCCACGAGCCGTCCCGCAAGGGGCGGAGGAGCACCCACGAGTCAAGGCGTAAGCGATAGAGGGGCCCCGGGGGCAGCAGAGCACGACACAACACAACAACCAAGAAGGACAACGCACGGAGTGGGGGAGCCAACGAGAGCAGCAGAGCGGTAGGCAGCGAAGCGCCCACGAGCAATCGCACAACGGGCGGGGGAATGCCCACGAGCCTAGGCATAAGCAACGGCGGAGCCCCGGCAGCAGCAGAGCAGGAGGCAGGACAGCAACCAAGACAGTCATGGCACGGGGCAGGGGAGCGGCCAAGAGCGGCAGTGCGATAGTCAGCAGAGGGGCAGGAGGGCGCGCACAAGCATAGGCGCAAGAGGCAGAGGAGCCCCACGAGAAGCGGAGAAGGAGGCAGCGCCTCCAAAGACAATTCACGAAGCCGACGAGCGGTCGGCGACGGCACAACGAAGAGCAGATAGGCGCCCATGAGCAGTCGCACCAGGGGATGGAGAGCGCCCACGAGCCCAGGCATCAACCACAACGGAGCCATGCAAGCCGCGGAGCAAGTGGCAACACAACGAACAAGAAAGATGGCGCAAGGAGTGGGAGAACGACAGGCAGCGGCAACGGAACAGGGATCGCATAAACTCCCGTCAACAAGGGTGTTGACGGGCTGACGGGCACATCAACGAAACGCGTGTTTTTTTTGTGTTTTTTTTGGTTGTCTCTGTTTTTTCCCTTACTTTTTGGTTTCATTTTGCACATACCAATGGCAAAAGCCATTTGGGGTTGTTTGATAGAAAAAGTGCGGTCCACTTTGGACGTTTTGTACATACTATTGCATGCTTTCTACTGTTTGCTACTTACTTTATTGCAAAACCTTGTTTATGGCTCCATGATAATTCTTCATGCACTCTGCATGGTTGCTAGTATTTCCTGATGGGCTATGGTTGCAGTGGGGGAAAATTGCCTTGCGCCCACGGGGGGTCACGGATGTCCATTTCCCAAACCGCCCCCCCTTCTGGCCCGCCGTGACGGGGCTATGACAACCGGTATACACAGCCCCCCAATGCCCCCCATACCCCCAACGGTGGTGGTAGTTATGTCCGGTCTATTCCGGTTGCATCCCATAGCACGGGGGATAGAACCTGTTTAACCCAGAAAGGATGGTATGGTTCGCCAAAAAAGAAAAAATAAAATTTGCAAAGTGGTGCTGTCAGTGGCCCCCTGTGATTAACTGACTTTTGTTTGTTTCCTTGTCAGGGGCTGGTTGCTTCGGGGCAGGGGTCGAGAGCGGGGGGGAGGGGTTTGAGGGGTATGTGTGCCTGTGACTGACTAAAAGGGTCCCCCCCGATGGGGGGATCTGTAGAAAACTGTCTTGGGGGGGGCATGCACATGCAAACATGCAAACATGAAGACATAAAAAAAACCAAAAAAGTGAAGGGAAAAAATTACATGCAGGTGGGTTTGAACCCAGGAACTCTGGAAATGGAGCCTAGGCCTACTACCAACTAAGCTAAGTCAGGATCTGCCTATATTCAAAAAATCAGAGAGTGGATAGCATAGTAAAAAAAAAGGCTGACAATGAGGACCATACATGGGTCCTGTCACAGGTGAGCATTTCCCAAACCCCCCCCCACCCCTCCTTCAGGCGACAGCCGTGACCCCCCCCCCCCCCGGCGCAAGCCAATTTTCTCCATCCCTTGGTTGTTGTTTATTCCTGATGGGCTCTGGATGGTTGCTGTTATTTCCTGATGGGCTTTGGATGGTTGCTGTTTATTCCTGGTGGGTTGTGGATGGTTGTTGTTTATTCCTGATGGGCTCTGGATGGTTGCTGTTATTTCCTGATGGGCTATGGTTGGTTGTTGTTTATTCCTGATGGGCTCTGAATGGTTGCTGTAATTTCCTGATGGGCTCTGGATGGTTGCTATTTATTCCCGGTGTGCTCTGGATGGTTCTTGTTTATTCCTGATGGGCTATGGATGGTTGCTATTATTTCCTGTTGGGGTCCGGATGGATGGTGTCATTTCTTGATGGGCTCTGGATGGTTGCTGTTAATTCTTGGCGTGCTCTGGGTGGTTGCTGTTACTGCACATCAGAGTTTGCATGGACACTGAGTGACGTGGGGCACTGCCAAGGCCACAAAAAAAAATCCAAAAAGCGGGTTGCTCGTGCAACGGGGTGCGTTGGATCGAACCGGGAACGGAGGGCCTCTTGACACTTCATCGCAAAGTCACGTGCCTGCGCACGTAGCATTCCCCCCCCATCTACATTATGGAGGGGAACATCCAAATAGCGTTTACGACCATCCCGCTCAGTAGTCTGCTCAACAAATTTCTTCCATGACGGGCCGTCAAGGTCCTTCACTGAATCCAGTGCCCGAACTGCGGCATGCACCCCTCTATCTTGTAGCGCTCCACAGTGATCGGGCAGCTGAAAATGGAGGGAGAGCAATGCGGAGGCCTGAAATGCAAAGGAAAGAGTGATAGCACATCCCTATGACAGCCCACAACCCCTGCACCCAGCCGCTACCCTGATCCCAAATTTTGATGCCTCAACCCTGTGACAGCCCACAAACCCTGCACCCAGCCCCCACCCTGATCCCAAATTCTGATGCCTCAACCCTGTGACAGCCCACAACCCTTGCACCCAGCCCCCACCTTGATCCCAAATTCTGATGCCTCAACCCTGTTGTGCATTGCCCGTTAGCCAAGTTTGCTGCACACCGGGTTGCGGGTACTCCTTGCAAGGAACGCATGACATTACACCGTTTCCGTACTGGAGCCATGGGCGGCCGATCTGCCATTTGGTGTTGAAATACCGCCTAACCTTCTTTTTGGCTGGTTCGGAGGCCACTTCGGGCCGGGGCGTGCACGTCTTGCAGACCACCTCCACACGATAAGCCACGTGCACTGCACATTTGGTAGGCACACGGTGCATACATGTCTTGCATGCCCGCATGTCCCCACTAGGAGGTTCATTGCACACACGGCAGACGCATTTAAAACAGTGGCCACCTTGTGTGCAGAAGGCGTGCACCTTGTGCTTTCAAATGGTGCAGGTGGTGACGTCCCCGTGCAAATTGTTGCCACAACAAGCACACGCGGGTAGCGCAGACGTTGGGCAGAAGAAGGACGACATGGATGTAGGTAAACTGCGGGGGGCGGAGGCCGCGGATGTCGGACGGGGATCGGACTGGGGCTCCTCAAAGGAGAACTCCCAGCCCTTGGCCGTGTGACCTTTGCTAGCGGCCCGGGTGACCTGGGTGTGGAAGATGTCTGTGTTGTGGGTCTTCAAGTGAGTGACTGCATCATCGACGGAGTTCAGGTGCACCCACTCGCCCCCATCTACGCGCCGTACCCAAAGTGGACACATAAGAAGAGGCTAGAATGAGAGAGAGAGAGAGATAGAGAGGACATATTGGCACTACTCATCCGACAAGCACCACCTCTTGACAACTTTTCCTCTAGGCCATGGAACCCACAACCCTGCGCAAGAAGCGTTCCAAAGTCCCCGTTCCCCTTTGGCTAGCGAAAACCACAACCTCAAGCCCTTGAGCCCATGAAGAACCATGCCACAACCTTGCCCCAAAAGTCTTGCCCCACAGGATTGCCATAACCCCAGACCTGTCTTGATGCACTCTAAATAACCATGTGCACAACCTTGTTGAAGATTGAAGCCAGGCGACCCCAGACCCTTGACCATGCAGTTGATAGACGTGCTCGATGGATTTCCGTATTTGTTCGCTCTTGGGTGCTATTCTCTTGGTTGCACCTTATTGCTATATTTATATTGCTCGTTTTTTATAGCTTATATGTGGACACCGGTTCCATTGTTTCTAATTTGTATGCCATGATGCTTGCAACGCAGGGAGACCCTTCTGCTCAAAATGTGGTGGAGACAAGGCAAAACATACACTTTTGGTGAAAAAAAAAAGGATGCAATGATGGGCAACAACAAATGGAAAATGTATATTCCTCTAGAAAACACCCAAAAAACACAAAAAAAACACAAAAAAACATTGAAAAACAGCCCAAACGGGGCCAAAACGGCAAAATAAACAAAATAAATGAATCAACGCGTTTCTTTTCATTTGACGGGCAGGCGGGGCGGGCTATTATGCAATCCCTGCAACGGAATAGGCAGCAAAGCGCCCTCGGGCGGTCATGCAAAGAGCAGAAGAGCGCCCATGAGCCCGCGTGCGGGCGAAAGCGGATCCTAACAAGCAGCAAAGCAAGAGACAACACAACAACGTAGATGAAGAGCGCGAATAGCACGAGAGCGAGGAGGAGAGGCGGAGCGAAAGGCAGCAAAACACCCGCGGGACGTCGCACAAGGGGCACACGAGTGCGCAAGCCCAGGAGTTAGCAACTAGGGAGTCCCAAGTTAAAGAGAGCAAGAGGTAGCACACGACCTCGCAACATACTGCACGGAACACAGGAGCAAACCAAAGCGGCACAGGCTCAGGCAGCGGAGCGCCCACAAGCAGACGCACGAAGGGCGAAGGGGCGCCCACAAGCCCAGGCAAAAGCCACAATGGCAGCGAAGCGACAACGAACCGGCGCCCAAGAGACGGAGGAGCACCCACAAGCCCAGGGGTAAGTGATAGTGGAGCCTCACGCACGGCATAGCAGGAGGCACCACAGCAACATCGAGAGACAGCACACAAAGCAGAGTAGCGACGACGAGCGGTGGAGCTACAGGCAGCAAAGCGCCCACGAGCAGTCGCGTAAAGGGCGGGAGAGTGCGCACGGGCCCTGGCATGGGCGACATCACAGCCCCGAGAGCAGCAGGAGCAAGAGGCCGCACGGCGACCAGGAAATAAAACACGCGGAACATTGGAGTTACCGGGAGCGGTATAGCGACAAGCAGCAAAGCGCCCACGAGCAGCCGCACAAGGAACGCCAGTGCGCCCAGGTGCCGAGGCCTACGGGACGTCAGAGCCCCGCGGGCATTAGAGCAGGAGGCACCACAGGAAACTCGGAAGACGGCACGCGGAGCGGGGTAGCGACCAAGAGCGGGGGAGCAACATCCAGCAAAGCACCCACAAGGAGCCGCACAAGGAACGGAGGGGCGCCCACGGGCCAAGGCCTACGCAACGTCAAAGCCCCGCGCACATCACAGCAGGAGGCAACACATGAAACTCGGAAGAAGGCACCCGGAGCGGGGTAGCGACCAAGAGCGGCGGAGCAACAAGCAACAAAGCGCCCACGAGCCGTCACACTCAGGGCGGAAGAGCACCTGCGGGCTCAAGCATGGGCGACAGAAGAGCCTCGGGAGCAATAAGGCAAAAGGCGGCATAGTAACATCGAAAAATAACGCACAGAGCACATGAGCGATCGAGAGCAGAGGGGCACAAGGCAGAGATGCGCGCACGAACAGTCGCACAAAGGGCGAAGGAGCGCCCACGAGCCCAAGCATACGCGTCGGGGGAGCCCAAGAGCACCCGAGCAGAGCGCAGCGCGGCAACCAAGAAGGACGGCGCACGTAGCTGAGGAGTGGCAAAGCACAAGGCAGCGCAGCGCCCAGGAGCCGGCGCACAAGAGGCGGAGGAGCACCCACAAGCCCAGTGCTAAGCGATAACGGAGCGTCAAGCGCGAGGTACCACACCGATGTACCAAGACAGCACACGGAGCAGAGGAGCTACCAATAGCGGCGGAGCTACAGGCAGCAAGGCGCCCACGAGCAGACGCACAAAGGGCAGAGGAGCGCCCACGGGGCTACGCATAGGCGACTGCGGAGCCCCACGGGCAACAGAAGCAAGAGGCAGCACGGCGACCAAGGAAGAGGAAACACGAAGCAAGAAAAAGAGCGACAGGGGGCGGCACACTAATAGGCAGCGAAGTGCCCAAGAGCAATCGCACAACAGCCGGAGGGGCGCCCAAGGGCCAAGGCGTACGCGACGTCCGAGCCACACGGGCACCAAAGCAGGAGGCAGCACAAGACACTCGGAAGACCGCACCGGGAGCGGGCTAGCGACCAAGAGCGGTGGAGCAACAAGCAGCAAAGCGCCCACGAGCTGTCGCACTAAGGGCGGGGGAGCCCCCGCGAGCTCAGGCATAGGCGGTAGCAGAGCCTCGGAAGCAATAGAGCTGGAGGCGGCACAGTAACATCGAAAGACAGCACACACTGCAGAGGAGCGACTAAGAGCAGAGGGGCAGAAGCGGCAAAGTGCGCACGCGAAGTAGCACAAAGGGCGGAGGAGCCCCCACGGGCCCAGGCAAGGGCCGCAGCGGAGCCCCACCAGCGGAGGAGTAGAAGGCGGCAAGGCAACCTCGAAACACAATGTACAAAGGAGAGAAGCTAGGGAGCAATCAAGTACGGTGGAGCACAGGGCAACGAAGCGCCCACGAGCGGTCGCACAAAGGGCGGAGGAGCGCCAAGAAGGCATAAGCCCAAGCAGAAGCGACAACTGACCCTCACAAGCGGAGGAGCAGGAGGCGGCAAAGCAACCGCACAAGATAGCACACGGAGCAGGGCAGTGGCCGGGAACGGCACAGCAAACGGCGATGCATTGTCCAAGAGCAGCCTCACGAAGGGCGGACAGGCGCCAACAGGCCCAAGCATAGGCTACAACAAAGCCCCACAAGCAACAGCGCAAACATCAGCATAACAGCCCAGGAACACGGCGCACGGAGCAAGAGAGCGAGCGTGCACAGCAGAGCGATAGGCGGCAAAGTGTCCACGAGCAGTGTCATAAAGGGCAAAGGAGCACCCACGAGTTGAGGCGTAAGAGACAGCGGAGCCCGAGGAGCAGCACCACAGGAGGCAACACAGCAATCTAGACAGACAGCGCGCATGGCACGAGAGCAAGAATGAGCGGCGGAGTGATAAGCAACAAGAAAGCCACGAGACGTCGCACAAGGGGCACACGAGCGCCCACAAGCCCAAGAGTAAGCAACTAGGGAGCCCGAAGACGAACGGAACAAGAGGTAGCACAGCAACCTGGCAACAGGGCGCACGGAGCGCGGCAGCAAAAAAAGCGGCTCGGCGACAGGCAGCGAAGCGCCCACAAGTAGTAGCACGAGCACTCGCACGAGGGGCGGAAAGGCACCCACGGGCCCAGGCAAAAGCCACAACGGAGCCCCACAAGCGTCGGAGCAAGAGGCAACAAGGCCACCAAGAGAGACATCGCACGGAGCAGCGGATCAACCGGGAGCGGCGCCGGAACAGACGGTGAAGCGCCCACGGGCAGCGGAGCACTCACGAGCCCGAGCATAAGCAAAAAGGGAGCTCCACGGGCGGCAGAGCAGGAGGCAGCGAAGCCACCGAGGAAAGGACCGCACGGAGCAATGGGGCGACCGGCAAGGAGGAGCAATAGGCGGCGAGGTGCAGGATTGTGTATAAAGTCTGATGTCTGATGTCTGATAAGGGGTGTTGTGTGTGCGGTCTGTCCAAGAAGATGTCTCATATTCTTGTCTATTGGAGGTGGGTCTAGGGGTCTAATGTCTAGAGGAAATTGGGAAAAACTATCCCTAAATCACCCCCCCCCTTGCCGTTGTCCACACCAAATTCTTCACAGGAACACCCCCCCCTTGACCCACCCATCCCCCCCCCCACTATCAGGTGCCTTCCATCCCCCCCCCAAGGGAAAAAGGCGCCACAAAAAACAGAAAACACAAACCCCCCCCGTTTGGAAAACAATTGCACACCTGTTGTTGACAATAGACAGCACCTGTGACAATCAGAAACATGGCAACACAAAAATAAAAACCACTTTGAGCACCACAACGGGGCAATGGGGAAAATGGGTGAGCAGCAAAAGTGGCCAAGGAAAAATACACTTTGGGAAAGGGAAAGGGGAAAGGGGAAAGGGGAAAGGGGAAAGGGGAAAGGGGAAAATGTGGGAGCAGGAAAAGTGGGAAAATTGAACGACCGCCACAGAAAAAGGCCATACATAGCACTGAAAACCAAATGGGAAACGTGGGGGAAATGTGCCAAACAGGGAAAGGGGCAGAAATCTCAACGGATAGCATCCTGACCATGGCAATTGGCATCAGTTAAATTCGGATCCACACACCATAGAACACCAAATGTTGCAACACGGAAAATGGGAAAAATCTTCAAAGAGAGCGCACAACAACAAACAAGCACATGCAAATACGTGGGCATCCTCTCATTCATCGATGAGTCCATCCATGTCATCCACTGGCTGCGAGCAACTGGGCTGGGAGCTGCTTGGTGGTGCCGCAGAACGCGTGACACGGTCCGTGTCTGGCACAAACGCATCCCATTCTTCCAACAATGGCAATGCGTGCTGCGTAGCAAGGTCTCGCAATTCCCGCCGAGTGTTGCTACTTGCCAGCTTTATACCAAGCACATCAAGACAATGCACCAACGCCACCCTCGTCCAATCACGCACCCTGCCATTCTGCACTGCCATTACCAACTTCTCCTGCATCCTAGCCACCATGCGCCCCTTATTTGGCTTGCGCGTTGTGGCCAATTCGTCTGCACTATTGTTCTCCCCCTCATCACAGACATCACCTACGACATTCACCACCACGTCCCCACAAGGAAGCGGGCTTGCGCAAAAGCATGCATGACACACTAGACATGTATTGCACCAGATGCGAACCTCCTTCTTGCATGTGGCACACTCCATACCTCTGCGAAAAGTGATGAAGTAGCGGTTGCCAGCATGCGAGTCAGGGGTCCCATGTGGTGCCACAGTGCGTACCACATCAGCCTGGTGCCGTTCTGTGACCTTTCCTGAGGGGGCCGTGGATGCTACTGGTGTACCCGGCTCTCCAAAGAAGGGCAGGTTGTCACCATCATCAGCCACTGCTTCATTACCTTGTAGACACTGCAGCATCGCAGCTTCCAGAGATTGTCTTTCACTTACCTTCCTTGAAACCCTCTGTCTTGGGTGCAGATCGAAGCGTGCACGGGCAGCCAAGTGGCGTGCCACTGCAACACCTTGTCCCTTTGCCCATTGCTGTAAAGGGGGCAAGTTGGAATGCAATGCCATGCACATGCTGAGGACATGTGTCTCCACTATGTCATGCATATTGCTGCAGAACCTCCCACGCAAAGAGATGGCACACTCTACTGCAGCTTCAGCGGGGCAATACGTTCGCAATAATGCGAGAACGCGCCACACGTTGACCCACTGTGCATGTGCCCTTTCGGGTGCCAATGCCTCCCACATCTTGGACATTTGCACAGTTGCAAAGTGCTGCACCATGTGCTCCTTAAGGTCTGCCCACTCTACCAAGGCACGGTCACAGTTCACATGTGCCGTGCAAAACTCTTCTTGGTGTGCAGCCATAAACTGACGCAACTGCTCTACCTCATATGCAGCACGCTCATTGACCGGGAGGCCAAGGAAACATCCATGGTCCAACAATGCTGCGCACTCCAACACCCCCCTGGGGTCAATGGTTGCCTGCCCCTCCTTGATGCCTGCAAGCAACGCATCAGTTACTGCACGCGCCTGAACGCCAGGAAAAGGAGGGGTTGTTACACACTTCTGCCCACCTGAACCAAACTGCACCAACTGCACACCATGCCATGCACCGGTCGCAGTTTGCTCCTTGAACTGCAACCACCCTCGACCCTCCTCGCAAGCCACCTTCTGCAACCGGGCTTGTAGCATACCTGTGGCAGTGGCTAAGTGTGCACCTGTGGGCGCGCGCAGTTGTGCCACACTGTTAAAACACCGCATGCCATGCAAGATGTCCCCATAAACCACCCCCCATGCAAGCAAACTGGCATCATGGCAGTCCTCCCACACATCCTCCTCCTTGGTAGAGTGCTGCACCTTGGAATCCAAGTGTCGTGCCACCAAGGGGACATTGGCCAAAAAAGCAGTGTTGCGCCGTGCATGCGCCTGTGACCACCTGATGCGATGACTTGTGGGGATCAGTTGCAAGCCACTACGGTTATCCTGCACATGCTTCGGCACACACTTTTGCAACTCCTTCCACTGCCGTGCCCCACTGTACAAGCCTCGCTGCCGATTGACGGCCGCCATGTAATCAACATGGGTCGCGCCGGCAGCCTCTAGCGCAAGACCCAACTTGCGCTGCAACACATGGCACGGCTCACCCAAGGGTGTCATCAACACCAACCACTTCCCAATCAAGGCAAACACATTGCTCTCAATGACAGAGACATCAATAACCTGCCGCGCACTGGCACCCCGCACACCAAGGTTGGAAGCCCCGTCCACTGCAAAGGTCACTACCCTCTTTGCCCACCAATTGAGGTCAGGAATCCAGGACAGCAGAACGCATTCCAGCTGTGTTGCAATCTCATGCGCATCACCACAGGCCACATCCACCAGCCCAAGGAACACCTCACACATGCCCCCAGGGCCAGTCCCCGGGAAAATAAGCAGAATGCCGTACTCATTGACGCGATGCCTCTGCCTATCCGAGCCGTCAAGCAACACTGCAATGAACGTTGCCAGGAATAAGGTGTGCGTCACCTCATCCTGCATGGCATCATGCATTGCTGCAATAGCCTTCTCAACTATCCACCGCCGTGATGCATGGTGCCCAGGGGCAGATGTTAGAGAACAGTGCAGAAGAATGCGCTCACTTATAGCACGGACGGAAGTGCACATGCGTAACCCAATATACACGTCAACCAACCGTGACAGAATGGCTGCCTCAGCATCCAACATAGCCACACCAATGTCCATGGCTTCCACCCTGACGAACACAACGGTCGCTCCCACCACCACAGCTGTGGCAGCAGCAGTGGGGCACAATGCGCGATATCACTCTGCACAATGCACCTTGAAACTGTCCTCGGCCAATCGGTGGTGGTGCCCTTGCCTATGCAGATTCTTTCGGTTTGATGTTGTGCCACGTGACAACCCCAAGTGGCTTTCCAACACCTCCTTCCGCCAGGTTTTTGGGCCAAAGGTCTTCATGCGCATCCCTACAGCATATGTTCCCAATACCAAGGCTTCACTTTTCTTAGGGGGACGCGCCACCCCAGGAATGCCACACACATTTGCCCACGCACAACACACACACTCAACACCCCCACTTGTCGTGAACTGATACTGCCAATGGGCGGCTACAAACATTTGTAGTGTCTTTGGACCACTGTCCAATTGCATGGGAGTGGCATGCATCAACACACACAATGCGTCCTTCCCCGATGCGGCCAATGCAACAGACCTCAACCTGTCTTGCTCGACTGATTGTGCCACTGAGGATTGTGACATGCCATGCTCTGCATGCCGCGCATCCCACTCTTTTGCATGCCGTGCTCTCAGTTGCATCTGGTGTGCTTCAACACGCACTCTCAGATGCCTTGCCACTCGCACCTTGCGCTTCTGCAGCAACTGTGCCACTGCCTCAACAAATTCTGAGGACGTCTGTAGCGGCGCCGAGGCACCCACACACATCTCATTAGGCATGCTCTGGGCATGCGTACTCATGCCCCCTACCCTTGAAGCACTCTGTGTTGCAGTTGGGGAAGGGGGGGGTGCGCCTTGTACCAGCGCCGTGGCTGGCACAGAGGCGTCCATAGGCACGCTCTGGGCATGCATAGGCCTGTTCCTGATGTACCCAACCCTTGATGCACCCTGTGTTGAAGGAGGGGTGGGGGGGGGACGCACCTGGTGCCAGCGCCATGGCTGGCACCGAGGTGTCAGTAGGTACGCTCCGGGCATCCCGTGTCTGACCAGGGGCCGGCGGTCTTGTCCGTCGGGAGGCACGCTGCGACATGTCTGGTACAACCAAATCTGTCTGTTTCCGCTTGTATAGCAGAAACGTCGCCTTTCGCGGGTCGGGGGGGGGATTCATGGCCTTCACCGTGGTGTCGTTACACAACCACCACCTGTCGTGGACAACGACATGCACCACAAAGTGACCCTCCTCCCTCGTCGCTCCAATGTGCAACACCATGGCATGCAAGGACCATTGCCACCCCAGGCAATCGAGAAACTCATGGTCCACAACCAACTTGTACTCCTGCTGGTTGTGGACATGTAACCCCACGACCTCGTTGTACACCACCGATGTATACATTGGTGCCTCCCTCAGGTCACCCCCACACGGACACGGGGGGGGGGGGGTTGTCAGGTAACCCAACCGGTCTCCCCTTCATTCCCTCCTTCACACGCTGTCGCACACTCTGCCCCTGGTTCGTCACATGCAATATCTGCGCTGGCATGGCTATCTCCCCGCCCTCCCGCAAACCTTCACCCCACAGGCACCACAATATTGCCAGAACTGCTCGTACAACAGACAACATGACCGAGCAACCACCCGAGCGGCCGTGAGCTTGGGCACCATGTACTTCCAACACTCGGGCATCTCCGCCTGCCGCATCCATTGGAATTTTGGTGCAGGGGCTTTGCACTTGCATCGCCCGATGCATCGGCACACCGTCTCACACATGGCATCCTCCATTGCCAGCCTCTCAGCAATGTCCTGTGGATTGTATGCACCACCTCCTCCATGTGCCACAACACCCTGCCACAATGGTCCCCAAACACCCTCCTCGTCCAGGCATCCTGCGTGCTGTCCTTCATGTCCACCCGACGCCACCAACAGAAACTGCAGCGTGGTACCCAACCAACACCAGTTGTACCCATGTGGATTCTCCAGTCCCCATGGTCGCCGCGGTGCTCCACCAAGTGGCGCACTATGCACCTGCATGTAAGCGGAATGCGGTCTCATTGAGGAATGCACGGTCCCGCGGCGGGAGTGTCCACCAGTCACCACGGGAGTACAACACCACCAACCTCCTCTCCCCGTGCCAAGAACAAGTGCCATGCCATGCACCCGTACGTACGAGAACCGGTTGCTGGCATACATCGTACGTGGCGCCAACCCGTGTAACACCATCCAAGCATTCCATACTACACCTCCGTCCGGCCCGACCATTACATACACCACCTCCCTCCACCCATATGTGTCCCCGTGTGTGCTGGCCGGTGGAAAACACTGCCGACCAAGGGGACGCGTCATGCACATGCTTATGCGGTTTTGTGAGCACATTGCAAGACAATTGCATGGTGGTCCATGTGAACCAATCAGGCAACATCTGCCTTGCCATCTTGTTCACCAGGGTCACCGATGGCTTGTAGTTGCGTGTCCGTTGCACTAGACGAGTGCGGCGGCAATCTGTTGCATTGGTCTGGCCCTTCATACCACCAACCCCTAGTTGCAAATGCCACGCTCTAAGCCCCCCAACCGGCCCACGCATGTATGCCAAGATGCCCATCACCCCGTGCAACGTGCAAAAGGGGGCTACCTGCAGCGAATGGTCAAAGACTGCACCCCGGAAATGACCACCTCCTTTGACACCATCTCGTTCCGCCTCGGCAATAACCACCACCGTCGCCCGGTGGCACTGCTCCTCCATCAGTCCATATCCCCACAGTCACGGTAGTGCAGCGGATGCTCCCGTCCAGTCACCCAAACAGTAGCGGATGTCAACGCGCTGTCGATCCCAAACCCTGACGTCACAATGATGTACCTGTCTGATCGCAACAACACCACACTACCGTCCACATGCTTCGCCAAGGCAGCAAAGTGGTCAGCCAGTCCCCCTTGGGGCCGGCCACGCCATGTGTCCTTCTCAAGATCCCGGTTCACAGATAGTGTAGACTCTTGAATTGAAAGCCCACACACGTCGCGAAACACGGCGATGGCCCTTGCCCAGAGCGATGCGCCGTCGCACGGGGTGTTGCTGGTGATAGCATGCAGGCTTTGGGCCACGGCATAGTAGAAACATGCCCCGGCAACGTATTGGTCGGGAAGAATGCGAAGCTTCAAAGACCTCGCCGTTGGTAGGACTCTGCCAACCTCGGCCTTGCGGGGGTTTTTGTCCACGTCGTCCAATGCCATAGCATCTGGATCTATCGGCGCTGTCTTTGTGCCTTGCTCTTTCTTGCCACGTTTCACGGCAGCCCCATTACTTGGTGGGGGAACCCCTGGGCGCTTCTTGCTCCGTGGGCTCTGTCCCACAGAACTGGGGTGTGCAACCGGGGTGGTCGCTGACTCTGCACCGGACTGACTGCAAGCCCTCGTTGTCACCAATGAACTAGGGTGTTCAACCGGGGTGTACCCTGAATCCGCACTAGACTGACTGCAGGCCTTCACCGTCGCCACGGTGCCTGTGCTAGAAGGACTGCAGTCCACAGCAGCTGGCTCCTTGGGTTTCTGTGCAAGTGGTACAGGAGACTCCTCCAAGGAACTCGCCACCCCTCCATCACTAGCCGCCGGTGTCAGACACACAGGGTGGGGGGCCGGGGAGTGTGACTCATCGGCGGGGCAGACCTGGGACCTGGGGTCCGGTGTTCCACGTCCAACACATGCCGCGGAGTCGTTCACACCACCCGGGGGGGGGGCAGGTGGACTTAACACCTCACCAGGGCTATCCACCCTATGTGCACCTGCCGGGGGACCACGCCCTTGTGCCAGGGAGGACGAAGTGGGAGTCACAGACTCATCGCCTGAGGGGTCTCTTGCCATGAGCACCGCCGCTCCACCCTCCTACGCTACGGCAGAGGACGTGGAGTCACTTGGGTCACCGCGGGGGTGCCCTTCTTGACTTAAAGGTTGGGTGCATGGTCGCTGTACACCGGTCGCCTCCATCTCCTCCATGCGCACCGCCGCTCCAACCCCCTGTGCTACGGCAGAGGACGTGGAGTCACTTGGGTCACCTCGGGGGTGCCCTCCTGGACTTGATCGTTGAGTGTATGCTGGCTGTACACCGGCCGCCTCCATCTCCGCCACTAGTACCTGCAGCATCTCAAGACCTCCATCATCCCTCCATGCGTTGGCCATAACCCGTACGGCCGCATGCAGACGACCGGGATGACTGTCTGGCACCTCTGGGCTAAAGGGGCTGCAACGCAGCAAGAGCTCGTTGCAGTCTTGCATAGGCACCCGCATGCTGCCACCAGGTTGTCCTCAGTCAATGGTTCTCGGCGCTGCTCTTGCAGCCCTTGGCATGCAATCGTGAGGCAGCGGGCTGCCCCATGGGCGGCTTGCAGCAACGCTTGGTCAAAGCGCTCTTGCCGTGTCTGGGTGACAGTGACACACGCATGTGGAACCGCAGCCTCAGGCAGCAACGAGTTGCGCCGACCGCTAGCGCGCGCCTTGGGGCTTGGCAACACGTCGCTCACCAGTGGTTTGGGCCCACTTGTCGCTTGGGGCCACAGATATGGGCCAGGCGTCACATGGCGAATAGCCTTGTCATAGAAGTAACCCATGGTAGGGGTGGGATACGCCACGTCCCCAGTCCAGAACGGCCACTCGTCGAACAGAGGTAGGGCACGCACCAGTTCACACCAAACGTCCCTTTGCTCTGCTGTCTTCACACTTGACGGCCACCCGGAAATAGCACCGGCCTTACGACTGCCTGGCCGGCCACGGTTCCGTTTTGCAAGTCGTTCCCACAGGTCTGTGGCAACATCCCGGTAGTGCACGAGGCTCCCCCCATCATGCATGGTGGGCTTGGCAAACCCATGCTCGGTGTACATGAACCGGCACAATGCCCTGCAACCATGCAGATTCACCACGTCAAGGTCACACGAGGCCATGCGGTCCCTCAACCGTCGCCATAGGCGCCCGGCCACCTCCGGTGTGGCCTCCTACCCCAATTGTCCTGTGGCCAGCATTAGGCCATACTTCATTCTTGCTGGCTCCAGCAAGTGCTCCGGTGGCCATTCAGCAGGCTGGTCCATTGCTTGGCTCGTGCACCACGACTGTTAGTGGTTTGGGTGACCTTCGAGGCTTGCAGGGTCCACAACCGTGACCACTATTGGGCTCCCACAACTCGGGGGGGCAATCAAGGGCAGGTCCTTGGTACTCAAACTGCCAGCCGGGCTGGTCCTCAGGCTCACCGGCTGGTCCAGGAGACGCTGTTGCTGGTGGGTTTGTTGTCGAGAGCGCTAGGACTATGACAACAAACGAAGTGCTGCTGCTCAGAGGCACGCAGTGGCTACGTCAAGGCTTAGTCGCGAAGCGCAATGGCTTGGACTGAAACCGAAAGCTGAGGCTCAAAGGCGCACAATAGACAACCAGAGTTCAGTCGCGGAGCGCAGTGGCGCAAACTGAAACCGAAAGCTGTGGCTCAAAAACGAAGAATAGGCGATCAAGGTTCAGTCGCGAAGCGCAATGGCTCGGACCAAGCCAGGTAGCTGTGGCTCAAAGGCGCACAGTAGGCGAACTGGCAGAACGCGAACTCGCACAGGGAAAGGTGTAATGAGGCAAAAACAAACTACAAGGAGAAAAAGTACAGATGAGACCACAGAACCTGGACGCGGCATACCCCCGAAATGTTTTGGAGGTGAGATATTGGACCCGTTCCGTGAAATATTTTGGGGCTGTACACCCACCAAATATTTGACGGAACCCCATCCGTCAAATGTTTGGGGGGTCTACAGCCCCGAAATATTTGACGGAACCCCTTCCGTGAAATGTTTTGGGGCTGTAGACCCACAAAATATTTGACGGAACCCCATCCGTCAAATATTTGGGGGGTCTACAGCCCCCAAATATTTGACGGAGCCCCTTCCGTGAACTATTTTGGGGCTGTAGACCCCCCAAAGATTTGACGGAGCTCCATCCGTCAAATATTTGGGGGGTGTACAGCCCCCAAATATTTGACGGAACCCCTTCCGTCAAATATTTGGGGGCTGTACACCCCCCAAATATTTGAGGAAACCCCTTCCGTGAACTATTTTGGGGCTGTAGACCCCCCCAATATTTGATGGAGCCCCATCCGTCAAAGATTTGGGGGCTGTAGACCCCCCAAATATTTGACGGAACCCCATCCGTCAAATATTTTGGGGCTGTACACCCCCCAAATATTTGACGGAACTCCTTCCGTGAAATATTTGGGGGCTGTACACCCACCAAATACTTGACGGAAGGGGTTCTGTCAAATATTTGGGGGCTCTACATCCCCCAAAAAGTTCACGGAAGGGGTTCCGTCAAATATTTGGGGGCTCTACACCCCCCAAATATTTGACGGAACCCCTTCCGTGAAATATTTTGGGGCTGTAGACCCACCAAATATTTGACGGAACCCCATCCGTCAAATATTTGGGGGGTCTACAGCCCCCGAATATTTGACGGAGCCCTATCCGTTAAATATTTGGGGGCTGTAGACCCCCCCAAATATTTGACGGAGCCCCTTCCGTGAACTATTTTGGGGCTGTAGACGCCCCAAAGATTTGACGGAACCCCATCCGTCAAATATTTGGGGGGTGTACAGCCCCCAAATATTTGACGGAACCCCTTCCGTCAAGTATTTGGGGCATGTACACCCCCCAAATATTTGACGGAACCCGTTCCGTGAACTATTTTGGGGCTGTAGACCCCCCAAATATTTGACGGAGCCCGATCCGTCAAATATTTGGGGGCTGTAGACCCCCCAAATATTTGACGGAACCCCATCCGTCAAATATTTTGGGGCTGTACACCCAGCTAATATTTGACGGAACCCCTTCCGTGAAATATTTGGGGGCTGTACACCCACCAAATATTTGACGGAACCCCATCCGT
This sequence comes from Eutreptiella sp. 'Long Island Sound 2002', assembly GCA_964036045.1. NCBI lineage: Eukaryota > Euglenozoa > Euglenophyceae > Eutreptiales > Eutreptiaceae > Eutreptiella > Eutreptiella sp. 'Long Island Sound 2002'. Next base: position 114,843,222 of record OZ038379.1, read on the forward strand.
CAAATATTTGGGGGCTGTACACCCACCAAATATTTGACGGAACCCCTTCCGTGAACTATTTGGGGGCTGTAGACCCCCCACATATTTGACGGAACTCCTTCCGTGAAATATTTAGGGGGGTCTACAGCCCCCAAATATTTGACGGAACCCCTTCCGTGAAATATGTTGGGGGTTTAGACCCCCCAAATATTTGACGGAACCCCATCCGCACTGTCATTGTCATGTATCATTGTTGAACGGCAATTATCGTTGGCGTGTCTTCAACCTCCTTTTTGGGCATCCCCACTCTGAAGACCTTGGAGACCTCCTTCAATCTTGGGCAGTCAGGCATGGGCACATTCGTACCATTGCGGACAAACATAATGAACGCACATTGCAGCAAACCTGGTGGTGATGACATGTGTGTACTCTTTCACGCTGGTGCTGTGGCTGGTACTGTTGTGATGTGGCAGCGATGGTCAGAGGCCATGGGTCAATGCATGTTCTTCTACATTCAGGGTTAGTTGCGGCCCAAAATGTAATCTTTCACCCCGTGGGGCAGCTTGCGCCAACCACATTGGGGGCTTCCTCCTCGTGCACCGGAATTGGTGCACACACCCCAAGGTCCCCAGAGCAAGGGTGCACACCATGGAGCAGGGACGCCACATACACACCAATAGGGGTGCGGAATTCCGCACACAAGAACGGCAAGAAATCCAAGCAGGCGTACGTGTCCTGCCACAAGGGCAGGTGGATCGTGCGGTACGCCCCTACTGTCTCCTTGTTGCTGTACTTTTGCTTGTAGAAGAGGGGCCTTCCAACCAGGTGCTGGACGAGTCGCTGCTCCCACACGTCAAGCTTGGATGTGTGGGTTACCCTCACCAGCCCCCCCCAGTCCCCCTCTCCCCTGTCCCCTTGTCCATCGTCCTCAACCAAGACGTACGGGAGCGCCAATTCGGTGAAGTCAGGCAGGATGCCCCCCAGAAGGCGGGGTTTCACAATGTTCCCCCGTGCATCCCTCAGAGAAACGGACGCATCATCCTTCCGGTTGTTGGCCATGATGCGCTCAAAGTCAAGCAACTGATCCGCACTGCCTGGTGAATACCCCCATGGGTCCCGTGCCCTCTTGTGCCTCCTCCATGGCTTCCACAGCCAGTGCCCCACCACCCCCCCCGCCAACCGGCAGATTGTGCCATGCACAATCTTCTCCACAGTTGCGGCCTCCCTCAGAACCCCTGCCAGCTCAAGAGTGTCGCTCACAGTCCCAGAGGCTGCTTCCCACTGCATCGCGTGCAGTGCGTCGAGCCATACACCAGGGGTGGGGTGGGTGGTCCACTGTGCAAACTGCCCGAAGAGGTGCAGCTCCGACTGCGCCCTGCTGGTCAGGGTGTTTGACCGCCAGATGTCGTGCATGATCCCTGGTGTCGTGGACACCAGGGAGGCAAGGATCATTGGGGCTTGCAGCCCCTGGAACCTATCGAGGGTCGCAACCGTTCTGAGGAGGTTTACATGATGGGCTTGCCACTTGCGGCCAACAAACGCCACACAGTGTTTCAGCCACACCATCTGTGCGTAGTGAGTCGTCACTACCGCTACCGACTGTGCTGGGTAGGTCCCTTTCCTGGCAGCATACTCCAAAAAATGGCACACCAGCAGACCCTCCTCCATGCTCAGGTCCCCCTTGTTCAGCAACACCGGATCCATTCGCACGGTGGCCCATGCTTCCTGTACGTCGTGCCACATTCTACCTAGGTCCTGTGCCCCCAAAGTCTGCTCCAACTCCCCCCACCAGGTGGACCCAGCGAGGTCCACAATGCGGATGGGGTTGTTCAGGATGGGGTCGGGGAGGGGGTGCTCAGATGAGTGGTAGTGGCCAACTGCCCCCCCCGTAAACAAGGCACGCATGACCGTGGCCAGCGGCTGGGTCATCCGGTACTGTTGTACCAGGATACTGGCCCGGCAGCGCGTGCGGTACAAAAAGAATTGCAAGGTGCTCGTGGTGCAAAACCGATGTGAATCATGCCAATGCACTTCCGGGCCAGGACCGTCCCTTACAACCCCGTTGTACTTGAAGGTGTCCTCCCGTGGCCATGCCACTATGTGGGGGACTATCTCAAAGCTTCTCAGCCTCAGACCAACTTGCCAAAAGCTGGACTTGGCTGTAGGGCCGCAACTGCCCTGGGTCACCACACAGCAGACATTGGCTGCCCATGGCGGCCAAGTCCAAGCCTACAGGGATGCTCTGCCTCGACGCCTCATCCACGAAGCTGAACGCGAACCTGGTTTTTTCCTGCCCTTTCCCAAGCAGCATCTTGTGCCGGTTAGCAACCATCCCAGCCGTGGCAAACAGCACACGGCAGGAGTTGAGGGCACATTTGAGGGTAGGCTTGCAACCTGGGGTCTTGCCCAAGGTCTTCTGCACCTCCTCCTGGTCGAAGGGTGCCAGGCCTGTTGGGGCAGTAGCCCGTTGGGCTTGGAGGCGCAACCAGGGGGCTGGGTGGTCGCCAAGCACCTTCTCACGAAACACACTGTCCTTGTAACACTCCTCGTGAACGCGTGCCAACAACATGTCGACTTGTGCGTTCGTCGGTGCAGTCACCAACACGCATGCGCGGGGTAGGGTATCTGTCTCAGGTCCCCCCACCTTCCTGCCCATGTTCCACGTACTCCGGTCAGCAGGTTCAGGGTTCTGGGCGACCAGGAGGCCTTGCTGCCATAGCACGGCCTTGATGCATGCCACCAAAGTCTCCGACTTCCCTGTGCCAGCACCACCAGTCAATGCTGTGATGCATGACTCATCCAACACCTGCCGCACAGCCAACGCCTGTGAGGGATTCAGCCCGTGCTGTTTGACAAGGTGTTTCAGGATGTCCTGGTCCTCGGTCGACAGGGGAGGCATGTCCCTCGGTTCGGCCCGCATGTTTGCCAGCAGTTTGGGCCACGCTTCTCCGTTCTGAATCTCCCTACGCAAGGTCTGAAAGGCACCTGTGTCGGGGACAACCTTACACCAATAGGTGTCAGTGAGATTGGTGCGTGGCTTATTGGCACAGCTGATTCAAACACGCTGTGCTGAGATGCCATCTCCATGCACCCTCGCCTCGAAGTCCGGCTTGTTTTTATCCCAGTTGTGGTTGCCGGAGATACAGCCACGCACCATGTCACCATCGGACAGCTCATAGCTGCCCCAGATCTCCATTTGGGAGGCCCATTGTGGCGGTGGGGGAGCATTCCCATCCCCATCGCCATCACCGTGGGGCCACCATCGCTCAAAGGCCAGGTTCCGCTTGGTGCCGTTCTTGTCTGCCCACACCTCAGCGGCCGCCATCTCATGGACGGTGTACACCTCTGATGCTTTGGTCACAAACTTGTCGCGGTCAAGCCACCGTTGCGTAAACCCTTCGACAAGGTTGTCATCGGGCCCGTAGTCCATGTTGTTCAACGTGGCCGTAGTGGGCAACGGTGTTGGCTGCTGTGGCTCAGGAGCACATGGTGGTTGTGAAGAGGGTTGAGCTCCTTGTGGCGCACCCGAGTCGACCGGCGCCATGGCCGGGACAGGGGCGGATTGCTGCGGCTCTTGGGCACGCATTTGCGGGGCAGAGGGTTGGGTACCGTGTGGCGCGCCCGAGTCAGCCGGCGCCATGGCCGGGACAGGGGCGGATTGCTGCGGCTCGGGGGCACGCATTGCTGGTGCAGAGGGTTGGGTACCCTGTGGCGCGCCCGAGGCAGCCGGCGCCATGGCTGGGACAGGGGCGGATTGCTGCGGCTCGGGGGCACGCATTGCTGGTGCAGAGGGTTGGGCACCCTGTGGCGCGCCCGAGTCCACCGGCGCCATGGCCGGGACAGGGGCGGATTGCTGCGGCTCTGGGGCGCGCAATGATGGTGGTTGTGCCGAGGGTTGCGGTGGGATCATGACGAAATCCACAGCCCCGGGTGGTGGCTGGGGCGGTGCCGGCGGGGGGGCAGAGGGTCGCGCGCCCCTGTCAGCCGGCGCCAGGGCCGGGACAGGGGCGGAGTGCAGCGCCTCTGGGGCGCGCGGTTGAGGTGCCTTTGCCTTTGGGGGGGCAGAGTGCGGCGCGCCCCTGTCAGCCGGCGCCAGGGCCGGGACAGGGGCGGACTGCGGCGCCTCTGGGGCGCGCGGTTGAGTTGCCGGTGCCTTTTTGGGGGCAGAGTGCGGCGCGCCCCTGTCAGCCGGCGCCTGGGCCGGGACAGGGGCAGACTGTGGCGCCTCTAGGGCGCCCGGTTGAGTTGCCGGTGCCTTTTCGGGGGCACAGTGCGGCGCGCCCCTGTCAGCCAGCGCCGGGGCCGGGACAGGGGCGGAGGCGCGCGCCTGTGGGGCGTGCGATGGTGATGGTGATGGTGATGGTGGTGGTGCCGTTGCCTTCGGCTTCGGCTTTGCACCATACTTGGTCTTGGCGAGCCTTTTTAGAGCCATTTGGAAGAGTGCCCTACGAGTAAGAGACGCTCGGCGCACACTGCCCGAAGAGCTGGAAATTCGAACGTCTCGCCGAAGTGTGGGGTCGCTGCAGGGGGGCTTGCGCAGGGAGCAATGACCCAAATTGCGGGGGGGCGCATTGAGACGCACGCCGCTGGAGCAATGAACCGTACTGCGGGGTGGGGCATGGCCGCTTTGGGGCGGGAGCCAGTGGGAGGAGTGAGGTACGGCGGTGCCTGCTATACTGGGTCAGCGTCACCTGATCACTTGGTGGAGGGGGCAGCGGCCGACGCGGCACAGGTGGCGGGGCTGGCTTGGGGATACGGGGGGGTTTTGGGGTGGCACACAGGATTTCAAGTACCACTGCTGCATGCTCCTCGTCCTTGCTGAGGAAATGCGAACGACTAATTCGCATGCCCTCCTGCCAAACCCGCAGGGGGTTTTTCTTGGGCTGCTGCACAGCAAACCGGTACATCGCTCGGCGGTTCAGCACCCCGACTACGAAGTACTGGACCCCACCCCCGTTATTCTCCCGGATGAGCTGCAGTGTTTTGGCACTGTAGGGCCCGTGTACAGTGGGCTTTGGGGGGGTGGCCGGGTCTTTGGGTACGTACTTGGGGGGTTGCGGGGGGGATGGCGGTGGCACGGCAGTGCACATCAGGGCCTCCTCCACGGCTTCCAGGGCTACCAGGTATGGGGTTGGGTTAATGTGGGGTCTGCGTGGAGGACTTACGGGCGTTGGAGAGGTTGTTGGTGCACGGCGGGGTGAAGGGGGAGAGGGAGGCGGTGTTAGCAATGGAGACTGGGGGGAGGCCAATTCGCTGAGACACTTCTCAGCATCAGAGTCCCAGGGTGGCGATGGGGGTTGGTCTCCGAACCGCAAGAGCTCCGGCAGATCCCCCCAACAGCATTCCGGGAACGAAGGGCTGGAGGGGGCGGAAGAGGCCACGCTAAGGGGGCTAGACGACATGGCGAATTGCAGCCCGCAGTGGGTGGGGGATGAACGCATGGGTGCTGGGGCAGGCCCAACTCAAATGTCTGGGGCAGAGCCGCAACGGTCTAGACCCTAGACGCGCTTCCTCGCCTCAAGGGTCCAGGGTCGATAACAAAACAGTGCCCTATGTGTAGAAGAGGCTCAGCGCACACTTGTCTCCTAGGCAATACACGCATTTCCCTTTGTGTCGAGAGAGGTATGCACAACAAGGAACAGATAAGCGTTGAAGGGACATAGGTACCAGGAGAATGTGACATGGGACCCCTTCTCAGTAGTGGGCAGCATGTTCATCATTGAAGGGGTCTATGGTCATAGGCGCCATGGCCTAGACCACGGACGTACTAAACACCTCAAGGGTGTTGTGCATGATCCGCCAAATAAAATAAAATCAAGTGCGATAAAACCAAAACATACCATGAAATCACAACCACATTAAATCAATGGACCACCAGTACCGACATAGCAGAGCCCCTTCTCAGTTTTTTTTTTGGCTGACAGTGGGAATTCTGCATCACCCAACTCAAATGCAGTCCGCCACATTGGACAGTATTGCGCCCAGCAAGGCAGAATGAAAAAGAAACCTTGGGGCCGGAATCTGCGCAATGACCCAGACAAGCTGTCAAGGTAGGGGCTGGCGTATGTTGTGCAGCACAAGGGTGCAGTAGGGCTGATTGCAGTGGTCTTTGGCAAGTTTGGCAAACATGCAGATCCGTTGGAGTATGGGGAGATGCCTGGCTCCATCCAACAAAATAGGGCCTATAACAGTAGGCCCTGGACAGATTGTTCCCACATGGCTGACACATCATCGAAGGGGATGCATACCTACATGGCACAATGCATGCTCCATCTAATAAAATAAAATCCATCAAATCCATCAAATCAAACAGAACCAAGACACAAAAGTATTAGCAACGCACACCTCTGTGAATGGTAACCAGAACAGCCAAAGCAGAGCCCCTTCTCATAACATTGTTTTCGGTGGAAGCGTCAGCCTCCGGGCGCCATACGACTATGGGGATGTTTGAAAAATGTCTTGGGGCACGCAGTTGCAGGGCAGAGGGTTGGGCGCCCTGTCGCGCGCATGGTGGTGATGGTGGTGGTGCCATTGCCTTTGGCTTTGGCTTTGAACCATACTTGGCCGGGACAGGGGCTGCGCCTCGAGGGCTCTTTGGAGATGCTGCTGGTGCGAAGCCGGATCCCTCCCCCCCCGGATGTGGAGTTGGATGGTAATGATTTTCCCATGCTTAGGAAAATGCTGTTTCATGCCCCACTTTCTCAACAGCTTTGCCGACCCAAACAGGGCCTAAGAAAAAAGGTCCCTGCGGGGGTCTGTGCCTCTGCTGTGGGGGAAGCACAGACCCGATGTCGGCAAAGCATCCCCCTGCGTTTGCGCCCTTAGAAACAAAAAATCATCGAAGGGGATGCGTAACCTCGTTTGTCAAATAGCAAACATGGAAGCAAATACCAGGAAATCAGAACCCCTTCTCAGTTGTCGTCAGCACATTCCTCATCGAAGGGGTCTGTGGTCGTAGGCGCCAGGGCCTAGACCATGGACATACCAAACACCTCGATGGGTGCTTTTCAGGAACAAACAGCACACGTTCAAATACAACTTCAAAAGAAATGCAATGCGACACGTGGCACCAAAGTTGCAAATGTTCACGACTTACACCATAACCCACCTCTGAGAATTGTAGTCTGTGGGTAATCTGTAGTCTGTGATTTTTTCCATGTTTTTCCACTACACACAGAACCAACAGAACATCGAACATCACAGACACACACCATGTGATGCTGACACTGAAAGAGGCAAGGCAGGCTTTTCCACACCATTGCGCATGGGGTTGCGTAGGGGGTGTTTTCCCTACACTATGGATTTCTCTGCATGGTTTTCCAAACTTCCTCAAGAAACACCACGGCAAGACGGAGGACGATAACACAGAGCACAGGGGTTTTAATGGTCGTCACCAGATCCTGCAATGAACAACAAAGCGTGAGCAGGGCATGGTGCAGCACATTGCAATGAGCCTTCGGGGCTGGGACAGAGGGGCGGTTTAAAACAAGGAAGTCAAATTCGAAATCACTGCAAAGCCCCTTCTCAGATGTATGTTGCTTGGTTTTCAAAATGGTTGCTGGCCATTGGAGGACATGGTGCACATTCTGGTGGACATGGTACACTGACTGCTGGGGGCAGTCCCATTCCTCGGCCCCAAATCCGCAAAGCTCCGTCCGCACAAAACAGGTCCTAAGAAACAGGTCCCTGCGGGGGTCGACACTGAAGACCCACGCGTGACGGAGCAGCACATGTAAATTGTCATGCATCGTCATTGAAGGGGCTCACAGTCAGCAAATTGTAATTGGTTGCAGGAGCAAACGTGCCAGAACCCCTTCTCAGTTGTGATCAACGCGTTCATCATGGAAGGGGTCTCTGGTCTAAGGCGCAAAGGCCTAGACCACAAACAATCAAAAACACCTCAAGGGCGTTGTACACAAACAAATTGTCTGCTCAAACAACCAAAATCAGAATCAAATTGAAGTTGTCACATACATTGTCAACAACAGGTGTGCAATTGGTTTCCAAACGGGGGGGTTTGTTTTTTCCGTGGCACCTTTTTTCCTTTGGGGGGGGGGGGGGTTGAAAGCACCCGATAGTGGGGGGGGGTGGGGGGGTCACGGGGGGGGGTTTCCTGCGAAGAGTTTGGTGTGGACAAGGGCGGGGGGGGGGGGTTGATGTAGTGCATAATCATGGGGTTGGGGGAGGGGGGTTCATGGTCTGGTAATGATGGTCCATAAAAGTCTGATGTCTGATGTCTGATAGCCGACTAGGTCGCTATACACAATCCTGGCGAGGTGCTCGTGAGCAGCCGCACAAAGGGTGGAGGAGCGCGCTAGAGCCCAAGCATACGCGTTGGGGGAGCCCAACGAGCAGCCGAGCAGGGGGCAGCGCGGCAACCAAGAAGGACGGCGCACCGAGCCAAGGAGCGACCGGGAGCGGCAAAGCACAAGGCAGCGTGGCGCCCACGAGCTCGCGCACAAGAGGCGGAGGAGCACCCACAAGCCCAGGGATAAGCGACAGCGGAGCCTCAAGCGCGGCAGAGCAGGAGGTACCACACCGACGTTGCAAGACAGCACACGAAGCACAGGAGCGACCAATAGCGGCGGAGCTACAGGCGCAAAGAGCCGACGAGCAGTCGCACAAAGGGCGGAGAAGCGCCCATGGGCCTAGGCATAGGCGACAGCAAAGCCCCACGAGTGGCAGGAGCAAAAGGCAGCACAGCGACCAAGAAAGAGGAAACAAGGAGCAAGAAAGCGACCGGGAGCGGCGAAGTGGTAGGCAGCAAAGCCCACGAGAGCAGTAGCACAAGGGACGGAGGGGCGCCCAAGGGCCAAGGCCTACGTGACGTAAGAGCCCCACGGGCACCAGAGCAGGAGGCAACACACGAAAGTCGGAAGAAGGCACGCGGAGCGGGGTAGCAGTCAGGTGCGGCGGAGCAACAAGCAGCAAAGCGCCCTCGAGCCGTCGCACTAAGGGCGGGGGAACACCCGCGAGCTCAAGCATGGGCGACAACGGAGCCTCGGGAGCAATAGAACCGGAGGCGGCAAAGGCACATCGACAAACAACGCATAGAGCAGAGGAGCGAGCGAGAGCAGAGGGGCACAAGGCTGAGATTTGCGCACGCGTAGTCGCACAAAGGCCGGAGGAGCGCCCACAGGGCCCATGCAAGGGCGACAGCGGAGCCCCATGAGGGGAGGAGCACAGGGCTGCATAGCAACCTCGAAACACGGCGCACAGAGGAGGGGAGCAAGGGAGCAAACAAGAACGGTAGAGCACAACGCAGCGAAGCGTCCACGAGCGGCCGCACTAAGGGCGGAGGAGCGCCCACGAACCCAGGCCTAAGCGACAACAGACCCCTACGACCGGAGGAGCAGGAGGCGGCACAACAACTGCACAAGATAGCGCACCCACCATGTCAGCGACCGGGAGCAGCGGAGTAAACGGCGGTGCAACATCCCAGAGCAGCCGTACGAAGGGCGAAGGGGGGCTCACCGGCCCAGGCATAGGCAACCAAAAAGCCCCACGAGCCGCACAGCAAACGGCGGCACAATAGCCCAGAAAAACGGGGCACGGAGCAGGTGAGCGAGCGGGCGCAGCAGAGCGATAGGCGGCAAAGCATCCACGAGCAGTCGCACAACAAGCGGAAGAGGGCCCACGAGCCGAGGCGTAAGCGACGGCGGAGCCCCACCAGCAGCAAGGCGAGGAGCGGCGCAGCAACCTGGACAGACGATGCACGGGGCAGGGCAGAGGTCAAGAGCGGTAGAAAGATAGGCGGTGAAGCGCCCAAGAGCAGTCGCACGAGTGGCAGGGGATCACCAACGAGCCAAGTCGTAAGCGACGTCGGAACACCACAAGCGGTAGAGCCAGGGGCAGCATACCAACCCCGCAAGGCGGCGTGCGGGGCAAAAGAGCGATCAAGAGCAACATAGCAATAGGCATCGAAGCACCCAGGAGGAGTCGCGCTAAGGGCGGAGGAGCGCCCACGAGCCTAGGCACACCCGAAGGCGGAGCCCCAAAAAGGGCAGAGTAGGACGCAACAAAGCGACCTAGATAGACAGCGCACTGACCAAGGGAGCGACCGAGAGCGGCAGATCACTAAGTAGCCAAGCGCCCACGAGCAGTCGCACAAGCGACGGAGGGGCGCCCACGAGCCAAGGCGTACGGGGCGAAGGAGCTTCGCGGGCAGTAGAGCAGGAGACCGCACAGCTACCAGGGGAGACAACGCACAGAGCAGGGTAGCGATAAGAAGCGGCAGAGCGATCGGCAGCGAAGCGCCAGCGAGCCGTCACACACAGGGCGGGGGAGCGCGCACGGGCTCAGGCATGGGTGGACGGGACAGCGGGCCGACACGAGCAGCAGCGTACGAGCCATCACAACAACATCGAAAGACAACGCACAACGCGGGGGAGCCATCAAGAGCGACGGAGCGATGGGCAGCGAAGCGCCCACGAGCCGTCGTACAAAGGGCGGGGGAGCGTTCACGAGCTTAGGTATCGCCGACCACAAGGCCCCACAAGCAGCGGAGCAAGAGATAACAGGGTAGCCAAGAGAGACAACGTACGGAGCAGGGGCGCGGCCGAGAAAGGCAACCCGATGCGCAGCACAGCGCTAGCGAGCAATCGCACAAAGGGCGGAGGAGCGCCCACAGATCGAGGCGAGAGCGGCAGAGTAAAAGGTAGCACATCAACCTCAAAAGATAGCACACGGGTCAGGGGTGTGACTAGGAGCGGCAGAGCGGTAGGCGGCAAAGCACCCACGAGCCATCGCACAAGCGGTAGAGGATACCCACAAGCCTGGGCGTAAGTGACCAAGGAGCCAAACGAGCAGCAAAATAGCACGCGACACGGCAACGAAGAAGAACATCGCACGAGCAGAGGAGCGGCCGAGAGAGGCACAGCCATAGGCCGCGAAGCGCCCATAGGCAGTCACACAAGGGGCGGAGGAGCGCCCACGAGTCCAGGCATAGGCGACAACGCAGCCCCACGAGGAGCACGGCAAGAGGCAACGAAGCAGCCAAGCAACACGGAGCACGGAGGAGGGGAGCGATTAGCACTGGGGGAGAGAGCGGCAGCAAAGCGCGCACGAGCAATCACACAAGAGGTGGCGGAGCGCCCAAGAGCCCAGGCATAGGCGTCAACGGAGCCGCGAGAGCAGCAGAGCACGAGGCAGCACAGCGACCCCGAAAGGCGTCGCTCGAAGCAGCGGAGCGACCGAGAGCGGAAGAGCGATGGGCAGCGAAGACGACATAGGTCCAAGTCAGCAGCAGGGGGAGGGCGCCAGGCGTTCAGCGAAGGAGGTCCAGGGGACGGCAATCAGCACCGCCGATCAGCGAAGCGCACGGGGCAGCCCGCGAGTAGGTACGGGAGAGTGAGTGTGTTACAAAACCGCATTCCCATGCCTTTGGTCGGGCGTGCACAGTCAGGGTGACGCCAGAGACCACCGGCCAGGTGCTAGCCAAACCAAACCAAACCAAACCAAACCCACACCAATGGTCAGCGATGGAGGACAGGCTATGGGGGCCCCAACAAGCCCAGATAATTTTTCTTGGGCCCCCTTGTGAGTTGGGGAAGGGCGCTTTTACCCCCGTGCCTTCTAGATATCCGGAACGCTCTAAATGCAATGGGGAATTCAGAAAATGCCCCCAAACCCCGAACAAAGTTTTTGACCTCCCCACCCCCCCTCTATGGACCCCCCCCCCCACTGCCCACGCTGTGGGGGCTAGGGTGTGCAACCGCATATAAGCCCCCCCCCCCATCCTGGCCCACCACCACACAACCAATGCCTAGGACTTCTCATGTCAACCCCTGTCCCCCGCCCCCATGCGAGGGATGCCAAGGGGCAGACCTGTTCTCCGCTCCCACTTATCAAAACTACCTTCCCCGAGATTTTGGAGTCACCTGTGCACCCACACCGCCCTTATGCCCCCCAACCCCCGACAAGTGGAGGATCCCCTCCTCAAAAGACAAACACATACGCATACTCAGAACTATCAACCGGCATTACATGTTTGGCCTTTCTGGCAGCCCCCCCTTCAGGCCCAATCCCAGACAACCCATTCCCAGGGCTTTTCATGCCAACCAACCAACCCCCCCATGCAGTAGGATACGCGATTTAGGCCACTTTGACACAAGAATCGCACTCTTGTATGCAATGCAAGACACCACCAGCCAACACATGACAAATTCATGTGTTTTCCAAAACCTTCTGTTAAACAATGAAACACTTGGTTTTGATATTTTCGCATGATGGTGCATGCTGCGAGTAGCTCCGGGTGGAGCAGGTGTGATGATGTGATGTGAGTACATTCAAACGGAATGATGCAGAACATAATAACTCACTGTGCCTTCTGCCTAGAGCAAAATGGGCCATTGCCCATGCATCTTGTGCATGCATTTGATTCACTGCATAACCAATCTCCCATTCAATACGCTAGATACAGGTAAACAGATGGCCCAAATTGGGCCATTGGCATTGCAACAATTGCGCCTTCATGGCACAGATTGGAGGTAAAAATGACAATGTATTTTACCAAAGCAATCTGTTGACCCATTGCTTGCAGATCAGTCTTGGCAATGAGCTGACTCTCTAATGATCGTCTGTGCTGGCGGTACAGTGTTCATGTGTACAGGCTTTGGTTATATCTAATGGCAAACACTCACAAAGACCACCATCATGCGTTTCACGACACACGAGGTGGGGTTGCACCATACATATAAAGCCGGAATATGGTAGCTTTTTATCTGCTGGAGTGATGGTGTAATCTGTGGTTCTACAGTTTTCTATCCTCTTTGAGAAAAAATAAGCCCGTTGAGTAAAAAGGCAGCGGGGTGCTGTGCTCTACCTCTCAATTTCTTTGTGGGCAGTTGGGGTGGCTCACACCTCCACAGCCATCTTCGTTCATGAACAGTGGGCCAAGTGCACCTCCTCTTGTCAAGGAGATCACAAATTTCCCATCCATCTGTCCCCCAGAAATGCGGATTCATATTTATTGGAGAAAGGTGTTGCAGCAGTGGGGGTTTGGGGCATGGAGGCAATCACCAAAAAAAATTATCAGGAACGAGTTTTAAGGTTGAAGACCGGGCACTCATGAAACCAATGATGTGTCACATTACACCCCCTAGTCTTGCACACAAGGTGTGCCATTACGGGCGCCGGAAACATATGTATCCATTCCCTGCCCTCCTTGGACCTCCCCAAAGCAAACACCATCCCCCCCAAAAAGCAGTTGACAGTCTGCCAGCCATTGGGTGCGTTGGCCCTTTGTCTGTGTCCTCTTAGGCATTAAGCATGGCAGTGTCCCACCAATGAAACCACTGGTAGGTCACCTCACATAACAGGGATTCTGCTAGCACTGTGGTCTGCAATCCTACTGCATCTAGGTCCTCAATAACGCTGAAGATGCCCTATTTCTATAAACACCACGCACCCCTGTCCATCTATCACTCCCATTCACAAGACCATTGTGCATAGTGCGGATTCATGTGTACGTGCGCGCGCGCGCGTGTGTATGTTGTGGACCCTGCGGACATGGAGTCCCTTGCAGCTCACTGCTCACCCATTGGCCCTCCTGGCCACAGCTGTTGTCCTGGCTCTGGAGCCAGCCCCGGAGACACAGCAGATGCACCATGTGCACACCCTTGGAACAAGATAGGGGACCTCCCGGTGCACCACTTTTTCGATGGGATACGGCACAAGGCGTTGCTGACTCCTCTCCACTTGACAATGCACCGACACTTGATCAGGCACATGCACGTAGTCTGGGGCGTCAACGACCCTGTCTGCAGATGGAGTATAAGAGCAAAAATGCCTTGAGACCTAACATGGTACAATGGCAGACGGTGCTGCAATCAGCATGTTAAAAACTACAACCGGTCCCGATGCGACAACCCCCCCAGCTATCTGTCAAAACTTGGGGGGGGGGGAGTTGGGGGGGGGGGGGTCCAGCCGGGGATCGGGGGGGGGGGTCAAGCCGGGGGTCGGGGGGGGGTCCTGCCGGGGGTCGGGGGGGGTCTGGCCGGGGGTCAGGGGGGCGTCTAGCCAGGGGTGATGGGGGGGGGGGTTAGGGGTAGGGTTAAGGTTAGGGTTAGGGTTAGCCCTAGTGTTAGGGTTAGCCCTAGGGTTAGGGTCACCGAGCTGGTGGAACCAGTCTTGGTTTTATAACCCTTTTTAGGGTCTAGGGTGGACCTACCAGGTTTAGCAGCAAGCAAGCAAGCAAGCAGCAAGCAAGCAAGCAGCAAGCAAGCAGCACGCGCGAAATGGGCCAAAATCAGAACTCCGTCGTGGTGCTTCAGATTCGGCTGAAATTTTGGTGGATGATACCTATGGGTGTGAAGTACAATCACACAAAGTTTGAGCGAGAAACTCGACGGTGGCGGCCGGGAACGGGATTCGCAAGTAGCGGACCTCGGTTTCAAAAACTGCAGTTTAGGGCCAAAAACAGCGATTTTTGGGCCAAAAAAGCCCGGGAACACATTCAAAACGGCCAAACGAAGGGAAACGGTGGGTACATTCCACGTGCGGCTTGACTTCCCCGTGTCAACGAGCTCTTTGCGGCCCTCTAACTCCATGATATGTCCCGGAAACGGCCCAAAACGGCCCCCAGAAGCTCCAAATGCTGACAGCCACAAACCAAGAATAGGCCATATCTTTGGCTACATGGCTCAAAATGCGATTCTGAGGGCACCTACTCCACCCGCAACCCCCCACTTTTTGTGGTTTCCACCCCTCAGAATTGCCCAAACGGACGTCTAGACCCCAATACCTAGGCCCACTAGGCTGCGGCAAGCTGCAAGCTCAAGCCCAAACAGGTGGGTGCCCAAATGGGTCAACATGGTCCAGTAGGGGCAAAAAGATGACCTTTCTCAAAAATGATCCTAGACCATGTGCGACGCTAAAACAAGTGTTTTTGGACCGTTTTGAGCTTGTGGTGGCCCATTTTGGTCCTCCGAAAATCCCAAAATGCCTTGAAAATGGGCTGTTTTGGGACAAAAAATGGGTCAAAAATGGGTCAAAAATGCATTTTTCCAAACCTCATCGTAGACCATTTGGGGTGCACAAACGGGTGAAATGAGCCCATTTTGAGCCCATTTTGGGGCATTTTGGCCCCTCAAAAGTCCACAAAAGCCTTGAAAGTGGGCCTCGTGGTGATGGGGTTCACTTGCAAGCTGATTTCACTTTGTCAAGAGCCATCAATGTGTGAATCATTCTTGATGTCCCTCACCAGTCATAGCTGATGTTCCCTCCCCCACCAGCTCGGTCCCAATATTCAGTCTTGATTAGGGTTAGGGTCACCGAGCTGGTGGAACCAGTCTTGGTTTTATGACCCTTTTTAGTGTCTAGGGTGGACCTACCAGGTTTAGCAGCAAGCAAGCAGCAAGCAGCAAGCAAGCAAGCAGCACGCGCGAAATGGGGGAAAATGAGAACTCCGCGGTGGTGCTTCAGATTCACCTGAAATTTTGGTGGATGATACCTATGGGTGTGAAGTACAATCACACAAAGTTTGAGCAAGAAACTCAACGGTGGCGGCCGGGAACGGGATTCGCAAGTGGCGGACCTCATTTTCAAAAACTGCAGTTTAGGGCCAAAAA
Organism: Eutreptiella sp. 'Long Island Sound 2002'; assembly: GCA_964036045.1. Lineage (NCBI taxonomy): Eukaryota > Euglenozoa > Euglenophyceae > Eutreptiales > Eutreptiaceae > Eutreptiella > Eutreptiella sp. 'Long Island Sound 2002'. Next base: position 114,858,770 of record OZ038379.1, read on the forward strand.
CAGCCATTTTTGGGCCAAAAAAGCCCGGGAACACATTCAAAACGGCCAAACGAAGGGAAACAGTGGGTACACTCCATGTGCGGCTTGACTTCCCTGTGTCAACGAGCTCTTTGCGGCCGTCTAACTCCATGATATGTCCCGGAAACGGCCCAAAAAGGCCCCCAGAAACTCCAAATGCCGACAGCCACAAACCAAGAATAGGCCATATCTTTGGCTACATGGCTCAAAATACGATTCCGAGGGCACCTACTCCACCCGCAATCCCCCCAGATAGGACCTTCCCTCCCGACCTACACCAACACAAGAAAACTGTACAGATGATCAGGTATCACCACTGGGAAGAAATAGTATGCAAAGTGTGAATAGAGCCTCAGCCAGACATCCCCTTTTTTATAAGACAAATCCATCAGCTGCACGATGAATGGACTTGTTTCCGATGGGAAACAAACACACCTACAGAGACACAGAGACACACCACCAAACCCATGGAGCCGCAGCTCATGATATCCATGTTTGCACGCACACAAGAACACACGTATGACATGGTCCACAGGGACTTCAACAGGTCGATGTGTCTCTCTGTACACACGGTACGGCTCCATGCGCAGCTTCTCCTAGGAACGCAATGAATACTGTGAGTGTTGCCTTGGTTTCGACCCCAAGACGATCACCAAAAACGAAGGGAGCGATGAGCACAGCTCCCAGCTGCTGCCTTTGTGCACAGCCTCCTGTCGCATGCCCTACTTACCTCTGCGTGCCCTGCATCTCCTCTGTACACCCTCGTGCATGCCAATGTGCGTGCCCTATGCATACCCATTTTCATGCCCTGCACGTGCCCATGTGAGTGCCTGGTGTGGACCCTGCGGATGCTCAGTGTATGACCCGCACTCTGACAAAGAATTGGAGCAGCGTTTACAGATGCCAGTTTCCAAATGCTGTCAGTGCCCCCTCAACTGAAGTAGGACAGACTTTACATGGACTTTGCACACCTTGAATCGCATGTACGGCTGTGGAATGCCAAATGCTGACTCCACAATTTGAAACGGCTCGGCAATCTGGAGGAGGGGAACCAAATGCAATGCCACCAATACCCTAGAAATGCTGCATACCCAACATCACACTAAAACATACACCCCACAACCCATGCTTTTCTTCGGTTGCCATGTTCCACTACTCCCTTCCCCCTTCCCCGACAGTAAATAGCTCAAAGAGGTCTCCTGTGTGTTTGCTTTGTGTGTGTGCATGCTTGCGTCCGCACGCGCACGTGCGTGTGTGTCTGATGGTGCAGCAATGCATTTGTCAGCGCATTCACTTTTTCAGGGGCCTGTTGTTGGACATAGACGGCTGAACTCCACCCTGAATTTTCAACCCCAAGGCGCGAAAACTGGAAAATTTTAAAAATGGTGTACAAATGGGTATTTGACCATAAAGAAAATAGATCCAAATGTGCATTGCCGATGAAGGTTGTGCAATTATGCGAATGCAATGGAAAAAAGTGAGTGAAGGTATGCAGCTAATACATGAGCATAACGACTGCAGGAGAATAAATTGAAGGAGGTGGTTGTACTTAAGAAGCTTGTACCTTAGCATATTACACTTCAATTTCCCCCAGTAACAAGGTTGACTAGACCTGTCTATGTGGGAATGGAGAGTAACAATGAAATGAACCTTCTCAATTTCAAATGGCTTTATTACTTGTGTTGCATTGCAGTGCATTGCATACACACGTGCATGTTCATGTCGTGCCTATCGCTAGTCAACAATGTCTGCCTAAATTTTGGAAGACCTAAGTCTTGTCGAAATTTCGAAAGGCGCCTCGTCCGCTGGATTGAAGACACAGCGCACATCGTCGAGCGAAATTTCGGAAGACAATTTGCCTTCCGAAAACTTCGGAAGGTAGACACATCGCACATCATCTGCCGAAATTTCGGAAGACAATTCGTCTACCTAAATTTCGGAAGACAATTCGTCCACCGAAATTTCGGAAGACGAAACTCCGTGCTGTTGCACAACCCTAAGGCATCTTGCTAAGAGGTCACACACATTCAATTGAACAATTATCATTGAACGAGTGCTTGCTACGATTGTGACTGAATCGATAATGACAGATGTTAAACATCACATGCATGGCCTTTGTGAGACCTGTACGCAACCATGCCTCTTAGTCATTTATATCCTCCTCATGAATGAATGCGTATACAGCTCACGATCTCATATGTTCGCTTCGGAGCTTCATTTAGGGACACGAATGGAACAAAGGCATTGACATGCTGCACGATGTGGCTGCTGGAGGTGTCAGTGCCACATTTGTGCTGTTCTGTCTTCAAATGCGTGCCGAAAAGATTACACGCGCAACTTGGTATACATTTCTCGCAGATGTCAGTGTGACACCACGGAAGGGGTGGATCATAGTTTTTGCAAAGGAGGTCATGTGTATCTGGCGTTCATTATCTGCTCGCGTTGTCCCGCATCGTAAACTTCAGCCGGAGCAGTTATTTATCTTGGCTACTCGTGCACAGCAGCGTGTCTTGAAAAACTATGGAATTGTGGACCGAAAGGAAGTGTCTTTGTATGAACGGGCTGCCAAGAAGGCCCAACAGCTGTGGGAACGCATTGATGGTAGGAGCACCTAAATGTGGCTTGACAATGTCTACATTAAGCATTTTGTATTGAATCACGTCTACTCAGACCGATCACACAGTGCAACTGCTACCTGTGTTCTTCGTACAGTACAGTTGATCAATTTTCCGGGACACAGGACGCCGCGAGAAATGCGTCTTGCAGTCCCTGTGTTGGCTTCTCAAATTCAGGAGTCTTTTCAGGCAATCAAAGATTCCATTGTAACTGCATTGACAGCTGATAGGAACTAGATTCGCATTCCTCTAGACATTGTTCGTGAAGTTGTTTAGCGTCAGGTGTGGCATCCTTTTCAGATCTCCGGGACAAGATGTGGTTGCACCGCAGATTTGTTGGATCTACTGTGCATGGTCTCAGAGGTGCAGTGCCACACTGGGAAATCAATGCGATTGCTGATCGACATGAAGGTGCACAATGCTTTAATGAGATTTCTGCATGGGAGGGACTATGTGCATTTTACCTTGAGGCATTTCCTGCAGCATATTCCAATCGTGTACGGGGTGCGGCATCTGTAGAAGTATTGTCTGACAGTGACGCATCGGAACTTTCTACCGGTAATTGCAGTCCTCTTGGATTGGGAACGGAATGCAACGAAGGAAGTACCATCTAACCGCCGTGTCCACTTCATGGAAAAGGTTTTTGCAGGCTTGCTGCTTGCCTGGCCCTACGTCAAAGATCTTGTAAACAACATCGTGCAGCGCATTAAATGTATCACCCACCGCACCCCTCGGGACCGGGTGACTGTGCAAAGGGTGACAACAGTGCAAGGGCTACTGTCATCATATGCACCGGCTTTGTTCATTATTGGCCACCTTGTGCAAAAGTGTACATGGGAGGGACACAAACTTGGGTCTGCACGACACGCTCGTGAATCGTTGTTGTACTGTTTAATACTTCCAACCAGCATCAGTGGCACAAAAGCACGGAAAGTGGAATACATTTAGCTTACTGCGCATGGTCTCCGGTGTTCACACCCTTGGTGCTGGAAAACGTGCGCCGACATTCACAACGAGGAATGGAACGAAAGCGACGTTGCTCAGGAACAATGGAACAGCAATCCGCATGAACGCAACGAAATTTTGGGGGGGACGGTTTCGCGCGTGTGTGTGCTCCAGCCTCGTGGTGTGGATATCGTTACAAAAAGGTTTGATGTGCCCTACAGGGAGTTTACGTTAGGATGTTTCCGCCATGCTGCACCTAAGCGGCTTAGTCAGGTAAAACGATCAAACCGGAGGCTCAATGGAACATGGACTGGTGTGCACCCCCCACGTTTAGTTGTAATGCACAAAACCTGACCAAACTACTGTATCACGGTCTGTATCTGATAACCCGTAGTACAGTTGCGCGTCTGGCCCACGATGTGCTACAACAATATGGTGTTGGACACAAACCCCAGGGGGAAGTGGTTATGGATGAGCTTGAGTATCGACGCATCCAGATGCACTGGCGAAATACAAGAGACACACAAAGACACAACAATTGTGCCCGTGCAACAAACTCAGGAACACGAAGAAATTGAGCACGCAGCAGCAACAACCAACAATGTACCACGCAATCCGCGGATCATGCACGGGGAACAAAACGAGTTGCAACCGAGAAGGAGCAACCTCGGTCCAAACGACAACATACAGGTACTAGAGCAGAGCAGAGATCGGACATGCGGCCACAGAACACACGTCGAGCGATCAAGGAGGAATATGCGGATACAGGGGCGGACGATGCCATCCCTGTGTGCCGCGAACCTTTTGTGTTACATGCACCAAATAATGAAGATTTCGAGTAATGTGTGCCGAAATTTGGGAAGACAATCGGTCGCTTCTACACGCACCTATGTATTGATCTCCCTTGAACAGAGCTATCCGGATCTTGGCACCTGTAAATCCCGTGCTTGCATACGCACAACGAGATGGAATGTGTTACCAAAAGTCCACAATCGGCAACGTTGCAGCGGAGTACCTCATGTGTTTGCTTGAAAGGTGCATGCTTCATTTATCTTGCGCTACCATAAGACGAAAGGCGATGCATGGAGAATTTGAATGAACAAAAATGTTTGAATGTGTTCCGCGCATCTAGCTGAGCCCAGCTGCGCAATTTCGACAAATTGCAACCGGAGATGACAACTTGGATAAAATAGCACCGAGAATTTCGTTTGCGAAACATGCCAACGGAACATTTAGCAAGCTGGATCTTCCAAAATTTCAGAAGCGGGTTCTTCCCACGTTCCCGCATCATTGTTCCTTGCATGCATGTTTTTGCAAACGAAGAATATCACTAAGCGTTGCGCAAATTTGAATGAATATTGTGACTGAAGTTGTAATGGCAGATTCTTATACCGCTCATTGCAGTTGTGAGGGGGCAACCGTTGTGATAATTTTGGGGGATGGAGAGAGACCAAATGATTTGGGAACTCCATCAGAGTATGGAATCACATGGCTGGTGCATAGTTGCATGCACTTTTGGAAAACATTTCAAACCACTCTGTCGCTTCCGCTTTGCAACGTTTCTTTGGTTTTCTGTTACAGATGCAGATGTTCTAAATCGCAGAAGACTCCCCTTCCGAAATTTCGGAACAGTCGGCTTTGGAAATGTCGGAAGCCAGGTCTTGCAAAATTTAGGAAGAGAGTGACGAGAATTTTCATAGACCGGTATCCTCTAGTTTGGGTATAACAATGTTTATGAGTATTTCACTTTCTTCAAACCCGAGATGTGGGATGTTCAGCAACGGACTATTGAGGCCGTGCATGTGCGGACGCAAAAAGGGTACCAGGATCGACAGAAGATTGACGTGTTTTCGTGTGGGTTCTGATAATAGGCGTCATTTCCACACCAAATACCATTTCACGTTCATTTTGAACCATTTTTCCGACGCATTGAAGCCGTTTCAACCTCCCCGCTAGAAGGGTACTAAGGCACCGAAGTCTCCTACAAAAGAAACGCAGGACCAAGAATCGGCTCCTACGGCCATTGAGCAGGACGTGGCTTCTGACGCTGCTCCACACCCTGCGGAACACAAGGAAGGTTCCGAGTCCGCAAACACTGTAGACTGCGAAGACGATGACAACGGTCTCACTCAAAAACCTACAACCAAGCGACAGATACTCATTGCCGAACCAGGTATTTGAGCGCTACGTCAAAGCGACTACTCTGTCCGTTCCAAATTACATGTTTCTGCCGCCCTCTCTGTAGAAACGCAATACGAATGCATGAAGCCCGACACGGTGACCATCCAACAATACACTGATGTCGTTCACGAGGTGCACAAGTCGAAACTCCACTTCAACAACCATGATGGTGCACCGGCACACGGACAAACACATGTCGTTGATCTTGTGAAGACTGCGCTGGTGAAGGTCAACATCCTTGCAGCAGCGCCCCCACACAACCACCGTAGCGATGTACTAACATTCCCCTTCGGTGTGTTCTCCTACTTTGTGCATCTGCAAGCATAGCAATTTATGGTTACCTCATTGGTTGTCTCTTCAGCCGGCAAGATACTCACGTTGGGTGGACAGCATGTTGTCACTGCCTGCCAGCAACTGGAACACGATCTATTGCAGAGGCATATGAAGCCCAAGGCATGGATGGTCTATTTCGCAAAGACAAGGCTGCGCGCCGACACCCCACTTGCTGTTAGGGATATTCTAGCAGGGCACCACAACAGCATCCAACATGGTGGTACTTCTCACACCATTTTGCAACGCTGCATACTTCTTGCGCGAGAGTTCATAAGACTACCTAAGTCCTCAATGTTGGAGATCACCAACCTCATGCTTGCAAAGGCTGGGCACACGGCCCAAGCAGGAACACAAGTATGAGGCGTTCATGCAGACGGTCACACGCCGGGCCCACTTTCTTCTTGGGGAATGGGATCACTCTTGGTGTGCAAAGAATCAAGCTACCATGTAACCCGTCATGTGTGATCCTAGATTACGTTGCATATAGGCTTCTCGTCCAATGATGGATTCCCGCAAAATTTTCGAGTACGGGGACGACAACATGTGGATGTGGCTGGGCTGCTGCCTGATGTGTCAAACATGTCTTCCACCTACCGAGAATTGAGAAAAAGAAGCCCCATCAAGCTACGGACACCCATTTGCGCATCTCTGCGACTAGTCCCTTGCACGCTCTTTAGCAGAACAGAGCTATCCGGATCTTTGCACCTGCAAATCCCGTGCTTGCATACGCACAACGAGATGGATTGTGTTACCAAAACTCCACAATCGGCAACGTTGCAGCAGAGTACCTCATGTGTTTGCTTGAAAGGTGCATGCTTCATTTATCTTGCGCTACCATAAGACGAAAGGCGATGCATGGAGAATTTGAATGAACAAAAATGTTTGAATGTGTTCCGCGCATCTAGCTGAGCCCAGCTGCGCAATTTCGACAAATTGCAACCGGAGACGACGACTTGGATAAAATAGCACCGAGAATTTCGTTTGCGAAACATGCCAACGGAACATTTAGCAAGCTGGATCTTCCAAAATTTCAGAAGCGGGTTCTTCCCACGTTCCCACAGCATTGTCCCCCTGCATGCATGTTTTTGCAAACGAAGAATATCACTAAGCGTTGCGCAAATTTGAATGAATATTGTGACTGAAGTTGTAATGGCAGATTCTTATACCGCTCATTGCAGTTGTGAGGGGGCAACCGTTGTGATAATTTTGGGGGATAGAGAGAGACCAAATGATTTGGGAACTCCATCAGAGTATGGAATCACATGGTTGGTGCATAGTTGCATGCACTTTTGGAAAACATTTCAAACCACTCTGTTGCTTCCGCTTTGCAACGTTTCTTTGGTTTTCTGTTACAGATGCAGATGTTCCAAATCGCAGAAGACTCCCCTTCCGAAATTTCGGAACAGTCGGCTTTGGAAATGTCGGAAGCCACGTCTTGCAAAATTTAGGAAGAGAGTGACCAGCATTTTCATAGACGGGTATCCTCTGGTTTGGGTATAACAATGTTTATGAGTATTTCACTTTCTTCAAACCCGAGATGTGGGATGTTCAACAACGGACTATTGAGGCCGTGCATGTGCGGACGCAAAAAGGGTACCAGGATCGACAGAAGATTGACGTGTTTTCGTGTGGGTTCTGATAATAGGCGTCATTTCCACACCAAATACCATTTCACGTTCATTTTGAACCATTTTTCCGACGCATTGAAGCCATTTCAACCTCCCCGCCAGAAGGGTACTAAGGCACCGAAGTCTCCTACAAAAGAAACGCAGGACCAAGAATCGGCTCCTACGGCCATCGAGCAGGACGTGGCTTCTGACGCTGCTCCACACCCTGCGGAACACAAGGAAGGTTCCGAGTCCGCAAACACTGTAGACTGCGATGACGATGACAACGGTCTCACTCAAAAACCTACAACCAAGCGACAGATACTCATTGCCGAACCAGGTATTTGAGCGCTACGTCAAAGCGACTACTCTGTCCGTTCCAAATTACATGTTTCTGCCGCCCTCTCTGTAGAAACGCAATACGAATGCATGAAGCCCGACACGGTGACCATCCAACAATACACTGATGTCGTTCACGAGGTGCACAAGTCGAAACTCCACTTCAACAACCATGATGGTGCACCGGCACACGGACAAACACATGTCGTTGATCTTGTGAAGAGTGCGCTGGTGAAGGTCAACATCCTTGCAGCAGCGCCCCCACACAACCACCGTAGCGATGTACTAACATTCCCCTTCGGTGTGTTCTCCTACTTTGTGCATCTGCAAGCATAGCAATTTATGGTTACCTCATTGGTTGTCTCTTAAGCCGGCAAGATACTCACGTTGGGTGGACAGCATGTTGTCACTGCCTGCCAGCAACTGGAACACGATCTATTGCAGAGGCATATGAAGCCCAAGGCATGGATGGTCTATTTCGCAAAGACAAGGCTGCGCGCCGACACCCCACTTGCTGTTAGGGATATTCTAGCAGGGCACCACAACAGCATCCAACATGGTGGTACTTCTCACACCATTTTGCAACGCTGCATACTTCTTGCGCGAGAGTTCACAAGACTACCTAAGTCCTCAATGTCGGAAATCACCAACCTCATGCTTGCAAAGGCTGGGCACACGGCCCAAGCAGGAACACAAGTATGAGGCGTTCATGCAGACGGTCACACGCCGGGCCCACTTTCTTCTTGGGGAATGGGATCACTCTTGGTGTGCAAAGAATCAAGCTACCATGTAACCCGTCATGTGCGATCCTAGATTACGTTGCATATAGGCTTCTCGTCCAATGATGGATTCCCGCAAAATTTTCGAGTACGGGGACGACAACATGTGGATGTGGCTGGCTGCTGCCTGATGTGTCAAACATGTCTTCCACCTACGGAGAATTGAGAAAAAGAAGCCCCATCAAGCTACGGACACCCATTTGCGCATCTCTGCGACTAGTCCCTTGCACGCTCTTTAACGGTCGTTCGAGGCCTTGTTCAACGTCTCTATGTGGGTTTCTCACCCTTTCAACAAGGGATCTTTGTGCATCTCCTCCAATGTACTTTTGGGGGCTGATTTATTAATGGCGTCGACTATGGACGACATTGGAATACCTTGCATGCGCTTGGGATAGGGGAGTTGCGACCTTGGGTGAGAAGGGGTGCTTTCGCGATTCCTTGGTGGAAGCGTTGCAACTTGTTGCCCTTGCAATTCCTCACACCAGTGAAGTTGCGAGTCTTCTTGTCCGGCAGATGGATCTAATCACAATCCGGTCCCATGACAACCATCTCTTGGTCTGAAAGTGGGGTGTCAACCACCTTGTAGTCGGGGCACCGCATTGGTACCAATTTGTTTTTGAGTAGTATCGCATCTAGTTGGGCCGGTGTGCCAAACCGTGGGATTCTCGTGTATGTGTTGTGGAGGTCTAGTTGGGTCGAATAGTACAGGGTGTTTATTAGATATCCGTACTCAAGTGCCTTTTGCAAGGGTGGTTGGGCCTATTAGTGGAATGCGGAGCATGCAACATGATGGTCATGCTGCCAAGGAAGGTGTGTTCCGTGCACTTGGGCTCCACCTCCTACGGGTGTGTAAGGTGACCCTTGGAGTGTGGTTAGTAGCACACTAGACACTTTACCTTCTGTATTGGAATGGACTTTGCCTTACTATAATTCAAAAAACGCTCCGAATCCTAGGTGTGCAACACGGGACGGCAGCTATTGGTTGCTGGGTTAACGCATTGGCGGGCTTGACCAAAACATGGCCTTTGAAATTTCAGACCAAGAGGGCACAACCCATCCACCCATTCCCCTTAGAACCCTCTTAGAGCTCTCATCCTTCCCATCACCAATCAAGTTGTGCAAGCGCGTATGTTTTCATGGTGGGGACGGGTGGCAAGCATGTACTAGCCCATTGGGGATGAGTGTCATTCTACTACAAGGGGCAGAGGGGCTTATAACACTAATGTGGCTATTCGTCCTACGGCCCCTAACCTGCAAGGCTGCATGGGTACATCCCATGTTCTATCGGCTGCTATAGGGTGCTTGACCAGGGCTCTAGGGCAACATCACTTGGTGGTGAAATACCTTGCCTGCCAGTGTAGGCAGGCAATGGTTTAGCCATGGCTCAAGACGGCGAGAGTTGGCCTAGCGGGCGTAAGGTTGCACACCATGAAAACCGGCACGTCATATGAAGCAAAGCCGCAGCATTCACCATGCACAGGCCCGGCGGGGGGTAATCAAACGATGAATGTGCATTGTATAATGAGTATTGAGTAGAGGTTGTGTAAGCCAACTTATTGAGATCTTACGGGGCTTTATGTGGTCTCATATGTGGGCAATATTCCATGTTGAGTCTAACACACCGCCTCATCCACACATGCACGATTGCAGGCATACATGGAAAATGAAGTCAAGCACCACATCCATCGCATCCTATCCCAATATCCATACTTGAGATGGACATCTGCTAGGAAGCAAGCATGGATGCCGGTTTAGGCTTGGGCAGGGGGGGGGATTCTCGGAAATCGGATATCATGCTTAAAAAACCCCCCAGAGCCAAATTCAAAAGGGGGGGGGGGTTTGGGGGGGGTTTAAGGGGGTTTTTCGCTGCGCGGGGGTATTGTCCGCAGCAAGGGTACCCCGGCCCCCCAAACCCCCCCCCCCCGAATGAAATACATAGTGTCGGGCACCTCGGAACAGTTGGGTATGTGGCCCAGGTGTGATCCGACAGTCCGCACCGCCCCTACCAACGTCTATGGTAGGGTTTCATTGGCTTGCATATTTCCGGCCGTGGGTACCAGAAACCTCGGGACTGTGGGTCTCCGAGGCGGTCATGGGGTTCGAAATACACCATGGGGTTAGAATTGCAGCATGGGGGTTGAAACGCATCAAGGTCGGTCATGGGGTTCGGAGGCATCATGAGGTTAGAAATACACCATGGGGTGAGAAATGCGACAAGGGGAGGGCATAAAAGAAGGGGTGTGTGTGTGACTATATTGGTCGGCCGACACAACTCGGGAGGCCCTTAAGGCTATGGCGGGCCGGGCCTGCCTCCCCACGCCATTGTGTGGGCCTTCCATTCCTAGTGTGCATGCTACTACAAGGGAAGGAGAGGAAGAGTGAGGAGCTGTAGGGGGTGGGGGAGGTGTGTGCATGTAGCTCTGCCTACTTCTTCCGCCCTGACGTCTTCACCTTGCAACGCTTCTTAGCACTTTGCTTGGGAGTGGTGATGGGCCGCTTTGTGCCCTTGCTGGGCACAGCTTTCTTTTAGGGGAGAAGTGCTACTGATTTTCTTGCACACAATACTTGTGGTACACGTGCCTGTTGTGTGCCCACAGAAAACACAAGGTCCGGCCTCACCACGAATTCTTGGGTCCGTTACCACCTCTCCTTTCTGCAAGTGCACTGCCATACTTGCGCATCCTTGCCAAAGCAATGGCAATGCCACAAAACAAGGAAAATATTGTTGCTTCCGCGGGCTGCATGCCAGTATGTGCCACACTAGCCGTGTAAACTTGTTACACGAGTCATACATTAGGAAGGGTATTCTGCTACAAGCAACTTGCTAGTGCACACCCGAACTGCCCGCCTCGTGCCGGGCGCGTCTTGTCGTCGCTCCTACAGCAAGGCCGCGTTGTAGCGCATTGTCTTGAGATGTTGCAACGGGGCTACCGTGCCAAGTACACCCAAAACGAGAGGCACTTCGGATTGCTCACCGTGCGCTTCTTTCGCTTCAAATGACGGCAGTGGGCAATAAGGGGGGGCCAGAATCAGAAGTGGCCCACAAGTGGGCAAGGCGGCTACATAAACCTTGCCGCGCTGGGGGATCCCCACCGCTTCAGAGTGGGGGGCACAATCATAAGTGGCACACAAGTGGGCAAGGTGGCTACATAACCCCTGCCGCCAAGGGGATCCCCACCGCTTCATAGTGGGGGGCAGAACAAAAGTGGCCCACAAGTGGGCAAGGTGGCTGCATAACCCCTGCCGCCTGGGGGGTCCCCACCGCTTCAGAGCGGGGGGCAGTATCAGAGGTGGCCCACAAGTGGGCAAGGTGGCTGCATAACCCCTGCCGCCTGGGGGATCCCCACCACTTCAGAGCGGGGGGCAGAATCAGAAGTGTCCCACAAGTGGGCAAGGTGGCTACATAACCCCTGCCGCCTGGGGGATCCCCAACGCTTCAGAGCGGGGGGCAGAATCAGAAGTGGCCCACAAGTGGGCAAGGTGGCTTCATAACCCTTGCCGCCTGGGGGATCCCCAGCACTTCAGAGCGGGGGGCAGTATGAGAAGTGGCCCACAAGTGGGCAAGGTGGCTACATAACCCCTGCCGCCTGGGGGATCCCCAACGCTTCAAAGCGGGGGGAAGAATCACAAGTGGCCCACAAGTGGGCAAGGTGGCTACATAACCCCTGCCGCCTGGGGGATCCCCAACGCTTCAGCGCGGGGGGCGGAATCAGAAGTGGCCCACAAGTGGGCAAGGTGGCTTCATAACCCTTGCCGCCTGGGGGGTCCCCACCGCTTCAGAGTCGGGGGCAGAATCATTAGTGGCCCACAAGTGGGCAAGGTGGCTACATAACCCCTGCCGCCCGGGGGGTCCCCACCGCTTCAGAGCGGGGGGCAGTATTAGAGGTGGCCCACAAGTGGGCAAGGTGGCTACATAACCCTTGCCGCCAAGGGGGTCTCCACCGCTTGAGAGTCGGGGGCAGAATCATTAGTGGCCCACAAGTGGGCAAGGTGGCTTCATAACCCTTGCCGCCTGGGGGATCCCCAGCACTTCAGAGCGGGGGGCAGTATGAGAAGTGGCCCACAAGTGGGCAAGGTGGCTACATAACCCCTGCCGCCTGGGGGATCCCCAACGCTTCAAAGCGGGGGGAAGAATCACAAGTGGCCCACAAGTGGGCAAGGTGGCTACATAACCCCTGCCGCCCGGGGGATCCCCAACGCTTCAGCGCGGGGGGCAGAATCAGAAGTGGCCCACAAGTGGGCAAGGTGGCTTCATAACCCTTGCCGCCTGGGGGGTCCCCACCGCTTCAGAGTCGGGGGCAGAATCATTAGTGGCCCACAAGTGGGCAAGGTGGCTACATAACCCCTGCCGCCCGGGGGGTCCCCACCGCTTCAGAGCGGGGGGCAGTATTAGAGGTGGCCCACAAGTGGGCAAGGTGGCTACATAACCCTTGCCGCCAAGGGGGTCTCCACCGCTTGAGAGTCGGGGGCAGAATCATTAGTGGCCCACAAGTGGGCAAGGTGGCTTCATAACCCTTGCCGCCTGGGGGATCCCCAGCACTTCAGAGCGGGGGGCAGTATGAGAAGTGGCCCACAAGTGGGCAAGGTGGCTACATAACCCCTGCCGCCTGGGGGATCCCCAACGCTTCAAAGCGGGGGGAAGAATCACAAGTGGCCCACAAGTGGGCAAGGTGGCTACATAACCCCTGCCGCCCGGGGGATCCCCAACGCTTCAGCGCGGGGGGCAGAATCAGAAGTGGCCCACAAGTGGGCAAGGTGGCTTCATAACCCTTGCCGCCTGGGGGGTCCCCACCGCTTCAGAGTCGGGGGCAGAATCATTAGTGGCCCACAAGTGGGCAAGGTGGCTACATAACCCCTGCCGCCCGGGGGGTCCCCACCGCTTCAGAGCGGGGGGCAGTATTAGAGGTGGCCCACAAGTGGGCAAGGTGGCTACATAACCCTTGCCGCCAAGGGGGTCTCCACCGCTTGAGAGTCGGGGGCAGAATCATTAGTGGCCCACAAGTGGGCAAGGTGGCTTCATAACCCTTGCCGCCTGGGGGATCCCCACCACTTCAGAGCGGGGGGCAGTATGAGAAGTGGCCCACAAGTGGGCAAGGTGGCTACATAACCCCTGCCGCCTGGGGGATCCCCAACGCTTCAAAGCGGGGGGAAGAATCACAAGTGGCCCACAAGTGGGCAAGGTGGCTACATAACCCCTGCCGCCTGGGGGATCCCCAACGCTTCAGCGCGGGGGGCAGAATCAGAAGTGGCCCACAAGTGGGCAAGGTGGCTTCATAACCCTTGCCGCCTGGGGGGTCCCCACCACTTCAGAGCGGGGGGCAGAATCATTAGTGGCCCACAAGTGGGCAAGGTGGCTACATAACCCCTGCCGCCCGGGGGGTCCCCACCGCTTCAGAGCGGGGGGCAGTATTAGAGGTGGCCCACAAGTGGGCAAGGTGGCTACATAACCCTTGCCGCCAAGGGGGTCTCCACCGCTTGAGAGTCGGGGGCAGAATCATTAGTGGCCCACAAGTGGGCAAGGTGGCTTCATAACCCTTGCCGCCTGGGGGGTCCCCACCGCTTCAGAGCGGGGGGCAGTATTAGAGGTGGCCCACAAGTGGGCAAGGTGGCTACGTAACCCCTGCCGCCATGGGGGTCTCCACCGCTTCAGAGTGGGGGGCAGAATCATTAGTGGCCCACAAGTGGGCAAGGTGGCTACATAACCCCTGCCGCCTCGGGGGTCCCCACCGCTTCAGAGCGGGGTGCAGTATCAGAGGTGGCCCACAAGTGGGCAGGGTTGCTGCATAACCCCTGCCGCCTCGGGGATCCCCAACGCTTTAGATGGGGGGGCAAAATCACAAGTGGCCCACAAGTGGGCAGGGTGGCTACATAACCCCTGCCGCCTGGGGGATCCCCACCGCTTCAGAGCGGGGGGCAGAATCAGAAGTGGCCCACAAGTGGGCAACGTGGCTACATAACCCTTGCCGCCTGGGGGGTCCCCACCGCTTCAGAGCGGGGGGCAGTATTAGACCACAAACCACAAACCACAAACGGATGCCCCAATCAAGGGCATCAAGGTGCGGAGAATGCCTTACTCCCCATCGGGTGACATAAGGCTTGCTGAGCTTCCACCCTTGGAAACAATGGCGGATATCCATCTTAAAACTTTTGTTCCTCCATTCCGTGGGAATGGAGGAGAACTTAATAAAATTACCCCACCTTTGGAGGTGTGCACCATTGCGGCACACCACCGAATGCACCCACATCGGAACACTCCACCCTAGTGCTTTCCATGCCTTGGTGAATTGTGTAACCATGCACACATAACGTTGGCGCTGATCCATGGGAACAGGACCCATATGGCGCAAAATCCCACAAGTGGGCAAGGTGGCTACATAACCCCTGCCGCCTTGGGGGTCCCCACCGCTTCAGAGCGGGGGGCAGTATTAGAGGTGGCCCACAAGTGGGCAAGGTGAATACATAACCCCTGCCGCCAAGGGGGTCTCCACCGCTTCAGAGTCGGGGGGCAGAATCAGAAGTGGTAGCAGTCAGAAATGGAAAATCTTATTTTTGGGGGGGCCGCGCAACAAAGCGTGGATTTCAGAGTGGGGGGACAAGATCAAAAGTGGCTAAATTGGGGGGAAAGACGAAACTTTAGATGTGCAGTCCAAAAGAATATCGACAAAACTTTTTTCGCTAAAATGGTGTGCCTGCGTCGAAAAACACCCTTAAAAACCCCCCGCGGAACATTTTTTAAAAAGGGGGGGTTTTCCAAAACCCCCACGCTATCGGATTTCTCGTGAACCCCCCCCCCCTGGGCTTGGGTTTAGCAATAGAGCGGTTCCCCAGGTAGCTGGTGGCACAAACTAAAATGGACTGCGGAGCGTGGTCTACCAAGGAACCTCTCCGTTTCACTGGGTTTAGGTGTATAACACACTTGTTTTCCAACATAGATGCATTTTTAGTGACCATATGTAGTGTAAATCTTTTGCATGACACAAAGACACTCCTCCTTTTGTGGGGCCTTGGCAAGGGTATTAGGTAAAAATTAGCAAAAAAACGAGGTAAAACTTAGTGGAAATGAGGTAAAACTTCACGAAAAAATTTTGTCTTTTGTTCAATTTTTTTGTTTATTAAGTTTTACCCCATTTCTACTAAGTCCGGCCTCCACCGGCCGTTTTGAACAAGGTGGTCAACACTTCGATGGTAGGTGGTACTTTTGTTGAAGGGCACAAAACCCACGGGTCGACTCCGGCCACTTGTGTTAGTGGCGCGCCAGCCAGGCCAATCTATCATGCACACCAGTTAGTTGGCTCTCGACAAGCACAACAAATATAATTGGGATCGGGCAGCAGAAACAAGAAAGTGGTCCTGACAGAGACATGGCCAATATCTATGCCAACTACTTACAAAAAGTTACAAAACACACACTTGGAATGAACTTGGCCTTGGTATCTACGTGCCGCGGTTTGCCTACCTCGGTAAGATTATTGGTGCACATCCCAAGCACAGCGTTTTTAAATTCCCTTTGCAACTTGGGGGTATTGAGGAGGCACCGCGTACCACTTGTGACATATCAACACACCAAGACGGGTGTTAACAGCAGAAGCACCAACAACAACAGGCACACCGGGACGGGTGTTAACAGCAAAAGCAGCCCCAAGAGCAGAAGCAAGAACAACAACAGCAAGGTTGGCCGCGCAGATTTGGCAAAATCCAACACATATCTCCGATTGACACAAGATAGACCAGGGCAGTCCTTAACAAAAAAAGAAGAAGAAGAAGAAGTGTTTCTGTACCCAAGTGTCCCAAAATTGCCGATGGGCACACCATGTGTTGGCGGTTGGGGGTTGACGGTTGGCGGTTGGCGGTTGATGGCGGTTGATGGTGGTTGGCGGCAGTTGGTGGTTGGGGATTGGTGGTTGATGGCGGTTGGCAGTGGTTGGCGGTTGGCGGTTGGCGGTCCCTTGGGGTGGTCGTTAAGGGCGGTCCTTAACAAAAAAAAAAATCTCGGTCCCAAATGACCACCCTGAGATAGACACATGCAAGGTGAATAAACCATGAAGAACATTAAATTCGTGGTAGGGTATGTGAGGTGTGCCATCACAAGAAAAGCATTTGTCGACAGGGCGAGCAGATTAGATTCGGTGTACATCGGAGCCACCTGCCAATGTAGTGCTGGGGTCGGCGGGGTGGAAGGGAACTTGGAACAACTGAAGTACAAAATAGCTTCAGCCATTTCACGCAGCAACCACAATCTGCCCTGTGGCACTGGCAATATGCCATTGACAACGGGTCGAGTCAAGGCACAATGCAATGTCAAGAGACATGCCGGATGGCAACTGACACCATTAAACTGCCGGATGACTGTGGAATGCAGGGGTGCAATTGCAAATGGAAGGGCACCGGAAGCATCCAAAATCTTTGCCCACTTCTTTTACTACTGTGGTTGAATGCCTTCTCGCTTAGAGGTGGCCCACAGCCCGTGCCGCTTGGGGGTCCCCAACACTTCAGAGTGGGGGGCAGAACATAAGTGGCCCACCAGTGGGCCCGGTGGCTACATAACCCCAGCCGCCTGGGGGGTCCCCAACGCTTCAGATCGGGGGACAAAAGTGGCAGTAAGAAGTGGAAAAAACTCAGTAGACCCCTCCCCCCCCTAGCAGAGGAATAGGTTAGGGGAACAATATTTTTTACTAAGCTTTGAAACTTAGCAAGATGAATTTAAAACAAATTAACGAAGTTTTACCACAGACCCCCATGGCAGCTACCACCACAACAGGTGCTTGCGCAGGCTATGGTCATTTTGGATTCCGTAGTTACCTGCTTGTGAAATAAGTGCTTGCAATATTCTGTGTTTTGTAAGGCTAGCCTGAAATACGCCATTATTCTTGGTGGACTCATCACAATCATTCATGTGATTGATGCTCCTTGTTGCTGTAAATGCTGCCCAAAGTCAGAAAGCATTCCTTGATCTTGCTGTGTGGCCTCAATACTGTTGTGGCACACATTGATGTTCCCAAGTGTTTCAAAGATTTAGGATGCTAGGATACCGTGTCTGGTTTTTGGACATCCAGCCAAAGGTTTGGGGATTTGGTAGGCGACAGATGCATGTTGGTGAATCAAAGATAGCTAGACAGTTGGTAAACATAAAGGTGTCCCATGTTGCTGTACAATTGGTCCCAAGACACACCCATTTTGTGGTGGTAGATGGAAAACAAAACAACTCGTTGGTGGCCTTAAATGAAATATGCTTAGCTTATTCCATTGCCCGGGTTGAAATAGGAATGAGGATCCAGCCCGCCTTCAAATGTTTGCCCCCAGGAAACCATGCACTTGCAATGACTTGCCCAGAAAACCGGAAATTTGGGTTGCATTCGGCCAAGCACAAGCCCTTGAAATAAATCGTGAACAGTACACAGCACGGCATGGTGTCTGTCTGCCTGTTGTACTCAGTGCGGAAATGAAACACATTATGGTCGCGCCACTCCTCCCCTACCGGCCCCGTACCCCGATCTGGCCTGCATTTTCCACCGTTTCAGGGGCTCTGAAGCCTAACCCAGGGACTGTAAACCACTGTCTTCTGGACGTGGGCAATCGACCTACACTAGGCTCTTTGAAGGTGCATTTCCTAGCCCAACAAATTCGATGATTCAGGTTTGGGCAGGGGAGTTGAACCTTTGGATATCAGCCGAAAAATGGCTGAAACATGAGGCCCACAGAACAGGGTCCCAAACAATGGCTTTTTGCTCAAAATTGAGAAAAAAAAAGGCAAGCCAAAATTGTTGTCCCAGTGCACCCAAAAAAGTTGGGGGAGTCAGGGGCTAGCTAGCAATTGAGCTCACGATTTCAGGATTTGACAGAAAACCACCTGAATTAACACCATTGTTGCTACGCCAATACGCCCAAATAGTACCCAGATAAATTGCTTGCACGTGCCAGTAATCCAACCACTTCGGAGGTTGTTTTGGTAATCAGAACCTTCGTCACAGAGGATCGTGGGGGAGCGTCAGAGCACACGACAACCTTAAACTCACAAGACAAAATTCCTGGTATCACGGGGGGGAAGTCTCCTCGCTTTTAGACGCGACTCCCCCATCCCAGTAGAAGTGGGCCGAAGGCCCCCAGGGGGGGGGGGGGAGGGCATTGGAGGGGGGGGTTCAAGGAGGGGCGATAGGGGGGGGGGGGCGGTTGGGAGGGTCGGCCGGGGGGGGGTTCAAGTGGGGCAGTTTGGGGTGGTGGGTTGGGGGGCAGGGGGGGGGGGCATCATTGCTCTCCATTTTGGACCCCAACACTTACTCTGACCCGAGCCTTGGGTGAGAGCTAGGGCTGAGGGCAGGGCTAGGGTTAGGGCTAGGGTCACCGAGCTGGTGGAACCAGTCTTGGTTTTATAACCCTTTTTCGTGTCTAGGGTGGACCTACCAGGTTTAACAGCAGCAGCAAGCAAGCAGCAAGCAAGCAAGCAGCACGCGCGAAATGGGGGAAAATGAGAACTCCGCGGTGGTGCTTCGGATTCACCTGAAATTTTGGTGGATGATACCTAGGGGTGTGAAGTACAATCACACAAAGTTTGAGCAAGAAACTCAACGGTGGCGGCCGGGAACGGGGTTCGCAAGTGGCGGACCTCAGTTTCAAAAACTGCAGTTTAGGGCCAAAAACAGCCATTTTTGGGCCAAAAAAGCCCGGGAAGACATTCAAAACGGCCAAACGAAGGGAAACGGTGGGTAAACACTGCACGTGCGGCTTGACTTCCCCATGAGAACCAGCTCTTTGCGGCCCTCTAACTCCATGATATGTCCCAGAAACGGCCCAAAAATGGCCCCCAGAAGCTCCAAATGCCAACAGCCACAAACCAAGAATAGGCCATATCTTTGGCTACATGGATCAAAATGCGATTCCGAGGGCACCTACTCCACCCGCAACCCCCCACTTTTTGTGGTTTCCACCCCTCAAGATTGCCCAAATGGACGCCTAGACCTCCGTACCTAGGCCCACTAGGCTGCGGCAAGCTGCAAGCTCAAGCCCAAACAGGTGGGTGCCCAAATGGGTCAACATGGTCCAGTAGGGGCAAAAAGATGACTTTTCTCAAAAATATCCTAGACCATGTGCGACGCTAAAACAAGTGTTTTTGGACCGTTTTGAGCTTGTGGTGGCCCAGTTTGGTCCTCCGAAAATCCCAAAATGCCTTGAAAATGGGCTGTTTTGGGACCAAAAATGGGTCAAAATGGGTCAAAAACGCATTTTTCCAAACCTCATCCTAGACCATTTAGGGTGCACAAACGGGTGGAATGAGCCCATTTTGAGCCCATTTTGGGGCATTTTGGCCCCTCAAAAGTCCAAAAAGCCTTGAAAGTGGGCCTCGTGGTGATGGGGTTCACTTGCAAGCTGATTTCACTTTGTCAAGAGCCATCAATGTGTGAATCATTCTTGATGTCCCTCACCAGTCATAGCTGATGTTCCCTCCCCCACCAGCTCGGTCCCAATATTCAGTCTTGATTAGGGTTAGGGTCACCGAGCTGGTGGAACCAGTCTTGGTTTTATAACCCTTTTTAGTGTCTAGGGTGGACCTACCAGGTTTAGCAGCAGCAGCAGCCGCAGCAAGCAAGCAGCAAGCAGCACGCGCGAAATGGGAAAAAATGAGAACTCCGCGGTGGTGCTTCAGATTTGGGTGGAATTTTGGTGGATGATACCTATGGGTGTGAAGTACAATCACACAAAGTTTGAGCAAGAAACTCAACGGTGGCGGCCGGGAACGGGAGTCGCAAGTGGCGGACCTCATTTTCAAAAACTGCAGTTTAGGGCCAAAAACAGCCATTTTTGGGCCAAAAAAGCCCGGGAACACATTCAAAACGGCCAAACGAAGGGAAACGGTGGGTAAACACTGCACGTGCGGCTTGACTTCCCCATGAGAACGAGCTCTTTGCGGCCCTCTAACTCCATGATATGTCCCAGAAACGGCCCAAAAAGGCCCCCAGAAGCTCCAAATGCCAACAGCCACAAACCAAGAATAGGCCATATCTTTGGCTACATGGATCAAAATGCAATTCCGAGGGCACCGAATCCACCCGCAACCCCCCACTTTTTGTGGTTTCCACCCCTCAAGATTGCCCAAATGGACGCCTAGACCTCCGTACCTAGGCCCACTAGGCTGCGGCAAGCTGCAAGCTCAAGCCCAAACAGGTGGGTGCCCAAATGGGTCAACATGGTCCAGTAGGGGCAAAAAGATGACTTTTCTCAAAAATATCCTAGACCATGTGCGACGCTAAAACAAGTGTTTTTGGACCGTCTTGAGCTTGTGGTGGCCCATTTTGGTCCTCCGAAAATCCCAAAATGCCTTGAAAATGGGCTGTTTTGGGACCAAAAATGGGTCAAAAATGGGTCAAAAATGCATTTTTCCAAACCTCATCCTAGACCATTTAGGGTGCACAAACGGGTGGAATGAGCCCATTTTGAGCCCATTTTGGGGCATTTTGGCCCCTCAAAAGTCCAAAAAGCCTTGAAAGTGGGCCTCGTGGTGATGGGGTTCACTTGCAAGCTGATTTCACTTTGTCAAGAGCCATCAATGTGTGAATCATTCTTGATGTCCCTCACCAGTCATAGCTGATGTTCCCTCCCCCACCAGCTCGGTCCCAATATTCAGTCTTGATTAGGGTTAGGGTCACCGAGCTGGTGGAACCAGTCTTGGTTTTATAACCCTTTTTAGTGTCTAGGGTGGACCTACCAAGTTTAGCAGCAGCAGCAGCCGCAGCAAGCAAGCAGCAAGCAGCAAGCAAGCAGCACGCGCGAAATGGGGGAAAATGAGAACTCCGTGGTGGTGCTTCAGATTTGGGTGGAATTTTGGTGGATGATACCTATGGGTGTGAAGTACAATCACACAAAGTTTGAGCAAGAAACTCAACGGTGGCGGCCGGGAACGGGGTTCGCAAGTGGCGGACCTCAGTTTCAAAAGCTGCAGTTTAGGGCCAAAAACAGCCATTTTTGGGCCAAAAAAGCCCGGGAACACATTCAAAACGGCCAAACGAAGGGAAACGGTGGGTAAACACTGCACGTGCGGCTTGACTTCCCCATGAGAACGAGCTCTTTGCGGCCCTCTAACTCCATGATATGTCCCGGAAACGGCCCAAAAAGGCCCCCAGAAGCTCCAAATGCCAACAGCCACAAACCAAGAATAGGCCATATCTTTGGCTACATGGATCAAAATGCAATTCCGAGGGCACCTACTCCACCCGCAACCCCCCACTTTTTGTGGTTTCCACCCCTCAAGATTGCCCAAATGGACGCCTAGACCTCCGTACCCAGGCCCACTAGGCTGCGGCAAGCTGCAAGCTCAAGCCCAAACAGGTGGGTGCCCAAATGGGTCAACATGGTCCAGTAGGGGCAAAAAGATGACTTTTCTCAAAAATGATCCTAGACCATGTGCGACACTAAAACAAGTGTTTTTGGACCGTTTTGAGCTTGTGGTGGCCCATTTTGGTCCTCCGAAAATCCCAAAATGCCTTGAAAATGGGCTGTTTTGGGACAAAAAATGGGTCAAAAATGGGTCAAAAACGCATTTTTCCAAACCTCATCCTAGACCATTTAGGGTGCACAAACGGGTGGAATGAGCCCATTTTGAGCCCATTTTGGGGCATTTTGGCCCCTCAAAAGTCCAAAAAGCCTTGAAAGTGGGCCTCGTGGTGATGGGGTTCACTTGCAAGCTGATTTCACTTTGTCAAGAGCCATCAATGTGTGAATCATTCTTGATGTCCCTCACCAGTCATAGCTGATGTTCCCTCCCCCACCAGCTCGGTCCCAATATTCAGTCTTGATTAGGGTTAGGGTCACCGAGCTGGTGGAACCAGTCTTGGTTTTATAACCCTTTTTAGTGTCTACGGTGGACCTACCAGGTTTAGCAGCAGCAGCAGCCGCAGCAAGCAAGCAGCAAGCAGCAAGCAAGCAGCACACGCGAAATGGGGGAAAATGAGAACTCCGCGGTGGTGCTTCAGATTTGGGTGGAATTTTGGTGGATGATACCTATGGGTGTGAAGTACAATCACACAAAGTTTGAGCAAGAAACTCAACGGTGGCGGCCGGGAACGGGGTTCGCAAGTGGCGGACCTCAGTTTCAAAAGCTGCAGTTTAGGGCCAAAAACGGCCATTTTTGGGCCAAAAAAGCCCTGGAACACATTCAAAACGGCCAAACGAAGAGAAGCGGTGGGTAAACACTGCACGTGCGGCTTGACTTCCCCATGAGAACGAGCTCTTTGCGGCCCTCTAACTCCATGATATGTCCCAGAAACGGCCCAAAATGGCCCCCAGAAGCTCCAAATGCCAACAGCCACAAACCAAGAATAGGCCATATCTTTGGCTGCATGGATCAAAATGCAATTCCGAGGGCACCTAATCCACCCGCAACCCCCCACTTTTTGTGGTTTCCACCCCTCAAGATTGCCCAAATGGACGCCTAGACCTCCGTACCCAGGCCCACTAGGCTGCGGCAAGCTGCAAGCTCAAGCCCAAACAGGTGGGTGCCCAAATGGGTCAACATGGTCCAGTAGGGGCAAAAAGATGACTTTTCTCAAAAATATCCTAGACCATGTGCGACGCTAAAACAAGTGTTTTTGGACCGTTTTGAGCTTGTGGTGGCCCATTTTGGTCCTCCGAAAATCCCAAAATGCCTTGAAAATGGGCTGTTTTGGGACAAAAAATGGGTCAAAAATGGGTCAAAAACGCATTTTTCCAAACCTCATCCTAGACCATTTAGGGTGCACAAACGGGTGGAATGAGCCCATTTTGAGCCCATTTTGGGGCATTTTGGCCCCTCAAAAGTCCAGAAAGCCTTGAAAGTGGGCCTCGTGGTGATGGGGTTCACTTGCAAGCTGATTTCACTTTGTCAAGAGCCATCAATGTGTGAATCATTCTTGATGTCCCTCACCAGTCATAGCTGATGTTCCCTCCCCCACCAGCTCGGTCCCAATATTCAGTCTTGATTAGGGTTAGGGTCACCGAGCTGGTGGAACCAGTCTTGGTTTTATAACCCTTTTTAGTGTCTACGGTGGACCTACCAGGTTTAGCAGCAGCGGCAGTAGCAGCAAGCAAGCAGCAAGCAGCACGCAGCAAGCAAGCAGCACGCAGCAAGCAAGCAGCACGCGCGAAATGGGAAAAAATGAGAACTCCGTGGTGGTGCTTCAGATTTGGGTGGAATTTTGGTGGATGATACCTATGGGTGTGAAGTACAATCACACAAAGTTTGAGCAAGAAACTCAACGGTGGCGGCCGGGAACGGGATTCGCAGGTGGCGGACCTCAGTTTCAAAAGCTGCAGTTTAGGGCCAAAAACAGCCATTTTTGGGCCAAAAAAGCCCTGGAACACATTCAAAACGGCCAAACGAAGGGAAACGGTGGGTAAACACTGCACGTGCGGCTTGACTTCCCCATGAGAACGAGCTCTTTGCGGCCCTCTAACTCCATGATGTGTCCCGGAAACGGTCAGAAATGGCCCCCAGAAGCTCCAAATGCCAACAGCCACAAACCAAGAATAGGCCATATCTTTGGCTACATGGATCAAAATGCAATTCCGAGGGCACCTACTCCACCCGCAACCCCCCACTTTTTGTGGTTTCCACCCCTCAAGATTGCCCAAATGGACGCCTAGACCTCCGTACCCAGGCCCACTAGGCTGCGGCAAGCTGCAAGCTCAAGCCCAAACAGGTGGGTGCCCAAATGGGTCAACATGGTCCAGTAGGGGCAAAAAGATGACTTTTCTCAAAAATGATGCTAGACCATGTGCGACGCTAAAACAAGTGTTTTTGGACCGTTTTGAGCTTGTGGTGGCCCATTTTGGTCCTCCGAAAATCCCAAAATGCCTTGAAAATGGGCTGTTTTGGGACAAAAAATGGGTCAAAAATGGGTCAAAAACGCATTTTTCCAAACCTCATCCTAGACCATTTAGGGTGCACAAACGGGTGGAATGAGCCCATTTTGAGCCCATTTTGGGGCATTTTGGCCCCTCAAAAGTCCAAAAAGCCTTGAAAGTGGGCCTCATGGTGATGGGGTTCACTTGCAAGCTGATTTCACTTTGTCAAGAGCCATCAATGTGTGAATCATTCTTGATGTCCCTCACCAGTCATAGCTGATGTTCCCTCCCCCACCAGCTCGGTCCCAATATTCACTCTTGATTAGGGTTAGGGTCAAGGGTAAGGTTTGTGGGTAGGATTAGGAGTAGGCTGAGGGTTGGGGTGGGCATCAGAGTCAAGGTTGGGTTCAAGGATAGTGTTGGGGTGCAAAGTGGACAAAATGGGCAAGGGGAATGAAAAAAAAATTATTCGGGCGCCTTTGGCGCCACGATATGTATGGCCATTAGCTGTTGACCCTTGGCAACTAACTAAGGGAGGGGGGGGGGAGGGGGGGGGAGTCGCGTACCAGAACCGGGGAGACGTCCCCCCCCTGCCTGGTATATGCGGTAAACACACCGGCATCTGCCGCACAATAGGATATCCCACGCTCCTGCGGACGATGGGGTAATTTGTGCGCCTGTACTCGATGGGGTCGGGCATTGACAGCCGTGGAGATAGAAGGCTTTGACTGCCCAGGGTGGATCCTGCCGACAGGGACCGCCATCGTCTTGGGGTGCTGCAGAAAGAGACAGGACAAAGTTGGGCGCCTGACGGTAACACCATGAGACTTCCCCTGTGCATTCTTTAAAGCAGACTTCGTAACATACTTGCAGGCGGTCCTTGAATTGCTCATGCCCAGGTTTGGCATTGCGCTACCACTTCGGGCCACGAAATGTGTGCTTACAGTGGGATGGGGGATGAGGGATGGCTTGGGTGAGTAACCCTAAGCCATAAAAGCAGAATCAGCACACTGACAGAGACAGGACAAGGTGCTGTTTCACAATAAAATATACATGACTGGAGATACTGTCAATAGCCGAGGACCCTCCGGAAGAGGCGTCCACCGGAGGTGTCTGAATAAAGATGCATGATTGATGGCAGTTGCTTTTCTCGCTTGCTTGGGCAAAACAGGAGGCTGAACTCCTGGGAGTGCCTCTAAATGGATCTCACTGTTATGCAGAGCCATGAATCAAGAAAAAAAATTGCATGTGCATCTCCTACATGCACTGGAACGGGCATAGGCACGTGGTGAGGCATGTTATGCTGTTCCCACGAAGACCAAGAACAATCACCCACATTTGAGTTGTCGCAAAAAAACACCCCATTTGGGATCAGGGTGGTCCTTCCCCTTGTACATTGATGAGGGCAGTGGGGAAATAGAACAGGCGATGCTACCCCTGGAAAGCATCTTGTGCCACACAACGGGGGAGGATGTTCAAGTAGCCAAATAGTCTGCTGTTGACAACACAGCAAGTACTGTGCAAAGCTTTTAATTGTAGAAAAAAGAAGCAAAACGTGTAGGGTGTCACAAATTGGCTCCCTCCGGGATGTTGCAGCCACTCGCTGATTCTAGATTTCTGGAGTGGCTTCATTTGATCCTGTTGCTTATATTGCTTCTTTTGCCCACTTTTCTTCGTTGCTGAATCTTGGGGAAATGGGGGTGAACAGCACCCAATAATTATCTGATGCGCAGTCTGCTGCCCCAAAATTCCAGCCATGGAGGCGGGGGGGACCCCCTCATGTGCACTTAAAATGTCCGTAGTTCTGGAATGCTTTTTCTACTGGTCATATCCATATGAATTGGGAGCTACGGGCCACACAAGGTAGCAGTTGTGAGGGGTTTGCTGTGGGCAAAAAAAAAACCCTGCTTTTGGTAGCCATTGTCTTTGCCACATTGCGCCCGCGTTTTGATATGGTATTTCAACTTATTGTGTCACTGGGGGACAAACAAAAGTGTTTAAAGGGTAGGAGGTTCAGGCATGGTGTCGTTCCTTAGTGCAAACAGGGGAGTCACAAAGCAGGCAAAACTCGCTAATCTAGATGCAGATCAAGCTGCCAACATCCTTTATGATCCCCAGATCACCTGGGTTCGGCGCTCCATGCATCAGGGTGCGCACGGAAATAGACACTGTCCTCCGGGTGGGTGGGTGGGCTCAGATCTGCTGATGCAAAATTGAAAAACACACTACACAGTGTAAATACAGGCACGCAACACTGCACAGGCATGCAACACTGCACAGTCCCACAAGCATGCTTGCAATCCTTAACCCACGACAGCCTGCCTTTGAACATTCATACAACGTACATCGGTTCAGGCATACTGTCGTTGATTAGTGCAAACTAGGTGGTCACAAAGCGGGCAAAACTTGCTAATCCACATGCAGATCAAGCTGCCAACCCTTTTGCGAGCGAATGCGAGAGATCAAGGCATTCGCCAAGCAAACCTCGGGAGAAAACCGAGACACATAAACGGATTTGGCTCCCCTTTCCTAGCTGCATGTCGGCGCTTAACACACTCATTGACATCACCGTGCGTGCGAAAGGATCACAGCCTAATAGGGGGTCTGCTGGGCTAACATCAGTGCAGACTCGAAAATTACCCAAGGGGTGATCACTCCAACTTCGCAGCCAAAATAACTGACGAAGCATACGTTGCCGAGAGCGCAAAAAAATCCCTCCTTTCATGCTTAAAATCTGTGACCTACCAACATCACTGTCAGTGCGCACCACGATATAAGGCGGGCGCATGTAACAACCCAGGTGGAGTGCAAACAGGGCCCCATAAAGCTCCGCTTGTTGGAGCATGTCGACCCAACTCGGGGCCTTGTAGCTACACCATTGACCACCCTCCCGCACAACTCCAATCCTATATGTGCCTGTTGTCCGTGTCTCAACCGCATCTGTAAAGAAAACGCCACCCTCCGACGGTCTCACAGGAAACCAGGGGCACGGGGAGAACTTTTGCAGGTTCGAAGCAAAGGCAAGTACAGTCATGAGGGACCCCCCCAAAAAAAAACCCTGGAATCAGTGAGTTTCGAGAAGTGTCCTCCTGAAATGAAGGGGGCCACGCCAGCAATAGGGCGCATCGCCCACTGCAGCTTCCCCAATAACCTTGCGGCCATGCGTTGACTTCGTCGGTTGTGAATTAGACCCAGCAACCACAATGCAATGGCACTCCCCATTAACCTTGGTTTGTTCTCCACAGTCTGGTCCGCACCATGAACCTTCTTACCAATCAAATCTAAGACACACACTGGCTCAGTGATGCTTTTACTACTTATCAAAGAACCTGCCCAACGCAAAGTCTTACCAACACGGCGCGCTACCACTCTAACAAGGTTACCACCCAGTGCAAAAACTAGCACCTCATCCAAGTAAGTGGCCCCCATTGCGCGCAACACGCGCAACGCTCGTCGCACAATCGCAGACACAAGCCTTTGGCAGATCACGGGTGAATAACGCCAGCCAAAGGGCAGTGTCAACAAACAATAGCACCCACAACCCGTGCCCACACGGACCACTCGACTCCAGCTCGGCGGCATGCATATGCACCAAAAATAGTTCGCGATATCAAGTTTTGCAAGGTAAGCTTTAGGGCCCACTCCCGCCAACAGGCGAACCACCCGTTCTATTTGTGGAAGTTGAAACTTCGTTGGCTTCCTAACATCCGCCTTATTAATTCCAACACACGCAAATATCAGGGAACAAATCTGCGAGCTCTTTGGTATTACCCTGGCCTTGCTTGTTCTGTGTCTGTTATGACACCTCTTCAGTGGACCCGCGTCGGTGATGCTATCTAACATTGCTTGGACGGTTGGGCAGTGCAATGTCAGGATCCTAGTGGAATATTTTCTGAGCCAAGCGGTGTAAACCAGCAGTAGGCTCTTCCGTATGTTTTTGTGCCGTAACGAGGATGCCACTGCCACCTTTCCAACCTCGCCCACTCCCCGTCTTGCTAACTCCACGCTGACGGGCTCCTTGTCATCCGGATCATAAGAAGACTCGTCGGATGCTTGGCTGAGGCCCCCTTGTGAGATTGTAGACAAGGCCTTCGTCAGCCTATCAAGGCCTCCCCGGGGCTCGATCTGTGCTATCAACCTTCCCATTGCCAAGAGGCCACCCGCAACGAGACTGGCTTGACTGTTGAGGACATGTGGCCGTTGCATCACGTGGTCCACGTGCGCCTCGAATCCCTAGATAGCCGCAGTGTTTAGTGGCCATAAATACCTAATGATAATAATAATAATAATGCATGCGTCGTTCACAGCTCCATTCGTGCTGGGGCTGGCAGTAGGCTTTAGCGATTGCTGGTGCAAGCCAGCACCCTGCCAGCACGATGGTTTGGATTCGTGCTCCCCTGTGCCATAGCAGCGCGGCCCCGCATGTGCGGAACGCATGCCAGCGTGAACCTGCAAAGTCCGAGCCTGCAACGAGCTTTCTCAACCCCTCATAAAGGCCATTCGCATCCTCAAACGAGAAAGGCAGGTGTGCTCTTCCATGCGCGAGTTGCCAGATTTCCAAGAGGAACAGCCGCCAACACCTTGTCCACGGCCCTAGCTCGACGTAACATATGCACGGCTCTCGCTTGTTTGCACCGTTGCTGCCTCCCCAACACGTAGCAAGCATGCCACGCTAAGGCAGGCGAAGACCACAACCTCCGCTTTCTCCACATCATCGTTCTGCACCACCAACAATGAGAAACTTTCCAGCGGCGCCCAGCGTACCAAGGTCGGTCCTCCTCCGACCCGTCTCTTTGCCAGCCGCTTGACAACTTGCCAAACCCCTTGGCTCCACGAATCTTGGATGTAACCCCGAGCGCAGCTTCTTGAGGTTGCCTTCCGCATTCTCCCTTGCCACCGTTTCCATGATCTGCAAGTCCAGAACCTCACGGGGGCCAATAGCCAAGATGGTCCAAGCTCCGCTGTGGGGGCGTCCAAATATGCTTGCATGGCTTCTCGGAGTTGGCACCCCCCCTTGTCCACCTCCTTCAAGCCCCCCGCACAATCTGTTAAGAGTCGTATCCCGTAGCCAAAGGCTTCGTCCTCGTGATACCAATGTCGTTGCCCGCATTTGGGGCATGGCATTTCCGATGGACTCCCGCAGTCAATCCATTTTTGCTGCTTCTTCGACCAAAACCTTTTAAGGCCATCCACAATTCGCATCTTTGGGTTTCCACGCTTTCCCGCCCTTGGCTACTGTGTCCTCTTTTGCGGTCCACTTTTGGGTGACGTGGACAATGATGACGCGCTTCCCCGGCTAGAACTTGATCCACGAGACGACCTGCTGGAAGAGCTAGACAAGTCCTTGGACTTCTTTCTTCCGCCTTTTCGCCTTCTAGATTTCTTTGCCTCCTTACGTGCTCTACGGTTCTCTTTGTTCCTCTTCCTCTTTTCCTTCTTCTTCTTCTTCTTCCATTGCTGCGTCACACAGCTAGCCCCCTAGCGATCGATTTTTCTTATGACAGCCCATATCGCATGCGCCAAGCCACGTTCTCCCGCCCGTTGCGGCTGCTGCAAACAATCTCGTAGCACCTTGTTGGGCCTAAATGTCCACTTCGCTGCACAAGGGCGTTTGCGAATCCTCCTTCCATTTTCAAAGCCGAGGAAATCATATAGGAACTCCTTTGCATTGATGCTCTCTTGCGGATCATACACGGCTCCATTGTCCTCCTCTTCCTCAACCTCCACCTCCACTTCATCATATTCTCGGCGGGTATCACACAGTGCGTCCCAATCCTCTTCACTATGGTACTCGCCTCTCTATACCTGTAGGTATCTCAAGACAGTAAAATCGAGCATTGCCCCCGCATAAGCTTCAAAAGCCCCCAAAAAGGGCCAGAGGTGATCCGGCGCAATTCTGAGGCATATTGTCGCCACCTCCGACAAGGGTACTATGACGTCCCCACTGAGTCTTCGAACCATGTTTTTAATAGCTCTCGTGAGTGCTACTGTTGGAGCTGGGGCTCCTGACAAGTACACCCTCCATGTGTTGTACTTTTGGACTCCAAAAATTGCCAATGCGGCTAGCGACTGCGAGTCTCTTGTGCCTCGACACATTTTTCCTCCCACTATGTGTATACCCGGTGCAAACACTAGAGACCCAAATTCAATCCAATAGATTTAATATTTGGCAAAAAATAATTGATTAAACCACAATTGCCGCTTTTTGCGGGGGGTTAGGGCCGTTGCTTGGGAAAATTTTCTTCCCCATGGGGTGCCTTGTGTGTTGGTCCAACATTTTACCCCGTGGGTGGGTGTGGGGGGGTCCATCGGTGCTGATGTAAAAAAATATTAAAATGGCCTTTGAGTTTGAAACTTGAGATTAATTTTTGGTTTAAAAATTTGCACATTTTAAATACTATGTGTCGCCGGGATTGAAAATTAAACCAAGAAAACTTAAACCCACTTTCCAAAAATGACACCTCCCTACACAAGCACACAAACACATGGAACATACCAATTAGCCTTCGTGGCTCATGTCCTTGGCCATTCGCGCCATTGTTCACTTGTTAAACCTCTTGGGAGCCCATTTCCGGGTCTCATGGTGCCGAGGTACGCTGGGTTGCGGTTGGAGGGTTAGGTGGGGTGGTGGGGGTGCTTTGGTTGGGTTGAGGGTTCTCTTAGGGGTTAGGCGGGGGGCTAGCGGGCTTCGTTGGGGCGGGGGGTCTTGCCCTTGCGCACCTTTTGAAGGTGCGCCTCCGCTGTTTTGGCCGTGCCGAAGATGAGGTGGCGCTCCACCTCATACTGCTTGGGGTTGTTCGGGGTTTCCACACGAACAACCCCGTTGTTGCAGGTGCGGACACCGGTGACGGTGCCCACCTCAACCCCGCCCCCGTATGAGACGATATGGGCGAGCAGCTTGTGCAAACCCCCTAACATCACGCTCATCTCCCCATCCTTGTCGCTCCACACGACACTGGGACGAACATTGTCCCCGCACACGACGACACCCTTCACCTGCAACAAAAGAGGTGCAGGCCGTGGTGTGGGGGAGAGGGCTACCCAGTGCTGGAGGCACACCAAGTAGTGGCCGGTGCCAAACCTCAACCCCGTAGGTCGCTAAGGAGGTTAGGAGCCCCCAACGGCGCCGAGCTGACCCTGTTCCCCACCGGGCACATGGGACCGCGCGGCATTGTCTGCCAGTGTTAGGCGCACCCTTTGGCTGAATCGTTCGGCGCCTCCCCCTTGCTCTCCCTATTTTTCCGAGTTAGGCACTAGAAAAGTCGGCGCATGACCCACTGCAGGGTGTGGTGACCCTTGCTGGGGACAAAAAGGATTCGTTGGTCTGGGCCGGAGCCCCGTTCACGAATTAGGGCAGACCAGGGGGCAGCGGCTCCCTTGCGGGAGACCGCCGAGTCCTTCCCCAAGTTTTTTTGCAACAACTCGGGGAGCGGTGAACCAGGGGTTTGGGCGGGGAGGGCGCTTCCAGGACCTCATCCCCATCCTCCTCCTCACCCTCTAGCACCACCAGCTCCCCTTCCTCCCCCTTCACCTCGCCCCTCTCCCCTTGTCCATGATTGGCCCTCCTCTCCTCCTTTGCCCCCTCCTGTCCTCCCTCTCCTTGCGCCGCTCCTCCGGCGCACGTCCACCCGCAACCACGTTGCCACCGCCTTGTCCCGCACGCCATATTGTAAATAGACCCCACTTGGGGCGACGTGGACACCCCACTAAGGCGGCGAATAAACGGGTGGTCACCCCCAAGGTCTAGCGCAGCCGGCACCCAACGGGTTGCCCAACAAAAACGATTGCTTTCGTGAATCAAGTGCAACACCTACAAAAAAGTGTGTGCGTTGATATCTAGGCACAACTTTTTCATTTAAATTTTAGGTCAAATTTTCGTTGGGTTTAAATTTCAAAGGAAAATTCGTTTTTAAACTAGGATTTTTGAAACCAACGGAGCCCCAATTCATTGCAACACAAAAGTGCCAAGTAGCTGAAGGCTCTCGGCCCAAATAGTGGCCAAAGCGGCCATGTCTTTGTTGCCGCACACGGCCATCCCAATGACCCACAAGTAGGCGGCTGTGTGGCCCCAATTGCCGTGGTCAACGAGCCGAATGGACAATTGGGTCCAACTCCCACCCGCACATAGGTCCACATCCTAGCGCAAAATTAAGGTGGGGGGCCGGCCCCAATCAATGGTGTCCACTAGTGGTGGACACGATTGAACGTAGCAGGCCCATGAGTGCCAAGGCCCACTGCGGCCACTGGCGGGTAGGGTGCACGGTCACGGGGGGGCGTAACTCTAGCGGCTCAGCCATATACCTTCCACGTGTTCAATAAGGCTTGCCGCGTTGGGATGGGTGGCGGAAAAGTGTGGCCTATAGCGGCCGTATAGTCAATCCCTCGCCGGGTCATAATTTCGGAGACGTGGCGGAACCCCTTCTTCGTGACATTGAGGTCCATGAGTAGCCCAATAAACTCGGGCGTGGGAAAAAGGAAGGAGGTGTATTGCTTCACCGCCTCCAATTGCTTAGTGCTAATAAGGGAGGGGTAGCCAGAGGAGAAGCCACCCATTCACCAATGAGTTGGCGTCCCGCAAACTCTTAGCTCCACTCAAACACACAAGCATCATACTAAGCTCGAGAATGGTGTTCACAGAGAAAGGCATAACAAGTGCCACACAAGAGAAAAGGGGGTGTGGAGTGGGGTTGGAGGTGGACCGAAAGAAAAGGACTAAGAATTGGACACTCGACCCTTAGGCAATCCAATATCTCTACAAACCCATTGTGCAACATTCTACCACATAAAACCCCTTCTAGACTCTGCTATACGCATGCAATTAACATTGCAGATAGTTTAAGATCTAACAAAATCTAGGTATCCTTTAACATGTTAAACTTTTACCAGTTTAGCATTTCACGCCTTTCAAAAATGAAAATTGAAAGTTTAACATATTGGATTTAATGTGGGTCTCCAGGTAATCCTTGTTCCCTGAAGGATGTCCCCTCCACCAGTATTGTTGCCCCTGCTATCACCATTGTTGCGTTTCCTTTTTTTCCACACAGTCGGGTGATTGGGGAGCAGTCCTTATCGAAGTCTGTGTACACTTCGCACACATCTGCCTTCAAGTCTTGGAGCAATACATGCTTCTCCCACATTAATTGTTGTCCCTCGGCATCCATTGGCGGGTCACCGTGAGGCCCTCTGCATTCCACAAGCCCACTAGTCCCTTTAACACCCTCCTCGGTCGAGACGCCTTCCCTATCCTCCACAACTGCGTCCAAGTCCCAACTAGGCTCACGTTGGAGCTCCCAAGCTTCCGCTGCAACCTCCGGATGTTGTCGCGTTGGTCTACTAAATTGTTCCAAACGCCCTCCTTCCCACTCCCGCAAGAACGTCTTCCCTGCAGCAAAGCTCCTTCCGCCGCCTGTGCCCTGTCGTCAACAATAGCTGTCGCCGCTGGATCCGGTATGAGGGCTATCCTAAGGGGACTCTGCGAGCTTCCCATGGGCGGCACAGCACGACCACACAGCACAGACTTGACTTGTTGAGCGGATCCTCCTTCTGCCGCGGGCTCCCTGCCATCACCAACACCCGTCGCTGCTGGAGCCGCTTGGAAAGAGGCCTTGCCGCCGCTTTGTGAACTTCCCACCGTCGTCACGGCAAGACCTATCACTCACTAGGCCGACGCGGCGGGTTCCCGTGGGGCAGATCTTCGACGGGGGGGGGGGGCTCCGGAATCTGCCCCTGCCTCCCGGATGTTGCCCCAGAATCTTCCATCCAAGTCATCGGCTCCGGTTGTTACTCCGCTTTCCGTTTGTATTTGGACCCGCACCTTATCTTCCATTCCGCCATCTTGGCGGGCTCCCCCGCTTGGTCGTTGGCGTACCCCGCTCTCAGATCAGTCGGTGCATCCTCATTACTCTCCAACTTTTCGGCCTTCAGTTTCTTGGCATGGACGTTGCCGTGAGCGGCAACGTCCCCACATTGGTGAGCGGGTGTCTCCCCGCCTTCTCCCACGGCGTTAGGTTGAGCTGCGTGGCGGGGTCGCACCTCTTGGTCAGTAGCATACCCCGCCCTCATGTCCACCAACGTACTCCCTTCACTCTGCAAGTCGTAGGTCTCCAAGAAGCACGTACAGTTGTTGTAGGTTTCCTCATGCAGTATAGGACCTTGACCTGCTACAATTCTAGCTAGTTTTTTTGCGCGCATGTAAGACGATTTTCTTTGGCGCCACGCGACGCACCACGCGGGAGGCGATGCATACAGTGCAAAGAAAGTTTCATCCAATGCCGTCTTTGAGTTTGGTGATGGCCAGCCTTTGACCTTCTCTGCTCGGTCCAAGTCCATGCTTGGTGTCGTCAATGGCAACATCCACACATTGGTGAGGGGCTCTCTGACCGCGTGCTCCCCGGATTGAGATAGGAACCCCTCTTGACGCGGTGCCCGCGACTGGCACATAGGTCTGGTCATGAAAAATTGAAAAACAAACTGCACAATGTAAATGCAGGCATGCCACACTTCACAGTCCCACCAACATGGTTGCATCTATATCGGTGCTCTTTGAGATGCATTTTGTTCATCATGCATGATGCACTGTTCACATGTGCTAGGTTACTAGAACTCAACCGGAACAAAGCCTGCCAAAAGTGTGAAACCCATACATGTAGTCGGGGCAACCTCTAGCCCGATACGGCAGATGTATAGCCACCAAACAACAAAAGGTGGCTGTGGGCACATTAACATGGCAAAAACATGGAAGGAATGAAGTTTTCCACAAACCAAGAACAGTTGCCGCTCTGGAGCACAATTGACCACAGCCGTCCTGGAGATTCCCGTATCCCAAGCAATATGCGCATGGGGACCCAAATAGCAAAAAGGCACACTAGGCACGGCGACGGGACACACTAGCGAAAAAAAAGCATATGTCCCAACGTTGGATAAACGTGGAAACAAGTGAACTTCGTTGGCTTCCTAACATCCGCCTTATTAATTCCAACACACGCAAATATCAGGGAACAAATCTGCGAGCTCTTTGGTATTACCCTGGCCTTGCTTGTTCTGTGTCTGTTATAACACCTCTTGAGTGGACCCGCGTCGGTGATGCTATCTAACATTGCTTGGACGGTTGGGCAGTGCAATGTCAGGATCCTAGTGGAATATTTTCTGACCCAAGCGGTGTAAACCAGCAGTAGGCTCTTCTGTATGTTTTTGTGCCGTAACGAGGATGCCACTGCCACCTTTCCAACCTCGCCCACTCCCCGTCTTGCTAACTCCAGGTTGACGGGCTCCTTGTCATCCGGATCATAAGAAGACTCGTCGGATGCTTGGCTGAGGCCCCCTTGTGAGATTGTAGGCAAGGCCTTCTTTAGCGTATCAAGGCCTCCCCGGGGCTCGATCTGTGCTATCAACCTTCCCATTGCCAAGAGGCCACCCGCAACGAGACGGGCTTGACTGTCGAGGACATGTGGCCGTTGCATCACGTGGTCCACGTGCGCCCCGAATCGCTAGATAGCCTCAGTGTTTAGTGGCCATAAATACGTACTCCCCCTCGCTATTGGACTTGCTGTCCTATTCTCTTGCGTTGTTACTAGCAGGCTCTGGGATGACCGGGCCATCTTCTGTAGCTAGGTCGCTTGACGTGCTGCCATCCCAACGCGTCGCACAGCCCCGGCCATCTCGCTAATTCGCTAAGATCCATCTCACCCACATACTGTCCACAGGCCTCTCCTCCGACTTGTAACGGAATTCTCATGTTGTACTGCGTCCCACCCATTCCACTGGAACCGCGTGATGCACGCGTCGTTCACAGCTCCATTCGTGCTGGGGCTGGCAGTAGGCTTTAGCGATTGCTGGTGCAAGCCAGCACCCTGCCAACACAATGGTTTGGATTCGTGCTCCCCTGTGCCATAGCAGCGCGACCCCGCATCTGCGGAGGCATGCTAGCGTGAACCTGCAAAGTCCGAGCCTGCAACGAGCTTTCTCAACCCCTCCTAAAGGCCATTTGCATCCTCAAACGAGAAAGGCAGGTGTGCTCTTCCATGCGCGAGTTGCCAGATTTCCAAGAGGAACAGCCGCCGACACCTTGTCCAGCGCCCTACCTCGACGCAACATATGCACGGCCATAGTTTTCCTCTATTAAAACGAGGGTCCCCTCTCTCGCTTGTGTGCACCGTTGCTGCCTCCCCAACACGTAGCAAGCATGCCACGCTAATGCAGGCCAAGACCACAACCTCCGCTTTCTCCACATCATCGTTCAGCACCACCAACAATGAGAAAATTTTCACCGGCGCCCAGCGTACCAAGGTCGGTCCTCCTCCGACCTGTCTCTTTGCCAACCCCCTGGCTCCACGAATCTTGGATGTAACCCCGAGCGCAGCTCCTTGAGGTTGCCTTCCGCATTCTCCCTTGCCACCATTTCCATGATCTGCAAGTCTAGAACCTCATGGGGGCCAATAGCCAAGATGGTCCAAGCTCCGCTGTGGGGGCGTCCAAATATGCTTGCATGGCTTCTCGGAGTTGGCATCCCCCCTTGTCCACCTCCTTCAAGCCCCCCGCACAATCTGTTAAGAGTCATATCCCGTAGCCAAAGGCTTCGTCCTCGTGATGCCAATGTCGTTGCCCGCATTTGGGGCATGGCATTTCCGATGGACTCCCGCAGTCAATCCATTTTTGCTGCTTCTTGGACCAAAAACCTCTGCGGCCATCCACAATTCGCATCTTTGGGTTTCCACGCTTTCCCGCCCTTGGCTACTGTGTCCTCTTTTGCGGTCCACTTTTGGGTGACGTGGACAATGATGACGCGCTTCCCCGGCTAGAACTTGATCCACGAGACGACCTGCTGGAAGAGCTAGACAAGTCCTTGGACTTCTTTCTTCCGCCTTTTCGCCTTCTAGATTTCTTTGCCTCCTTAGGTGCTCTACGGTTCTCTTTGTTCCTCTTCCTCTTTTCCTTCTTCTTCTTCTTCTTCCATTGCTGCGTCACACAGCTAGCCCCCTTGGCGATCGATTTTTCTTATGACAGTCCATATC
This sequence comes from Eutreptiella sp. 'Long Island Sound 2002', assembly GCA_964036045.1. NCBI lineage: Eukaryota > Euglenozoa > Euglenophyceae > Eutreptiales > Eutreptiaceae > Eutreptiella > Eutreptiella sp. 'Long Island Sound 2002'. Next base: position 114,896,407 of record OZ038379.1, read on the forward strand.
GCATGCGCCAAGCCACGTTCTCCCGCCCGTTGCGGCTGCTGCAAACAATCTCGTAGCACCTTGTTGGGCCTAAATGTCCACTTCGCTGCACAAGGGCGTTTGCGAATCCTCCTTCCGTTTTCAAAGCCGAGGAAATCATACAGGAACTCCTTTGCATTGCTGCTGTCTTCCGGATCATACACGGCTCCATTGTCCTCCTCTTCCTGAACCTCCACCTCCACTTCATCATATTCTCGGCGGGTATCACACAGTGCGTCCCAATCCTCTTCACTATGGTACTCGCCTCTCTATACCTGTAGGTATCTGAAGACAGTAAAATCGAGCATTGCCCCCGCATAAGCTTCAAAAGCCCCCAAAAGGGGCCAGAGGTGATCCGGCGCAATTCTGAGGCATATTCCTTTGGCTACCATATGCGAATATTTTCAGGACCGGTCCACCGGTCTTTGCAAACTTACCACTTGGGGTCACTTTAATCACCAACCGTTCAGCTTAGACCGCTTCGTGCCACTTTAGTGTTTTGGGCTGAAACGTTCATTTCAGGAAGACCGGTCGGACCGGTCGGACCGGTCTTTGCAAACTGAACGGACCGGACCACTTTAGCACACTTTAGCACACTTTAGCACCTAAAGTGGTGTAAAGCGCCCTAAAGTGAAGCGGTCCGATGCGGTTTAGATCACTTTGCAAAGACCGGTCTGACCGGTCCTACTGTAAAGTGTTCTAAAGTGGTCTAAAGTGAAGCGGTCCGGTGCGCTTTAGATGATTTTGCAAAGACCGGTCTGACCGGTCTCTGCAAACCGAACGGACCGGACCACTTTAGCACACTTTAGCACCTAAAGTGGTCTAAAGTGGTCTAAAGCGATGCGGTCCGATGCGGTTTAGATCACTTTGCAAAGACCGGTTTGCCCGGTCCTATTGTAAAGTGTTCTAAAGTGGTCTAAAGTGAAGCGGTCCAATGCGGTTTAGATCACTTTGCATAGACCGGTCTAACTGGTCCTACTGTAAGTGTTCTGAAGGTCTCTGGAAAGTGTCAGACCACCTTATTTTATCTATGGTGCGTGCTTTCGATGTTACACACAAGGCTAAAGTCGTCAAAGGGACATGGGAAGCACATTAGGTGTTTGTGTGTACCGTGTGTGTACGGTGTTTGGTGACTTGCATGCCGCAATGGGCGCGCAAAGGCAAGTATGGGAGGGAAGTGTCATCAAGTGCTCCAAAGTGCTCCAAAGTGTCACCAAGCGGTATAGAAAACAAAGACCGGTCTCACCGGTCTCTGAAACCGGTCTTACTGCTTTTCTTCAAAATATTGTTGAATCTAGAAAAACCATCTAAACCATCATTTCGGCCACCTTTCCAAACCCTTGACCCTATCTTTGCCCAACAAGTGGCAATTTTAGCCACAAGACCGGACCGGTCCTCCGTCCGGTCTGGTAGCCAGAGGAATATTGTCGACACCTCCGCCAAGGGTACTATGCCGTCCTCACTGAGTCTTCGAACCATGTTTTTAATAGCTCTCGTGAGTGCTACTGTTGGAGCTGGGGCTCCTGACAAGTACACCCTCCATGTGTTGTACTTTTGGACTCCAAAAATTGCCAATGCGGCCAGCAACTGCAAGTCTCTTGTGCCTCGACACATGTTTGCTCCCACCATGTGTATACCCGGTGCAAACACTAGAGACCCAAATTCAATCCAATAGATTTCATATTTGGCAAAAAATAATTGATTAAACCACAGCTGCCGCTTTTTGCGGGGGGTTAGGGCCGTTGCTTGGGAAAATTTTCATCCCCATGGGGTGCCTTGTGTGTTGGTCCAACATTTTACCCCGTGGGTGGGTGTGGGGGGGTCCATTGGTGTTGATGTAAAACAATATTAAAATGGCCTTTGAGTTTGAAACTTGAGATTAATTTTTGGTTTAAAAATTTGCACATTTTAAATACTATGTGTCGCCGGGATTGAAAATTAAACCAAGAAAAGTTAAACCCACTTTCAAAAAATGACACCTCCCTACACAAGCACACAAACACATGGAACATAACGAGGTACGTTGGGTTGCGGTTGGAGGGTTAGGTGGGGTGGTGGGGGCGATTTGGTTGGGTTGAGGGTTCTCTTAGGGGTTAGGCGGGGGGCTAGCGGGCTTCGTTGGGGCGGGGGGTCTTGCCCTTGCGCACCCTTTGAAGGTGCGCCTCCGCTGTTTTGGCCGTGCCGAAGATGAGGTGGCGCTCCACCTCATACTGCTTGGGGTTGTTCGGGGTTTTCACCCGAACAACCCCGCTGTTGCAGGTGCGGACACCGGTGACGGTGCCCACCTCAACCCCGCCCCTGTATGGGACGTGGGCGGTGGTCCCAATGAGGGGAACGTTGCCCCCCCCCCCCCCCTCTTTCTTCCCCCCCCACTTCTTCCACCCCCCCCCTCCTTCTTCTCCCCCGCCCTTCTCTTTTGGGGTGGGGACGGCCTTTGTCTCTTTTTTTGGGAGGGGGGCGTTCTTCTTTTGGGGCGGTAGTGCTGGCCGGAGGAGAACGAAGAGGAAGAGGCAGGATGTTCGGACTCGTCATCCGAGTCCGACTCAAACCTCTTCCTCTTCTTCTCATTGGTCGATATGCCACCCTTCCCTTTTTTTGGGGGGGGCTTGGTCTTGGAGGGGGGGGGGGGGTGGTGGTGCTTCCCGCCTCCCTTTCCTCCTTCACCTCCTTTGCCTCCCCTCCTCCCATCTCCCGCAAAATCCTCCCAACCTCACATCCCAACCGCCCCACCTCTGCCAAGTGTGTCCATGGACAGGTCTTGTAGGGCCTCGATGGGCCCTGCTCCCACTCCTTCAGGCCGCGGGCACGGCCAACTCAAGCACGGGGTCTTGGGCGAGCAGCTTGTGCAAACCCCCCAACATCACGCTCATCTCCCCATCCTTGTCGCTCCACACGACACTGGGACGGACATTGTCCCCGCACACGACGACACCCTTCACCTGCAACAAAAGAGGTGGAGGCCGTGGTGTGGGGGAGAGGGCTACCCAGTGCAGCAGGCACACCAGGTAGTGGCCGGTGCCAAACCTCAACCCCGTAGGTCGATCAGGAGGTTAGGACGCCTCACAATCTTGGTCAAGTCGGACCACAGGATGCAACAAGAAGCAAAGCGCCAGCAAAAGGTCCCCTTGCACGCTGTGTCAAGAAGAGCTGGCGTGCCTGAGCTGCACGCGAGCTGGCACATGTTGTGGGGCGTGCCGCACCAACCCAGGTTGGCACTTGGAATTCAAGGCAAAGACGGTCACTGACACCCCAACTCTACCGGGTACGGCAAGCTTCTTCATGTTGTGCGATGAGAATACCCACTTGTACCTCACGGTGGTTGACATGCCTCGGAAGGGAGGTGCGGAGGATGGGGGACGCTGCACCGAGCCCTGTGCATTGTCCATTGCGTCACTTTTGCCATGGCTAGTTCCATCATTTCCATCGGTTGCGACATTGTCCTCGCCACCGATCACGTCCTCCCGGGTATGGGTATCATTCTTCGCAACCTACAGTTGGGGGGCTTTGCTATTCGGTCTCCTCGTGATCCACAGATCTCAGCCACACGCGGTCGTGTCTTGTGGTGCACGCTTGTTCCCCCGCAAACTCCTCTATTGGATTATGGTATGGCGCGGTACTACTGCTGGATCACCCCACAGGAAAAACATTCCTCAAAGGTTTTCAAGGTGGCAACACCAAAGAAGGTGAACCTGGCCCCGTCTGACAGCAACGATAGCGACACGGAGCATGCACTGCACTGGACGTTTGCTTGTCAGCTGGCACACTACCCGGACAACTCCCACAGTGCGCACGACGCGCGTTTGCTAATTTCGTTTGCGATCCGTGTGTTGCGACGGCCCCCTACGACACGCAAGACAGCCCCCCTGTCCAATGGCAGACCCTGTCTTGTACCTTGTCTTCATGTTGTGTCCCACAATAGCCCCCCTGTCCGGTGTTTTGTCCTAAGTCCCTGCCCTACGACAGTTGCCTTTCGCAGTCTTTGTCATGCCCCCCCTCGTGTCCCTACATGCTCTCTCACTTCACGGCTCAGGGGACGTTCTTCCGGCCATAGACATGACAACCCGTGCCGCCCCCAGAGTTCGCCGTTTTGTTCCGTTCGTCGGCAACAAGGATCAGGGGGATAAGGATGCGGGGTAGAAGGATGGGGCGCCCCCGGCCGCCCCTTGGCGGGAACTCCCGCTCATGTCGGGGGAGGAGACCACGGACCCGCTGCCGTGCGGCAGTGCAGTGGCCCGGACACCGTCGGATGCCGCGTGGGACTCGAAGGGGGCGACCGTGTACTACAGGACAGGCGTCATACACTCCTTCTGCGACAGGGAAGGCCATCTCAAGCTGCGCGACGTGAAGATGCGCATTGCGGTCAACAGCCGAGCTGAACTGGTGCGCTCGGAGTAGTGGTGCGGTGCACAACTGAGCTTCGCGGAGAGGGTAAGACACAGATCAAGGAGTGATTCCTCGTGCATGCCCCTTCGAACTACACATGGAACCACAGCCGTTGGACCAGCTTGTCCAAGTTCACGACCATTGGGGGGGACCTAGTCGCGGCCCACGTGTGCACGTCGTTGGAGAATGAGTTACGGTCACGGGAACGAGAGGCGGTGGAAGTCAAGTAGGAGAAGTCGGAGGCCCAAGACACAAGGGATTCGGACTTGAACGTACACCCCACAAAAAAGCGAAAAACCACCAGGGGCCTCTTGGAGGAGCTGGTGTTGTCAGCGAGGAGCGACGCAAGGGTAGAGCAATCACCACGCCCCACAAAAGGGGCTGCGTCCACGGAGATCAAGGCCCTCAAGGAGGCACACGCCACGGAGGTCCGTGCACTCCAGAAGGAGCACCAAACTGCCCTGAAGCAAACAATTTTTGAGGAGCGCCGGAAGAATCACGACAACCAGCACGAGGTCGTAGGCCCTTTGAAGGAAGCGCTCGAGCAGGCCAAGAATACAGCCGCGGAGGCCCAGGTGGAGGTCTCGGACCTCAACCCTTGGTACACGTTTGAACACAACGATTGTTGCAGCGAGAACATTCCAAATGGGAACAGTTTTGGTCCGGATCAATTCCTAAGGAAACACCAACGGAACAATTCGTAGGGACCAAATAACCTGGTGTATCGCCATAATTTCCGAACCTTGCAAATGATGTTTTCCGCCCTTTCCTTGCGTGCTGAGCGTGTTTGGGGCTTGTCTCAGTCGGTACGGCCTAGCTCACATGTTGTGTGGGATTAGGGTCAACTTCCACTAGGTGCATGCATTTTGAAGTTTTTGACACCCGTCTTCAACTTTGGGGGTATTTTTGGCACAAGGGTGACATTTGGGTTTTCCCGTTTCACTTGTGGATGCTTGTTGTGCCTCGTGCTTCTTTTTCCTACTTGGTCTCACGACAAATGCTATGTAGGTTCAAAGGTAGCTTCCCGCGGGAGTATGCACTTCAAAATGTGGGCATCTGTGTTGAATCTATATAGAGCACCATGCCTATGAAATAGACACAAACCATAATTTCCGAAACGTGCAAATTGATGTTTCCCATCTATTTCCTGCGTGTTTAGCGCATTAGCGGCTTGTTTCTGTCATTCGGGCCTTGCTTGCATGTTGTGTTGGGCTAGGGCCAACCTCCACTAGGTACATGCATTCTAAACTTTTTTCACCTGTCTTTGTCAGCGGCTCTTTTTTCCTGCCCACATAAATATTTCCACGGCTTATCCAAGGTTAGGACATATGCCTTTTTTCCGCTGGTGTGCCTCGTTGCCATGCGTGTGGTGTTTCTTTTTGCTATTTCCGTCCCCATGCGCATATTGCTTGGGATACGGGAATCTCTAGGACGGCTGTGGTCAATTGTGCTCCACAGTGGCAACTGTTCTTGGTTTGTATGAATGTACCCTGCTCCCAAGTTGGGAAAACTTCATTCATTCCATGTTATTGCCATGTGAATGTGCCTACAGGCAACTTTCGTTGTTTGGTGCCTATACATCTGTCGTTGGGGGCTAGAGGTTGCCCCCACTACATGTATGGGTTTCACACTTTTGGCGACCTTTGTTCCGGTTGAGTTCTAGTAACCTAGCACATTTAAACCTGCATCATGCATGAGGATCAAAATGCATCTCAAAGAGCATTGATGTAGATGCAACCATGTTGGTGGGACCGTGCAGTGTGGCATGCCTGTATTTACATTGTGCAGTTTGTTTTTCAATTTTGCATGACCAGACCTATGTGCCAGTCGCGTGCACCGCGTCAAGAGGGGTTCCTATCTCAATCCGGGGAGCACATGGGCAGAGAGCCGCTCACCAATGTGTGGATGTTGCCATTGATGACACCAAGCATGGACTTGAGCCGAGCAAAGAAGGTCAAAGGCTGGCCATCACCAAACTCAAAGACGGCATTGGATGAAACTTTCTCTACACTATATGCATCGCCTCCCGTGTGGTGCGTCGCGTGGCGCCAAAGAAAATCGTCTTACATGCACGCAAAAAAACTAGCTGGAACTATAGCAGGTCAAGGTCCTATACTGCATGAGGAAACCTACAACAACTGTACGTGCTTCTTGGAGACCTAAGACTTGCAGAGTGAAGGGAGTACGTTGGTGGACATGAGGGCGGGGTATGCTACTGACCAAGAGGTGTGACCCAGCCAGGCAGCTCAACCTAACGCCGTGGGAGAAGGCGGGGTGACACCCGCTCACCAATGTGGGGACGTTGCCGCCCACGGCAACGTCCATGCCAAGAAATTGAAGGCCGAAAAGTTGGAGAGTACTGAGGATGCACCGACTGATGTGGGAGCGGGGTATACCAACGACCAAGCGGGGGAGCCCGCCAAGATGGCGGAATGGAACACAAGGAGCGGGTCAAAATACGGACGAAAAGCGGAGTAAGAGCCGGAGCCGATGACTTGGATGGAAGAATCGGGGGCAACATCTCGGAGGCAGGGGCAGATTCCAGAGCCCCCCCCCAACCGGTTGAAGATCTGCCCCACGGGAACCCGCCGCGTCGGCCCACTGTGTGATAGGTCTTGCCGTGAGGACGGTGGGAAGCTCACAAAGCGGCGGCAAGGCCTCTTTCCAAGCGGCCCCAGCAGCGACAGGTGTTGGCTATGGCAGGAAACCCGCAGCAAAAGGAAGACCCGCTCAACAAGTCCAGTTTGTGCTGCGTGGTCGTGCTGTGATGACCATGCGAAGCTCGCGGAGTCCCCTTAGGTTGGCCCTCATACCGGACCCGGCAGCGACGGCTATTGTTGACGACAGGGCACGGGCGGGAGAAGGAGCTTTGCTGCAGGGAAGACATTGTTGCGGGAGTGGGAAGGAGAGCGTTGGGAGGAAATCAGCGGACCAATGGGACCACATCCGGAGGCTGCAGCGGAAGAATGGGAGCTGCAACGCAGGGGGGGGGGGTTTCTGAGATCCGATAGCGTGGGGGGTCTTGAACCCCCCCCCCCTTTTTTCAAAATGCTGTGAGGGGGGGTTTTAAGGGTGTCTTTCGACGCGGAAACATCATTTGTGCGAAATTTTTTTTACTGGCATCCTTTTGGACTGCACATCCAAATTTTTGTCCTTGCCCCCAATTCAGCCACTTTTGATTTTGTCCCCTTAGCTAGGGACCCCCCATAATGCAAGGGTGACATTGCATTTCCGCGCTTTTTTTGGACACTTCTAATTTTGCCCCTAGCTCTGAAGTGGTGGGGACCCCCGAGGCGGCAGGGGTTATGTAGCCACCTTGCCCACTTGTGGGCCACTTCCGATTCTGCCCCCCGCTCTGAAGCGGTGGGGATCCCCCGGGCGGTAGGGGCGATGCAGTCACCTTGCCCACTTGTGGGCCACTTCTGATTATGCCCCCCGCTTTGAAGCGGTGGGGATCCCCAAGACGGCAGGGGTGATGTAGCCATGTGGGCCACTTCTGATTTTGCCTCTCGCCCTCAAGCGGTGGGGATCCCCCAGGCCGCAGGGGTTATGTAGCCGCCTTGCCCACTTGTGGGCTAGTTCTGATTTTGCCCCTCGCTCTGAAGCGGTGGGGATCCCCTAGGCGGCAGGCGTTATGTAGCCACGTTGCCCACTTGTGGGCCACTCGTGATTTTGCCCCCGCTCTGGACATTCAAGACATATTTTTAGCACATCCTGATTGGCGCAAGCGGTTTGGTCCGGAATGTGATTTTCAGAATGGGCATGTGGTTTTTTTGCATGCCCCAATTGATGCCAATGGTCCTTGGCTCATTCCAGTGGGCACCCTGTCTGCCTTTGTGACAACCGCAAAGGTGCCCAATTGTCCTCAGTTGCGTGCAGAGCCATACGCTGGTGTGGCACATACTAGCGTGCGGCCCGCGGAAGCAACACAATTTTGTTTGTTTTGTGGAGCGGCCATTGCTTTGGCAAGGATGCGCAATCATGTGGCAATGCACTTGCAGAAAGGAGAGGTGGTAACGGACCCAAGGATGCGTGGTGAGGCTGAACCTTCTGGTTTTTGTCGACGCACGACAGGCACGTGTACCACAAGTATTGTGCGCAAGAAAAACAGTAGCACATGCCCGTGTGTGGTTCCATTGAAGCTCGCAATGGCCATGCACAAACAAGAAAACATGCCCCGTGAATGTCCTATTCCCGGGTGCAGTTCCACCCCGTTGGTTTTGAATATCAAAACTCACTTGGCACGCCAACCATGCCACCAAACACCGTTGATTTGACGGAATGGGTTATGGTTTGCCAGAACGATGTGAAAAAAAGGGGACGAGCAAAAAAAATCCCCAGGGTGATGAAGCCCAACATCACTTTGAAAGTGGCAAGGGCGGTCGACAACGGGAGTGCGTCCTTCTCTAAAGCCTCTCTTGGATGCTCCGATTGGAAGTGGAAACCGGAGCAAGATGCAAGCTCTGTGGAATCCGGGTCTTCCGCAGATCATGATTCGTCCAGCGGTAACAAGGAGTTCCGCAACTTCCGAGGATGGTAATAGCTCCTCTTCTTCCTCATCTACTTCCTCTTCTACCTCTTCTTCCGGGGTGGAAGTTCTCCCCCAAAAGAAAGCTGTGCCTGGGAAGGGCACAAAGCAGCCCATCACCGCTACCAAGCAAATTGCGAAGAAGCGTTGCATGGTGAAGATGTCAGGGCGGAAGAAGTAGGCAGAGCTACATGCACACACACACACACACACACACACACACACACACACACACACGTCACAAACGGATACCTCTCCCACCCCCTACACCTCCTCACTCTCCCTCTCCTTCCCTTGTAGTAGCATGCACACTAGGAGTGGAAGACCCACACAATGGCGCGGGGAGGGAGGCCGGGCATGCCATAGCCTTAAGGGCCTCCCGAGTTGTGTCGGCCGACCAGTATAGTCACACACACACACCCCTTCTTTTATGCCCTCCCCTTGACGCATTTCCCACCCCATGGTGTATTTGTAACCCCATGATGCATTCCGAACCCGATGACCGACCTTATTGCGGTTCCACCCCCATGCCGCAATCCTAACCCCATGGTGTATTTCGAACCCCATGACCGCCTCGGAGACCCACAGTCCCGAGGTTTGTGGTACCCACAGCCGGAAATACCCAAGCCGATGAAACCCTACCATAGACGTTGGTAGGGGCGGTGGAAATTATCGGATCGGACCTGGGCCGCATACCTAACTATTCGGAGGTGCCCGACACTATGCATTTCATTGGGCGGTGGGGCGGGGTGCCCTTTATGCGGACAATACCCCTGCCCAGCGAAAAACCACCTTGAGACCCCCCTCGAAACCCCCCCTTTTTTTGAATTTGGCTGTTGGGGGGTTTCAAGCATAATATCCAATTTCCGGCAAACCCCCCCCCCTGCTGCAACGTGAGCCTAGTTGGGACTTGGACGCAGTTGTGGAGGATAGCGAGGGCGTCTGGACTCAGGAGCTCGGTAAAGGGACTGGTGGGCTTGTGGAATGCAGCGGGCCTCACAGTGACCCGCCAACGGATGCCGGATATGTTACACTTTCAATTTTGATTTTTGAAAGGCGTGAAATGCTAAACCGGTAAAAGTTTAACATGCTAAACGAGGATACCTAGATTTTATTATCTAACTATCTGCAATGTTAATTGCATGCGTATAGAAGGGTCGAGAAGGGGTTTTATGTGGTAGAATGTTGCAGAATGGGTTTGTAGAGATGCTGGATTGCTTAAGGGTCGAGTGTCCAATTCTTAGTCTTTTTCTTTCGGTCCACCTCCAACCCCACCCCACACCCCCTTTTCTCTTGTGTGGCACTTGTTATGCCTTTCTCTATGAACACCACTCTCAACTTAGTATGATGCTTGTGGGTTTGAGTGGAGCCAAGAGTTTGCGGGACGATTTTGGTCATCCAACCCATTGGTGAATGGGTGGCTTCATCTCCCTGGCCAAGGGCCAATGGGCTGAAGCCGCGGACGTTGCTACCCCTCCCTTATTAGCACTGAGCAATTGGAGGCGGTGAAGCAATACACCTCCTTCCTTTTTCCCACGCCCAAGTTTATTGGGCTACTCATGGATCTCAATTTCACGAAGAAGGGGGTCTGCCACCTCTCCGAGTTTATGACCCGGCGAGGGATTGACTATACGGCCGCTATAGGCCACACTTTTCCGCCACCCATGCCAACGCGGCAAGCCTTCTTGGACACGTGGAAGGATATGGCTGAGCCGCTAGAGTTACGCCCCCCCCGTGACTGTGCACACTGCGGCCAGTGGCTGCAGTCGGCCTTCGCAATCATGGGCCTTCAATCGTGTCCACCACTAATGGACACCATTGATTGGGGCCGGCCCTCACCTTAATTGTGCGACGGGATGTGGACCTATGCGCGGTCGGGAGTTGGACCCAATTGTCCATTCGGCTCGTTGACCACGGCAATTGGGGCCACACAGCCGCCTACTTGTGGGTCATTGGGATGGCCGTGTGCGGCAACAAAGACATGGCCGCTTTGGCCACTATTTGGGCCGAGAGCCTTCAGCTACTTGGCACTTTTGTGTTGCAATGAATTGGGGCTCCGTTGGTTTCAAAAATCCTAGTTTAAAAACGAATTTTCCTTTGAAATTTAAACCCAACGAAAATTTGACCTAAAATTTAAATGAAAAAGTTGTGCCTAGATATCAACGCACACACTTTTTTGTAGGTGTTGCACTTGATTCACGAAAGCAATCGTTTTTGTTGGGCAACCCGTTGGGTGCCGGCTGCGCTAGACCTTGGGGGTGACCACCCGTTTATTCGCCGCCTCAGTGGGGTGTCCACGTCGCCCCAAGTGGGGTCTATTTACAATATGGGGGTGCGTCACAAGGCAGTGGCAACGTGGTTGCGGGTGGACGTGCGCCGGAGGAGCGGCGCAAGGAGAGGGAGGACAAGAGGGGGCAAAGGAGGAGAGGAGGGCCAGTCATGGACAGGGGGGGAGGGGCGAGGTGAAGGGGGAGGACGGGGAGTTGGTGGTGCTAGAGGGTGAGGAGGCGGATGGAGATGAGGTCTTGGAACCCCCCCCCCCCCCAAACCCTTGGTTCACCGCTCCCCGAGTTGTTGCAAAAAAACTCGAGAAAGACTCGGCGGTCTCCCGCAAATCAGCCGCTGTCCCCTGGTATGCCCAAATTCTTGAACAGGGCTCCGGGCCAGACGAACGAATCCTTTTTGTCCCCAGCAACGGTCACTACACTTTGCAGTGGGTCATGCGCCGACTTTTCTAGTGCCTAATTCGGAAAAATAGGGAGAGCAAGGGGGAGTGGCCGAACGATTCCGCCAAAAGGGTGCCCCTAACACTGGCAGACAATGCCGCGCGGTCCCATGTGCCAAATGGGGAACACGGTCAGCTCGGCGCCGTTGGGGGCTCGAGGGCCATGGTGCGATCAAGGGGCAGCAGAATGGGACATCCAGCACGGTGGGTCACACGATGTGGCCTAAAGCCCGTAACAATGAGAACCAATCGGTCAGACATACCTCTGCGCTTCCCACACAGGCGAACAATGCAGTTGGATGGGGAAATCAACAACTTGCCGGCCACCGTGGGGAATAGCAACGTGTTCCATGGCTGCGGCAAAGCTCCAGAACTGAATGGGACCAAGTACCCGTTCGTTGTACTATCCGCCGCATGTGACCCAACAACCAGAGTGTAGGAAGTGAGGAAGATCCCTTCGTCAAGAAAAAGGCGTCTTTGAATTGCACGATGAAAGGGCCATGGTGATTTATTGGGAAGGCGCACCAACTTCACGAACAAAAGGCGGGGTTGCTTTTGGTCAACCGCAAAGGACGTTCGCACCCTGTCAAGTTGCTCTCGCGAAGTTGTGGTAAAGGGCCCGTGTAACCATGGGAAAGAGTTGTCACTTCCTCTGCCGAAAGACCAGGCACGTCCTCAAGGTACAGGTGGGACAACAGCGGCGCAATGGACGTCGTGCCTGCCGCGGTGTGGCGACGCAAAGCTTAGCCTTGTTGGGACAGTCCTATGTGGTGTGTCCGGTGGATTCGGCTCCCGACACTCAGACACCAAACACTAGACTTGAGGGGTTATAGGGGCAAGTAGATGTTGGGATACTTTTGTCAATGCGATCCGGCAGAAAATGGTTGACAAACACACAAGGCGCCTCGTAGCGGTGAAAATTTTCCCAAGGGACGCCCCTAACCCCCCGCAAAAACTGCATACTTTGGTTTCATCAAGTAATTTTTGGCCAAAAATTGAATATATTGCATTTGATTTTGGTGTGTAGGGAAGTTTCACTGGCAGACCGTCGCGGCGAAGCCCCCTCATCAAGACCTGTCCCCCACAAAGCCCAAACCCGTCCCCGCGCCCGCGGTGCTGTGTCCCCCTAGGCTCCTCATACTTCCGGCCGGGCACCAGACGGTGCCCGCCACTGGGGGGGGCAGGTGCCGTCTATTGGACCCGGTAAAGCACAATGCCCCTTGGTACACGTTTGAACATAAAGGTTGTTCTGCCGAGAACATTCCAAATGGGAACATTTTTGGTCCGGATCAATTCCTACGGGAACACCGCCGTAACAAACAGTAGGGACCAAATAACCCGGTGTATCACCATGATTTTCGAACCTTACAAATGAGGTTTTCCGACCTTTTCTTGCGTGCTGAGCGTGTTGGTGCTTGTTCGTGTCGTCACGGCCTGGCTCACATGTTGTGTGGGATTAGGGTCAACTTCCACTAGGTGGATGCATTTTGAACTTTTCAAACCCGTCTTCAACACTGCTGGTATTCTTGGTGCAAAGTCATAGTTCTATGACTTTCGAAGGGTGACATTTGGGGTTTCCCGTTTCACTTGTGTATGGTTGTTGTGTTTCGTGCTTCTTTGTACTAGCTGGTCTCACGACAAATGCTATGTAGGTTCAAAGGTAGCTTCCTCCGGGAGTGTGGACTTCAAAATGTTGGCATCTGTGTTTAATCTATATTGATCACCGTGCCTATGAAATAGACACAACCATAAATTTCCGAAACGTGCAAATGATGTTTCCCATCTATTTCTTGCATGTTTAGCGAGTTAGCGGCTTGATTTCGTCATCCGCGTGTTGCTTGCATGTTGTGTGGGGCTAGGGCCAACCTCCACTAGGCGCATCCCTTCTAAACTTTTGTCACCCATCTTTATCGGTGGCTCTTTTTGCCTGTCCACATCAATGTTTCCGACATTCATCCAAGGTTGGGACATACACATTTGTTTCGCTCGTGTGTCCCGTTGCCGTGCCTAGTGTTTCTTTTTGCTATTCTGGTCCCCATGCGCACATTGCTTGGGATAAGGGAATCCCAGGGACGGCTATGGTCAATTGCGGTCCACAGTGGCAAATGTTCTTGGTTGGTATGAACGTGTCCTGCTCCCAAGGTGTAAAAATTTCATCCCCCCTCCGTTTTTGCCCTGTGAATGCGCCTACAGCCAACTTTTGTTGTTTGGTGCATTTACAGCTGTCGTTGGGGGCTAGAGGTTGCCCCCACTACATGTATGGGTTTCAGACTTTTGGCAACCTTTGTTCCGGTTGAGTTCTAGTAAGTTGTTCCGGCGATGTTCCGGTGGCGTTCAAGCCAATTGTTTGAACTACCGCCGGAACATGTTGGTTCCAACAAATTCCAAATTTTCATTTTTAGTACATCCCACAAGACCCCACCCCTCTCCTGCTCTGCAGTAGTGTGGTTGAGTGTTGGTGTGTTGGTAAGTGGCAACGATTGTCACTTGGTTGGTGAGTGGGTTGCTTGGCTACCCAGGTTTTGCCCCCCCCCCCCCCCCGCGGAACACATACATGGAAGATGATGAAGGCACCTCCACACACCCATCCCCTCCCAAACTCATCCCTCCTTCCTCCTTCCTCTATCCTCCCCTTCCCCAAGCGGTTGTGGTTAGGCAGGGTATGCCCTTTTCTTTTTGCAGGTTCTTTATATGTGCAATGTGTATTTATTTCGCTGCATACAACAAGTATGAAGAGTACTTAAACCGTCTGCATATGACTTCCTGGTGCGCAGCACCTCGACGTCATGAGAGGTGATCACCTCCATAGAGACTCGTACAGTGACAGTATGGGCGGGCGGGTGGAACCCCACCCCCCTATCCCCTCTCTTGGGCGGGTGGGAGGGCCCTGTTATAATTTATAAAATTCTGAATGGAACAGGGCATCATAATGAATGAAACAAAGTATGGTGTACAACTACTGTTACTGGGGAAACAGCAGTTGTACAAGCAAAACAAAACCCATTCAAAGGCCATATGACTTCCTGGTGCGCGGTCTTTGTGGTTCAGCCAGCACCAAGCCATACTCCAGCGACCATAGATAGTGTTGTGGCATCCCGCGCGGTCACGACACCCCCAAGCACAGACACCGTGGGGAACGCCGCAGCAATGTCGCCGAAGGCACTCCAGCCAACAGGCGTCCGGCAAGGGGCACGTGGCCGCGCGGTCGTGGAGAGGGACCCGCCGAAAAGCGGCAAGAGGCCCCCAGCATCCCGCCCTGCGAAGCGTTCCGCCAACACTAAGAGACAGCCCCCACAGGACATCGTGCAAGCTCTCGGTCCATAGCAGTGCGTCCCTTGGGCAAACTCTCAACCCATACAGGGCAAGGGAGGGCGGGGAAAGCCTGCAGGGACCGAAACCTGTCCCAAGCTGCCAACCCCGCCGCAGCGAAGTCGCCGCCGAAATCACCGTCAATACCGGAGAAACAGTCCGCCGGCTTCAAATCGCTCGGGACCCACTCGAGGAAAACTGTCGAATCAGATCTCTGAAGTAGGTAAAAAGCTCTGCGCAGGTTCCTGTTATGCCTCTTTAAACCGGACCGGGCGCGCATTCCCGCCATCATGCCGAGGGAGGAGGCATTGTCTCCAACCACCCCGAAGACAGGCCAGCCCACATTGACTATGAAATTAAGGCCCTGGACCGGGGAGTCCAACTCTGCCTCCTGCTGCGTCAAAACCTTGAGCCCCAAGCGAAAAACCCTGCCCCCCAGCGCTGGACCCCACAGACCCACTTTGAAGCGGTCCAAATCGAAGGCAGCGTCGACAAAAACGAGGCTTTTGCCCGCAGAAGAGGGGGAATCGATACGCCTCGGAGCCCAAACACGCCGTGACATGACAAGGCAGTGCAGGAGGCTACGAACCAGTTTCAAGGGGGCTGAGGGCAAAAAGGAAGAGCCCCACATGACGTGTGACCACCAACGAGCCAAAAAGGGGCAAGCGCCCACCTGGGGTCTCAGGGCCCATGAAAACCGGCCAATAACCCGTCGAGCGAGCTTCCGGGACAAAGGCAGCAGCGCAACGTGCAACCATAGACCAAGCAGGACGATCCATTGGTTGGGGACGACAAAAACGCCCTGTCCCGCCCCCGACAGCACCAATTGCTTACCCAACCAGACAATGGACGGCACAGGCTCAAGGATGCTCTTGGGGCTGATGATCGCCCCCTCACGACCCAACAGGTCACAGAGTCGCGCCGCCGCTGAACGCACGTTGCCCGCCCCGAAACCCAAAACGAGAAAATCATCAAGATAGTGCAAAACCAAGACCGAAACCAAGTCCAGCCCCTGCAGCAAGTAGCCTAACACGGTCTGGCAAATTACTGGAGAGTATTGCCATCCAAAGGGCAGGCAATTGAAGGCGAACGTCTGTCCGTCAATGCTGACCCTGAAGGCCTGCTTGAAGGCATCGGGTAAACGCAACGACCAGAATGCATTCCTAAGATCAACATGGCATGCCAGCAGGGGGGCCCCCTCAGGCGCCTCCAAACGCAGGTCATCGAGCGCGCGCAAAAAAGGGTCGCACAAATAGCGGCCCACTTCCTCAGAAAACGCAAGACACCCCTGGCCCGCCCGCAAGTAATGCAGCTCAATGAGGAAAGCCAAATCCTCCACTACCGGGAGGGTGAAGGACGGCGGGCGGTTGGCATGCTACTTATTGAACTGCACCACATGCACTATCATGGATGCTTTCTCCGAATTTTTGGGAACCGGGAACAGCCAGCCATTAGGGGGTAGGTTGGAAGGGCACCGTGTCAAAACGCCATCCCGCACCAGGGCTCTAGCCATCACCAAACCCTCATGAGAGATATTTCGGATGCCCGGTAACGCGCGCGTAGACACCAACAGGACATCATTTGGGGCCACTGCATGCCAAATGAAATCCGGGATGCGAATGCTACCCACCGCCCCGATCCCCCTTTCCAGTACGTCCAGGGACAAACCCACCAGGATCGGCTTAGGAGACGTCGATTCACGAAAAACCACCGGCCAAAGGTCTGGCTCCAGGCGGTCAAGCGCCGCAACAGCCGCCTCAAAAAAATCAAACACCCCCAAATCCCTCGCCACCACATTACCCCTCATCAATAATAATTGGATCCGGGATGTGACGAGACCCCTGTTCGCGAGAGGCACCCTTAAGCCTTCGGACACGCGATCCAGCCATTGCTGTCCCCGGCGGGAGTTCAACAGGAGCTCCGAGCCCTCTTCCTCGAGACCGCAGGCGAAGAAGTCGAGACCCGCCGCTTCCTTCTCGCACAATGGGGGCGGTGCGCTGGTGGTCCCGGGCCCGTCCCTTGAACTTCGCGGCGACGGACTGGCGTTGGGGGGAACCGTCGGTTCCGACCGAAGAGCCGGACTCGGGGGCTGGCGCGGTGGTGGAAGAGTCGGGGGCCATGCCCTCTCCTGTCGGACCTGCAGGAGGGGAGTCTCAGGCTGGGGAGGGCGGATCCGTTCGGCGCTCTGTGGTCGATGCGGACTGCGGGGCAGCCACCGACGGACCCGAGGGGGTCAACTGCCCGTTTCTCCGCGAAGGCTTTCGAGGCGGCGCGGGTCATGAGGGCCGCTTGGCGGTCGGCGGCTGCATAGCGTCCCCGGAGTCGTCCCCTTCCACCACGGCCTCGGAACCCCTGTCGCGCTTCGATCCGGTGGCCGGGAGCTTAGCGGGCCTCTCGTCCGGCAAGCAGAGTCCCATGAGCGATGACGGCCAGAATTCCGCCGTGTCGGTGGTGATCCACTTGACCCCCTGACTCGTTGGCCACGGTAGGCGTGAACTCGAGTGGAAGGTGAAGTCCTCAAGTGCCGCCGCATAGAAGTGCGCCATGCGCACACTGGCCCAGCGTCCCCACCAGCATAGGTAGCGCCAGGGGAGGCCACGGAATCGGAGGAAGGCAGCCCCCGCGCGACGCCACGAGTGCCAGCGGTAAGCCGCGTAAGGGCTGCCTTGGAGCAGTCTGGCCATACCCTCTTCGAGGACGGCGGCTCTGTCGACCATGACGTCCTGTCCAGGGAACTAGCGCCGCAATCAGTGGGCCCATTCGCCCGTAAAACTGCCGAGGTCACGGGAAACCCAGCGCGAGTCCGTTTTGAGGCCCCAGAAAGCCACCGCCTTCCCCCGCAGGCCGGAGCGCCAAACAGACGCGATTTCCCCCACGCGTGTGAGGCTGCTGAAGGACAGGACGGCGGCGGCGAAGACAGCCCCGTCCTCCAGAGTCTGGCAGGCCTCGGCCATGACCTGCAGAACATGGGGGCCTGCGTAAGGGCGGTCTCCCGGGGTAGCCACCGGCGCACGGGCGAGGTGCCAGAGGCGTTCCCATCGTAGCAGCGGTATCAACCCCATGACCCACACTGCGTGTAACGTCGACACGGCGCCCCGCAGTGTCGCGGGTCGATATCCCGATCGGAAGAGGAGGAGCAAAATACTCTCCGCGAGGCTCTGCGTGTCCCCCGCCGGTGCCGACCCATGGAAGAAGGCGATTCGTCGAAGGTGTGAACCGTAGGAATTTCGTCTCCCCTCCTTCCAACTGCTGATGAGGCATGTCTGGACATCGTCCGCTGGATCCGCATACCCGAGCTCTCGCCACAAGGCCGCAATGGATCTCCAGTCGATGGTTTTTCCGACCCACTCTGATACTGGCGCCACTGCCACCGCCGGATTCGCCAGCTCCAAGACCGGTTCCAGCCCCCCCGGCGCGTCGCGTCACTCAAGAAAGGGACACCTCCAGACCCAGTGACGGGTCACCTCACCACGAGCCTTGCAAGTCTTGCATGGGCCGACGGGATCATCAGTCGTGCGTACCCACTCATTCTTGTGAATCTCGAAGAACTCCTCACCGTCGATGATCTTGAAACGCCGACGCATAGCCTTCTTTAGGCGTTTGCCCGCCTCCGACGGGCCCTCCTCCAGCCGAACATCCGATTCCTTCTGAGACCCAGAGGTAGATGAAGAACCAGACGTCCCCTCGTACCGCTCCTTGTAAGAGGCCGTCGCAGAGAAAACGAGCGTCCACAGTGCCTGCACCAGGGTGTGAAACCTCCCAGAGACCTGCGCGGAGTCGGACGTGTCCATACTGTCGGACCCATCTGGGTGTTTACGGTCGGTCCACGGCGTGTCGTCCCTCTTGTCCTCGTCAGTGAGGCCCAGCATGATCTCCTTAGCCGCGGTATCGGACATTTTGAGAACCATAGTGACTGTGGAAGCAGGGACATTCTCGAATTTGAGCAGCCGCACCAGGAGGAAGAGAGCACGATTAATCCACTGGGGATGGTTGGTGGCCGTGTCCGCATCGTGGATGGCCTTTAGTGACAATGCAGGTACCTGCAACTGGTCCTTCAGTGGCGCCTCAGTGATGCTTTGGACCTTGGCGGTAAGGGACTTGATGAGCTGCCCGTGGTCCTCCAGCAATTTAAGGATCGCAGGGTCCACTTGTCCACGCGCCGGCACTGTGGGGGAAGACTTCTTGAACGCCCCAGTGGCGAAGTCCAGCGTGACGTCCTCCAGAAGCATGTAGCCCACCAAGCGGTCGAGGAACTCGTCCCGAGAACCCGTGAACGAGACGGTGGACGCGAAATTCTTGGCCCAGGCCTCACCCTTGTCAGGCATACCCCGGAGCTCACGCATCAGGACCAGCTTTCGGCGTGTCCACGACTTGGTATCCGCTCCAAGCCGAAAATCTCCATGGGCGTCTCCTTGGATGTAATCCGCGAACGACAGTGCATCCTCCATTTGTATACTGCTGCGTTGCCACCAAATTAAAATCCACGAAAACAGAAGGAACAGCTCTCAAAGGAGTGGAAGTAGATCAGCTGTTCGGCCTGCGCAGCAAAAGGAACAGCACCTTCGTCTGAAGGCCCTGTTATAATTTATAAAATTCTGAATGGAACAGGGCATCATAATGAACAAAACAAAGTATGGTGTACAACTACTGTTACTGGGGAAACATCAGTTCCGGTTGAGTTCTAGTAAGTTGTTCCGGCGATGTTCCGGTGGCGTTCAAGCCAATTGTCTGAACTACTGCCGGAACATGTTGGTTCCAACAAATTCCAAATTTTCATTTTTAGTACATCCAACAACACCCCACCCCTCTCCTGCTCTGCGGTAGTGTGGTTGGTGTGTTGGTGTGTGGGTAAGTGGCAACGATTGTCACTTGGTTGGTGAGTGGGTTGCTTGGCTACCCAGGTTTTGCCCCCCCCCCCCCCGCAGAACACATACATCGAAGATGATGAAGGCACCTCCACACACCCATCCCCTCCCAAACGCATCCCTCCTTCCTCCTTCCTCTATCCTCCCCTTCCCCAAGCGGTTGTGGTTAGGCAGGGTATGCCCTTTTCTTTTTGCAGGTTCTTTATATGTGCAATGTGTATTCATTTCGCTACATACAACAAGTATGAAGAGTACTTAAACCGTCTGCAGGTATGTTGACCTTCGCCTTCCTGCTGTGTGCCGGGTGTAGGTGTATCAGTGGATGGGTTGGTTGGGGTATTGTGCTTTTTTTGGGTGTGAGTTACGTGTTTATGTGTGTGTTTGTGTGTGTGTGTGTGTGTGTCCTTCTCTTGCCCAAATCAATCTCCCCCAGCAGCCCCCTCCCCCCCCGTGCGCATGCTGCCCTTCCTCACTGTGCTCGCAAGGGCTAGGGCGGCTATGTTGTGCTCTGTTGCACAATCATGTGTTGCTTGTGTTGTGTTGAAGCGTGTTGTGTTGCTAGTGCAACCCAGTGTTGTGTGATGTGGGTGGTTGGCGGTGGCGGTGGAATGTGGTTGGTGGTCTTTGGTCTGTGTTCTGTGGTCTGTGGAGTTTGGTCTCTGGTTGGTGGTCTGTGGTATGTAGTGCGTGGTCTGTGGTCTGGGTCTTTGGTCTATGGCTCGTGCTCTGTGGTCTATGGTCTCTGGTCTTTCGTCTGTGGTCTGTGGTTTATGCTTGCTGGTTTCTGGTAGGTGACTTGTGGTTGGTGGTCTGTGGTTCGTCACCCGAAAACTAATTGGTCCGACGACGTTCCGGTAACTTGTTCCGGCGGCGTTCTAGCGGCGTTCCGGTGGCCATAGAACGCCGCCGGAAAGTCTCCAGAATAAAATGCCGGAACCTCGCCGGAACAAAGTGTTGGCGCGACACATCGACATTATCCCACACACCACCAACCAGACACCACCAACCACGTACCACAAACTACCAACCACAGACCTCAGAACACCAACCACAAAACACCAGCCACAGAGCAAATACTCCACAAGCCACAGACCATAGACCACACACCACAAACCACAGACAACAAAACACAGACCACACACCACCAACAACAGACCACCAACCATAGACCACCAGCCACAGACCACGGGCAAGAGACCACAGACCACCAACTCATGACAAACCATCTGGCCACCATCCATAGACAACCGTCCACACAACATAAACCACATTCAGAGATGGCACACCACATACAACTTACCACATACAACTTACCAAAGACTACAGACCATCAACCACAAACCACCGACCGCAGACCACCAACCACCGACCACTGACCACAGATCAAAGACCAACAACCACCGACTAACCACCAACCACAAACCAAAGGCCACCAACCACAGACCACGAGCCACAGCGCACAAAACACAGACCACTGACCACAGCCCACACACAACTGACCACAGCCCACTGACCACCAACCAAAAACCACAGACCACCAACCACTGACCACCAACCACACACCACAGACCACATCCCACAGACCACATCCCACATCCCCCAGACCACTGACCACACACCACCAGGCACACACCACAAACCACCAACCACACACCCCCAGCCACAGCCCACAGAGCACAAACCACTGACCAGCAAACACAAACGGCAAACCGCCAACCACAAACCACCAGCCACAAACCACACACCACAGACCATATACCGCAGCCCACAGACCAAAGACCACAAATCACATACCACCAAGCACATACCACCAGCCATAGACAAAAACCAGAGACCACAAACCACGGACCCCAGACCACCGACCATAGACCACACACGACAGATTCCCCCCTAACCTCCTGACAGGTACAGCTCACACATACACAGTACACAAAACCAACACTGATGCTTGCTCCTTCACTGGCGATGGAGATGCGCAGGCCCTTTGCCGTCAAGAAACACGCCAGCCGATGGCCCGGGCTTTTCATGCACTCCCTGTCACGTGACAAGATCAGCACATCATCCAAATAATGGAAACGGTAGACATCGATCCCCTCCACGTGGTTGTCAAAGAACTCCTTCAACAGCGCTGCCAATGTGTCCTGTGCCAGTACCGGGGAAAACTTCCACCCAAACGGGAGGCAGTGGAAGTGCGCCCCCTGTATGCGAAACAGTCCCCTATGTTCAGCTGGGATTTGCAGGCTCCAGTAGAAGTTGGATATGTCCAAGGTAATGCCCCACAATGGTGCTCCACGGTGTATCTCCCGTTGGATGGTCTGAAAGACCGTGTGAATAGATGGAAGCCTGACCTTGCGCAGCGGCACATGTGGCGCAGGATCGTTTCCAAGTGTGCCTGCCCACCGTCCGCATCTCTGAGGCGCTCCCGCTCTCGGAGGATTACCGCAAGCGCGGCCCGAAAAAGCTCATTTCGCGGGATATTCGAGACCTGCTTGATCCGTCTCGAAGCCGACCACGCACACGCCCGCGCCCGCCTATATGTGACCCACGCTCCTGCAGTACTTCCTCCTCCAACTCCCATGAGGCACTTTAACCTACGCGGCTTGTGCTGCCTGCCCACCTCGTTGTCGGGTGACGCCCGTCTCGATTTACCTCCCCCCCCCCCCTACCCCACAGGCCGTCCGGCCATTCGCCTCCTCACGCACAGCGTCTCCTCTTTCCCCTCCTGCCATCGGCCTTCCGAGGTGAGGGGCTATCCGAGGATGATCCGGAGCACGTGGAATCTCGAGAGTCGCTCTCTGGGGTGCTCCCCTCAGGGATATCGTAGGCCTCAGGGGCCCATAACTCCGTACACCGTATGGTTGCCGTTCCCGCAATCCATGGCCTCCCCTTGAGGTAACTGGGGGGGGTAGGCGTTGTGAATGGGTGCCGGATGCGCCCTGGGTGCGGGCAGTTGATGTAGGCCATTGCCGTTCTTGTGCTCCTCCACCTGAACTACGCCTTGATGCTAGGGATCTTGCCCCCAGCCTTGTACATGGTCGCTGGGCCCAGGCGCCTCCATGCATGCCACCTGAGGTCCTTCCACTTTGATCCACACAAAAGGGTCGCCATGACACGCTGCAGTTTGTCCTCAGAGACCAGTCGCTGGAACTTGTCGAGGCTCCAGCATCTTTGTGCAATCCAGGCGCAGAACTGCAACCATTTGAGGGCCACTCCTGAAACCGTACGGGTAATCCAAGCCCTGTGGACTTTGCGGTCATAGAACTCCGCCGTCTTTGCCAGAACCCCCAGCCTGTGGAAGCTGATGCCGGCCGCCTCGCCGACTCTGAGGCCCAGCAGCGTTGAAAGTGTCGCAAGTCCCACCACACAGCACTCCAGCTCTGAATCCGCTTGGTGTGCCATGATCTGCAGTGCCTCAAAACTACCCCACTCCTGTGTTGACTTCTCCTCCAGCCGCTGCGCTGCCTTGAATGCCTTCCACGGTCGTTTTGGGACCGGCTCGCTGACCACCCCCATGGTGTATGCCATGGCCGCCGCATTGAGCGTTGTTTTGACCGAGCTGCTGCCTTTTCCCTCTCGAATGGCATCACACACGACTTGCTCCACGACCTTGTATGGTCCCCACTCCGGCCGGGCCATATGTGTCTGCCGGAGTCGTCGCATTCCTGTCTTGTACGTGCCCAGCGACGTCGTGCTACAGGAGTTTGCGAGGACTTGCCAGTTGCCTTCCAGGACCCCATCCTTGCTGTCCGCCTGGGCTCGACACAATGCGGCATATGCCCGTCGGTATGCCAGCCATTCCTTGGGGATGTCGTCGTCTTCGCCCTCCCCCTCCACTTCTCCTTCATGCCAAAGGAACCTGTTTGGGCTGTCCTCCGCCATGCCCCCCCCTCCCCCCCCTTCCGGGGGAAGTCAACTCTCGCAGTCCCATATCCAGTGGCTGTCTCCACATTCTCCACAAGGCCCCGGGGGGCCCTTCGCCACTTCATATGCGTTGTCGCCCCTCGCAGTGCAGTAGTAGGTGATGTTCTCCAACTCCGCGAACGTGAATCTCCCTTTTCGGGTCGCTTCAATCCATGTGCGTGCTCCCAGTCTTTCCAACTCTTTGGTAGACCTCGGAGCAACCCGGGATTGTGGTTGCTTCCCGGTGCCCTTATGTGAGCCACCAGTCACACTGTGGCCCCCGCTAGGGTACTTCTCTTTATAGTTGTCCTTTGAGACCAGCATCACCTCCCGCAGCTCCTTTGCCAGCGTCTCCCCTTTTTCCTCCTCGTTGGACTCCAGGAATTTCTTCACTGAAGCCGTCGTCTCACGCATCCATTTGGCATTTCCCGGGGCATCAACAAACTCTTCAAGCGCTGGAGGGGTCAGGGGTCTCACGGATTTTTGCTCTCCGCTTGTGCTCCAGTCTCACTTTGAGCGCCTCCATCTGTTTTGAGATCTCCTGCTCCTCCGGGTCTACAGATGCGTTTGGGTTTCCCACATCCGATGCATCTGCCGTTACCAGATTCAGCTTGTGGCCTTTCCGGATGATGATCCACTTGAAGTTGTCGAAGAGGGCCAGCGCTCCCATTGCCTTTAGCACGAATTCGGGGTCTTCTGGCTTTCGGGTCTCCGGGATGTCCTCAGCAAACTCTCGGATGGTTAGGCGGTGCTTGGCTGCCAGCTGTGCCACCTCCGTTCCCGCCTTAGCGATTTCGGCAGTGGAGCAGAGCTTCACAAAAGTGCTCCACTGCGACTCCAAAAACGACTTGATGCGAGCCCTGATCTCGTCGCTGACCGCCAGCTCCGTCTCCTTTTTCGCCTTGAACTCCCCTGTCTGGACCTCAATTGTGCATCGACAGCAGCTCTCATAGCCAGCAATGGCGTGGAGGAGTTTGAGCGGATCTTCGTCCCAACCAGAGGCCACCTTGAGGTCCTGCAGCCATTTGTCATGGTCCACCCCCGCATCTCTGATGCGCTGCATGATTTCCACTGCCGCTCTCGCCAAGTGGTCTGCGGGGAGGGTGCTCATGTAGACCTCGAACTGGCCCTTGGAGACGAAATCTTTGAAGGTGAGGGACTCCATGCTGATGGCTGACATTTGGTCTGGATCTTTTTACTGGGCCTGACGGGCCTGAGAACCCAAAAATCTTTAAAAGATTCTATAGTGATAGTGCATATGAGTAGTATTATGGGGTGAATCCTGCAATTCGCCTATAGGCGAATCCCTTGACCACCAACCACAGACCACCAAAAAAAGACCGCAGACCACTTTCCCGCTAGTAATAAGGGCCACTGGGGCGAGAAAAACTGCTTGCCGTCCTCCCCGAGAACTTGTTCCGGCGACGTTCCGGTCTGGAACACAATGAAACGCCAGAACGTCGCCAAAGCGTCGCCGGAACAAGGTATCTCAACGTCGCCGGAACAAAGAAAGAACTTGTGTACCATCAACCACAGACTACCAACCACACACCACACAGCAGAGACCACAGACCACAAACCACCAACGATTGACCAAAAACCACAAGGAACAGACCACAGATGACAAACCACCAACCCTAGACCAAAGATCACAGACCACAGACCATAGAACACACACCACCAACGAGAGATCACAGACCATAGCCCAAAGTCCACATCCCAAAGCCGCAGGCCCAAGGCCCACCGCCCACCGCCCACATCACACAACACCGGGTGGCACTAGTAACACAACACACTGCCACACACCACAGCACAACAAAACACAAGGGACACACCACTGTACAAAAAAGCACAGCATCGCCACCCTAGCCCTTGCGGGCACAGTGAGGAAGCACGGCATGCGCAGGGGGGGGGGGGGGGGCTGCTAGGGAAGATTGATTCGGGTGAGAAAAAGGACACACACACACACACATAAACACGTAGCTCACACCCAAAAACATCACAATACACCAACCAACGAATCCACTGATCCACTTACACACCTACCACTCACACCACCACACAGCAGGAAGGCGAAGGTCAACATACCTGCAGACGGATTAAATACTCTTCATACTTGTTGTATGCAACGAAGGAGAAACACATAACACATATAAAGAACCTACAAAAAGAAAAGGGCATACCCTCCCTAACCCTAACCGCTAGGGGAAGGGGAGGATAGAGGAAGCAGGAAGGAGGGATGGGTGTGGGAGGGGATGGGTGTGTGGAGGTGGCTTCATTATCGTGTTTGTGTGTGCGTATGCGAGAGGAGGGGGGGGTGCACCGACGGCTAAGAGGGACAAAAGTCTGGGGGTAGGGGTGCATGGTGACGGTGTGGTGGTTAGAGATTGAGAAGGGGGGGGGTGCTAGTGGGGCCGGTGGGAAACATTCCATGGGTAGGGGTGCAGCATGACGGTGTGGTGGTTAGAGATTGAGAAGGGGTGAGTAGTGGGGTCGATGGGAAACGTTCCATGGTGCTCTTTGGCCCCATGAGGAAGAAAGACTACTGGGCGAAGGACCCGCAAAGAGACCGACCCCATGCGCCCCTCGCTGGCACCTTCACCTACAATGTATGTTCCACTTACCCTTCATCCGCCCTTTCATCTTTTTGTCCCTTGCGTGTTCCGGTGGTGTTCCGGTAATTTTCTCTGGCGGTGTTCCGGTGGTGTTCCGGCAAAAATAGTGTTGAATGCAAATGTTTTTCACACGACAACACGGAATACAACAAATCTGAAAGTACCAGCGGGGTGCCCCTAGGCTAGCAAACAACATATTTGCATAGCATGAATGGGTGTGCTTGGTTGGGGGGTAAATCAGCTGCGAACTTTTGTTGTTCCGGCCATTTTTGTTGAAACACTAGAACCATTTGGCCGGAACAACCTTGGCGTTCAAGCGCGTGCCAAGGGGCTAGTGTCACATGTCGCTCAAACGCACAGCACGGAATTCGTTTTTTTGGCACCCAACCGGTTGGCACGATGCCAGCGCTTGATGACAGTCATTCTTCCAATTTTGCTGCCAACATTGTCAATAACGGGTCCAATCATGTTCCGGCACTCGGGAGCGCTACTTCCAACATCGGAAGCCTTTCCTCCGACTGATCAGTGGGGGCACTTCACCCAAATCTGATCAACAGTGTGCAACCTTTCATCGGAAGCTTTGCTCCAACATCGGGAGCGTTCTTGGAGCCGATTTGGGGTGCGCACGCCGGCTGTGAGATGTGCACCATACCTAGGGACGATCACAAAATGAGCCCCCCCCCCCCCCGGAAACATCTTATATGACAAAAAAAGCCAAATTCACCGCCCCTCCGACCACCGCCGCCACCACCATCACCCATACATAAAGTTCACGAATGTAGAGTGCTCCGCCACTCCTCAAAGAGAAGGTGCCCCGTCTACCATGGCCAGCCGTCGCCAAACCTTGCCCATATCCTATTTGCTAACTGAGGGGGACTTCTTCCCTACCGACACTGAAGCTGCTTTGAAAGAGAAGACCAAGCCACAATCCATTCGTGTTGCTGTGTATCTCTTCGTTTGTGCATGCAGGAAGGGGAGGAGTAACTGGGCTGGGCGGGAGGCGGGCTGTGGTGGAAGGGGGGCAGGGCGGAGGGGTTGAACCCCGCGGTCCGTCACCTGGGTCTAGCATTGGGACCAAGCTAGATGCTACATCAACATGGACAACAACAGAGGCTGGCAACTAGGACAACAGAGCACGGGGCCGTCTTGGGACATTGTTTCGCGGAGGCGGTGCCGGTGCGGCAACCTGAGGGTCGTAATTGTTGACTGTGACAACACTACTGGTGGCGCCACCGTCCGAGGCACAACTCCCACTTCCATTCCCACTCCCAGTCTGACTCCAAACGTCACTGCCACGCTGGAAGTCCCCTGTGTCCGATCCGGGATACCCCGCGAGCTTGGACGAATCTTTTGCATCTGCTACAATGCGCCATGCAACTTCTCTGACCGCATTGGCAAAATCCGCTGGGCAGTGCCATCTGCCTTGGGCACCTGCCCAGGCAGCACGTACTCTGCGTACCAGTCCACCTGCAAGGGTTCAGGAACAACCAACGCCTGCTGGGCATCCTGTACCCTACGCACCCTACCCGTTCTCTTTGCCCTTCTTTGTGCCTTGGCCTCTGCCCTACGCCGACGAGTGGGCACAAAGGATCCCACCAAAACGTAGGAAAATGTGGGCCACCCTTGTAGTACTTCTAACGTGAATGCCACCGACTCACGTTGACCACTACGTTACGACCGACAGCGTCCACAAATGCAGCAGACGTCATGCGGATCCACTTCACTCCAAAGGTGCACTAGCAGCGATTGGCTCTGCGGGTGGCAAAAGACCCCAATGGTTGGCAGTGCCAATAGTGGCCGCAGAATGCACTCCACAATGACACGCCGCTTCAGCGGCGCACTCAAAACACACCGTTCCAACACTAACGCCCGTCGGATAGGCTTCCACAAGTGTACTTGTGACCGCCTGCTTTTGCAGGCCGGAAACTGTCTACAAAGCTCATGAGTGAGCGTTTCCCTACCACATGTCCCTCAAACGCACAGCGGGGAATTATTTTTTGGCACCGAAACACTTGGCACCATGCCACATTCTTACAAGTTTGCTTGCAACATTGTCAACAACAAGTCCCATCATCCTCCGCCCATCGGGAGCGTTGCTTCCGACATTGGAAGCATTTTCCCCGACTGATTGTTGGGGGCACCGCACCCAGCTTTGGTCAGCAATTTGCAAGCCTTCATCGGAAGCATTGCTTCCAACATTGGAAGCGTTTTTGGAGCCGATTTTGGGTGTGCACGCCTGGTGTGAGGTGTGCACCACACCTAGGGACGATCATACAATCACCCACCCCTCCAAACACCTTATATGCAAAAAAAACACCGAATTCACCGCCCCTCCAAGCACCACAACCACCACCATCACGCATATACCAAATTCACCAATCTACAATGCTCCGCCACTCCTCAAAGAGAAGCTGCCCCAGCTACCATGGCCAGCCGTGGCCAAACACAGGGTCCCGATGCTGGACCCGACTAACGGACCGCCACGTTCCCTCCCTCCACCCTGCCCCCCTTCCGCCACAGCCAGCTGCCCGCCCAGCCCGGCTAGTCCTCCCCACCTTGCATGCACAAACACAGACATACACAAGAATACGTGAGGTATGGCTTGGTCTCCTATTTCAAAGCAGCTCCAGTGTCGGTAAGAAAGAAGTCCCCCTCACTCGGCAAATGGGTTACGCGCGCTGAGCTAGATGCTGCATCAACATCGACAACAATGGGGGCTGGCCGCTGGGACAAGAGTTGTGCACAGCGCGGCGCCGTCCTCCGGAACTTTTTTTGAGGAGGCGGTGCCTGTGCGGCAGCCTCAAGGTCAGAGGTGCTGACTGTGCCCGCACTGCTGGTTGCGTTACCATCCGAGGCATCACTCCCACTCCCACTCCCACTCTCACTCCCACTCTCACTCCCACTGCCAGTGCCACTCGGGGGGTCCCCTATGTCCGATTGGGGAACCCCTGCGGGCTCAAACGAATCCTCGGAATCCACTACTACGCGCCCATGCAGCTTCGCTAACCGCATTGGCAAAATGCGCTGCGCACTGCGATCTCCCTCGGGCACGTGCCCAGGCGGCACGTACTCCGGAGACGAGTCCACTTGTGACGGATAAAAAAAAAACCAACACCTGTTGGGCATGCTGTACAGTACACACCCTACCCTTTCTCTTTGCTCTTCTCTCTGCCTTGGCCTCTGCCCTACGCTGACGGGTGGGCACAAAGGAGCCCACTAAAACGCAGGAAAACATGGGCCACCCTTGTAATACTTCTAACGTGAATGCCAGCCACTCACGCCTACCACTACGTTTAGACCCGCAGCGTCCACAAATGCAATAGATGTCATGCGCACCCACTTCACTCCCAAGCGGCACGAGCAGCGATTGGGCCTGCCGGTGGCAAAGGACCCTAATGGTTGGCAGTGCCAATAGTGGCTAAAGAATGCGCTCCACAATGAGACGCCACTCGGGCGACGCACTCAGACCACACTGTTCCAACACTAACGCCCGTCGGACGGGCCTCCACAAGTGTACTTGCGACTGCCTGCTTTTGCGGACCCAAAACTTAATATAAAGCTCATGAGTGAGTGTTTCCTTGATGCTATCTTCAAGGCAAGTGGTTAGCGTGGCAAACGTCGTGCCAAGACGGAGATCACACTCCCAAGCCTCATTGCAGCATTGGATGGGCAAGTGTGCTTGGGGGAAGGCGTGTGTAAGGCCATGCAAATAAAGTGTGGCTGTTGACCCACTCTCTGCACACTCCATGATCAAATGGATCAGGTATACATAGATTTTGCCCGACGCCTGCCATAACCCGAGGGGTAGGCCGAGATCTGAGGCATAGAACAGGACTACCACATGGCAGAAAGACAAAAACAAAAGACGAAAAAGGCCTGGAAGGATGCACACAATTGCCAATAGCAATGCAAACTCCCGCGACTCACGGCCCGTGAAAGAAACCCCGGTGGGAAATTGGCGTCGCACGAGGCTGCGGTATTGTTTGCTGTCCTGCGGACCGTCCGCTAACTTGTACCGGCACATATATGTTGTTGCATCGCAGATCCATCATCTGTTGAGAGTATGTGCCCTACTACCCCACACCCACGGCTGATGCCTCCCTTCAAATTGTGGAGTATCGGCTGAGTCACAAATGCCTGAGCCAAACCTTTAACACGACTGAACATTCTGCCCACTATTTCGAGTGGGTGCAGGTCAGATTGGAAAAGCCCACGGACACCTTGATGCCGCTACCACGGACACACAAAACAACCCCTTCCCCCACATTCCCACCACACGTGGTGGTGGTCGGCGGTAAAAAGACTTAACTGCACCCGGACAATGACATTAGGCGTGAAGCCCCCCCACTACACCGGAAGACAAAACGGTGTGCTCTGAAGCCTATTGAGTTCCTCGGCACCTCCTTGTCGGACCCATTGGTCGTAGTTGCTTTTAATCATCTCTCTCCATGTCAATAGCAAGGTGCATTGCGGAACATGTGCCCTTATTGGAAAAAGTGAACCCCCCTTGTCAATCACAGACACCTTGATGTTTACATTCCACCGCCCTCGGGGTCTGCACCCATAGGCATAGACACTGAGGGACAACACACAATTTAGGGCTGGGGTTTGTTGTGACCCCACCCCACACAGCAACCGCCATCCCCCAAGAGGGTGCCCAAAATGTGGGCCGCCAAGGAACTATTCTGCACGGAGCAGTCAAAAGAGGGTAAACGAGCATCCTCCACTTGCTAGCGGCGCCCCACCCTCCATCCAAAACCAGGCTGCAACCTTTTCAGTGCACGGAGTGCTCGCACTGATGCAAGACCTAGAGACCGCACATATAGTACATCATGTTCTGCAACAAGTGGCCCCTGTGGGGCCTAGAAGGAACGGGGAGGGCGACATGGGAGCGTTTCCCGACCAGTTTCGGCTGACACACTTTTGGACCGCCCAGGGTGAAGGGAAATCAGCCGCACTACTTGGCCAGGATGTTCCCAGCAGTACGTTCGATTGACCTCCGGATTTCGGAAGGAACATGCCGGGCACTGCATTTAGAAACTCCTGGTAAAAAACAATTCCGTGTTGTGCAATTGTGCGACATGTGAAGTGGGGATCACCCGGGTCGTGGGGCCACCAAGGAGGATCCCGCCAGTGGCGCCACGTCATTGGGGTCCGGGCTGGGACGAAGTCGAGGTAGGCTAACAACAAGGCAACAAGATTTTGTTATGCCGCAACGTGAGACACGAAGAGAACTGGGGCCTGTGACTGAGCGTGCGCGCATGCCCGGCGGTCGGCCTCGGAGGACAGGCCGAATCCAGCCTGGAGGAGGCTTCGTAGCATGGGGAGGGGCAAGAACATGGCAAAATCGACGTCGCCCCACGGCGAGGGCTGCAAGGCCATGCGGTAGAGCATCATGTCCACCGAGTTAACGTAGTCTTGGGTCTCGTAGTCGGCTTACGTAGTGATGTCCTCCAAACGTTGCTAGCGAGTATGAGGCCCAACCTCGAGGCGGGGACGGATGTCCTTTTCCCCCTCTAGGTGAGCATCGCGGAGGCGCCTGGAGGACTTGGTGAAGTTGTTGATCTAAACTGCGCCAAGTTCCGCGGCGCGCTGCCGAGCGAGGCGTTCGTCCCCTACCGCTTGAACTTCGCCCAAGAAGGCGGAGAGTTCGTCGGCAGTCGGGTTCGGCACTGGTGAAGGCAGCGCAACACATGTCGCTCAAACGCAAAGCGTAGAATTTTCAATTGGGACCGAAAATCTTGGCATGATTCCCGGCGTTGCTGACGATCGACCTCTAAATTTTCGAGCCGACATGCCAGGCAATCGCTCCTGGAATTCCTAGGAATGCCAAAAAATCGGAAGAGTTCTTCCGACTGAAACCCCGACCGAAACCCCGACCGAAACCCCAACTGAAACCCCAGCCGAAGCCGGGAGGGAGCCTTCCGAGATCCCTAGGGATGAAAAAATATCGGAAGTGTTTTCGGGGGCGATTTCCGAGCACAACGCCAAGGATGAGGAAACACTCAACCCCGCCCCCCCATACACGTGTTTGCGCATTTTTGGGAAATTTGACCCATATATAGTGAGGACATGTACAATGCTCCGCCACTCCTCAAAGAGAAGCTGCCCCGGTTACCATTGGCAGGCGTGGCCAATCACAAGCCCCCTATCCTAGGGCTGACTCACGGAGCGCCGGGTTCCCCCCTACCTTGTGTGGTCCGACCCTTCGAAAATGCAAAAGTCCTTGATCAACTACCTTCTTTGGTCCGACCTTTCGAAAATTGCATGAAGACACTGAAGACAAGAATCCAGCAAATGTTCCAGCGGAAATTGTTTGGGCGCACGGGAGACCGTAAAACATTTCCTTGTTCTGTTTTTTCATTTTTAAATAAAGCGACTGTCGTCCATGCCGCGGGCAAGCTACCTAAATCCGTGCGTCCCTAGTCCCCACTAGCTTCCCAGGAGTTAGTCGCGCCGCTAGGCTTGCACGGATTCCATTTTTCAGGGGGGCGGGGGTGGGGCGGTGACCTGCCAAAAAAAAATTACCCTATTTTAAGCGCTGCCACTTTACGGGTTGGGAAAGGGGGTGGTCGTCCATTTTGTGTACATGAACAGTTTTTTGGCCCGGGCAAGAGAGGGAAACACTCATGCGTGAGCAGTGGTAGCGCAATCAGTTTCGAAAACCGGGCATGCCGGTCGGCACAAAAACACTCATGATCCATCACAGTCATCGTCTCAAGGCCCTATGTGCCAGCCATATCAGTCCACAAGTCAAACAGTCAAACCACGGTACTTTGGGGGGAAATGTTCAATGTGTATAGTTGGTCGGATGGTGACTTTTTTTAAAAAAAACCCTTGGATTTTCCTTGGAATCTAGCAAGCAATTGGGGATGCAAAGCTCCTGACGATTCCAAGCAATATGGCAGAGCATTTTGGAAGCAATGGTCCTAGTATGTGCTTGGGTGAACTCCGACTGATCGTCGGAAGCATTTGCTTCCGACGTCGGAAGCGATCATCCCGACCAATTTGGCAGCCTGGCTTCCGAAATCCCTAGGGATCGAAAAATATGGAAAGCGTTTTTGGGAGGAATATTCCCAGCAGCGCTGACAATTAACATGTAAGCATGGGAGGGCACGTGCCAGGCAACGCTGACAAACATGCCCCGGTTCTCAGCATTCTAAGCTGTGCCCGTAGGATACATGTGTGGTGGTGGAGAGTTGTAGGAGTTGCGGGATGTAGTGCTCTGCCGGTGCATGGAGGGCCCGCAAGCAGGAGGGGTTCGGAGTTTGGGCCAAGGGTAGCCGCCCCTGAATGATGCAGAGGGTTGTCGAGAACTGTCGGAAATAGGATGTTGTTGCGGGCCAACGGAACAAGCACCAGCTGTAACGGTTGCTGCTCATCTTGTGGCGGTATGTAGTTTTGTGGGGCACCATTCATGGGCGCGGAGCACACCTGCTCTTGGCAATACGTCGCTCTCGTATCTCAAGAGACTCCCAAGGAGAACGGCGGCCACCAATAGCTAGCACAGCTGTACGACCTCTTTCCTGCTGCTAGCCATGTCCTCAGCATCAAGCTGCCCTCTGCCTCCACGTCCGATACCCCAAGAGGTCTTCCAGATTGATGTGTGTGTCCGCCATGCTAGCGCGACCTTGCTGCTATTATTAAGTGATTTTCCTTCCACAGATACTTTGGGGATGCCGCTGGCTTCGGCCGGGGCCAACGCCGTGCACTGCACCGGTGGCGTCAGATACTTCCCCTAGGTGTACCCACAAGCTTCACCACCATGGGTGGTCATCCCGGGCAAATGTTGATCGACCAAGGTTTCATCCAGAACGCCTTCCACGAAGATATACCCACCCCAAGCTTCCATGTGGTCCTTCACCTATCTTCACCCTCTCTGTGGGTAGAGAGCTTTCGTACGGGCGATGTCCCACCACTTTTGCAGGCCTAAGAAGCTGGGGCCCGGAGGTTCGAGGGTCGATGGGAGGGCGCTTGTATGCTGCCAGGCGTCGCCGAGGTTGTTGTTATACCGGGTATATGCGGCATTGTCCAATTGCACCTAGGTGTTGGTCAGGTTACTAGAGGTCGCGCCGGCCCACGGCGGGGGTATCCTTACTTCCGCCGGGGCCTCGGGGACGCAGGGGAGTTCCCCGGAAACGCCGTCGAGACCAAGGGCATTAGAGCACGACAGCCTGGGCAAGTGTGTGACACACCGGTCCGCTATGTCAAACATCATGATGCAAGGCGCGTGGCTATAAGGGATCAGAAAAAATTTGAGAGGACCACCTTGGCAACGCGCAAGACGATGGCGGCCGTATGTGGGTACGGACGCACCTTTGGCAAGCTGTGGCAGCCACCAGGTCTGCTATCGGGGCGGTAGGGCCCAAGATGCATATATTTGTCGGCCAGCCGCTATGCTGCACCAGAAACCCATGGCGGGCATAGCGGAGGGAACCTTCTGTGGCACAGAGCCATCACAGCAACATATCCGTTCCACCCGTACCCATAAGGGTCGGTTAGCGCAGCCACTCGGCGGCACGACACATAACACCTTATGCAGCCACGTGCGAAGGGATCCCAAGGCAGTTGCGGAAGCGGAGCTGAAGGTGCACGCTAGCACTGAGTGGAGGTCGGGAAGGGGAGGGCAAAACCTCGTGGGAGGGGAGGAGGCGGGGTTGTACGAGTGTCGAGTTGCCACACATTCCCCGCTTCCACCTCAGCAATGGCAGGCCGAAGGGTATATAAAGACTGCCGCATGCGAGGCAGATTATTTCATCGATACAGCCAGGCGCGAATTCATGGAGGGCGCCAGACCATTCATCAAGGTCGTGAAGGGCTAGGCGGAGTGGGAACTAGGGCCGGGACGTCAAAGGGATAACGAGGGCCCGCCATTTGGTGTCGGGCGCCCCACCGACTGGGAGGATGTGTATGAGGTGCTCTGGGTTGTTTCGCCTGCCTCCCCATATTTGGGTCCCGCAAGTATTGTTCGGGGCGGCGTGCTCCTGAGACTTGCAGGTTGCGCCCACGGCCGCGGCTGCCTGTGTGGCGTACCCTTGGGGGGACTCCACTTTCCGGCGCTGAGACGCTCGGGACTCATGTGATTCGCTAGGGCAGAGGGAAGGGGGCACGGATCGGGCGTTGCACTCGGCGTGGAAGGGCTCCCCCAAAGGGTCACCAGGCCATGTAGGATGCCCTTCTAGCAAGTGTGGTGGATGTAGGTACGGGTCCAGTAAGTGGTGAAAAGGGTCTAGTATATTGGGCTAGGGATAGTGGAGAAGCCAAACCCTGCTTTGAGGTCCGAAGGCGTTACATTGATGGGAACTTCCAGAAGCTAAGAAAGGGAAGGCGAGCCTCCATGGGGTCCACCTTCCCCACACCTTGAAGGTGAAGGACCAACACGGCTAGGGGGTCAATCGCAGTCCGCAGTCCAAGGAGGGGCTTGGCTCCAGCTTGCTACTTGACACGAGGTACACCGGAGAGGGTTCAGAGAGTGTCCGCGGGGGGGGAGGCTGATGGCTCGAGGCCTACGCCAACGCGGTCCTGGAGGAGGACGGGGCTTGGGGCCCTTCGTGTAGGAACCAAGCATGGCCAAATGGAGGTGTGGCTTTGAGGGCACGTTGCAGGGCCGCCACCAAGCCACTGTGTTGCGAAGGGAGTGTCGGGGCAAGCGTAGTGGTCAAGATGCCCTTGCGGAACCCGATAAGGTCTTTGGCGGTACACACGGAGGTGAAGGTGGACACAACGAGGGCCTCGTCGGATGCAACCACTACGGCGGCTTGTGCCCAATTGCTGAGGCTGCGCTAGGGGGCTTGCGTGATGGTCTCGCCCATGGTAGCAAGGAGGCCCACTACTTGACCTAGAGGTCAAGCTCCCGCATTTGTTGGTGACTTTCTGCACAAATTACTCGGGGTTCTTTGCCGTTTCGCGGGTGTGATCCGGGGGGGGGGGGGCACGCCATCCAAACCTTTCTGGCCCCCAAGCCTAGCACAACTGTCGTGGACATGGCCCCCAGGTTGCTGATGATCCGGGCAGGCACATTGTACAGGCGAGGCAAGAGCGTCACCGCAGAGGAAAGCGTGGAGGTTGGGTAGTGGGCGTTGACAGACAGGTTGTCCAGAGGTGTCTGGGTGATTACCCGGTTGTGTCTGGGGATGGGATGGGATGGGAGTGAGTCCAGCACCTGCCAAAAAAACCTCCGGGCCTATGATGTGCATCAGTGGGCCGTGCCGCAGCCTGCCCCGCATTGGAATGGGAGGCAGTCGAACCACCACAGACCCAGTCCGAGACTGGCGCAGTGAAGTTTCCATACGCGTCCTAGGGGTCGATGTACCCGTTTGGAGGTCACAGGCAAGGGGCACAGCAGTCGGAGACATGGACCCGCCCTTGCACACATAGAACGCACTGGTCTGGGACGTCTCATTTCACCACAAATGTTGCAGGTAACGGTCATCCGGTCCGAGAGGGATTGAGTGCACCATTGCAGGGATCATAAAGCCCAGCACTGAGCCCACTACATACAGATGCATCCAAGTCGACGCACCCACAACGGGGGCTCAAACTGAACGCTCATGAACCAGCACAATTCGTGCAGACCGGGCTCTGGAACCTGACACAAAGGCTGCGGCTTCATCCGCCCCTGCACCTGTAGCCGGATAGACGGTTGCCAACCTGCCCTACCGCAGGGGCTGGACATGTGGGGGTGGTATGCTAAGGTGTCCATACCACCGCAATTCCCAGTGGGCTAGTCCACGCAGCACTAGGCCCAAAACTATACTAACGGACCGGAGCAGCGCATCCTCATCCTGACGCGTCACGCCGCATCACCACTGGCGACGGGGCATACTCCAGTGACGGACCAAGGGGAGTCCAGCGCTGCAGCACTTCCTGGACTGTGGGGCAGGCACGAGTGAGGGCCTGAACCACTTTTGCCACTTGGCCCTTGACTAAACGCGGCGCCGGAGCACCACTTGAGACATGTACAAGACCTGTATGGGTGACGGTAACGCAGTACCCAAGCTCTGCTAGCGGGGGGGGGGCACACTGCGCTGGTTAGGAAGAAATCAAAGCACATATGGACCCGGATGCGGTACATATGTTTGTCCCTCCCGAAGGGTGCCTGACAAGCGCAGTCCACCTGGCCCAACAATCCGGCAAACCACCAACCCACTTGATGAGCGGTAGCACGAGGTTCGCCCGTCTACGGCGTCACCCGGCACTCCGGAGACCAGCCCCAAAGCGCCCACCAGCACCGTCTACCGAGAGCCACCCCCGACGTGAAAACTGCCTGCACAATGGACTTGTGCAGACAGAACACTCGTGGTATACATACACCACTCTGAGTCAAAACTGCCGCATCCAGCGGGGAGGGTCGTCCACACAGCTTGCAAAACGTGGCACACAGGGTAGCCTGGAGTGGCAACCGCAGGGGGGAGAGGTGAAGGGGCCCTCCCTGTCCGTCTTCCAAATGAGGGCCATAGTTATACCGGAGCCCACTCAGGGGGCGATACGGGCATGCGGCCCCATGAAAGACCTTTGCTTGCCAACCCACGTGCAGCGGGGGGGTGGCATACAAATTGTCTTTGTCTGCCGCCTGAGAATACCCACTGCGGACCACCGTAACCCACGTAGACAACCGCTCCACAACTATGACTCTGAGGGTGTGCGGTAGGCTGAGCAGCTGTTCGCGCAAGAAAACCGGTATGCTATCCGCGGAAACCACAGTGTAGTCCACTAGGTAGGGATGCAGACGTAGCCACCACCGGCCACCGCACACCGGGCACTCACCCCGCAGCAATGTATATAATGAGCCACAGCCCCGGCAGCACACACAAGTGGTCTGGGTCACCGAATGTACAACCGGGACCTTTTTCACGAAGAGGTGCCACGAGGGCACAGCATCGGCAATGGCCCCCAGGCGGGGGACCACTGGCTGGGCCTCGGCAAGGCTGCACACGCTGACATCAACAGCGTGTCAGATACTGTACCCGCCGGTAGGAGGTCGGCGGGGAGCAGTCCGCACCAGGACTGGCACGGGAAGGGCATTCCACGGGCTGACACCAGGGTCTCGCCCCTCTGGGACTCACTCTGAGCGCGCGGCACAGGCTCATAGTAGCGGGGGGGGGGGGGGGGCATCCAAGGGGGCGTGGGGGGGGCACCCATATGGTGTTCCGGGAACAAGCTCTCAGGACCTCGGGAACGGGGGGGGGGCGGGGCGTGTCATTAGCCTTGTGGCGTTTCTGTGACTTGCTCTTCACGGAGCTCGTCTCGGGTCGCTTGCGCTTGCTCTCAAAATGGGCATCAGGGCTGTGGAGGGGCATATGGAAAGGGTCACTTGACGCCTGCTTGGACTCAAAGTGTTTCTCGTAGCCCTTCCCAAGTTCAACATAATGTTGCCCCGGGGCTTTCGGGGCTAATTGAGGAAGAGACAACCCACCGAGCAGCAAATGGCCCGGTGGCAAACACACACAGGCGAAGAGAGGAAGTTGGAACTGTCGACGCCGGACAGTACTAACTCAATCCCCCCCCCGACGGCAACGTGAACGGAAGCAAGCAGTGAGAGAGTGGGGGACACGGGTGAACAAGGAGCACGAGTGCGGCTACAGCCACGGGACGCAGAGTACAGCATCGTAGACAGACTCAAAGCCTCATCGGTACCCGCCACTGATGCACGTTGGTGTGTGCGTACGATCTTGTGGAGCTACGTGGAGTGTATGACCTCTGGACCACCTGCTTCGTCTTCGCGGCCCAAACCTGGTGCCTATGTACAGGCCCCATGGAGTGACGGAGAGGCTCTGCCTGGTCGTGGGATGTCATGTCTCAGACTGCATCCGCAACTCTTCTGCAGTCTCGGGCCCAGCGGGAGGGCCTGGTGTCGCACGGGTGTAGAACTTCCTCGACAGGGTGAATAGGGGTCCCCCATGCCCCTCTAGCCATGCCCAGAGATGTGCCTTCCCCTGTCTTCAGCCCAATGCCACACCATGCCTCATCCTTTTGCATCCAAGTCGCCAGCAGCACAAGCGGACGAGGTCCGCCCGGCGGATGTGTTCCCGTTCACCAATGCCTTGTGAGATGCAGAGGCTGACAAGATCGTCCTGTCATTCCACCAGATGGCAGCTGCGGTGGACCACGGGGCAGTTGCTGCCACTATTCTGCTGCTCTCCTCGCTCACTATGTGGTGGGCGGTACTGGTGGGAGGGCTGCAAGCTCTAGATGTGCTGGCCCTTCAGGACCACGACCCGAACCAGCCGTGGCAGAGCTACCAGGAGGACATGCTGCACTTGGTGGACAAGCTTGCAGAGGGCGGTGGACCTGAGATCCCTATCCACGGATGGGTTCCTGCTGCTGCTAGCAGGGGACGAGGACGCCAAAAAGCCGTACCAGTGGGTTCCCCTTTTGCACTGGCTGTCCAGATGGGTTGCACAGCACATAGGTAAGACGATGGCTTCAGCCTTGGTGCGCATTCCAGAGTCAGGTCTGCCCGGTCCCTCACCGCTATCCGAGCAGCAATGGGCAGGCGAGATCAAGACACATTGAGACGCCTTGGTGTTCCCTGGGATCCTGTGTCGTCTAGCCCTCAAGGAGGCCCACCTGCGGTCAGGGCGCCCGGTGCAAGGCCCGGCGGGCAATCCATTGTGGCTCAAGATGTTGACAGCCCCGGAGCTAGGTGGGGCGCACACCAATTTCCTGGCGACCCTGGAGAGGTGCTCAGTGGTTCGTGACGCGCAGGCCCAGCATGTGGCGCACACAGTCACGGTGATGTGCCAGGACTCTGGCGTACCGGATTGGGCCTCTGCAGTCCCGACGAAGGCCACAACTACCAATGCCCTCCTTGGGGGGTCTCAAGTGCACTTGGCTGTCCACACCGGCCTCACGACAAGTCGCGGTGCGCCAGAATATGCTCTGGATCAGAGAGGCCTTGGAGGCGCAGTACGGCTCCACGCATGCTGAGGTGCACCGGCAGGAGACCCTGAAAGTCCTGGACAACGTCCCGGTGAATGCAGGGCACACCACATCATGGTCGATTGTGGCCTCCACAGTGATCTCCAAGCAGGCTGCCGCTGTGGGAGCAGTTGATGCCCTCCCTCTGGCAACGGATGAGCGGACCTTCCGCCAGGCCCTGTTTGAGTGTGTCCGTTCCAGCCACACCAAGGCTTAGCTGGATGCCGTGCTGGCAGCTGTAGAGCATGCGGCACAACCTGTGGCTAGCTCAGCCTATTCTTGGTTTCTTTGGGGAGGACGGAGCACCCCCTCTCCGCAGCTCCTTCGTGCCCCCCCCCCCCCCCTTTGGTGCAGCCCTCACCGCAAGGGCTGGGCACTGCTGCGCAGACCTATTCCCCCGCCTCACCCTCCCCCCTGGCCCCACCGGCGCCTAGCCTGCTCCCCCGTGATGGCCATCGCCATATGCATGTGGTCCGTGTGAGGGGCCTCAAATCTGTCCCTGATGCCTCTCAGCTGTCGGCAATGCTCACTCACTGTTTTCGCATGCCGGTTCGGGTCACCTCTGAGAACGTGGAGCAAGGCCATAAGTATGTTTCAGTCTCCCGCTTGACTTTTCGCCAACTGTTTGCTGAAGCCTGTCGGTCACACACCCATGGGTTCACCGGCACGCCACGTTGAGGTGGAGGACCCCGTCGAACAGGGGGGATGCACGGTTGTGCGCTAGGGTTGGTGATGATCCGGGCGGGCACATTGTACAGGCGAGGCAAGAGCGTCAACGCAGAGGAAAGCGTGGAGGCTGGGTAGTGGGCGATCACAGACAGGTTGTCCAGAAGTGACTGGGTGATTGCCCGGTTGTGCGCTCGGGTGTGGGGGGGTGTCCAAGGCCGTGGGCGCTGGGCGGGCATTCGGGCCTACCTGCACTAGGGCGTCATACACCAACAGATCGGCGCGAATGGTCGGGTAGGTGAGGGGGCCGTGTTGCTACTTGGTAACGTTGTCGTTCTCC
The DNA here is from genome assembly GCA_964036045.1 of Eutreptiella sp. 'Long Island Sound 2002'. Classification (NCBI taxonomy): domain Eukaryota; phylum Euglenozoa; class Euglenophyceae; order Eutreptiales; family Eutreptiaceae; genus Eutreptiella; species Eutreptiella sp. 'Long Island Sound 2002'. The sequence goes on from OZ038379.1 coordinate 114,937,676, forward strand.
TAAAGCACGATGGTAAGGTACGCAAGCGAGAATGCACGGTGCGTAGGGGCCCACATCCTGAGCCAATTGATTAACAGGAAGCGGAGGACAACAAGGCGCACAGAAAACACCCACCCAGAATCGTCCAGCAGGTCCTCTAATGCCAAGTTGCGGCGTGAGTCATCGCCAAAATCACAGCTATGGAAGATGGCCGCGCGGAGGAGGACCCAACGGTTTGTAGCCAGCTTTCTTGTGCCGCAATCAAGCAGCAAGTCCACGCACCGTTGGTACGACAGCGAAGAGTAGGTGGGAAAGTGATTGCCCAACATCTTGAAGTCCAAGTCTTTGAGTTTCCCCGTCACCACAACCGAGTACAACGCAAGCCAGGCAAGGACGCTGGACTGCGATTTCAAGGGGACGTTGTGGACGTTGACGTTGGACTTGTAGTGACGAGCTGCAGCGGACACACGAGCTTTCATGGCATCCTCGGAGAGGGGCAGCACGGGCCATTTGTTGGCTACACAAAGAGAGGCTTGTCACTCAGACGGAAATGATGCCATGAAAGCATGGCGGGGAGGTTGAGGCATGGAACTTGAGTGTGACATGAGAGTAGTGCACAAGACAGAGCCCAGGCACCCAATGGTGGGCGTGGAGTGTTGCAACATCACACTCTGTGCGGCAACAATTGCCGCTCCCTCATGTCCCGTGCTCCCCACTTGGCCGTCCCGGGTACTGTGACTTGTTGCTCTGGGCCCTATTTACTGTTTACTTGCTGTCACTACATTGCTGGTGCTTCTGTAGCACCACTTCTTGCTTACCCATCATGTCATTGTGTTCCCGCATGTCCACGGTCCCTCAGTCTACCATACGCAACGGCACTCGCGGCCAGGGACACGCACGGCATGTCGTGGTGCAGGCAATGGGGCCAGATATCAAGGCAATGCAGAAGGAGGTCGTCGGCTCACGGAGACGGGCACAGGGGTGAGTAGGTATATAGTGAGGATGGGGCGAGTAGGCGGGGCCTTGGGGGCAGATGGCTAGTAGACGCGCCAACGACGACTGCTACGCAATAGTGATAGCGGTGTGTCCTGCCTAGGTCCATGATCGCCGCCGTTGCTGTCTCCCAAGCTAATCCAGCCTCCGTGATCACATGGGCCATCGCAATTGCCAATGCTCTCGTCCAAACCAATCAACCGTTTGGTAGGGGCGTCGGCCCCCGTGGTCACCGGCATGTCCGCGGTGATACACAAGTCCTAGGCTTTGCTACCATTGAAGCCCAGCAATGCACACCCCTCGACCCCCAATGGTGCGCACGTAACGTCTTGTTGCTACCACAGGGTGGAGCCTGACCCCACACCCTTCCATACCCGCACGGCTTCACAGGGGGGGATATCTCCGCTGGGAATCGCACGATCCTCCAGAAAAACTGCTCAAGGTCACAATCGTGACCACGCGACGAGAAAGGGCCATGCGAATTTATGCCGAGGACGCAAGAGGTGGGCCATGATCCTCCTTGGAAGTCCTTGTGTCGCACTCCGTTTCCCCAGCCCTGTCTGTTGAATGACACCGCACACTGCTACTCTAGTGCGGTCAGCGCCACACAGGGCACCGTAGCGCCGTTGAGCCAAGAGACTTGTCTCTCCCCCTAGCGCCCGCGTCGCATGACCACTAGGATAAATCCCTCCTTATAACCCCTCATGGTCGTGTTCTCAAATGGAAGGTCATGCCTTTTGGGGTGTCCAAGGCTTGGGCGCTGTTCTAGGAGCTAGCAACCAATTTTTGTACCCACCGAGGCACCGGCCTCTAGTACACGATTTGAGATGTCAGGGTGCCGAGATGGAGGCTCACATCCTTGATGAGTTTGGGTACTAATACCAAGGAGGACCATGTCCCTGCCGTACAACAAAGGTTCACCGTCTGCGAAGAAAACCATCTCAGCATCAAACTTGAGAAGTGTGAGGTCATGAAAGAGAAGATGAAACCAGCTCGGCATCAAATTCAAAAAGTGTGAGTTCATGAAAAACAGAGGGGCCCCTTAAGAGAGGAGGAAAAAAAAAAAGAAACGTGTTCCTATACACAGTTACATCAAAGAAGACCGTGTGTAGCTCATATGGTCAAACATGGTTGGTGGCGGTTGGTGGTTGGCGGTCGGTGCTTGGTGGCGGTTGGCGGGTGCCAACTAACAGGTAGCAGTTGGTAGCGATTGGTGGGGGTTGGCGGCCATTCGCGTTCGGTAATTGGGGGTTGTTGGTGGTTGACAGCGGTTGGTGGTTCGCGGTTGCTCGCCGCTGGCGGTTGGCGGCGATTGTCACTTGGCGGTTCATGGTGGATTGGTGGCGGTTGGTGGTTGGCGGTTGGTGGTCCCTTTGAGCGGTCCTTGAAGGCGGTCCTTAACAAAAAAAACGGAAATTCTAGTTCCTAAAGGACCCCCCCCCCCTTGAAAAAGGAGATGGAGCACCTAGGCTTTGACGTGGGGTATGGTTGGTGGAAAATGGCTGCGTGGAAGATGCAAGGCATAACACTCATGAAAATTTGTGATGACCCTCAAAAGGGTCTACATGATGTTCAGAGTTTCATTGGCGGTTGTAATCTTATGGGGCCACATCCACAACTTGACCTACTCAACAGCCCCCTTGAATGACGTTTTGAAAAAAGAACCGCGGGGATGATTTGCCACGGAGGAACACTTTGAGGAGGCGAACAAAATAATTTCACCCTTCAATAGCCGGGGTGTTTCTGGCCCAGTGGGCGAGAGTATCCTCATCAACGATGCTAGTGATGCGGGGAGGGGCTACAATCAAGCGCCAACGGTCCCCGAAAGAATTTTTTTTTGCGCTGGCATGCTTCCAGCCGCAGCTTGAGGGTACCCAAATTTTCCAAAAGTTACAAAAATGTCAAAAACCCAGACCAAACACAAAGAAATGCATCTCTCAACACCCTGCAAAAGTGAACACAACTAAATCATTCAACGGGTGGTCATGTTGCTACTCCTCCCCCTCGCATTTCCACTTTTTGCCCATTTTATAGACATACATGATTGCCAAATGCCGCATCGTCTCATTACTCATATTGAGATTAGGATGTCTCCCATTTGACCTTCACCCTAGGTGTTTGTACAACATGGGTACTGCCTAATGCCTTCTCCAATTGCCCACTACAAACACTTTGTAGTGCTCCTAGTTGTCTTCTTGCTCCTGTTGGGCTTTGTTGTCCCTTCGTCACTGGGGGTCAAACGGGACATTATAGGACAAGATCAGGAGAATAATGATCCGTGGAAGCACGGCACAAAAAAAATTGGAAAAAAAAGTGGTATGTGTACCTTGCCCCTTCCTGGGATGCTACATATTGCCCATCCAACGATTTGAACTAGTGAGTCCTTAGCTACAGTGTTTAACCATTAGACTACTGGCCATCTCGGACAAACTGTGCATCAAGGATGGGATCCATAATTTGGTCCAGAACTTTTTCCCGAAAAAATCGGAACCCAATTTTCAATGTGTTGGGGCATGTTGTAGCATGCTGCAAGGCCCCCGCCAACATGCCCAAAAATCAAGGGCGCCGGCATGCTGCAGTATGCTTCAACCATTGGTGCTTGGTTAAGATCTATCAGTGGCCAGAGTTGAGGCCAACCGAACTATCCCATTGCCACTATCGCACCTAAGGGTTAAATTGTGATGGTTCCCGACAACATGATTCGCCCTCTAACCAATGGCGCCTGCTTCTGGTGGGTCGCTTGAACTAGAAATGGAACCAAGCCGAATTCAACGACGATACCTACCACCAAGAACTACTGCTTAGTATGCTCGTGTTGTCTTCACGATCCCGACAAATGAGACCTAACCCTATTGTTTGGCCCTATGACCAGGAAATAGTGATGACCTTTCACAAGGGTCCACCATTGGGGAAAGGGAAAGTAAAACGACGGCGGACATATCTTAGTCTGTTTCGACCCAGTGTCCAACGTATGCTTGGCATAAAAAATAAGGTTGCTAACTATATTTCTTGAAACCCCAATGCCCTCACAAGAGAGAGCTCTGACGTGATGGCCAAAGAGGCTTTCCAATTAATGGATGGATGTCCAACTGGACATACCTATGCGAACCACTACCTTGTTGGAGGGATGGAGTCCAACCGAACGTCAGTCTCTGTATAAAAAAAAAAGTACAACCCCTCAGCATAGGCCTAGAGTGCCGTCTTAGTGATGGCAATAAATGGTACAAAGATGGCCCAGCGCTCTAGTTTGAGGATTGCATTGTTGTTCCAGAGAAAAGATTGGATGGGTGCCTGCAAAGAGCCCTTCTCAACTGTGATAACACTCGCGCCAAGCGCTTGGTGGGCCTGTTCCTAGGGCGCTTTCACTAACCCGTGTAGAGTTAATGGCCCAAATGGCAACCATTGTAGACAGTTGTGCTTCTCACGCTGGGCAGAGTGGCACACGAGAGAGAGGGCTGCTAGCCAACCTACACATCCCTTATTGTACTAAGCCACTCCTATAATTGGATTTCAGCCTCGACCTCCCTACATTCGGACGCGATGACGGTTGTCTACTCGTAGCCGTGGGCTAATTGCCTTCAGCCACGTCTTTCCTTGCAATGAGAAAATCACAGGTGAGCAAAAAGCGAAGATATTGGTGGAACAATGATGCGAACCACGTGGTGCACCTAAGGAGGTAGAAGACTAACATGGGGATGTACACATCTGAAGCGATACTCTATGGTACAAACGTGGATTGAACGCATTCAACGTCCAAGTGTCCACATGTGTGCCCTACACAAACATGTCTAACCATCTTTGCAAGAGACACAATTTTGTGGTTGAGCAAAACCTAAGAACATTCATAAAGCAAGAATGTAACGAAGGCTGCATACATCTGCTACCATGGGCTGGGCAAACCATGAACTCTCAAAAGAGTTCCTCCAGAGGGTATACCCGCCGTGAATGCTTTCATGCGGGATACCCCGCAGGGTTTTTCACAATTCCCTTTCCTAAGAACTTCAAGAGTCTAATGGGAGATTGTTTAGAGCACAAATGGGCCCCAGCTGAGTAGGCCAAAACCAACCTGAAACATGTCCGTGAGCAAAAATTGTGTCGCAAGAATTGTCTTAGGCGGCCTGCAAGTTTCAAGGTTGACAACCTCGTGTAGGTGCTGCAATCACCGTACCCATCTCCAATGAACCCAGAATGAGTTTCTCATGATAGCCTGCGGACGGGACAATACATTGTACCCCTTGGTGTTGCAAACCAAGCCGTTGATTCTTGAAAACGGGGCAGATAGTAGAGCACACTTTGAAGCACTAGAAGTTTGTAACCATTTGTTGAATGCACCCAAAATTAGTTCGGGGAGGAAGAAAAGTGACTATATAACTGGTGCCGTGTGAGGAGCCCCCGAGAGAGGGGAATTCAATAAGATTGCATGACCCCCACCGTTTCAAGGGCCCTACAACAAAGAGGAATGAATAACGCTACATAACCCCTACTACATTGGGGTCCCAAAAATGGGATAGAATCAAAAGGACTACATGAGTATGACCGTCTTGAGGTACAAGGCTGCATGACCCCTGCCATTTCAATCCCCAAAGTGGGGATGAATCAAAAAGGCGGCATAACCCTGACCGTCTTAGGCCTCAGAGCGGGGAGAGCGGGGAGGCATCAAAACAACAATGAAAAAACCCAGTGGCCGGGGTCCCAGATCAGGGAATGCATGAAAACTGTTAGTCCACACACAACTGTGTAAAAGCATCATATTTCTTCGGTGTGAAAGATATTGTTAGTTCAGAAACTGACCAAACCCATTGTAGTTTCAGCTCGGATCCGGAACTCAGAAAAATCCCAAGACATAGCAAACTTAGGTTAAATATGACAACAGGTTTTTTTTGTTACAACATTTCCAAAATTAGTTAAAAAATTGTGCGCAACTATTTTTGCACTCGGTTTTGTGACAAATCTAAGCACAACACGACTGGCACACTTGTGAAGAGCGCACCCTAGGATGTGTAGAAGCTCCATAAAAAACTAAGTATTTTGAGTATGATTAAATGGATAAACTGCAAAAACAGATTTGGCACCTTGTATTGGTGCTTTTAGTGCCAACGTTTGAGCAAATCCCACCCCCCACCCCAATGGAGCTGAGGTTTCAGGGGTGCCAAAGGCGCAGAAGAAAACTTATTGGCTGAACGCATGGAGCAAAATTTGGCCCAATCACTCAATGGCCGCAATTGGTCAGGTGTGGACCCGCCAATGTCGCTTCAACCGCGCCTGCCCCACGGCCTTCATTGCTCTCTCAGTTCATCACATGTTCGTCCGGCCATTGGCCTTGCTTGTGTTCCAAACAGCTCTGGACAGCTCTGGGCTTTACCGCCTGGGCACACTACTCACATGATACTGAATCCGGGTCGTGGCGTGCATATGGTGTGGCATGTTTGGGTGGCCGTCATCTTGGCTCTGCTTGCTTGCGCTGGCCCCTCTTGGCCACACACCCTTGGCTTCGTGGTTTCCGCGGGTCATGGAGGGCTCGCGGTGCGAGAGGTTAGAAGGTAGCCGGTTTGGTGGCTGCCACCAACTCTGGCAAGTCTTGGCGGTCCTTAGGGCTGAAAAGCCCTAGTGGGTACTAGAGTGTTGGAGTTAGTGGGCACATACAACATTTAGCTCACTTGGGGGGGGTCACGCAGGCTGAGGAGGCCGCTGCCTGAGTGGTAGCGCCCAGCTGGCGCTGGTTCGATCCCCGTTGCCGTCAGCCAACGGACGAGACCTCCCATTGTTCCCTTCAAGTACCGGTGGCGGCACGCGCTGCTACAGGTGTATGGTGACGTGATTCGCTTTGCGTTTTTGGGGGCCGCAATTGCTCTTTCGGGGGGGGGGGTGTCTGAAAAATAGACGAGACCTCCACCCGATCCAACGGCGGTACCGGCGGTGGCGCATGTTGATGTATGGGAGGGTGGTCCCAACGATGCCCACTGGAGAGCTCTATGTGCATGGGAACCAGGGGCATTCCCCAGGAATTGAACCCCCGCTCCTGACGAATGCAGACTACTACTCTCTCCGCTGCGCCATCTATGTTTCTTACCTTCCATCCGGCTCTGTCACTTGGGGGGGGGGGGGGGCTCAACGGGGGAGGTTTGTACTCTCAGAGCTTGGCGTGCTGCACGGCAAGGTTTCATCGTCCTCGGTGGCCGCCGATCGCTGGTCGGGTGTTGTGCACCTAAAGTTTTTTGTACTACACCGATCTGTGGACGCCTTGTCGGAGGATGCTGGGCTGTCCGGCGCCGTCTTGGGTGCTAAGGGGGGAGGGGAGTGCATTGCCACCAAGTTGAAGCAACTTTGCACGTTTCGTGACTCGCTGGCCGTCATCGGGGAGCGGGGGGGAGCGGGGACCTGAAGGTCATGCGCGCTGGCCCCAGTACCCGCGGTGTGACTACGCCTCGCGCTTGTTCCGATGGTGCGGTCGGAGGGAAGAGGGCAGGTAGTGTATGTCTCTAGAACAAGACTGGTGTGTATGGGGGGAGGGGGGGGGGACCGGATGCGGCGGTGTTTCCGTCCAGGGGTGAGGGTCAGGATTTCAATGTCTGGGACCGAAGGGGCGGGTGTCCTTGGTCGCCAGGGTGTGCCATCCATCGGCCCGCCCATGCGGATTGGCGTCCGTGGTGCGCCTTCCAACGGTTCTTCAGAGTGCACCGGCGTTTGCGGCTGGGGGGGGGGGGGGTCTTCGGGCAGCTCCGGTGGTTCTTGGTACACCACTTCCAATGGGGGGGGGGGTGCTCGTCCTCTAGCGCCCTGGGGCCTGCCGACACATACCCCCTCAACAGGGGTGACCGGCATCGTCCCTCATCCGCTAGGGTGTCTGCCTTTTCATTACCTCGGATCCCTATGCGGGAGGGGACGTGGAGCCACTGAACCTCAGAGCCGATTTTCTCCAAGATGTCTAGAACCCATGGCCACAGGTCCACGTGCCGGGCTGGGCCCGACGTGGTTTGCCAGCCGTGGCGCCGCCACTTTTGTGCCCTCCCTAACACGCCTTCCACCACATAGGCGGAGTCAAGGCAGATCAGGGACTGTGATCCTGGTCTATGGCCTTGCAGAGCCACCAGGGCTGCGCGAACTTCACCTATGTTATTGGTTTGTTCCTCGTCCACAAGGAGGGGTTCCGCCACGTGTGAAGAAGACTCCATACCCCCCCACTCGCCCTGCTGCGGGGTGTAGCTCTGAGGACCCATCTGGGTAGATGATCTCCCAGTTCTCTTGCTCATACCGTCCAGTTACGTCCTCAAAGCACTCACGTAGGGCTACCTCATGCCCTTGTTTGTGTGACCTCTTGCGTGCTGGGTAGTGGAGTGTCGGGGGGGGGGGGGGGGCTGAGCCTGGCTGGTTGGCCCGTGGATGATCCAATAGGCCATCGGGGCCATCCATCTGGTCCACGCCATGCAGCAACATTTTGACTTCAGCGTGGGGCAGTGTGGGGGTGGGTTGGTCCATCCAAGGTTCCAGGGTGTAAATCCAAAGGCGCAGACGGTGGTTCCAATGCGGGGGGCTAGGCCTCGGGTCGAACTTGTGCGAGCATCGCATGCGCCAATTGGGGCGCACCGCTGACCACATGACTAGGCCCAAGGGGGGAGGAGAGGGAGAGGGCTGGCATCGAGGACAGGATTTCCTCTGCATCATCTGTGGTGCCGTCGTCTACCTGGACGGGCCCCATACACTGAGTTGCCAGGCGGAATGCCACCGGTAGGTACCGGCAGTGGAGAAGCGTGTGCTGCGACGTTTCCAGCTGGGCGTCCAGAGGGCATGCTGTCCCGTGGGGTTGCCTCACTCACTCAACGGGGGGGGGGGGCACCACCACCCACCCCCACTGGTGCTGAGTTGTCAAGTGGAACTCTGGGGGCTTCAATTGGTCGGTAGGCTGAGCTGGATGTCCCCGCCATAGACACTTCCAGCCATTGTTCTTCAGCAAGTTCACAGCAGTGCGTCCGGGTTTTTGCTAGGCGACTGTCCCGGTGCTTCCGCCACAGGAACTCTGGGGGGGGGGGGGGTAGTGTGGGCGTATAAGAACAGGGCCTGGCGACCCCAAAATCACAGAAGTCGTTAGCACCACCGGTGGTCTTTACACGGTCAGACAATCGCAATAGGGATACCTGCGACGCGGGCTGTGGTTGCGGCTGCGGCCTCGAGGTAGCAAGGGATCCTGTGATGCATAGACAGCAGGACTCGCGACCACTGTTGGGCTTGGTCGCCGAAAGCCATATGTGTATGGGGACATATACTGCCCAGAAGGTACAGCCGCCCCTAGCTCGGAGTAGGGTGCATTGTGCCTGTAGAAGGAAGGTGTGGATCACCAACTCCATGGGCAAGCATGTGCAAGGCAAACCAATTAGAACCTTCACGAACCAATCAAGCGGTTAATTGCCATCAGTCAACCTCATTAATGCAACCAAAAAGAGGGATGAAGCGTCATGGGAAATAAGCTAAGGTGGCAGAGGTGAGCAGATCAAGCCCTTGGCAAAGAGGCAAGCTCAGAGCACGAACCCAGCTACTTGAGGGTGCCAAAATTGTGCAAAGCCAAATTGTAATGTCCAACAAGCATGTATTGAAACCAAAAAGGTTTGAAACAGAAAGGAAAGGAGAATGAGATGCAATTGGTGCATTAGAAACGGTCCATTGGAACATGGTTGAGTCAGCTTGGGAGCAGCAAGTGGCCAAATGCAAACCTGCCATAAGTACTAGACGCCAGCACGCGATCTAAATCTTGTCGATTCTGTTGTGCTGCAGGCTCGTCAGCCGTGGCCATGTTCGGCATGTCGGTGTCGTCGGTTCGCACAGGTGGGGGGAGGTGATCATCGTCGACACTGCTCATGTGGATTAGGTGCAAATCTAAATCCACCACGACAAAAAACTGTGCAAGATGGAGCAGCATGGGCCAGAGTCCCCATTCTTGGCTGGTGTGTGTCTCCAAGATGCAACAGAACACACACCCATGGCATGAGGAGACCAACCGAACAAACCCACTGCTGCAGCCAGCAGGCGTGCGCGCACGCACACACACTACGTGAAGGAGACACATACACGCACACACTTTGTTACAACCAAAACAGAAGGGTGAAAGAGAAAAACCCTTACTCCAGAATAGATGCTCTGGAGTACACAGAATTCAGTCAGCATCTGGTAGTCAAAGAGAACGGGGTACCGCACAACCTTGACCGATAGACACACAGACACATACACACATAGCCGGAGGAAAGCAAAATTGACACAGCTCACAATCAGTAATTGGTGCTCTGGGCCTATTGCAACTTGGTATCTGGTGGTTTTCTTCCAGTCAGGTACCACACCCACCAATGTGGTCCTCCTTTCAAATCAGTTCACTGTTGCATAGTGTTTCCGGGTCCAAAACATACAAAGCACCTCAAAGCCTTCTGGTCATTTATTGGCTTCATGGCTGGGCTCTGGCCACGTGGGCTGAAGTACCCTACTTTACAACATTCAAACATCGAAATCCGTAAAATCAGTGACACTCGTGGGGACGGTGTGTCCACTTGGTACACTGGTGGCATGATTTGTCTCACCGGCGTCGTGGTCGCTGACTCTGGTGTGCCCCGTGGTGACCCCCCTTCTGACATCATTACAACCGAATCCGGGCTCCAAGGCACAAAATAATTGTGTTCACGCGAACGTGGTGGTGGTGTGAGTGCCCGTGTACTCAGAATCTGCACGTCCGACTCACCCTCTGGAGGTGTTGGTGCAAAATTCAACAAAATAGTATTCATTGTCCATAGTGGACTCCGCATGCGGCCCTCCCCTGCTAATGCATCCACTGCATTGTTTCCAGCCAGCCCTGAGTGTGAGGGGACATGATGCACTGTGACATGTGTTGCATAAACCTCCAAGAGAATCAGGCTTTGTTTCCACAAATCTGTGTGTTTGACTGGGCCCGAGGTTGTGCGCCACTCCTTACGCTGCCACTTTTTGGCCTGCCCATTGCAGCCATCCACGATATATTTGGAGTCGCACAAGATGGTCGCTTGTCGCAACATTGTTACTTCATTGAGTGCTCTCAGCACCGCCCTGAGTTCTGCTCGCCCTATTGTTTGCGGTTCCCCTACTGGAACAAATTCACTCACATTCATTTCCGGTCGAGAGGGAAAATACACCCCAAACCCCCCCACCCACGGTCCATCCACCTGTGGTCTGTCAGACGATCCATCTGTCCAAATCATTTCCCTGCCCTCCTGCTGCAATGACTCCAACAACGATCGCACTTGCTCCGCCTTTTCGAGTTTTCGCAATGTTTTGCAATGGGACTTCTCTTGCTGTGGCATGGGGGAGGAAGGCACTGCCCTCTCTACAAGAAACCTTGCAATACAGTAAGAAATTTTCGCACTTCAATCCTATTCATACTCAGTCCAGAAAGCTCTGGCCAAGTTTGCAATATATGGGACCAGCCTTTGACAAAGTGAGAAGTATTGACTGACCAATTGGAAAGACGTACAGAACTCCGTACCCTCCGGTTGGCCTGTCTGGCTACCCATAAAAGCAGTCATTGTGGGGTGGACAGGGTCTGGAGATGGTCGTGCGAAATCGGATGTACAGGTGTACTCAAGCACTTTGAAATGGTGTCACCAGCTAGTAAAAGAAATTTGCAATTAAACAGTGCATGAGGAACTCTCTTGATTTTGCCACACAAACAACAATGGCGTTGCCCTGGGAGCCAGGACTTCAGTCTGTCCCCCACCTTCAGCTTGGCCCACAAACTCTCTTTGATGAACTCTTTATTAGAGTGTGGCAAAATCAGCTTATTAAAAGCACGCCATACCTCACGTGAAGGGATGGGGCAGGGGACTGGGAGGCCCGTTGCGGCGGTGTACGTGGCCCCCCGGCGGGTCATGAACTCCGACACATGCCGGAAGCCGCCCTTGGGGACATTCAAGTCCATAAGTAACCCGATCAATTCGGGTGAGGAGAAGAGGACGGAGGTATATTGCTTCACGGCCTCTATTTGTTTTTTTGCGAATGACGGGGAGTTGGGCAACCTCGGTGGCCTCGTACCACCGGGCCTTGGCCAAAGGGGATGAGGCCACCCACTCACCAAGGAGTTGGGAGACCAAAGAGTCCCGCAAACTCTTGGCCCCACTCCAGCGCATGAGCGTCAGACTAATCTCGAGAAGGGTGTCACGAGAGAAAGGTATAACAAGAGCTACACAAGGGAAAAAGGGGGTTGGGAGTAGGGTGAGTGGGGGGACTGGAGAGGAATGTGTGGGGCTACATAACCACCTATAGGACTATGCAACCCCTGTAGCAACCCCTTGGGCACCCTTTGACCACGCAAACACGTCAAATGGGCATGGTACGAGGACAAGCAAAGCGGGGCAAATGTGCCAAAATTGGGTAAACGTGTTAATATTTGACAGGTTACGATTTTCCACCCTTTCATAGATTAAAAATTAAAATTAACCATATTGGTTTTAACGTAGGTCTCTAGGGTACGCACCTGCATAATCCACGCCTTGGCAGGTGTGGGCATGATCTGTCCAACAAGGACAATATCGTGGGGTTGTGCTTGCCGGGAATCCATGGGAAGGTTGTTGCCCATATTACCTAGGGCGTCGGAGTGGTTGTTCCCTTGTATGTCCTTGTAATTGTTATAGGTGGTTGCTTGCTCTAGTTTCCGGTGCCCGGGGGTCCACCGTATGGTGAGTCGTTTTGTGGAGGCGTTGTGATAGCCCATGTCACCGTAGTCTTGGTCTTTGACCACCCCCCTTCGTTTTATCGGGGTTGCTTTGACTACGCCTCGGTTGTCTAAGATAACCTCGTCTCTCTCATTGGCCAGCTAAGAGGCCAATGCACGGGCGATAGTCCTGGCATGGTATACCTATGGCGGTCCGTGTATGCGGAAGGCCGCACGGAAGTTGCCGTTGTATGTTCCTCCCCCCGCCCTACCATGTCGTTTCAAACCGTCATTGTACGGCCGTGTAGTGGTGCGTTCGCCCGTGTAGCGTAGGGTGATCCCGTGGAGTTGCCGCTGGTAGGGTAGTGTTTAAGACACCTCAAGGGTTTTCTCAGGGGCTGGTTCGTCGGGTGGGTTCAGCCAACCATAGTCCAGGCGGCTAGTGGCCGCCAGTGTCTTGCCGGCGCTAATTTCGTTGTCCTCCTCAGAGCCTTCTGAGTCGAACAGGCCCTCAGCTAGGGGGCGGTGCTATCTGGGTCGGGAGATACGTTGACCTACAGTGCCCCCAAGGGCCCGGACGGCCTCAATATATTTATACTGGGTTGTCGTGAGTCGTTGTGTAGGGCCGTTGTTTTGTAACTCTTGCTGCCCGAGTGTGATCCATCGGGTGATGTAAGACCACCATAGTTGGCGTAGGCCTAGTCCCCCGTGACTCACATCTGTAGTGAGGCGGTGTTTGTTCATTTGTTGTTTTATCCCGGATGTGTCCCTCACGTACTGTAGGAGTATGTCGTCCCACATGGCCATCCGGGACCCATTCCCCAGTATTAGCCCCCTGTACGTCCATCGGGGGATGAGGACGGTGTTGATAATGGCTACCTTCTCGTAACCATTTAACGGTAGGGTTCTGTAAGCCGCAATGTCATGGTATATTCGTGTGGTCACCATGTCCTAGGCTGTCTCTTCTTGCGTGGGGTGGGCCAGCACGTGGCCTAGGTATGTGAGTATGGGTGGGCGCACGCGTAACTATTGGTGTTGCAAGGTGATTGGTTCCAGGTTATAGTTTTTGGCCCAATGATACACTTCCGTCTTGTCTGTGTTGCAGCGTAGGCCCATCATGTGTGCCGCTTCGTGTAGTGTATCGAGGGTTTGCAATGGTGCGGCTTTGATCCGAAAACAATGTCAGAAAAGCCATGGGGAAGGTTTCCTCCCTCCAGCGCAACGTGTGTTCCGTGCAATTGCCACTTTGAAACTCAACCTAAAACGTTGCTAGATGGCACCATTGCCATCTCAATCTAACCCACAATCAACCACAACACATACCTTGTGGCTGGTCACCTCAAAACCAGACTCATCACATTGCATACGACCTGGAATAAAGCACTCTCAGCTTCCAACTCTTTCGTAGTGAGGTTACCACTTTGCAATTCAAGCTAAATTTAGTGTAGATGCTAACAATGTAACCTTGATCCCAGCTACAATGCGCTGGTAAACACTGCTCTCGGCTCCTCTACCCAGGAAAATATTTCATATGACCCAAAAAACGAACAAAAAATGCTTCTTCCCCTCCAATTCTTCCCCAGCATAGTTGCTATTTTGACATTCAAGGTAAATTGACGGCTGATGCTACCTTTGTCATTTCAATTCAAATCACAATCCACCGCCAAATGCTGCGTGTGGCCCCGTCAATCAAAAACAAACTACGCACCTCACGTATGACCCAAAACGAAGAACAATAGTGTCTCACCGGCCCCGAAATCCTCCGTAGTGCAGTTGCCAATTTTGACATTTGAGCTAAATTTACGGGCTGGAGCCAAACCCTAGTAAAACATTGCTCGGAGGGAGAGAAAAAAATTCTAAATAGAATGAAAAACAATAGGAGGGACTTTAAAAAACCACCTTTGGATGCCCTTTGTAGCCCCCTGTAGCTTTCGATGGCCGTCTGTCACACCACTTGAACAACACTTTGGAACTTCATGCTTAGTTTTGACCTAATCGGCACTACAATGCCATTCGGAGGGAGACAAAAGCCTATTGAATAGAGTGACAACCACAGGGCGGGACCGAGAAAACCACATCTTGATGCTTCTTCTACATACTGCAACTGTTTTTGGCCTTTTTTTACTCAGCTTGAAAAAAACTTTGGAACTTCATGCTTAGTTTTGACCTAATCAGCACTAAAATGCCATTCGGAGGGAGACAAAACCCTATTGAATGGAGTGAAAACCACCGGGGGGGGGGGACTCAGAAAACCACATCTCGATGCTTCTTCTACCTACCGCAACTGTTTTTGGCCTTTTTTTACACAGCTTGAACAAAACTTTGGAAATTCATGTTTAGTTTTGACCTAATCAGCACTACATGGAGAGCATAACCTGGCATACCAAGAATACCCCCCTAAAACAGCCATTTTGTCACATGTACCTAGTCCATGGGATATGAAAAAATGAGTTTAGCACCCTGAAAATAGGGGGGAGGGGGTCAAAAAACCACGAAGCCGGTTCCATGCACCCACATGTGAGTGTGGCAATCTACACTTTTTAAGGTATTTGTCAGTATACTCGAAGTATTGGAGTAGTATTCTTGCCGTATACTTTGGAGTATACGGCCATATACTCGGAAGTAATACGGCCGTATACCCGGAGTATACGGGGACTTTCGCGCTTCCAACCTTGCCACCATTCTCATCAAGTACCCCTCCCCCCCTTGCAACTACTTATGACTCTCCAACCCACAAACACATTGTATACACAAAAGAGCACCATATGAGCAAAGCTGAAGACCACAACAAGCATCATTGTTTATTGTCCCATCCCAAATGTCAAATGTGATCCACTTATGCATATTGCACATCATATCATATCACATGATATGTACCTACATGTGTTTTGGTGCATGCTGCTTCTTCCGCATGCGTTGCATGCCAAACTTGATGGCCTCTCTGCCCAAGCCCTTTTGCATATAGTAACAGGCCTGCAACATGAGGTGCAGGACGTCACTGATTCTGAGCCACCTGTTACCCTCCCACCTCACAATATGGCTAGAATACATTGCAACTATGCGCACCCACTCGGCGTGCAACTCAGGTGTTTCAGAACAAAGGCGGGAGGCGTTAATGTCGAGAGTGTGTTCCTTCTCTTTCGAGGGACCACGCATCACTCTCTCGGCCACAGGGATGTGCTTGGCCTCTTGTTGGAGGTTAGAAACAAAATGAGACACAGCCTTTAGGGCTCCTGGTGAGCCCGATGTGCGGGCATTGTCCTTTAGACGTTTCCCAATGCCTGTCCCCACCCTTGGACAACAATGTGCCACATCTCCAACATTGCGGACGGGAGGGATGCAAGACATAAGGGAGCCAATGCGGGCGAGCATTGGAAAATCTGCCATTGCCAATAAATGGGATGGGAATGGATCATACTTGAGATTGCAATTCCAACATTTCCAACACGAACACGACATCATGACTTTCCCATCCCGACTTTTAAAACACAATAATTTTTTGGGAGTTCCCCCAATTTCTATGCCGCCCTCTGCCTCAAGTTTTTTCACTCATTCAATTTCCCCACGGCATCCATCCTTTGCACATGGGCCATATCATCCCCCCCATCAAAAACCAACCATAAGGCCCATGCCTGGCCATCATGGTGTGCCCCCCTATCCTCCCATAGGTCCACAAACACGTCACAGCGCGTGGTGCTGGCATTATGAAAAACAGTGGCATCGGAATATATTACAACATTCAAATCTGTATTTTCCTCATACTTCCGAATGTTGTCCTCAGCATGGGCACATGCAACCATGGTGGTGATGATATCATGCAACCTGGGTGGCCACCTCCAATACCCTCCCCTGAAACAAGTAAGCTGTGATGGTCTTCCGCATTGCCATCACATGGTCCGAGGTGCATGTTGTCCTCATGCAACCCTTCAATGCCCGGATGGAAGGATGGTGCCGTCGCATCCATGGGGGGAGGTTAATTGCCTCCTTGTCGGCTGCATCTACTTTTGCATCTTTTCAAATAATCATGAGGCCTTGGGCATGGGGTCGTAACAGGACATCATCACCAAGCAATGCTGATGCTACCGATTGCATCCACAAGCGTCTTTGCCGTTGCCCTCTTTCCCCGCAATCCTAATGTAAAAAAAAAAAGCAAGGTTGTCCATAAGATGTGAGACAAAAAAATGTGGTGGCGTTCACGTTTGTGGATGCAGACCACATACTGCATAGGGGATTAATTGCCGGCACATGATTCCCTCACAAAATTCTTGGATGCTCTCCAAACAGAGCCCCTTCTCCTTCGGATGGGCACTCGTAAACATAGCTGTAAGAATAATTGCTGCAGAAACATGTTCCAGGCATCTGTGGGCCAGTTGCCTAATGGAACCGTGCGCCCAAGCGCATGCAAAATGGGCACATCATGCAAAATTCAGTGCAAACAGTGAGCCGTATACTTGCAGTCTACGGCCGTGTACTGACAGGTATACGGCCATAGTCTCGGAGGTATACGGACGTATACAAGTAGTATACAGTGCTCCCTAGTGGCAACAAGGACGAAAGTCATAGGCCATAACTCTTCAATAGATTCATTAGGGAGGTAATATGTGTTGCAACCATTGTAGAAAACAATGGCATACCCCCCCCCCCCGTGGGGCAGGCCCATGGTAGGGAGAGGAGTTAAAAACCATTCCCGGCCAGCCCTTGTAGGCCTTGGCATCCACAACACCACCACCAAATACATCCACCCGCATAGGAGTCCCTTGCGTGGGACTATGGAGCACACCACTTGATTCAACACAGACCTCCCCTCCACTATGCGCCCCTACAACGCAAATGGCGGAAAGAGGAGAAGGATCCCGCATATGGCGGTGCCCCGGCATTCTTTGCGAGGTAATGCATTGTACAATTTGAATGGTGGACCAATGGAACCACCTTGGAAAATGAGCATGCGCATGTGCATTTGAAAGGCAGATTAGCTCCCTTTGCCTTTCATTGCCGCTGCACAAGCATGCACAGCGGAAATCCTTTCCTGGCTTGCGGGTTCTTGTAGCCCCAAACTGCACATTGTGCACTTGTACACCCAAGACGTGCACGTCGCGGTACACCAACTCTCGGCACAAAGCGGCAAGGGCGGGGTTGGAAGGGGGTAGTCATGGCTTGGGGGGTAGGCCACGTGCTGGTGAGGCGGATTGACTGCCCTGACTCCCACTGCCCTGACTCCCAAACCCTTGGGGTGGGGGTGCACACCGTGTGACACTGTGGGCAACAATGGACGTGGCCCATTCCTCATTGGCCTTGGCCTCTCGGAGTTGGGTCTCCAAGTGCTTGGCCTTCACATGCCACTCATGGACACTTTAGGTGGCCTCGGCCAACTTGGCCTCCAGGTCCACAATCCTCTTCGCCTTGGCGTCACCCTCAGCATGGGCAACCTTCAGCTCCTCCTTGAGGGAGGCATTGGCCTCCCTCAAGGAGGACAGGGAAGTCCGGCTGAATTTAGTCACCTCTTCGAGATGTTCGGCCGGGACTTCCCCAAGCCCGCCACCACCGCACTGACAATGTCAATGGTGGTTGGCACATCGAGGTCCCCAAAGACCTCGCATGCACCACGGCGGGCAGCCGCCTCAATCCCCTCCACATCCACAACAGCAGCAGCAGCAGAGCCAGAGGCAGTGGCTGTGGGCTTGGGGGCCTTCCGGGTGGGGGGGGGGCTGCAGGAGTGGCACTCACCTCAACAGGCTCATCATGAGCCCGCTTCACTCCCGTCCCCCCGAGCTGTTTCCCCGCCCTCGCGGCCATGCAACTCGGCCTGGAGGGTCAAACATTGTTCAAGGGGGACATGCTCCCCCCGAAAACTTTGCAGCACCGTGATGGAGTCAAAAATGCTCCATTTTTCTCCGGTGGTGCTCAAAAAAAGGCGCACCTTCCCAAAACTCTTGGACCACACTGCAGCCCCCCGAAAGGCATCGAATTGCCCCCTCTTTCAGATTTGCAATCACCATGATGGGCAGCCGCAAATCATACATTGCACCACTGGCACGGACATTCAGTCGGGAATAGTACCCAGTGTCCTTGCCAGTGGTGCATGCCAGGTCAGAGGGGGCACTAGCAACATCCCCCTGCCCAACGGCAATGGGCTCAGTGAACTCGCGGCCGGAGACCACTTGCCCTGCAGCAGCCCTGGGCGCCACCAACTCCACCTCGGTCTCCACCACTTCATAAGCAGTGATGCTCCGCAATGGCTAGGGATCGTACTGGACCTGCACAGAAAGAAAGGGTGGACTTCTAATAAAGAAGTAGTCGAAATGCATTGAAATTGGCAACGAATACTATGAGTATACGGCTGAATACCTCCGAGTATACGGCCGAATACCCGGAATGGGTGGGCAGGTATACGGCCGTATACTCAGGATATACGGCCGTATACTAGGAGTATACGGCGGTATACCGCAAGTATACGGCCGTATATGCAAGGTATACGGCCGTATTGCAAGGCCATGGCACTGTGTGGGTGAGAGGTAAGCATGCTACACTCGCGCACGTAGCGCCCTTAGTTCAAACCCGACTGCCCTCAAACGTGCAAAAACGTGTGTACGCCACTGAAGAATCCTGCAAAGAAGCTAAAAAGGTTGAAGATCAATGAAAAATTCAACTCGAAGAATCGCAACCATACAAAGAGGCGCTAACGACAAGCAAACGAAAAAAACCGACCGGTGACCCTCCCTTTTTAAATGAATGACACTTTGACAATTACTGAATGACAACAACGCACTTCCACCCATGCCCTGAGCCAACAAGAAATACGTGATTGTAGACGCACCACAACTCATTCTTCTCCTCTTGTTCTTCCTCCACTTCCTCAACTTCTTCAACGGCCTTCTCCTTGCCCTTCCTTGACTTTGGCTTGGGCTTTGGCTTGGCCTTCTTCTTTCTTGAGATGGCCTTGAATGGCCAGCACATCACGCCTCCGTAGCTCTCCGCCGGTGCAACATCCATGAGGTGGTGCTTGTGCCCAAGAACAAACAAGTGCAAAACCCCACCGATTGTGGAATCGGTGGAAGCCAAAGCAACACCACCAAATCAAACCCCGTGAAACCACCAAGGAACCAGGGGGACAAGCAATGAAAGTCCCATCAGGGCCCACAGAAGGCAAGGGGTTAGCATGCATTTGCCGCAATGGGCACTCCTCATATGAAGGGTGACCCTCAACATCAACACGAAGGGGGCAGGGGCTCCAATTTTCATGAATTGCAAAAAAAAGTAGCCCCATCAACGGGCATAAAGAACTGCAATGGGGCTGGACAACGACCCCATGCAACACCACTGTCTTGCGGTCATCATCTCATCTTGATTCCAAGCTCCCTCCTGACAAGCACCATACTGCCCCTCCATGCTGTGGTCGGCACACAATGGCACATTACCACATGTAACACAAAAAACCGTGGTATCATCACTCACGTCAACTAACACCCCACAACCAACTTCACCATAAGTGGCATGAGGGCCTTGAGACCCATGGGGGGATGTGGCCTCTTTGTTGGCCCAAGGGGGAACAACAACTGGGCAAGTGTTGTTATAGTCGAACCTTGAGGTACCAACCGAAATGAAACCAAAAACATAGGGCCGATTAGGGTTAGTGGAAGGGCAAATACCTCCCCGATGCACAACAAGTGCATTCCCCAACCACACATCCCCGATGTCCAATGGGGCCAATGGGGCCACCACCCAAGGGTCCGGGAGGCCCGTGTGTGATGCAACAACGAAATCTCCAGCACAACCATCATTGGGTGCGGGGTTGAACATCAGGAACAAGCAAATCACATGGTGTTGATCCGGACCGGTAACATAGCTGAGGTTAATGTGACGGTGCTAACCCGGTTTTTTTTCCCACATCCACTGTACCGGCCTTCACCACAATGAAGGTGGTGACATTCACGACCGGACACTTCCAACCCCAATGCGTCTCCAAGTGGGGTATAAAGACCTCCCTTGCAAAACTGTGCATTGCACCCCCAGCTGGTGGCGTCACCGTGCGGCGGGTGTCACTGTCCCCCGCACGAGTCTCGGCGGGCCAATCCTCATTAAAAATATTGACCCACACATCCCCCCTAAGTTCCCCATACTCTTCCTCAAGCTTCTCCATCCAATCTTCAGAATTGAAGCCGGTTTGGAAAGCATGCCCCCATTGGGGCAAATCCTTGAGGTCGTCGACATGACGAGGATCGACGACCTCAAGGGGAATGGTGACACGATGGTGTTCAACACCAAAAAGGGGGGTGGTGGTGAGGGGGAAGAAAAGGGAGGGGTGCAACCCAGTACCCTTGTACCAGGTGGGGAGGGTGTAGCCCTCCAAATTGGCATGCCAAGACCATGCCGATTGGGAGTGGAGGGAGTAGAGGGGGGCGGCGTCCTCCCAATGCCCCCACTGCACTTGCCGGGCCTTGCTCCCACTTGCGCCAGCCAGCAGCCAGGTCCCCCGAGACCCAAATCCCCGGGGAGCCATCCGGCATCTCCCATTCTCTCAAATACAAACTCATCCCCCTATTCGACCCCCCAAAGCTTTTTTTGACGTGCTCCGCAACAGCGCAGGCATCTGTGTCATGGAGCGGCAGCACAATAGCTTGCGGATTAGGGTTGTTGTCAAACAACGACAACAGAGGGTCAGTGAGGCTCTTGGGTTGGGCAACGCCGGGTTGCGTTACCTTCACAAAGGCAACAAGGGTGTCCAAGGTGGACCAAGCACAATTCTCAAGAGAACCCCAAGACACCGTGCGTGTGCTGTCGGGGCTGTACACACCTCTGTGCATTGTGCGGAGAGCTACGGCATCGGCCAACTTCTTCACCAAGGCATGAGTGCCCGCATCAGTCATGGTGCCAAAAAAAGGGGGCCTAGGAGAGCAATAAGCAACATAATATGGATTGAAATGGACACAGATGGAGACATACATTGCAATCATGAATAAAGTATGAGCCTAGATTGGTTTCAAGTGGTGTGCAATTGTTTGGCAAAGGCAAAGCATGCAAGAATATGGGCACAAAAGGCACAACAATGGAAATTTTCAAGTTGAAACAACCACATGGTGCAAACAAATACTCCCAGTATACGGCCGTATACTCCGGAGTGTACGGCCGTATACTGAGGTATTGGAGCCTTGAGGATACGGCCGCACACCCCAAGAACCCAAAATGGGGTAGTTTCAAACACAACATTAATCATCATAATTGGCAAACTAGAGGTATTCCTCAACTCACCTATGCATGCATTGTGCATTGTACATTGGTAGCCACTTGTACATGCCACATACCCCTTTCTCCCAAAACCCCCTTTTGTACCCGTATACTCCCAGGTATTCCTGGTATGCCAAGTTATGCTCACCATATAAAATGCCATTCGGAGGGAGACAAAACCCTATTGAATAGAGTGACAACCACCGGGCGGGACTGAGAAAACCACATCTTGATGCTTCTTCTACCTAATGCAACTGTTTTTGGCCTTTTTTTTACATAGCTTGAACAAAACTTTGGGACTTGATGCTTAGTTTTGACCTGATTCGCACTAAAATGCCATTCGGAGGGAGACAAAACCCTATTGAATGGAGTGAAAACCACCGGGGGGGACTCAGAAAACCACAAATTGATGCTTCTTCTACCTATTGGAACTGTTTTTGGCCTTTTCAAACACCACTTGAACAGAACTTTGGAACTTGGCGATTAGTTTTGACCTAATCAGCACTCAAATGGCATTCGGAGGGAGACAAAACCCTATGAAATAAAGTGAAAAACAACGGGGGGACTGAGAAACCCACATTAGGATGCTTCTCCTCGCTATGGGAACCGTTTTTAGCCCCCCAACATGCTTGCTGCAATCCCAATTGGTGCCAATTTGCATTTTGTGCCTGCCTTTAAACTTGTGCTTTGTCAAAAAAACACCTACTTTTGCTTCTTGACATGGTGTCTGAACCGTTCAGTGGTGCACAAATGTATTTTTCAGCTCTCCAACATGCTTACTTCAACGCTGCAATAATTTATCAAAATTGTGCCTACTTTTGCTTCCTAACATGTTGTCTTGCACCTCTTGTTCGGGCAGAAAAAAATTGGCCCTCCAACATACTTCCACGGCAAAGATTGAAATGACCATTCGATCAACAATACCATTATTGAAGTGAATCCTTGTGACTAGTCCACAGCCTTTGGTTTTTCCTGCGGCTCTATAATCCACTGAAGCAAGATTCCATGGCAAGCATCGGGACAACCATCCCATGAAAGATACGAGTATTGAATTGCGTCCTCGTGTCCTTTATAATCCATGCACGTTCGCAAGCACCTGTAGCAAACAACAACACTTGGTAGAGCCCCTCAGCATTCCACCGATGGTCTGATTCAGGTCTGAGATAAATCAGCATCCTGCATGTGTCCCTCAAGCCATACCATTCCACCTAGGCCCTTTGATTTTTCCCGTGGCTCGATGGCTGCAAGGCAGCCCCAAACTATTGCCATGCTTGCATTGCATTCCAAACTCCTTCCAAAATGTTGCTAAGTGTTTCATCCTCCCCTACCCCAGCCCTGAGACCGGTTGGCCCAACAGCAATACAGTGACCAACTGTGAAATGCAAATGTTGCATGTTTGCCAGGCAGCTTTCCATCTCCCTGAAGCACATCCCCTCCCCCTCCATAATAACACACCATGTACAGCCCTAACTACATACCATTCCACCCAGGGCCTTTGATTTTTCACGGGGCTGTACGCCTGCAGAGCTGCCCCAAATGATGGCCATTCATGAATTGCATTGCAAACCCCTTCCCAAATGTTGCAATTGGGATCCTCCAGAGGCAGGGCAGCACCAGTAATCCTATGATACACAGCAATGGACCACCCCCAGCCTCCACCATTGCCTCCGTTGCATATGCCCCACAACAGGACACCATATAGAGAATGCCCAGCAGACGCCAAAAGCCAAGGGTTCGTTCGGGCCGGTAGGCATCATCCAGAGCGAGAGCTGCTGGGCAGACGAATTTGCAGGAGCCGGACATTGCTGCCGCATGCTCTCCATAAGTCATGGGGCTGCGAGAGTGTTGGGAAGCACAGTCACCATGAATGAACGACACTGCATCAGGGCATGGTAGTATTTCCAAACTGTGCGCCTCAATCGTGTCGCAGTGCAGAATGCCAACTAGTTGGCACCACTATACATAAGATGTGCATACTAGGGGGGCATGAAAACAAACATGGGGCAAGCAGGATCAGAGATGTGCTGTGTATGTACAGAATCCCCTAAACTGCACACAAGCCCAACCTGCATGACACAGTCTGCACCTGAAGATAAATCTGTAGGACGACCGTGGCATGGCACAGCCCGTGTATTGTATACGGGACGATTCCATGGCAAGCATCGGGACAACCATCCCATGAAAGATACGAGTATTGAATTGCGTCCTCGTGTCCTGTGTAATCCACGCACGTTCGCAAGCAAAGCTGCCTCAAATGATGGCCATTCATGGATTGCATTGCAAACCCCTTCCCAAATGTTGCAAAGTTTGGCCCTTCAGCGTTCTACCCAGGGCCCTTTGATAACTCTGCATGCTGCCCCAAGCCACAATGCCATGCGTCAAAACATACCATTCCACCCAGGCCCTTTGATTTTTCCCGCTGCTCCACGGCTGCAAGGCTGCCCCAAACCATTGCCATGCTTACATTGCATTACAAACCCCTTCCCAGATGTTGTAAAGTATGGCCCCTCTCTTCATTACACCACCTAGGGCCCCGTGTGAAACCTACACTGTGCACTCCACAGCACTCGCTGATCTACAAACCTGCATCAGCTCAAAGAGCTCGAACCATTTTGGATAGGAAACGATTCAGGCCATCTGAATAAAACTTTCATACTGTTGCAAAACCCCACCAGGGCCTCTGATTGCTGTATCTTCTCGTGCATTATCAATGCCTTCGTGTTCTTTCACAGGGCTCATAATGGAAAAACAGATACAAGGAAAGTATCATTTGCAGCAGACTATAAGGAGCAAGCAACAGCCTTTGCTGCTCAACAAGCAGGCACTGAGTCCCTGTTTCAGCAATGTCCACAATGCGCACAGGATGCAATAAAACTGCACCAGCACCAGCAAAAGAATCCCAACCCGCATCGTCCCCAGCAGCGGATCCCCAGTCCATACCCTCCGGAGGCACCAGCCCAAGCACCGAGGCAGGTGTGTGCAATGTGCCCCTCCTCCATGGCACGGTTTGAATTGCTTTTGTGAGAGGGGGGGCAGGGCTCAAACTGTTATTCAACAGCAGTTAGTGTGCAATGTGCGAACCTACCTTTCCTTCCATCGCGCAGCGAATTGTGCAGATGACACTCCAAATGACGGAGAATCGTCGGAGTTGGCCATGGAAGAGTTGGCGGAACTATAGGACCTGGAGGAGTGGGCGGAAGTACTTGAGTCTACACAGCCAAGTCAAGACGAGGCAGAGCGAGCATACGGCTGGCTATTTCAGGAGGAGGAGGAGGAAGAGGACAGTGATTATGAGCCGCTGCCTGATGAGCCTGACATTACAGACTATGAGGTATTTCGGTGCTCCATAGGGATGCAGTGTTTTGCAACGCAATGTGCAACTCTATTACCGCATTACGTAGGCTTTGAAGAAATACGCGGACGATAAAAGAGCTGTTCAACAACGCAATGAGGAGCGCAAGACGATTCCAAAGCAGGCTCGCCCACTACTTAGACAGCTCGGATTGTAGGAGGCATTTGTTCGTGGCACTATTATTGAAGAACGCGACGCTGAGTTCAATTGGACAATCGATGATGAGTGGCATCGCTTGGAAGTGCTCAAAGAGAAGCGTGAGGAACAATCGAGCCCAGTGTAAGAGAGCTAATGGAACCCCCCCCCCCCCCCCACCCAAGCCATACTTCCTGTCCCTGAACAACTGATCTTGGCTGCAGGCCGTGCCCTGCAAGCAATGGGCATGTAAACAGGTCTTCAGCTATGCTTCAGCCAGGGCCTTTCATGTTTTGCCTAGGGTAATCGTTTATTAGGCAGGCCCGAATAATTGTGACTGGTGTTTTGCATTCCAGACTTCTTTCCAAAGGCTGCAAAGTATTTGGACTCCGCCATGCCCTTTTCATGTTGCTCAGGTTCTGCAAGCTATACGTGATCGCCCTTTCTATCATGACATGCTTGGCCTACCACGACACGCAAGTTGTCAACAATTTGGCAAACGTTGGAGGGTGATGTTTGCATGGGGTTGATATCACAAATTCCCCATAAATGCACAACAACGATCATCGGATGCCAAAAAACTGGCAGAGCGCTTGTGAAAAAGCGGTGCCCCACTGGTGCTAAGTATTTCAACCGCCCACTTCCCACCCGCCATCAGCCCAACAGATTCCACAGGAGGCATCCAAACAACCATCCCATGAACGACACCATTTTTGAATTGCATGCTAGTGTCCTTCTCAAGCCACGCACGTTCTCAAGCATCTGCAGCAAACAACAGTACTCCACCTGAGATAAGTCGGCATGCTTCAAGCTGTACCATTCCACCTAGGCTCTTTGATTTTTCCCGCGGCTCCATGGCTGCAAGGCTGCTCCAAAGAATTGCCATGCTTGCATCGCATTGTAACTACGAAGTAATGCTTCTCAGTAAATACCGCAAAAAGGAGGTAAAAATGGGGCAAAAATGAGGAAGTGGTGGAAAACATCATTTTGGTCAAAAATGAGTATGAAATTCAAAACCGGCATGCTAAAAATACCCCCATGGTTTGGGTTCTACATTGGAAACACCCGTGGTGGTCCCCTACCCCTACCCGCAGTGTTCTCTTGTACTTTCGAGGCCTGGTACTATGCTTCAGGTATTTTACTTCGTTTTTGCGTGCGCAAAAGGGCCCTTTTGCGTGCGTAAATTGCCCTTTTTACTTACCGGGTATGTTTTCACTCCGAACGCAAAATGCCCCTTTTACATACGCAAAATCCAGGTAAATGCCTGCTTCCCCCACCCCCCTTTACACCCAAACACAAACCCACATCCTGGGTCCAATGCATGCCATGCGTGCAAGCAAACATGGAGGCAATTGCTGGGATCTTTCTTCGCAGTGTTCCAATCATTCAGTCACACGTGTCCAAGCGGTATTCCACCACCAAATTAGCAAAGTATCCACAACAAAATTGTAAGAATGTAAAACACAAAAGTAAGAAACCCTACAACTTCCCCTTACGCACCACCCTTTCCCAATACTTCTTAGCACTTCCATATGCCTCTTGTCGGGTCCAAGAAGGCTGCCAGACGTTGAACCCCTTGGCATACAACCCCCAGTCCAAGTTGTCGTTCCGAAGCACCTCGGCCCACCCCTTCCTCAGTGCTCGGCGTGCCCCCCGTAGGCGAGACCCCCGTTTCTTACTTCCCCCCTTGAAGCTCCTCTTCCTAACCTCACTCTTCAACGACTTATGCCTCCCCTCACCCTTGAAAGCACTGAATGTGGACAGGGTGCCCCATTCCCTCGCAATCCCCCACATGTGGTCCACCCAAAGGTGGGCCCACATGGTCACCATAAACCCACAAGCTTTGTGGGCACTCCCGATCTCGGACAAAGCACCTTTCAACACATTCAAATCGCGAAGGTCCAACCTCCCCTCCTTCCACACAAGGTCACAGGTCTGTGCAAATTTTTCTCCCCACAAATGCCAACAAGCAGTCCATGTCGTTGTAACCCCCCCCACTTGCACCGAGACTTGTAAAAGATTGTCCCACTCCAAGTGGTCGGCAATGCAATCCCACCCTTGCCGTTTCACCCATGCCCCCGCGGCAGTTTGCTCAGATCGCAGGGCCTTCTTTCCCACCTTCTCTTGCTCACAATCGGCCGCCGTGGCCGTACGGCTCTCAACCCTGATGTCATCCCAAAACCACTGCACGCAACGCGCAGCAGCCAGCTGTGCTTCGCGGTCCGCGACCTCATCCTCCAACAGCTTCACCTTAGGTCGGAGATGTCCTCCAGCCGCCGAGCAAGAAAGGAGCAACCGCCCCTGAACCCCGGTGACGGCGTCGCCGCGGTCTCAGGGGTTGGGGGCCCATGGATCCGGGGCCCGGTGAGGTGGACGGAGGGGTTGCCGTTGAGTTGCGCACGGGACTGCAGCAAGCAGCAACGGCCATGGCTCTGCCGGAGGACAGCCTCAGGCGAGCCGACAAGGAGTCTGTGCCCCCTCCGTCCTCTGCACAGGGGCTGGACTGGCTGCTGAACAAGTACGAGGTCCTTCCCCTTGAGCAACTCATTCTCGGACTGCAGCCGCAGCAGCTCCGCCGTTTGCCCGGCCAGCGTGACACCTGCGAGCGCACCTCCTTTCCCGGCGCCTTGGGTGGGCGGCCACGCTGGGTCCTC
Source organism: Eutreptiella sp. 'Long Island Sound 2002' (assembly GCA_964036045.1). Classification (NCBI taxonomy): domain Eukaryota; phylum Euglenozoa; class Euglenophyceae; order Eutreptiales; family Eutreptiaceae; genus Eutreptiella; species Eutreptiella sp. 'Long Island Sound 2002'. The sequence goes on from OZ038379.1 coordinate 114,965,670, forward strand.
TTCCCAGGTACTACGCACGATTTTTTTCCAGCAGAGAATTCCGGCGCCACATCCTCAGCTTGGGCTAGCTTCCGTGCCTCAGACTCCACCTTCCGCGACATGTCGCTCCGCGCCTCCTTCTCCCACCTCAACTAAAAGGCTTCCACCCTCGCAATGTGTGCCGCCGTTTGCGCCAGACCACCAACGTCACGCGTCCCTGGCAGGACACCTCCAATTTCACTAAGTGGCACCCCACGCAATTTCTGCAGCCGGCCCAGCTCGTCCTGGGTGCACATGAGGGCCCACGTGTGCAAGCTAGGTGGCCGCATGTAGAGCAAAGGAATGACGAACACTTTCTCCTCTTGCCCCCTCTTGTGTTTCACCCAAAACGGGCAAACAACGTCACCGTCGGACCTGCCACCTCCCGTCCAGACCCACCACCGGTCTTGGCACCCAAGGGCCGCACCGAAATGCCGCAGAAGATCTTCCGGTGGAGGATCCCAGCACGATCCTCCAAAAACACCATTCCCGCTTCCGAAATGGCAACCTTGCCATACCCATGCACGTACCGGAAGTCGAAATCACCGACTTCCGGAAACGTCACCACACCAGCGGCTTCCTCAGCGGCGCCAATAGCGTAGCCACCAGGCTGGGCTCCAGCACCAGCTCTGGCTCCAAGGCTAGCAATGCTGTCGGCGGGTCCGGGATCCACCAACGCGAAGGGCAAGAAGTTCGTGGCAATCTAGAAGATATGAATGAATGTGCATGAATTCACTTGAATTTAGCGTGTGTAAATGACACATTTTGCGTCCCGGGTTGAGATTAGGTGAACATGCAAATACATGAATTTAGGCACGTAAATGACCTATTTTGCGTCACATGTTGAAATCAAGCAACGACGTAAATACACTATTTTGCGTGCGTAAATGACCTATTTTGCGTTCTTGCCATTCGTATAGCCAATGTGTAAATGATGCATTTTACGCAAGCAAAAACGGGGTAATTACACACCTTCTCCGGACATGGGCATTTGTATTACTGCTTCTTGTTGTCCCACTTCACTTTGCCGTCGGACTCCGCTTGCATGCTGGGCAGGGAGGCGGTATAGTGGATCGCCATTGAAGACCAATGCATCTCACTGGCGCTGGCTGCGCGCGAGGACGAGGCTGCTGGGACAAAACCTAAAGTAGATGCGGCCGGGGGCGACGGGGACCCGCACCATCTTATCCGCCATGGGAGGGGGGATCCACCACGGATGGTGCACTCACCATCATGCACTGCTCGGCATTCTCCTCCTCTGCTCCAAGTCCCTCCATCGTCCCTCCATCCGCAGCGTTCCCAACCCCAGTCCCAATGACCCACACGTCACCCATGTAGCAGACCATCTCCCCATCTCCGGGGGCGTTTTCAGCGGCGCCGACCAACTCAACAGTGGGGCGGGTGGCGCAGGGGGCTGCAAATCACTGCCCGAAGAGGTTGCCGTAGGGTCCTCCTCCGCCTCTCCCACCTCAGGTATCTCGGGCTCAACGAACATCAGGTCGGGGACATTCACCGGTTCCACCACATTCGGGGGTGTGCGGAATTTTTCCGGCACAAAGGAAAAAAAAATCGTCCTCCCCGGCCCGCCAGCACCACAATGCATCAACGTTCTATTCATCAGCAAAACACCGCCACGCTTTTGTTGAACCACGTGCCAGGTGTTGGACGTGTGGTAGCCATGGCTCGTCCCCGGTGCAATTTGCAAAGATTTTTCTGAGGGATCATCCTGCACGGATATGAAAACCACCCTCATGTCCGCGGCACCCCGCAACGTAAGCATGAAGTCACGGTGCGGCCATCGGTAGCCCCTCCATGGGGGGGCCTCCTTCCGATCCACCAACCGGGGCTCCCAGTCCTCAAGGTCATCCAGCACCGGGAAAAGGTCTGCCAAAATGTGCCGCAAACGCCACTTGAGTGCCGGGGGGAGCCACTTGTCCACTGTTCCCGGGGCGGTTCGCCGGCGCCCACCACCTTGGTTGTGGCCCTGAAAGGAGAATGTCCTCCCACTTCTCCTCTCCCTCCAACGGCAGGGCACCCAATTCATCCACCAGGTCCGGTGGCAGAACGTCCTCGAACAAACGGTAGCCTGTGGCCTCATACGCCTCGGTGGTCCTAGAGGGCGGATCCGGCAACGGATGCCGCGACAAAGGGTATTTCAATGTGATGTCTGGCAACGGACAACCCATGCTAAGCGCAAAAAAAGCGTCATGTGTTACAAAAAATTTGGGCTGCGTCAAATCAAGGATGGCGGGTCCTTTCAAGGTCTTGCGCCGACCCACGGTCTCAATCGCTCCGTACGCCGACCAGTCCGAAAACTTGGACTCCCGAAAAAAATGTGCCTGTCCGTACTGAGGTGCTCTTCCCAATGTTTCACCTTGACGGGGTGCGACCACATCCGTCGGTGACCGGCCTCTTTTCCCCGATCCGCATCCGGCACATGGTAAACAGAAACATATTGCCTTTGGGAGCCTTGGGCACGTTGCATCATGGCACACGATGCCGTTAACGTCTCTGCACAAATTTGTAGGATTATCCCCATTGGGGCAGGGCTCAACCAGTGGTACAGGCCCGCAGCAAAATTGCTCAAAACTCCTTTGGTCAAAGCAACTGGACCAGCCTGCAGGTTCACCCTCAACAAATATCGCAAAGCTTCACCGTTGTCCGGCTGCAATTTTTGCAGCCGCTCTCTCACCGAGCAAACATCCTCGGGGATACCCGGCAACCCCTTAATCTCGTTCACCGAGAGCGCACACTCCAACACCTGGATACTATTTCCGGCCACATTTTCCACAGCCACCACCTTCACATACTCATCAACAACCTTGTTCGTGGGCACGTGGGTAGTGCGGGCAGGACGGGCGGGCTTAGGCGGATGCGTGTCCCCGGGGGCTTGGACACCCACCTTGGCTTTGGAATTCTCGCCAAGCATGTCCCATAAAAGAGAAGCCCCTAAGAGTGACGAGGGAATTACATGGATTTTGCGTGCGCAAAAAGCCTAATTTGCATCCGCAACGAAATTCACTTGACAAGTAAATGCACCCTTTTACGTGTGTGAAGGACCCTTTTTTCGTCTGACCTAAACTTATAGTAACCACGCAAATACACCCTTTTACGCGCGCAAAAAGCCAGTAAAGGACAATAATTGCATGTACATGGGAGTGGTGTGGTGCGGGACACGTAAAAGTGGCAAGACGACTCCGTTTTCACCCATATTTCAGTCTATTTGCTTGCAAATGTGTCCGTTACACATTCCAAGAGAGGGCAAGGCGAGCAAGCACGCACAAAGCAAGTTGTTGATTGTTTTACCCATTTTACCCGGTTTTTACCTCGTTTTTACCTGAGAAACAGTTTGGACCTTTACTTCGTAGTTACAATTCTAAACCCCTTCCCAAATGTTGCTGAGTATTTCACCCCCCCCCCCCCACCCTAGCCCCTAAGAACGGGTTTCCACTGACCACCTGTGAAATGTGAATGTTGCATGTTTGCGAGAGAGCTTTGGACCTTTTCCATCTCCCTGACAGAAGCCCCCCCCCCCCCGGATATCGACATTAGTCACACACTGTACATTACGCTTTATGCTTCTTCATATTTCTAGTTTCTGAAGAAGATCTTGGACACGACTTCCTCTCATGGCCCCCAGAAAACCAATGGTGGAAAAACTACCCGGGAGAATCTGAATTGCTGGCCCCGGAAGAGCAATCGATGAAGCGGAAAGAGGCGGCGAAGAAAAAAGCAAAGGAAAAGGGAAAAAAAAGAGAAAGAGGACGAGGAGGCAAGAAAACAAAACCCAATAAGGAGGCTACCATGCAGAATGGGGACACAGAGGAGAAAAGTTCAACCTCACAAGGTTCCGCTGATGACGGCGCTTATCCACAGCCCAAATGCCCTCATGACCTTTTTAAGCATTTGCAGCGCTTTGTGTTAATGCTGCTCCCCTTTTACTTTGTGTCGGGGTCTGCGGCAGAGAACGTTAAATGGGATCCCACAGAACCAGCCAGTCACAGTCCACGGTCCATTGTCCCTAGTTCGGAGTCTCCAAGAGACAGGCCAGATGGGGACCTCAGGGCTCACGCACAGGATGCTGCACCCCAATGTGCTGCCTCACAGCCAAAAAATGACCGTATGTCGCGTGTTCACCGTGCACACGTGTCGCCATTTACCTTGTCGAAAAAACAGGAATATTACCGGATATGCAACAAGAAGTGGCTTAATGATACTCTTATTGACATCATTCTTCATATTTGGGGCCTTCTCTTCCAGCTACCAGATGTGTTTATTATGAACACAAACTTTTTCAACCACATGTCAATGGAGAATGTTTCAAGAGGCGGGAAAGAGTTTTCTCGAGGGCGCAAGGCTGAGAAAATTTTCACATTTGCATTTTTCCTGATTCCTTGGAACAAGGCAGGTAGTCACCGGGTTCTTCTTTTTGTGGACATGACAACCATCGCCCGCCTAAATGTGTATTTCATGGACAGACGCCGATACTTGGACAGTGAGATTGTACGGTGCTTGATGCATATTGAGAATTTCTTTGAGAAACGGCGTGTACTTGACAGACATGGAGAGGTGCAAGCATGGGAGTGGCAATGTTCATACCCTGAATGTGTTCAGCACGGTGGATGTTGGCAGTGTGGGTATCATCTCTTGTAGTATGGCTTTGGCCTCCTCCACGCACTCTCGGTGGGTCTGCACAAATGTGAGGGCCAAGTGGAGAGCTGCGTGCAGTTTCCAATAGCGAAGGCCCGGTTTCCATCATATCATGTCGACACAAAGCGCCTATTTTTTAAATAGATGTTGCAGTCCCTTTTTCAGCATCAGCCGCAAGCGGGCATCGATACCATGCCTAGTGACTTTTTAAAGAATATTGCTAGCGGCTGGTTCCTCCTGCTCACCTTTGTGCTGCCACCGCTGCTATGATGGCTGCAGTGGTGGTCGCCCTTCGCCCAATTGCGACTATCAAACAACCAGGACCAAACCACAGAGTTCGAAATGGTGCGGAAGTTAGTGCTGCTGTGCACTCATCTCCACCTGATGGTGCTGATTCTGTAGATACTAATGATCCTGTTGATGCGGCCGGTCCTCCACAAGACACAGAGCTTCATGCCTCTAGCAGTGGTGGCCACGCCACTGGACCAAGCAAAGCAGATAAAGCAACAAGTGCGGCTGATGGCCCCGTGAAGGACATCACAAGTGTACAATCTCGTGACACCACCGCTGCAAGCGTGGCACCTTTTGATAGCATTGCACGATGCAATCGGCCAAAACCTGCCGATGCAGCTAATGCGGCTACACCTGCTGACCTTGCTGATCCTGCTGATCGTGGTCCTCCACAAGACAAAGAGCTTCCTGCATTCAGTAGTGGGGGCCACACCACTGCCACTGTGCCAAGCCTAGCAAACAAAGCAACGGATGCCGCCGATTGCCCAGTGGAGGACATCACAAGTGTACAACCTAGTGACACCACTACTGCAAGCGTGGCACCTTCTGATAGCATTGCAGGATGCATCGGCCACACGGTGCTGATGCTGCTGATGCAGCTAAACCTGCTGATCCTGCTGATCCTGTGATCCTGCTCGTCAGCCACAAGACACAGAGCTTGGTGCGTCAAGTAGTGGGGGCCACACCACTGCCATTGTGCCAAGCCCAGCAGACAAGACAGCGGATGCCGCCGATTGCCCAGTGGAGGACATCACAAGTGTACAACCTGGTGACACCACTGCTGCAAATGTGGCACCTTCCCATAGCATTGCAGGCCATGAGAGGGCACACCCTGCTAATGGTGCTAATCCTACGGACGTTATTGATCCTGCTGATGCTGCTGATGCTGATGCACCTGGTGATGCTGGTGATCCTGCTGATGCTGGTAATTTTGCTTATCTTGGCGATGCTGCTAATACACCTGGTCCTCCACACGCTACTAATGGTGCTGGTCCTACTGACGTTGCCGATGCTGCTAATCTTGCCGATGCTGCTAATGCTGCTAGTCCTGCCGATGCTGCTAGTCTTGCCGATGCTGCTAATCCTGCTGATTCTGCAGATGCAGCTCGTACAGCTTGTCCTCCGCACCCTGCTGATGGTGTTGATCCTACCGACGTTGCCGATCGTGCTGATGCTGCTGACGCTGCCGATACTGCTGCACCTAGTGATGCTGCTTATCGTGCTGATGCTGCTAATCCCTGCTGATCCTGCAAACGCTGCTAATGCAGCTCGTCCTCCACAACCTGCTGATGGCGTTGATCCTGATGACGTTGCCCATGCTGCTCATCCTGTCGATATTGCTGATGCTGCTGGTCGTGCTGATCTTGCTGATCCTGCTGATGCTGCTGGTCCTCCACAACACACAAAGCTTCATGCCTCTAGCAGTGGGGTCCATGCCGCTGTGCCAAGGCCAGCAGACAAAGCAACGGGTGCCGCTGTTTACCACAGGCAACAAGCAAAGAGCAATTCTGGCAGACAGACATCTCGTGGCAGTAACTCGTGTGATACACAACACACGCCGTGTCCGGCGCGCGACCAACCAAACCCTCCGTCTGGCTTGGACCTCTCCCTCCCCTCGATGCTGGACACGGATGCGAAGCTCACTGCTGCTGCCACGAGCAAGGGAAGCCAATGGCCACCATAATCACTTAGCTCTTCGGCACACGGCTGCTGGGTGGCAGCCCTCTAACTCTGGCTCAGGGGCACCAACAAGGTTGGGACACGACCAGCCCGCCATCCACCACAAGTGGGTGGGTGGGTGTGCAGAAAGTAAAAACACACTGCCTGAAAGGGGAAGAGGTAGAGGTAAACCAACGGTGACAAGCACCGTGAGTTTACCACAGGCAACAAGCAAAGAGCAATTCTGGCAGACAGACATCTCGTGGTTTACCTTTCTTCAGTAAAAGCGCCAGCACCACGACGTCGCACGCAGAAATGCTCCCTGTGTGGGAGGGGCTGGGTGGACGGGATCCGCGCGAGGGGATACACGTGAAAAACAACACCACTGTCAGGGCTCAGACTGTCGTGGGGCGGGTGATACCCTGAACAAGAAACAACACTGGATCCCCCCGACCCTCGGAAAACCAAAACCCGGTCCCCGCTGATAACCGGCGCAAGCACACCTCGCCGCACCTCAACCACCGTACTGTACAGCCTCACACCTCACCCACATGGCGCAAGGCGCCACGCAGGAGAAAGCCACGGCACCCCGCGCCACCGGTGGACCTCCCTCAATCTAAGGCCTTAAACATATATGCCACCCGGCGCACCAACAACATGCTCCTGTGGACCCACAAATAAGGGCGGTTACCGCCCATCTGCTTATGGGCAAAAAGGGACAGGGCCAACTCGCGCCCTCCCAGCCTTATCCGCCATCTGTGGCGGCACAAGTGCCGGCCCGCCCCCGACCTCGGGATTCCCCGCGGCAGTGAACATCTGGTGCGCTGTGCCACCAAGACGGGACGCCAAGTCCGCCACGGCGTCGCGTAGCAAGTCCGGCGCCTCCGTGAGCGCGCAGGGCCGGTCAAAGATGAGGCGTGCCTGGGTCCCCAGCCACACCCTGCGAACAAACCATCGCGCCAGACGGCGGGCCAACACGTACTGCGCCTGCCGCTGCGCCCGCAGGTGCGGCCCCTCCACCGCCGCAGCTCAGCGGCAATGTCGCACGCCTCCCCGGTGGCGGCGCGGGCGCCGGTGGCGTCGGTTACGCCGGGGCATACCCGTACAAAAACGCTACAGCGCACAGCACAGGGACAGAGCTCACCCGCCATAAAACTACAAGACCACGGCTCCCACGAACCTGCACTGGTGCAACGAGCGCAGCCGCTCTCCCCACCGACACTGGGATGCCACTTCCGCCCGAGCAAGGCGGCCGTGAAAATCGGACTGAACCCTACTCAGCGGGTCACCGGGTTGCGAATGGGACGGACACCATACGACATAAACCTGCAGTCTGGATGCACATAACCGGCGTGACACCGAACGCAACATTGCATGCTGAATTTTCAACCACGTGGACGCCTTCAGCTGAACAAGCTGAGCGGACGCCACCTCACTGTCCGTCACCAATAACACACAATCCCACCGCAAACGCAAGGCAATCCGCACACCCCAGCACAACCCTGCCAGCTCCGCTGTCTGCTGCGTATGACGTGCCGCGGGCACCACCCAAGTGCGGGCACCCACCTGCGGCGAAAATCCCCCCACCCTAAACGAAAACAAGTCCCACGCCGCGTCCACGCACCAGCACCATGGCCCCAGGCGTTGAAAAAGTTGAGGCACAGGAGAACGGGAAAGAGAAACAAATTGCCGCGCCCTCTCCCACGGCAATGCCCTATAAGGCTCAGCACACAAGCACAAGGCAGAGGCCAACGCATGCAGGATCTTTACAGGCACGTTCCTATCATGGTCTCCCCACCGGACCCAACAATACGCGCCCGCCAGCAAGGGCGCGGAGGTCAACCGCGGCCGGATGTGCAATTGGATGAAGCCCAGCAACTTCTCCATCAGCTTGGACCCTGGCATGGGGGACACCGCCAACCGGAACCACGCCGCCAAAATCTGCAACCATGCGCGTCTGTGGCTGTAAATCATACGGCGCTGCAAGTCCATAAACTTTCCCAGCACGAACAGATGTTGCACCGGCTCCAAAGTGGACTTATCCGAAACGATAAACCAATTTTCAACCAACACACGCACACACTCTTGGGTGGTGCCGTGCAGCATGGAACGATCGGTTGAAACCAAGACGAAGTCGTCCAAGTAATGTAGTAACTCCACACCTTGGAGGATGAGCCTTCGCAACAAGTCCCCCAGGATCCGCTGGCACAGGTATGGTGAAAACTTCCAGCCAAATGGCAACCGCGTCGCCCCCACCACCGGTCCCCCCGGCCGTACCCTAGCCCGGAAAGCCCTGTCCACGCCTTCCGGCAGGATAAAACTCCAGAAGGCGTTGGTCAGGTCAATATGCGTGGCATACAACCGCTGATCGGGCGGTGTCTGGTTTAACAACCGGCAAATGCCCTCCCAGGAGGGCAAGGCAAAATGGGGGGGATCCATGGACTCCTCATTTAACCCTACGCAAGACAGTATAAGGCTGACCTTACGGGACGACTTAGGGATAATGAATGGAAAAACCGACGGCGCAGTACCGGCAGGGAGCTCCCTGAAAATGCCCAGATTCCCGACAGCGGAAAAGAACTGACCGACCAACCCCGACACCCGACCCGCCCCACCCTGGGGATCTCTCTCGACGTCGTAAGCTTCCGCAGCCTCCAAAAAGTCGGCCGGAACAACCTCCCTCCACAAATCATCCGGAATCGGGTATGACCCCACGGCCCCCAGCCCGCGCTGGACCACTTTTGGGACCACCGCCGCGAGCGACGGCTTGGGCGACGTATTCAAGTGAAGCAGCGCCTCCCACGCCGCTTCGGCAAACTCGCACAGCGCAAGACAAATCACATCCAGTGCGGACACCAGGGCGAAGTCCTCCGCCACCCGGAAAAGTCTATCTACAAACAACCCTACCCGCTGCATAAGCAAAGGCCCCGGGGCCGACAGCTTGCGCTGTAGCCAGCACGCAGACTCCGATAACAGGGCAAGCACCCCGGCGTACAGGGGCAGTGCCATCAGGAACTGCGGGACAACCGGCGTATCGCCGCCGTCCCTAGTAAAGTCCGGCTCAGGTAGGCCAGGGGGGGAGCCCCCCACCGACCCCCCCCCGCAAACACCCAGACCCTCTGCGCGCGCCAAGACCACTGTCCCATGTGCCCGCAACTCTTCCACTGTCGCGGACGTCTCCCCTTAGCGGCCGCCAGGCATATGAGGCCCCCACCCCCCTCGGGGGGCGCCCCACATCCACTGCTTGCTCCGACGGTTGCTCTACGGCCCCTGCTAACCGCCACCGCCAAGACCACCGCCCACCACCTTCGACCAACTTCCGCACCGCCCACATTCGAGCCCTGCCACCACCCGAGGCCCGGGGGGAGGCGGGGGGCGCGGGATTAGACGCCTCGCAGCCGACAGCCACGGCGCTCAAACGCTCATGCGCAGAGGCCCCCGCCCCCCCCACGGACCCCGTGGGCGGTCTGGGCACATCACGAAGACCGGGCGCCAGAGCCCCCCCCCCTCCCACTCCCACCTGCGGCAGCGGAAACCCCACGACCGGGGGCAAGTCCCTGACCAACCGCGGGTCGCTTACGGGGCGGGCACTCCGTAACTTCGGGAATCCGCCTCTTGGGCACAAGGCGCTGCTGCCGAACGGTCGGGACAACCGCATCGGGGCCACCCACCCGGGACGGGGAAGGCACACGGTACTGCCGGACAGGGGGGGGGGGGGCGCACTGCTGCCGCCGGGACACCGGTTCCCGGGGTCGCTTACGGGACTCCACCCCCCCAGGGCCGGGCGCCCCAACCCTGAAGGCATCTGCCGGAGCAGTAACACTCCCCATATTTGGCACACACTCCATAACCCTACGAACTCCCGACCCATCTCCAACATCCTCATCCGAGTCAGAATCGGACAGGACGATGACTTCAGGCGGCAGGTCAGGAGTAGCGGACTGGGTGCAGGGCGGGGAAGGGAAGGTTTGTCGTGGCTCTGATACAGGTCCCGGGACGGACGGGGATGGGCACGACTGGGGGTCGTCAACGGTAGTGGCGGTGACGCCCTGCTTTTCCGGGACGTTCTCCACCAGACTACCGCCAGCATGCCCAAGAAGAGACGGTGGGCTCGGGTGCGGCGGTTCCATTGGAGGCTCCGTAAACCCCGAGAGGTCGTACATAGCCCAACCCCACAGAGCCGCAGGTAGAACCGTACCGCGCGGGCCCAGGCCCACAGCCTCGCCAACATGCGGCAACACCAAGTCGCCCACAACCTCCGGATCTCTAAACCCCAGGGCGTAACCCATGGCTGTACGCAAGCCAGCCCACCGCCCCCAGAAGAGGAAGTACTGGGCGGCGGGTTTGCGCACCCAGCATGCCGCGGAACCACCCCTCCTGAGAGCATGCCAGCGAGCATCAGCCCACTTGGTGTCGCGGAGCAGGCGGCTGATGGCGTCCTCGAGGAAGGCCCCCCCCCCCCTCGAAAACGGGCTCGTCAGGCTGCTTTCCATTAGCTTGGCAGTAGACCCGGAGGAACTCCATCCAGGACCTTGCATAAGCCGCGGCTGGTCGACAGACCCATCCGGGCTCCCCAACCTTGGTGCCGTAGAACCAGAGGCCCTCCTTACGGCCGAGGTCACAGTACCTGATGGAGGCGGCCTCGCCAACCCGGAGCCACATCGTCCACGACAGGGCCGCCAGCGCCGCGACTGCCCTGTCGTCTGGCGCGGTGGCCGCATTCCAGATGTGCACGAGGGCTCGGGGTGACACGTACGCCTGCGGGCCCGGGCCTCGCCCCGACTTGGCAATGCACCAGTGGAGGGCCGCCACAAACCGGGGGACCAAAGCCAAATCTTCCGCTGCGCGCACGGCAGACGCCAGCCCTCGCAGTCCGGATGCGGAGTGGCCATCTGCTGCACGCTCCGCCATGCAGAGGGAGAGGACTTCCGGTAGGGGCCTGGTCGGGATGCATGCCTCGAACTCCGCCAGTTGGTGAATACCCGACCCATACCGCTGCCTTGTGCGCTGCTTCCAGGAATGCATGGCCGCCACCTGGGGCTAGGCCCTGCTCGTCCGACTTCGCCAGCCGCTCCCAAGCGGACGAAAGGCCTGCAAAGCTGGCAACAAACCCGGACGCAACCTCCGGGGCAACTGCCGCGGGCACCGCCGGCGAGCAGAAAGCCGCCCGCTGACCGCCCCCCCCCACCCCCGGCAGGGTCGTCCAGTCAGACCCAGTGTGGGCACTGAAAGTGCCAGTGCTTAGGGGCAGCGTTCTTAGGGCTGTGGGCCTTGCAACGGCGGCATTCCCCTGGCGCCGGGGCGGACACGGGGACTTTCCGTCCCGAGGCGTTTCCCCACTTGAGGAATCCTCCCTCACGCACGAACCGAACCCCTCGCCACCGAAAAGACTCCGCCGGGTGGGCGGAGGCCTGAGACCACTGGAGGGCATCCAGCTGCCGGCCTTCGGCGGATTCGGCACCTTCGCGGGCTCGTTGTCGTCCTTCATACGCCTTATGGCTGTCCCACAGGGTGTCCCAGACACGGTTCGCCAGGACCTCCCCTGGTGTTTGGTCCTCGTTGCCCTCCATGTCCGCTCTGGGTACCTGCTGCACGTACTGCTCCAGGGACTCCGCGGTTTGCTTCATCCACCCGGCCAGTAGCTCACGGCCACGGAACTCTGCCAAGGCCTCCGCGGTGGGCCGTGGCGTCTTGGGCGAGGCCAGTTCCGCCTTCTCGAGCCTTCTGCGAAGGCACTCCAACTCTGCTGCTTGCTGCCGGACCAAGGCCTCCAGGTCGGGATTCGTGTGCGAAGGAAGGGACGGTCCAACCGACGGCTCTACGCCGCGATTGTCCGAATCCTTCGGGGGGCTGGCCGACTTGTTGGGGGTGAAAAGGTTCATGGCACAAAAAACAGAGAGTAAAAACACACTGCCTAAAAGGGGAAGAGGTAGAGGTAAACCAACGGTGACAAGCACCGTGAGATTGCCCCGGGAAGGACGTCACAAGTGTACAACTTGGTGACACCATTGCTGCAAGCGTGGCACCTTCTAATAGCATTGCACCAACACAAGCGGCCACACCATGCTGATGTTGTCCATCCTGCTGATCCTGGCGATCCTGCTAATCCTGCTAATCTTGAAAATGCTGCTACTGCAGCTGGTCCTCAACAAGACACAGAGCTTCGTGCGTCTAGCAAGATGGGCCGCGCCATTGTGCCAAGCCTAGCAGACAAAGCAACAGATGCAGCTTCTAGAGAGACCATTGCTGCAAGTGTGACGCCTTTTCATAGCATTGCAAGCCGCAAGCGGCCACAAAAGACCTGTGCAACCAAGTGCAAAAGGGTTGAGGACAGCAATTACAGTGACAAGGACCAAGATTTGGACTGGGGATAGAAAGCACATCCAAAGCAGAAAAAGCACAAACCTGCCGTTGCCCGTGTTGATGCTCTGGGCTAGCTGCGGCTGGCAGAGAGCAAGCAACCTGGAAACAGTGGGATGGGGCTCTTCAACTCAGGTGCAATGATCAAAGACGACACCAAGCTTGGCGAATATGATGGTATTTGATAATACACATCATTTGGAGAGAATCATGAAATGATGAGGCGGTGGCAGGAGGGAAGGCGGCTATGCATGGACGGTGGGGGGAAGGGGGGTCGCGAGCCCGGCAAGCGCGGGGTATGGATTTACGCAGAGGGTGTCATGTCCTTTGCCAATGGAGCAAAAGAGGGGCAACATTATAATGTAATTCGTAAAAAGACAATCCGAGCATTCAATTTGGATTGATGTCATGTCATTTGGTTGCATTCAAACTGATGAGGAGATCATTGTGGACTATGGAAAAGGGAATTTTGCCCAAGGGGAGCCAGCATGTGAGCACAGCCCCCAACCAGCTGTCACTAACAGTGCACAGAGGGAAATGAGCGATCATGCACAGGATGCTGCATCCCAGTGTGCTGCCTAGGGGCCCGCAGCTGTTCACCCTTGCATGCCCACAGCTCCTGGTCTGCTAATAGCAAATGACAGCCAACATGTGGAGCCAAGCACTCTTGCATGTGCTGTCCCGCACTCCCGGAACTCAACAAAAGGGCGTCTTGCTGAAAAAGCAAATCTTGGAACCTCTGGAACGTCAAATGGGCCCTAGGGAGCTCAGGTAACTCGGAAGAAGTGAAGGGTTCAGCACACGACATTCAAAAGCCAAACGACCCTCAGATCACGTGGTACAGCGCATTTTTGCCGAAGCGATGCAATTTACGCTTCCATGATACGATCCGGTCGCTGTATGATGAGTGTGGGGAGGGTGCATTGCACGTGAAAGGTACCAAAGTGTGGCCAAATACTGCGGTATTCCCCAACAATGGGGACCATGTAGCAGCCAGGCATTTTATTGCATTTGGCAAAGCAACACGTGCATCGCCCATTGTTCATGCGGGGTGCGCCGGTGAAAGGTGTGAGCAAGAACCCCCCCTTCTAGCGCCCTTTTTGCATGTTTACCCAAGCCACACCACCTTGTGTGGTTCAAAAGTGGTTTGGGGCCAAACACCACATGTTTACGCCCTTTTTGGAGGCTGATTTTCACTTTTGTCCGAAGCGGTCCGTTTTTCCGGATTTTCCACACCCCCCCCTCTTGCTAGAAGGGGCCCTAGCACCCTCTCTGCACCCTTTCTGCATCCTTTGTGGCCCCTTTGTGCACCCCCCTTTCTGCGCTAGAACCCCCTTTTTGCACCCTTTCCGCACACCCTTTGTGCGCTGGAGCCCGCTTTGTGCACCGTTTCTGCAAGGGGGTTTGTGCGCCAAGGAGTTTGCAAGAAGGGCAGCAAATGCATCCACCAAGTTCAAATTTGGTTTCTCAAGCGTACACGCACTGGCTTTTTCTTTGGTCCCTTGTGGCCTCGTCAAGGGCATGCCTTTGCCGGGCCGCTCGGTGTCGTAACCCCACGTCAAGGGTCTCCACGTTCAACACATGGGTGAGACCACGTCGTGAAACCCGTTGGTGGCGAAGGCACCGCCCACGCATGCTGTTTTTGACAACAAGTTTGAAAGGCTTATGCCTATGTTCTGCAAGTGTACTACTGAACACATAAAGGTTACGATATTTTTGCAGCAGCACTCCACAATGGGCCACTATCCAGTGAGCCCATGCAGTTGACTTCCAACCATCGGAGCCATGCCTCACCGATTTGACGGCAGTGAGTCTTGGCCTCTTGCATCTGACCATGGGTCAATGGTGTCTTTTGCCTCCACAAGGCATATTCCTTTGGCTACCGGGTACGTTAGGTACAACGGTACCCCTGAAAATGCTCGTTGGGGAACAGGGCGCGCTGTAGAACGTCGAGGACGCAGGCGATCCGCAACGTTGGGGAACGCATGGAAACATGTGTACCCGCGTTTTGTACCCGGGTACACAAAATGTTCCCCCGCGTGCAGAACGTCCCCGGCGTCTGGAACGTTCTACAATGCAATGCGTGGGAACAGTTTATGTACCCGGGTACAAAACGCGGGTACACGTGTACCCGGAAAACGCAACGTTGGCAACAACATGAGAACAAATCATGGGGTGGGGGTACACGTGTTTCTTTGGGGGAGGGGTTGTATGACGCCATTTACCCCCCACGACACGGCCCCCAAGACGTTTCGATGTCTTCCACGCTTCCGGTCCGTGGCCGACCCATTGTTCCTCTACAGGCCACTTTGTTCTGTTCCCTGGTTACACATTGGGCTTTTGTGCTTCTTGGGGTTAAGGGTTATGGGTCAGGTTATTGTTTAGTGTTCATTGTGATAGGAACCAAAGCACTTCACATGGAGTGGCACCCCGCACATGCTGCACTGCGAATTGGTGTCGTCGCCGCACCATTTGCACCGCATCCGTGTCCTGGAGCATTGCACGGGCACGTGCACCACGTTCGAAAGAGGCCGTTCAACATCAGGAAATTGTGCCTTAATGATGGCCCACTGCAACTGGGCCATCGTCATGTCCGGATCCCGCACACCAAGGCACTTCGATGCCGTGTAAGCTTTCCCGGCAGCGTATCGCATAACCAGGGCGCGCACTGCCGCACTCCAACTCCGCATCCGGTTGGATTCCCGCTACTGCAAAGCCAGCTGGTTGCACCGGTCCACACGATTGCTATTCTGCCGGTACGCGGACACCACGGTGGGGAACTGGTAGCCCCGTCCGTGTGTAATGTAGCCGGCATCAATGTCGCAATTTGTGAAAAATTACACCACGCGGCCTGCCTTGCTACCCACTTTGGGGGCTTTGAAAGCGTATAGCGAGCACCTTGCTCGTTTGTTGTGTCCCACACGATACGTACCCTCCGGCAACTGTGCACCCGCCTCGGGGACCCCCTTGGTGTCCTTGGGCACGAGGAACAAGTAACCCACTTTGCGGTTGGGGAGGCTGTCGGCCGTCCTATGGCTTCCGAAGAAGCTGTCGCACACTAGAGTGGTGTTCTTGGGCACCTGCTCCGCCCAATTGTTCACCACCTCGCGGGACGTGTAGCGGCCAACGCACCCATACTTGCGAACACCTCCGACGTGGCTTTCCCCCCGGTACATGTACATGTCCACCACGTAGGGGGCGGTGGAGTCGGCCAGCACGTACAATTTTACCCCCGTTGCATGGGGTTTCCGCGGGATGAACATCCGCATCGGCCCCTTCCCCTTGTGTGGGGCGATAGCCTCGTCGCCCGCCACAAAGGCCCCTACCACCCACGCATCCGCCCACTGCTTGTTGCACCTTGCTAGCAGCTTGGCCACATTGGGCCTTGCATACCGGTGCACCTCCCAAACTTTTTTTCGGCCGATCAGTTTGCTCAGCCGGGGGTTGTACGCGAGGGCGTCCGGGTCCCAAATGTCATCAATCCGCAGCGGGTTGACCATTCCCAAGGCCACGCGGAAGGAGACATAATTTGGGAGATACCCCGTCAAGTGCCCCTTTCCGTTCTTGACTAGCTTGCGCTCCATGAGATGCAAGATGGGGTATGGACAGAGGGGGCATGGACCAATCGCAGGACGGGGCAAAACAAACCACAAAAAAAAACATACCCGCCAGCAGCGCACGGTTCTGGCCTTGATTCTTCTTGTCCCCCGAGGCCAGGCAGGACCGGTAATGGGCCCGGATCCGTGCGGGCTCCATCTGGAAGAGGTCTTCCAACTTCTTTTGAAATCGCACCTGAACAGGAGGACAAGGGGATAGTGAGAATTCATAGATGCAATGGCAGGGGAAGGGAATGGGAGAGACACACCTTGCGGCGCTGATACCCCTCACTTGCTGCCGTCCGATCACGGCACGTACCCTTTGCTGGGACCGTACTAGCCCCGCCCGACTTCGACGGCTCCACGGTGGCAAAGCGGGGGACCTACAATGGAGGAGCAGTGCAATGGGACAGCGGGGACACAGGGGAACAAGCGGGTACAAAACGCGGGTACACGTGTACCCGGGTAGAGGAACGTCGGGAACAACGGGGAACAAGCGGGTACAAAGCGGGGGTACACATGTTCCCATGAGACATACCTTGGCGCCCGGCACTTTGCCCTTTTTGGGGGTGTCCTCCTTGTCTTGTCCCTCCTTCTCCTTCTGATTCTTGTCCTTCTTACCTTTTGCCTATGGGGCTAGCTCTGGCTCCTTCGGCTTCTTCTTCGGTGCCGGCACCGACTATTCCGCCTGCAGGCTGTCAAAAGGCAGCTTGGGGCGGGGTGGCAATGGCACCGGGGTGCACATGAACACAAACCACCTTTGGTTCCTTTTTCCTCTTTGTCTGCTTCATGTCTGGTGGTGTTTCTGCTGGCGGATCAATTTGCTAAACTTCATCAGAACTCTCCTCCACGGAGCTGCTGAAATACACAAAGAAAGGACACATGCGTTATCGTTTCTCAAAGGGGCAGGGGGGGGGGGGCAGGGCACACCCGCTGCTGGAGCTTGATGCAGAGTCGCTGTTGCTGCTACTGCTCCTGCTGCTGCTCTCGCTCTCGCTCTCTTCCTTCTCTTCCTTCTTCACCACCTTCTTCGTATCCTCCGCCTTGGCGGACACCACCCAGTAACAATTGATGCGACCACGCTTGCTTTCAAGGTGCGTGGTTCGCCTGTGAGACACACAAAAAAAGAAGGGGCAGTGACAATGCAGGGAGACAACGACAGGGCTGGTACCATACGCACCGAACATTTGTTGGGTTCCTTTGCGAACCATTGTATTGCACAACCTCACTCATGTGCACTTCTTTTGAATTATTCTGCACAGACAAAGTGGGAGGGTGGGTAGTGGGCAAAGAAACCCATGAACACGGAGAGGAGAGGACAAACAAACCTTTGAGATCTTGCCGTACACCACGCACTCTTCTTTTGATAACAATACTTCTTGCCCACAGCCAACTTGGCCTCCTCCGCCACTACCAAAAGGTATTGTGTGGCGTTGAAGCCCGGCGGTGGGCAGGGCATGACAAAAGGAGAAGAGGCCTGGGGCGAAAAGGGCAGGAAGGGGGGCGCAAAGCCCCACCGATAACTTTTTGCAGATTGGCAATGAGCAACACTGTGAAAACAAGAGTTGGGGTACAAATCGTTGTTGGAGAACATGTGTACCCGCGTTTTGTACCCGGGTACACATAGATGTTCCCCAACACACTGCTCGTTGAGGACGCCGAGAACGACGAGCAGTGTGTTGGGGGACCTCTGGGAACATGTTGGGGGTACATGTGGGAACATTTTCCATTTCACGGGAAAAACATGTTTTTTAGAGGTACCCGACATTTTAAACGAACTCAGCACACTCAACAACCCATTTTACCCACAAAAAATGGGAAGTTGATGTAGCGCATTGGGGAACATTTTCGGGGATAGCCAAAGGAATATAGCCTAGGCATATTGCGCAGCAACACTTCAATTAGTGTCCACAAGACGACACCACCAAACATAGTGTTAGGAAAAAGGTTCGTAATGCAATGTACAATTCAAACATGGTAACTTGGGTCTGTCAAGAACAACTCAGAGGTGCTAATATCAAATTGCCCTGCCTCAATGGTCCTTTGGAAAAGCCTGTAAGCAGGAGCCACATACTTTACATTTGCTAAAAGGGAAGAACATATATCGGCAAACTCAATGGCGATTTGCCGCACTCTAACAACACCCACTGTCAAGGTGGTATTAGTTTCTGTGACGGGCTTCTTGAAAGCATTGGTTACCCTACAACCTGCATGTGCATAGTCTCCAATGTGAATACACACACTTCGAAGAAATGCCCCCCATGAAATTTTATTTACCGTGCCCTCTATCGGAACCAACCTGGTAGCATCGGGGCAGCCCCACCAACCCCCCCCCCCCCCGTTTGTCACCATCATTAGTTTCCCATCCCCGGTCAGTTTACATTGAAACTTTTTGGTTTCGTTTTTCACACGGAATGTACAATTTTCCTGTAGGTGGATGATTTGGGCATTTAGGCCCGTATCCTCACCTAAGGCCCGCAGCCATGCGGCGTCATCGGGGCCATCCATGCACGTCCACATCACCCATTTATGGATGTCCCCCGCAGCAGAAAACCTTGAGGCCCAGCAGCTTACAATAACATGGATCTTAGTGACCCAGGTATGCCACAATGCTGTTGCATCGGGGCATGTTAAAATCCAAATCTTCTCAGTTTCCACTTGAAGCTCCCCTAGTGTCTGGGCTATCTTGAGCTGCGTGAAAACGAGGTCGCGTAGTGTTGTTGTCGCTGCGCACCGCCGCTCGATCATGTTGGGGCCATCGATAGCGTAGGTTGTGGTGGAGTATGGTGTTAACCGTGTGCGCGCTTCGGCAAGATCACGACACGTGCATTCGCGCGGCAGGGTCAATGTCTGCCGTATTGATAACTTCTATCTCCTAACGGTGGCCCACGATCCGATGGCGCGCACTAGACGAGGGTCCTCATCATTGTGCTGCCCGGCAAAACCGATGTACAATCCCCCACCACCCTCAACGACAACTGCGTCCCCATCCACTAAAAGTTCGAACATGATGGTCTGTATGTGGTGCCGCCGCTCTGCTCGGGCGTTCCCCTTGATGGCCGGGTACGGCTAGAGCTGTCGTATGCTCCCCACAAGTGCGGCAACCGCCTTTTCCATGGTTTATGTGACAAACAGGACAGGTGGGACAGCTGGAACCCTTGCTGGAACCCCTTTCTGCGCTGGAACCCTCTGTTGGAACCCGTGCTGGAATCCCTTCCAGCGCTGCAACGCCCTGCTAGAACCCCCTTCCAGCGCAGCCTTCTAGCGCTAGAACCCCTTCCAGCACCCCTTCCAGCACCCCATTCCAGCACTGCCCCCCCCCCCCCCGCTTGTTTTGCCTTGCTCTCTCATTGAGACCCCCCCACCCAAGGTACAAGCACAGGCATAGTGCAGCGGTCAAAATGATGTAATGGTCAACAATTTGCAATGTGCTACAATGTATCAATGAGTTGCACCCCATGGCGCCACCCCTTCACTTGAGTCCAAAATCAAATAGACTACAATAACATACCGAAATTTTCAATGAATGCATGCATATAGGGCGTAAATCTTGGTGACGTCCCCAAGGGGTAGGCTATGTGAAGCCACCCGCTTGTGACACCACCTTAGGCACATCGTGCACAGCTCAACTTATGTCTTACGCAAGGTAACACACAACCTAGGGGCAAAAACCAAAAAAGGTTTCCGTTCAAGGTGGCGCACTCCAATCATTACAATCACACAGCACCAGGTACATGAACATGTGCGTCCCTCAGCTGCCTGGTGTTATCTCAGGTCCAACAGGTCTGCTCTCTAGGTCCCAAGATCTCCTCTCCAGGTCCCAACCGGTCTCATCACCAGGTCCCGACAGGTCTCATCTCTAGGTCGCAACGGGTTTCATCTCTAGGTCCCAAAAGGTCTCATCTCCAATGTCTACGCCTTGTTGTAATTGCCTGCCATCACCGCCAAGAGCTGCTCTGCCTGTTGCTTTGCTTGAGCGGTCTTGGTGTCGCTCTCCACCAGCTGGTTTTTTATGCTCTCATTCTCCAGCTCCGACTCCCTGACCCATTTCCGTTCATTGCCCAACTGGGCGTCCTCGTTCCCCCGTCCCGTGTGCTCCGCCTCAAGCTGCTTTGTCAGCCGGCCAATCCATGTCTCTGCATTGCTCTTGGAGGCGTTAAATATCGCCGTTGCCACTGCCCAGGGGACGCAATCTCTCAACGTCACACTCATCTACTGCGTCAGGGAGTCGTTGCACGGTTGTACCACCTTGTCAGCCATAGCCCGAACTTCAACCATTTGCTGGGGCTGCTCGGACTGCTGGGACTGGGAGTGCGATGACTGTGATGCCCGGGTTATTTGGGCCTTGTCCTTGTCCTTGTCCTTGCGCTGGCCTTTGTCCTTGCCCTTCTCCTTTGGCTTGTCCTTGGGGTGGTGGAAAATTGGCTTGCGCCCGCGGGGGGTCACAGATGTCCATTTCCCGAACCCCCCCCCCTTCTGGCCCGCCGAAATGACAACCGGTATACACAGCCCCCAAGCCCCCCCCCCCAAACCCCCAACAGTGGTGGTATTTATGTCCGGTCGATTCCGGTTGCATCCCTTAGCACGGGGGGGGGGGGTGCAACGCCCCGCCATGGCCTCCCGTTGGCAAATTAGTTTGATGCAGATATCAAGGAAGACACATCAAAGGACTTTGATGAATCAAAATGACAACATGTGTTGTCACTGTCCGACCTTGAAGGGGTTAGGGGGTGTGTGTGCCTATGACTGACTGAAAGTGTCCCCGCTGATGGGGGGACCTGTAGCAAACTGTCTTGGGGGGGGGGGGGGCATGCACATGCAAACATGCAAACACGAGGACATAAAAAAGTGCAAAAAAGCGAAGGTAAAAATATTGTGGGCAACAGGGTTGGAACCCAGGACCTTTGGAAGTAGAATCTAGTTCTACTACCAACTAAGCTATGTCAGGATCTGCCGAGATTTAAACATCAGAGAGTGTATACCATAGTAAAGAAAAAGGCTGAGCAGAGCAGACAATGAGGACCATAGATAGGTCCTGCCACAGGTGTCCAGTTCCCAAACTGCCCCCTCTCCTGCACGCGACAGCCGTGACCCCCCCCCCCCCCGGGCGCAAGCAAATTTTCCATATCCCTTGGCTTTGTCCTTGCCCTTGTCTTTGTCTCCGTCCTTCAGGTGCTCCTTGTCCTCATCATCTTCATCGTCTCCTTCCACCTCAATCGCAGCGCCCCTTGTGTGCCCTCGGCCACCAACGTAACTCGGCTTGCGCTCGTTCACCAATGCAGTGCATGCCTTCATGACGGACTCCGGAACCTCATGTCCTCCAACGCCTTGCAGCCCCCGCAGACCATACCACACGCTCCGCCCATCGTCCTCATGGTACATCTGGTACCACCAAGATCCGTGCAGCCCTTTTCCAACACCAAATATGAACTCGGCTCGCTTCTTGCCTTGGAGGCCCTTCACTCGGACCGAAAACGTGCACACCACCTTCATGCCGCTCGCTGTCGCCACATTGGGCTCCAGAACCTTGTACCACGGGGTTTGACCAGACATGAACAGGAGCTCAGTCACGGCCCCCGGCTTTGGTGCTGCAGTCGCTGGCCAATTCACCACGTCCCGGGCCTGCCACGTGACCGACACGGTGTCCACCGCACATGCTGCACTGTCCCCTCTCACCTGTGGCTCAGCCACCAACTCGTCCCGCTATACCGGTTGAGGCCAGGCATCCACATTGGCCTGAAAGAAGATGGAGTGCAGGTGATACATGTGATACAATGCCTGCTGGGACCCCTTTCTGCGCTGCAACCCCTGGCTGCGACCCTCTTGGAACCCCCCGTCCAGCGCTGGAACCCCCTTCCAGATGACCCTTCCAGCGGACCCTTCCAGCGCTCGAACCCCTTCGAGTAGGTTTGTGGCACCCTTCTAGCAGACCCTTCCAGCAGGGGAACCCCTTCCAGCACCCCTTCCAGCAAAGGAGGGGGCGGGTGAGGCGGGTGTGGCAACGGTGGTGCCCGGGGGGATCACCACCTTGGTGTCGGCGTGGGCGGCGAGCTCGCTGCAGCCCAAACTCATCGGGGCCGGCATAGCCCAGAGTGCCCACGGCAGCCCGGGCAGCCTTGGTCCAGTCCACCAAGGGGGCCAACAAAGGCATCTGGTCTGAAATGCAAGGGAACAAAGGTGAAACAAAGGTGCTGGGACATCTGCACCAAACCCTTGCTGGAACCCCTTTCTGCGTCGGAACCCTCTGCTGGAACCTTGCTGGAACCTCCTTTCTGCGCCGGAACCCCTGCTAGAACCCCTGCTAGAACCCCCCTTTGTGCGCTAGAACCCCTTTCGGAACCCACCTTTGTGCGCTTTTGGTCATTTTTAGGAATTCAACATAGCGTGTGGCCCTTCACAGCGTAGGCTTGCTTTGGACTTAGGACACTTATGGAAACTCGCACAGTGGCTCTTAGGCATTGTAAACGCGTGCACATCGTGGTTCTAGTGGTACCCAAAAGGGGGGGGGGGGGTTCTGTGCACACCTTCTAGCGGCGCACCCTATGCTGTTTTCTGCCCCGGAGTGTGGCAGGTGAGTGAAGTGGACACTTTCCAGCAGCTAGGTAAGCTGCACGTTTGCAATGAACCCTGTGACATCAACGAAATTTTGCAGCAATCTGTAACCATCATTGAGGTTCTTGTCCAGCGATGTGTTCCCCAGAATAGCCAGTGGGCAAACACTCTTCGTGGGGCTGAGTACTGTTTTTATTTCCACCATGCGGGCCTTCATCAATCTCGAACGGAAGCACGGAAATCATTCACACCCAAGCACCATCCTCATAGTGTGTGGCTCGATAGTCTTACTGTTAAAACAACAAGAGGAGGAGGTGTGGGAGATGACCGAGGGATGTTCCATGTGTTCACCATTTTTGGGGAATGTTCCAAGACTGACACATACCAAGTTGTCATGGGAGGTGCGAGTGGTGGAAGATGCCGGTGGTCACTTGCCGGCAGTCAGGCAGGTTGTTTTAGTACTTGCTGCTTGCATTTCGAAATATGTGCCAAGCGCAATTGTACATGTACAACACTGGCTGGCACAAGCCACATTGCGTGTGACCCCTGACCATGCTATTATGGGCTCAGTGCGGCCTCCAGCATTGTCTGAGCCGAGCGCACCGGCTGATCCTGGAAACATGCGCTGTGTGTTTGTCTCAGCACAGCTGGCAGGGGTGTGGGCTCGAACGGGATTTCTAGCTTTTGAGCATATTGAGCGCCACCGTTTTGACACCAAAGCCACAGAGGAATGCTAAAAAAGGCTCTACCAGCTACAGCGATTGTTGGGCAGAAATTTGGCTTGCATGTCCAAATTGAATGGCAGCTACATGAAAGATGCTGCCAAAGAGCTGGAGCTAATGCTTCACAATGCAGATGTCACCAAGCACCCAATGCCGATACAGCACGTCGCCCGGCTCCTAGTGTCCAGCGTCATGGCTCAAGGGGATGTGCAAGCGGATGAGCAGATTAGCGTGATGCAAGCAAAGGATGCAAATGGAAGACATACCTTGAAAGGGTTCCGATATTTTTGAGCGGGCAAAGGGGGCTAGTGTGGAGGGCGAGTGGCTTTTGAGGATGCTGTTTCTCCTGGAGGGAGCAAACAGGTGGCTTGGCTTCCGGTCTGGCACAACTCTCCCGGTGTTGCTTGGCAAGGGTTAGTGAATAGTGGCAGGGGCGGACCACGCGATGGCTATGGAGCTCCTTGCAAAGAAGCCCGTAAAGGAAAGAGGAAAAACAAGCTGTGGAGGGCATGCAAGAACAGCAAAATACAGAATTAGGCGATGGACAACCCAATTTGTTGTGTGCTCACCACCACTGATGTGAAAAATGTAACACTAGGCCAGGGTTTTCCAAATCACCATGTGTTACCCATTGTGTGTACACAATGCAAAAGCAAAACAAGCAAAAGGCTCAACAGTGTTTTCAAAACATAACGTGCAGATCACAGTCAAGCAGTGCAGAGCGAGGAGATTGTTTACTGTCCATATGATCTTGCTTCTTGGTTTTCGCCTAAACTCTTAACACAGCATATGCATTTCATTATGTTTCACATGTCATGGTGCCCACCCTGCCCTGCCCATTGACGTCCCTGCTCATACCACTTCTTTACTGAATGCAATGGGATGATATGTAGCATGTTTCGTGCTCTAAATCTCACTCTGATGTGCATCCACCACCATGCCCATTTGTACTCCTTGAAGCCACAACCTTGTACAATACAACGGACATTCGCCTCTAGGGATCTGGGAGACCCATGCAGCTGGAACGTTTTCTGTGTAAGTGCCGGTATCATGGACTGGAGCATTGACGGACAGTTTGGGGACCACGGGTCAGGCCAGCGCTGCCAGAGTCTCACAGCGGGCCCCCCGCCACTGCAGATCGGTACACCTTTGAACCACATGTCAATGGAGGGAGAGGTCAGCAGGCGGGTGTCACACCAATCTGCTGTTACTGCTGTTGTTTCCCACTTCATTGGTATGTCATAGATGGCGTGGTGGAAAAAATTCAACAAACAGTGTAAGCGGTGCTTGTATGTGTGTGGGTATATTTCCCAGGGCCATGTATGCATTGTCCATATATCTGGTCTGCATTACCTCGGGCACATCTGTCGCTGACCTCTGTACGTGTATCTCTGCCATGTGGCAACTCGCACTGTCACACTGTAAAAAAATGATTGCGTAAGAACGCATGCTGCGTGCGTGGACTGCGCTGAATTATCTGCCCTACACGTCCCTCTCGGTCTGAGTCCCAGAGTCCCAATGCAGTGAAATCCACCTGTGTGTCACCGAAAGTGACTTGGAGTAGCATCCGCTTCTCTGGGTGGAACCACCCACGCATACCTGCTGTGTACAGGACCTGCTTGTCGCGCGGCACAAATGCAGGGTTTGGAAATGTTAGCACAGGCACTGGCTTGATCACCGGGGTAGGCAGGTGCTTCGGCCAAGCCTTCCTTACCTTTTTGATCAGTAACTCCTTTTTCGGATCGAACGGGGCAAACATTTGATTGTATACACACCCGCATACATGGTGCATACATGCAGGTAAATACCGAAAAATAGCAGTGAACCGAAACCTACTGTGATATGTACGATATAGGACAACAGCGTTTGCCATTTGTCTTTATATTGCACGATCACAGGCTGGACCCATGGGTTTTTGACAAGTTTTGCTCCTCTGCTTTGCTTTGCATTGCGAATACTGTCTGCTTGGTATATCAGCAGCCCGCTCTACTGCGTTCAAGTATACCATAATCCGCCCGCGTACGACCCTAAACAAGTGTCAATCAGAACACCTACACGAACATCCAATAATCCCGCCTTCAGCATCTATTTCGCCATGCTCGGACCCCAATGCTACGAGTGCGGTGGTGAGGGACATTTGGCCCGCGACTGTCCTAACAAGCGTGGCCAAACCACAACCGCCACTTCATCGACAAGACCGCAACCAGGGGACACTTGGCCTAACGGAAAGCCGAAACTGTGGTGCGATCACTGCGAACGCGTGGTTGCACACTCCACGGCCGAGTGCAGGAGAGGTCCACGGCAAAATCATGGCTACCACCCATACCCTTCTCGCCAGCATGACTCATGGCGCTCAGAGATGAGAGACATCCTGGCAGATCTGTTGCCGGAGAAAGCATCTACGCTTCGTATGCAGAACTGTGCCAACGGCTTGAAGCTGACATTCCACGGGATCACTGAGGACTCCGACATCACATGGGTGAAGCAGAACGTCCACCAAGCGACAAACGCTTACCACGAGGGCCACTGCGTAACATTCAGTACGAAGAGCCCAGCGGAACAACGTGACGCTATCCAGCGCCTACGCGGGTTGAAGGATGGGAGGCACGCGGTCACGGTGGCGGCAATCGAGAATGAAATCAACCGCGAAGACCTTCACATCGACCCGCAACCGCTCTCCTTGCAGATCCAGCCCAACACTGACGAGATGGACGCCAGCGAAGGGCCTGCGCCGATCACATCCGAGCCGACTACACACACGCGCCGCTCGAGGGTCGAAAGCGACGTCAAAAAGATACAGGGCGACATGCAGGACATGAATAAGAAGATCACCAACATGCCAGGCGATACTATTGCCGCAGTGCGCAAATACCGGGAGGAGGAACGACGGCGCGATCTGCCTGAGCCCCAGAGCCACACCCAGCCGACAAACCCCACTGTACCTATACCGATGAAGAGGGCCAAAGACCTGGCCCCGCCTATCGATGCACCGGCAATGGGCAGCTCAGCATGGGTCGTCAGGAAGGAGGAGAATGGAAAACGTGTGCCGCTGAACGCCTTCGTTACGGCAGTCCCAGGCCCTACCAGTCCCAGCTTCACTGTGCTCGCGTACCAGCAGGATGGAAGCCTGAACACAACTGCACCGTACCAGTGCACTCTGGACAACTGCATGCTCGAAGAACAGGCCAGGAACCTTGCAACTATTGCCTAATCTTGGCAACGTCAGCACGGGGAGTCTGGTGCAGCGCTTCGTACTGAGCCAGTTTACGAATGGCGCTGCCCCTGCCAACAATACAGCTTTGCCAACAGAAATGGAGCCTCTGGACGACACCGCCGACAAGATCTTAATCACTTTCTCTCGAGGTGGACCGTCCCGGAGTGTGACTGGCACTGTGAGTACTGGGTACGACTGGCGAGACCACCTGCAACATCGCCCCCCTGCCAGAAAAATGACTGTGACGACCCGAGATGGGATGCCATCGTCAAGGAGTTCAGCGACTTGCATAAACTGCGTGACCAGACATGGCACGAGCTGAACATCATGCAATCTGCGCTGGGCCAACGACCCAGGCCCTAACGCTATGAGTTCCAATTTGATACAGCCTACCCCCTTGACGGCCCGGTCATTTCTGGCATTGGTGCTTCCATGTACCAATACACATTTTTACGCAATCTGTAGAACACGTACTGTAACACGCTGCAGCTACACACGTGGATGCAATGCCGCCCACATCATGCATATCTATTTTTTGCACACCTGAAAACCCTGCTCACGCACGATACTGAGCTTGTCCTTCGACACATATCGTTGTGCCCCGACCCAAGCTTACATGTTGACCGTCATCGACGCGGCGCGCGCCCTAGGGACACAGACACAGTCTGCACCGTGGATGACATATGTCAATGGTGACACTACAAACAGCTAGTCCTCGCTTTGAAATTAGCCACGGCCAGCACCATAGAGCTGGACGTACCAATTACTGACCCCCCCGTGCTACCAGCGAGACACTCCTACGACATGGGATCATCCGCATTTGGAGGTTGGTACTCGCTGCCCCATTACACACGTCACAGTTGTGGATGCAATGGCACATATATACCGCGCACATGGTCACACCTCCGTCGGTCAGGCACACCCACACTGCATGCTATGCAGGAGTGCCTGCCGGGTAACGTACCGTGCCGTTTTTTCGTGGCACTACCGTCACAGTACATGCACGGACACACCGATTGGCACACACACAGTGCGCACGTCATACACACGCTGGCAGAAGGATGGAGCCCGACAGCCGAATGTGATATTACGTACATGATCGTGTGCAACAGTGCTGCAATTGAGCTATGGCCCATAAACAATGCACTGCTGGTTGCGCACGTGGGCCCTATCCTGAGGAAAATGCGCATACCTATCCGACACATACCACCACACATGCGTACACACGTGGAGCCGTGCGGCATGCCTGGCCAGTTCAAGGGAAGAGCTACCGATCCACCCCTGCCCGCCGATGCCAGAGGCAGGCGAGCATTTTGGGACGTGAGGAACACCGAGTTGAAGCTACGAGAACGTATCATGACGCACAGACCCCTCAACTGGTAGCTACTGGCATAGTCATACAGGAGGACAAACGCCATGATGCCAGATGCCCCACAGAAACACCTACCACAAATTCAGTAAACTGGTGGACTGGGGTGTCAGCGACCACATCGAAGACCTAGGGCAGTGGGTCTATATGGTATGGACCGTGCTCGACCCCAGACCGTACTTCGGACAGTGCGGCGCCATCGGGGAGCAGAAGACCGATCTGAAACGGTTCTGTGAAGAAATACTGGCAGCCAGGTCATGTACTGTAGTCTATGGTAATAAACGACGCAGGGTACCACTGGACATATACCTCCTAAGGAAACTAGGAACGCATGCTTTCGCCGTGATCCCGGTACGGCGCACAACGGTCAGCCACACTGACCACGTGGAGATAGGGCATATCCGCCATGCAACGCCGAACATGAACACAACGCACACCAAGCGGCGGTAGTACTACCGCTGGCTGGCACGCGGCAACATCAGGAAGTGCCTACCAGTCTCTGATGTACAGAGTGAGGCACGCTGGCACCACTACGCACGCGTAAACCGGGTGGTGATGGAACCCATCGATGCCCTGCGCATGCTCGTAGCGGCGCGAAAAGGGCTGACAGCGGGACCATACCATGCGCTGCACCGCAAGCTCCTGCCATACCTCAGACACACGACACGCCTAGAGTTGCCATACATACTCACATATCCTGTGCCTGCGGCTGATAGGAGAGTGCGCACACGACTACGCCAACGCTTGCAGCAAGAAATGCGCACACAACGCATACCGGCGCCACTGCGTGCCTATTACATGGCTATACTGACTGTGCCCCTCACCACCGGATGCACGATAAAATCAGCCCTGTCAGACAACTATATGACTGCCGGTCTGGAGTCCATGCGGCAGGACATGCAGCGGAGCGACAAGTGCGCGTGCACAACACATACCACGTGCCAACACACAACACTGCATGGTGTGAAAGACATACAGAACGCTGTCATGGACAAGTTCCATGACATTGTGGCTGCGCCCACGAATGCAAAAATACAGCCATCTGTTTCACAGGTTTACCGAGTACTCCGCATGAACACTGAGGGTCTCTACCGAAAAATGCCTGCGATGCACAAGGCCCCTGCTAAGGAGCTGGTGCATTATATTGCGAAGGAGGTACTCCATACACGACGTGTGGAGCGCCCAGGGACAGACCCCCCCCCCTGATCACACAAACCCGCATTATGTCCATGAAGGATAGCCTGCCACGCTACAAATGCATCATTCTTGAGAAAAATGCATGGTGCTATGTGCTGTGCTGCTCTATGTTTTGGGTCCACACACTGTACCAGGCGTACAACCGGACGGAGTATGTTACTGTGCCAAAATACAGCAACGATACCGAATGTCAGTCTGTGCTTGTTCCTCTATTACTATTTTTTGTGAATCGTTGTACCGGCGTTCTCGAAATGCCACCCCGTACGCACAGCACGCCGACATGTGACCAAAGCCATGCCCTGGGTCAAAGGCTTCAGGCTACCACACCCAACACCACTGACCGAGCCCGTGCACTCGGAGGAGAAGGCGACACAGGTGCGTGACAAGCTACGGAGCTTGGCTGAGGAGACTGTCCATGCTACAGCACAGAAGGCTGAGGCCCAAGGACGAGGGGGCCCATACACATTGCACACACCAAATGTAACAAAGTGGCACACAACACCGGACACCGCCTGCGCAGGAAAAAACAAAAGTATCCCGGTACACCCGTGCGGGGACATGGCAACGCGTGAGATGTTTTCACACGCCAAGCACCCGCTGGGACGCCCGCTGAAACAG
Organism: Eutreptiella sp. 'Long Island Sound 2002'; assembly: GCA_964036045.1. Lineage (NCBI taxonomy): Eukaryota > Euglenozoa > Euglenophyceae > Eutreptiales > Eutreptiaceae > Eutreptiella > Eutreptiella sp. 'Long Island Sound 2002'. The sequence goes on from OZ038379.1 coordinate 114,995,916, forward strand.
GTGTCACGAGTGTTATCTGTGCTGGAACGACACTACACTTGTGCATTTGTAACCCTCAATGTCCTGTCCCAGCAACACCTGATCGAGGATTCCTGAAACCTGCCCGTACGTACTTTCAAGCACAGGATGACACCGTGGGAGGGGGCGAGCTGGATGTTGTGCGCATGTTCCCTTCCTTGAGTCGGAAAAAGATAGTACAGGCACACACCAAACTACTGAAACGTTGGAAACCACAATTGGACCTGCAGAGACTCACTAAAGATGTACATATTTCAGTAGGGAAAACCACAGACACCAGAATGGATTGTGTGGGAATCAAAGGGCAAAATCTGTGGAATGATTATACTATGGACCAGTTGCTGAAGATGGCATTTGCCAATCTATTTTTAAAAGATCTGTTCATTATGGGTGATACCCTCATGCGCCAGGCCGAGGGTACCGCTATTGGCGGCCCCACCAGTGCTCAGGGCGCTGACATCTGCCTTTTGGCAGACGAGAGCGAGGTGCCGTGGGGTACCACGGTACCACTGTCCCTGAAAATTGCCAAGTTCCGCGATAACACAATGTTTCTGTGCCCACTGAAGTACTGCCAATTCTGGGCACAGCACCTGAAGGTATTCCTCACTAACCTGTACGGTGTAGAGCTAGATTTTGAGCAGCTGGGGCGCGGTCTGACCTTCCTTGAGACAAAAGTGTGGTGTGAACACAACAGCGTGGAGTGGGGACTGAAAAAAAAAGTGCTCAGTGGACGCCTTACCACAAACCCGCAGATCGCACGTTACCCATCCAGGACTGACCCGTTGGCACCGTAGCTAGTCAGAGCACTTGCTATCGCTTGTGGTAAGAAAGCTCTAACCATTGCTACATGCAGGGAACGCATTGAGTCTAATTTCGCACACATTGCATGGGAAATGGAGGCACAGAAGTACCCCAGGGTTTGGTGGCAGTCCCACTTGCAGAGGTTGTACAATACTGTCCCAGGGGCTAAGCCGTGGCGTGACCTCATGATGAATAAAACATGGCTGGCCCCGGTTCCAGCCAAGAAATGCCTAATGGACCCGACTACATCACGGCCGAAGGTACAGCTTGCTTCTCTGGGACACCATGATGACCTCGCCGCTGCATGGGACGGCTATCCCTTTGTGGCCCTGAAGGACGTGGTGGCTGAGCCAGTGCTGCACGTCCCGCCAGAGATGCATCGGCCACGGGCCACCACACAGCGGCAACGCCAGAAACAGCAAGCGCTGTTGCACACACAGCCCATCGCGCGCCGCACACGCTCGCACGCGGCACCGTCCACAAAACAACCAACCGCACGCAAGCCAAAGCAGGTGACCCCGAAAACCAGCAGGGGCGACAGAACCATGGTACCAACCACGTCCATCACCAGGTTCACGAACCGAACCAGAAGGCCAGTGTCGGTGACCGTAGGGAGTACGGAGATCCAGGGATCGGGAGCGCAAATGGCCCACTACTTCCACGACATGTGGTGGGCAGATGGGTGCACCGAGCACCCAGTTTGAACGGGGCAAACGTTTGATGGTATACACAGCCGCATACATGGTGCATACATGCAGGTAAATACCAAAAAACAGCAGTGAACCGAAACCCACTGTGATATGTACGATATAGGACAACAGCGCCTGCCATTTGTCTCTACATTGGACGATCACAGGTTGAACCCATGGGTTTTTGACAAGTTTTGCTGCTCTGCTTTGCTTTGCATTGCGAAGATCGTCCAGAAAATTCATTTCCTGTGTGAGTGCCGAGATGCACATCAACTGTGCACTCAGGTATCCAGCGATGGGCTCCCTCCTTTGCCTGCCTCATCACTACCCCCCCAGAGCGAACGGGTATTTTCTGTCAGGTCCCAGTCAACAAATGTCAGCACCTGTTCGATGGTAAATACACGTTCCTGTCAGCAGCATGTCCTATCCTGTCCAACATTCGCAAACCTCCTTTTGCGATGGAAAAGCAAAACGTGTTGTGCACCATGCGATATGCCCTGACAGTCGTCGCCGCTTTGCGTACAGCGTCAGCAACCTTCTTTTTGTTCAGATTCCAGTATGCATTATCTATGTCTCTCTCCCAGACATCCAGTGAATTGGGGGGGTTGGCATGGATATGGTTCCACATGTCTTTAACCCCTAACATCGACTGGCTGCCCCAGAATGGGCAGGCAATGTGCAGTTCCTTTAGCAACACGGTTAGGCAGCGTCCTATGTGTCTGGAAATGCGCTTTAGAGGGTGTCCAGTATGCGTTATCGCCAGGCGGAAACACCAGTCGCTGGTTGCTTCATCAGATTTCCATTTCAGCAAATGGAAGGCCGACGGTGCTGCGCACGACGAGCGTGGCCTAAACATTGGGCATTCCAGGTGCTTAGGCGTCACAAGTTGCCCGCCCCCACCTGGCGCAATGGCCCATGGAAGTCCATGTTGTAGTGAGGAGAAAAGTATGTGAAAAGGGGGTTTTTTTTGGGTATCCATTCCCCCCTGGTGGCAACATGCAAAAACAAGGTGTGTATTTGAAATTTGGCCTTTGGCCGAAACATGAGGGCCCACCATTTTCAAAAGAAAGATATTCAATCACCAAAACATAGTGTTGTGTTACATTTCGACCACCGCATTCCAGTGCCGGCCTCACGAATCATTCAATGTGTATTAGCCCGTGTGTTGATGTATGATACAAAAAGGATTGATACAACGAGCCGAAGGCGAGTAAATACACAACATGGCGCCGCAACGCCGGTGCCGCGGGGGAGGGGGGGGGTAGTATTGCCTATTGTTCTTCTGACCCCATTGTTCTCGTGTGATCACAAAACCCCCCTATACACCACAGGTAAGGGAACCCCAAACATACGTTTCATTGAAGGACACAGAAAACTATCCCCAAAGCATGTACCTGTATTTCCTATTTTAACCAACCTGGCCGAAATTTCGGCCAACTCTTCGAAAAACGTCAAAACACATGGTCGTATTCAATAGACAGGCCTAAGCTGGCCGAAATTTTGGCTAGGTCCATCGAAACTCGAAATACGATAACTGAAATGGGTACCTATGACAGTAGACAGGAATGAGCAAGGAACTCAGGAGCAGTGACATTTAAGCATGGTGTGCAATGCACTACACTCAAATACAAGCAAATACTTGCCACCTGACCAATCAATACAGGCCTTTGCAGTGCCTGTGGAGAAACACAATAATAAGAGATGAGAAACACTCAAGACTGCATGCTAGCCGAAATTTCGGTCAGACTTCATATTGACACGCAACATAAGCATTAGGACCGTCAATAGCGCTTGCGCAAACCAGATGCACGGGGCTTCTTAGCACCTATGTTAGCAGGAGGCTTGGCAGCAGGTGCAGCAGCAGGCTTGGCAGTGGTAGAGTTCTATGACTGTGCGTTTCCACCCTAGGATGGTGAAAAATGATTCACGAAAGTATTCATACCTTTGGCAGTAGGGGCCACAGTGCCTGAGGAGGAAGCGGGGGTGGCTTGAGCGCACAGCGTGCCACTAGGTGAGGGGGCAGGGGCAGTTTTGGGTTTCTTCTTTGGGGTGTGTGTCTGTGGTTATGACTCTGCCTCCCCATGTTGCTCCTCGGGATCCTCAACTACATACCCAACCCCAGAACAATCTACCGGAAAACCTGCCCCCAAGTCATGGTACACATTCTCCCAAGACTTGGGGGAGGCAGGTGTTTGCGTTGGTGATAGCCGCTCTGATGGACTGAATAAACTCATCAGGCACAGCAGTCTCCTCACCCAAAAGGGCACACACAACATTACAGTCCTTGGGAAACATGGTACACATCATGCTTGCAAAATGCACAGACAGCGTCCCCAGCAGAAACCAGTGCCCGCCCGTTCTGGGACCGGAACCAGGCTCAAAAGGTACGAAAATGTCTCAACAAGCAGCACAGAGGACATGAGCCTTTTAGTATAAGCCACGTAACGAGGCATCCTCGTATCAAAGGCGGTAGCAGAGCAAATGGAAACCGGATGGGAACTGGAAGTATACAACGGGGTCTTCGATGACAAGTTGTAAACTGAAACATCACACTCAGACATATCCTGAGCCACGGTGGCCTTCAAAGCAACAACAATGGCTTTCACATCAGCAGACTCCCCCGCAATGCACACAGGCACACCGGACAGGAGCAGCTGCGCAACCAGGTTATGCAAACTAGCCATATAGAGGCGGGGCACGTCAATGACGCAAGCAGCAGAGGGCAATACTAATGATATTGGGAACAAGGACTCCACAACGCATTGCCATCACTTCCACACGGCCTGACTGTGCAATGAGTTTTCCTGTGCTTGTCTCAACGAGGGACTCCCTGGCACAGGGGATACTAACCAGACGAATATCAAAATTTTCACAAATAGGCTTCAGGGGCAAGCACAAAACGTGAAAAGACTACTAACATGATCATGAGACTGGTACGAGAGAAGGTGCACAAAATCACAGCGTTCAAGGAAAGCACCGTGGCCCCGACACCACAACTGCCCGCTGGAAGAATATACATACATTGACAGGCTGCACTGCATAGTCTACCTGCACCACAATTGCCGTCGTGTGGGCTCCAGCTGTCGTTCTATGCTGTGACCGTCTGTGCCCCTTCTTAGCAACAGGCCTCTGCAACAATCCCCGCAACCCCCCATATTTGGGTTCCTTCCAAAGAGGTGCCTGATGACCACGGTGGCCAGGGGTTTTCTTCAGTCAAGGTCCAGCTGCCATAGGCTACCTTTAGGTGCGATGCAATAGCGCACTGCCTTTTGGCCATCTCGATAGTCCCAAGTGTAGCTGCACACGGGTGGTGTCACACAGTGGGATCCTATTGTGCATTAATTCAACCACACACAAGCTGGCCAAAATTTCAGCCAAGTCGGTGAATTTATTCGAATACAAACCCCTATTTGACAAAAACATACCTCTGGTATTGTTGACAAGCCCATTGGCAACCGCCTCGGGATGAAGTATGTGCCAAGACCACATCTGGGCCTTTTTCACATCTTTGATAATTTTTTTGAGACCAGGTAGGGTACTTTTTGTCCCATTAATGTAACCTACGATTTCTCGAAGTCGGTCAGGCATGATGCATTCCACTTCCTTGAACCTGCGCAGTGCGGGATGTAATCCATGCTTCCCCATGGCCGCCATGGCGTCTGCTGCAGAAGTACCCACAAATTTCACCAAACGCCCAACACCACCCCACCCTTTGGCAACAGCACTCTGCACAGGAGAACGTCTGTAACAGAGAAGCTGGCCGAAATTTCGGCCAGGTCGATCGAAATTGCTGAATTACACAACAAAACACACCACAGTGCCTTCCTCGGCAGTAACACCACGCTCTTCAAGCATAACAGTAATGTGATGCACAAGGGTGTACTCATTGGCATCTTCACCTTAAAGCCTATCCGGCAGTAGAGACATTCGATCCGATGTGGTGGATGCTGAGCAAGCAGTGGTTTGAATTTGATGTAAGCCTGCGAGGCGGCGCCTAACCAGCATGGGGCAATCTTGTTTGACTTCATAACAACCAAATAAGAGGGTCTGATTCGGAGTCTCCATAGTTTTCATCTCAAATTTCGTCTTGTGATTTTGGGCAGCAGTGTGAACATGCTGACCGCCCAGCAGAACCCAGCGAGTGGCTGCAGAACAGTAATGTCAGAAACAAGGTCGAAAATTCAGACACCACAGCGGTACTATCGAGAAGAATACAACCCTCTGTGCTCGCCTGGTCCTCTTGAGAGTGGGATTGCACTTGAGATTGCGCAGTTTCTACTGCAGGCTCACCATCTGGCGAAACAGCCACGCCCTGTGATACCACTCCAGGCTCCGTCATAAGATAAGATGCTACACGACCACATTTCATGAAGGGAACCGTTACAAAATGGCAAATGACAAGAACAGTTCAACCAAAAAAGGACGGAAATGGACTGCGTGACGGGAAAACCCAATAATCTGGCCGAAATTTCGGCCAGCACTGCTCTGCATGTTAAACCACTGTGCAAGAATACAATTCCAATAAGCTGGCCGAAATTTCGGCCAAAGCTGCATGTCATTTGTATTCCAGGGGTAAACATATGGCCCAACAATAACTCTGTTCGAAATTTCGGCCAGAAAAACGCAAAGCAGAGAATAGACATACCAAAATCACTGGCAATGCGTGGCAGAACCCATACCACAGTGACAAACACAGCTGCACACAGAAATCAGTCCCAGTCTTGGGTATCCACACCGATGTGTTCCGCCTCATCTAAGGCTTCAAAGGAGGCAACGATGTCTGCAGGGGCCTGCACTACCCGAGGTTGTACTAGGGGGGGTACTGGGGGGGATTGGCTCAGGGCTTGGGGGGTGGCTTTGGGGGCAAGGCGATCCCATCAGGAGCAGCAGGCGGTGCACGGTTGGCCTTGCTAGGCTATAGTGCAAGCGGGTGCAATTGTTTGTAAAAAATCCTCAACACCCGCAGGAACTCTGGTATGCGCAACCAGATTTTGCATTGCATGCAACACAACCACTTTCAACCGGTCTATGGTGATTCGTGTCCTAGACATGGTAGCAGGGGAAGACAGATCATCAACTGCATCCCGTCTTCTCACCTCAACTTTGTAGTCAGGAACGGGAACACATATGGGCATGCTCTGTGTATATATGGGCTCTCAAGATGAATTGTTTCAGATTGGCAGAGAACATTGCCCCAGATCTCTCCATCAGCAGATCACGCAAAACTTTCTCATCTGGTTGGACAAGGGGAAGTGTCAAAAACAAATCAGACAACAGTTGGACATTGGTGCAGCAATGTTGCGGCAAAAGTGAGCCGAGAACCGACTGAGAAGTGCCTCGCCCAGCTCCTCAGAGTGGATACACCATAGGGAGGAGGGCTGAAATTGACTCCAAAACAGAAGAGCAGCAGCAATAGTTTTCACATACTCCGTGGCTAACTGCTCCTCGGGCTTTATATATAGGATGTTTAGCATGTGCAATAGGGACATCTCAAACGTCTGCTTAGCAACAATCCCAGAACCTGCCCCCCGTCCCTCCCAGTTGCACTCACGCACCAAAGTCCGAATGCTGAGAGCAGCTGGGCAGTATGTGTACAGCAAGGCGTTAAGGGCTAATAACATACGCAGACCCCTGCGCTGAATGGGTGTTAAGTGCCGCCGGCTACCTAGCAGGGTAGTTACACGCTCATCTAGTCTTCCTCTATTGGACGATGTGGCTAGCATGAATCCAAGCAAGATCTTCTCCATATGGATGACCTTGATCTTGCGAGGGAGGATGGACCCAACTTGAAGGCTATTACCCTGCTCCAAAAAATTAATGAATGGCAAGAAGGCCCTATAGATCAATTCAACGCAGTACTTATAGCTATGCCGCACACCGTATACCAAACGAAAACCCAACAGTAGTTGCCGTACATTCCACGGAACATAAGCGGCACCATAACACAGCTTAAGTAGTGCAAAGTGTATTTTCCTGTCCACAAGTAGCGGAGCACAGTGCCTGGTGCGGTGTTCCACAAATGACCAATCAACCACAAGTTGCAAAGGCTCTTTGCGTGTGCAGGAGCGGAGGTCAGACAGGAAAAAGGGTCGCCAGTTGAGAGAACGAACATTTTTTCGGGCAATATCTAAAGGAGCACGAACCCAAACTCTCTGAATACCTTGGTTGGCAACATTAATACGATCAAACAATGCTATATGTGAGCGAAAGATGTCATTTGCAACCTTTGGTACCGTGGCCTCAACTTTGACCAGCTCCGGCAGACCCGGGTATGCAAGCAGGGCGGTAGTGTTCAAAATACCAACAGTTGTACACTTTAGGGTTAAGTCACGTGAATGGGGATCAGCTCCCGACCTGTAACGCCTCATATTATCAAACCATATACAAAATTGCCTACCGTGCATGGTGTTCGACAAGTTGTGTGCTGCTACTCCGGCACAATGGTGAATGGACTCCTGCTTAGTGTTACACTGACCAAGGACTCCTACCATGCACCGTTGGCGGCAGGACATAATACCCCAGTTGTAACCTAACCCACAGTTAGAGTATGGGAGGGCCATACTACGCAGAAGGCAGCACAGGGCGTGGAACTGTGGCAAAAATCTCAAGTACCATCATGGGGGCTTCTTCTCGGTGGCGGGAGCCTTCAACTGTGCCATAGAATGCCAGCTCCTACGGTTCTTCCGCAACATGAGGCAAAATTGGAAAAGCTTTTGTAGATTCCCACCACGTAATGCATTTCGCAACAGCCCTTTGGCTGCAGCAGCAAAAGCACGAGTAAGTGCAGCATGTATGACATGTATAGTTATAGCAGAAGATCGACATTAGTGTTGTGACAAGAAAGCAGCTATATAGAAGTGTAAAATGTAAAACTCATGACCAATGACCATTGCAAGCTGGCCGACAAGCTGTCAACAAGAGACGGCGGCAAGCACGCAAAGAGAAAGCTGATCACACGGCCATAAACTGCCCAGAGTACAAACAGGAGGCTGTCACACCTTGCTGTCTACACCAGATCAGTTTGTTTTCGCGTTATCTTACCGTCTGTACACGTATCAAACACAGGCAGCAACCGCATAAATATGCAGACAAATGTAGCATGCAATAACCAAGAAAACGCAATCAAAGGAGCACAACTGCATCCACACAATCAATGAATCAAATCTCAAACCCAATTGTGAACAGGCAATTCTGCGATCCGCGGTTCTTTTCTGGCGCGACAGGTCGCACGCGCCTCATAGCGCCAGAGGCGCGAGATAAACACATGCCAGACAAAGCCAAATAAGACCGTGGGGGGAGGGCGCGGTGGAGGAGCCTTGGCTGCTCTCGCGCCAAACCCCCACGGCCCCCACCTCCCCCACCCCCACACACTCAACAAGGGGGTGTGGCCGACCTCGTAGCTAGCTTACAAATGCAGGACACCCTGTCGACGCCAAAGGAACATCTACCTCAAGGAAATCACGCCATGCAACACATGTACATCCCAGAATCGCCTCAGTACCCTAGCCCACCACTGCTGCGGGTAGCCTTTGCACCCCACCCCCCACATAATGGACCGCATGTTGGCCTGCGGCCCTTCATGGGTAAGGGCATACGATACACACTTATGTAAGAGGCCGGGGAACTGGGATCGCCAAACCAAGCGGCAATGTGGACTATGTCTATCGACCCAGGTTCCCCATTCAGACTGACTAATGGGCACAGAGAGGGACAGAGTACACGACTTCCGGTACAGCGGCATGTGGCCATCAGGCGCCACACCCAGTTTGCCCTCACCCCAGGTAACGAGATCACCATGTTTCTCCCACTTCAGCCGTAGACCATAGACTAACTGCAGGAGCTGGGTGGTCCCTTCGGTAACAACAGGCAGCAGGGCTGACGGGATATGCAAACAAATGATATACACATTATCTCCAAACCTCGACAGCAAGATCATAGGCACTGCAGGGAACCGACTAGGGTCGTCCTCGTGGCACCGGGAGATTTCCGGCAGGACACAGGGTAGCTGCTGATAGTCTTTAAACAGTTGGCGTGTCACTTGCTGGTCCCTTCTCAGGGTATCCCTCATAATAGCCCCCAGTCTCCCATCAGGCGTACCATCCCAGGCAGTCGAACGTACAAGCAGGATGTTGAATTCACCAATATGCATACAGCCAAACATTTTTTCCATGGGGCTCCACCACCCATCAAACCCAGACTGGGACAGTGCGGGCAAACTAACTTGCGCAATCCTCGGGTGCACCATGATTTTCTGCCTACAGACCATCGTTTGGGCAAAAATTGGGGACAGTGTGAAATCCGTGTCGCCAATCAGGGACAGCTCAACCGTATCCACTGCCGCCACCAGGGTGGGCAGAAGAGGCAGAATCGCTGCGCACCACTGCTCTGCCACTGCCGCTTGCTGATCACCAAAAACGTATTGCACCTCGCGCCACAATTCCCAAAGCTCAGAAATTTGGGCTGAGAGAAAACCTCCTATGGGGACGCCCTTGTCTCCTTGGGAGAGGATAAGAGGACACAATACAAAAAGCTCATTCTCAAAAAGTTCAAGCTGAACATACCGTAGCACAGCATCACAAGATATGTTATAGAACTGGTCCGAGGACCAGGTGCCAATGCGGTCCAGGTGTTTGAGGTGTCCTTTCGCAAACGCAAAGGTCAGTGACTGTGTGCTGGCAAATGGCTTGACCAAAGAACACGCCCAACGCACTGCGGCCATAGCATCCTGTTTGGGGATTTCCCAGAACATATCTTCCATGTCCTTTTCGAGGAACGTCTTAGAACTTGCATTCGCACACAGGCGGAGCACAGCGCGCGCTTGGTCCCGAACACCTAACAGTTGCTGAAAACTGTATGTAGCTTGATTGCACACTGCAAAAGAAATTAGCTGTTGCAGCGACCTGCCAATCAATTTACCCCAAGTGGAGAGCAGATTGTTCTTAAGGGATATCACATCTGGCCATTTGAGCTCAGGACAGAGAGTGCACAACTCCGTTGACTTCCACTTCAACATAGTAAAAAACGTAGGGGAGAAGACGCTACATTTGTGCTCCGCATCACGCCGCAGGAAGAGTTCCTCCCACCAAAGGGCAAACAGGGCTGGGTCCCGTAGGATCTGACGGCAGGCGCGGTGGGACAATGCATCACGCACAACCCCACGGGAACAGGCACGTTGGACCGTGACATACAGTGAACCTAAATGGGCGAGGCGCCACGAGTCTGCGAATCCGTAGATAAGGAAACGGTCACCGAAAATGGTGGCAGACGCGATACGGGTCTCGTGTAGAACTCTGCAGACCCCATATTGTTTAGTCAGGTTCTTGTCAAACACACCACCAACAACACGCCGTTGCTGCAGCAGGTTGCGTGCATGGCGTGCAACATCAACAGAAAGGTGCGGGGCCTGTGCAGCACCTACACTGTTGTACAGCTGCACACACCGAAACGCATCAGTGCTCACATCAGCAGCGTCGGACAGTGGTTGCATTTGCACTTGATCACGAGCATCGTTAAGAACAGGGAATAAACAGTCATGAATGTGAGATTTACACAATTCCCAAGCTTCCCACAAGGAGGACGCGGAGTGCCACAGCCTATTCCGGGCATTTGTACCCAATACATGAGCAAAAGGGGAGGGAACCAAAGCTTCCCACTGCCATGGGTGCCGAATAACCAGGTACCCAAGCCCATTGGACAGCACTGGATGTTGCATCAAGCCATGGCACTCACATTGCATACAGCGGAGGTCATGTAGCACACTGGTTTTAACCTGGCTCACGTCAGTGCCATCCGGCATGACGTAGAATAATTGGGAGTCAGTCACACGCACACGCCATTCCTTGAGGATATCCGGCGAAACAGACCGCAGGAGAGCATTTTTTGCCAAGAATGGTGCCTCTGGGCCTCTTTCAGGGCGACTAGCCAAGGATGCCTGAGGGGAGGTAGTAGGTATGACAGTCAGCACACATTGGTACCATGCCCTGACAGCAGGCGGTAGGCGCATCAAACCCAATGCCTTGCATATCTTGGACTGCACCGATCGGACGATATGTGCACTGTACGTCGGTATACCAACAACATACCGACGTTGAATCCCATATGACGCATGCAGACCCGCCGCACGTGCACAAAAAAGCTGTCAAACAGCCGCGGGCCAACATGCCCAACACAAGCAGTGGCAAGGGACAGGAGTTCATCACCGGAATACCCACAGCAGTGTGTATTAACCAAACTTTGCAGAAGAGCCGTAATGGAGCCAGACGTAGCATCGAGCTGTCTCCTATGCAGTATGGATGTCCACCTGATACGGTCTATGCCACCAAAAGGCAGGACACGGTTTAGGGTAGGCGCTAGCACTCTGGCCCACCTGCGTTCTGGCTGGCCCCCGTGCTGGCGGTCGGGGACAGTCTGGAGACGCACAATGGTCACAGGCGCAGGCCCATGCTTGGCCATCATCCTCGCTAAACTCGGCAGCTTACCAACAGACATCATGCTTTTGACGCGTCGGTGCCGGAGACCCAAAAAATGGTTGGCTAAAGCACGTGCTGCACGTAAATGCTCACGGCAACAAGCAAACAGGGATCGGACACCCGTGATACAACCGGTTTGGCCCACATACGGCGGGTATGGGCCGCACATCACATAGATGACCCTAACTGGCTTATCGACATCCCAGTCCAATGGCAATCTGGCGAGTCTCGCAATACGTTGCAGTGTTCTATCAGGGGAGCGGGACAGGAGTAAATTTGACGCTTGCAGGCTGTCTCTAACGCTATCCCAATCTACACGTTTCTGCATCCGGAGGCGTTCCCGGCGCAGTGCAATCTCATTCAATTGTTCCCAAAAAACATCAATAGAGGAGGGGTCATAGTCTTGAGGTACCCCGTCATAGCCAGTACTATCATTCGCTTGAAGCGTAGAGTAGGCAAGGGTGGTAGAAGGACTTCTGTGCTTTCCGCCGACATAAGTTGCGTAATGCACAGTTACATGCGTCACCACAAATGTCTACACCAACAGGTTGCAAACCCGACTCGATTAGTTACAATTCCCTAGGGCCAGGTACGTCAGACCAGGCCTCAGTACCTTCCTTTATCTCATATGTCCGCAACCCCAGCACACCACAACCCCAGAGGAACGCTGCACGACCTTTCTATTCCCAGTTAGCCACCCACATGTTCCAAGTAGCACTGAGTGCCCTGTTTAACATAATCACAAGCCTGAACGGGTTTCGGCCAGGTGTGTTCGAAGGGGAAACAATTCCTTATATGTGCAAAAAGAGGAAAAGGTGGCCGAAACTTCGGCCAGACCGACAAAAAACCGGAATATGTGTGCTTGAATAGTGAATATGTAACTGCTAAGATCTGCCCCATTTTGTTCACATGTATGCTTACGCGTTATCGTACGCACTGATTTTGTAACGCGCACGACCCAGCGAACCAGCGCGTACGCGTTGCGATCTGAGTGCGTACGCGTTGTGATCTGAGTGCGTACGCGCTGGTATTTTGGCGCGTACGCGTTGGTATCTTAGCGTGTACGCACTCACATTGCAACGCGTGCGCGCTGCCTATGGTGCCCGTACGTTGTCTGCAGTACTGGTGGTTGAATTGTGCTCCTTTTGACGTGACAAAGAAAATCTTTTTCTTTGCTTCATGTCTGTCTTCCTCTCCTTAGTGCTTTTCTGCACGACATGTTGGGAAAGAAAAAACCGGCACAGAAGAAGGTGGCGAGGAAAGGCTCCGGGCCAACTATGTGTATAAGGTCTGATGTCTGATGTCTGATAAGGGATGTTGTGTGTGCGGTCTGTCCGAGAAGATGTCTGATATTCTTATGTACTGGAGGTGGGTCTAGGGGTCCAATGCCCCCCCCCCGCCATTGTCCACACCAAATTCTTCACAGGAAACCCCCCCCACCCATCCCCCCCCACCCATCCACCCCCCCCCCCACTATCGGGTGCTTTCCAAGCCCCCCCCCCCCCCCAAGGAGAAAAGGCGCCACGGAAAACATAGACCCCCCTGTTTGGAAAGCAATTGCACACCTGTTGTTGACAGTAGTGTATGTGACAACTTCAATTTGATTCTGATTTTGGTTGTTTGAGCCGACAATTTGTTTGTGTACTTTGGGAAAGGGGAAAGGGGAAAGGGGAAAAGGGAAAGAGGAAAGGGGAAAGGGGAAAGGGGAAAGGGGAAAATGTGGGACCAGGAAAAATGGGAAAGTTGAACGACCACCACACAAAAAAAGCCAAATGGGAAACATCTCAAGGGATGCATCATGACCATTGCAATCAGCACCGGTTAAATTCAGATCCACAAATAAAATGGTCGTGGTAATGCCACAGAACATCAAATCAAATGTGCAAACAGGGAAAATGGGAAAAATCTTCGAAGACGGCACACAACAACAAAAGGGCACATGCAAATACGTGGGCATCCTCTCATTCATCGATGAGTCCATCCATGTCATCCACTGGCTGCGAGCAACTGGGCTGGGAGCTGCTTGGTGGTGCCGCAGAACGGGTGACACGGTCCGTGTCCGGCACAAAGGCATCCCATTCTTCCAATAATGGCAAAGCATGCTGCGTAGCAAGGTCCCGCAGTTCCCGCCGATCGCTGTTACCTGCCACCTTCACACCAAGCACATCCAGACAGTTCAACAGCGCCCCCTTTGACCAATCACGCAGCCTGCCATTCTGCGTGGCCATCACCAATTTCGCCTGCATCCTGGCCAGACCACGCCTCTTATTTGGCTTCCGTGGTGTGGCCAATTCGTCTGCACTATTGTTCTCCCCCTCATCACAGACATCATCTACAACATTCACCACCACGTTCCCAAAAGGACGCGGACTTGCGCAAAGGCATGCATGGCACACCAGACATGTATTGCACCAGATGCGAACCTCCTTCTTGCATGTGGCACACTCCATACCTCTGCGAAAAGTGATGAAGTCATGGTTGCCAACATGCGAGTCAGGGGTCCCATCAGGTGCAACAATGCTGACCACATCTGCCTGGTGCCGTTCTGTACCCTTTCCTGAGGGTGCCGTTGAGCTCAGTGGTGTACCCGGCCCTCCAAAGAAGGGCAGGCTGTCACCATCATCAGCCACTGCTTCATTACCTTGCAAGCATTGAAGCATTGCAGCCTCCACAGATTCTCTGTCCCCTACCTTCTTTGAAACCCTCTGTCTTGGGCGCAGATCGAAGCGTGCATGGGCAGCCAGGTGGCGTGCCACTGCAACGCCTTGGCCCTTTGCCCATTGCTGTAAAGGGGGCAAGTTGGAATGCAATGCCATGCACATGCTCAGGACATGTGTCTCCACAGTGTCATGCATACTACTGCAGAACCTCCCACGCAAAGAGATGGCACGCTCTACTGCAGCTTCAGCGGGGCAATATGTTCGCAATAATGCGAGAACGCGCCACACGTTGACCCACTGTGCATGTGCCCTTTCAGGTGCCAATGCCTCCCACATCTTGGACATTTGCACAGTTGCAAAGTGCTGCACCATGTGCTCCTTAAGGCCTTCCCACTCTACCAAGGCACGGTCACAGTTCACATTGGCTGCACCCAACTCTTCTTGGTGTGAAGTCATCAACTGACGCAACTGCTCCACCCCATATGCAGCACGCTCATTGACCGGGAGGACAACGAAACGGCCATGGTCCAACAATACTGCGCACTCCAACACCCCCCTGGGGTCAATGGTTGCCTGCCCCTCCTTGATGCCTGCAAGCAACACATCGGTCACTGCACGCGCCCGAACGCCTGGAAAAGAAGGGGTTGTTGCACACTTCTGCCCACCTGAATCAAACTGGACCAAGTGCACACCACGCCACGCACTAGTTACAGTCTGCTCCTTGAATTGCAACCACCCTGGACCCTCCTCGCGAGCCACCCTCTGCAACTGGGCTTCTAGCATACCTGTTGCAGTGGCTAAGTGTGCATCAGTGGGCGCACGTAGTTGTGCCACACTGTTAAAACACCGCATGCCATGCAGGATGTCCCCGTTGACCACCCCCCATGCAAGCAAACTAGCATCATGGCAGTCCTCCCACACATCCTCCTCCTTGGTAGAATGTTGCACCTTGGAATCCAAGTGTCGTGCCACCCAAGGGACATTGGCCAAAAAAGCAGTTTTGCGCCGTGCATGCGCCTGTGACCACCTGATGCGATGACTTGTGGGGATGAGCTGCAAGCCACTACGTTTATCCTGCACATGCCTTTGCACACACTTTTGCAACTCCTTCCACTGCCGTGCCCCATTGTACAAGCCTCGTTGCCGATTGTCGGCCGCCAAGTAATCAACATGGGTTGGGCCAGCAGCCTCCAATGCAAGACCCAACTTGCGCTGCAACACATGGCACGGCTCACCCAAGGGTGTCATCAAAACTAACCACTTCCCAATCAAGGTGAACACATTGCTCTCAATGTGTGAGACAGCAACAACCTCCCGCGCACTGGCACCTCGCACACCAAGGTTAGAAGCCCCGTCCACTGCAAAGGTCACTACCCTCTTTGCCCACCAATCACGGTCAGGAATCCAGGACATCAGGAATCATTCTAGCTGCGTTGCAATCTCATGCGCATCACCACAGGCCACATCCACCACACCAAGGAACACCTCACACATGCCCCCAGGGCCAGTCCCCGGGAAAATAAGCAGAATGGCGTACTCATTGATGCGATGCCTCTGCCTATCCGAGCCGTCAAGCAACACTGCAATGAACGTTGCCAGGAATAGGGCGTGCGTTACCTCATCCTGCATGGCATCATGCATTGCGGCAATAGCCTTCTCAACTATCCACCGCCGTGATGCATGGTGCCCAGGGGCAGATGTCAGAGAACAGTGCAGAAGAATGCGCTCACTTATAGCACGGATGGAAGTGCGCATGCGTAACCCTATATACACCTCAACCAACCGTGACAGAATGGCTGCCTCAGCATCCGACACTGCCACACCCATATCCATGGCTTCCCCCCTGACGAACACAACGTTCCCTCCCACCACGTCAGCCGTGGCACCAGCAGTGGGGCACAATGCGCGATACCGCTCTGCACAATGCAGCTTGAAATTGTCCTCGCCCAATCGGTGGTGGTGCCCTGGCCTATGCAGATTCTTTCGGTTTGATGTTGTGCCACGTGATAACCCCAAGTGGCTTTCCAACACCTCCTTCCGCCACGTTTTTGGGCCGGAGGTCTTCATGCGCATGCCTACAGCATATGTTCCCAATACCAAGGCTTCACTTTTCTTAGGGGGGCTCGCCACCCCAGGAATGCCACACACGTTTGCCGACGCACAACACACACACTCAACACCCCCACTTGTCGTGAACTGATACTGCCAATGAGCGGCTACAAACATTTGTAGTGTCTTTGGACCACTGTCCAGTTGCATGGGAGTGGCCTGCATCAACACGCACAATGCGTCCTTCCCCGATGCGGCCAATGCAACAGACCTCAACCTGTCTTGCTCGACTCATTGTGCCACTGAGGATTGTGACATGCCATGCTCTGCATGCCGCGCATCCCACTCTTTTGCATGCCGTGGTCTTAGTTGCATCTGGTGTGCTTCAACACGCACTCTCAGATGCCTTGCCACTCGCACCTTGCGCTTCTGCAGCAACTGTGCCGCTGCCTCAACAAATTCTGAGGACGTCTGTAGCAGCACCAAGGCAGCCACAGACATCTCGTTAGGCATGCTCTGGGCGTGCGTACTCATGTCCCCTGCCCTTGAAGTACTCTGTGTTGCAGTTGGGGAAGGGGGGGGTGCGCCTTGTGCCAGTGCCGTGGCTGGCACAGAGGCGTCCATAGGCACGCTCTGACATGCATAGGCCTGTTCCTGATGTACCCAACCCTTGATGCACCCTCTGTTGAAGGAGGGGTGGGGGAAGACGCACGTGGTGCCAGCACCGTGGCTGGCACCGAGGTGTCAGTAGGTACGCTCCGGGCATCCCGTGTCTGACCAGGGGCCGGCGGTCCTGTCCGTTGGGAGGCACGCTGCGACATGTCTGGTACAACCAAATCTGTCTGTTTCCGCTTGTATAGCAGAAACGTTGCCTTTCGCGGGTCGGGGGGGGGGATTCATGGCCTTCACCGTGGTGTCGTTACACAACCACCACCTGTCGTTGAAAACGACATGCACCACAAAGTGACCCTCCTCCCTCGTCGCTCCAATGTACAACACCATGGCATGCAAGGACCATTGCCACCCCAGGCAATCGAGAAACTCATGGTCCACAACCAACTTGTACTCCTGCTGGTTGTGGACATGCAACCCTACGACCTCGTTGTACACCACCGATGTATATATTGGTGCCTCCCTCAGGTCGACCCCACACGGACACGGGGGGGGGGGGGGTTGTCAGGTAACCCAACCGGTCTCCCCTTCATTCCCTCCTTCACACGCTGTCGCACACTCTGCCCCTGGTTCGTCACATGCAATATCTGCGCTGGCATGGCTGTCTCCCCCCCCTCCCGCAGAACCTTCACCCCACAGGCACCACAGTATTGCCAGAACTGCTCGTACAACAAACAACATGCCAGAGCAACCACCCCAGCGGCCGTGAGCTTGGGCACCATGTACTTCCAACACTCGGGCATCTCCGCCTGCCGCATCCATTGGAATTTTGGTGTAGGGGCTTTGCACCTGCATCGCCCGCTGCATCGGCACACCGTCTCACACATGGCATCCTCCATTGCCAGCCTCTCAGCAATGTCCTGTGGATTGTATGCACCACCTCCTCCATGTGCCACAACACCCTGCCACAATGGTCCCCAGACACCCTCCTCGTCCAGGCATCCTGCGTGCTGTCCTTCATGTCCACCCGACGCCACCAACAGACACTGCAGCGTGGTACCCAACCAACACCAGTTGTACCCATGTGGATTCTCCATTCCCCATGGTCGCCGCGGTGCTCCACCAAGTGGCCCACTATGCACCTGCATGTAAGCGGAATGCGGTCTCATTGACGAATGCACGGTCCCGCGGCGGGAGTGTCCACCAGTCACCACGGGAGTACAACACCACCAACCTCCTCTCCCCGTGCCAAGAACAAGTGCCATGCCATGCACCCGTACGTACGAGAACCGGTTGCTGGCATACATCGTACGTGGCGCCAACCCGTGTAACACCATCAAAGCATTCCATACTACATCTCCGTCCGGCCCGACCATTACATACACCACCTACCTCCACCCATATGTGTCCCCGTGTGTGCTGGCCAGTGGAAAACACTGCCGACCAAGGGGACGCGTCATGCACATGCTAATGCGGTTTTGTGAGCACATTGCAAGACAATTGCATGGTGGTCCATGCGAACCAATCAGGCAACATCTGCCTTGCCGTCTTGTTCACCAGGGTCACCAGTGGCTTGTAGTTGCGTGTCCGTTGCACTAGACGAGTGCGGCAGCAGTCTGTTGCATTGGTGTGGCCCTTCATACCGCCAACTCCTAGTTGCAAATGCCACGCTCTAACCCCCCCAACCGGCCCACGCTTGTATGCCACGATGCCCATCATCCCGTGCAACGTGCACAAGGGGGCTACCTGCAGCGAATGGTCAAAGACTGCACCCCGGAAATGACCACCTCCTTTGACACCATCTCGTTCTGCCTCGGCAATAACCACCACCGTCGCCCGGTGGCACTGCTCCTCCATATCCCCAGAGTCACAGTAGTGCAGCGGATGCTCCCGTCCAGGCACCCAAACAGTAGCGGATGTCAACGCGCTGTCGATCCCAAACCCTGACGTCACAATGTTGTACCTGTCTGATCGCAGCAACATCACACTACCGTCCACATGCTTCGCCAAGGCAGTAAAGTGGTCAGCCATTCCCCCTTGGGGCCGGCCACGCCATGTGTCCTTCCCAAGATCCCGGTTCACAGATAGTGTAGACTCGTGAATTGAAAGCCCACACATGTCGCGAAACACGGCGATGGCCCTTGCCCGCAGCGATGCGCCGTCCAACGGGGTGTTGCTGCTGATAGCATGCATGCTTTGGGCCACGGCATAGTAGAAACATGCCCCGGCAACGTATTGGTCCGGAAGAATGCGAAGCTTCAAGGACCTCGCCGTTGGTAGGACTCTGCCAACCTCGGCCTTGCTGGGCTTTTTGTCCGTGTCGTTCAATGCCATAGCATCCGGATCTATCGGCGCTGTCTTTGTGCCTTGCTCTTGCTTGCCACGTTTCACGGCAGCCCCATTACTTGGTGGGGGAACCCCTGGGCGCTTCTCGCTCCCTGGGCTCTGTTCCACAGAACTGGGATGTTCAACTGGGGTGGTCGCTGACTCTGCACTGGACTGACTGCAAGCCCTCACTGTCACCAATGAACTAGGGTGTTCAACCGGGGTGTACCCTGAATCCGCACTAGACTGACTGCAGGCCTTCACTGTCGCCACAGTGCCCGTGCTAGAAGGACTGCAGTCCACAGCAGCTGGTTCCTTGGGTTTCTGTGCAAGTGGTACAGGAGACTCCTCCAAGGAACTCGCCACCCCTCCATCACTAGCCGCCGGTGTCAGACACACAGGGTGGGGGGCCGGGGAGTGTGGCGTGAGAAGCCCTGCAGGGTCCATTACGGATGCAATGGAAGGTGACTCATCGGCGGGGCAGACCTGGGACCTGGGGTCCGGTGTTCCACGTCCAACACATGCCGCGGAGTCGTTCGCACCACCTGGGGGGGGGGGGGGGCAGGTGGACTTAACACCTCACTAGGGCTATCCACCCTATCTGCACCTGCCGGGGGACCACGCCCTTGTGCAAGGGAGGACGAAGTGGGAGTCACAGACTCATCGCCTGAGGGGTCTCTTGCCATGAGCACCGCCGCTCCACCCTCCTGCGCTACAGCAGAGGACGTGGAGTCACTTGGGTCACCTCGGGGGTGCCCTTGTGGACTTAATCGTTGGGTGTATGGTCGCTGTACACCGGCCGCCTCCATCTCCTCCATGAGCACCGCCGCTCCAACCTCCTGCGCTACGGCAGAGGACGTGCAGTCACTTGGGTCACCTCGGGGGTGCCCTTCTTGACTTAAAGGTTGGGTGTATGGTCGCTGTACACCGGCCGCCTCCATCTCCTCCATGGGCACCGCCGCTCCGACCCCCTGCGCTACGGCAGAGGACGTGGAGTCACTTGGGTCACCTCGGGGGTGCCCTGCTGGACTTAATCGTTGGGTGTATGCTGGCTGTACACCGGCCGCCTCCATCTCCTCCACTAGTACCTGCAACATCTGAAGACCTCCATCATCCCTCCATGCGTTGTCCATAACCCGTACGGCCGCATGCAGACGACCGGGATGACTGTCTGGCACCTCTGGGCTAAAGGGGCTGCAACGCAGCAAGAGCTCGTTGCAGTCTTGCATAGGCACCCGCATGCTGTTCGCGAAGTGGCGGCCCAGCGTGTATGCTGCCACCAGGCTGTCCTCAGTCAATGGTTCTCGGCGCTGCTCTTGCAGCCCTTGGCATGCAATCGTGAGGCAGCGGCCTGCCCCATGGGCGGCTTGCAGCAACGCTTGGTCAAAGCGCTCTTGCCGTGTCTGGGTGACAGTGACACATGCACGTGGGACCGCAGCCTCAGGCAGCAACGAGTTGCGCCGACCGCTAGCACGCACCTTGGGGCTTGGCAACAGGTCGCGCACCAGTGGTTTGGGCCCACTTGTCGCTTGGAGCCACAGATATGGGCCAGGCGTAACATGGCCAATAGCCTTGTCATAGAAGTAACCCATGGTAGGGGTGGGATATGCCACGTCCCCAGTCCAGAACGGCCACTCGTCGACCAGAGGTAGGGCACGCACCAGTTCACACCAAACGTCCCTTTGCTCTGCTGTCTTCACACTTGACGGCCACCCGGCAATAGCACCGGCCTTACGACTGCCTGGCCGGCCACTGTGCCGTTTTGCAAGTCGTTCCCACAGGTCTGTGGCAACATCCCGGTAGTGCACGAGGCTCCCCCCATCATGCATGGTGGGCTTGGCAAACCCATGCTCGGTGTACATGAACCGGCACAATGCCCTGCTACCATGCAGATTCACCACATAGAGGTCACACGAGGCCATGCGGTCCCTCAACCGTCGCCATAGGCGCCCGGCCATCTCCGGTGTGGCCCCCCACCCCAATTGTCCTGTGGCCAGCATTAGGCCATACTTCATTCTTGCTGGCTCCAGCAAGTGCTCCGGTGGCCATTCAGCAGGCTGGTCCATTGCTTGGCGTGCACCACGACTGTTAGTGGTTTGGGTGACCTTCGAGGCTTGCAGGGTCCACAACCGTGACCACTATGGGGCTCCCACAACTCGGGGGGGCAATCAAGGGCACGTCCTTGGTACTCAAACTGCCAGCCGGGCTGGTCCTCAGGCTCACCGGCAGGTCCAGGAGACGCCGTTGCTGGTGGGTTTGTTGTCGAGAGCGCTAGGGCTATGACAACAAACGAAGTGCTGCGGCTCGGAGGCACGCAGTGGCTACGTCAAGGCTTAGTCGCGAAGCGCAATGGCTTGGACTGAAACCGAAAGCTGTGGCTCAAAGGCGCACAATAGACAACCAGAGTTCAGTCGCGAAGCGCAGTGGCTCAGACTGAAACCGAAAGCTGTGGCTCAAAGGCGCACAGTAGGCGATCAAAGTTCAGTCACGAAGCGCAATGGCTCGGACCGAGCCAGGTAGCTGTGGCTCAAAGGCGCACAATAGGCGAACTGGCATAACGCAAACTCGCACAGGGAAAGGTGTAATGAGGCAAAAACAAACTACAAGGAGAAAAAGTACAGATGAGACCACACAATCTGGACGCGGCATACCCCCGAAATGGTTTGGGGGTGAGATAGGGGGGGGTATTGGACGGAACCCCATCCGTCAAATATTTTGAGGGTGTAGAGCCCCCAAATATTTGACGGAACCTCATCCGTCAAATATTTGGGGGGTGTAGACCCGCCAAATATTTGACGGAACCCCTTCCGTCAAATATTTTGGGGCTGTAGGCCCCCAAAATATTTGACGGAACCCCATCCGTCAAATATTTTGGGGCTGTAGACCCCCCAAATATTTGACGGATGGGGTTCCGTCAAATATTTTGGGGCTGTAGACCCCCAAAATATTTGACGGAACGCCTTCCGTCAAATGTTTGGGGGCTGTAGACCCCCCAAATGTTTGACGGAGCCCCATCCGTCAAATATTTGGGGGCTGTAGACCCCCCAAATATTTGACGGAACCCCTTCCGTCAAGTATTTTGGGGGTGTAGAGCCCCCAAAAATTTGACGGAACCCCCTCCGTCAAATATTTTGGGGGTGTAGAGCCCCCAAATATTTGACGGAACCCCGTCCGTCAAATATTTGGGGGCTGTAGACCCCCCAAATATTTGACGGATGGGGTTCCGTCAAATATTTGGGGGGTGTAGACCCCCGAAATATTTGACGGAACCCCCTCCGTCAAATATTTGGGGGGATGTATACCCCCCAAATATTTGACGGAGCCCCATCCGTCAAATGTTTGGGGGCTGTAGACCCCCCAAATATTTGACGGATGGGGTTCCGTCAAATACTTTGGGGGTGTAGACCCCCCAAATATTTGACGGAACCCCCTCCGTCAAATATTTTGGGGTTGTAGACCCCCCAAATATTTGACAGATGGGGTTCCGTCAAATATTTGGGGGCTCTAGACCCCCAAAATATTTGACGAAACCCCTTCCGTCAAATATTTGGGGGCTGTAGACCCCCCAAATGTTTGATGGAGCCCCTTCCGTCAAATATTTTGGGGGTGTAGAGCCCCCAAATATTTGACGGAACCCCATCCGTCAAATATTTGGGGGCTGTAGACCCCCCAAATATTTGACGGATGGGGTTCCGTCAAATATTTTGGGTGTGTAGACCCCCCAAATATTTGACGGAACCCCATCCGTCAAATATTTGGGGGCTGTAGACCCCCCCAATATTTAACGGAACCCCCTCCGTCAAATATTTTGGGGGTGTAGAGCCCCCAAATATTTTACGAAACCCCATCCGTCAAATATTTGGGGGCTGTAGACCCCCCAAATATTTGACGGATGGGGTTCCGTCAAATATTTTGGGGGTGTAGACCCCCCAAATATTTGACGGAACCCCCTCCGTCAAATATATTGGGGGCTGTAGACCCCCCAAATATTTGACGGAGCCCCGTCCGTCAAATATTTGGGGGCTGTAGACCCCCCAAATATTTGACGGATGGGGTCCCGTCAAATATTTTGGGGGTGTAGACCCCCCAAATATTTGACGGAACCCCCTCCGTCAAATATTTTGGGGGTGTAG
Source organism: Eutreptiella sp. 'Long Island Sound 2002' (assembly GCA_964036045.1). NCBI lineage: Eukaryota > Euglenozoa > Euglenophyceae > Eutreptiales > Eutreptiaceae > Eutreptiella > Eutreptiella sp. 'Long Island Sound 2002'. The sequence continues at coordinate 115,019,672 of OZ038379.1, forward strand.
AGCCCCCAAATATTTGACTGAACCCCTTCCGTCAAATATTTGGGGGCTTTAGACCCCCCAAATATTTGACGGATGGGGTTCCGTCAAATATTTTGGGGGTGTAGACCCCCCAAATATTTGACGGAACCCCTTCCGTCAAATATTTGGGGGCTGTAGACCCCCCAAAATATTTGACGGAACCCCTTCCGTCAAGTATTTTGGGGGTGTACAGCCCCCAAATATTTGACGAAACCCCATCCGTCAAATATTTGGGGGCTGTGGACCCCCTAAATATTTGACGGATGGGGTTCCGTCAAATATTTGGGGGCTGTAGACCCCCAAAATATTTGACGGAACCCCCTCCGTCAAATATTTGGGGGGTGTAGAGCCCCCAAATATTTGACGCAACCCCATCCGTCAAATATTTTGGGGGTCTACAGCCCCGAAATATTTGACGGAACCCCCTCTGTCAAATATTTGGGGGCTGTAGAGCCCCCAAATATTTGACGAAACCCCATCCGTCAAATATTTGGGGGCTGTAGACCCCCCAAATATTTGACAGATGGGGTTCCGTCAAATATTTTGGGGGTGTAGACCCCCCAAATATTTGACGGAACCCCTTCCGTCAAATATTTGGGGGGTGTAGACCCCCCAAATATTTGAGGGAGCCCCATCAGTCAAATATTTTGGGGGTGTAGAGCCCCATCCTTCAAATATTTTGGGGGTCTACAGCCCCCAAATATTTGACGGAACCCCCTCCGTCAAATGTTTGGGGGCTGTAGAGCACCCAAACATTTGACGGAACCCCTTCCGTCAAACTTTTTGGGGGTCTGGAGCCCCAAAATATTTGACGAAACCCCATCCGTCAAATATTTGGGGGCTGTAGACCCCCCAAAATATTTGACGGATGGGGTTCCGTCAAATGTTTGGGGGATGTAGACCCCCGAAACATTTGACGGAACCCCTTCCGTGAAATATTTTGGGGGTGTAGACCCCCCAAATATTTGAGGGAGCCCCATCCGTCAAATATTTTGGGGGTGTAGAGCCCCATCCGTCAAATATTTTGGGGGTCTACAGCCCCCAAATATTTGACGGAACCCCCTTCGTCAAATGTTTGGGGGCTGTAGAGCACCCAAACATTTGACGGAACCCCTTCCGTCAAATATTTTGGGGGTCTAGAGCCCCCAAATATTTGACGAAACCCCATCCGTCAAATATTTGGGGGCTGTAGACCCCCCAAATATTTGACGGAACCCCATCCGTCAAATATTTGGGGGGTCTACAGCCCCCAAATATTTGACGGAACCCCCTCCGTCAAATATTTGGGGGCTGTAGAGCCCCCAAACATTTGACGGAACCCCTTCCGTCAAATATTTTGGGGGCTGTAGATCCCCCAAATATTTGACAGATGGGGTTCCGTCAAATATTTTGGGGGTGTAGACCCCCAAAATATCTGACGGAGCCCCTTCCGTCAAATATTTTGGGGCTGTAGAGCCCGCAAATATTTGACAGAACCCCTTCCGTTGAATATTTTGGGGGTGTAGAGCGCCCAAATATTTGACGAAACCCCATCCGTCAAATATTTGGGGGCTGTAGACCCCCCAAATATTTGACGGATGGGGTTCCGTCAAATATTTTGGGGGTGTAGACCCCCAAAATATTTGACGGAACCCCTTCCTTCAAATATTTGGGGGCTGTAGACCCCCCAAATATTTGACGGAACCCCTTCCGTCAAGTATTTTGGGGGTGTAGAGCCCCCAAATATTTGACGGAACCCCCTCCGTCAGGGTGGATATTTTGGGGGTGTAGACCCCCGAAACATTTGACGGAACCCCCTCCGTCAAATATTTGGGGGGTCTACAGCCCCCAAATAATTGACGGAACCCCCTCCATCAAAAATTTGCGGGCTGTAGAGCCCTCAAACATTTGACGGAACCCCTTCCGTCAAATATTGAGGGGCTGTAGACCCCCCAAATATTTGACGGAACCCCTTCCATCAAGTATTTTGGGGGTGTAGAGCCCCCAAATATTTGTCGGAACCCCCTCCGTCAGGGTGGATATTTTGGGGGTGTAGACCCCCCAAATATTTGACGGAACCCCCTCCGTCAAATATTTTGCGGGTCTACAGCCCCCAAAGATTTGACGGAACCCTATATCCGTCAAATATTTGGGGGCTGTAGACCCCCAAAATATTTGACGGAGGGGGTTCCGTCAAATATTTGGGGGGTCTAGAGGTCCGTCAAATATTTGGGGGGTGTAGGGCCCCCAAATATTTGATGGAACGCCATCCGTCAGATATTTTGGGGTTCTACAGCCCCCAAATATTTGACAAAACCGCTTCCGTCAAATATTTTGGGGCTGTAGAGCCCCCAAATATTTGACGGAACCCCCTCCGTCAAATATTTTGGGGGTGCAGAGCCCCCTGATATTTGACGAAACCCCATCCGTCAAATATTTTGGGGGTCTACAGTCCCCAAATATTTGACGGAACCCCATCCGTCAAATATTTTGGGGGTGTAGAGCCCAGAAATATTTGACGGAACCCCCTCCGTCAAATATTTTGGGGGTGGGAACCCCCCTAATATTTGACGGAGGGGGTTCCGTCAAAGATTTGGGGGGTGTAGAGCCCCCAAATATTTGATGGAACCCCTTCCGTGAAACATTTTGCGGGTGTAGATCCCCCAAATATTTGACGCAACCCCTTCCGTCAAATATTTTGGGGGTGTAGAGCCCAGAAATATTTGACGGAACCCCCTCCGTCAAATATTTTGGGGGTGGAAACCCCCCTAATATTTGACGGAACCCCTTCCGTGAAATATTTGGGGGGTGTAGAGCCCCCAAATATTTGATGGAACCCCTTCCGTGAAAAATTTTGCGGGTGTAGATCCCCCAAATATTTGACGGAACCCCATCCGCATTGTCATTGTCATGTATCTTTGTTGAACGGCAATTATCGTTGGCGTGTCTTCAACCTCCTTTTTGGGCATCCCCACCCTGTAGACCTTGGAGACCTCCTTCAATCTTGGGCAGTCGGGCATGGGCACACTCGTACCATTGCGGGCAAACATAATGAACGCACAGTGCACCAAACCCGGTGGTAATCACATGTGTGTACTCCTTCCCGCTGGTGCCGTGGCCGGTACCGTTGTGATGTGGCAGGGATGGTCAGAGGCCATGGGGCAATGCATGTTCTTCCACATACAGGGTTAGTGGCGGCCCAGAATGTAATCTTCCACCCCGTGGTGCAGCTTGCGCCACCCACATTGGGGGGCTGCCTCCTCGTGCACCGGAATTGGTGCACACACCCCAAGGGCCCCAGGGCAAGGGTGCACACCATGGAGCACGGACGCCACGTACACACCAATAGGGGTGCGGAATTCCGCACACAAGAACGGCAGGGAATCCAAGCAGGCGTACGCGTCCTGCCACAAGGGCAGGTGGATCGTGCGGTACACCCCTACTGTCTCCTTGTTGCTGTACTTTTGCTTGTAGAAGAGGGGCCTTCCCACCAGGTGCTTGACGAGTCGCTGCTCCCACACAGCAAGCTTGGATGTGTGGGTTACCCTCACCAGCCCCCCCCCGTCCCCCTCTCCCCTGTCCCCTTGTCCATCGTCCTCAACCAAGACGTACGGGAGCGCCCATTCGGTGAAGTCAGGCAGGATGACCCCCAGAAGGCGGGGTTTCACAATGTTCCCCCGTGCATCCCTCAGAGAACCAGACACCTCATCCTTCCGACTGTTGGCCATGATGCGCTCAAAGTCAAGCAACTGATCCGCATTGCCTGGTGAATACCCCGATGGGTCCCGTGCCCTCTTGTGCCTCCTCCATGGCTTCCACAGCCAGTGCCCCACCACCCCCCCAGCCAACCGGTAGATTGTGCCATGCACAATCTTCTCCACAGTTGCGGCCTCCCTCAGAACCCCTGCCAGCTGAAGAGTGTCGCTCACAGTCCCGGAGGCTGCTTCCCACTCCATCGCGTGCAGTGCCTCGAGCCATACACCAGGGGTGGGGTGGGTGGTCCATTGTGCAAACTGCCCAAAGAGGTGCAGCTCCGACTGCGTCCTGCTGGTCAGGGTGTTTGACCGCCGGATGTCGTGCATGATCCCTGGTGTCGTGGACACCAGGGAGGCCGGGATCACTGGGGCTTGCAGCCCCTGGAACCTATCGAGGGTCGCAACCGTCTGAGGAGGTTTACATGATGGGCGTGCCACTTGCGGCCAACAAACGCCACGCAGTGTTTCAGCCACACCATCTGTGCGTAGTGAGTCGTCACTACCGCTACCGACTGTGCTGGGTAGGTCCCTTTCCTGGCAGCATACTCCAAAAAATGGCACACCAGCAGACCCTACTCCATGCTCAGGCCCCCCTTGTTCAGCAACACCGGATCCATTCGCAGGGTGGCCCATGCTTCTTGTACGTCGTGGAACATTCTACCTAGGTCCTGTGCCCCCAAAGTCTGCTCCAACTCCCCCCACCAGGTGGACCCAGCGAGGTCCACAATGCGGATGGGGTTGTTCAGGATGGGGTCAGGGAGGGGGTGCTCAGATGAGTGGTAGTGGCCAACTGCCCCCCCCGTTAACAAGGCACGCATGACCGTGGCCAGCGGCTGGGTCATCCGGTACTGTTGTACCAGGATACTGGCCAGGCAGCGCGTGCGGTACAAAAAGAATTGCAAGGTGCTGGTGGTGCAAAACCGATGCGAATCATGCCAATGCACTTCCAGGCTAGGACCGTCCCTTACAACATTGTTGTACTTGAAGGTGTCCTCCCGTGGCCATGCCACTCTGTTGGGGACTACCTCAAGCTTCTCAGCCTCACACCAACTTGCCAAAAGCTGGACGTGGCTGTAGGGCCGCAACTGCCCTGGGTCACCACAGAGCAGACATTGGCTGCCCATGGCGGCCAAGTCCAGGCCTACAGGGATGCTGTGCCTCGACGCCTCATCCACGAAGCTAAACGCAAACCTGATTTTTTCCTGCCCTTTCCCAAGCAGCATCTTGTGCCGGTTAGCAACCATCATAGCCGTGTCAAACAGCACACGGCAGGAGTTGAGGGCACATTTGAGGGTAGGCTTGCATCCTGGGGTCTTCCCCAAGGTCTTCTGCACCGCCTCCTGGTTGAAGGGTGCCGGGCCTGTTGGGGCAGTAGCCCGTTGGGCTCGGAGGCGCAACCAGGGGGCTGGGTGGTCGCCAAGCACCTTCTCACGAAACACACTGTCCTTGTAACACTCCTCGTGAACGCGTGCCAACAACATGTCGACTTGTGCGTTCGTGGGTGCAGTCACCAACACGCATGTGCGGGGTAGGGTATCTCTCTCAGGTCCCCCCACCTTCCTGCCCAGGTTCCACGTACGCGGGTTAGCAGGTTCAGGGTTCTGGGCGACAGGAGGCCCTGCTTGCTGCCATAGCACGGCCTTGATGCATGCCACCAAGGTCTCCGACTTCCCTGTGCCAGCACCACCAGTCAATGCTGTGATGCATGACTCATCCAACACCTGCCGCACAGCCAACGCCTGTGAGGGATTCAGCCCGTGCTGTTTGACAAGGTGTTTCAGGATGTCTTGGTCCGCGGTCGACAGGGGAGGCGTGTCCCTACGTTCGGCCCGCATGTTTGCCAGCAGTTTGGGTCACGCTTCTCCCTTCTGGATCTCCCTACGCAAGGTCAGGAAGGCACCTGTGTCGGGGACAACCTTACACCAATAGGTGTCAGTGAGATTGGTGTGTGGCCTATTAGCACAGCTGATCCAAACACGCTGTCCTGAGATGCCATCTCCATGCACCCTCGCCTCGAAGTCCGGCTTGTTTTTATCCCAGTTGTGGTTGCTGGAGATCCAGCCACGCACCATGTCACCATCGGACAGCTCATAGTTGGTTGAAACCTCCATTTGGGAGGCCCATTGTGGCGGTGGGGGAGCATTCCCATCCCCATCGCCATCACCGTGGGGGAACCATCGCTCAAAGGCCAGGTTCCGCCTGGTGCCGTTCTTGTCTGCCCACACCTCAGCGGCCGCCATCTCATGGACGGTGTACACCTCTGATGCTTTGGTCACGAACTTGTCGCGGTCAAGCCACCGTTGCGTAAACCTTTCGACAAGGTTGTCATCGGGCCCGTAGTCCATGTTGTTCAACGTGGCCGTAGTGGGCAACAGTGTTGGCTGCTGTGGCTGAGCAGCACATGGTGGTTGTGAAGAGGGTTGAGCTCCTTGTGGCGCACCCGAGTCGACCGGCGCCATGGCCGGGACAGGGGCGGATTGCTGCGGCTCTTGGGCACGCATTTGCGGGGCAGAGGGTTGGGTACCGTGTGGCGCGCCCGAGTCAGCCGGCGCCATGGCCGGGACAGGGGCGGATTGCTGCGGCTCTTGGGCACGCATTTGCGGGGCAGAGGGTTGGGTACCCTGTGGCGCGCCCGAGTCAGCCGGCGCCATGGCCGGGACAGGGGCGGATTGCTGCGGCTCGGGGGCACGCATTGCTGGTGCAGAGGGTTGGGCACCGTGTGGCGCGCCGGAGTCCACCGGCGCCATGGCCGGGACAGGGGCGGATTGCTGCGGCTCGGGGGCACGCATTGCTGGTGCAGAGGGTTGGGCACCCTGTGGCGCGCCGAAGTCCACAGGCGCCATGGCCGGGACAGGGGCGGATTGCTGCGGCTCTGGGGCGCGCAATGATGGTGGTTGTGCCGAGGGTTGCGGTGGGATCATGACGAAATCCGCACCCCCGGGTGGTGGCTAGGGCGTTGCCTGTGGGGGGGCAGAGGGTGGCGCGCCCCTGTCAGCCGGCGCCAGGGCCGGGACAGGGGCGGAGTGCAGCGCCTCTAGGGCGCGCGGTTGAGGTGCCATTGCCTTTGGGGGGGCAGAGTGCGGCGCGCCCCTGTCAGCCGGCGCCAGGGCCGGGACATGGGCGGACTGCGCCGCCTCTGGGGCGCGCGGTTGAGTTGCCGGTGCCTTTTTGGAAGCAAAGTGCGGCGCGCCCCTGTCCGCCGGCGCCAGGGCCGGGACAGAGGCAGACTGCGGCGCCTTTGGGGCGCCCGGTTCAGTTGCCGGTGCCTGTTCGGGGGCACATTGCGGCGCGCCCCTGTCAGCCAGCGCCGAGGCCGGGACAGGGGCGGAGGCGCGCGCCTCTGGGCCGTGCGACGGTGATGGCGATGGTGATGGTGGTGGTGCCGTTGCCTTCGGCTTCGGCTTTGCACCACACTTGGTCTTGGCGAGCCATTTTGGAGCCATTTGGAAGAGTGCCCTACGAGTAAGACACGCTCGGAGCACACTGCCCGAAGAGCTGGAAATTCGAACATCTCGCCGAAGTCTGGGGTCGCTGCAGGGGGGCTTGCGCAGGGAGCAATGACCCAAATTGCGGGGGGGCGGACTGAGACACACGCCGCTGGAGCAATGAACCGTAATGCGGGGTGGGGCATGGCCGCTTTGGGGCGGGAGCCAGTGGGAGGAGTGAGGTACGGCGGTGCCTGCTATACTGGGTCAGCGTGACCTGATCACTTGGTGGAGGGGGCAGCGGCCGACACGGCACAGGTGGCGGGGCTGGCTTGGGGATACGGGGGGGTTTTGGGGTGGCACACAGGATTTCAAGTACCAGTGCTGCATGCTCCTCGTCCCTGCTGAGGAAATGCGAACGACTAATTCGCATGCCCTCCTGCCACACCCGCAGGGGGTTTTTCTTGGGCTGCTGCACAGCAAACCGGTACATCGCTCGGCGGTTCAGCACCCCGTCTACGAAGTACTGGACCCGACCCCCGTGATTCTCCCGGATGAGCTGCAGTGTTTTGGCACTGTAGGGCCCGTGTACAGTGGGCTTTGGGGGGGTGGGTGGGTCCTTGGGTACGTACTTGGGGGGTTGCGGGGGGGATGGCGGTGGCACGGCAGTGCACATCAGGGCCTCCTCCACGGCTTCCAGGGCTACCAGGTATGGGGTTGGGTTAATGTGGGGTCTGCGTGGAGGACTTACGGGCGTTGCAGAGGTTGTTGGTGCACGGCGGGGTGAAGGGGGAGAGGGAGGCGGTGTTAGCAATGGAGAATGGGGGGAGGCCAATTCGCTGAGACACTTCTCAGCATCAGAGTCCCACGGTGGCGATGGGGGTGGGTCTCCAATCCGCAAGAGCTCCGGCAGATCCCCCCAACCGCATTCCGGGAACGAAGGGCTGGAGGGGGCAGAAGAGGCCACGCTAAGGGGGCTAGACGACATGGCAAATTGCAGCCCGCAGTGAGTGGGGGATGAACGCATGGGTGCTGGGGCAGGCGCAACTCAAATGTCTGGGTCAGAGACGCAACGGTCTAGACCCTAGACGCGCTTCCTCGCCTCAAAGGTCAAGGGTCGATAACAAAAGAGTGCCCTATGTGTAGAAGAGGCTCAGCGCACACTTGTCTCCTAGGCAATACACGCATTTCCGTTTGTGTCGAAAGAGACATTCACAACAAGGAACAGATAAGCGTTGAAGGGACATAGGTACCAGGAGAATGTGACATGGGACCCCTTCTCAGTGTGGGCAGCATGTTCATCATTGAAGGGGTCTATGGTCATAGGCGCCATGGCCTAGACCACGGACGTACTAAACACCTCAAGGGTGTTGTGCATGATCCGCCAAATAAAATAAAATCAAGTGCGATAAAACCAAAACATACCATGAAATCACAACCACATTTAATCAATGGACCACCAGTACCCACATAGCAGACCACCTTCTCAGTTTGTTTTTGGCTGACAGTGAAAATTCTGCATCACCCAACTCAAATGCAGTCCCCCACATTGGACAGTACTGCGCCCAGCAAGGCAGAATTTAAAAGAAACCTTGGGGCCGGAATCTGCGCAATGACCCAGACAAGCTGTCAAGGTAGGGGCTGGCGTATGTTGTGCAGCACAAGGGTGCAGTAGGGCTGATTGCAGTGGTCTTTGGCAAGTATGGCAAACATGCAGATCCGTTGGAGTATGGGGAGATGCCTGGCTCCATCCAACAAAATAGGGCCTATAACAGTAGGCCCTGGACAGATTGTTCCCACATGGCTGACACATCATCGAAGGGGATGCATACGTACATGGCACAAGGCATGCTCCATCCAATAAAATAAAATCCATCAAATCCGTCACATCAAACAGAACCAAGACACAAAAGTATTAGCAACGCACACCTCTGAGAATGGTAACCAGAACAGCCAAAGCAGAGCCCCTTCTCATGACATTGTTTTTGGTGGAAGCGTCAGCCTCCGGGCGCCATACAACTATGGGGATGTTTGAAAAATGTCTCGGGGCACGCAGTTGCAGGGCAGAGGGTTGGGCGCCCTGTCGCGCGCATGGTGGTGATGGTGGTGGTGCCATTGCCTTTGGCTTTGGCTTTGCACCATACTTGGCCGGGACAGGGGCTGCGCCTCGAGGGCTCTTTAGGGATGCTGCTAGTGCGAAGCCGGATCCCTTCCCCCCCGGATGTGGAGTTGGATGGTACTGATTTTCCCATGCTTAGGCAAATGCTGTTTCATGCCCCACCTTCTCAACAGCTCTGCCGACCCAAACAGGGCCTAAGAAAAAAGGTCCCTGCGGGGGTCTCTGCCTCTGCTGTGGGGGAAGCACAGACCCAATGTCGGCAAAGCATCCCCCTGCGTTTGCGCCCTTAGAAACAAAAAATCATCCAAGGGGATGCGTAACACTCGTAACACACACTTGGCAACACAACATCAGAGAAGAGCCCCTTCTCAGCTATCCCACTGCATGTGCACAAAGGACCTTGCATTGGATTCATGGTTTTTTGGGGAGCGGTGTACCACACCGCTATACCACAGGGTTACATGCTAAGCGTCTCAACTGTTTGCTTCGGGACCCGCCTCAGGTGCGGTATTGGCTGGATTTGGGCATTGGCAGTGGCATTTCAAAAAATCCGTGGAACACAAAACAGGACCTAAGAAAAAGGTCCCTGCAGGGGTCTGCGCATGGCTCCCTGTTGCAGCCCAGACCCAAGTTCCACGGAGCAGGCCCGTGCACACACAACCTCGCCATCATCGAAGGGGCTGAAAATGGTTGCAAACTGGACAACCCACAACTACTAACAACCAATCGGGACGGGGTTGCAATATGTGGCTGGAAGCAAATACCACGAAATCAGAACCCCTTCTCAGTTGTCGTCAGCACATTCCTCATCGAAGGGGTCTGTGGTCGTAGGCGCCAGGGCCTAGACCATGGACATACCAAACACCTCGATGGCTGTTTTTCAGGAACAAACAGCACACGTTCAAATACACCTTCAAAAGAGATGCAATGCGACACGTGGCACCAAAGTTGCAAATGTTCACGACTTACACCATAGCACACCTCTGAGAATTGTAGTCTGTGGGTAATCTGTAGTCTGTGATTTTTTCCATGTTTTTCCTCTACACACAGACATGGAACATCACAGACACACACCATGTGATGCTGATACTGAAAAAGGCAAGGCAGGCTTTTCCACACCATTGCGCATGGGGTTGCGTAGAGGGTGTTTTCCCTACACTATGGATTTCTCTGCATGGTTTTCCAAACTTCCTCAAGAAACACCGCGGCAAGACGGAGGACGACAAGACAGAGCACAGGGGTTTTAATGGTCGTCACCAGATCCTGCAATGAACAACAAAGCGTGAGCAGGGCAAAGTGCAGCACACTGCAATGAGCCTTCGGGGCTGGGACAGAGGGGCGGTTTAAAACAAGAAAGTCAAATTCGAAATCACTGCAAAGCCCCTTCTCAGATGTATGTTGCTTGCACATGACATTGACAAATAAGGGTTTTCAAAATGGTTGCTGGCCATTGGAGGACATGGTGCACATTCTGGTGGACATGGTACACTGACTGCTGGGGGCAGTCCCATTCCTCGGCCGCAAATCCGCAAAGCTCCGTCCGCCAGCTATGTGTATAAAGTCTGATGTCTGATGTCTGATAAGGGATGTTGTGTGTTCGGTCTGTCCAAGAAGATGTGTGATATTCTTATCTACTGGAGGTGGGTCTAGGGGTCTAATGCCCTGAGGAAATTGGGAGAAACTATGCCTAAATCTAAATCAACCCCCCCCCCCAAATGAAAAAAACAAAAAGGGAGGACACAATTGAAAAAACATTGGGGAACCACCTTGGACAATCAGAAACATGGCAATACAAAAGCAAAAAAGACTTTGAACACCAAAATGGGAAAATGGGGAAAATGTGTGAGCAAGGAAAGTGGCAAACAAAAAGGTGCCCATAGGCCCCCATAGGCCCCCAAAGGTGCCCATAGGTCCCCAAAGGTGCCAATAGGTCCCCATAGGGCCCCATAGGCCCCCATAGGCCCCCAAAGGTGCCCATGGGTCCCCAGAGGTGCCCATAGGTTCCCAAAGGTCCCCCTAGATGCCAATGAGTCCCCACCGGCCCCCATAGGTCCCCATAAGTCCCCAAAGGTGCCCATAGGTCCCCAAAGGTCCCCACAGGCCCCATAGGCCTCCACAAGCCCCCATAGGTCCCCATTGGTCCCCATAGGCCCCCATAGGCCCCAATAGGCCCCCATAGACCCCCAAAGGTGCCCAAAGGCCCCCAAAGGTGCCAATAGGTCCCCATAGACCCCCATAGGCCCCCATAGGCCCCCATAGGCCCCCATAGGCCCCCATAGGTCCCCCTAGATGCCGATGAGTCCCCATCGGCCCCCATCCCCATAGGTGCCCATAGGTCCCCAAAGGTGCCCAAAGGTCCCCATACGTCCCCAAAGGTCCCCGTAGACCCCCATAGGCCCCCATAGGTCCCCATAGACCCCCATAGGTCCCGATAGGTCCCCATAGACCCCCATAGGTCCCCAAAGGTGCCCAAAGGTCCCCATAGGTCCCCAAAGGTCCCCATAGACCCCCAAAGGTGCCCAAAGATGCCCATAGGTCCCCAAAGGTGCCGAAAGGCCCCCATAGGCCCTCAGAGGCCCCCATAGGCGCCCACAGGCCCCCAAAGGTCCCCATAGGCCCCCATAGGTCCCCAATGGTGCCAATAGGCCCCCATCGGTCACCATAGACCCCCATAGGCCCCCATAGGCCCCAATAGGCGCCCATAGGCCCCCAAAAGGTGCCCATAGGCCCCCATAGGCCCCAATAGGTCCCCATAGACCCCCAAAGGTCCCCATAGGCCCCGATAGGCCCCCACAGGCCCCCATAAGTCCCCCTAGATGCCGATGAGTCCCCATCGGCCCCCATCCCCATAGGTGCCCATAGGTCCCCAAAGGTGCCCATAGGTCCCCAAAGGTGCCCAAAGGTCCCCATAGGTCCCCAAAGGTCCCCGTAGAACCCCATGGGCCCCCATAGGCCCCCATAGGTCCCCATAGGCCCCCATAGAACCCCATAGGTCCCCATAGACCCCCATAGGTCCCCAAAGGTCCCCAAGGGTCCCCAAAGGTCCCCATAGGCCCCCATAGGTCCCCAAAGGCCCCCATAGGTCCCCATAGAGCCCAATAGGCCCCCATAGGCCCCCAAAGGTCCCCATAGGTCCCCATAGGTCCCCATACGTCCCAATGGCCCCCATAGGCCCCCAAAGGTCCCCACAAGCCCCCATAGGTCCCCATAGGTCCCCATTGGTCCGCCTAGACCCCCGTAGGCCGCCATAGGCCCGCATAGGTCCCCACAAGCCCCCACAGGTCCTCATATGCCCCCATAGGTCCCCATAGGCCCCCATTGGCCCCCACAGGTCCCCATAGGCCCCCATAGGCCCCCAAAGGTCCCTATAGGCACCCAAGGGTCCCCATAGGCCCCCATAGGTCCCCATAGGCCCCCATAGGTCCCCAAAGGTCCCCATAGGCCCCCATAGGCCCCCATCGGCCCCCATAGGCCCCCAAAGGTCCCCATAGGCCCCCAAAGGTCCCCATAGGCCCCTATAGGTCCCCATAGGCCGCCATAGGCCCCCATAGGTCCCCATAGGTCCCCATAGGCCCCAAAAGGTCCCCATAGGCCCCCAAAGGTCCCCATAGGCCCCCGAAGGCCCCCAAAGGTCCCCATAGGCCCCCAAAGGTCCCCATAGGCCCCTATAGGTCCCCATAGGTTGCCATAGGCCCCCATAGGTCCCCAAAGAGCCCCATAGGCCCCCATAGGCCCCCATAGGCCCCCATAGGCCCCCATAGGCCCCCAAAGGTCCCCATAGGCCCCCAAAGGTCCCCATAGGCCCCTATAGATCCCCATAGGCCCCCATAGGCCCCCATAGGCGCCCCTTGGCCCCCATAGGTCCCCAAAGGTGCCAATAGGCCCCCATAGTTCCCCATAGACCCCCATAGGCCACCATAGGGCGCCATAGGCCCCCATAGGCCCCCATAGGTCCCCATAGACCCCCATAGGCCCCCATAGGCCCCCATTGGTCCCCATAGGCCCCCATAGGTCCCCATAGGTCCCCACGTGCCCCCATAGGCCCCCAAAGGTCCCCATAGGCCCCCAAAAGACCACATAGGCCGCCATAGGCCCCCATAGGTCCCCATAGGTCCCCATAGACCCCCAAAGGTCCCCATAGGTCCCCATTGGTCCCCATAGGCCCCCATAGGTCCCCATAGGTCCCCATAGGTCCCCATAGGTCCCCACGTGCCCCCATAGGCCCCCAAAGGTCCCCATAGACCCCCAAAAGTCCCCATAGGCCCCTATAGGTCCCCATAGGCCGCCATAGGCCCCCATAGGTCCCCATAGGTCCCCATAGACCCCCAAAGGTCCCTATTGGCCCCCATTGGTCCCCATAGGCCCCCATAGGTCCCCATAGGTCCCCATAGGTCCCCACCTGCCCCTATAGGCCCCCAAAGGTCCCCATAGGCCCCCAAAAGTCCCCATAGGCCCCGAAAGGTCCCCATAGGCCGCCATAGGCCCCCATAGGTCCCCATAGAGCCCCATAGGCCCCAATAGCCCCCATAGGCCCCCAAAGGTCCCCATAGGCCCCCAAAGGTCCCCATAGGCCCCTATAGATCCCCAAAGGCCCCCATAGGCCCCCATAGGCCCCCCTTGGCCCCCATAGGCCACCATAGGCCGCCATAGGCCCCCATAGGCCCCCATAGGTCCCCATAGACCCCCATAGGCCCCCATAGGCCGCCATAGGTCCCCATAGGCCCCCATAGGTCCCCACGTGCCCCCATAGGCCCCCAAAGGTCCCCATAGGCCCCCATAGAGCCACATAGGCCCCCATAGGCCCCCAAAGGTCCCCATAGGCCCCCAAAGGTTCCCCTAGGCCCCTATAGGTCCCCGTAAGCCCCCATAGGCCCCCATAGGCCCCCATAGGTCCCCATAGGTCCCCAAAGGTGCCAATAGGCCCCCAGAGGTCCCCATAGACCCCCATAGGCCACCATAGGTTCCCAAAGACCCCCATAGGCCCCTATAGGTCCCCATAGGCCCCTATAGGTCCCCAAAGGTCGCCAAAGGTCCCCATAGGTCCCCAGGAGACCCCATAGGCCCCCATATGCCCCCATAGGTCCCCATAGAGCCCCATAGGCGCCCATAGGGCCCCATAGGCCCCCATAGGCCCCCAAATGTCCCCATAGGCCCCCGATGGGGTTCCGTCAAATATTTGGGGGCTGTACACCCCAAAAATATTTGACAGATGGGGTTCCGTCAACTATTTTGGGGGTCTACACCCCCGAAATATTTGACGAATGGGGTTCCGTCAAATATTTGGGGGCTGTAGACCCCCAAAATATTTGACGGATGGGGTTCGGTGAAATATTTGAGGGCTGTACGGCCCCAAAATATTTCACGGATGTGGTTCCGTGAAATATTTTGGGTGTGTACAGCCCCCAAATATTTGACGGATGGGGTTCCGTTAAATATTTGGGGGGTCTACACCCCCAAAATATTTCACAGATGGGGTTCCATCAAATATTTGGGGGCTGTACACCCCAAAAATATTTGACAGATGGGGTTCCGTCAAATATTTGGGGGCTGTACACCCCCAAAATATGTCACGGAACCACATCCGTGAAATATTTTGGGGGTGTAGATCCCCAAAATATTTCACGGATGGGGTTCCGTCAAATATTTGGGGGCTGTACACCCCCAAAATATTTGACGGATGGGGTTCGGTCAAATATTTGGGGGCTGTAGACGCCCAAAATATTTGACAGATGGGGTTCCGTCAAATATTTGGGGGCTGTAGACCCCCAAAATATTTCACGGATGGGGTTCCGTCAAATATTTGGGGGGCCTACAGCCCCCAAATATTTCACGGAAGGGGTTCCGTCATATATTTGGGGGGTCTACAGCCCCCATATATTTCACGGAACCACATCCGTGAAACATTTCGGGGGTGTAGACCCCCAAAATATTTGACGGATGGGGTTCCGTCAAATATTTGGGGGCTGTAGACCCCCAAAATATTTGACGGAACCACATCCGTGAAATATTTTGGGGGTGTAGACCCCTAAAATATTTCACGGATGGGGTTCCGTGAAATATTTGGGGGCTGTACACCCCCGAAATATTTCACGGATGGGGTTCCGTCAAATATTTGGGGGCTGTACACCCCCAAAATATTTGACAGATGGGGTTCCGTCAAATATTTTAGGGGTCTACAGCCCCCAAATATTTCACGGAAGGGGTTCCGTCAAATATTTGGGGGGTGTACAGCCCCAAAATATTTGACGGATGGGGTTCCGTCAAATAATTGGGGGGTCTACAGCCCCCAAATATTCCACGGAACCACACCCGTGAAATATTTCGGGGGTGTAGACCCCCAAAATATTTGACGGATGGGGTTCCGTCAAATATTTGGGGGCCGTACACCCCAAAAACATTTGATGGATGGGGTTCCGTCAAATATTTGGGGGCTGTAGACCCCCAAAATATTTGACGGGACAACATCCGTGAAATATTTTGGGGGTGTAGACCCCAAAAATATTTCACGGATAAGGTTCCGTGAAATATTTGGGGGCTGTACACCCCCAAAACATTTCACGGATGGGGTTCCGTCAAACATTTGGGGGGTCTACAGCCCCCAAATATTTCATGGAAGGGGTTCCGTCAAATATTTGGGGGCTGTACAGCCCCCAAATATTTGACGGATGGGGTTCCGTCAAATATTTGGGGAGTGTACACCCCAAAAATAGTTGACGGATGGGGTTCCGTCAAATATTTGGGGGCTGTAGACCCCAAAGTATTTGACGGAACCCCATCCGTGAAATATTTCGGGGGTCTAAACCCGAAAAATATTTCACGCATGGGGTTCCGTGAAATATTTAGGGGGTCTACAGCCCCAAAATATTTCACGGATGGGGTTCTGTCAAATATTTGGGGGGTCTACAGCCCCCAAATATTTCACGGAAACACATCCGTGAAATATTTCGGGGGTGTAGACCCCCAAAATATTTGACGGATGGGGTTCCGTCAAATATTTGGGGGCTGTACACCCCCAAAATATTTGACGGATGGGGTTCCGTCAAATATTTGGGGGCTGTACACCCCCAAAATATTTGACGGATGGGGTTACGTCAAATATTTGGGGGGTCTACAGCCCCAAAATATTTCACGGAAGGGGTTCCGTGAAATATTTTGGGGTTCTACAGCCCCAAAATATTTGACGGATGGGGTTCGGGCAAATGTTTGGGGGCTGTACACCCCAAAAATATTTGACGAATGGGGTTCCGTCAAATATTTGGGGGCTGTACACCCCCAAAATATTTGACAGATGGGGTTCCGTCAAATATTTGGGGGCTGTACACCCCCAAAATATTTGACGGATGGGGTTCCATCAAATATTTGGGGGCTGTACACCCCCCAAATATTTGACGGAACCCCATCCGTCAAATATTTTGGGGGTGTAGACCCCCAAAAAAATTCACGGATGGGGTTCCGTCAAATATTTGGGGGCTGTACACCCCCAAAATATTTGACGGATGGGGTTCCGTCAAATATTTGGGGGCTGTACACCCCCAAAATATTTCACGGAACCACATCCGTGAAATATTTTGGGGGTGTAGACCCGCCAAAATATTTGACGGATGGGGTTCCGTCAAATATTTGGGGGCTGTACACCCCCAAAATATTTGACGGATGGGGTTCCGTCAAATATTTGGGGGCTGTGGACCCCCAAAATATTTGACGGATGGGGTTCCGTCAAATATTTGGGGGCTGTACACGCCCAAAATATTTCACGGAACCACATCCGTGAAATATTTTGGGGGTGTAGACCCCCAAAATATTTGACGGATGGGGTTCCGTCAAATATTTGGGGGCTGTGGACCTCCAAAATATTTGACGGATGGGGTTCCGTCAAATATTTGGGGGCTGTACACCCCCAAAATATTTCACGGAACCAGATCCGTGAAATATTTTGGGGGTGTAGATCCCCAGAAAATTTCACGGATGGGGTTCCGCCAAATATTTGGGGGCTGTACACCCCCAAAATATTTGACAGATGGGGTTCCGTCAAATATTTGGGGGCTGTAGACGCCCAAAATATTTGACGGATGGGGTTCCGTCAAATATTTGGGGGCTGTAGACCCCCAAAATATTTCGGGGATGGGGTTCTGTCAAATATTTGGGGGGTCTACAGCCCCCGGATTATTTCACGGAACCACATCCGTGAAATATTTGGGGGGTGTAGACCCCCAAAATATTTGACGGATGGGGTTCCGTCAAATATTTTGGGGGCTGTACACCCCCAAAATATTTGACGGATGGGGTTCCGTCAAATATTTGGGGGCTGTAGACCCCCAAAATACTTGACAGACGGGGTTCCGTCAAATATTTGGGGGCTGTACACCCCCAAAATATTTGACGGAACCACATCCGTGAAATATTTTGGGGGTGTAGACCCCCAAAATATTTCACGGATGGGGTTCCGTCAAATATTTGGGGGCTGTGGACCTCTTGGCTGTGGATGCCGCCGTGTGGGAAGACCTGAAGGACATCAAGCCCTGCATGTACGATGGCAACCCCCTCAACGTCGACCGATTCTTGGAGAGACTGGACGATTGGGG
Organism: Eutreptiella sp. 'Long Island Sound 2002'; assembly: GCA_964036045.1. Taxonomy (NCBI): domain Eukaryota; phylum Euglenozoa; class Euglenophyceae; order Eutreptiales; family Eutreptiaceae; genus Eutreptiella; species Eutreptiella sp. 'Long Island Sound 2002'. The sequence continues at coordinate 115,037,550 of OZ038379.1, forward strand.
GGTGACCGTCACTGAAGACATGGTTCCCGCAGATGCGGAGAGATATGTCTTCAAACGGTTCAGGTACCGCCTGCCGGAAGTGCTCCAAGAGCTATACTTCGTGGCGACCAAGGAGGGGAAAATCAAGACCCTCAAGGAAGCCGAGAAGTGGCTCAACGAGCAGGAGCGGGTGGACGCTCCTCGGGTAGGTGCCAAGCGGTGGAAGTCCATCAAGCTTCAGCATGATGGTCGGGAGATCCGCCTACGAGATTGGCGGGACTTCCAGGGGCAATACACCCTCTTCCGCCGCAACGTGGAGGACTGGAATGAGGGTGACGAGCAGGCCCGCCTGCTCTCCATGCTTCCGGAAGCGTGGATCAAGAGAGTCACCAAGGAGGAAGCCAAGAGGGCCAAGTCCAACCACACGGTCAAGATGATGCTCCCCAAGGAGTATCAGACGAACGTGGCGGCTTTGACAAGGAAGAACGTGGCCCGGGATGTCAAACGGCACTCCCTGCGGAACGCCCTCCTCATCACCGTCACGGGCGATCGCGAGAATACCGCGATGTGGCGCCTTGATGAGTGTGACGTGAGCGGCCAGACCATCCGTCTGCCGGCCATCCCGGCGCGGATGAGTTGCGACGAGATCCTGGAGTGGGTTGGAGAGGAGGTACTCAAGGAGTACCGGAATTTCCACCACACCCGCGGGTTGAGGCCCGGCGACCGTGACGTCAAATACGTTGGCGAGGGGCCTGGCGGGGAAGCCGCCATGGACCCAGCGGGAGCCGATGGCGATGAGGCTCTCGACGACGATGACGACGACGATGAGCCCGCCGAGATGGCCGTTTGTCCCTTCGTGGCCAGCAATCTGAACGCAGGGAGCAACCAGGGAAGCTGGAAGCCCCTGCAGCAGGGTTGGAAGAAGAAGGAGAAGAAGGACCCTCGCCGCATTGGCAACCCTCCGCTGTCCTTTGGAGAGTTCATACGAGCTCACCCTCAGGGCTGTTTCGTGTGTTATGGGAGGAACAAAGGGTTCAACCATGACCACCGGACATGCCCCATCCACAAGGCCAACACGGAGGCCTACAAGAAGGTGCACGGGTCGAAGAAGCGTGCACCTGCGGATACCCGGGAGGCCAAAGTGGAGGTCGACAATGACGAGCTCTCCAAGCTGATGTCGGTGCAGACCGAGTTGGCCAAGGAGATCCAGGAGATCAAGAGGAACTGGGTCCCCAGGTCGGACAACAAGAACAAGGAGAACAAAGAGAACGACAAGAACAAGGACAAGGACAAGAAGGGTAAGAAAGGGGGAAAGAAGAAGGGTGTCAACGAGGTTGATGCGGAAGAGAGTACCCCTACTACCACAACCGACGCCCCTTAGCGGAGCCCCTGCAGCCAAGGGCCCCAGCTAAGGCGGTCGCAGGATGGTGTCGTGGGAAGCGCCACACCATCCCAGTCGGGAAACGATAAGCACAAAGGGACTGCCGCGGGCGGAAGGCCCGGTCCGGCACCCAAAACGAAAGTGAGTCGCGGTGGCGGGCTGAGGGCAAGTGAAGGCACGAACCCTTGCACCCGTCCATCCTTCGCGACCAAGAATGTATTTGATGTGCTTCAAGATCTATCCGAGAGTATCGGAGGATCACCCGGACCGCAGCTGGATGCTGCAGATGGGCAGCCTGAGCCCATTGTCCACGACCTGCACCAGACGCTTGTTGAGCTTCTGGAACGGCCAGAGATCCTGAGTTTGTATGCCGTGCGCCGTGTGGGGCACGAGCGGCAGTTGCACCTTAAGGTCCGTGCCTTATGCGGGGAAGTGGAGAAGGTCTTCGACGTGTTGGTCGACACGGGAGCTCAGGTCAGCCTGGTCAAGGCTGGCCTACTTCCGCCAGAGTGTTTGACCGACAGTCGGAAGCCTGTCAGGCTGAAGGTGGCGAACGGCCAGTACATGGTGGGAGGCACGAAGGAAGCGGCCATTGGGCTGCAGTTCGTGAACCACCGTGAGCTGAGCCGCCCGGACCTCACCAAGGAAATCCTCCTGCAAGGTCGCTTCTACGAGGCCGAGATGGACTGGGACATGATCGTTGGGTACGACTTCATGATGGAGACGGACTCTGGCGTTCTCCCGGCCCAGGCCTCAATGACCCTGTACCAGGACGACCAGCTCTCGTGGCTTTCGTCACCTGAGCACCATGTGAGATGCCAATGGGTCCACCCGGAACGCAATCAGCTCGAAGTAGCCGCGCTGGGCACTGAGCCAACTGGGCCAGCAAACCAGGAGTACGGCGTAATGCCGGAAGTGGCGAGCACAGTGGTCGCGGACCTGGGAGCTTCGGATCTGGCCCTGGAGTCGTTCTCTTCAGGAACCTCCGCCCATCTTCGGGTTGGTGAGAAGTACTGGAGCGCCCAGGACTCCACGTGGAAGAAGCACTGGGGTCCGCATCAGGGTTTGATGTGGATCCATTGCTCCCGATGGAACATTCCAAGGGCGGTAGCGAAGATCCGCAAGGACCGCTCCAAGGCAGTGCTGGTTGTTCCTATGGGATGCACCGAGGAGGAAAGCACCCGGGATTCGGTGGTCTCATTGACTAACATGACCTGAAACAAGGTCGTCCTACAGGCTGGAGATGTTGTCTAGCAGGACGCTAAGGGACAGCCCATGCCACCCCAGAGATGGCCAACGGAATTCCACTATGTGGATTGGGGCCTTGAACAGGCCGACACCACGGACTTCGTGTGTGTCAACCGCATCATAGCGGAGCCATGGCGGCAATGCTTTGCGGTTTCCCCTGTTGACATCGGAGAATCGGAGGACCCCCTCACTGAAGAGGAGTTGGATCTGGTTCAGGGGTATATGGATCAGCCCTTTCACGACTGGGGAAGCCAGCGTGAGGGCAACGGCCAGGACAAAGCCTGGAGGGAAGTGGACTAGATCGTCTCTGGTTCCTATGATGGGAATACTTTCGTAAAGAGGGTGCTGGACCACATGTCCAGCCAGGACGAGCCAATCGGAGGCAACCCGCCCACCTACGGCGACCTGTTCCGAGGCAAGACCAGATGTGGCCCTTTGGGCCACCTGGGAAGACCATTTGAGCCGAAACCGAGTGGGGTCGCTACCCCTCAAGTAAGCTCAGTGGTCCAGGTGCCCGGAAAAGCCAAGTCCGATGACTGTCCCGAGATCCAAGCATTGAGGGCCAGGCTGAAGCAGAAGTATGGTAATACCTTCTTCAGCGGAAAACCTGTGTTTCCCCCACCGGTGCGTGGACCGTATGGCGAGGCCAAGATACGACTGAAGCAGGACCCCCGTGTGTATCGACACCGGGAGTTCGCCCTGAGAAGCGAGAGGAAGGAGGCCATGGAGCAGATCCTGCGTGACTTCATCGAGAGAGGCTGGCTTGAGCCGTGCCGTTCCGAGTGGGCCTCCCCGTGCTTCGTCGTCCCCAAGAAGGTGGCCGGAGAGTGGCGGCTCGTGGTCGACTACCGCGGCCTAAATGCCCAGACGCAGCATGACAGCTATACACTGCCCCTCATTGAGGACATGCTGCAAAAACAACACCGGCGGAGGATCTTCACGGTGATTGACCTGAAACATGGTTATCATCAGATGCCTCTCGCCGAGGAGTCCCGTGCCTGCACAGCCATGACCACCCCACTTGGATCTCTCCGGTGGAAGGTGATGCCCATGGGCGTTACCAACGGCAATGCGGCTTTTCAGCGGATGCTGGAGAACCTGCTTGAGCCGGTTCGTGACTCCGCGGACCCCTTCGTGGACGACGTGATCATCGCGTCCGGGGACCCCAGTATGGGCTATGAGGAGCTCCTGGAGGCACATGAGAGGGACGTCACCCGAGTGCTGGACCTTCTGGTTCGGCACAAACTCACGGGCAGCAGTGATAAGGCCACCATTGCGGTAAGCGAGGTGGTCTTCTCTGGCCACGTAGTTGGGAACGGGCAGCGGAAGCCCTTACCTGGCAAGGTGGCTGCGATTGAGCACTGGGAAAAGCCCAAAACGGTCTCTGAACTACGGGCGTACTTGGGGTTCTGCAACTACTACTCGGGGTATATCAAGATGTATGCCGAGTATGCAGCCCCCATGACGACCATGCTCAAGGGCAACCAAGAGCAGACCAAGAAGGGGTCAAAGAAGGCTCTGGTCTGGAATGCTGAGTCCGGCCGTGCCTTTGAGGGGATGAAGCAGGCGCTGCTATCCTCAGTGGGTCTGCACCTCGTGGATCCTGACCGAGGGTTCGTCCTTCGCACCAACGCTTCCGACTACGCCGTTGGCGCTGTGGTGGAACAAGTGCTTGACGATGGGAGGCACGTGCCAGTGGCCTTCTGGAGCCGAGTCCTGGCGGAAGGCCAGAAACGGACGTGGACGCCCCGAGAAAAGGAGGCGTATGCCATCGTCATGGCTCTCAGGAAATGGGCTGGGTACATAGCCCTCCATCCCGTCACCGTCTGCACCCACCATCAGAGTCTGCAGTCGTGGCACAAAGAGCACGTGGACACCCCCTCAGGTCCCGCCTCCCGACGGGCAAGATGGCATGAGACCTTGGCCAAGTTCGACCTCAACGTTGTGTATGTTCCTGGTAAGGACAACACCGTGGCGGACTGTCTCAGTAGGTGGGCCTATCCCGCCAGCAAGGGCATGACAGACGTGTCTGCTCATGGCGATGGGGCTGAGACCGCTGAGGCCAAGAGGATAATAGAAATGGAGCGCCTGATGGAGGAGGAGGGTGTTAAATGCTTCGTCGTCATGGCTGCGGATGCCCCCCTCGGAACGAGGATGGGCAGAGCGGTCAGAGTACTCGCCCCTGATGGAGCTGAGTCCGACAAGCACTTCTTCCCTGAATCTTGCGTCCAGGACGACTGGAGCGACGACTACGCTAAGTCTGAGGCCTTTGAGGCCGAATATAGGGCTGTGACCGACCCTGATGACGGGCAGAAGTGGCCAAAGGGGCTGACTGAGGAAGATGGCAAGCTCTACCGGAATGGTAAGCTGCTGGTCCCCGAGTCCCGAGTGCTCGAGCTATGTGAGGCTTGGTACCACCACATCATGCACCCAGGGGTCAAGAAGCAAGCCCTGGACATGCAGCGCCGGTTTGAGATCAACCAGATTGGTCTCTACACCGCCATCAAGAAGGTCAGGAAGGGTTGCTCGGTCTGTCAGGCCTGCAATCCCGATAACCGGAACGTCAAGGGGGAAGCCCAATGGACTCCGGTGCCTGACTAGCCAATGGAGAGCGTGGCCATGGACGTCTTCTCCTAAGGAAGAGAAGGCGTGACCGGTCTTTGGGTGCCAACTGCATTCTTCTTAATTGCCTCGTCACAACGTTAGCATTGCATTTCCTTTTTCACCTGGACTTCCTCTTTCAGCTTTTTTTGGGGTTTTTCTCAAATGCAGCCTGGGCAAAAGGAGATGGAATGCCCAACAAATCTTGACTTATTGGGGCCTTGGCAGGTGTTGCTGGGGCGGCCCATGCACGAGAACAATACATCTCAAGTTCATATACAATGCTCTCCTTCTCATTGAGCTCACGTTCAGGCTCTTTCTCACTCAATTGTGTCAACGGGAAGGTTTCATACTCCTCTTCCGCAGTTAGATCAATGATCATCTTTGTAGAGGATGGAGAAGGTGTCCGTTCTTTCCGTTTCTTCTCTACTTTAACTGGACTGAGGCTAACATACACAATGTGTGAAATGAAAAGTGCGCACAACGCACCATGCACCCTGGGACCCTAAGTTGACTGCTGTGTGTCCCATGCGTTGCGCCAGCCAAACCACTCAACAACCACGAAACACCCTTTCGATCATAGGGGGAATGTTTGCCCGGCGCGCGCCCGGCGCGCTACTTTTCTGTTAACTATCCCGACTTCAGCCCCAGATTTACCCTCTCATGGAGAAGCCCCCCAAGTAGACCACATTGCACTGCACACCTTCCCTACAAAGCACGGTGCAAAATAAAGCAGGATCTGTGATTTAAACCGCTCCAACTGTCATTTGTAGTGTACTTAACAAACAACATTGGTCCCACAAGTGTGGGTGTCAATACATTCATTACAATAGTGCTCCTTGCACTCATCACAAACTGCGACGGTGGAGCGCCGTTGGCAACACAACACACAAAAGATTGTCCCGGTTTGAGACAAATCACACCTCGTACCGGTGAGAGAAAACACGTTTCGGATTTGTTCTACTCCAATTGGTGAGGCATCAAGGGCCAAGGAAGGGTTGCGCGCAAGGATCCCGGGTCAATGCCACGGATATCTGCCGATATCCTCGGGCCCCTATGCCACAGATATAAGCATCGTGCCAACTGCGACGGATATCTGCGGATATCCCGGGTCAATGCCACGGATATCGACCGGAGGGAGATATCCGTGGCATTGACCCGGGATATCCGCAGATATCCTTGGCATTGGCACGATTTTTGTATAGTCTCCTGAATTCTGTTGCGGACGCAAATTAGGCCTTTTGCGCACGCAAAATCCATGTGACTGCCTCTTTCACTCTTAGGGGCTTCTCTTTTATGGGACATGCCTGGCTAGAAGACCAGAGCGAAGGCCGCTGTCCATGCCCCCGGGGACCCGCAGCCACCGCCCAAGCCCGCACCTCCTCCCCGCACCACCCATGAGCCCACGCGGCAGGTTGTTGATGAGTATGTGAAGGTGGTGGGTGTGGAAAATGTGGCGGGAACTGGGATCCCGGTGTTGGATTGTGCACTCTCGGTGAACGAGATTAACGGGTTGCCGGCTATTCCCGAGGATGTTTGCTCCGTGAGAGAGCGGCTGCAAAAATTGCAGCAGGAAAAAGGTGAACCCTTGAAATATTTATTGAGGGTCAATCTGCAGGCCGGTTCAGTTGCTTTGTCCAAGGGCGTTTTGGGCAATTTTGCTCTAGGCCTATACCACTGGTTGAGCCCTGCCCCAGTGGGAATATTCCTGCAACTCAGCGCAGACACCCTAACGGCATTGTTTGCCATGATGCAACGTGCCCAAGGCCCCCAAAGGCAATATGTGTCGGTGTACAATGTGCCCGATGCAGACCGGGAAAAGGACCCCGGTAACCGACGGATGTGGTCAGACCCCGTCAAGGTGAAACATTGGGCAGAGAAGCTCGATACGGACACACACATTTTTTTCCGGGAGTCCAAATTTCAGAACTGGTGGGCCTACGGAGCGATTCAGTCCGTGGGTCGGTGCGAGGCCTTGAAAGGACCGGCCATCCTTGATTTGACGCAGCCCACAATTTCTGTAACGCAGGACGATTTTTTCGCGCTTGGCATGGGTTGCCCGTCGCTAGACATCGCAGTGAAATACCCTGTGTCTCGGCATCCGTTGCCGCATCCGCCCTCTAGGACCCCCGAGGAATATGAGGCCACAGGCTACCGTTTGGTGGAGGACATTCTGCCAGGGGACTTGGTGGATCAGTTGTGTGCGTTGCATTTGGAGGGAGAGGAGAATTGGGAAGATATTCTCCTTCAGGGCCACAACCAAGGAGGTGGGCGCCGGCAGACCGCCCCGGGAACGGTGGACAAGTGGTTTCCCTCGAATATTAAGTGGCGTTTGCTGCGCATTTTGGGAGACCTTTTCCCGGTGCTGGATGACCTGGTGGACTGGGAGCCCCGGTTGGTGGAACGGATGGACGCCCCCCCCTGGCGGGGCTACCAATGACCGCACCGCGATTTCATGTTTACGTTGCGCGGTGCCCCGGACACGAGGGTGGTTTTCGTATCGCCGCAGGACGATCCCCCGGAAAAATCCCTGCAAATTGCACCGGGGACGAGCCATGGCTACCACGCGTCCAACACGTGGCATGTAGTCCAGCAAAAGCGGGGCAGTGTTTTGCTGATGGATGGGACGTTGATCCATCGTGGAGCTGGTGGGCCGGGGAGGATGATTTTTTTCCCCTTTGTGCCGGAAAAATTTCGCACACCCGCAAATGTGGTGGAACCGGAGAATGTCCCGGACCTGATGTTTGTTGAGCCGGAGGAACCGGAGGAGGAAGAGGCGGAGGAGGACCCCCCGGCAACCTCTTCGGGCAGTGATTTGCAGCCCCCTGCACCACGTGCCCCAAGGTTGAGTTGGTTGGCGCCCCTGAAAACGCCCCCGGGGATGGAGAAGAAAGTCTCCTACATGGGTGACGTGTGGGTCATTGGGACTGGGGTTGGGACCGCTGCCATTAGCGTGTGCCCATTCACAACGGAGGGACTCGGGCCGGAGGACGACTATGCCGAGCAGTGCTCGATGCCCTGGTACCACCGCTGGTGGATCCCCCCTCCCATAGCGGACAACATGGTGCGGGTCCCCGTCGCCCCCGGCTGCGTCTACTTTGGGTTCTGTCCCAGCAGCCTCGTCCTCACCCGCGCACCCAGCGCCCGTGAGATGCAATGGGCTTCAATGGCGATGCACTATACCGCCTCAATGCCCAGCCTGCAAGCCGAAGCCGGCGGCAAAGTGAAGTGGAACGGGAAGAAGAAAGAATACATGTGCCCATGTAATGAAAAGGTGTGTAATTACCCTGTTTTTGCGTGCGTAAAATGCATCGTTTGCGAGTCGGTTATACGCATGACGAGGATGCAAAATAGGTCATTTACGCACGCAAAAAAGGGTATTTACGTCCTTGCCTAATTTCCATCTGTGACGCAAAATGGGTCATTTACGCACGCAAAATAGGTAGATACTTCGTTGCCTGATTTCAACCCGCGACGCAAAGACGTGTCGTTTGCGCACGCAAAATCCCAGTAAATTCATGTATTTCCTCCGTTTCTTTTAGATTGTCGTGAACTTCTTGCCCTTCGCGTTGGTGGATCCCGGGCCCGCTGACAGCAGTGCTGGGTTCGGCGGCGGAGCTGCTGGTGGAGCCCAACCTGGGGACCATGGCGCAGCTGGTGAAGGCGATTTGGGGGAGGTGACGTTTCCGGATGTCCATGAGTTAGACGTCCGGTATATGCATGGGTATGGCAAGGTTGCCAATGTGGAGGCAGGAATGGTTTTTCTGGAGGATCGGTCTGGGTTGCTCCATTGGAAGATTTTCCGGGGAATTTCGGTGCGGCCCTTGGGTGCCAAGACCGCGGGTGGACGAGAGGCGGCGGGCGATGCGGTGACGTTGATTTGCCCGTTTTGGGCGAAACACAAGAAGGGGCAAGAGGAGAAAGTGTTCCTCGTTCCCTTCCTGTACATGCGGCCCCCCAGCTCGCACACGTGGGCCCTCCTCTGCACCCAGGACGAGCTGGGCCAGGTGCAGAAGGTGCGTGGGGTGCCGCTGAGTGAGATCGCAGGTGTCCTGCCAGGGACACGCGAGGTCGGCGGTGTGGACCAGTAGGCGGCACTGCTGGCGCGGGTGGAAGCCTTTTGGCTGAGGTGGGAGAAGGAAGCGCGCAGCGACATGGTGCGCAAGGTGGAGGCAAAGGCACGGAAGGTGGCCGAGGCCATTGGCGAGGATGTGGCTTCGGAGTCCTCCGCCGGAGGAAAATCCTCCGTGCTCCCGGCGAAGAGGGCCCGTGGCCGCCCCCCCAAGGTGCCCGCGAAGGTGCCGGGAGTCTCTCCGGTCGGGCGAACGTCCGAGCTGGTGCGGCAGCGCTCGGAGAACGAGCTGCTGAATGGCAAGGTGCCCCCGCTGGAGGAGCAGGTGCGGGAGCGGGATGCACAGCTGGCTGCTGTGCGTGGCGAGAGGCAGCGGGCGGATGCGCTGCTGAAGGAGCGGGACGCCCAGCTGCTGGCAGAGCGCAGCGCGGCCACGAGGGCCGAGGCGTCGTGGTGAACCTGGGAGAAGAAGCGCCTGGACGAGCTAGAGGCTGCGCGTGGGCAGCGTGGGACGAAGCGCACCGCTCCCGAGGCTTTGGGCTGTGCCGGAGGGTGTCGCGGAGGACAAGGCCTGGCTGACGCAGTGTGCCGTTGAGTTGCGAACGGGACTGCAGTAAGCAGCAACGGCCACGGCTCTGCTGGAGGACAGCCTGAAGCGAGTCAACAGGGAGGCTGCGCCCCCTCCGTCCTCTGCAGAGGCATTGGACAAGCTACTGAAGACCTACACGGTCAGCGACATCCTGCAACCCCCCCGGAAGAAAGGGGCAACTGAGCCCGGAACCCCAACCGGGGGGTCTCCACGGTCTCAGGGATCTGGGGTCCGTTGAGGTGACCGGCAGTGATCGGATGGTGATGGTGATGGTACTGTTGGTGAGCGATGGTGATCGGATGGTGATGTTGTTGGTGGCAGATGGTGATTGGATGGTGATGGTGTTGGTGGGACATGCCGATCGAATGGTGATGGTCTTGGTCGGAGATGGTGATCGGATGGAGACAGTGTTGGCGGAAGGTGGTGATTGGTGACGTGGAGGTCACCCGGAGGCATCAGTGTTCCTTTTCCGCGCACGCGTGTCTTTCATTTCAAAAGTGAGTGGGGTAAGTGTGTTGTTGTCGTTCATTTCGCTGTTATCAAATTGTCAAAATCAATATGTCGTTCATTTCCAAAGGGCCTGGGGGAAGTGCTTTGTTGTCTGTTTGTGGCTTTCAACATCAGTCTGTCATTCCTTTCAAAAGAGTGGGTCACCGGTGGGTTTTGTGGTGTCCGCCTACTTTCAGCGCCTGTTTGGGGGGTTGCGGCTCTTCGGGTTGAATTTTTTTGAATTGATCATCAACCTCTTCAATTTCCTCCGTTCTTCAACTGCCTACACACAAGTTTCAATTTTTGAGTGCGTCGCGTTTGAACCAAGGGCGTTCCGTGTGCGAGTGTAGCATGCATACCTCTGACCCACCTGGTGCCATGGCATTGCAAATGCCCCTTTTACCCCATTGTTGCGTATGCAAATGGCCCCTTTTGCGTGCCTGCACAACTTACACCTGGGACGCAAATACACCATTTTGCGTGCGCAAATTGCACGTTTTGCGCGTCGACTATTTTTCGAGCGAGCACGCAAAAACACCATTTTGCGTGCACAAAAGGCCCTTTTAGCGCCCGTAACGAAAGTAGGGTAGGTACGCAAATAGGCGCATTTACGCACGCAAAAACGCGGAAATTGCGTTTCCTACCTGCAGTGCAACGCGTTTGTGCCACATGCGTCCCAGGTGTTCTTTCTTTATTATGCCGCTGCATCCGTGGCAGTTCCACCACTTGGCCCTGGGCAATCGCAAAGGCCGTGGTGAGCGGATCAGCAGCTTGCAGCGTGCGGTGCGTGACATTATGGGTGAGTATTGGAATGTGCGCATGCGGAGTGGGGTTACAAATGTGGTGGACGTGTACACCGATATTCCCACGGATCGTCAACTCGATTTGGAGTTGAATGCCATGGCAGTGTTGTGGGAATCGAGGAAGGAGGGGCAAAGTGTGCGCCGACTGCAGTGCAGCCGGTCCACATCCCCGTGGTATTGCCCATGGGCCACAATTGTCTCCGTGCGGAAGACATTGGGTGCCCCCCACCCCATTGATTTCTCGTTGGAAACTCCCGGCGGCAATGATTTGATTGGGTCCAGGGCGAATCTGAAGGAGAAGCTGCAGCTTATGTGGCAGCATAACCCCCCGGTAACACAAGGTAACCAAGTGTTGGTGGGCATTTCCATTGATGGAACCAAACTTTGGCAACGCTCTTTTGAGCACTTTGCGGTCGGCGAGTGGGGTAGCCGTCTGCCATTGGGTTCATGGGTGCTACTCCAGGGCTCGGAGACCACCCAAATTCTTCGCGACCTGGCCCACCAAGAAAATTTGAACCTTGATGTTTTGGATGTGAATGGGATGCAAGTGTTGAATGAGGGAGGGTATCCCACACCCGTTGCGTGTGTCATTATTGCCGAGACCAAGGCGCAAGTTGCCCTCTCCGGGTTTCGGAATTTCAAGTGTAATGATCCTTTATCACCTGTGTGTTGGCTTTGTGGGGGGAACCGTCTTCATTGTTTGAGTGCGTTTGGGCAGGGAAATTCAATTTTGCTCAAGGTTTGGCAATGGCGGGGGATGACATTGCCAGCAGTCCTCCCTTTCCAAAGACCCCCCGACTTTGGACTGCATGGGGTGCACCGTTTGGTGCATTGTGCGGGCAGTGGGTTGGTTAAGGCTTTGATGCATCACCATGGGTGGACAAAGGGGAGGGCATTGGTTTGGGTGCAGTGGTTTTTGGGATGACATTAGGGTTGAGAGCCGTACGGCCACGGCGACCGATTGTGAGCAAGAGAAGGTGGGAAAGAAGGCCCTGCGTTTGGAGCAAACTGCCGCGGCGGCATGGGTGAAAGGGCAAGAGTGGGATTGCATTCCCGACTACTTGGAGGGGGACAATCTTTTACAAGTCCCGGTGCAAGTGGGGGGGGTTACAATGACATGGACTGCTTGTTGGCGTTTGTGGGGAGAAAAATTTGCAGTGACTTGTGACCTTGTGTGGAAAGAGGGGAGGTTGCACCTTCGCGATATGAATGTGTTGAGAAGTGCTTTGTCCAAGATGGGGAGTGCCCACAAAGCTTGTGGATTTGTGGTGACCCTGTGAGCCCACCTTTGGGTGGACCACATGTGTGGGATTGCGAGGGAGTGGGGTACCCTGTCCAAAATACGTGCTTTTAAGGGTGAGGGGAGGCATCAGTCGTTGAAGAGTGAGATTGGGAAGAGGAGCTTCAAGGGGGGAAGTAAGAAACGGGGGTCTCGCCTACGGGGGGCACACCGAGCACAGAGGAAGCGGTGGGCCAAAGTGCTTCGGGATGACAACCTGGATTGGGGGTTGTATTCCAAGGGGTTCAACGTTTGGCAGCCTTCTTGGACCCGCCAAGGGGCATATGGGAATGCCAAGCAGTATTGGGAAAGGGTGATGCGTAAGGGGAAGTTGTAGGGTTTCTCGCATGTTTGTTGTACAATGTTACATTTCTTTTGTGCATACTCGGGAGGTTTGGTGGTGGAATACCACTTGGACATGTGTGACAAAATGATTGGTGCAATGCAAAGAAGGATCCCAGCAATTGCCTCCATGTTTGCTTGCACGCATGGCATGCATTGGATCCGGGATGTGGGTTTGTGTTTGCGTGTAAGGGGTGGGGGGGGGGGTAAAAAGCAGGCATTTACCCTGATTTTGCGTAGGTAAAAGGGGTATTTTGCGTCGCGAGTGGAAAAAAACTAGTAAGTAAAAAGGGCAATTTACGCACGCAAAATGGCCTTTTTACGCGCGTACAAACCAAGTAAAATCTCTGAATCGTACTACCGGGCCTCAAAGGTACAAGAGAACGCTGCGGGTAGGGGTAGGGGACCACTGTGGGTGTTTCCAACATGGAACATGGAACACGGGGGTATTCTTAGCATGCCGGATTCGAATTTCATACTCATTTTTGACCAAACTGATATTTTTGACCACTTCCTCATTTCTACCCTATTTTTGCGTCTTATTTTTGCTTTTTACTGAGACACATTACTTCGTAGTTACATTGGCACCTTTTGTGATGCACTGCCATTTGGGGTAGCACATTTTTTAGGGTGTCAATTTCCTGGGCTCCCAAGAGCCCCTCCACAGTCCCACCACCAATCAAAATTTTGCGCCCATGTGTGTCGCCCTTCCACGACATGGTGCAAGAGACCTTCATTGTTCAGGTCTACAATGAGGGGACCCCAGGCCTTTGTCGAAACAAATAGAATTGCTGCGCTCTGTTGACAACGGAGTGATGGTTTTTAACCCCCTTGCCCTGCGATGTCTTGTGGTGCAACACTGTGTGAGGCAACCCTGCAAGGCTTTACATAGGACTGCACCCATGCAACAGCGCGCCTCTTCGTCCTTGTGAGTGATCGTAGCACAGCAAGTTTTTCAGAGCTTGTAAAATGCACCAGCTACCAAGCGGGTTACCCGATCCAAGCACTCCAAGCATAAAATGCTCGAAGTGCCGCTTGTGTAGTTGTGTACCATCCACACAAAGGCGTACCCAGAGGTCCGGGTACAAGTTTCCCTTACGGGCGGCCATCATGAGTCCCCGTTTCTCCCTCAAATTTGTACCGGCCCCCAGCAATGTGTGGTCCCCGTCCATTGCATTGTAGTCAACTACTGGAGGTGCACTAAGTTCCTCCTTCACTCGTCTCATTTCATCGAGGGGGCATTTGATCCGGGACGTGGGGATGGAGTACTGTAGGGCCCGCCAGCTTTTGCCCTCTTTGCGGCGATCCCATAAGAGGGCCTCTACATGCCACATCTGGTTTTGGGGCATGGGCCCATCCGTCGTTTTCAAAATCAGGGTGCTCACGTTTTCGCCAGCTTGCACTTGCCAGGTTGGACCAAGAATTTCTGTGACTGCCGTTTGCAGTTCGGCCATCGGTTCCCATCTCTTAGTCCTTCCCAGCTGTTGGTACTCCTTGAACGGGGGCATGTTCCTTGAGTGGGGAAAAAAAAACCCTAGGGAAAGGCAACCACGGGGGGGGGGGCCTGCATGGACACAACAAGGTTCACACGTATAGGCACCATTGCAACATTCAACATGTACGTCTGTGCGTACGAGCCTCGTATGCGTTTCATTTTTAATGCGTACGTTCCACAACAGCGAATCGTACGTTTCATGAACCCAACACGTACGCGCCAGAACAGCAAATCGTACGCGTCATGAACCCAGCGCGTACGCGCCAACACAGTAACGCGTACGATCCAACACCGTAACGCGTACGCACCACGCACCCCAGCGCGTACGCGCCCCTTCCACAACGCGCGCGTGTTGACACACACTGCACCCATTGCACATGCTACCCAGCATGTAACTACGAAGCCAACCCAGATACTGTACATTCGCCAACTCTTGGTCAACTCCATGTGGAGAGCATTCAACTTGCTTGTACTTGTGCACTGTGTTGTTGCTACGCCTTGTGCATGAAACGTGAGGAACTATCTATATTTTATAGCTTATGGTTGCGTTGCTTTGTTGTTATGTTGCAATATGTGGGTTTTTTGGGTCGAAGCCAACTTTTTGGAAGCCAAGTCAAAGTTGGCGCGCCAACTTGGCACTTGGCGCGCGCCAACTGCAAAGTTGGCGCGCCAACTCTTGAGTTGGCGCGCGCCAAGTCTGGTTTTGGCGCGCGCCAAGTCCGGTTTTGGCTCGCGCCAACTGCCCCATTCTTCCTGTTTGTTTGCACCCCGTGCCCCTTACACCCTTCATGCGTTCCCTTTGCCTTCTAGGCATCTCACCACTTTATTCTTCTGATGCCTGCAAAGCAACCCAGGAAGGGCAAGGGGAAGAAGGTGACAGTCGTCCCTGACCCCACGTCTGCCCCACGCCCAGCCCGTTGCAACACCTAACCCCGAGGTGCAGGCGGTGCTGGACGCCCACATCGCCAACGTCGGCTCCGAGCACTTCCCCGCGGGCTATTTTCCCATCCCCTACACCCTCACCCCCCCGGACGCCGAATCCTTCCCCCAGCTCCCCCCCCCTCCACCAACCCCTGGAGGCCGCCCTCTTCGGCAAGTGGGACCAGCCGGGCAATCCCTACTTGGTCTGGCGAATTGACGCCACCCGCGTCAACTTTGCCCTGACCAGGGGGGTTCTTAGCAGGTTCTTCTGTGCCGTGATGGGGCGGTACCCCACGACGCTCGCGGTCGAGTTGAAGCTGTCGCACTTCACACAGCCCCTGAGCTCCCGGGACGCCGAGATGTTGGGCCTCGTCCGCGTGGACAAGGCACGCCGTGCCATCTGCTCCTGCGTCGAGAAGGTGTGCCCGCGCGGTGCTTTGCATGCACACGATTTTGGCACACGTCACACGTCACACGTTGCATTTGGCGTGCGCCAAGTACCAAATTGGCGCGCCAACTTCGCAGTTGGCGCGCGCCAATTTTCATCTTGGCGTGCGACAACTCATGGGTTGGCGCGCGCCGAGTGACAAGTTGGCGCGCCAAGTATCCAGTTGGCGCGCGCGGAGTCCAGTTTTGGCGCGCGCCAAATGCTGCTTTGGCGCGCCAAGTAACTAGTTGGCGCGCGCCAAGTCCAGTTTGGGCGCTTGGTTTGGTTTTATCGGAAAGGTTTTTGTGTGGCTAGTTTTTGTGTTGTCTTGGTCGTCGCATTGGTGTCGTTATGTGCATTGTTCAATGCTTGTTCAATGTGATGTTGTGTATTTGCAGGCCCCAATCCACTACGCCAATTTTCAATTGGAAGTGGACCCGCGTCCAGTGCCCGTGCCGGCCGCAGCGGAGCAGCGGGAGGAGCAGCGGCAGGAGCAGCGGCAAGAGCAGCGGCAAGAGCAGCAGGAGGGGCTGGAGGTGGGTGTGGAGGTGGAGGTGGATTGGGAAGTTCTGGAGGTCCCGAAACCAGCAGACTTCGGGGACGAGTTGCACCTCCCCGATAAGTTCGTGAAGGTGACGTCCGCCGAGGCGACGGCGGTGGACGTCATCGATGGGGGGGGGGGGACGAGGATCAGCCGCCTGTTCCAAGCGCAGGTGATTCGGCGGGGGTCCGGACCGAATAGGCTGGTGGAGTGCCCGTTCTGGGCAGTGGTGCAGGGGAAGGCGGGGGTGCAACCATGGGTTGTCTCAGTTGTGCCATTTGTGCAGGTGCGCCCCCCATCCACGCACAACCGGCTCCTCCTCTGCACCATTGACGCTCTGGGACAGCTGCAGAGGTGGAAGCAGTGCGAGTGGAGCGACGTGCGGGCCATTGCCCCTCCCCCCACTTGAAGGAGGCAGCGCAGGCGTTTCTCCTCCGCTTCCAGAAGCAGCTCCTGGGGAAAGGGCCGGAGGGGGAGAAGGGGGGCAAGGCCTGATGCGACGCGTCTGGGGACCCGTCCCTGCAGAGCAAGGGCCGCACGGAGCAGCACGCCAGGGGCTCCAGGCGCCCTCGCCCCACCACCACCCCCAAGGAGGCAGCACAGGCAGCGCAGGCAGCGCCAGACGGGGGGGGGGGGGGGCAGGGGAGAAAGCGGAGATTCTCCGCCTGGAGGCGGAGAACAAGCTGCTGCGCGAGCAGCTCAAGGCGGCGGAGGCCGCCCGCAAGACGGCGCTACTACTTTCATCATCGGGAAGCACATCTCTTGCACATTGTTTTACACATTCTTTTGCACATTCCACAAAGAAAGATGGAACAATGCTTTCTTCGTGCCAAGTGGGCAAGGGCAGGTGAGGGACGGAATTTCCAATGACAACAATAGTGTGCAAGTCGATGGTTGGATCGGTGGGGGGACACTTGGCGCGCGCCAAGTCCGGACTTGACGCGCCAACTTCGGAGTTGGCGCGCGCCAACTTGCGACTTGGCGCGCCAACTTGTGAATTTGCGCAAGCCAAGGCCCGGGAAGCCAACTTTGGGACTTTTTTACCGTGTAGGAGTGTTTTCAGCACGAGAGGGGCATGAAATCCGGGGATTTTCAGGGTAAAAAATTTCCATTTACACCAAAAAGGAGGGAAAAATCCCTGGGTAGCCAGTGTAACAACATAACAGACACCCGCCATGATTTGGCTGCATTCCGAAGCAAGTTGGCGAATGTCTCTTGGCTTCGTAGTTACACACACAGCCTAAACCCAAGACTCCGCAGCAGCACCAGGTCCTCCCACGACACCAGTGGGTAGCGTTCACCAAGCCACGGGGCTGGCATGTGCAAAGCACCACTGCGAAAAACGACCCCATTCCGGGCATGCAATGCCACCCCATCCTCATCCACCCTGTCATGGCCCTCTGGCCCTGCAACACATGCCATTGTGTAGGGGCGGGTTCCCCTTGTGGGGAACACGAGCCCCGCCTCTTCCACACAAAACTCCCCACCTGAAAAATCACCAACAGGCACAATGGCACTCAAGGGGAGGTGGTCCTGGTGCTTGTGCCCCGGCATAGTGCTTGAAGGGGAAATAGCGTGGTTCACTTGGACGGCAGTCCAAGTGAACCACGATGGCAACAGTGCGCGCCCTCAGGCATTTATGGCCCGGCGTACCTTTGGGAAGTTGCGTGTTGCAACAGCCACACGGACATTGCCACGCTGTACCACCCCAAACATCGCGGAACGCAATCGTACTACCCACCTGTCCTTGGACTGCCACGCCCCATCCAACCCCTCCAACAAAAAATATATGTGAGAGGAGGGGAGAGCAGCAGCCGCTGGGAGTCAACTGCCACCGCCACTGCCACTGCCATTGGGCTGCTCCACCGCCTTGCCTAACTTTAGACTCTGCACAGTGTACTTGTCCTTCAATGATGTAAGGGCAGAGAGAGTCTTTTGCCCTTGTGTCGACTCCTTGCCTCTTGCATCGATGAGTAAATCCCTCATGTCCTCAATGGATGTGGTGGCTAGGACAAGGCCATCCCTGATTTCCATTACTGGCAGCTGCAAAAAATTCCTTTGGTCTTCCACATCTTTCCCCCCCTCCCCAGGGCCAGGGCTAGCTAGGCCTTTCTTGCTTGCCCTCGCAGCTTCACTCTTAAGTCCCTAATCTCACTGTCCTTTTCTCTTCGCTCTTCCTCCCACTTTACACGCTCTTCCCTCAGCATGTCCTCTGCAGCTTTCTGTGCATGCGCACTCTGCTTGCGCACCTTCTCAAGTTCCTCAATTCGCGCCTTTAGCTGCAGCTGTGTGTCTTTGAGGTGCTCACGCAGTGGTGCTGAAGGGGAGGCGGGGGGGGGCTTTGGGGGGAGTATGTGTACCCTTCGTGACCGGGGGTTAACTGGCCGTTTGAATCCGAGATTCACAGTCGTGAATTTCACGCGAATTTGAGCCGTTTTTGGTGTTTTTATGCGAAAACACTACATTTTAGCTTCAATATGACGCATTAAAGGAGGCAAAAGTCAATTTCCATTTGCAGTCCCCATGATTCAATGAAGGTCCCGTCCCAAACGGGCCCATCAAGCCCAAACGGCGCCCAACAAAAATCCGGGAATTATGTCCCGGGCCCTTTGGGCCTGAATTGGAGGAATTCGTACGAATTTCATACGAATTTCGTACGAATTCGTAGGAAATTCGTACGAAATTCGTGCAAATTTGGCAGATTCGTACAAATTTCGTGCGAATGTCGCGCGCGCTTTCTGCGAATTTCACCCGAATCTCCAGATTCGTACAAAATTCGTACGAATTTCGTGTGAATTTCGTACCAATTTCGTACGAATTTCCGAAATTTCCAAATTTCAGCAAAAAATCACTCAAATTCACGTGAAAGTCACGCAAATTCACGCATGCGTGAATTTGGTAAATTCACGTTGCGTTCACGGTGATTGAGCCCAACATTATGACGGTACCAACAAGGTTAAACATCAAATTTCAAGACCTTTCTAGGGACAACGTTTTGGCGAAGATGGCACAAGAAACGCAAACGATGGCGCCAAGTTACGACCAAAACAAAGCTAAAATTGGTGAAATTCACGGTACCGTCAATCTCGGCTTCAATCGGCCGGTTCACGAAGGGTACATGGGCCCCCCCTTGGCACCAAGCTTTGGTTTCTTGGCACGGGACATACGAGAACCGTGCCGCGATTGGTCTGTGTCTTAGCCCTCCTCTCCCCCCCCCCGTCTCCGTCTCCCTCGTCCCCCCAACCTTCCCCGCAAGGAGAAGCTTCCACCTCTCCATTGCCCCATCCACCTCTGCAACAACAGCAGCGTCAGTGATTGGGAGGTAACCCGCCACCCATGACCACTAAACACGCTTGGCGTGCTTGAGCTGCCCTCCCTGCACACGCCATGTCTGCACGTAATTGTGGCTGTCACCTTTAATCTGGTACAAAGTCCCCCCAATAAAAACTGCTGCACGGTCCCTCCCAACGGCATGCCCCTTCATCCACATGGGAAAGCGGACCATCACGGGCTCAGCCCATGTGACAGCACCACTGTCTTCCTTTCCCTTTGCCTGCAATGTAACCTGACCATAAAAACTATACTTGGCAACATCCCCAATATGGACATTGTCCACCACCTCCTCCTTACTCACGTGCACCAGTTGCCCTGGAATTGTCCCTATCGACTCAGGGTCCGGGGCCACCAGTGGAGCGCCTGGGGGGCTCTGAAGAAGCTCCTTCGGCCGCAACACCTTCCGGCCCGCATCGGGAGGCGTCGGGCGCACTTGTGCTTCAGAGGGCCAAGGGCGCCGCTCCTTGTACTTGAAGGGGGTGACGTTCAACTGCAAGAGGAAAGCATAGAGGAAGGTTAATGGCGACACTAGGTGCGTACCTCAGTGAAATAGCACGCCTGGGCAGCGCACGCAACACGTACGCGTTGGTACATTAGCGCGTACGATCTACCTGGGCAACACGTACGTGCTAGTACGCCAACGCGTACGAACCGCCTTGGCAACGCGTACGTGTTGCTACCCCAACATGTACGATCTGTCTGGCCGATGCGTACGTGTTGGCAAGTCAACACGCACGCAGAAAAAACGTCACGTGTACGAGGCACGTGCACAAAACGTACGCGGTGCGTACGCGTCACATGCGCAAGAAGTACATACCTCCCCATAATTATCACAATGGTCCATGCACCCACATGAGTACTCGATTCCGCCGCTCGCCGTCGGCCGCTGCACCACCCAATTCCGCTCCACTGCCTCCGCAACACTAGCGGGCGCCACATGCAAGGCATGCCCCATGGCTGCCCACTCCATCCATTCCGGCCCATCCGTATCCCGCCTCAGCGTCCAACCACACGTGGCAAACGTGAACACCAACGAACCTTACTCAACCGTAAACCGTGTCCCGCCGGCGAAACCCGGCTTGGGGAGGTACCAACGGTGAAACCGAGCCAAGGAACATGGTGGCTCCTCGGGGCCTGGGGGGCAATTGAAAAAGAAAGTTGCACCTTGCACACCATGGCCCAAAATCACAACGTCACCACAATAGGGGACAGCTTGCCGTCGCCGAACAAGCAACGGAGCCGAAAAACTAGGTAAAAGATTCCCAAGGGATAGGAACGCCTTTGGCATCTTTCAGAGATTGAACCATAGGAGGAAGAGCATACAATTGGCGAGCTAGATGCACCTTTGACATGGTGGCAGCATGCTCCAAAGGGACAAACGGGATGAACAAAGTGTAACGCCCCTTTCCCCCACCACCCGCCCCGCGATGAAAGGTGCAACCTTTTAAAAGAAGGATGTCACCCAATTCCATGGAACACACATCCCAACGATTGGACTCATGTTGCCCAACCTGATGTGAACCCACACCGACTTGCAAAGCACACTCCGGAGGAACATTGTCCAAGGGAATAAAGACTTGGATGCAATCCTTCATCCAAGGTGGACCCATAAGGTTGTGATCCGAATGGACCAACTGATACCCATCCCATGGGTCGCATGGGGTACAATGCAGCAATTTCAGATCCACGGGTTTCAACGCACTCCACTCAACACCCTCAATGCGCGTCACCACACCCCACACTTGCGTGCGCAACTCCTCGGGCAACCATTTCCACGACTGGTTTGTTTGCTTCCGAATCACCTTGGCACTTGCATAAGTGTCATCTTCCAACGTCATAACCTCCCAATCCCGGGGGGCAATGTCAACGTTTAAAATTGCTTCGCCAATAATGGCATCAAACGAATGCCGTTCAATGCAGTAACCGGCATGTGCAAACCCATGCACATTTTCAACGGGTGGGTCGGGAAGCAAGTGGTTTGAGGGCAACGGCATATCACAAAAAAATGGTGTGGGTGCACCGTAACCCATTGCAAAACCTTCTGCTGCGGTTGCATACACATATGGCGTCGAGCAATCGGGGTGGTATTTTACCGAAAGGGGTGGGGGCACGCATTGAATGGGGCCATGCTCATTCCATTTCTCCGATGCACAACCAATGTACCGAACAAAGGAGTCCGTGCGACAAATGCTGTCCTTGGTACTGGCAACGGGGTTGGGGAAAAGGGTACCATCGTTGAGCACGGCATATTTGTGGGTAACGGTCTTGGCAACTCTCGTACGCAAGGACGCATTCATAGTTGTGAAAAGTGCGTCACGCTCACCAACACTCAAACTAATGGAAACCATGAGCAAACGCTCACCCACAAACTCAAACAAAGCAGCAGGGAGAATCGTGTGGGGTAGTGCATCGGCATTGGGCCATGCAAGAACGGAACGACTATCAACAACAGCAATAACACCTAGTGCTTGCGCATTCACATCCAAAAGCAAAAAATCTTGCAATGAACTCGTCAATTCCGGAAGACCCTTAATGTCTTCCTCACCCAACGTTAAACGAACAACAACAACACCATGAACACCGTGTGCAAGATCTCCTACCTCACGAGTGTCCGGGAACCAATGCTCCACCGTTTCATCCTCCTCCAACTCCCCGACCTCCAAGGCCCGCTTCACAATCTCGGCGGGCCTATTACCTTCGGCCACCACCTCATCCTCCTCCTCCTCCTCCTCATCAAAATCCTCCTCTCCCACCACCACATCTTGACCCACACTTGTCCTCGGCGCCCTCTTTGCCACGGCCCCGGCTTCAGCGGCAGGCCAGGAGCAGCTATGTGTATAGGGACCTAGTCGGCTATCAGACATCAGACATCAGACTTTTATGCACCATCATTACCAAACCATGAACCCCCCTCCCCCAAACCCCTTTATTACGCACTCCCTCAGCCCCCCCCCCTTGTCCACACCAAATTCTTCACAGGAACCCCCCCCCAGGTGACCCCCCCCCCTTCACTGTCGGGTGCTTGCCAGCCCCCCCCCCCCCCCCCAAGAAAAAAAGGCGCCACGGAAAAAACAAACCCCCCCGTTTGGAAACCAATTGCACACCTGTGAATGACAGTGTATGTGACAACTTCAATTTGATTCTGATTTTGGTTGTTTGAGCAGACAATTTGTTTGTGTACAACACCCTTGAGGTGTTTTTGATTGTTTGTGGTCTAGGCCTTTGCGCCTTAGGCCAGAGACCCCTTCAATGATGAACGCGTTGATCACAACTGAGAAGGGGTCCTGGCATGTTTGCTCTTGCAACCAATTACAATTTGCTGACTGTGAGCCCCTTCAATGACGATGCGTGACAATTTACATGTGCTGCTCCGTCACGCGTGGGTCTTCAGTGTCGACCCCCGCAGGGACCTGTTTCTTAGGACCTGTTTTGTGCGGACGGCAGCTATGTGTATAGCGACCTAGTCGGCTATCAGACATCAGACATCAGACTTTTATGGACCATCACTCCCAACCCCCCCCCCCCGAAACCCTTTCTTACCCCCCCCCCCCCCCCCCCGTGTCAGACTTCGCCCCCCCCCCCCCGTGTCCCCCCCAATATCAGACTTGTCCCATTGTCACCACACCCTTGAGGTGTAGAAGTGGGTTGTGGTCTCGACCCTAGCGTCTGAAACCCAACCAGTGCTTGCAACCCCTTCAATGATGGTACGTGCCCCCACCCCCCCCCCCCCCCCCACCCCACCCCACCCCACCCCATCTCTCTCACTCAAACCGATCGGGGGGCTCATATGTGACTGAAGACAAGTGGGAACAGAATCCTGATGTCTGGCCCAAGCAACCTCACCTGAGCTAATCGGGTCAGTTTTGCTGGTGGGGTGGGTGGGTGGGGGTTCATCGGGTTGAGCCGGAACTGTGGAGAGGGGGGGTAGTGGGTTTTGAGCACGGCACAGCACAGCACGGCACAGCACAGCACATCACAGCACATCACAGCATACCACAGCACAGCACAACATACAGCATAGCACAACATATTACAGCACAACACAGCACAACACAGCCCCTACGGCCGCCCAAGAGAGCCTCCCTGCCTCCCTCCCTCCCTCCCTCCCCTCCCTCCCTCCCTCCCACCCTGTCATTTCCCTGCTTGTGTGGTTGAGGTTAGGGAGGGTATGCCTGTTTTTCTTTTTCAGGTTTGAACCATGACGGTTGATCATATGCCGTTTCTTTATGGGTTGCCGGTGACAGCGTGTCACGGCACTGATCGAATGGTGGACCGTAGTTGCCCCCACATTTGCAAGTTTCTTTGTCAGTTTTTGAACCATGACGATTGATCATATGCCGTTTCTTTATGAGGTGCCACTGACAGCGTGTCACGGCACTGATCAAATGGTGGACCGTAGTTGCCCCCACATTTGCAAGTTTCTTTGTCCATTTTCCAACCATGGTTAGGGAGGGTATGCCTGTTTTTCTTTTTCAGGTTTGAACGATGACGATTGATCATATGCCGTTTCTTTATGGGTTGCCGCTGACAGCGTGTCATGGTGGATGTGGTGGATCATGGTGGGGTCATGGTGGACCGTAGTTGCCCCCACATTTGCAAGTTTCTTTGTCCGTTTTTGAAACATGACAATTGATCATATGCCGTTTCTCAATGAGGTGCCGGTGACAGCGTGTCACGGCACTGATCGAACGGTGGACCGTAGTTGCCCGCACATTTGCAAGTTTCTTTTTCCGTTTTTGAGCCATGACGATTGATCATAAGCAGTTTGTTTATGAGACCCCCCACATATATGACAGAACCCCATCCGTGAAATATTTGGGGGCTGTAGACCCCCCAGATATTTGACGGAACCCCATCCGTCAAATATTTTTGGGGTGTACAGCCCCCAAATATTTGACGGAACCCCATCTGTGAAATATTTTGGGGGTCTACACCCCAAAAATATTTCACGGATGTGGTTCCGTGAAATATTTGGGGGCTGTACAGCCCCCAAATATTTGACGGAACCCCATCCGTCAAATATTTTGGGGGTGTACAGCCCCCAAATATTTGACGGAACCCCATCCGTCAAATATTTTGGGGGCTGTAGACCCCCCAAATATTTGACGGAACCCCATCCGTCAAATATTTTTGGGGTGTACAGCCCCCAAATATTGGACAGAACCCCATCCGTGAAATTTTTTGGGGGTCTACACCCCCAAAATCTTTCACGGATGTGGTTCTGTGAAATATTTTAGGGGTGTACAGCCCCCAAATATTTGACGGAACCCCATCCGTCAAATTTTTTGGGGGTGTACAGCCCTCAAATATTTGACGGAACCCCATCCGTCAAATATTTGGGGGCTGTAGACCCCCCAAATATTTGACGGAACCCCATCCGTGAAATATTTTGGGGGTCTACACCCCCAAAACATTTCACGGATGTGGTTCCGTGAAATATTTGGGGGCTGTAGACCCCCCCAATATTTGACGGAACCCCCTCCGTGAAATATTTGGGGGCTGTAGACCCCCCAAATATTTGACGGAACCCCATCCGTCAAATATTTTGGGGGTCTACAGCCCCCAAATATTTGACGGAACCCCATCCGTCAAATATTTTGGGGGTGTACAGCCCCCAAATATTTGACGGAACCCCTTCCGTGAAATATTTTGCGGGTCTACACCCCCAAAATATTTCACGGATGTGGTTCCGTGAAATATTTTGGGGGTCTACAGCCCCAAAATATTTGACGGAACCCCATCCGTCAAATATTTTGGGGCTGTAGACCCCCAAAATATTTTACGGAACCCCATCCGTGAAATATTTTGGGGGTGTAGACCCCCAAAATATTTCACGGATGGGGTTCCGTCAAATATTTTGGTGGTCTACAGCCCCCAAATATTTGACGGAACCCCATCCGTCAAATATTTTTTGGGTGTACACTCCCGTAATATTTGACGGAACCCCATCCGTCAAATATTTCAGGGGTGTACAGCCCCCAAACAATTGACGGAACCCCATCCGTCAAATTTTTCGGGGGTCTACACCCCCGAAATATTTCACGGATGTGGTTCCGTGAAATATTTGGGGGCTGTACACCCCCCAAATATTTGACGGAACACCTTCCGTGAAATATTTCGGGGCTGTAGACCTCCCAAATATTTGACGGAACCCCATCCGTCAAATATTTTGGGGGTGTACAGCCCCCAAATGTTTCACGGAACCCCATCCGTCAAATATTTCTGGCGTCTACACCCCCGAAATATTTCACGGATGTGGTTCCGTGAAATATTTGGGGGCTGTAGACCCCCCAAATATTTGACGGAACCCCATCCGTCAAATATTTTGGGGGTGTACAGCCCCCAAATATTTGACGGAACCCCATCCGTCAAATATTTTGGGGCTGTAGACCCCCAAAATTTTTCACGGAACCCCATCCGTGAAATATTTTGGGGGTGTAGACCCCCAAAATATTTCACGGATGGGGTTCCGTCAAATATTTTGGTGGTCTACAGCCCTCAAATATTTGACGGAACCCCATCCGTCAAATATTTTTGGGGTGTACACTCCCCAAATATTTGACGGAACCCCATCCGTCAAATATTTTGGGGGTGTACAGCCCCCAAACATTTGACGGAACCCCATCCGTCAAATTTTTCGGGGGTCTACACCCCCGAAATATTTCACGGATGTGGTTCCGTGAAATGTTTGGGGGCTGTACACCCCCCAAATATTTGACGGAACACCTTCCGTGAAATATTTGGGGGCTGTAGACCTCCCAAATATTTGACGGAACCCCATCCGTCAAATATTTTGGGGGTGTACAGCCCCCAAATGTTTCACGGAACCCCATCCGTCAAATATTTCTGGCGTCTACACCCCCGAAATATTTCACGGATGTGGTTCCGTGAAATATTTGGGGGCTGTAGACCCCCCAAATATTTGACGGAACCCCATCCGTCAAATATTTTGGGGGTGTACAGCCCCCAAATATTTGACGGAAGCCCATCCGTGAAATATTTTGGGGGTGTACAGGCCCGAAATATTTGACGGAACCCCATCCGTCAAATATTTTGGGGGTGTACAGCCCCCAAATATTTGACGGAACCCCATCCGTCAAATATTTTGGGGGTGTACAGCCCCCAAATATTTGACGGAACCCCATCCGTCAAATATTTTGGGGGTCTACAGCCCCCAAATATTTGGCGGAACCCCATCCGTCAAATATTTTGGGGGTGTACAGCCCCCAAATATTTGACGGAACCCCATCCGTCAAATATTTTGGGGGTGTACAGCCCCCAAATATTTGACGGAACCCCATCCGTCAAATATTTTGCCGGTGTACAGCCCCCAAATATTTGACGGCCCCCATCCGTGAAATATTTTGGGGGTCTACAGCCCCCAAATATTTGACGGAACCCCATCCGTCAAACATTTTTGGGGTGTACAGCCCCCAAACATTTGACGGAACGCCGTCCGTCAAATATTTTGGGGGTCTACACCCCCAAAATATTTCACGGATGTGGTTCCGTGAAATATTTTGGGGGTGTACAGCCCCCAAATATTTGACGGAACCCCATCCGTCAAATATTTTGGGGGTCTACAGCCCCAAAATATTTGACGGAACCCCATCCGTGAAATATTATGGGGGTGTAGACCCCCAAAATATTTCACGGATGGGGTTCCGTCAAATATTTTGGTGGTCTACAGCCCCCAAATATTTGACGGAACCCCATCCGTCAAATATTTTGGGGGTGTACAGCCCCAAATATTTTACGGAACCCCATCCGTCAAATATTTTGGGGGTGTACAGCCCCCAAATATTTGACGGAACCCCATCCGTGAAATATTTTGGGGGTCTACATCCCCAAAATACTTCACGGATGTGGTTCCGTGAAATGTTTTGGGGGTGTACAGCCCCCAAATATTTGACGGAACCCCATCCATCAAATATTTTGGGGGTGTACAGCCCCCAAATATTTGACGGAACTGCATCCGTGAAATATTTTGGCGGTGTAGACCCCCAAAATATTTCACGCATGGGGTTCCGTCAAATATTTTGGGGGTCTACAGCCCCCAAATATTTGACGGAACCCCATTCGTCAAATATTTTTGGGGTGTACACTCCCCAAATATTTGACGGAACACCATCCGTCAAATATTTGGGGGCTGTACACCCCCCAAATATTTTACGGAACCCCTTCTGTGAAATATTTTGGGGCTCTAGACCCCCCAAATATTTGACGGAACCCCATCCGTCAAATATTTTGAGGGTGTACAGCCCCCAAATATTTGACGGAACCCCATCCGTGAAATATTTTTGGGGGTGTACAGCTTCCAAATATTTGACGGAACCCCATCCGTCAAATATTTTGGGGGTGTACAGCCCCCAAATATTTGACGGAACCCCATCCGTGAAATATTTTGGGGGTCTACACCCCCAAAATATTTCACGGATGTGGTTCTGTCAAATATTTTGGGGGTCTACAGCCCCCAAATATTTGACGGAACCCCATCCGTCAAATATTTTCGGGGTGTACAGCCCCCAAATATTTGATGGAACCCCATCTGTCAAATATTTTGAGGGTTTACACCCCCGAAATATTTCACGGATATGGTTCCGTGAAATATTTGGGGGCTGTAGACCCCCCAAATATTTGACGGAACCCCTTCCGTAAAATATTTGGGGGCTGTAGACCCCCCAAATATTTGACTGAACCCCATCCGCGAAATATTTTGGGGTCTACAGCCCCCAAATATTTGACGGAACCCCATCCGTCAAATATTTTGGGGGTCTACAGCCCCCAAATATTTGACGGAACCCCATCCGTCAAATATTTTGGGGGTGTACAGGCCCCAAATATTTGACGGAACCCCATCCGTGAAATATTTTGGGGGTCTACAGCCCCCAAACATTTGACGGAACCCCATCCGTTGAAACCAGACCGGGTGGTCAGGAGCAGAGGTCGCAGTGGCATGGGCAGCAACATTGCTTGGCATAGAAGACATAACGATTGTGTTGACTGAATAGTATCCTGCAAACAGATATGGTACACATAGCCAATGAAATACCTGATATGCACATATGAGAAATCCACCCTATCATCCACTAATTGATATAATTACTAAACATCCAAGATTGCCTTATTCATCCCACATCCTATGTTCCTAACAAGGAAATGGAATATGATATACCCTATCCCACATATATCCCATATATAGGGCCATATAATGCTCCCTTAGGGGTAAAATGCCAGGGTAGGGTTGTGACCTGCTTCACCCCCCCACTTAAAACGACTGCCACGGGCAGGAAGTACATGCCCAAGAGGAACGTAGCAGTCACAAACAGCAGCAATTCTCAAGTTAGCGGATTCCCTCTCAGCGGGAATCGAACCTACGCAAGCAATCTCGAAGCCGGCCGCTTGACCGCTGAAGTAGCCCCGATCGGTGGGAATCGAACCACCGCGAAAATACAGAAATTGACAAACGGGATCCCGCAGGTCCCGCAATAAGTAGTAGGCGAAATCGCGAGCTGCGGCGCGTAGAGTCTGGTCCCTGCGTGTCGCATGAGGCATGTGGGGTCCAGCAGGTAAGGGCAGGTAGTTTTTCAAAGAATTAAAACTAAAGGCAAAGTGAAATTACACTTTTAAACAAAACTGAAGGTAATGGTACATGCGAAGCGGCGCGCCGCGACAGTGCCAAATTTTTACTTTTGACAAAGAAAAGCCAGCAACAGGGACAGGAGACACTGACAGCAACTTAGGACTGTGCCTGCAGCAGGGAGCACGTGGGGAAACAAAGGTAGAGGTCAGGGATGCATGACTGACTTGTGCTCGCCACTGTCTTGTGCATGCTTAGGCCACTTAACAAACACGGCCACGATGGCCCACCGTGCGCGCGGTAGCTCACTAATTAGAGGAAAGAGGTCACGATGGCCTCAGGGTAAAAGAACCGCTTAAAACACTAGGCACAAAGATAAACACGGGTACGATGCCCACACCTTGCACCCACGTGCTTTAGATCGTTTATGAGGGCTTGATGTGCTTGATGTTCTTGATGTGCTTGCCCGTAACGCTTGCAGTAATGAGTGAGCTCTTGCTTGTAAGATGTAAACTTGCTTGATTACTTGCTTGTAAAAGACCGAGACAAGGCCTAGCCAAAGGCCCACTTGTAAACTGACCCGCCACAAACAAACAAAAAAAAAATGAAATCAAGGCCGGTGTGCCTTTCAGAATGTGGGAAAGCCACGGTTGTGGCTCATGTGATGGTGGGCACGGCTCAGCCAAGGGTCGTGTCCACGTCTTCGATTAAATTTAGCATGTGTGTCACACGTGATGCACCACTTAGAGGGTAAAGGAGGAGGTACGGAGATGGGATGAGGGTGTGAGTAGACACACTTAAATAGACAAACCTCATAACCATGTAATAATAACCTGACCTCACTGCTAACCCCTCACCTAGGAGCCATACTACGTATATATATCATATATACACATAATAGAGCGATGCACACCGACAAACACAAGACACACTTGTGCGCGCACACCCATTGGCAGGGCCCGGGGGCACACACTCGCCCGGAGGGCATCACAGAGTGTGGGTCTCGCGGTGGCGGCCTTGGGGCACGTGATGGGGGCACTCCACACATACGGCACGTGCAAGAGTCTCCACAAACTACTCACGTACACACAACAAACAGTAAGCATATCCACAATAGAACACGTGTATAGATACGCCACCTTGTTGCTTGGTGTTCGTGTGTGTCTTGGGGGCGTGCGTATAAACACTTAGGTTAGCTTGCGTGTTACCTTTGTCGGTGGGTGTGCAACCGGCGGGCCGTAGCGCAGGGGGTCACCTCCAGGTCGCAAATTGGGGAGGTCGCCCGTACGGTCCCGCTGGTGAATCAGCCCACCCTACTCCCCGGGGGCACGATTGACACGCCCCGAAGGAGCTTTACTCCCCCAACCCCTCTACACCGTGTATGACGGATTCATGTTTACACCTCCGTGTGTAAACTTGGGCCGGTGTACACGGCTACAAAACCCCAAAGGTAGGTGTCAACCTAGGTCTTGCTTGTCCGGGGGGCGGGTGATAACCAACGTAATAGGCAACCATATAATCCCGTAACTAAATTAATGGCATGCGCACACACACGCTACCATTGGCCACGGGCACACCCGGTTTTGGTGTGTCTCGGACAGAGAGACTCGTGTGTGTTGTGGAAATCCAAGTCCACGCACGGGTCTCTATAAAGAAAAACGCCACGCCCATATCCCAACCCGTTTGGTTGGGTGTTGGGATAGAGGACCCCTCGGGTGTTGTGGAAATCCAAGTCCACTCGTGGGGAACTCTAGAGAAAACATTAATATACATATTCTCTCATAAACATATGCATGTGCACACGCGCCCTTGTCATCATATTGTTTGTTCCCTCTCGTTGCAGGCAGGATTTCCCCCGAGAAATTCATCAAGGACATGAAGAGCACACCCAGCCAGCATGCGGCCCCATGCACTGGCAATGGAGGGTACCCACTCCCAACCCGGGCACGCATAGCGACCGGGGACAAATACCCAGGCGGCGGAGACGGCCCAAATCCGCAACGCCACTCTTTGCCTTTGAAGACCCCACCCACTCATAGAGTGACGGGGCAAAGGCACCCATTGCAATTCATATTAGAATACTTGTATTGTAGAGGACGACCCCTCCCTCTAGGCTTAAGTCCTCGCCGTATGTAGTGGCAATTTTGCACGCCACGAAATTTTTTCCACGTAATGTGAGCCACACGAGTACTTCGTACCTTGTATACCTACCCTCGTGTGGACAAGGGCAAATCGGTGGAAAACCATCACGCCCAACACAAAAAAGGGAAAATGGGTTGTACCCGCCAACCCAACGAAGTTTTCAAGCCTTCGCCATTTTGAGCAAATGATTTAGCTCGTTGGCTTGGGTCACGGGTCAGGGACGGTCGTGGGGTCGTGGTTTCGGTACGGGGCGGCACTCCGAAACCTTGCAAACACCACCATGCGCACAACCCGGCAGAGTCTTCGGGAAGTGCTTGCCACGTTGTTAGCACCCTTGACAGGGGGCGTCATCGTGGGCAGGACTGACGGCAGTAGTCCTGGTGGTGGTAGGAGTGCTCCAGTAAGACCCAAGGATAGGGGTTTGAATGGCATTAAGACCCCCGAAAGAACACGTCCCACTTCCGCCCCAGGCTATATGCCACGCCACCCCACCCCAAGGACTCTCAAGCCTTTAGCGGTGAGAGAGGTAGACGGTGGGGTAAACCTGCGGTACCCACCGCCCTGCTCCGGTGGGGATTTTTGTAACCGAGGTGCGCGCCGTGCATGCACATCTTCTGTCCTGTCTCCCACCGCTTCTCGCTCTCTCCTCCCTTCCCCAAACAATAATGTATCCATATTGGTTAGGGTTTTCTTTTCGTGGCACGCTCATGAGAGCGGTCCACCAAGGTGGGCAAGGATGTCAACGGTTTGGGTGAGATTCTGTTTCTGCAAGTAATCTCTCCAAACTTTGTTGTAGGACGGTAAGAAGGTTTCAACGGGTTCCTCGGTATCCCAATCCTTGGTATAACCCTCCCACCGCACCTTGAAGAGAAGTCTCTTGCGGTAAGTACGGTGACTTAATATTTTCTTGACATTATAGGTGTCCTCCTCAAACTGGGAGGGCACCCTAGCAACCTCCTCCGTGTAATTTAGAGGCACGGGGGAGCGAGGGGAGTTGACCGTTTTCATTAAACAATCAACGTGGACGTCAACTAACCTCCGTTGGTCCACTTGAATAACATAGAGGTCGTGCGCCTTCTTGGCCACAACCTCATAGGGCCCATCCCAATAGGGACAAGTCTTATCGCCAAGATTTTTGCGTTGGCGACGGACCCATACGCGGTCCCCTTTTGAGAAATTGGGGGACATCCTCCTACTCTTATTATACTTACGAGCCATTGTCTCTTGCACTTGAATCATAGCCCTCCGTGCAAGAGCAATAAGCTCCTCACGCCGTTGGAAGTAGTGAGCGGCGTCTTGGGCCACCCCCTTAGGCTCAGCAAGAGGAGGCCCCTTAGTACGGTTGTGTTTACCAAACACAATCTCGTTAGGTGTATAACCTGAAGGACCTGTAGTCTCATGCCACGCTCGTACAACGGCGGGCAAAACCTCTACCCAATTAGTTTTCTTCTTCTTCAAGGTAATGGCTTTAGCAACGGCACGCCTTAGCTGCTTGCCAGTGTTTTCGGCCTTGCCATTACCTTGGTGCCTACCCGCGAGACACATAGTCGAGCGGGCACCAATCTTAGAACAAAGGGTTTGGGAATATTGGCTCACAAATTGTGGCCCACGGTCGGAGCATATTTCACGAGGGGCTCCGAACCTATCCACCCAGCGCTCCATTACCAAATGGGCCGCTCTTCTCCCCGTTAGCCCTTCATCCTTGTCTCCATGACGGGGTTTAGGAATAGGGATCGCGATGAGGTAGCCGGAAAGCCGGCATACACATAGGAGCATTCGGTCATACACCTCTCCATCGTGGGAGGTGGAAGGGTAGTGAAACACATCAAGCGCTATGGAGTCCATGGGCTCCATAGGTATAGGCATAGGGGTCATGTACCCTTGCTTGCGCTTGGTGTCATGCGTGTGAATGGCACATGAGGGACACGTTTGACATTGCAGTTCCACTGCTTTGTACAACCCCTCACCTTCCACGCCATGGTTAATTTCCTTCCAGTGTTTTTCCACACTGGAGGTAGTTAAGTGAAATGCATCATGGTATTCGGCTACCAAACGATGCACTAGCGGCGTAGGAACACACCACCGTCCATTACGGACGAGCTTGTTATCCACCAACCTCACTCCATCTTGGAAGCTCCCATTCAAGGCATCTTGCCACATTTGTTTGTAGCGTTGACAATTTGGGTAGTGTTTAGCCCAATTTATCTCAAAAACATTGGGAGCATCCTCCCCATGTATAGGAGTTGCTTTCTTGTGGGACTTCCAAGATTTTTTTATCTTGACAATTCGCTCCAGTCTCCGAAGCTTTCTCTTTTGCTTCGTCCCCCCCCCCACTGGAGGCGAAGCCAGAGGGGGTGGATCACACGCGGGTGCCCCTTGAGCCCGAGGCGCCGCTCTAGACCTAGTAACAACGGGCGCCACAACCGCCCTAAATACAAGGGGGCGGGCGAGAAGTTCCTCCTTCTCGGCCGCCATCATGTCCCGCACATCCCCGGCCGCTTGGGCCGTCCCATGTATGGACACATCACCCAACGCCGGGTTAGCAGGGTAAGCCCAACGGGACAAGAAATCACCCACGGGGTTCACTGGCCCCGGAGTGTAAACCACATGGAGGTCGAATTTAGAGAACAATTCATGCCAACGTGCTTGGCGTGGAGAGGGACCCCCCACGGTTTTGAGGTCCTCCGTAGCCCAATTTTCAAGGCTACGGTGGTCCGTACGGACCTCCACGCGCTTGTTTCCCACCCAACCATGCCATTTCAAAAGCGCCGCCACTATGGCGTAGCATTCTTTCTCCCGAGGGCTCCAATTCAATTGGCTGCCTGACAATTTGCGGGAGAAAAAGGCAAGGGGGCGTAGGGCACCATCGGGACCTTCCTGCTGTAGGGCCGCCCCCACCGCCCAATTACTAGCGTCCGGGGTGAGGACAAAGTCCTTATCCCAATCGGCTAGTTGGAGGGGAACAATATCCGTAATAGCACGCTTGAGCTTCAAAAAGGCCTCGTTAGCCGAAGCATTCCACGTTAGGCCTATCTTTTTGCCATTCTTATGCTTAGGCAAATCCTTCAACATATTAATCAAAGGGGTAGCTATGGAGGCGTAGTGTTGGACATAGCCCGAATAATAGTTGGCGAGCCCCAAGAACCCCCGGAGCTCCCGAACATTATCCGGTTTGTCCCAACGCTCAAGCGCCAACATTTTCCCTGGCGCCGGCCGACGTGTGCCATTTTCCAACACATGGCCACAAAACTCAACCGAACGAACAAAGAAATCGGTTTTGCTAACCGAAGCAACCAACTCCTCTTTTCGTAGCCTATCCAACACGGCACGCACGTCGCGGTCGTGGTTAGCCAATAGCTCCTCCTCCGTCGCACCGGAGGAACCAATAATAATATCATCAATATATACGTCCGCACAATCCAAACCCTGCAAAACATGGTCCATGACCCGCTGAAAAATAGCGGGCCCATTCTTGATACCCATAGGCATAACACGCCATTGGTATCGCTTACCCGCCAAATTCATGGCGGTCTTAGCCCGGGATTCAGGGTGAAGGGGAATTTGATGAAACCCTTTACTCAAGTCCACAATAGTGAAAATCTTGTGTTTGGATTGATTTTCCAACATGTTTTCTATCAGGGGGAGGGGGTGTGCGTCGGGCAAGGTAGCCTCATTAAGTTGGCGGTAGTCCACCACGAGGCGCCACTTTCCTTTCTCTTTCTTGGGCACAACGAAACCGTTGGACGCCCATTCGGAGGCAGGGCACGGCTCAATCCAGCCACGAGCCAAAAAGTCCTCCACTATTTCTTGCTCCGCCGCAGCACGCTCCCCCACCAACCGTATAGGCTTCACGGACTTGGGTTTGGCGTTCGGGTATAGGTCAAGTTTAGCAAACCCCAACCGCTCCGTACCACGGACCTTAGGGTGTTCCTGGTCCGGACGGAGACGAACCTCCCCACTAAAAACATCCCGCTCATAGTCCGCGAGGATGCGCTTCCTCATGAGCTCCACCTCCGGAGACACAATAGGCTCTTGGGTGGTGACAACGCCACCCACACGAGAAGCCGCCAACAATCGTGTGGCGCCTTTACGTTTCCGGTAACGCTTAACGGTAGTGGCCCTCCCACCCAATAACTCTCGTTCAATTTTCGCAATGCGTGAACGCACGCATTCTTGTGCCTCCAAATCTTCGGGGGTAGGATCAAGAGTAACGGGTGCGAGGAGTTTTTTATGGGTCGCCTGATACGTGAGGGTGCGCACCGAAGCCAAATGGTTAGGCACCCTTTCATCCTCCGACTCTTCCTCCGAGGTCATGCCCGGCTCGCCATCCGTGTTGGGGTTAGAGACGGCCGGTGCCAAAACGGAGGCCACATGACATTTAGTGGCCGCCAAATTTTCCTCCGCAATACCACCGTCCACGTATAGCGCCACCGTGGACCAACCCCGTTGAGGAAGGGGCGTGAGGTGGTCATTCTGATAGAGACAGGCTTTAGTCTCTGGCCCAGGAAGGTGGTACCCTTGCAAAGTAATTTCCATAAGGGGTTTCCACCACTCCCTATGTGTCCACTTCGGCCCTACGACGATGGCTCGTAGTTTTTCTTGCCGAATTTTCCGAACACAATCGGAAAACCGATGATAGGGAGGGCACATCCAATACAACTTGGAGGGGTCCGCGGGAGTGGAAAAGAAATCTTCAAGCGGCGAAACCCAACGGGTAGCCTGAGCCATACCCGGGACCCTATTGAAGGCGTCCACGTCGGGGTTTTTGCCAAATTGTTTTTTGACACGTGCGGCCCAATATGGCGTGAGGCCATAGTCAGACTGGGTCCACATGGACCCATCACGCCGCGTAGGTAGAACATCACGGGCAAGGGCTTCGGGAGCAAATTCAACGAGCTCCAAAGCACAAGCCCGGTCCTGTACGGGGGCCACGGAGGAAGCGGTCAAGGCATAGGATATGTGTTTCTCGGCCTCAACACGGTTAGGCGGTTCGCCACCAGGGGGCGTAACCACAATGGCCGGGGCAGGGTGCGTAGGAGCGACCGCCCCAACGACTGGAACGGTTAGGCCCCACACGGACTGACGTGACACCTTACCATGAATGGGTTTCACCACAAATGGTTTGCCGGTTCGTGGAGCCTCACGGAAGTCCTCAATCCAAAAACGGGGGTGCACTGGATGGTGAGAGTACAAACAATTGAAACGGGCAAAATGGCTCACACAATGTTCGTAACCCCATGGGTGCCCCAAAACCATATCCCAAGGTAAATTCGGGACAAGGTACGGGGACACGCCATACTGGGCAACACGAGGAAGTGAAACACTACCATCCACAACCCCCGTAAATTGAATTTTGACGTCTATTTGCTCGTCCCCCCCTGGCAAAGGCGTCTCATTATCGGCTTGGAGTAGGCGCCTCCGTTGGGGGGATTCATATTTTTCGGAGAGTTGGTCTCCAAAAACATTGGGGTTGGCCAAAGCGACCGCTTGGCACCCAAAATCCACCAAAACACGGAGGGCCTTGCGTTCTCCATTGGGCAAAACAACCTGAACGGAAAGTTCGGTTTGAATCTCACTAGTCACTATATGCCCCTTCATGACTCTCGATGGAACGAGAGCCACGGTAGTGTCACAGGGGTGCCCGAGGTTTTCTTCTTTCGAAGGGGGCGCCTCTGGGCACCTCTACCAACGTCCGCGCCCGTTCGGCGCTCCCTTGCCTCCTTTATCGCCCTTGCCGCCGCCACCCTTATAACCACCACCACCCTTATCACCACCGCCACCCTTATCGCCACCCTTAGGCTTACCACCTTTAGACTTACCCGCAATGTTCCAATGAGTGTCATTGCACGGAGAATTAGGCTTACACGTCCAAAGGGTGGTATTGGTGGCACCCCAATCAATCCAAGACATGTCCATATCCGTTTGTTTACGTGTTTTCCAATGTTTGGAACACGGAACCCAAAAGGTAGGTGGCGGTTTAGCCCCGGGGTCGACGGGTTTCTTCGCCGGAGGTTTAGAGTGACCCACGGCGTTGACGGAGGTGTCAGCGGGTTCGGAGGTGTCAGGGTCCGCCGTAGCCTCCGCATTAACCGCATGCACCGCGGTTTTATTGTGAGAAGGGCGATGAGTGTACGTCACCGTCGTCTTGTCTCCTTTATTGAGGCGTTCGAGGGCTTCCCTCTCTGACACGCTTTTATGGGCAAGGGCGTAGATTTCCGCAGGCTTCAAACGAGGCCTACGTTGCTCCACTTTCATAGTGTAGCCGCGTGTGTGAGGTGTGTTGTTGAGTTTCAAGATCCACTCCTGGAGAGCCGGGTCTTTGCAGTCAACTATCACCCCCGGCCCCGAATAGGAAACAATCTCAGGAACCGTAGTGCAAGCTTGAGCGCTATATTTCCTGAGTTCTTTTTCGAACGGGGCGCGACCCGGCGAAGGGTCAAGGCCACTAAAATCCACCACATAGCTGTCTGGGCTATTCTTAGCCTCTTGCTTGACGACCTTCTCCTTGATCCACGGGAGCTTGCTTAGGAGCTGCTCCCGGATCACGTGGGGACGAGTCTCATTGCTCAGAGGCAACAAACGTTGCCAACGAGCATAGAAATCTTCAAGGTCGATGAGGGTCACTTGCCCTCTAACCACCCTGGGGGTGAGGGCTCGCCATCTTTCATCAGCCCTTGAGGGGTCATACTCGTGGAAACGTTGTTCCAAAAAGTCCCACAACTCTTTGAGGGTGGGGGCCGTGCGTGTGTGGTGGGTGGCCTCGGCAACCCGGGCGTTGATGATCGCCTTTAGCCATGGGGGCAAGGTACTCAAAATCATTTTTGCCTCGTTGGCCTTTCGGTACATGGTATCACACCCCCCCAACCATTGTTGAAGCTTCTCCACCCACTCGTCGTAGCACTCTAGCTGCCCATTAAATTGCGGTTTAGGCATATCACTATCCTCCACCGCTTTGGTGTAACTATTTTGCACCATAGGCATTTGGTACGGGTGGTAAGCAGGGGGAGCCATGGTTGGGGGTGCACCTCCACTTGCACTTGGTGCAACTTTCACTGGAGAGACTGTACACGTATCCGTAGGATGAGAGGGCGTGTACGAAGGTTTCCCAGGGGAAGTGAAAACATTTTTCGTGAGGGGATTAATGTTCCCCAACGAAGAGGTGTTCTCCTCTTCATTGGCCCACGGGGCCGTAGGCTCCGTGGGGTGTTCTTCGCCCTTAGGCGTCGCCCTCCACTCGGGAACAGTACGTTCCTTCTGCTTTTCGGCGATTCCCCTCCACGATGTAGGTTCTTGGGGGTGGGGGTGTTCGTGGTGTTCTTCCCCCCCCCTCGGCCACCCCGAATCCGGACAAGCGTTCGGATGGTAGATGCAATCGTGGGATGGGTGGACGGAGAAAGGAAGGACACACCCACCACCGGATGAACCGGATGGCGCGCCCATGGGCGCCGTAGGCGCCGCCGGTGTAGGATCAGGAACGGGCGGAGGCGCCGATGGCGGGGGTGGGACCACCGTAACGGGTTCCGCAGGCGTGGAGTACCAGTGGTCCCACGCATCGATCCTAGATGCAACGGCGGCGTAACGTGCAGCGAGCGACTCCACTGCGCTAAAGCACTTAGCCGTGTTGCCGTTGGACATCTTAAGATGATCCGACACACTAGCCTCCACCGCCTTAGAATCCCGTTGGTAGCCCTGAACCACCGCGTCAAACTTAGCCAACGTAGACAAGATTTGGGTCATCCGGTCCCCGTAGGACTGACTGATGCCCACGGTAGAGGCTACTGCCTGAGAAAGTTCCTGATGGGATCGCTGCAACTCCAGATTCTGATTTCGCAGGTCCCTCACCTGTGCCATCAGAGATTGGATGCACGTTTCGTAGTGCACCACACACCGGGGACAGTCACAGGTGTGCTGTAGGTCGTCCTCCCCCCGTGTAGGAGTGGGGCCCCCAGAATGTCGAAAAGATGGACCCCCCCCTCCACGAGGAGGAGATGAGCCACCACCGCCCCCCCCAGCAGCCCCCCCTGCCACGGAGGGACCAGAGGGCCCCCCCGCAGGGCGAGAAGGGGGTGTGGGGCGCGCAGCAACAGGCGCTGGCGCCCCCCCACTAGAGGGATGTCCCCCCCCCGAACCCCCACCACTAGATGGCCGAACCAGGTGCGGGATTCCTTGCACGTGCTCGATGTAAGCCACCTGGCGGTGGCGGGGTGACGGCGGAGGGGGAACATGACCAACAGTATTCGGTCGCGGCGGTGGGGGCGGGGAATCGTCCACCACAATATACTGTGGTGACTCATGAACCACCATAGGTGGTCGAGTTCTCGGATGGGAAGCAAAAACAGGCTCCGATCCCGTTGCAACCGCTGGATCCCCCCCCCAATTGGGCAGTTGGGGGTCCTCCGTAGGAGATGTATTTGTGGGGGGAGAGACCAAATTTATTGGGAGGGTTGCTGAACCTCCCTCCACCTGATTCCCTCCCCCCCAGCACAGATTGTTGACCTTCGGCATTGCCGGAGAATCATCCACTAGGGATGGACGATCTTTCGTGCCACTCATAGGCACTGGAGATGTAGTACCGGCCCGGTCCTCCGTAGGCTCCGGAGATTCCACGACAAGACAGGGGCGGTTTTTGACGCCGCTCATAGGCACCGGGGACTCTTCCACAACAATGAACTGAGGGGCCGGAGAGTCCTCCACCGTGATGTAGTGGGGGGCCGGGGATGCTTCCACCAGCATGGGGCGACCCCTGGTCCCTGACATAGGTTCAGGAGGTGCAG
This sequence comes from Eutreptiella sp. 'Long Island Sound 2002', assembly GCA_964036045.1. Classification (NCBI taxonomy): domain Eukaryota; phylum Euglenozoa; class Euglenophyceae; order Eutreptiales; family Eutreptiaceae; genus Eutreptiella; species Eutreptiella sp. 'Long Island Sound 2002'. The sequence continues at coordinate 115,077,546 of OZ038379.1, forward strand.
GCGACGAGGCAACGGAAATAGGGGAATGATGGAGTTCATGACGTTCCAACACTCCAATCTCCTCCTCCTCATCGTCGTTCCACTGCTCCACCGCCAGGGGGAACCACTGGTCACACTCATCCTCCTCGATTTGCGTGGGGGATTCCTCGATGATTGTAGGATTCAGCCTGGATCCGCTCGGGGGATTGGGATTCGCTCCCAAGGCAGGAGATTCCTCCACCAGGGAGGGAAACCGCCGCGATCCACTCATTGGAGTGGGCGACGATTCCACCACAGTGGGGTTCTGCCTAGTCCCCGACAGGGCTTGCTGGATCAGGGCCACGGCATCTCGAGCCGGACCCAGATGGCCATGGGGATCAGGCGTGCGCGCGAGGACTCGACGGTTTTCAGCGTCGAGTTGGTCAACAATGGGGCTGATGGGCCCTGCCGCAAACAGGTTTTTTCTGACCTGAGGCTCTGGCAACCCCCCTAGCGACGGAGGAGTGCCAGAGTCGACCACGATAGGCCCCATTGGCGAAGCCATCGTACCCCAGTCGGCAGCGCGTGAGGGCGCAGCGTTCGTACGCTCGATCACCCCAGTAGACAGGTCGATTACTGCCCGATTCTCGGCGCTAGTAACGGTTCCCGAGCCCATAATAGGCGATTGTGGTCCTCTTATCGCTCCCTGAGGGTGGCCGTCTATTTCCCCCCCAACCATCCCAGGTACACCAGCTGGATTTCGAGGATGGGGGGCCCCGATGGGAACATTCGGGGATTTCGGAAACTTAGGATTTGTAGCCACTTGGGGCTTGGCCCGTTTTTGCGGCCCCTGCCCGGTCGATGGGGTCAGGGCCGAGGAGGTCCTGAGAGTGGGGACCTGGACACCCTCAGCTATCCCTCCCGGGGAAGAGATTTTAACTTGAATTTGGTCCACGAAATCTTGGACCGATCGCTTTCCGCGATGCCAAGCGCCCAACAGAGACGAAAAATTTTCGCCTCTGCTACCATGAAACCAGACCGGGTGGTCAGGAGCAGAGGTCGCAGTGGCATGGGCAGCAACATTGCTTGGCATAGAAGACATAACGATTGTGTTGACTGAATAGTATCCTGCAAACAGATATGGTACACATAGCCAATGAAATACCTGATATGCACATATGAGAAATCCACCCTATCATCCACTAATTGATATAATTACTAAACATCCAAGATTGCCTTATTCATCCCACATCCTATGTTCCTAACAAGGAAATGGAATATGATATACCCTATCCCACATATATCCCATATATAGGGCCATATAATGCTCCCTTAGGGGTAAAATGCCAGGGTAGGGTTGTGACCTGCTTCACCGTCAAATATTTTGGGGGTGTACAGCCCCCAAATATTTGACGGAAGCCCATCCGTCAAATATTTTGGGGGTGTACAGCCCCCAAATATTTGACGGAACCCCATCCCTGAAATATTTTGGGGGTCCACACCCCCAAAATATTTCACGGATGTGGTTCCGTCAAATATTTTTGGGGTCTACAGCCCCCAAATATTTGACGGAACCCCATCCGTCAAATATTTTGGGGGTGTGCAGCCCCCAAATATTTGACGGAACCCCATCCGTCAAATATTTTGGGGGTCTACACCCCCAAAATATTTCACGGATGTGGTTACGTCAAATGTCTTGGGGGTCTACAGCCCCCAAATATTTGACGGAACCCCATCCGTCAAATATTTTTGGGGTGTACAGCCCCCGAATATTTGACGGAACCCCATCTGTCAAATATTTTGGGGGTTTACACCCCCGAAATATTTCACGGATATGGTTCCGTGAAATATTTGGGGGCTGTAGACCCCCCAAATATTTGACGGAACCCCTTCCGTAAAATATTTGGGGGCTGTAGACCCCCCAAATATTTGACGGAACCCATCCGCGAAATATTTTGGGGGTCTACAGCCCCCAAATATTTGACGGAACCCCATCCGTCAAATATTTTGGGGGTGTACAGCCCCCAAATATTTGACGGAACCCCATCCGTCAAATATTTTGGGGGTGTACAGCCCCCAAATATTTGACGGAACCCCATCCGTCAAATATTTTGGGGGCCTACAGCCCCCAAATATTTGACGGAACCCCATCCGTCAAATATTTTGGGGGTGTACAGCCCCCAAATATTTGACGGAACCCCATCCGTCAAATATTTTGGGGGTGTACAGCCCCCAAATATTTGACGGAACCCCATCCGTCAAATATTTTGGGGGTGTACAGGCCCCAAATATTTGACGGAACCCCATCCGTGAAATATTTTGGGGGTCTACACCCCCAAAATATTTCACGGATGTGGTTCCGTCAAATATTTTGGAGGTCTACAGCCCCCAAATATTTGACGGAACCCCATCCGTCAAATATTTTTAGGGTGTACAGCCCCCAAACATTCGACGGAAACCCATCCGTCAAATATTTTCTGGGTCTACACCCCCAAAATATTTCACGGATGTGGTTCCGTGAAATATTTTGGGGGTGTACAGCCCCCAAATATTTGACGGAACCCCATCCGTCAAATATTTTAGGGGTGTACAGCCCCCAAATATTTGACGGAACCCCATCCGTCAAATATTTTGGGGGTGTACAGCCCCCAAATATTTGACGGAACCCCATCCGTCAAATATTTTGGGGGTGTACAGCCCCCAAATATTTGACGGAACCCCATCTGTCAAATATTTTGGGGGTGTACAGCCCCCAAATATTTGACCGAACCCCAATCTGTGAAATATTTTGGGGGTCTACACCCCCAAAATATTTCACGGATGTGGTTCCGTGAAATATTTTGGGGGTGTACAGCCCCCAAATATTTGACGGAACCCCATCCGTCAAATATTTTGGGGGTGTACAGCCCCCAAATATTTGACGGAACCCCATCCGTCAAATATTTTGGGGGTGTAGACCCCCCAAATATTTCACGGAACCGCATCCGTGAAATATTTTGGCGGTGTAGACCTCCAAAATATTTCACGGATGGGGTTCCGTCAAATATTTTGGGGGTCTACAGCCCCCAAATATTTGACGGAACACCATCCGTCAAATATTTTGGGGGCTGTACACCCCCCAAATATTTGACGGAACCCCATCTGTCAAATATTTGGGGGCTGTAGACCCCCCAAATATTTGACGGAACCCCATCCGTGAAATATTTTTCGGGGTGTACAGCCCCCAAATATTTGACGGAACCCCATCCGTGAAATATTTTGGGGGTCTACACCCCCAAAACATTTCACGGATGTGGTTCCGTCAAATATTTTGGGGGTCTACAGCCCCCAAATATTTGACGGAACCCCATCCATCAAATATTTTTGGGTTGTACAGCCCCCAAATATTTGACGGAACTCCATCCGTCAAATATTTTGGGGGTCTACACCCCCGAAATATTTCACGGTAGTGGTTGCGTGAAATATTTGGGGGCTGTAGACCCCCCAAATATTTGACGGAACCCCTTCCGTAAAATATTCGGGGGCTGTAGACCCCCCAAATGTTTGACGGAACCCCATCCGCGAAATATTTTGGGGGTCTACAGCCCCCAAATATTTGACGGAACCCCATCCGTCAAATATTTTGGGGGTCTACAGCCCCCAAATATTTGACGGAACCCCTTCCGTCAAATATTTTGGGGGTGTGCAGCCCCCAAATATTTGACGGAACCCCATCCGTCAAATATTTTGGGGGTGTACAGCCCCCAAATATTTGACGGAACCCCATCCGTCAAATATTTTGGGGGTGTACTGCCCCCAAATATTTGACGGAACCCCATCCGTGAAATATTTTGGGGGTCTACACCCCCAAAATATTTCACGGATGTGGTCTCGTCAAATATTTTGGCGGTCTACAGCCCCCAAATATTTGACGGAACCCCATCCGTCAAATATTTTGGGGGTCTACACCCCCAAAATATTTCACGGATGTGGTTCCGTGAAATATTTTGGGGGTGTACAGCCCCCAAATATTTGACAGAACCCCATCCGTCAAATGTTTTAGGGGTGTACAGCCCCCAAATATTTGACGGAACCCCATCCGTCAAATATTTTGGGGCTGTAGACCCCCAAAATATTTCACGGAACCACATCCGTGAAATATTTTGGGGGTGTAGAAGGAACCCCATCCGTCAAATATCTTGGGGGTCTACAGCCCCCAAATATTTGACGGAACCCCATCCGTCAAATATTTTGGGGGTGTACAGCCCCCAAATATCTGACGGAACCCCATCCGTGAAATATTTTGGGGGTGTACAGCCCCCAAATATTTGACGGAACCCCATCCGTCAAATATTTTGGGGGTGTACAGCCCCCAAAATATTTGACGGAACCCCATGCGTCAAATTTTTTGGCGCTGTAGACCCCCAAAATATTTCACGGAACCACATCCGTGAAATATTTTGGGGGTGTAGACCCCCAAAATATTTCACGGATGGGGTTCCGTCAAATATTTTGGGGGTCTACAGCCCCCAAATATTTGACGGAATGCCATCCGTCAAATATTTTTGGGGTGTACACTCCCCAAATATTTGACGGAACCCCATCCGTCAAATATTTGGGGGCTGTACACCCCCCAAATATTTGACGGAACCCCTTCCGTGAAATATTTGGGGGCTGTAGACCCCCCGAATATTTGACGGAACCCCATCCGTCAAATATTTTGGGGGTGTACAGCCCCCAAATATTTGACAGAACCCCATCCGTCAAATATTTTGGGGGTCTACACCCCCCAAATATTTCACGGATGTGGTTCCGTGAAATATTTGGGGGCTGTACACCCCCCAAATATTTGACGGAACCCCTTCCGTGAAATATTTGGGGGCTGTAGACCCCCAAATATTTGACGGAACCACATCCGTGAAATATTTGGGGGGTGTAGACCCCCAAAATATTTGACGGATGGGGTTCTGTCAAATATTTGGGGGCTGTACACCCCCAAAATATTTGACGGATGGGGTTCCGTCAAATATTCGGGGGGTCTACAGCCCCCAAATATTTCACGGAAGGGGTTCCGTCAAATATTTGGGGGGTGTACAGCCCCCAAATATTTGACGGATGGGGTTCCGTCAAATATTTGGGGAGTGTACACCCCAAAAATATTTGACGGAACCCCATCCGTGAAATAATCTGGGGGTGTACAGCCCCCAAATATTTCACGGAACCCCATCCGTGAAATATTTTGGGGGTCTACACCCCCAAAATATTTCACAGATGTGGTTCCGTCAAATATTTTCGGGGTCTACAGCCCCCAAATATTTGACGGAACCCCATCCGTCAAATATTTTTGGGGTGTACAGCCCCCAAATATTTGACGGAACCCCATCCGTCAAATAGTTTGGGGGTGTACAGCCCCCAAAAAATTGACGGAACCCCATCCGTCAAATATTTTGGGGGTGTACAGCCCCCAAATATTTGACGGAACCCCATCCGTCAAATATTTTGGGGGTGTACAGCCCCCAAATATTTGACGGAACCCCATCCGTCAAACATCTTGGGGGTCTATAGCCCCCAAATATTTGACGGAACCCCATCCGTCAAATATTTTGGGGGTGTACAGCCCCCAAATATTTGACGGAACCCCATCCGTCAAATATTTTGGGGGTCTACAGCCCCCAAATATTTGACGGAACCCCATCCGTCAAATATTTTGGGGGTCTACAGCCCCCAAATATTTGACGGAACCCCATCCGTCAAATATTTTGGGGGTGTACAGCCCCCAAATATTTGACGGAACCCCATCCGTGAAATATTTTGGGGGTCTACACCCCCAAAATATTTCACGGATGTGGTTCCGTGAAATATTTTGGGGTTGTACAGACCCCAAACTTTTGACGGAACCCCATCCGTCAAATATTTTTGGGGTGTACAGCCCCCAAAATATTTGACGGAACCCCATCCGTCAAATATTTTGGGGGTGTACAGCCCCCAAATATTTGACGGAACCCCATCCGTCAAATATTTTGGGGGTCTACAGCCCCCAAATATTTGACGGAACCCCATCCGTCAAGTATTTTGGGGGTGTACAGCCCCCAAATATTTGACGGAACCCCATCCGTCAAATATTTTGGGGGTGTACAACCCCCAAATATTTGACGGAACCCCATCCGTCAAATATTTTGGGGGTGTACAGCCCCCAAATATTTGACGGAACGCCATCCGTGAAATATTTTGGGGGTCTACACCCCCAAAATATTTGACGGATGTGGTTCCGTCAAATATTTTGGCGGTCTACAGCCCCCAAATATTTGACGGAACCCCATCCGTCAAATATTTTGGGGGTCTACACCCCCAAAATATTTCATGGATGTGGTTCCGTGAAATATTTTGGGGGTGTACAGCCCCCAAATATTTGACGGAACCCCATCCGTCAAATGTTTTAGGGGTGTACAGCCCCCAAATATTTGACGGAACCCCATCCGTCAAATATTTTGGAGCTGTAGACCCCCAAAATATTTCACGGAACCACATCCGTGAAATATTTTGGGGGTGTAGACGGAACCCCATCCGTCAAATATCTTGGGGGTCTACAGCCCCCAAATATTTGACGGAACCCCATTCGTCAAATATTTTGGGGGTGTACAGCCCCAAATATTTGACGGAACCCCATCCGTCAAATATTTTGGGGGTGTACAGCCCCCAAATATTTGACGGAACCCCATCCGTCAAATATTTTGGGGGTGTACAGCCCCCAAAATATTTGACGGAACCCCATGCGTCAAATATTTTGGCGCTGTAGACCCCCAAAATATTTCACGGAACCACATCCGTGAAATATTTTGGGGGTGTAGACCCCCAAAATATCTCACGGATGGGGTTCCGTCAAATATTTTGGGGGTCTACAGCCCCCAAATATTTGACGGAACCCCATCCGTCAAAAATTTTTGGGGTATACACTCCCCAAATATTTGACGGAACCCCATCTGTCAAATATTTGGGGGCTGTACACCCCCCAAATATTTGACGGAACCCCTTCCGTGAAGCATTAGGGGGCTGTAGACCCCCCGAATATTTGACGGAACCCCATCCGTCAAATATTTTGGGGGTGTACAGCCCCCAAATATTTGACGGAACCCCATCCGTCAAATATTTTGCGGGTGTACAGCCCCCAAATATTTGACAGAACCCCATCCGTCAAATATTTTGGGGGTCTACACCCCCCAAATATTTCACGGATGTGGTTCTGTGAAATATTTGGGGGCTGTAGACCCCCCAAATATTTGACGGAACCCCTTCCGTGAAATGTTTTGGGGCTGTAGACCCCCAAAATATTTCACAGAACCCCATCCGTGAAATATTTTGGGGGTGTAGACCCCCAAAATATTTCACGGATGGGGTTCCGTCGAATATTTTGGGGGTCTACAGCCCCCAAATATTTGACGGAACCCCCTCCGTCAAATTTTTTTGGGGTGTACACTCCCCAAATATTTGACGGAACCCCATCCGTCAAATATTTGGGGGCTGTACACCCCCCAAATATTTGACGGAACCCCTTCCGTGAAATATTTGGGGGCTGTAGACCCCCAAATATTTGACGGAACCCCTTCCGTGAAATATTTTGGGGGTGTACAGCCCGCAAATATTTGACGGAACCCCATCCGTGAAATAATCTGGGGGTGTACAGCCCCCAAATATTTCACGGAACCCCATCCGTGAAATATTTTGGGGGTCTACGACCCCAAAATATTTCACGGATGTGGTTCCGTCAAATATTTTTGGGGTCTACAGCCCCCAAATATTTGACGGAACCCCATCTGTCAAATATTTTTGGGGTGTACAGCCCCCAAATATTTGACGGAACCCCATCCGTCAAATAGTTTGGGGGTGTACAGCCCCCAAATATTTGACGGAACCCCATCCGTGAAATATTTTGGGGGTCTAGACCCCCAAAATATTTCACGGATGGGGTTCCGTCAAACATTTTGGGGGTCTACAGCCCCCAAATATTTGACGGAACCCCATCCGTCAAACATCTTGGGGGTCTATAGCCCCCAAATATTTGACGGAACCCCATCCGTCAAATATTTTGGGGGTGTACAGCCCCCAAATATTTGACGGAACACCATCCGTCAAATATTTTGGGGGCGTACAGCCCCCAAATATTTGACGGAACCCCATCCGTCAAATATTTTGGGGGTGTACAGCCCCCAAATATTTGACAGAACCCCATCTGTCAAATATTTTGGCGCTGAAGCCCCCAAAATATTTCACGGAACCACATCCGTGAAATATTTTGGGGGTGTAGACCCCCAAAATATTTCACGGATGGGGTTCCGTCAAATATTTTGGGGGTCTACAGCCCCCAAATATTTGACGGAACCCCATCTGTCAAATATTTTTGGGGTGTACACTCCCCAAATATTTGACGGAACCCCATCCGTCAAATATTTGGGGGCTGTACACCCCCAAAATATTTGACGGAACCCCTTCCGTGAAATATTTGGGGGCTGTAGACCCCCCTGAATATTTGACGGAACCCCATCCGTCAAATATTTTGGGGGTGTACAGCCCCCAAATATTTGACGGAACCCCATCCGTCAAATATTTTGGGGGTGTACAGCCCCCAAGTATTTGACGGAACCCCATCCGTCAAATATTTCGGGGGTGTACACCCCCGAAATATTTCACGGATGTGGTTCCGTGAAATATTTGGGGGCTGTAGACCCCCCAAATATTTGACGGAACCCCTTCCGTGAAATGTTTTGGGGCTGTAGACCCCCAAAATATTTCACGGAACCCCATCCGTGAAATTTTTAGGGGGTGTAGACCCCCAAAATATTTCACGGATGGGGTTCCGTCAAATATTTTGGGGGTCTACAGCCCCCAAATATTTGACGGAACCCCCTCCGTCAAATGTTTTTGGGGTGTACACTCCCCAAATATTTGACGGAACCCCATCCGTCAAATATTTGGGGGCTGTACACCCCCCAAATATTTGACGGAACCCCTTCCGTGAAATATTCGGGGGCTGTAGACCCCCCAAATATTTGACGGAACCCCTTCCATGAAATGTTTTGGGGATGTACAGCCCGCAAATATTTGACGGAACCCCATCCGTGAAATATTCTGGGGGTGTACGGCCCCCAAATATTTCAAGGAACCCCATCCGTGAAATATTTTGGGGGTCTACACCCCCAAAATATTTCACGGATGTGGTTCCGTCAAATATTTTTGGGGTCTACAGCCCCCAAATATTTGACGGAACCCCATCCGTCAAATATTTTTGGGATGTACAGCCCCCAAATATTTGACGGAACCCCATCCCACAAATATTTTGGGGGTCTACGGCCCCGAAATATTTCACGGATGTGGTTCCGTGAAATATTTGGGGGCTGTAGACCCCCCAAATGTTTGACGGAACCCCATCCGTGAAATATTTGGGGGCTGTACACCCCCCAAATATTTGACGGAACCCCTTCCGTGAAATATTTGGGGGCTGTAGACCCCCCAAATATTTGACGGAACCACATCCGTGAAATATTTTGGGGGTGTAGACGGAACCCCATCCGTCAAATATCTTGGGGGTCTACAGCCCCCAAATATTTGACGGAACCCCATTCGTCAAATATTTTGGGGGTGTACAGCCCCAAATATTTGACGGAACCCCATCCGTCAAATATTTTGGGGGTGTACAGCCCCCAAATATTTGACGGAACCCCATCCGTCAAATATTTTGGGGGTGTACAGCCCCCAAAATATTTGACGGAACCCCATGCGTCAAATATTTTGGCGCTGTAGACCCCCAAAATATTTCACGGAACCACATCCGTGAAATATTTTGGGGTTGTAGACCCCCAAAATATCTCACGGATGGGGTTCCGTCAAATATTTTGGGGGTCTACAGCCCCCAAATATTTGACGGAACCCCATCCGTCAAAAGTTTTTGGGGTATACACTCCCCAAATATTTGACGGAACCCCATCTGTCAAATATTTGGGGGCTGTACACCCCCCAAAAATTTGACGGAACCCCTTCCGTGAAGCATTAGGGGGCTGTAGACCCCCCGAATATTTGACGGAACCCCATCCGTCAAATATTTTGGGGGTGTACAGCCCCCAAATATTTGACGGAACCCCATCCGTCAAATATTTTGCGGGTGTACAGCCCCCAAATATTTGACAGAACCCCATCCGTCAAATATTTTGGGGGTCTACACCCCCCAAATATTTCACGGATGTGGTTCTGTGAAATATTTGGGGGCTGTAGACCCCCCAAATATTTGACGGAACCCCTTCCGTGAAATGTTTTGGGGCTGTAGACCCCCAAAATATTTCACAGAACCCCATCCGTGAAATATTTTGGGGGTGTAGACCCCCAAAATATTTCACGGATGGGGTTCCGTCGAATATTTTGGGGGTCTACAGCCCCCAAATATTTGACGGAACCCCCTCCGTCAAATTTTTTTGGGGTGTACACTCCCCAAATATTTGACGGAACCCCATCCGTCAAATATTTGGGGGCTGTACACCCCCCAAATATTTGACGGAACCCCTTCCGTGAAATATTTGGGGGCTGTAGACCCCCAAATATTTGACGGAACCCCTTCCGTGAAATATTTTGGGGGTGTACAGCCCGCAAATATTTGACGGAACCCCATCCGTGAAATAATCTGGGGGTGTACAGCCCCCAAATATTTCACGGAACCCCATCCGTGAAATATTTTGGGGGTCTACGACCCCAAAATATTTCACGGATGTGGTTCCGTCAAATATTTTTGGGGTCTACAGCCCCCAAATATTTGACGGAACCCCATCTGTCAAATATTTTTGGGGTGTACAGCCCCCAAATATTTGACGGAACCCCATCCGTCAAATAGTTTGGGGGTGTACAGCCCCCAAATATTTGACGGAACCCCATCCGTGAAATATTTTGGGGGTCTAGACCCCCAAAATATTTCACGGATGGGGTTCCGTCAAACATTTTGGGGGTCTACAGCCCCCAAATATTTGACGGAACCCCATCCGTCAAACATCTTGGGGGTCTATAGCCCCCAAATATTTGACGGAACCCCATCCGTCAAATATTTTGGGGGTGTACAGCCCCCAAATATTTGACGGAACACCATCCGTCAAATATTTTGGGGGCGTACAGCCCCCAAATATTTGACGGAACCCCATCCGTCAAATATTTTGGGGGTGTACAGCCCCCAAATATTTGACAGAACCCCATCTGTCAAATATTTTGGCGCTGAAGCCCCCAAAATATTTCACGGAACCACATCCGTGAAATATTTTGGGGGTGTAGACCCCCAAAATATTTCACGGATGGGGTTCCGTCAAATATTTTGGGGGTCTACAGCCCCCAAATATTTGACGGAACCCCATCTGTCAAATATTTTTGGGGTGTACACTCCCCAAATATTTGACGGAACCCCATCCGTCAAATATTTGGGGGCTGTACACCCCCAAAATATTTGACGGAACCCCTTCCGTGAAATATTTGGGGGCTGTAGACCCCCCTGAATATTTGACGGAACCCCATCCGTCAAATATTTTGGGGGTGTACAGCCCCCAAATATTTGACGGAACCCCATCCGTCAAATATTTTGGGGGTGTACAGCCCCCAAGTATTTGACGGAACCCCATCCGTCAAATATTTCGGGGGTGTACACCCCCGAAATATTTCACGGATGTGGTTCCGTGAAATATTTGGGGGCTGTAGACCCCCCAAATATTTGACGGAACCCCTTCCGTGAAATGTTTTGGGGCTGTAGACCCCCAAAATATTTCACGGAACCCCATCTGTGAAATTTTTAGGGGGTGTAGACCCCCAAAATATTTCACGGATGGGGTTCCGTCAAATATTTTGGGGGTCTACAGCCCCCAAATATTTGACGGAACCCCCTCCGTCAAATGTTTTTGGGGTGTACACTCCCCAAATATTTGACGGAACCCCATCCGTCAAATATTTGGGGGCTGTACACCCCCCAAATATTTGACGGAACCCCTTCCGTGAAATATTCGGGGGCTGTAGACCCCCCAAATATTTGACGGAACCCCTTCCATGAAATGTTTTGGGGATGTACAGCCCGCAAATATTTGACGGAACCCCATCCGTGAAATATTCTGGGGGTGTACGGCCCCCAAATATTTCAAGGAACCCCATCCGTGAAATATTTTGGGGGTCTACACCCCCAAAATATTTCACGGATGTGGTTCCGTCAAATATTTTTGGGGTCTACAGCCCCCAAATATTTGACGGAACCCCATCCGTCAAATATTTTTGGGATGTACAGCCCCCAAATATTTGACGGAACCCCATCCCACAAATATTTTGGGGGTCTACGGCCCCGAAATATTTCACGGATGTGGTTCCGTGAAATATTTGGGGGCTGTAGACCCCCCAAATGTTTGACGGAACCCCATCCGTGAAATATTTGGGGGCTGTACACCCCCCAAATATTTGACGGAACCCCTTCCGTGAAATATTTGGGGGCTGTAGACCCCCCAAATATTTGACGGAACACCATCCGTGAAATATTTTGGGGGTCTACACCCCCAAAATATTTCACGGATGTGGTTCCGTCAAATATTTTGGGGGTGTACAGCCCCCAAATATTTGACGGAACCCCATCCGTCAAATATTTTGGGGGTCTACAGCCCCCAAATATTTGACGGAACCCCATCCGTCAAATATTTTTGGGGTGTACAGCCCCCAAATATTTGACGGAACCCCATCCGTCAAATATTTTGGGGGTCTACACCCCCGAAATATTTCACGGATGTGGTTCCGTGAAATATTTGGGGGCTGTACACCCCCCAAATATTTCACGGAACCCCTTCCGTAAAATATTTGGGGGCTGTAGACCCCCCAAATGTTTGACGGAACCCCTTCCGTGAAATATTTGGGGGGTCTAGGCCCCCCAAATATTTGACGGAACCCCATCCGTGAAATATTTTGGCGGTCTACAGCCCCCAAATATTCGACGGAACCCCATCCGTCAAATATTTTGGGCGTCTACAGCCCCCAAATATTTGACGGAACCCCATCCGTCAAATATTTTGGGGGTGTACAGCCCCCAAATATTTGGCGGAACCCCATCCGTGAAATATTTTGGGGATCTACACCCCCAAAATATTTCACGGATCTGGTTCCGTGAAATTTTTTGGGGGTGTACAGCCCCCAAATATTTGACGGAACCCCATCCGTCAAATATTTTGGAGGTCCACAGCCCCCAAATATTTGACGGAAGCCCATCCGTCAAATATTTTGGGGGTCTACACCACCAAAATATTTCACGGATGTGGTTCCGTCAAATATTTTGGGGGTGTACAGCCCCCAAATATTTGACAGAACCCCATCCGTCAAATATTTGGGGGGTCCACAGCCCCCAAATATTTGACGGAACCCCATCCGTCAAATATTTTGGGGGTGTACAGCCCCCAAATATTTGACTGACCCCATCCGTCAAATATTTTGCGGGTCTACACCCCCAAAATATTTCACGGATGTGGTTCCGTGAAATATTTTGGGGGTGTACAGCCCCCAAATATTTGACGGAACCCCATCCGTGAATTATTTTGGGGATCTACACCCCCAAAATATTTGACGGATGGGGTTCCGTCAAATATTTGGGGGGTGTACAGCCCCCAAATATTTGATGGAACCCCATCCGTCAAATATTTTGGGGGTGTACAGCCCCCAAATATTTGACGGAACCCCATCTGTCAAATATTTTGGGGGTGTACAGCCCCCAAATATTTGACGGAACCCCATTCGTCAAATATTTTGGGGGTGTACAGCCCCCAAACATTTGACCGAACCCCATCCGTCAAATATTTTGGCGCTGTAGACCCCCAAAATATTTCACGGAACCACATCCGTGAAATATTTTGGGGGTGTAGACCCCCAAAATATTTCACGGATGGGGTTCCGTCAAATATTTTGGGGGTCTACAGCCCCCAAATATTTGACGGAACCCCATCCGTCAAATATTTTTGGGGTGTACACTCCCCAAATATTTGACGGAACCCCATCTGTCAAATATTTGGGGGCTGTACACCCCCCAAATATTTGACGGAACCCCTTCCGTGAAATATTTGGGGGCTGTAACCCCCCCGAATATTTGACGGAACCCCATCCGTCAAATATTTTTGGGGTGTACAGCCCCCAAATATTTGACGGAACCCCATCCGTCAAATATTTTGGGGGTGTACAGCCCCCAAATATTTGACGGAACCCCATCCGTCAAATATTTTGGGGGTCTACACCCCCGAAATATTTCACGGATGTGGTTCCGTGAAATATTTGGGGGCTGTAGACCCCCCAAATATTTGACGGAACCCCTTCCGTGAAATGTTTTGGGGCTGTAGACCGACAAAATATTTCACGGAACCCCATCTGTGAAATATTTTGGGGGTGTAGACCCCCAAAATATTTCACGGATGGGGTTCCGTCAAATATTTTGGGGGTCTACAGCCCCCAAATATTTGACGGAACCCCCTCCGTCAAATTTTTTTGGGGTGTACACACCCCAAATATTTGACGGAACCCCATCCGTCAAACATTTGGGGGCTGTACACCCCCCAAATATTTGACGGAACCCCTTCCGTGAAATGTTTGGGGGCTGTAGACCCCCCAAATATTTGACGGAACCCCTTCCGTGAAATATTTTGGGGGTGTACAGCCCGCAAACATTTGACGGAACCCCATCCGTGAAATATTCTGGGGGTGTACAGCCCCCAAATATTTCACGGAACCCCATCCGTGAAATATTTTGGGGGTGTACACCCCCAAAATATTTCACGGATGTGGTTCTGTCGAATATTTTCGGGGTCTACAGCCCCCAAATATTTGACGGAACCCCATCCGTCAAATATTTTTGGGGTGTACAGCCCCCAAATATTTGACGGAACGCCATCCGTCAAATATTTTGGGGGTCTACACCCCCGAAATGTTTCACGGGTGTGGTTCCGTGAAATATTTGGGGGCTGTAGACCCCACAAATATTTGACGGAACCCCATCCGTGAAATATTTGGGGGCTGTACACCCCCCAAATATTTGACGGAACCCCTTCCGTGAAATATTTGGGGGCTGTGGACCCCTCAAGTATTTGACGGCTGACCTGAGCTCCCGTGTCGACCAACACGTCGAAGACCTTCTCCACTTCCCCGCATAAGGCACGGACCTTAAGGTGCAACTGCCGCTCGTGCCCCACACGGCGCACGGCATACAAACTCAGGATCTCTGGCCGTTCCAGAAGCTCAACAAGCGTCTGGTGCAGGTCGTGGACAATGGGCTCAGGCTGCCCATCTGCAGCATCCAGCTGCGGTCCGGGTGATCCTCCGATACTCTCGGATAGATCTTGAAGCACATCAAATACATTCTTGGTCGCGAAGGATGGACGGGTGCAAGGGTTCGTGCCTTCACTTGCCCTCAGCCCGCCACCGCGACTCACTTTCGTTTTGGGTGCCGGACCGGGCCTTCCGCCCGCGGCAGTCCCTTTGTGCTTATCGTTTCCCGACTGGGATGGTGTGGCGCTTCCCACGACACCATCCTGCGACCGCCTTAGCTGGGGCCCTTGGCTGCAGGGGCTCCGCTAAGGGGCATCGGTTGTGGTAGTAGGGGTACTCTCTTCCGCATCAACCTCGTTGACACCCTTCTTCTTTCCCCCTTTCTTACCCTTCTTGTCCTTGTCCTTGTTCTTGTCGTTCTCTTTGTTCTCCTTGTTCTTGTTGTCCGACCTGGGGACCCAGTTCCTCTTGATCTCCTGGATCTCCTTGGCCAACTCGGTCTGCACCGACATCAGCTTGGAGAGCTCGTCCTTGTCGACCTCCACTTTGGCCTCCCGGGTATCCGCAGGTGCACGCTTCTTCGACCCGTGCACCTTCTTGTAGGCCTCCGTGTTGGCCTTGTGGATGGGGCATGTCCGGTGGTCATGGTTGAACCCTTTGTTCCTCCCATAACACACGAAACAGCCCTGAGGGTGAGCTCGTATGAACTCTCCAAAGGACAGCGGAGGGTTGCCAATGCGGCGAGGGTCCTTCTTCTCCTTCTTCTTCCAACCCTGCTGCAGGGGCTTCCAGCTTCCCTGGTTGCTCCCTGCGTTCAGATTGCTGGCCACGAAGGCACAAACGGCCATCTCGGCGGGCTCATCGTCGTCGTCATCGTCGTCGAGAGCCTCATCGCCATCGGCTCCCGCTGGGTCCATGGCGGCTTCCCCGCCAGGCCCCTCGCCAACGTATTTGACGTCACGGTCGCCGGGCCTCAACCCGCGGGTGTGGTGGAAATTCCGGTACTCCTTGAGTACCTCCTCTCCAACCCACTCCAGGATCTCGTCGCAACTCATCCGCGCCGGGATGGCCGGCAGACGGATGGTCTGGCCGCTCACGTCACACTCATCAAGGCGCCACATCGCGGTATTCTCGCGATCGCCCGTGACGGTGATGAGGAGGGCGTTCCGCAGGGAGTGCCGTTTGACATCCCGGGCCACGTTCTTCCTTGTCAAAGCCGCCACGTTCGTATGATACTCCTTGGGGAGCATCATCTTGACCGTGTGGTTGGACTTGGCCCTCTTGGCTTCCTCCTTGGTGACTCTCTTGATCCACGCTTCCGGAAGCATGGAGAGCAGGCGGGCCTGCTCGTCACCCTCATTCCAGTCCTCCACGTTGCGGCGGAAGAGGGTGTATTGCCCCTGGAAGTCCCGCCAATCTCGTAGGCGGATCTCCCGACCATCATGCTGAAGCTTGATGGACTTCCACCGCTTGGCACCTACCTGAGGAGCGTCCACCCGCTCCTGCTCGTTGAGCCACTTCTCGGCTTCCTTGAGGGTCTTGATTTTCCCCTCCTTGGTCGCCACGAAGTATAGCTCTTGGAGCACTTCCGGCAGGCGGTACCTGAACCGTTTGAAGACATATCTCTCCGCATCTGCGGGAACCATATCTTCAGTGACGGTCACCCCCCAATCGTCCAGTCTCTCCAAAAATCGGTCGACGTTGAGGGGGTGGCCATCGTACATGCAGGGCTTGATGTCCTTCAGGTCTTCCCACACGGCGGCATCCGCGGCCTTAGAGACCATGAACGCCGGCCGCGAGGTCAACCGAGGTTCCCATCGGCGTCCCCCACGGACTCCGACGGCTGCCACTTCCATCTCCTCCACGGTATCCGTGTGGCCACGCCGTGGTTCCTCCATGTACGCTGAACCTAGATGTTCACGCCGTACTCCTTCCATGTATGCCTCCTCATCACGGCGCCGGCGGCTGCGTTCAGCGGCCTCCCGGCGGGGTAATGCCGAACTACTGCAGGTCTCTCTCACCTCCGCCGACATCCCATTCCACGTCTCCTCCGGGGACCTCATCCCTGAGTCCACCATAGCGCTCGCCAACCATTGGGATTGGCTCGTGGGCTGGTGCAGGGCGTCGGGGGCGTACTGGTGTCCGCGGTGCAGCACGGGGGTTGTGGTACTCCGCCCTGAGCCACTCATCACGCCACTCCTCACTGCCACGGCCGGGCGGCACGCGCTCGTTGCGGCGGCCCGCGCTGTGGTGAGAGGGGGCGCTGAGAGAGGGGGCACTGGCGCTGGGGCGACCCCTGGGGGCTCCGCCGGGGGCGTGGGCTCTGCCTGGACCTGGTCTAGGTACCCAGCCGTCGTCCGACGAGCCAGACTCCAGGGGTGGGTGGTCGCTGCCGACGCTCCCACGGACTTCCAGCTCGTCCAACCGCTGCTGCAGGCCGTTGATGACCTTGTTCAGCAGCCTGGTCTCGCCCCTGGCGATGTCCAGCTCCCTCTGGGCGGCGGTGGCGACCTTGGCGATCTTGACCATCTCCGTCTTGGCGATGTCCAGCTCCTTCTCTGCGCCCGTGGCGACCCTGGCGATGCGGATCATCTCGCCCTTGCCGTGTCTACCTCGCGCTCGAGGGACTGGACCCTCCTGCGGAGGTGGATAATCCACCGCCAGGTGGCATCCGGGTCACTGTTCCCTGGTGGGTC
This sequence comes from Eutreptiella sp. 'Long Island Sound 2002', assembly GCA_964036045.1. NCBI lineage: Eukaryota > Euglenozoa > Euglenophyceae > Eutreptiales > Eutreptiaceae > Eutreptiella > Eutreptiella sp. 'Long Island Sound 2002'. The sequence continues at coordinate 115,095,470 of OZ038379.1, forward strand.
GTCGGGGTCCCCAGGGGGTCCTCCAGGAGGGCCTCTGCCGGGTCCGCCCGGTCCAGGGGGTCCTCCCCCGCCCGGAGGTCCGCCTCCAGGGGGTCCACTTGGTGGGCGTCCTCCAGGGGGTCCTGATGGTCCTCCGCCAGGGGGTCCCGATGGGCCTCCGCCGGGTCGCCTCGGTGGATCCGAGGATGGGGGCTTCTCCGTGTAACCGAAGTCCATGTCTTCATCCTCGTCCAGGTCGCCCCACCTAGGCGTCTCCGTCGCGGAGGACTCTGAGCTCCGGTAGGGAGGAGAGAGATCCTCATCCTCACCCTCCGGCTCCATGGGGACGTCTCCGCCTCCTCCGCCAGCCACTCCTTGGCGATGTCGGCGGTTTCGTCCATCCCCGTCGCTGGCGGTGATCTTGCAGCAGGCGTCCCCTTCGAAGAGCCTTCGAAGGGTCTCCACTCGGGATCCTCCCGGGGGAGTCTCGCGCTGGAGCTTGGCCTCCGCCTCCTCCATTGCAGCGGCCGTGGCTGCGGCAGCTCGCCTTTCGGCCTCCTCCCGGGCGTGAGCAGCCTCGGCTTCCTGGGCCTGCTGCAGCCGAGCCTTCTCCGCCTCCAAGGCTGCCAGCTCCGCCTCTGTCTTGGCCCTCTCCTCAGCGATTTTCCGTCGCGCGGCCTCGATGGCATCCTTCCTGGCGGCATCCGCCTGGGCCTTGGCCGTTGCTGCGGCGTGGGCCCTTTCCTCGGCCTCCTTCTTTGCCCTCTCTTGGGCAAGCGCCTCTTCCAGCGCCTTCACCTCGGCCTCCTTGCAGGCAATGGCCTCCTGGGTCAGGCGGGCTTCCTCGGCGGCTGCCGCCACCTCACCCCTGACCCGGGCAGTCGCTGTCTCCTGGGTGGCTGCGGCCGTGAGTCCGGCCGCAATGGCTGCCACGGTCGAGGCGTGGAAGGCCATGCCTCTGCCCCAATATGTGGCCTCCTCCTGGGCGATGCCGACGGCGCCCTCCACGGCAGCGTTCTGCTGCGTGGCCCGTTGCCGGGCAACCCGAAGGTTGCAGGGCACCCCACAGGCGCGCTTGCAGGCGCGGGCCACGTCCCTTTGGTCGGGAGCGACGCTGCTGCTGGAGCTGTCCTGGTCGGCCGGCACCCTCCCCCGGTGGGCCGACTCCACGTCGCTGCTGGGGCCTGACTTCCTCAGGTGCAGCTGACGGGGCTTGGCCTTGGCCTGCTTGGCGACTTCGAGGAAGTCGCCAAGGGTGGTGTGGCCAGGGTGGTGACCGCCACTGGCTCGTTGGGGGCTAGGGGCTGGGGTTCTGCCCTTGGCAGCTTGGGCGGCTTCAGCGGCCAGGGACTCCTGGTACTGCCGCCACTTCTTGTCCCGCTTCCTGTCCCCGGCGGAACGCTTCTCCTTCCCAGGAGACGCGCCGCTGCTGCTGCCCTGCAGCGTGCGCTCGTTCCCAGGCTCCGGGAACTTCTTCTCGATCATGTCCCACATGGAGACGTTGATCGTGGCGCCCGACGGGTACTCGTCGGAGTTCTCGTCCTCCTCAATCCTGTCGGGGCGTCCAGACCCTCCAGCGCTTCGTGCGGAAGCGGTAGACATACCCTTCCACCCGCAGCCAGTCTTCCACCGCCTGCAGGCGGCCGGCGCCCATATCCTCGCGGAGCTCGAAGCTCCCGGGCATGCCGCCTTCGCACTGGGGATGGCTGTGGCGGTAGTGCTGGTCCCACACCAACCCACGCAGTAGGCGCACCGCATGGGGGTGGGGCCGCGGCCACGTCTTGCCCGCCTCCTGCCAATTCACCATCGTTCTCCTCGATGGACTGGTCCTGGGGGTGGTTGTTGAGGCGGCTGCTGTAGCTGGGAGTGCGGCCTTGCTGGTCGGCCGAAGGAACTCGCTGATGTCGGAGTTCCGGTCAGTACAACTCCTTCACGGACTCGGCGCTGTTGCCGGGCGGCGCTGCGAAGCCCGTGGTACTCGGGGTTCAGGTGGCCCCGAGTGGCTCGCGAGGGATGGGTAACCCCGCGGCGGTGAAACGCTTTTGACGCGTTCCCGTGGGGGGCGTGGCCACGGGACGCTGCGGTTGACACGCACAAGCAAGCAGGCAGGCAAAGCACTGCGCTCACAGGGGCATCATTACGCTCGTGTCATGTGACAAAGCGTTTCAGGATCCTTGCCACTCTGAAACAAGGGAACAAAAGTATGTACAGCAACACATCAGGATATGTACACATGGGGTTAAGACTGGACTGGGGTAAGGGCATCACAGTACAATAGACACTCAGTCCCAACTCATGTCCCAATCCCAGTTCCGACCCTCTCAGTGGCTGGCAGTGAAGCCGGTTCGGACCCCCGTGGCGATCTTGGGGTCACTTGGGCTGTGTATCTATGTGCCGGCAAGCCGCCATTGGCTGATATCATACTCTCCCATCCACCTGACCTCACCTGATGTGATAGTGTGATAGGTTTGGCCATTCCGGTTATGAGCGGCCATATTCAGTACCGGGGCGCCGCCAGCGGAGATTTATATATCAGAATATCAGGAATCAACAGGGTTTTTTATCATAATGTTTCCGTAATTTTTCAGCCCTCTCTTCTGATGGTCAATGTATCGGCGACTGTCAGTTGGCTCGCGATTTTGCGGTAACCGAATGGTTAACTGTTATTTACAGATATTTTGGCGGAAACCCCGATGAAGGGTCAGATTTCATCAGTAAAGGGTTCGTTGCTTCCGCAATTTTCATATTATACACTCGCAAAATTAATCCGATTTTTTCAGACTTTCAGAATCGGATTTTCAACTTCGACATCGCCGCACTTGATATGACGAATCTCGAGTGGTCCGACATTTTTCCCCGATCACGAATCAGCCTTCCTTTTGTTATGGCCTTCATTTGTCTTGGAGATATAGTCGAAACAAAAGTGATTCGTGAGACCACTTTGAAAGGTCATATCTCTGGCTCACGGCGAGGTATAACAATTTCGAGAATTGGGTCCGAACTGCCTTGGTCTCAACTTAATTTAGGAAGCATCAAACCCCTTTGGTGTGTACACATGCCCGGTATAGCAAGGGATAATGGTCAAGAGGGTAGAAAGTGATATATAATTCTTGGACCGTGCAACCGAATATTTTAATGCGACTTTCGAGTGTACCGCATGAGTGTTGGGGTTGCATAGCGACTTTTCTTGGGTTCCTACGTATTTTTAACGTGAAGTTATGTCCATGGAGGGGCATGGCATATCATGGTGGGAGCCACTTTTGAGGGTATGTGTTATATGCATGGTTTATGTCTTGATATGCTCACGCCCATGTTATATATCTTCGTGTGGCCGAAGAGATGGGGAACCACACGTGACAAGGGCTTTGCCCATGTCCCAATTGTGGGATTCAAAGCGCTAGACTAAGTCTACCGCGTATGTATTGCTCATGGTATGTTTGGCAAAGAGATCCATGAGTGCACTCCCATTTTCATGGGGCATGTAGATATGAGTGGCGAAGGTATCTCCATGCGCCCGATTGGGGATCCAAGTGGGGGAATTGTTGGCATATGATTCCAATCATTTGTGTATTAAACCATGAGCGGATATCATGGGTGAGCATAGAGATATACTATCATGACAACTTTGTATTTGGACATATTTTCATGTTTTTGACCTCAATTTTTGCTCATTTTTGCGTTTTGTGTACTTACCTGGTCGGCAAACAGCAAGAAGCCTATGGTGAGTCGAACCATGGTATGTTGTTCATATGTTGGCATATGCTTTGGAGTTGAACACCACCATATGCCGGATCGCGCACTCCATTTGGCTTGGCGCACGAAGGATTACAAGAATTGGTCTCAAGACCATGGGCTGACTTGGGCAGTGCGTGGCGGCCATATCCGAAGGGGTTTCGAGGGTAAGGTGGGGATGTACATGGGCATTGACCTTTGGTCTCTATCCTCCATGAAAACTAGACTTCGATTCCATGCATGCTTTGAGCCTTCGGATAAGTGGTAACTTCAATTTTGAGCATATATTTGATATATGGCCAATATGGTGTGAATTGGCAGTTATTTGGTGTGTTATGATTTCAAACTCATGGGGCATATCTCTAAGCCCATTCGACTCCAAGTCCAACCAAGGTTATGTCAGGGTAGGGCATGGTCCTGAGTGCCACTCTATGCCATGACACGCCACCTCCCCTATTGGGCTAGGATTTAGAGGCTTGGGAGTGAACACATTTTTGGGGTACATGTAGTGACTTTTGACACATGGCATTTAGCCATCTCATTTGACCTGGTTCAGGGCAATACGTTGGTGAGTCAAGCAAAGGTCTTGAGTCCAGGGAATGAGGGGTTTATGGCTGTGAATGTGTATGTTTACCTCTTTCCCCAACTTTGCTTTTTTTGTGTTCATATGCCAATTTCAGGGCTTTCCTTCTTGGTGCAAATCTTGTACATGCCCGCCACCAAGAGACGATCGGTGTGCTGAACGGAAGCCCGCAGTCTGGATTTGGATTGGATTGTGGATTGGGTTATTGCTGTACTTGGGGGATCTGGTTGCTGTTCAGGGTTGAAGGAGGATAGTATTTTCTATATTTTTGGATTTTGGACCCTGGATTTTGATAAATGCAATCGTTGATCAGGAGCAAGTCGGCAGGGGTAACAGGCGGAAGGGGCACAGCGGGGGCCGGTCCTGGTAGGGACCTTCTTTATGGTAGCAGAGGCGTACCTGCTGCCCCTACCTATCGCCGACCCGGGGACTTGGGCCCCTATGAGCCCTGCCCAAGTACGCCCGGGGTGCGTATTGTGGACTCGGTGGAGACCACGCCGGAGATTGGAGCCACAGAAGAGCCGAGACGCTCAAGAGCATGGCGAACTCCGGAAGTTGAAGCCCGAAGAGAAGTACGACATTTGGGAAGAGGAGGACTTGACATGGAGGACCTGGTCGCCATGTGCGAGCGTCGCTGCGGCAAGGCATGCAACCTCCGCTCCGCCGCGGAGGACTCTGAGGAAGCCTGCCATTCAGGCAGCAGTGGAGGACGGGCCCGGCGCTACCGGAAGCGCGGGTCACCGGAGCCCGCGGCAGGGGACGCCGGGGCTATGGATACGGACCCCAGCCGGGTCAGGCTGTGGGAATCCGAGGGGCACTCCGATGGCTATCGGACCTGCTTCCCCTCGGAGTCAGAGGAGATGTCCGCGCTGACCGCCAGGGCGCATACGGCCCCCGAGCCCGCCCTGAAGCACGACGCCGAGTGCTTGCAGAGGCCAGCCAGGGCCAGGACGGCACCTGTGCCCCGGCACACCGGACCAGAGATGGACGCCGCCGGCGTTACGCCCATGGGCGATGAGTCCGAGGAGCCGGGAACCGCGGGATGGGCCGGATCAGGTGGAAGGCAAGCTGAGTGCCACTGCGAGCACGTGTCCTTCCTCATGGGCAAGTACCCAAAGATGGGTATGGACGCCATCGTGCACCGCCTCGACAGCCTGGACAACGCGAAGGACGTCCTAGAGGAGGACGTCGCCGGGATCCTGGATGACCAGTCGGCCGCGGAGAAAGACATGGAGGAGCTGCGAGCGGAACGGGACCGGTACCGGGGGAATCTGGAGCTGGCCCTGGAGAAGCAGCAGCGAGTGGTGGACAGCCTCCTCCACCTGGTGGAGGACATGTCGGGACGCCTGAAAAGGCTAGAGGAGCTACAGCCCCTCGCCTCGGGTCCGGAGCTCCCGGCAAAACCGGCAGCGGCAGAGCTGGTGGAGCGGGTTAAGACCCTCCGGAGCGCCATGGATAAACCCATGGGCGGTCCGGCAGAGGCACCCTACGCGCCTCCGCGTGTTGACCCGGTGGCGCTGCCGTTTGTTCCCATGTTCAGCGAATCCACAGGGCTCGGGGAACACACGGCACCGGCTGGGTCCATGCAGGAAGGGCACGTAACCACAGACCGGAGGAGCCTTACGGTACAGATGTCCCACGCCGCCCAGGATCTACCGATCATTACGACTGCCCATGCAGTTTACGCGGAAGAGGAGATCCAGAGCCAGACCATGCAGGGGCCAACCATGGAAAGCGCCGACGGACATGGTCGAGGTCATCCAGGCGGAAACCTGTGGGCGAAGGACCCCAATACGGGGATATGGACGGCCGATGGAGCAAGTCCTTCCCGCATTCCAAACCCTATGGGTTCAGAACCAACTGGACGGCACTCCATGGAGGAGAGGGATGTACGGGGAGTGTACTCGCACCCCCCGGCCACAGGTGGTATCCGTCTCGGTGGAGTGGTGGCTGGGGACGTCAGAGGCGCCATCAGGATTGACGACCTCAGGGGAATCAAAATCCCCTACTACGATGGCAACCCCTCCAACCTGGATGACTTCATCCTGGATTGGGAGGACTTCGCCGAGGAGGTCGTCGGCGAGATGCGGGGAGCGCCGCGGGACAAGTGGGTATGCCGGACATTCCCACACCGGCTGGCGCAGGACCTGAAGGAGGAGCTGCGGGATCAGATCCCTAGGACCCTGTCATAAGTAGGGCTGTGTTAAATTCAATCCAACTGAATTTATAGTTTCGATTTAGGAAGATTTAACACCGATTTAACATTGTTAGATTTAACACCGATTTGCGGCGCTTGCCGCATGTGCATCAAAAACGTCAACTCAACAAATTTGGTGAAACACCACTATTGAGGCCCTTTACACTCATAGTAAATGTTGCTTTCCACATAGCTCCTTACATTCATGCATAGTGCAATGTTTGGAAAGTACACCACATCTCTATATAGCACCTTGTGCCTCCATGTGTGTTTCCTTCTTAGAATTGCATTCAAGGCATGGACCGGTGTGCTATCTTTGATCCTCTTGGATTAGAGCAGTTCCTATTTCAAGCGACTCAAAGTACTTCACTTACATCTCCTAGTGTTGTGGACACATTGGCCAACTTTTTTGTAGGATCTCCAAATCGACGCCACCTCTTATCACTAGTAAATGAAAAAGTTTACGGTTCTACCCACCACATCAATAAAATGGAACAAGAGCTGAAAAAGAAGCAGCAACTCTGTACCCCAGAGGAAGCCGTGAAGTTGGTTGTGGACCTTAGGGTACCACGCCGCCGTTATCCAATTCTACAAAAGTTTATCACCACATTTGGTCAAGCTTTCCGCCATACCACTGGTGTGCAATGGTACCCCCAACTACCCTCCAGGGAGAAGTTTTCGGAGGCATGGACTCTTCTAGTGGGCCGTATGCAGTTGGATCAAGGGGTCATTTGCCAGGGAACAGGGGGCTATTGGTATTTCATGGCCACTCCAGAAAGCCCTAGACTATATTGCTGGGCAACCAATTTTTCACAAGGACTTGGACCATTCGCTGCCTCTATCCCTTATAGTCCGTGGGGATGCATTCCCCATTGCAGGAACCAACTGGAGCCAAATCAGTATTACTATGGCAAATTTCGGGGACATGGCCCGCAACCTATCCCATACATTCATCATATCAATTGCCTATACTGGTGACAAGAGCGCCACCCTACTTGCCAAACTATGGAAGAGAAATATAGAGGTTTGTACTGTTAAACTAAACAAGTTGCATTCAATTTGCTAAATTTAACACCGTCCACTAGACAAAACAAAGCATTCTCAGAAGCACAACCATAGTCATTTTCGCCTGTTTCAGAAGCTTCAAGAGATCATTGACAAAAAGGAAGCTCTCTGGAATGGACAAGTTGTTCCTGCTGATGTCTGGTGGGGAGGAGATGAGCCATGGTTACGGCGTTGGCTAGGGCTTTCTGAAACATGGCAAGTGGGGTCTATATACACCTTTGCTTGGTGGAACCGTCTAACCTCCCAATGGGAGGATAAACAAGCATGGCGTTCATGGCAACAGGAGGCCCGCTACAGGGCAAATAACCTACCAGTGGTGCAGGGAAAGCGGGGGTGTATAAGTGAACGAGAAATCCGTAGTCCAAGGGGTCGCATGGTGAAATGCATCTTGCATGGTCTCATGGGCATAGGGAGGTTGGTTTGTACATTTGTCGAGGACCAGGTGGATGACTATGGTTCATCAAAAGGGAAGGCAGTAGCAAAAATTCTTAGAGTGTGTCGTGTGAGGTGGCAACTTGGCCGTACGCCAAAGCCAACTGGGGAAGGGACATGGCGGTTGCTTCTTTTTGCGTGGCCGAAGTTGGTAAAGTGGTTTGGCCTTGAGGGTGCACCAGCAGATATAGCAGTGCGGGACATGACAAGCCTTTTGAGAAGGCTATATAGTACATGGGCAAGTGATAGTGCAATGGCAGAATGTAAAGAGATTTCAGGTAGGTTCCGCCAAGAAATTGCACCGCGGTCAGCTTCTCACTATCTACTCTTCTTTGAAGAGATTTGCCCTATTCTCTTACCCACCCTTGGAAAGTTTGGTCTTGGCCTGTTTGCACAAGATGCAGCAGAGTCTTTGAACCATCTTTTAAAGGTTACCTTCTTAACCATGACAAATAGGGGTGGGGGCGTTGTGAATGAGGAAATGGTGGGCACCGGCCATGCGGATCGTCTCCACCGTGAGGCAAGTGCCATGCGTCAAACCATGGAATATATATTCCTTTACTTCTCAATCCCCTTGCACATGTCCGGGTACACAAGGTGGCATGCATCCTCCAATAAGGAGATTAGTGACGAGGTACAAGGTTGGCTTGACGGTGAAGAAGAGAATAATTCCAGCGAAGAAGACGAGGGTTGAAGTGGTCGAATATTTACTTCATGTGCGCAGTGCTCTCTATTTTACCATGGAAACAGAAGCCTTCGTCCGAGCTTTCCGTGCTGCCCTGCACGAGACCACACCCACCAAAGCTGCACCAGCACCAGTCACACCAGAGCTGCCCATGGTCAACGGATATCGCAACCAGGTATGGATGGTTTCTGTGGTTCATGAAAAATAGGTGCCTGCGGCGGGAAATATGGCAATTAGCGTTGCAGTTTAAATTTAACGAATTTAGCGTTAAATTGCATCCTCGTGTTTTCAACTTAGCGGATTTAACGTTAAATTGAAGCGATCTGGCGCGATCTGGCGACATCGTAAATCTCTGGCCTTCTGCAGTGTTAAACTGAACGTAAATCGATTAAATTGAACCCCGATTCGAGATTTGCGGCAATTTAACACCATTTGCCACAGTCCGATTTCCTACATTTGTGTGCATGATTTGCGCCAGGAAGAAATGGATACTCAGGTGCTGTGGGATGGATGCAACACAGATGACAATGAAATAGCATTACTGGGGAATCAGGCTGTGCTGAAGGAAGAGCTGACAGATCTTGCTGACAACGCTGGTGTTCCTGAGTTGGCGGTACCTGAGTCCGCGGTACCACAGCTGCCGGAACCATTCGTGCCTATCAACTCCTTCCCTTTCAGCCATGGCATGGTTACAGGGGAATGGCCCCATCCATCAGTGCCCATTGTAAGCGTAGCCCACGGAGCGCACTTAACGCTGCGCACCATTTATCAACGGGCCTTCCAGAAGCTCGTGAATTCGCGTGGAGAGTGGACATCGACGTGGGCACCATTGGAGGCTCGTCAGGCCCAGACCGCCCACGTTTTTGCGCTCAGCGGTTATCCAGCACCGTGTACAAAGGTGTGGGCACGACTGTTTGCTGCCTGGGAAAGCTACGGTCTTGGAACGTATTCGCGGGCCGGCAGCCATGGCGCAAGGAGTCCCGCCAATTTTGCCTTTGGTCCCCCGCCCACAGAATGGTGGAACCCTGACCACACACATCTCTATCAAGGCAAGCTGACTGGTGTCACGCTAACACGTGGGTGCGGCGCGCGCAACAGCTGCCAGCTGGATACAAACACGGCAGGAAACACGGCAGCTCCAGATGCACGGGATGTGTTCGCAAGTTGTTTGCAATCAATGTCAAATCAAGAGGACCCGGCCTGGATAATTGAAGACATATGGATCAGCCCGAGAGGCCTGCAGTTCTCAATGAGTCATCCTCAAACGAAACCACAAACAGTCAACGTTGGTGACCTGCTCGGACTCCTTCATTCACAGCCACCATGGGGTTTGAGGATCCTGAAGGCTCTGGAGTGCTATGCGAAGGAACGGCGTGCAGAGGTATGTAGATCAGCGTGAACGGCACTGTCAGTCCTGTACCAGGTTCTCCTTACCACATTGTGTTCCCTAGTGCATGAGGTTTGAGCGTGACAACAAGAGACCACTGGGGAAAGCAGCATGGTGGCGCAGCATCAGCGAGTTCGTGCAGTTGCCCAGCAATGAGGAGCAGATGAATTGGACAGAACGGAAACTGGCCAAAAAAGGTATGCTCCGTGCGCACACGCCGACCGCCATCGCCGACAGTCACGTATCACGTACACATGTTCTGTCTCCTGTTGGTAGCCCGCAAGGCGGAGCAGCGGAAGCGGCAACAAGAGGAGATGTGGCACGAGGAGGAGACGCCGGACGTTGTGGTTCCGGAAGAAGAGGCCACCGGTGACACACATGAGCCAGCACACAAGAAGAAAAAAGGTGTGGTGGACTTTCATGTTCAATTGAAGTAAATCCGGTGAAATCGGTTAAATTTACAATGTTGCTGTGCAATTTAACATGTTAGGAAACTCGAATATTCCGTGCAAGATGTCAAAGAAGGGACTAAAGGAACTCATGGAGCTGGAACCACCGAAAGCATCGAAGGCGTGCCCCGCACCGAAGGAACCGAAGCAGAGCAAAGCAAAGGAGTCGCCAGCTACCAAGGTCCGGTTGCTGTCTGAGGAAGGTCTGGGTGAGAGCGTATTGAATCGTCTGCGACTAATCCCTGCGCACGAATGGACGTCCGAGGATCGGTTTGGGGCATCGTTTCAAAAGTTGATTCTGGGGGTCACCAGTGGCTTCCCAAGTTTCAAATTTCCCACAATAGCAGCCGCAAGTACTAAGCATCAGGTGTTAACAAGGGCGTTAAACACATTTGGTCAACTGAGGTTGCGTGGGAGGTTAGCTACATGGACTGCCATTGCAGTTGTTAAAGGTAGCGGGGACAAACCCATGGGTTTGCATGCCCATCCAAATGACCAGGGGTGGCTCAGCGGTGTAATCACCCTAGGTGACTATACTGGGGGCGAGTTCTTTGTTGAATCTGGCATGCCTTGCACTCCAGATCCCCTTAAATGTGGTGACCCATGTGTAAAGCACATGTCAGATGGGACTGCCGTCTTTGGACATGCATTGAATGCTTCCCAAGGAGTCGTTTTTCAGGGTACCAAAATCCATGGCCCACTCCAGTGGCATGGTGAAAGATATGCTCTTGTCTTCTACAGCAGATTCACAGCTGCAAACACCTCAACCCACATCAGGGAGGAGCTCCTTCGGCTCAAGTTCCCCTTGTAACAAGACACCAGTGCACTTGGAAATTTGGTGTTGCATCCATTGCTACGTGTTTCCTGTAGGACGAACCCAGGGCCCCAGCCAAGGAGCGACCTGAAGTGGAGTTGAAAGATTTGGTGAAATACTACGTGCCGATGCGCATGGAAGGCAGCTCTCCACCAAACTGGGAAGTGGTTTTTGGCTATGACATTTCGAAATTCAAGGGCTACAATGTGGACGAGGGCAGTGCTGGTGAATGGAAACGGGCAAAGAAGAGTGGCTATCTGATGCTTCTAATGCCTCCTCAGTTTCCCGAGGAAGTCAGCAACGCCTTTGTTGCATGCCGCAGAGCAGACTGTGAGGACACAGAGGCAGAAGCTACAGCGCGCTGCAAGAAGTACAAAGAGGAGTACTCGTTGAAAGTAAAGATTCCGAGTCCAGCAAAGGAGAATGGGGAGTCCTTGAACAGCGCTGATGGTGATGAAGATGGGGTTGATAATGAGTAAAATGGATTAATGTAAAGATTTCATATTGTTTTAATATGTGCATTTCTGTTTTGCGTTTTCTTTGTGTTCATAGACACATGGAAATAGTGCATTCAATGTGAGGAACACCATGTTCAATTGAACGTTCAATCTGCACCGCCATCGATAAACAACGTGGTGTTTGGACTTGGTGTACCGTGACTCCTGGGCTTGAGGCCTTGCTTCGCTTGGACCAAAGAGGACAAGAGCATAGTCAATAATTTTGATTTTGAAAAGGAAATTTGGTGAAAAATGGGCACATTTTGGGTTTTTTTGAACCTTTTTGATGTATGCACAATAGCTTGATAAATTTAACATTTTTGTTAAATTGAACTGGCCTGTAGTTGCATTGAATTTAACACAGCTCTGGTTATCACAAGGTCCCAGGGATCCGGGAAGGACTGATCCGTACGGAGCAGGCCTGCCTCTAGTGGTTGGAGGATGAGGAGCGGGTGGACGCTCCGAACCAGAAGCTGGAGGACTTGTGGTCCATCCCGCTGCCGCTGGACCGCGGTGAGCTGCGGGTCCGGGAGTGGAACCGGTACCTGCGAAAGTACCGAAGATGCCTCAAGCTGGTGGAGGACTGGAATGAGGCCAGCGAGATCCGCCACCTGCTGAAGGACGTCCTCCCCGGCAACTGGAAGAGGAGAGTGGAGGACGAGGAGAAGAAGCGAGCCAAGAAGCGGGTGGCGGTGAGGATCATGGCGGCGGAGGATACCCATGCGGGTATCATGGAGTTCTTCAGGAGGAACCTGGGCGAGCCCAACCGGATGTTGGGACTGAAGAACGCCGTGTACGTGGAGGTGTTTGGAGACTCCATGGGGCAAAGGTTGCTGCGCCTCAACAACGTGGAGTGGAGGCGCGGGGAGCCGCTGAGGATGCAGGTCATCTTCGCCCGCATGAGCCTGGACGAGATCGTGAAGTACATCACGGTGGAGTTGAAGCTCAATGCGAAGAACGAGGCCCACATGCAGGATCGACATGGTCATGGACAACGAGGCCACCGAGAAGACCGCCATCATCGGGAGATCCAGGAGGACATGGCCAACTCCGCAAAGGATGGTAGTGGAAGTGGCCAAGACCATTGGCCCCGGGAGGATCACGAGGAGGCCCATTTCTTCGCGTTTGTGGCGCCCAACGTGAGAGAACATGGGCAGGATAGGTCCAGATGGAACAAGGTGGGACCCAAGAAGAACAGAGAGCCAATGAGGATCGGGAACCCCCCGCTCTCGTTCCGGGAGTACAGGTCTCAGCACGACGGGTGCTGGGTCTGTTATGGCAAGGGAAACAACCATGCACACGACCACCGTCAGTGCAAGGTGTATGAGGCGGACAAGAAGGCCTACTTCGCCGCTCACCCCGAGAAGAAGCCCAAGGAGCAGCGGATTTCCGATTGGAAGGCAAAGGGCGGAGACGGGAAAAAAGGCAGAGGCAAAGGCCAAGGAAAAGGCGGAGGAAGAGGCTATGGTGGTGGACCTGGCCAAGACCGACGAGTGAGGTCGATCGAGGAAGTTGCTGAGGACATGTTGAGGACGTTGGAGGAACTCAAAGCCCAGCAACGTGGTGGACAAAGTCCTGGCGGATCGCAGCCGGAAGAGGCTGCGGGAAGTCAAGTCTAGAGGAGCCCGCACGGGAGTGGGACCTCGGAGGTCTCTCCTCCGCAAATCAGTGGAATCCCAGAGAAAGCGAAGGCACATCGAGTGCCGAAGAAGGCTCCAGAAGAGCCAAAACCACTGAGTTTCGCCACTCCCAACCCCTGGAGCGCCCTGCCAAGGGAAGTTCATGTGGGCAAGGGATGTGGCAAGAAGGAAGGAGCGACCACGGAGAGCCCCGTGGACGGGCAAGACCAACCCAAGATCTACACCATCCGTGATCATACCCTCGAAGTCCTGATGCACCCGGACGTGCTAGAGTTGCATGCCGTGAGAGTCCTCCATACACCGCATGGCGACGAGCGGCAGTTGCACTTGAAGGTGCGTGTACGGTGCGGACAAGAGGAATTGGTGGTGGATGTTCTGGTGGATACGGGTGCCCAGGTGAGCCTGGTCCGGAGAGGGTTGTTCAAGGAGGAATCCCTGCAGCCCAGCCGTAGACCGGTGCGCCTGAAGGTGGCGAATGGAGAGATCATGGGTGGTGGTACCCATGAGGCCACTATCAGTATGGAATTCTGGCAGCATGAGCGCTTGAACCACCCTGATTTGGCGAAGAGAAGCACTCTATCCGGGAACTTCTATGTGGCCGACATTACAGGTTGGGATATGATCATGGGGTATGACTTCATGGTGGCAAATGCCATTGGAGCCCTTCCCCATCGTGCAACGCAGGTCCGGGAGGATGATGAATGCCTCACATGGCTGTCCACGGACTATGCATGCGGGTGATCCCAATGGAATGCTGAGGAAGAGGATCGGATCGTCCAAGCGGTGCAAGCTGTGGGTGCCAAGTCCAGAGGAGACCGTGGAGTTCAGCTCACGGAGTATGGAACGGCGCCGCAGGTGTATACCAGGATGTTCCAGACGCTGGGAGCCGAAGCGCCCGAGACGGACGTCTTCGCTTCCCGGGATGCCCCAGTTTGGCGGAAGTGTAGAAGGCATTGGCATCGAGGAGACTCAGCCTGGCATAGGCATTGGGATTTGAAGGAGTGGGGGCCCATGTATTGGCATGGCTCCCTGGACAATACCAGACGTACGGTGGAGAAGATCGTCGCGGATAGGGCGAAGGGGATCCTGGTCATAACCGGCATAGGATCCAGCCCATGTCCGCTGGAAGGTCTCAAGTCGACGCTGGACTCCATCACCCTCAACGAGATGTCATTCGGGCCAGAGGAGAAGTTGTTCATCGACGCCAAGGGTGTATCAATGCCCTCCCCGGGTCAAGCGTGGGGTACCAAGGCTTTCCTGGTGGATGGGGCGCAAGCCCAGCCAACGGGTGATGAAGCATTCATCCGTAGGGTGGAGGCGGTGCCCATGAAGGTCATGTTTGAGCCCAAGAAGGGGACGGATCAGCCAATTGATGGCATTGACGTCCTGTCCCACGCCGAGATCGACGACGTCGTCAACTACATGCGGATGGGGATGCACGACCGTGTGGCAGCCAAGAAGAGGCGGGCCATGGTCACATCTCCGCATTGGTGGGATGACAAGATGTTGGTCACTGGCAAGTACGAGAAGGATGAGTTCGTGGCGAGGGTCATGGATCACATCGCGGACCAATACGATGGTCCGGTTGGGTCGGACCCGCCGACGTGGGATTTTCCAAGAATGGGGGCCGATAG
This sequence comes from Eutreptiella sp. 'Long Island Sound 2002', assembly GCA_964036045.1. Lineage (NCBI taxonomy): Eukaryota > Euglenozoa > Euglenophyceae > Eutreptiales > Eutreptiaceae > Eutreptiella > Eutreptiella sp. 'Long Island Sound 2002'. Next base: position 115,110,564 of record OZ038379.1, read on the forward strand.
TGACAGTAACCAGCTCGACGCCGCAAATTTCCGAAGATTATCGGTGGGAAGTGCACCCCACGACGATGAAGACGGCATATCGGACGAGGAGAAGTCGGATTCGGAGCCCGAAGGGGCCTATACCGCAGTGCGGTCGGTTGTATCGATACCGAAGCAAGCGGCTGAAGAGGCCCAGGAGAACCCGAAGGTAGCCGAGCTGAAGGAGAGGTTGATCAATGCCTATCCGCGGCTATTCAGTGGCGTCGGCAACAAGAACCCTCCAGATCGTGGGAGGTTTGGTACAGCGAAGATCAAGCTGAAGCCGAACCCGAAGATCTATCGTCATCGGGAGTACCAACTTCAGGGCGATCGGGCCGAGGCCATGAAGAAGCTGTTGGCCGAGTTCATTGAGCGGGGATGGATCCAACCCTCCGACAGTGAGTGGGCCAGCCCAGCCTTCATCGTGCCCAAGAAGGAGAAGGGCGAGTGGAGATTGGTGGTTGATTACAGAGGTTTGAATGAGCAGACCGAGCACGACTCGTACTCGCTTCCCCTGATCGACTCCATCCTCCAAAAACAACAGAAAAAGCGGATTTTCACGGTGTTGGACCTGAAACACGGCTATCACCAGATGCCGCCACACCCGGACTCCAGGCCCTGCACAGCGATGTCGACGCCGCTGGGGCCCATGCAGTTGAAAGTGGTGCCTATGGGCGCCAAGAATGGCAACGCCGCTTTCCAGCGCATGATGGAGGACCTACTCGGTCCTGTCCGGGACTGTGCCGATCCCTTCGTGGATGACATCATCATCGGGTCCGGCACGGAGAACATGACTGAGGACGAGCTCATCGACGCGCATGAGAAGGATCTGCGCCGAGTGCTCAGCGAGTTGGACAAGCACAACATGGTGTGCAAGCCCACCAAAGCCTCACTCTTCGTGAAGGAAGTGGAGTTCGCGGGTCACGTGGTTGGTCACGGGCAACGCCGTCCCATGCTTGGGAAGCTGGCCTCCCTGCACCACTTGGAGAAGCCCCAGACCATCAGCGAACTCCGGTCCTTCATGGGGTTCTGCAATTACTATTCGGGCTATGTCCGGATGTATGCAGAACTCTCGGGGCCGCTGCACAAGATGCTGCAGGTGGGCAAGTTCGATGGCCGGAAGGGGAGCAAGAAGAAGCTTGCCTGGACCCCGGAGGCCGAAGATGCGTTCAGCCGCCTGAAAGAGCGACTCCTGGGGCAGCTGGGACTATTCTTGGTGGACCCGGACAAGGGATTCGTGCTACGGACGGATGCCTCGGACTATGCTGTAGGGGCAGTCCTCGAGCAGATCCGGGACGACGGGTCACACGTACCCGTGGCGTTTTGGAGTCGGATCCTGGCCGAGGGCCAACGCCGCACCCGGACCGCGAGGGAGAAGGAGACATACGCCATTGTTTGTGCGCTCAGGAAGTGGTCTGGCCACATCGGATTGCAACCGGTGGTGGTTTGCACGGACCATCAGTCCTTGCAGAGCTGGCACAAGGAGCACGTCGACACCCCCTCGGGACCGGCGGCAAGGAGGGCCCGATGGCATGAGACGTTCACCAAGTTCGACCTCAGCGTCGTATACGTCCCGGGGAAGGACAACACTGTGGCAGATTGCCTCATTCGATGGGCCTACCCCGCGGGCAAGGCTTGGATGGACATATCCAGCCATGGGGACGCCGAGGAAACCGAGGAGGCCAAGCGCATCATCGAAATGGAGAAGGCCATGGAGCAAGAGGGGGTCAAGTGCTTTGTGGTGATGGCAAACCGTACGGACCTGGCCAAGTTCCGGGGTGCCCGCGTCCAAGCTATTCGAGAGGAAACCCTCGAGCAATGGATGGTGGCCCCTGTAGAGCTAGTCAGGTCGGTGCTCACAGAGGACTGGTCGGATGACTACGCGGCATCCGAGCACTGGAGCAAGTATAGGAATGCCGTGAGCGCCCCGTCGGACGACGAGTGGCCTGAGGGCTTGACCGAGGATGGGGACAAACTGTTCCTCAAGGACAAGCTACTGGTCCCTGAGAACCGAGTGGAGGAGCTCATTGACCACTGGCACAACGCCCAGCTCATGCATCCTGGTTGGGACAAGATGCAGCAGGACCTGGAGTGGCGCTTCAAGTTCGCACCGGGGTACTACGCCATCCTGGACAAGTACTGCAGCGACTGCGCCGTGTGTCGGGCCACGAAGAGCCCCAACCACTCCACAGCGGGCAACCCGGTGTACACGGCTATACCGGAGGCCCCTATGCGGTCCGTGGCCATGGATGTATTCGCCATGCCTGAGGTCACCGTGGAAGGAGAGACCTACGACTGTGTCATCCTGGCGGTGGATAGGCACAGTGGGTATATCGTGGCGGTCCCTGGCAAGAAGTCCAAGAAGAAGGACAAGAAGGACAAGCATGGAGTGGGGCTGCAGGCCAAGACCGTCGCTAATGCCATGATCAGGCATTGGCTGACGATTTTTGATGTCCCAGCTGTCATCTGCAGCGATCGGGGCAGTCAGTTTGTGGGGACGTGGTTCAAGACGATGTGCAAGCACATGGGCATTCGGCACGCCAAGACCGTGGCGTACCATAGCCGGTCGAATGGCCGAGCTGAGGTGGCCGGGCGGCAGATGTTCGAGAAGTTCCGCCAGCTGCACATCGACGAACCGGGCCGGAATTGGTATAATTCGCTGTGGAGAGTACTCCAAGCGTATCACGACCTTCCGGGACCCACTGGGCTGTCGCCCCATCGTATCCTGTTCCTACGGGATCGAGTGTCACGCACTCACCCGTGGTTGAATCATGGCAAAGTGGCCCGGGATGCGAACGCCATGATGGCTCAGGCGGACGACACGGCGGCAAAGGTGTGCAAGGCACTTCAGGACGAGCATGACAAGAGGGCCAAGTACTTCAAGCAGGGAAAGGTCCAGAAGTATGCTCCCCAAGACACCGTGTGGGTGGAGCGGCACCACAAGGATGTCCTGTCCAGGCATCGGCAGGCGTCCTGGTATGTGCCGGGGGTAATCGTGCGGAAGGTCGGGCAGGATGTGTATGCGGTTGGTGTGGGGGACAACAAGATCCTGGACCGCGACCATACCCAGCTTCGTCCCCGAGCACCAGACCCCAGCGGAAGTCCCGTTACCTTTGAGTTCACGGCCGGCGATGTGGACTCGGACGACGAGGGTGAGGACGACGACTTCACCGCTGAGAAGATCCTGGCGGACAAGCCGGACCCGGGGACGCCTGGAGGGAGGCTTTATAAAGTCCGTTGGAAGGGATTCGCCGCATCCAGGAACTCGTGGGAGCCTCCGAGCAGTTTTGTGCCGAGGTACACCACGGTCTGGATGGACTACCTGAAGAAAAAGAATATTTCTTTGGATGTCAAGGACGTGTTGGTCCATTTGGTGGCTGCAGTAGCACCGTAATGGATCCCCCTTGGCATTTTTGTTTGTTTTTGTGCTTGGGAGACGGGTGAGGGCGTTCATCCGGGGATTTTTCGGCCTTGAGTGGCCATATACCCCCTTCACTCGATCTCCACATATATATTTCATTGTGGTATATTTATTTAGGTCGACCGACGACGTTTCTCTATCTTTGATCCCCTTGGTCCATGTTGTAGATCAAGAGGAGACCGGATATGGCGTAGGGCACCGATTATCCTTGTCCTCACCCCCCCCTTGGGGCGTGGTGGACGCCTACGACGTGTGTGGGGCCTCCATGTGTCCTTGGGACATGGGGGGGGTGGGTTGGAGCCCATTGGGGTCCTCCCGTCACTCTCTTCAATGACTTCCGAGCGGTAACAAAGCTCTGAGAAGGGGGGTGAAGCCGGTTCGGACCCCTGTGGCCATCTTGGGGTCACTTGGGGTGTGTATCTATGTGCCGGCAAGCCGCCATTGGCTGATATCATACTCTCCCATCCACCTGACCTAACCTGATGTGATAGTGTGATAGGTTTGGCCATTCCGGTTATGAGCGGCCATATTCAGTACCGAGGCGCCGCCAGCGGAGATTTATATATCGGAATATCAGGAATCAACAGGGTTTTTTTATCATAATGTTTCCGTAATTTTTCAGCCCTCTGTTCTGATGGTCAATGTATCGGCGACTGTCAGTTGGCTCGCGATTTTGCGGTAACCGAATGGTTAACTGTTATTTACAGATATTTTGGCGGAAACCCCGATGAAGGGTCAGATTTCATCAGTAAAGGGTTCGTTGCTTCCGCAATTTTCATATTATACACTCGCAAAATTAATCCGATTTTTTCAGACTTTCAGAATCGGATTTTCGACTTCGACATCGCCGCACTTGATATGACGAATCTCGAGTGGTCCGACATTTTTCCCCGTCACGAATCAGCCTTCCTTTTGTTATGGCCTTCATTTGTCTTGGAGATATACCCAGGAGTGGCTGGAGTCGCTGCAGGCGGCAGTCGATTATTTCGCCAGTCGCGGGCTCAGCCGCGACTCAAGTCCCCGCGGCACCAGACGACGTGGCATACGTAATGTGAGGAAGGTTTTCGACAACTTTCGGCCATTTCTGTTAGATTTTACGTCAAAATTATCAATTAACACCCAACGAAATAATACAGTTGATAATCCGAGCGAAGCTCGACCATCTGAAGACCAGCCGCCGCCCGCGCAATCCCATATAGCTCGTTTGTAGTCCAGCACCTGGAAAAAATGTCAAGAAAGTGATGAAATAAGAAAAAGCGCCAGGCGCAATCAATAGCCCAGAGCAAGGGCTATCGATTGATGTATAGTAACTTTGAGAAATGCGTAGGAATCGATGAACTGCCGATTTTTTCAGCTCAAAATTGAAAACCGTTTTTTTAATTGTGTTCAGTAGTTCAAATAGGGACTACTATCCGAGTTTTCCGGGTTTTGACCATCTATGACCCACCTGCACTACCAGCGCAAACACACAGAGAAAACAGGGAGCAAAAGCGACGCTTTCAGTTCTTCTTGCAGTGGACTGTTGGTGCAGAACCAGGTTCAGAACGCGATGCAAATTTAGTCCATCGTGTCGAGCCTGGCCGGTCAGCGGATTCGTACAGGACAGATCAGGCACGAGCAACGGTTTGATGCGTGAATTTGGTGTTTCACACATGGGTTGAGCCCACAAACCTCTGCACCCCTGGTCGTACATGTTTGTCCGCTGTTAATTTCGCACGTTGCTTGTCTCAAAGTGCTGTTATTCTCCATGAGGCCGCCCTTCCGACACTGGTTTTTTTTACTATTAATTGACTACGGTTGGCAAATAGTTGACAGCAGTCAGCAGTCAAAGACAAAGGAGGGCGTTTGACATTGGGACTGATGGCACTCGGCAAGTGACTTGCTGGAGGCTTGGGTGCAACGGAGCCCACAATTACTTCTCCGGAGGGACATCTCTGTCTTCCACCTATGTGCTGCGACAAGTCTGCAACAGGGGCAGTCATTTGATTCCAAGTGGGATCCAGTCACAATTCCAAGTGTCTGAATTCCCTCGCTTCAGATGGGAATGACCATTACGGAGATCCACGACATCACGAAGATTGACAATTGGTTCGTGCAGCGCTTTTTCATGATGCACACACATGCAGTGGCCATGCAGAAAATGCAGCTCGAGCAGTTTGATTACGACTTCTTCATGGAGGCCAAGTGCCTTGGATTCTTAGGTGCCTCCATCATACAGTGCCCATACAAATCGGAACGACAAACTCATGATGCCTGGAGTGCCTTTCAGAAACCAGAAGGAAACATTCGGTTCGGTGCCCGAGAGCCACTGCTGTTTTGCCACCGTTTCTCATGCAACCCCTCTGCCAGTGCGCACCGGTCGTATCCCAGCCAGCAAATCGCACGCACCCGCTGTGCACACTGCACGCACGCATCGTACACGCTGCACGCACGCATTGTGCACGCTGCACGCACGCACTGTGCACGCTGCACGCACGCAGGGTGCACGCTGCACGCACGCACCCACTGTGCACACTGCACGCATGCATTGTGCACGCTGCACGCCCGCATCGTGCACAATGCACGCACGCACTAATGTAATCTGCCTTCAACAGGATGTGCCTGCCATATCTCCACCGAGGTCAACATGGGCCGTTGTTGCTCTTGAAACAATTTCTTCCTATCTCCTCTGGAACCACCGCGCCAGCCACTTTCCTTGCATACACCGTGTCGTGCTCTGTGTATGGACAGTATGAAGTGTGCACACTGCACAGGGCAGTTGGTGCAGTGCGCAAGGTGTGGTCTGCATCGGGTTGAGTGCTGTGTGCAGTGCACATCCTGCTCGGAACAGCGTGCTGGGAGCAGAGTACAGTGGGAAGCGTGCGCGTTACAATCTGTGGTGCATATGGTGCAGGGTGCACGCTTCAACAGATTGTGAAGAGAAGCCTCCTTTCTGCAGGGTTGATGCTCTCCCATCCCACGTGCTTGCCACTTGCTGGCAATTGCTTGATGCCATGGGGACCGCAGACATTACAAATTAAAACGATGAGAAGTTTTGAACATGTCGGAGTGCGTGGCATGCAGTGCATTGGGCAGCGAGCACAGCGTGCGGAGCACATTTTGGGTGGTGCGTCATGAGAGGGATATTTGACGTGTCGACAGCGTCGCCAACAAAATGCCGCTGACCTGACCTGACCTGACCTGGACTTTGCCACTGAACAGCCCATTATGCTTGTGTTCCCAGGTTTTTCTGTATACGCCGTCATGGTGCAGGGATTCTGCAGGGACAAGACTTTAATGATTGTTTTTTTTTGTTTTTTTAAACTCAGAAATAAACAAGTTCATGCATAAGTGGGAGGTAAACAGTAAACAAAATGAAGCAGTGAACGGGAAACAAATTTCAAATCGCAGGAGTTTGATTTTGCAGATTGTGATTGTGATTGTGATTATTTCTTTTTGTCAGAGATAAACAAGTTCAGGCATAACTGGGTAGTACTCAACAAGAACCGAAATTGAGCAATGAATAGAAAACAAATTTCAGTTTGGAGGAGTTGAATTGTGCAGGGATTGGCGATGGTTTTTTTGTGCTTAGAAATAAACAAGTTGAGGCATGAATGGGAAACAATTTTTAGTTTGCAGGGGTTCAATTGTAAGTAGCTAGATGATACCAGCCTAAAACAACCTGAATGATAGAGGGGGTAGGTGTAAATTGGAGGAGATAGTGTCACCGCCAGCAAGTGGCAGGGGTGTTCTAGGACAAATGTTCATTTTGGTGATGGGTGTGACTCCTGAGTCTGCTTAAGTGCACCTTGGGATAGGTTTGGTGATGGGTGTGACTCCTGAGTCTGCTTAAGTGCACCTTGGGATAGGCATCCGGGTTTGTGCACCAGCGGTGACTCAAATACACAAAAAACCAGTTCAAAATCGGGGTGGTGACTTTGCACACCCGTGACTCCGGCTACCCCCGGGTAGTCGAAACAAAAGTGATTCGTGAGACCACTTTGAAAGGTCATATCTCTGGCTCACGGCGAGGTATAACAATTTCGAGAATTGGGTTGGAACTGCCTTGGTCTCATCTTAATTTAGGAAGCATCAAACGCCTTTGGTGTGTACACATGCCCGGTATAGCAAGGGATAATGGTCAAGAGGGTAGAAAGTGATATATAATTCTTGGACCGTGCAACCGAATATTTTATTGCGACTTTCGAGTGTACCGCATGAGTGTTGGGGTTGCATAGCAACTTTCCTTGGGTTCCTACGTATTTTTAACGTGAAGTTATGTCCATGGAGGGGCATGGCATATCATGGTGGGAGCCACTTTTGAGGGTATGTGTTATATGCATGGTTTATGTCTTGATATGCTCACGCCCATGTTATATATCTTCGTGTGGCCGAAGAGATGGGGAACCACACGTGACAAGGGCCTTGCCCATGTCCCAATTGTGGGATTCAAAGCGCTAGACTAAGTCTACCGCGTATGTATTGCTCATGGTATGTTTGGCAAAGAGATCCATGAGTGCACTCCCATTTTCATGGGGCATGTAGATATGAGTGGCGAAGGTATCTCCATGCGCCCGATTGGGGATCCAAGTGGGGGAATTGTTCGCAAATGGTTCCAATCATTTGTGTATTGAACCATGAGCGGATATCATGGGTGAGCATAGAGATATACTATCATGACAACTTTGTATTTGGACATATTTTCATGTTTTTGACCTCAATTTTTGCTCATTTTTGCGTTTTGTGTACTTACCTGGTCGGCAAACAGCAAGAAGCCTATGGAGAGTCGAACCATGGTATGTTGTTCATATGTTGGCATATGCTTTGGAGTTGAACACCACCATATGCCGGATCGCGTACTCCATTTGGCTTGGCACACGAAGGATTACAAGAATTGGTCTCAAGACCATGGGCTGACTTGGGCAGTGCGTGGCGGCCATATCCGAAGGGGTTTCGAGGGTAAGGTGGGGATGTACATGGGCATTGACCTTTGGTCTCTATCCTCCATGAAAACTAGACTTCGATTCCATGCATGCTTTGAGCCTTCGGATAAGTGGTAACTTCAATTTTGAGCATATATTTGATATGTGGCCAATATGGTGTGAATTGGCAGTATTCTGGTGTGTTATGAGTTCAAACTCATGGGGCATATCTCTAAGCCCATTCGACTCCAAGTCCAACCAAGGTTATGTCAGGGTAGGGCATGGTCCTGAGTGCCACTCTAGGCCATGACACGCCACCTCCCCTATTGGGCTAGGATTTAGAGGCTTGGGAGTGAACACATTTTTGGGGTACATGTAGTGACTTTTGACACATGGCATTTAGCCATCTCATTTGACCTGGTTCAGGGCAATACGTTGGTGAGTCAAGGGAAGGTCTTGAGTCCAGGGAATGAGGGGTTTATGGCTGTGAATGTGTATGTTTACCTCTTTCCCCAACTTTGCTTTATTTGTGTTCATATGCCAATTTCAGGGCTTTCCTTCTTGGTGCAAATCTTGTACATGCCCGCCACCGAGAGACGATCGGTGTGCTGAACGGAAGCCCGCAGTCTGGATTTGGATTGGATTGTGGATTGGGTTATTGCTGTACTTGGGGGATCTGGTTGCTGTTCAGGGTTGAAGGAGGATAGTATTTTCTATATTTTTGGATTTTGGACCCCTGATTTTGATAAATGCAATCGTTGATCAGGAGCAAGTCGGCAGGGGTAACAGGCGGAAGGGGCACAGCGGGGGCCGGTCCTGGTAGGCACAGCGGGGGCTCAAACACAAACCATGCCCTGCTCAGTCCGGACCCTGAAACCCTGCCAATGGGGGAGGGTGTCCCGCCTAGCCACAGGCGAGTTCCTGGGAAATAAGAGGCTCCAAGGCCAACCGACAGTGGCTCCCTATGCTCCCTTAAGGGCAGGTCCCAACTCCCCTCTGAGCTGGAGATAAGGCCCCGCCATTATCCCCTAGGAGTTGGTAGCTGAAAATGGGCTGTTTCAGCCCAAACTGATATTAGCTCGAAAAACTCCAAAATTGACCCCTCGTCCGGACCTGCCAGAGGTAGGGACGAGGCAACTGACCCAATGCTCTCCAAGTACGAAGTCTCTGGAGCCCTCACCCAACCTGGTTCCCTCTGAGGTCCCGGCATCAGGGCACCACGGGTTCATCAAGTGGGGTCATGATGCCAAAATCACCACAATTGGCGTCATTCCCACGCGTGGCTCGCCCGGCCAGGGCAAGGCCAATGGCTCACAGGATAGGAGGCAGAACCTAGGACCTATTCCTGAGGGCACAGTTTAGAATTAGGTCCGGGCTCTTCGTGGGCAGAGAGATATGGGGCCGCTAATTGACCACACGGGGGTGTGAAATTGGGGTCCGAAAAGGGGGTCATTTCCGCTGCTCAAAGTGAGCCAAAATCTGGGGTGCCCTCAATAGTATATCTCCACGCCGGCTTGGAGATCGGATCCGCCGTTCATACGCGATCCACCGGGAGTCCAACGAAGACTCCCATGCCCTTGGCTCTAAAAGATCTCCATGCCACCCGGCGGGGTGACAATCCAAATTGGGTCCACAATTGCAAAAATGGCAAAATCGTCCACACTCACTTTGGGCTAGCACCTTGACGAAGGTTGCTCCGCTTCGCCCACGTGGTGTGCGAACCATGGGGACCAATATCCATAACACCCATGTCATATATGGTCCATTGGTCCATGCATCCGGCGTGCACGAGGGGGCTGAACATGGTGCACGGCGGGCAGAAAATGTGGAAAATTGCTCAAAATGGCCGAAAATGCGCACACTCATGGGTGGGGCAAATGAGGCACATGCCCGACTTGGACCGGAGTGTGCCATAGGATTGGTAGCAAGTCATATGCGTCCAACATATCTCTTGGGCGTCGCCCAAACCCCTCCGGTTTTGGGGTTGGCAGGGTCGCCAAGTGAGCCCATGATTTGGGATCGTCCCAAATCGCCAACATGGCGGCCACGGTATGCCAAGCCCAAGGGGAGTTATTCGCCAGGTCCAAGATATGTTGGGCGCCGAAGTATGTACACCCATAACACAATGACTCGACACCAATGACCTTCGATTCCACATATGTGCTCCACTTGGGGCGCTTTGGAAGGCCGCGCGCGCTGCCTCCCAGGTGGGCACATGCAAATATTGAATATTGCAAAAAACACACCTTGCTCGCAACGCATCTCTTCGGGAGCGCTCCACAAGCGTCCCTTCACGAAGGTTAGGCTTGCGAGGGTTCGTTGGGAGTACAATGAAGGGCTTCATGCAATATGGGGTCCATTGGCGGGTTAGTCTTGGAATGGTGCACCCGCCAAATGGGCACGTGATATGACACCAAATATGGCATACAACCCTACCCTCGCCTTCTACACCCAACCTAGTGGCCTAGAAACAAAGTGTGCCTATATTCTAAAGTAACTTTGGTCCCTTAACACGCATGCAAGTGCTTTGGTCGAAAATCGACCTTCTTTCGGAAAGCCGAATTTTAGCATGCACGCAAAATATATTGCCAATATATATATGGAGATCATATATGTACTATCCGGGGAAGACAAGTGATATGCCCCGGATGTAGAGGCAAGCAAAGAGGGAGAAAACGCCAACTCAACATACTTCTACACGTACTTGGACGCCAAGTACGTGAGATTGCCAATTTTTTTCGAAAACACTCAAAATAAATAACCCTTTGGGCCTATGGAGTTGGGATCCTTTGGCCTCATCCTATGACTATGGGGGGCAAACCCTCATACACAGTGCCTATGAGGCACGTTAATTCGTCCTTGGGCGCTTGAACGCTCGTAACCCTTGTTTTTTTCACTTCGGGGTTCAAAGCGCCTTCGGCCGCCCAGATTTTCTGGGAAAATTCTGGGACGCGATGCGTTCTATCAAGGAAAAAATTGCGGATCACTCGAAGAGTGTTTCAGTCTTAACTTCAAGAAAGATCGTTCTGAATAATCATCTAATGCAGTGCACGGAACAGGCGACGTCTGGCGGCGATTTCACGACAATTAGAAATCGCGGTAGAAATCGGGTATTTCACTGATTTCTAACCGCAAATCGACCAAGACAGTAAAATTATGGTAATTCCACATCGATTTAATGGTTAGAAGTCGGATTCCAGATTTCGCGGGTTAGAGAACAGGGATATCCCGCTGGCAGCCGGTGTCAACGGGTTCCGCACGGGTATGACGGCTCACAGGCCTCCTGGCCATGGGCCATAACGGGTGTGACGGCTCACAGGCCTCCGGGCCATGGGCCATTGGTTCTGGGTACCGCTTCAGTACCGCCGAGAACAAATGTCAATGAAACCCATGAGTGGATTGCCTACAGGGTCACAATACTGTCCACCAGCGATGACAACAAATGGTGGGGAAAGCTGACGGACTTCTCGCCAAATACACCACCTATCGTCGTAGAAGAATCCTGGTGGTACGAGGACCAGGAGGATTCCACTGCTGCGCTGGCTGCCCGAATGTCGGGCAAGCGCCCACGTACCAGGGCCAACGCACCGGAACTGAGCAGACCCGTAGGATCAAGGTAACAATGGTTGATGTTAAAGAATGCTGTGCCTCCTATAGGCAATTGTTTGTCCACCCTCATCAACACACTGCCTCTCCCCTCTATTTGAAGGCATTCCGTACGTTCACCAAAACGACAACCACCTCTGAGTACCCGACCGATTATGTTTTCTCTAGGCCCTTGCATCCCCCACTCATCCCCCCGCTACCCACACTGCAGCAACCTGCAAATATTGCGCAAGCCATTGCTAGACTGTGTCGCTGTGTAGCGGAGCGTGATGAGACGGAACAACAGTGGTTGCTCCGAGTGTAACATAACATCTGGCGACACAGGGTACTCCTTGAACGGTCGATGTATGGCGCTGCCTCCGTTGATGTTTTGTCCTTTGACAACTGTGCCCCCCTCTTTGCACCCCATCCCCACCGCAAAATGTTGCAACTGCTCTAGCAGCACCTGCGCACGTCACCCACGATTAATTAATTAATTAAACCGCATATGGCAACGATATGCAGACCTAGAATCCATCACGAATTGGCACCAAATTGCTGCACTGGACGCCCATGACTTCACTGCTATGGCCCATACGATACACACACAATACCATGACACCAGAATCTTTTTCCAAGGTAGCCACTGGGCTATACCCCGACCATGGGAATACTTGTAGCTACAAACATTCAAACTTGACACTGTCATCAGCATAGCACCCGGTCACACGAAGCACGCCGTGTAACTGCCCTTGTGCAAGCGGAACGATGTAATAGGACACAGAGTAAAGATCGCTAGTGCGTCTTTGAGTCTGCGATCGCGTGTGTCGCGCATGCGTAGCATAGGCCGGATCAGAATAAAGTAGGCATATCAGAAAGCATAATTTAGGTATGTATTTTGCATTCAAAATGTTTGTACAGATTGACGGGATGATATTAAGTTTTGGTTATTGTTCTTGAGTGCTTCGCAGACGTTAGAAGGAGATAGATCAAAATGAAGGATTTCGACAAGGATGATCAGAATCAAACCAAGGACAAGACCATTACAATCCCGTCAATCGAAAAAGAGGTCTTGCTTATGCTGTGCGTGCTTGCTGCGACGTTGGACGAGTACGGCGCCAAGGATCCACATCGGCGCCAAGGGCAATTGCACAGCGCCGACAGCGCTGTGAGCGGCTGCGCTGTACAAGCTGCCATGAGCAGAACCAGGGCGGCGCTGATGGGAGCGCTACCAGAAGGAGTGAGGTGCTGACAGCGCTTTCATCAACGACTGCGCCGTGCAGACCGCCACGAGCAGAAGTAGGGCGTTGATAGGAGCGCCGCCAGAAGGAGTTGACGGCTCCTTCATCAATAGCGGCACTTTGTTGGGCGCCAGGAGGGCAAAACAGCGCGTTGGTCACCGCCGTCAGCAGGAATGGGGCGCCTACAGCGCGTTGGTCACCGCCGTCAGCAGGAATGGGGCGCCTACAGCGCCTTGGTTAGCGCCAGGTCTGGTGAGACAGCCCCTTGACAGCCCCTTCACAGCGCCGTCGTAAGGAGTGGGGCGCCCACGTTGCTTTGGACCGCGGTGGCGCCGGTGGCACTTTCTGAGAAGGCGCCTGTGGACTTTGACAAGGGACGGCAGAGAGTGACAGTAGGTAAATTTTGGTGTTGGCTGCTTTCCAGCCTTTTAATTTGCGTCGTGTTGCATTTTGTGTCGTTTGCTTCGTTCGCTTGAGCGACCGTTATCATTGTATTATTAATTTTTGACACTGCTTTGCGTTTGGTGTGCCACTCCTGCTTTGCAGGTGCAGAGCATCGCAAGCGTGTCACGGGAGCGGCGGCACGAGAGCAGTGGGATGCGGGTATGGTGAGCAACAACGCACACGTTTCAGGTGTGGCGACTGTTGCATGCCATCTTTGTGTTCGCTCGTTTTCGTTTTGTCTTCGCCGTGTTTCGCTTCTTCGTCATGGGTTTATTTTTTGCAACTGCTCTGTGATTCTGTGTGTGTGTGTTTGTGCAGAGGTGGAACACGAGCAACACAAGGCAACACGAAAGGTGAGCACACGCGGACACGTCCTGTTTACAGGTGTGTTGTGTGTTGCATGCCTGCTGTGTGTTCGCTTCGTTTGTTTGTGTTTGTGTCGCGTTGGCTTTTGTGCTCCTGCCCTTGCAGGTTGAACAGCCAAGAATCCAGGATTCAAATGAGTTGAATGTACATTTTGGGTATGTGCTGCGTGTACAGTGAGTGATTTTTTCAGTGTGCGGTGTTTTTGTTTGCGTATATGTATATGCAGGCTTGTCTTCTTTTTTCTCTTGTGTTTATTTTTGACAGTTTTTCTCATTTTGTGGTTTTGGGGTCTTTTGTCTTCTTTTGTTTTACCTTTGTGCTTCTTCTTTTCTTCTTTGTATTTGCTGGAGTGGTTGGCCACCTCCGCCCCTTTGCGCATGGCCACGACCCTTTTTGTCTTTTTCGTATTTGAAGGGTGCTTCCACTTCAGTGTGAGTTTGTCATGTTGTTTCAGGGCTTCATTTTATACTTACCTGTATGGGTGTATTTCGTTTTCTGTTTGCAGCTTTTGGCAGCAACCGCACATTGCGTGCGATGATAAGAGTTACGGTAAACCCCCTACTGTCTAAGGAGCGTGAGGCTCCAAACCCCCAAACCCTAGGGTGTGCGCGTGATGCGCTGAGTGGTGCGTGAGGTGCCCCGCCCGCGCTGCGTGATGCGGCGGTTGTTTTTTTTGGTGCGTGATGCATCTTGTTCTATGGGTTTGAGTGATTCATTCCCTGGACACCCCTCCCTGGTATTGTTGTTTTGCCTGGGTGAGCATTCTTTTCGGTGGTGTGGCGTGTGTTTCGCCCCGCCCCCTGGCCATGGTGTGGGATGCACAGGGCCTGGTCTTAAGGTGATTTTTGCTTTGGGTTGGCAGGCAGGAGATGAGCACCCGCGCCTGACACACATCTTGCATAGCCCTGCGTGAGTTGTGAGTTTGCTTTGTTGTTTGTGTTTCGGTATACTTTTACTTCTTACTTTAATTCCTTTACATTTCAAATTTTTTTGTCTGTGTTGGTCTTTCTTTTTTTCCTTTTAAGTATGCGTGTGCATTTGTGCGTGCGCTAGGTGTGGCAAAGCGTTGGCGTAGGTTTGCTCAGTCCAGCTTGATTAGTTTTTATTATAGATTTTACAAATACAGTTACGCGTTTGACAACAGGATACAATGATAAAAATATTTCAGGCTGCGTTTCAGTAGGCTTTCGTTTGCGTTTTTTCATGTCGTGTGCATTAGCATAGTTGTCGTTTGCGTGTGTGTATTTTCTAACCTCTGTGCGTTCATGCAGGTCAGGTCAACAGAAGTGGACATCAACAGTGGATGGTGGATATGTGCTGACGATCCGACACGTCGTCGTTTTTTTTTATATGACATGCATGTTCTGTTGTTTCTGTTTTGCTTTTGCAGTGCCAGCAAGTGGAGAACTTCAAAAGACATCAGAGGGTCCTGAATTCGGGGCAGGACCAGAAGAACGTCAAAGAATGTCAGAGGTCCTGAATTCGGGGCGGGACCAAAGAACTTTAACAACGTACAAGTTAATGGGATTTGTACATTACATCAAGTTTCAGCACTGTTTTTACAGACGCACAAAAAAATTAGACACGTCTCCACTTGCTGCGTGTACTGCATGGCAGGCAGGGATTTTGTACATTAGCTAACCTTTTCAGGCATGCAGAAAATTGTTACAGATTTTCTGACAGCCCGCTTTTTTTTTCCAGAGGGCTTTTGGGGCTGCATTGCCTGCTTAGCCATTGCTGCAGGCAGTTTCTGTTTGTAGGCGGGTTAGTATTGTAGGTTGCAGTGTAGTCCAGGCCCACAGTTCCACCCCCACCTCCACTCTAACTAGTATGTAGGGCTGCAGTGTACTTCAGTCCTGCAGCACGCCACAGTAAAACTTTTTTTTTGGGTGTGTGTTTGACTTTTTTGTTTGACACCCTGCCCTGGGCTGTCTACAGCAGCTCAGCCCCCCCCCCCCCCCCAACACTAGAGTAAAGATCTGAGTGTCTATTTTCCTTAGTCAGCCATTTGCTGAGGTAAACCCCAGCAAATAGCTTGGGAAGGGAGTGTAATAGGACACAGAGTAAAGATCGCTAGTGCGTCTTTGAGTCTGCGATCGCGTGTGTCGCGCATGCGTAGCATAGGCCGGATCAAAATAAAGTAGGCATATCAGAAAGCAGAATTTAGGTATGTATTTTGCATTCAAAATGTT
Organism: Eutreptiella sp. 'Long Island Sound 2002'; assembly: GCA_964036045.1. Lineage (NCBI taxonomy): Eukaryota > Euglenozoa > Euglenophyceae > Eutreptiales > Eutreptiaceae > Eutreptiella > Eutreptiella sp. 'Long Island Sound 2002'. The sequence goes on from OZ038379.1 coordinate 115,126,732, forward strand.
TGTACAGATTGACGGGATGATATTAAGTTTTGGTTATTGTTCTTGAGTGCTTCGCAGACGTTAAAAGGAGATAGATCAAAATGAAGGATTTCGACAAGGATGATCAGAATCAAACCAAGGACAAGACCATTACAACGACTGATAGGATGTAGAGTTGAACCTGACTGGGTCTTCAGCTCTCCAGAGGACTGCCGTTGCCTCTGGCTCATTCAGCCTGATACTCCCGCACGCCTGCTACCTACGCTATGGGCCAGAATGACACACCGTAACAAGATCACAAGCGTCATCATATTGTGCCCTGACACACACCCCTTCAGACCCATACTGCAGACATGGTGCAATGAGGTGCCCTCCCGCTGCTGCGGCATCCTCACAGGGAAAATCAACACACTGCTGTTACTACGCGACCACGCACACAAACACACACAATCAGCGGGCGTACACCTGACTGCATTCTGGATCAGAGGAGCCACTAATACCCTGGTATCAACGATTGATGTGACGTCACATGTCGGAACCCAGGTACTTACGATCGAGGCCACATTCTACCCCCCAATACCTGGGACGTGCCTACGATGCAACAAACCACAGCTACGTGACGAGTTCTGGACACAGTGGAACACAGTCACGGCTGAAGCATGCGCGGCCCACAGGTGGTTCCAACACAAATGGGTGGCCCACCTCAATGCAATGAACCAACTCCTTTGTACCCTTCGTGAACCGGCTGTTTGAATCCGAGATTCACGGTACCATGAATTTCATCTATTCTTGCTGTGTTTTGCTTGTAACTTGGTGCCAATGTGTGCGTTTCTCGTGCGATCTTCGCCAAAAGTGATATCCATTGGACGTTTGCAAATTAGAGGTTTGAAGTCGCCACATGGTTCAACACACTTGGTGAGATTCACGTGAATGTGAGATTCACGCACCCAAATTCACGCACAAATTCACGCTACGTTCACAGATTCATGAGAATGTGGAATTCACACAAAATTCGTACGCATTTCCTACGAATTTGCCCCAATTTCCACTGTTTCGCTTTCTCACGGCTCTCAAAGATGTTCTTCGCATCTTTGTTTGACCATGTCCCAGCACACTCTGTCACAGCTCGTCAGCTTGCAGTCGCGCCCCGACCCCGCTGCCGACACCCTCGCCCACTACCAAGCCCTCCCCGTCGCCCACCATCAATTGGAGGAGGCGACTTACCAGTCGGGGGCACTGGGGGTGGATGATGTTGTGGGCCGGGCAGCATCCCTCGACCCCTCCCCCGATGTGATTCACATCGACCTGCGCAGCCCCACCCGCAACTCCTACAGTGGGGGGAGGGGCTGGGCCACAACCTTGTGGAGGGACCCGCGCCGCCGACTCCCCTCCTTTAAATTTGTGCATCTGACCCCTCAACATGCCACCCTTGACCAACTCTTCAATTCCATGCGCACCAACCCGGTGGGGAAGCCCAAGGACGCCCACGTTCAGGTGAACCCCACCACTAACCTTGTGTATACCCCCCTCCACTGTGACATGGTGTGCCTGCACGATCTTGCTGCAGGTGCACTGGCCGACCACTCCTTTTTCCCCTTCTCCTGGCACCTTGCCCACCCCCAGTGGTGGGATGATTTGGGCATTGCCCCTTTTCATCCCACCATCCCCCCACAGGTGCACATCCCCGACATCACCCGACCCACCTTCTACAGTACGATTTCTTTGCAATGGTACTGTGGTGCCCCATGCGCCCCCCCCTTCATTTTGAGTGAACCCCCCCTCCGCACCGAAACCGTTCCTGACCCCCCTCATGGGGTGATGGGCAACCCCGACCCCGCCCCCGACACGGTTGGCCCCTCCCTGACGCCCCTCAACTTTGTTGATCGGAACGGCTACATTGTGCTTCAGGGGCTTGAGGCAGCACGGGATTGCGAGGTGGGGTGGAAGAAGGTGATGAAGGCGTCGGGTAGCGGCGACGAAAAAGTCGTCACAAAAAATGTTTGAGCTGCTTTTCAATGCCGGGCGGAGGGAAGATGAGGCAGGGGATCCTGATCTCTCGCGGCGTTGGCACAGCAAAAACTCCCTGGCGTCCGGGGTCGGGGGGCCTCTCTACAAGAATTTCCAACCCCCCCTCACCGAAAGTCTCCCTCAGGTTGTAGATCTCCACCCAGTGGCGCCGGGCAGCGTCGTTGTGGAGAGTGTGGGGAGTGGGGCCCAGCTCTTCCACTCCGATGTCGCCACCCGGCCCGAGGTGATCCCGCCCCAACAACAGGGACATCTCGGGGTGCCACCTGAGTAGCTTCCTCTGCTTGTCAGAGGACTACCAGGTGGCAATGCAGGCGAGGACGGCCCTGGGGGAGGCGGGGGAGGCGTGCTGGGACACCATTCAGCTGAAGAGGGGGGGCATGCTGCCGATGGTGACCACCAGCCACCACCATGGGTTGCCCGCCCCCCTTGACGCCAACGATGGGCTGCAAGGGGTTTTTTTTAAATTGTGGACCCCGGACCCCCGGCACTGCCACCACCAGCCCAACACAACACACCTGGACCGCACCCACCCAAGGAGGCCCTGGACGTTGCTGGGGATTGGTGCAGCTGGGACTTCCCCAACGTGGACCAGGTTTTGTGGGTGGGGAATGGGGCAGTTGGGATGGTGGTATTGTCGGAGGGGGGTGCTGCGCAGGCCCTATTCGCCGACGCCCCCTAGGCGGTCCCGGCCGGCCCCCCCACCTGCCCCTTCCACCCCACCTTCCTCTCCTGCTCGGCCCTGAGCTCCGACCTCGCGGTCATGCAGGTCGCCGAGCAGAGCATGCTCTTCTTCGTGGACAGAGTGCACCACATCGAGGTCTGCAAGGGGGAAAACGTTGATGCGGAGTTGGAGCACGGACCACGCTGTGGCATCTGGTGAACACTCCCCCAGCGTGGCGGTCGCCCAGATGCTGGAAGCCCGGGGCATGGTCAATCACATGAACACGTAATCGCAAGGTGTGCTTGCTTGTGTCTTTGCTTTCTTTATTGGCAAATTGGACGAAATTCACGTGAAATTGGTACGAAATTAGTACCAATTTGAGGTGAATTTCACGCGAATGAATGTGTGTAAATATTGACCCATTGTGAAATTCGTACGAAGTTCGTACAAATTTCTGTGAATTTCATCCAATTCGTTCGTTTTATTGTTGCATTGTTCCATGTTTTGCTCCCCCATTTTTCATTGGTGCCTTGCACACTTCTCCCCGTCTGTAGGTCCCATACTACGTGTGGTCACCGGACATTCGGCGCCACGCCCGGCGCCGTTTCAAACCTTGGGCCCCGATTGCAGGAGGCCGAGAAGCAGGGCGAGCCGCCCGGATGCACGGTGGTGGACAGACCCCGAGCAAGGCCGACACTCAGCGCAGTGAGGGCTGGCGGCGCCCTGGACACTCTGGAGGGGACCACAGCGAGGCCAGCTCCAGTGCGGAGCATGCGCCGTGGGAGGTGGTCGTCCCCATGCCGTCCTGCGAGGACTTGGGCACCGCCCACACCGAGCCCCCCCTGGACCGGGTCACCCTCGCCCCCCGGCAGCCGGATCTGGCCCGGACGCAGAAGGTCCCGCCCGGGCCCGACGGTTGGCAGCGGCATCTCTCTGCCTTGTGGGACACGGTCTTGGAGTCCCGGGGGGTGCAGGGCACCCTCCGCATCTCCTTCCCCTGGCCCATTGTGGTCATGGGGGGTTCCAACCTGCCCGAGGGGCAGGGGGTGGTGGGCCTGTTTGCCTAACGGCTTGTGAGCGGGCACTGGCGGGTGCAGACGGGGGTGGCGCGGATTGGGGAGGAGGGGACGGTGACCACGGCTGGGGTCTTTGGGCTGAATGTGGTCACGGGGTGGGAGAAGCGGAGGCCGGAGTCGGTGGACGTGGCATGGCTTGCCATGCGCGTCCATGTGGGGAGGCAGCGGAAGACGGGGGGGGCTGACGTCATTGACGTCGGGGGGGAGGACGACCCCCTCTTCCACCCCCTTGGCCCGGAAACGGAAAGGCTACCCCCCCCCCCCCCCCACAAGGCGACATCGCCCCCCCTCCCCCCCTCCAAGAGCCCCGAGTACGGCCACCCCGATGGAGTGGGGAGAGCGGGCGGAGCAGGCGGAGCCGGCGGCAGTGTGGGGGCAGAGGGGGGCGGTGCACCAGTGGGTGGAGCAACAGCAGCTGCTGCAGCGGGCGGGGGCGTGGGAGGCGCGCGCGATCAGCGCGGAGGCCGCCAACCGTGACCTCGAGGTCCGCCTGTCCAGGGCCAAGGAGGACAAGCGGGCTGCCGAGTCGCGGTTGGCGGACGTCACAAAGGAGATGGACCACCTGGTCGCTAGGGTGAAAACCCTGGAGCGCGACCTGGGGAGCGCGCGCAAGGCCGCGGGGGCACCGGCAAAGCCACTGGCACAGACAGGGGAGGGGGCTGAGGGTGCCGAGGGGCCAACGGTGGAGAGGGCCGGGGGGGGGGTGGGGCAATGCCGCCGGTGTCCGGTACCTTCTGGCCGGCGCGCAGGCCTGGCATGCCCATGCCAAGGCATGCGCCCGCCACATGTCGGCCGTGTCCGCCGGCCTGCGGCGGGCCATGATGGCCACTGGCTAGCAGGCCGATGTGGTCCCCAAAGCCCCTAGGGTGTGTGCCGCACTGGTGGATGTGCGCCGGCAGTACCCCCCCCCCCCCACCGCCTCACATCAGCGGCCATGGACCCCACCTTCGCTGAGGCGGTGGTGCAGCAGAGCTCCAAAGGCTCCGCTAGCCGGAGCTCTGCTCCAGGGGGGGGCGGGGGGCGTTGCACACACTTTAACGTTGGGACCACTTGTCCCTTCTAGCCTCCACGGATGTTATTTGTACGTTTTTATATATGAATATGTGTACAAATATCCTCCCCCCCCCCCCCCCCCACCAGGCATGGGCACTTTGACCAACATGTGGGGTAATCCCCCCCCACTTTGCGAAACTTTCTTCAGCACCGTTCGTATTTTAGTTGGGGTATCCTGTGCCCCCTGATCAGTTACACTGCTGAATGTGTGTCAGCCGTAATGATGACCATTGGACTTGGTGTGTGGTAACCCCTGAGATTCATCCTGTGCTTGTCTTGGGAGGGCCAACGAGGGCAAAAGGATGAGTAAAACGTTTTCTTCGGAAAAAATCCTCTTGCATTGACTTGAAATTCGTACGAAATTGGTACAAAATTCGTACGAATTTCGTGCGAGTTTCACAATGTCTCAATATTCACACACATTCCTTCACATGAAATTCGCACGCAATTCGTGCGAATTTCGTACGAATTTTGTGATAATTTCACTAGATTCCGACGAAAAAAAAAAACCAGAAAGATGTCATTGATTTATGCCATAGATATTTTGATGAAATCCTGCAGGTTTTGTAGTTGAAAACCCAAACCAAAGCAGCAAGTAGAGCAAGAACAGGAGGTGGAACGAATCAATGATTGGTTTTGGAATCCAGTGTAACACAGAAGGGCTGCAGATAGACAATGCAGGTTTATACACAAAGATTCAATCACAAATGGATAATACAAAAGATTTTATATGAAAATTGTACTGACTCAGGCCTCCAAGATAGCATTAGGCACTTCATGTGCACTCTTTTGGGTGAAATGGTGCTGGTTAGGAATATGGGGCATAGATGTCAGACCAACACAGAAAATGACTTGGCCAAGCAACTGAATTCAGAAACAGTTGAAACGTAGGACCACAATAAGTGGTAGAAACAATTGAGTATAGGGGTCTTGGGGTGGGAGACCACTAGGCTTAACCTCCAAGGCCTAAAGCATGAAATGCCCATTTTATTTCGGTATATCCTCCATGAAGGAAGGTACCTCCGCTCAGTTGAGTGGCAGGGGTGAACTTCATGGGGGGCTAGGGTTACAACCCTAGTAACTTTGAGAAAGTGTACTTTAGGCATCCAAAGAGAGATAAAAACACTTAGGTTTGTCTTAGCATCAACAGAAAGGTTTTCAGGGGGGCTTGGCCTGCATCAAGCCCTCCAAGAAAGACATGGCAGTGACTTTTTCTTACTCCCCCCTGGAGTACTAGTTACCTAAGCTAGTAGGACCAAGGAATAAGGCTCAAATATTCCCAAAATTACCTCAGAAAATGCATTGAACTTACCAAAAACAGCCTCATCAGTTCATAGAAGCCTATCACACTGTAGGTACCCTCGAAAAACAGTGTAATGTACCGTGAATGATGTCCCTTCGATGGGGCATTCCTCAAAAGTCGCCGGCGTGCGACCAAAACTTTTTGAAAAAGTTTGGGGGTAGTGGGGTTTGAGCCCAGGACTCCCTTTCTAGAGCACATATGCTTGCCCACTAGGGTACAGTGGAACGCTCTAATACGGACGGCTATCGCTGTATAAACAGCGTTTTAGTAAATGTCCTGACCAAAGGCCAGGGCGGAGCAATACTCCCAATGGAGGACACAGATCTCGAGGTGCTGCAAAAAATAGAAAATGTAACCAACAGGGAGTGATTCCTGCGGTTTAGCGGAAGGGGTTGCGATTTAGCAAGTGAAATCGTTAAAAATCGACGAAACGACTCGGGAAATCGTCATTTTTCCACATTACCCAAAGTCGCAGACAAGCGCAAAGAAAGGGGACTTCAAAAAACAAGGTTGCGCAAGCGTAAACGGCTTTTGAAAAAGAAGGTATGAGCCTTAGTTTTTAAAGTTCTAAAGGAAATTTTTGCACAGTTGCATCAAAACTTTTATAAACCTCAGAGAAAGATATTCAAATTCAACCCACACAACAGAGCAGGTCAACAACCCACCTCTCAGGTATGTCAGTGTCATCTCACACGCACGCATTGCGTTCGTGTTGGTTGCTTCGTCAAAACGTTAGGGTTGTCAACGCTGTGTTCGTTGGGGGTTCGGGTGTTCCTCTCTCGTGCTCTGCACAGGTCAAAACAGGAATGAAAGGTATGCGAAGCGAATGGAGCGCGCGGCGCGCACGTAGGGTTAGAATATGCGCTGTGCTCGCGATGCATGTGCCTAATCGAGGCATTCACACGCTGTGAGGCTTTCCCTATACCCTAGTTCATCCTTGTTCTTTCTTCACAGGTTAAAAAAAAGAAAGTGTTTGTTTGTGCGCAGCCGTAGCGTTAAAGTAGGGTTGCTGAAAACGCTTAGGCTTGTTTAAAACTCGCAATAGGGTTGTTTTGTGTTCGCTTCACTTCAGCATTCACACGATGCATGGTGAGTAAGGTAGGTTAGCCCAGGAGGAGCTCACCTCCTGGTAGAGTCATTGTGGTTATGGGTCTGCCTCGCTTCCCTGCGTGCACATGATGCATTAAAGAGTAGGCCACGCGAATTGCGCACGGTAAACCTTGTGTAGGTTACCCAGAGGCTCCTCGGTACGTTCTTCAAGAGAACCTGAGGAGTCTCTTCACGCTTGCTTGCTTGACAGGGCGTGTTTGAGGACAGTGTATTATAGGTCACACTGAGAAGCGTATAATACGTGGAGTGTGGCTTGGTTCCTCAGCCGCAAACACCCCTTCATTTGCCTCTGTTGTACAGGTGGGAGAGGTTCAGGGTGATTGGTGCACGCTGCAGCTGCCTTCGGCCGTTACCCATTTTTCTGCCCCAGCAAAACAGGGGCGCTGATCACACAATCAATTGACTGCGCATCAGCCAGGAGTGGCGTGGGCAGTTCGACTTCATCGACATCCGTGCTGTGCACGCAACAAGAGCACCCCTTCCCTCCAAGCCCTAGCAGGAAAACGTGTTGTGACGTCCCTGTTAGGCCACAGTTGCTCAGCAGCCCTGTGTTCTCTTGTCTTCTTCACAGGAGGGTCATTAGGACCCAAGACATCTCTGACAGCAACACCAAGTAGCGTGTGTAGGGGTTAGGGTCAGCAGGCCTGGCAGGAGTTGAGTGCAAGTGATGAGTGCTCACCCTGCCTTCGAAGGCCGGTGCTGGCGTTGGTGAGTGTAGTGTAGTGGTGTCTCCTGTCCCGCGTGCTTTTCCTCGTGGGCAGGGGAGTGCGTTAGCTTTTGGCCCTTAGCAAAAATGGGCGTTTTGTATGCCCTTAGCACACTTGGCCACCCCTCCCCTCTAGTAGGTAGGGCTTTTGCCGTCTTCCCCCAAGGATAGGCGCCAGCACAGAAATTGGGCGCCATAGGAGTGGTAATAGTACCTGATTAGGACCTTCGGTCCGACGTCAGCGAAGCCCGGTCTCCGGGAGCCACGCCGGGGAGAGAAGTGAGACACACACAGACATACGTAGCACACATAGGGGTATGATAAACCCTGTAAGGAAGGGTAGAACCCCATGGGTCTGGACCAGTCAGGGGTCCCAACTGTGGGCTCCCTTGTCCCCAAGAAGGGAAGACACACCTTGCCTCATAACACCTTGCTTGTCATTCTCCCCTGGTGTAGTAAGCCACCGTTCTTCGTTGGCTCCCCAAGGTAATTACATTAGGGCAGTCCCCATGCAACACATGGTCAACAAGGCATGGATCTGCGGGGCACAGACAGGGTCAGTGTAGTCAGTGCTCAGCACCTGTCAGTAGACTGACACAGGGAAATAAGTTTCGCTTCTTACGCTGGGACATAGTCTCAGCACGGGTTAGGAGCTGCCCCTCGTTGTTCTCAACGAGGTAGGTGCGGAAGATAGGGTTGATACTCCCGTCTGGTTGTATGAAGGCTGACATAGGTTCCCAGGTCGCCTCAGATAACCCATAGCCATCCCACAGGGTTAGGAATTTCCAGCCCTGTTTATACTCGTGGCGAGCAATACCTGCAACCACGTAGTAACCATCGACTGCCATCTCATCCGCAGTCATCTCTTCGAGTTCTTCTGCCTCCTCTGGACTGGCAGCGTTCTCTAGGTCTATACGCTCGACCTCACCGTCGCTGAGGCGCCACTCATCCCAAGACAAGTTGTCAGGGGAGTGATAGTGCCTCAACTGTTTAGGTGCACACAGCAGTTCACCACCTAGACGTGGACTGCACCTGACATGATCCTGGATCCATCTATCCTGATGATACGATCCGGTCCAAAATTAGGGTCCTGTAGGCAGTTACGTGGCCAGGAGGGTAGGCGTGAATGGTGTACCAAAACAAGGTCCCCAACCTTGAAGCTGGCGGGTCGCCGTAGGCGGTTCCGTCGGCTCAGTTCACGGTCACGAATGTGTCTCAGGTTAGTCCCAGCCTGGTTAGCCAGAGACTGCTTGTGTTCCAGCCAATCTTACACAGGGCTCTTGAAGTCCTCAGGAAAGGGGGTTTTGAAGAACCAAGCAGGTCGTCCTCCATGGAACAGTTCGTGCTGGGTGAAAACCGTAGAAGAGCTCCGCCGTGAGTTCATGGTTAGCACTGCCCAGGGCACCAGGCGTACCCAGTCCTTGGGACGCTCCTGTTTCATCAGGATTCTTAAGTTTTGCTCCACCACACGGTTCTGTCTCTCACAGAGAGGGTTAGACGTGTGGGTATAGGGCACACCTGTGGTTACCTCCACGTTGAGGGCATTTAGCAGTCCTCTGTACCGCCCAGTGTCACTGCGGATGCGTACATCCTCATCAAAGTGCACCTGCTTAGGTGCTTCATAGGGTTCGAACCATTGTTGGACCAACATTTTCACAGTCTGCTCACCTGTGATTTTCCTTTTGCAAGGGAGCACACGGGTGAAGCGAGATAGGCCACGGGTGACCACTAGGCAACTATCATAGCCGCCGAAGCGTGGTAGGCCGTGGATGAAATCCACGTGCAGAAGAGGGTTAGCACAATAGGGTATGGGTAAGCTGGAGATCAGGCCCCTATCCCTACTGTCCCTCTGCTTGCTGGCATGACAGCCACAAGCATCCACAATGGTCTGCATACGCGACCTCAGTTCAGTCAGGGTTAGACTAGAGTAGAAACACTCACGGAAGAAGTCCACTGAGCGATTAGGGCCAGCGTGACGAGAACTGAGATGGGACCACTGTAGGCACCCATCCAGTTGTGCCTCAGGCACCACAATTCGGTCCTCGTAGAAGAGGTACTGATTGTTTTTATACCACTGGTGCCCGTCAATGACACGGGGTTCGAGACCAGTGCTGAGGGTTTGGAGAATTTCTTCATACTCTGACTGATAGTCGGTTAAACTCCAACCCTCCAGGATTCCAGCAGTGCGCATGGACAGGTCAAGCTGGACATCCATACGCTGGAAAGCCTCTCTGGCGAGCGCCTCAGAGCTCTCACCAATAAGAGCATCGAAGTTGTTGCGCGATATATAGTCAGACAGTTCATTCTTTATCCCGGGGATATGATGCACTGTCAGCCCGAACTGGCTCAGGTCCGTCCACCACCGCTTTAGCTTAGCTTTCTTTGGTGGTGGGCCCTTCTGAAAAAACTTCACAGGCTCCTGGTTACACAGCCAGACAATAGGGTTAGATCCCAGGAGTCAGGATTGTGACGAAAGCACCAACATACCGACCAGGAGTTCCTGGTCATAGGTGCTGTAATTGGAACGCGCTTGGTTCCATTTCCAATTCCAGTGTCCCAGTGGCACCAGTCGCCACTCACTGGTAGGATAGTCATGTTTCAACGAACCATCACTGTTCAGTCCACTGGTACGATAATGGCAGTGGGTTAGTTCAGCGGGATTAAGCTCCTGCCATTGGTAGATCATATGACCCCCCCCTACATCACTGGCATCAGTGAGCAGGACTACCTCGCCCTCAGGGCGGGGTACTCCCAGGCAGTTGGAGGAGGCAATCTTCTTCTTCAACTCCTGGAAACACTCTTCCTCTCTGGCGGTCCACCTCCAGGGAGTAGTTTTCTTGATTAGGTCAGTGAGGGGTGCAGAAGAGTAATGAAAATTGTGGATGTGACGCCGATAGAAATTACAGCCGCCCACAAAACTCCTCACATCGTGTAGACCCTTCTTAGGGTCATCGCGAATCTGCATGTCCTGTAGGGGCTGTATCTTAGACGCGGCTGGTTTCCACCAGCCATACCCCACGTCGAAACCTAAATACTCCATCTCCTCTTTCATAAACTCACATTTTTCGAGTTTGATTCGGAGATGGTTTTCTTGACAGACAATGAAAAATTCAGGGAGGAGCAGGACATGGTCCTCTTTGGTATTAGTACCCAAACTCACGTCGTCGATGTGAGCCTCCATTTCTGCACCCCGAGAAATCAACTCCTGTACTAGAGGCCTGCGCCTCAGTATGTACAAAATTTTGTTTATAAGCTCCTGGAAGAGAGCTGGGGCATTAGCCACCCCGAAAGGCATAACCTTCCACTTAAAGACACGGCCCTTACGGGTTATAAAAGCCAGCAGCTCCTGAGCTGCAGCGGTTAGGTCCAACTGCCAGAAACCAGAGCGTTTGTCCATTTTGGTCTTGTACCTGCATTTGGCAATACGCTCCAGGGTATGTTCCATGTTAGGAATACTCCCTGAGTGGTTCTGGGTTTTCTTGTTGACCCCACCATAGTCTGGAACCAGTCGTAGGGCAGTCGACCCTGGTCTGGCAACAAGGAAACAGGGACTGCAGTGATGGGGGTAGTCCCCCTGCTTATATTCTTCAACGAGGCCAGCATCAATACATTCCTGGATCTGGCGCTCGATTTCTTCAACCTGTTCCTGTGTAGCGGGATAGGAACGACGCCTCACTCGCGTCTTTTCAAATTCAGGTTTCAATTTCAGGTCCATCTGGACCAGTTCTTTACAAGAGAGGGGAGGCGGCAAGGCGCCGAACACCTCCTCATAGGTTATCAGCAGTTTCTTCAGGCGGGGGTAAAGGTTAAGACTCTCGAGTTTCTGAAGGAAATCCTCCTTAGCATGGAGGTTGCTCTTTCCAAGTTCTTTCTTTTTCTGCCCATCAGCAGTTTCGGCAGGCACAGAACCATCGTCCCAGTCCGGGGAACATTGCTGCCCATAGTGCAGAGAATACACTAGAGGTATCTCAGGATCAGGCAGCGTAGAGGACTCATCGTCCTCCTCAGACCAGATGGTCCATTCCAGGTCTGTCTGAGGTAATTCAGCCGCTCTTGGCGCTCAATACCTTCGGCCCTCAGGTACAACAGCGCCGGAGTTCCTGAGTGTCATGCTCTGACAATGGCATGTTATTAGCAGCAGGCCGTGCCAGAGTATCAGAACTCCGGGCCACGGGTTCACCTGTGTGCAGAGGCTGCATGTGTAGAACTGGTTTCCCAACTGGGGAAGCGGGCTCAGAGGTTGACTCTAGATCTACCTCCTCCAGCAACAGTTGGGCCAGGAAGGCACAGTGTCTGGGGTCAACGCAGCTGAGATCAACAGGAGGGATAGTGCTGGCGATCTCAGACCGTTGGTCGTCAGCATCCTCTTTTACAGCTGCAGGTTCCAGATAGTCCTCGGGAGACTCACACCCTGTAAGTGTGGCAGATAGGTGCTCAGGAGATCGATTTTTGAGATCAAAAAGGGTCAGGCCACGATTTTCGGCCATGACCTCTTTCAGTAGCACCTGGTCTAGGTCACACAGGGGTACAGCATTGAGAGATCCATCGACGATGGATAGGAAACTGGTCCACTCAGGGGCCTGCATAGCTGTGTCTGAGTCCTCAGACACATAGATGGGGCCGTCGGGGAGTTGCACTCTTCCCACGGTCATTCGATATAGCATGCGGCGCCAGTAAGCATGTTCACCAGAGCAGTCCCAGTCAGGGGTGCACATGACAACCCTTCCTCCCTCATAAGCGATTTTTGTTAGAACCTTCGCCAGCAGGGAGAAGGGAGAGTTAGCATACGCTAGGCCCATTGCTTTCCAGAAGAAACGGAAAGCATTGTTCAGTTGTTTCGAGCAGTACAACTGCATGATGTGCTGTTGTTGGCTCGCAAACAATTCCATCTGGATCTCATTCAGGTTTACCTGAAGGGCCGCCAGTCCATTTTCAAGAACGTGACGGGCCAATCGGTAGTTTTCAGTACGATAGTTAGTCTTGGACGCGTAGCGCAGCCCAGACTCTTTTCCTCCTGACAGCTCCAAAGGTACGGAGAGGAGCCCACTGCCAAAGTCGCAGTGCAAAGAATAGGGGCGCTGGGGAGACAGCATTTTTACCTGGGGGTTTCTTCGTAGGAAGTCGGTACCAATGACATTGTCAAAGGCGTCGGTGTCCAGCACTCTGCAGTGTTGGGTCACCATTTCGTCGCCCAGGCATATAGTCACATCGACCCCCCCAAGAAATGGAAGATACGCCCATCCCCTACTCTTATGGCCACGGTCTTAGTTTTCTTAAAAGTCTTTAGCAGGCGCCGGGCCACTATGGAAAGTGTTGCACCGGTGTCAAGCACCGCTCCAAAAACCTGATCCCCGATTTTCAGGAGGATCCAGAAAATCAAGTCCTCCTCTTCGGAGCCGCCCCCCTACTCCTCATCAGGATCCTTGACATCCACCCCTGCAGCAATGAGGGACCTGGCAATCCAGGCCAAGCGCCTCTTCTTGGAGTTATTCCCCTCAGGGGTAGCGTTATCCCCTTGGGGGCGCTTCTTGGGGTCACCTGCGGCAGGAGCGGGTGTAGCAGCAGGAGTTGGTGTAGCAACGGGCGCTGATGAGCCCCTCTGGGGGTTAGGAGGTCCATTTTTGCCACCCCCCTTGCCACCTCCTTTACCACCTTTATCCCCATTCGGGGGATTTCTGGTGGGTGTTTGGGTCTTCTGGCGTTCTGCCTCCTGACGCTTGAGTTTGTCACTCTCGCGTTTCTTTATGTGGCATTCGTCCTCGTAGTGACGACGTTTGCCACAATAACCACAGGTGATGGTACACCTGAAATGGTCCTGATGGGTCACAGGTTTCCCATCTTTGGTATCCTGCTGACGTTTCATCTGCAGCATACAGCTACTGCGGTGATCGCAGTCAGAGGCATGACAGGGCCCCCCCTTGTCATTGACAGGTTTGCAGTAGAACAGAGGGGGTGTACCTGCATCAGGTTTAACCTCATTCATGGCACGTAGGTTACCCCTCCCTTTACCACCTCCCTGGTTGGCGTTAGTGGGATTTTTAGGCCCTTTCCTTTTGCCACGTTCGGGGGTAGGGGTACCACTTCAACCCAAATGCTTCTTGAGGAATTTCTCCATGTGGGAGTCATTCTCTCTCTCAAGAGCTAGCTCAATCAAGAGGTCTACCAGTTCATCGTACGAGTGGGTCCTACTCTTCCTCTCAGAGGTAGAGCGGCAACCATCCCACGTACGTTGGGGGATCTTACTCATGAGCCACAGGTGGGGCTCAGTGGCTCCGTAGGAGCCCACGTTCATCCTCAAAAACAAGTACTCCAAGTCGCACACATATTCAGAAATTCGCGCAGCGGATGGAAACTCAGGGAGCATAGGTAGCTCCTCTATCTGTGTGCACACTGTGGTCAGTCTCATAGACTGGGAATGTTTTCTCCAACCTCAGCAGTACCTCTGCCCAGGTGGAAAAGGTTTTCACAATCTGTTTCGCCTGTTTTTGCAAAAATTTCTTTTTGCATGAGTATTTCAGCAGTGAACATTTGGTGGCCACATCCACATGGGATTGGCCAGTCAGCAAAAGAAACTCATCAAATTCTTCTGCCCATTCGGGCAGATTTTTGGGGTCGAACTCCGGCAGTTCCAGCTGGATGTTCGCCTGGGCAATAGGTCTGCCTGTCTTCCCACCCCCCGGAGTTAGGCCTGAAGGCGACACACGGGCAAGAGGTGCCAGGGCTGACAGCCCTCTTTTCTCAATCTCTGTGACAGGCACGTCCTGTAGTTCAGCCATGGGCACTGTCCTGGCACGGGGGTGAAAGAAGCTGGGGCAGGTGACCTTAGGCAACAGCCTTGAGACCCTGGATCTCTTAAGATCTTCGGCCAGGGTACTCAGTCCAGGAGAGGGGCAGGACAACTCTGGCTTGGGTAAGGGTTCTGCAATACCCAGCTTCGCCTTAATGGCCTCCGATAGGGCCGACATGTCTAGAATTCCTGATCCAGACAGAAGTTTGGCCAGCAGTTTGGCCGTATGATCCAGGGCACCGTAGGTTGGCCTTGGATGATGTTGTTCCTCAACTCGAGGTGGGCCCACTTCGGGAGCCCTTGGGGTTGGACAACATGCTCTTGGATACTCGGGTCTCGGTCGTCTTGGCAGGGATGCTGTCTTGGCTCTGTCGGACGGCGGGCCAGAGTGCGTGTAGGACCCTAGGTCTGTACGTGGTCTGGATTCGTGACCGCCAATGGTTCCTCCCCATCTTCTCCACGAATGGGTTTGTAGTACTCCTCATGGAGGATGTATTCATCCATTTTCCTCCTCACTTCCTCATACCCCTCAGGGCCTTCAATCGCTGTTGAGGATGAAGCCAGACAGGCAGATCGGGCAACTGAGGCTGCTACGCGCCTGTGGAGATGAGAGAGGCTGTCTCCACCATGGGCCGCTAAGGCCTCGGTGGTAAGGGTTGTGTTTTCTTCCGCCCCTCTGCGTTCTGGATCTCCTTGGGACCCAGATGCGCCACTGAGATGTTGTGGAGCTCGGTAAGGTGGTTCAGTCATAGGGTGGGCCATGCTGCCCATTTGCACTTGGACAGTTCTGATGGGCCAGGTCCTGACGCTTGGCGTGGACATGATGAACTTGTTGTTGAGCTTTGTGGTTTGCACCTCTTCTCAGGGTCGGTTCAAAAGGTCACAAGGGACTGTCTCTGCTACCGGAAAGATGTCATTGATTTATGCCCTAGATATTTTGATGAAATCCTGCAGGTTTTGTAGTTGAAAACCCAAACCAAAGCAGCAAGTAGAGCAAGAACAGGATGTGGATCGAATGAATGATTGGTTTTGGAATCCAGTGTAACACAGAAGGGCTGCAGATAGACAATGCAGGTTTATACACAAAGATTCAATCACAAATGGATAATACAAAAGATTTTATATGAAAATTGTACTGACTCAGGCCTCCAAGATAGCATTAGGCACTTCATGTGCAGTCTTTAGGGTGAAATGGTGCTGGTTAGGAATGTGGGGCATAGATGTCAGGCCAATCCAGAAAATGACTTGGCCAAGCAACTGAATTCGGAAACAGTTGAAAAGTTGGACCACAATAAGTGGTAGAAACAATTGAGTATAGGGGTCTTGCGGTGGGAGACCACCAGGCTTAACCTCCAAGGCCTAAAGCATGAAATGCCTATTTTATTTCGGTATATCCTCCATGAAGGAAGGTACCTCCACTCAGTTGACTGGCAGGGGTGAACTTCATGGCGGGCTAGGGTTACAACCCTAGTAACTTTGAGAAAGTGTACTTTAGGCATCCAAAGAGAGATAAAAACACTTAGGTTTGTCTTAGCATCAACAAAAGGGTTTTAAGGGGTCTTGGCCTGGATCAAGCCCTCCAAGAAAGACATGGCAGTGACCTTTTCTTACTTGGGGCAGGGGGATGGTAGAAACCTGCGATAAATGCCTCCCGCATTCCACAGGTCTGGTACCTAACACCATGTCGCGGCCCAGGGCGCCATTTCATTTGTTAGCGGATCGTACACAACAGAGGTGCCTACAAGAGCTCCAGCAAATTGTTATCAAGGAGGTTGCAACAGCCTACACCGTCAAGTACCTGCCTGACACCGGGCAAATGCTGCTTAGGCAAGAAACAAGAGTTGTAGTGTCCGTCCAGCCTGAGCCCAGCATGGAGGAGAGGTTGATTATGGCTGTCGGGCGGATCTGGTCGTTGCACCTCTCTAGGACGGAGTCGCGGTACCTATTGGGGAGCATGACGTACGGTGTCGTATGGGACCAGGTGTACCACATGCTTCGCCCACCTAGCGTTACCAGAGTCCCGGGCGTTCACTGCCTGTACGGGAGATGACACGGCCATCAATCGTGCAGCCTGCTACCTACCTGACCGCATCGGCCACCTGTACAAGTGTCGACCACCCCCACCCTCGGACATCATGCAGCCTGGGGACCAACGGCTCCATTGGATGCCTATTGCGGTGGACGGTACATTGAGGCATGAGGCCTCGTACGTCCATGGCACGCTTGGTGGTACCGCCAGCCCCAACCAACTATCTAGTTGCTTGGTAGTAGGGGGCAGTGAAAAGTCGGAGACCCTCTACGCGGCCTCCGAAGAAATCGATTTTGATGACGAGTTGCGAGTTGCGAGTTGCACCACCCACAATGAGCTCCAGTGGGGCAAACTTCCGTGGACGCATCTTGGGATCGACCACATATATTTTTTTGCAAAGAAGTGGAGAATGTTGTCAAAGTTCTCCTCCTTCGCCATGGAGGGAAGCCACCGGAGGCTGAAGCGCATGTTGCGCAACAACGGGTGACTAAGCCTCCTCCGGGGGGAGACTAGGGGGTGCAAGTGGTTGTGGACAACCAAACCATTGATGATAGTTTTTGGTCGCATGGGTGGGATGCGACCAAAAGGCCACAACATGGGCAAGGGCCCATAAGTGTACAAACGTATGCAAGCCGTAAAAGGAGACGGCCTCTAACTGACATGCAGTACCTTCAGACTCTACAACGGCGGTTCCTGTGTCGCAAAAAACAGACATGAGATCACCAAACAAACCCAGACCATTGTTGTCTGTGACCGGGGTGCATGCTGGGGTGCACTGGGGAGCCTACTAGGGCTGTTAGAACAAATCAGGGGGTGCACACAGCTAACATTTGTGTACAATCACGTGAATTGGTACGAAATTCGCACGAAATTCGTGCGAATTTCGTGCGAATTCACGTGAATTCACGCCTGTGAATCAGCCACAGGCTCGTCGAGTTATGGCACCTCTCGCTTTGGGCGCGGTTTGGGCATGGTGGATGCTTTTGGGGCGGGACTCTCATTGGATGATGCGTAATGAAGCTGGGGGAAGAATTTTGTCCCCCCAAATACCTCGAAAGGAACCAAAAATATGGCGTTTTCCCCCGAAAACCTCAAAAGTTGGGTCGAATCACGTGAATTTCACGCATTTATTCAAACGGCCACTTATCCCCCGTTCACGAAGGGTATATTGCGATGGCACCATGCCGATGGCTGCGCCGGCTCTATGCCTTTATTAAGAAACTCTTCCTCCCATTACACACTGAAGGTACGTGGATTTACGCCATGTGGTTTACCCGTACCCAACGTATATATGTCGGCCAAATAGGGGGCATTGGCCAACCCAAAAAAACGAGTGTCCGCTTTATGCAACACATCAGGTCAGCATGGTCCTGGCACAGCTTGTATGGATGACGAGGCGTCAGGGGTATGCGACTGGTATACCCCACAATGTTTCGCCTTGGCCCTGAAAACTTTGGCATCTTCGTACTAGAAGCCTGCCCCAAAAACATGGTAGATGTGCGCGAACTTTTCTGGATCAGAAAAATGGGAAACACCATGAATGTCCGTGGTGTGTATCGGACAGACCGCAAGTGGACACTGCTACTCAATGGTAACGTGGGGCTACCCAAATACACAAAGGCACAACACACAACATTACCGACTTGTGAAGTGCAACGTACCGCTACATGTGCAACTAAAAATTCTCACGTGGGCCAAAAAACACTTCCTGGGACCCCTAAGAAACCTATGCTACCAAAAGGTCGCACACAGAATGCAAACACAAACAGGGCTGTCACTGCCCAACCACGTTCCACTGCGGGTACCAGCCATGACACACACACACGCTTTCCCCCTCCTAAACCCCCCCCCTGTACAAGAACATGCGCGTGTTCTTATTTATTTGCGTGTTCTTATTTTTTGCGTGTTCTTATTTCTGAGACCCTGGGAGTGTTCCCAGCGCCCTTTGTTTGCAGAAATATGGCAGAGTTGAATGTTGATGACCCCTCCTTTTGGTTGAATGATGAAGCCGCGAAGGAGAAGGCGGCGCGGTACGAGCAAACTAAACGGCTGTTCAACCGAGGGAAAGGAGCACGTAATGCTGTTGGTAAAGTGGAGCGTTACCAATATGGGCCCAACCCTGTTGTGCATTTTGTGTGCAGGCACGCTGAAATTGGGACCCCGGGACCTGTGGGAAGCAACAGGGTAAAAATTAGAAATTCTTGGTATGCCAGCAGGGGCTGGCCCATGCAGAAATTGGGACCCGGTCACATGCGGGAAGCATCGGGAAAAAGTTTAAAAACCCCAGGCATGCCAGCAGAGGCCAACAGCTGCTGAAATTGGGATCCTAGGACCTGTGGGAAGCATCAGGGTAAGAAAATTCCTGGTATGTCAGCAGGGGTCGATAGGTGCCAAAATTGGGACCCTAGGACCCTGGGGCCGGCTGCGTGTTCTTATTTTTGACTAAATAATAAGAACATGCGTGCGTGTTCTTATTTTGACTGCGTGTTCTTGTACGGGGGGGGGGGTTTACAGATGTTTAAAGAATTCTTCTGCTCCCTGCCGCTCCCCACACACTACCGCAATTACCTGCTGCAAAGCACACACTTTGTGAGCACGCGAAACCCCACTGTCAGCCAGCTACTACAGAATGACATACGATATGACAATGTTGACGACATGAAGCGCGCGGCGTCCCAGCCCTGCCATTGTGCCACGCTGGCACAGCGACTCAATATACCCCTGGTCCAGGGACACCTGTTTATCGGCCACGCCGTGTTCCTCCGACAGGTGTTTGGGGTTGACTCCAGGGTCCTGCTACAGCATCGTAACAACGATGTCTGCCCCACCCGGCACTCTGTCCGCAAGTCTCTCGTGCAATCAGCTGGTGATGTGCTCGTAAAAGTGCTCCCCGAATGTGTCGGGGACAAGCAAGCGACCAACCTATACCCTCTCCCCTTTCCTGTGCACGCCAGTGCTGGCGAGCACAACACATCATGATGCCCTGGTATGGAGGGGAACAATGTGTCCGTGCTACTGGAGATAAGTGGGCACCCCAATGGGTATTTGAAGGTTGTGATAAAAATATGGGCAAGCTTGCGGATGTGTGTGGAGTAGGGATGATCCAACGCAGACTGCAGGACCTCCAAGATCCCCAGCAGTTTGATGTGCTACATATGGCGCCATCCGGACGTGATGCGCCCGCATGGGACATGCAACACATCAAAGGTATGGCAGCCTGCATGGGGTCGGCCGCCACTGGGTCGACGGGAAGAAGAAGGCCCCCCCCCACGGTGGGCGATGTTCGAAAAAAAAAAACTCATTGAGCTCAAGAACTGGCGCGTGCCTCCACAACCCTGCTGACTTGATGTGTCACCTGCCCACCTGTAGAGGGTTGCCATATGGTCATATGTCAGTGACGTACAGGCATTCTGGTCCCTATGTCTGGCCTATTCATTTTTGCTACTTTGGGCTAACCGACAACTCATGCACACCACACGCTTCGAGCCCTGGGACGGATTGCATTGGCAGATGATTCCCCCGCCTTATACATCATCCAGGCCATCTCCCTGACCACTGGGATGCTGCCCCCAGAATGATGTCCCCCCTACACCCCATAGATTGGAAAACTAGATTGGTTTTTTCGCATTACTGCCACCCCCTGCGCGGGAGGTCGCCACATCAGCCGCTGCCTCCACATGCTTACTACAGAGGCTGCCCGAGTTTTGAGCACACTAGAAATGCCACACTACAAAGACCTCCTGCCTACTATCTGCCTGCGGAACCACCAACTGAGTGAGCAATGGCAACAGGGCAACCTTACCAGGCCTGTTGCACTCTTTGAATTGGACATCAACGCTACGTTCCCTTCCCTCGACAGAACTGATGCCTGGACCTCCATCTCCACCATTGCAGAGTTGGTTGCCTAGGACCCAGGACCACGAGGCAGGCCACAGCGAGGATTACTCCGTTTTGCAGTAAACCGTACAGACCGCAAGCTCGATAGAATAGGATCAGGTAGCCGATTTGTTCCATAATATTGACGTTCAACAAGTGCTCCGCTATGCCTAATTCGACATATTCTGTAACGAAGCCTTCGTGTTCTCAAACTGGGTTTTGCGTCAAAAACGCGGCCTGGCGATTGGGGGGCTTTTCTCATCGCAGCTGGCCAGCGCCAAATGCATGCTCAGTGAGCACTTGTATTTTCCATTGTATCTACCCTTTGCACCAATGGGCCCAAACACCAGACAACCGTGCCACCTACCCGCCACACCAGGCCGGTTCCGTGATAACATAAATGGCATAATGTTTGCTGACACTGCAGTAGACTTAATGCAAACCACATATGAAGTTATCTACAACCTGGACCTCCAATGGGAGGGGGGGGGGTGACCACTGAATCACCCTACAGGGCGATATGACCATGGAACCCCAAAACCCAGCCCAGCACCCACCCCGTGTGCAACTCTGTTTGGCGGACGAAAGCTTCAAACACACAGCACCACACTAGTTTCTGATGCACTACCCTGATGCCCACGCACCCAAAACCAAAGGAACATTCAAGTCCCTCGTGCCCACACTGGCAAAAAATTCAGGGTATTACAGAGATACTAGAGCAGATGCACAAAGTAATGTCCACCTCATCACCGCCGACTTAGTTATCAAAGGTCACCCCAATTCCTGGTGGACACCCCTGCTGCACAAAAGCTTGCGCAAGTGGGGACTGTCACGGAGCACGTAACAATGAGGTGAGCGTGGAACTGTGTGCATGCATACAATGACAGATTGAGACACAGCACTACAGTGCACAATCACATTCTGCAGACCGATTTTGCTATTTGCCCACATGCACTGAATTTGCACTGCACCACACCGCAGAGCTATGTTCACTGCATTGACCCCAGTGCCCTGAAAGTAGATCTCACAGTATTCCACTGCAGATTAATGAGTCCTATGGCCCCCAGGGCGCTTTGTGCTGTGCTTGTGTGCCACTGAAGAGGACACTGGGTTTGCAAACAAACAAGACAGGAGTAGTTGTTGTCACACTATACTGTCCTATTCTGCATAATTTGAACCCCTGGTTGACGGTGCAGCACTTGCTGATTACCCTGCCGAAAGTTGTTGAGAGCAGCAGCAACGGTGGCACCAAGGACAACACCGTGGAAGCCAGTGGTGAGCGGCAACCTGCCCCTTTCAGTGCGGAATCTGGAGCCCTTGTTGCTCCTTTTGGCATGGACACCGACAACCCGGAATGAGTGGCGATGGCGGTGGCGGTGCGGTTGGGCCATGTCATTTTCTCTTTTGTGATGACAATTTTTTTTTATTATTAGCATAAATGCCACCTGTTTGTCAGGGTATTGTTAGGGTACTGCCAAAGAAAGACACCACAAACAGTCCTGTTTGAGTCTGCGTAACGGGATCTTGGGGAACGCGCCCGCGGTTACACACCGGGGAACACGACAGACATTCCTGGTGGACTCTGGGTAACAGGATCCGGGGGAACACGCCCGAGGTTACACACTGGGTAACACGGTTGCTTTACTTTGTTGCATTGTGGTGCTCGCCGTGCGTGGGGGGGGGGGGGGCAATCTTTTTTTTCTGCTTTTGCAGAAATGCCCATCCGCCCACGAGCCCGTCCAGCCTTACGTCCCATCGTCTTCGTCTGTCGCCGTATACCCCCCAA
Source organism: Eutreptiella sp. 'Long Island Sound 2002' (assembly GCA_964036045.1). Classification (NCBI taxonomy): domain Eukaryota; phylum Euglenozoa; class Euglenophyceae; order Eutreptiales; family Eutreptiaceae; genus Eutreptiella; species Eutreptiella sp. 'Long Island Sound 2002'. The sequence continues at coordinate 115,149,126 of OZ038379.1, forward strand.
GTTCGTCAAAGGAGCCCTGAGCGCCGACACCATGGGAAGACGTACTCGGAAAACCTACACTAGTGTACACGAGGCTTTAGACAGCGTCTTTAAGCCCATCTTGGTGACCCTATCGGATTACTTAACAAAGAACGGTTGCAGCAGGTTAATTCCCCTGTTGCCTAAGTATATCGGTAATGCTAGGGATGTGTCGGCCACGCAGTGTGGATGACGTGTGGCACCCCACGTCACTGCGTTACCACGAGGGACTTGCCTCCCTTCTTAGCCGCCAAGAGTACTACAGCATCGACAGGCACTCCAACTGCATTAGTGCAGACCTTTTGGAGGCTATGAATGCCCATTGGTCCCGGCTGTGGGTGTGGGGATTGGCAGCTACAAGGGATGAGTCCATAGTACCCCATAAGGGGAAACAGGCTGGTCCCATGCGGATGTTCATCCCCCGGAGACCCCGCAGCACGGGGATCAAACTGTTTGTCCTCGCGGACTCAGTGCACCCATTTGTCACTGACATTTTCCTTCACGCGGGGAGGAGAGTCGGCATTTTTCAGGGTCGAGAAAATATGTGGCCGGCCCCAAAACTGGCGGGAAATGGTCCACAGGTGGGTGGACCTACTTCCACCCCGAGCGGCACTAGTGTGTGATAGTTATTTTGGCAGCCATGCCGTTGCACACCCGTTGGCCCGGCGGCAACACCCTTTTCTTTTCCTAACCAGGCGGGAGCAGGAAGGGGTTGCGGCCGCCGGTGATCTCCCTTTGCCTCGACAAGTGGCCGAGGCCCATGTCCGCAAAGGCGGTTATAGTTTACATGTTTTTAAAAATTCCAAGGTGGGCAGCAACCCTCCTCGGATGGTGCCCTTTGTCTCCAATTGTCAATACGATGGGATGAGGGTACTGCACCGGGGGGGTTACTCGTTGCCCCCTATTGTTGCTGCCTACCCGCAGCTTGCCAATGGGGTCGATAGCGCCAACCAGCTAGCACTGGAGCACCGGGAAACCGGCCGCTTCAAGTGCTGGTCCAAAGCACTGAAGGCATTCCTCTATAGGTATGCCATTGTAAATACGTTTACCATTGCTAGGTGCCAAGGCCTGATACCCCGGAAGAGAAGAAATCCCTTTGGGATTTCCAACTGGATCTCCTCGAATCGTATGTACAAAGACGCGACAAAGTGCACGCACCTGTGGTTCATAGCAGGGGAACGTGTGTCACCTATGGCGGTCGCACTTGGTTCAAGTGCGCCGCCTGTGGCGTGGCTGCCCATTGTTGCCATGCGTGCTTTGCAGCTTTGCACAATCCGCTGAAAGAGTAAAGTGTTTCCCGTGGTCCACTAATGTGCACAACGGCCTAGGCAGGCAGAAGGACCTCAAAGTAGCCAAGGTAACACAGTAGGGAACAACCAACGGCTCTGAATGGTGTCTACAAGAGGAAAATAACACAGGTAACACCCTAGGGAGCTACCAAACACTCAAAATCGGCATCCTGGGGAACAATAGGCTGTTACCGGTAACAACAGGGGGAACCCAACAGAATGTTTGGTGGGCTCCGGTGGGGAACACCACCCTGTTACCGGTAACACCTGCGGTAACACAAAATGACACTGGGGGAACAACCCATACCGGTGGGGAACATTAGATTCCACCGTGTTCCCCAAGGCACCAGCTAGGCAAAAAACGAAAAATCCTCAATTTCTCCTTCGGTATTTAGGGGGTGAAATAGGTTTCCCAGACTCCATGGATTCCCAGGTACTAACCTGACATAGAGGAATATTGGGACAAGTCACAAGTTTATTGCTTTGTTTCCCAGGTTTGAGCACGGGGGGGGGGCGCCGGCACCGGACCCTTTACGCCGACTCCCCCGCCCCCCCTCCCCCCCCCCCTCCCTGCAAATTGGCCGGAGAGTGCCGGACCATGGGCGTCGAAGGCGCCCTAAGGGAATGTTGCTTGACTTAGTAGAGGGTGAAAAAAAATGGTTTTCCACCCCATGTGTCTATACTCAAAATGCTCAGTCTTTTGAGGAGAACCAAATAATTGATGAAAACCAAATTGAACCAAATATCAATACCACCCCTATGTCAGAGGTGTATCAGAGATGGTTCATACCCGAATGGGTAAAGCACGGCTTCTGCAGCTGAATGGTCCTAGATTCAAAACCCCAGTGGGCGCAGTCTGCCAGACAGTAGGCAGGTCCAAGGAAGACATGGTGCAATTTTTGTTTTTGATGTCGTTTGCTTTTTTTTTGCTTTTACTTCGTCCCCTTTGTTGGAGATCCCCGAGAATGCAGGTGCACTCTTTTGTCAACCATGATCATCGTGTTTTTGGAGCAAATGGCCTAAATTTCTTGGTTGGTGAAAGAGGCCTGGTTAAGGCCCCATTGGCAACAATGGCCGAGAATTGACTCAGGGGTGCTATGCCCTTAAACACAAGTACCACCTAAAATCCCCCCCCCCCCTGTTACAATTTTGTTTTGCCCACATACATAACGCAAAAATGTCTGCCGACCAGCGTTGAGTTCAGTCATCATGCCCACGGTCAACCCCAGCACTCGTTCGACCAAGACCCGCAGTGGCACCCCTATCCGCCGCTGCCGCCCCCCCCCCCCCTGCTTCCGCCGCACGGCGCGCTGCCGCACCCCCCCCTCCGTCCTTTGCCCTATGGCGCGCCCCCGTTCGCAACGTCCGAGCCGCCGGAGCTTCAACCGAAGGCGCTGCTTGGCCCGTTCACCGATGTGGCACAGATCAAGAAGGTGCGTGGGCGGCTGCGGAACCAACCCAATCGTATGTCCTCCGTTCCGGCTTTCAATGCGTGGTTTGTACGGAGACGTGAGTCGCATCCATGTGGACCCTGGGTCTCGTCCGCCCAATGTTTTGCACCTCGGTGGCCCCCCTTTCGTTTCCACAGGATCTGCAGGAGCCCGACGAGACGCAGGATGATCAGCCCCCTCGAGGAACGGAAGGAACTAGCGCCGGTGCCATGGAGGAGCAGCGGGTCGTTGTGCTGGGTGTTCTCCACCTGTGCTTCTTTGTCACCTCTAGAGGCCGATGTGCTCTATGTTGCGCGTGTTACGCGTCCTACGCGTCCTAGGTGTTTCTGCCTCCGCATTGCCTTTGGAGGAGAGACGCCACCTTGTTCGCGTTCTGCAGAAGCTCGCCCAGTGACCAAAGGTGAGGAGGCCGATCAAGGACCCAAGGAGGCCACAGAAGGCACTGCAGCGGGTGCAGAGGTCTTGGCAGGGGGCGATGGTGGTCCGGCAAGTGAGCCGGTGCGCGTTGTCGTGCCACTGCCGTTTGCCCGCCATGCGCGTATGGTTCTGCTGTGCCTCTGAAATCCGCCGGTGTGGGTTGCGCCTTTTGCGCCTGTTGCGCGTTACATTTGTCCCGATTCTGGCCCTCCTCTGGAGGACAGCACCCCGTTTTCCGTGTTTTGCAGACGCCTGTGCGAGTGAAGGAGGAGACCCCCAACTCCGCGGAACGCCATGCCGAACCAAAAGGGGCTCCAGATACGGAGACCGCAGCCGAGGACAAGATGACAGATGACGGCATCACGGAGATTTAAGAGAGGAGGGGTTGGAGGGTGGGGGTGAGGGTAAGGATGAGGGGTCACAGGGTATTTTCTCCCCGCTTTGGGAACCGAGTCTGTGAAGCCCGGACGAATCACTCGGGCGTCAGAGTTCGCAGCCTGCTTTGCGGGTTCCCCCTTGGGAAGTTTCAGCGTAGACAGGCTCTTTTTCTCAACAGGCGCCGGACTGGTGGCGTCGCAATATGTGGTAGAAATACCGGTTTCTTGGATGTACAATAATGGAGTATTATGGCGATCGGACATGTAGTGCCCGGTCTGCGCCCAGCACAAGCGACTTGGTGGTGTCCCGCAAAAAAAGATACCACACCTGTTGCCAATTGCTCTGTCGTCGGGGAATCGAGGTTCAAACCCCCCCCCCTCCGCTGCAGATGGATGTGTGGTAGGGGGATTGAGGCTCGAACCCCCCCCCCCCCAGAAAAAAACACAGACACTGCCCTGTGCTACGTGTGCCGCGTGTTGCCTCTGACTCTGCCTCTAAGCTGCTGTGGCGCGTTCTGCGCGTGTTGCGCGTTCCTCGCGTTGCCTCCGGTACTGCCTCTGGAGTCTGAATGTATGTGTTCCGTGTTATGCAGACACACCGCTCTTCGAAAATGCCATTTCCCACGAATCTCAATGCGGGTGCACTCCCGTGGAGGATTGTGCAGCAAATATCATGTATGGAGTCCGGCCAGGCCAAACTGAAATAGTCGGGTACACCGAGGCTGAGGTTTGGGACCACATGTTGGCTCCCATCCAGGAATTACAGCGGGTATCCCTGCGAAAGGCGAACCTCTCCCACTTGATCCCCCTAGTACCAAGATGCGTCCCACTTGATTCTAGCGGTTGGCCCAATCAATTCTAGCGTTTGCCCCAATCCATTCTAGCGGTGGCTCCCATTTCCGTGGGTACACCGCCTTCATCCTCGAACTAGGTATGGTACAACCCATGCAAGTAGATGGCATCTGGGAACGGCACGGGTTACTATACAACCCCTTCATGGCACAATTGCTAAGCCGCAAGGAGTACTACGTCTTGCGCCGTAACATCCGGCCCGACGTTGTTAAGGTGCTGGAGGAGTGTAACGGGCAGTGGGCTGGTGCCTGGCGGTTGGGTGGCGTGGCATGTGGGGATGAGTCCGTGGTGCCGCACAAAGGCATACGTGCCGGCCCACTATGGATGTTCATCGCCCGCAAGCCCCTCTCAACCGGCATCAAGCTCTATTGCCTTGCCGATGCCACTAGTGGTACGTGGTGGACATGTACCTGTACACGGGTAGACGCGGGCACCTGCGGCAGTTTGGCAACAGTGCAGGCAACTTCAATGCCCAGCAGATCATGACCATGTGGGCAGGTCTCCTCGCTACCGGGACCATCCTCGATGCGGATTCCTTTTTTGGATCGCTCGAACTAGCGCGTGACCTCGCTGCAGAGAGGCACGCCTTCTTGATGATGATGAAGCGCTTCACGTACGGGGTGGACAGGGCAGGACAACTTCTAGCAGAGGAACAAACCGCAACGTGCACTGTGGCCGACGCGAGGTATGCCTCGGTGGTCTTCAAGAACACAAAGGTGGGTCACAAGCTGCCCTGCGTAGTGCCAATGCTCACGAACATCCACTTCCCACAAGCCGGACCCCTGCATCGCCACAGGGGGAATGAGGTGAACCCGGTGGTTGCCAGCTGCGGCCAGCTATTGCGTTGGGTGGACGGCGTCAACCAGATGGCCCTCCAAATGCGCCAGGTGAGACGTCAGATGACCTGGTCGCATGCGCTGTGTGTGTTTGTCCTCCGGTACGCCGTGGTCAACGCATACGCGACTTGCCGGTACCTCGGGCGGGCCCAAATGGGTAGAATGTTCGAGTGGCAGTGGGACCTTATTCGGCGCTGCTTTTGTACGGGTGCAGTGGCCAAGCCCATCCACGTGCCGGTGAGGATGCCGAGCCGCCGGGTGTGCAACCATTGCAACCGGGGCCAGACGCACTACGTTTGTTGTGGACGCGGCGGGTGGTACCATGTGGGTGCTTTGCCGTGTCACATGGGGTGAATGGGGTGGTAGAGGCGAACGTGGAGGAGGAGAACGAAGAGGCCGACGAGGAGGGAAGCTCTTCAGTGGCAACGCGTGGCAATGCACATTGGTGCCAGAACAACACACTACAAATAGTGGCAATGTGGTGTGTTGACTTTCGGGTACCTAAACAATTGATTGTTTGCCCTACACTTCATGGTGCACACATGCATGCAATTCCATGTCACACTCATGCATTTGACCTCAGGGGCGCCAAGGGACTCATGCTGCACGCGTGTGCATGTTTCTCCGAAGACGCAACAATCTTCTTTTTTTGGTCCTAAAGAATTTATTATACTCGTCAAGCTGTGTTCTTGAATTTTTGTCTGCTTTTCGTTCATTGTGTTTTGTATATATACCCCTGCTAATGTGATGCATGATGGGCAACACCTAAGAACAGAGAAATTCAGACGAGGTCAACAGACGACAAAGGTGCACAAGAACGAGAAAACGAATACTGTCGAGGTTTGGCGAAAAGTGCCAAAGAAAAAGAGCATAACGTCCCAACGAGTATATTTGGTCACATCGAATGTACAAGTCGAATGAACCGTGACAACAAATGTACATATTGATCCCAAGAGGTTAATGTGCAAAAATTGATACGTAATTCCAAAATTGAGGCATCAACAAGATATGCACCTAATGCAGCAATCGAAGGAGCAAAACAAGAAAAATGATTCTCAAAATGATCTGCTGGTGCAAATCCTTAGCTTCGGGGCAGGATGGTATTCTCGCACTCCTCTCTTACTCCCTCTAGTAAGCATGCAGAGGGAGGAGGGGGAGAGGAGGTGGCGGAGCAACAAGGGATCGGACAACGGCTTCTTATTGCCGGCTTGTTAAGTTTTTTGGGGACGGCAGTTCACGTAGCTAAGGTAACAAATCAATGCAAATCATCCACCTGAAATCGAGTACATTTTCCTCCGGAGGTTGAGCGTGCCTCCTTTCGTGGACACTCCTCCAACAAGGCTAGCGAAGGTGCACTTCGTTTGCCTAATTGAGAATTCACAAAGCGCGGGGACAAACACCATCCCTGAATTGAAGCAACCTTGGACCTCACGTGCCGCATGGCTTCATGCACGGGCAGCGCGGAAGCAACATCGGGGTCGGGTGTGGTGGCTCCAACCCCTTGTTGCTCCGCCACCTCCTCTCCCCCTCCTCCCTCTGCATGCTTACTAGAGGGGGTAAGAGGAGAATCGGCGGCTCCGCAATAAGTGCTTGGATGAGTGTGCACATAACTAACGCGTTGCAATGCATCAAACAAAACATCGGCTGCCCCTACCCCCGAATAGGCGAGGGAAAAAGCCTGTAGATCAGCCCTACTGCCAACTTCAGCCGCCTGCTGCGCTGACAAACCCAAAGCACGAAGCAAGGCGAGGCACACAGCTCTCGTTTTGTGGGCTCCAAAAAGCTCCATGTCGGTGCTCGGAGACACCAATAACTCCTTGATCACAGGTGCAATTCCATGTGAAGACAATGCACCAAAAGGCCTAACAGCTGCCAAAAACACACGCTTGGGTTCTACCCTCAGGCGTGAGACGCAAAAAGAAAGCGCAACAAGGTTAGCGGACAACAGTCGGGCAAAAACGGAATGGACACGACCCTATCCCATCGCAAATCTGCCCGGTTCTTTCGGCGGGTGGGCACGAACCATTTGCCATCATAAGTCACCAACACCCTAAGCATATTCGACGGATCAAAAGAGCGCTATAATTGGAACAAACGAAAAACAATGATAAAAGCTGAACGCATGTGGATTTTTGAAGAATCGTCAAGCTTTTGCGCCGCCAAAAAGGCAACCAACTGCTCGCCCTTCCAAAAGACAACGTACTTAGGTACACCAGTTGTCCACCGCCGTCAAAGCGCCCGAACAGCAGGATCAAATGACAACGATGTAACATCAGGAAATTTCAGCAAAGCAGAATAAGCAGAAGACGCCTGGGAAGGGGAAATTTGATGCATACTAGAAAGCACATTGGGAACCTAAGGCAACGTGACATCGGGAAATTGTCTACGAAGGGGGTGTTTCTGTCCGGAAGCGCTGTGCGCAGGACAATACGTGTTGCGCGTGTTGCTTCATGACACGCAGCACATGCAGCACGTGCACAACGCAGAAAACACACGCATAACGCGCAAAACGCGCAAAAAGCGCAGGACGGCTTTCGAGAGGCAGACTTAGAAGCAGACTTCTGGCACGCGCAAAGCGCGTAGCACGCGGAGCACATCACTATTGCACACGCACGCACTTTTGGGCGGCCGCGTCCTCACGGCTTGGGTATCCAGCCTACGCGGTTGTCCCCCACGGTTCGCACAGGTCCCATGGGTAGGGAGGGCAGAGGCTTGGCGACCATGAAACCACAATTCCACCACGCCCGCTCCCACCACCTTCTCGTTCCTAATCTTTGTCATCCTCCACGTCCTCGTCTTCCTCCCCGTCACTCTCCTCCTCCTCCTCCTCTGCCTCCTCACTCTCTTCCTCCTCCTCCTCCTCCCCCTCCTCCTCACTCTCCTCCTCCGTGTCATCCTCACTCTCCTCCCTCTCGCTCAGGGTATCTAAAAGAAAAATTGGAAGTATCGAGAATCAAACAAGTTCAAGCCCACATCGAAAGGCTTGTCCTAACGCCCGCAATTACAAGGAAAATCAGGACGAAGAAAAAGGTCAAGAGCAAAGACGCCAAAAGGTATGTCCCCAAAATCAGAAAAGAAAGTTCATCATTGCGATGAGCATGGGATAAACGCAAGCCACGGTACAAAGGACTGCTACATTTTGAAAAGAAAGAGGGAAGGAAAAGACGTCAACAAACCAAGTTGCGCCAAGACTGGGCAAAGAAGGCACAACACAAGCAAGTGCACAGCACGTCAACTGTCAACTGTTCCGAAACATTTACCAGCAACACAAATCAAGTCCCAGGGACCTCAGTTCTCAACAGTTCTCACCAGTTCAACGTTGTGTTTGCAAGCAAGGCAAAACAAAGGCAATTGCAAAGCATGTTGTGTCAAAATTTAGCAGTCAATAGCCGGAAATGTCCGGATCGATCTGCACTACAGCTGAGCAGCACAAAAACAGCAGAACAACAATATTAAAACGACTTTTGGCAGGCATCTTTAGATTCAACCACAGCATTGTAATGTTCTGACACATCCACACTTTTGTGCCAAGGAAGCAAATGTATTCAAGCAATGGATTTTGCAAAAATTCATGTTTGAACGACAAATTTTTGGCACCGCGGCCGTTTCAGATCCAGTGGGCCGTTTCAGATCCAGTGCGGTAGCGTAAATGCGGTTTTGGCTGCAGAATGCCCCACAAAATCATAGGTGATGTGAAGAGCACTAGTAAGAAAAAGTGCTTTTCCAATGCTTTGAGGCACACTCTAGTTGTATTAGAGATGCACTGAGCATCCATGCATTTCTATCTTAGTATTGATCCCACCAAAAGTGGTGATAACACATTTCGACCTATGGAGCCAAACACCCAATCAGGATATGGAGTGGACCCCTTAATCCCCTTTCAATGTGAAGCAAATCATCTTTTCCTGAGTTGACTGAGAACTGACATATCCAAGGCAGAGCCTATGAATTCATCTATGTTTTTCCATGAATTCTTAGCTATCCTAGTGGTATGCACCCTAGGGGGCTGGGCACCTCTTTTTGAGAGGTCCTGGGTTCACTTCCTGGTCAGCCTAGCTAAGTAGGAAGATCCCATGTGACATGGCAGTGACCTCATCGCCACATGCCCTGCCACCTCAGCACATATGGGACCCAAAACAAAGAGTGCACATCTCCTGAGATGGCACTATGGAGATTGAGTGACCATGGGGCAGTTTTCCAACTCTTTTCCAAAACAATTCAGCTATCTTTATGAATATACAATCCGATTTGACCTGAGTTGCAGTTTCTGTGAATATCCTTTCATCTTTCACTGTTTACACTGCAGCCCTTCATGCTTTGATCCTGATTCTCTTCTCCTTGCACACCTCTGGCTTGGGTTATCCTGGGTTGACTGTATTTCAACAAACAAAAGGTTTTCATCTCCAAAAACAAGCAGCAGGAAACCCTACACCAGCAGCAAGCAGCAGGAGAGACAAAAACACAGTGCTGAAACCACTATAAACTTTTCTGGTAGCAAGAGGCAGTCTGTCTCTGCGCACCGGCAGCAACCCCGTGCCGTACATCCAGTACGCCGAGTACAGGCATATATAAGCAGAAGGGTGACTGAAGATGGACACAAGGAAGGAGGACGCCGACGTGAAGACAGCGCCAGCGCCTGAGGCACCGGCAAGGCCAGCACCTGGCGCTGTACCTTCGGAGCCCTTACATGGGCCAGTGGAAGCGGCTGAGGACTCGCTGGATGGACTCCAGACGGCCTTCGGGGCCCTGTCAGTCGAAGAGGTGGTCTCTCAGCCTGTGAAGAGGAAGGGAGAGAGAGAGAAGGATGCTGGAGACGAAGCAGACGAAGGAGAGGAACAAGGGCAAGACCTGATGAATGACCCTACCTTCGAAGGCGCACCAAGCGCTTCTGGCCTCCACGCATCACCCTCTCCTATGACCACCCCACTCCCAGCCGCTGCAACATCCACTCCCATAACCAACCCGCCTATGGCAGAGGGCACAGGCTTTACTGGCATGCCTCCCTACCCCGCCTATGGTATGGGCCCACCTACCACTGCGCTCCCTGAGGCAACTACTGCCAGTGAGCCGGTGGCTTCCAGCTCTGCGCCGCGATGGTATGCGGCTGAATATCCCCATCCACTACCCGCTACTGGAACCTATGTGGATGTTCCTGGGTATGCACCTGGGTATGCAACCTTGAGTGGGTTGAGGAGAGGACCTAAATCTCTTGGTGGCAGGAGTAGAGGATCGGGAAGATCCTCCAACAGGTCCCTGACGCGGTCGGAGATCAACGAGGTGCTCCGAGGAGCCACTTCAAAAATCGTGGGCGACCTCACTCAAGAGATCCGAGAGAAACTGGAGCCACTGATGATCCCGCCCCAAGCGTCACCTACCATGGTGGGAATGTCACCCCACCGAGTACAGGCCAACCACCTGGCGGCAGGGTTGACAAACACCCTGGGGAGCCTGAGGAGCCGAGCGATGCCGACTCCTGCAGCTATACCGAGAAGTCCCTTCATACCGAGAACGGCCCAGCCGCCCGACAGCCACGTGACGAACTCCACGAGGGCCGAGCTGGACCGGCTGGGGCTGACAGCCTTAAGGGCAATGGTGGACGTGGAGCCTTATGGCTCTAGTGATCTAGGCGGAGACCCCTCCGATGACGAGCCGCCGTCGATGACCTCTACTTCGCCCTCGGAGGACGATGACCCGGAGGTCCCGAGGACCCAAAGGGGAAGAAGAAGAAGAAGAAGAAGAGGAAGACCCGACGCCCTGAGGGACGCAGGTCTCAGGAGGCGAAGGCTATTGCCACCTCCAAGATCGTGGTGAACCTGCCTGAGTTCACAGGCAAGGACCTCAGCGAGCTCGCTGAGAATTTTGGCCGGTTTCTCCGATTGACCGGCCAAACCCACGCTAGTGGGCGAGTGAAGTGCGATCTGCTCCTGCAGTGCTGCAAGACCAAGTACCTGGAGAAGCAGGTCAGGCAGATCGTGACTAACTCCGCCACGTTTGCCAATGTGTTGGTTGCCCTGGAGAGGCAGTACCCAACCTACGAAACCGACCTCTCCATCAGGGCCGAGATCCAGAACCTGCCCGTGCTGCCCAACAACCCCAAACCTGGCAGGGTCTCTGAGCTGTTGGCTGACCTGGATCACTGGGCTGGACGACTGGCGCCCGGTTCCTACAGCAGCGACGACCTGCTGTTCTGGTTGGTGGCCAAGCTCCCTCGAGAGCTATGGGACGAGTGCCGTTCGACGGCGGAGCGCAAGGCTAGATCCCTCCGCTACGAGGATCTATGCGTGCTACTCCTGGAGCTGGCGCTGGAGAAGGAGAGCGACCAGCACTTGAACAATTACCGTCCTGGAGGAGGAGGTTCTGGAGGTCATGGCAAAGAGTACCAAGGGTCCCGACCTGGGCAGGGGACTACCCCCAAACACGCCCACGCCCGTATCATGGATAACGTGAAGGAGCTATTCTGGTGTGATGCCAGAGACGAGCAGGGCCACCTGCAGCACGTTCCTGACTGCGAGCAGCGAGACTGCTTCGTAGTCCAGGGGAAGCAGCAGGAGAAGAACACCGGCGCCAAAGCGAAGCTGCCGGATCATTACAGGTGCGCCATCACGTGTGCATTCTGCGGGAAGCGGAAGCACTACGAGGATGAGTGCTACCATAAGCAACGCCTATCGGCGAAGCTTAAGGGTGAAGATCCTGGCAAAGGCTCAGGCAAAGGTGGAGGCAAAGGCAAAGGCAACGACTCCGGCAAGGGCAAGTCGAAAGGACGTGGTCAAGGGCAAGACAAGGGTCAAGGTGGATGAGGAGGAGGCGCTAACCGCCAGCCCGACAACAAGAACAAGGACAAGAACGGAGGCAACCCCAACCCTAATCCAGGGGGGAACTCCGAGCCCTCTGGAGGGCAGTCTGGTCCTACCACACGCTCACAAACGCAGGCCCAGCAAGAACAAGGAGCCAAGCGTGAGCATGAAGGTGGTGATGACGGCAACGCTAAGAAGAGGTGCCGTTTCATGAGGATGGCCCGCAAGCTGCGGAACAAGGGGTTTGAGGTGACCTGTCCCGCGGCCTTCTGACGGGGACGCTCTGGTGGCACCCAAGACCTGGTGTTTTGGGTACGTATCCGACTAGGGGGACGCGAATACCTGGGGGTATTGGATACTGGCGCCACAATATCTATAGTGGCCAAGAAAGTTTCACCTTGTGGGAGCCTGAAGAACACCATGACCACCGCTGCTATACGTATGGGGGATGGACATGTGGTGCACAGCTGCAGGGACTGTGAAGTGGAGGTACCTATGGGCCCCCGGACTATCGCCCATCGGTTCTATGTGATGGACACTGAGGCCTTCGACTTTGTACTGGGGACTGACTTCTTCGTACAGCACTCCCAGATACAATCCCTGACGCTGCAAGCGCCCTACCTCCTCTACGTGGACCACGGCAGTGGCAGAGAGTCTGTGCCACTTGAGCAGTCGGAACATACCTCGAGTTACCTGAGGCTATCGAAGGAGGAGCCCTCGAACATGATGGCGGCCTCCAAAACTGAGGACTATCAACTATTGGGGGAAGTCCTAGACCAAGGTCTGAAGGAGTTGGGTTACTCTCGAGAAGACCTGAGTGTGGAGTTGTTCGCCAGCGACAAGCAGCATGTACTGGACCTGTACTGCAGCAAGGGGAAGAACTGCAGCTACAAATTTTACTGGCCCTTCTTCGGGATGGCCTACGGGAACCCCAAGTTCAGTGAACTGGGGAAGGTGCTGACCCAGGTGGCCTTGGAACGTTCCCGTATGGTCCTGTGTTTCCCCGATTGGGGAGCCCATGGGGGCAATGAATACTGGCGAAACCTCCTGGACAGGCTGACTATCAGCTCTGTTCGGTTACCTGATGAGGCCATCTACGTGCCTCTGGGTCGTAAGACGCCTATTGGGAAACCCGGATGGGGGAGTATGCTGAGCGTGGTGGACGGAGGTCTTACCTCCATCCCTTGGGAGGATCTGGGCCCGACTCTGGTCCAGGCTATACAACGAGAAAGCGACGGACTCGCCTTGGATGACTTGAACGATCGCCTACGACCTCAAGATGCTGTTGAGACTACACCTGGAGGAGATGAGTACGTCGTGACTGACACCAACGCCCCCAACTCTCCCTGCCATGTACCCGTTCCTGATGGAGTCTCTGAGTGTGGATTATCTGAGCTACCTAGCTCTATCCACTCAGACGACGAAACTGAGCACGACGCCTCCTTCGTGCAGACCTGTGTGGAGGAAGTGGAGAACGCTGAGTACGTTGCCCCACTGAAACCCCTACTCTCCATGAGGGTGGAAGACCCCGTGGACGAGGAGCTGGACCCTCGATCCAGGCTCAGGGAGTATGTGGATTCCAAGAGGAAGTTGGTGGCGAAAAAGCTATGCTACGCGAAGCCTACCCGCAGCTCATGGCCACTGAAGCAAGGACGTATGGGAGACCTATCCCAATTGAAGGAGGACCTCGAACAGAAGATCACCACCTGGCAAAGGGAGGTAGATCTTGAGCTCATGAAGAGCATGTGGGGCGCCCATGTGAGGACCCCACAGGAGGACGACCTCTGGGAGGAATATGTATGTGAAACCCCTCGAGCGTGCCTATGTTGCCATCGTCCACCGGAGATGGTTGAACAAGACCTTCTATATGCCTACCAAGGGCTGAAGGACACTACCACGGGCGAAGAGTCGGTGGAGGATCACCTCCCGACGTCTATTACTCAGGGGGCAAGCAACTTACACTCTGACGAGGACATGGAGGACAAGATCAAGGTATTGGACCCGCGGGTACAGAAGCTTATAAGGACCTATCTGGAGGTGTTCGGAGAACTACCCCCTCCAGCCTCATGTGACAAGCTGGTACAGATGGACCTCAAGCTGAAACCCGAGTTCGTGGGTCACAAGAACCGGAGGAGACCCTACCCAGCTCCTAAAGAGCAGGCCGACGAGATTGAGCGACAGATACAAGAATGTATCGACGCTGGCCTAGTCCTGGAGTACAAGGACGGGGACTACCCCCTACACCGCAGCCCCTGTTTCCTGGTGGTTAAGCCTGGGTCTACAGCCAAACGGCTGGTAGTGGACTACGGAGAGCTGAACAAGAAGACGCTGAACCACTCAGGGTCCATTCCCAATATGGAGTCTACCCTGGAGAAGATAGCCTCCTGCCGCTACAAGACCAAGATGGACAAGCGGAGCGGATTCTGGCAAGTGGACCTGACGCCCAACGCACAGGAACTACTGGCCTTCATCACCCCTCAGGGGAGGGTGTTCAAGTGGAAGGTCATGCCGTTTGGCGTGGCTAACACACCCGCTCTATTCCAAGAGCTGATGAACAAGATCTTGTCCATCCTACGAAGGAGACCTAAGGTGCAGGAGCTCATGTCCCGTGGTGCCCAGATGGAGGCTCACATCGACGATGTATGCCTCGGGACCAATACCCAGGAGGATCACCTAATCCTCTTGGGTGAGTTCTTCCCGGTCTGCCAGGAGAACCACACACAACTCAAGCTGGAGAAGTGTGAGTTCATGCAGGAGACCATGCAGTACCTGGGGTTTGACGTTGGCTATGGGTGGTGGACCCCAGCGGCCTCTAAGGCCAAACCCCTGATGGATGCCAAGGTACGACACGAAGACCCCAAGAAAGGACTTCATGATGTACGCAGTTTCATTGGGGCTTGCAACTTCTATCGCCGCCACATCAAATACTTCACCTACACCAGCGCCGTTCTGACGGACTTGATCAAGAAGAGTACTACTTGGCGCTGGGGCCCACAAGAGCAACAAGCGTTTGACGAGCTCAAACACAAGGTAGCCAACGCTAAGTGCTTGGGCGTGCCTAGGGCACAAGGGGAGATTATCCTGGTGACTGACGCCAGCAATGTGGGCGGTGGTGGAACGTTGTTCCAATGGCAAGCACTAGAGAAGGAGGAGTTCGACTCGGCCATTTCCCAATGGGGGACGGAAGCTCTCAACCGAGATGGAACCCAAGCACAGCTACCCTGACAACAAGTGGGTCCTAGTACCTCTGGGCCACTGGAACTGGAAATGGAACCAGGCCAGGGGGAACTACTCCACCTATGAGCAGGAATTGCTCGCGGGTATGCTGGTGCTATCCTCACAAGCACGACTGTTGGGGAGTAACCCTGTGGTCTGGCTGTGCGACCAAGAACCGGTCCGCAGTTTCCAGAAGGGTCCCCGGCCTGAGAAGGCCAAGCTACGGCGCTGGTGGACCTACCTCAGTCAACTACGGCTGACGGTACACCATATCCAGGGAGTGAAGAACGAGTGTGCCGACTACATCAGCCGCAACACCTTCGACGCCCTGATTGGTGCCCGGTCTGAAGCGCTGGCTAAAGAGGCGTTCAGCCGTATGGACGTCCACTTGGACCTCAACATGACGATGATACGCCCCCTGGATGGACTCCAACAATCGCAGTACCTGAAGGAGTTTGGGGATATCTACAAGCGCCTGGAGAAACGCCTTGAACCCCTCCCGGTCAACCAAGACCAGTGGAAGAGGGACAAGAGCTACCTCTGGCACGAGGACCGCATCGTGGTGCCTAGTGACAGAGTCCCAGCGCTGCTGAAGTGGACCCATGAGTCTAGCGGTCATGTGGGTGCTGACCGTACCCTGAGGCTGTTCAAGCAGTGGTTCCACACTACGTGGACTGACGACCAACTGCGGAAAACCCTCCAGCCTATCGTGGACAAGTGCCCGTGCAGGTCCTGTAAACCAGGGGATATCAGGGACAGAGGTCTCTACTCGACCCTGCCCATCCCCCACTGTGCTAACAGTGTTCTATACGTGGACTACACGGAGATGCCGAAGTTCGGGGGCTATGACTTCGCCCTCGTGGTAACCTGTGGGTTGACAAGGTTTACCAGGGTGTTCCCATGTACCAAGCACATTACCGGGGAGGAGACTATCAAGATACTCCTGGAGGAGTGGTTTTGTGTCCATGGGGCGCCCAAGGAGATCAACTCCGATGAGGACGTACGAGTACGCTCAGATACTTGCTGGTACAAGAGGGTCCTGAGATCCCTCAATGTCCAGGTGTCTACGGGGATTCCCTACTCTCACACGAGCAACCCCCTCTGTGAGCGACAGATCCGTGTCCTGAAGGAGAATGTACGGATATGGTGCAAAACTGAACGCACCAGAGACTGGGTGAGACTACTCCCCGTCATATCCTTGATGATGAACTCCCAAGAGAGTTCAGCTACTGGCTACTCGCCCCATGAGCTATTCCTAGGGCGCCCGGCATGGTTCCTACATGCCCCCTATCCAGAGGACACCCATTCTTCTGTGAGTGAATGGGTCCAAGAGCAACAAGCGAAGGTGGACAAGGCCAAGGCAATGCTCCAGAGAGTGAGGGAGCGTCAGTGGAACAAGAAGAACAAGCACCGAGTACCGGCCACCTACCAAGAGGGGGACTGGGTGCTGGTGCACCACAGTCGACTACCTGCCTGGCCCCGCTCTACCAGCGATGACCCATACTTCGGGCCGTACAAGATTCTATCAGTGGATGGACACCGTATCACCGTGCGGTGTTCTCCCCGTCTAAGGGGGACCCTGGTGTGCGCTGCTCAACACCTGAAGCGCTACCATGATCCTGAAGACCTCTGTTGGGAGGAGTGGGAGCTGAACGACGAGGAAATGGCCGCTCTGGACCTACAAGGGGCTGCCAGCCCTATGGAAGTTGAAGGTGAACTTCCCGACATGAACGCCGAGGAGATGGCTAAGGAGGGCTTCTACCTGGTGAAGTCTGTCCTACGCCACCGCTATCGCCAGGGTTGGCGCTTCCTCACCCTCTGGGAAGGGTTTGGAATCGAAGAGGCCACCTGGGAGCCCTTCTCTGCATTTGTTCTACCTGAGGGACGCCTAAACTCAGTTCTGGTGGACTACTTGTCCCAGAACAACCTTGGTGAGTTGCTGAGGCTCGCTGAGACGCTTGCCTCCGAGACTAAAGCTAGGGACTGAACCTTACCCTTACCTGCCAAAGCGTATGTGTGAGTGTGCTATTCCTAAGTTCCTGAGAGCAAGCCGCAGAAGTGGTGTCCTAATTATACCCAAGTCTGCACGCTTGCTAAACCTGGAGGGTTGGCTTATTGATGCCACGGGGTACGCCCCGGGTCTCCCCTCCCCTAAGCGCTCAATTTCTGTGCTGGCGCAAAACCTTTGGGGAATACCCAGCGTACTAATCCAGGTATTGCTTTCCCTACCTATCTGTCTACTACAGGGAGGGGTGGCCAAAAGCTATGAAGGCATGAAAACGCCGTTTTGCTAAGTGGCCAAAACACTGACCTAACCACTGCCACAGCCCACCAACCCTGCTAAAATTGCAGGAAACGGGTGGGACAGTGACACACGCACTACAGGTCCTACACACCCTACAGTGGCACCATCCTGGTGGGTGAGCACTGGTGCAACTGGCTCAAGCCCCCACGCAGGACTAAAACTCCTACACGCACACTCTACTGGGTGTTGTTGAAGAATATGTCGTGGGTCCTAGCGACCCTCCTGTGAAAGAGACAAGAGAACACAGCGCTGCTGAGCAACTGTGGCCTAACAGGGGACGCCACAACGCGTTTCCCCTGCTAGGGCTTGAAGGGAAGAGGTGCGCTTGCGTGCACGGCGCAGATGTCGATGGAGTCAGACTCCCTGCTCTGTCACAGGCAGAGGGGAGTTACTTGTTTGTGTGATCTGCGCCCTTGTTTAGCAAGGCATGAAAAAAATGGTACGCTGCTGCACCAATCACCCTACCTGCCCACCTGTAAAGCAAAGGCAAATGAGGGGGGCGTTTGCGGCGGAGGAACCAAGCCACTCTCCACGTATTATACGCTTCTCAGAGTGACCTATAATACGCTGTCCGCAAACACGCTGAAGAATCAGCTACCCCTGTCAAGCAAGCAAGCGTTAAGGGACTCCTCAGGTTCTCTTAAAGAACGTACCAAGGAGCCCCTTGGTAGCCTAAACAAGGTTTACCGTGCGCACTTCGCGTGGCCTACCCTTTAATGCGTGTGTGAATGCGCGAGCATGCACGACGGCGTTGGGCAAACCTGCCCATCTGACTCTCAATCACGAACTCCACCAGGGGGTGGCCCCGCCTGGGCTTACTCACCTTACCTACCGCTGGAGAGAGAGAGCAAGTGGGCACGTGAGGGGCGCAAGCGAGAAACGTCACTATGCACTTGTGTGTATGTCTAATCACCCTGATCTGACCTCTAATCATCTGCAATCTTTCTAATCCATCCCTCTATCGCGTCCTATCGTTGTTAGCGCTGCTACAAGACTCGTTCACGGAGACACGAGACGAGCAATGTGTATGCGGCATACGAGACGAGCATACCTGTAGTTTATACCTGATTCATTGAAGTCTTTTTCGTTGATTTTCGAATTCTTGAACTTTTGATACTTCTATTAGTGTAGGTGGAATCTGTATGTTTATTTATTAATGTGTGTCTCGTCATTTTCAAGACTATGTGAGACATAGGTTTATAATGCCATTATTTCTGCATTTTCCGGCGCTTCGCTAGGAGCCGCTCCTGCGCGCCGCCTTTTTATGCGTAGGAATTTCTGGATTTAGAAAATCTAGAGATGACCAAAATTTTTCTAAAAATGTGCTTCAGATGCACAATTGGATTCTGCTCAGGTGTGTTGTCTTAGAAAAATTCTAGGCCGTCATTTGACGGATTTTGATGTCGTCGCTTCGTTTTTGCGTGGATTCGTCCATAATTCTCCCATTCCTGCCTCTGCAGATACCCACGCGCAGCCTCGCTGAGTAGGCCGTGTTTGGGCCGAAACGCAGCAGCCTGGAGAGACTGAGCAGAACCCAAGACCCCACCAAGGGGCAAATTATTTCTTTTTACGACTCCCTTCGCCCTAAGACAGGTCACAGGTCGCCAGCAGGCTCAGGAGAACCAATGCGAGTGTGTATACTGTGTCTTGCGTTGGGTTTGTGTCGCGCTGCGTCTTCGAAGGAGGGATGCACATGCACATGTTTTGGCATGCTCCCAAACTAACCCAACCAAGCCACAGGAGCCCCGCCAGCGCCATGAGCGCTGATTCTTCTGTAGGAAATGTTACAAACAGAGCAGCAAAAGAGCGCCAGCCATGGTGAGCGCCCATTTTTCTGTGTGAGGGAAACTATAGGTATTTTAGAGTAGATGTGGAAACCAAGGAGAGGCCAAGAAAAATTCCCTTTTTCCTAAAGTGCGACAGTGGTGGCCACCACAGCACAAGGGGGGAGTAAGAAAAAGTGCTTTTCCAATGCTTTGAGGCATACTCTAGTTGTATTAGAGATGCACTGAGCATCCATGCATTTCTATCTTAGTATTGGTCCCACCAAAAGTGGTGATAACACATTTTGACCTATGGAACGAAACACCCAATCAGGATATGGAGTGGACCCCTTAATCCCCTTTCAATGTGAAGCAAATCATCTTTTCCTGAGTCGACTGAGAACTGACATATCCAAGGCAGAGCCTATGAATTTATCTATGTTTTTCCATGAATTCTTAGCTATCCTAGTGGTATGCACCCTAGGGGGCTGGGCACCTCTTTTTGAGAGGTCCTGGGTTCAATTCCCAGTCAGCCTAGCTAAGTAGGATGATCCCATGTGACGTGGCAGTGACCTCATCGCCACATGCCCTGCCATCTCAGCACATATGGGACCCAAAACAAAGAGTGCACATCTCCTGAGATGGCACTATGGAGATTGAGTGACCATGGGGCAGTTTTCCAACTCTTTTCCAAAACAATTCAGCTATCTTTGTGAATATGCAATCCGATTTGACCTGAGTTGCAGTTTCTGTGAAAATCCTTTCATCTTTCACTGTTTACACTGCAGCCCTTCATGCTTTGATCCTGATTCTCTTCTCCTTGCACACCTCTGGCTTGGGTTCTCCTGGATTGACTGTATTTCAACAAACAAAAGGATTTCATCTCCAAAAACAAGCAGCAGGAAACCCTACACCAGCAGCAAGCAGCAGGAGAGACAAAAACACAGTGCTGAAACCACTATAAACTTTTCTGCAATGATCACTCATGGATTGGCCATGGGTAACGCAATGTATCGATGTAGACAATAAGACGGGAAAATTCAAGCCAAGGGCAAGAATGTGTTTCAATTGTGGACGCCGGGGCTGCGAGCCAAAAGACAGCCCGTACGAATGGGTGCTTAGCCGAATAATACAGACAGGGAATGATTGCATGTGTTTTGTTGCCCTGTGACTGAACTAGTGGGGAACTCGTGCCTTCGTTAAAGTGGGAACATATTTTTGACAAGATCGGAGACAGTCCACACAATTTTTTCCAAATGTTATGAGATGGGAGGACTTGGATATAGCCGCCACTACCGCCGCATAGCCAACTAAGGAAGAAACACAAGAAGGACCAAGCAAGAACAGATCCGCTTTCGCACGCAACATGGGACATGCATGAAGTACTATCAATCACTATAGGAGACGTGACCTATTGGGGAAATTCGAACATCAACCACATCAAGGAGCGTGCCGAAGGATACAAGGACATCACCATCGAAGAAGGAAAAGTGGTAGTCACCTTCGAAGATGAAGAGGCGAATCCGAGGCGCTATCCCAAAACCTCCGGGTCCGTGACGACATATGGGGATGCACTATCGGCAAAGTCGTTGGCATCACGGCTCATTGAAGATAATGTAACTGCGAAGTAAAGGCCCAAAGTGTTCCTCAGGTAAAAACCACGTAAAAACCAGGTACAATGGGTGAAAATTCAATAACTTGCTTTGTGCGTGTTTGCTCGCTTTGTCCTCTCTTATGATGTGTAAAGGACACATTTGCATGCAAATAGGCTAAAATATGGGGGAAAGCGGAGGTGTCTTGCCACTTTTACATGTCCCGCACCACACCACCCCCATGTACATGCAATTATTGCCCTTTGCTGCCCTTTGGCGCGTGCAAAGAGGTGTATTTGCGTGGTTACTATAAGTTTAGCTCGGACGCAAAAAAGGTCATTTACACGAGTAAAAGGGTGCATTTACTTGTCTCGTGAATTCTGTTGCGGACAGAAAATTAGGCCTTCTGCGCACGCAAAATGCATGTAATTACCTGTTCACTCTTGGGGCTTCTCTTTTATGGGACATGCTTGGCAAGAAGTCCAAAGCCAAGGCCGCTGTCTGAGCCCCCGCGAACCCGCATCCATCGGCCAAGCCCGCCCCTCTCCCCCGCAGTACCCACGCGCCCACCAACGTGCTTGTTGATGAGTATGTGAAGGTGGTGGGGGTGGAAAATGTGGCGGAAAACGGTATCCGGGTGTTGGATTGTGCACTCTCAGTGAACGAGATGAGGGGGTTGCAGGCTATCCCCGAGGATCGTTGCACAATGAGAGAGCGGCTGCCATTATTGCAGCACGAAAAAGGTGAACCTGTGACATGTTTGTTGAGGGTCAACCTGCAGGCCGGTCCAGTTGCTTTGACCAAGGGAGTTTTCAGCAACTGTGCTCTGGGCCTATACCA
The DNA here is from genome assembly GCA_964036045.1 of Eutreptiella sp. 'Long Island Sound 2002'. NCBI lineage: Eukaryota > Euglenozoa > Euglenophyceae > Eutreptiales > Eutreptiaceae > Eutreptiella > Eutreptiella sp. 'Long Island Sound 2002'. Next base: position 115,170,876 of record OZ038379.1, read on the forward strand.
CTGGTTGAGCGCTGCCCCAATGGGGATGATCCTGCAACTTAGTGCACAGACGTTAACGGCATTGTTTGCCATGATGCAACGTGCCCAAGGCCCCCGACGGCAATATGTGTCGGTGTACAATGTGCCTGATGCGGATCGGGAAAAGGAGGCCGGTAAGCGAGAGATATGGTCAGACCCCGTCAAGGTGAAACAGTGGGAAGAGCGCCTCAATGCGGACACGCACATTTCTTTTCCAGGGGTCCAATTTTGCGGACTGTTCGGCCTACTGAGCTACTCAGCCTGTGGGTCAGCGCGAGACGTTGAAAAGACCATCCCTGATTCGCCGCAGCCCACAATTTTTGTAACACAGGACACATTTTTTTGCGCTTGGTATGGTTTGTCCGCCGCGAGACATCGTAGTGACATGCCCCGTGTCTCGGCATCTGTTGCCGGGTCCGCCCTCGAGGACCCTCGAGGAGGGCAATGGTTTGGGTGCAGTGGTTTTTGGGGTTACATCATGGTTGAGAGCCGGACGGCCACGGCGGCCGTTCGTGAGCAAGGGAAGGTGGGAATGAAGGCCCTGCGATTGGAGCAAACTGCCGCGAGGGCATGGGGGAAACAGCAAGGGTCGGATTGCATGCCGACTACTTGGAGAGTAACAATCTTTCTCAAGTCCAGGTGCAATTGGGGGGGGCTACAATGACATGGATTGCTTGTTGGCATTTGTGGGGAGGGAAATTTGCAGTGACTTGTGACCTTGTGTGGAAGGAGGGGAGGTTGGACCTTCGCGATATGAATGTGTTAAAAGGTGCTTTGTCCGAGATGGGGAGTGCCCACAAAGCTTGTGGGTTTGTGCTGACCCTGTGGGCCCGACTTTGGGTGGACCACATGTCGGGGATCGCAAGAGAATGGCGCAGCCTGTCCGCATTTAGTGCTTTCAGGGTTGAGGGGAGGCATCAGTTGTTGAAGAGTGAGATCAGGAAGAGGAGCTTCAAGGCGGGAAGCAACAAACGGGGGTCTCGCCTACGGGGGACACGCCGAGCACTCAGGAAGGGGCAGGCCGAAGTGCTTCGGAACGACAACTTGGACTGGGGGTTGTTTAGCAGGGGTTTCAACGTCTGGCAGCCTTCTTGGACCCGCCAAGAGGCATATGGGAATGCCAAGCAGTACTGGGAAAGAGTGGTGTGTAAGGGGAAGTTGTAGGGTTTCTCGCATGTTTGTCCTGCAATCCTACAATTTTTTTGTGCATACTTTGGTGATTTGGTGGTGGAATACCACTTGGACATGTGTGACTGAATGATTTGCTACAATGCAAAGAAAGATCCCAGCATCTGCCTCCATTTTTGCTTGCACGCATGGCATGCATTGGACCCGGGATGTGGGTTTGTGTTTGGGTGTAAGGGGGGGGGTTAAAAATAGGCATTTACCTGGATTTTGCGTACGTAAAAGGGGTATTTTGCGTCCCGAGTGGAGAAAAACCTCGTGAGTAAAAAGGGCAATTTACGCACGCAAAAGGGCCTTTTTACGCACACAAAAACCAAATAAAATGCCTGAAGCATAGAGTAAGAAAAAGTGCTTTTCCACTGCTTTAGGGTATACTCTAGTTGTATTAGAGATGCTCCAAGCACAGAGGCATTTCTATCTTAGTATTGGCCGTACTAAAAGTGGTGATAACACATTTTGACCTATCGAACGTAACACTAAATCAGGATATGGAGTGGACCCCTTAATCCCCTATCAATGTGAGGCAATTCATCTTTTCCTGAGTCGACTGAGAACTGACATATCCAGGGCAGAGCCTATGAATTCATCTATGTTTTCTCATGAATTCTTAGCTGTCCTAGTGGTATGCACCCTAGGGGGCTGGGCACCTCTTCTTGAGAGGTCCTGGGTTCAATTCCCGGTCAGCCTAGCTAAGTAGGAAGATCCCATGTGACATGGCAGTGACCTCATCGCCACATGCCCTGCCACCTCAGCACATATGGGACCCAAAACAAAGAGTGCACATCTCCTGAGATGGCACTATGGAGATTGAGTGACCATGGGGCAGTTTTCCAACTCTTTTTTCAAAACATTTCAGCTATCTTTGTGAATATGCAATCCGATTTGCCCTGAGTTGCAGTTTCTGTGAATTTTCTAACATCTTTCACTGTTTACACTCCAGCCCTTCATGCTTTGATCCTGATTCTCTTCTACTTGCTTATCTCTGGCTTGGGCTATCCTGGATTGGTTGTATTTCAGCAAATAAAACATTTTACTCATCAACAACAAGCAGCAGGAAACCCTACACCAGCAGCAAGCAGCAGGAGAGGCACAAACACAGTGTTGAAATCACTATAAAACCTTGTAGTAGCAAGAGGCAGACTGTCTCTGCGTACCGGCAGCAACCCCGTGCCGTACAACCAGTGCGCCGAGATCAGTCATATATAAGCAGAAGGGCGAACGAAGATGGACACAAAGAAAGAGGACACCGACGTGAAGACAGCGCCTGAGGTACCAGCAATGCCAGCACCTGGTGAACCTGGACCTTGACCTAGCGCTGTACCTTCGGAGCCCTTACATGGGCCAGTGGACGTGGCGGAGGATTCGCTGGAAGGACTCCAGTCGGCCTCTCGGGGCCTCTCAGTCGAGGAGGTGGACACTCAACCGGTGAAGAGAAAGAGAGAGAGAGAGAAGGATGCTGGAGACGAAGCAGACGAAGGAGCAGACCAAGGGCAAGACCCGACGAATAATCCTACCTTCGAGGGCGCACCAAGTGCTTCTGGCCTCCACGCATCACCCTCTCCTATAACCACCACACTCCCAATTCCAGACCCAGCCGCTGCAACATCCACACCCATAACCAACCCGCCTATGGCTGAGGGCACAGGCTTTACTGGTATGCCTACCTACCCTGCCTATGGTATGGGCCCAACTACCACTGCGTTCCCTGAGGCAACTACTGCCAGTGAGCCGGTGATCTCCAGTTCTGCGCCGCGATGGTATGCGGCTAACTATCACCATCCTCTACCTGCTACGGGAGCCTATGTGGATGCTCCTGGGTATGCACCCTTGAGTGGGTTGAGGAGAGGACCTGAGTCTCTTGGATGAAGAAGTAGAGGATCAGGGAGATCCTCCAACAGGTCCCTGACGCGGTCGGAGATCAACGAGGTGCTCCGAGGAGCCACCTCTAAAATTGTTGGCGACCTCACTCAAGAGATCCGAGAGAAACTGGACCCCCTGATGATACCGCCCCAAGCGTCAGCTACCACTGTGGGAGTGTGACCCCATCGAGTACAGGCCAACCACCTGGTGGCAGGGCTGACAAACACCCTGGGGAGCCTGAGGAGCCGACCGATGCCGACCCCTGCAGCGATACCGAGAAGCCCTTTCGTACCGAGAACGGCCCAGCCCCCCCAGCCACGTGACGAATTCTACGAGAGCCGAGCTGGACTGGCTGGGGCTGACAGCCTTGAGGGCAATGGTTGACGTGGAGCCCTATGGCTCTAGTGATCTAGGCGGAGACCCCTCCGATGATGAGCCGCCGTCGATGACTTCTGCTTCGCCCTCGGAGGACAACGACCCGGAGGACCCCGAGAACCCAAGTGGGAAGAAGAAGAAGAAGAAGAGGAAGACCCGACGCCCTGAGGTACGCAGGTCTCAGGAGGCTAAGGCTATTGCCACCTCGGAGATCGTGGTGAACCTGCCTGAGTTCACAGGCAAGGACCTCAGCGAATTCGCTGAGAATTTTGGCCGGTTTCTCCGATTGACCGGCCAAACCCACGCTACTGGACGGGTCAAGTGCGATCTGCTCCTACAGTGCTGCAGGACCAAGTACCTGGAGAAGCAGGTCAGACAGATCATGACTAATTCCGCCACGTTTGCCAATGTGTTGGTTGCCTTGGAGAGGCACTACCCAACCTATGAAACCGACCTCTCCATCAGGGCCGAGATCCAGAACCTGCCCGTGCTGCCCAACAACCCCAAACCTGGCAGGGTCTCTGAGCTGTTGGCTGACCTGGATCACTGGGCTGGACGATTGACGCCCGGTTCCTACAGCAGCGACGACCTGCTTTTCTGGTTGGTGGCTAAGCTCCCGCGAGAGCTGTGGGACGAGTGCCGTTCGACGGCGGAGCGCCAGGCTAGATCCCTCCGCTACGAGGATCTATGCGTGCTACTCCTGGAGCTGGCGCTGGAGAAAGAAAGCGACCAGCACTTGAACAACTACCGTCCTGGAGGTGGAGGCTCTGGAAGCCATGGCAAAGGGTACCAAGGATCCAGACGTGGGCAGGGGACTACCCCCAAACACGCCCACGCCCGTATCATGGAAAACGTCAAGGAGCTCTTCTGGTGTGATGCCAGAGACGAGCAGGGACACCTGCAGCACGCCCCTGACTGCGAACAGCGAGACTGCTTCGTAGTCCAGGGGAAGCAGCAGGAGAAGAACACCGGCGCCAAAGCGAAGCTGCCGGATCATTACAGGTGCACCATCACGTGTGTCTTCTGCTGTAAGAGGAAGCACTACGAAGATGAGTGGTACCACAAGCAACGCCTATCGGCGAAGCTTAAGGGTGAGGATCCTGGCAAAGGCTCAGGCAAAGGTGGAGGCAAAGGCAAAGGCAACGACTCCAGCAAGAGCTAGTCGAAAGGACGTGGACAAGGGCAAGACAAGAGTCAAGGTGGACAAGGAGGAGGTGCTAAGGGCCAGCCAGACAAGGACAACAAGAACACGGACAAGAACGGAGGCAACCCCAACCCTAATCCAGCGGGGAACTCCAAGCCCTCTGGAGGGCAGTCTGGTCCTACCACACGCTCACATACGCAGGCCCAGAAAGAACAAAGGGCCGAGCGGGGGCACAAAGGTGGTGATGACGGCAATGCTAAGAAGAGAAGCCGTTTCATGAGGATGGCCCGCAAGCTGCGGACCAAGGGGTTCGAGGTGACCTGTCCCGCGGAGTTCTGACGGGGACGCTCCGGTGGCACCCCGGACCTGCTGTTTTGGGTACGTATCCGACTAGGGGGACTCGAATACCTGGGGGTATTGGATACTGGCGCCACCATATCTATAGTGGCCAAGAAGATTTTACCTTGTGGGAGCCTGAAGAACACGATGACCACCGCGGCTATCCGAATGGGGGATGGACATGTGGTGCACAGCTGCGGGGACTGTGAAGTGGAGGTACCTATGGGCTCCCGGACTATCGCCCATCGGTTCTATGTGATGGACACTGAGGCCTTCGACTTTGTGTTGGGGACTGACTTCTTCGTGCAGCACTCCGAGATACAATCCCTGACGCTGCAAGCGCCCTACCTCCTCTACGTGGACGACGGCAGTGGCAGAGAGGGTGTGCCACTGGAGCACTCGGAACATACCTCGAGCTACCTGAGGCTATCGAAGGGGGAGCCTTCGAACATGATGGCGGCCTCCAAAACTGAGGACTATCAATTATTGGGGGAAGTCCTGGACTGAGGTCTGAAGGAGTTGGGTTACTCTAGAGAAGAGCTGAATATGGAGTTGTTGTCCAGCGACAAGCAGCATGTACTGGACCTTTACTGCAGCAAGGGGAAGAACTGCAGCTACAAGTTTTACTGGCACTCTTTCAGGATGGCCTACGGGAACCCCAGGTTCAGTGAACTGGGGAAGGTCCTGACCAAGGTGGCCTTGTAACGTTCCCGTATGGTCCTTTGTTCCCCCGATTGGGGAGCCCATGGGGGCAACGACTACTGGCGAAACCTCCTGGACAGGCTGACTATCAGCTCTGTTCGGTTACCTGATGAGCCCATCTACGTGCCTCTGGGGCGTAAGACGCCTATTGGGGAACCCGGATGGGGGAGTCATGCTCAGCGTGGTGGACGGAGGTCCTACCTCCATCCCCTGGGAGGATCTGGACCCGACTCTGGTCCAGGCTATACAACGAGAAAGCGATGGACTCGCCTTGGGTGACTTGGAGGATCGCCTACGACCTCAAGGTGCTATTGAGACTATACCCGGAGGAGATGAGTACATCGTGACTGACACCAACGCCTCCAACTCACCCTGCCAGTATCTGTTCCTGATGGAGTCTCTGAATGTGGACTATCCGAGCTACCTAGCTCTATCCACTCAGACGACGAAACTGAGCACGACGCCTTCTTCGTGCAGACCTGTGTGGAGGAAGTGGAGAACGCCGAGTACGTCGCCCCACTGAAACCCCTACTCTCCATGAGGGTGGAAGACCCCGTGGACGAGGAGCCGGACCCTCGATCCAGGCTAAGGGAGTATGTGGACTCCAAGAGGAAGTTGGTGGCGAAAAAGCTGTGCTACGCTAAGCCTACTCGCAGCTCATGGCCACTGAAGCAAGGACGTATGGGAGATCTATCCCAATTGAAGGAGGACCTCGAACAGAAGATCCGCACCTGGCAAAGGGAGGTAGATCTTAAGCTCATGAAGAGCGTGTGGGGCGCCCATGTGAGGACCCCAGAGGAGGACGACCTCTCGGGGAATGTGTATGTGAACTGCATCGAGCGTGCCTATGTTGCCATCGACCATCGGAGATGGTTGAACAAGACCTCCTATATGCTTACCAAGGGTTGAAGGACACTACCAAGGGCGAAGAGTTGGTGGAGGATCACCTCCCGACGTCTATTACTCAGGGGGCAAGCAACTTACACTCTGATGAGGACATGGTGGACAAGATCAAGCTATTGGACCCGCGGGTGCAGAAGCTTACAAGGACCTATCTGGAGGTGTTCGGAGAACTACCCCCTCCGGCCTCATGTGACAAGCTGGTACAGATGGACCTCAAGCTGAAACCCGAGTTCGTGGGTCACAAGATCCGGAGGAGACCCTATCCAGCTCCTAAAGAGCAGGCTGAGGAGATCGAGTGACAGATACAAGAATGTATCGACGCTGGCCTAGTCCTGGAGTACAAGGACGGGGACTACCCCCCTACACTGCAGCCCCTGTTTCCTGGTGGCTAAACCTGGGTCTACAGTCGAACGGCTGGTAGTGGACTACGGAGAGCTGAACAAGCAATCGCTGAGCCACTCAGGGTCCATTCCTAATGTGGAGTCCACCCTTGAGAAGATGGCCTCCTGTCGCTACAAGACCAAGCTGAACAAGAGGAGCGGATTCTGGCAAGTCGACCTGACGCCCAACGCTCAGGAGCTACTGGCCTTCATCATACCTCAGGGGAGGGTGTTCAAGTGGAAGGTCATGCCATTTGGCGTGGCCAACGCACCCGCTCTATTCCAAGAGCTGATGAACAAGATCTTGTCCATCCTACGAAGGAGACCTAAGGTGCAGGAGCTTATATCCCGTGGGGCCCAGATGGAAGCTCACATCGACGATGTATGCCTCGGGACCAATACCCAGGAGGACCACCTTATCCTCTTGGGTGAGTTCTTTGCGGTCTGCCAGGAGAACCACACACGACTCAAGCCGGAGAAGTGTGAGTTCATGCAGGAGACCATGCAGTACCTGGAGTTCGACGTTGGCTATGGGTGGTGGACCCCAGCGGCCTCTAAGGCCAAACCCCTGATGGATGCCAAGGTACGACACGAAGACCCCAAGAAAGGACTTCATGATGTACGCAGTTTCATTGGGGCGTGCAACTTCTATCGCCGCCATATCAAAAACTTCACCTACACCAGCGCCATTCTGACGGACTTGATCAAGAAGTGTACTGCTTGGCGCTGGAGCCCACAAGAGCAACAAGCGTTTGACAAGCTCAAAGACAAGGTGGCCAACGATAAGTGCTCCGGCGTGCCTAGGGCACAAGGGGAGATTATCCTGGTGACCGACGCCAGCAATGTGGGCGGTGGTGGAACGTTGTTCCAATGGCAAGCACTAGAGAAGGAGGAGTTCGACTCGGCCATTTCCCAATGGGGGACGGAAGGTCTCAACCGAGATGGAACCCTCAAGCACAGCTACCCTGACGACAAGTGGGTCCTAGTACCTCTGGGCCACTGGAACTGGAAATGGAACCAGGCCAGGGGTACCTACTCCACTTATGAGCAGGAATTGCTCGCGGGTATGCTAGTGCTATCCTCACAAGCACAACTGTTGCGGAGTAACCCTGTGGTCTGGCGGTGCGACCAAGAACCGGTCCGCAGTTTCCAAAAGGCCCCCCCACCCGAGAAGGCCAAGCTACGGCGCTGGTGGACCTACCTCAGTCAACTACGGCCGACGGTACACCATATCCAGGGAGTGAAGAACGAGTGTGCTGACTACATCAGCCGCAACAACTTGGACGCCCTGATTGGTGCCCGGTTTGAAGCGCTGGCTAAAGAGGCGTTCAGCCGTATGGACGTCCACTTGAACCTCAACATGACGATGATACGCCCCCTGGATGGACTCCAACAGTCGGAGTACCTGAAGGAGTTTGGGGATATCTACAAGCGCCTGGAGAAACGCCTTGAACCCCTCCCGGTCAACCAAGATCAGTGGAAGAGGGACAAGAGCTACCTCAGGCACGAGGACCGCATCGTGGTACCTAGTGACAGAGTCCCAGCGCTGCTGAAGTGGACCCATGAGTCTAGCGGTCATGTGGGTGCTGACCGTACCCTGAGGCTGTTCAAGCAGTGGTTCCACACTACGTGGACTGACGACCAACTGCGGAAAACCCTCCAGCCTATCGTGGTCAAGTGCCCGTGCAGGTCCTGTAAACCAGGGGATATCAGGGACAGAGGTCTCTACTCGACCCTGCCCATCCCTCACTGTGCTAACAGTGTTCTATAAGCGGACTACACGGAGATGCCGAAGTTTGGGGGCTATGACTTCGCCCTTGTGGTAACATGTGGGTTGACCAGGTTTACCAGGGTGTTCCCATGTACCAAGCACATTACCGGGGAGGAGACTATCAAGATACTCCTGGAGGAGTGGTTTTGTGTCTATGGGGCGCCCAAGGAGATCAACTCCGATGAGGACGTATGAGTACGCTCAGATACCGGTTCGTACAAGAGGGTCCTGAGATCCCTCAATGTCCAGGTGTCTACGGGGATCCGCTACCCAAGAGGAAAAGCACGCGGGACAGGAGACACCACTACACTACACACCCTATCTACAGTGGCACCATCCTGGTGGGCGAGCAGTTCTGCAGCTGGCTCAAGCCCCCACTCAGGATTACCACTCCTACACTCACGCTCTACTGGGTGTTGTTGGAGGTCAAGTCGTGAGTCCTAATGACCCTCCTGTGAAGAAGACAAGAGAACACAGCGCTGCTAAGCAACTGTGGCCTAACAGGGGACGCCACAACGCGTTTCCCCTGCTAGGGCTTGGAGGGAAGGGGTGCTCTTGTTGCGTGCACAGCGTGGATGTCGATGGAGTCGAACTGCCCTCGCCACTCCTGGCTGAGGTGCGGTCAATTGTTTGTGTGATCAGCGCCCTTGTTTAGCAGGGCAAGAAAAAAATGGGATGCTGCTGCACCAATTAGCCTACCTGCCCCGGTGCAGAGCAAAGGCCAATTAAGGGGTGTTTGCGGCCGAGGAACCAAGCCACACTTCACGTATTATACGCTTCTCAGTGTGACCTATAATACACTGTCCTCAAACACGCCCTGTCAAGCAAGCAAACGTTAAGAGACACCTCAGGTTCTCTTAAAGAACGTACAGAGGAGCCCCTGGATAACCTAAACAAGGTTTACCGTGCGCATTTCGCGTGGCCTACCCTTTAATGCGTGTGTGAATGCACGAGCATGCACGAGTTTGCGAACAACCTGTTCCAATCACTGTTTTTCCTACAAATCTAACCCACGATCAGGAACTCCACCAGGAGGTGGCCCGACCTGGGCTTACCTACCTTACCTACCGCTGGAGAGAGAGTGCAAGTGGGAACGTGAAACGAGGCGCAAGCAAAAAAAGTCGCTATGCACTTGTGTGTATGTCTAATCACCCTGATCTGACCTCTAATCATCTGCAATCTTTCTAATCTAGCCCTCTATCGTTTGTTAGCGCTGCTACAAGACTCGTTCACGGAGACACGAGACGAGCAATGTGCATGCTGCATACGAGACGAGCATACCTGTGGTTTATACCTGATTCATTGAAGTCTTTTCGTTGATTTTGGAATTCTTGGATATTTGATTCTTTCTATCAGTGTGGGTGGAATCTGTATGTTTATTTATTAACGTGTGTCTCGTCATTTTCCAGTCTACGTGAGACATACGTTTACAATCTCATTTTTTCTGTATTTTCTGGCGCTTCGCTAGGAGCCGCTCCTGCGCGCCGCCTTTTTATGCGTAGGAATTTCTTGATTTAAAAAATCGAGAGATGACTACAAATTTTGTAAAAATGTGCTTTTGATGCACAATTGGATTCTGCTCAGGCGTGTTGTCTTAGAAACATTCTAGGCCGTCATTTGACGGACTTAGGTGTTGTCGCTTCGCGCTTGCGTGGATTCGTCCATAATTCTCCCATTCCTGCCTCTGCAGATATCCTCGCGAAGACGTCGCTGAGTAGGCCGCTTTCTGGGCCACAAAGTAGCAGCCAGGAGACTGAGCAGAACCCAAGACCCCACCAAGGGGCAATTTAATTTCCTGACGACTCCCTCCCGCCTAAGATCTGGACAGCAGGTCGCCAGCAGGTTTCCATAACCAGAGCGGATGTCCATACAGAAACTGGCGTTGGGTTAGTCTCGCGCTGCGTCTTGGAGGGAAGGATGCACATCCATATGTTTTTGGCATGCTCCCAAACTAACCCAACCAAGCCACAGGAACCCCGGCAGCGCCATGAGCGCTGAGCTTTCTGTAGGAAATGTCACGAACCAAGCAGCAAAAAGGCGCCAGCCATGGTGAGCGCCCATTTTTCTGTGCCAGGGAAACTATAGGTATTTCAAAGTAGATGTGGAAACCAAGGAAAGGCCAAGAAAAAGTCCCTTTTTCCTGAACATGCGACAGTGGTGGCCACCACAGCACAAGCGAGGAGCAGGAAAAAGTGCTTTTCCAATGCTTTAGGGTATACTCTAGTTGTATTAGAGATGCTCCAAGCACACAGGCATTTCTATCTTAGTATTGGCCCAACCAAAAGTGGTGATAACACATTTTGACCTATGGAACCAGACACTTGGACATGTGTGACTGAATGATTTGCTACAATGCAAAGAAAGATCCCTGCATCTGCCTCCATGTTTGCTTGCACGCATGGCATGCATGGACCCGGGACGTGGGCTTGTGTTTGGGTGTAAGGGGGGGGGGTTAAAAGTAGGCATTTACCTGGATTTTGCGTACGTAAAAGGGGTATTTTGGAAAAAAACCTCGTGAGTAAAAAGGGCAATTTCCGCACGCAAAAGGGCCTTTTTACGCACACAAAAACCAAATAAAATGCCTGAAGCATAGAGTAAGAAAAAGTGCTTTTCCAATGCCTTAGGGTATACTCTAGTTGTATTAGAGATGCTCCAAGCACACAGGCATTTCTATCTTAGTATTGGCCCCACCAAAAGTGGTGATAACACATTTTGACCTATGGAACCAAACACTAAATCACGATATGGAGTGGACCCCTTAATCCCCTATCAATGTGAGGCAATTCATCTTTTCCTGAGTGGACTGAGAACTGACATATCCAGGGCAGAGCCTAGCAATTTACCTATGTTTTCTCATGAATTCTTAGCTGTCCTAGTGGTATGCACCCTAGGGGGCTGGGCACCTCTTTTTGAGAGGTCCTGGGTTCAATTCCCGGTCAGCCTGGCTAAGTAGCAAGATCCCATGTGACATGGCAGTGACCTCATCGCCACATGCCCTGCCACCTCAGCACATATGGGACCCAAAACAAAGAGTGCACATCTTCTGAGATGGCACTATGGAGATTGAGTGACCATGGGGCAGTTTTCCAACTCTTTTCCCAAAACATTTCAAGTATCTTTGTGAATATGCAATCCGATTTGCCCTGAGTTGCAGTTTCTGTGAATATTCTAACATCTTTCACTGTTTACACTGCAGCCCTTCATGCTTTGATCCTGATTCTCTTCTACTTGCCTATCTCTGGCTTGGGCTATCCTGGATTGGTTGTATTTCAGCAAAAAAAACATTTTACTCATCAAAAACAAGCAGCAGGAAACCCTACACCAGCAGCAAGCAGCAGGAGACGCACAAACACAGTGTTGAAATCTCTATAAAACCTTCTCATGGTACCAGGCCTAGAAAGTACAAGAGAACACTGCGGGTAGTGGGGGGGGACTACGGTGGCTGTTTCCAACATAGAACCCAGACCGTTGTGGTGATTTTAGCATGCCGGTTTTGAATTTCATACCCATTTTTGACCAGAATGATGTTTTTGACCACTTCCTAATTTTTACCCCATTTTTAGTTCTTTTTTTTGCTATTTACTGAGAAACATTACTTCGTAGTTACAAACGGCACACAAAGCTTATGGGAAAGAGAAGACTCGGGTGAAAACGCACCGCTAGGTTCACAGAATGCAGTACAAAAAGATCCGGTGAGCATGAAAAGCAAGCAAGGACGTGATGATCAACCACCATTTGGTTAGGGTTAGGGTTAGGGTTTATGCCGCTGTTTGGCGAGGTCGCAAAATTTAGGACACTCACAGAAAACAAAAGAACAACAGAGTCGCGACGGCGACAAAGCTGAGCGTTGCTTGCCCCAAAACACCTAGCAAAATGCGTGTCCTAGGTGCTAGGGACTTGTGCGCGCTCCAACACCAATAGGAAAAACAAAATAACGAGACAACATAGGGTAGGCGCCACGTGAACATGCCGGCCGCCGAAACATGTATGTTATATGTTATACGATGCGCCACGATGCCACACGACGAAGGGGAGCTGAGGTGCGCAACGCACGAGGGAAAGGACACAACGGCCGCACCGCCACCAACAAGAGGGCACGCCCACTAACATCCCCTGCACGCATAGGACGAGGACGCCATGAGACAAGCAAGGTTAAGGTGTGTGAAAGCATCAAGGGGAAGAGACCCCCCAAACGCAAAGCGCCACACGAAAAAACAGGGAAACCATGAAACACCATGAAACACACACAAGAGGCATGCCCATGCACACACACGCCATGAGAGCCGCCGCAAGCACGCCAAGGTATAAACGACCCGCCGCGGGACAAACCGACGCCACGAGCACCGCGCCGCTGCCCAATCGCCCACGTATGCGTTCTATACTCTCTTTACTCTAGGCCGCCCGCACGGAAAGAAGCATGGTATGAGGGACACCCGCACGGAACCGAAAGGAGGGAACCACACGCCGCCGGAGAGCACACCACCGCCAACTGAAGCCGGTTCGGACCCCCGTGGCCATCCTGCGGTCACTTGGGGTGTGTATCTATGTGCCGGCAAGCCGCCATTGGCTGATATCATACTCTCCCGTCCACCTGAACTAACCCGATGTGATAGTGTGATAGGTTTGGCCATTCTGGCTACGAGCGGCCGTATTCAGTACCGAGGCGCCGCCAGCGGAGAGTTATATATCAGAATATCAGGAATCAACAGGGCTTTATTATCATTAAGTTTTCCGTAATTTTTCAGCCTTTCGTTCTGATGGTCAATGTATCGGCGACTGTCAGTTGGCTCGCGATTTTGCGTTAACCGATTGGTTAACTGTTATTTCCAGATATTTTGGCGGAAACCCCGATGAAGGGTCAGATTTCATCAGTAAAGGGTTCGTTGCTTCCGCAACTTTCTAAATATGCACTCGAAATTTTATTCTGAATTTTTCGCGATGTCGAAATCGGATTTTCGACTTCGACATCGCCGCACTTGATTTGGTCTTCTTCGAGTGGTCATACTCTTTTCCCTATGCCGGAATCAGGTTTCCCTTATACTTGCCACCCATTTGACTTGGAGATATAAGGGAAACAAAAGTGAATCGTGGGACCACTTTGAAGGGCCATATCTACGCGCGAGTGTGAGGAAAGAGAATAAGAAAGGTTGGGTTGCAAGCGCCTTAGTCTCAACTTAATTTAGAAAGCATCAAACGCCTTTGGTGTGTACACATGCCTGGTGTAGCAAGGTATAATGGTCAAGAGGGTAGAAAGTGATATAGAACTCTTGGATCGTGCAACCGAATATTTTCTTGCGACTTTCGAGTGTACCGTATGAGTGTTGGGGTTGCATAGATACTTTCATTGGGTTCCCCCGTATTTTTAACGTGAAGTTATGTCCATGGAGGGGCATGGCATACCATGGTGGGAGCCACTTTTGAGGGTATGTGTTATATGCATGGTATGTGCTTCGATATGCTCACGCCCATGTTATATATCTTCGTGTGGCCGAAGAGATGGGGAGCCACACGTGACAAGGGCTTTGCCCATGTCCCAATTGTGGAATTCAAAGCGCTAGACTAAGTCTACCGCGTATGTATTGCTCATGGTATGTTTGGCAAAGAGATCCATGAGTGCACTCCCATTTTCACCGGGCATGTAGATACGAGTGGCGAAGGTATCTTCATGCGCCTGATTGGGGATCCAAGTGGGGGAATTGTTTGCAAATGGTTCCAATCATTTGTATATTGAACCATGCGCGGATATCATGGGTGAGCATAGAGATATACTATCATGACAACTTTGTATTTGGTCATATTTTCATGTTTTTGACCTCAATTTTTGCTCATTTTTGTGTTTTATGTGCTCAACTGGTCTGCTAACAGTAAAGTGCCTAGAGATCTGTGAACTATGGTATGTTGCTTAGATGTTGGCATATGCTTCGGTGTTGTACCTCACCATATGCCGGATCACATGGTCACTCTGGCGTGGCACACGAGGCCTCACAAAATTAGGTCTCAAATTCATGAGCTGACTTGTGAAGCATGCCATGTACATAACTGGAGAAGTTTTGGAGCCAATGATGGGATATTCTTGGGCATGGACCTTTGGTATATATCACCCTTGTATACTACTCTCCGGTTTGACACATGCATGGAGCATTTGAATATTTGCCGTATGCATTTTTGAGTATATAATTGAATTTTGGGCATTATGGTGTGATTTGCCTGATTTTGCCATGTTGTGAGGTCATCTTCATGGTGCAGTTCTCCAAGCCCATTCGACCCCAAGTCCAACCAAGATTTTGTCAGGGTAGGGCATGGTCCTGAGTGCCACTCTAGGCCATGACACGCCACCTCCCTGATTGGGCTAGGATTTAAAGGCTCGGGAGTGAACACATTTTTGGGGTTTGTGTAGTGACTTTTGACACATAGCATTTAGCCATCCTATTTGACTGGGTTCAGGGCATCATGTTGGGGAGTCAAGGGAAGGTCTTGACTCCAGGAAATGAGGGGTCTATGGCAGTGATTGTGTAAGTTTCCATCTTTCCTCAACTTTGCTTCATATGTGTTCATATGCCAATTTCAGGGCTTTCTTCCTTGGTGCAATTCTTGTACATGCCCGCCACCGTGAGACGACCGGTGTGCTGAACGGAAGCCCGCAGCCTGATTTGGATTCCGAATTGGGTTATTGCTGTATTTGTGGGATCTGGTTGCTGTTTCAGGGTTGAAGGAGGATTTTATTTTCTATATTTTTGGACTTTGGACCCTTTCGAATTTGAGGAATGCAATCACTGATCCGGAGTAAATCAGCAGGGGTAACAGGCGGAAGGGGCACAGCGGGGGCCGGTCCCTGTAGGGACCTTCTTTATGGTAGCAGAGGCTTACCTGCTGCCCCTACCAACCGCCGACCCGGGGACTTGGGCCCTTATGAGCCCTGCCCAAGTACGCCCCGGGTGCGTATTGTGGAGTCGGTGGAGACCACGCCGGAGATTGGAGCCATAGAGGAGCGGAGACGTTCCAGAGCATGGCGAACTCCGGAAGTTGAAGCCCGAAGAGAAGTACGACATTCGGGAAGAGGAGGACGGGACATGGAGGATCTGGTCTCCATGTGTGAGCGTCGCTGCCGAAAGGCATGCAACCTCCGCTCCGCCGCGGAGGACTCTGACGAGGCCTGCCATTCAGGCAGCAGTGGAGGACACGCCCGGCGCTACCGGAAGCGCGGGTCACCCAAGCCCGCGGCCGGGGACGCCGGGGCTATGGATACGGACCCCAGCCTGGTCAGGCTGTGGGACTCCGAGCACTCTGAGGGCTATCAGACAGCTTATGAGCCACCCTCGGAGTCGGAGGAGACGGCCAGGCCGCCCACAAGGGCGCATACGGCCCCTGAGCCCGCCCTGAAGCACGACGCCGAGGGCTTGGAGAGGCCAGCCAGGGCCCGGACGGCACCTGTGCCCCGACACACGGGACCAGAGACGGACGCCATAGGCGATACGCCCATGGGCGATGAGTCTGAGGCGCCGGGAACCGCGGGATGCGCTGGATCAGGTGGAAGGCACGCTGAGTGCCACTGCGAGCACATGTCCTTCCTCATGGGCAAGTACCCAAAGATGGGGATGGACGCCATCGTGCATCGTCTCGACCGCCTGGACAACGCGAAGGACGGTCTGGAGGAGGACGTCGCCGGGATCCTGGATGACCAGTCGGCCGCGGAGAAAGACATGGAGGAATTTGAGCGGAACGGGACCGGTACCGGGAGAATCTGGAGCTGGCCCTGGAGAAGCAGCAGCGAGTGGTGGACAGCCTCCTCCACCTGGTGGAGGACATGTCGGGACGCCTGAAAAGGCTAGAGGAGCTACAGCCCCTTGCCTCGGGTCCGGAGCTCCCGGCAAAGCCGGCCGCGGCAGAGCTGGTGGAGCGGGTTAAGACCCTCAGGAGCGCCATGGATAAACCCATGGGCGGCCCTGCAGAGGCACCATACGCGCCTCCGCGTGTTGACCCGGGTGCGCTGCCGTTTGTTCCCATGTTCAGCGAATCCACAATGCTCGGGGAACAAACGGCACCGGCTGGGTCCATGCGGGAAGGGCACGTAACCACGGACCCGAGGAGCCTGACGGTACAGATGTCCCACGCCGCCCAGGATCTACCGCCAATTACGAATACCCATGCAGTTTATGCTGAAGAGGAGATCCAGAGCCAGACCATGCAGGGGCGAACCATGGGAAGCGCCGACGGACATGGTCGAGGCCACCCAGGCGGAAATCTGTGGGCGAAAGACCCCACGACGGGGATATGGACAGCCGATGGAGCAAGTCCTTCCCGCATTCCAAACCCCATGGGTTCAGGCCCAACTGGACCGCACTCCATGGAGGAGAGGGATGTACGGGGAGTGTACTCACACCCCCGGCCACAGGTGGTATCCGTCTCGGAGGAGTAGTGGCTGGGGACGTCGGAGACGCCATCAGGATTGACGACCTCAGGGGAATCAAAATCCCCTATTACGACGGGAACCCGTCCAACCTTGATGACTTCATCCTGGACTGGGAGGACTTCGCCGAGGAGGTCGTCGGCGAGATGCGGGGAGCGCCGCGGGACAAGTGGGTATGCCGGACATTCCCACACCGGCTGGCGCAGGACCTGAAGGAGGAGCTGCGGGATCAGATCCGGGAAGGACTGATCCGTACAGAGCAGGCCTGCCTCCAGTGGCTGGAGGATGAGGAGCGGGTGGACGCTCCGAACCAGAAGCTGGAGGACCTGTGGTCCATCCCACTGCCGCTGGACCGCGGTGAGTTGCCCGTCCGGGAGTGGAACCGGTATCTGCGGAAGTACCGCAGATGCCTCAAGCTGGTGGAGGACTGGAACGAGGCCAGCGAGATCCGCCACCTCCTGAAGGACGTCCTCCCCGGCAACTGGAAGAGACGAGTGGAGGACGAGGAGAAGAAGCGCGCCAAGAAGCGGGTGGCGGTGAGGATCATGGCGGCGGAGGATACCCATACGGGTATCATGGAGTTCTTCAGGAGGAACCTGGGCGAGCCCAACCGGATGTTGGGACTGAAGAACGCCGTGTATGTGGAGGTGTTTGGAGACTTCATGGGGCAAAGGTTGCTGCGCCTCAACAACATGGAGTGGAGGCGCGGGGAGCCGCTGAGGATGCAAGTCATCTTCGCCCGCATGAGCCTGGACGAGATCGTGAAGTACATCACGGTGGAGTTGAAGCTCAATGCGAAGAACGAGGCACACGTGCAGGATCGACATGGTCATGGACAACGAGGCCACCGAGAAGACCGCCATCATCGGGAGATCCAGGAGGACATGGCCAACTCTGCGGAGGATGGTAGTGGAAGTGGCCAAGATCACTGGTCCCGGGAGGATCACGAGGAGGCCCATTTCTTCGCGTTTGTGGCGAACAATGTGAGGGACCATGGGCAGGATCAATCCAGATGGAGCCTGGTGGGACCCAAGAAGGGCAACGCGCCAAGGAGGCTCGGGAACCCACCGCTCTCGTTCCGAGAGTACAGGTCTCAGCACGTCGGGTGCTGGGTCTGTTATGGCAAGGGAAACGACCATGCACACGACCACCGTCAGTGCAAGGTGTATGAGGCGGACAAGAAGGCCTACTTCGCCGCTCACCCCGAGAAGAAGCCCAAGGAGCAGCGGATTTCCGATTGGAAGGCGAAGGGCGGAGACGGGGGAAAAGGCCAAGGCAAAGGCCAAGGAAAAGGCGGAGGAAGAGGCTATGGTGGTGGACCTGGCCAAGACCGACGAGTGAGGCCGATCGAGGTGGATGCTGAGGACATGTTGAGGACGTTGGAGGAACCCCAGGCCCAGCAACGTGGTGGACAAAGTCCTGGCGGATCGCAGCCGGAAGGGGCTGCGGGAAGTCAAGTCTAGAGGAGCCCCGGCGGGAGTGGGACCTCGGAGGTCTCTCCTCCGAAAGTCAGTGGAATTCAGAGAAAGCAAAGGCACATCGGGTGCCGAAGAAGGCTCCGGAAGAGCCAAAACCACTGAGTTTCGCCACTCCCAACCCCTGGAGCGCCCTGCCAAGGGAAGTACATGTGGGTACGGGACATGGCAAGAAGGAAGGAGCGACCACGGAGAGCCCCATGGACGGGCAGGACCAACCCAAGATCTACACCATCCGTGATCATACCCTTGAAGTCCTGATGCACCCGGACGTGCTAGAGTTGCATGCCGTGAGAGTCGTCCATACACCTCATGGCGACGAGCGGCAGTTGCACTTGAAAGTGCGAGTACGGTGGGGACGAGAGGGGAGGGTGGTGGATGTGTTGGTGGATACGGGTGCCCAGGTGAGCCTGGTCCGGAGAGGGTTGTTCAAGGAGGAACTCATGCAGCCCAGCCGGAGGCCGGTCCGCCTGAAGGTCGCCAACGGAGAGATTATGGGTGGTGGCACCCATGAGGCCACTATCAGTATGGAATTCTGGGAACATGAGCGCTTGAACCGCCCTGATCAGGCGAAGAGAAGCACTCTATCCGGGAACTTCTATGTGGCCGACATCAAAGATTGGGATATGATCATGGGGTATGACTTCATGGTGGCAAACGCCATTGGAGCCCTTCCCCATCGTGCAACGCTTGTCCGGGAGGATGATGAATGCCTCACATGGCTGTCCACGGACTATGCATGCGGATCATCCCAATGGAATGCTGCGGAAGAGGATCGGATCGTCCAAGCGGTGCAAGCTGTGGGTGCCAAGTCCAGAGGAGACCGTGGAGTTCAGCTCACGGAGTATGCAATGGCGCCGCAAGTGTACGCCAGGATGATTCAGACGCTGGGAGCCGAAGCGCCCGAGACGGACGTCTTCGCTTCCCGGGATGCCCCACTTTTGAGGAAGTGTAGGGGGCATTGGCATCGAGGAGACTCAGCCTGGCATGGGCATTGGGGTTTGAAGGAGTGGGGGCCCATGTATTGGCATGGCTCCCTGGATAACACCAGACGTACGGTGGAGAAGATCGTCGCGGATAGGGCGAAGGGGATCCTGGTCATAACCGGCATAGGATCCACCCCATGTCCGCTGGAGGGTCTCAAGTCGACGCTGGACTCCATCACCCTGAACGAGATGTCATTCGGGCCAGAGGAGGAGTTGTTCATCGACGCCAAAGGTGTATCAATGCCCTCCCCGGGTCAGGCGTGGGGTACCAAGGCTTTCCTGGTGGATGGGGCGCAGGCCCAGCTCACGGGTGATGAAGCATTCATCCGTAGGGTGGAGGCGGTGCCCATGAAGGTCATGTTTGAGCCCAAGGAGGGGACGGAACAGCCTATTGATGGCATTGACGTCCTGTCCCACGCCGAGATCGACGACGTCGTCAACTACATGCGGATGGGGATGCACGACCGTGTGGCAGCCAAGAAGAGGCGGGCCATGGTCAGATCTCCGCATTGGTCGGATGACAAGATGTTGGTCACCGGCAAGTACGAGAAGGACGAGTTCGTGGCGAGGGTCATGGATCACATCGCGGACCAATACGATGGTCCGGTTGGGTCGGACCCACCAAAATGGGATTTTCCAAGAATGGGTGCCGATAGCGACAGTCACCAGCCCGAGGCCGCAAATTTCCGAAGATTATTGGTGGGAAGAGCTCCCCACACCGATGAAGACGGCATGTCGGACGAGGAGAAGTCGGAATCGGACCCAGAAGAGGCCTATACCGCAGTGCGGTCGGTTGTATCTATACGGAAGCAAGCGTCTGAAGAGGCCCAGGAGAACCCGAAGGTCGCCGAGCTGAAGGAGAGGTTGATCAAGGCCTATCCGCGGCTATTCAGTGGCGTCGCCAACAAGAACCCTCCAGATCGCCGGCGGTTTGGTACAGCGAAAATCAAGCTGAAGCCGAACCCGAAGATCTATCGTCATCGGGAGTACCAACTTCAGGGCGATCGGGCCGAGGCCATGAAGAAGCTGTTGGCCGAGTTCATTGAGCGGGGATGGATCGAACCCTCCGACAGTGAGTGGGCCAGCCCAGCCTTCATCGTGCCCAAGAAGGAGAAGGGCGAGTGGAGGTTGGTGGTGGATTACAGAGGTTTGAACGAGCAGACCGAGCACGACTCGTACTCGCTTCCCCTGATCGACTCCATCCTCCAAAAACAACAGAAAAAGCGGATCTTCACGGTGTTGGACCTGAAACACGGTTATCACCAGATGCCGCTACACCCTGGCTCCAGGCCCAGCACAGCAATGTCGACGCCGCTGGGGCCCATGCAGTGGAAAGTGGTGCCTATGGGCGCCAAGAATGGCAACGCCGCTTTCCAGCGCATGATGGAGGACCTACTCGGTCCTGTCCGGGACTGTGCCGATCCCTTATTTGATAACATCATCATCGGGTCCGGCACGGAGAACATGACTGATGACGAGCTCATCGACGCGCATGAGAAGGATCTGCGCCGAGTGCTCAGCGAGCTGGACAAGCACAACATGGTGTGCAAGCCCACCAAAGCCTCACTCTTCGTGAAGGAAGTGGAGTTCGCGGGTCACGTGGTTGGTCACGGGCAACGCCGTCCCATGCTTGGGAAGCTGGCCTCCCTGCACCACTTGGAGAAGTGTATCAATGCCCTCCCCGGGTCAAGCGTGGGGTACCAAGGCTTTCCTGGTGGATGGAGCGCAAGCCCAGCCGTCGGGTGATGAAGCATTCATCCGTAGGGTGGAGGCGGTGCCCATGAAGGTCATGTTTGAGCCCAAGGAGGGGACAGAACAGCCTATTGATGGCATTGACGTCCTGTCCCACGCCGAGATCGACGACGTCGTCAACTACATGCGGATGGGGATGCACGACCGTGTGGCAGCCAAGAAGAGGCGGGCCATGGTGACATCTCCGCATTGGTGGGATGACAAGATGTTGGTCACCGGCAAGTACGAGAAGGACGAGTTCGTGGCGAGGGTCATGGATCACATCGCGGACCAATACGATGGTCCGGTTGGGTCGGACCCACCAACATGGGATTTTCCAAGAATGGGTGCCGATAGCGACAGTCACCAGCCCGAGGCCGCAAATTTCCGAAGATTATCGGTGGGAGGAACTCCCCACGCCGATGAAGACGGCATGTCGGACGAGGAGAAGTCTGAATCGGACCCAGAAGAGGCCTATACCGCAGTGCGGTCGGTTGTATCTATACCGAAGCAAGCGGCTGAAGAGGCCCAGGAGAACCCGAAGGTCGCCGAGCTGAAGGAGAGGTTGATCAAGGCCTATCCGCGGCTATTCAGTGGCGTCGCAAACAAGAACCCTCCAGATCGTGGGAGGTTTGGTACAGCGAAGATCAAGCTGAAGCCGAACCCGAAGATCTATCGTCATCGGGAGTACCAACTTCAGGGCGATCGGGCCGAGGCCATGAAGAAGCTGTTGGCCGAGTTCATTGAGCGGGGATGGATCGAACCCTCCGACAGTGAGTGGGCCAGCCCAGCCTTCATCGTGCCCAAGAAGGAGAAGGGCGAGTGGAGGTTGGTGGTGGATTACAGAGGTTTGAACGAGCAGACCGAGCACGACTCGTACTCGCTTCCCCTGATCGACTCCATCCTCCAAAAACAACAGAAAAAGCGGATCTTCACGGTGTTGAACCTGAAACACGGTTATCACCAGATGCCGCTACACCCGGACTCCAGGCCCTGCACAGCGATGTCGACGCCGCTGGGGCCCATGCAGTGGAAAGTGGTGCCTATGGGCGCCAAGAATGGCAACGCCGCTTTCCACCGCATGATGGAGGACCTACTCGGTCCTGTCCGGGACTGTGCCGATCCCTTCCTGGATGACATCATCATCGAGTCCGGCACGGAGAACATGACTGAGGACGAGCTCATCGACGCGCATGAGAAGGATCTGCGCCGAGTGCTCAGCGAGCTGGACAAGCACAACATGGTGTGCAAGCCCATCAAAGCCTCACTCTTCGTGAAGGAAGTGGACCGTGGGTCACGTGGTTGGTCACGGGCAACGCCGTCCCATGCCTGGGAAACTGGCGTCCCTGCACCACTGGGAGAAGCCCCAGACCATCAGCGAACTCCGATCCTTCATGGGGTTCTGCAATTACTATTCGGGCTATGTCCGGATGTATACAGAACTGTCGGGGCCGCTGCACAAGATGTTGCAGGTGGGCAAGTTCGATGGCCGGAAGGGGAGCAAGAAGAAGCTTGCCTGGACCCCTGAGGCTGAGGATGCGTTCAACTGCCTGAATGAGCGACTCCTGGGGCAGTTGGGGCTGTTCCTGGTGGACCCGGACAAGAGATTCGTGCTACGGACAGACGCCTCGGACTATGCCGTGGGGGCAGTCCTCGAGCAAGTCCGGGACGACGGGACTCATGTTCCCGTGGCGTTTTGGAGCAGGATCCTGGCCGAGGGCCAACGCCGAACATGGACCGCGAGGGAGAAGGAGACATACGCCATTGTATGTGCGCTCAGGAAGTGGTCTGGCCACATCGGACTGCAGCCGGTGGTGGTTTGCACGGACCACCAGTCCCTACAGAGCTGGCACAAGGAGCATGTCGACACCCCCTCAGGACCAGCGGCTAGGAGGGCCCGATGGCACGAGACGTTCGCCAAGTTCGATCTCAGCGTCGTGTACGTCCGGGGAAGGACAACACTGTGGCAGATTGCCTCAGTCGATGGGCCTACCCCGCGGGCAAGGCGTGGACGGACATATCCAGCCATGGCGACGCCGAGGAGACCGAGGAGGCCAAGCGCATCATCGAAATGGAGAAGGCCATGGAGCAAGAGGAGGTCAAGTGCTTTGTGGTGATGGCAAACCGTACGGACCTGGCCAAGTTCCGGGGTGCCCTCGTCCAAGCTATTCGAGAGGAAACCCTCGAGCAATGGATGGTGGCCCCTGTAGAGCTAGTCAGGTCGGTGCTCACAGAGGACTGGTCGGATGACTACGCGGCATCCGAGCACTGCAGCAAGTACTGGAATGCCGTGAGCGCCCCGTCGGACGACGAATGGCCCGAGGGCCTGACCGAGGATGGCGACAAGTTGTTCCTCAAGGACAAGCTGCTGGTGCCCGAAAACCGAGTGGAGGAGCTCATTGACCATTGGCACAACGCTCAGCTCATGCACCCTGGCCGAGACAAGATGCAGCAAGACCTGGAGTGGCGTTTCAAGTTCCCTCCGGGGTACTACGCCATCCTGGATAGGTACTGCAGCGACTGTGCCGTGTGTCGAGCCACGAAGAGCCCCAACCACTCCACAGCGGGTAACCCGGTGTATACGGCTATACCGGAGGCCCCTATGCGGTCCGTGGCCATGGATGTGTTCGCCATGCCGGAGGTCACCGTGGAAGGAGAGACATATGATTGTGTCATCCTAGCGGTGAACAGGCACAGCGGGTATATCGTGGCAGTCCCGGGCAAGAAGTCCAAGAAGAAGGACAAGAAGGACAAGCATGGAGTGGGGCTGCAGGCCAAGACCGTCGCTAATGCCATGATCAGGCATTGACTGACGATTTTTGATGTCCCGGCTGTCATCTGCAGCGATCGGGGCAGTCAATTTGTGGGGACGTGGTTCAAGACGATGTGCAAGCACATGGGAATTCGGCACGCCAAGACCGTGTCATACCACAGCCGGTCGAATGGCCGGGCTGAGGTGGCCGGGCGGCAGATGTTCGAGAAGTTCCGCCAGCTGCACATCGACGAACCAGACCGGAATTGGTACAATTTGCTGTGGAGGGTACTCCAAGCGTATCACGACCTTCCGGGGCCCACTGGACTGTCGCCCCATCGCATCCTGTTCCTACGGGATCGAGTGTCACGCACTCTCCCGTGGTTGAACCATGGCAAAGTGGCCCGAGATGCGAACGCCATGATGGCTGAGGCGGACGACACGGCGGCCAAGGTGTGCAAGGCACTACAGGACGAGCATGACAAGAGGGCCAAGTACTTCAAGTCCAGAAATATGCTCTCCAAGACACCGTGTGGGTGGAGCGGCACCACAAGGATGTCCTGTCCAGGCATCGGCAGGCATCTTGGTATGTGCCGGGGGTAATCGTTCGGAAGGTCGGGCAGGATGTGTATCCGGTTCGTGTGGGGAATAACAAGATCCTGGACCGCGACCATACCCAGCTGCGTCCCCGAGCACCAGACCCCAGCGGACGTCCCGTCACCTTCGAGTTCACGACCGGCGATGTGGACTCGGACGACGAGGGTGAGGACGACGACTTCACCAGTGAGAAGATCCTGGCGGACAAGCCGGACCCGGGGACGCCTGGGGGTAGGCTTTATAAAGTCCGTTGGAAGGGATTCGCCGCATACAGGGATTCGTGGGAGCCTCCGAGCAGTTTTGTGCCGAGGTACACCACGGTCTGGATGGACTACCTGAAGAAAAAGAATATTTCTTCGGATGTCAAGGACGTGTTGGTCAATTTGTTTGCTGCTGTAGCGCCGTAATGGATCCCCCTTGGCATTTTGTTTGTTTCTGTGATTGAGGAGACGGGTGAGGGCGTTCATCCGGGGATTCTTCGGCCTTGATTGGCCATATACCCCCTTCACTCGATCTCCACATATATATTTCATTGTGGTATACTTATTTAGGTCGACCGACGACGTTTCTATATCTTTGATCCCCTTGGTCCATGTTGTAGATCAAGAGGAGACCGGATATGGCGTAGGGCACCGATTTTCAGTGTCCTCACCCCTTCTTTGGGGCATGGGGGACGCCTACGACGTATGTGGGGCCTCCATGTGTCCTTGGGACATGGAGGGGGGGGGTTGGAGCCCATTGGGGTCCTCCCGTCCTCTCTTCAATGACCTCCGAGCGGTAACAACGCTCTGAGAAGGGGGGTGAAGCCGGTTCGGACCCCCGTGGCCATCTTGGGGTCACTTGGGGTGTGTATCTATGTGCCGGCAAGCCGCCATTGGCTGATATCATACTCTCCCGTCCACCTGAACTAACCCGATGTGATAGTGTGATAGGTTTGGCCATTCCGGCTACGAGCGGCCGTATTCAGTACCGAGGCGCCGCCAGCAGAGATTTATATATCAGAATATCAGGAATCAACAGGGTTTTATTATCATAATGTTTCCGTAATTTTCCAGCCTGTCGTTCTGATGGTCAATGTATCGGCGACTGTCAGTTGGCTCGCGATTTTGCGTTAACCGATTGGTTAACTGTTATTTCCTGATATTTTGGCAGAAACCCCGATGAAGGGTCAGATTTCATCAGTAAAGGGTTCGTTGCTTCCGCAATTTTCTAAATATGCACTCGAAATTTTATGCTGAATTTTTCGCGATGTCGAAATCGGATTTTCGACTTCGACATCGCCGCACTTGATTTGGCCTTCTTCGAGTGGTCATACTCCTTTCCCTATGCCCGAATCAGGTTTCCCTTATACTTGCCACCCATTTGACTTGGAGATATAAGGGAAACAAAAATGAATCATGGGACCACTTTGAAGGGCCATATCTACGCGCGAGTGTGAGGAAAGAGAATAAGGAAGGTTGGGTTGCAAGCGCCTTAGTCTCAACTTAATTTAGAAAGCATCAAACGCCTTTGGTGTGTACACATGCTTTCTGTAGCAAGGGATAATGGTCAAGAGGGTAGAAAGTGATATAGAACTCTTGGATCGTGCAACCGAATATTTTCTTGCGACTTTCGAGTGTACCGTATGAGTGTTGGGGTTGCATAGATACTTTCCTTGGGTTCCCCCGTATTTTTAACGTGAAGTTATGTCCATGGAGGGGCATGGCATACCATGGTGGGAGCCACTTTTGAGGGTATGTGTTATATGCATGGTATGTGCTTCGATATGCTCACGCCCATGTTATATATCTTCGTGTGGCCGAAGAGATGGGGAGCCACACGTGACAAGGGCTTTGCCCATGTCCCAATTGGGGAATTCAAAGCGCTAGACTAAGTCTACCGCGTATGTATTGCTCATGGTATGTTTGGCAAAGAGATCCATGAGTGCACTCCCATTTTCATGGGGCATGTAGATACGAGTGGCGAAGGTATCTTCATGCGCCTGATTGGGGATCCAAGTGGGGGAATTGTTTGCAAATGGTTCCAATCAGTTGTATATTGAACCATGCGCGGATATCATGGGTGAGCATAGAGATATACTATCATGACAACTTTGTGTTTGGTCATATTCTCATGTTTTTGACCTCAATTTTTGCTCATTCTTGTGTTTTATGTGCTCAACTGGTCGGCTAACAGTAAGGTGCCTAGAGATCTGTGAACTATGGTATGTTGCTTATATGTTGGCATATGCTTCGGTGTGGTACCTCACCATATGCCGGATCACATGGTCACTTTGGCGTGGCACACGAGGCCTCACAAAATTAGGTCTCAAATTCATGAGCTGACTTGTGAAGCATGCCATGTACATAACCGGAGAGGTTTTGGGACCAATGATGGGATTTTCCTGGGCATGGACCTTTGGTATATATCACCCTTGTATACTACTTTCCGGTTTGACACATGCATGGAGCATTTGAATATTTGCCGTATGCATTTTTGAGTATATAATTGAATTTTGGGCATTATGGTGTGAGTTGCCTGATTTTGCCATGTTGTGAGGTCATCTTCATGGTGCAGTTCTCCAAGCCCATTCGACTCCAAGTCCAACCAAGATTATGTCAGGGTAGGGCATGGTCCTGAGTGCCACTCTAGGCCATGACACGCCCCCTCCCTCATTGGGCTAGGATTTAGAGGCTCGGGAGTGAACACATTTTTGGGGTTTGTGTAGTGACTTTTGACACATAGCATTTAGCCATCCTATTTGACTGGGTTCAGGGCATCATGTTGGGGAGTCAAGGGAAGGTCTTGAGTCCAGGAAATGAGGGGTCTATGGCAGTGATTGTGTAAGCTTCCATCTTTCCTCAACTTTGCTTCATATGTGTTGATATGCCAATTTCAGGGCTTTCTTCCTCAGTGCAATTCTTGTACATGCCCGCCACCGTGAGACGACCGGTGTGCTGAACGGAAGCCCGCATCCTGATTTCGATTGTGAATTGGGTTATTGCTGTATTTGTGGGATCTGGTTGCTGTTTCAGGGTTGAAGGAGGATTTTATTTTCTATATTTTTGGACTTTGGACCCTTTGGAATTTGAGGAATGCAATCACTGATCCGGAGTAAATCAGCAGGGGTAACAGGCGGAAGGGGCACAGCGGGGGCCGGTGCTGGTAGGGACAAACACACATACCACAAACCCAGGGGCACACCAAGAGCAAGAGGTATACCCGCACACGCAAGGGCCCGACAAACGCCGCAAGCGCCACAGGTATGGGTAAAAAAAAAGTAAAAAAAGTACACGCAAAGGGCCGCTGCTAATGGTGACGCAAGCGAACCGCGGCGCCAACGCGCCCACCGACCAAGCATCGAGGCAACCATCCCCATCTCCTCCTATCTCACTCTATAGGCTGCCGCCGCCGAGGAAAATGTGGACACCGCCAAAGAACACACAAAGAGCGAAAGGCCACCAACACCGCGGAACTGAACATGCGTAGTATGAGGGAGTACCTAACGGACAGCCCAAGCGGAAAGAAGTGATGGTATGAAACCGGGAAACCACGAGACCGGAGGAGGAAAGCTACACGCTACCGGGGAGCACACACCACCGCCACCGAACACACAAACCACAAGCCCGAGGGCACAAAAAGAGCAAGTGGTACGCCCACACGCGCAAGCAAGCACAAGCAAGGTATGGAGAGACCCGAGCCGGCCGCCGCAAACGACACAAGGAAGAAAGGGCCAAGGATGGACTAAAAGAACGAAGCGCACAACGCCGCCACGCGAGCGCACCCGGCGACCGAACAAATGTCATGAAAGCCACCCTCCTCCCTCGCTCTTTAGGCCAACAACAAGAGAGGAAGCCGCCAACACCAGAAAGTGGACACCGCCAACGACCAAATGAAGAACAAGAGGCCGCCACCGCCGCGGAGCAAGAGTGGTATGAGGGAACACCCAGGGGCAGCCCAAACGAAAAGAAATGATGATGGTATGAATGGTATGGTTGCCCACACGCGAAAGCATACGCAAGCAATGTATGGAGGTATGGCGAAGGAGCACGAACCAGCCGCCGCAAACGACACGAGGAAGGGAGGACCAAGGATAGACAACGAGAGCGAAGTACACAACGCCACCCTCCTCCCTCTCTCTATAGGCCATCAACGCGGGTCAAGGAGTGGGAACACAACAAACAGGTATGTCCGCGCAAGCGCAACACAACCGCCACCGCCGCGGACAAGGACACCATGGTATGGCACGAAGGGTGAGGAGAGTGCGCACACACGTAGACACAAGTGCGAAGACAGGTATGTTATACGCCACGCAACGGAGAGCGCAGCCGCGCAACGAAGATGGTGCCAACGTGGGTACAGTATGTTACATGATGACCGTGCCCAGCCGCCGAAAGCCCACATACCCCCATCATTCCTTTGTCTCACAGGGCCCAACGAGAGAGAATGACCAGCCAGCAAGGAGAAAAGCCCGAGACACGCACCAGAGCGGAGGCAGGGAAAAGGTGCCTGCCAGGGAGAAGGGTAGAGGAAAAGGTAAAGAGCAACGAAGCCACGAAAGAAACAGGGGGTAGCCAGCAGCCGAGCAAGGGACACGCGCAGGGAAGGGGGCACGGCAGGCACACGGCGAGCACAACACCGCACCGAAGGCCCGGAGAGGGGAGCACCAGAGAGACAAGAGAAAAGCGGCACCGCGCACCACGACACGCACCGCACAGACACCACACACACCGCAAACACCCACACCTGCGCCCACAGCACGTGGCCAGCGAGCCCCGGCAGCCCGCCGAGAGGGCGGGCAGCCAGGGGAGGGGGAGCGTCTGATCCCAGACGACCCCCACCACGGCGGACGGCAACCCCCCCTGGGAACGCCCCTCCGCCACCCCCACAGGGAGCAACGCCGGCCCGCAAGGGCGCACGCTGTGGGGCCGGTGCTGGGGCCCCACGCCCGCACCCATCGCACCCGGGACACACGGGTCGCGGAACCCTGGCTGCCCGCTCCAGAGGACGGGCGTCCGGGGGAGGGACAGCGCCTGACATCAGACGCCCCTCACAACGGTGGCAGGCCACCCCCCCCGGGGACGGCACCCCATCACCCCCGCGGCACGCAGCCTCCACAGGGCATGCAGGCCAAGGGGAGTGTGTTCGGCCCCCACACCCACACACCAGCGCCCACAGCACGTGGGTGGCGGACCCCAACAGCCCGCCCAGTGGGCGAGCAGTTGGGGGAGGGACAGCGCCTGACCTCAGACCCCCGTCACAATGGTGGAACACCCCCCCCCCCGGGGACGCCCTTCCGGCATCCCCACAGCGAGCAACGCCGGCCCGCAAGGGCGCACGCTGTGGGGCCGGTGCTGGGTCCCCACGCCCGCACCGACCGCGCCCGGGACACACGGGTTGCGGAACCCCGGCCGCCCGCTCCAGAGGACGGGCGGCCGGGGGAGGGACAGCGCCTGATACAAGGCGCCCCTCACAACGGTGGCAGGCCAACCCCCCCGGGGACAGCTCCCCACCACCCCCGCGGCACGCAGCCCCCACAGGGCATGCAGGCCAAGGGGACAGTTTTGGGCCCCCACACCCACACGGCCGCGCCCACAGCACGTGGGTGGCGGACCCCAACAGTCCGCCCAGTGAACGGGCAGTCGGGGGAGAGACAGGGCCTGACCTCAGACGCCCCTCACAATGGTGGAAGGCACTCCCCCCGGGGACGCCCTTCCGCCACCCCCACAGCGAGCAACGCCTGCTCGCAAGGGCGCACGCTGTGGGGCCAGTGCTGGTTTTCCACGCCCGCACCGACCGCACCCGGGACACACGGGTAGCGGAACCCTGACCGCCCGCTCCAGAGGACGGGCGGCCGGGGGAGGGACAGCGCCTGACACCAGACACCCCTCACAAAGTTGGCAGGCCACCCCCCCCGGGGACGGCCCCCCAATACCCCCGCGGCGAGCAGCCCCCACAGGGCATGCAGGCCAAGGGGACAGTGTTGGGCCCCCACACCCACACACCAGCGCCCACAGCACGTGGGTGGCGGATCCCAACAGCCCGCCCAGTGAGCGGGCAGTCGGGGGAGGGACAGCACCTGACCTCAGACGCCCCTCACACAATGGTGGAAAGCACCCCTCCCGGGGACGCTCTTCCACCACCCCCACAGCGAGCAACGCCGGCCCGCAAGGGCGCACGCTGTGGGGCCGGTGCTGGGTCCCCACACCCGCACCGACCGCACCCGGGACAGACGGGTCGCGGAACCGCGGCTGCGCGCTCCAGAGGACGGGCGGCTGGGGGAGGGACAGCGCCTGACCTCAGACGCCCGTCACAATGGTGGAAGGCACCCCCCCCGGGGACGCCCTTCCGCCACCCACACAGCGAGCAACGCCGGCCCGCAAGGGCGCACGGTGTGCGGCCAGTGCTGGGTCCCCACGCCCGCACCGACCGCACCCGGGACACACGGGTAGCGGAACCCTGGCTGCCCGCACCAGAGGACGGGCGGCTGGGGGAGGAACAGCGCCTGACACCGGACGCCCCTCACAATGGTGGCAGGCCACCCCCCCCGCGGACGGCTCCCCACCACCCCCGCGGCACGCAGCCCCCACAGGGCATGCAGGCCAGGGGGACAGTGTTGGGCCCCCACATCCCCACACCCGGGCCCACAGCACGTGGGTGACGGACCCCAACAGCCCGCGTGGGCGGGCAGTCGGGGGAGGGACAGCACCTGACCTCAGACGCCCCTCACAATGGTGGAAGGCACCCCCCCTGGGGACGTCCTTCCGCCACCCCCACAACGAGCAACGCTGGCTCGCAAGGGCGCACGCTGTGGGGCCGGTGCTGGGTCCCCACGCCCGCACCGACCGCACCCGGGACACACGGGTAGCGGAACCCTGGCTGCCCGCTCGAGAGGACGGGCGGCCGGGGGAGGGACAGCACCTGACACCAGACGCCCCTCACAATGGTGGCAGGCCAACCCCCCCGGGGACGTCCCCCCACGACCCCCGCGGCACGCAGCCCCCACAGGGCATGCAGGCCAGGGGGACAGTGTTGGGCCCCCACACCGGCACACCCGCACCCCCAGAACGCTGTTGGCGGAGCCCAACAGCCCGCCCAGTGGGCGGGCAGTCGGGGGAGGGACAGCGCCTGACCTCAGACGCCCCTCACAATAGTGGAGGGCACCCTCCACAGAGACGCCCTTCCGCCACCCCCAGAGGGAGCAACGCCGGCCCGCAAGGGCGCACACTGTGGGGCCGGTGCTGCGTCCCCACGCCCGCACCGACCGCACCCGGGACACACGGGTCGCGGAACTCTGGCTGCCCGCTCCAGAGGACGGGCGGCCGGGGGAGGGACAGCGCCTGACACCAGACGCCACTCACAACGGTGGCAGGCCACCCCCCCCGGGGACGGCCCCCCACCACCCCCGCGGCACGCAGCCCCCACAGGGCATGCAGGCCAGGGGGACAGTGTTGGGCCCCGACACCCACACACCAGCGCCCACAGAACGCTGGTGGCGGACCCCAACAGCCCGCCCACTGGGCGGGCAGTCGGGGGAGGGACAGCGCCTGACCTCAGACGCCCCTCACACAATGGCGGAAGGCACCCCCCCCGGGGACGCCCTTCCGCCACCCCCACAGCGAGTAACGCCGGCCCGCATAGGGGCGAGCTGTGGGGCCGGTGCTGGCTCCCCACTGCCGCACCGAGCGCATCCAGGACACACGGGTCGCGGAACCCTGGCTGCCCGCTCCAGAGGATGGGCGGCCGGGGGAGGGACAGCGCCTGAAACCAGACGCCCCTCACAATGGTGGAAGGCACCCCCCCGGGGACGCACTTCCGCCACCCCCATAGCGAGCAACGCTTGCCCGCAAGGGAGCATGCTGTGGAACAACCGGTGCTGGGTCCCAACGCGCGCACCAACCGCACCCGGAACACACAGGTCGCGGTACCCCAGCTGCCCGCCCCAGAAGACGGGCGGCCGGGGGAGGGACAGCGCCACCACACGCCCCTCACAACGGTGGCAGGCCGTCCCCCCTGGGGACGGCCCCCCGCCTCCCCCGCGGCACGCAGCCCCCACAGGGCATGCAGGCCAAGGGGACAGCGTTTAGCCCCCACACCCACACGCCCGCGCCCACAGCACATGCGTAGTGGACCCCAACAGCCCGCCCAGTGAGCGGACAGTCGGGGGAGGTGGAGCGCCTGACATCAGACGCCCCTCACAACAGTGGAACACCCCCCCCCCCGGGGACGCCCTTCTGCCACCCCCACAGCGAGCAATGCCGGCCCGCAAAGGCGCACGCTGTGGGGCCGGTGCTGGGTCCCCACGCCCGCACCGACCGCACCCGGGACACACGGGTCGCGGAACCCCGGCTAACCGCTCCAGAGGGCGGGCGGCTAGGAGAGGGACAGCGTCTGACACCAGACGCCCCTCGCAACGGTGGCAGGCCA
The DNA here is from genome assembly GCA_964036045.1 of Eutreptiella sp. 'Long Island Sound 2002'. NCBI lineage: Eukaryota > Euglenozoa > Euglenophyceae > Eutreptiales > Eutreptiaceae > Eutreptiella > Eutreptiella sp. 'Long Island Sound 2002'. The sequence continues at coordinate 115,203,907 of OZ038379.1, forward strand.
CCCCCCCGGGGGGCGGCCCCCCACCACCCCCGCGGCACGCAGCTCCCACCGGGCATGCAGGCCGAGGAGACGGTGCCGGGCCCCAACACCCGCACGCCCGCGCACACAGCATGTGGGTGGTGGACCCTGACGGCCCGCCCTGAGGGCGGGCGACCGGGGGAGGGGCAGCGCCTGGCACCAGACGCCCCTCACAACGGTGGCGGGCCACCCCCCCGGAGACGGCCCCGACCACCCCCGCGGAGCGCGGCCCCTCGACAGCATTCAAGCTGAGGGGACAGCGCCGGGCCCCCACACCCGCACACCCGCGCCCACAGCAAGAGTGGAGTCGGACCGACAGCCCGCCCAGAGGGCGGACAGTCGGTGGAGGGGGAGCGCCTGACCGCAGACGCCCCTCACAACAGACCCCGTACCCGCACAACCGTGCCCACAGCACGTGGGCAGCGGGCCCCGACAGCCCCCAGGAGGTTTGAGGTTTGAGGTTTGATTTTGCGGGTACTAGACGCTTTTCGGCCCCCGGGGGCCACCTGGTCGGGCCAGGTGATATCCTCCCCACCGGGTCCTAGTGGGGGGCCCTCCAAGACGCACCTCCTGCCTGGTGGCGGAGTCCCCCGGGTTCACAGAGCTCGGAGCCCCGTCCTTCCCCGGCGTCCCCGTTTCGCCACTCCCCGGTCAGTGCATCAATTCGCAGCCGTGGCCGCGGGCGCTTACCCACTGCGTCGCCCCCCTAATGCGTGGTCGCCCGGGGCACCGGCGCCGCCGGGCCCGTGCTACTGGCTTGTTGCCAGTGAGACCCCCTTGGGCTGGCGCGGAGGCTGCCTAGCCTAGGGGTTGGGGCGTGGCGCTGTGCGCCACTACTGCCTTGGCGGGTGCAGTGTCCCGTCTGTGTGTGCGCGGCGCTCGCGGCCGGTTCGGGGGGGTTCGGGCCGGTACCTGGTGTTGTGTCTCCCCTTCTTCCCCCTTCCCGCCCCGCGTATCCCGCGTTGCGTGTGGCGGGCCGTCCCGTCCGGGTGTCCCTTATCCTCGCTCGCTGGTACGCCATTCCATGTGGTCTGTGCGTTCCGCGCGCTCGGTCCGGTTGCCCTTCTGGTGGTCCCCGCGTGTCCTTTTCGTGTGTGTGCGCTCGCGCTCTCGCGGTGTCCGCTCCCCGCTGGGTGGTTCGGCGCGCGCATCTCGCGTGGTCCCGGCACTGGGCGCTGGTAGGGCCGTTCCATGTGGTCCGTGCCCCTCCGCGTGTCCTGCCCCGGTCCCGTGCTCCGTCTGGCGTGCTTGGGGGGGGGCGGTCCGGTCCCGGTTCCCCCCTACTTGGCTTGGGGTTGCGGGGGCGGCGGCTGGGCGTCCCCGGGGGGGTGCCTTCGTCCGTTGCGTGGGGCGTTCTGGGTCTCGCGTTCCTCTTCCCTCATCTGCCCGTCCACTAGGTGGGCTGTCGGGGTCTGCGTTGCGGGCGTGCGGTTGTGGGGGCCCCGCTCTGTTCTTGCGGGGGGGGAGAGAGGTGTCGTCTTGGTGTCCAGGCGCCAGCCCGCCGGATTCTCATGACGAGCCTGATGCGCACGGAGCTTCGCCCTGCGGGATGCGTGGGGGGGTTGGGGTGACCGTGGCTGGAGTGGTGCTCCACTGTCCCGGTTCATGGCCCAGCAGAGCAGCCCTACCGCGGGCTTACTCTTAGCACAGGGGGAGGGGGTTGCGGGCGCGTTTGTTCTGTGACCCGGGTGCCGGTGTATCTCTGAAGGCAGCCGCCCCGGAGGTAGCGCACCAGGCGCGCGCCGCGAAGGAGCTGGTTCGAACCCCGGGATCGGTGGTCTCCCACCGATCCCTTCGAATACCGGGCGAGGCCTCCCATCGACCTGTTTGAGTACAGGTGACGGTGCGCACTGCTGCAGGGGTGGGTGGCTCCCATGTCTTTTGTTTTTCTCCGGTGGGGGGTAAAACGAACGAGACCTCCACCCGATCCACCGGTATCGGTGGTGGCGCGAGTTGCTGGAGGGGGGGGTGGTTCCCACGTCGCCAACTAGAGAGCTCTACGTGCAGGGATCCCAGGAGCACCAACGCCCGGGATCGAACCCCCGCACTGGACGATTGAAGACCGACGCTCTCACTACTGGGCCGCGGGAGTCTCTTACGCCACTGAGGGGTGTCGTCGGCTATGAATCCAGTCCTGAGGGTGGGGCTGTGCGCTGTGAAGCGTGTTGCGCGTGTCGGGAGGCCCCAGTCCACGCGCACGGGGTCGGGACAGGGGGGAAGGGGGCTGGGTGGGGTGCGTTGGATCGCCGACTGACGTGCACAGGGGTAAGAGGCGGGCAGTAGCACCACCGGGTCGCCGACTGACTGTAGGGCGGGGGGTCGCTCTTCCTCTTTCCGTCCCTCTGCCTTCCCTGGGCAGGCAACAAAGCGGGCGTCACTGGCGTTGCGCTGTCCATGGGGGGCGTGGCCCCCCATACCACTCCGGTTCGTGTTCACGCAGCCTCTCCGGGTACGATCTGTGCGGCGTCCCGGTGCGCAGGCGTGGGCCTGCTTGTTCTTCGCTGCCCCCTTGTGGGCCGGCGGCCGGAGCGGGGGGGCGGGTCACACTCCGGCTCCTCTCTCGGGTGGGGGGGGGCCATCCCCCTTGCCTCGGGGGGGGTGTCGCGCTGCGGCCTCCCCGCTCTCGTTCCGGGCGGCGGCCTGCGGTACCCCTTTCTGGCTCTCCCCTCCGGCGCGCGCGTGCGGTCGGGGCTGAAGTGCCGCCCCGGGGCGGGGGGGGGTGAGGGGCGGCCCGTGGACCGCTCCCCTGGGGGCCCCTGGCTGACCTGCAAACCCCCCCTCTGTCCCCTCGGAGTGGGCTGTGGTCACGGGAGGGTCATGCGGGGCGCGGCCTCCTTCGTGTTCCGTTGTGCGCGTTGCTCCGGCACGCCGGTGTGGGTTCGTGGGGGCAGGTCCAGCCGCCGTTGCCCTTACCGTGTCGCCGTTCCTCCTGTGGGTGGGGGCGCCCCCCCGGCCCTGGGGGGGCGGAGGGCCGCGCCTGTGGCTCCTCAGCTGGGGTGGGTGCGGGGGGGGGGGGGGGGGGGGGGGGGGGGGGGGCGCACCCCGCTCGCTCTCGGGCCTGTGTGGGAGGGGGGGGGGGGGAGTGGGGGGGGTCCTTCGGTCCCCTGGCGATGCCCCCTGTCGGCCAAAAAAGGGGGGGGGGGGGAGGGCGGCTTGGCGGTCCCGGCCCCGGGGGCCAGCCATCGGCCAGGGGGGTCGCGCCCTTCCCCCGCCCCCCTCTACCGAGAGCCGGATCCTCACGCAGTCCCTCCCTGGGGCCCCTCATCTCCCGGCCGTTGCCGCGCGGCGCTGGCCGGCCGGGGGTGGCCGTGAGGGTCAGCGGTCAGTGGTTAGCGGGTTGCGGGGCCGCTTTCCCTGGGTAGGCAACAAAGCGGGCGTCCCTTGGTGTCGTGCTGTCCATGGGGGGCGTGGCCACCCATACCATTCCGGTTCGCGCCCACCCGGCTTCTCTGGGCACGATCTGCGCGGCATCCCGGTGCGCAGGCGTGGGCCCACTTGCTCTTCGCGGCCCCCATTGGAGCCGGCGGCTGGGGCGTGGGGGCGGGTCACACTCCGGCTCCCCTCTCGGGCGGGGGGGTCCATCCCTTCTGCCTCGGGGGGTGGGGGCCGGGGCCCCCGTGGCTGGCGGGCCGGTGGGGGGGCGGGGGGGGGGGGGGTGTCGCGCCGCGGCCTCCCTGCTCTCGTTCCAGGCGGCGGCCTGTGGTACTCCTTCCTGGCTCTCTCCGTGTCGCCGGTGCGCTCCCTTCCGGCGCGCGCTTGCGGTCGGGGCTGAAGTGCCGCCCCGGGGTGGGGGAGTGAGGGGCGGCCCGTGGGCGGGCGACCGGGGGAGGGGCAGCGCCTGGCACCAGACGCCCCTCACAACGGTGGCGGGCCACCCCCCCGGAGACGGCCCCGACCACCCCCGCGGAGCGCGGCCCCTCGAGAGCATTCAAGCTGAGGGGACAGCGCCGGGCCCCCACACCCGCACACCCGCGCCCACAGCAAGAGTGGAGTTGGACCGACAGCCCGCCCAGAGGGCGGACAGTCGGGGGAGGGGGAGCGCCTGACCGCAGACGCCCCTCACAACAGACCCCGTACCCGCACAACCGTGCCCACAGCACGTGGGCAGCGGGCCCCGACAGCCCCCAGGAGGAGGGCAGCCGGAGGGGGGAGAGCGCCCGGCCTCGGACGCCCCTCGCAACGGAACCACCACGGACCGCGGGGGGGGAGCACCTAGTGCCCACAGGCACACAGGAACGCCGGCCCGCGGAACCGGCGTACGAGCTCCCCCACCCACGCCCCGCCGCGCCCACAGCAAGTGCACCAGCCACGGGAAATCCGCACCTCACCCCCTGCTCTCAGGCACAGCGACACAACAATGGCGGAACCCGCGGCCCAACGCAAAGGACGCCCCCGATCTCCGACGCTGGACGCAGCACAAGAGGTCATCAAGGCGCTGGGACTCAGAGATGGCGAAGGAGACCCCCCACAAGGGGACGCGGGCACGGACTCCGACGTGGAGGAAGTACCGGAGCCCTCCATGGGAAGCGCGCCCGCGGAACCTGCGCCGCCGGCGGGCAGCGTGCCCACCCTCTGCCCCGCGTGGAAACGGCGCCACTGCACCGGCGAAGGCTGGTGCCCCAAACAGCACCCTCAGCCCGGCCCCGATGACGGAGCGCTGCCCGAGGTGGGACGCGCGGCCGCATGCGCTGCCCTACGCTACGGGGTGGCGCAGGGCTTGTTCCTGGATGAGACCGCACGCGGCAGCGTCAACATCCAGGAGGCCGTTGACCGAGTCACCCACGCGGGACAGGCGGCAGTGGCCTTGCACACCCGGGGCCGCCACGGCGGACTCGCAGAGGGGATCATTGTGGAGCCCCCGGGAATGGTGCTGGTCCTGGCGGCGGACATGGTCCGATGGTTGCTCAGCGCATCCCGCGTGCGGCGGGCGCGCCCACAGTGGACCATCCAGGTGTACACCCCCCCACGGGCGTGGCCCTTCTCCACGTGTGCCGTGCTCGCCGTCATGTGCCACCTGGCACCGGAGGACGCCCCCACAGGGACCGCGGAGGAACTCGCGCGGGACCTCCACACCTGGCCGGCCAACCAGGAGCACCCCTGGCGCAGGCCCCAGGGCGGCCTCCCAGTGGCACCCGCGGCAGAGGGGCTCAGCCTCGCGGCAACCCTCCAACGGCACCCTGACAAGAGGGCGAGCCACTTCCTGCAGACGGGCACGGTCCCGGCCGCCCCGCCAGACTCTGAGTGGCGATGGGACGCAGGGGAGGCGCAACCGCTGCCGGGCCCCTGGGACCTCCCGTTGTGGTATTTCCCCATGGGCACTCTGGCCCACGCCACTCAAGCCGTCAAGGGGGCTTTTCCGCAGCCGCTCCTCCCCGGCGTGGCCCTGCTCCGCAGCCTGCAGGAGGGGGCGGCCTGGGTACGGTGGAGGGAAGGGGGCGGGCGCTCGAGCCCCTATTTCCCCCTGGTCCAGGGCCAGGCGCTACTCCACGCCGAGGGCATGGGGACCGTGGAATGGGGGCGATTGTGCCCGGCACGGTGTGCAGGTGGATCACTGCGGCCGCCCCACAGCCCATGCGATCGCCGCCGGGGTGCCACCGCCTCCTACGGATGGTTCCCTCTTTGGCTCCCGAACACGCCCTTACGGGGGACGTATGGAGGGCCATACTGAGCCACACCAGGGAGTGGCTAACGAACCCGGGTGCACGGTACCCGCGGGGGCCGGTGCTCGAACAGCTCACGGCCCCCACACCCAGGGTCCGCCACGCCCTGCACAGGGCGTCGGCTCTCACGGAGCAGCTCAACGACAAGGTGCTAGACCTCGCGCTGGAGCCGCTGCGGGTGCTTTACCCGCAGACCCACATCCCCCCCAAGGGCACGTCGGACCGCCTGAGCCGCCTGGGTTTGCAGCGCCGCATCGAGGCCGCGCACCCGGGAGGCGTGGTGGAACAGTGGCTAACGCTCCACAATCCGTCCGCCGCGCAGGGCCACTGGTACCTACACCAACTCTTCTTCCTACCACGGGCCGCCCCGGAGCACCGCTGGCAAAACCCGTACCACACGCACCAGGAGCACCGAGGCGCGCAGAGCTTCCCGCAGCCAGTCCCGCCCGCCCTCCCGCCGGGGCAGGGCCCGGAGGCGCTGCAGCAGGGCCCCCCGCTCGACACTGCCACCACGGTACATCAAAGGGTAGGCGACGGCGCGGATGGTGCCGAACCGGACTGCACGAACTGCTGAGTGGTGGCCTGAACGGCGGCCTGCAGGCACCTCGCCCGAGATACCACGGGGCTCAGGCAGTACAGACCAGCGGACCGCACGGCGCTGGCGGCCGCGGTCGCGGCCGTCACCGGGGGTCCTGTGGCGGCGTGGCCGGCGCAACTGCTGCCCCACGTCCCCTGCCGCGACACGCAGCCCCGCCAACCGGCCGCAACGCACGCGCCGACGGCACCCCTCACGGCGGAGCAGCTATACATCGTCGCGGCGGCGCTGCTGGCGGACGGAGGGGAGAGCTTCGTCCACCACCACGGCCCGGCGCAGATTGCCGGAAGCATACTAGGGCCGCAGGGCGATGCACCCCACCCGTGGCACGCCACACTCCGCGGGCGCACCCGCGTCTCGGATGCGGGCGGCATCACACCCCCTCCCGGGCCTCAGCAGGGGGAGGCACAGGTGCTGCAGACGGCAGGCTACCAGGCCATCCTGCACGGCCACGCCGGAGGGTACCGGTTGCACGTCCTGGCTGGGGGCCGCTGGACTGTCTGGCACAGCACCGCCAGGCAAGGGGCATTTCCGCCCCTGCCCCACGTCGACTGGCAGCAGGGGCCCACCCAGGCCTACTATATGTCGGCGGACCCCTTGCTGCTGGCAGTCCTGCTACACACTGTCAGCGCCCCAAACAAGAGGCAGGAACCGGGACGGGTCAACCCCCCCGCACTGGTGTGGAGCCCCGACCAGGAGGAGCATCTACGGGCCGCCTGGCAGGGGACGCCATCAGGGCCACGGACGTCTCGGACCTCCACGCGGGGCCAATCACGCACGCCCGCCCGGCAGCTACCCTGGCGGTGGCCCAACAGGGACAGCAGAACCCACAGTGGGTGGTCTGCATGTTCAGCCCGGCGGACGTGCACATCGTCGTCTGCGACCCCGAGCGCCTGCCGGGGCCCAAAGCCGTGGTCCGCGCCACAGACTGTACCCACATGATCGTCCAGGCGCTACGGGAGGGCGAACACCACGCCCTCCTGCACCAGGTCCGGCTGAAGGACAACGCCCGGGCGGCGAAGCCGGGGGTGTGGCCGGCAGCGGCGCACCCCGCCAACCTACAGCTCCAGCTGGCGGTCCCGACCACAGTGTACCACTGGCTACAGGCCTTCCACGACCTGCAATGGAGGGGCAAACCGTACCGCCAAATCGGTGCAACGCACTGGCAAGCGTGGCTGCAGGCAGACGCGCAGCGCCATGCCATCGGGAGTCTCCGGCCCGCACATGCGACACGAGCCCTCGATGAGGCGGCCCCGGGCCGAGCGCTGGCGCCACACACGGTTCCACTGGCCAGCCTGCCCTCCGAACCAGCGACAGAGGGCGCCATCCGGAAGTCGGTGCCGCTCCCCTCGGCGCGAGGGGCCACGGAACCAACGAAATGCCCCCTGTGTGCAGACAAGTACTACACAAGCGGGGCAATGCTGGAACACCTGGCGTAGCACGCGGTACACGCTGCAGCCCCGGTGGACGACAAGGAGGCGGCCTCCAACATCCTGGAGGGCACGGAGGTCCCCATGGCACGCCCCGTACGCCCGACGCCCCCCGCCCCAGGCAGCCGACCACGCAGACGGCGATGAGGAGGCACCCGGAGCTGCCTCGGGGACCGGCGGTGCGGCCCAACAAGGGTCCATCTCCGCGGGGCTGGCCCCCCTTGCCACCCTGTGGGCCCCGCTGGGAACGGGCTCTCCGCACCCCATGGTCCTGCGCACACGGGAGCCCTGGCTGCACCGGCGGACCCAGCGGCGATGCCGATGCGGGATTGCTGACTCCAGGAGGACACGGCGGACGACGCCCTATGGCTCCTCTCGTGGAACCTGCGCAACGGCCTCGTACCGCCAGACCAGTCCCTCCGGGACACGCTCAGGCGGCGCCAGGGGCCGGCGGCCTGCACCGACAAGGAGCACCTCATCACCGGCATGCTACCGCAGGAGGGGGGCTTTGCCATCATGCTCCAGGAAACAGGGATCGCCACCCAGGCGCAGGAGATGCACGTGGCCGGGGCGCTCCGGGACAAGGGGTACACCCCCTTCCTCAGCAGCCGGCTGGCGGAGACGGGAGCCACTTCCACCTCGAGAGGGGGGGGCCTCCTCACCGCGGTCAGCAGCAAGTACGTGGCGGAGCACGAGGTGCACAGTTTCACGGAAATCATCCCCGGGAAGGCCGCGGCCCTGGAGATCCGCACAGACGGGGGAGGCCTCACCCTCATCAACGTCCAGGGGCCGAAAGCAGTCTGCTCCCCGTGGGCGGGACGGGCGGCGTTCTAGGGCCGACGTTCAAATGTATGCCACGGCACGCAGCCTCAGTGGGAGGCACACTTGATGATCATCGCGGGTGACACCAACGTGTACATGGATGCCACCTCCAACCCGGCCACGGAGCACTTCCGCGCGGGCTTGGAGGCCTGCGGTTTTCGGAGGGCCACGGCAGGCGGCGAGGAGGACATGACCCCCACGCTCCACCCGTCCCGACACAGGGTTGACACCTTCATGGTCAACGAGCCCCTCCTGCCGTGGTCCCTGCGGGAAAGCGTCCGGGCTCGCGGCATGGCACACCCCCAGGTGATCGGCTCGCGGGGCGCGCGGCGATGCCCCCCCCTACAGCCACACGGAGGGCCGCCTCCTCCCGTACGACGCCGAGGCTGCGCCCGTCCAAAACTGCCTGTGGGCGGCGGTCACCGCCGCGCAGGATGAACCCTCCCTGGCACCCTGGCTGGGTCCCGCAGAGCAGCAAGCCTACGGGTCCATGCCCACGGCCGCGGTGGACAAGGTGTTCGAACACCTCCACGCGGCGCATGACGCCCTAGCGCGTGTAGTGGGACGCCGGCAGCCGTCCCCGGCAGGGACGGACCCAGCAGAGGGGGACCCCCCGGAGAGCGGAAAGCGGCTCCAGGCGGCGGTCCTCCGCTATGACACCCTGGCAGCGTGCGCGCCGGCGGCGTACCAGGCGGACACGGCACGGCATGGCATCCGGTCCGAGGCGGCGCTCCGGCTCGCGGAAGAGCTGCGGGGTGCGTCGCCCGGGTTCCGCCCAACCACACGTGGCCAGCTACAGGAGGAGCTGGAGGGGCAAGCGGCCGCCCTCGAAGAGGACATTCGCCAACTCCGCGCATTCCTGGCGACAGACCGCAAGCGCGCCATCAAGGACTTCTGGCGCCGCCACGCCCCAGACATCGCCTAGCGATGGAAAGCCGTGCGGGGAGCCATAGAGGTAGAGGCCCCGGGCCCGTCAGGCCTCTGGAACGTGCGGGTCCCCAACACCCAAACGCTCCTCACGGAGGCCCACGACGTGATGTTCGCAGTTCGCGCCTTCTGGCGGCAACTGTATGACAAACACCCGGTGGACCTCCCAGGCTTCCAGGCAGTCCTCGGCCGCCATGTCCCCCGGGTCCTTGACGGGGCCTGGACACAGGTCCAGCAGTACTCCATGCAGGACCTGCAGTCCGCCCTGGACAGGGCCGATGGCAAGGCCCCAGGTCCCAACCACGTGGAGGCCCGTTTCGTCAAGGCCCTCCCGTCACCCGTCCAGTGGCTCCTGGTCCACTCCTACCGGGCCATCCTCCGCGGCGCTCCGCCGCCGATACCCTTGGGGGACGCGCACATCTGGCTCAGCCCCAAGGTACCGGCCCTGGGCCAGCTGGACATGAATCTGCTCACGGCCCCCTCACCCAGCGCATCACGGAAGTGCTCATACGGCACGGAGTGGTCAGCGACTGGCAGCAAGGGGCCCTCCCTGGCTCCAAAACAGGCCCCCCACTGTTCATGGCGCAGCGGCAGCTCCAGCGGGGAAGGCCCAACTACGTTTTCTCCCTCGACGCCCGCAAGGCCTTCGACACCGCCCCGCACGGCGCCCTCCCCCTCATCATGCGCCACCTCTCCGTGCCGCCAGGGGTCATCGACCTCCTGCTCTTCCTCCACACGTGCGCCAGGCTGCGCATCGTCACCGCACACGAGCTAACGCAGCCCGTCCACATGCTGCGCGGAGTCCGGCAGGGCAACCCCGAGAGCCCCCTGCTATACGCGCTCCTCCTGGAGCCCCTGCTCAGGGCACAGGGGCACCGCCTGCGCCCGCCGTAAGGGGCCGAGCAAGGCCTCATCCAGGCCTACATCGACGACCTGCTGGTAGTGGCCCACACGCTGCAGCATTTCGTCGAGGGCGTGGAGGCGGTGGCCGCATACCTGGGGAAGATAAGCATGGAGCTCAACCCCCGCAAGTGCGCCATGGCCACCACGGAGGGGATCCTGGGCCTGCAGCTGTGCCTCTGTCCCGACCTGGAAAACCCATGGGACTGGGTACCAGCGGCAGACTCCGTCCCCTACCTGGGACTTCAGCTGCAGCCGGACGGGGAGTTCTCCCTGCAGCGCAAGCACCGGCTACGCCTGGCAGCGGTGCACCACTCGTGCCTCAACACCCCCGCGCCATCGAAAGTGGTGCAGGACGTCATCCTGGCGATTCTCGGGGGGCTGACACAGTACCTCTCCCCTTTCACCGCCAACGACTCCGACACCGCGCGCCACCTGGACCACATCACGGTGCAGGTCGCGAAAGACAGGGCGCGGTACGCCTTCGACGCCTCGCGGGACAGCCTGCAGGATGACCGGACCCTGGGGCTCACACGGGTACCAACACGGTGCCAGCAGACAGCGATCGCCCTCGTGGGTACACTCGTTTACCACCGCTCAACCTCCGTGTGCGCGGAGGTCACCAAGATGTTCTGGGAAATAGCTGGCACGCACGGAAGATGTCCCGAGGTGCACTACCCCGCCCCGGAGTTCGCAACTCTAGCGGGAGGTGACTTGGTCCACCGCATACACCGGGCCCTGGCCGCCCTGGGAGTGGGGCTGTACAACCCCATCGCGTGCCCCAGGGCGGCCCACGTCCAACTACAGTCCCCACCGGTCAAAAATCGTCACGCTGCACACCGTCAAGCTGCGACACCGCGACACGTGCTGCCTGACCGTGCCACACACGACGCCGTTGTATGGGCACCACGGGCCACGCCAACCATTCCCCGACAGCGACGACCTGTGGCCGACGACGGTGCGGGAATGCCTCAGAGAATGCGCCGATGAACACCTCCACTATTGCCGCCGCGAGCAGGAGCCCACCAACCACCCCGGGTGGCGCGACGCCTTGGTCCACCTCTTCCACGGCACCGGCACACGGGACCCCCGCCTGAGACTCCTCCACCCCACGAGGGCTAAGCAGGACGCCCACACCGGCCCACGGGTGACCCCAGACTGCCTGCACCTCCGCGTCGGGGGCTACCGCCGCCTATCCCCCCCCATGCGGGGGGCGGCGTACCACCCGCCGGCAGCCCTCATGTACATCCTCCACGACACGAGAGCCTAACGCGGATGTGGCGTGGCGCGAGCCCCTGCGCCCCCGGCCCCACGCGCCGATGCCGGTGTGGTTGGTGACCACGGACGACCAATGCACCCGAGCGGCGGGGCAAGCGCAGCTCCAGGCCGAGTAGGTAATAGTGCAGGTGGGAGCAGGCCACCCCAGGCCCCGTGGACTCCAGGGGTAGCTACGGGGGTGCCGCACGACCCACACATGGCAGTGCACGCGCTGGAGGACCAGCCAGAGGACACGGGACACCTGGTGGTGCACCAGCGCGGAGGCCCGGCGTGGCTCAAGGAACATGTGACGGCACTTCGGTCCTGGGCAAGCACGATCGCCGGAGCAGAAATCTGGCTGCACGACCACGCGGCGATCAGCCCTGGCGACACCAGGGCGCTGAGCGTGGACCAAATGATTCCCAGCCACCCCGACGTCCGGTGGGACTCCGCCGACCTCAACGCGGGGTGGCTCAGCCCCACCGGGTACTACTGGATCCCGGAGGCCTTGGGCCACACCTCATCCGACGCATCAGGGGGCAGACCCTGCAAACACGACACCAGCGTCGCCCTCTCCGCCGACCTCACCCGCCCGTGGGCGGTGGCCATCTCGGGCACGGTACCCGACAGGGAGGGGGTGGCCGCCTCACTCCCCCTACAAAACGGCGCCCACCGACCATGGGTCCACACGGTGGACGCCGAAGTCATCCTCACCTCCTGCGACACGCAGATCGCGAGCGGACCACGGGGGTCCCCGCGGGCGCGGCGAAGGTTGTCAGCCAGATGCCCCTACGGTGGCTCCGGGACGGCCTGTGCGCGCGAGGGCGACACGCCGGGGACCCGTTCTGGTACGTCCGAGCCACCTCGCACCACAGTGAAGCCCTACTGCACAAGACGGACTGGGCGGCGTCCCGGGACACCGTCCTGCAGAACACGCCCCCGGACCCTGGCCACGCCCAACTCATTGTCGCCGGTCGTGACGGCCACCCCGATCTACGGCCCCCCACGATGCGGACGCTCGCCGAGGTCGCGCAGCGGGCGCAGACGGACCATGCGCTGACGCACCGAGGACACACACCTCTGGGCGCGGCCCACGCCACAGCCTATGTCCACGCCCGGGACCTCACCGCGACAGCCACCAACCGCCGGGCGCTGCGGGCCAGAGACGGCCACACGCCGGTGCAGCGCAGGCACCGCGTCCGTAAGGAGCGGCTCTCCGGCGTCGCCGTCTTCCCACAACCGTGCCTCCTCTGCGGCGGCCCGGAGGAGCCCCCGGTGCACATCCACGTGGGGTGCGCCCACTCACGGCTCCTCCGGCCCCACTACCGCCAGGCGGTACACGAGGCGGCCCGCCACCTCCCACCCGGGGACAAAGCCCTGTGGGTGGCCTCGTGGCGCTCCGCAGGCGCCACATGGACAGAAGTCTTCTGCTCCGGGCTGGTGCCCGAGGACGCAGAGGCGCAGCTCCGCGCCATAGCCCGCTACAACCCCCCGGTAGGGACCTCTGTGGACAATTTCCTCCACCACATGCTCTGGCTTGGGGACTTCGCATGGGAGCTTCGCAACCACCGGCTGCAGCAACTCCTCCGCGAGCCCCTAAGCGCGGCGGCCCGGGCGCACCGATGGCTCACCGTGGCGGAGGGCGACCACCCCCCCCCTCCCCCGCGCCCTGACAAGGACTTCGTAGCCTCCCTCCGTGTCGTGAATGGCACTCTTGAGTGCCCGCCACAAGAAGGCCCCCACCCGTACCAGGACCTGCCGGAGGGGTTCTCGAAGCACCCGCAAGACGCCCTCTTCCAACCGTGGATCATCGGGCGCGGCTCCATGACCGCGTGGGAGGCACGCATAGTGGGTGAGGAGTGGGCACGCGAGTGGAGCCGGTAGTGCGCCGCGACGCGCGCCCCGGAGACCCCTGCGCAACTATACGCCGCCATCCCGCTCGAGAGATGGGGGCCGGACACCCGGCCGAGACCCACCGTGATCCGCGGGGCGGGACCTGACCACCCGTGGGACGCGGCGACGGGGGAATGGCTGCAAGCGGCCCCGGGGCCGCAAACAGGATGGACTGGGGACGTGTCCTCACTCGTCAGGACGCCCGTCCCCCCCCGCATCGTCCTTCACGCCGCCAACGTACTCCGGGCTACGGAGATACGCAAATGGGGACACGCCACGGCCACCGTCTGATGGCACCCCCGGGAGGACGGGGCCGCCCAGCTCGCCGTGGCGCACTTCAAAACTGGGGGGCCGGTATACGACGACGCCCTGTCCCGGCTGGGCGACACCCAGGGGCCTTTGCTCCTCATGCTCCCCACCGACCTTGCAGCCGCGCTGCGCCAGGAGCTGGACGGCTGCGAAGGGCTGCGAGTGGGGTGGGAGGCAGTTGCGGACGGCACCCTACTGGCCCTCCTCCACCGGGACGCCGCAAACGGTTGCCAATGGGATACGCTGGCGCCCGACCTCACCGGGCGCCACGTGTACATGGCAACCCCCTCCCAGGGGCACCCCCTCCCGGCGTGGGACCACCTCATCGCCGCCTTCCAAGACCACGGGATTCTCCCCAACGACACGTGGCGGGAGGTCCAGCGGAAGACGCTCGGCAGGGACTACCGGCACCGCGTCCGCGCCCGCCTGCTGGAGATCCGGGACCCCCTCCAACAGAGGTGGGACGACCTCTGGCTCCGCCATCTGGACCCTTGATCGCCGCCCTCCCACCTCCCGCACACCTGCCGACTCCCCGAGGAATGTGACACGGTGTCCTCCGCAGCGTCGACAGCCGCCAACAGGTGGGCGCGGTGCGCCCAGGTGGCCGCTTGCCCCTGGCCCGAGCCTCCTGCAGGCCCGCGCAGGCGCACGGAGGAGGAGGCCTTGCACCGGCGCATCGAGGGGGCACATGCCCCCTGACACGAACGCGCGGGCCCCGCGGGCGCTGCCCTTCTGTGGATCCACGTGCACCTGCGGGTCCCCACATCTGTTGCACACCTGTCGCACGTGTTCGCGCCCTGACCCTCACCCGCCGCCGCCCTTTGCAGAGCCCGCAGTACCATGCCACGCCGACGGGGGGATGGGGCGGGACACGCCAGGGCCCGCCGCAAAGCGCAGGAGGCGACTTTCCTGGGCCTGGTGGCGGACGCGGTGGCAGAGGCGCATGAGGCGCACCCTGCCGCACGACGTGACCTGACCGGCAGTGCGAGGGCTTTCCTCAACGAGACCGCCCTCCCGGCCGTCCGCGCCCTGAACGGAGCAGGGGCCCCTACGCTACTCCCGGCGATGCACCGGATTGTGGACACCATCCAGCCAGGGCTCATCAGCCTGGAGGCGGCCCTCTACGGGCACTGGATGGAGTGGCGCGAGTCCAACCAGTCGGGCCGGCTCCTGTCCATGGGGGACACCCTGCAGCTGACGGGAGCGGGGTCTGCCATGTCTCTCCGCAGCAGTGCCCCAGCCCTGCTGCACGCCCTCAGGACGCGCTACCCCGGAGACACGGCCCCGTACCTGAACCAGGCGCGGGCCACATACCCGGGGGGAGTGTCCGAGCTGGATGCGCCGCTCCACCTTCTACACCCACCGGACGAGGACCTGAAGCTGGGCGAAATCACGGTGTTCGTGGAAGGCGCGGACGAGGGGCCCGCCCGCCCCAGGCCGACCAACCCGGTGTACGACGGCACCAGGCCGACCCCCCAATACGCCATCGTATGCAAGGCGTTCCCCAGGGAGCCCACCTGGTGCCCCGCCCTCCGGCTGGCGACGCACGCGCCCCGCGGCTGGGCCAACCCAGACCTGTCCCCCCCCCTCTCCAGAACCAGGAGTGCCCACCACAGGGGGCAGGTCCTCCGGCAAGAGCGCCCTGGCACCCCCCTGCTCCTCCTCGTTGTCGCGACCCGCGGGGACCCTGAACGGGTCCTGGGGATCACCCCCACCCACCTCTATGGGGCAGCACCCGTAACCCGCCCCCCCCTCCCGGCGCCCGCGGCGCGGGACGGGGTACACACCTTCCTGCGAACACAGGAGGTCACCGCCGTTACGGGAGTCCACCTAGTGCGGCTCCCCCCGGCACCACCCGACGACCCCCGAGGGCCCAGGGCCCTGAGCCCCGCCCCAGACTGTGGCGCGACGCGTGGGCCGCGTGGCTCCCCCGCCTCCCTCCCAATGCCCATGGATGGCCGCCGGCGCCCGCCTGTACGGGGCTGACGCCACAGCCGGCCCGCCAACCCCTCCCCCCCTCCCCCCCGCAGAGCACTGCACGGCACTGCCCACGGCACAACACTGATGCACCGGGAGGTAGTGGGAAGGGCGCGCCTGACACCACGCATGCCTACCAAGATAACAGTGATGGCAGACTCCGATGGCTCCCCCCAGCGGGACGACCACCACCACCGCCGGTCCCGCTCCCGCTCCCCTGTCTCCCCGGAGTGGGTGGGGGAGACCCCCGCGGTGCGCGAGGAGCGGTGGCTGGCGGAGGCGGCGGTGCTGGTCGGGCCGCCGGCTGGGCAGCCCCGGGCGGCCTCTGCCGACACCGGGCCGTCGACCCAGGAGCCTGAGCCGACCGAGGTGACCGCCCCCGCCGCCCAGGCAGAAAGCCATGCCGCCCCGCACCAGGAGGGGGCCACAGAGGCGCGGGGAGCGGAGACCACAGCCCAAGCGAGCCACGCCGCGGCCTTGACCGCGGCCCCCGGCGCGCCGCCGATACGGGGGGTAGCCCCGGCGCAGGGACCTGGCGCATCGCCGAGGGCTGCCGCAGCCGCAGAGGGGAGCTCGGAGGGCGCGCGAGGGGGTGCGACCGCAGCCCCAGCGAGTTGCGCCACCGCCTCGGCCGGCCACGCCGCGGCCCCCAGCACGCCACGAAAGCAGGGGAAGGACCCCGCACGGGCCAAGGGCGCCTCGCCGGCGGCCGCCGCAGCAGCAGCAGTGGGCGGGGAGGGCGCGAAGTACCGCGCCCACGCCAACACCACCCACACCCACACCAGCCCCTCCAAGCCGTTCTTCCCCAAGCCCTTCCCCCCGGGGCGGACGCGGCACGTCCGCCCCCCGGCACCCGAGCGCTCGCCGCCGGGCGTCACGCTGCCGCAGCTGCAAAGGCAGCGGAACGCCCGGCGCGTGATCCAGGAAGGAGGGGACGGCGCTCAGGCAGAGCTGCGTGCCAGCCACAGGAGCGCGGAGCGGGGGACAGGAGGCGACAGGGGAAGTGCCCAGGAGCACGCGCAGGGAGCGGGCCAGGGCACACGCGGCAGGGAGCAAAGGCGCAGCAGCGGAGGGGGACAGAGTGCGGGCAGCGGACGGCGCGACTCAGGCAGGGAGTCTGGAAGGGGCCAGGACACGGGAAGGGCGCGCAGGGCCGCCGGCAGAGTGCCCAGGTGCATGGAGCGGGGCGAGGGACGGTGGGCGAGCGGGCAGGCCAGGGCGTGGGTGAGAGGGGGCGGGACCCACGACACGGGCAGGGGGCCGGAAGGGGGCCCAAGGGCAAGGCCAAGGGCGCCACGGGCCCCCAGGGACAGGCGGGACGGGGCATGGGAGCCCGGGGGGGGGGGCGGGTCGAAGGGAGGGGGGCAGGGGGCGGGGTGCCCCCGCTGCCCGACGTGCAGCCGGTGAGGTGCATCCCCCCCGGCATCGAACATATGCCGGTGCACCACACCCACCACCACCACCACCACCACAACCAGCTCTACAACATCGACCCTGACGCCAGCGAGCTCATCCCCCCCCAACCCCCACGACCCCAGCACCAGCCAGCCCCCCCCGCACCGAGAGCGGAGCTGGCGCGGATGGCCTCGGCGGGGGGGGGGCAGGGCGCGGCACTGGCGCTGCAGGCACAGGGGCAGCAGGGGGAGCCGGCGCGAGAAGCAGAGGGGGCTCGGCCCTGGGACGGGGACTGGGGCACGGTCCCGGACCCTCTGGGGGATGAGGCCCTCCCCCTGTGTGGGGGAGGTGTACGGGTGGTTGAGCTGGGCCAACCAGGGGACCACCAGGGGGTTGAGGAACCAGCCCTTCGATGCTGTGCTCCTCCGGAGGGACGGAAGAAACCGGGAGGTACCCCCGGGGGGGTGGGCAGCCCCAGAGGACCACGAGAGGGTCCTCAGGTCAGTGATCCGGGCGGCGTGGCCCGACAGAGGGCCGACGTGGCCGGCCTTCCTGGAAGGGGGAGCGGTACTCCGCATCACGGACGCGGACGCCAACAACTGGCTCCCCCGGGCCTTGCGCAGCGCGCTCGCCCACTGACGCTACCACCGGCGCAACCCGCCGCCGCCACAGCCCCAGCCCCCACACAAGCGGCGGCGCAGGTGACCGCCCAGACGGCGGACGCGAGAAAGTGGGGGGGGGAGCTGGGCCCCCCGACCCACGCCTCCCCTACGATACGGCAGGACGGAGGAGCACGCGCCACCTCCCGCGGGAGGGAGGGCGGAGACAACGAAGGGAGGGGGGAACCTACTGCCCCGCAGCCCGCTAACCGCTGACCGCTAACACTCACGGCCGCCCACGGCCGGCCAGCGCCGCGCGACGACGGCGGGGGGGGACGAGAGGCCCCAGCGAGGGCCTGCACGAGAGTCCGACTCTAGGTAGAGGGGGGCGGGGGAAGAGTGCGACCCCCCAGCCGACGGCTGGCCCCCGGGGCCGGGACCGCCAGGCCGCCCCGCCTCGTCCATCAGGGGGCGGCGCCAGGGGACCAGAGGGCCCCCTCCACTCCCCCCCCCCCTCCCCCTCAGGCTGAAGAGCGAACATAGGCAGACCGAAGAGACGGCGGCCCCGCAACCCCCCCTGAAGAGGCCGCTGCACCTGGGGTGAGGGGACACCGCGGCCGCGGCAAGCGCCCCCGGTGAACCGCCTGCACGCACCCGCCCTGCCCGCTGCCGGCGGATGGCGGACCGGCGGCGCCCAGGACGGCGCAAACAGAGCGGCCCCTTCAGAAGCCGGCCTCGGGAAGACGGGGGCGCAAACCAGGGCGGGCGCTTTCCCCCCCCCTCCCTCCCCCCCCCCCCCGCCGCACTGTCCCATTGGCGGCCGACTGGGCTGCGCCTGATGCCCGCGGCCACCCGGCAACCCCGACAGCACGAGTATACCCCGGGGGGGCACGCCAGAGACAACAGATGGCAGGCCGACACCCGATGGGACGGGGGGACAAGGGGTGGTGGGGCGGCCCCCCCACCCCCCCCCCTGCTCCCCCCCCCCAGCTTGTGGCCACAGGCGCGACCCTCCGCCCCCCCGGAGCCGAGGGGACGCCCCCCCTCCCCCTGAAAGGACCGCGACGCGGGGGGGGGGGAGTGCGGCTGGACCTGCACACCGTGCGCCCCAGCGCCCCCAGCCGCCTGCTCTCGCGGGGGTCGCGGCAGACAGGCGAGCCCACACCAGCGCGCCTGAGCAGCGCGCGGACCAAGCCTGGGGGCGGCGCACGGCGGCGCACCAGAACAGTATGGAGGCCGCGCCCCCCATGACCCCCCCATGACCATTGCCCACTCAGGGAGGGCAGAGGGGGGTTCAGGTCTGGAGGGGCCCCCGGAAGAGCGGTCCACGGACCGCCCTTCAATCCCCCCACCCCGGGGCGGCCCCGCGACCTGGACCGAACGCGCACGCCGGGGGGGAGTGCGCCGACAACAAGAGGGGGGCCAGGGTAGGGAGCCCCGGGCCGCCACCCGGAGGGGGAGCAGGGAGGCTGCGGCGCGACCCCCCCCCCCCAGCCCCCCCACCGGCCCGCAAGCTGCGGGGACCCCGGCCCCCACCCCCCGAGGCAGGGGGGATGGTCCGCCCTCCCCCCGCCCGAGACAGGAGCCGGAGCACGGCCCGCCCCCCCGCCCCAGCCGCCAGCTCCCACAGGAACCGCGGGGAACAAGCGAGCCCGCGGCAACGCGCCAGGACGGCGCACAGATCGCGCCCAGTGAAGGCGGGCGAGCACGAACCAGAGTGATATGGGGGGCCACGCCCCCCATGACCAGAACAACGCCAGTGACACCCGCTTTGTTGCCTGCCCAGGGAAGGCAGAGGGACCGAACGAGACAGAGCGACCCCCCGCCCTACAGGCCCCCCCTGGCCGCACAAACGGGGGGCACGGCGCACGGACCCCCCCCCCCCCTCCAGGCCGCGCCCCGGCACACGAATGCCATGGACCCGCCCCACGGGGGGCGCACAGCCCCAAGCCAGGTAGGGGGACCGCCCCCGACCACCCCCGCGGCACGCAGCCCCCAAAGGGCGTGCAGGCCAAGGGGACAGTGTTGGGCCCCCACACCCACACGCCCGCGCCCACAGCACGTGGGTAGCGGACCCCAACAGCCCGCCCAGTGGGCGGGCGGTCGGGGGAGGGGGAGCGCCTGACCCCAGACGCCCCTCGCAACAGTGGAAGGCACCCCCCCCGGGGACGCCCTTCCGCCACCCCCACAGCCCCAAGCCAAGTAGGGGGGAACCGGGACCGGACCGCCCCCCCCCCCAAGCACGCCAGACGGAGCAAGGGACCGGGGCAGGTCACGCGGAGGGGCACGGACCACATGGAACGGCCCTACCAGCGCCCAGTGCCGGGACCGCGCGAGGTGCGCACGCCACACCAGCCAGGGGGGGGGGAGCGGACGCCGCGGGAGCACGAGCGCACACACACGTAAAGGGCACGCGGGGACTACCAGAAGGGCAACCGGACTGAGCTGGCGGAACGCACAGACCGCGTGGAATGGCGTACCAGCGAGCGAAGGTAAGGGACACCCGGACGAGACGCCCCGCCACACGCAGCGCGGGACACGCGGGGCGAGAAGGGGGAAACAGCAGAGACACAACACCAGGTACCGGCCCGAACCCCCCGAACCGGCCGCGAGCGCCGCGCACACACAGACGGGGCACTGCACATGCCAAGGCAGTAGTGGCGCACCGCGCCACGCCCCAACCCCTAGGCTAGGCAGCCTCCGCGCCAGCCCAAGGGGGTCCCACTGGCGACAAGCCAGTAGCACAGGCCCGGCGGCGCCGGCGCCCCGGGCGACCACGCATTAGGGGGGCGACGCGGTGCGTAAGCGCCTGCAGCCACGGCTGCGAATTGATGCACTGACCGGGGAGTGGCGAAACGGGGAAGCCGGGGAGGGACGGGGCTCCGAGCCCTGTGAAACCGGGGGACTGCGCCACCAGGCAGGAGGCCCGTCTTGGAGGGCCCCCCACTAGGATCCGGTGGGGAGGATATCACGTGGCCCGACCAGGTGGCCCCCCGGGGCCGAAAGGCGTCTAGTACCCGCCAAATCAAACCTCAAACCTCAAACCTGATGATCAACCACCAATTGACGTGTTACTTAATAAGATCGATGAAAAGATGGATAAGCGATTCAAGTTGGTGACGGATGAGCAAACAACACAATTGAAGGTATCAATTGAAAGAATAAACAAATCCCTCGAAAACTTGAATGGGAGGTTGGAGACACAAGAGAATGCAAAGGCAATCAAAGATCTCCAAGAGCAAAGTGCGGGATCACCGGCAGGAAATAAACGAAGTTCGGGAAGACACGAGACGCCGAATCACACGTGTGGGCAGTGAAGGGAATCGGAGATGAGGCACGCATAGTCCATGCCGGCGTAGTACATACAGTAGAGTCTAAGCAGAACGTCCGTGGAAAGACGACACAAGGGGCACAACTTGAAGAGATTGCTGATGGTGGCGCCGTGATCGGGGAGAACTTTTTGATGGAGAATGAGCTGATGTTGGACAACGCGGAAGAAGCAGTACCAGCGCTACAACGAGCGGCGGTCACAAAGAGGACTCGCACACAAACCGCCGCGTGATGAACATATATAACACCCGGACTCGGACGGGCGCAATAGCGAGGAAGCTGTGGACAAGAGAAAGTGAAGAAAAGGGTGAAGGGTCTGGGTCGTCGAAAGAGGATGAAAGAGAAACACCACAAGAGGAGCAGTGGAGGAAACCAACACGGGTAAGACATGCAGTGGACCGTTGGCAGCTGCCACTACCTCACAAGAAGAGGAGAAGTGGAGAGACACATGCATCAAAAGAAAGCGAGCGCCGGCAGCAACAAAGAAGCACGAAACAAGGAAGCACCCAAAGGTGACGAATCATTGGGCACTGCTGGCTAGCACGGATGCGCAGCGTCGACGAGCAAGAGCGAAGACACGAGCCCAAAAAATGGGACCGCCGAAGCCCAAGTATGTACATGTGCAAGTAGACGGAAGCGGGAGCGAGAGCCAAAAATTTGGGCGAATTTATGCGGATGCAACAGAGTGCACCGCAAAGCAAAATTCAAAAATGGGCGCAAGCAGTTGCAGCGGCAACATCGCACGGCGACATGCACCAAGAAGTCCCACTGGGGCAACAAATCAAGGAGATGCAAGAGTGGGTGAACCTGGTGCAAGGAGCGCAGAGGACCGGCATCCCAAATGCGCCGCGGCAGGCGAACGGCTTCGACCTGCAATCCTGCCAAGGTATGCACGGGCCAACACGACCACGGAGCATGTCACACCAGAAGTGGCGGAGACAAGCGTTAGGGCAAACAACACGTCTGCCACGAGAACCGGAGCCCGAGGAGATCACAAACAACCGAGAGGATAGAAGAAGGCGGAGACCAACCCGCAGGACCCGGCCGGATGAGAGGGCCCCCGAGGCCGAGGAAGACTCTCAGTCCACGGGGCACTCATCCGATCCAAGTAAAGCAGTCGCATGGGACACATGCGCCACGGCTCGAATGATTAAGCATCTTCAACCCTTTGAAGACGAGATTTTAGCCTTGCGAGTCTTGTCTAACTGGCGGCTGCCATACACAACGACCATCCTACTGCTATCGTGGCAGAGTGTGTCGTCCGCGCACGCGTTGGAGTTTGTCAAACACGTCCGCGCGCTCACAAACAAGATGCACACAAAACTGTCACATGAGACCGAGTATTGGTCACCGTCAAATGCCTTGTTAAACACGTGGAGAACAGGTGTAGGTGTACAACATACCATCGGGGTATCATTATATGTACTCACAGAAAATACAGACAGTGAAGGGCTCGGTTTGCAAGAACAGAGGCCATTTGGCTACAAGCGACTGCATAGAGAAGACTCAGGGCCAGCCCTTTGGGTAGTGCAGCCACACCACATGTGGCAAGAGTTTGCAACACGGGACTCACAGTCACAACGCACATGGGTGTTAGGAGTACCCGATGATAGGACAGAGTGAATTGAAGCACTGACCGAGCAATGCATGCAGGGAAAGGCATACATGGCACATACAGCGAGAAAACCAGGAGCAGGGAAGGTAACGCACGCGGTAACGGGTCCGGTTACACAGTGTTGTGTGTTACCCGGTTACAACTAAGTGCGGTTACGAACCTGGTGCAGGGTCCGTTACAACATGCAACCACTACTTTTTCTGGTATCTTGTCATCCCTGCCCTGTTACCACAGTAACCAGCAAGTGCACAACAAAAAAAACATCTTCACAGACTATTGCTCATACTGCTTGGTGTCAAAGCATCTCTGGTGCATGGGGATGCCACATTGTCCACATCAGAAATAAGTGCGCCCGTGGCACACACTACATACGCCACAGGTCGCCATGCGAATCAGAATATGTACATCCTGAGCCGGTGTTTTATAGTGGTTTGGCACAAGGTGCTCAGCAGGGTTCCACTGAAAATCCCAAAGGAATGTCTTCCGTGGGACCACACCACTTCGTCGACAAATGGTGAAAGTATTCACGATGCAATACCTTATAATAAAGGCGAGGACTGCACGCCGCCATGCCTTGAAAAGACCAGGTTCCCTGTGTTCCGAGGGCAATTGGTTGGCAGATTCCAGAGTCCATGCCATTTGCCAAACCACGATAGGCTGCAACCACAGGGGGAAGCTCATAGGCATTCTTGTGTTTTGTGAATTGGGAGGGGTAGGAGCAGTTGGTCCAAAATGTTACAACTCGCGGGGGTTTGGAGCCAACTTTCGGGTTCTTAAACATCTTCAGGCTGTAGCCCCTGCCTTGGCAAACCGCCGCAGCAACCAGCCCCGGTTTCAGCGACCCAGGCGCCTCATCAACCCGCTCTTCGTCCCTTTTACACAAAAGGACAAAAGGGTGGACACGCAGCGCCAATCGGTGGGCCATACTGTGGCCACCAAAATCGTTGTCGGCCAACGATAGCTGTTTTTGAGGGGAGACGATCCACCCAATAATGCACCATTTCCATTGGGGTCAATGGACCAGCCACCCGTTGCCCACCAGCGTGTACTTGAGTTTTCGTGCTGGCATAGAGGTACACGTTTGGTACAAAGGGATACACTGCATCCCCTAAAAAATATAACTTTATACCAGTGCTGTGCGGCTTTCTGTGGATGAACTGCCACAGTGGATCGGCCTTCTTTCCCTTATGGGGAACAATGGCCTCATCGAATGCAGCAACGCACATCCACCGCCACAGCTCACTCCTCGCCCTATTAATTGCATACAGGACATGTGTCATGCATGGGTTTGCAAATTTATGCAACAATTAGTTCTCCCTCCTTGTTAAGAGTTGCGACAGTCCACGGTGGTAGCACATTCTTGAAGGACACCACACATTGTCGACGTGGCGCGGCCGCCACATTCCCAGGACAACCTTGAACAGGATGTGATGGGGGATGAGGTGCTGCAGCTCGCCGTGGCCATTGGAGTCCAAAGCTTCCGCCATTGTCAACATCAGCGGTGCCACCACATCTGTAAATACTTCCATAATGGACCCGTACACCTTCGTCAGCCTGCCACCGCAGGATGCGTTGGACAAGTGCCCTCGCATCGCCTTGGACTGCCTCCTGGCGATGAACTCGATGCGCCCCGGACAGCTGCGACCGAGCAGGGACTTTGGCGGCAAGGCCATGACAAGAAAACCTG
Organism: Eutreptiella sp. 'Long Island Sound 2002'; assembly: GCA_964036045.1. Lineage (NCBI taxonomy): Eukaryota > Euglenozoa > Euglenophyceae > Eutreptiales > Eutreptiaceae > Eutreptiella > Eutreptiella sp. 'Long Island Sound 2002'. The sequence continues at coordinate 115,228,321 of OZ038379.1, forward strand.
TCGACACAGGACACAAGTGCAAAGTTTAAACGGCTACTACAGGCATTACCGCATGCGTAACTTGACCCGTTACCGGACTACACATCACTCCACGTGTTACCGGACCTGTTACTGGGTGTGTAATCGGATCTGTTACCGCGTTACGGGGCCTCTTCCTTAGCAACACGTCAATAGCTCATAGTGCACTATTATACATCAATGCAAAATGATCATCATCAACAGGTCCATTTGTCCACTTTGAATATTGTACACTGTCATGGCTCCGCCACTCCCCCGAGGCAAGCTGCTCTGGCTACCTCGGCCACGAGTGGTTGATCACAGGCCCCCGCGTAGGGCCGACTCACGGAGCGCCGGATCCCCCCCCCCGCCCCCCCGTCTTTTCCCTCCGATGCCCCCCGCTGTTCTGCTGTCCCCCTCTTGGGCTCACTGCCCCAGCGGCGGCTTTTCTCACCGCAACATGCACAGTTTCGCAGGCGGCCGCCTCCCAGCTCAGCCCCATCCCCCCGGGGAGGGCCGTCCTCCCTCGCCGGGGGGTGTGTGCACAACACGAGAGGGTGTTGGTGCAGGAGTTTTGTGCTGCCGGGGCCCGCAACCCGGCAAGGCCTCGCCAGATGACAGCAACTCGGTCCGCTAGCATGCGTCGGCAGGTACCGGCACACCTTTGAGGTGTGCAGCCCACTGCCCACTGTCCACCATCTGATCCAGGTGCCATGCTTCCCCCCTCTTCTCCTCTTCTTTTCCTCTTTTCCTTCTCCTCTTCTTCTTTTCTTTCTCCTCTCTCTCTTTTCTTCTCTCTTCGTTGTGCTCTCCTCTTCTTCTTCCACTCAGCGGGTACTCCGGAATCTCTGATGCCACACCAGTGGGTGCCTCACCGCCGGCGCCTCCTGGTCGACCTCGGCCGGTTGTACATCAACAGGCTCAATCTCTGGGGCATCGTGCCGTTACGCAGCTCCTTGTCTTTCGGCTGTCGGGGTATCATGCAATGCACGATAATGGGTAACAGCGACGTTACCGCATGCGTAACCGGACCGGTGACCGGACCCGTAGGCTGTCGGAAGCACATTGCATGTGTTACCTGACCTGTTACCGCATGCGTAACCGGACCTGTAACCGTGTTACCGGGCCAATAACCGGACAGCACGTCAACCGAACCTTGTAACCACATGCGTAGCCGGAGCTAAATAAGCAACAAACCTGCCATAGCTGCAATGTTGGTTGGCTGGGGTTGACGGCTGCCCCTATTGCCGCTACTGCCTCCGCTGCTGCCTCCATTGCGGCTGCTGTGGCTGCAGCCGCCTCATTTGCCTCTGGTGCGAGCCGCCTCCGTTCTTCAGCTTATTGATAGTGCGCCATCTCCAACAGCAATGGCGCCTGGTTCTCCTTTTGCGCTTCTGCCTTCTTCCTGCGCAGCCGTCGCTCCTTCTGTGTGCTGGCCTTCCGGCGGGGTTTCTCCTCCTCATCCTCCTCCGTGGGGCTCTCACTGGCAGCATGGGAAGCTTCCACGGCGCAGTCTTCTCCACTGGCGTGTAGTGGCCCACTAAGTCCAACTGCCCCGGCTGGGCATTTGCCTCCCGCACCGTGAGCATCAGATTCACGTGCTTCCAAGTTTTCTGCAGCTGCTCATCCAACTGTCCTGCGAAAGGTCAACGATGTCTTGTGCCTTCAGTTGAATCGCACTGCGCAACCGGCTGCCGGACCAAGCTTGTTCCAGCGCGGAGATGACACTGTATAGTGACTTGTCGTCGTCCTTCTTCCTTGTGCCGTGTGCCCGCACTTGAACCCTTCGTGAACCGGCCGTTTGAATCCGGGATTTACGGTACCGTGAATTTCACCATTTTTTGCTGTGTTTTGCTCGTAACTTGGTGCCATCGTGTGCGTTTCTTGTGCTATCTTCGCCCAAAGTGAGATCCAACAAATGTGTGGAAATTAGAGGTTTTCAGTAGCCACATGGTTCAACATGTTTGGTGAGACTCACGTGAATGTGAAATTCACGCACCCAAATTCACACATAAATTCACGCTAGGTTCACATATTTACGTGAATGTGAAATTTGCACGAAATTATGTACGAATTTGCCCCAATTTCCACTGTTTCGCTTTCTCACGGCTCTCAAAGCCTTTCTTTGCCTCTTCTTCTGCCCATGTCCCAGCAGAGTCTGTCTCAGCTCGCCAGCCTGCAGTCGCGCTCTGATCCCGCTGCCGACACACTCGCCCACTACCAAGCCCTCCCTGTCGCCCACCAGCAATTGGAGGAGGCAACCTACCAGTCGGGGGCACTGGGTTGGATGATGTCTTGGGCTGGGCAGCATCCCTCGACCCCCCCCCCGATGTGATCCACATGGACCTACGAAGCTCCACCCGCAAATCCTGTCTTGGGGGGAAGGCCTCGGCCACACTTTTGTAGACGGAACTCCGCCGCCAACTCCCCTCCCTTAAATTTTTGCATCTGACCCCTCAACCTGCCACCCTTGAGCAACTCCTCAATTCCATGCGCACTAACCCGGCGGGGAAGCCTAAGGACGCCCACGTCCACGTTTACCCCACCACTAACCTTGTGTATACCCCCCTCCACTGCGATGTGGTGTGCCTGCACGATCCTGCTGCAGGTGCACGGCCGACCACTCCTTTTTCCCCTTCTCCTGGCACCTTGCCAGCCTCCGGTGGTTGGAGCATTTGGGCATCGCCCCTTTCCATCCCAGCTCATGGGGTGCTGGGCCACCTCGACCCCGCCCCCGACAGGGTTGGCCCCTCCCAGTTGCCCCTCAACTTTGTTGATGGAAACGGCTACATTGTTCTTCGGGGGCTTGTGGAAGCACGGGATTGCGAGGTGGGGTGGAACAAGGTGATGGAGGCGTGGGGCAGCGGCGACGAAAAAGTCGCCGCAAAAAATTGTGAGCTGCTTTTCAACGCCGGGCGGAGTGAAGATCAGGCAAGGGATCTTGAGCTCCCCCGGCGTCCGCAAAGCAAAAGCTCCCTAGGGTAGGGGGTCGGGGGGCCTCTTTTCAAGAAGTTCCAACCCTCCCTCACCAAACGTCTCCCTCAAGTTGGAGACCTCCACCCAGTGACGCCGGGCTGCCTCCATGCCGCGAGTGTGGGGAGTGGGGCCCAGCTCCCCCACACCGATGTTGCCACCCACCCCGAGGTGCTCCCCCCCCGACAGCAGGGAAATCTCCGGGTGCCACCTGAGTAGCTTCCTCTGCTTGTCAGAGGACTACGAGGTGGCGGTGCAGGCGGGGACGGCCCTGGGGGAGGCGAGTGAGGCGCCCTGAGACACCATTCAGCTGCAGAGGGGGGACATGCTGATAATGGTGGTCACCAGCCGCCACCATCGGTTACCCGCCCCCCTTGACGCCAAGGATGGGCTGCAGGGGGCTTTCTTTCACTTGTGGACCCCCGACCCCCGGCACCGCCACCACCAGCCCAACACCACGCACTTGGAACCCCCCCCCCAGGGAGGCCCTCGCCGTTGCTGGGGATTTGTCTAGCTAGGACTTCCCCAGCGTGGACCAGGTGTTGTGGGTGGAGAAGGGGGCGGTTGGGAGGGTGGGGTTGTGGGAGGGGGGTGCTGCCCAGGCCCTCTTCGCCAACGCCCCTGAGGCGGTCCAAGTTGGCCTCCCCACATGCCCCTTCCACCCCATCTTCCTCTCCCGCTCGGCCCTGAGCTCCAACCTCGCGGTCATGTAGGTCGCTGAACACAGCATGCTCTTCTCTGTGGGGAGTGTGCACCAGATCGAGATCTGCAAGGGGGACAACGTCGATGCGGAGTTGGAGATCCACTTTGCCATGTCGGGCGTTGCCCTCCCGTTGCAGCCGACCACGCCGTGGCATTCGGTCAACACTCCCCCAGCGTGGCGGTCCCACAGATGTTGGAAGGCTCGGGCATGGTCAATCACATGCCCATAATATTTGCAAGGTGTGCTTGCTTGTGTGTTTGCTTTCTTTATTGGCAAATTGGACGAAATTAACGTGAAATACGTACGAATTTCGTACGAATTTCACGTGAATGAATGTGTGTGAATATTGAGGCATTCTGAAATTCGTACGAAATTGGTACGAATTTCTGTTAGTTTTTTCCAATTCGTTCGTTTTATTGTTGCACTGTTCCATCTTTGCACCCCCATTCTCCATTGGTGCCTTGCACACTTCTCCCCGTCTGTAGGTCCCGTTCCATGCTTGGTCGCCGGACATTCAGCACCACAGCCGTCACCGATTACAGCCCCGGCCCTGTGTGCCAGAGCCCGAGCAGCAGACTGAGATGCCCGGAGGCACCGGTGGTGGACCGACCCCGAGGGAGGCTGGCAGCGAGCGCAGTGAGGGCTCGTGGCGCTCTACACGCTTTGCAGGGGGCCACAGCGAGGCCAGCTCCGGTGCGGGTCATGCCGTGCGGGACGTGGCCGTCCCCATGCCGTCCCGGGAGGACTTGGGCACCGCCCACCTCATCCCCACCCTGGACCGGGTCACCCTCGCCTACAGGCAGCCGGATCCGGCCTGGGAGCAGAGGGTGGTGCGCGCGGGCCAGACGGGCGGCAGCGGCATCTCTCTGCCGTGTGGGACATGGCCTTGGAGGCCCGGGGGGTGCAGGGCACCCTCCGCATCTCCTTCCCCTGCCCCATTGTTGTCATGGGGGGTTCCAACCTGCCCGAGGGGCAGGAGCTGGTGGGCATGTTTGCCTACAGGCTTGTGAGCGGGCACTGGCGGGTGCAGACGGGGGTGGCAGGGATTAGGAAGGAGGGGACTGTGATCACGGCTGGGTTCCTTGGGCTGCGTGTGGTCACGGGGTGGGAGAAGCGGAGGCCGGAGTGGGTGGAGGTGGCATGGCTTGCCATGCGCATCCATGTCGGGAGGCAGCGGGAGGGGGGGGTTGACGTCACTGACGTCCAGGGGGAGGACGCCCCCCCCCCCACCCCCTTGGCCCGGAAGCGGAAAGGCCGGCCCCCCGCCACCCAAGGGGACACCGAAACCCCCCCCCCCCCGAAAGCCCGACGTACGGCCACCCCGGCGGAGTGGGCGGAGCGGGCAGAGCAGGCGGCAGGGCGGGGGCAGGGCGGGGGCGTGGGAGGCGCGCGCGATCAGCGCGGAGGCTGCCAACTGCGACATCGAGGCCCGCTTGTCCAGGGCCAATGACGACAAGCGGGCCCCCGAGTCGCGTTTGTCGTACGTCACCAAGGAGAGGTACCGCCTGGTCACCAGGGTCAAAACCCTGGAGCGCGACCTGGGGACGGCGGGCAAGGCCGCGGGTGCATCGGCAAAGCCAGGAGGACAGGCAGGGGAGGGAACTGAGACTGCCCAGGGCCCCCCGGGTAAGAGGGCGGGGGGGGGGGGGCAATGCCGCTGGTGTCCGGTACCTTCTAGCCGGCGCGCAGGCTTGGCATGTCTGGGCCGAGGCATGCGCCCGCCACATGTCCATGTCCACCGGACTCCGGACTGCCATGCTGGCCAGTGGCCAGCAGGTGGAGGTGGACACCATGGCGCCCGACATGGCCAGAGTGAGCGCCGCCCGACAGGACGTGGGCCGGCAGTACCCCCCCCACCGCCTCATGTCAGCGGCCATGGACCCCTCCTTCGCTGAGGCGGTGATAGAACAGAGCTCCTAGGGCTCAGCTAGCTAGGAGCTCTTCTCAAGGGTGGACCAGCAGGCCGACCCACGGGTCATTTGTTCCGTCCTACAGGTAGGTAGGTGGGTGGGTGCACTCGGTCATGGAGAGGCGCCCCATGGTTCCCCCTGGCGTCGCCCCTGTGACGAACAGGAAGAGGCTCTGCGCGTGAAGAGGGAAGGCGGCTTACATCCCGCTAGACCTGACTGTTGGCCCCCAACAAAGCGGCCCCGGGCAACACCGGGAGGGCTGATCGCCGCCAGCGTGACGTGCTTCTCTCGCCGGGAGGGTGTGCCCCCGTGCTTGCGCACGTCCCCTCTTTTGGGCGGAACCCTAGGGGTTCACCGGACTTCCTGGCGTATCCCGTTCCCAAGGCATGCATGCATATTCTTGGTACTACGGTTCCGAGGCGCTTGGGTGTCGCACGCTCCGCCTCGAGTCCCAAAGCAGCGCAGGCCCCGGGATGCAGCCTTACCCCCGGTCTCTGGATCTCGTTTGGCCGGGTCACCTGCATGGCACGGGCTGCCCCAGTGCCCGGGCTGTGGGCACTGGGTTTCCTACTGTTTTGCGGCGTTTGTGTTCGGGTCCGGTTTGCGGTTGGGTGTGGGTTTTGTTAACCCAGACAGTCCTGGCTCGGGTCTTGGGTGGGTGTGTTTGGGCACGGTTTGTGGTGTTGTCCCTCTAGTGTCGGCTGTCTGTGATGTTCGCGGTTAAGGTTCGGTTCCGGCCCCCTTTGGGACGCGTGTGGTTGCGTGGGCGCCCGGCTTGCCCCCCGCCGTTTCCTTTTCTGGCGTGCGGTGTGGGCGTGTGTGCTTGGCCCGAGTCTCGGCTGTGCCCAGCCCTTATTGGCTGGGTTGTCGGGGTGTGTTTTTTGCGCTTTTTTTTTCTTTTTTGCCGGGTGTCCCTGTCTCGGGCCTTGTGGTCGCTGTCCCCCCATCCCCTTTCTTTCTGGCTGGGTTGCTGGCCCCTCTTTTTTTCTTTCCTTTTTCTTTTTCGTGGTGTGTGTCTGCTTGTTTCGGTGTCCCTTTTCCCGGTGGGCCGCTGTTCCTGGCTTGGTGTTGCCGGTTATGGCTGGGTGGTCCCCCTGTGCCTCTTTGGGGGTCCTGTCTTCGGTGCCTTCTGGGGGGGGGGTTTGGCCGCCTCTGGTCGTGTTGGCGGGCGGTTTTCCTGGCTGTGGGCTGTTTTTCGCGCCCCCCCCCCTCCCCCCTCTGTTGTTTTTTTTTTGTTTTTTTGCGGGGGGGAGGGTTTCCTGTTTCTTTCTCTGCCTTCCCTGGGCTGGCGCACGCACTGGCCGGCATTCAGTGTTGTCGTCCGGGCTGCTGTTGTCAGTTGCGTTCTCTTTGGCCGTGTTCCGGCCCCATGGGTCGGGTGGGCTATGTACACGGTGGGCTCGGCGCCCCTTCTTGCCGGGTTAGGTCCTGCCTCTGCCGGCTGGGCGGCTGCTCCAGGCGGCTGCTTGTGGCTCTGGGTTAGGGGGCTGGGGTTGTTCGTGTCCTTTCCCCTCTGCGGTGCCGGTTTTAACCTTCTGGGTGGTCCGCCTACGTTGTTGCCAGGCGCGCTGTGGCCCCGTGTGTGGCTTGCGGTGCTGGTGCGTGGCGTGCTGGTGCGGCGCCTTCCAGGGTGTGCGGTGGCTGGCTTCGGTTAGTCCCTCAGGTTAGGGTCAGTTGTGTCGTTGTGTGCCGCTCTGTGCCGCGTCGCGTCGCGTCGTGCTGTGGCGCGTTGTACCGTGGCGCGCTGTGGTGCGGTGTGCCGTGGTCTCGCGTTGTGCCGCGGTGGGTCAGTGGAGGTCAGCCTGGCCTGTGTCGTGGTGCGGGGTGCGGGCCGGAGTGTGGCTGGCTGGTGGCTGGGAGGTGCGGTCAGGTGTGGGTGTCTCGCTGGGTCCGTGCTGTGGGGGCTTGGGCGTGGCGCTCGGGCTGGTGGGTCGGGTAGGTCGACCGCGTGACGGTCCGTGGGGTTGCCCTCCCTGGGGGCCTGTGCCTTGGTCCCGTGTCCTCTGGGGGTTTCGGTCCACAGTCCCAGTCGCTGTGGCCGTGCATGCGTCCTCTTCTGGTGCCTGTGAGGTGGCCCTTGTGGCGGCCGGGGTCGTCGTCTGGCGGTGAGGGCGTGGTGGTGCGACGTGCGGCGGCGTTCCCCGCGGCTTCCTCTGTGGGTGTGGCCCGTTCTCCCCGTGTAGGTGTGCCCTCCATTCCCTGTGTGGTTTCCGGTGGCTGGTGGGTGTGCGCTGGTGTGATCCGTATGGCGTCCGTTGCTTGCTTCGGCGGTGTGTGTTGGGGGCTGCGCCCCCGGGAGTCGTGGGGCGTTCGGTGGGGGTGGGGCGGTGCTGGTCTCCCCGTCGTGGTATGCCCTTCCTGGGTGTGCGTCGTGGTGTTTCCGTGGTGCCCTTTTCCTCCGTGCCTTCTTCCCCGCTTCCGCCCCTTCCTGGTTCTTGGGTGGTTTCCTGCCCCCTTGTGGTGTCTCTTCTGGCGTCTCGTCCCTGTGAGTGCCTGCCCTCACTTGGAGCCCCTCCGTGCCCTGTTGCCTGAGTGCCCCTTGGTGTCTCTTGCCCTTCCCTTGCCCTTGTCCTCCCCCTCCCTGGTGTGGTGGTGGCGGGAGGGGCGGGGTCGGGAGGGGGCGCCGGCGGCCCAGGCCTGGGGGTGGGTGGCCTGGAGCCCCTGGCGGAGGCCTTGGGGGGTGTAGGGGGGGCGGAGGCCCTGGACCGCATCGCGGAGGAGGGCCTCCCATGCCGCTTGTGGCATGATGGCGTCCGGGGCGGCCTCGTTGGGGTTGGCGGGGGTGCGGGTGCGCACCTCCTCGAAGGTATGCACCATGGCCACCCCATCGTGCCTTCCCGCTCCCCCGGCCCACTTCACCCAGCGGCAGAGCTCCTGCAAAGCGGGGGCAGACCACCAGGCGAGGTAGGCGGGGGCCTGGGGGGGGTTTGTTTGGTTTGGGTCAAGGCCTGTGCCGGACGCCCTGGCCCATGGTCAGCACTCGCCTTTGTGCCGACACGACTGGGCTAGGCGAATCGCGGTTGTCCGGTCCCAAGGCCTGCCGGACTGTTGACCGCCCCCGTACCCCGTGGTGGCACACACGGGAGGGAGATGCCGCCGTGCCTGTGTGTGTGGCGCGCGCGGGGCAGGAGGGCGGGGCGTGCATGCTGGTGGCGCTCGCAGGGCATGACGGGTCACACGGCTGCGCCGCGCCTGGCCCTGCCCGCTGGCGCCGGTGCCGCTCCAGTGTTTCTGGTTTCCCCCGCTGCGGCTTGGTCCGTCCGTGTCGCCGCTTGTAGTGGCGTCCCGGCTGTTCGTGTGGTCGTCGGGTGTGAACCAGGGTCCGCCACCACCGGGCCCTGGCTGCTTGTGGTGGAGGCGCGTCGGGGGGGGGGGGGCGTGTGGGGGGTTGTGTGATGCCTGGTGCTCCAGGCTCCGGCAGGGAGGCCATGGGAGCCTGACGCTGAGCCCGCCGGGGGAGTGTTCGGACTGGACACGCCGCCTCCGGGTCATTGACATGCTGCCAGCGGCCCCACGACTGCATGAGGCACGGGGGCGCGCTCCCTGGGCGCTCGACTGGGGGGGTCCACACCTCCTGACTGCTCTAGGCACTGGTGGTGTTGTCGTGGACTGGACCATCCGCCCACGGCGCTGAGGGACGGCAGGAGGAGGGGCTCCAGGGCGCGCTGAGCGCTGCCCTGCCCTGGAGCCTGCCCGGGCTCGGGGCCTGGGTGGCGGTGCTACTGCCCGCGTAAACGGGGGGGCCCAGAGGGCACACCACCCGAGTGACCGCTCCGTTTGGAAGGGGGAGGGGGGGGCAGGGGTCGGCAGGTGGCTGTCTGGCCTCCAGGGGTCGCCCACAACTGAACTGGAGTGCACGGGGCTGTGCTGGCCTAGGCGTCTGTGATGAAGTTGGAGGGGCACGCGCACACCTGGAGGTTCCCTAGGCAGGCCGCTCAAGGGATACCCACAGCAGTCAATCTGCGAGCCCTTCACAGCCTCCACTTTTTAGGCCCTGAGGGCGCCGACTCCGTGCACCTCTCCCGTCGGGGGGCAGGCTGGGGGGGGGGGGGGGTAGTGGTGGTTGGGTCTACCTGCTCACTTGTTTGGGAGAGGAGGACCACCTGCTGGGTTACCATGCGGGTCCCAGATCCCAACATACCCATCGTTCGGCGTCCGCTCCCTGTCCGTGAGGGGAGGGACCTTGATCACCATGTGACGGCCTGCAGTGAGGGTGCGGGGGTGCGAGGGCATGCTGGGGGGGGGGGGGCTGTGCTGGGCCTGCTTTCGGCCCCATTTCTGTTGGGGGGGGGGGGGGGGGGCAGCAAAAGGCCTGCTCCCCTGTTTCCTGGTCCCCAAGGGGGACCAGCCCACGGCCTGCACCCTCGCTTTGTGGTGGCTGAAATTTGGGCCGACAAGGGGCCTGGGGGGGGGAGGGGTCCGTGCCCGGGGTCCTGGAGCGGCGGGGGGAGGACGTGGACCTGCGGTGGTGGCGGGGGGCGCGGTGCCTGGGGAAGCGGGAGCGGCGGTGGCGGGGGCTGGGGATGGAGGACGGGTACGGGCGGAGAGGGGAAACGGGAGGGGGGTGTGGACATGGGGCGGCGGGGGCGCGCTTGGTGGCGTCCGGGGGAGCGGGAGTGGTGGTGGTGGGGGCTCGGGGTGGTGGATGGGTATGGGCGGCCGGGGGGAACAGGGAGCCCGGCGGGGCCTGTGGGGGAAGGGGGAGGTGGACGCGGGGCGGCGGTGGCGTGCCCGGCGGCGTCGGGGGGAGCGGGAGCGGTGGTGGCGGGGGCTGGGGGTGGGGGTCCTGTATGGCCGGAGGGGGGAGGGGGAGGTGGACATGGGGCGGCAGTGGCGCTCGTGGTGGTGCCCGGGGGAGCGGGAGCGGCGGGAGCGGGGTCTTGGGGGGTCGTGGTGGCACCTGGGGGAGCGGGAGCGGCGTGAGTGGGTGGTTGAGGCGCGGTGGTGGTGTGGGGAGTGTGGGCGCCTTCGGCGAGTGTGTCGTGCGGGGGGGGAGCGGGAGCGCCGCCGTTTGCGGGACCGGGCCTCATCGCTCGAGTCAGGCCAGTCTGGAGGCGTCGGCGGGTCCTGGGGGGCTTCGCGTGGTGCCGCCTGGTACTGAGGGGGGGGGGGGGTTCTCCCGTCGTCCATGGATCCGCCACGTAGGGGTGTGGCGGCGGCAGCGGCAGGTGGTATGGGTCGAGCGACTGTCCTTGGCGGGGGTGGGCCCAGGGGGCCCCTTCGGCGTGGGCGTGGTGGCCAGGGGGGATACGGATACGGTTCCTGGTACGGGCGGGGTCGCTGGTACGGGGGGGTGGCCCCTGGCGGTAGGTGGGGTATGCGGGTGGAGCGCTCGGTGGTGCCATCCCATTCGCTGGTGCTGTTCGTTCACGGGGGGTTGTGGCCCGGTGGGGTAGGGCGGTGGGCAGTGGTAGTGGTGGGGGTGGTGTTGGTAGTGGTGGTGTTGGGGCCGCTGGTGGTGGTGGTGTGCGTAGTGGTGGGGCTGGTGTTGCGGGTATGGTTCATGGACCCCTTTGTGGGTTTTCCGGTCCCCCTTGTGGGGGTGGGGGGTTTGGCATCGTGGACAGTCCCTGGGACTGCACAATGTGGTGGGCAAGGGGGGCGGGTTGGGGGCTGGGGTTGACGGTGACGGTGGTCGAGGGGTCCCACGTCCCTGGGTTGGTTTGGCCGGCGGTGGTGGTGGTTTGCGGGGGATGGATGACGGGGCGCTTGGTGACGGGGATGCGGACGAGGGCTTGGACGGGGTCGTGTTGGGTGGCCGCCTCTGCGGTGGTGGTGGGTGCCGGTGGGAGGGGGGCGTGGGTTGTGGTGGGTGGGGGGTCCTGGCTTGGGTGAGGGTCCGGGTGGGGGTGGTGTCTGTTGGGTTTGTGTCGTTGTGTTTGTGGTGTTGTGTGTGCCCGCGTGGGCGCCGGCTTGGGTTTGGGGTCTGGTTTGGTGTTGGGGTCTGGTTCCAGGTTGAGGAGGACCTCTGTCCGGAGGTGTGAGGGTGCTGATGTTGGTTCGGGGGTCTTCCCGGTGTGTTGCCTGGGTGCCCGAGTCGCCTGTGTGGGGGTCGGGGGGTCGGTGCGTGCGGCCGCGACTTTGCTTTTTGCCGTGGCCTTGAGGATGAGGGCGGCGGGGAGGGGGGGGTCGGAGGATGAGGTGGAGGAGGTGGACGAGGTTGAGGATGAGGAGGAGGTGGTGGACGCGGGCTGGGCTGTGATGCAGGCGGGCTTGTGGGCGGCGGCTTCTGCTGCGGCCACAGCGGGGAGGATGGAGGGCATGGCCTCGGGCTGTAGGCTGGGGGCGGGCGGCTGGGGGGGCCCGTTCGTGACCTGGTGGCCCGGCGGGCCAATCTGGTCGGCAGCGGCGGGGGAGGGAGGCGCGGGGCTGTGGCCTTCTGCTTCTGGGCTTGGCTGCGCCCCGGTCCTGCAATGTGCGAGGTTGTGTGGGTTGGCGTCCGCGTGGGGGAACAGTTCGCATGGGCTGCATTCAGGGGCCGGGGGGGGGGGGCCTGGGTCTTCTGGGGTGTGTGCGGGGGGCGTGTGCGGGCCACTGGGTGGGGTGGGGGTGCCGCGGGGCGCGGGGCTCCTCTCAGCGGGTGTGTGTGGGTTGTCGAGTGTGGGGGGTGGTGAGGGGTGTCCGGCGGGTGGGTGTGTGGCGGGCGTGTGCTGGTGTTCGGGCGGGTGGGGGAGGCCCGTGTCGCGGGGCCCGGGGGTGCGCGCGATGGTGGGCGTGTGTGGGTCTCCGGGTGAGCAGCGAGAGGGGAGGGGCATGGGCAGGGATTGTGCGGTGGGGTGTGTTGTGTCGGTGTATGTGTCCACTCGCCGCGGCGCGCTTGCGTGGTCAGTTGTAGGCCGGGCGGTTTGGAGGAGAAGCTTGCCGTCTTCTGCTGCCGCGGCAAGGATTTCGCAGATGAGCTTGCGTATCCGGTGGACCTCTTGGTCACTGGTTGGAAGGGGGTATGCTAGCTTTGGGCTAAGACCCGCGCGGCCCAGGACCCTGTGGATGGCGTGGTACCCGCAGGTGAGGGATTGCTGCGGTCGGGGGGGGGGGTTTGGTCGTGTGTCCGGGCCCGCCTCGACTTGTGTCTGGGCGCCGGGGATGGCCCAAACCCAGGGCACGGTCCCCGTGGGTGGCCCGCGGCGCTGGGTTCAGTGGGTCAGGCAGAGCATGGCCAATCCCAGGTGGTAGCCCGCCTTTCCTGAGGTGATTTCGGCCAGGGCGCGGGCTGGAGGACGCCCCTGAGGACCCTTTGCCGGGTGGTGGGGTCCCCTACTGCCCCTGGTGGGGCGGTCCCTGGGGCGAACATGGTGTCTCCTCCTTTGATGAGCCATTGCGGGCCGTGGGACGTAGCCGTAGCGGCTATCACGTAGTAATGCCCGCGCTCGAGGACTGTAACCCAGACCTCCGGCGGGGGTTGGTCACTGTCTGTAGGTGGGGGGGGGAGGTTGTCGTCTGGGGTGCAAAGGCTGGCGGCGCGGAGGGCGGTGTCGCGGGTTGGTGCGGTGGCCTGTTCCCACTGCTCCGGGCGGTCCGGGTCCGCTGGGTGGTCCGTCTCCGCTGGGGCCTGTCGTAGGCGTACGGTCCCTGGACGCGTGACGTTGATGCCGGTGTCGTGCGTCAGGGCCGGGCCCCACTCGATGGGGGGGATCCAGACGTGCTGGCCCTGGGTGTGTTTGCGGGCTCGCCAGAGTACGAGGTCTACAATTGCCTCTCGGAGGCCGCTGCCTGGGGTGGTCAGGTCCCGGAGGGCTTTGACGGTGAGCTTGGTCCAGTCGTCTTGTAGGCGGTACCAGCCCAGGGGGGTGGTCGGACCCTGTCTTGGAGGGTTGCTTGGAGGAGGTCGGGGTCGCGGATGGAGGCCGGTGTGAGAGGGGGGTTCCCCGGGTCAGGGGGGGGGGTGGGCTGGCAGGGCTGCCCGGGTCTTGCGCGTCTACGTCGATGTATGGTTGGCCCTAGTTGGGCTCGGCCGGGCTGGGCGGTGCCAGGTTGCTTCTTGGCTGAGAGATGGGCCTCGGGGCGCTGTGGTGGTGTCTTGGAGTCCTGCAGATGGAGATGGGGGGCGCGTGCGGGGCGCGGAGCGGGTTAGTGGACGTCTGGGTCATGCACGGCATGTTAATGGATGAGACGCTGCATGTGTTCCCTGGCGGTCGGGTCGGTGAGTTGCTCCGCGTGTGCTAACCGGAGGTGTTTGCGGTGCACCATTTGGGCCGCTGCTCTGCGGACTGCCTCTAGCTGGAGGTGTGCTGCTGCCTCCAAGGGGCTTTCTGTGTGTTTGGTGAGGTGTCGGTGCAGGGCCTGTGTCACCGCCCCTCTCATGATGGCTTCACGGACCAGGGGATCCCGGAAGAGGTGTTTGGTGGCCTGGTGTGCGTGGCTGTGTGTTGGCCATCCTTCGTGTTGTCGTAGGGTTTCCGCCGGGGACCAGCCCACTAGCGTGTCCCTGCCTGTATGGAGGGGGCATTTCTTGAAGTGTTCCCAGTCCTCCGGGGTGGCGTGGTTGCACGGGCAACGGGTGTGTTCTTCGGGGACGTGGATGTGTTTGCGGGCGAGCCATCTGGCAACCCTGGTGAGGAATGGTAGTTGCTCCCTGAGGAGCTGGATGCGTCGTTTTTGGAGGTGGGCTGGGACGTTTGCTGGGCGCAGCGCTGAGTGGTAGAGGGGGATTTGCAGTCTGGATGTGCGCTCGGCTGTCTGCGTCTCCGAGCACGCGGGCGAGATGTTGGATGGGGTTGGGGTAGTGGTATGCTCTGTCGTGGGAGGAATAGGGGGCGTCCTCTGGTACCCAGTCTGGGGTCTGATGGGGCTCGGGTACGGGGGGTAGGTGTTGGAGGTGTGTCTGGTTGCGGCCGAGGTCAGGGGTCTTGAGGGCTGGTAGGTGCGTTGTGCGCTGGTGTACTGCCTGGTTGTCGACCTTACCATTTCCGTATTGGTGTCTGTGGGACTCTTGTTTCACGATGTGGAGTTGGACGTAGGGGGGAAGGCTGCGAAGGGCTTTCCAGAGCAGCAGTGCCTGGGTGCCGAGGCTCGTCGCGGTGGCTTTCTGAAGTGGTTGCCTTGCTATGCGGAGGAGCAGGTGTGTGTCGACAGTGGCGTCTACCACGAACCGGACCCGTACGATGTTCGGGGAGTGGGCGGGTAGTTGGGCCGCGATCTCGGTGATGGTGTCGGCCATTGCTCCTAGCTCCCCGTGGGAGGAGGCCCCATAGGTAGTGTCCCCCGGTGTGGGTTAGCTGCAGGGTGGCCCCCCCGGTGATGGGCGTGAGGGCGGATTCGCCTGAGGCGTCGGTGAAGAAGAGCCGGTCCGCCGGTGATGGTTGTGGGAGGCGGCATGGGTTCATGGGCAGGTAGGTGTATCTGGCGAGGCCCGTGGCGAGGTGGGCTACTGGGGTTGTGGGCTGCAGGATGGGGGTGGCGTACACCCCTATTTCTTTTGGAGATGATGTGTTTCGCTTGGGGGGACAGGGCTATGAGTCCCTGCTCCGGCTGTCCTTGTGTGAGGTAGGAGTAGATGTATTGGAGGATGTAGGCTGTGTCTGGGTTTAGGTTGTGGCATGTGAGGGTTTGTTTTTGGTGCTCCGGTGTGTGGCAGGAGTGGTGGAGCGGATATTAGGGGTGCTCGTGCTTGCCCGTTCTGCCTGGCTCGTACATGCTGTAACAGATGGCGACCCTTGCCGGGTCGGGGCGGGGCCATGTGGGTGTAGTGGTGAAGAGCCATTTGGGCGCGTGGTCGGGATTCCATGCTACCGTGGGGTTAGTGTCGGTGCGGTGGAACCACGGGGCTACCCATGCGTAGGCCTGTGGTGGTAGGTGGGTTGTGGGGTGGGTGTGGTGGCGTGCTATGAGTCGTAGTACGGGCCATGGTGTGGTTGGTGCCTCGGGGGCACAGGCCCAACATGTGCGTGGCATGCTCTGGGAGTCATGGGGGACCCGTGGTAGGTCTCGGGCGGTCATCTGGTGTTTCGGTATGCGCCATTTTGCCCCGTGGTGGATGACGGTGGTCTGCGTGGGTTTGGCTTCATTCGGGGCCAGTAGTAGGGTTAGTGGTCGGACTGGGCCCGTCACCGGGGGGAGGGGTTCGTGTTTCGAGCCAGTGGGTGCGTAGGGCGGTGTCGCTGGGATGGGTCGGGGGTGTTGCTTTGTGAATTCTAGGTAGGCTGTGTGCATGTCTTTGCTTCCCGGCAGAGTGTGTCCCGCTGCTCGTGCCATCTGCGTGAGGTACTGGTGGAAGAGACGGTATTGAGGCCATTCGGGAAACTGTAGAGAGGGGGTTTGGTGTGCCCCGCTGTGGTGCAGGACCCGCATTTTGGGGAGGGTGACGTATACTACGGTGATGGAGGCCCCGACAAGGTCTATGGTGCGGATGGTGCCCTTGGGGTGATGGTGGAGGTCCCCGCAGAGGACCGCTAGAGGCCCTTCCTCTGCGCACGTGTGGTTGGTGAGTATGGCGTGGTGTGGGGATGGGAGGAGAAGCTGCAGGTGGTTCCACAGGCGCGTGTTCATGTTGTTGGGCATGCCCGTCTGGTGGAGTACCCAGCGCGGGCATGTGTTGCGGGCCCGTTGTGCGGCTTGGAGGCGGATTGCGGTGACCTCGCGGACCTCCGGTGAGTGGTTGTGGGTCATGCAGTGGAGGAGGATGGCGGTGTGTCTGGTGTAGGCCGCTTTCACCTTGTCCCCTATGGCGTCCCCATAGTGGGGCCATGCCGCTCGGATGGCGCGGGTGGGTATTGAGGTGGGGAAGCCCCCGTGTGCTGCCCATGCCGTGGTCACGGCGCGTGTGGCCGGCTGGAGGGCGGTGGTGGGGTGTGTCAGGTGGAGTGCTTGGAAGCCTATGGAGGCGTTCAAGACCCCGGTGAGGTGGTGCGCCAGGCTCTGGTGGGACAGGGAGAGGGCCTTTGTGGTCGGGGACGCATATCTGGGGAGATGGGCGAGGTGTGATTGCAACTTGGGAGGGAGGGTGGTGTCCTCAGGGTTGGCGGCCTGGATTACCCCCAGGTGGGTGGTGGTTGTCACGACTTGCATGAGGGGCCCTTCTGGCCCTAGGGTGGGGGGTGTGGCAGACCCCTTGATCATGGCCACTGACTTTGTGGGGTGGACAATGAGGTTGTTGTGGGAGAGGTAGGAGATGGTCACGTCCAGTAAGTCATTGGCCTGTTGGGTGACCGTTGGCCCGGGGTCTGGGGCATGGGGTTCGTGTGGGGTGTGCGCGACCGTGAGGTTGGTCTCGTCCGCGAAGCCCACCAGGGGAAAGGGGGGGGTAAGGTGCGTAGGCCGGGTAATCCTGCTCGATTGCGAGGGCCAGGGGGAGCTTCACTAGAAGGTACAGGAAGGGGCCCTCTGCTCCCCCTTGGGGGACCCCGCTGCCTGGCTCCAGGAAGGGGGTGAGGCCTGCTCCGGTGCGGACCGTGTATTTGCGGGTGCGGATGTAGCCGGAGGCGAAGTTGTAGAAGGGGAGGCCTAGGCGTTTCCACACCGCTTCTAGAAGGAGCCAGGGGGTGTTCAGGAAGGCTCCTTTGACTTCGAGGGAGGCGATGATGAGGTCCACCGGGTCCATGTCTGCGATGGTGTCCTGGAGGAAGATGGCCTCGTGTGGGGACCGGCCTGGGATGGCCCCCCAGAGGCTTGCCGTTATGTGGGGGTCCAGGTGGGGGCGGATGCGGCGTAGGAGGATGGTCCAGACGATTTTGACCTCCGTGACCGCACAGACTATGGGGCGCCAGTTGTCCAGGTTCGCCCTGTCCCCTTTTTTGTAGAGGAGGCGGACAACGTTTGCCCAGTCTGGTGGCAGGGGGGTCTGCCCCGTGACGATGTCCCAGAGGCGGTGGGCGAGGATGCGGAGGAGGTGGGCGGGGAGATGGTAGTATGCCTCCGCAGGGAGGCCGTCGTAGCCTGGGGTTTTGTGTGCCGGAGACTGTGGATGGCCTTCCGGACTTCGTGGATGGTGAAGGGGCGTTTTTCCAGTTGCCTCCTCTGGGCGTGGTTGAGGACCCGAGGGAGGCGGTCGATTTTGGCCTGGGTGTCTGGGTCCAGTGTGTCTTGGGTGGGGGTGTGTTGCCGGAGGAAGCTGTCTTGGGTGGCTTGGAGCACTGTGGCTGGGTCGTTGGTGAGGGAGCCGTCCTCCTGCCGGACCGTGGTGATGGTGCGGTGGCCGGTGTCGGTCATGGCGTCGTTGAGGTGGCAAATGGCCTTGTAGGGGAGTTCCTGTTGCGCATACCGTTCGTGGTCCTGGGCGATGCGCTGTTGCCTGTGGATGTGCCACCGCTGCAGGTCTGCCCTGATGTGGGCTATCTGTGTCCTGCAGTGGTGTATCTGGCGGCGGGTTTGGGGGGTGTCGGTGTGGAGGAGGGTCGCCAGTTGTTGCTTCGCATGCCAGAGGTCATGGAGCATGTCCCCTAGGGCGGTGGGTGGTTGGTTGTCGTCTGTGTGGGGGTGTTGCTGGAAGCCGCAGGCGACGGCGGCCGTGTGCATGGCCGTGACTAGGTCGGTGGGGTCTGGTTGGATGCGCCGGGCGCGGTCTTTGGCCCTGTGATATTGGGACCAGACATGCTTGTCATGCAGTGGAGGCATCTTCAGGGGGGGTGGTAGGCCTTGGTCCGCATCCTCTGGGGGGCTGGGGGGAAGGTTGGGGATGGTGAGGCGGATGTGCAGGGGGCTATGGCCTGTGGGTCCCAGCGGGAGGGGTCCATATCGGGCCTCTGCCCGGATGATGGTGGTGGGGTCGCCATAGCATACGTCGATGCGGGATGAGGCGGCATCTGTTTGGTCGGGGAAGTGGGATGGGTGGCCTTCGAGGTTGGCCGTCAGGTCCACGAGGCCCAGCATTTCGATGGTGTCGCGGACTGCTTGGTCCTGGGGTGTGGCCTGTCCCCCTCGGTCTGCCGGGGTGGCGGCGGCGTTCATGTCGCCGATGATGACTGTGGGGGCGAGCATGGCCATCTGGCGGTACGCCTCGGCCAGGGCTTGGAGGAAGGGTTCCGTGGCTTCGCCGAAGGGGACGTGGGTGTTGATGACGTTGAGTTGCCATCCGTCCCCGACGACCTCATAGACACCTAGCCTCCCTGGGACGCTGAGGTGGTGGACGATGTGGACGTGGATGCCAGTTTGGGCGTATAGGGGGGTCCCCTTGTGCCAGTAGCATTTGTACGCTTTCTGGTCCGGGGTATATATGGGGGTGGTTTCTGGGGGGTCGTCGCGTTGTAGGACTTGTTCCTGGAAGGTGAGGAGGTGGGGGACCCACTCCGGCCCCTGTGCCATCCGGAGCTCCTGGAGGGCGGTTGAGGCGTCCTTGGAGTATGTGACGGCCGGGTGGTTGAGGTCGAGGAGGTTGACGGTGGCCTCAGTGGGGGCAGGCCGGGGCTGTGGAGGCTTGTGCCCTCGGCCGTTGCCCCGTGAGGGAGGGGGCCTGGGGCTCGGGGACTTTTTGCCGGTTGGTGGGCGCTTGGGTAGGCGCGGCGGGGGGAGGCCTTGGCTCCACTCCGGGGGGAGCTCCCCAGTGCATTTGGTGCCTGTGTGGGACTTGTTCTCTTCGGTGTGGAGCCGGATGGGGTGGGCGCTGGTGAGCTCCAGGGTGTAGCTTACTGGCTTGTCCGGGGCGCTGCTGCCTTGGTCTAGCTTCTTTTGGCGGTGCCAGATCACCCGGATCTGTGGCCCCCCGTTGTCCCCCGGTTCCTTGAGGCGGTACTGGATCGTGCCTTCACACCAGATCCAGTCACCTGTGTGGTCGTTGCGGAAGGGCTGCTGGACCTTCACGTTTTCGCCTTTTCGAATCCTTGGTACGCCTTGGGCGGGGGCGGTGCTGGTGGCGGGAGGGGGGATGATGAGGATGCCTGGTCCGGGTGGGGCGGCGGTAGTGCTGGGAGGGAGGATGACGAGGATGCTTGCTCCGGGTGGGGCGGTGGTAGTGGTGGGAGGGAGGATGAGGATGATGCTTGGTCTGGGTTCGCCGGGTGGGTCGGGTGGGATGCGGGGGGTCGAGAGGTCGCTGCTTTTCCGGCTTGGTTGGGGGCGGGTGTGCCCCTTTGCCGTCTCGCTCGCTTGGGCGGGACTGGAGGTAGCGGGGCTGGGGGGGGCGTGGGGTTTGAAGAGGGGGTGCGTTGCTTGCTGGCCCGGATCCCTCAGTGGGGGTTCCGCCGGCGTTTGCATTTTCGCTTTCGCGTGGCTGCCAATGATGTCGGCGAGCTTGCGCACGGGCTCCGGGGGATCTGATGGCCATGGCAGTGCGGCCGGGCTGTCGTCGAAGGGGTGCCGAAGGTGGTAGTTCCTCATTGCCTTGGCCTGCATGACCCAGGCCTCCGTGGGTTCCGGTGTGTCTGGGCTGTTGGGGGAGCCTTGACCCCAGTAGAGTGCTGTGTGGAGGGCTTCCCAGGGGGCGCCTTCGCGGCCTGTGAGAGTGGTGGCCTGAAGGAGTTGCTGCCGGCCCCGTGAAGGATCTTCCGGGTCTATTTCCGGGGTATAGGCCTGGGCCGCCATGAGGACTCCGTGTGCCCAGTGGAGGACCCACCATTGGGCGTCTGCTTTGAGGATGTGGATGGCGGGTTGTTGGGGGGGGGGTGTCCAGGGTGTCCCACGATGCGATGGCTAGTGCTATCCTGGAGGGGTGGAGGTGTGGGGTGGCCCTGCGGCTTAGGAGTTGATCGATGTGGAAGGGGGTGACGGGATCTTTGGGGCCCTGGGGTTGTGGGGGCATTGCTGGGATGGTTGTGAGGTCCCAGTGGCGTTCGTGGGCGGCGGTGATGATGTGGTGGGCTTGCCCCTCCAGGACGATGTGGCGCTCCCTGCCGAAGTCCTTTGGTAGGTGGGCTGCAGGGCTGACGGTGATGTGGGCTAGGGCGCGTTGGTTGGCCTTTTTTTCCCCCGTCTGGCGCCTGTGTCCGTTTGTCCCCCGGGATGTGCTGGTGTTGGTGTTTTGGTGGGGGCGGTCCCAGGGCGAGGGATTCTACACCGTGGAGGGGGATGGCGTGTTCCCTGGACCTGTTGGGCAGGATGTATATGCCCGGGTCTCCCGGTACGGTGCCCAGGTACATGTTGCCCGTGATGCTGGGGGCTGGCAGCGGTTGGCGCAGGGGCGAGGTGCATGGGGTGGAGCAGGTCGTGTCATGGTGCTCACACCGGGGGTGGTCGATGCCGTACGGGGTGACGTGTACGGCGAAGGGTCCAACGGCGCGCTGGAGTTTGTGGGGTTGGATGTTGTTGAGACGCGTCACTGCCCGTGTGTGGGAGCGCCCTTCGCTGATCCACACGGCGTCTGCCCGCGACGCCGCTGGGTTCAGGCAGTCCGTGGTGATGCCTGTGATCGTGCGGTTGTGAATGGCATCTGACACTCTGGCGGGGGGGGCGCTGATGCGGGGGATGGTGTGGTCGTCGTGGAGGGTGCGGGCCTTGCGCCTCGCATCGTGTCGGTGCTGGGCCTCCTGGGCGGGGGTGTGCATACCTGTGTGTCTGGGCTTCTTGTTGGGGCGGTCTGCTGTGTGGAAGGGGGTGGGCCAGGAGGGGGCGTGGTGGAGGGTGGGGTGTGGGAGGTCCCCCCGTGTTCCCCATGTGTACAGGGTGGTCGCGGCGGCCCCCTCCGCCTGTATGGTGTATCGCTCGTCGTGTCTGCGACGGGTGACGAGGACGTTGGGGGCCGTCAGCTCATACACCTGTGTGGTGCGGGGGAGGTGGCGGGTGACGATGATCTTGGCGGCGTCGTTCTTGCGGGTGGTAGTGTGGGGGATGATGTAGTGGGTCGCCCATTCGTCCGGGGGGCCGTGTTCCGTCGGGTCTAGCTTGAGTGGGGGGTGGAGCTGCTTCGGTGTTGGGGGCTTGTCTTGGGCCTTCGCGTGGGGCGCCACTTTGGTTTCGACCAGGTATTGTAGGCCCCAGGGATCCGGGGCCCCCACCTGTGTGGCTGCCGCTGCTGCGGCTTGGATGAGGGCGGTTGTGTTGGTGTCTAGAGGGGGGGCCCCCGGTTGGGGGGTGAGGGTGTCGTGGTCTTGGTATGCCCACCAAATGGTGTAGCCTCGTTGGGTGTTGCGGTGCGGGGTTTCGGTCTGGGCTTGCTGGATGAATAGGGCGGTCTTGATGTCCTCCGCTGCTTGTGGGATTAGGGGTGTGGCGTACGCCCATACTCCCGGGGCGTGTATGCCGTGTGGTGCTTGGCCTACTCCTCGTATCGGGTGTAGGGTGTGGTGGGTGCGCGTGAGCCCCAGGTGTTCTTGGAGGAGGTCCCCCTCGATGGCCTCCCACCGTTGCTGCCAGGAGTGTGTGTGGTTCTTTGGGGGCAGGGTAGGTGATGACGATGGCTTGCCATGGGGTGGGGCCTGGATGTACCGTCATAGGTGCCGACGATGCTTGCGGGGGTATGTGGACGGTGTGGGCGGGGGGTGCTGTTACGGGGTCTCCCTCCATCGCCTTGGACGGTGAGGAGGAGGTGCTGGCGGTCCGTCGGTAGTGCCCAGGTGGTGGTGGGCTCGGTGATCGAGTGGAGGTGGATGGCCTGGAGCCCCGGTGTGATTTCATCCCATCGGAGTGTGCCGTTGTGGACCGCCAATTCCCGTGGCAGGTCCCGAAACCCGTCTCGGTCCGGGGTGGTGCGGTGTTGTCGGGGGAGCTGCATTGTGGTCATGGGGTGGGTGAGGGGCTCTGTGCGGGGTTTTTCTTGTGTGGTTGGTGGTGATGGTGCCTGGGGCATCTCTCCGTCAAGTTGTTGTGGGGCTTTCGCCTCCTGGAGTTCTGCGCAGATGGTGGCGAAGACATCTGGGTGGGGCGGGGAGGCGGGGGGGTGGGGTGCCGGATAGTTCCACGTGATGTGGTATTCTTCCAGGTTCTCGGGGCTTTGCTGCACGGTGATGGCGGCGGTGGCGTCGTCTTCAGGTGTCCATCGGTGCGGATTTTGGTTGAGGGGGTGGTGGGTGATGTGTGGCGGTGTTTCCAGCTGTGGAACGCTAGCAGGGCGTGGAAGCCGTGTCTAGTGTCCCCGGGCGGGCGGGGGTACGTTTCGGCTGCTGCTTCCAGGAAGGCGTCCGTGGTGCCTTTCCAGGTGTCTTCCCAGAGAAGGTCTTCCTCTGTGCCCCACTCGTTGTCGTTCCTTTTCTCCTGCTTCCACCCCTGGAGGGTCGCGTGGTCCTCAGGGAGGTCTTGTTGGATGGACTGGTAGTACTGCTCGGCGTCCATGAAGGCTAGGGTGCTGGCCAGTGTGGCGTAGATGTCCTTTGGGGGGGGAGGCGGTGGGGGCGTGGCGGCGCAGTCAGGGTCGGGCTCCTCTCGCTGGTGTTCCGCGTTCTGGTCTGCGGTGGACGCGGGGGATATGGAGCGCGGTGGCATGGGCCGGTCGGGCTCCTGCGGTTCCCGGGCAGGCGGGGGTACGTTTCGGCTGCTGCTTCCAGCAAGGCGTCCGTGGTGCCTTTCCAGGTGTCTTCCCAGAGAAGGTCTTCCTCTGTGCCCCACTCGTTGTCGTTCCTTTTCTCCTGCTTCCACCCCTGGAGGGTCGCGTGGTCCTCAGGGAGGTCTTGTTGGATGGACTGGTAGTACTGCTCGGAGTCCATGGGGGCTAGGGTGCTGGCCAGTGTGGCGTAGATGTCCTTTGGGGGGGGGGGGGTGGTGGGGGCGTGGCGGCGCGGTCAGGGTCGGGCTCCTCTCGCTGGTGTTCCGCGTTCTGGTCTGCGGTCGACGCGGGGGATATGGAGCGCGGTGGCATGGGCCGGTCGGGCTCCTGCGGTTCAGTGGGTTGCTGGTGGGCTTGTGGGCGCGGGGCCGTGGCTGCCAGTAGGTGTCGGATGGCCGGGAGGACGTCGTAGTTGTCGTCCCAGCAGTGGGCTGCAGCGCACGTCCTGTCGGGGGAAGCGGGGGGGCGTGTTGTGGAGCGGTGTACCATAGGGTGGGCGACGCGTGCGGGTGGCGTGCTCGCTCTGCCGTTTCGTTCCCTGCGAGCCCTGACCCTTGGGGGGTGGTGGTGATATTGGTGGTGAGGGTGGTGTGGGTGCCGGAGTGGATGTTTGTGCCGCTGGCGGTGTTGTTGGCGAGGGTGGTATGGGCGTTAGCGTAGATGAGGCTGGTGCTGGGCTATGGTTGATGGTGGTTAGTTGGTGGGTCAGCTGTTGCCGCTGTTGTCGTCGCCAGTGGTGTTGGTGCCTCGGATGTCGTGGACACTGATGGCGAGGGTGTTGGTTGGTGAGCATGGCGAGGGTGATGTATGGGCGTATGTGGTGTTGCCGGTGGTGTCGATGGTGAGGGTGTTGCCTCTGGTCGTTCGGGCGTGACGCTTTTGGGCCGGACGTGGTGGTGGTGGCGAGGGTGCTGTAGATGACGGGTGGCCGGTGGTGGAGGTGTGATAGGTGCCGTGGTGGCGCTTGCGACGGTGGGGTGCCGCGGGTGGTGTATTGGTTGTTGGTGGTGGAGCTGTTCTTGGTTTGTGGGGAGTCCCCGCCCGGCGGTGGTGGTGTTGGTGGTGTTGGTGTTCGCTGAGAATGTTGGCGATGCCAGGGGTTCCCGGCCTCGCGCTGGGTGATGGTGGCGCTGGTGAGTGTAGGCGGTGACATGGGCGGCGGTGCCATTGACGGCCCGGCCGGGTGTGCCGGCAGTGATGCTGACGGTTTGGGTGCGGTGGCGACAGTGTTGTGGTCGTTAGTTCATCGAGGTTTGTGTCTTTCCGGGTGTCGGCGTGGGCGCTGCTGGTGGGTGTGGGTCCGGGTGTGGGAGGTCTTTGGGTTTTGGGCGTTATGGGCTGGCTTTCCTGCTGGTGTTGATCATCGTCTTCTGGTGAAGGGTGGTGTCGCTGGTGGGGTGTGTGCTGGTGCTGCTACAGGTTTCGGGTGTAGGTGTGGTTTAGGGTGCGGCGTTGGTGGGTGGCGCGGACAGTGGGTGGCGTGTCTAGTGGGTGGCAGCGGTAGTGGGGGTGTCGGTTCTTGGTGGGGTTGCCGTCGTCGGTGTTTCGGTTGGTGCTGGTGATGGTGTCGCTGGTTGTGCAGATGGTGGGGGGTGGGAAGGGGACCCGTACCCTGGTGGTTTGTGAGGGTGTCGTGGCTTTCGGTCGACGGTGTCGCTTTCGGTGGTTTTCTCGAGGGGTGGCCGGGAGTGTTGTCAGCGTTGCTTTGGTTTGTAGTGCCTGCGTTTCGTGGTTCACCGGGCTTTGTTGCTGGTGAGGTGGTGTCGGTGACTGTTCGGCTGGTGCCGTTTGTGCGGGCTGTGTGGTGATTGCGTCAGGGGTCGGTGGCGTTCTTGACGGTGGTGTGTTGGGGGTTGGTGCCGGTGGTGGCGGTCCGATGGTGAGGGTGCCGGGGATGCTGGGTGGCTCCGCGTTGTTGGGTTTTCTCCTCGCCCTCCCTGGCGGAGGGTGCTGCTGGTGTCGCTGGTGGTGAGGGTGGCGGATGTGGTGGTGTTGCTGTGGTGTTTTGTGCTGCTTGGGTGGTGGGGACCCCTGGTTGATGTTGACGATGCTCCGAGTGATGTCGATGCGGTGGGTGTGATGGTGTGTGGTGTTGCTGTTTCTACCCTTGGCTGGGGGCCTGGTGGGTGGCGCTGGTGGCGTTTGTTCGCCAGCCATGCTGGCGTCCTTGGTGTTGCCGTCAGTGGGGGCGCCCTAGGTGTTACTCTGTGCCGGGGTCGTGGTGGTGGTGGTAGGGGTGTTGTAGGTGACGGTACCTTGGCCCGTCGTTGGTGGGGTTGGTGGTGGTGCGGATATTGCCGTGGGTGTTGGTGGCGTTGGTGTTGCCGACGGTGAGGGTGTCACGGTGGTGGTTGGCTTGTCTCGTGGTGGTCTGATGGCGTGGGTGGTGTTGGTGTTCGCGCTGGGTGCCGCCTGCGTTTGGGTGGTCGGCGGTTCCGGGCGTGCCACTCGTGGCTGGTGTTTGGCTGGCTTGTGGGCCTGGTGGTGCCGGTTGTCTCTGGTGTTGGGATATTTCATTCGGCTGTCCTTGGGTCTGTAGTGGCAGGTGTTGCTTCGGTTGTGGTCGAGGGTGTCAATGCTGCGGGTGCTGCGGATGCTGCGGTGTCGCCGTGCTGCCGCTATCGGTGGTGCTGGTGTTGGTGTCGGTGAGGGCGTCGCCGGGGGAGCTGTGAGTGTTGGTGTTGTAGGGTGTTGTAGGTGATGCCCTGGTGGTGTTCTGACGGCGGAGGCGGGACCTCGCCACTCCTGGCGGAGGTTCCCTTGGGCGTCGCTGGCTGGTGTGTTGGCCCTGGCCCCCTTGGTGTCCTTGTTGCCGATGGTGTCGTACCGGGTGGTGTCGCCGTGGTGGCTGTCGTTGATGCTCCGGGTTGCTGTTGGTGAGGTCGCACTGTCAGTGGTGCCGTCGGTGATGCTGGTGGTGAGGTCGTTGCGGGCGTTGCTATGGTTTACGGCGTCTAAGATGTTGTTGATGCTGCTGGTGGTTGGTGTGGGTCTGTGTGTGGGTCGTCAGTGGCCTGTGTTCGGGGTTGGGCGTTGGCTGGTTCCTGTGGCTCTGTCTGGGCGGGTGTGCAGTAGGTGGCGTGGGCTGCTGGTGATGCGGTTGGTGAGGGTGGTGCCGCCGGTGGTGTGGGTGCCGCTGGTGACTGCGTGGTGGATGGCGTCCTGTGGTTGGTTTGGTGGCGGGGGTGTTGTTGTTGATGGTTCTGGGCCTGCGTCTTCGCCTCCTCTTGCCGGGGGTTGGTGGTTTGCTGGTTCACTGTCTGTGGTGGCTTTGGTTTCCTCTGGTGGCAGAGGTTGCCGGTGGCGACGCTGATGGTGGGGTAATGCTGGCGATGGTGTGTTTGATGCTGTTGGCTTGGGTGATCTAGGCGTTGTATCCGGTGT
This sequence comes from Eutreptiella sp. 'Long Island Sound 2002', assembly GCA_964036045.1. Taxonomy (NCBI): domain Eukaryota; phylum Euglenozoa; class Euglenophyceae; order Eutreptiales; family Eutreptiaceae; genus Eutreptiella; species Eutreptiella sp. 'Long Island Sound 2002'. The sequence goes on from OZ038379.1 coordinate 115,254,632, forward strand.
TGGTCGGTGTGTGATGGTGAGGACGGCGGTGCCGCCGGTGATGGTGATGGTGAGGATGTTGTGTTGGCTTGATTGTTGGTGGTGTTGGCGTTTCCGTTGGTGTGGATGCTGCTGGTGGTGGTTCTGGGTGCGGGTCGGTGGGTGGCGCAGTTGTAACGCCTTGGGTGTAACATGGTCGTTGGGTGGTTTCTTGTGTTGGTTCGTTGTTGGCGAGGGTATCTCAGGCGTCGTGCTGGGTGCCGGGGTTGCTGGTGTCGCCGACGGCGTCTCCGTTGGTTCCGGGTGTTTCCGCTGGTGAGGGTGTTTGTGGCGGTGCAGGTGTGGGTGTCGCAGTTCCTGGTCCTGGGTTTGGGCGTGGTTGATTGGGTGTTGCTCGGTGTGGGCGCTCGCCACCCCTGGCTGAGGGCTCGGTGGCGTATGTTCGCCAGCTGTGCTGGCGTCCTCGGTGACGCCAATGGTGGGGTGCCCTAGGTGTTACTTGGTGCCGGGGTCGTGGTGGTTGTGGTAGGGGTGTTGTCGGTGACGGCACCTTGGCCCGTCGTTTGTGGGGTTGGTGGTGGTGTAGATAGTGCCGTGGGTGTTGGCGGCGTTGGTGTTGCCGATGGTGAGGGTGCCATAGGTGATACCTGGTGGTTGGCGTGTCTCGTGGTGGTCTGTTGGCGTGGGTGTTGTTGGTGTTGGTGCTGGCCGCGGCCTGCGTTTGGGTGGCCGGCGGTTCCGGGCGTTCCACTCCTGGCTGGTGGTTGGTCGGTTTGTGGTCCCGGTTGGGTGGTGCCGGTTGTCTCCGGTGTTGCGGAGGTTGGTGCTGTGGGTGGTTGGCGATGGCGCTGTGTTGCCGCTGTCGGCAGTGCTGGTGACGGTGTTGGCGAGGGCGCTGCTGGCGGAGCTGTGGCTAATGTCGAAGGCGAGGGCACTGTAGGTGATGCCCTGGTGGATGGTGGTGTTCTGACGGTGGGGGTGGGACCTCGCCACTCCTGGCGGAGGTTCCCATGGGCGTCCTTGGCCCGCGTGCTGGCCCCCTTGGTGTCGTTGATATCGATGGTGTTGTACAGGGTGGTGTCGCCGTGGCGGCTGCCGTTGACGCCGTGGGTTGTTGTTGCTGAGGTCGCACTGTCGGTGGCGGTGTCAGTGATGCCGGTGGCGAGGTCGTTGCGGGCGTTGCTTTGGTTTACGACGTCTCTGATGTTGCTGATGCTGCTGGTGGTTGGTGTGGGTCTGTGTTTGGGTGGTCAGTGGTCTGTGTTCGGGGGTGGGCGGTGGCTGGTTTCTGTGGCTCTGTCCCGGAGGGTGTGCAGTAGGTGCTGTGGGCTACTGGTGATGCTGTTGGTGTAGGTGGTGAAGGCGATGCCCCGGGTGGTGTCGTGGGTGAGGGTGGTGTTGGTGGCGCCAGTGGTGTGGGTGCTGTTGGTGACTGCGTGGTGGTTGGCGCCCTGTGGTTGTTTTGGTGGCGGGGGTGTTGTTGTTGATGGTTCTGGGCGTGTGCCCTCGCCTCCCCTGGCCGGGGCTCGGTGGTTTGTTGGCTCACCGGCTGTGGTGGCTTTGGTTCCCTCCGATGGCGGAGGTTGCCGGTGGCGACGCTGATGGTGGGGTGATGCCGGCGTTGGTGTTTTTGATGCCGTTGGCTTGGGTGATGTAGGTGCTGGAACCGGTGTTGGTGTGCGTAGGTTTCGTAGGCGATGGTGCCGGCGGTGATGGTGTTGGTGAGGTCTGTTGTGCTGGCTTGATTGTTGGTGGTGTTGGTGTGTCTGATGGTGTGGATGCTGGTGGCGGTGGTTCTGGGTGCGGGTCGGTGGGGGACCGGACCGGCGGGGTGCGGTCGTTGGTCAGTGTTGGGTGGCTTTATGTGTTGGTTTGTTGTTGGTGAGGGTGTCCTAGGTGTTGTGCTGGGGGCTGGGGTCGCTGGTGTTGCCGACGGTGTCTCCGTTGGTTCCGGGTGTTTCCGCTGGTGAGGGTGTTGTGGCGTCCGGCTGGGGTGTTGTTCGCAGTGCTGGTGTGGGTGTCGTAGTGCCTGGTCCTGGGGTTGGGCGTGGTCGGTTGGGTGTTGCTGGGTGTGGCCGCTCGCCTCTCCTGGCTGAGGGCTTGGTGGGTCCACCTTTGTGTTCTAGCGGTGTTTCTGGCGGCCCTGCAGCTCCCCTGACGGGGGGTTTCTGGGTTGTTGTTCTTTGGGTTTGCGTGTGTTGTGTTTGTGGTGCGGGCGGTGCTTGCGCTTTGGTGTGTGGTGTGCGTTTGTGGGGCTCGTGTCGGTGGCGGTTGTGGTGCTGTGTGTTGTGTGCATGCGCGGGCGTGTGTGCGGTGTGTTGGTGGTGCGTTTGGGTGCCTGTCCTCGCCTTTCTGGGCTTGGTTTGGTGGCTCTGTGTGGGTGTGGGGTCTGTGTGTCGTGGCCCCCCTCTCGTCTCGGCTGTGTGGTTCACCGCCCTCCCTGGCTGGGGTCTGTTGGTGGTGTGTCCCCCCGCCGCCCCCTTTGCGCGCCCTCCTCCCTCCGTCCCTTTTCCGCGCTGGTGTCGCCCTGGTGTCGTGCCCGGGCCTTCCCGGCTGTTGTGGGTGGGGGGGGGTCCTTGTCGTCGGCTCGGGTCCCTTCCCTTGGTGTTTCCCCTTGGGGGGGCCGATGCTTGCACTCCCCGTCAGCGTGTAACTCTGTTGTACGGGCCGTCCATTTGTACCCGCTCGGTACAAAGGGACCTGCTCCGTAGCCAGGTACTCCAGCCGTTCCGCACACCGGGGTCGGGTACACTGTGGGTCGCAGGGGAGTCCTTGCGGGATAGGCGTGTCTCTTGCCTTCCCCGACGGACGGTCTGCCCTACGCGCAGCTCCTTGCTGGGCCCGTCCTGTTCCGTCCTACATGAATGCGAGACCAGGGACTATTCAGAGGCAGAGGTCTCACTCGTTTTCGGAAGCAACCACACAAATCACTCCAACAATTAGGAGCGGCCATGCACCACCGTCCAGAGGATCAAGAAAGAACCCTCAATCCGCCAATCCCGACTGCCTCCCGACCTGGTAACATTCCCCGTGTTGAGTCAAATTAAGCCGCATACTCCCCGCCTTGTGGTGCCATTCCATCAATTCCTTTAAGTTTCAGCCTTGAGACAGTACTGCCCCCTGAATCCGTAAGCTTTGATTTCTCGCTGCAGGGGTGTAACCGATGGCATCCTGTTGAGGAGATTCTGGCCCACCGACACTGAGCTGACATAGTTTACAGCGGTAGACTATGATGGTATCTGATCATCTTCGCTCCCCACACTCTCGTTCTTGATCGACGAACATGCTCTAGTGGAACGCCTTTGCCGCAGTTGATCCCACAGCGGGCTGAGAATTTCACCTCTTGCGTGTCAATATTCATTACGACGAACAGACCAATCACTGCCGTTCAGAGCCAGCACCGCCCAGCTGCCCGGTGAAGGCCACCGCCGGAGCGGATAGCCTCCGGCCATCTGGGGGCAACAGCACTGCGTTGCCCTTTGCGGACCCTGAGACTCAGCAGAACAGATGTGTCCACATATGGTCGATCCTTTGCCATCCCGCGCTGAATCATGCAATTAAGTCACGTTTGCTTTGGACGCGCTGAGTTGTTCACAGTGGCATGCATGGACGGCTCCGAGGTCGGGTCGCAAGTGACCCGCGCCCATGTCAGAGGCATGACCGCATTAGCCACCACTGAAGGAGGCTTCTTGCCAGAGCGATCCGAAGCCATGCAAAGCGGGCACGGGGACCATCTGCAGGGGGTTTGAATCGAGCAGCGCATCCACGGAGGCTGCCACCTGGCGTCACGGCTGGGAGACAGCCCCAGCAGAGCGGCCGGACGCCCTTCAGCCAGAAAAGTTTATAGTGTTTTCAGCACTGTGTTTTTGCTTCTCCTGCTGCTTGTTGTTGCTGTAGGGTGTCCTGCTGCTTGTTTTGGATGATGAAAAGCTTTTGTTTGTTGAAATACAGTAAAGCCAAGTCAATCCAGGATAGCCCAAGCCAATAGTATGCAAGGAGAAGGTAATTCAGGATCAAAGCATGAAGGGCTGCAGTGTAAACAGTGAAAGATGATTGGATATTCACAGAAACTACAGCTCAGGTCACAAATGAATGCATATTCACAGAGATAGCTGAAATGTTTTGGGAAAAGAGTTAGAAAACTGCCTCAGGATCACTCTCTCTCCATAGAGCCATCTTAGGAGATGTGCACTCTTTGTTTTGGGTCCCATATGTGCTGAGGTGGCATGGTATGTGGCGATGAGGTCACTGCCATGTCACATGGGATCTTCCTACTTAGCTAGGCTGACCAGAAATTGAACCCAGGACCTCTCAAAAAGAGGTGCCCAGCCCCCTAGGGTGCATACCACTAGGATAGCTAAGAATTCATGGAAAAACATAGATAAATTCATAGGCTCTACTTTAGGTATGTCAGTGCTCAGTCAACTCAGGAAAAGATGTTTTACTTCACATTGAAAGGGGATTAAGGGGTCCACTCCATATCCTGATTGGGTGTTTGGTTCCATAGGTCAAAATGTGTTATCACCAGTTTTGGTTGGACCAATACTAAGATTAAAATGCATGGATGCTCAGTGCATCTCTAATACAACTAGAGTATGCCTCAAAGCAATGGAAAAGCACTTTTTCTTACACCCCCCTTGTGCTGTGGTGGCCACCACTGTCGCATTTTAGGAAAAAGGGAATTTTTCTTGGCTTTTCCTTGGTTTCCACACCTACTTTAAAATACCTACAGTCTCCCTCACACTGAAAAATGGGCGCTCACCATGGCTGGCGTCCTTTTGCTGCTCTGATTGTACAGTTTCCTACAGAAGACTCAGCGCTCATGGCGCTGCCGGGGCTCCTGTGGCTTGGTTGGGTTAGTATGGGAGCATGTCAAACATGTGCATATGCATCCCTCCCTCCAAGACGCAGCGTCGACACAACCCAAACGCAAGACACATTATACACACTGGCATGGGTTCTCGTAAACCTGCTGGCGACCTGTGACCTGTCTTAGGGCGAAGGGAGTCAAAAAAGAAATTAATTTGCCCCTTGGTGGGGTCTTGGTTCTGCTCAGTCTCTCTAGGAACCTGCGTTTCGGCCCGAACACGGCCTACTCAGCGAGGCTGCGCGTGGGTATCTGCGGAGGCAGGAATGGGAGAATTATGGACGAATCCACGCAAAAACGAAGCGACGACACCAAAGTCCGTCAAATGACGGCCTAGAATTTTTCTGAAACGACACACCTGAGCAGAATCCAATTGTGCATCAGAAGCACATTTTTATAGAATTTATAGTCATCTCTGGATTTTTTAAATCCAGAAATTCATACGCATAAAATGGCGGCGCGCAGGAGCGGCTCCTAGCGAAGCGCCGGAAGATGGAAAAATAATGGAATTATAAGCGTATGTATCACGTAGTCTTGAAAATGACGAGACACACATTAATAAACAAACATACAGATTCCACCCACACTAATAGAAGATTCGAAAATTCAAGAATTCGAAAATCAATTGAAAAGACTTCAATGAATCAGGTATAAACTACAGGTATGCTTGTCTTGCATGCCGCATACACATTGCTCGTCTCGTGTCTCCGTGAACGAGTCGTGTAGCAGCGTTAACAACGATAACCACGATAGGACGCGGTAGAGGGATTGATTAGAAAGATTGCAGATGATTAGCGGTCAGATCAGGGTGATTAGACATACACACAAGTGCATAGCAACGTTCTTCGCGTGCGCCCCTTTTGTCCTCTCACCTTGCTTCACTTCCCAGCGGTAGGTAAGGTAGGTACGCCCAGGCGGGGCCACCCCCTGGTGGAGTCAAGATTGGCGCGCAGATGGGCAGGTTTGCCCACGTGGGAAGTGCATACTCGTGCATGCACACACGCATTAAAGGGTAGGCCACGCGAAGTGCGCACGGTAAACCTTGTTTAGGCTACCCAGGGGCTCCTCGGTACGTTCTTTAAGAGAACCTGAGGTGTCCCTTAACGCTTGCTTGCTTGACAAGGGTAGCTGCTCCTGCAGCGTGTTTGCGGACAGTGTATTATAGGGCACACTGAGAAGGGTATAATACCTGGAGTGTGCCTTGGTTCCTCCGCCGCAAACGCCCTTTCATTTGCCTTTGTTTTACAGGTGGGCAGGTAGGGTGATTGGTGCAGCAGCATTTTTTTATGCCCTGCTAAACAAGGGCGCAGATCACACAAACAAGTAACTCCGCTCCGCCTGTGGCAGAGCAGGGAGTCCGACTTCATCGACATCTGCGCCTTGCACGCGAGAGCACTCCTTCCCTCCAAGCCCTAACAGGGGAAACGCGTTGTGGCGTCCCCTGTCAGGCCACAGTTGCTCAGTAGCGCTGTGTTCTCTTGCAATTTCACAGGAGGGTCGCTAGGACCCAAGAGACCTTCATCTTCGCAACGCCCAGTAGAGTGTGCGTGTAAGAGTGGTAGTCCTGAGTGGGGGCTAGAGCCAGTTGCCCAGTGCTCGCCCACCAAGATGGTGCCACTGTAGGGTGTGTAGGACCTGTAGGGGGTGTGTCACTGTCCCACCCTTTTCCTGCAATTTTAGCGGGGTTGGTGGGCTGTGACAGTGGTTAGGTCAGTGTTTTGGCCACATAGCAAACAGGCGTTTTGCATGCCTTCATAGCTTTTGGCCACCCCTCCCTGTAGTAGACAGATAGGTAGGGAAAACAATACCTGGATTAGCACGCTGGGTATTCCCCCAAGGTTTTGCGCCAGCACAGAAATTGGGCGCATAGGGGAGGGGAGACCCGGGGCGTACCCCGTGGCATCAATAAGCCAACCCTCCAGGTTTAGCAAGGGCGCAGACTTGGGTATAATTAGGACACCACCTCTGCAGCTTGCTCTCAGGACCTTAGGACTAGCACACTCACACATACGCTTTGGCAGGTAAGGGTAAGGTTCAGTCCCTAGCTTTAGTCTTGGGGGCAAGCGTCTCAGCGAGCCTCAGCAACTCACCAAGGTTGTTCTGGGACAAGTAGTCAACCAGAACTGAGTTTAGGCGTCCCTCCGGTAGAACAAATGCAGAGAAGGGCTCCCAGGTGGCCACTTCGACTCCAAACCCTTCCCAGAGGGTCCACGTATAGAACACTGTTGGCACAGTGTGGGATGGGCAGGGTCGAGTAGAGACGTCTGTCCCTTATATCCCCTGGTTTACAGGACCTGCACGGGCACTTGTCCACGATAGGCTGGAGCGTCTTCCGCAGTTGGTCGTCAGTCCACGTAGTGTGGAACCACTGCTTGAACAGCCTCAGGGTACGGTCTGCACCCACATGACCACTGGACTCATGGGTCCACTTCAGCAGCGCTGGGACTCGGTCACTAGGCACCACGATGCGGTCCTCGTGCCAGAGGTAGCTCTTGTCCCGCTTCCACTGGTCTTGGTTGACCAGGAGGGGTTCAAGGCGTACCTCCAGGCGCCGGTAGATATCCCCAAACTCCTGTAGGTACTCCGATTGTTGGAGTCCATCCAGGGGGCGTATCATGGTCATGTTCAGGTCCAGGTGTACGTCCATACGGCTGAACGCCTCCTTAGCCAGCGCTTCAGACCGGGCACCAATCAGGGCGTCGAAGTTGTTGCGGCTGATGTAGTCGGCACACTCGTTCTTCACTCCCTGGATATGGTGTACCGTCAGCCGTAGTTGACTGAGGTAGGTCCACCAGCGCCGTAGCTTGGCCTTCTCAGGTGGGGGACCCTTCTGGAAACTGCAGACCGGTTCTTGGTCGCATAGCCAGACCACAGGGTTACTCCCCAACAGTCGTGCTTGTGAGGATAGCACCAGCATACTCGCGAGCAATTCCTGCTCATAGGTGGAGTAGTTCCCCCTGGCCTGGTTCCACTTCCAGTTCCAGTGGCCCAGAGGTACTAGGACCCACTTGTCGTCAGGGTAGCTGTGCTTGAGGGTTCCGTCTCGGTTGAGACCTTCCGTCCCCCATTGGGAAATGGCCGAGTCGAACTCCTCCTTCTCTAGTGCTTGCCATTGGAACAACGTTCCACCACCGCCCACATTGCTGGCGTCAGTCACCAGGATAATCTCCCCTTGTGCCCTAGGCACGCCCAAGCACTTAGCGTTGGCTACCTTGTCTTTGAGCTCGTCAAACGCTTGTTGCTCTTGTGGGCCCCAGCGCCAAGTAGTACTCTTCTTGATCAAGTCCGTCAGAACGGCGCTGGTATAGGTGAAGTTCTTGATGTGGCGGCGATAGAAGTTGCACGCCCCAATGAAACTGCGTACATCATGAAGTCCTTTCTTGGGGTCTTTGTGTCGTACCTTGGCATCCATCAGGGGTTTGGCCTTAGAGGCCGCTGGGGTCCACCACCCATAGCCAACGTCAAACCCCAGGTACTACATGGTCTCCTGCATGAACTCACACTTCTCCAGCTTGAGTCGTGTGTGGTTCTCCTGGCAGACCGCAAAGAACTCACCCAAGAGGATTAGGTGATCCTCCTGGGTATTGGTCCCGAGGCATACATCATCGATGTGAGCCTCCATCTGGGCCCCACGGGATATGAGCTCCTGCACCTTAGGTCTCCTTCGTAGGATGGACAAGATCTTGTTCATCAGCTCTTGGAACAGAGCGGGTGCGTTAGCCACGCCGAATGGCATGACCTTCCACTTGAATACCCCCCCCTGAGGGGTGATGAAGGCCAGTACTTCCTGCGCGTTGGGCGTCAGGTCCACTTGCCAGAATCCACTTCGCTTGTCCATCTTGGTCTTGTAGCGACAGGAGGCTATCCTCTCCAGGGTAGACTCCATATTGGGAATGGACCCTGAGTGGTTCAACGTCTTCTTGTTCAGCTCTCCATAGTCCACTACCAGCCGTTTGGCTGTAGACCCAGGTTTAGCCACCAGGAAACAGGAGCTGCAGTGTAGGGGGTAGTCCCCGTCCTTGTACTCCAGGACTAGGCCAGCGTCGATACATTCTTGTATCTGTCGCTCAATCTCGTCGGCCTGCTCTTTAGGAGCTGGATAGGGTCTCCTCCGGATCTTGTGACCCACGAACTCGGGTTTCAGCTTCAGGTCCATCTGTACCAGCTTGTCGCATGAGGCTGGAGGGGGTAGTTCTCCGAACACCTCCAGATAGGTCCTTATCAGCCTCTGTACCCGCGGGTCCAATACCTTGATCTTGTCCTCCATGTCCTCGTCGGAGTGTAAGTTGCTTGCCCCTTGAATAGACGTCGGGAGGTGGTGCTCCACCGACTCTTCGCCCGCGGTAGCATCCTTCAGCCCTTGGTAGGCATATAGAAGGTCTTGCTCGACCATCTCCGGTGGACGATGGCAACATAGGCACGCTCGAGGGGGTTCACATACACATTCCTCCGAGAGATCGTCCTCTTCTGGGGTCCTCACATGGGCACCCCATACGCTCTTCATGAGGTTGAGATCTACCTACCTTTGCCAGGTGGTGATCTTCTGTTCGAGGTCCTCCTTCAGTTGGGATAGGTCTCCCATACATCCTTGCTTCAGTGGCCAGGAGCTGCGGGTAGGCTTCGCGTAGCATAGCTTTCTCGCCACCAACTTCCTCTTGGAATCCACATACTCCCTGAGCCTGGATCGAGGGTCCAGCTCCTCATCCACGGCGTCTTCTACCCTCATGGAGAGTAGGGGTTTTAGTGGGGCGACGTACTCGGCGTTCTCCACTTCCTCCACCGCGGTCTGCACGAAGAAGGCGTCGTGCTCAGTTTCGTCGTCTGAGTGGATAGAGCTAGGTAGCTCAGATAGTCCACACTCAGAGACTCCATCAGGTACAGGTACATGACAGGGAGAGTTGGGGGCGTTTGTGTCAGTCACGACGTACTCATCTCCTCCAGGTGTAGTTTCAACAGCATCTTGAGGTCGTAAGCGATCCTTCAAGTCACCCAAGGCGAGTCCATCGCTTTCTCGTTGTATAGCCTGGACCAGAGTAGGGTCCAGGTCTTCCCAGGGGATGGTGGTAAGACTTCCGTCCACCACGCTGAGCATACTCCCCCATCCGGGCTTCCCAATGGGCGTCTTGCGTCCCAGAGGCACGTAGATGGCCTCATCAGGTAATCGCACCGAGCTGATAGTCAGCTTGTCAAGGAGGGTTCGCCAGTACTCGTTGCCCCCATGGGCTCCCCAATCGGGGGAACACAGGACCATACGGGAACGTTCCAAGGCCACCTTGGTCAGCACCTTCCCCAGTTCACTGAATCTGGGGTTCCCGTAGGCCATCCCGAAAGAGGGCCAGTAAAATTTGTAACTGCAGTTCTTCCCCTTGCTGCAGTATAGGTCCAGTACATGCTGCTTGTCGCTGGCGAACAGCTCCACACTTAGGTCTTCTCGAGAGTAACTCAACTCCTTCAGACCTTGGTCTAGGACTTCCCCCAATAGTTGATAGTCCTCAGTTTTGGAGGCCGCCATCATGTTCGAGGGCTCCTCCTTCGATAGTCTCAGGTAACTCGAGGTATGTTCCGACTGCTCCAGTGGCACAGACTCTCTGCCACTGCCGTGGTCCACGTACAGGAGGTAGGGCGCTTGCAGCGTCAGGGATTGTATCTGGGAGTGCTGCACGAAGAAGTCAGTACCCAGTACAAAGTCGAAGGCCTCAGTGTCCATCACATAGAACCGATGGGCGATAGTTCGAGAGCCCATAGGTACCTCCACTTCACAGTCCCCGCAGCTGTGCACCACATGTCCATCCCCCATGCGTATAGCGGCGGTGGTCATGGTGTTCTTCAGGCTCCCACAAGGTAAAATTTTCTTGGCCACTATAGATATTGTGGCGCCAGTATCCAGTACCCCCAGGTATTCACGTCCCCCTAGTCGGATACGTACCCAAAACACCAGGTCTTGGGTGCCACCAGAGCGTCCCCGTCAGAATTCCGCGGGACAGGTCACCTCGAACCCCTTGTTCCGCAATTTGCGGGCTATCCTCATGAAACGGCTCCTCTTCTTGGCGTTGCCGTCATCACCACCTTCATGCTCACACTTGGCTCCTTGTTCTTGCTGGGCCTGCGTCTGTGAGCGTGTGGTAGGTCCAGACTGCCCTCCAGAGGGCTCGGAGTTCCCCCCGGGATTAGGGTTGGGGTTACCTCCGTTCTTGTCCTTGTTCTTGTTGTCGTTCTGGCGGTTAGCGCCTCCTCCTCGTCCACCTTGACCCTTGTCTTGACCACCTTGACCACGTCCTTTCGACTTGCCCTTGCCGGAGTCGTTGCCTTTGGCCTTGCCTCCACCTTTGCCTGAGCTTTTGCCAGGATCTTCCCCCTTAAGCTTCGCCGATAGGCGTTGCTTATGGTAGCACTCATCCTCGTAGTGCTTCCGCTTACCGCAGAATGCACACGTGATGGTGCAGCGGTAATGATCCGGCAGCTTCACTTTGGCGCCGGTGATCTTTTCCTGCTGCTTCCCCTGGACTACAAAGCAGTCTCGCTGCTCGCAGTCGGAGGCGTGCTGCAGGTGGCCCTGCTCATCTCTGGCATCACACCAGAATGGCTCCTTCACGTTCTCCATTAGCCGGGCGTGGGCGTGTTTGGGGGTAGTCCCCTGCCCAGGTCGGGACCCTTGGTACCCTTTGCCTCCAGAACCTCCACCACCAGGACGGTAGTTGTTCAGGTGCTGGTCGCTCTCCTTCTCCAGCGCCATCTCCAGGAGCAGCACGCATAGATCCTCGTAGCGGAGGGATCTAGCCTTGCGCTCAGCCGTCAGACGGCAATCGTCCCAGAGCTCTCGGGGGAGCTTGGCGTACAACCAGAACAGCAGGTTGCCGCTGCTGTAGGAACCAGGCGTCAGTCGTCCAGCCCAGTGATCCAAGTCCGCCAACAGCTCGGAGACCCTGCCAGGTTTGGGGTTGTTGGGCAGCACGGGCAGGTTCTGGATCTCGGCCCTGATGGAGAGGTCTGTCTCGTAGGTTGGGTACTGCCTCTCCAGGGCAACCAACACGTCGGCAAAGGTGGCGGAGTTAGTGACGATCTGCCTGACCTGCTTCTCCAGGTATTTGGTCTTGCAGCACTGCAGGAGCAGGTCGCACTTCACTCGCCCACTCGCGTGGGTTTGGCCGGTCAGACGTAGGAACCGGCCAAAGTTCTCAGCGAACTCGCTGAGGTCCTTGCCTGTGAACTCAGGCAGGTTCACCACTATCTTGGAGGTGGCAATAGCCTTCGCCTCCTGAGCTCGGCGTCCTTCAGGGCGTCGGGTCTTCTTCTTCTTCTTCTTCTTCTTCTTACCCTTGGGGTCCTCGGGGTCCTCAGGGTCCTCGTCGTCTGAGGGCGAAGAAGAGTCCATCGACGGCGGCTCGTCTTCGGAGGGGTCTCCGCCAAGATCACTGGAGCCATAAGGCTCCACGTCCACCATTGCCCTTAGGGCTGTCAGCCCCAGCCGGTCCAGCTCGGCCCTCGTCGAGTTCGTCACGTGGCTGTAGGGCGGCTGGGCCGTTCTCGGGACGAATGGACTTCTCGGTACTGCTGCAGGAGTCGGCATCGGTCGGCTCCTCAGGCTCCCCAGGGTATTTGTCAACCCTGCCGCCAGGTGGTTAGCCTGTACTCGGTGGGGTGACATTCCCACCTTCGTAGGTGACGCATAGGACGGGATCATCAGGGGCTCCAGTTTCTCCCTGATCTCCTGCGTGAGGTCGCTCACGATTTGCGAAGTGGCTCCTCGGAGCACCTCGTTGATCTCCGACCGCGTCAGGGACCTGTCGGAGGATCTTCCCGATCCTCTACTCCTACCTCCCAGAGACTCTGGTCCTCTCCTCAACCCACTCAGGGGTGCATACCCAGGTGCACACCCAGGAGCATACCCAGGAACTTCCATGTAGGTTCCAGTGGCGTGGAGTGGATGGGGATGGTCAGCCGCATACCATCGCGGCGCAGAGCTGGAAGCCACCGGCTCACTTGCAGTAGTTGCCTCAAGGAGCGCAGTGGTAGGTGGGCCCATGCCATAGGCGGGGTAGTGAGTTATGCCAGTAAAGCCTGTGCCCTCTGCCATAGGCGGGTTGGTTGTGGAGGTGGATGTTGCGGCGGCTGGGAGTGTGGTGGTTATGGGAGAGGGTGATGCTTGCAGGCCAGAAGCGCTTGGTGCGCCTTCGAAGGTAGGGACATCCGTCGGGTCTTGCCCATGCTCCTCTCCTTCGTCTGCTCCTTCTCCAGCATCCTTCTCGCTCTCGTTTCCTCTCTTCCTCTTCACAGGCTGAGGCTGAGAGACCACTTCCTCGACTGTCAGGGCCCCGAAGGCCGTCTGGAGGCCATCCAGGGAGTCCTCCGCCGTATCCACTGGCCCGTGTAAGGGCTCCACCGAAGGTACAGCGTCAGGTGCCGGCCTTGCCGGTGCCTCAGGCGCTGGCGCTGTGTTCACATCGGCGTCCACTCTTCCTGGGTCCATCTTAATCCGCCCTTCTGCTTATATTTGCCTGCTCGGAGCACTGGTTGTACGGCGCGGGGTCGCTGCCGGTGCACAGAGACAGGCTGCCTCTTGCTACCAGAAAGGTTTATAGTGTTTTCAGCACTGTGTTTTTGCTTCTCCTGCTGCTTGTTGTTGCTGTCGGGTGTCCTCCTGCTTGTTTTGGATGATGAAAAGCTTTTGTTTGTTGAAATACAGTAAAGCCAAGTCAATCCAGGATAGCCCAAGCCAATAGTATGCAAGGAGAAGGTAATTCAGGATCAAAGCATGAAGGGCTGCAGTGTAAACAGTGAAAGATGATTGGATATTCACAGAAACTACAGCTCAGGTCACAAATGAATGCATATTCACAGAGATAGCTGAAATGTTTTGGGAAAAGAGTTAGAAAACTGCCTCAGGATCACTCTCTCTCCATAGTGCCATCTTAGGAGATGTGCACTCTTTGTTTTGGGTCCCATATGTGCTGAGGTGGCATGGTATGTGGCGATGAGGTCACTGCCATGTCACATGGGATCTTCCTACTTAGCTAGGCTGACCAGGAATTGAACCCAGGACCTCTCAAAAAGAGGTGCCCAGCCCCCTAGGGTGCATACCACTAGGATAGCTAGGAATTCATGGAAAAACATAGATAAATTCATAGGCTCTACTTTAGGTATGTCAGTGCTCAGTCAACTCAGGAAAAGATGTTTTACTTCACATTGAAAGGGGATTAAGGGGTCCACCCCATATCCTGATTGGGTGTTTGGTTCCATAGGTCAAAATGTGTTATCACCAGTTTTGGTTGGACCAATACTAAGATTAAAATGCATGGATGCTCAGTGCATCTCTAATACAACTAGAGTATGCCTCAAAGCAATGGAAAAGCACTTTTTCTTACTAGCCCCATGCCCAGGGGTTGACTACAAGCTTTTCAACAGCAGCAACATTTGTATACGCTCTTGGAACTGGAGTTACCGCAGCTGCTGGCACCAGACTTGCCCTCCAATTGATACTCATTGCTGCGTTTGGATAGCATTCATTGCGGAGTCCCACCCACAACACAGAATGAGCAGGGCTGCTATGGCTCGTCGCTTTCTCGCCAGACCAGTGTCGGCAGTGGACAATTTGCGCGCCTGCTGCTCGCCCTTGGCAATGGTAGCCGTTTCTTAAGCCCCCTCTCCAGAAAAGGACCCTGATTTCGCGATACCTGTGACAGCCATGGTGGTCCACTACACCACCAATAAGCTGATAGGTCAGAGACTCACACTGTGGAGCATTCATGGTAGAACCATCTTTGCCATCACAGAAAACGGCCTGAGTCACCCTTGCACACTGCCCTGTACGGGCGCAGGTCTTGATATCGGCCAACTGCCAGTGACCCTGAACGGGCCACAGCTCTGAGCTTCCATGTATTAGCCACCCAGTTGAGGTGAATATCCGGACAGATGTCACAGGGGACCACGAGCTCACCCTTTCACTCTGGAACCACCTGTCCCTTCTAACCTGCACAGATGTTATTTGTACATTTGTATACACAAAAATAAGTACAAATATACTGCCCCCCCCCCCCCAGGCATGGGCAGTTTGACCGACATGTGGGGTACCCCCCCCCACTTTGCGAAATTTTCTTCAGCACTGTTTGTATTTTAGCTGGGGCATCCTGTGCCCGTTGATTTGTTACACTGCTGAGTGTGTCAGCCGGAATCATGACCAATGGACTGGGTGTGTGGTGACCCTTGAGCCTCATCATGTGCTTGCTTTTTGAGGGCCAACGAGGGCAAAAGGATGAGTCAAATTTTTGTTTTGAAAAAATTCGCTTAGATTCATGTGAAATTCGTACGAATTTTGTACAAATTACGTACGACATTTTGTGCGAATTTCACAATACCTCAATATTCACACACATTCCTTCACGTGAAATTCGTACGAAACTCGTACGAAATTCGTACAATTTTCACTACATTCCCAAGACGTTTAATCACCTAGGTCATGTGGATGGTGGAAACCTGCGATTAAAACCTCCCCAGTTCCACAGGCATTGTACCTAACACCATACCTCGGCCCAAGGAGCCATTCCATTTGGTAGCGGATCGTACGACAGAGGCACCTACAAGAGCTCCAGCAAGTTGTTACCAAGGAGGTTGCAGCACCGTACACCGTCAAGTACCTACCCGACACCGGGCAAATAGTGCTTACCCTAGAAAGAAGAGGTGTAGTGGCCGTCAAGCCTAAGCCCAGCAAGGAGGAGAGGTTGATTGTGGCCC
Source organism: Eutreptiella sp. 'Long Island Sound 2002' (assembly GCA_964036045.1). Lineage (NCBI taxonomy): Eukaryota > Euglenozoa > Euglenophyceae > Eutreptiales > Eutreptiaceae > Eutreptiella > Eutreptiella sp. 'Long Island Sound 2002'. The sequence continues at coordinate 115,270,206 of OZ038379.1, forward strand.
TCTGGCGGATCCGGTCGTTGCACCTCTCTAGGACACAGTCGTGGTACCTAGTGCGGAGCATGACGTACGGTGTGGTATGGGACCAGGTGTACGGCATGCTTCGGCCAGCTAGCGTTACCGGAGTCCCGGGTATTCGCAGCCTATACGGGAGACGACACGGCCATCCATGGTGCGGCCTGCTACCTACCCGACCGCATCAGCCACCCCTACAAATGTCGACCACCCCCACCCTCGGACATCATGCAGTGCGGGGACCGACAGCTCCATTGGTTGCCTATTGCGGTGGATGGTACATCGAGGCATGAGGCCTCGTACGTCCATTGCACGCTCGCTGGCACCGCCAGCCCCAACCACTATCTAGTTGCCGGGTACTGGGGGGCAGTGAAAAGTGGGAGACCCTCTAAGCGGCCTCCCAAGAAATCGATTTTGATGACGAGTTGCGAGTTGCGAGCTGCACCGTAAGGCCACAACCGTAAGTTTTAAAGATGCGGGAGGGAACGAAAAGCAGTCCCTTTTTTTTGTGTGCAGATGGAAAAGCATAGGTGCTCATGGCGGGCTGCCAAACTGGAAGGAAAAATCCCCTGGTGCCAACGTGTGTTGGGTCTGCATGCGTAACCGTGCTCTTTGCCTTGCTACATTTGGCACAGCAAGTGCGATAGACAGCAACTGGGAAGGGGCTGTTTCCATAGGTGCGATATATAGGACCATTACGATTGGTAGGCGAGTGGCTGATTATGGCCTCCATGGGGTCCTTCGTGTCCTGTTGTGTGGCATCAACTGGACACGGGACCTAGTTGTACAATTGACAGGGAAGGCACCAGCCATTGTGGCACGCACCATGCTACAACTGGTTCTAGATGAGGCACAGCTTGCAGCACGAACTTGCACGCGTGCCTCACTAAACAATGACAAGGCAAGCAACAAGGGGAAGGTGAGGATGGAGTGTGCCGCTGGCATCGATTTCATGCGGAACAGGGGTTGGTAGAAGATAATAGATGCTTGAGCATCCTAGTGCACATTTTGCAGATCGCTTTGCTTCTCATGTCCAAATTCCTACCCATTTCCCACAGGATTGAGCAAAAACACCCGGGTATACGCGCCAGGATTCGGAACGATCGCCGCCAAATTGCTTAGAATGAATCCCGACCCGAAAAAAAGCGCTCGGGATATATTCTGTGGCCGCTCGGGATATCGCTTGGGGTTTATCCGGGGGCCGCTGGGGATATCGCTTGGGATTTATCCGGTGGCCGCTCGGGAAATCGCGTGGGCTTTTTCCGGTATCTGCTCGGGATATCGCTTGGGGTTTATCCAGGGGCTGCTCGGGATCCTTCTCAGGGATTTTTGCCAACTTGCCTTACCCAATCGGTAGGCGTTTTCAGAAAAGTCAAGTCAGACCCAACCCATTGAACACCCCACCGGATGCATTTCCCTATGTGCCCAACCAAACTTATTTTTCCTTTGTTTGACAGATCTTTTGCTACATAACCCCCACCCTTAACATCCCTCCTCCCTCCACATGCCCTGCCCAATGTGCACTGTGCATCACCATTGTTGTTCTTCACAGATATTTTCTTGACCAGAGAGCCCCTCAAGTGCCGACCACGTCCGATGAAGGTGCCTATTTGTACGGCACTGGAGGGATGGGGGACCATGGACATATGTGGACACGTTGATCAGCATTTGGTATAGGAAGCATGGCACCTTTCCTTCTTGCCTTTCACACCCATGCCGTCACAATTTATTGCAGTGAATGCCCCCTGTTCACTCCAGTGTTTACAACCCATGCCTAACAAGTCTTTTTGTCGGGGCAGATGCAACCGTGCCAATCGCCGAACTGTGCGACGCTCTTCAACGTGCTGATGATGCAATGTACCCACGGTGCCCAACCGATGCCAAAAGGTAAGGTAAGGTAAGGTGAGTAAGCCCCTGAGGGGGCGCCCCCTGGTAGAGTCAAACAATGACTGTTGTTGAGGTGACCACAGTTGTGGTCCAAGTTTGTTGTGAATGCGCATCGTTGTGCGCTGATTAGTCTCTGATTGTGCACGGGTCTGCACTGATGATGGTACCTGTGCATGCACATAAAGCATTAAAGGGTAGGCCACGCGTGGTGCGCTCGGTAAACCCTTGTTTAGGTTAACCAGGGGCTCCACCCTACGTTCCATAAGAGAACGGGCGGAGTTCCTTAAGCTCGCTTTATTGGAGGGACCTGTTTTCGGGCAGTGTATTCTTTTCCACTCGAGGACACGTATAATACGGCGAGGGTGGTTAGGTTTCAATACCCGAAACAGTGCCCGCATGTGTATTTTCAGGTGGTGTAGGTGGAATTGATTGGTGCACTTCGCTGTCTTCGACAGCGCAATTTTATCGCCTAGCAAAAAGGGCGCTGATCACACCAAACATTGGGAAGAGAGGATGAAATAACAAATGATGTTGCATTAGTGTTAATTTGCGTTTGGAAGTACGGATTTCCCTCGACCAAAAGCACTCAAATACCATAGTAGAATGGCCCAAGAGGCATGGGATGTCGCACCAGTGTGAATTTGCTATTAAAAGTACGGATTTCCCTTCCCCAAAAACACTCAAATACCTTACTGGAATGGCACATGGGATGTTGTATTAGTGTGAATTTGCCCCCTGAAAATATGGATCTGCCCTGCACCAAAAAGTCAAATACCATAGTGGAATGGCCCAACAGACTTGCGATGTTGCGTTAGCGTGAATTTGCGACCGAAAGTACAGATACAGATGGCCAAGGATGTGTACAAGGTTGAATCGTTGGCGACTTCCATGTTCATTTCCGTTCATTTGGCCTCAACAAATGTCCTTCCACCACTTTGTGGTGAAAGGTTGGCTGCACTCCGTTCGTGGACCTCCTTCCCTTGACCGAGGACTCGCCTTCTTTTATGCTATACCAGAACAAGCACAAGGCTGGGACGAGGCATACACCAGGGAGTTCCCGGAAGACAAAGCAATGCCATTGAACGAGATCAAACAGAGAGGGATTCCAAAGACGGAGGGTGTCACACTATACAAGTGTCGACTCCGTGGCCAAGAAATCCAAAGCAACCACTCAACGTCCATACCGCCTCAAACATTGCCGAGTGATTTGCTTCGTCTGCGGCATGAACTATTGGCCTCAAAGAGGGTACTGAAGACTCTAAACCGGGTACAGCTTGGCTGGTCAATTGAACGGTACCAGGGGTTGGAGAATATAATATTGCCACAATTTAAATATGACACCGAGAATCACAAGCTTCTGGTATCTGTGGTTGCACACCTTCTCAAAGAATTTGGGCCTCTAATAGGCAAGGGCCGCTGCTCTACACCACCAGGCCAGTGCACTCTGTCCCTTGCAATGTTTTGTGATGGAATCACCCCCAGGGGCCGTCCAAATGTCAACATGAAAGCTGCCCTGGTAGACCTGGGAGGGACACTGTTCCCTTTTGTTGAAAACATTCCCGAAACAACCGGTTTTTTCACCTGGCGAGGAATGTCTAAGGTTGATTATAGTGGTGGGGTGGCAGAGCATAGACCTAGGGAGTTGAATACTTTAGCCGCCCACTCTTTTGTTGTACCTATGCGTTTTTCGGGCCGTGTCCACCGTGTGCAAGTCACGGTTGCTTTTCAGTTTGTAATTGCTGACCATGTTCAGGTATGGTGGGAGCTGGGGGGGTGTGCCTGTGTTGTGTGCCCTTGGGCAAGAGCACACGGTGTTCGGGACATGTTTCTACATGAACCGCTGCCCATTCATGAACGCCCCTGCACAAGATTTGCGGGCACTACTGGCTTGCAGAATGTTTTTTCAATGCAACCTGCGTTGCATAATATCAAAGGGGCCATTAGTCGTGCATGCAGCGTTGTTGGGCGCACATTACCCCCCGCGGATGCAAGCCTACTGTTCCAGTATCTGGTTACCGTGGCAAAGCGCTACAGTGTCACAAAACTGCCTGTTGACTCCCGTCAGCATTGCTCGTTAGTGCGACGCCGCTTCCGGACCGGTGTTCTGCTGACGGGCCGGGAGGCGAGGTCGCTTGCGTCAAGGCTTGCACACCATGTTGCCCTTCCGTTGCCTTACCATGTGTTGTTCCTCTCGATCTGTTACATCATTGTTCTAATCTATAGTGGTACCCTACAAATACCCACTAGTGAATGGTGCATCTGGGGCCTGCTTCATGTGTTTCTGATGCACCTTATCCTGGAATACAGCAAGGAAGGTAGCACACAGACCCTGTATTGTCATGGTATGGAACATGTTCTCCAGCTGCCTGGGTTAACGATGGGCTGTTCAGATGAGGCGGGAGAGAGGGATCTGAGGGTTGGCAATTGGTTTGCCCACCTCACCTTCACCGTGGCAGACAAAGTTATTCAAGAGACGTTGGGGCTTAAAATGTATGTCAAACTCCAGGGGCGCCGTGCCCGTCGCTCTGAGGTCCATTTCTGGCAACCCGAGAGGCGGGGGATGGTTTTGGAGCAGTGTGTGGTCAGTGCCTCCCCCATGTGGAGGGCAGTGTTGGGGCGATTTCTCGCAAACGTTTTGGAGAACAATACGTTGAGGTGCTACATGCATATGAGCACCCAGTCAGTATATATAACCACTGACACCTGCAACCCGCAAATGGATCTGTGCTGCATCTGTGGCCGTTGTGGTGCTCAGCGGAGTGGACAATGGCGCTAGACCTCTGGAACGATGGCAGCAGTACGGCACTGGCGGACATTCAACTATGCCAGTGCGAACCCTTATCTAATCCAAAAACAGCGGAAACAATTGGCCAAGGAACGTTCAACAGGTAGGGCAGTGGTACGTAGGCATAGTACATCCCGCGAACAGGGAACGAAGATGACAGTGGTGACAAACGGTGTCGAGGACTCAACCGCATCCTTTGATATTGGTCCTATGTCAGCCTCGACCACGCAGCGGCTCCAACCAATGCGTGCTGTCAAGCTGCACAGGTGCATTGTTGTGGATGCAAATAATTCGTCAGGCCCTGACCCCACAGCTGCAGACACCTCTGGTAATTCCTCTGTGGCATCCAGTGATGCATCTTCACCTACGGACAGCGGTGATTCTACAAGTACTAGCAGCCCCAGTACCACTGGCAGCAGCAGCAGCAGTGACTCCTTTATCCCGGCGGCACCACTTCCAAATAAGCTTCGGCGCCGCGGCGTCCCAAGCAAGCCAGCTGTGAAGGTGAACTGTATTGATGTGGATGACGCATCCTCAAGTGCCCCCCCTGCCACCTTGCTTCGCGAAAGTGACCATTCCCCTACAGACCAGGCCGACCGTTAACCTTTGCCAACCTCTACCTCAGGAACCCACTCCCTGAGGTCCTCGGTGCGGCCGGGGTATACCCAAAACCGATGTCACCCACCCTGTTTTGAGGTGGGGCGGTGCGAATGTTGGACTGCAGCACCCCGGCTGCGTACCCAACGGTTCGGAGGCGCCTGAAACATGTTTTTTGTGGTACTTTGTACCATTTTTCTTTTCTTTTTTTTTTGTTATTGCGCGCCACGAGCGGTTTTTATCTGTGCGTGCACCAACGCTCCCTGGGATTTCTCCACTGGCCGCTCGGAAAAACGCTCGGGATTTATCCAATGGCTGCTCGGGCTATCGCTTGGGATTTATCCAGGGGCCGCTCGGGATATCGCTTGGGATTCATCTGGTGGCCGCTCGAGAAATTGCTTGGGATTTTTCCGGTGGCCGCTCAGGAGATCCCCAAGCATAATCGGTATAGCCTTAGGTGTATCCTAGCACGTTCCTAGGCATATTCCCTTTAAAATCCCCGACGATTTGGACATGAGAAGCAAAGCGATGGAGCGACATGTGGTGAGGCGGCATCGAGTAGGAGAAAAGAGTTGGCAGTCGGGGCTGAAAAACGTGGTCGGAGAATTCAGGAAGCATATGTGTATACGCTTGGTATTCCGCATGGTTCTCCGGGGCCGACTTTGGGCGGCTCCAGAACCATAGCATAGCACTGGGCACCGCCCACAATGAGCTTCAGCGGGGCAAAATTCTGTGGACGCATCTTTGGATCGACCACATGTATTATTTTGCCAAGAAGTGGGAGATCTTGTCAACGTTCTCCTGCTTTGCCATGGAGGGAAGTCAGCGGAGGTTGAAGCGCATGTTGCGCAACAACGGGGGCTTAAGCCTCCTCCGGGGGAGACTAGGGGTAAAAGTGGTTGTGGACAACCACACCATTGATGATAGCCTTTGGTCGACCAAAAGGGCACAAAATGGGCAATGGCCCATGAGTGTACAAATGTATGCAAGCCGTACACGAAGACGGCTTCTAACCGAGATCCAGCACCTTCAGACTCTACAGCGGCGGTCCGGTGTCGCAAGAAAGGGACATGAGATCACAACACGAACCCAGACCATTGTTGCCGTTGACCGGGGTGCATGCAGGGGTGCACTGGAGAGCCTACCAGGGGTGTTAGGACAAATCAGGGGGTGCACGGCGGTAACATTTGTGTAAAATCGCGTGAATTCACGTGAAAATTGCAGGAAATTGGTACGATATTTGTGCGAATATCGTACGAATTCACGTGAATTCACGCCTATGAATCGACTACACGCTTGTCGGGCTTGGGCACCTCTCGTTTTGGGTCTGGTTTTGGCATGGTGGATGCTTTTGGGGCGGGACCTTCATTGGATGATGCGTACTGAAGCTACAGGAAGAATTTTACCCCCTGAAATCCCTCACAAGGAACCACAAAATGGCGTTTTCCCCCGAAAACCTCAAAATTTGGGGGGATTTACGTGAACACTGGCGCGTTGTTCCAACGGCGACTTATCCCCCGTGCACGAAGGGTACATTGCTGCATGCATTGCGCCTTCACTTGCTCCAGGTGCACGAACTGCTGCCGCTGCCTCCGCATGCCCCATCGCAGTGGCAACACCTTCCTCCTTGGAATTTAGGGCTTCGGCATACAGAATCCAGTGGTCACACGTCTTCATAACTGCAAGCTCCTCCTCTGCAAAGAAATGGGAAAAAATGTGTTACGGCACCTGTAACCGCATGCGTAACCGCGTGTAACCGGACGACAGCAAACTGGAATAACGTTACTGCACAGGTTACCGCATGGGTAACCGCGCATTACCCAGCGTACCCACATTTTTTTGCCTTCACATCCAACTGCGCTATGCAAATCTGACAAGGTGTATTTGCGAAACAACAAGTCCCTGGCTGTTGGTATTGCACGTGTGTGGTTGCCACGGCTCTTGAACTTAACAATCATCGCCGACAAGGCAACCTTCAACTTTGCAGATACTGCCCACACAAAGCTCTCCCGTAGACCACCGGAGTACACCTTTGCTGCCTGTCCCAAGAACAGATTGCCCGACTCATGCACACAAAGCGGCCCTGTCTTGTCTAGGCAGTGTGGGTAGTCGTGGCACACCTGGGCAGCGGAGCAGCCCAGGATCTCGTGGCACTCCTGCTTTGCACACTCTCAGTTGTGGTGGAAGGTGGTGGAGGTCGTCCTTTGTTGCCTCTGCATTGAGGTGGCGTAAATTACCCTTTGGCGACCTTTGGCCGGCCCACTAATCATGAAAGCCGCCTTTTTCCTTCCGCTTTCCTTCTTTTTCATTGCGCTCTTGGGTGGCGCCATCTCCGGGAGCTCCGGCTCCTCGTCTTCCTCTTCTTCGTCCTCTTCTTCTTTCCCAGACGCGACCTCTTCGTCGCCCACTTCTCCTGCTGCTGCTTCTGCTGCTTGTGCCCTCTGAGACGGCGCGTCTTTCACTTGCTGCGGGGTTCCTGTCCTCGGTGCCTTACCTGGGACCACGGTCTGTCCTTTTCCCCGTCCTGCTTTGGAACCTGCTGCTGAAGCTCATGCTGATGCTGATGCCGATGTTGATGTTGTCCCTCTGCCCTTCACGTGCTGCTTTGTCGCTGCCTTCAGTGCCACCTTCTTTGGTGCCCCCCCCCCCTCCTGGTCGTGCCTCGTCCTCCACATTCCAGAACGTCCAGCACCTGTTTACCTCACCAATGTGAATGGTCTTGTCTTTCAAGTCCTTCACATCAACACACTCATAGTTCCACACATTCCAACCCATCGCGTCCGTCACACGGAGGTTCCCCTTTTTGTCTCTGCCACAAATCCAGCATCTGATGAGACGAGTACCAGTCCTGCGGCTGGCCTTCATATGCAATAAGAGGTGGGAACATGATTACAGTTGTTTCCAAAAGCATCCATAAACCCCAAACTGCGCCCAAAACGAGAGGTGCCTAAACCCGGCAAGCCTGTAGCCTATTCATAGGCATGAGGTCACGATTTTTCTTACGACATTCGCACGAATTTCGTACAAATTTCGTACAGATTTCGTGCGAATTTCACGTGAAGTCACGTGCTTTTACACAAATGTTACCGCCACGCACCCCCTGATTTGTCCTAACACCCCTAGTAGGCTCTCCAGCGCACCCCTGCATGCACCCCGGTAAACGGCAGCAGTGGTCTGGGTTCGTGTTGTGATCTCATGTCCGTTTCTTGCAACACCGGACCGCCGCTGTAGAGACTGAAGGTGCTGCATCTCGGTTAGAAGCTGTCTTCGTGTACGGCTGGCATACGTTTGTACACTTATGGGCACTTGCCCATTTTGTGCCCTTTTGGTCGACCAAAGGCTATCATCAATGGTGTGGTTGTCCACAACCACTTGCACCCCTAGTCTCCCCCAGAGGAGGCTTAGGCCCCCGCTGTTGCGCAACATGCGCTTCAACCTCCGCTGACTTCCCTCCATGGCAAAGCAGGAGAACGTTGACAAGATTCTCGACGTCCTTGCAAAAAAAACATGTGGTCGATCCAAAGATGCGTCCACAGAAGTTTGCCCCGCTGAGGCTCATTGTGGGCGGTGCCCATGGCTATGCTATGGTTCCAGAGCCGCCCCAAGTTGGCCCCAGAGAATCATGCGGAACGCCAAGCATATACACATATGCTTCCAAAAATCTCCCACCAAGTTTTGCACGCTGACTCCCCTTATTTTCCTCCTACCTGATGCTGCCTCACACTAGGATACTGTAGGCTAGCATCTAGTATCTTCTCCCAACCCCTGTTCTGCATGAAATGAATGGCAGCAGCACACCCCATCCTCACCCTCCCCTTGCTACCTGCCTTGTCATTGTTTAATGAGGCACGCGTGCAAGTTCGTGCTGCAAGCCGTGCCTCATCTAGAACCGGTTGCAGCATAGTGCGTGCCACAGTGGCCGGTGCCTTCCTTGTCAATTGTACAACTAGGTCCCGTGTCGCGTTGATGCCACACAATAGGACACGAAGGACCCCATGGAGGCCATAATCAGGCACTCGCCTACCAATCGTAATGTTCCTATATATCGCACCTATTGAAAGAGCCCCTTCCCAGTTGCAGTCTATTGCACTTGCTGTGCCAAAGGTAGCAAGGCAAAGAGCACGGTTACGCATGCAGACGGTGGGACCAGGGGATTCTGCCATCCAGTTTTGGCAGCCCGCCATGAGCACCCATGCTTTCCCATCTGCACAGAAAAAAAAAGGGACTGTCTATTGTTCCCTCCCGCATCTTTAAAACTTACGGTTGCGGCCTTGCGCAACTTGTCATCAAAATCGATTTTTTGGGACTCCGCGTAGAGGGTCTCCCATTTTTCATTGCCCCCCAGTAGCCACCAACTACATAGTTGGTTGGGGCTGGCGGTGCCAGCAAGCGTACAATGGACGTACGACCCGTGGCGTATGTAGTGTGTGCCACGGGCGCACTTATTTCTATTGTGGACAATGTGGCATCCCCATGCACAAGAGATGCTTTAACACCAAGTATTGTTAGCAATAGTGTGTGAAGATTATTTTTTGTTGTGCACTTGCAAGGTTACTATGGTAAAAGAGCAGGGATGACAGGATAGCGGAAAAATTAGTGGTTGCATGCCGTAACCGGACCCGTTACCGGGTGCGTAACCGCACTTAGTTGTAACCGAGTTACACGCAACACCGTGTAACCGGACCCGTTACCGCGTGTGTTACCGTGTGTAACCGCAATTGTAACCGCACCTTGAAACCCAAATCTGTTGTTTTCTGAAAGAAAAAAAAAAGGGTAGAAATACGTTACCCCACCCCATGTACGTACCCGTATGTTACTGAGATAAAAGCAGATGTAACCCAAAGTTTGATGTGTAACCTCGGTAGAGATAGGAAAATACGTTATGCAGTTTTGGGGGAGTTGACCCGGGATGTCCGTAGATATCCGTGGTATATAACCCGGGATATTCCGGCTGCGATATCCCGGGTGATATACTACAGATATCTCCGGATATCCTCAGGCCTATGCCACAGATATAAGCGTTGAGCTGGCAAGTGTAGGAATAAAGGGGGGATGGGGATGAAATTGTGTGCAGGCCTGTTGGGGAAGGCTTCTGCCGCCCAGTAACCCCCCCCCTTTACGCAGCACCCAGCTGAGCACAATGGTATCCCCACACCCACAGGAACATAGCCAAAGTGACGCCCCTCCCCCCGCCGGGGGGGAACACAAGGGATATGTGACACGAAGCAAGACTGGCAAACCCGAAATGATGGCAAATTGCTTGTTGGGATGTGTGCTCAGGTCTACTGAGAGACATGCACTGTGTGCCACTTTTTCTAGTGCTAGTACTTTACTTTGAGGAACTGCACGTGCTCAACAGCAGCCACTGGAATGGACTATCAAGTTGCACGTGTGGCTGCGAGGGCTGTGCGGGTGGACATGAAGAAGGCACGGCGAAAAGAGGAGGCACAGAGATAGAGGAGGTACGTGTGGCAAACGGGTCCAGATTGCACAAAGAAGTGGCCAGCTGTGCAGACAGATGTGTGAGAGAAAAGCAGATGGGTCAGTGTCAAACTCAAGAGACAAGGCATTATAAGTGGATGTCACCAACAAGGAACAAGACATTGGAGTGGTATATCAGAATTAAGGCGTTCAAGGCACATGTGTCACGTCGTCGGGTGGCAGGGAAAAGGGCTGCAAGCACACAAGAGCACGTGCTCCAGAGCAGCCACAATGTTGCAACAAAGTTCTGTCACATGGGCGTGTAAAAGCATTGAATCACACCAGAGCACAAATATGTCGACCTGCTATTTCATTAATGGCAAACAACCTCATACGTCCATGGCATTTAATCATCTTCGCGTCAAGAAACACATATCAGATTTTTTCCAAGGCGCACATCTCACACACCCTACATACACATCATTGTCTCCAACAAGGAACAAGACATTGGAGTGGTAATGCTCTTAGGACTTCGTGGAGTAGATGAGGTCAAGTTGATGAAATTTATGAAATTAGGTACATTGGCAATGTGGTATGGCCAGTGCTGGTGAGGGTTGTAGATGGTACAAGCAAGCCGGATGCAGTCCAGGACGGCGTAAATGTCTGGTAAAAATGAACCGCCACGGGGAGAGAACAAAACTTTTCTTTAGAAAAAAACTTCAAAAAACTAGTTTTTTTGGAGGAAGAAACGGTGACCGCAACCCGGAAAAAAAAAGAGCTCCTAAAACCGCTACTTGTAGCCAAAATCGCCGAAAATCATAAAAATAAAAATAATAGCAATGAAAATAATAATGAAAAGAACGAAACTCCCCCAAAAAAAGTAGACGAAATAGACCCTTCATAGTACAAAAATAGAAGAATATGTACCATGCTTCGAAAAACATGGTTGTTTGATCTAATGCCTGGTTGTTTGATATAATACCGAGGGCACAAACCCGAACAATGAGACTGGATGATGCACAAGAACAGATGGAACAAAGTAAGCACAAGACGACTCATAACATATTTAAAAACTTTCCACTGCAAATTTTTGCAATCACATGCTTTGTGTTGTTGCGAAAAATCGCAATGACACAAACATAGTGTAGGATGAAGTGTGGGCAATTATAGATGTTGTTCCTCAATACTTCCAATTTTTCTTTTAGATACCCTCTTCACTGGCAATGCCGTGGCAATGCACATTGGTGCCATAACAACACACTACAAATAGTGACAACGTGATGTGTTGACTTTCGGGTACCTAAACAATTGGTTGTTTGCTCTACACTCCATGGTTCACACATGCATGCAATTCCATGTCACACTCATGCATTTGACCTCAAGGGCGCCGAGGGACTCATGCGGCACGCGCCGTGAAACGCGTGGCGCAGATGAGTGGCAAGGTGAAACGCGTGGCGCAAATAAGCGGCAAAGCAGCCTTGAGTGGGGCGCTTCATGAATACCCGCAGCCCCTTTGTGCGTGCCCCATGGCGTGTTTGGGTGGGCACCCGAGGGTGCCGGACAGTTTAGCAATCAATCTGTGAGTACTGTCCACTATGCTGCGATCCATCCCCATTTCCAGTAGGCGATGTGGGTGCATGTGCAGCACTCTGTGCATCTGTCTGTGGTACCCACCAGTTTGGGGGGTACCCTTTCATGCCCAGCTCATATATAATGTACCGAAAATTTTCCATTGCCTCTTCAATGTGTGAGGTGTAGAAGAGGCCTTTCTGGCAAAGGGCGGGAACCAGCGACTGCAGGACTTTGCGTGCGTTTGGGCTTTGCACTTTCTGAAACCGCAGCAGTCGCTTGTGGGCTGGTGTGTCCCACGTCATTTTCTTCTTCATACAGAAATGGATTCTGCCTGCCTGTACACGCATACATGCTTCCAAATTGGTCCGTTCAAAACCCTGTCCTTCCACTTGCAGCTCTACACCTAACACTGTCTTAAAGTACAGTCTCACAGATTCAATGGTAGATTTTTTTGACCACACTCCCACCATGTTGTCACGGAACCTGTATGGGCGGGCATGCAGCGACAGTGCCACGTGTCATCTGTGGCCCTGTACTGTGCACCCGTGGTCCAACGGCACCCCTGTCTCTGCCTGCTGCTAGTGCCAGTGATCTTCTGTCTGCATACAATATATGCTGGCGCTCTGTGCACTGCATATTCCTCCTATTGGTACTCCCCTGCGATGCCTCATCACTTGCCCTCCTGACACGAAGATTTCATTGTAAAAAAGGTCATACCTCATATAGTTCCATATATGTGTCCTTGATATATTGCTGTACGTATCATACCCTTTCCCCAACCTGTCCCACTTGCCTGTTAACTTGCTCAGGCCACCTAGGGGGTCCCCACAGTGAATCTGTGGGCCTGTGCCGCCAGTGTGCGCAGTCACTGTAGTTGTATTGCCTCCCAAACACCCCATTCTGGTCTCCACTAGCCCCCCTCTGGCGGGGCCTGTGGAATATGTTTTCTATCTGTCCTTTGGAAAGTCTCGGAAACATCTCACGGACATCCAGTTCCCAAATCTTCAGTGCCTGTGGATCTCTGATGCACTTATGTTGTGGTACCATGTTTGTTTGTTTGACCCAACCTTTCACATCCGACGTTTGCGGCATTTCAAATGATTGCATGCACTGCTGCCCCTCTGCGATAAATACATTCAGTGCCCTCCCTTCCTGTGTCCCAATTGCCCTCATCGGGTGCCTGGCATATGAGAAGACTACTCTGCATTTCAACTCTCGTGCATGCTCATTGGACTTGTTTTTTATAAATATAAACGTGGATGGGGCGGCTGTCGTTCCCTGTCCCTTGAAAAATTGATCCACGTCACACTTCATTGCATTTTGGAACAGCATGTCTTTTGCCGTGTTCATGGCATCCTTCTTTGACCCCAAAGAAGCAATAGGTTCGAACTGCACAGGGTCATAATATATATCCTCCGGCAACTTTGCATACAGTGTTTTACATACCTGGAAACCTTTACGTGGATTTTTGTCCACTGGACTCCACTCCCACTGTTTGTTGAGTTTTTCCCTCACCTTCTCCAGGTGTCCGTGTCGCATTCTCACTGCGGTCTCTCTTTCTGCATTTTCCCTGATGTCATTCATCGCTCTCTGCATACCTTTCCTCACCCATCCCCGCCAGTCTCCCGGGGAATGACTTGTACAGGCGTGCACATGCTTGCTGGCATGCTTCCTCAAAATAGCCCCTCTCTCCCAATGCAACATTTTTCATATTCTGCCACAGTGTCGGCACTAACGCCGGCACAACCTGCTTTAGCTTGTGTTCTGCTCTAACCGCCACACGCCCTTTCACCCGTGGTAGCGTGCTCGGGAATGAAGCACACCTACACCGCGCACATGCTCGTGTGTGCAATTGTTCCTTGGTGACTATGGTCCCTTGAGTGAACAGTACACGTCCTACTAGGTGCTGCCTGCGTGCCACAAAACACACTACTGTCTGCAAGTATTCCCGTATGAGTTTGGGGATCGGGAGGTGTTGTATTATGTCCTGCACTGTACACCTCATGTGTGCAAGGTCCACTATATTATTTACAGGGTATGGTATCAGTATTCTTGCTGGCAGGTTCAATTTCAGGCGTGCCTTTGCCACTTCCCTCACTCAGTTGCCCAGCCTACCCTTCAGTGAATTTCGGACTCTGCTGGCAGCCCAGGAGAGCCTTCGGTTATTAAGCTGCTGGTGAATCGGTCTTTTAACTTCATCTGTGGTGAGGGCATACCTTGGCAGTGGCTCCGCCTTCAGTGGGGGCTCTTTTTCCCCTGTCTGCCATCGCGTGTGCTGCACGGTGGACACCTGTTTTCCCCACTTCCTGATCCACATTATTTGTTCTACATCTGCCTGTCTGAGACGCACATACTCAAGTGGTACAATGATAAACTCATGCCTCCTAATTTTCTTCATCCCATCATAGAAATTTCTGGTTCTTCCTGTCTGAAACGCTTGTACGACTTTCCCCGTGCCATCAGTGCTGCACCAGCCAAGTACTCACTGAACCTCTTTGCCAGTGCTCGCTGTCCCGTCCTGCATGCCCTTCGATGTCTGCGCTGATATTGCTTTATCCACCCGGGTAACGGGGTTAATTTTCGGGTAACGGGTGACTTTTCCGAAGTCAGGGTATACAAGGGGTTTTTGAACTGCCGGAGTTGGGTAACGTGCGGATACACAACAATTTCACCTTGAACTACATGCACTCTGCATATTCATGGCCGTTTTCCGCCTTTTTGTGCACACTTGTTACCACACCTAGGGGCTTCCTAGCACAAATGGTGATAAATGAGGTAACCTAGTTACACCACACATGGGTAAGATGGTGGACAGTGGGCAGTGGGCGGCGCACCTCCATGGTGTGCCTGTACGTGCAGCCGCATGCCCGGTAGACCGAGTGGCTATCATCTGGCGAGGCCCTGCCGGGTTTGGAGCCCAGGCAGCACACAACTCCTACACCAACACCCTCTCGTGTTGTGGTTTTTCCCCCGGCGAGGAATGGCGGCCCTCCCCGGGGGGATGGGGCTGAGCTGGGAGGCGGCCGCTTGCGAAGCTGTGCATGCTACGGTGGGGGAAGCCGCCGTTGGTGCAGCGAGCCCAAGATGGGGACAGCACGGGGATAGCAGGGGGCAGTTGAGGGATAGGAGGGGGTGGGGGGGGGGGGACCCGGCGCTCCGTGAGTCCGCCCTACACGGGGGCCTGTGATCAGCGACGCGTGGTTGAGGTAGCCGGGGCAGCTTGCCATGGGCGAGTGGCGGAGCCATGACAGTGTATAGTATTCAAAGTGGACAAATGGAACCGATGGGCTGATGTGGTCATTTTGCAGTGAGGTGTGTACCATGTATAATAGTGCACTATGAACCTTGTTCTTATTGACTTATTGCTCCGGAAAAGGCCCGATAACGCGGTAACAGTTTCGGTTACGCACCCGGTAGCGGGTCCTGCAACACGTGGTGTGAGGTGAAGTCCTGTAACGGGTGCGGTTTTGCATGCGGTAACGCCTTTGGTAGCCGTTTGGAATTTGCACCTGTGTATTGTGTCGACAGGTTTTCTTGTCATGCCCTTGCTGCCGAAGTCCCCGCTCGGTCGCAGCCGTCAACAGCGCATTGAGTTCATCGCCAAGAGGCAGTCCAAGGCGATGTTGGGGCACTTGTCCACCGCATCTTGCGGTTGGAGGCCCACGAAGGTGTACGGGTCCGTTATGGAAGTATTTGCCGATGTTGTGGCACCGCTGACGTTGACAATGGCGGAAGCTTTGGAGTCTAATGGCCTGGGCAAGCTGCAGCACCTCATCCCCGGTTACATCCTGTTCAAGGTCCTGCTGGGAACATGGAGGCCTCGCTACGTCGACGATGTGTGGTGTTCTTCAAGAATGTGCTGCCTCCGTGGACTGTCGCAGCTCTTACCAAGGAGGGAGTACTATTTATTGCATAAATTTGCAAACCCATGCATCATAGATTTCCTGTTTGTAATTAATAGGGCGTGGAGTGACATGTGGCGGTGGGGGTGTGCTGTTGCAGGCGATGAGGCCATTGTTTTCCATAAGGGGAAGAAAGTTGGTCCACTTCGGCGGTTCATGCCCAGAAAGCCGCACAGCATTGGTATAAAGTTATATGTTTTAGGGGATGCGGTGCATCCCTTTGTAACAAACGTGTACCTCTATGCCAGCAAGAAACCCCAACTATATATACACGCTAGTGGGCAAAGGGTGGCTGGCCCATTGACTCCAACGGAAGTGTTGAATCATTGGGTGGACAACTAGTTCAGCAATGCACGTAGGCACCAACCCCTTAGCGAATAACAATATTGCTCATGGTAGGGTCTGAAGGAGAGTGTGTGCATTGTCCGTACCACTGTGTGCAGAAAGTTGTTTTCACATGAGTACATCATAGGATTTCCACTGCATACACAACCTGCCCAGCCCACCCTTTCGTGGCGCTGCAAAATTTTGCTTCAAACGTGTTATTCAGTGAGGGTGCTACAGGATATGGTGTGGCTGGGCTGATTCACCTATTCGGGAGCAAAAGAACTGTCCCACAGGGCACCGTCAGTACGTCTCGCCCCGTCCCTCTCTTCCGGCTGACAGCAAATTGGTGGGCATGGTATGGCCCACCAATAGGTGCTGTGTGAGCACCCTTTTCTCATTTTCTGTAAAACCGACGAAGAGGGGGTTGCTGAGGCGGTAGGGTTGCTGAAACCGGGGCAGGTGTCTGAGGCGGTTTGCGAAGGCAGGGGCTACAGCCTGATGATGTTAAAGAACCCAAAGGTTGGCTCCAAACCCCCCTGAGTTGTTCCACTTCTGACCAAGTAGCTGCACCTACCCCTCCCAATTCACAAAGCACGGGAATGGCTATGAGCTTCCCCCTGTGGTTGCAGCCTACCCTGTTTTGGCGAATGGCGTGGACTATGGAATCCGCCAACCAAATGGCCGGTTGTTTCAAGTCATGGCGGCGTGCAGTCCTCGCCATTATTATAAGGTATTGCATCTTGAATACTTTCACGATTTCTCAACAAAGTGGTCTGGTCCCACCGAACACATCCCTTTGGCGGACTTTCAGTGGAACCTTGCTGAGCACCTTGTGCCAGACCACTTCAAAACACTGGCTCAGGATGTACCTATCTAGCGGGGTAATGGGGTCAATTTTTGGGTAATGGGTCACTTTTTCGAAGTTAGGGTATACAAGGGCTTTTCGACCCGCCGCTTTGAAACACTGGCTGAGGATGTACATATTCGGATTCGCATGGCGACCCGTGGCGTATGTAGTGTGTGCCACGGGCGCACTTATTTGTGTTGTGGACAATGTGGCATCCCCATGCACAAGAGATGCTTTGACACCAAGTACTGTCAGCAATAGTGTGTGAGGCTGTTTTGTTTGTTGTGCACTTGCTGTTTACTGTGGTGACAGGGCAGGGATGACAGGATAGCAGAAAACGTAGTGGTTGCATGTTGTAACCGGACCCCTTACGGGGTGCGTAAATGCAGTTAGTTGTAACCGGGTAACACACAACAATGTGTAACCGGACCCGTTACCGCGTGCGTTACCGTGTGTAACCGCAATTGTAACCGTACCTTGAAACATAAATCTGTTGATTTCAGAAAACAGGCCACAAATACGTTACCCCATCCCATGTACTTACCCGTACGTGATTGACAAAAAGGAATAGGCATGCATATATAAAGCACCCCTAGTTGTCAAGTGGTGTATTTTGTGCTTTGAATGTCGCAAAAATCCTGCGCAGCCAGTTGTGCGGGGCGTATATTATGATTCGCTTTGTTTGCTCCATGTTGTGCGCAAACTCTCGCCAGTCCACCCTACCTCGTAACATGTGCTCCCTCTCTTTGCTTAGCACTGCCCACAGGTCCGCGAAAAAAGCGTGTCCCATGACCCGTCCTGTCCAAAAGTGCTTTCCTTCCGGAGGAACGGATACAGCCTCTACAATCATCCTCCGAACATATGTTCCGCTTCGACTACACCATTCCAACCCCCCTCGCCGAGAAGCTTCTCTCCACCATCTTACAACACCCTTTGTGGACGCTTGGCAAAGTCTTTCGCATCCGTGGTTCCGATCTAGGGAAGGACAAAACTTTCAAAGTTGTCCCTTCTAAAGCATAAAAACAGGCCACGCCGGACTTCAAACAAATTGACGTGTGGAAATCACTCCTTACTAGCGAAGCCGCGCAACGGTGCGGTATCCTAGGGGCCATTCCCAGAACACAACACGAGTTTTACGTGTGCATGAACTAACACATCATCCCCTTGCTCCCCCAAAGAGACTCTCACACTTCCATGAGTTACATGCTCTTCCAAGAGAAAAACCTGGTCACGTATCGGGGCACTACGGGAGCCATGATCTCTTGGGGAGGATACTCCTCTTGGCGCTCCAAACACCCGGGACACAAAATGGACCTCTCCGCTTCTCCCCGAAATGTGCACAAAGATGCCCCTCCCCCACCCTCCCCAGTGTAGGCTTGATTCAACCCCCTCCCCGAAACTCCTGATCCAGAACTGGTGGAAGTTCACGCCCCGTCATCCACGCCGGACGTTGATGTAATGTTCGGGGTCTCCCTGCTTGGGGAAATTCGGCACATTTCCTTGTTCAGCGCCCCCATGGCTAAGGTGCGAGTCTACCGAGTAAAATATGCTCATCACGAATCCGCGCTCCTTGCGGAAGGCTTCACTGTGTCCCAACTCGTATTTCACCCCGAATGCCCCGACACGGCGGCGCGCGACAAGTTTTTGGGTCCCGCTAACCCCCTAGTTTCGGAAGCCCGGGATTTTCTATCACGTGTCATTGAGGAGGCGACTGCCTACGGCAGCGCGGAACAACTAAGTCTTGCGAGGGACCATTACTTGTCCACAAGCAAGCCCCTCTCCCTCACAGAAAAGATCGCACAGCTCCACCTTCAAACGGGGAATAGTTTTGACCCCATCCCGGGAATAGCAGGAGCCTTCATATCCAATGAGTTTTTCTCAGAAGAAGGAGACGCCCTGGTGATGTCCCTCAAGGCAGATGAAGATCACAAGTGGCTGTCCGAGGGGCACCGCACAATGCTTCATTTCCGATTCAGGTACTATCCAGAATCAAAAGAAGTTGAAGCTTTTGAACCAACCCCTCCTGAGTTTATTCAAGCGATTGGGCTACGGGCATTCTCTGCCTGCGCCCAGGTCCTGCCTTCCTCTCTCTTATGCCCCAATATGTGGTCAGTGGCTCGATACGAGCCCCGCAGTGGCCTGAGGAGCCACGTAGACGTTTCTCAACTAGGCCATTA
The DNA here is from genome assembly GCA_964036045.1 of Eutreptiella sp. 'Long Island Sound 2002'. Taxonomy (NCBI): domain Eukaryota; phylum Euglenozoa; class Euglenophyceae; order Eutreptiales; family Eutreptiaceae; genus Eutreptiella; species Eutreptiella sp. 'Long Island Sound 2002'. The sequence continues at coordinate 115,289,733 of OZ038379.1, forward strand.
TGTTTTGGATGGCTCCTTTGGGTCAGCTGCGGAAATGGCTTTCGAACAGCGTCCCCTCCCCGGATCCACCCTCTTTAAGAAAAGGCAAAAAGTCTTCCTACAGCGCCACAGCCTCCTCCTAATTTCTGGGGAAGCCCGCGACAAGTGGAAGCACCAAATCCCAGCTCGCGACTATGACACAGTGGAGGAGCGGCGCATTCGCCGAGACTCCAGGGTATCCCTTGTCTTCCGTCACACTGGTGTAGGAACGGACCTCCATACGACATTCTCAGAGCCCCCTGACCCAGGGCAACATGAGACGAATTAATGATCCTACGCTCGGCGTCACCCTTCTGTGCACACGAGACGTGCTCTTCGCTTTAAGACCACGAATACCCGCCATCACCATTTTTGCATGTTCTCAGGCATGGCAAGGCCATCGCTCCACCACTCCCCCTGTGCGTGACATGAAATCCTTAACCCCTGTGACCGCCAGGTATGCCCTGACCGGGCTGATCTGCGCTCACTGCGTACCAGACGACAAGGTCCTGTGGTTCCTCTTGTGAGAAGCTCTGATGAGTCTACCGAATGCTACCCGTCCCCATATTCTTTCTGCCCCCCTCCCACCCGTCAGTGCCACCGCAGGAGAAGTAACATGAGACGGTGTCAAGAGGTCCTCGCCCGCGTGGGCGTGCACGGTGCCTCCCTCACCGCCACCGTCTCTCGCATCGCGGAGATTCTCCCTGTGGCGCAAGCACACATCAACACGAGAATATTGGTCCAAGACACAAGTGTCTCTACAGACCTGACTATACAACCCTCTCTTCACACTGCCTGTGACACAGCCCTACACCACTCGCCCACACACAAGCACTTCACTCCCGGATTTCTGCACTAGAACAGTGCGACCCCGCCCCCTCAATACAGAATGCGGACCCTGCCCACATACCAACGCTCCTGACACCGGACTGCCGCCTGAATGCCCGCTATTCCTCCATTCGGACACCCTCCTTCCCCCCCCACCCCAAGTGCACAAGCCCTTCAAGCCTACACGCTTGCGCCGCCCCCCCCCTTCTCTTCCCTCCGTCCCGGCCATCCGTGTCGTGTCCTTCAACACGGCAAAGAGCCAGAACACGCCCGCGTCAATTTTGCATTTCCTAAGCGAGGGATATGACATTATACTCCTTCAGGAGCTAAACTCTCCCCCTCTCCTTCCACAGCGGTACGCCTTCGGCAATGACCGCATTAAAGTCTTATCAAATGTCTGCGGCCACAAACACGGGGTGTCGGTCATTGCAGGCCCGCGCATCGCGAGATATACCAGCTGTGTCCCGCCCAGTGACAGCAACAGCCTTGTCTGTGGTGCCAAAATATCCCTTCCGGAAGCAACTCCCCTGCACGTCTTCTCAGTTTACTCCCCCCCGGTGCGCACGGGGGCCCCAGCTCCGTACCGTGACACCATACAGCGAGTTCTTGCTTCTTATTTCAACGATCATCCCAATCACATCTTTGGGGGTGATTTTAACTGCGTTCTGGATCCCGAACCTGACCAGCACAGCTTGGTCGATCTACATGAGTTGCACTGGCTCACGCTCGGAAGTGGAATACCTCCCATCTGGGTTGGTGGACACTTTCAGGTCAGAGCACCCCTCCATCAGGCAGTATACCCGCTATGCAAGCGACCGCTGGGACAGGGAAGCAAGACTGGACTACATCTTTGCGTCCCCTCGCCTTGTGTCGCACTTTTGCCTTCTGGATGTGTCAGTCCTCACGGACTACACCATCGCTGACCACCACCCAGTGGTTGCGGTCTTCCAGTGCCCCTCCCCGATCCCTCTGTCTCAGCCCCCACTCCCCCCTTGCATTTTTCGGAAGCTTTCTAATGACGAAAAGCAACAATTCTCTGAAAGCGTACGGCTTATCTCCGACTTGTGCCGGGACCTCCAGGACGCCCCTGCCAGGGCTCCATTGGCAGAGATCATCGCCGCCACTGATTCACTCCCTATGCAGGTCAGGTCTGCATACCACAAAATCATGCGTCCGAAAACGCAGCGCAAGGACCAAGAGGGCTACGGCAAGCTCAGGAAATTATTACGCTCGGCCCCGCCTCCTTCTTCCCCGGCATTTCCCGAGCACATTGCGGAAACTGCGTCCGTGGTAAACACCTTACGGTCCTCGGACGAAACCAAAGCGAAGAGAAAGCTTCACAGTAGTCTGGTCCGGGGGGTCCAGATGAAAAGCACTGTTGCTCGCACCCTCTGCCCTAAAGACCTGGAACCTCTTGTTGTCACAGATCTAGCTACCAAAGAGCTCCTGAGTGACCCTGCAGATGTAGCTAAAGTTTTTGGGGACACCCAGCTTTATCTTGGAGGGCATCCAGATTACGCCGCCCCCCAAGACTTCGTCGAAGAGGTCCCGTCCCACTCGCCCACATGTCCCGTTTCTGCCAAGAACGACCACATACCTCCTGTGACCTGGCAGGAGTTCCTGAACCACTTAAAACACAGTAAGCCATCAAAAGCCGGGGGACCGGACAAAACAAACAACTACACCCTGGCCCTCTGTCCGGAACCCATTCAACGTCTTTTCCACTCCATTCTAAACTCCTTCCTCCATTCACCGCTGCCGCCGCACTGGCTATGCGCGAAAATATGTTTACTTTATAAAGAAGGCGACCCTTTCTCCCCCTCAAACTACCGTCCTATTGCCCCCTTAAATTGTATTCACAAACTCTTGGCCCCTTTTGCCTGCAAACACCTGCGCGCTCAGGCTTTTGCACACGACATCCTTTCAGAAATCCAGCACGGTGGCCTTCCCGGCCACCAATGCGCTGATCATCTGTATCATCTCAAAGCGCTTTATGCACAATCAAAGAAGAGCTACTCGCTGTTCATCGATTTCAATAAAGCCTTTAATTCAGTGCCTCATGGCACACTCTGGACCGTCCTCGAACGGTCAAATTTTTCTACTTCCACAATTTCTCTCATAAAGCAACTATACTCCTTCCCTCAAGACAGCCCCATCATCAATGGCCGCACTCCCCAAACTTACCTCCAACCCAGAGGCCTCCGACAAGGATGTCTGCTCTCCCCCCTACTCTTCATCCTCTATCTCAACTCCCTCTTCCACCATTTTTTTGCCACTGTGCCCCCCCCGCCCGGGCAAATGCCCGCACTAGCCACCACGCTTACATCGACGACATCCTGATCAGAAGTGAGGACGTCGTCTACATCCAAAACAGTCTCAACTACTTCGATGGGCCAGCCAGGGACTTGGGTCTGGACATGAATGTATCTAAAACCGAAGTCCACGCAAATGGCACAGCCCCCGAAAAAGAGTTTCTGACACCCAGGGGCTCGGAATTCCTCACGTACAACAAAGAAACGGGTCGCCCGCACACATGCTATAAATACCTAGGGGTTTATCTTTTTACTTGCCACCAAGCAAGGGGCCTGTTTCACATGCTCAAGGCGGATATCCAGAGTTATTTTGCCCGACCCTCTCCCCTGCCTCTTACACTTAGTGAGAAGGTCCGCCTGAGGAACTCTCAGCTGGTCCCAGCACTCGCCTACCGCTTAATCACCCACTCTCTTTCCCCCAACCAGCTGAAAATGCTTCAGTCACTCATCTGGGCGGGAGTTGCGTCTCGAAGCATCACACGTTTCGTCTCCCCAAAAATCCGTTTCGCGACTCGCCCAAAGGGAGGGTTGGGAATGAAATTTCTACCGCACAGCGGCCACGTTGCCACCGTGTACTATGGATTACGGGCCCTTTGCGGCCTTGCCCCAAAGTCGGTTGGCCCCCTGTACATCCCGTCTTTATCCAGCTCGAACCAGAGGGCCTCGGATCCGGTGCAAAACTCTGTTATGGACTCCATCCATGCCCTAGGCATATCTTTCCACAGCATAGGCCCGTGGAGACCCACTGCTATTCGGGATCTAACGCCTGGTACCCAGCTAACCGTTAGGTTCAAATCAGGACAGGCCACAGGAAGAGTGACTGAGGCCATCTCCAAATGGGCCAACATCTCGTTCCACGACGGGGTCTACTCGGTGGATACCCACACATCCTACACCATGCACATGCCATGCCACGCCGTCATGGATTAATCCCGCCCCTGTCACTTCCAGCTAGTCTCTGAATTTTTGCGCCCTCAAGAGACCATCCCCAAACCCCCTGCGCCACCCCACAACGCACACGCACTGGAAATCAGCCAACACCGCCATCTCTTTGTTCTACAGGCACAACACTACCTACAGAAGAAGTCTCTCGACAAGTGGGGATCCCACGATGCCGCGGAGGCACTAACCAGGCCGCCGACCCCCGGCCCGCAGCGGATGTGGCTGTTTTCCGATGGCTCCTCCTATGAATCCGGCCATGCGGCCGCCGTCACGGCCTTTCTACCCGACGGTACAACCAGAGTCCTGTGCCTATCCTCACCGCATCGTTCCCTTCTGGGTTCGGAGTTCTGGGGGGCGGTAGCAGCCACTCGCTGGATCCACAGGGAACTTTCCCAATACGAAGTATATTTGTTGATTGACAACGCACAGGTGGTGTCCACCCTCCAGAAATGCGAAGTCGAGAGGCCCAGCCCGTTCCAAGACGACACATGGACCATCGCCGTACACAGCGCCCTACTTCTCATCACCAACCCCCTCCACATCATGTGGATTAAAGGTCACGCCAATTTTTTTGGCAACGAAATCTGCGACCATTTCTCTCAATGGGCAGCTCACAGCCTGATTTCTACCCCAGACCCCCTCCCCCCCCCCCCCTGGGTTCAGTGGCGGTACACCACCTGCCTGTCCTCCACAAGTTTAAGGTGCAGCAATTCCGCCACCTATTGCCGCAGCATTCCCATAACAACATAGCGGTCGGCCCCAGCTTCAGCCTGTACAATAAAGCTTCCTGGTTTTCGTCCCTGTTCTTCAAACTGGCGTCCGGGTGCCACAATGTGCACGGGTACCAGTGGAGCAATATGCTTCACGACTACCACTGTTCCAGGTGCGGACAGCACCATCCCTTCAACCCTCTATCCTGCCTGTCCTTCTTCAAAGCGTTAGACCAGCACGTCCAGGCATACGTCTGTTCCTGGGGGCCCCTTTTCAGCCCCATTGTCCTGCACTGGTGGCTCTCTGGACCCTCAAATGCTGACTGCAGGAACTTCATGAGAACTCTGGTACCTAAGTTCCTGTGGTCCTGCCTCTCCCAGCCAATCCCGGGCTCCACTCGCGCCGAGCACGGGGCCTTGCTTGGCCTAGCCCTGGAGGAACGCGCAAAGCACCTGGACAAGGCTGTCCACCAAGCACATGACTGGCTGTGTTCGAATCCTCTCCCTTGAGACCCAATACTTTGGGTGCAACTCTCCGACCCTCTCAACCCCTTCTCAGTTTCGCATGGTGCGTTCAGTACCTCCGTCCACATGCCCCCTCGGACCCGCCCCGTATACCAGCACCCCCCACCTATCCCCAAACACGCCTTAAAAAAACCGTCGAAGCCAACGTCAGCCAAAGCACAACCTGCCACTCGCGGCGCGCCAAAAAACTCCAAACGACGTCCAGCCGCGCATCCGGGCCACGCCCCCCCCCCCCCTCGGCCATCCCCCGCCCTCCTCAGCACTCACACCCACCGCCACCCCAAAAACGCCATCGATCACCACAAACCCATCAGACCACAATTGCATGGGCGCCCCCAAAGCGCGCCAAGACCGCTCTCCCTCTCCCACCCCCACGCTCCAAAGCACGCTACCGTCAAGCACGCCTACCTCTCCCCTCTAGGCCCACCGCGACTAGGTGCCCAGGTCCGTCTGCCCCTGCCCCCCCCCACTCCAACGCCTCCCGGGACATCCGAAACTTTTTCCGCCCATCCAGCGACCTTCTGGCTCCTCCTCTCGACCCCTTCAGCCCTCTGCCCCTTCCTGAACCCCCCCCCTCCCCCACAGGGTAAATCAGCGTTCATCTAACCTTACCATCAGAGCAACCGTGTACATATCTCAATATGTTGTTGTAAATACTTTCATTGGGGGACGTCAGCCCCAGAACAAGTTGATGCGGTTAAGAACATTCAAAAATGGGGTAACGTATTTGTGGCCTGTTTTTTGAAATCAACAGATTTGTGTTTCAAGGTGCGGTTACAATTGCGGTTACACACGGTACCGCACGCGGTAACGGGTCCGGTTACACATTGTTGTGTGTTACCTGGTTACAACTAAGTGCAACCACTACTTTTTCTGCTATCTTGTCATCCCTGCTCTGTTACCATATTAACCATCAAGTGCACAACAAAAAAAACATCTTCACACACTATTGCTGACAGTACTTGGTGTCAAAGCATCTCTTGTGCATGAAGATGCCACGTTGTCCACAATAGAAACAAGTGTGCCCGTTGCACACACTACATACGCCACGGGTCGCCATGCGAATCCGAATATGTACATCCTCAGCCGGTGTCTTAAAGCGGCACACCAAAGAACCCTTGTATACCCTAATTTCGAAAAAGTAACCCGTTACTCAAAAATTGACCCCATTACCCCGCTAGATAGGTACATCCTAAGCCGGTGTTTTAAAGTGGCCTGGCACAAGGTGCTCAGCAAGGTTACACTGCAAATCCCAAAGTAATGTCTTTGGTGGGACCAGATCACTTCGTTGAGAAATCGTGAAAGTATTCATGATGCAACACCTTATAATAATGGCGAGGTCTGCACGCCGCCATGACTTGAAACAACCGGTTTCCCCGTGTTCGAAGGCCATTTGGTTGGCGGATTCCGGAGTCGACGCCATTCGCCAAAACACGATAGGCTGCAACCACAGGGGGACGTTCATAGCCACTCTTGTGTTTTGTGAAATGGGAGGGGTAGGTGCAGCTAGTTGGTCAAAAGGGGAACAACTTGGGGGGGTTTTGGAGCCAACCTTCGGGTTAGTTAACACCATCAGGCTGTAGCCCCTGCGTTGGTAAACCGCCTCAGCCACCTGCCCTGGTTTCAGCAACCCACCCGCCTCAGCAACCCCCTCTTCGTCCCTTTTACACAAAAGGAGAAAGAGGTGGACACGCAGCGCCAATCGGTTGGCCATACCATGCGCACCACAGTGCTGTCTGCTGGGAAGGAGGGACAGGGCGAGACGTACTGACGGTGCCCTGTGGGATATTTTTTTTTCTCCCGGATAGGTGAATCAACCCAGCCAAATCAAATCCTAGAGCACCCTAAGTGAATAACATGTTTGAAGCAACATTCTGCAGCACTAGGAAGGGGTGGGTTGGGCAGGTTGTGTATGCGGTGCAAATTTCATGATGTACTCATGTGAAAAAAACTTTCTGCACACAGTGGTATGGACAGCGCACACACTCTCGTTCAGACCCTGCCAAGAGCCAGATTGTTATTGGCTGAGGAGTTGGTGCCTGCGTGCATTGCTGAACTAGTTGTCCACCCAATGATGCAACACTTCCGTTGGAGTCAATGGACCAGCCACCTATTGCCCACTAGCGTGTATAAATAGTTGGGGTTTCTTGCTGGCATAGAGGTACACGTTTGTTACAAAGGGATACACCGCATCCCCTAAAACATATAACTTTATACCAATGCTGTGCGGCTTTCTGGGCATGAACCGCCGCAGTGGACTAACGTTCTTCCCCTTATGGGGAACAATGGCCTCATCGCCTGCAACAGCACACCCCCACCGCCAGATGTCACTCCACGCCCTGTTGCTTGCAAACAGGAAATCTGTGATGCATGGGTTTGCAAATTTATGCAATAAATAGTACTCCCTCCTTGGTAAGAGTTGCGACAGTCCACGGAGGCAGCACATTCTTGAAGGACACCACACATCATCGACGTAGCGCGGCCGCCACGTTCCCAGCAGGAGCTTGAACAGGATGTAACCGGGGATGAGGTGCTGCAGCCCGCCCACGCCATTGGACTCAAAAGCTTCCGCCATTGTCAACGTCAGCGGTGCCACCACATCTGCAAATACTTCCAAAATGGACCCGTACACCTTTCGTGGGCCTGCAACCGCAAGATGCATTGGACAAGTGCCCCAACATCGCCTTGGACTGCCTCCTAGCGATGAACTCGATGCGCTGCTGACGGCTGCAACCCAGCACGGACTTCGGGGGCAAGGCCATGACAAGAAAACCTGTCGACACAGGACAGAGGTGCCAATTCTAAACGGCTACCAAAGGCGTTACCGCATGCAAAACCGCACTCGTTACAGGACTTCATCTCACACCACGTGTTATGGGACCCGTTACCGGGTGTGTAACTGAAACTGTTACCGCGTTATCTGACCTTTTCTGGAGCAATAAGTGAATAACAACAAATTTCATAGTGCACTATTATACATGGTAGACACCTCAATGCAAAATGACCACATGAGTCCATCGGTTCCATTTGTCCACTTTGAATACTATACACCGTCATGGCCCCGCCACTCGCCCAAGGCAAGCTGCCCTGGCTACCTCAACCACGCGTGGCTGATCACAGGCCCCCGTGTAGGGCGGACTCACGGAGCGCCGGGTTCCCCCCCCCACCTTCTCCTATCCCTCTGCTGCCCCCTGCTATCCCCGTGCTGTCCCCCTCTTGGGCTCGCTGCCCCAACAGCCGCTTTCCCCACCGTAGCATGCACAGTTTCGCAAGCGGCCGCCTCCCAGCTCAGCCCCATCCCCGCGGGGAGGGTCGCCCTTCGTCGCCGGGGGAAAGAGCACAACACGAGAGGGTGTACGTGTAGGAGTTGTATGCTGCCGGGGCCCCCAACCCGGCAGGGCCTCGCCAGATGATAGCCACTCTGTCCACCGGGCATGCGGCGGCAGGTACTGGCACACCATGGAGGTGCGCCGCCCACTGCCCACTGTCCACCATCTTACCTATGTGCCATGTAACTAGGTTACGTCATTTATCACCATTTGTGCTAGGAAGCCCCTAGTTGTGGTAACCAGTGGGCACAAAAAGGCACAAAAAGTCCATGCAAATGCAGAGTGCATGTAGTTCAAGGTAAAATTGTTGTGTATCCGCACGTTACCCAACTCTTGCAGTTCAAAAAACCCTTGTATACCCTAACTTCGGAATAGTGACCCGTTACCGAACAATTGACCCCGTTACCCCGGTGGATAAAGCAATATCAGTGCAGACATCGAAGGTGTACATAGGGCGGAAACGATGCAGGATAGGACAGCGAGCACTGGCGAAGAGGTTCAGTGAGCACTTGGCTGTTGCAGCACTGATGGCACAGGGGAAGTCGTACAAGTGTTTCAGACAGGAAGAAGCAGAAATTTTCTATGATCGAAGGAAGAAAATAGGAGGCATGAGTTTTTCATTGTACCACTTGAATATGTGCGTCCCAGACAGGCAGATGTAAAACAAAAAATGTGGATCAGGAAGTGGGGAAAACAGGTGTACATTGTGCAGCACACGCGGTGGCAGACAGGGGAAAAGAAGCACTCACTGAAGGCGCAGCCACTGCCAAGGTATGCCCTCACCAGGGATGAAGTCAAAGGACCAATCCACCAACAGCTTAATGAGCCAGGGCGAGGATAGTCAACAAAGGACTTGCTGCAGCACTGGTGGGCTGCCAACAGAGTCCAAAACTCACTGCAGCAGAGGCTGGGCAACTGAGTGAGGGAAGTGGCAAAGACACGCCTGAAGTTGAACCTGCCAGCAAGAATACTGATACCATACCCGGTTTATAATACAGTGGACCTTGCGCACATTAGGCGTACAGTGCAGGACATAATATAACACTTCTCGATCCTCAAACTCATACAGGCATACTTGCAGACAGTAGTGTGTTTTGTGGCACGCAGCCAGCACCTAGTAGGACGTGCACTGTTCACTCAAGGGACCACAGTCACCAAGGAACAATTGCACACTGAAGCCGATTCAGACCCCCGTGGCCATCTCTGGGTCACTTGGGGTGTGTATCTATGTGCCGGCAAGCCGCCATTGGCTGATATCATACTCTCCCATCCACCTGACCTAAACTGATGTGATAGTGTGATAGGCTTGGCCATTCCAGCTATGAGCGGCCATATTCAATACCGAGGCGCCGCCGGCTGAGATTTATACATCAGAATATCAGGAATCAACAGGGTTTTTTTATCATAATGTTTCCGCAGTTTTTCAGCCTTTCGCACTGATTGTCAATGTATGGGCGAATGTCAGTTGGCTCGCGATTTTGCGGTAACCGATTGGTTAACTGTTATTTCCAGATATTCTAGCGGAAACCCTGATGAAGGGTCAAATTTCATCAGAAAAAGGGTTCGTTGCTTCCGCAATTTTCATGTTATACACTCGCAAAATTAATCCGATTTTTTCAGACATTCAGAATCAGATTTTCGACTTCGAGGTCGCCCCACTTGATATGATAATTTTTAGAGTGGTCCTACATTTTTCCCCGATCACGAATCAACCTTTCTTTTGTTGTCTCCTTCATTTCTCCTGGAGATATAGTCGAAACAAAATTGATTCGTGAGGCCACTTTGAAGAATCATATCTCCGGCTCAGAGCGAGGAATTAGAATTTGGAGATGTGGGCTGAAATCGCCTTTATCTCAACTTAATTGGGGAGGCGTCAAACGCATTTGATGTGTACATATGCCCGGGTCAGCAAGGGATGATGGTCAAGGGGGTAGAAAGTGATACATAACTCTTGAACCATGCAACCGAATATTTTAATATGACTTCCGAGTGTACCGCATGAGTGTTGGTGTTGCATAGAAACTTGGGTTCCTACGTATTTTTAACCGGGAGTTATGTCCTTGGAGGGGCATGGCATACCATGGTGGGGGCCACCTTTTGAGGGTATGTGTTATGTGCATGGTATGTGCTTCGCTATGCTCACGCCCATGTTATATATCTCTGTTTTTAGGAAGATATGTGGAGTCATACGTGGCAAGGGCCTCGCTCATGTCCCAATGATGAGCTCCGAAGCGCTAGACTATGTCTACCGCACATATAGTGCATGTGGGAAGGTTTACAGAGCGACCCACAAGCGCCACCATCAATTTTCCCATTTTCATGGTGCGTGTTGGGAGGAGGTTCGAAGGTGTCCCCATGCGTCCATGTGGGGATCCAAGTGGGGGAATTGTTTGCAAATGGTCCCAGGCGATTGTGTTTTGTACCATATGTTGATACCATGGGTGAGCGAAGTCATATACTATTGTGATTACTTTGAATTTAGCAACATTTGCATGTTTTCGACCTCATTTTATGCTCATTTTTGTATTTTATGTGCTCAACTGGTCGGCTAACAGTAAAGTGCCTCGAGATCCGTGAACTATAGTATGTTGCTTATACGTTGGCATATGCTTTGGTGTTGCACCTCACCATATGCAGAAAGATGTCCTTGATCAATGCCCGAGATATTTTGATGAAATCCTGCAGGTTTTGAAGTTGAAAACCCAAACCAAAGCAGCAAGTAGAGCAAGAACAGGATGTGGATCGAATCAATGAATAGTTTTGGAATCCAGTGTAACACAGAAGGGCTGCAGATAGACAATGCAGGTATAAACACAAAGATTCAATCACAAATAGATAATACAAAGAATTTTATATGAAAACTGGACTGACTCTGGCCTCCAAGATAGCATCAGGCACTTTTGGGTGAAATGGTGCTGGTTAGGAATGTGGCGCATAGGTGTCAGGCCAACACAGAAAATGACTTGGCCAAGCAACTGAATTCAGAAACAGTTAAAACGTAGAACCACAATAAGTCACAGAAACAATTGAGTATAGGGGTCCTGGGGTGGGAGACCACTAGGCTTAACCTCCAACGCCTAAAGCATGAAATGCCTAATTTATTTCGGTATATCCTCCATGAAGGAAGGTACCTCCGCTCAGTTGACTGGTAGGGGTGAGCTTTATGGGGGGGCTAGGCTTACACCCCTAGTTACTTTGAGAAAGTGTAATTTAGGCTTCAAAAGAGAGATAAAAATACTTAAGTTTGTCTTAGCATCAAGAAAGGGTTTTGAGGGGGGCTTGGCCTGGATCAAGCCCTCCAATAGAGACATGGCAGTGACTTCTTCTTACTCCCCCCTGGAGTACTAGGTAGCTAAGCTAGTAGGACCAAGGGAAAAAGCTCAAATATTCCCAAATTTACCTCGGAAAATGCATTAAACGTACCAAAAACATTATCATCAGTTCAAAGAAGCTTATCACACTGTAGGTACCCTCGAAAAACACTGTAATGTACCGTGAATGATGTCCCTTCGATGGGGCATTCCTCAAAAGTCGCCGGCGTGCGACGAAACCTTTAGGTAAAAATTTGGAAGTAGTGGGGTTTGAACCCAGGACTCCCTCCCTGGAGCACATGTGCTTGCCCACTAGGGTATGGTCGAACGCTCTGATGCGGACGGCGATCGCTGTATAAACAGCGTTTTGGTAAACGTCCTGACCAAGGGCCAGGGCGGAGCAATACTCCCGATGGAGGACACAAATCTCCAGGAGCTGAAAGAAATAGAAGATGTAACCAACAGAGAGTGATTCCTGCGGTTTAGCGGAGGGGGTAGCGATTTAACAAGTCAAATCGCTAAAAATTGACAAAATCACGCGAGAAATCGTCATTTTTTCACCAAACCTAAAGTCGCAGACAAGCGCAAAGGAAGCCGACTTCAAAAACAAGGTTGCGCAAGGCGTAAACAGCTTTTGGAAGAGAAGGTATGAGCCGTAGTTTTTAAAGTTCTAAAGGAAACTTTTGCACAGTTGCATCAAAATTTTTATAAACTTTAGGGAAAAGTATTCAAACTGAACCCAGACCACAGAGCAGGTGGACAACCCACCTCTCAGGTATGCCAGTGTCATCTCACACGCATGCATTGCGTTCGTGTTGGTTGCTTCGTTAAAACGATAGGGTTGTCAACGCTGTGTCCGTTGGGGGTTCGGGCGCTCATCTTCTTTTGCTCTGCACAGGCCAAAACAGGAATGTAAGGTATGCGATGCGAATGGAGCGCGCAGCGCGCACGTAGGGTTAGAATATGCGCAGTGCTTGCGATGCATGTGCCTAATTGAGGCATTCACACCCTGTGACGCTTTCCCTGTACCCTAATTCATCCTTATTCTCCCTTCACAGGTAAGAAAAGAGAGTGTTTGCTCATGTGTAGCCGTATCGTTGAGTAGGGTTGCTTAAAACGCTTAGGCTTGTTTAAAACTCGCAATAGGGTTGTTTTGCGTTCGCTTCACTTCGGCATTCACACGATGCATGGTGAGTAAGGTAGGTTAGCCCAGGAGGAGCTTACCTCCTGGTTGAGTCAGTGGTTATCGTTCCGCCTCCTCTCCCTGCATGCGTGCACACGATGCATTAAGGGGTAGGCCACGCGAAATGCGCACGGTAAACCTTGTTTAGGTTACCCAGGGGTCCTTGGTACGTTTGTTAAGAGAACCTGAGGAGTCTCTTAACGCTTGCTTGCTTGACAGGGCGTGTTTGAGGACAGTGTATTATAGGTCACACTGAGAAGCGTATAATACGTGGAGTGTGGCTTGGTTCCTCAGCCGCAAACACCCCTTCATTGGCCTTTGTTGTACAGGTGGGAGAGGTTCAGGGTGATTGGCGCACGCAGCAGCTGCCTTCGGCGGCTATCCCATTTTTCTGCCCCAGCTAAACAGGGGCGCTGATCACACAATCAATTGACTGCGCCTCAGCCAGGAGTGGCGTGGGCAGTTCGACTTCATCGACATCCGTGCTGTGCACACAACAAGAGCACCCCTTCCCTCCAAGCCCTAGCAGGGGAACGTGTTGTGACGTCCCTGTTAGGCCACAGTTGCTCAGCAGCGCTGTGTTCTCTTCCCTTCTTTACAGGAGGGTCATTAGGACCCGAGACTTCATTGACAGCAACACCAAGTAGTACGTCTAGGGGTTAGGGTCAGCAGGCCTGGCAGGAGTTGAGTGCAGGTGATGAGTGCTCACACTGCCTTCGAAGGCCGGTGCTGGCGTTAGTGAATGTAGTGTAGTGGTTTCTCCTGTCCCGCGTGCTTTTCCTCGTGGGCAGGGGAGTGCTTTAGCTTTTGGCGTGTAGCAAAAATGGGCGTTTTGTATGCCCTTAGCACACTTGGCCACCCCTCCCCCCCAGTAGGTAGGGCTTTTGCCGTCTTCCCCCAAGGATAGGCGCCAGCACAGAAATTGGGCGCCGTAGGACTGGTAATAGTACCTAATTAGGACCCTCGGTCCGACGTCAGCGAAGCCCGATCTCCGGGAGCCACGCCAGGGAGAGAAGTGAGACACACACAGACGTACGTAGCACACATAGGGGTATGGTAAACCCTGTAAGGAAGGGTAGAACCCCATGGGTCTGGACCAGTCAGGGGTCCCAAATGTGGGCTCGCTTGTCCCCAAGGAGGGGAGACACACCTTGCCTCATAACACCTTGCTTGTCATTCCGCCCTGGTGTAGTAAGCCAAGGTTCCTCGTTGGCTCCCCAAGGTCTTTACATCAGGGCAGTACCCATGCAACACGTGGTCAACAAGGCATACACTCGCTGGGTGGCTGCAATCCTGATAAGCGGCCACCTGGCCCACGCTGGAAACCACAGGCATGGGTCTGCAGGGCACAGAGAGGGTCAGTGCAGTGCTCAGTAAGCAGTAGTCGGTGAAAAACCAATGGCCTACGGCCAGGGAGTGGTTGTCACGGGGGGCTAACGGTCCTGTCCTGCGATGCAATGCGGGGCAACTGTGACAACTGCTCTTACACCCATACACAGGCACGTCTGCAGAAGAGTGCTCACTGCACCTCTCAGTAGACTGATACAGGGAAATTAGTTTCGCTTCTTACGCTGGGACATAGTGTGAGCACCGGTTAGGAGCTGCGCCTCGTTGTTCTCAACGAGGTAGGTGCGGAAGATGGTGTTGATACTCCCGTCTGGTTGTATGAACGCTGACATAGGTTCCCAGGTCGCCTCAGATAACCCATAGCCATCCCACAGGGTTAGGAATTTCGGGCCCTGTTTATACTCGTGGCGAGCAATACCTGCAACCACGTAGTAACTATCGACTGCCATCTCATTGGCAGTCATCTGCCTCCTCTGGACTGGTAGCCTTCCCTAGGTCTATACGCTCGACCTCACTGTCGCTGAGGCGCCACTCACCCCAAGACAAATCGTCAGGGGAGTGATGGTGCCTCAACTGTTTAGGTGCACACAGCAGTTCACCACCTAGATGTGGACTGCACCTGACATGGATCCTGGATCCATGTATCCTGCTGATACAATAGGGTCCAAAATAAGGGTCCTGTAGGCAGTTACGTGGCCAGGAGGGTGGGCGTGAATGGTGTACCAAAACAAGGTCACCAACGTTGAAGCTGGCAGGTCGCCGTAGGCGGTTCTGTTGGCTCAGTTCACGGTCACGAATGTGTCTCAGGTTAGTCCCAGCCTGGTTAGCCAGAGACTGCTTGTGTTCCAGCCAATCCCCCACAGGGCTCTTGAAGTCCTCAGGAAAGGGGGTTTTGAAGAACCAAGCAGGTCGTCCTCCATGGAACAGTTCGTGGAGGGTAAAACCCGTAGAGGAGCTCCGCTGTGAGTTCATGGTCAGCACTGCCCAGGGCACTAGGCGTACCCAGTCCTTGTTACGCTACTGTTTCATCAGGATTCTTAAGTTTTGCTCCACCACACGGTTCTGTCTCTCCCAGAGAGGGTTAGACGTGTGGGTATAGGGCACACTTGTGGTTACCCCCACGTTGAGGGCTTTTAGCACTTGTTTGTACCCCCCAGTGTCACTGCCGATGCGTACATCCCCATCAGAGTGCACCTGCTTAGGTGATCCATAGGGTTCGAACCATTGTTCGACCAACATTTTCACAGTCTGCTCACCTGTGATTTTCCTATTGCAAGGGAACACACGGGTGAAGCGAGATAGGCCACAGGTGACCACTAGGCAACTATCATAGCTGCCGAAGCGTGGTAGGCCGTGGATGAAATCCACGTAGAGTAGAGAGTTAGCACAATAGGGTATGGGTAAGCTGGAGATCAGGCCCCTATCCCTACTGTCGCTCTGCTTGCTGGCATGACAGCCACAAGCATCCACAATGGTCTGCATACGCAACCTCAGTTCAGTCAGGGTTAGACTAGAGTACAAACACTCACGGAAGAAGTGCACTGAGCGATTAGCGCCAGTGTGACCAGAACTGAGATGGGACCACTGTAGACACCCATCCAGTCAGGCCTGAGCTCTCACCTATAAGCGCATCGAAGTTGTTGCGCGATATATAGTCAGACACTTCATTCGTTCCGGGGATATGATGCACTGTCAGCCTGAACTGGCTCAGGTAAGTCCACCACCGTTTTAGCTTTGCTTTCTCTGGTGGTGGGCCCTTCTGGAAAGACTTCACGGGTTTCTGGTCACACAGCCAGACAATGGGGTTAGATTTCAGGAGTCGGGATTGTGACGAAAGCACCAACATACCGGCCAGGAGTTCCTGGTCATAGGTGCTGTAATTGGAACGCGCTTGGTTCGATCTCCAATTCAAGTGTCCCAGTGGCACCAGTCGCCACTCACTGGTAGGATAGTCATGTTTCAACGAACCATCACGGTTCAGTCCACTAGTACGATAATGGCAGTGGGTTAGTTCAGCGGGGTTAAGCTCCTGCCATTGGTAGATCGTACCACCCCCCCCTACATCATTGGCATCAGTGATCAGGACTATCTCGCCCCCAGGGCGGGGTACTCCCAGGCAGTTGGACGAGGCAATCTTCTTCTTCAACTCCTGGAAACACTCTTCCTCTCTGGCGGTCCACCTCCAGGGAGCAGTTTTCTTGAATAGGTCAGTGAGGGGGGCAGAGGAGTAAGTAAGATTGTGGATGTGACGCCGATAGAAATTACAGGCGCCCACAAAACTCCTCACGTCGTGTAGACCCTTCTTAGGGTCATCGCGAATCTGCATGTCCTGTAGGGGCTGCATCTTAGACGCGGCTGATTTCCACCAACCATACCCCACGTCGAAACCCAAATATTCCATCTCGTCTTTCAGAAACTCACATTTTTCGAGTTTGATTCGGAGATGGTTTTCTTGACAGACAATGAAACGTTCACGGAGGAGAAGGACATGGTCCTCTTTGGTATTAGTACCCAAACTCACGTCGTCGATGTGAGCCTCTATTTCTGCACCCCGGGAAATTAACTCCTGTACTAGAGGCCTGCGCCTCAGTATGTACAAAATTTTGTTCATTAGCTCCTGGAAGAGCGCTGGAGCATTAGCCACCCCAAAAGGCATAACCTTCCACTTAAAGACACGGCCCTTAGGGGTTATAAAAGCCAGCAGCTCCTGAGCTGCGGCGGTTAGGTCCACCTGCCAGAAACCAGAGCGTTTGTCCATTTTGGTCTTGTACCTGCATTTGGCAATACGCTCTAGGGTATTTTTCATGTTAGGAATACTCCCTGAGTGGTTCTGGGTTTTCTTGTTGACCTCACCATAGTCTACAACCAGTCCTAGGGCAGTCGACCCTGGTTTGGCAACCAGGAAACAGGGACTGCGGTGATGGGGGTAGTCCCCCTGCTTATATTCTTCAACGAGGCCAGCATCAATACATTCCTGGATCTGGCGCTCGATTTCTTCAACCTGTTCCTGTGGAGCGGGATAGGGACGATGCCTCACTCGCGTCATTCCAAATTCAGGTTTCAGTTTCAGGTCCATTCTGGACCAGTTTTTTACAAGAGAGGGGAGGCGGCAAGGCGCCGAACACCTCCTCATAGGTTTTCAGCAGTTTCTTCAGGCGGGGGTCAAGGTTAAGACTCTCGAGTTTCTGAAGGAAATCCTCCTCAGCATGGAGGTTGCTCTTTCCATGTTCTTTCTTTTTCTGCCGATCAGCAGTTTCGGCAGGCACAGAACCATCGTCCCACTCAGGGGGACATTGCTGCCCATAGTGCAGAGAATACACTAGCGGTATCTCAGGATCAGGCAGCGTATAGGCATGTTATTAGCAGCAGGCCGCGCCAGAGCATCAGCACTCCGGGCCACGGGTTCAGCTGTGTGCATAGGCTGCATGTGTAGCACTGGCTTCCCAACAGGGGAAGCGGGTTCAGGGGTTGACTCTAGATCTACCTCCTCTAGCAACAGCTGGGTGAGGAAGGCACTGTGATTTAGGTCAACACAGCTGGGATGAACAGGAGGGATAGTGCTGGCGATCTCAGACAGCTGGTCGTCAGCATCCTTCTTTACGGCTGCAGGTTCCAGATAGTCATCGGGAGACTCACACCCCATAAGTGTGGCAGATAGGTGCTCAGAAGATCGATTTTGAAGATCAGAAAGGGTCAGGCCACGATTTTCGGCCATGACCTCTTTCAGTAGCACCTGGTCTAGGTCACACAGAGGTACAGGATTGAGAGATCTATCGACGATGGACAGGAAACTGGCCCATTCAGGGGCCTGCATAGCTGTGTCTGAGGTACGTAGGTAGGTGCACTCGGTCGTGGAGAGGCGCCCCATGGTTCCCCCTGGCGTCGCCCCTGTGACGAACACGAAGAGGCTTCACGCGTGAAGAGGGGAGGCGGCTTACATCCCGCTAGACCTGGCTGTTGGCCCCCAACAAAGCGGCCCCGGGCAACACCGGGAGGGCTGATCGCCGCCAGCGTGACGTGCTTGTCTCGCCAGGATGGTGTGCCTGCGTGGTTGCGCAAGTCCCCTCCTTTGGGCGGAACCCTAGACGTTCACCGGACTTCCTGGGGTATCCCGTTCCCAAGGCATGCATGCACGTTCTTGGTACTAGGGTTCCGAGGCGCTTGGGTGTCGCACGCTCCGCCTCGAGTCCCAAAGCAGCGCAGGCCTTAGAATGCAGCCTAGCCCCCGGTCTCCGGATCTCGTTTGGCCGGGTCACCTGCATGGCACGGGCTGCCTCAGTGCCCGGGCTGTGGGCACTGGGTTTCCTACTGTTGTGCGGCGTTTGTGTTTGGGTCCGGTTTGCGGTTGGGTGTGGGTTTTGTGAACCCCACCAGTCCTGGCTGGGGTCTGGGTGGGTGTGTTTGGGCACGGTTTGTGGTGTTGTTCCTCTAGTGTCGGCTGTTTGTGATGTTCCTGATTGGGCTTCGGTTTCGGCCTGCTTATGGGACGTGTGTGGTTTCGTGCGCGCCCTGCTCGCCCCCCGCGCTTTCGGGTTCAGGCGTGCGGTGTGGGCGTGCGTGCTGGGCCCGGGTCCCGGCTGTGCCCTGCCCTTCTTGGCTGGGTTGTCGGTGTGTTTTCTTTGCGTTTCCTTTTTTTGTGGTGTTGGTGGCTGGATGTCCCTGTCCCGGGCCTTGTGGTCCCTGTCTCCACATCCCGTTTCTTTCGGGCTGGACTGCTGGCTCTTTTTTTTCTTTTCGTGGCGTGTGTCTGCTTGTTTCGGTGTCCCTTTTCCCGGTCGGCCGCTGTCCCTGGCTTGGTGTTGCCGGTTTTAGCTGGCTGGTCCCCCTGTGCCTCTTTGGGGGTCCTGTCTTCGGTGCCTTCTGGGGGGGGGGTTTGGCCGCCTCTGGTGGTGTTGGCGGGCGGTTTGGTGGCTGTGGGCTGTTTTCGCGCCCCCCCCC
This sequence comes from Eutreptiella sp. 'Long Island Sound 2002', assembly GCA_964036045.1. Classification (NCBI taxonomy): domain Eukaryota; phylum Euglenozoa; class Euglenophyceae; order Eutreptiales; family Eutreptiaceae; genus Eutreptiella; species Eutreptiella sp. 'Long Island Sound 2002'. The sequence goes on from OZ038379.1 coordinate 115,309,176, forward strand.
CTCCCCCCTCTGTTGTTGTTTTTTTTATGGGGGGGGGCCTGCCTGTTCCTCCCTCTGCCTTCCCTGGGCTGGCGCACGCACTGGCCCGCATTCTGTGTTGTCTTCCGGGCTGCTGTTGGCGGTTGCGTTCTGTTTGGCCGTGTTCCGGCCCCATGGGTCGAGTGGGGTATGTACACATTGGGCTCGGCGCCCCTTCTTGCCGGGTTAGGTCCTGGCTCTGCCGGATGGGCGGCTGCGCCAGGCGGCTGCGTGTGGCTCTGGGTTAGGGGGCTGGGGTTGTTCGTGTCCTTTCCCTCCTGCGGTGCCGGTTTTAACCTTCTGGGTGGTCCGCCACCGTTGTTGCCAGGCGCGCTGTGGCCCCGTATGTGGCCTGCGGTGCCGGTGTGTGGCTTGCTGGTGCGGCGCCTTCCGGGCTGTGCGGTGGCTTGCTTCGGCTCGTCCTTCACGTTAGGGTCAGTCGTGCCGTGTTGTGCCGCTCTGTGCCGCGTCGCGTCGCGTCGTGCTGTGGCGCGTTGCACTGTGGTGCGCTGTGGTGAGGTGTGCCGTGGTCTCGCGTTGTGCCGCGCTGGGTCAGTGGAGGTCAGCCTGGCCTGTGTCGTGGTGCGGAGTGCGGGCCCGAGTGTGGCTGGCTGGTGGCTGGGGGGTGCGGTTAGGTGTGGGTGTCTCGCTGGGTCCGTGCTGTGGGGGCCTGGGCGTGCCGCTCGGGCTGGTGGGTCGGGTGGGCGTCCGTGGGGTTGCCCTCCCCGGGGGCCTGTGCCTTGGTCCTGTGTCCTCTGGGGGTCCCGGTCCCTTGCCCTGGTCGCTGTGGCCGTGCCTTCGTCCTCTTCAGGTGCCTATGAGGTGGCCCTTGTGGCGGCCGGGTTGTCGCCTGGCTGTGAGGGCGTGGTGGTGCGCCGCGCGGCGGCGTTCCCTGTGGCTTCCTCTGTGGGTGTAGCCCGTTCTCCCCGTGTAGGTGTGCCCTCCATTCCCCGTGTGGTTTCCGGTGGCTGGTGGGTGTGCGCTGGTGTGATCCGTACGGCGTCCGATGCTTGCTTCGGCGGTGTGTTGGGGGGTCCCCCCCCGTGAATGGTGGGGCGCTCGGTGGGGGTGGGGCGGCGCTGGTCCCGCGTCGTGGTATGCCCTTCCTGGGTGTGGGTCGTGGCGTTTGCCGTGGTGCCCTTTTCCTCCGTGCCTTGGTCCCTGCTCCTGCCCCTTCCTTGTTCTGGGGTAATTTCCTGCCCCCATGTGGTGTCTCTTCCGGTGCTTTGTCCCTAGGAGTGCCTGCCCTCACTTCAGGGCCCCTCCGTGCCCTCTTGGCTGAGTGCCCCTTGGTGTCCCTTGCTCTCCCCTTGCCCTTGTCCTTCCCCTTCTTGGTGTGGTGGTGGCGGGGGGGGCGGGGTGGGGAGGGGGCGCCGACGGCCCAGGCTCAGGGGTGGGTGGCCTGGAGCCATTAACGGAGGGCTTGGGGGGTGTAGGTGGGGCGGAGGCCCTGGACCGCATCGCGGAGGAGGGCCTCCCATGCCGCTTGTGGCATGATGGCCTCCGGGGCGGCCTCGTTGGGGTCGGCGGGGGTGCGGGTGCGCACCTCCTCGAGGGTATGCACCATGTGCACCCCTTCCCGCCTTCCCGCTCCCCCGGCCCGCTTCGCCCAGCGGCGGAGCTCCTGCAAAGCGGGGGCAGACCACAGGGCGAGGTGGGCGGGGGCCTTGGGGGGGGGAGGGGTCCGTGCCCGGGGTCCTGGAGCGGCGGGGGGAGGACGTGGACCTGTGGTGGTGGTGGGGTTGGCGGTGCCTGGGGGAGCGGGAGCGGCGGTGGCGGGGGCTGGGCATGGAGGACGGGTACGGGCGGAGGGGGGAACGGGAGGGGGAGGTGGACATGGGGCGGCGGTGGCGCGCTTGGTGGCGTCCGGGGGAGCCGAGTGGTGGTGGCGGGGGCTGGGTGTGGTGGATGGGTGGCGGGGGGAACAGGGAGCCCAGCGGGGCCTGTGGGGGGGAGGGGGAGGTGGATGTTGGGCGGCGGTGGCGTGTCTGGCGGCGTCGGGGGGAGCGGGAGCGGTGATGGCGGGGGCTGGGGCTGGGGGTCTTGTATGGCCGGAGGGGGGAAGGGGAGGTGGACATGGGGCGGCGGTGGCGCTCGTGGTGGTGCCTGGGGGAGCGGGAGCGGCAAGAGCGGGGTTTCTGGGGGTCTTGGTGGCACCTGGAAGACCGGGAGCGGCGCGAGTGGGTGGTTGAGGCGCGGTGGTGGTGTGGGGAGTGTGGGCGCTGGGGGCGAGTGTGCCGTGCGGGGGCGGAGCGGGAGCGCCGCCGCTTGCGGGACCGGGCCTCATCGCTCGAGTCGGGCCAATCAGGAGGCGTCGGCGGGTTCTGGGGGGCTTCCCGTGGTGCCGCTTGGTACTGGGGGGGGGGGGGGGAGGTCCCCTGTCGTCCATGGATCCGCCACATAGGGGTGTGGTGGCGGCAGCGGCTCGTGGTATGGGTGGAGTGACTGTCCGTGGCGGGGTTGGGCCCGGGCGGCCCTTTCGGCGTGGACGTGGTGGTCGGGGGGATACGGTTCCTGGTACGGGGGGGGTGGCCGGTACGGGGGGAATGGCTCCTGGCGGTAGGTGGGGTATGCGGGTGGAGCGCTCAATGGCTGCCATCCCATTCGCTGGTGCTGTTGGTGCACGGGGGTTGTGGCCCGGTGGGGTAGGGTGGTGGGCAGTGTTCGTGGTGGCGGTGATGTTGGTAGTGGTGGTGGTGGGGCCGCTGGTGGTGGTGGTGTTGGTAGTGGTGGGGTTCGTGTTGCGGGTATGGCCCATGGACCCCTTGTGGGTTTTCCGGTCCCCCTTGTCGGGGTGGGGGGTTGGGCATCATTGGCAGCCCCTGGGGCTGCACTATGTGGTGGGCAGGGGGGGCGGGTTGGGGGCCGGGCTTGACGGTGACAGTGGTCGAGGTGTCCCACGTCCCTGGGTCAGTTTGGCCGGCGGTGGTGGTGGTTTCCGGGGGATGGATGACGGGGCGCTTGGTGACGGGGATGTGGGCGAGGGCCAGGACGGGGTCGTGTTGGGTGGCCGCCTCTGCGGTAGTGGTGGCTGCCGGTGGGAGGGGGGCGTGGGTTGTGGTGGGTGGGAGGTCCTGGCTTGGGTGAGGGGTCCGGGTTGGGGCGGTGTCGGTTTGGTTTGTGTCGTTGCTTTTGTGGTGTTGTGTGTGCTCGCGTGGGCGCCGGCTTGGGCTTTTGGTCGGGTTTGGGGTTTGGGTCCGATTCCAGGTTGAGGCGGACCTCTGTCCGGAGGTGTGAGGGTGCTGGTGTTGGGTCGGGGGTCTTCCCGGTGCGTTGCCGGGCCGCCGGAGTCGTTTCTGTGGGGGTCGGGGGGTCAGTGCGTGCGGCCGCGGCTTTGGCTTTTGCCGTTGCCTTGAGGATGAGGGCGGCGGGGATGGGGGGGGTCGGAGGATGAGGTGGAGGAGGTGGATGAGGCTGAGGATGAGGAGGAGGTGGTGGACGCGGGTTGGGCTGTGATGCAGGCAGGCTTGCGGGCGGCGGCTTCTGGTGCGGCCACTGTGGGGAGGATGGAGGGCATGTCCTCGGGCTGTAGGCTGGGGGCGGGCGGCCCGGCGGGCCGATCTGGTCAGCAGCAGCCAGGAGGGAGGCGCAGGGCTGTGGCCTTCTCCTTCTCGGCTTGGCTGGGCCCGGGTCCTGCAACGTGTGACGTGGTGTGGGTTGGCGTCCGCGGGGGGGAACAGTTCGCGTTGGCTGCATTCAGGGGCCGGGGGGGGTGGGCCTGGGTCTTCTGGGGTGTTTGCGGGGGGCGTGGGCGGGCCACTGGGTGGGGTGGGCTTGCCGCGGGGCGCGGGGCTCCTCTCGGCGGCTGTGTTTGGGTTGTCGGGTGTGGGGGGTGGTGAGGGGTGCCCGGCGGGTGGGTGTGTGGCGGGCGTGTGCTGGTGTTCGGGCGGGTCGGGGAGGCCCGTGTCGCGTGGCCCGCGGGTACGCGCCATGGTGGGCGTGTGTGGGTCTCCGGGTGAGCAGCGAGAGGGGAGGGGCATGGGCGGGGATTGTGCGGTGGGGTGTGCTGTGTCGGTGTATGTGTCCGCTCGCCGCGGCGCGCTTGCGTGGCCAGTTGTAGGCCGGGCGGTTTGGACGAGAAGCTTGCCGTCTTCTGCTGCCGCGGCAAGGATTTCGCAGACGAGCTTGCATATCTGGTGGACCTCTTGGTCAGTGGTGTGGAATGGGGTATGCTAGCTTTCGGCTAAGACCTACGTGGCTGAGGACCCTGTGGATGGCGTGGTACCCGAAGGTGAGGGATTGCTGCGGTCTGGGTGGGGGGGTTTGGCCGCGTGTCCGGGCCCGCCTCGACTTGTGTGTGGGCGGTCGGTATGGCCCAAACCCAGGGCACGGTCCCCGTGGGTGGCCAGCGGCGCTGGATCCAGTGGGTCAGGCAGAGCATGGCCAATCCCAGGTGGTAGCCCGCCTTCCCTGAGGTGATTTGGGCCAGGGCGCGGGCTGGGGGCTTGTCTCCTGGCTGGAGGACGCCCCTGAGGACCCTGTGCTGGGTGGTGGGGTCCCCTACTGCCCCTGGTGGGGCGGTCCCTGGCGCGAGCATGGTGTCTGTCCCTTTGACGAGCCATTGCGGGCCGGGGGACGTAGCCGTACCGGCTATCACGTAGTAGTTCCCGCGCTCGAGGACTGTAACCCAGACCTCCGGCGGGGGGTGGTCACTGTCTGTAGGTGGGGGTGGGAGGTTGTCGTCTGGGGTGCGGAGGCCGGCGGCGCGGAGGGTGTTGTCGCGGGTTGGTGCGATGGCCTGTTCCCACTGCTCCGGGCGGTTCGGGTCCGCTTGGTGGTCCTTCCCCGCTGGGGCCCGTCGTAGGCGTACGGTCCCTCGACGCGTGACGTTGATGTCGGTGTCGTGTGTCAGGGCCTGGCCCCACTCGATCGGGGGGATCCAGACGTGCTGGCCCTGGGTGTGTTTGCGGGCTCGCCAGAGTACGAGGTCTACGATGGCCCCGTGGAGGCCGCTGCCTGGGGTGGTCAGGTCCCGGAGGGCTTTGACGGTGAGCTTGGTCCAGTCGTCCAGTAGGCGGTACCAGCCGGGGGGGTTGGTCGGGGCCCTGCCTTGGAGGGTTGCTCGGAGGAGGTCGGGGTCGCGGATGGTGGCTGCTGTGAGGGGGGGGTGCCCCGGGTCCGGGGGGGGTGGGCTGGATGGGCTGCCGGGGTCTTGCGCAACTACGTCGACGTATGGTTGGCCCTGGTTGGGCCAGGCCGGGCTGGGCGTTGCCGGGTGGCTTCTTGGGTGAGAGATGGGCCTCGGGGCGCTGTGGTGGTGTCTTGGAGGCCTGCGGATGGAGATGGGGGGCGCGTGCGGGGCGCCGAGTGGGTTAGTGGACGTCTGGGTCATGCACGGCATGGTAATGGATGAGACGCTGCATGTGTTCCCTGGCGGTAGGGTCGGTGAGTTGCTCCGCATGTGTTAACAGGAGGTGTTTGCGGTGTACCGTTTGGGCCGCTGCTCTGCGGACTGCCTCTAGCTGGAGGTGCCGCTGCTGCCTCCATGGGGCTTTCGGTGTGTTTGGTGAGGTGTCGGTGAAGAGCCTGTGTCAACGCCCCTCTCATGGTGGCTTCTTCGACCAGAGGATCCCGGAAGAGGTGTTCGGTGGCCTGGTGTGCGTGGCTGTGGGCTGGCCATCCTTCGTGTTGTCGTAGGGTTCCCGCCAGGGACCAGCCCACTAGCGTGTCCCTGCCTGTATGGAGGGGGCACTTCTTGAAGTGTTCCAAGTTCTCCGGGGTGGTGTGGTCGCACGGGCAACAGGTGTGTTCTTCAGGGACGTGGATGTGTTTGCGGGCGAGCCATCTGGCGACCCTGGTGAGGAATGGTAGTTGGTCCCTGAGGAGCTGGATGCGTCGATTTTCGAGGTGGGCTGGTACGTTTGCTGGGCGCAGCGCTGAGTGGTAGAGGTGGATTTGCAGTCTGTCTCGGAGCTCCTGGATGTGCGCCCAGCTGTCTGCGTCGCCGAGCAGGCGGGCGAGATGTTGGATGGGGTTGGGGTAGTGGTATGCTCTGTCGTGGGAGGAATAGGGGGCGTCCTCTGCGGTCTGGCGTCTGAGGGGGCTCGGGTACGGGGGGTATGTGTTGGAGGTGTGTGTGGTTTCGGCCGAGGTCAGGGATCTGGAGGGCTGTCAGGTGCGTTGTGCGCTGGTGTACTGCCTGGTTGTCGACCTTACCATTTCCGTATTGGTGTCTGTGGGACTCTTGTTTCACCATGTGGAGTTGGACGTAGGGGGGAAGGCTGAGAAGGGCTTTCGCGAACAGCAGTGCCTGGGTGCCGAGGCTCGTCGCGCTGGCTTTGTGAAGTGGTTGCCTTGCTATGCGGAGGAGCAGGTGTTTGTCGACAGTGGCGTCTACCACGAACCAGACCCCGACGATGTGCGGGAGGTGGGCGGGTAGGTGGGCCGCGATCTCGGTGATGGCGTCGGCCATGGCCCCTAGCTCCCCGTGGGAGGAGGACCCATAGGTGGTGTGGCCCGTGTGGTGGTCCATGTGGTAGTGTCCCCCGGTGTGGGTTGGCTGCAGGGTGGCCCCCCCGGTGATGGGCGTGAGGGCGGATTCGCCTGAGGCGTCGGTGAAGGAGAGCCAGTCCGCCGGTGATGGTTGTGGGAGGCGGTATGGGTTCATGGGCAGGTAGGCGTATATGGCAAGGCCCGTGGCGGGGTGGTCTACTGGGGTTGTGGGCTGCAGGAATGGGGGGGCGTACACCCCTATTTCTTTGGAGATGATGTGTTTCGCTTGGGGGGACAGGGCTATGAGTCCCTGCTCCAGCTGTCCTTGTGTGAGGTAGGAGTAGATGTAGTGGAGGATGTAGGCTCTGTCTGGGTTTAGGTCGTGGCATGTGAGGGTTTGTGTTCGGTGCTCCGGTGTGTGGCAGGAGTGGTGGAGCGGATAGTAGGGGTGCTTGTGCTTGCCTGTTCTGCCTGGCTCGTACATGCTGTAACAGATGGCGACCCCTGCTGGGTCCGGGCGGGGCCATGTTGGTGTAGTGGTGAAGAGCCATTTGGGCGCGTGGTCGGGGTTCCGTGCTACCGTGGGGTTAGTGTCGGTGCGGTGGAACCATGGGGCTACCCATGCGTAGGCCTGTGCTCGTAGGTGGGTTCCGGGGTGGGTGTGGTTGCGTGCTATGAGGTGTAGTACGGGCCATGGTGTGGTTGGTGCCTCGGGGTCACAGGCCCAACATGTGCGTGGCATGCTCTGGGAGTCATGGGGGACCCGTGGTAGGTCTTGGGCGGTCATGTGGTGTTTCGGTATGCGCCATTTAGCCCTGTGGTGGATGACGGTGGTCTGCGTTGGTTTGGCTTCATTCGGGGCCAGTAGTAGGGTTAGTGGTGGGACTGGGCCCGTCGCCGGGGGGACGGGTTGGTGTTTCGAGCCGGTGGGTGCGTAGGGCGGTGTCACTGGGATGGGTCGGGGGTGTTGTTTTGTGAATTCCCGGTAGGCTGTTTGCATGTCTTTGCTTCCCGGCAGAGTGTGTCTCGCGGCTCGTGCCGTCTGCGTGAGGTACTGGTTGAAGAGGCGGTATTGAGGCCATTCGGGAAGCGGTAGAAAGGGGGTGTGGTGTGCCCCGCTGTGGTGCAGGACCCACATTTGGGGGAGGGTAGCTGTGTCGGAGTCCTCAGGCACATAGATGGGGCTGTCGAAGAGTTGCACTCTTCCCACGGTCATTCGATCTAGCATACTGCGCCAGTAAGCATGTTCACCGGAGCAGCCCCAGTCAGGGGTGCACATGACAACCCTTCCTCCCTCATAAGCGATTTTGGTTAGAACCTTCGCGAGCAGGGAGAAACGAGGGTTGGCATACGCTAGGCCCATTGCTTTCCAGAAGAAACAGAAAGCAATTTTCAATTGTTTCGAGCAGTACAACTGCATGATGTGCTGTTGTTGGCTCGCAAACAATTCCACGTGGATCTCATCCAGGTTTACCTGAAGGGCCGCCAGACCATTTTCAAGAACGTGAGGGGCCAATTGGTAGTTTTCGGTACGATAAGTAGTCTTGGATGCGTAGCGCAGGCCAGACTCTTTCCATCCTGACAGCCCCAAAGGTACGGAGAACAGCCCACTGCCAAAGTCACAGTGCAAAGAATAGGGGCGCTGGAGAGACAGCATTTTTACCTGGGGATTTCTTCGTAGGAAGTCTGTACCAATGACGATGTCAAAGGCGTCGGTGTCCAGCAGTCTGCAGTGTTGGGTCACGGTTTCGTCGCCCAGGCATATAGTCACATCGACCCCCCCCAAGGAATGCATGTTATGCCCATCCCCTACTCTTATGGCCACGGTCTTAGTTTTCTTGAAAGTCTTTAGCAGGATCCGGGCCACTATGGAAAGTCCTGCACCGGTGTCAAGCACCGCTCGAAGAACTTGATCCCCGATTCTCACGAGGATCCAGAAAACCAAGTCCTCCTCTTCGGAGCCGCCCCCCTACTCCTCATCAGGGAACTTGACATCCACCCCTGCAGCTATGAGGGACCTCGCCATCCAGGCCAAGCGCCTCTTCTAGGAGTTTTTCCCCTCAGGGGTAGCGTCATCCCCCTGGGGGCGCTTCTTCGGATCACCTGTGGCAGAAGTGGGTGTAGCAGCAGCAGAGGGTGTAGCAACGGGCTCTGATGAGCGCCTTCGGGGGTTGAGGGGTCCATTTTTGACAACCCCCTTGCCACCTCCTTTACCACCTTTTTCCCCATTCGGGGAATTTCTGGTGGGTGTTTGGGTCTTATGGCGTTGGGCCTCCTGACGCTTGAGTTTATCACAATCGCGTTTCTTTATCTGACATTCGTCCTCGTAGTGACGACCTTTGCCACAATACCCACAGGTGATGGTACACCTGAAATGATCCCGATGGGTCACAGGTTTCCCATCCTTTGTATGCTGCTGTCGTTTCATCTGCAGCATACAGCTACTGCGGTGATCGCAGTCAGAGGCATGACAAGGCCCCCCCTTGTCATTGACAGGTTTGCAGTAGAACAGAGGGGGTGTAGCTGCATCAGGTTTAACCTCATTTATGGCACGTAGGTTACCCCTCCGTTTACCACCTCCCTGGTTGGTGTTAGTTGGATTTTTAGACCCTTTCCCCTCGCCACACTCGGGGGTAGGGGTACCACCTCGACCCAAGTGCTTCTTGAGGAATTTCTTCATATGGGAGTCATTCTCTCTCTTAAGAGCTAACTCAATCAGGAGGTCCACCAGTTCATTGTACGAGTGGGTCCGACTCTTCCTCTCAGAGATAGAGCGGCAATCATCCCACGTACGTCGAGGGATCTTACTCATGAGCCACAGGTGGGGCTCAGTGGCTCCGTAGGAGCCCACATTCATCCGCGAAAACAGATACTCCAAGTCGCACACGTATTCAGAGATTGGCGCAGCGGATGGAAACTCAGGGAGCATAGGTAGCTCCTCTATCTGTGTGCGCACACTGAGGTCAGTCTCATAGACTGGGAACGTTTTTTCCAACCTCTGGAGTACCTCTGCCCAGGTGGAACAGGTTTTTACAATCTGTTTCACCTCTTTTTGCAAAAATTTCTTTTTGCATGAGCGTTTCAGCAGTGAGCAATTGGTGGCCACATCCACATGGGATTGGCCAGTCAGCAAAAGGAACTCAGCAAATTCTTCTGCCCATTCGGGCAGATTTTTGCGGTCGAACTGCGGCAGTTCCAGCTGGATGTTCCCCTGGGCAATAGGTCTGCCCGTCTTCCCACCCCCCGGAGTTAGGCCAGAAGGTGATACGCCGGCAAGAGGTCCCAGGGCTGACAGCCCTCTTTTCTCAGTCTCTGTCACAGGCACGTCCTGTAGTTCAGCCATGGGCACTGTCCTGGCACGGGGGTGAAAGGGGCTGGGGCAGGTGACCTTAGGCAACAGCCTTGAGACCCTTGATCTCTTAAGATCTTCGGCCAGGGTACTCAGTCCGGGAGAGGGGGAGGACAACTCTGGCTTGGGTAAGGGTTCTGCAATACCCAGTGTTGCCTTCATGGCCACTGATAGGGACGTCACATCCGGATCTTCTGATCCAGACAGAAGTTTGGCCAGCAGTTCGGCCGTATGATCCAGGGCACCGTAGGTGGCCTTTGATGATGTTGTTCCTCAACTCGAGTCGGGCCCACTTCGGCAGCCCTTGGGGTTGGACAACATGCTCTTGGATACTCGGGTCTCGGTCGTCTTGGGAGGGATGCTGTCTCGGCTCTGTCGGACGGCGGGCCAGAGTGCGTGTAGGACCCTAGGTCTGTACGTGGTCTGGATCCATGTACTGCCAATGGCTCCTCCCCATCTTCTCCACGAACGGATTTGTAGTACTCCTCATGGAGGATGTATTCATCCATTTTCTACCTCAGTTCCTCGTATTCCTCAGGGCCTCCGATCGCTGTTGAGGATGATGCCGGACAGGCGGATCGGGAGACTGAGGCTGCTACTCGCCTGTGGAGATGATGCAGGCTGTCTCCACCGTGGGCCTCGGTGGTAAGGATTGTGTTTTCTTCCACCCTTCTGCGATCTGGATCTCCCTGGGACCCAGATGCGACGCTGCCATGTGGAGCTCGGTAGAGTGGTTCACTCATAGGGTGCGCCATGCTGCCCATTTGTAATTGGACAGTTCTTATCAGCCAGGTTCTGACGCTTGGTGTGGACATGATGAACTTGTTGTTGAGCTTTGTGTGCTGCACTTCTTCTCAGGGTCGGTTCCAAAGGCCACAAGGGACTGTCTCTGCTACCGGTAAGATGTCCCTGATTAATGCCCTAGATATTTTGATGAAATACTGCAGGTTTTGAAGTTGAAAACCCAAACCAAAGCAGCAAGTAGAGGAAGAACAGGATGTGGATCGAATCAATGAATAGTTCTGGAATCCAGTGTAACACAGAAGCGCTGCAGATAGACAATGCAGGTATAAACACAAAGATTCAATCACAAATGGAAAATACAAAAGATTTTATATGAAACCTCGACTGACTCTGGCCTCCAAGATAGCATCAGGCACTTCATGTGCACTCTTTTGGGTGAAATGGTGCTCGTTAGGAATGTGGGTCATAGGTGTCAGGCCAACACAGAAAATGACTTGCCCAAGCAACTGAATTCAGAAACAGTTAAAAAGTAGAACCACAATAAGTGGTAGAAACAATTGAGTATAGGGGTCTTGGGGTCTTGGGGTGGGAGACCACTAGGCTTAACCTCCAAGGCCTATAGCATGAAATGCCTATTTTATTTCGGTATATCCTCGATGAAGGAAGGTACCTCCGCTCAGTTGAGTGGTAGGGGTGAACTTCATGGGGGGGCTAGGGTTACAACCCTAGTTACCTTGAGAAAGTGTACTTTAGGCTTCAAAAGAGAGATAAAAATACTTAAGTTAGTCTTAGCATCAACAAAAGGGTTTTGAGGGGGGCTTGGCCTGGATCAAGCCCCTCAAGAAAGACATGGCAGTGACTTTTTCTTACTTATGCCGGATCACGTGGTCACTTTGGCGTGGCACATGAGGCCTCAAATAATCGAATCTCAAATTCGTGAGTTGACCTGTGAAGCAAGGCATGTGTATATCCGGAGGGCTTTGGGAACCAATGTTGGGATTTTCTGGGGCATGAATCTTTGGTCTATATCACCCTTGTATATTACCTCCCGGTTTGACACATGCATGGAGCATTTGAACATTTGCCGCATGCATTTTTGAGTATATAATTGAATTATGGGCACTATGGTGTGATTTGCCTAATTTTGCTATGTTATGAGGTCATCTTCATGGGGCAGTTCTCCAAGCCCAATCAACTCCAAGTCCAACCAAAGTTATGTCGGGGTAGGGCATGGTCCTGAGTGCCACTCTAGGCCATGACACGCCACCTCCGCCATTGGGCTAGGATTTAGAGGCTTGGGAGGGACCACATTTTTTTGGGGTTTGTGTAGTGACTTTTGACACATGGCCTTCAGCCATCTTATTTGACTTGGTTCAGGGCATCATGTTGGCGAGTCAAGGGAAGGTCCTGAGTCCAGGGAATGAGGGGTCTATGGCTGTGATTGTGCATGTTTCCATCTTTCCCCAATGTTGCTTGAGTTGTGTTTATATGCCAATTTCAGGGCTTCTTGATCAATTTTGGTGCAATTCTATGGACATGCCCAACGCCCTTGTCTCTGTGTGCACCGTGAGACGACCGGCGTGTTGAAAGGAGTTGTTGAGTGTCAACGCGGGACCTCAAACACCCTTGGAAGCCCTCAGGGTGTATTATTTGGATTGGAGCTGTTGTACTTGGGAGTTGGTTATTGCAAGGAATCAGGATTTGTGTGAAGGAGCTATATTTTACTATTTTTTGTAGGAAACTGTGCAGGATAGGGCAAGATCATGCAGAACCTGGTGAGAAGCAAGACCATAGGAGTGACAGGAAATTTTGGAAGGGGTACAGCAGGGGCCAGTCCTGGTAGCGACCTTCCTTATGGTAGCAGAGGAGTACCTGCCCCCTACCGCCCCGCCGGGGACTTGGGCCCTCATGAGCCCTGCCCAAGGACGCACCGGGTGCAGATCGTCGAGTCCGTGGAGTCGACACCGGACTGAGAAGCCCGAGAAGAGCGAGGATGCTCAGAACGGAGAGCCCTTGCAGAACATGGGCTAGACATGGAGGACCTGGCCTCCATGTGCGAAAGGCACGGCCGCAAGGCTTGCAATCTCTGCTCCGCTGCGGAGGAGTTGGAGGAGTAGCAACGGCAGGGCCCGGCGTTACCGGAAGCGCGGGTCCCCAAAACCAGCGGCGGAAGCCAGGGCGATGGAGACGGATCCCAGCCCGGTCAGGCTGTGGTCAGCTGCAGATTCCGAGGGGCATTCCGATGGCTATCGGACCGCTTTCCCTTCCGACTTGGAGGAGATGGCCATACCGCCCACAAGGGCGCACACGGCCCCCGAACCCAGCCTGAAGCATGACGCCGAGGCGTTGGAGAGGCCTACCAGAGCCAGAACGGCGCCTGTGGCCCGGCACACGGAGCCAACGCGGGATAACATGGGCGACACACCCATGGCGGAGGAGTCCGAGGCGCCGGGAACCGTGGGATGCGCCTGATCAGGTAGAAAGCAGGTTGAGTGCCACTGCGAGCACGTATCCTTCCTCATCGGCAAGTACCCAAAGATGGGGATGGACACCATCGTGCAGCACCTCGACCGCCTGGACAACGGGAAGGACGGCCTAGAGGAGGACGTCGCGGGGATCCTGGATGACCAGTTGGCAGCAGAGAGAGACATGGCGGAGCTGCGAGCGGAGCAGGACCCATACCGGGAGAAGCTGGAGATGGCCCTACAGAAGCAGCAGCGAGTGGTGGACAGCCTTCTGTGCCTGGTGGAGGACATGTCGGGACGCCTGCAAAAGGCTAGAGGAGTTACAACCCCTCACCTCGGGTCCGGAGCTCCCGGCAAAGCCGGCAGCGGCACAGCTGGTGGAGCGGGTTAAGTTCCTCAGGAGCGCCATGGAGAAACCCATGGGTGGCCCTGCAGAGGCACCCTACGCGCCTCCGCGTGTTGCCCCGGGTGCGCTGTCGTTTGTTCCCATGTTCAGCGAATCCATAATGCTCGGGGAGCACAAGGCACCAGCTGGGTCCATGCGGGAGGAGCACGCAACCACAGACCCGAGGAGCCTGACTGTACAGATGTCCCATGCCGCCCAGGATCCACCGACAACTACGTCTGCCCATGCAGTCTATGCAGAAGGGGAGATCCAGATCCAGACCATGCAGGGGCGAACCATGGGAAGGGCCGACGGACATGGTCGAGGCCATCGAGGCGGAAACCTGTGGGTGAAGGACCCCACTACGGAGATATGGACAGCCGGTGGAGCAAGTCCTTCCCGCATCCCAAACCCCATGGGTTCAGGCCCAGCTGGACCGCACTCCATGGAGGAGAGGGATGTACGGGGAGTGTACTCACACCCCCCGGCCACAGGTGGTATCTGTCTCGCGGGAGTGGTGGCTGCGGACGTCGGAGACGCCATCACGATTGACGACCTCAGGGGAATCAAAATCCCCTATTACGATGGCAACCCCTCCAACCTGGATGACTTCATCCTGGATTTGGAGGACTTCGCCGAGGAGGTCGTCGGCGAGATGAAAGGAGCGCCAAGGGACAAGTGGGTATGTCGGACATTCCCACACAGGCTGGTGCAGGACCTGGAGGAGGAGCTCAGGGATCGGATCCGCGAGGGATTGATCCAGACGAAGCAGGCCTGTCTCCAGTGGCTGGAGGACGAGGAGCGAGTGGACGCCCCCAACCAGAAGTTGGAGGATTTGTCGTCCATTCTGCTGCCGCTGGAGCGCGGGGAATTGAGGGTCCGAGAGTGGAATCGGTACATCCGCAAGTACCGAAGAAGCCTCAAGCTGGTGGAGGACTGGAATGAGGCCAGCAAGATCTGACACCTGCTGAAGGACGTCCTCCCCGGCCACTGGAAGAGGAGAGTGAAGGACGAGGAAAAGAAGAGAGCAAAGAAGCGCGTGGCCGTACGGATCATGGCATCGGAGGACACCCACGCCAGACCAATGGGGTTTTTCCGGCGAAACCTCGGCTAACCCAGCCGGATGTTGGCGTTGAAGAATGCTGTGTATGTGGAGGTATTCGGCAACACCGTGGGGCAAAGGCTAATGCGCCCCAACCACGTGGACTTGAGTCGCGGAGAGCCGCTGAGGATGCAGGTCATCTTCGCCCGCATGAGCCTGGACGAGATCGTGAAGTACATCACGGTGGAGCTGAAGCTCAACACCAAGAACGAGGCCCACGTGCAGGATCGACAGGGCCATAGACATCGATGTCATCGGGAAGATCGCCAACACCGAGAGGTCCAGGGGGACACGGTCAGCACCGCGGAGGAAGGGAGTGGAAGCGGCCAAGATCTCTGGACCGCGACCACCCGAGAGGATCATGAAGAAGCCCACTTCTTCGCGTTCGTAGCGCACAATATGAAGGAGCACCGGCAGGACAGGTCCAGGTGGAACTGCCTGGACCCAAGGACCAAAGGCCGCAAGGAACCGCGAGGGATCAGGAACTCGCCGCTCTCGTTCCGCGAGTACAGATCGCAGCACGACGGTTGCTGGGTCTGCTACGGCAAGGGGAACAACCATGCACATGACCACCGGCATTGCAAGGTATATGAGGAAGAAAGAGGACCTACTTTGCCGCCCATTCCGACAAGAAGCCAAAGGAGCAACGAATTGCCGATTAGAAGGCAAAGGGCGGAGACGGTGGAAAAGGCCAAGGAAAGGGCCAAGGGAAAGGCGGAGGAAAAGGCTATGGTGGAGGACCCGACCCAGACCGACGCGTGAGGTCGATCGAGGAGGTTGCTAAGGACATGTTGAGGACGTTGGAGAAACTCAAAGCCCAGCAACGTGGTGGACAAAGTCTGAGCAGATCGCAGCAGGAGGGAGCTGCGGCAGGCCGCGTCTAGAGAAGCCCCCACGGGAGTGGGAACCCCGAGTTCTCTCCTCCCAAAATCAGTGGAATCCTAGAGAAGGCGAAGGCACATCGGGTGCCGAAGAAGAAGAAAGTGCCCTGCCAAGGGAAGTGTATGTGGGCAAGGGACGTGGCAAGAAAGAAGGAGCGACCACGGAGAGTACGTTGGACAGGCAGGACCAGCCCAGGATCTACACCATCCGTGACCATACCCTCGAAGTCCTGATGCACCCCGATGTGCTAGAGTTGCATGCCGTGAGAGTCGTCCATACACCGCATGGTGACGAGCGGCAGTTGCAGTTGAAGGTGCGTGTACGGGGCGGACAAGAGGAGTTCGTGGTGGATGTTTTGGTGGATACGGGTGCCCAGGTGAGCCTGGTCCGGAGAGAGTTGTTCAAAGAAAAAACCCTTGCAGCCCAGCCGCAGACCAGTACGCCTGAAGGTGGCCAATGGAGAGATTATGGGTGGTGGCACCCATGAGGCCACTATCAGTATGGAATTCTGGGAGCATGAGTGCTTGAACCGCCCTGATTTGGCGAAGAGGAGCACTCTATCCGGGAACTTCTATGTGGCCGATATTACAGATTGGGATATGATCACGGGGTATGACTTAATGGTGGCAAACGCCATTGGAGCCCTTCCCCATCGCGCAACGCTGGTCTGGGAGGATGAGGAATGCCTTACATGGCTGTCCACGGACTATGCATGGGGGTCATCCCAATGGAATGCTGAGGAAGAGGATCAGATCGTCGAAGCGGTGCAAGCTGTGGGTGCCAAGTCCAGAGGAGACCGCGGAGTTCAGCTCACGGAGTATAGAATGGCGCCCAAGGTGTATGCCAGGATGATTCAGACGCTCGGAGCCGAAGCGCCCGAGACGGACGTCTTCGTCTCCCGGTTTCCCTCATTTTTGAGGAAGTGTAGGAGGCATTGGCATGGAGGAGACTCAGCCTGGCACAGGCGTTGGGGTTTGAAGGAGTGGGGGCCCATGTATTGGCATGGCTCCCTGCAAAATACTAGGCGTACGGTGGAGAAGATCGTTGTGGATAGGGCGAAGGGGATCCTGGTCATAACCGGCAGAGGATCCACTCCATGTCCGCTGGAAGGTCTCAAGTCGACGCTGGATTCCATCATCTTGAACGAGATGTCATTCGGGCCAGAAAAGGAGTTGTTCATCGACGCCAAGGGTTTATCAATGCCCTCCCCGGGTCAAGCGTGGGGTACCAAGGCTTTCCTGGTGGATGGGGCGCAAGCCCAGCCCACGGGTGATGAAGCATTCATGCGTAGGGTTGAGGCGGTGCCCATGCGGGTCATGTTTGAGACCAAGGAGGGGAAGGATCAGCCAATTGAGGGCATTGACGTCCTGTCCCACGCCGAGATCGACGACGTCGTCAACTACATGCGAATGGGGATGCACGACCGTGGGGCAGCCAAGAGGAGGCGGGCCATGGTCACATCTCCGCATTGGTGGGATGACAAGATGTTGGTCACCAGCAAGTACGAGAAAGATGAGTTCGTGGCGAGGGTCATGGATCACATAGCGGACCAATATGATCTATACCTATACCGCAGTGCGGTTCGTTGCATCGATACCAAAGCAAGCGGCTGAAGAGGCCCAGGAGAACCCGAAGGTCGCCGAGCTGAAGGAGAGGCTGATAAATGCCTATCCGCGGCTATTCAGTGGCGTCGCCAACAAGAAGCCTCCGAATCGTGCACACCGAGGATCAAGCTGAAGCCAAACCCCAAGATCTATCGTCATCAGGGGTACCAACTTCAGGGCGATCTGGCCGAGGCCATGAAGAAGTTGTTGGCTGAGTTTATTGAGCGGGGCTGGATTGAACCCTCCGACAGTGAGTGGGCCAGCCCAGCCTTTATCGTGCCCAAGAAACAGACGGGCGAGTGGAGGTTGGTGGTTGATTGCAGGGGTTTGAACGAGCAAACCGAGCACGACTCGTACTCGCTTCCCCTGATCGACACCATCCTCCAAAAACAACAAAAAAAGCAGATCTTCACGGTGTTAGACCTGAAACACGGCTATCACCAGATGCCGCTACACCCGGACTCCAGGCCCTGCACAGCGATGTCGACGCCGCCAGGGCCCATGCAGTGGAAAGTGGTGCCTTTGGGCGCCAAGAATGGCAACGCCGCTTTCCAGCGCATGATGGAGGACCTACTCGGTCCAGTCCGGGAATGTGCCGACCCATTTGTGGATGACATCATCATCGGGTCCGGCACGGATGACATGACTGAGGACGAGCTCATCGAAGCGCATGAGAAGGATCTGCGCCGAGTGCTAAGTGAGCTGGACAAGCACAAGACGGTGTGCAAGCACACCAAAGCCTCACTCTTCGTGAAGGAAGTGGAGTTCGCGGGTCACGTGGTTGGTCACGGGCAACGCCCTCCCATGCCTGGTAAGCTGGCGTCCCTGCACCACTGGGAGAAGCCCCAGACCATCAGCGAACTCCGGTCCTTCATCGGGTTGTGCAATTACTATTCGGGCTATGTCCGGATGTATGCAGAACTCTCGGGGCCGCTGCACAAGATGCTGCAGGTGGGGAAGTTCAATGGCCGGAAGGGGAGCAAGAAGAAGCTTGCCTGGACCCCTGAGGCCGAAGATGCGTTCAGCCGCCTGAAGGAGCGACTCCTGGGGCGGCTCGGGCTATTCCTGGTGGACCCAGACAAGGGATTCGTGCTACGGACGAACGCCTCGGACTATGCTGTACCGGCAGTCCTCGAGCAGGTCCGGGATGACGGGTGGCACGTACCCGTGGCGTTCTGGAGCCGGATCCTGGCCGAGGGCCAACGTCGAACCTGGACCGCGAGGGAGAGGGAGACATATGCCATTGTTTGTGCGCTCAGGAAGTGGTCTGGCCACATCGGATTACAACCGGTGGTGGTTTGTACGGACCATCAGTCCTTACAGAGCTGGCACAAGGAGCACGTCGACACCCCCTCGGGACCTGCGGCGAGGAGGGCCTGATGGCATGAGACGTTTGCCAAGTTCGACCTCAGCGTCGTATATGTCCCGGGGAAGGACAACACTGTGGCAGATTGCCTCAGTCGATGGGGCTACCCCGCGGGGAAGGCATGGATGGACATATCCAGCCATGGGGACGCCGAGGAAATCGAGGAGGCCAAGCGCATCATCGAGATGGAGAGGGCCAATGAACAAGAGGGGGTCAAGTGCTTTGTGGTGATGGCAAACCGTACAGACCTGGCCAAGTTCCGGGGCGCCGGAGTCCAAGCTATTCGAGAGGAAACCCTCGAGGAGTGGATGGTGGCCCCCGTAGAGCTAGTCAGGTCGGTGCTCACAGAGGACTGGTCGGATGACTATACCGCATCCGACCACTGCAGCAGGTACTTGAATGCCGTGGGCGCCCCGTTGGACGACGAATGGCCTGAGGGCTTGACCGAGGACGGGGGAAAAATTATTCCTCAAGGACAAGCTATTGGTTCCTGAGAACCGAATGGAGGAGCTCATTCACCACTGGCATAACGCCCAGCTCATGCATCCTGGTCGGGACAAGATGCAGCAGGACCTGGAGTGGCATTTCAAGTTCCCAGCGGGGTACTACGCCATCCTGGATAAGTACTGCAGCGACTGCGCCGTGTGTTGGGCCACGAAGAGCCCCAACCACTCCACGGCTGGCAAACTGGTGTACACGGCTATACCGGAGGCCCCTATGCGGTCCGTGGCCATGGATGTATTCGCCATGCCTGAGGTCACTGTGGAAGGAGAGACCTACGACTGTGTCATCCTGGCGGTGGACAGGCACAGCGGGTATATCGTGGCGGTCCCTGGCAGGAAGTCGAAGAAGAAGGACAAGAAGGATAAGCATGGAGTGGGTCTGCAAGCCAAGACCGTCGCTAATGCCATGATCAGGCATTGGCTGACGATTTTTGATGTCCCAGCTGTCATCTGCAGCGATCAGGGCAGTCAATTTGTGGGGACGTGGTTCTAGACGATGCGCAAGCACATGGGGATTCTGCACGCCAAGACCGTGGCGTACCACAGCAGGTCAAATGGCGGGGCTGAGGTGGCCGGGCGGCAGATGTTCGAAAGGTTCCGCCAGCTGCACATTGACGAACCGGGCTGGAATTGGTACAATTCGCTGTGGAGAGTACCCCACGCGTACCACGACCTTCCGGGGCCCACTGGACTGTCGCCCCATCATATCCTGTTCCTACGGGATCGAGTGTCACGCACCCTCCCGTGGTTGAAGCATGGCAAAGTGGCCCGGGATGCGAGTGCTATGATGGCTGAGGCAGACGACACGGCGGCCAAGGTGTGCAAAGCACTTCAGGACGAGCATGAGAAGAGGGCCAAGTACTTCAAGCAGGGAAAAGTCCAGAAATATGCTCTCTAAGACACCGTATGGGTGCAGCGGCACCACAAGGATGTCCTGTCCAGACACCGGCAGGCGTCTTGGTATGTGCCGGGGGTAATCGTGCGGAAGGTCGGGCAGGATGTGTATGCGGTTCGTGTGGGGGATAACAAGATCCTGGACCGCGGCCATACCCAGCTTCGTCCCCGAGCACCAGACCCCAGCGGATGTCCCGTCACCTTCGAGTTCACAGCCGGAGATCTGGACTCAGATGACGAGGGTGAGGACGACGACTACACCGCCGAGAGGATCCTGACCGGCAAGCTGGACCCGGGGACGCCTGGGGGCAGGCTATACAACGTCCGTTGGAAGGGATTTGCTGCATCCAGGGATTCGTGGGAGCCTCCGAGCAGTTTGGTGCCGAGGTATACCACGGTCTGGATGGAGTATCTAAGGAGGAAGAACATTTCCTTGGATGTCAAGGACGTGTTGGTCCATTTGGTGGCTGCTACAGCATCGTGATGGATCCACCTTGGCATTTTTGTTTGTTTTTGTGCTTGGGAGACGGGTGTGGGCGTTCATCCGGGGACCTTTGGGCCTTGATTGGCCATATACCCCCTTCACTCGGTCTCCACACATATATATTTCATTGTGGTATACGTATTTAGATCGATGGACGACGTTTCTCCATCTTTGAACCCCTTGGTCCATGTTGTAGATCAAGATGATACCGGATATGGCGGAGGGCACCGATTATGAGTGTCCTCACCCCTCCCTTGGGGCATGGGGGACGCCTACGCCGTATGTGGGGCCTCCATGTATCCTTGAGACACGGGGGGGGGGGTGTTGGAGCCCATTGGGGTCCTCTTGTCCTCTCTTCAATGACTTCCGAGCGGATACAACACTCTGAGAAGGGGGGTGAAGCCGGTTCGGACCCCCGTGGCCAACTTTGGGTCACTTGGGGTGTGTATCTATGTGCCGGCAAGCCGCCATTGGCTGATATCATACTCTCCCATCTACCTGACCTAACCTGATGTGATAGTGTGATACGCTTGGCCATTCCAGCTATGAGCGGCCATATTCAATACCAAGGCGCCGCCGGCTGAGATTTATATATCAGAATATCAGGAATCAACAGGGTTTTTTTATCATAATGTTTCCGTAATTTTTCAGCCTTTCGTTCTGATTGTCAATGTATCGGTGACTGTCAGTTGGCTCGCGATTTTGCGGTAACCGATTGGTTAACTGTTATTTCCAGATATTTTAGCGGAAACCCCGATGAAGGGTTAAATTTCATCAGAAAACCGTTCGTTGCTTCCGCAATTTTCATGTTATACACTCGGAAAATTAATCCGATTTTTTCAGACATTCAGAATCGGATTTTCGACTTCGAGGTCGCTGCCCTTGATATGATGAGTTTCGAGTGGTCATACATTTTCCCCTGATCACGAATCAACCTTCTTTTTGTTGTCTCCTCCAATTTTCTTGGAGATATAGTCGAATGAAAAATTGATTCGTGAGGCCACTTTGAAGAATCATATCTCCGACTCATAGCGAGGAATTCCAATTTTGAGATATGGGCTGGAATCGCCTTGGTCTCAGCTTAATTTGGGAAGCGTCGAACGCCTTTGATGTGAACATATGCCTGGTTGAGCAAGGGATATTGGTCAAGAGGGTAGAAAGTGATATATAACTGTTGGACCATGCAACCAAATATTTTAATGCGACTTCTGAGTGTACTGCATGAGTGTTGGTGTTGCATAGAAACTTGGGTTCCTACGTATTTTTAACGTGAAGTTATGTCCTTGGAGGGGCATGGCATACCATGGTGGGAGCCACTTTTGAGGGTATGTGTTATATGCATGGTATGTGCTTCGATATGCTCACGGGCATGTTATATATCTCCGTTTGTAGGAAGATATGTCGAGTCATATGTGGCAAGGGCTTTGCCCATGTCCGAAAGATGAGCTCCATAGAGCTAGACTATGTCTACCGCACATATAGTGCATGTGGGAAGGTTTACAGAGCGACCCACAAGCGCGACTATCAATTTTCTTATTTTCATGGTGCGTGTTGAAAGGAGGTTGGAAGGTGTCCCCATGCGTCCAGGTGGGGATCTAAGAGGGGGGATTTTTTGCAAATGGTCCCAAGCAATTGTGGTTTGTACAATATGTTGATACCATGGGTGAGCGAAGTAATATACTATTGTGATTACTTTGAGTTTGAAAAGCATTTGCATGTTTTTGACCTCATTTTATGCTCATTTTTGTATTTTATGTGCTCAACTGGTCGGCTAACAGTAACGTAGTAGCAGTAGCCCCGAGATCCGTGAACTATGGTATGTTGCTTATATGTTGGCATATGCTTCGGTGTTGCACCTCACCATATGCCAGATCACGTGGTCACTTTGGCGTGGTACACGAGGCCTCACAAAATTGGGTCTCAAATTCGTGAGTTGACTTGTGAAGCAAGGCATGTGTGTATCTGGAGAGGTTCGGGGACCAATATTGGGATATTCTTGGGCATGGATCTTTGGTCTATATCACCCTTGTATATTACGTTCCGGTTTGACACATGCATGGAGCATTTGAACATTTGCCGCATGCATTTTTGAGTATATAATTGAATTATGGACACTATGGTGTGATTTGCCTAATTTTGCTATGTTGTGAGGTCATCTTCATGGGGCAATTCTCCAAGCCCAATCAACTCCAAGTCAAACCACAGTTTGGTCAGGGTAGGGCATGGTCCTGAGTGCCACTGTGGGCCATGACACGCCACCTCCCCCCTTGGGCTAGGATTTGGAGGCTTGGGAGGGACCACATTTTTGGGGTTTGTGTAGTGACTTTTGACACATCGCCTTCAGCCATCTTATTTGACTTTGTTCAGGGCATCATGTTGGCGAGTCAAGGGAGGGTCCTGAGTCAAGGGAATGAGGGGTCTATGGCTGTGATTGTGCATGTTTCCATCTTTCCCCAATGTTGCTTGATTTGTGTTTTTATGCCAATTTCAGGGCTTCTTTATCAATTTTGGTGCAATTCTATGTACATGCCCAACGCCCTTGTCTCCGTGTGCACCGTGAGACGACCGGCGTGTTGAAAGGAGTTGTTGAGTGTGAACGCGGGACCTCAAACACCCTTCGAAGCCCTCGGTGTGGATTATTTGGATTGGAGCTATTGTACTTGGGAGTTGGTTATTGCAAGGGATCAGGATTTGTGTGAAGGAGCCATATTTTACTATTGTTTGTGGGAAGCTGTGCAGGATAGGGCAAGATCATGCAGAACCTGGTGAGAAGCAAGACCATAGGAGTGACAGGAAATGGTGGAAGGGGTACAGCAGGGGCTGGTCCTGGTAGGGACCTTCTTTAACACACGAGCATGTGTGCCGTGTATGTGTGCTTCATTGCCGAGCACGCTACCACGGGTGAAAGGGCGTGTGCCAGTCAGAGCAGAACACGAGCTGAAGTAGGATGTGCCGGCGTTAGTGCCGACACAGTGGCAGAATATGAAAAATGTTGCATTGGGAGAGAGGGGCTATTTTGAGGAAGCATGCCAGCAAGCCTGTGCACGCCTGTACAAGCCATTCCCCGGGATAACAGGAGAGTGGCGGAGATGGGTGAGGAAAGGTATGCAGAGAGCGATGAATGACATGTGGGAAACTGCAGAAAGAGAGACACAAGTGAGAATGCGACACGGACACCTGCAGAAGGTGAGGGAAAGACTCAACAAACACTGGGAGTGGAGTCCAGTGAACAAAAATCCACGTAGAGGTTTCCAGGTATGTAAAACACTGTATGCAAAGTTGCTGGAGGATATATATTATCACCCTGCGCAGTTCGAACCTATTGCTTCCCTGGGGTCAAAGAAGGAGGCCATGAACATGGCAAAAGACATGCTGTTCCAAAATGCAATGAAGTGTGACGTGGATCAGTTTTTCAAGGGACAGGGAACGACAGCCCCCCCATCCACGTGTATATTTATAAAAAACAAGTCAAATGAGCATGCAGGAGAGTTGAAATGCAGAGTAGTCTTCTCATATGCCAGGCACCCGATGAAGGCAAATGGAAGACAGGAAGGGAGGGCACTGAATGTATTTATCGCAGAGGGGCAGCAGTGCATGCAATCATTTGAAATGCTGCAAGCGTCGGATGTGAAAGGTTGGGTCAAACAAACAAACACCATACTGCAAGATAAGTGCATCAGAGATCCACAAGCATTGAAGATTTGGAAACTAGATGTCCGTGAGATGTTTCCGAGATTCCCCAGAGGACACATAGAAAGTATATTCCACAGACCCCCGCGAGAGGGGGGTTAGTGGGAACCAGAATTGGGTGTCTGGGAGGCAATACAACTACAGTTACTGCGCACATGGACGGCACAGGGCCGCAGATTCACTTTGGGGACCCCATAGGTGGCCTTGAGCAAGTTCACAGGCAAGTGGGACAAGTTGGGGAAAGGGTATGATACGTACAGCAAAATATCATCGACAGATATATGCAACTATATGAGGTATGACCTTTTTTACAATGACATCTTCGTGTTAGGAGGGAAAGTGTGAGGCATCGCAGAGGAGTAGCAATAGGAGGAATATGCAGTGCACAGAGCGCCAGTATATATTGTATGCAGAGAGAAGATCACTGGCACTAGCAGCAGGCAGAGACAGGGGTGCCGTGGGAGCAGGGTTGCACAGTACAGGGCCACAGACGGCGCGTGGCACTGTCACTGCATGCCCGCTCATGCAGGTTCCGTGACAACACGGTGGGAGTGTGGTCAAGGAAATCTACCATTGAATCTGTGAGACTGTACTTTAACAGAGTGTTAGGTGTAGAGCTGCAAGTGGAAGGAGGGGGTTTTTAAATGGACCAATTTAGAAGCATGTATGCGTGTACAGGCAGGCAGAATCCACTTATATATGAACAAGAAAATGATGTGGGACACACCAGCCCAGAAGGGACTGCTGCGGCTTCCGAACGTGCAAAGCCCAAACGCACGCACAGTCCTGGATTCACGGGTTCAGCCCTTTGCCAGAAAGGCCTGGTCTACGCCTCACACATTGAAGGGGCAATGGAAAATTTCCGGTACATTATATATGAGCTGGGCATGAGAGGGTACCCCCCCAACTGGTGGGTACCACAGACAGATGCACAGAGTGCTGCACATGCACCCACATCGCCTACTGGATATGGGGATGGATCGCAGCATAGTGGACAGTACACACAGATTGATTGCTGAACTGTCCGGCACCCTCGGGTGCCCACCCAAACACGCCATGGAGCACGCACAAAGGGGCTGTGGGTATTCATGAAGCGCCCCACTCAAGGCCGCCTTGCCACTCATCTGCGCCACGCGTTTCACGGCGCGTGCCGCATGATTCCCTCGGCGCCCTTGAGGTCAAATGCATGAGTGTGACATGGAACTGGATGCATGTGTGAACCATGAAGTGTAGAGCAAACAACCAATTGTTTAGGTTACCGAACGTCAACACATCACATTGTCACTATTTGTAGTGTGTTGTTATGGCACCAATGTGCATTGCCGCGGCATTGCCAGTGAAGAGGGTATCTAAAAGAAAAATTGGAAGTATTGAGGAACAACATCTATAATTGCCCACACTTCGTCCTACACTATGTGTCCGTCATTGCGATTCTTCGCAACAACAAAAAGCATGTGATTGCGAAAAATTGCAGTGGAACCTTTTTTAAATATGTTATGAGTCGTCTTGTACTTACCTTGTTCCATCTGTTCTTGTGCATCATCCAGATTCATTGTTCGGGTTTATGCCCTCTGTATTATATCAAGCAACCAAGCATTATATCAAACAACCATGTTTTTCGAAACATGGTACACATTTTTCTATTTTTGTACTATGAAGGGTCTATTTTGTCTACTTTTTTCGGGGGAGTTTCGTTCTTTTTATTATTATTTTCATTATTGTTAATTTTTTTTCTAAGTTTTTCGGCGATTTTGACTACAAGTAGCGGTTTTTGGAGCTATTTCGTTTCTGGGTTGTGGTCGCTGTTTTTTCCTCCGAAAAAACTAGTGTTTTGGGGGCCTGTTTTCAAAACAAATTTTTGTTCTCTCCCCGTACCAGACATTTACGCTGTCCTAGACTGCATCCGGCTTGCGTGTACCATCTACAACCCTCCCTAGCACTGGCCATACCACATTGCCAATGTACCTAATTTCATAAATTTCATCAACATGACCTCATCTACTCCACGAAGTCCTCGAAGCATCACCACTCCAATGTCTTGTTCCTTGTTGGAGACAATGATGTGTATGTAGGGTGTGTGAGGTGTGCGCCTTGGAAAAAGTCTGATACGTGTTTCTTGACGCGAAGATGATTAAATGCCATGGACGTATGAAGTTGTTTGCCATGAAG
Source organism: Eutreptiella sp. 'Long Island Sound 2002' (assembly GCA_964036045.1). Classification (NCBI taxonomy): domain Eukaryota; phylum Euglenozoa; class Euglenophyceae; order Eutreptiales; family Eutreptiaceae; genus Eutreptiella; species Eutreptiella sp. 'Long Island Sound 2002'. The sequence goes on from OZ038379.1 coordinate 115,335,263, forward strand.
GAAATAGCATGTGGACATATTTGTGCTCTGGTGTGATCCAATGCTTTTACACGCTCATGTCACAGAAGTTTTTGGCAACATTCTGGCTGCTCTTTAGCACGTGCTCTTATGTGCTTGCAGCCCTTTTCTCTGCCACCCGACAACGTGACACATGTGCCTTGAACCCCTGAATTCTGATATACCACTCCAATGTCTTGTTCCTTGTTCTCAAGACCTTCTCGGCCCTGATGCCCTCATCCGGGCAAGGGCCGCAAGAACGGGCCATGCCCCAAGTGGCAACAAACCCCAAGTCTCCAAAATCCCCGAATGTTCCCATTGGCCCCCCCCATCCTCGAGATCCAGTTGGTGTGCATGGGTTGGTTGGGGGGGAAATGAACGGTCACCCTCAGAGGGAGCTAAGTGAGCCACCGTTGCCTTCTCCAGGTACGGGACCCGTTCTTATCGCCAAGAATGGGGCAACAATCGAACCATCTATCAGGGTGATTGAGTGTACGAACGCTGCCCCCTCCCGCACTGCTGATTGGGGTACAATGGCCTCGCCAATGGGCCCCATCGTGGTCAACTGTGACACCCCTCCGCCGTTAGGGGGGTCGCTAGAGCACCAGGTCAGGAAGAACCTGTTTGCGGCAGGGCCCATCAGCCCTATTGTTGACCAACTCGACGCCCAAAACCGTGGAGCCGGCCTGTCCACCCATGACCCCCACGGTCATCTGGATCCGGGTCTTGAAGCCGTGGCCCTAATCCAGCAGGCCCTGTCGGGGACCAGACAGAATCTGACTATGGTGAAATCCTCGCCCACTCCAATAAGCGTAACGCGGCGCTTTCCCTCCCTGGTGGAGGAATCTCCTTCCTTGGAGGCATACCCTGATACCCCAAGCGGATCTAGGCTCAATCGTACGCTCATCGTGGAATCCCCCGGGCAAATCAATGAGGATTAGTGTGACCGGTGGTGCCGCCCGGCGTTGGAGCAGGGGGGCGACGATGAGGAGGAGGAGATTGGAATGCCCGAACGGCGCGCTCTTCATCATTCCCCCATTTCCGTTGCCTGGTGAGATCCACATATCTTGCCTTGTCTCTTGAGTTTGACACTGACCCATGTGCTATTCTATCACAGAGCTGTCTGCATGGCTGGCCACTTCTTTCTCCAATTTGGACCTGTTTGCCACACGTCCCTCCTCTATCCCTGTGCCTCCTCTTTTCGCCGTGCCTTCTTCATGTCCGCCCACACAGCCCTCGCAGCCACACGTGCAACTTGATAGTCCATTCCAGTGGCCCCTGTTGAGCATGTGCAGAACCAGAAAAAGTGGCACACAGTGCATGTCTCTCAGTAAACTTGAGCACACATCCCTACAAGCAATTTGCCATCATTTCGTGTTTGCTAGTCTTGCTTCGTTTCGCAGCTCCCTTGTGTTCCCCCCCGGCGGGGGGAGGGGCGTCACTTTGCTTATGTTCCTGTGGGGGTGTGGGGATACCATTGTGCTCAGCTGAGTGCTGCTTAAGGGGGGGGGGTTACTGGGCGGAAGAAGCCTTCCCCAACAGGCCTGCACACAATTTAATCCCCCTCCCCCCTTTATTGCTACACTTGCTAGTTCAACGCTTATATCCGTGGCATAGGCCCGATGATATCCGCAGATATCTGTGGTATATGACCCGGGACATCGCAGCGGTAATATCCCGGGCTATATACCACGGATATCTACGGATATCTCGGGTCAACTCCCCCCAAAACTGCATAACGTATTTTCCTTTCTCTACCAAGGTTACACATCAAATTTTGGGTTACATATTCCTTTATGTCATTGACATATGGGTAAGTAGATGGGGTGGGGTAACGTATTTCTAGGTATGTGTTTTCCATGTGGTGCCATGCAGCGGTTACACCAATGCCAACGCTGAAGTGTGCAGTTACACATTCATATTTCCGTGCCATGCAGCGTTGACCGAAATGCCAACGGTCACGCGTGCGGTTACACCCCCGGTTACATTGCATGTTGTCTTCTTTTTTAGTTTAGGAAGGACGTGCACCCTCGCTACCTCGGTGTGTGGGTGAAGAAGGCCAAGCCCAAGCACCTGCTGTTGCATAATTGCCTTGGGTACGATGTGGACGACGATGAGGTGGGGGACATTGTGAACAAGGGGACCATCAGCGTGCAAAACACCCATGTAGGTAATGCTTCGGGTTATTTCGCTAGTCCGTCCACAGCGAAGTGAAGCGAAAAGGGAACCGGAAAGGGTAGGGAATTGCAGGCGAAAGGCCCACCCAAGGCCCGGTTCAAGCATTGCACCAAGGGGGGCGGTCAGGGGGAAAGCTCCGGTGTTGAGAGGGCCCATGGGTCGGCAGATGTCAAGAGGTTGAAGGCAGGTCGGGCAGAGGTGGCTACCATGGCCGCCCAAGGAGCCGACCCCAATCCTCCAAAGGCCCCCCGCAGTAAATCACCCAGGGAAGCAGCAGAGGAGGAGGGAGATGAGGTGCAAGATGCGGACGTTGGGTCAGAAGATGAGGATGCGGAAGGGGAGGAGGAAGAGGAGAAGCCATTGAAGAAGCGGAAGGGGGAGACCAAAGCGAAGAAGGAAGTGAAATGCCAGTTCATGTTGCATGGACCGGCAAAGGGAGGGTTAAAGGCAGTAAGGACAAAGGAAACCCTGGCAGAGGTCAACGCACGCTCCCGCCACCTCGAGCAGTTGTACCAGCGCTCCACAGGCATTTCCAAGGACGAATATTCACTCAGTACCACTGAGGCACCATTTTCTCGGTTGCCTGGTCCCTTGTTCTATCGTCATTCCGATCGACCAGTTCACAGGGGACGAAAATCCGGTTGCCAGCGCCGGCACCCATACGAAGTCGTTGAGAGAGAACTACGCCTGGTCGCTGGCGGCAGCGGTGGACTGCCACATCACCGTCATGACCAGCCGCCTCAAGGTCAATGTCTGGCGAAGCAACCCTCAAATACGCACGTATGCCTCGTAACCCCATCGGCAACTGAATCGGTTACACTGTGCATGCACCTCCTTTTTGCACAGTTAAATCATTTGTTAACGGTTACACACGGGTTACACAATTCGTTTACAATGCACGTAGCCGGTGACACATTTGTGTTAACGGTTACGCGACTGGTTACCGGACGTGCAAACAACAACGTACGTGCAAGAGTTGTCACCGCTTGCATAACCGCTGTTACCGCTTGCGTAACAGCCGTTACCGGACATCTGCACTGTGTAGGTTCCCTGCTGTTCAGCATTGTGGATTGCCCCGTTTGGCAGCATTTTGTAGATGCGGACCGACGACACCCCAGCATGATCCCCTCGAGGCCACCCCCCTAGTGGCATCTCCAGGCCGGCCAGCGTCACCGGCCAGCACACTGTTGCAGGGGATGACACCTCAACGTTCGCGGGTCGGTCCGACTTGCACTTTGGGCCCTGTGGCGGCGGCAGCGACAGTAGGGTCTCCAAGTGTGACAATGGACCCTCCGAGGGTGACAGCAGGCCCGTCAGTGGCAGGCCCTGGGGCCAGCTCATCTGCCAGAGCTATGCCTCCGGGTGGGTACAGCCCCTTTGGTCGACGACGCCCTGGATGGCCCATTCCGGTTCCCCGTCAGCCCCCCCCACTTCAGAGGCGCCCCGGCAGCAGCAGGGCCGGACTTCGCCACCACCGGAGGTCCCGGCCCCCGAGGCACGGCTGGGAGCAGAGGGTCACACCGCCACACAAGGGACCAGACCAGAGGTGTGACGTTTGTGCTGATTTTTGTGTTACCTGTCATGTAATCACTGACTCCGTTCGTATTCTAGGGTTGGTGCATGTCTAACCGCATGCGTAACCCTCTGGGTGTTACCGCCGTAACCGCTATACCCGGTGAAAACCGCTAGTAATCTAGGCTCCCTGCATGTGTAACCGCTTGCGTAACCGTTGGGATGTTACCGCCGTAACCGGTGTAACCGGTGTTACTGCTAGTTATCTAGGGTCTCCGGATGTGTAAGGGGTTGCGTAACCGCTGGCGTGTTGCCGCCGTAACCGGGGTAACCAATCTTACCGCTGGTTATCTAGGGTCTTCGGATGTGTCACCGCTTGCGTAACCGTCGGGCCGTCACCCGTGTAACCGCCGTAACCGGTGTTACCGCCCGTGTTCGCATGTCACCCGTTGCGTAACCGCTCGTGTAACCGCTGTTACCGGCCCCCTGTTCTTTATAGAAAACGCCTGCCTTGCCAAGTTCCCCAGGCGGAGACCCAAGCGAAGATGCCCCTTTGGGATCGAAGTAAGGAGCAGGAGCAGCGGGCGGGTAAGCAGCAGTTGGTCCAGCCCGAGTCCAGTTCGTCGGACGACATTGAACAAATAAGCGGTGATTTGCCCACCGCTTCAACCACCTGCACCTCAGGCACGTTCTTGACCACTGCCTCGGTGTGAAGGTGGCAGTCCAGGCCCCTTGCACCCTGGACCGCTGACTTCTATTGCTTGGGCCGCTAGACCCCCATGTTTTCCGATCGAAGACAGCAATGGGGCACTGGACCCCTGTTTGTTTAATGATGCGTGGAATGTGCCTGGGTCGAGGTACATACTCACCGATTGGTACCCGGACCACTTGAGTTCGGTTGAGGCCTTCAATGCATGGTTGCATCGTGTGCATTTCCATCGCCAGCGGCAGGCACGGCCACTTGGATGGGAGTGACATGTGCATTGACATGCCGGCTGAGCACAACTCCCTTGGGGAAGGCTGGACAATTGCAAGAACCTTGCGGTTTGGTGAACGCTGCGAAGAAGCTGAAAGTGACACTATTGGTACATGTGCCTCTGCGTGTCGTTTGCCCATGTTACCGCTTGCGTAACCGCTGTTAGCGGTGCTGTAGCTGGGTTTAGACGCAGGTAACATAGCGTAACGGCTTGTGTAACTGGTGACACATCCTTGTAACCGTGGGGTCCAATCGTGCGAAACAATTTTAACTCCTAGTGTAACCCCCTTCCCGATGACATCTTTTTAGGGTTTTTTTGCAATGCCACTCCGTAGGCCACGCACCACCAGTATTGTGAAGAAGATAAAGATGGAAGGTGCTGAGCCAAGCACGTTAGAGGGTACCTCGATGCCAAGACCGCATGTGGGCGACACCGAAAGAACTACAAAAGCTTCCCCGAGGCCATTAACGACGTTTTTGCCCCCCTTGTAGACCCGCTGGTGAACCATCCGGAGAAAAAGGGCCTTGTCGACCTCGTGCCACTAGTCCCGCGGTACTTCATGATCCACATCATGCTTGGCATGTGGAGGCCCCGGTGGGTGGACGACATCTGGGTGGCGGGCCGGATGTGCTATCACCAAGGGCTAGCCGCCCTTTTGAGTAGACGGGAGTACTGCGCAATACACAAGGAGGCCAACGTAGCCGCCACCTAGATGTTGCACGACATAAACGCAACATGGAGGGACCCCTGGGTGTTCGATGCCGCCGCCACCGGGGACGTGACGATCCTCCCCCACAAGGGGAAACAGGCAAGCCCCCTCAGGCAGGTCATATCCCGGAACCCGCACAGCACGGGGGTCAAGTTGTATGTGCTAGCGGACACCGTGCACCCCTTTTTCACGGACGTTTTTTTGTACGCCGGCCCAAAAGCCACGAAATTCGTGGGGCGCTCGGGGGTGGCGGGGGATAACAACTTTAGCACCATTGTACATTGGTGGGTGGGTTTGCTGCCCAAGGGAACATCCCTTGTGGCAGATTCTTATTTTGGTAGCCACGATGTGGCCCTACAACTGGCCCATTGGCAAGTCCTGTTTCTCATGTTGTGCAAACGGGACACCGAGCTGGTCCCCGAAATGGGGCCGCAACCCCGGCCGGACAGATTTCGGAGGGGCATTGTATAGACAGAGCCCATAGTCTATGGGTGTTCAAAAACCCAAAAATGGGGTCTAAACCCCCAAGAGTAGTTCTGTTTTTGAGTAATACTATGTTTGACAGCAACCATACCCCCCAAAGAGGTGGGTACAACCTGCCGGTTGTAGTGGGGGTGTGACGGGGATTGGCCAACGGAGTTGACACGGCCAACCAAATGGCCTTGCATTGTCGGGAGACAGGCCGCTGCACCTCGTGGAGTAAGGCGACCCGCGCTTTTCTCGTGAGGTACGCAATGGTGAATAGTTTCACCATGCAGCTTGGCCGCCAAGGACAACTCCCTCTGGGATTTCTGATGGGATTATTTGTCGTCCATGGTTAGTAGTGCGACCCCAAAGGTCCACTATGCAACCAAGGTCGCCTTTCATGGTACGTGCAGGCATTGTGGGCGACGTACCCTGTTTGCATGTGGAGTGCCTCTGCACAACTCTGAATTTTTTTTGGAGTGGCATGCAGCATGTCAAAGCTCACACTGAGTCGAAAGTTGCAATAGGTAAATTGTTGCCTCAGTTTTGTGTAGTGTTTTGGCTGGGTAGGGGATACGGGTACGAGGTTACGCATAAGGTTACACAGTGGGATAGCAAACTACAATTCTTTGCGGCCGGGGGGGACCGGTTACACAAAATGTGTTAACGGTTACCCGTCTGGTCACACATTGCAAACAAATGAGGTCTCTCACACCGGTGACACCGGTTACACAATTGTGTCATCGGTTACATGTCCTGTTACACATTTCATGTGCACGGGTGCCACACGTGTGCGGGGCTTACACAACTGGTTACACAGCCCTTCACAAGGGGTGATACAGCCAAAAGTAGAAAAATTGGTGTTTCTCAAAAGGAAAAACCGGGGTAAAATGTGTTATCCGACCCCCACATATGCACAAGTACGTAATGTAGAGAAAGGAATATACATACTCATACCAAAGTACATACATATATATACTTATCTGCAAGCACGGCCTAGTCTAGGATCCCATCTGAGCAGCATTCATCATGACATGTGTGTCCGCAAGCGGGGTGAGCAGGAGCGGGAGGTTTCCTGAAATCCCACACGGGCACAGAGCGAGTTTGCATGCGAGTATGCCCCGGATGTGCAGACTATGCTACAACAGCCAAATTTCAAAGCGCTTGCCACCAGATGAATTGGTGGGTGGGAGAAATTCCTGATTTATACCCTAGGGGTGCAGTGTTCCTTACACACCACCCCTTTCGCCAGCCCCACGTCGTTGTTTCAGTCTTCCCTGCACTGTCCTGGGCAACTTGGGGTACTACGTGGCGATCTGAGTCAGGTAGTTCTCAGGACACTGGAAATAGGGTCCCAGTGGGCTACGTCTTTTGTGAGAACCGACCCATGGGAAACCCCAGAGACCCCATCCTTGAATGTCTTGAACGAGTGGATTCGCTCCGACTCCCGATGCAACTTTGTATTCCTGCTGAACAGACAGTTCTATCCTCTGTGGAGTGCGTTGGAGGGCTGGATGCAGGGAGGGCGCGCGAGGTTGTTGTGTGAGATCTCAAAACTGTAACCAAAGATGAGATCGGTCTGTGACGAAAAAGGAACAGTGGGGGTGGAACCATGGGCCATGGGACTTGTATGTTGTCGAGTCAGGGTCTCATAGCGTAGGAGCCGATTTAGCAGAATGTGAGGTACAGCGAGTGCACGGGTGTCACAAGGTGACAATCTTCCCTCTAGAGCTAGTAACGGATGAAAATGCGAGGGAGCGAGAACGGTTCTGGGAAATGGTCCTCTCCCCGACCCTGAACCAGAAGACCCCATACGCCGGTGTCAATAGACTGACGTGGGAGTTTCTCACATCGGAGAGAATTGAGTCGCCAAAGAAAAAACCCTTAAGAGTCGCACAGAGTTTGTGATTCACAGAGATCTTGGGCCCGCTGACCTCTCGTCAGCCTTGGAGTTTCTTTGCCAGGTAAAAAAACATGTGGATCCGAACTTGTTTGACAGGTTATTGAGGAAACTGAAGGGTACATGATGTCCGGAAGCTATGGGGGGCTGATCTGCCCCGCCGCATTGTGGTCACAGTCCCCTTCGATGCACAAGAGGTCCCTGATGTTGTTCAGAAGAATAACAGGGATGAGATCAGTAAGGTACCCCTTCCTTTTGGGCTGGGCCATTGGCTGAGCCGGGTAGTCAATGCTATCTCAGCCCCAACGCCGAAGATTGAGAGTTTTGCGAAGGTTTCCAGGTCAGTCGTAGTGAACAGGGTAGCAGGAGAACTGGAGGCCTGGAACTCCCAATGGTCATTTGCTGAGTGGCACGTGTGTGGAGAGTCTGACAGGTTCTGGGGGGTACAGGCTGGTTCGTCCATGGTATTCCGTAAGGTGCACAGACATGTCCAGACGGTGGTCAGAGCACGCTTGATGACTGAGAAGTGCCAGTGCAGCGCCACGACGGTACCACATCCCTGCCTGGGGAATGAGACAGGGCATGTGATTTTAAGAGGTTGTGAGCAGTGGCGAGCACTGCTCGGTGATTGGCAACAGGGCTTACCCTTCACTAGAGTCCATGATGGCCTCCATGCGGTCATTTGCCTGTGGCCTGCAGACCCTAACCTTCCCTGTCTTTTCTGTGCGGGACGGATGTTTTGTTGAGCCATCGAGGTTGTTTGATTACTCTAGGGTGCAGGTTCTGCTCAATGATATTGTTGAACTGGTCTGGGGCAATGTTGCAGAGTCTGTGGCAAAGTGTCTCTGGCTAAGCGAGACGCAGGCAGAACAAGGTAAAGACGCGCTGTGGGGTCTCAGGATGTGTGGGGGTATTTTGGATAAACAGCCCAACAGAAATCTTGCGGTGTGCAGAATCCTGGACGACCTTCGCACCTGTGACGGGGTGTTGTTCGGTACGAGATTCAGGTTGTACGGCCGGGCTCCTACCCGCAGGGAAGCGCGCATATCTGTTGTCATATCGGTGGTTTTTAAGATGCGCTGCAGGCGAAGAGGGCCCCTCCGGGTCTAAAACAAGACAATCTGTTGGAATGGGCCGGGGACCTATTCCCTTTGATTAATGACAAAGACGACGGGTCTGGGGACGATGACAGGGGTGAAGAGGTGCCTGCACCAAATGGTTGTTGGGTGGAGATAAGGGGACAAAAGTTTCGGCTGGGTAATGTGACCCCCCCCCCAACCCGCCCCCAAACGTGCTCCGTTCGGCCCCCTGTCAGTTTTCGCACTTTTAAAGTGGAAATCAGAGGAACTCCTGAAAAGTGCTGAGCTGAAATGGCGAGATGTTGTATCGTTTGCAACACACCCCCTGAGGAGCTGGAGCAAGTTAGTAGAATGTCTGCAGGTAATGATAAAAGAACTGACGATGCTCTAGGGAAGTCTAGGTTTTGCAAAACTGACCAGTGTCAGGGATCTAGTGTGGGCAGCGCACCGGATGGGGACGTCCCCGCAGGACTTGCGGCTGAGGGAGCAGGACATGTCAGACATGTTTTGGGAAATCCTTAGCTCTGAGGACAAAAAGGCGGTAATGTGGGCAGTGGGGGAGTGTAAAAAAATGGCGGCGCGGGACGCGTTTATCGTTCTCCCTGTCGCGGGAGGCCAAGAGCCTCGACCGGATTGGTACATCCAGTCACAAGCAGTTCCGGATCTTGTCGGAGGAAGAGGTCACCCGTTTTGTAAATTATGACCTCTTCGATAACGTTTTGTTTGTTTTGCAGCGGCTCGTGCTCCAGCTTTGTGAGTGGCTATTTTTTTTCGCTGTCTTATTTGCCATGCTTGCCCAGGCTGTCGAGGCCCGGGTTGTGTGCTGAGTTTTACACCGCCATCTTGCCGCGGCACGGGCCAGATGAGTGCCCCGCAGCAGTTCACGACCAAAGAGCCCGTCACCAATACCTCCGATTCGAAGCAGCTGGCCTACAATGGCATGTTCGATGCTGCCCATCTTCTTGTTCAAAGCAGTCTTTATTTACAAGCTGGCTTGGACCCACAGAAGTCCTACACGCTCGAATATGTCCAGTCTTTGACTACTCCTGATCAACTGCTCAAGGTATTCTGGGGTGATTCTCCCAGCATTGTGATCGTTGGGGAGAAGGCGCAAACAGAGGCGCTGTATAGTGTTGCCGAGCACATCGCAAAGTTGCTACCGACGCTGGGGTCCTTGACAGTGGTGCTTCTGGCTGACCCAGCAGGGTTCGAGACGGCTAATTTCATCATGACAGCGCTTGCGGTACAGAAAGGTTTTCGTCTCTCAGCTGAGCGCATTTGGCATGCCGACCGGGTGGTTTCCACCTCCCTGAAGGGTAAACAGTGGATACCCTGGTCAAGCCGGTTCAGACCCCCGTGGCCATCTTGGGGTCACTTGGGGTGTGTATCCATGTGCCGGCAAGCCGCCATTGGCTGATATCATACTCTCCCATCCACCTGATCTAGGCCGATGTGATAGTGTGATAGGTTTGGCCATTCCATCTATGAGCGGCCATATTCAGTACCGAGGCGCCGCCAGCTGAGATTTATATATCAGAATATCAGGAATCAACAGGGGTTTTTTATCATAATGTTTCCGTGATTCTTCAGCCTTTCGTTCTGATTGTCAATGTATCGGCAACTGTCAGTTGGCTCACGATTTTGCGGTAACCGATGAGTTAACTGTTACTTACAGATATTTTGGCAGAAACCCCAATGAAGGGTCAGATTTCATCAGTAAAGGGTTCGTTGCTTCCGCAATTTTCGTATTATACACTCGCAAAATTAATCCGATTTTTTCAGACATTCAGAATCGGATTTCCGACTTCGACATCGCCGCACTTGATATGATGAATCCCGAGTCGTCATACATTTTCCCCTGATCACGAATCAACCTTCCTTTTGTTGTGTCCTTCATTTTGCTTGGAGATATAGTCGAAACGAAAGTGATTCGTGAGGCCACCTTGAAGAATCATTCCTCTTGGTCACAGCGAGGAATATCAATTGTGAGAATTGGGTTGGAACCGCCTTGGTCTCAACTTAATTCAGACAGCATCAAACCTCTTTGGTGTGCACACACGCTTGGTCTAGCAAGGGATAATGGCCAAGAGGGTAGAAAGTGGTTTACCACTCTTTGGCCATGCAACCGAAAATTTTATTGCGACTTTCGAGTGTACTGCATGAGTGTTGGGGTTGCATAGAAACTTTTCTTTGGGTTCCTACGTATTTTTAACGTGAAGTCATGTCCATGGGAGGGGCATGGCATATCATGCTGGGAGCCACCTTCTGAGGGTATGTGTTATATGCATGGTATGTGCTTCGATATGCTCACGCCCATGTTATATATCTCTGTTTGTAGGAAGATATATGGAGGGATACGTGGCAAGGGCTTCGCCGATGTCCCAATCGTGAGCTCCATAGCGCTAGACTAAGTCTACCGCTCATATAGTGCATGTGGGAGGGCTTACAGAGCGACCCACAGGCGCCACTATCAATTTTCCCATTTTCATGGTGCGTGTTGGGAGGAGGTTCGAAGGTGTCCCTCTGCGTTCATGTGGGGATCCAAGTGGGGGGATTGTTTGCAAACGGTCACGAGCAATTGTGTTTTGAATCATATGTTGATACCATGGGTGAGCGAAGTTATATACTATTGTAATTATCTTGAATTTGGCATTATTTGCATGTTTTTGACATCTTTTTCTGCTCATTTTTGTATTTTATGTGCTCAACTGGTCGGCTAACAGTAACATGCCTAGAGATCTGTGAACTATGGTATGTCGCTTATGAGTTGGCATATGCTTCGGTGTTGTACCTCACCATATGCCGGATCACATGGTAACTTTGGCGTGGCACACAAGGCTTCACAAAATCGGGTCTCAAATTCATGAGTTGATTTGTGAAGCATGTCATGTACATAACTGCAGGGGTTTCGGAACCAATGATGGGATATTCTTGGGCATGAATCTTTGGTCTATGTCACCCTTGTGGACTACGTTCCGGTTTGACACATGCATGGAGCATTTGAATATTTGCCGTATGCATTTTTGAGTATATAATTGAATGTTTCGCACTATGGTGTGATTTGCCTGATTTTGCTAGGTTCTGAGGTCATGAGGTCATCCTCATGGGGCAGTTCTCCAAGCTCATTCGACTCCAAGTCCAACCAAGGTTATGACAGGGTAGGGCATGGTCCTGAGTGCTCTTCTAGGCCATGACACGCCACCTCCCGTTTTGGGCTAGGATTTAGAGGCTTGGAAGTGAACACATTTTTGGGGTTTATGTAGTGACTTTTGACACATGGTATTTAGCCATCTTATTTGACTGGGTCCAGGGCATCATGTTGGTGAGACAGGGGAAGGTCTTGAGTCCAGGGAATGAGAGGTTTATGGCTGTGATTGTGTACGTTTCCATCTTTCCCCAACTTTGCTTTATTTTTGTTCATATGCCAATTTCAGGGGTTTCCTCTTTGGTTCAATTCCTGTACATGCCCGCCACCGTGAGACAACCGGTGTGCTGAACGGAAGCCCGCAGTGTGGATTTGGATTTGGATTGTGCATGGTACTGCTAGGCATCTGTGTGAAGGAGTTTTGTTCTATTTTTTGTGGAAATGCAGACCCTGGTGAGGGGTCGGACCATGGGAGTGACGGGTGGAAGGGGTACAGCAGGGGCTGGTCCTGGTATGGACCTTCTTTATGGTAGCAGAGGAGTACCTGCCCCCTACCGCCGCACCGGGGACTTGGGCCCTCATGAGCCCTGCCCAAGGACGCCCCAGGTGCAGATCATCGAGTCCGTGGAGTCGACGCCGGACTGGGAAGCCCGAGAAGAGAGAAGGTGCTCAGAACAGAGAGCCCTTGCAGGACATGGGCTGGACATGGAGGACCTGGCCTCCATGTGTGAGAGGCAATGCCGCAAGGCTTGCAATCTCCGCTCCGCTGCGGAGGAACTGGAGGAGACTGGCAGCAACGGCAGAGCCCGGCGTTACCGGAAGCGTGGGTCCCCAAAACCCGCGGCGGCAGCCAGGGCGATGGAGATGGATCCCAGCTCGGTCAGGCTGTGGTCAGCCGCGGATTCCGAGGGGCATTCCGAGGGCTATTGGACAGCTTATGAGCACCCTTTGGAGTCAGAGGAGATGGCCAGACCGCCCAAAAGGGCGAACACGGCCCCAGAACCCAGCCTAGAGCATGACGCCGAGGCGTTGGAGAGACCTGCCAGATCCAGAACGGCGCCTGTGGCCCGGCACACGGAACCGACGCGGGATAGCATGGGTGACACACCCATGGCGGAGGAGTCCGAGGCGCCAGGAACCGTGGGATGCGCTGGATCTGGTGGAAAGCACGTTGCGTGCCACTGCGAGCACGTATCCTTCCTCATCGGCAAGTACCCAAAGATGGGGATGGATGCCATCGTGCAGCACCTCGACCGCCTGGACAACGGGAAGGACGGTCTAGAGGAGGACGTCGCGGGGATCCTGGATGACCAGTCGGCAGCGGAGAGAGACATGGCGGAGCTGCGAGCGGAACAGGATCGGTACCGGGACAATCTGGAGCTGGCCCTGCAGAAGCAGCAGCGAGTGGTGGACAGCCTCCTCCACCTGGTCGAGGACATGTCGGGACGCCCGAAAAGGCTAGAGGAGCTACAGCCCCTCGCCTCGGGTCCAGAGCTCACGGCAAAGCCGGCCGCGGCAGAGCTGGTGGAGCGGGTTCAGACCCTCAAGAGCGCCATGGAGAAACCCATGGGCGGCCCTGCAGAGGCACCGTACACGCCTCCGCGTGTTGACCCGGGTGCGCTGCCGTTTGTTTCATGTTCAGCGAATCCATAATGCTCGGGGAGCAAACGGCACCGGCTGGGTCCATGCAGGAAGGGCGCGCAACCACGGACCTGAGGAGCCTGACGGTACAGATGTCCCATGCCGCCCAGGATTCACCGACCACCACAACTGGCCATGCAGTTTATGCGGAAGAGGAGATCCAGAGCCAGACCATGCAGGGGCGAACCATGGGAAGCGCCGACGAACATGGTCGAGGCCACCCAGGCGGAAATCTGTGGGTGAAGAACCCCTCTACGGGGATATGGACAGCCGGTGGAGCAAGTCCTTCCCGCATTCCAAACCCCATGGGTTCAGGCCCAACTGGACCGCACTCCATGGAGGACAGGGATGTACGGGGAGTGTACTCACACCCCCCGGCCACAGGTGGTATCCGTCTCGGTGGAGTGATGGCTGCGGATGTCGGAGACGCTATCAGGATTGACGACCTCAGGGGAATCTAAATCCCCTACTACGATGGCAACCCCTCCAACCTGGATGACTTCATCCTGGATTGGGAGGACTTTGCCGAGGAGGTCGTTGGCGAGATGAGGGGAGCGCCAAGGGACAAGTGGGTATGCCGGGCATTCCCACACAGGCTGGCGGAGGACCTGAAGGAGGAGTTCAGGGATCAGATCCGCGAGGGAGTGATCCAGACGGAGCAGGCCTGCCTCCAGTGGCTGGAGGACGAAGAGCGAGTGGAAGCCCCCAACCAGAAGTTGGAGGATTTGTGGTCCATTCCGCTGCCGCTGGAGCGCGAGGAACTGAGGGTCCGAGAATGGAATCGGTACATCCGCAAGTACCGAAGAAGCCTCAAGCTGGTGGAGGACTGGAATGAGGCAAGCGAGATCCGCCACCTGCTGAAGGACGTCCTCCCGGGCCACTGGAAGAGGCGAGTGGAGGACGAGGAGAAGAAGAGAGCAAAGAAGTGCGTGGCCGTACGGATCATGGCATGGGAGGACACCCACGCCGGAATAATGGAGTTCTTCTGGCGAAACCTCGGCGAGCCCAGCCGAATGTTGGGGTTGAAGAACGCCGTCTACGTGGAGGTATTCGGCGACACCATGGAGCAAAGGCTGATTCGCCTCAACAACGTGGAGTGGAGGCGCGGAGAGCCGCTGAGGATGCAGGTCATCTTCGCCCGCATGAGCCTGGACGAGATCGTGAAGTACATCACGGTGGAGCTGAAGCTCAACGCCAAGAACGAGGCCCACGTGCAGAATCCACAAGGCCCAGGACATCGAGGTCATCAAGAAGATCGCCACCAGCGAGAGGTCAAGGGGGACACAGTCGGCACCGCGGAAGAAGGGATTAGAAGCGGTCAAGATCTCTGGACCCCGACCACCCCAGAGGATCATGAAGAAGCCCACCTCTTCGCGTTAGTAGCGCATAACATGAAGGAGAATGGGCAGGACACGTCCAGGTGGAACCGCCTGGATCCCAGGAACAAGAACCGCAAACAAGAACCGCGGAGGATCGGGAACCCGCCGCTCTCGTTCCGCGAGTACAGATCGCAGCACACGGGTTGCTGGGTCTGCTACGGCAAGGGGAACAACCATGCACATGACCACCGGCATTGCAAGGTATATGAGGAGGACAAGAAGACCTACTTCGCCGCCCATCCCGACAGGAAGCCCAAGGAGCAACAAATTGCCGATTGGAAGGCAAAGGGCGGAGACGGTGGTAAAGGCCAAGGAAAGGGCCAAGGGAAAGGCGGAGGAAAAGGCTATGGTGGAGGACCCGGTCCAGACTGACGCGTGAGGTCGATCGAGGAGGTTGCTGAGGACATGTTGAGGACGTTGGGGGAACTCAAAGCCCAGCAACGTGGTGGACAAAGTCTGAGCGGATCGCATTAGGAGGGAGCTGCGGCAGGCCATGTCTAGAGGAGCCCCCACGGGGGTGGGACTTCGGAGGTCTCTCCTCCGTAAATTAGTGGAAATTCAGAGAAGACGAAGGCATATCTGGTGCCGAAGAAGGCTCCAGAACCACTGAGTTTCCCCACTCCGAACCCCTGGAGCGCCCTGCCAAGGGAAATTTATTTGGGCAAGGGACGTGGCAAGAAAGAAGGAGCGACCACGGAGAGCCCCGTGGACGGGCAAGACCAGCCCAAGATCTACACCATCCGTTACCATACCTTCGAAGTCCTGATGCAACCGGATCTGCTAGAGTTGCATGCCGTGAGAGTCGTCCATACACCGCTTGGTGACAAGCGGCAGTTGCACTTGAAGGTGCGTGTACGGTGCGGACAAGAGGAGTTGGTGGTAGATGTGTTGGTCGATACGGGTGCCAAGGTGAGCCTGGTCCGGAGAGAGTTCTTCAAGGAGGAATCCCTGCAGCCCAGCCGTAGACCGGTACGCCTGGAGGTGGCCAATGGAGAGATTATGGGTGGTGGCACCCATGAGGCCACTATCAGTATGGAATTCTGCGAGCATGAGCGCTTGAACCGCCCTGATTTGGCGAAAAGAAGCACTATATCCGGGAACTTCTATGTGGCCGACATTACTGATTGGGATATGATCATGGGGTATGACTTCGTGGTGGGACGTCCCCATCGTGCAACGCTGGTCCGGGGGGATGATGAATGCCTCACATGGCTGTCCACGGACTATGCATGCGGATCATCCCAATAAAATGCTGAGGAAGAGGATCGGATCGTCCGAGCGGTGCAAGCTGTGGGTACCAAGTCCAGAGGAGACCGCAGAGTTCAGCTCACGGAGTATGGGATGGCACCGCAAGTGTATGACAGAATGATCCAGACGCTGGGAGCCGAAGCGCCCGAGACGGACGTCTTCGCTTCCCGGGGTGCCCTAATTTTGCGGAAGTGTAGGAGGCATTGGCAACGAGGAGACTCAGCCTGGCACAGGCATTGGGGTTTGAAGGAGTGGGGGCCCATGTATTGGCATGGCTCCCTGCAAAATACCAGGCGTACGGTGGAGAAGATCGTCGTGGATAGGGCGAAGGGGATCCTGGTCATAACCGGCATAGGGTCCAGCCCATGTCCGCTGGAGGGTCTCAAGTCGACGCTGGACTCCATCACTCTCAACGAGATGTCATTCGGGCCGAAGGAGGAGTTGTTCATCGACGCCAAGGGTGTATCAATGCCATCCCCGGGTCAAGCGTGGGGTACCAAGGCTTCCCTGGTGGATGGGGCACAAGCCCAGCCCACAGGTGATGAAGCATTCATTCGTAAGGTTGAGGCGGTGCCCATGCGGGTCATGTTTGAGCACAAGGAGGGGACGGCCCTGCCAATCGATGGCATTGACGTCCTGTCCCACGCCGAGATCGACGACGTCGTCACCTACATGCGGATGAAGATGCACGACCGTGTGGCAGCCAAGAAGAGGCGGGCCATGGGCACATCTCCGCATTGGTGAGATGACAAGATGTTGGTCACCGCCAAGTACGAGAAGGATGAGTTCGTGGCGAGGGTCATGGATCTCATCGCGGACCAATACGATGGTCCGGTTAAGTCGGACCCGCCGACATCGGATTTTCCAAGAATGGGTGCCGATAACGACAAGAACCAGGCCGATGCCACAAATTTATAAAGATTATCGGTGGGAGGAGCTCCCCACGACGATGAAGAGGGCATATCGGACGAGGAGAAGCCGGACTCGGATCCAGAAGAGGCCTGTACCGCAGTGCGGTCCGTTGTATCGATACCGAAGCAAGCGGCAGAAGAGGCCCAGGAGAATCCGAAGGTCGCCGAGCTGAAGGAGAGGCTGATAAATGTCTATCCGCGGCTATTCAGCTGCGTCGCCAACAAGAAGCCTCCAGATCGTGGGAGGTTTGGTACAGCGAAGATCAAGCTGAAGCCGAACCCCAAGATCTATCGTCATCGGGAGTACCAACTTCAGGGCGATCGGGCCGAGGCCATGAAGAAGTTGTTGGCTGAGTTTATTGAGCGGGGCTGGATCGAACCCTCTGACAGTGAGTGGGCCAGCCCAGCCTTAATGGTGCCCAAGAAAGAGAAGGGCGAGTGGAGGTTGGTGGTGCATTACAGGGGTTTGAACGAGCAAACCGAGCACGACTCGTACTCGCTTCCTCTGATCAACACCATCCTCCAGAAACAACAGAAAAAGCGGATCTTCACGGTGTTAGACCTGAAACAAGGCTATCACCAGATGCCGCTACATCCGGACTCCAGGCCATGCACAGCGATGTCGACGCCGCTGGGGCCCATGCAGTGGAAAGTGGTGCCTATGGGCGCCAAGAATGGCAACGCCGCTTTCCAGCGCATGATGGAGGACCTACTCGGTCCTGTCCCGGACTGTGCCGACCCCTTTATGGATGACGTGATCATCGGGTCCGGCACGGAGGACATGAGAAGGATCTGCACCGAGTGCTCAGTGAGCTGGACAAGCACAACATGGTGTGCAAGCCCAATAAAGCCTCACTCTTCGTGAAGGAAGTGGAGTTCGCGGGTCACGTGGTTGGTCACGGGCAACGCCGTCCCGTGCCTGGGAAGCTGGCTTCCCTGCACCACTGGGAGAAGCCCCAGAACATCAGCGAACTCCGATCCTTCATGGGGTTCTGCAACTACTATTCGGGCTATGTCCGGATGTATGCAGAACTATCGGGGCCGCTGCACAAGATGCTGCAGGTGGGCAAGTTCGATGGCCGGAAGGGGAGCAAGAAGAAGCGTGCCTGGACCTTTGAAGCCGAAGATGCGTTCAGCCGCCTGAAGGAGCGACTCCCGGGGCAGCTGGGGCTATTCCTGGTCGACCCTGACAAGGGATTCGTGCTACGGACGGACGCCTCGGACTATGCTGCAGGCGCAGTCCTCGAGCAGATCCGGGACGACGGGTCACACGTACCCGTGGCGCTTTGGAGCCAGATCCTAGCCGAGGGCCAACGCCGAACCTGGACCGCGAGGGAGAAGGAGACATATGCCATTGTTTGTGCGCTCAGGAAGTGGTCTGGCCACATCGGATTGCAACCGGAAGTGGTTTGTACGGACCATCAGACCTTGCAGAGCTGGCACAAAGAGCACGTCGACACCCCCTCGGGACCGGCGGCAAGGAGGGCCCGATGGCATGAGACGTTCGCCAAGTTCGACCTCAGCGTCCTGTATGTCCCGGGGAAGGACAACACTGTGGCAGATTGCCTCAGTCGATGGGCCTAACCCGCGGGCAAGGCTTGGATGGACATATCCAGCCATGGGGACGCCGAGGAAATCAAGGAGGCCAAGCGCATCATAAAGATGGAGAAGGCCATGGAGCAAGAGGGGGTCAAGTGCTTTGTGGTGATGGCAAACCGTACGGACCTGGCCAAGTTCCGGGGCGCCCGAGTCCAAGCTATTCGAGGGGAAACCCTCGAGCAGTGGATGGTGGCCCCTGTAGAGCTAGTCAGGTCGGTGCTCACAGAGGACTGGTCGGATGACTATGCAGCATCCGATCACTGGAGTAAGTACTGGAATGCCGTGAGCGCCCCGTCGGACGAAGAATGGCCTGAGGGCTTGTCCGAGGATGGGGACAAACTGTTTCTCAAGGACAAGCTATTGGTCCCTGAGAACCGAATGGAGGAGCTCATTGACCACTCGCATAACGCGCAGCTCATGCATCCTGGTCGGGACAAGATGCAGCAGGACCTGGAGTGGCGCTTCAAGTTCCCACCGGGCTACGCCCTCCTGGACAAGTACTGCAGCGACTGCGCTGTGTGTCGGGCCACGAAGAGACCCAACCACTCCACAGCTGGCAACCCGGTGTATACGGCTATACCGGAAGCCCCTATGCGGTCCGTGGCCATGGATGTATACGCCATGCCTGAGGTCACCGTGGAAGGGGAGATCTACGACTGTGTCATCCTGGCGGTGGACAGGCACAGCGGGTATATCGTGGCAGTCTCGGGCAAGAAGTCCAAGAAGAAGGCCAAGAAGGACATGCATGGAGTCGGGCTGCAGGCCAAGACCGTCGCCGACGCCATGATCAGGCATTAGCTGACGATTTTTGGTGTCCCAGCTGTCATCTGCAGCGATCGGGGCAGTCATTTTGTGGGGACGTGGTTCAAGACGATTTGCAAGCACATGGGGATTCGGCACGCCAACACCGTGGCGTACCACAGCCGGTCGAATGACTGGGCTGAGGTGGCCGGGCGGCGGATGTTGGAGAAGTTCTGCCAGCTGCACATTGACGAACCGGGCCGGAACTGGTATAATTTGCTGTGGAGAGTACTCCAGGCGTACCATGACCTTCCGGGCCCCACTGGACTGTCGCCCCATCGTATCCTGTTCCTGCGGGATCGAGTGTCACGCAATCTCCCGTGGTTGAACCATGGCAAAGTGGCCCGGGATGCGAACGCTATGATGGCTGAGGTGGACGACACGGCGGCCAAGGTGTGCAAGGCACTTCAGGAGGAGCATGAGAAGAGGGCCAAGTACTTCAAGCAGGGAAAAGTCCAGAAATATGCTCTCCAAGACACCATATGGGTGGAGCGGCACCACAAGGATGTCCTGTCCAGGCATCGGCAGGCATCTTGGTATGTGCCGGGGGTAATCGTGTGGAAGGTCGGGCAGGATGTGTATGCGGTTCGTGTGGGAGATAACAAGATCCTGGACCGCCACCACACCCAGCTTCGTCCCCGAGCACCAGACCCCAGCAGACGTCCCGTCACCTTCGAGTTCACGGCCGGCGATGTGGACTCGGACGACGAGGGTGAGGACGACGACTTCACCGCTGAGAGGATCCTGGCGGACAAGCCGGACCCGGGGACGCCTGGGGGGAGGCTTTATAAAGTCGGTTGGAAGGGATTCGCCGCACCTAGGGATTTGTGGCAGCCTCCGAGCAGCTTTCTGCCGAGGTACACCACGGTCTGGATGGAGTATCCGAAGAAGAAGAACATTTCTTTGGATGTCAAGGACGTGTTGGTCCATTTGGTGGCTGCAGTAGCACCGTAATGGATTCCCCTTTGGCATTTCTGTTTGTTTTTGTGCTTGGGAGACGGGTGAGGGCGTTCATCCGGGGAATTTTGGGCCTTGATTGGCCGTATACCCCCTTCACTTGATCTCCAGATATATATTTCATTGTGGTATACTTTTTTAGGTCGACCGACGACGTTTCTCTATCTTTGATCCCCTTGGTCCATGTTGTAGATCAAGAGGAGACCGGATATGGCGTAGGGCACCGATTATGAGTGTCCTCACCCCTCCTTTGGGGCATGGGGGACGCCTACAACGTGTGTGGGGCCTCCATGTGTCGTTGGGACATGGGGGAGGGATTTGCAGCCCATTGGGGTCCTCCCGTCCTCTCTTCGATGACTTCCGAGCGGATACAACGCTCTGAGAAGGGGGCCGAAGCCGGTTCGGACCCCCGTGGGCTTCCTGGGGTCACTTGGGTTGTGTATCTATGTGCCGGCAAGCCGCCATTGGCTGATATCATACTCTCTCATCCACCTGACCTAGCCTGATGGGATAGTGTGATAGGTTTGGCCATTCCAGCTATGACCGGCCCTATTCAGTACCGAGGCGCCGCCAGCTGACATTTATATATCAGAATATCAGGAATCAACAGGGTTTTTTTATCATAATGTTTCCGTGATTTTTCAGCCTTTCGTTCTGATTGTCAATGCATCGGCGACTGTCAGTTGGCTCGCGATTTTGCGGTAACCGATTGGTTAACTGTTTTTTACAGATATTTTGGCAGAAACCCCAATGAAGGGTCAGATTTCATCAGTAAAGGGTTCGTTGCTTCCGCAATTTTCGTATTATACACTCGCAAAATTAATCTGATTTTTTCAGACATTCAGAATCGGATTTTCGACTTCGACATCGCCGCACTTGATATGATGAATCTCGAGTGGTCATACATTTTTCCCCGATCACAAATCAACCTTCCTTTTGTTGTGTCCTTCATTTTGCTTGGAGATATAGTCGAAACAAAAGTGATTCGTGAGGCCACTTTGAAGAATCATTTCTCCGGCTCATATCAATTGTGAGAATTGGGTTGGAACTACCTTGGTCTCAACTTAATTTGGGAAGCATCAAACGCCTTTGGTGTGTACAGATGACGGGTGTAGCAAGAAATAATGGCCAAGAGGGTAGAAAGTGGTTTACCACTCTTGGGCCATGCAACCGAATATTTTATTGCGACTTTCGAGTGTACTGCATGAGTGTTGGGGTTGCATAGAAACTTTTCTTGGCTTCCTACGTATTTTTAACGTGACGTTATGTCCATGGAGGGGCATGGCATATCATGGTGGGAGCCACGTTTTGAGGGTATGTGTTACATGCATGGTATGTGCTTCGATATGCTCACGCCCATGTCATATATCTCCGTTTGTAGGAAGATATATGAAGTCATACGTGGCAAGGGCTTCGCCCATGTCCCAATGGTGAACTCCATAGCGCTAGACTAAGTCTACCGCTCATATAGTGCATGTGGGAATGGTTACAGAGCGACCCACAAGCGCCACTATCAATTTTCCCATTTTCATGGTGCGTGTTGGGAGGACGTTCGAAGGTGTCCCTATGCGTCCATGTGGGGATCCAAGTGGGAAGACTGTTTGCAAATGGTCCCAAGCGATTGTGTTTTGAATCATATGTTGATACCATGGGTGAGCGAAGTTATATACTATTGTAATTATCTTGAATTTGGCATTATTTGCTTGTTTTTGACCTCATTTTATGCTCATTTTTGTATTTTATGTGCTCAACTGGTCGGCTAACAGTATAGTGCCTAGAAATCTGTGAACTATGATATGTTGCTTGAATGTTGGCGGATGCTTCGGTGTTGCACCTCACAATATGCCGGATCACATGGTCACTTTGGCGTGGCACGCAAGGCCTCACAAAAACGGGTCTCAAATTCATGGGTTGACTTGTGAAGCATGTCATGTACATAACTTGAGGGGTTTCGGAGCCAATGATGGGATATTCTTGGGCATGGATCTTTGGTCTATGTCCACCTCTGTATACTACTTTTCTGGTTTGACACATGCATGGAGCATTTGAATATTTGCCGTATGCATTTTTGAGTATATAAATGAATTTTGGGCACTATGGTGTGATTTGCCTGCTTTTGCTAGGTTATGAGGTCATGAGGTCATCTTCATGGGGCAGTTCTCCAAGCCCATTCGACCCCAAGTCCAACCGAGGTTATGACAGGGTGGGGCATGGTCCTGAGTGCTCTTCTAGGCCATGACACGCCACCTCCCGTTTTGGGCTAGGATTTGGAGGCTTTGGAGTGAACACATTTTTGGGGTTTATGTAGTGACCTTTGACACATGGTATTTAGCCATCTTTTTTGACTGGGTTCAGGGCATCATGTTGGTGAGTCAAGGGAAGGTCTTGAGTCCAGGGAATGAGGGGTCTATGGCTGTGATTCTGTACGTTTCCATCTTTCCCCAACTTTGCTTTATTTGTGTTCATATGCCAATTTCAGGGCTTTCCTCTTTGGTGCACTTCTTGTACATGCCCGCCACCATGAGACAACTGGTGTGCTGAATGAAAGCCCGCAGTGTGGATTTGGATTTGGATTGTGCATGGTACTGCTAGAGATCTGTGTGAAGGAGTTTTTTTCTATTTCTTGTGGAAATGCAGACCCTGGTGAGGAGCAGGACCATGGGAGTGACAGGTGGAAGGGGTACAGCAGGGGCCGGTCCTGGTAGAGACCTTCTTTACTGGGTACTACACACAACGCACAGTTCCAGATCGTTACTGCGGCGGGCAGCCTTCAAGAAATTCTGTTTGCAGATGCCTGGCCACGACCTAGGGCTGGACTAGTACCCTGTTCCACCGTGCCCGACAACAATGATAGCGGTGCAATACCACAAGGCATGGGAATCGGAACTCCTTGGCTGGCTGAAAACTGAGATTCGTAACGAGGTGGTTGTCCCAGGCCCGGACATCGAGCACACCAGGGTGCTGTTCGGGGAATTGGACAAGTCAGCGGCGGCAGAATTAGTGGAGCAATTCGGCCGTGCCCCGAGATTTGCAGTATTGGGTGTTCCCTGGTACAATGGGACAGTGTGCCAAGACAAACAATGGCGCCAGTCGTCGTTCATCAAAAAGGACCAAAAGATCCAGCATGCTCCGTTTCTTTTCTCGTACATCCTCCGGCCTTCTGGGATATAGGGGAGATCTTGGGGGTGAGTACGGATGTTGCGCTGCAGGCGTCAGTGTACAATCAAGTTCGAGCAGGTTTGACCGCGTCCGCAATGGAGCACTTCCGCCCGGCAATGCTGAAGCTCAATGAGTCAGTTGGGTTGGTGGTGGTTGATGAGGGATCAGAGGAGTGGCTGACTGATAGAGACAACGACTGCACCTCAGCGGCCAATACTGTTCCTGATGACTGGGGAGCAATGAGGAGTGTATATGCGACCAACGTACCTCCATGGTACAAGCAGTCTGCAGTGACTGCCATGATTGGTGCGACCGGAGACACGAAGGTTGTAGCGGACTGGATGCGATTCTCTGTCGGAGAGTTGAGGTCATGCACATGGAAGATCACTGGCCCGCAAGTGGAGCAGCTTGTGGGACATTCGTTACGTTCCACGGAGGGAGGCTCCTCGTATATATTGTCAGTGCCAGTGAATACAAGGGGAAGCTCGACCAGAAACGCCATCGACCAGCAAGGATCCCCGAGCCAACTAGGGCCAAGCCGCCGGAAGTGGCGATGATGGACCTCGATAGCGCGAAGTTCATGAAACGCAAGCGGGGGGGGGGGGTGCGGAAGTGAAGAAATGATGTCTCAAGGATAGAACATCTCCCAGCGCATGGGCGTAGCCACGGCTAACGTCTGTGGATGGATGGAAAAATCAGAAGATGGTTCGGATCGTCGGCTTTGAAGATCTAAGCTTCTCTGAAAGCTACAGCAACATGAAATGCAGCTCGCTTCAGTCCACGAGACACACTTCAGCTCAATTGAAGTCATAGCGAGTCAACAGTTCTGGGTTCGGCGTCAGGGGTGGGACATGCGGGCCACTGTGACAGTGGGGTTCGGTTCCGTGGCAGTCCTGTGGGCGCTCTCTCAGTGGACGGAACTTAGCACGACAATAATCTCAGCCCGGCTGATGATTGTTGAACTGCGTCACACCACAGGTCAGACTGTACGGCTGGTGGGAGGGCACATGCATGATGACCCGGGGCTCCGAAAGGACCAATGGAGGGACCTGGGTAGGAAATTGCGGTCCCTGAGCAGCATGGCTACATTCTTAATGATGGACCATAATAGTCTGATGGTTCCTGCCAAGGATTTGCTGAAGGGGCACCAGGGGGGTCGCCAGGTGAGGGAAGCGCGATATCAGGAAATGGAAGTGTTAGCGGATTTTGACATGCATGACGTGTGGGGCTTGGCTCACAGCGGGTCCGAACACCCACCTCTAGCGAAGACGTATGCTTGGCACACAAGGGACATCGTGCCAACCCACGGCGCTTGCATCGAATACACGAGAATGCTGCCTTAACAGAATGGGTATCTGGGTCGTACACTGTCTTGACAGGGGCTGATCACAAGGCGGTAGTGCTGCAAATTACTCCGCCAGCCACGGTTCAGGGGAAGCCTCGCCCACGTTTCCCGGAGGGGATGCTGAGCGATGAACAGGCCGTGCTGGAGTTGCAGGAGCAAGTGGCGTCCATTTTGATTGACGATCCGGAGGACTGGTGGGCAGAAGCATTATCCGTTGTGTCTGCGGCGGGGCGTTAATGGGCTAGAATGAACAGCTCACGAGGGTTTTTGCAGGAGGAGGCACTGGTGCGCAACAGCTGACCAACACGTGTGATACCTGCGGGAGGGAAGTATCTGGATGAATTGGGGGTGCAACCGAAGATCCATCAAGAGGCCTACCAATGCCTGGCTTCTGTCCCAGCAGACGAGCAACGAGAGCGTCAGATGCAGCAGTCCGTCACTCGACTATTGCGCGAGATACTTAGCAACGAGGAGCAGCGGGAGGATTCCGCAGTCAAAAGATAACGAGTAGAACGCCTCATTAAGGAAATGCAACGGAGACGCATCGTGCAGAGAATACGGCACTCAACGGGGAACTATGTCACCAACAAGAGAGACATGGCGCGACTGCTTGAGAAAATATTGGTCTCCGATTATGAGTCTGACGGGAGTGTCTGAGGAAGAATGCGACCGCTACTTGCGCAGTCTCCGAATACCTCCCAGGGTACAGGCGGCTTCGCCGCTGTTGTGGCGTCCACTCACGGAGGACGTGGTTCGGGAAGCACTACATGAACTGCGCCCGTGTTCTTCGCCGGGCAATGACACAGTACCGGCGGCGGTATATCAGCGTATGGAACCCCTCTTTGTACCTCGTACGCATGCCATCATTAAGAGCTCTTTGGTTCAAGGGGCGGCGCCGGAAGGTTGGTCTACCACCATATTGGAGTGCATACCCAAATCAATAACGTCGGAAACGGCAGCAGAGCAGAGGGCACTGGCCCTGCTAAATTCCAGCATTAAGTGGCTTAAGACAGTCTTTCTCCTGCAGCTGACGGACGCCATTTCAGCAAGTGACACCTGCAGCCTAGAAGGGATTTTTGCCGGGGAGACAGATGGTTGAGCACACCATAGCAGCAGTGGAGTTTTGGAACCGATCGAGTGATTGCATTCTTGTGGCAGTGGACTTTGCCAAAGCGTACGATTCTGTCCAGCACACCTTTGCCAGTGCTGTCCTGAGGTACCTGGGCGTTCCTGGTCAGTACGTGGTGCTCTTGATTGCTCCTTTGTGCTCCCCTTTGGTAATCGAGGTATGCGGCGAGGTGCAGCCAGACGTGGTGGTGCGGCCGGGGTCGGGGGTTCGACAGGGGGACCCATTATCACCAGCCCTTTTCTCGGTGCTGACATTGGCCCTCTTCTATGCCATCAAGAGACTGCACTGCCAGGTTGAGGTTTTGCTGTATGCAGATGATATCCTTCCCATGGTCAGAGGCAGCGGAAGCAGGGCACGGGCGGACGTCAGGGCGGTAATGTACGAGTTGTCTGTGTACGGCTAATTTTGAGGGCTGCAGATAGATCATCAAAACATGTATGCTCTGGTCAAAGACTCAGCGGGACGGGCATCGAAGACAGTTGCCGGAATAGAGGTCAAGAAGTCCTTGAGATATCTGGGAGTGCAGCTGGGACACTTGACTGTGGAACAGGCCTATGGCACGGTAATAGCCATTATGCTTTTACGAGGCCGGTACATCTCGACCCTTCCCCTAACGCTAGGAGGGAAGGCTTCTGTCCTGAAAATTTGGGCTGCGCCATGCGTTTACCTCACTGCGAAGGTCTAACATCCTTCATCCTCAGTGGTCCAGCAACTCTATCCCGAACAGTCCGTTGCTCTTGGACTGAACAGTTGGGGTCTTACAGGGGGCATCCTGGCAGAACCGGCGGCCATGGGAGTTATAGCGCTGGCCCCCCTGGGCTCTTATGCTTTGTGGATGCACTCACAGGGTTTTGTGCAACATGTGTGCGGTACCATCCCGGGAGGGGTTCGCTCCGTGGTCCAGTTTGAGGACTGGGCGCGTTTGGTGAGGATGGTGCTTACGCCCGACATGCTTCCGTATATTCCACTGGCTCCAAGGACACGTCAGCCCCCGGGTCATCTGGGCACCTCGTGTATGGCGTACTCTCGGTTGCTTCGGCGGTTCGCCGCGCCGCCACCTCGACTAAGCGGACGGGAGGCTCAATTAGGAGTATGGCATTCCTCTATATTCACGGACTCCGAAGGACGATCGGCAGCCCCGAAATTGGTGCGTTATGGATTTGCCTCTTGGCGTGAGGTTTTCAGCGACGGGTATCTGCGGCTTGATGTGTCACGACAGCTGAAGCCACACTGGCGAATGGTTCTGGCCTCTGCGGGATCTGCAGTACACTCGCTCCAGTCGGGCCTTGCGGAGTGGAGGCAGCGGGTTTCATTGTCACATGGGGTCTTGGCCAGTTAAGTGGAAGTCTGAGAACGTCCTAGTTGTAATTTCGCGGGGGGCGGCGCCACCAGTCAGTGGCATGGGTTCTCGGGCGTGGGGGCTGTTTCGCAGACTGCGCATCCCAGGATGGGATTACGATTTCGTTCGCCGCGCTCTCTGGCAAAAATTGGCAGTGGCTATGACACGCTGTTCTAAATGTGTGTTTGACGGCAAGGGCGAGACTCACGCTCACGTGTTTGGGAAATGCCGTTTCGGACGGTTCGTTCACGAAGCTGTCAGACACACCTTTGGTCCCCCCCAAGGACCCAAAAGGCACTTGTATCGATTTAAGCTGTGATTTCATGCAGAAGCAAGACGTGGCACTTACAATTGCGCAGGGAATTCCTACCTGGTCTGGATGTCTGTTGCTTGGTCTCAGCGATGTCATGCCGTTTTGGGGAAACAAACAGTCTCTTTGCACACCATGGTCCCTCATTGGATGTCTAAGCTGGAGTTTTGGCGCCAGTTGACCAACCTGTCAGTGCATCGATCATCCACATCCCCTTTGTTGTCTAACCTTCGTCCATGGATTGACACTCGGTCCTTGGGTGCCTACCGGCACGTCCCGAAGGGGCCACGCTATCTGCTTTCCCTGACTGATGCTCAGCGCGCTAGTTAGAAGAGCAAAAAGTTCTCTGATCACATCTCTAAGGTCTTGAAGGAAGTGTACGAGCTACAGAGCTCTTCCAAGCAGGTGGGGGGCTGTGACCAGGACTGATACGGCTGCTTTTATGGCGACCACAACCCCCGAAACGTCAGTGCCCACGTTCCGGAGGGAGAAACGCAGTCCAATGACAGGGGGGAGATCAGGGCAGTCCTCTGCCCCCTGAAGGCTAAGTCGGACTCTGAAAAGATGGCAATAGTGGTACATTTAGAGTACGTTTATGATGCGTTGACCAAACACATTCTCAAGTGGGAAAGGGCGGGTTGGCGATCCTCTTCGGGGGCAGTCTCGCACAGCGATCTCTGGATCCCTGTTTTAGCCCACATGCGGCGTCACCAACAGACCGCACATTTCACCTGGGTTCCCGCACACGTAGGGATAGTGGGAAATGAGGGCGCTGATCAGTTAGCTGAGCAAGGCCGCCTGTCCCAGCCGTACAATTTGACTCTGTTTGCTAAGAGGCCTGCCTTTGATGATGGTTTGGCTCGCCAGGAGACGGACGTGCCTTCTCATTGTTCCTGAGTTTCAAGTGAGCCGGGGGAAGACGTGGCAGGGGGGGGGGAGACCGAGTATACGAGCAGTGACAAGAGTCTCACTAGCACAGAGAATGACAGTGCACGGGAGGCGGAAGTGTCGACTGATGGTGGGACCGGAGACTCTACGGACAGTGGGAGTGAGGACTACACGAGTGGCGGAGAATGGGGCGACGAGTATGAGCGATTGTTGGCCCAGTTTCTGGGTCCATACGGGTCGTCGCCGCAGAAACGCAGAAAGCCTTAACACAGAAAGCCGTAACACACAGAGGGCACCTCCAGCGACCTTCCAACTCTTCCCGCGCTTCGCTTGTGCGCATGCTAAAGGAGATCAAGTGTGCTCTTCAATGTTCCGGTTTGTTATGTTTTCATGGGTGTCTGCTTGTCGTTGTGCCATAGTACTCGTCTTAATGGTATGGGAGGCAGTGTGGCATAGTGGTTACCATCGTCAACTGTCATCGCATAGATTGCCGGTTCGACCCGGCCTGTAGCAGTGCTCCCCCCAACCGGCCTCGCCTGATCGGGGACTGGGGCCCCTCCCGCTTTTGCAACTATTTTATTACTCTGCCCTCATCAATTTTCACCTACCAGGCAGCATCCGATATCATGTGCACACGTCCATACAGGAAAAAATGTGCCCAGCCACCTGCAGCAGTGCGCCCCACCACCGCCCGCGCACGATCTGAGGCTGCCAGCCCACCCTCTTCTTTGCCCGAGCCGCCGCTCCACTTGAGCGGAGCCCGGGCAGTGGGGTTCGAACTTGGGACCAGCGGCGCTGGAGTCCAGGGTGCTTCCACCAAAGCACATGTCACTGCACCCTTTCCAGGACACAGCAATCATACAGTCCGCACGACAAAATATTCCAGCGCCTAACCTACCAACCCTTCCCGCGCTTCGCTTGGGCGCATGCTAGAGGAGATCAAGTGTGCTCTTCAACCCTCCTGTCTCATCCGTTACCATACATCTCAGGTTTGAACTGCAGAGCTGTCAGTGACAGTCTGATTTGAACTGATTTGTGCGGAGACGGATCCTGTGAGCCGGGGTACCCGGTTAGCCAAGTATCCGACTCTATGCCAGCAAGGGGGGGGGCGGGAGTCCCTATCGGGGGATTCATATCCGCCCAACTGGCGGAGTTGTGGGCCCTGTGGTGGGAAAATGTCAAACTGCGGGGGGAGGACACAGCGCGGCAGGGTTTTGAGAGTGATTGGAACCGGGCATTGCACAGTGAGCCCCCGCTGTTTGAAGGCGTTCAGCCTCCTGCCCTGCAACCGAGGCCCAGCGTGCAGGGATGTGTATGAGGGCAGATTGATTTTTCCATCTCCCCTAACACCAGTGACACAATGCAGGTGTGCAGTAGCTTGATGCGATCCTCCGCCCCGCATCTGGTGTCCTGGCTGGCCCTGTCTGAGGCTGGTTTCCAGGGGTGATGGGCACCTGTAGAATCCCTAATTGATGTGCTTCACGTGGGTGACTGCCCTGTGATGTTTTTATGTTCAGCGCCCTGGGACGGGGCGTCTGAAGGGCGCCTCAGCGTGATTCTACAGAACACCCTGACCAGAGACAAACACAAGGTGGGAGTGCATCTAACCGGGTACAATGTATTCTATAGCGTCTTGGGGAAGTGCATCAGCCCCGTGCATCGAAGCAAGCCCCAGATGCAGACCCCTGGCATTTGTCCTGTTTGGCAGGTATAGGGACAATGTGTACGTCTTGCTCTCTGGAATCCCAACAGTGCACTGGGGTTGGGTGGAATATGGTGTGGCGCTTTTTCTGCGCACGCCGTATCGAATCCCACTGAAGTGAGAGATACACCCTGATGATGGTGCTAACTGGGGAGAGGCGTGGGTGAGTGTGCAGACCCACAGGGTGTCCATATCACGCAAGAAGGTATGTCGCTCGTTGGCTGAGCTGTGTGACCCCTCTTTGTCGGTTAAATAGACCAGGTCGGTCCAACCATGCTCCCCCAACTCTAAACTCGTTTGGCAGTCCTTCCTGCCGGCAGCCGTGGCAAAGTGTGTGTGGTTTGCCTCGGACAGGGAGGACGTTCGGGTTAATTTTCGCTCTTTGGTCTGGGGTCTAACTGTGTGCCAGATCCCAGGGGTGTGGTGGAAGGCGCCGCTCAGGAGGTTCTGGGATTTCTGGTTGCTGGGCCGCTTCTTTATGCTTGATGAGGTGTTCGCCCGACAGGCCCAGGCGGGGACAGTCAGAGTAGCTCCGAAGAAGCTCCGTGAACGGTTTGAGGTTTGAGGTTTGATTTTGCGGGTACTAGACGCCTTTCACCCCCGGGGGGCCACCTGGTCGGGCCAGGTGATATTCTGCCCACCGGGTCCCAGTGGGGAACCCTCCGAGACGCACCTCCTGCCTGGTGGCGGAGTCCGCCGGGTTCACAGGGCTCGGAGCCCCGTCCTTCCCAATGTTCCCCGTTTCGCCAGTTCCCGGTCAGTGCATCAATTCGCAGCCGTGGCTGCGGGCGCTTACCCACTGCGTCGCCCCCCTAATGCGTGGTCGCCAACGGCGCTGGCGCCGCCGGGCCCGTGCTACTGGCTTGTCGCCAGTGGGACCCCCTTAAGCTGGCGCGCAGGCTGCCTAGCCTAGGGGTTGGGGCGTGGCGCAGCGCGCCACTACTGCCTTGGCGGGTGCAGTGCCCCGTCCGTGTGTGCGCGGCGCTTGCGGCCGGTTCGGGTTGTTCGGGCCGGTACCTGGTGTTGTGTCTCTCCCGTTTCCCCCTTCCCGCCCCGTGTGTCCCGCGCTGCGTGTGGCGAGCCGTCCCGTCCGGGTGTCCCTTACCCTCGCTCGCTGGTACGCCATTCCACGCGGTCTGTGCGTTCCGCGTGCTCGGTCCAGTTGCCCTTCTGGTAGTCCCCGCGTGCCCTTTGCGTGTGTGTGCGCTCGCGCTCTCGCGGCGTCCGCCCCCCCCCCCCTGGATGGTGTGGCGTGTGCACCTCGTGCGGTCCCTGCACTGGGCGCTGGTAGGGCCGTTCCACGTGGACCGTGCCCCTCCGCGTGTCCTGCCCCGGTCCCTTGCTCCGTCTGGCGTGCTTGGGGGGCGGAGGTCCGGTCCCGGTTCCCCTCTACTTGGCTTGGGGCTGTGGGGGTGGTGGATATGGTGTGGCGCTTTTTCTGCGCACGCTGTATGGAATCCCACTGAAGTGGGAGATACACCCTGATGACGGTGTTAACTGGGGAGAGGCGTGGGTGAGTGTGCAGACCCACAGGGTGTCCATATTACGCAAGGGGGTCTGTCGCTCGTTGGCTGAGCTGTGTGACCCTTCTTTGTCGGTTGAATAGACCAGGTGGGTTCAACCATGCTCCTCCAACTCTAAACTCATTTGGCAGTCCTTCCTGCCGGCAGCCATGGCAAAGTGTGTGTGGTTTGCCTGGGACAGGGAGGACGTTCGGGTTAATTTTCGCTCTTTGGTCTGGGGTCTAACTGTGTGCCAGATCCCAGGGGTGTGGTGGAAGGCGCGGCTCGGGAGGTTCTGGGATTTCTGGTCGCTGGGCCGCTTCTTTATGCTTGATGAGGTGTTCGCCCGGCATGCCCGGGCGAGGACAGTCGGAAACGAGTCATGCAGTAGCTCCGAAGAAGCTCTGTGAACGGTTGTCTACGTCGGCGAAGATGTGCGATGGGGTGGGTGGGGCAGGGGACATTTTTTTCGACCTGACCTGTGTTGTCTGTGACTTGCCTTGCCTGATGGTGTACCACAGGTGCCAGCATGTTGCCAGGTGATACCTACACTGCACAGCATAAATGATGATATGAGGTAGTGTGTGTCAGGACAGTCGAGCCGCAAACCAGCAAGTGTGCCGGTACGAACCTGACGTGGTGTACATGAATGTTTTAAAGCGTGACAGACACAAAAGGTGAGGGCCGAGAGAGAGTGGTGTGCAGGGGCGGCCAGAAAATGAGTTGGCCATATGGGCTTACTGACTTATGCCTGCACCCTTTCCTGTCTCAGCCTATGGTCCAGTGAGCAATGGTTGCCTTTGTCTCGCTTTTTGCTTGCTTGCTCACGTCAGAAGTGTGCAAGGGGGAGATGAAAGATGCAGGGATATTCAAGCACAGCGCTGTACCATCCCATTTTGGAAGCATAATTTTCCAAGGTCAATTGCAGCAGGACCAACCAGACAACCTGATGGAACAGGTGTTCCGTGTTTGTCTTCCTTGCCCGGATCTTAATGCTTTCAGAATATTTGGTTATTGTGCTTTTGCTGGGGGCAACAGTGAGTGCAGCGGCAAAGAAAACTGTTTTAGATGTGGGGCCTTTTGCTGATGTGCGGTCTTTGGAAGTGACTGCAGCAACTGCGACAGTTCCATCTGTTGAGTCCGAGACGATTACGGTACCAGTGAGTTATGGCAACAGCGGACAACTGGCCGACACACAATCCAGTGCTCTCAGTATGTGCATTTCCTTCACAGGTCCTGCAGCTCGCTGATCTCGGGTATAATCCTTTTATGACAGCCATGGCCCAAGCACTAAAATGCGAATTTTTCGCAAAAAACACTAAAATGGACACAGACCTATGTTTGTGTTTGGTGCTGAAAACACGGCACGGGTGGGTTCTGGAGTTGTTCTGGGGTTTGTGAGTGCAAGGGCCTTGATGTGAGGCTACGAGAAGATGTGCTGTGGCCCATTGGAATGCCAGCGTGTGGGTCGACTGGTGGTATTCTCTCCGGTGCTGCTCAGTGTAGGTCCGGACCCCTTTTTCCCTCCACACCCCCCAACCTAGGCCAAATGGGGAACAGCGGTTTTTCAACTCACAGTGCATTTCGAAATTCATCCCCACTTCTGAGTGGTAAAAATCAGACCTTTGCTTAAGGGTAGTCCCACCCCACGGGGGAGGGGGCTGGATAGGTGGGTCTGTGGCCCGTGGGTGGGTGGGTCCGTTTGGTTTGGGGCAATTTGGCCCAAGGTGCCTACCCCCCCCCTGGGGGGGGGGTCTGGGGTGGGTGGGTGGGTGGGTCGAAGAATGGACCGACAGCCTTTGTTTGTCCATGAGAACACAATTTTCACTGAGAGAATGGTGGTCAAAAGTGGCAAAAATTTCTGATCTACAGGCAGCGGGGATTGAACCAACGCTTTGAGCATTTATCAATGCCCTGATCTACCGCTGGGGTAACTGTCATTTGTGCCATACTGCTGTTCACAGAACGCATAGTGACTAAAGGACAAATTTTTTTTGGGGGGAAACACACAGGGCTTTTGTGTTACCAGCTGATTGTCATAGCACAGAGCCCCCCGCCCCCCCTATGGGGGGGGGGTAGGGGGGGGGCTCGGTGGGTGAGTGGGCTGCCTGGTCCTGAGGCAGCCCCAGAGGGACCCCCCTGCCCTTCGTTGCTAAGCAAAGGTCTGCTTGGAGAGTCCCAAGGACTGAGGACACGTTCGCCACTGAAATTGGAAAAGAGCTAACTATTCACACTGATTCTCCTCTGATTCATCTCTCCCAATTGAGGGACAAGTTGTCTCGCCACATCCTTATGTCTACCCCACCGGCGCAAGAAGTAGATGAGAAGGATGAGGAAGCAGCAGGTGACACGAGGAGAGAGCGTGCTGCGGAGGCAGCAAGTTGACGTTTCCGTTCCGTTTCATGCCTGTGCAGTATTTGGAAATGTTGTGTCTCTGCATTGCACTACAATGACGATGGTTTCGCCCGTTGATCACATGGATCACAGCACGTTTCCTCTGAGACCCGATGTCCTCCTCTACAAAGTACTGTCCGGATTTTTCTTCGCTTGCGTGGCAAAAGAAACTTGTGGGGGGAAGGAAAAATCCGGTCAATGAAGCACGGGTAATGCACTTTCAGAGATTTTAGCCGCGCTTGAATAATTGCTATGGCGACAAGATCACAGATTTCTTAAAGATCAAGGTCGGCCCAAATAGGAGATTCTGCAACACATTCCCGAGGTGGGAGCTCCTCCTTGTGTAACCACACCCACTTTGGAGGAAGCAATACTTTGAGATAGGCAGCTTTCAAAGCATGCGTGGCCCGATGCAAACTGGTGGAAGTTCCAGAGAGCAGACAATTACAACTTACAGGCGGTGTGTCGTCACATCATACATTCGAATATTCGTTTTGTACCTAGTGTGTGTCGGCGCGAAATTTTGCAACGACACACTGCATGCTAATTCGACATTCTGCCGGGGCACGCTACCTGTGTCATTGCGAACTTTTGCAATGACATGCTTTGTGTCGTTGCAAGCCTGTGCAAGACTATGCCACCTGTCGGTATGTAGATACACAAGAATCCACATGTGTCGCTAGAAAAGTGACAAAACAGCATGATGATGTAACACACAAAAAGAGGTGGTTGCGTTAACAATGGGTAGCGATAGGCTAAGTATTGGTAAAAACATACTGCGAGACGCATGCACCATGTAATTCTCCGGATGATCGCCCTGAAGTGTAATGAATTGTGAACCATCACCTTCTTGTTGCACATCGAGATGGTACACACCTTCAAACGTTTCTTGTAGGACATCAACAGAGCAGTGGACAAATTTGACACCATTCATATTGTCGCAGAAACAACGGGGTGCCTCATGCAGGTGGCTGGGATGCATGGGGGACTGTCCGTGCAGTGCAAACGGTGGGGGGGAAGGATAAACGTAATGCTTGCCGGACATAAATTTTATGCTTGCCCATTCGAAATGCCAAAAAAAATCCCCCCCCCCCCTCCAAAAGCGACCCCCCTCCGCTGGGTGCTCTTGCCACTCAGTCATCCGACTTTTGTTTCCAATGCCAAAATAAAGAGTGATTGCACACAGTCAATTTCGCTGGAGATATGGTCCGATGTCCTGAGCTTCCGATGTCCTCACATTTATTACGCACCAGTAGAAATGGGCAGCACGCATCAAGGGGCAATCCATCATGACCCTGGGATGCCAGATGGGAACCTGATTTTGGCACCAAACAAGCGCCAAAACGTTTGATCTTCTCATAAAGGGTCAGCCAGATGTTCAAAACCTAGGGGACATTCAAACATCACTGAAGCTGTGCAAAGCACAATCGATCCATCCAGGCGCAGGCCAAACATTTGCGTGACCTATGGCCACGTCGGTGCCACGGGGGGGGGCGACTCTGCGGGTTGTAGGATGCCAACTACCCCCCCCCCCCCCCTGCAAGGGCCTCAGGCCAACAGTTAGTTGCTAAAGGTGCCGCCCTCAGTAGTCCATGGGCGCCAAAGGCACCCAACTCTGCATGGGCACCAAACCCGCCCAAAAGAAAATTTCGTCCACTTTGGACCCAGCACTATCCTTAAACCCAAACTTACCCCTACCCCTACCCCTACCCCTACCCCTACCCACACCCCTAGCCCCAAGCCTAGCCCCAGCCCTAACGTGAACCCTAACCCTAACCCTAACCCTAGTCCTAGCCCTAATCAAGACTGAATATTGGGACCCAGCTGGTGGGGGAGGGAACATCAGCTATGACTGGTGAGGGACATCAAGAATGATTCACGCATTGATGGCTCTTGACAAAGTGAAATTACCTTGCATTTGAGCCCCATCACCACGAGGCCCACTTTCAGGGCTCTTTGGACTTCTGAGGGGCCGAAATGCCCCCAAATGGGCTCAAAATAAGCTCATTTCACCCGTTTGTGCACCCCAAACGGTCTAGGATGAGGTTTGGAAAAACACGTTTTTGACCTATTTTTGACCCATTTTTGGTCCAAAAACAGCCCATTTTCCAGTTATTTTGGGGTTTTCAGAGGACCAAAACGGGCCACCACAAGCTCAAAACGGTCCATAAACACTTGCCTTAGCATCACACATGGTCTAGGATCATTTTTGAGAAAAGTCATCTTTTTGCCCCTACTGGACCCTGTTGACCCATTTGGGCACCCACCTGTTTGGGCTTCAGCTTGCAGCTTGCCGCAGCCTAGTGGGCCTAGGTATTGGGTCTAGGCGTCCATTTTGGCAATTCTGAGGGGTGGAAACCACAAAGAGTGGGGGGTTGCGGGTGGAGTAGGTGCCCTAGGAATCACATTTTGAGCCACGTAGCCAAAGACATGGCCTATTCTTGGTTTGTGGCTGTCGGTCTGGGGGCCTTTTTGGGCCGTTTCTGGGACATATCATGGAGTTAGAGGGCGGCAAAGAGCTTGTTGACACGGGAAGTCATGCGGCACGCGGAGTGTGCCAATTGTACCCCTTCGTTTGGCCGCTTTCAATGTGTTCCAGGGCTTTTGTGGCCGGAGAATGGCTATTTTTGGCCCTAAACTGCAGTTTTTGAAACTGAGGTCCGCCCTCTGCGAATCCCATTCCTGGCTGCCACCGTTGATTTTCCTGCTAACACTTTGTGTGATTGTACTTCACACCCGAAGGTATGAGGCATCAAAATTTCAACTAAGTCCGTACCACCACGACGGAAGTCTGATTACCCCTCATTTCGCGCGTGCTGCTTGCTTGCTGCTGCTGCTGCTAAACCTGGTAGGTCCACCCTAGACACTAGAAAGGGTTATAAAACCAAGACTGGTTCCACCAGCTTGGTGACCCTAACCCTAGCTCTAACCCTAGGCTAGGGTCAAATGACTTTTTGAGGTCCGAAATGGAGAGCAATGATGTGGCAAAAGTAGCCATGAATGAACTTTGGGGGATCTTGTTCAGCCCAATTAACATGGCTGGCATGGCTGAATCAGTTCGCTGCAAAGGTTGCGGTGATGGTATGGTTTGAGGGAGGGCAAGGGGAGGTTCCCGGGCCTGTGATCGACCAACGCTTGGCGTTGGGGGCATGTACCCCCCAAATCGCCCGTCCTGCCCCCCTCCCCAGAAACCCACCCTCCCGGACCCCCCCCCCCGGGGCAAAAGCCCCTTAGACCCCCCCCCAATTGCCCCTCCCAGAACCCCCCCTCCCAAACCCCCTGCCCCCCCTTGGAGCCTACGGCCAACAGTTAGCTGGGGGGTAGTTTGCGTCCAGAACTGAGGAGTTGCCCCCCCCTGTGGTTGGTGCCCCTTCAGGGTGCCTGTATCAAACATCTTCGGGGGCTGGAGGATTGTGGTCGTCCAATCAACATGCAGTCCCTTAAACCAGCAACACACGGCTGAAGAGAGAGCCATTGCCGGAAGCCCCAACGGGTGTAACGGGACCATAGGCTGGAAAACCCTATGCGTTCAGCCGGTGTGGATCCAGCTGGTTTTTCTATAGAACATTCAGAGGGGGATAGAGCTGTGGGTGGCACATTGCAACCCCTCTGTACTGCACAATATGGTTGATGCCGTGGCTGGCGAGTCTGGGGCATCATTCATGTCCACGAAGTTTCAGGAGTCAAGCAGTCGCACAGGTGCTTGTGGAGACACCGGTATCCTCCCCAACCCCACCCAGATCCACTCCTGTCACTCCATTTCTGATTCTGGATCCTCCTCTCCTGGGATATTGGACACTTCCTTGAACACAAGTGGTAACCACAGGCATCCTGGGTCCGCCACGTGGTGCGCCCGTTCATTTTCCTACAATGCCAACGCAAGATGGTATGTGCATCCATTTCATCTCCTTCCCTTGTCTGTGTGAGCGAGGATTTTCTCCTACTCCGCTGACCACCCACAGGAAGTCCTCTGTGCAGGTGTTTGTCAAAGCTTCAGGCAGCTGGATGAAGCTGTTTGTTGCATGCCTTGCTGTGTGTGCAGCTGTGGCTTGGACAGCCCGCCGTTGTGTGGTGGACTGAATGCAATCAGCAG
Organism: Eutreptiella sp. 'Long Island Sound 2002'; assembly: GCA_964036045.1. NCBI lineage: Eukaryota > Euglenozoa > Euglenophyceae > Eutreptiales > Eutreptiaceae > Eutreptiella > Eutreptiella sp. 'Long Island Sound 2002'. Next base: position 115,373,622 of record OZ038379.1, read on the forward strand.
CCGCACACACAGCCTTGAGATGACCCTCAACCACTATGCACGCCTAATCTGCCAGCAGTCTGCCAGAGTCCACAGTACCTGAACTGCTGACCTCCAGAAAGCAAGGGTGAGGACAGAAAGCAAGGGTGAGGAACAGACGGGCAGTGCCAGGGCAGTGGAACAAGGTGAGAACATGAGAACACACGGCACACCGGTGGTGATGGACCAAGGTAGCATCAAGGAACTGAGTTGGACAGTGGGCAATGACAACCGTGGTGTGGCAGGCCTGGCCAGAGCCGAAAGCAGACACTGCAACCTGACCCTTTTGCAGCCCGAAAATATTTGAGCCAGCCAACAAATGCATGCGATACATTTGGCATCCCCATGTCTCTGCTACTAGAACATGTGACAATGGACGGAACGATTCGGTGGCTTTGTATTTCACGCCCAAGGGCGAAGAGTGTTCAGAAAGACTCATTGAAAGTCCAGAATGCGACCCTACAGCATGAGGTGCCCTGCCCCACCAAACTCCCCAGGTCCAAGACCCCCAGCAGTCCACCCCGCAGGCTTTATCCTAAAGCGGAGGATTTCACGGAGGGAACACAAAACTCTTTTGGTTCACTGCTTGTGCATGGAGCCGAAACTGCCTCTCCTATGGACACCCCCCTTCAGATGCAGATGCCATGGTACATTCTGGTTGAACTTAAGCGGTTCAAGGAACGGATCATGGCTATGCTCTGCGGATCCCAGCTTTCACATTTCTGTTGGGATTCCCCCCCGGCCACGCTAGTCCACGGGATGTAACGTTTCTTCTGATTGCGACATTAGCTGCTGGTGTCTTGCTTCTGTAGGCTTGTCTGGCTTCTGCGACTTCTCTTCGGGGACCACTGTCTTCTGCAAAGGCTTTTGGAGCACTTCTGGTGGAGATTTCACTTTGACACGTACCACTGGACCCACCCAAACCGCACGCACGGGGCCTAGCGCTGGGCCTGATGGTGCATCATACGTGTACACCGAAGCCACGGTCCCCAATCATCCATACAAAACCGCGTACTTGACCGCTGCACCAGGGCAGTACTCCCGGGTCCATTTCAAGTACCACATCTTTGGAGCTGGGACAGGCAGTGTGGAGGTTCAAGTGGGGAGGCAGGGCCTCTGGACTCCGGTTTGAAGACAGACTGGGCAGCAGCAGTGGTATTCCACGCAGCAGTGGTATGCTGCTGCCCTGGCCTTTGCTGGCCAGGTTGAGCGGGTGCACTTTGTTGGAAAGACCGGGGCCAACTACTTCAGCGATCGAGCAATTACAGATGTGGAGCTGATCAAAAAAACTGCAGGTTGGACCCATGTGACAGCATCATATGGCCGGCCTGCGTCGGAAGCGTGCAGACACCCAAAAAGCACAGGGCCAAAAAGACACAGCGGGTGCAATGAAGTCCAGTGAGGTGCACAAGGGTGCACACTGGGGCAGATGGTGCATTGGGGTGAAATGGCCGAAAACAGGCACACTGAAATAACAACGTCTGCAGCGGCGGCAGGGGAGAAGGGGGTAGTAAAGGGCTGCTGCCTGTTGGTTTTGTTTGTTGCAGACCACGCTGGGAATATGATGTGTGTGTCCCAGCCCTGGAGCTTCAGGCTTCCAAGGCCACCCCAATGGTCAGAAAATTTTGTTTTTGTAACCCGGCGCTGGTCTGCATGTGGACTGATGTTTCCATGGCCTTCAAAGCTGTACAATCCTCCCAAAAGCGGGTTACTGGTGGACCAAGCATCCATTCGACCCTCATGCTTGATGCATTCGTCAAGGGTGGTTTGCAGATGTGGAGCAGTCCATGCACGTCAACCAGGAGCTGATCAAGGGGTTGCAAATGTTGATTCATGCTCCATCCCAGGACCCAGCCCCTCTTACCAATGATGTAGCACCTCATATACCAGACTTGCTCGAGACAACTACAGATGCATGACGCCCTCAACCCCTCATCGCTCCGAGGAGGTATATTGTTGGGTTTTGGCATGTTACATGGAAGGTGAGATGAAATGTGGACTGGCACAGTTTTAACGTTGTGGTCTGCCATTTCGATTGACTTCCAGCATTATTGCCCCAGGGAGGGGCGGGCAAGTACATAGAGTCATAATGGCCACATGAACGTCAGAGGATTTTTTGCATGTTCTATTTAGTGCTACCCCACTACACACTGCCTCTCCTCCATGCTGGGTCCGGGTCCACAGTCCGGGTGACCCTTGTCTCCGGGTTAAGGACTATTTGCCTGCTATTGGACACGTACTTGGCGGTGTAGGGGGCGGCAAGCTCCTTGCCAACCACTTGATGGAGGTCTTGTAGAGGCCTCTGTTGAGAGCGGTTCTAAAGCGCTGTGTGGTGAATCCGGTCATTGCACCTCTCTAAGACAGAAGCCCGGTACCTCTTTTGGCACATGGCGTACGGCATGCTGTGGGACCAGTTGTACGGCATGCTTAGGAAGCTCGCCTCATCGAATTCCTGGGCCTTCATCGCGTATAATGGCAGGGGGGGGGGAATGCAAATGCATTTTTCTTTCTTTTTTTGCATAACCAGGAGCCAATGGTGTTTTGCATATTTTGCATTTTTTTTGCATTTTTTTGCATATGTTTTGCCTTCAGTTTCCTTTTAATGTCACAATCCATGGACAAATTTGTGTCACGGGGTGTTGCAAATGATCGTGCTGCTGATGTTGACGATACCCCTGAGCTGACCGATGGTGAGGGCGACAGTGAACCTGATTTTGAAAAACCTAAAGAACCTGAAAGGAAAAAGGTGAAACTGAATTATGGGGCCAGAACCACGCCAGCATCGAGAGCACGGCAGTATCTTTCTGGTACGTTTGAAGTTCGAGGTGACTGCATGTGGTGCTGTGCATGTCAGAAGCCAGACTGTGATAAATAGAAGAGCACCGGTGACCAGCATCTCGCCCGACCGTCTCACAAAAAGAAGAAGAAAGCCATGCAAAAGGTGAAGAAACCAGAGTCTGGTACAGCACCCACAGCAACCCCAGCAACCCTATCCACAAAAGCCATTTAGGGCGCAGTCGCTCCGAAGGTTCAGGGTGATGTTTCAGGCTGGCAATCCCCATATTTCCGAGTGCCATTTTGCAGCCATCAAGGGGTACGTGAAAGAGGAGGATACTTCCGTGTCATTCGATGAATACACTGATTCCCTGGGTCAGGCGGTGTTGAACATTGTGGTCAGCACGGGGCCCAAAGTATTCCTGATTGATACCATCTACTTGCAGTGCCAGGGTCCGAACGATGGGGTTGAGCACAAGGAGGTTGCATCCAAAGTGAACGAGTCGTTGAGTGAAGCAGGCATTGTCCCTAAGCACGTTAAATTCTTCGTTTGCGATGAGGGCAGTGTTATGGTGGCTGCCTTCAACAACCGCTTGCAAGAGCTCTTCCCTGCAGCTCAGTTGCATGTTTGTGTGGCTCAAAAATTGCATGGGACAGGCGGGGCAATTACTGAGGCCGGCTTTGACGATTTGGATTTGATGTTTAGTAGCCATGCTGTTGTGCATGCGAAGAAACAGAGTGCACGCCGCCGTCGGTGGTTTGCTTTTTTGGCTTCTGTGGACCAACCTCATTGTGTCCCTCCCAAGCTTGGGGACACTCGATGGTGTTCTTGGCTTGACTGTGCCGATTGGTGGCGGCCCTGCTTGTTGCATAGGAAAGCATTTCTGATTTTGCAGACAAAGCGGAACCCCTTGAAGCCCAAACAGGCAGGGGACACCCCTCCCCTGATTTTTCGCATCCTCGAAGCATTAGAGACACGCCTGCGGGGACTCAAACTGAAGTTGGCTTTCATCTGTGACCACACCCAGAAGTTGAGTGAAGCACTGAACAGTCTTCGGGGTACGGGGGATGCAAACACACCTTTTGTGTATGACCGTATCATGAATGTACGTGCCATTTTCACAGAGCTGCCAGGTGCAGATGCTGTGTTTTCTCCTGCTGTAGAGGAACTGCTAAAGGCATACAAGGATGCGACTGCAGCACGGTCTTTTTTGTCAAATGTTGCCAAAAGGGCTGTTGTACATATTAATAATGTTATGGCGAAGCGGCGTGATCAATGGAAATTCTACAAGCAGGTCCGCATGCTGAATCCAGTGAATCTGGGTGACATGCAACCTGACCTTCCGAGTTTCACTCACCTGCAGGTTCCCACCAGCAACGAGTCCTTTCGGACTGAGTGGCATCAATATTGTATGGTGGAGAACAATGCCATTAACACCCCGACGGCTTTGGCTGCTTTTTGGGCCAACCTTGGAGGTGAGTTGGCAAAGCTTGCCCGCTTCTTGATTTATGTTCCTGTAATTTCTGCAGGAGTCGAACGCAGCTTCAGTTTGGCAGGTACCATGGATACGAAATACCGCCATGGCTTGCCAAATGCGATGCAGCGCATTGCAAATATGCTCATGTTTAATGGAGATATTGAGGGCAGGTTCAATCCAGTGTTATAGTGACTTGGAAGGACCTTCGACATCCATTGTTGTGAAAAAGCGGTTGTGGAATTGCTCCGTATGTGCATCGGTTGTGGGGTTGCATTTTTTTGTATTTTTTTCATTTATTTGCATTTATTTGCACTTTTTTGCATTGCATTTTTTGCAATCCCAATTTGCACACACCCCCCCTGATAATGGTGCAGACAGGGCCATCCATGGAGTTGCCTCGTACCCGCCACTGCAGCTGGAGCATCTATGGAATGCCGACCCCCCCCCGCCCCGCTATCGGACGTCATGCAGCCCGGTAGCCGGCACCTACATTATGTACCCATTGATGTGGATGGCATGTTGAGTCATGACGCCTCTTGCGTCCACTGCACACTCGGTGGGACCGCAAGCCCCAATCAACGGTGTAGCTGGTGGCTGCTAGGGGCAAGGGAGCGATGGGAGACCATATACGCGTACAACAACGTCCCGTGTCCCCTTGATACCGCAAGTTCCGATGGAGGCCATAATCGGGCACTCGTTTTTCCCCCCTAAAGTTCGTCGGCGGTATATAGTTCCTATGCCCAAAGCGGACGGGCACATACCATGTATTGCACTTGCAGTACCAAAGGCGGTCAGGCGATGGGCACGGATTTGCATGCAGGGCCACCACACTGTTGCTTTGGGGGCATTTGCCTTCCAATTTTGGCAGCCCCCCATCAGCACTTGTGCTTTACCGTTTGCACACAAAAAGAACACCTACTTCCTATCATTCGCCCGCCTGTCCTTGAAACTTGCGTTTGTGGCCCTCTGCAACTTATCATCAAAGTTTTTTTCCCGGAGCTCACAGACAAGGGCGGCAGGGGATCATTACCTCACTTGGGGGGGGGTCTTGGTGGTTTTGGGGGGGGGGCATCACAGGGCTTATTGCGCGGCTCACCCCCGCCCCCCCCCTCGGCCGCTGATGGGGCATCATGGGGCTGGTTGGGGGCTCGTTCACCACGAGCTCCATCCAAGCGCTCCCACACGGCGCTTGGCTGAAGCGCTTGTGGGCGGGACTGCGGATGTCCGGCAACCACATGTGGAAGGGGACCTACAAGACAGGGCAAAAGAACACTGGAGGAATGTATGACAAGGTAGACTCCACGAGGCATGACATATTGCCACTTTACAGAAATACGTACCGAATTCGTAAAGAATTTGCTCGAAGTTCGAACAAACTTCGTATGAACTGTTTAGTCTACCAACTTTATAATAGTATTCACACCTATGAACTTTGTATGATCTTCGTACGACCTTCGAACAAATTTGGTACGAATTCAAGTCAAATTGTACAATGTGGTGTGCCCCAAGCATGAAGCGCGGATAAAGCTTACGGAGCAGTCACACCCATACGTTGGTGTCCAGCCACCCGTCCTCGCCTCCTTGGGCTTCTTGTAGAATGGTGCCAAATTGATGCGGTGTAGATCGAAGTGAGCACCGTTGGCGCCACCGCAGAGATGTTGAACTAGTCGCGGTGGGCTCCTCCACGCTCCCATCTTTCAGACAGACACCCCCGATAAAGAAGACGGCGGAGTACTGCGGCCTCCAGCACGGATAGGTCCTCCGGGGCTGCGGAGCGCGACATGCGCATGCAAAGGGCATATCCGCGCAGAAGGGTGGGCCTCGGTGTTGGCGAAGGGGACCTGAGCTGCATCCCCCGACCACAACCCCACCCTCGCCATTGCCCCTTTCTGAACCGACAGCACATGGTCCACGGTCGGCAGGGCTCCTGCGATATCCAGGGTGGCCACCAGGGGAATGAGCCCCAAATGGGTGGTGCGTGGACGAGGACCGCTGACTGTGCGGCCGTTGGCTAGCCGGGCCTGCAATGGGGCACTTAGTGACCTCAACTATGTAAATATCGTGACGCGACATTTTAGAAACCGCAAGCGGTGGGAATAGGATATGCGGACACCACTATGGTTTTTGTGGCACTTGATACTTGCTCTGCAGCACGCAACGGTGAACATGTGCCCACATATGCAAAATATTCGCGTGAAAATCACGCAAAATGGGGCGAATACTGCACATATGCGCCTCTGCAATGTCCCCGCAGACACAGGTGAATTGTGCAGTGTGAATAGGCCAATTCGTAGGCCAACGTGGCAATCTAGCGTGTCAGAATAGGGCTGTTTCTTTTCGCAAGCATCCGTAGCTAGTTGTTCTAAAATTTCTAAAAAGTATTGCTACCAACCTAGCCCCATGAAAAACATCTTTTCGGAGCAAAACACTTACTTCGAGCACCCATATTCGCACCATCTTTGCTCTTTATTCAAGAATTCCCTTACAGGTCGTTCACAAAGGGTAAATGCTTGACTGGTACCAATTGTGTTTATCGGTCTGGGGTCCAAAGGATGAAGAGGGTGCTCTGAAGACCGTCCTTTGCCCCCTCAGATGCAGGCATACAATGGTGCCTGCAGATGGACACCATGAGAAGCAAGTCCCCCATCCGCAATTCAGTGGTGTCCCACCGGATCTTCCCCGACACCCGAATTGTGGTCTGTGCCAATACTGGCACCTAGTACACCTCTAATAGACAAAGGAAACTACGGAAGTGGCATCCTCACATGGCCCTATTACAGGGGGGGGGGGCACCTCCCTAGGCACATGCTAGAACACTGAATTTCGTTCTATGCTACAACGACATCGTCTCGGCGTTCTAACTGAGACTACAACAATACTAGAGCAAGAGAAATGGAACACAGGGATGCAATTTTGTTCATGACCCGCCGCGCATGCTTGCTATTGCCTATGGTGTATTGTTGCATGTCCCTTAAATCACACTTGGATTTTTCGTATTTCAACCTCATTAAACGTCCCGCCTCTACCCTTCTTGCACCATTATCAACGGGGGAGGACCCTCCTATGGTCCAAGACACTACGGCACTTGAGTTCTGCTACTAGCCTCAAGGCTGAGCAGGCGTGCCATTACTTGGCCAAGTTGGCGGTATCGTACCCCCTAGCATGATGGCATTTCAACAATGCCGTCCAGCACTTAAGGAGCGTGTAATTGATCTCACCAAACCCGGCCCGGCGCGGATGTACTTGACCCATGAGGCAAAGGCCCATGAGATACCCGTGGCCTTGGGCAACACTACGGTGACGGGGTCAATCAATTCCACAGGCTGATCGATTCCATCCGTCAGGCTTGAAAGTGCCGCTCGGTGCAAAGGGCTTGGGCGTAGGGGCCACCGGGGCAACACTGCCACTTTCGCCCACACTACGGGTCCCGCCCACCACCATGTGCAAGCTAGAGCTCAACTTGCGTGCCCCGAAGTCTTCGCGAAGGTCCCTCTTGGAGTACAAGCTGCGCCCGTTATAGTGTCATTCCCATTGACGTTCATCATCCACAGGATTGCCTATCCCATGGCCAGGGCCAATTGTACCCAACCTACCATCTCCTTGGCCATTGTTGACCGCTTCGCATGCTCCCCCGCGGGCCTCAGGGTGTTGAGCATATTGAACTGTGATAACAAGGCGATGGAGACCCATGGAACCTTTTGGAGGGACAAGTGGAAGGTCTTCCGTTTACCTAGTGCCCATCGCCCATTCTAGTTTCATTGTAGTTAGCGCCGGCGAACGTTCGCTCGGGCACAAGTGGCCCAAGAGTAGGACATCAAGACAACACCCATGTCTCATGTTTAGGTGACTCAAGAAATCATCGACAGCAGCCTCAGCCAATGTGAGGCCGCTGAGGAGGCAGCCAAGGTGATCCTCACGGGGACCAACCGTGGGCAGGAGGGTGATTGGGCTGTCCACATGCCCTCACGTGCGCACCATAATCAAATTAACGGATATGAAACCCCCGAAGAGGGTTTGGGATGGAGGGGATATCCCGCGGACCAATTAGCGTGATGAGGCTCATTACAGAGCCGTCCTCCCTGCAACCACCTCCTTGCAAACGCCCAGTTGTAGTATGCCACCCATCTAGCTCATGCCCCTTGCCTCCGTTGTCTTGTGCAATTTGCACGTACCCACGGCCATGGGCTGCTTGCTTGGGGGAATTATTGACCGGGAGTTTTAGAATTTTTTTGGTTGGTCCATCCAGACTTGCATGTCCTCTTTTCCTAGAGAAGGGCGGGAAGGAGCGTTTACGGGGTGTCTTCCCGGGATGGGGAAGAAATGGGCATTTTTTATGAGGCAAGGCCGCATAATGCTAGGTGCCCTGGCATTAGGCCTGGCTCGGCCAAGTACAACACCGTTGCAAACGTAGTGGACGCCTGCAGGCCCTGTTGTCCATCTAAGGGCGTCAACGGTGCTAGGGTCCTACGTTTTTTGTGTTGATCGCCTCTTGTGCACACGTGCAATAGCACAAGCTTCCTCCGGGGGGGGGGTGCCATGCTTAGGGAGAGACGCTACGGAGGTAAGGAGGGGCATGAAGCACACGTGGTATTCCCTTGGTGCACAATACTTTACAAAATGTGTGCATCAACGCGGATTCGTTGAACCACGTGCTAGGGCAGGTATTTTGGGGTGCGCTCTAGCGTTGCCCTAATCAGGGGTGCTACAGTTGATCTGGCCAACAAGATGGGTTGCCAGAGATTGACTGGAATGTCACTAGAACCGCTGACCAGAACGCTGCTAGAATGCCTCACCTGGTTTGTTGAAGCATTTTTAGGCCATGCAAACGTTGCAGCAGTTGGTTCCGCTCCGCCACGGCAACCGTGGCTTCCACAACCGCAGGGTGCCCCGTCCGTGGCGTTCTCAACGCAAGCACCGTCTGTTTCCCCTCCGTTGCTTCCCTTTCGCCCCTGCGAACCCGTCTCCCATAAAAACGACCCACACCTTAATGGTGGGGGATGGGGTGTGTGTTAGAAAAGGGTTACTAGGAGCAAGGATGCGCCCCGGCAAGCCCCCCCAACAACGCATGAAGGGACACATGTGTGTCGCGGGTCGCAAAAGAAGGTGTGGCATGCTAAGGTGCTAATTGGGCTAGTCGGGCCCATCAGGCTAACCCACCACCAAGTGACTGGGCCCGGCCCGCCAAGTGACCCTCCAAGTCACCTTGGGGGGGGGAGGGGGCGCGGGGGGGGGGCTAACTAGCCTAACCGGGGGGTGGGGGGGGGGGTCAAGTTTCAGGACTCTTTGATCACGGCTAGCTCCTCGTTAACGAGTGGCGGAGCATTCATTCGGACTGTTCTAGCGACACATTTAGCAACGTTTTAGCGAGCGCTAGCGGCGCTCGCTGGACCGTCGCGAAAACTTCTTAAAAAAACTTTGCTATTCAATTTGAGGGCAAAAAGCTGTTGTTCTAGAAAAAAATGAAAAAAAGAATAGAAATGGTTTGGACCCCCGGGTAGGGTACTGGGAGGCCCAAGTTCTAGCCTTCATACCACAGCCCCTCCAGGTCCAGGGTCGGGATAACACTGCCTTTCTGGGTCTAGCTGTTGTAGTCGTTCCTAGGCCAGAACAAGATAGGGTATTCTAGCATATACCAAGGGGTCCAGTCGGTGTCAGTGTCCTTCAATTCAAGATACTAGCGACACTAATGGGCCCAGGTTTCCTTGAGCGCAAGTCAGCAGCAGGCGGCAAAGACTTGACCAATTTGGCCGTCACCTTCTTGAACAAGGGTCCGACACCCACGTGACACGGGCACCTCTTGCTTTGCCAACCTTGAGGGCTGGGGGTTGATTCTTTGCCTAACTACACGAGCTACGCTGAATCCTTTGAGGGTATAGACCCCTCGAAGACTCACTGCCTGAGGTCTACACTAGTCTACAGACACATCGGCGAATCCTTGAAGGGTCTACACTACTTCACCGGAGCTGCAGTGAATCCTCAAAGGGTGTAGACCCTTCAACGTTTCACCGCATGATGTCTGTACCCATCTATAGGGGCTGCGGTGAATTACTGAATGGTGCAGACCCTTTAAGGATTCACCACATGGGGTCTATAGTAGTCTACCAAGGATGCGGTGAATCCTTGAAGGGTGTAGACCCCTGAAGAATTCACCGCATGAGGTCTAAACTAATCCACATGGGCTACCCTAGGTACACACTAGGAGACTCAATCTTGATCTAGCCTAGAACACTATAGCCTGGATGTTCTAGCCTAGATTAGATCAATACTAGAACGATATAATGTCTACCCAGATGTGCTCGTTTCTTCATTGTTCCCCCATGCATGCTTGCTATTGTCCATAGTTCATTGTTTCTCTGGCGCTTAGACATTACACATTCTTTTGCAATGAAACGCCCTGCCAATTTCCCCCTTGCTCCCTTCTCAACCAGGAAGGATACTTCCCTCTTGGCTAAGGCACTACGGGACTTGATTGGGGCTTCAAATCTCAATGATGAGCGGATGGGCCATTACTTGGCCACATGGACGCTATCATGCCCCCTAGCACTGCGGCAATTCAACAACGCCGTCCAATATGTGAACACCGCCACTTCTGCCCATACCACGGGTGAGGCGTGCAAGGCTGCCGTTGAGGCATACACCGCCTCCCTTCTCCCTACCATCACCATGTGTGAACTAGTGCTCATCATGAGGGCCCCTAAGTCCTCGTGGGGGACCCTCTCCGGGCTCAACACGCTGCGTAAGTTGGAGTATCACCGCACCGTCCCCAGTGGCCCCTACTCCCATCCAATTTGTACCGAGCGGGATTTCCAAGCCCGTTGGACGGAGCCGGTTACCCCCGTGCAATTGGATGAGCCCGTTGCCATGGTGTTGCCCAAGGCCACCGAGATCTCATGGCCCTTCGCGTCATGCGTCACATACATCGTCTGCTGGCCGGGCTTGGTGCGGTCAATCAACCGCAACTTCCCATTGATGTTCATCATCCGGGGGGGTGCCTACCCCATGGCCGGGGGCAATTGGACCAAACCTACCATCTCCTTGGCCAACTTCGACCGCTTGGCCCGCTCTCCCACAGGCCTTTGCGTGTTGAGCACGGCCAATTGCGATGACAAGGCCATGGACACCCTTCGGACGTTGCGGAAGAGCAATTGGGAGGTAGGCCTCTCACCTAGTGCCTTTCGCTCGTTGTAATTTTGATCTAGTTAGCCTCGAACATCGCTCGCTAGAAGCTAGATTACACTAGACTAAAACGAAATTAACCACCCCCCATGTCTCGTGTTCAGGTGATTCAAGCAATAATCGACGCGGGGCTTGTCCAATGGGGGGCCTCCAAGGAGGAGGCAAAGGTGATCCTCGGGGGGGATCAACCGTGGACACCAAGGGTGATCGGGGTGTCCACATGCCCCCAAGTGGGCTCCATGTTCAACGAGGGGATATGGAATGCCCAATAGAACACTTGGGAGGGTAGTGATATCCGCCCGACCATGGTGGGTGATGCAGCCAACTACACGTCCTTCCTACTTGAGACGCCTTTCTTGCAAACCGCTGGCTGCGGTACGCAACAGATTTTGGAATTGCCAAGTACCTGGGTCGTCTTGTGCATTTTGCACTTGACAATGGCCATGGGCTGCTTGTTGGGGGAGCTTGTGGACCGGGAGGCTAGGTCGGTCACCCTGCGCTCTGTCAAGACCTACAAGTTCTCCTGTCGGAGAGGCGTGCAGGTTCAAGCGTTTATGGGTCAGCTTCCCCGGCCGGGGAAGAGACGGCCAATTTTTTGGATGCATGGCCGGATGTTGCTAGGTGCCTCAGCATTAGGCCGAGCACGGCCAGGTACAAGGCCGCCGCGAACATGTGGGACCTGCTGCAGGCCCTCTATTGTACATATCAGGGCCCTAACTAATTGAACTGTGCTGCCGTGGCCCGTGATTTCCGGCGACACTGTACTTTCCGAACAACATCATGGTATCTAGCGAGCCTTGAGCATGAAGTACATATCATGTTGCAGAACATTAAGCCATTTGGGTCGGCTATGTTCTCGGGTGACATTTCTGAAAGCATCAACCGCTTTCTGAAACATGGTTGCAACGAACACAGCAACCGGGGGGAGGGGGGGGGGCTGTCGGGTGGAGGGGGTGGACGAGGTGTCGGCTCGTCACTGGTCGGCCATCCACAGGGAGGCCAATGTGCAAGCACAGTGCATGACATGGCTGCTTGCATACTTTGATGTGTTGTGGGTTGTGCACAGGGGGCCGCGGTCGCAAGTGCCATGCTCGGGAAGGGATGCCATGGGGGTAAGGAGGGGCCAGGGCCACATGCTGGCCTCCCTCAACCAGAATATTGACCAACAGCATGGCATCGAAGGAGTTGATTGACGAGCTGATCAGCCGGGTATCTTGTCTTGTTGTGCGTTCTAGCGCTGATCTAGGGAAGCCTTCTAGCGTTGATCTAGGCAGCACGATCGGTCGCTAGAACATCCCTAGAACACCGCTAGAACGCTTGCCTAGAACGCCGCTGGAATGCTGCTGTGTTTCCGATAGAATGAGGCGACCCAGGTGCTGATTGCGCAGGTGATGGCGGCACAGGCGCAAGAGCAGGCCGAGCAGGCTGAGGCCAAGCTCAAGGCCACGGCCAAGCCCCAGCCCCAACCCCAAGCCCCACATCCACCATCGCCACCTCCTCACCCGTTGACCGCCAGGAAGTCGGCCAAGGCGGCCCCGGAGTTCACGGAGGTGGAGGAAATGCGGGGGGGAGCTGCGAGGGGTCTTGCCTTCCCTCGCAGCTCAGAAGGCGGGAAAGGCTAGGCTGGAGAGCAAGGTCTCCCAATGGGAGACCAAGCTGGCGGAGGTGCGGAGGTGTTCAGGAGGATTGGGGATGAGGAGATGATCCGCACGGAGGAGGACACTGCCGCAAGGCGAAGGCCAAGCTGGTGGAGATAGAGAAGGGGATCTACACGCTTAATCGCAGTGTGCGGAGGATGGAGGTGGTGTTGGCGGCGGTGGTGGATACGGTGAAGGAGGAGGTGGAGGAGGTGGCGGGGGTGGACATGTAGCCGGAGGGGATGGGGGAAGAGACGTTGAAGGAGGAGGTGGAGGCAAAGGTTGCGATGAATCCTTGCGGGGTATAGACGCCTCAAGCATTCACCGTATGAGGTGTGCAGTAGTGTATTGGGGCTATAGTGAAACCTTGCGGGGTGTAGACCCTGCGACGATTACCGCATGAGGTCTGCATCAGTCTACCGGGGCTGCGGTGAATCCTTGAAGGGTATAGACCCTACAGAAATTCACCGCATGAGGTCTACACTAGTCTACAGGGGCTGCGGTGAATCCTTGAAGGATGTAGACCGTTGAATGATTCACCGCATGAGGTCTACATCCCTCTACACGGATGCGGTGAATCTTTGAAGGGTGTAGAACCTTCAGCAATCCACTGCAAAAGGTCTACACTAGTCCTCAGGGGCTGTGGTGAATCCTTCAAAGATGTAGCCCCCTCAAGGATTTACCGCATGAGGTCTACACCCATCTGTAGCGATGCGGTGAATCCTTGAAGGGTGTAGACCCTTCAACAGTCCTTTCCAACATTGTAGCTTTACAGTCCATTTTCCGAAATGTCCTTCGCGTTGGTCGGGACCGTCGTGGGTGCATACATCACTCACCTCGGTTTGGGACACCACAAATACCCCAACGTGGGCAACCATGGTAACTTGGTGACTACCAGATAGGGGCTGATGGTTGACTGACCCCATGTGTGACAATTTGCAGGTCGTTGAAACCCGACACCAGGTGGTAAAAAGATCGCGGAGGGAATTGCTCGCGGGCACAATAGCCCGCATGGAAGAATGGGCGATTGCATATGCCATGGATCGAGGCTCTATGCAAGGAATGGCATGTGTTCCTGTGGACATGGAACTCGCGAGGCGCTGACTATCTTTCACTCGTGACACGTCTTCAACGACAGCTGACAATACCAAAAAGGGGGTGCCCAAAGGTGCAAAGGACGCGTGGCCCAGGCACATGATGTAAGACACGCGCATACCTGCATGGCCGGGACACATGGACACGGACTGTTTGCGCGAAGTCTGTTGCTCTACCTATAGCACTCGTGCGCATGTTGACACATGACCACCAACCCTCACCTAATAGGAACCGTTGTGTACTTTCGAATACGACTTGACTGATTCAACACCTCATGTTTGTGGCAGACGGGGTGTGTACTGACATGGCAATCGACACATGAGGTCACTTGTCCCCACAGATGCCCACTTATGGACATGCATGAGCTGCATGGAGTTAATGCCTTTGATTACAGGGGTTTACTTGCGCTTGCAGGCACTGTCACGGAGCTCAAAGCCCTAGTGGGCAGCTCCTTGCTGTCCTGGGCCACCACGCCCGTCCCTGCTTTCATGCAAAATAACGGCACCCCCATGGGACACTTATCCAATTAGATCCGTGTCTTCACGCCATGGTCAGCATTTCCAGCATTGTTCAAGCCCAACATTCGTCTCTTGACGCCAACTCCCACGCATTTCTTCTCATTGTGCTCATCCATGGAGATCGAATTAGATGCCGCCCCAACCCTTATTGCCGGACGACCACTTCTCGGCCTTGCATATACCCTTCGAGACGTGACTTGCGCACGAGAGGTCTGATCACGGCCTCCCACGTCCTCAACGGCCCCTGTCGACGCGTAAGATTGGTTGAGCTTCATAATCTAGCAGATGGATACCGCCGTAGTGAAGCGGTCCGCCTTCTGCGCCTCCTCTTGGAGGGTACGAGGGTGCAACTTTTTTGGCTTGTTCTTCGCCGTGCATTGTATCCACTAGGGGGGACAGAATGGCTGCTTTACCGGGGGTCTAGACTCTTTTTTCTGTAACAAAGCACCCTGGACGGTGGATCCCCTCGAGGTGTGGTAGGGGGCATGCAATGAGGGATACTCCCACTGAGCACACAAGAACTCCCAAGGGCGTTCCAATGCCGGGCAATGTGTAGCAAACATACAAAGCATGAAAGGATGGCAACTATTTGCCGCCTCATACTCTCTATCGGTTATGTGCTGAGCCACCGAATCAGCAAGCCTTGGCCCTAGCGGAGGGGGCTACAGCAAGCAGCTGCGGCGAGGGAGGTTGGCTAGGCGAGGCAAAAGGGGCAAAGGCATCGTCCA
This sequence comes from Eutreptiella sp. 'Long Island Sound 2002', assembly GCA_964036045.1. Taxonomy (NCBI): domain Eukaryota; phylum Euglenozoa; class Euglenophyceae; order Eutreptiales; family Eutreptiaceae; genus Eutreptiella; species Eutreptiella sp. 'Long Island Sound 2002'. The sequence goes on from OZ038379.1 coordinate 115,389,047, forward strand.
ATTGCACAATGAAGTCCTTGCAAAAGAATTCTTTAGGTGCTTCCAAACTACCTAAATGGGTGCATGATAGTGGTCTTTGCCAACAACAGTAGCATACATGGAAGAAACGGATCCTGAGGTACGGGGAGCGAGCCAAAGTGATTGGGAGGAACTAGAGCAAGGAGGGTGCAATACACTTTAGCGTCATTGAACTCCTTTCGGTGGACGACATCCAAGAACACGCCTCATGTCAAACATGGCAGGGATCACAACCAGTCGGTGCAATCAGGATGGGTCTTTTTGTGCGTCATGTACTAATGTCTCGAAACATGCAAATTTGATGGAAGAGTGTGGAGTGCTTCGTCGTGTTTGTCATACTTGGATTAATAGGCGGCGGCGACCTACGCGCGTTGGTTTGTTGTCCATGCGGTGCGGAACGGGGTCGTTGAAAGTATGGCTTTTGAACGCCCCAAAGGTTAGTTTCTAATTGGCATGTGTTAGTGGTAGAATAATTCTTATTGGCCCGGGCCCTGTGTACTGAACCCAGGAGAGTAGAAGTTGATGAGTTATTAATTGAGCCTTGGAACGAAATTTCAATCATTGTTGTGATGCACTGCGTTGTAGCACTGTTTGTCTGTCTGGTTGTCTCCTTGTGTGTGTATTTACCTGTACTTGTTGTTTGGGTGCACAAAATTTCCCTTTAAATTTGAAAAGAGCGCGCTGCAGCGCCCGTTTGTCTCAAAACGGGTTTGAACAGTCTCCAGAACCGTTGGTCAAACACTCAACCGGAAAATTTGAAAGAAAGTGCGCCGCATTGCAGTTGCTCTACAAAAAGTGGCAACCTCCCCCCCCCAGTGAGTTGTATAGTGCTGCAGGGGACAATGTTGGACTCTCAGGCTTTACCAGGTAGACAAAGTGCATCCCCTTGGAGATTGTCATGCCAACGGGTTGCATCCAACTCCACTGACTGCATGTAGCAGTAAACAGATCACGTTGTGTACACCTTGTTTGTCTATGTACTATCGTGGGCAATATATCCTATGCCATTTCGTCAATTTGTGATCGAGTCGGAGTTCACATTTGGTGATGATCTGGCAGATGGCGCATTGCCAAGCACTCCTTCTCGGCATTTTGTTACTTGGTCACTGCACTTGCGTAGGCACAAGCACTCTAGATATGAATTGGATGATTTTTTTTGCAGCAAAGGAAACATGTTGAACTGCGATTCACACCACCTTTTTGGTACAAAACAAGCCTGAAGGAACCTTTTAGTCTTTGGAGGCACATGGATGCACGTTGCCTCCCACATTCAAAGCATGCATTGGAGATAGTGAGTGGCATTGGTTGCCCCAGAGATGTTGCCCCAGCAAACCATGGATTTGTGCTGCCAGAGTTGTGTCTCCTGGGCGACAGGCATGTGCTCTAGCTGCAGCGCGTTGGGAACAATTGAGTGGTTCACAGCATGTGCTTTGGCTTGACCATTTTTCGCGCTAGCGATTTTGTGCTCTTCTTGTGTGCGATCAATTGTCCTTGAATTGCTCGTTGTCTACGGTTCTAGCTATGCCTCGGCCTCCTGATATGTACACTGGGTTCTTGTCACTTTTTTCACTGTTGACCAATGTGAAGGATGTAGCAGCTGTATGGCGGCACAATTACTGCTCATTTATAGTGCTTTTCAGACTATTGCCAACAGACCGGTACCACAAAAGGACATGTGATGTCTTTTGGCTGCGAGCTGGACACATGTCCGCAGCCACCCATGGAGAGCTCTTAGATCACGTTCTAATCTATGGTTTAGCTTTGTTTGTGGTGTGCGTGTTCGCGTGTGTGTGGTTTGCATGATGTGTGTTTTGTCGCAGTGCATTATTTGCATTGGAGCCTACAAGCCAGACGAGGGTCACACGTAGGGTCAAACTTCGTGATCATACGCATAGACACGGCCAGCAGTCATTTGGATGTCAGATTTTGCGGCATTTGCCAGGGGCAGTATTTACTCCACTTTTATCGATTCGGTGCCCCTCATCGGAATTGCGAGGGCCACGTCGACAGTTGAAGTGGCACTGTCGGTGTTGTTGGACGAGAGGAAGGAGTGGGAGGACACATTTATCAAGAAGTTTGGGGTGCCGGTGGATAGAGAGGTAGGATTGCCAAAATGATAGGAGCTTTCTGTGTGATGGCGCAGTGCAGTCTTGATGTGGAAGGGGTGGGTTTCGTGAAGTTGGTACCACCCCCGGCCCCAGCACCTGACCTGCAGGAGTTGAAGGAGATGGTGGAGGACCAGCGTATGGCCATGGAGGGGCTGCGCAGAGAGTTCGGGGAGGTCGGCGCAAAATCCCGCGCCGCGGCGAAGAGGAAGATGGCGGGGGTACCACTTTTGAACAAGGCAGAGCTGCCGAAGGTCCAGGAGCTAGACGCCAAGCCCCGATGGGTATATGCAAGCCTGCCAGCTTTGTCCACGCTGCTATGGCGCAGCAAAGTGCCGGCCCACGAGTGCGTGTCGCGCTTATGGGATAAGGAAAAATTCACAGATGTCACTCTGGATGATCTGGCCCCAGTGATGGACTCTGATGCCGCTGACACCGAGGTTTGGTGTCTGGAGTCCATAAATGATGACGAGATCGACAGGCTGAAGGCCTTCGTCCTGGTGGTTTGGACGTTTACGGTAACGTCCCCGTCCGCGTACCGAGTTAAAAAGGGTCTTGACCCCAAAGGGGCGGTTGACCAACGAGAGGCGGAAGACGACAAACCCAGTCTGCCGGCGAGATTGCAAGGTTGTACAGGGGCCGCGGAAGAAGAGGTGGTGGCACACACACTGGCGGCCTTGAAGGCAAAGTTCAAGGTCCAGGGAGACCGCAGGCTGTACACGACAAAGCTTTGGGCGGAGGCCATGGCTGTGACATGCGCGCTAGTGACGGCGTGTCGGGCTTGCAAGAAAGATGGGAGAGGCGTGAAACACCACTGGTTTCACTGATGGGGGTGCTGCCCTGTTGGGTGCTAGGATGTCGGATCCCGACAAGATGTGGTGGTCTTGCAGCCAACCGACTTCCGGGATGGGGAAGATGTGGTCTGGCTTCTGGTATGGGCAGCGTGGGAACTACTGTGGAAGGAGGATGAGGTCACCTCAGTGGACGCCCTGCAAGCGTCCTCCTGGGTGAAGAGCACCATGGGTACGTAGTGTACCTACTACAGCAAGTTGGCCCTTTGCGTTGGATACACACCAATCGATGGGCCTAGGGTATTTGAGGAATTTCCTCAGGGGGGCGGTACCAACGATGCGCGCATTGGATGAAACGGGATGGCTACTGGAATTCGTTACAGGCGGGTTTGGAGGTTCGCAAAGTGGGCCACATCTCAGGCAGTGGCACGCCCCTACGCAGGTCTGGAGGAGATCAGGAGTTTTGCGAGAGCATGTGATGGCTGGGCACAGTGGATGGTATATGGAATTGCGGTCCTATGGTTCACGTGCCTTCCGTGGGTGGGCGAGGCCGCCCTTATCATGCGTGGAGGGTCCCTCGGAAGGGGCCCGGGGTTTCACACCATCAAGTCTGACCCAGACCTCGTCTGAAGAAAGCCGGGGAGCTACGGCAGTGCATGGCTGCGATGGTTGGACCGTGAGGGATCCACATCAGCGGTCCCGGTGGGGCATTTCTGCCCAGAAGGGTCGGCCTGCCTCCAGCTGGTCATGGCAGCCGCCCTCAGCGGATGTAAAAGCGCCTAGGCGCGGTGGCATGCGTTGAGGAGAGGTGGGTCGGCAGCCTTACGCTCGTTGAATTTGCCGGTTCCATGGCTCGCCTGGTGGGGTCGTTGGATGTCAGAATCAGTGGTGGCCCACTATGGTGTCGGCCTAGACGATTTCATTGTGGCAGACAACGTGGAGTTGCCGTGGCCCAGTGCGCGAGGGAACATCCAGTGGGAGTGGAGGGTTATATCTCTCAAAGACACGTTCCCGGGGGAGCTTCTGGTCCTTTGTGTGTGAGAAAAGGATATGGGTCCAGAAGAAGACATCGGGGGGCTGAGGGATGCGGAGGCTGCCGCCAAGTCTTGGGCAGACCGCGGTCCACGAGACGCAGAGGGGGACCAAGAAAATGGCCAGCCTGCCGGGGGGGGGGGTGGCACTAAGAGAGTCAGAGAGAGTCCCAACAGAAGCGTGGACGCGAGGGTCCCGGATGTCCCTTTGGCTTTCGCGGCCGTGCAAGGGCGACGGGGATCCGAGCGTGCTGGCGGACGGGGGGAGAGAGAGGAGGTCACCGACGTTGATGCTCACCCGCCCTCCCTCCCCGCCCCATTGGCAGTCACCTCTCCTATCCGTTGGCTCCGAGTCGCGGCAGACCGGACGGGTGCGTTCGCGTCGGTCTTGGGAAAAAAGAAAGCGGCAGGACCGGCCAGGCGTGTGGGTGCGGCTGCCCGAGAGGCGGCTTTCCGCCGAGTCCGAACTGGGTGGGTGGGCTCCGGAGCGCCTGCACTGCGGTGAGTGGGATGCGTGGCTGCGTGACCTGCGTGCATGCCTGCCTAGGGCGCCGCCCGGCTTGTTGGAACGGCGCTTGATCCGATTTCTGGATGGGGGGATGGAGGCAGCTAGGGACCTCTGGCAGCCAGATTTCCTGCCCTTGATTGCAACGGCAGTGTCTTCCCTGCACTCCGGGGTTTGGGAGTCCCTGCTACACGATTCTACGTCGCCGAAGTTGCTGATGCAGCGCATCAGGGAGGAAGTGTTGAGTAGGGGTTTGGGGTCGGTGGGGCATATCCCTATCCCGGCTGATGTTTCGGAGCGTTATGTGCCGAAGTCCTTTGCGTCGGTCGTCAGCCGCCACTTCTCAGGGGTTCGGCCCCCATCAGACGAGGCGGTAGTCATGTTGCATGCTTTGCGTAGCCACAAACCTGTTATCCCCCCCTCCCCCAGGGCCTCCGGGTCAGAACGCTGGGTTTTTTGCCATCCCAAAAACGCTTGATAAATGTAGGCTGATTTCGAACTTGGTGCCAGTGAATAGAGAGATGCTTGAGAAGCCTGAGAAATTTTCACCGCCGTCAGTGAAGGTATTTGCCCTTTGGGCGGAGGTGGCACAGCAAGCGTCCTCCTTTTTCCTCCCCCCTTCGTATAGTAGAGCCCAACGTCTCCGGCCGGTTTGGGAGGTGCTTGGGCGCCCGGAGGGGCGGATGAGGAACTGTGGATGTGCCATATTGACCTCAGTAATTTTTTTTGTTAGCTGCGCCTCCTAGAAGGTTTCTCGGGGCCCTTCCGTATCATGGATGGTGAGGAGGTGTTTTGTCGATCAAGTGCCTCCCTTTTGGTTGGAAGTATAGCCCCATTCTGTGCCAGAAGGTATTGGAGCGTCTGGTTGAGCAGATTGGCTCGGTGGGGGTGTTGGTTTTGATTTACATCGACTATGTGCTCACTGTGGGACGGGGTAAAGGGCGTGTTCGCGGGCAGGCTATGCGCGGAGTGCAGGCGTTGCGTGCGGTGGGTAGGGTTATAAGCCCACACAGCACCTTGGAGGCGGTTGCGCGCCTGATGTGGTTGGAGAAAGACGTGGACTTGGGCGGGGGCAGTCTGCGGACGGCGGGGAATGCGCTGGGGGCCATGCTGGCCCACTGGCTGAGATTGTCCGTGGGTGCTTGTAGTGTGCGGCGCTTGCAGCAGTTTCTGGGGCGTGCGCAGTGGATCTGTAGACCTCGGTTTGGGCATACTCCTCACTTATCGGGCGACTGGGCCCATGTGTTGTGCCCCCCCCCCCCCCCATCTGCAGTTTAGCCCGGTCAAGTTGTTGCGCTCCTTGTACGTGGTGTGTGTGTTAACTTCGGCGGCTTGGTCAGTTGTCCCCCTGCCGAGAGAGGTGCGGAGAAAGCCGGTGTTTGTGTATGTTGATGCGGCGCTCGATGGGGAGGTGTACAGGTTTGGATTTTTTTCAATGGAGCTTTGTTCGCGGTCCGCGGTGCCTCTTGAGCAGCCGCCGAACCAACAATGCGCGGAGGTGCGTGCTCTCTTGTGGGGTTTGAAATTTATTGTTAATGTAGGCGTCTGCGAGGCACATCTTTTTGTTGACAATGCGGTGGCACTGGTGCAGTTTTTGCGGTCCAAGACAAGTGTGGGGCGTGTGTACTAGCAACGCCTGCTTAAGTGTTTCAGGTACCTCTGGGCGTCTTGCCCAGGTTTAACGGTTTACATTCGTTGGGTGCGTGGTGCATTGAATCCGGCGGACCCCATCAGCAGGCTGCATGGCCAGTTTGCAGGGGAACTGGGCTTGGCGCGTGAGGCTGCAACGCGTAGGGTAGGCAATCTGTGGGCCTTTCCAGAACGCAAGACGGTTTTTCTATGGACCCTGGGCGTCCCCATGGGGCATTTTGTGCTTCCGCATGCATGGCGATCGGGGATCCGGTCGTATGAGGGGGGGGGTACGGAATTCCACGAGGTTTTCCTCAAGTATAGGCTCGAGGAGTTATTGGGGGCCATGACATAGCATGCGAGGTCCAGGTCAGGGGGCCCTGTGCAATTGAGCCCGCCCTGTGAATGGTGTGTGAAGTTTTTTGCATTTGCTGCGCCCCAGTGTTTCTTTGCCTGCATTATGACACGTAAAACGGGCAAACGACGCAACCCTGGGCGACGCCGGCACAGGCAATCCCAGGAAGGCGACCGCTCGGAGGCGGCTGCGGGCCGGGGAACGCCTGCGCAGGGCCCGGGCTGCCGGCCCACAGGCCGGTGCACCGGGTGCTGCTGGCGACGGCCGCGAGAATTTTCTTCCTGGTTGACGTCTCGGAGGCCCTCGTGCCGGCGGTGCTGCGGGACACCGCACTTGAGATTGCGCGGCGCCTACACGGGACGCCCGCCCAGGCGTTCCGCCCCGCACAACGTCAAGCCATCTGGCCAGCACCACATGTGCTCGCACAAGTGGGGGGTGGTGTAACAGCTAGGTGCCGTCTACTTCACGTTGAACTGGCATTGCCGGCACGAAGGCAGGCACCTGCCTTATGTAGTCGTGCAAGGCTCGCTGCGGCCGGTGGTCGGCGTGGCCCACATGTTTGATCTGTAAGAAACAAGCATGTTGGGTATGTTTTGCTGCTGTTTTTGGCATGACCCAGACCCATGGGGGGCGGCACACTGTCGAGTTGGTTTGGCGTGCTTCGGTGTCCGTGCCTGTGTGCTTTCTGTTTGTGCTAAATCTTAGATGGCGTTCTGATATATGGTTAGCTCTGTTTGTGGTGTGTGTGTGGTGTGCATGCATTTGTGTTTTGTTGCAATCCATGTTTTGCATTTGAGCCTTTAGCCCACCCGTCCCACCCAATACGCTGTCCGCGAGTTCTATTGCCCAACGTAGGGCCTTTGTGACAGGCCCCATGGGGGGCGGCACACTGTGGAGTTTGTTTCAGCTGCTGCGGTATCTGTGCTTGTGTGCTTTCGTTTTGGGCTAAAATTTGTGTTGTCAAAATTAGTGGTTGTGCGCAAGGCAATTTGGTGCAGCTGCTGCACGTGTTGCGAGATGTTAATCGGGACACCAATTGCATTGTGCCACTGCTTGTGGATGAGAACATTCATTACCACATTTGCAAAATTCTCTGTGGGCGATCTTGCGCACACTACACCCAGGTACCGTACTTGGCCGGCAGCCACCCCTGTACGCCATCTGGCAGCCCCACAAGTATGCAGTAACAAGCTGTTACTTTGCGTTCTTTCCGCCGATGCTGCATATTGTTCATGGCATCTTGCTCGAGGGAGATGAGATACCAAGAGCACGCGAACGTACTTTCAACGACGGACTATTTGCCGCCCCGCCTTGTGGTTGATGTTCAGGTACAACATAGGCTGAAGCTGCACTTTATGGCTATTTCGAAGCGGTGTGCACTCAATTCCCACCCAACTGCAACTATCCCAACTAACTGCGCTCAAGGTCTTGTTGTTGAGTATGTGTGTACGCTGTTTTTGGTTGGGACATAGGTCAGTGACTGTTACCAGGCTGGCGGTACCGGCTGACTACGTGTGATGTTTTGGTTGGGTCCCTACATATAACAATGCACCTGGGACTGCCCCACGAGCATAAGATCGAGTATATCTATTCGATAATGTTGGCCCGGTTACTTTGGTCTCGGTGGCGTGTGAGTTAGCCTCCACAAGCCTTCAAGGAAGAAGCTTTGTGAGGCATTGTTGTGTCGGCTGGTGCATCGCCGTGCTTCCACGAGTATGTGTTGGTTGCAGCTGCTAGCATCGAGGAGCATCATTTGCTGCTGTCCGGTATCCCCGCCGGCCCTCTTCCTCATGTTGAGAGGAATGTGACGGCATTGGTACATGTAGTCAGACAAGGTGTTGTGCCATTTGCGCGCCGCAACGCGCAAAAGGCAGGGGTTGCGGTTACATGGATTTGGCCACAGGATTTTCATTGTCCGCCACCGCCGTCGCAACCCGTCCCACGGTCCCATTTTGTGACCTTGGTGTGAAGTTTTTGCCAACACAAGGTACCCCGAGTGACGTAAGTGACGAGTGGATTACTCGATTCGATGCCCAAGTCCCCCTTTTGAAAGGCATGGCAAAAAGACAATGATGTTGGCATGATTGCGGACATGCTTGATAGGAGGAATGCTGTTTGCCGCCACATGTGTGTGCAACATCACAGTGCCAAGGAGAGGGGGCGGGAGATTGTTGCTCGAGCCCGTGTTTGTCAGGCGCAGCGGGGAGCACGCCGAAGGGGGGGGGGGGGGGGCAGTGGGCACAGGAGTGTGCTACGACGTGGGGTCATCACTGTTGACTGTGATGACAGTGCACCTGACCCTGTGCTATTGGCTCAAAGTTTTGACGCACACGTTTTGCTGGACCTTGATGCTCGTGGTATTGTAGAGGAAGAGTTTTGACAGGTTTCCCAGCCTCGGAACCATAATCTCCTTTTTGGGCATTGCTGACGCTCTTTTTTGACCTCAGTCCCGTTTACCACACTCTGATTTGCCTGCCTTTCAGAGTACTGTCTTGTGATGACGACTGGTGGAGCCACTAATTCGCCTGCTGCTTTGCAGCCTCGTGGCAATGAGGACCTCACAGTGAGGCAGGTTGTAGTCAAGGTTCACGGCAGAAGTCGTTCAAGGGCTGCATTGAAAAGAAAGTACAAAGGGTTATTAAAGGACGACCTCTGTGGGAAACGGGTACACACGGAGGTACAAAAAGTGCGAGTGTCCAAGGCGAGGTTTAATGATTACCTACTTTATGGTTAGACAAGAGCCCAAGACCCCAAAGTTGTACCACCGCGACTCGACAACTTGGAGGCCAATCCCTGCACTCGTTCTACTACTATGTTGTGCCAGTTGGATGCTACTGTGGATGTTGCTTGATTGTGATGTCCTGGCTCACGCATGTTCTGCGCTGGAGTGCACTTTTGTTGTTCACTGACCGCTGTTATACACTTTTTTTTAGCCGGCAACTACCGGGTGCTTGGGGCCCAGCGTGTTTCATGTGTGCTGGTTGATATGTGGCAGGACGATGTCGCAAATTGCAAAGGGGTGCCTGAGTGGCTGAGTCATGTGATGGTGGACGTTATTGTTAGCGAGTGTGGCCTGCAAACACGACAACTAATTTAGCGTGATGTTAATGCTATACAGCATGCCATCGCTCTGACCCTTGGCTAAATTTGTCTTTGCTCCGAGAGTGAAATGCGGCCCACTGATCCACACAAATCTGCACTTCTTGATGCTCTTTGCAAGTGTAGCGAGCTTGGTTTCCACACCATTGCGGTGTCTCTTTGTGTCCATCGTCGATACTGTTTTTCTTCCGCTCGGTGTGACTCTGCTGTATATGCGCACGGTGACACAGGATGACTTCTGGAAAAAACTAGGAACCCATTGTGACCTTTGAGGATTTGGACAGCAACCGTGCACGGCCACGTGTTGATTTGTTTGATGTAGAAAGCGAGGAAAGTATGATGTTTTTTTTTCACGTTTACATACGTTTACGTGCTGCTGCGCCCTTTTTCCATTATTCGCTGAATTTGCCTCCTTTGTGACAGACCTTCCCCAGTGTGCAATGAGGCGTATCATTGGTCTTGGTCTTGATTCCATTGGTGAGCTTTTGGCCTGCATGAATTCGGCAGGGTGTATTGTTTGTGCAATGTCTACCCTACTACGCACAATCAACAGGGATTGCACATGGCAAATGGCGGTTTTGCATGCGAATACCCCAATCTTGCATGTATCTAGGGGTATGTTACAACACTGTAATGCAACATTGTTCTGTTATTGAATTGCTGGTTGTATCTGGAGGCAATGTGATGCCTTGGGTCATCATGAGGAGCTTGAGAACATAAAGCGTGTGCTCAAAGATAAGCCTTGTGCCAAAAGGGTGAAGTTGGGTAAGTGGCTGTGGTCTGAGTCCAATCAATGGCCAAGATCCGATGCAATTTCCGACGCTCCGATTCGGTCTGCTGATGAGTTGGAATCCTTTTGTCTTGTCTTGGCAAACGCTGTTATCCGACCTACAATGGTGTGTGTTGCGGGATGGGTTTCAGTGACGGAGCGCGCAAAGCGGGATAATTGGGGAAAAGATACAAACCAAGGCGGAAGACGCGATGGGCACCCGGTATGGGGAATGGGGCTAGGGGTAGGGGAAGGGACGGTTGGATGTGGAGGGTAGCGGGGACAATGGAGGGGCACAAGGGGCGATCGGTCTACGGTACCAGACAAACTGCTACTGTTTGAGACAAAACATTGCACAGGAGAAAGACCATACGTCGTGTAGATGAAAGGATATGCTACACATCCCACGTAAGGGGAATGGAATGTAGTAGGGGCAAGGGGTCGATAATGTTGCGCCAGGTTGGTTGCCATGGGCTAGGCGGGCTGAGTGTGGGCCTACTGGTTGGAACTGGTAGGGGCACCATTGGGTTTCAAGTGTCTTGATGTTGTGCAAATTAAAATTTGAACGGGGGTGTTCATGTTACGACGATACCAATGGTAAAAGCCGATGTGTACCCGCCATTGGCGCCATCATTGCCTTGTTAAGTGTATGTGCCCGCTACATGTGCGGGGCGGTCAACACAGAAGATGATGTGAAGGACACTACGCAACTTGGGCGCATTGACGGGTTGGCTTAGGAGGCCCGTTACACACACTCTCAAAGAACAGAAATCCTCTCCAAAAAAACCCCAGAAAATGATGGTGTTTTCCATCCCCCGCAGCGCGGAAAATTTTTGGGGGGGCGGGTTCTGACCCATGTTTTTATCACTTTTCAAACCCCTGCGTCGTGCTCACCATTCACACAAGGACTGGACGTAATAGAAAGGAAGGCATCATGCTTTACCCGGGGACCACAGGGACTTTCCAAGAGTGACCCCTTCCAATGATGTCAAATGCGAGTTTGCAAAGCAGCCCTACAATAAATGTTGCTCAAAAGCACATCCAAATTCAAACAAACTGGTTCCATGCACATGGCCCTTCCATGGGCATCAAACGAGATGAAATGGCCATGAACTGCGCTACAGCGCTTTCATATTCAAAATTGGCATAAATGGGATGTAAATATCGCTTCTAGTGACAGAGCACACTGCAGGGCACTTTTTGTTAAGAGCAGCCATTCAGAGCATTCACAGGAGTACATACGTGTCAAACAAACAGATCGTGCTTCCGCTTCCCCTTGGTGGCATTGACCTTGGCCTGTTGAGCATGCTGGGGGAAGGGTCCAAGGCTCTTACGCGGGGTCTTCCCATCAAAGTGAGCAGTCATGGGCTCCGGTGCAGGAGCCTTCACAACAGCCAATTGCACGCCTTTTGAGGGTGCGGCTGCCGGCCCATCGGCCTGCTCAACTTTATCCTCGGAAGACTAATCCTCGGCCTCACCGCCATCTTGTCGTGCACTGCCAACAACAAATGTTTGAAACATTTGTACCTCACCACGCAAAACACCTTTCCAGACACCATCCCGGTCAATCCCACAGGTTGCATCGAACTCTTGTAGACATTTACCGACAGTGAGGCAATATTCATCGGGAAGACCTCCTGCGGAATGCAAAAGCAACATTCACTTTGCCTTACATACCATGCTGCAGTTCACAGCGTCTATTTTGTCTGCCACAGGCTTACCAGCAACAACAAAGGCAATGAAAACGTGCTGCTCGGCCCCCTCTCCCAATGTTAGAGTCCTCGGGTTGTCATGAGCAGATGAGACCACACTGAAGCGATACTAGAGGACCAAGGGCATCGTCTAGTGCATTGCTCTCTTGCATCTCTTTTGGAAGAAGGTTGAAGGGCCTTACACCAGGCCCCTAGCTAGACTTGCGGGTTCCATGTTGATAGGTAGGACACCTCCCAGGATTTTAAAAACCTGCCAGAGTGCCTTCATCATTTTCTCTTCGAGATGTGTGCGCGCTCTTTGTCTTTACCTGTTGCGGACCCGTATCTGCGCCTCAACGTGTCGTAAATGGCGGCCGCATGACACTCCTATTGCAACTAGAACAAGAACACCAATGCAAGGCTCCTCTTGGCGGTTTAGCCCCCCCCCCCCCCCGTGTTCCCTATGTTGTCAGGAGAACTCCCATCTGTCTTCCCACACGATTCTCCATCAAGTTTCATGTGATGAAGTCGATGCCCACGCTGGACTTGTATACCATCGAGTTGCACTAGACTACCACATGGTTGCATGGAAAGTGGCTCTAGTCTAGGATCTACTCGTGCGCAACCCTTCCCCCTCATGTGTGCACCTTATGATGCTTAACGTGCAGCCATTGATGTGCTGGAAGCTAAACGACTATCTTCTCTCCTCTAATGCTGCTGCTACATTGATGCGGTTTCCGTGCCGAAAAGTGGTTTGTTCCCTGAGTTCTTTATCGATCATTCGTGCGTGGAGGGTTTAATATTGTGGTGTCCCGGAAATGTTTAGGTGTTCTTGTTGTGATTTCCCATGTTGATACCTATATTTTTTTTCTGGTCGTACACTTTGCTTGGGGTCGAGGTGCCGTGTAATTATGGCTGGGTCCTTCCCCTTGCTGGTCATCACCTTCCCGTGTTTGGCGACCCCAACCAGGACCTAGGTTGGGCGATGCACTTCACACTCTCTGTTGGCGAAATTGGGTAGTTCCAAAGCCTTCCCGGTTGAGGCTCTCTTCGTTACAATAACTCCTAAAGGTGAAACCCCTAAATGGGCCTCGTCACATGGCTATTTGAATGATTGGGATCTCATCTTGGTCCTTAGGTGCTTTGTGTTGTAGAATAGTGAGGTATTTCCGGATGGTCTGTTTGGTTAGGCAGGAATTGGGCATGCAACTCAAATCTCCAGACACTGTCAGATTGGTTTGCTTATAAACACCTTGCTGATACTGAAGATCACAGTCATTTCCTCATCCTCAGCTATTTCCTTCACTCAGATGTCCTTTTGCCTCCCGAGATCTCACATTCTTCACTCCTTACTTTATGTGGCCGTGCCCTCAAGAATGGCAAACGCATGATGTGCATGTATGCTGGATGGTGCATGTCTGGGTATCCATCCACTGTAGCGGCTTTTGATGCATTTTGGCCCTAATAGCTCCTGCCCAGGCCTAGGGATCTCCTTCCCTTTTTGGGCGCCGTGCGCCTGCTGACCCCTAACTATTTGGATCAGACACGAGCACTAGGTCAGTTGGCATACATCCATGACGCCTTTCGGTGTTAAGGGCAGTGATATTCAATAGGTGTCTTTGCTATGCCCGAAGTTGCCATTAAAACGTGTCTAGTGGTACTCCAATCTATTGCAACAACTCATACCAAGCGATGGTGTGCAATCTTTTGGTGGTATTGCACTGACGGGTGGAGGTAGTGTCAGTGTATAAAAGAGATACTTGGACCTTCTTGGACTCGAAGTCCTTCATGACAAACTTGGAAGGCTAAAGCGATAACGAATGTGCTTTCGTCTTTGCCTTGTCACGCACTGCTGCGACCATGGTGTGTTAATATGAGAGATAGCACCATTGTAATCAAAGTTGCAAGCCTCTTTCCCTTATGACAACCTGGAAGAGGCTAATGAGCTTGCCGAACACACAGGCGGGGTTCGATTCAAGGCCTGCGGGGCCCATCCGTCGGCTTTGTGTACATTGCCTCCCAAGCTCAATCTCACTAGCACAAGCCAATCGCATACCTCTGCAGTTCTTTTTGCACTTATACCTCACAAGGTTTGTTTGTCTTGGATGGTTCCCTTTTCTCCGCATGTACCGTATGCGATTTTTGGGCTACGCGGCACGCAAGACTGACTGCCCGTACAGTACTAGTAGGGCCCAAGCCGAAGTCTTGGATTGCAACGAGATTGTGCCGAGGGGCTCCCATGGGAGGATGCGAGGGGGTGAACGTGCATCCTGTGTTGCCTTGAGACCCCACATGTCAATTCTTGATGCCCATCCTATACCCTCCCCGGGCCCATCATCTTTCGCTTCATTTGTTGGAGAGGCATGCCCTCAGAGCACTCACGCCAGCACCCCCCTCCCCCCCACCCGCAACCCCGCCCCCCCGGCAAAACCCGACCAATCGCATGGGGTGCACCGCTGGTGGCACTTTGCTGGAGGGGGGGTGGGTAAACGGACCCCCCCTACTAGCGGGGGGTGGATTGTGTGCTTTTCGGCCAATATTTACGTTAAAGTGTCCCCATTTGTAGCTGCTATCTTTGTTGGCCCATGAGGGGACCATATGGTGGAGCCTGGCTAGGGTGTGTGTTTTGGGGTTATGGGGGCTACAAGTGATAGGCAAAAGCGGCCAAAGATTTATTCAAACATTGTTCCTAGACGACTCACGGTACTGATACAAGTGGTATCAAGCTATTTTGAGCCATGTACCCTTCACATTCGCCCATACAAGAATGGCGAATTTCATGATGGATGGTGTGGGGTGCGCCGCTGTAAGCGCTCTGCTGGAACCCATCCCCCGTTTGCCTCCCCCAATTCTAGCGGGGCTCTTTTCTGTACTTTAGGGCCAATGTGCACCTAGTAGCCTTCATCCTACATGTCTCTACATGTGCTATTTGTGTAGGTACCGGATGTTCTGTTATTCAAATTAAATCTTTGAATATGCGTGCGCCAGAAGGGTTCCAACATCCGTTGGAACCCCCTTCCAGTACCCGCAGGAACCCCTTCCAGCGGCTGCCAGAAGGGGGTTCTACCGGGGGTTCCGGCGCAGGAACCCCCCCTTCAACGGTCGATCCATAAGGTTTGTACTAGCATTCAGTCACCAGCATAGGCCAAAGGCCCACCCATGATGACTCTTGGATGCCCAACACCTCTTGCTACTACAACATTCACTACATCACCCCCATTGGGAGTGCTTAGTCATCACACTTGAATTTTGGCTCTCCGCCCTCAAGTTCTGTTGTTACCAAATCGACGCCCAAAGCAATCCATGGCTGTCAAACACGGCACATGAAGGTGTGAATTGTAGAGGTTTGCAAAACGTCTGCTTTTTGGGCTATTTTTTGTGCCCGAAAGAGGACTTTGAGGCCACTAGGTAGGTAAAAAAACCACTAGATAATGTTCAAAGGTGTTTATCCATCATCTTGGTTGGTTGTAATGCAAATGGCCACCTCCACAGACATGCTAAGAGGGGCTACCTCACCTGGTTTGCCAGGCGCGTGTGCAGCGTGGATAGTTAGCCGTCCTTCCCGCCCAAGCACTTTTTGATTAACACCTCGCTAAGGTACAGGAGCTATAATTTCCTCCACTGTTTACACCTAGACCCCAAACTAGGGGAGTGGTTGCTCAGAAGGAGCAAGTTTTGTGTTTTCCCCGCTGACGCTGGATAGGGCAAAGTGAACGGGTTTTTCCACAGAGATTGTATGTGGGGTTTTGCTCTCCCTAAGGAGCATTTTGCGAGAATGGTAAAGGCCAACGCAATCCGTCTAAATTCGCCATCTGAGCGTCGCGTGCACAAAAGGTTACACAAACCTTTACACATACTTTTACACAAAAGGTGCACGCGACGCAAATACTCCAACTTATTCAGCCAAGATCCCCCAAAAAGGGCATTTTAGCCATTTTTGCCAGATTTTGAAAGGTAGGTTTGCCACTTGCAATACTTGTTCCAAGGAAGGGGGGCAAAGAACCCCGCGGTTTCCCTATTTTTTTCGTCCCCGCCCCCGTTGTTAGGGGGGGGAGATTACCTAAAAAATACCCGTCCCCCAATTGTGTAAAAAAGAGTGCCACACCGCAATTCCCCCCCCCCCGAGCAACAACTTATTATTGTGCATTTTGGAGTAGGCTATGCACATTGTATAGGCTAATTCTGGTCGCCAAGCACTTCTGCTGCAAGTTCCCATACCACCTAGTGCTTCTTGCGCCTCTTGTACGACAAGGCTTGTGACCATTGGTTTTGCTCGTGCGGCAAACACTTCTCCAGATTGGTGCGACAAAGCGTTAGTACATTTTTATCCCAAATGGCAACACTTTCGGAGAAGGTGGAGGTGTAAGTGGGCAAAACTACAGGCGAAATGCATCCATCGGCATGCTACGCATGGTAGGCGCATATTGCGGGTTGGGAATACAACTTGACGTTGTTGCCCGAAAGAAGGTCAACGTTGAGCATTCAGGTGGATGAGGGGGTCAATTCTCTTGCATGAAGCACAAATGTTGCTTGATAGTTTTGTACTGTTGCTCAACCATCCAACAATGCAGCAAACCACTTTCCCTCATACCACCACATGGGGAACAAGGCATAATGCAACCCATTGAATCATCTGTTCCTTTGCCTCTATCGATTCGAAGACCAAGCCATCAACTAGACGCCATGCGACTTTGTCTTATGCTTGCCGTAGTAGTGGACATGCACACCGTAAATGCTTCTCATCCTGAGGCTACACAGCCCGACAAAGGTGCACATCATTGAAATCATGCTTTGAGGCATGGTGTCTCCGGGCCGACACTCATCGCCATCAAAAAAGGACCGCTCATGAAAATTGGCTCGTACGGTTCATTGATGCCAAGACTTGATGAACCGTTGTGTAGAATCAGAAAAGTTGATACTCGCAGTTGCTGACGATGATTGCTCCTTACTACAAAGGCGCGTGGCTTTGCTCATTGGTGCAAGATTCTCTCTGGCCGCTGTTATGGTTGACATGTCCCAAGCTAGTGCGAGTGTTAGGGTTAGGGTTAGGGTATTGAAAATCAGAGCTTACACTGAGAAAGAGAAGGCTACCCCTAGACTAGCTGCTCATCGCATGGGTGGGGGCGGTCTTTTGAAAGTTGCCACCCATGGTGGCATCCTGGCAGCGTGTGGCACAACAACATGGGACATGAAGTTTTGAAGAACCGTCCAGGGATAGTGCCTACAAAGACATGTATCATTTAGCGTCTGCGCAGCCATTCTGATACGCTGTCATGGGATTGCCTTGTGGACCCGATCCCTTTGCAACCCCAAGTCTGGATCGTGAGTTTTCCCCATGGGACCAGTACATGTAGAACGTGCACTACAAGGGAGCATCAGTTGGTCGATCAAAAAACTGTGGATGAACTAGCTGATTGGCTTGAGGTCACAAATTCCAATATTCACTTGCACAGCAGGCCACAATGTTGTCAATTGCTACCCATCAGGCCTCATTTACCACTCCATCCGGCTTTGGGTAGTTCCTCGTTGCAACCACTGCCCATCTTGTGACACGGCTGAACAACGTAGGCAATTTGTGACCACCTTTGGAGAAGTATTGGTACGGCCTTGGCAACGACTGACGGCGATAGTCACCGCAGCCGCGCATTGGATGACATCTTGTACACGGAGGTTCGGTTGCCTCACACATCAAAAGAACATTCTACACATTGTTGGTCAATGATCGTACGATGGCGGCAAATTTCGATCCCATTCACCATCTTCGGTGATCGTGCCATCCCTTCTTGGGCAACAGCATACAGACGTAGCTTTCACCTTAGCGCGGAGGAACTGCTATCCATCACTCATCATGTGGCCATTACGTTTGGGTACCATTTCCAAGCCCCCGTTGACAAGTAGAAGTTCAAAACCATCAAAGACTTCTGAGTCACTTTGAAGACCGCTGCAGATGCAACTGTCGCACATGATGCCCTACGTGAGCATTTAAAGTTGCTTTCATGCGAGTTGTATGCTCCGGGTACCCTGGATTACATGTGTCTCCGTGCCATCTTCGTTGGAGCATTCGATGTTGTGGATGAGTCGAGCAACAATCAGCCATTGCCAAATGCTCTGTTGGAGGTTCCACCTTCTGCAAATGCTAACATTACTTGTAGTAGCGAGGCCTTCTTGAATGGTTGGTGCATCGTGTACACTGGCAAGGAGAGGCGCATCGTGTTGCTTGTGCATGCATAGCTCAACAAGAATGTTGTGCTGAGCGCTGTTGACCGTCTTCTGGCCAAACACCTACTGCATGCACTACAATTGAGAAGGTGATTCTCTGGCGTGATATTGTGTGGGTCAGGCCCACTTGAGTGCCGTGGTGAACTACAATTTTGTGGGATTTCTCAGAGACGCAACGTCGAAATTTGATGTTGAGTTGACCCGCCCGTTGTTACTCAAACACCTCCAGTGGTGTTGTTATTGGCACCACATGACACATGAATCACGCAAAAGAACTATCGCGGTTCATGGACTACGGAACTGGTGAAGCCACATTTGCCTACAAAGATGTAAAATGCGTGGATCATGATTTTGAAGACGATGGATCATGGTCCTTTGATGTCAACAATTTTTGAGGGATGATGGACTTAGTGCACAAGAACAGCATTCGGGCATTGTGTGTACCTGTGTATTGCATCAAACAATATGGTGATTCATTGGTCCGGGAGCCGGTGGTAGCAAACAAGTAGGGGCAACGTGCTTGCACCGTGTTTCTACCGAGGGCATATCACATTGGGTCAGGCGCCACCATGTGTTTTCTATGGGTGTTACAACCTTGTAATGAGCGGGGTGAAGACTGCGAAAGCACAATTCTAGCCAACTGCTGCATCTTTCGCCCATGGATGCTTCGTGAAGCACAATACGGCATCATTGTGTAAACACAATTTGTTGTAAACAACGAAGCAATCAAGTGCCCCGTTGCAGGATGTTCCGATTGGGTGTACCGATACAACACAGAACAGCACATGAAGATGGATGAAGACCACTGTACCTTTGATGCGTCTTCTCGGGAGCAAGAATTGTGGCACCGTTCCCCAGCCAAGCAGCGTGCTTTGGAGGTAAGCGAAGCAAGCAACAATCCAACCCAATAGGTAGCACATGCTGCCAAAAGGGACAAGGACAAGAAAACAAGTAAAAACCTGCGGTGGGTCACCATTGCAATTGCAAGCACTTGGCAAAGCTGATGAGGCCCGAGAAGATGCATGGTTTCAAAATGCTCGGCGCACGAGCAACGGAAACAATGGAAACACAACAGGTAGCTCAAGCAAAAGAATGCCAACGAGTGCCAATGGCATGATTATGCCAGGGGAACAACATGAGTATGTGTATTATGTGTGACATGGGAGGGAAAGGTTTAATCTGTAGGACCAACTGTTTTTCGTACCTCCCCCCCTCCTAGGGGCGTCCCCTCAAAACGAAAACTCCCCCATCACATGTTGCAAATCGCTTTGCTTCATATGTCCAACTCCCTACCCATTTCCCACACGATTTAGCGAAAATACCCGGGAATACGCGCCAGGATTCGGAACCATCACTGCCAAAATGCTTAGGATGAATCCCGACCCAAAAAAGAACGCTCGGGATATATTCTGTGGCCGCTCAGGATATCGCTTGGGATTTATCTGGGGGCCGCTGGGGATATCGCTTGGGATTTATCCGGTGGCCGCTTGGGAAATCGCTTGGTATTTTTCCGGTATCTACTCAGGATATCGCTTAGGGTTTATCCAGGGCCTGCTCGAGATCCTCCTCAGGGATTTTTGCCCACTTGCCTTACCCAATTCGTAGGCCTTTTCAGAAAAGTCAAGTCAGACCAAACCCCTTCAACAGCCCACCAGATACATTTCCCAATGTGCCCAACCCACCATCATTCCTTTGTTTCACAGATCTTTTGCTACATAACCCCCACCCTTAACATCCCACCTCCCTCCACATGCCCTGCCCAATGTGCACCGTGCATCACCAATGTTGTTCTTCACAGATATTTTCTTGACCGGAGAGCCCCTCAAGTGCCGGCCGCGTCCGGTGAAGGTGCCCATTTGTACGGCACTGGAGGGATGGGGGACCATGGACATATGTGGACACGTTGATCAGCATTTGGTATAGTAACCATGGCCCCCTTTCCTTCTTGCCTTTCACACCCATGCCGTCACAATTTGCTGCAGTGATTGCCCCCTTTTCACTCCAATGTTTACAACCCATGCCTAACAAGTCTTTTTGTGGGGGCGAATGCAACCGTGCCAATCACCGAACTGGGCGACGCTCTCCAACGTGCTGATGTTGCAATGTACCCACGTTGCCCAACCGATGTCAAAAGGTAAGGTAAGGTAAGGTGAGTAAGCCCCTGAGGGGGCACCCCCTGGTACAGTCAAACAATGACTGTTGTGGAGGTGACCACGGTTGTGGTCCAAGCTTGTTGTGAATGCGCACGGTTGTGCGCTGATTCGTCCCTGATTGTGCACGGTTGTGCACTGATGATGGTACCTGTGCATGCACATGACGCATTAAAGGGTGGGCCACACGTGGTGTGCTCGGTAAACCCTTGTTTGGGTTAACCAGGGGCTCTGCCCTACGTTCTATAACAGAACGGGCGGAGTTCCTTAAGATTGCTTTCTTAGAGGGACCTGTTTTCGGGCAGTGTATTCTTTTCCACTCGAGGACCTGTATAATACGGCGAGAGTGGTTAGGTTCCAATACCCGAAACAGTGCCCCCATGTGTATCTTTCAGGTGGTGTAGGTCAAATTGATTGGTGCACTTCGCTGTCTTCGACGGCGCAATTTTTCGCCCAGCAAAAAGGGCGCTGATCACACCAAACATTGGGAAGAGAAGATGCAAAACGAATGATGTTGCATTAGTGTTAATTTGCGTTTGAAAGTACGGATTTCCCTTGACCAAAAGCACTCAAATACCATAGTAGAATGGCCCAAGAGTCATGGGATGTTGCATTGGTGTGAACCTGCGATTGAAAGTACGAATTTCCCTTGACCAAAAGCACTCATATACCATAGTAGAATGGCCCAAGAGACATGAGATGTTGCATTAGTGTGAATTTGCGATTGAAAGTACGGCCTTCCCCTGCCCAACAGCACTCAAATACCTGAGTGGAATGGCACAGGGGATGTTGCATTAGTGTGAATTTGCTTCCTGAAAATATGGATCTGACCTGCACCAAAAAGTCAAATACTATAGTGAAATGGCTCAAGAGACGTGCGATGTTGCGTTAGCGTGAATTTGCGAACAAAAGTACAGATCTAGATGGCCAAGGATGTGTACAAGGTTGAATCGTTGGGGACTCCCATGTTCATTCCCGTTTATTTGGCCTCAACAAATGTCCTTCCACCAATTTGTGGTGAACGGTTGGCTGCACTCCGTTCGTGGACCTCCCTCCCTTGACTGAGGACTCGCCTTCTTTTATGCTATACCAGAACAAGCACAAGGCTGGGACGAGCCATACACCAGGGAGTTCCTGGAAGCCAAAGCAATGTCATTGAACGAGATCAAACAGAGAGGGATTCCAAGGACGGGGGGTGTCACACTTTACAAGTGTCGACTCCGTGGCCAAGAAATCCAAAGCAACCACTCCACGTCCAAACCGCCTCAACCATCGCCGAGTGATTTGCTTTGTCTGCGGCATTAGCTCTGGCCTCAAAGAGGGTACTGAAGACTCTAAACCGGATACAGCTTGGCTGGTCAATTGAACGGTTGAGGAGGTTGGAGAATATAATATTGCCACAATTTAATTATGACATCGAGAATCACATACCTCTGGTATCTGTGGTTGCACACCTTCTCAAATAATTTGGGCCTCTAATAGGCAAGGGCCGCACCTCTACACCACCAGGCCAGTGCACTCTGTCCCTTGCACCTCTTTGTGATGGAATCACCCCCAGGGGCCGTCCAAATGTCAACATCAAAGCTGCCCTGGTAGACCTGGGTGGGACACCGTTCCCTTTTGTTGAAAACATTCCTGAAACAACCGTTTTTTTCACCTGGCGTTAAATGTCCAAGGTTGATTATAGTGGTTGGGTGGCGGAACATAGACCTAGGGAGTTGAATACTTTAGCCGCCCAGCCTTTTGTTGTACCTATGCATTTTGCGGGGTGTGTCCACCGTGTGCAAGTCACAGTTGCCTTTCAGTTTGTAATTGCTGACCACCATCAGCTATGGTGGGAGCTGGGGGGGGGGGTGCTTGTGTTGTGTGCCCTTGGGCAAGAGCACACGGTGTTTTGGACATGTTCGTAGATGAACCGCTGCCCATTCACGAACACCCCTGCACAAAATTTCCGGGCACCACTGGCCTGCAGAATGTTTTTCCAATGCAACCTGCGTTGCATAATATCAAAGGGGCCATTAGTCGTGCATGCAGCGTTGTTGGGCGCATCCTGCGGATGCAAGCCTACTGTTCCAGTATCTGGTTACCGTGGCAAAGCGCTACGTTGTCACAAAACTGCCTGTTGACTCCCGTCAGCATTGCTCGTTAGTGCGACGCCGCTTCCGGACCGGTGTTTTGCTCACGGGCCGGGAGGCGAGGTCGCTTGCGTCACGGCGTGCACAAGATGTTGCCCTTCCGTTGCGTTACCATGTGTTGTTCCTCTTGATCTGTTACATCGTTGTTCTAATCTATGGTGGTACCCTACAAATACCCACCAGTGAATGGTGCATCTGGGGCCTGCTTCATGTGTTTCTGATGCACTTTATTCTAGAATACAATGATCTGATGCACCTTATCCTGGAATACAGCAAGGAAGGTAGCACACAGACCCTGTATTGTCATGGTATGGAACATGTTTTCCAGCTGCCTCGGTTAACGATGGGCTGTTCAGATGAGGCGGGAGAGAGGGATCTGAGGCTTGGCAAGCGGTTTGCCCACCTCACCTTCACCGTGGCAGACAAAAGTATTCAAGAGACGTTGGGGCATAAAATGTATGTCAAATTCCCTGGGGCGCCGTGCCCATCGCTCTGAGGTCCATCTGTGGCAGCCCGAGAGGCAAGGGGTGGTTTTGGAGCAGTGTTTGGTCAGTGCCTCCCCCATGTGGAGGGTAGTGTTGGGGCAATTTCTCGCAAAATGTTGGGACAACAATACGTTGAGGTGCTACATGCATATGAGCACCCAGTCAGTAAATATAACGGATGACACCTGCAACCCGCAAATGGATCTGTGCTGCATCTGTGGCTGTTGTGGTGCTGAGCAGAGTTGACAACGGCGCTAGACCCTTGTAACGATGGCAGCGGTACGGCACTGGCTCACATTCAACTATGCCAGTGCGAACCCTTATCTAACCCAAAAACAGCGAAAACAATTGGCCAAGGAACGTTCAAAAGGTAAGGCAGTGGTAGGTAGGCCCAGTACATCCCGCGAACAGGGGACGAAGATGACAGTGGTAACAAACGGTGCAGAGGACTCAACCGCATCCTCTGATATTGGTCCTGTGTCAGACTCGACCATGCAGCGAATCCAACCAATGCGTGTTGTCGAGCTGCACAGGTGCATTGTTGTGGATGCAAAAAATTCGTCAGGCCCCGACCCAGCAGCTTCAGACACCTCTGGTGATTCCTCTGTGGTATGCACCGATGCATCTTCACATACAGACAGCGGTGATTCTACAAGTACTGTCACCCCCAGTACCACTGGCAGCAGCAGCAGCAGTGACTCCTTTATCCCGGCGGCACTACCTCCAAGAAACGTTCGTCGCCGGGGCGTCCCAAGCAAGCCAGCTGTGAAGGTGGAGTGCATTGATGTGGGTGACGCATCCTCAAGTGCCGCTTCTGCCACTTTGCTTCGCGAAAGTGACCATTCCCCCACAGACCAGGTTGACCGTTAACCTTTGCCGACCTGTACCCCAGGAACCCACTCCCTCAGGTCCTCGGTGCGGCCAGGGGAATACCCAAAGCCAATGTCACCCACCCTGTTTTGAGGTGGGGCGGTGCGAATGTCGGACTGCAGCACCTGGGACGCTTACCCAACTGTTCGGAGGCGCCTGACACATGTTTTTTTTGGTACTTTGTACCATTTTTCCTTTCTTTTTTTGGTATTGCGCGCCACGAGCAATTTTTTCTGTGGGTGCACCAACTCTCACTGGGGATTTCTCCACTGGCCGCTCGGAAAAATGCTCGGGATTTATCCAATGGCTGCTCGGGATATCGCTTGGGAGTTATCCGTCGGCTGCTCGGGAAATCGCTTGGGATTTTTCCGGTGGCCGCTCAGGAGATCCCCAAGCATATTCGGTATAGCCTTAGGTGTGACGAGCACGCTCCTAGGCATTTTCCATTTAAAATTCCCGGCGATTTGGACATAAGAAGCAAAGCGATGGAGCGACATGTGTATCAAACATTTTCCTGCCCCCTCCCCGCTTGTTCCCTACCACGTCCGTTGACCTTCTTTCTCAAGCTTTGTCGGATTGTACTCCACACCCATAGCTATCATTTACCAAGGTTGCAGTTGAATCCGAGGCACCACGACCGAGGTATGTGCTTTTTGCCCATTACTTGCATGCATGTGGCTCCTTGTTTGCTTGCGTGCTGATACCAAACGTTGTAGGTCTACCCACGACACTCAAGAGGGTTATAAAACCAAGACCAGTCCCATCACCTCCGTGACCCTAATCAAGACTGAAATTGGGACCAAGCTCGTGGAGAGACAACATGAGGTACACTAGCAAAATGGGCCCAACAGGGGCCGAAATGGCTGAAAGGTGGCTGAAACAGGCTAAAAAGCAACAATTTCTGCATCCCAAATGAGTCGCGGTCATTTTTGGAGAACCTAATTTTTGACATTTCTCTGCTCCGATTTCGGTCCAAAAGAACCCCCTGCTACCCCTCAGCTCAGCAGTCCCACGGGGCCCCAGCCCTCTTTTAAGGCAATGTGAGTCCCAAAAATGCCCATTTAACCGCTTTATGCGACATTTCAAGTGCCAAAACGGCTGAAAAGTGGGTGAAAATAGCCTTAAACCACTTATTTGAGCGGCCCAAGTGGTGTAGGGGCAACTTTGGAGAAATTCATTGTTCCCCGCTTTTGAACCCACAAGTGACCCCCGTAACCCTACCCTCGCACTTGCATTGTGGGCGCACCACCACTCTTTGATGCCAATAGGGGCTCAAAGGGTGTTGTTGATAGCGTGAAAATAGGTCACAATCGATTGCTTCATCATTATTTATCACCACAAGGATGCCCAAAGCAATCGATGCCTGTCAAATATAGCGCTAGTACGTGCATACTGCAATCCAGGGACTCACAAAGCACTACAGGGGTGCCAAGCATGCCCACAGAGGGGGCTATTTGCATTGGAAGCAAACTAGATGATGAACAGAAATGTTTGACCACTGTCAAATGCGTTTTGCATTCAGATAGTGCGCCCAATGACCTTTTTTTCCGCCAAAAATACTGCAAAATCAGCCTTCAAAAGCACCTGTTTTGTCAAGTATGTCCATGGAGAGGGCCCTTCGCATTGCAACCAACCTAGATGGCAAACAAACACCCTTGATCACTATCCAATCGGTTCTGCACCCAAATAGTAGGCTCAACGTCCTCTTTTTGGGGCCTAGAATACCGCAAGATCATTGTTAAAAAGCACTGTTTTGGCATTTGTTTTCAAGCTCCACCTTCTTGTGCTGCGGTTGACAGCCATGGATTGCTTTGGGCACCATTGTGGTGATTAATAACGATGAAGGGGATCACTTGCAAAGTGCTTCCATGCCGTAGATACCCTTCAATGCCCTCTTGCCACCAGTACTCTGCACCGTGCATGTGCTAGGGTAGGGTTATGGGGGGTCAGCCGTGGGTCCAAAAGTGGTCAACCATGGTTTCTTCCAACTGTTCCCAAACCCTTTGGAGTGCTCAAACAAGTGGTTTAAGGCTCTTTGAGGTTCGGGGGGTTGTCTCATGACCGAGTGAAGCAAGTGAGGAACTTTGTGGGGCGGGACTTGCCAAGGGTGGATGGCAGAAGTACTGGGGAAGGCATGTCTCTATAGTGAGCGAACTGAGTCCGGAAGGGTTTCTCGGCTGGCGGCGGCAATGGACTCTTGGTGTCTCTCAAGATGCATCCATACTTTAGCCCTTTTACGAGTGTGCTTCATGTTCGCTCCCCCACCATCTCTATCCCAATATTCAGTCTTGATCAGGGCTGCTCCGTCGTGGTGCCTGGGATTGGGCCAAAGTTTTGGTGGATGCTAAGTAGGGGTGTGAGGGACAACCACACAAAACCATGAGCCAAAACCTCAACAGTGGCGGTCAAGGACAGGTGTTGCAGGTGCCGGACCTCCATTTCAAAATCTGCAATTTAGGGCCAAAATCAGTCTTTTTTGCCCAAAACCGCCCTAGAACCCGCTAAAAACGGCCAAATGAAGGGAACTAGTGGCTACTCTACACATGCAGCTAGACTTCCTCGTGCTGAAGGGCCCTCTAACTCGACAACATGTCCGCAAACCGCGCCCAAAAGGCCCCCCA
Organism: Eutreptiella sp. 'Long Island Sound 2002'; assembly: GCA_964036045.1. Classification (NCBI taxonomy): domain Eukaryota; phylum Euglenozoa; class Euglenophyceae; order Eutreptiales; family Eutreptiaceae; genus Eutreptiella; species Eutreptiella sp. 'Long Island Sound 2002'. The sequence goes on from OZ038379.1 coordinate 115,415,520, forward strand.
AATCCCCAGAAGTTGTGCACATTGCCCGCTGACAGCCCGAAACCACAAACGAACCATATCTTGGGCTACGTGGCTCGAACCGCAATTTTGAGCGCACCTAATCCACCTGCAACCACCCACTTTTGGTGGTTTCCAATCCTCGAAATTGCTCGAACAGACGCCTAGACCCCTGTACCTAGGCCCAGTGGGCTGCGGCAAGCTGCAAGAGGTAGCCCAAGGAGGTAGGTGCCAAAATGGGCCAACAAGGTCGACCTCGTGCAAAAAAGAAATTTTTCCAAAAATGATCACGGACCACATACAATGCCTAAACAAGTGTTTTCAGCGCGTTTTGAGCTCATGGTGGCCCATTTTGGCTTTCCTAAAATCCAAAATGCCTTCAGAATGGGCTGATTTGGGACAAAAAATGGATCAAGGTGCACAAACAAGTGGAATGAGCCCATTTTTGAGCCCACGTTGAGCAATTTTTTGGCCCCTCTCAAAGCGGAAAGGGCATTGAGAATGGGCCAATTCGGGACCATTAATGGCTCAAAAACAGGTCAAAAACATGGTTTTCCAAAAATGATCCTAGTCCAAATGTGGTGCTCAAATGGATGAATACGGCTCATTTTGGGGCCCTTTTAAGCTGCTCTCATCCACTTTCCAGTGTGTACCTCATTTGTCCTTGAAGTCCCGCAGACGATGATCCTTCCCCCACGAGCGCGGTCCGAATATTTAATCCTGGTTAGGGTCACTAAGCTGGTGGAACCACTGTTTGTTTTATAACCCTCTCTAGGGTCTAAGGTGGACCTACCCTGCTTAGCAAGTAGCAAGCATCAAGTAGCAAGCAGCAAGGAGGCAGTAACAAGCACACACGAACTGGGCAAAAGTTACAACTCCTTGATGCTTCGGATTTGTCTGAAGTTTTGGTGGATCGTCCCAATGGGTGTGAAGGACAATCACACAAAGTTTGGGCCACAAACTCCTCCATTTCAAAAACTACAATTTAGGGCCCAAAACAGTCTTTTTTGCCCAAATGCGCCCTGAAAGGTGTTCAAATGGCGAAAGGAAGGGAAGCGTTGGCTACACTCCACATGCAGTTTGGCTTCTCAGTGTCAAAGAGCCCTCTAGGGCCCTCTAACTCCATGATATGTCGGAGGAACACCCCCAAATGGCGCCCAAAAGTTCCAAATTTGTGTGCTCTGGCCCTTGACAGCTGCAAACCAAGAACATGCCATATCTTGGGCTATGTGGCTCAAAATACGGTTCCGAGGTCACCTAGTCCACGCGCAGCCACCCACTTCTTTTGGTTTCCACTCTTTTCGAAATGCCGAAACAGACACCTAGACCCCCGTACCTAGGCCCACTAGGCTACGGCAAGCTGCAAGAACAAGCCCAAAGAGGTGGTTGCCAAAACACGTCAACAAGGTCCATTGTAAGGCATTTTGGCCCCTCGAAAGTGAAAGAATGCCAGCAGCAAGCAACGCTAAATGGTCAAAAATCACAACTCCATTGTGGTGCTTTGGATTCAGCTGAAATTTTGGTAGATGGTACCTATCGGTGTGAAGGACAATCACACAAAGTCCGAGCCACAAACTCAACAGTGGCGGCGAACGAGTGTCACAAGTGGCGGACCTCCGTTTCAAAAATTCCAATTCAGGGGCAAACAGAGTCTTTTTTGCCCAAAACCGCCCTGGAACTTGTCCAAAACGGCCAAACAAAGGGAACCAGTGCCTACACTCTATATGCGGCTTCACTTCCCCGTGTCAAAGAACCCTCTAGGGACTGTAACTCCGCAACATGTCCGATAAACGCCCCCAAATGGCCCCCAAAAGCCCCAGAATTTGTGTACACTGGCCGTTCTAACCTTCAAAGCAAGGACAAGCCATATCTTGGGCTATGTGTGTCAAAAAATGATTCTGATGTCACCTAGTCCACACGCAACCACCCACCTCTTATGGTTTCCACTCCTTTTGAAATTCCCAAACGGACGCCTAGACCCCCGTACCTTGGCCCACTGGCCTACGGCAAGCTGCAACAACAAGGCCAAATAAGTGGGTGCCAAACTGCGTCAACAAGGTCCAATAGGTGCCAAAAAAAAAGACCTTTTTCAAAAATGATCCGAGACCAGGTGGGATGCCAAAACAAGTGTCTTTGGCACATTTTGAGCGCGTGGTGGCCCGTTTTGCCCCCCCCCCCCGAAAATCCCAAAAAGCCTTGAAAATGGGTTGATGGGTCAAGAATGGGTCAAAAAATGGCATTTTTCCAAAAATGACCCTAGAGCAGTTGGGGTGCCCGGACAAGTGAAATGTGCCCATTTTGATCCAATTGTGGGGCATTCTGGCCCCTCCAAAGTCAAAAAATGCCTTGAAAATGGGCTGTTTTGGGACCAAAAATGGGTCAACAATGTGGTTTTCCAAAAGATGTCTTGGACCATTTGGGGTGCATAAACAAGTGGGATGAGCCTAGTAGAGCCCATTTTCAGCAATTTCCGCAACCTGTCAAGTCCAAATGAGCTTTGAAAATGAGCCATTTTGGGACAACAAGTGGCTCAAAAATTGGTCAAAATTATCTTTTTCCAAAAATGATTCGTCCATTCGGGCTGCTGAAGCAGATGAATAGAGCTCATTTTGAGCCCACTTTGACTAGCTCTAATCCACTTTCGTGGGCTGTTTAGGGTGGGAGTGGTGTGAATCATTCTGCGTGTCCTTCCCCCACCAGCTCGGTTCCAATCTTGAGCCGTGGTTAGGGTTGGGGGACCTCTCTCCAGTTCCGGTGTTCCAGTTCTGTCGACATGCATCTACAAGCTTCCCATGAAATTGTAGCGGATACCAAAATTGGTGCCTCACGGCTGTTTGAACCGCCTCTGATGGAGCTGAAACAATGTTCTTGTGAATACAGTGTGTGGCATTAAAAAATGTAATGTACTTGTGGTATCTTTACTAACACGTTCCATTGTAGCTTCACTATCGCTAATGGGCTCGATTTGGAAATAAAAAAAAATCCCCGTTTACAATAAAAATTGAAAATAACTCAAAACCTCAATCGAGAGCCCTGACACTCAACAAGACAACAAAATGACTGAAAGCGTACTTGAAAGAGTCCCACGATCCGTGTCTGAGGAAGCTCCACTTCCAAATTAGTCTAGGGATGAACTCGGAGTTGAATTGAATCAACTTGAATTGAATTTGATGAATTCAATGGACAAAATATTGTAAATACACAATCCCGCACAGCAAAGGAGCACACACATGTGCAAAATACAATCAAGCCTTCTCTCTTAACGCAAAGGAGAAGCGAACTCCCTTATGAAAACATGCCATGCATAATATTTATTCTACACGAAAGCGAGTCTTCCCCAAACGATTATTCTTGCAACAAATGTCATATGTCAATGATTCTAAATTCATATGCACATCATGTTGGAAAGACCACATGACAAGATGACATTGCAAGCAAATTACATGTGTTCGGTGATTCTCTTCTCGAAATCCACCTTTGCAATGAAATGTGGAAGTGCAAAGACACAAGGAAAGAGGTGAGAGAGAAGTAACAAACACATAGTAAGGTAAACTGACGGAAAAGCTTGGCGATCAATCTTCGCATGCTGTAGACAAGCTGTCTGTAAACGGACGCCCCCTATCCAAGGGCACCGAGGGGAGGAGCGAGGAAGCGACCCTAGACGAACCCATAAAAGGCGACGGATAACTAGTGGAAGCGAGGGTACCCTTGGAAGGGGAAGTGGAGTTAAAGCTCGCTTACACTACTTATCCTCGTGCAGGATCTAGTAAAGCCGAAGGCTTTTAAAACATGTTTAAAACTCTCCGAAGGTGGTAGACATACCAACGCCGGCAAAATCAACTGACAAAACCGACGACAACAAACAACGGACGCAACTACACTTAACACTCAACCATAACTCAACTTGACAGTTGACAACCCCGTAGGTATCCAATTGAGCGCCCTACGCACGCAAACTACACAACTACACTCGCCATTCGTGAAAAGAGAGAGAGAGTGCGAAAAAGAGAAGGAGGGGAAAGGAGGTGCTTCACTCCATGTACGCTGAAATCTCATCTGCTTCTCGCACCTGTCAGTGAAGCAGCATTGGAATCGGAACAATCCTTGCAACTCGCTGACATTAAAGGTTTCGAAATTTACCTGTAATTCCTTTCTTCTCTCTTCACTCCTGACAATCTCTGGTCGTCGCGACTTACATTCCTGTAGCGCGACCCTCAGGCGCGACGATCTGTCTGTAATCAGCGGCCATCTGTCAGTACTCTACAGCGATCTGTCGGCATTCAGTACTACACATTACACCCCCTTCCTAAGCCATGATAAAGGCTGAAAAACCACTCAATGTGGAGGACTGATCGCGGTTCGGTCAAACAAGCACTACATGCCATATTACACAAGGGAAAGAAGAGCATATCTGCAGCGCTGCCGTCACAACGTCACCAGATAAATGGTAGTCTGCACTCAACCTGTCAAACACAAAGCATCAAAACCCAACACAGACATACTGCAAAGAAGCACAGGCAGAGAGAGTCCGGGTTCAGAGGTAGCACTGCCCTCCCCGGGGTTTACGTGTCCCTTAACCCACTGCCAGGTCGGCCTACAGTGCCAGTGCTCCGGGAAAAAATAGTAAAGGATGTGCTCCCCTTTCCGTCCGCTGGCTTCTGTGGGCAGTCAGCCCCACCGAAGAGGGTATCTCCTTCCAGAAAAATAGAAAACAGTCGCGGGAGGTACTAACTTACCATGAGCAAACGGCCTTCCATAGAAAACCCTTTCTTTAAACTCTTCCAGTGCCCAATCACAGGTGAGTTGTATGGAGGTTGTTCTCGCAATAACATAGGCTATGGCCTTTTAATGCTCAGTGAAATCAATGTGAGATACAAAGGGGGTGAGGTTAAAGGTTTGTGGCGTGCGGGTGCTAGGCCACCCTTCATAACTCACTCACTCCGCACCAGACAGGTAACATCAAACTGAGGAAGGGGGGGGGGTCGCAGTAAATCGTCAGCTATTGACCTTGGGTGCCCAGACAATGTCTACAGGCATCCAATTGTTACTCAACGTCGTCACAGCGACGCATCCTCCCGTTTGGCATGTCTGACGCCCAGGCAATCCATGACTGACTGAAGACCACTGCAGACCGCGCAATAACAAAAGAAGCGTAACGTCGTATGCACAAACACCAAACATACAAACTTGCATGCACCAGACATATCTGACCTCATAGCTGTGAGTCGTACCTCTGACGATATTGTCCCACGCTTCTGACCTGTCGGGTCTGGTGCACATTTGCAGTAAACACAGGGACAAACTGAGGAAGCTGAGCTCGCGCCTATGCCGCCGCGCGCAATAACCTGACCCACTCGTGCTTCTCCTGGATTGAACCCATTGCATCCCCGTCTGGCATCTGTGTACACAATCATGGGGGGTATGGGGTCTGGAGGCAATGAACCGTATATCCGCTAACCTCAAATCGATTTTATGTTTTGCATTGTATTTGGTCCAGGTCTTGTTTATGTCGTGCAGAAACGCCGACGCAGGCTGAAACTCTGTTTCTGGGAAGCGTTTATATTTGACCTCCCGCTGTATATGTCTATTCTTCCCCCTCCTGACCTTCGTGTGTCCCACTATGTCTTCGAAAATGTATTTTTCAGAGTCCACTAAGAACTCACTGTCTGTATAATAATGTAACGGCGGTTCCCTGCCATTTAGATCATGAGGGGGGAGATACGGTTTCAACCGCATGCCATCCAGGATGACCTCACCGCGACTCGTAGCAACACTGTACTGACTGCGGCCTCTCCGTTCCAATATCTCCCCAGGCCCCTCCCGCACACGATTTAGCTTGGAATTGTCCTGCTTTTTATGCCTTCTATACCACACCCTCTCGCCTGCCTGATATACATGCAGGGGATGCTCAGACTCAAACTGGGTGCATATTTTCTGATGTATTTTGGTCAATGCATCCTGTACATGCAACCGGTCCTGTGCCAGTCTTTTAAAGAAAGAAACAGCATCCTCCGAACCATGTTCAGGGATGACTGGCGGACAGTCTCCGAACCCGATAGGGTTGCGCCCAAACACGAGCTGGTGCGCAGAGTATGCATGTACAGGGCCCGGCACGTCATTTGCTGTCCACGTGGCGAGCTAGAGTAGTTCCACCCACCGCTTTTTGGACGTTTGCTCTAAAAACTTACGTAACGAATCAACAATGACCTGTACAGCACGCTCCGCCCTGCCGTTTGACCGTGGTTCATATATAGGCGACTGCTTCATATCAATGCCACATAATTGGCACAGTGTCTGAAAAAATTTCGCAGTGACCAAATGGTCATGGTCTGAAATAATTTGCTGGGGCAGGCCCATAAAACCAACCACCCGCTTCAAAAAAAGGTGTGCCAACTGTGTAGCGGTCAGTGACCTGTCACAGGGCACTGCCAATATATAGCCAGTCAAACGGCAGACTACAATCATCACATTATTATATGTTGTTCACTGAGAAACGCAGTCCGGCAACTCCAAAAAATCAATACAAATTGAAGAAAAAGGTTATTCCGGAATGGGATACGGTCGATTGACCTCAGGCCGGAGACCTTTTCTCCCCTTCACCGCCTGACACACCTGACAAGAGTTTACCTCCGCTGTGATTTTCGCTTTTAAATCGCTGGACTTCAGATGCGTGGTGTACTTGCGATCAAACATTTCCTTAGTTTTATTCACACCGGGATGCGCATATGCATGCACTGCCTTTATAACTGGACCAACAAAATGCAGGGGAACACAGATACGGCCATCGGCTCGTATTTTGCCCTCATGCAGCACATAATCGGTGTCCCCTATGGTCCAGAAACTCTCACGTTTAATTTCATTCCAATGCGGAGCAAAAAAAGGGTCAACCATATAATGCCTGACCAGTCCTCGTTCAAATTTTTCAACGCTCGGGGGAATTTAATAGTCCGGGCTCTGTTGACTGCCAGGTTTACTGCCCCTGGCATGTGCCAGCTGAGATCCTGTGAAGAATTACCACCCGACGCCACTGCAGTCTGAGCACGAAGGGATCTCAACGTCGTCGCATGGGGCGCGACTGTTTGCTCTGACCTTTCTGTCGCTCGTTGACTGAGAAGTCTGGACCAGTCAAATCGTCGTGAGCACACTGCTCATTCCCTGTACACACACCAGGCACTACTTGCTGAAACAGACCTGTAAGTGTCTCATGCATCCGGCCATCCTGACTGACGTATGCTTTTGACCTTTTGCTTTCGAGGTACTGAACCTGAAGTGAATGCACACGCTGCATGTGCGTCCTATAGCAATCAGTCAAGTGACACACGTCTGCATGCTGCTCCGTATCAGGATGCACTGCAGGGAAATCATCAGGATACTTGTCCTGTAACGCTGACCTTACCCTGTCCCTTTCAGCACGCTCGGCCTCAGACCACCCCAGCAAATCCGCATCGCCCCCATGAAAATTTGTATCCTGTGCTTCCCCCGCAGGATACGCCCATCTAGAAAGGGCATCTGCCCCTTCATTATCCTCCCCCGGCCGATATTCGATAAAAGAATTGAATCGGCTTAAAAACTCATGCCACCTCCCCCTGCGACCCTTTTCTTCCGAAATGGTACAAAGATCCTCTTTGTACCATTTCACGATGGCACTGTGGTCCGTCTGCACCGTTACTTCCTGGGAACCTATCGAGGATTGAAACTTCAGCAGACAGTACACAATGGCATACGTTTCTGTTTCCCGGGGGGTCCAGGCATACTGGCCCGTATCGCGTTTTTTTGTAAGGCCATTAGCCTTTTCCCCCTGCAGTTTACGGGAATAAAAGGCCACTGGATGCCAATTGCCATCATCCTGACGCTGCTCCAATGCCCCTCCGACCGCATAGTCGGGGGCATCACAGCGTATGCGCCAGGGTTGGTCAGGCTGTGGCAAATATAGGCTGATTTTCCGGCTCAGCGCAGACTTGAGATGCGTGAAGCCATCAATCATAGCCTGGGTCCAGGTTGTTTTAGCTTCCTTACGTGTGAGTTTTATGCGCTTACGTTTAGCGGGGAGGTTAACGTCGTTCTTGGGGGCATGGGGGTGTGGCGCCTCGTACTGATATTTCCCTTTCAGGGCTTCCATCAGGGGGGCCGCGTGTTTCGCGGAATCTGGTATATATATTTGGTACCACCCAACCAGGCCGAGAAATCCCTTCAGTTTTTTTGCTGTATTTATAGTGGTATGATCCTACTTGTCCAGGGCTTCTGTTTTGCCTGGGCTGGGGTGCCGTTTACCCCCCTTCAGGACATGCCCAACGTACTGTACAACACGTCTAAATAAATGGCACTTGGAGGGCTTCACTGTGAGTTTAGCCTCCTCCAGTGCCTGAAAAAGGGCAACTAAATCCTGATAATGTTGTTTAATATATTGTGCACGGATTACAGGATCCTCCATTTTTACGTGCAGTGGTATGTCCCGTTGTTGTGTGGGTAAGTGGCTCTTGTCTGACGACGATAAAATGTCGTCGAAATACGGTCTGGAAGCAGGGCATTGACGTGTAACACGCTGCACCATTTCCTGAAATGCTGCAGGCCCCACTTTTACTCCCATTGGGAGGACGTTCCACTCAAATACACCAAAAGGAGTGCAAAAAGCCGTCAAGTGCGTAGATTCCTCCTGAAGGTGCATTTGGTGGAACCCGTCCTCCAAATCGATCAGCACAAAAATGAAGTTGCCTTGCTGATTGGCAAGCTGATCTCGGATTATGGGTAAAGGGAAATTTTTCCCCTCCAGACAAGAATTCAAGTACCTATAATGGATGACCAGGCGCCATTTGTTGGTGCCTTGTTTTGGTACTAAAAAACAATGGGATACCCACTGCGGATCCCCTTCCGCTTTCTTCAGCATACCGCGTTTGCGGAAATCCTCCAACTTTTCCAACAAAACTTGCTCCCTAAGACCTACTGCACGAATGGGGTTAGCTGCCTGCGGCCCAGGGTGTTCCTGTAACAATGTTAACTGCACCTTCGCATGTGGACCACGCGCTGCCTGAGCTGCTGGGTCTATTTCGTCCACATGCTTGGTACTAAAAACTGTTTTCGCAAAATCCTGCATTAATTTCTGTCTGTAATATTCACCCTCAGGCCAGTCCTCATCCGCCTGAATCACTGAGTTAATGCTGCGGGAGAACTGTCGATGTGCAGAGCCTGTCTGATAAGTATCCAGACCTTGTTAAAGGTCTCCGACCACCTGCACACCCCTCTTCTCCCGCTTACCACTACCAACTCTATGCTTGAACTCTGAGCAATACTGCAGCCTGCGCCTCCATTTGCGCGTACGCAATACTGCATTCTGCTCAGTGGAATTATTATTTACAGAATCAGGCTCACCGCACACAGAAACATCAGATGGGCCTGGAGTGTCTTCCGTACCTGGATCCACTTCTGACCGTGTGGTCTGGGATTTCTGCTTCGTCCTAATCCATCGTCTCTTCATCTGCCGGTGAATCCGCTGGAGATCATTCTGAGAGGACAAGGATGAGTCAGAGGAATAACAAAACTCTGACTCGATGCCCCGTATACTGTAACTGTCTGCTGATCTGTCGGACTCCGCTCTGTCCATCATGAGGGCAGGGTGGTCATCTGGGGGGGGGTCCTGTTTAAAAAACGAAGGTTTCCCTGGGACAGACTCAGAAGGTAAATCCCAGTGATCCATGCTATCCCCCTTCTGCTTGTTCTGTGGCTGCGTGTCTGTGTCCTCAGGATCGTTAATCTGACCGTCCTTATGCCAAAATGCATCAAACAGGACAAGACGCATGGGTTCCCGCGTGTGTAAAATTTCGCCCTGGCTGTCAACCAGGAGTGGTGATCCGACCGGTATTTCAACCCAGTCCAACGCGACCTCACCCATGGCCCACCACCATCCGTGTTCCTTGCGTGTTGGCATGACAGCCACCCCCCGGGCTTCAACCACCACAATTTTTGGTACACACTCCGCCCATCTTTCTGCAGGGGGATGTAGCCATAACACTTCCCCCTTCCATGGCTGATGAAGCCCATCACGCATGGAATTCAAAAACCGTGGCAGTTCGGCCATGTTCTTGAACGAGAAGACATCCACTGTAAAAATGAAATCATCTCCAATTGACCGCATCCACTCATCTATTCTTCTAAGAACATCTAGCCGAAGCGAAACAGGGGCTACCTCCTGTCGTAACACTCGCAATTTACGGCACCTTGCCTGCTTCTAAAAATGCAACACAGATCCATCCTGTCGAACACGAGACTCCCTCAACAAACGAAGGTGCATGCTGTCTTTCTTCGCATCTGAATCACACTTCCCACGCAAGCAACTCTGTCCTGCAGTCAATCGCTGTACATTGTACACTGTATCGGCAAAACCCTCAGGGTCTGCCCACAGATCAAGAGCCTGGAAGTGGCAAACTTCTCGCATTGCATATGCACGTGGATCCACCAGGGCCGTATTTGTTTCGACTCCGGGGAATCCCCACTTACCCATAAACTCATCAGGCGCTTATGGCATTGGGCTGCAGTCCCTATCCCACCCTCCTGATTCTGTCTGCCCCCTGGACCCTGCATCCATGGCGGTAAACTCAGGAATCACTTCGTCACTCAAAACAGCATGTAGCAGCCGCTCGGCACATTCTGCATGCTTCACTGCAATCGAAGACGTAGCTTCAGGAGACGAATAAACAGTCCTGGGAACCAGGACTTGGGAATTCTGTTCAGGAACTGGAGGATAAACACCCTCAGTCTGCGGGAAATACTGACTATCTCCCCTTCTCTGCAAGCTTGACATTAGGCACATAAAGGCCATTGCCATCTCCTCAACCTTAGGCAGAGGGGGCACCGTGTGCGCCCCATTAGGCGTCACAGGCTCCGGTGTCCTACAGACAGGTGAGCCGTTGCTCTTCACACCACTCAAACCCTTCTCACCCTTCTCCACACACAACCAATAAAAACACGTCAAAACGACAGAGAAAATATGCTGTAAATTTGTGTCTGGCGCATGGTATGCCGACACAGTGTCGGGGTTAGGTGAGGTTGGTGGGGAATCAGGGGGGGTATTCTGGTCCATCTGCACTCCTGGAGGCTGGCCTGACACACCAGTGCTTTGGAATCCAGCCTCCCCTCGTGTGGTGCTGTCCAGTTCTGTCACCTGTTGTACCTCGGGAGTGAGGTGCAACTCCAGCACCATCTGTGCTATCCTGTCCCCCTGACACACCGGAACATTTTGATCACTATCGTTGACCACGACCACTATGACATGGCCCCTGCAGTCCTGATCAATGGTGCCAGCCTGCACTGTAACCCTATTCCTAGTTGTCTGCCCCGACCTGCTCTTAATCTGACCATAGACATGACGAGGCAGTTCCATGGTAAGGTCTGTATCCACTAGCGCCTGGCCCCGTGCCGGCACCGGTGTCGGCCCTGCAGCATATATGTCATTGGCCGCACTTCCAGGTGTGGCCCTGGTAGGCATTACAGCACTCTCTGTCAAGCTGCGCACCTTGAGGCGTACTGAACCGGTGTACTGACTCAACGATGCCGGCAACACAGCGCTATGCACAAAATTCTGACCCTGTGCAATCCAACTTGAGCAGTCCTGTGGTGACTCAAAAGTGTCTCGGTTACGTGGCGCCAGAGGGGGGGAAAGGGGGGGCTCCATATGAGGTGAATCTGGTGTCGTACCGGCTTGTTCTGCCGACTCCAGACTCAAGGGGGGCACAGTGATGGACATCTGCTGTACCGCCTTCCTACAGGTTTCGTTAATCCTGCGGACTCGTTGCCCCATCTCACGGGCCTCATTTTCCAGATAATACTTCTCGTGCCTCACAGGGTCACACTCAGGGCACCTGAAACGAACTCTAAAATGTCGCGTGGTGTGCATGGTGTAACCCTGCTTGTCACAACCGGGCGTCAGGCATTCAGAAAAAAAAATGGGCACTTCAGAAAAATGTACCCTCGACTCCCTCTGCCGAGTGACTTTCTGTTCCTCCCCGTTCCCTTGCTCTGACACAGTACCTGATGTCTGGTCGGGCGTGAACATGATACCTGGAGTCTCGGCTTATATATTCTGACATCTTGCCTGCGGAATTGATTCCTGTGACACAGATGCAGTCATACTCGCTGAGCATGCACCAATGACATCATGCACATGCTGGTAACAGCGCGTGGGTTCGCGTCTAGTCAGCCTATCTGGAATCTGAATCAAACCTGGCTGACCAGGCACCACAACCAACCCGTATTGTAACAAAAACGGGTAGCCCACAATGAGACGGGGCCTGATGTCAGCAACATGTACAAATGCATTGATACACTACAAAATCCCTAACCGTCAGGAGTAATCACCGATATAGAGAGAGGCGTAGCGCCCATTTGTCCACCAGAAATAGTGGACCGCCCAGCGTGGACTAAAACAATGGACTGGGGCGCCTTCTGCAGCACGGCAGTAGAAGGAAGCTCAAAACCAGCCAAAATCAGAACCTGACACCCTGTATCAACCAATGTAGGGACCGCCACGTCTGCCACCCCTACATCATCGGGGAACTGCAGCTTTGCTTGTACCACCAATTCAAGTGGTTTTTTTCCACTTTTCCTTCTCCATAAGCGTGGTGGTCGAAGCACTTCGGCCACAGAATCATCGAAGTTCAACGTGCTGATCTCAGCTGGCTGTTTGCGAATTTTCTGCAGTACCGCGCTGACATCCAGCCGAATTGATTTACGTTGTTGGATCTGCGCAGGCTCTGGCATCAGGGCGCTTGTTCGTTGCCGCCAATTATACCACCGTCTCGGTGGATGTCGACAATGGTACTTGCCGGGCCTCTATTGCTTCTTGGGATGCGGACATTCTGCAGCCCAATGTCCTGTCTTGCCACAATTGTGACATCCTCCTCGTTTCTCGGCCGACTTGGATCTGATACTTGAATTGCCGCCGTTCCTTCCATCTTTAGACCCACGGCCAGGGCTTCGTCCCCGTTTTTTCTGCGGACAGTAGGCTCATTGGTGTCCTTTCTGCCCACAGTTATGGCAAACCACATCCTTGAGCTGCGGGCACTCCTTGGAAATGTGTCCAGGCTTTTTACAGTAATAGCATATTGATTTACCCAATGCATCCAAGGCCTCCTTAGACAGTCTTGTACTGGTGCTTGCACTGGATCTGGCTGGACTGGGAAGCAGGAGATTTGGACCGTTCACGGCCATCCCTCCTATCGGACTTGCTCGTAGTACTCGACCGTCGTTCGCTATAACGTCCACCTCTGTCCCTGTCCCTACTTATGCCGCGATCCTTGTATCCCGAACTGCCTGAACGTTCACCACGCCCTCGGCTGTTCTCCCATCCCCGGCCGTGTTCTCGTGATCCGTTTCTCTCCCTTGTATCAGTCATCAACTTCTGGCTCCCTCCAGAAAACAATCTGCGTCTCTCCGCCGAAGAACTGGTGCGATCTCTTCCGGCTCGTTCAGGTTTACCTCGGTCGGAACCTCTTCGTCCAACCCAATTGACTTGTGTCTCCTGCAGATGACGTAGCACTTGGCCTTCAGCTTTCTTTCTGCGTTCCTGAGTGCGCAACTGCGGCATAACAGTCAAGAACACCTCCAAATAACTGTGGCTGAAATCGCTTTCACTTTCCGCCTGCCATAGCCGATCATAGGCCTTTCCCATTGTCCTATCATCCGGGTTGCGTGTGACATACAACGCTAACTCTGTCATCATTTGTATCTTCGCCGCTTCCATTGTCACGCCTCCTTGTACCTGCTTTCCTTTTCGGCTCCAGCTCGTCATCCACTCCGCGAACTTGGCACTGGTAAGCGGTCATTCTGGCAAGTTTTCGTCCTGCCACTCACGAGTCGGTGTATAGATATCATCTATCTTTTCACCCGTAACAACCTCGAACAACTGTGCATAACCCAGCTGCTCATCGACAAACCGTTCTGTATCATCCTGGCGTTTTTCGTCATTCGTCAGTGCTGCCAGCAACATCTCACACTGCATGTGCTTGGTGTACCTGGACGCATGCGAACGTCTCCACTGTCCATACTGCTTGAGCCACTCCTTTTTGGTCTCCTCTTTTCCATCCCATGACGGTATTTTATCTCTTTTTTTCTTAATTTCCTTGATAGTGGGGTCCATCCATGAGTTCGCCTGTTCCACCTCCCATCGGTGTTATCCGTGTGCGTCGTTCACTTCTCGCGGCAGCTGTATCCAACGCCAAAGTTGGTACCAACCCTCCATCTTTAAAGTAGGGTTCTGTCTGCAACCACCGGACATCATCATCCTGGCGATATCCAGGGGCCGATGCCCGCTCAGGTTCAAGAGATCCTGGTACCCACCAATCAGGCGGCTCTTGGGCTGTTATTTTTGTGTTGCGACTCTCTTGACGGCCGTGGTTGTGTCGACCCGAATGTTCTTCCCAACCGGCTTCTTTATCTACCTCTCTGCGGCCCTCAGAACTACATACTTGCTGCACCCTGCCTGCCAGCAGGTCCATATTTCGCCGCAACTCCTCTTCACCAGCCCTGATGTGCTCCCTGAATTGATCAAAACTCCACTTCGTGTGCTCATCTCTCCTCTCCAGCACCTCCACAAACTCCATCCGCACTGCTTCAGCCCCTAGAGTGTCTCCAATGCCCGGGCTCGGACCGTGTGTGGGACTGGCTGCAGCTTGCGCGAACATTTCGTCAACTCGCTGCAGTTTTGTGCGTATGGAGTGAAGATCACCTGTGGCAGTGAACTCCTTCAGTACCTGTTCATATTGTGATCCCATCTGATCCTTCATCCCTTGTTGTACCTCGGTCAGCTTCAGGTACCAGGAAGTTTGCATCTGCCTCTGTGCCTCTTGAATGAGTCCCTGCACCCGCTGTTGCATCTCTAGCATCCCGGTCTGTCCTTGCTGCGCGGTGCTGTCAATTCTTTTGGCATTGTCCTCGAATCTGTCCGAACATCCCTGTTGCATTTTCTTGATTTGTTCACGTACCTGTGCAACCTCCGCTCGCTCAGATTGAATCACCTCTTGGACATGTACCAGTTTCTGCTGCACTCCTTGAATTTCCTTCTCCAGCTTGCCTTCATTCTCCGTAACGCTGTGCAATTGTTCTTCGAACTTCCGCACATTTTCCTTGGTGAACATCTGTTGGTGTCCAGTCTCGTTGGGTCGTGTGTCATGCTCTCGTATCGTGAGTACTGCTGCTTCGCACTCCTTCACCAAATCCTGCATCTTGGGCATGAGATCCTGTGCATTCTCAAGCACCCCGGTCGCCAGCCCCTCCTGGCTTTCCACTCCGGCCATCAAGTCCTCACTCGCCACGGACATCTCATGCATCTTGTTTCCATGGTCCCGCACCGTCTCCGCAACGGGGGCAGTTATCTCCGTCACCTGGGCTTGCATCCGTTTCTCCATGGCCCGGACCTCCGAACATGCACGAGTAACTTTCTTTTGCACCTTTTGCTCCTCTCCCACACATTGATGAAAGGTCTTCTCCGTTTTTCTCACTTGACCTGCCAGACTCTGCATTCGACTCAACCGTTGCTCTTCCAAGGCCTCATCGCCACGTCTCGTTTTACTCTCCTCCACGGACACATGTGGTCGTTGATCTACACGCCGTTCAACTTGCAAGATCCATTCCTTCAACCTACCTTTATCCTTGGTAAAGTGCTCCCTCATGTTGTCGGTGATTGTATCCAATTCTTTAAGCCACTCCTCCTGTCGTTGCATTTGAACTTGCACTTCATACGCCTTCGCACTTTCCTCTACTTTGTGTGTCATCACTTCCATTTGACGTTGTATTTTTCCCAATGAATCATTGGTCTTATTGGATGTCTCTCCGTGTAGCTTTTGATGACCCAACTTCTCGTATTGAATTTGTTCACAAACCTGGTTGATCCTAGTGTTCACGGAATTTCAAAGTTCTTGAACTTCACGAGCGATGTGTGCATTCCCTTCCTTGTATTCCGTTTCCACGCGCTCGCAATTCCTTTTGAATTCTTGATCAATACCTTCAACTCTTCGCTTCATCAACCCGACTTGGTCATTGAGCTCAGCCACTTCTTGCATGCTCCTCGGGCTTTTGTTGATTCTTCTGAGCTGATCCACCTCTTGTTTCACCGAATTCATCTTCCTTTCCATTTCTTCCTTCCACTCCCCGAATTTCTCATGTGTCATCTCTATCGTATTCAAACGCTCCTCATCGATATTCGTTGTCCTCAATTGGTCCCGAATTTGCCGCTAATCTCCTTTCATTTCCTCAACCGTCGCCGTCTCAATGGTTTGTACCCTTGTCTCGAACGCCTGCATACTTGCTCTCCAAACCCACATACTTGAAGTGACCTCCTCCAAATGTATGCCCGGCGCCGATGTCCTCGTTGATGTTGACTTCCGTTTCCGCATCATCATTTTCTTGATGATCTTGGAGATCATGGTCTCCATGTCTCCCGTCATGAACACAGTGTCATGAACATCACATGTGCAACACACATGTGCAACGTACAATCAAGCCTTCTCTCTTAACGCAAAGGAGAAGCGAACTCCCTTATGAAAACATGCCATGCATAATATTTATTCTACACGAAAGCGAGTCTTCCCCAAACGATTTTTCTTGCAACAAATGTCATATGTCAATGAATCTAAATTCATATGCACATCATGTTTGAAAGACCACATGACAAGATGACATTGCAAGCAAAGTACATGTGTTCGGTGATTCTCTCATCGAAATACACCTTTGCAATAAAATATGGAAATTTAAAGACACAAGGAAAGAGGTGAGAGAGAAGTAACAAACACATAGTAAGGTAAACTGACGGAAAAGCTTGGCGATCAATCTTCGCATGCTGTAGACAAGCTGTCTGTAAACGGACGCCCCCTATCCAAGGGCACCGAGGGGAGGAGCGAGGAAGCGACCCTAGACGAACCCATAAAAGGCGACGGATAACTAGTGGAAGCGAGGGTACCCTTGGAAGGGGAAGTGGGGTTAAAGCTCGCTTACACTACTTATCCTCGTGCAGGATCTAGTAAAGCCGAAGGCTTTTAAAACATGTTTACAACTCTCCGAAGGTGGTAGACATACCAACGCCGGCAAAATCAACTGACAAAACCGACGACAACAAACAACGAATCCAACTACACTTAACACTCAACCATAACTCAACTTGACAGTAGACAACCCCGTAGGTATCTAAGTGAGCGCGCTACGCACGCAAACTACACGACTACACTCGCCATTCGTGAAAAGAGAGACAGAGTGCGAAAAAGAGAATGAGGGGAAAGGAGGTGTTTCACTCCATGTACCCTGGAATCTCATTTGCTTCTCGCACCTGTCAGTGAAGCAGCATTGGAATCGGAACGATCCATGCAACTCGCTGACTATTAAAAGATTCGAAATTTACCTGTAATTCCTTTCTTCTCTCTTCATTCCTGACAATCTCTGGTCGTCGCGACTTACATTCGTGTAGCGCGACGCTCAGGCGGAACGATCTGTCTGCAATCAGCGGCCATCTGTCAGTACTCTACAGCGATCTGTCGGCATTCAGTACTACACATTACAAGAAAAGACTACATACTGCTGCAGCACAAAAATGTCACTCGCACGGCAAATTTATTTGTGCTTGGCGAACAAATTCTACTCAGAGGAAGGGGAAGGGGGGAGGGGGCAAGCAGCAGCAGCAAGCAAAAGTGCATTGATTTCAAACCATGCTGCATAGGCCTCGAGGCATCCCCATGTCCCAGGGCCAACCTATGGTGCCCTGGACCGTACCGCCGAACTACCCGCCCAGCTGCTATCTGGATCCGCACACTCGGATGTGAAAGCTCTCTCTGAGGCTGTCAGGGCAGACATTGGTATCACTGAACCCTTACCCAGGCCAGCGTTGGCCTCACCTTGTCCAAGACTGAGAATGCTTGCTGATGATCGCAAACGATCAAGGGTTTCCAGGTTACTACCCAAGGTCACATGCCCCAGCTCCTTTCATCACCGTGCCAGAACAGTCCCCATCGCTGAGCTACAGCATGTGCCCGTGACTGAGACTAGGAAAAAGGGGCTAACAGGGCTGAGACCACTCGCTGGCAGACCACCCCCTCCCTTCAGACCCAACCTCAGGGGGTGGGAAGAGTGGCAAACTAATTGCCGAGGCGAACATCCAGCTGGAGTTGCGTGAGTTCGATCTTGAATACCTTGCAGAACCGGCAGAGGAATTCTGCGAGTTTCTTTTACTCACCGGTCAATCTCATGTCCATGTGGTCATTTGCTTCTGCTGCGCGAATCTCTGAGCATATGTGTGACCTGGCTATCTGTTCTCCGGAATGAACGTGGGTTCCCATGGAGCCCCGGAACCCCAACTGTGGCTTGTGGGTAAAATTGCAAAATGCACGTGGGAAGATTGCCGTTGCACCTCAGAGAGGAAGAGACGGACCCATACGTACGATAATCTTGCGGACCTCCCCGTCGAACAGGCCCTCGAGAGGGAGAATGACTCCCATATGGAAGAACTCCTGAACAGACACCTGGGTGAAGATGCCAACCCTACCCTTGAACGTGGCGAGGAAGAAGGGCGGAAAGATCCCAATAACACCAACAAGGGTGGTGGAAAAGGGCGGGGGGGGGGGTAACCTACGTGCCATGGGTGAGGTTAAACCTGAAGCAGGTGCACCCCAACTCTTCTACTGTAAACCTGTCAATGACAAGGGAGGGCCCTGTCATGCCCCTGACTGCGACCATCGCAGTGGTTGTGTGCTACAACTTAAAAGACAGCAACACACTAAGAATGGGAAAACGGTGACCCATCAGGATCATTTCAGGTGTACCATCACTTGTGGGTATTGTGGCAAAATTCATCACTACGAGGACGAGTGTCACATCAAAAAAAGTGGGAGGGATAAACACAAACGCCAGGAGACTGAACACCAGAAACACCAATCAGAACTCCCCGGAACGAGGACAAGGGTGGTAAAGGACGAGGCAAACGAGGGGGGCGAAGGTGGAACCCCCAACCCCGGGAGGTGCCCATCAGCGCCCGGTACTTCTCCTTCTCCTGACGCTGCTGACCGAAAGAAACGCCCACAGGGGGATGACGCCTCTTCTGAGGGGTCTAACTCTAAGAAGAGGCGACTGGCCTGGATGGCCAAGTCGCTCATGGCTGCTGGTGTGGATGTAAAATTTCCTGCTGAGGAGTGGGGGGGCGGCTCTGAACAGGACGACCTGTTTTTCTGGATCCTCGTTACAATCACGGATCATGTTCTTCGGGCAGTGCTTGACACCAGTGCAACACTCTCTATAGTGGCCCGGTACCTGCTAAAGACTTTGAAGAAAACTAAGACTGTGGCCACGAGAGTAGGGGATGGGCCAACCATCCATTCATTGTGGTGTCTCAATGTGTCTATTTGTCTTGGCGAGGAATCTGTGACGCAACACTGCAGAGTGTTGGACACTGACGCGTTTGACATTGTCATTGGCACCGACCTCCTGCGAAGAAACCCCCAGGGTTGAAATGTTGTCTCTCCAACGCCCCTATCTGCCTATGCTCTAGTGGCCTCTTCTCCGTACTTTTGGAGCTGTCAGGACGAAAAGAGTCTGGGCCTCGCTACGCAACAAAGACAAACTATCGTACTGAAAACTAACAATTGGTCTGTCATGCCCTTGAAAATGGACTGGCTGCCCTGCAGTTATCCCTGGATGAGATCCAGGTTGAATTGTTGGCCAACACCCTCACATCATGCAGTTGTATTGCCCGAAACATTTGAATAATGCTTTCCGCTTCTTCTGGAAAGCAATGGGCCTAGCGTCACCCTGGTTTTTAAAGTCAAAAGTGTTAGTTTTTTCCGAAAACTAAGAAAATGGCGGAGTGACTTGTTTTGAGGCTTTAACATCTGCTCCCGGCGACCGCGCCCTTCCCCCATGTGGGGGAGCCGCTTTGGTGGGTGAGCAAAAGCCCCTTGGTAAGTCCCCCCTGCGGGGCAACCCCAGTCCCGAGTCGACCTACCTACCTACCTTTAATATCATGCCACCCATGCTGCAAAATCTAATTTGGTGAGTCAGGCACCTGCGAAATAGGGTGCAGGGGACTTGAAGGGAGCCCCCAAGCCTAAAACATACAGACCTTTTGCAAAACATCCGCATCTTCAGCCTATTTTTTGACACATAATGTCCTTCTTCAGGATAAGGAGGCCCTGAAATACCTATGAGTGGCCTCCAATGATTTTGAATACATGTTCGTTTTTGCGTCAGGCATCTGCGAAATAGGGTAGGGGGGGCTTGTACTGACCACCCGGGCCCGAAAGCGAATGTTTTTGTGCCCAAAATTGGCATTTTCAGGCCATTTCTGGACAAAAAAAGGCCATTTCTAATGAGGAGTGGCCCTGAATCACCCATTTTTTGGCTCCCTAATAATGCAATACATGTTTTCCTGAGTTGAGCGCCTACAAAATAGAGTGGGGGGGCGTCAGACTGACCACCTGACCCCACAAAACGCTGCGAAAATGGCATATATGCTAACTCTCCCTCCTCTCTGCTCGCGAATGTTATAACCAAAATCGCTTATGAGGGAGGAAGGGTCGTCATGTGTACCCCTGACTGGGGTTGTTCGGGTCAACACGCTTATTGGCACCAACTGCTGGACCCAATAATCGTGGCAGGAGTGCAATTCCCCGACGGTCCCATCTATGTGCCTGCGGATTCAGACACAGCAATGCAGGTTCCTGAATGGGCCAGTTTCTTATCCATCGTCGATGCATCCCTCAATGCTGTACCCCTGTGTGATCTGGACCAGGTGCTACTGAAAGAGGTCATGGCCGAAAATAGTGGCCTGACGCTTTTTCATTTCAAAAAACGATGCCCCGATCACATTTTAGCCACACTTACAGGGTCCGAATCCCAGGATGTTAATCTGGAACCTGCTGCTGTGAAGAGGGATGCTGAAGACCAACTGTCTGAAATCGCCACCTCTATCCCCCCCGTTGATCCCAGCTATGTTCAACTCAAACACGGTGCCTTCTTGGCCCAGCTGTTGCTGGAGGAGGTAGACCTGGAGTCAACCTCAGAACAAACTACCCCTGTTGGGACACCTGTGCTGTATATGCAGCCTAGTTGCTATGGAGAACCCGTGGCTCAGAGTTCTGACACTCTAGCGCGGTCTGCTTCTAATAATATGCCACTGTCAGAGCATGACGCTCAGGAACTCCGACGGCTGTTGTACCTGAGGGCCGAAGGTATTGGGCGCCAAGAACGGCTTCAATAAATAAGACAGACCTGGAAATCCTCCATCTGGTCTGAGGAGGACAATGAGTGCTACACGCTACCTGCCCCTGAGGTACCCCTAGTGTATTCTCTACACTATGGGCAACAATGTCCCCCTGAGTGGGATGATAGCTCAGTACCTGCCGAAACTGCTGATCGGCAGAGAAAGAATGAGCGTGGTAAGAGCAACCTCCATGCTGAGGAGGATGTCTGGCAGAAAATTGGGAGTCTGGACCTTGATTCCCGACAGAAGAAACTGCTCCTGACCTATGAGGAGGTGTTCGGCGCCTTGCAAAGAACTGGTCCAAATGGACCTGAAACTGAAACCTGAGTTAGAGAAGACGCGAGTGAGACGTCGTCCCTATCCCGCCCCTCAGGAACAGGTTGAGGAAATTGAGCGCCAGATCCAGGAATGCATTGATACTGGCCTCGTGGAAGAGTATAAGACTTAGGCGGCTCAAGTTGCATGGCATAAAACGACAGAAAGTGCCCAAAATACACAGCCTGAAAAAACATCAGAAGAACCGTTCTTTGGCTTGCAAAAAATCAAGCTGTTTTTGGAACACCAAAAGAACTTTTATGTAAGGAATTTTGGCTTTTTCTTGGTCCTGATGGGTCCAAATAAGGCTTTTTTTGGGGCAATGGACTGTTCCTCGAGCGAGGCCTCGCGCAAGGAGCAGTCCATTGCCCCTCCAAAGTAAGGTAATGATGGTAGAATTGAGGAATCAAGCAGGCGCCTACACTGGAGTGACATTACAGACATTACCTCAGAACAAACTACCCCTGTTGGGACAGCTGTGCTGTATATGCAGCCTAGTTGCTATGGAGAACCCGTGGCTCAGAGTTCTGACCCTCTAGCGCGGCCTGCTTCTAATAATATGCCACTGTCAGAGCATGACGCTCAGGAACTCCGACGGCTGTTGTACCTGAGGGCCGAAGGTATTGGGCGCCAAGAACGGCTTCAATAAATAAGACAGACCTGGAAATCCTCCATCTGGTCTGAGGAGGACAATGAGTGCTACACGGTACCTGCCCCTGAGGTACCCCTAGTGTATTCTCTACACTATGGGCAACAATGTCCCCCTGAGTGGGATGATAGCTCAGTACCTGCCGAAACTGCTGATCGGCAGAGAAGGAATGAGCGTGGTAAGAGCAACCTCCATGCTGAGGAGGATGTCTGGCAGAAAATTGGGAGTCTGGACCTTGATTCCCGACAGAAGAAACTGCTCCTGACCTATGAGGAGGTGTTCGGCGCCTTGCAAAGAACTGGTCCAGATGGACCTGAAACTGAAACCTGAGTTAGAGAAGACGCGAGTGAGACGTCGTCCCTATCCCGCCCCTCAGGAACAGGTTGAGGAAATTGAGCGCCAGATCCAGGAATGCATTGATACTGGCCTCGTGGAAGAGTATAAGACTTAGGCGGCTCAAGTTGCATGGCATAAAACGACAGAAAGTGCCCAAAATACACAGCCTGAAAAAACATCAGAAGAACCGTTCTTTGGCTTGCAAAAAATCAAGCTGTTTTTGGAACACCAAAAAAACTCTTATGTAAGGAATTTTGGCTTTTTCTTTGTCCTGATGGGTCCAAAAAATGCTTTTTTTGGGGCAATGGACTGTTCCTTGAGCGAGGCCTCGCGCAAGGAGCAGTCCATTGCCCCTCCAAAGTAATGTAATGATGGTAGAATTGAGGAATCAAGCAGGCGCCTACACTGGAGTGACATTACAGGCACCCTTGACTTGATCACATTGTACGATATGTTTACGCAGGCAGACATTCAGTGCTCTAAACAAGCCTTGCAAATCTAATTGATGACCCAAGAAATCATTTCAAATGTTGTTGCATTCCTAACAAAAGGAGCACATACGTTGGAGGTGTTGCACAGGGTGTATCCTTCAGCATTGCTCATGATGCACACCTGCCACGACTTATGCGGAGTGTCAAGCAAAAAAAAGAGTATCACTGGTAACACATGAAGCATGTCCACTCAACAGATGAAGCTTAGCTGGAGAGGAACCCCCCTTGTAGCTTTGGCTGAAGAAAAATTGTTCTGTCCGTTGTTGACTATAGATCAAAGTGAAATGTGCAAAGAAAATATGAATTTGCCATGCGTGGCAGTTTTTTGAGCGTTTGTTTGGTTCAAAAAAACTGATTTTTTGGAGAGTAAAATGCAATGTAGTGCAAACGACACCAATTATCAAGATGATGTTTGATACCTGGAGGAAGAAGGTGCCCCGGGTAAAGCAGTCTGCCAAGCGCAGGGGCTGACCAAGCCCACAAAGAGTTTTTCCGCCTCCGGGGGGGGCAAGCTTCTGGTAAATTTCAATGACTCAACGACAATTTAGGTACTCGTTGCTTCAGTGAAGGTTGTGCACAAGCGCTATCAGATGAGAACCCATCGCAATGGTACAAAGAATATATTTTCTGGGCCTTTTTTTGCGCGAGGCCTCGCGCAATGAGGACTGCAATGCAGTCCCAGAACTTGAAAGTCAAAACGTATACCTCTTTTCTCAGGCAGTGCAAATCAAAAATACAAACCGTGGGGTGGGTAGTAAGACCACTCGACCCTGAAGCCGTCTTTCCAAGGGAAAATGAATCAGGTGAGGTATTTGGTTTAGTAAATTATGTGCGAGGCCTCGCGCGTGGGGCAGCCCTTGAACCACATGTTGCATATGTTTTGCATTGATTTTTAATCCGCCATGCTTTCGTTTTAATCATCCTTGGTCTTGATTGCGCGAGGCCTCGCGCATAGAATTCGATCAATAAATCATTTTTCCAGGTATGCAATGAACATGCAGAACAGAAAATGATGATGCAATCATTTTTTCTGCAGACCATGTTCATCCAAAAAACAAGGGGAACGCAAAATGTATTTCTTGGCCTATTTCCGTCAAAAGCACATCATTTTCCACTGAAATCATAAGATTAATTTATTCTTTTTATAGTTTTTTTTTGTCTTCGGCTGTCCGAAAAAAAGTACGAAATGGCACAAATCGTAAGAAAGATACTTTCTTTCGACTAATATTCTGTTTTCAAAAGGCAGAGCCTGTGAAAAACTATTTTTTTGCATGGTCCAAATTGGGTGCATTTGGTGTGATTTTGACCATGCAACTTGAGCCGCCTAAGTAAGAAGGGGGACTACCCTCATCTTTGCAGTCCCTGCTTCCTGGTTGTGTAAACCTGGATCGACTGCCCTGCGGCTGGTTCTTGAATATGGTGAAGTCAACAAGAAAACCCAAAACCACTCGGGGAGTATTCCTAACATCGAGAACACCCTGGAGCGTATTGCCAAATGCCGGTACAGAACCAAAATGGATAAACACAGTGGTTTCTGGCAGGTTGACGTAACCGCCGCAGGTCAGGAACTGCTGGCCCTTATAACCCCTAAGGATCGTGTGTTGAAGGTCGTGCCTTTTGGGGTAGCTAACGCCCCGGCACCCTTGCAAGAACTGATGAACAAAATTTTCTACATACTGAGGCGCAGACCTCCTCTACAGGAGCTGATGTCCTGAGCGGCAGAAATGCAGGCCCACATCGATGACATGACTTTAGGTACCAATATCCAAGATGACCATGTCCTTCTTCTCCGTGAGTTTTTTGTTGTTTGTTAGGAAAACAATCTCGGAATCAAACTCGAAAAATGCGAGTTCATGAAGGAGGACATGGGGTATCTAGGTTTCGATGTCGGGTATGGCTGGTGGAAACCAGCCGCGTCTAAGATGCAGCACCCGAGTATTTGCAGATTCGCGATGACCCTAAGAAGGGTCTGGACGACATGAGCAGTTTTGTGGGAGCCTGTAACTTCTATAGGCGACACATCAACAATTTTACTTACTCTTTTGCTCCTCTCACTGATGTAATCAAGAAAATCACTCCATGGGGGTGGACCGCCAGAGAGGAGGAGTGTTTCCAGGAGTTGAAGAAGAAAATCACCTCGTCCAACTGCCTGGGAGTGCCTCACCGTACGGGTGAGATAGTCCTGATCACTGATGCCAGTGATGTAGGGGGAGGCTGGAACGACTTCCAAATGGCAGGAGCTTGACCCAGGCGAACTGACTCATTGCCATTATCGCACTACAGGACTGAAACGTGATGGTCCCTTGAAGCACGACTGTCCCTACAGTGAGTAAGGACGTGTACCACTTGGTCACTGGAACTGGAAATGGAACCAGGCGCGTTCCGATTACAGCACCTACGACCAGGAACTCCTGGCCGGTATGCTGGTGCTGTCATCCCAGTCCGGACTGTGAGGATCCAACCCTATTATCTGGCTCTGTGACCAGGAACCAGTGAAATCCTTTCAGAAGGGCCCACCACGAGAGAAGGCGAAACGAACGTGCTGGTGGACTTACCTCAGTCAGTTCAGGCTGACAGTCCATCATATCCCGGTATAAGAAATGAACTGTCAGACTATATATCTCGCAACAACTCCGATGCGCTCATTGGTGAGCGCTCTGAGGCTCTTGTCAAAGAGGCTTTCCACAGGTATGGACGTCCAGCTGCAACTGTCTATGCGCACTGCTGGAATCCTCTAGGAATAAAGTCTAACCGAGGATCAGTCAGTATATAGAACTATTCTCCAAACCCTCAGCACTGGTCTCAAACCCCGTGTCATTGACGGGCACCAGGGGCATAAAATTAACCAGTACCTCGCCTACGAGGATCGTATAGTTGTGCCTGATGGTGTCTACAGTGGTCCCATCTCAGCTCAGGTCACAATGGCGCTAATCGCTCAGTGGACTTCTTTCGTGAGTGTTCCTACTCTGGTCTAACTCCGACTGAACTGAGGTCTCGTATGCAGACCATTGTTGATGCTTGTGACTGTCATGCCAGCAAGGAGAGCGATAGTAGGCAAAGGGGACTGATCTCCAGCCTATTCATACCCTATTGTACTAACTCACTTCTCTAAACGGATTTCATCAACCGCCTACCTCACTTTGGTGGCTATGATAGCATTGCCTAGTTGTCATCTGTGGCCTGTCCCGCTTCACCCATGTGTTTGTTTGCAATAAGAAAGTTACAGGTGAGCAGGCTGTGAAGATGTTGGTCAAACAATGGTAAGAACCATACGAAGCACCTAAACAGGTGCACTCTGCTGAAAATGTTGTAATCAGAACTTGCTTGAGCATCTACTTTCTTACCCTGATCCATTGGATGTCCACCACTTCAGCACCAATCTCTTCCATAGCACAGCAGTGCAATGAAATCCCGAACGTCGTTGTAAGTCGTTGTTCAGCTCTGATCACATGTTAAAACAGGCATCCTGTGACATGATACACAGAAATGGCACATGGATGCCTTATGAGAAATTAATGATAGATTATTGATAATTAACTTTCCAAAACAATAGTTTTCATCAACAAATTATTTCATAATGCGCTGTGCGCGTAGCACTGATCTGGCATTTTATTCGCGCGAATTCAGCGCGCGCACTTCAGCACTGAGACCTATCACACTCCCCTCACAAGCTCAAGCATGATTTCTCTGGTCTGAAGCACCTTGCTTGGGCTGAAGAGAAAATGATAGGTCTTAGTGCCTAGCCATAAAAAACGGACACTCAGAAAGTGAAAGAAAAAAGGGTCGGGGGAAGGCCTGAAGCGGTTGAGTCTGACAAAAACCCCATTCCGGGTGAAATGATTGAGGGGGTGCTGTAAGCAATCCCCTCACAGAATTGTTCCTAGGGGCAATCCCAAAACTGCGGAACAATTTCGGGAACTTTCCCCTATTTTGAAACCACAAGTTTGAAAAACACTGCAAAAATTTCCTCAACCGAAGGGGAAAACCCTGCAAGTTTCTCAAAACCCTGCAGTTTCAGAAAACCTGCGTTACACTGCCAAACATGAGCCAGAAGTGTGTTGGTGGTTGACGTTCCCTGCTGGGTTTGGCTCAACACCAAAGTAACAGAAGAAGTTCAACACTAAGCCCTGGCATGCTTCGCAAAGGAAAAACATGCACATCTGAGTATGTTTGCGCAAAAAGAACGTGCAGCGTCCACTGTGTCATCAGGAAAGGGCACAGTATGCTTACAAGGGCAGTGGCTGCCGACAGCAGTACCATCCCCCTAGTGGTCACTGCAAAAGTGTACAAAGAGACAGCGACCAGCCAAAGCAAAGGTCTCCTGCACAATGCATACGTATAGGCAGTGCCTTTAGAAGCAATGCTGAGGCGCAAAAAAACCTCTGCGCAAAGTCAAAATTCTACATCCAGTAGATTTCAAGCATAATCTGCCACCACCGCGCCTGCAAAGGCAGGTCACAGAAGCGCAAGACACAAATCAGCACCCTTGGTGCTCGTACAGCTCAATGAAATTGCAAAGCTCAATGAACAAGGGTGGGGCTCAGACCCGGAGTGGAGTGTCGAAACTGGCGCCAAGGCCAGCGCTGTGAGTGTGGACGAAATGCAAAGACAAACAGACAAAGGTCATTGGTCAGGCTTGGAATGTGTTCTCTTCAATGTCCCTTCACGAGAGGACTTTACGGCTCTTAACAACAGGCCACCCATGTCGCTCTCGCCAGCGCTCACTCGACCACGCTCTTGTCAACCAGGGCCAACACTGCTAACCGGCACACATCTGACCGTGGCGACGCGCTCCACAGGCAGGTCATCAGACACACTTCCCTGGCTGCACTTGCTCCTTAAGACGCAGTCGTACCGAGCTAACACACGCCGGCTTTCAGGAAGCCCAGCAGTCAGCAGTCGTATCTCGGTAGCAGGTACCTCAGTTGTAGGCATCAGCGTCGATGGCACTTGTCGGGCCTCCTACACGTGCTCAAGGCGCTCACGTGGGCAGGCAGACGTTTGGCAAACTTTTGGAGCAATGACAGACAGAGGGCAGGTCACTGAACCTTGCACCCACTTGCGTGATACAACTGGAGCTGACTTCGCAGGATTTGAGCCGAAGTTTCTGTTGTGGCGCCGTTCGAGTTGAGTCTTCTTCCGACCAGTTTGCAAAGGCGGAGGTTGACCTTTGCGAACTTGTTCACGCAACTCCGTTAACTTGTCCTGAGCCTCATTACGCTCGCGGCGCAGCCGCGCCACAGTCTCTTCAACGTCACGGACAGTCACACTCAGCCGCGAGTTTGCATCTTTGAACTGGTCAACATCAGAGTAGGCAGTGTCTCTTTCACTTCGGTATCTCGCGCAGCGCTCACGCAGTAACTCATCATCAGCCACACTGCTCGCCATAGCAGCGCCCTAGATTCGCTGCTGCCGTTGATTGACTGAAGCACACAGACCCAACAGACAACAAAAGGCACTCGGATTACCTGTTTTGGAATCAGAACTTACTTGAGCATCTACTTTCTCACCCTGATCTATTCGATCTCCGCCACTTCAGCACCCATATCTTCCATAGCACAGCACTGCAATGAAATCCGGAAAGTCGAGCTAAGTCGTTGTTCACCTCTGATCACATGTTAAAACAGGCATCCTGTGATACACAGAAATGACACATGGATGCCAAATAATCAAATAATGATAGATTATTGATAATTAACTATTACAAACAATATTTTTCATCAACAAAATATTTCACAATGCGCTGTTCGCTTGGCACTGATCAGGCATTTTATTTGCGCGAAGTCAGCGCGCGGACTTCAGCACTCAGACCTATTACAGATCCACGTATCTGCAGTGACACAGGATGGTACAAGGGTGTACTTAACGCCCTCAATGTTGACGTAAACATGGATGAGCCCCGTTTGGGACTGGCTGGAACACAAGCAGTCAATGGCTAATCAGGCAGGGACTAACCTGAGACACATCCCTGACGGTGAACTGAGCCGACGAAATCGCCTACGGTGACGTGCCAGTTTCAAGGTTGGTGATCTTGTTTTGGTTTACCATTCACAACTACCCTCATGGCCTTGTAACTGCCTACAGACCCCTCATTTTGGGCGCTGTCGTATCACGCAGGATAGTCGGATCTAGGATCCATGTCAGGCGCAGTCCACGTCTAGGTGGTGAAATGCTTTGTGCTCCGAAACATTTCAGGCACTACCACTCCCCTGATAACTCGTCCTGGGACGAGTGGCGCCTAAGCGACAGTGAGCGTATTGACCTGGAGAACGCTGCCAGCCCTGAGGAGGCAGACGAACTCGAAGAAATCACTGCCGATGAAAATGCAGTCAAAGGCTACTACGTGGTTGCAGGTATTGCCGTCCACGAATATAAACAGGGCTGGACACTCCTTACCCTGTGGGACAGGTATGGGCTATCTGAGGCGACCTGGGAGCCTATGTCTGCCTTTATACAGTCAGATGGGAGTATCAACCGCATCTTTCGTTTCTACCTCGTGGGGAACAGCGAGGGGGAGTTACTAACCCATGCTGAGACTCTGTCCCAGCGTAAGAAAAAGACTAATCTCCTTGTGCCTCTCCATTTACTGTTTTCTAACCTCCCAGGGGTGGTGAGCACTCTTGTGCAGATGAATAGGCCTACTCAGTGTGTGCTAGAACAGGCTCAGGACTCCTGTAGAGCTCGGGTTACGGTGAATGGACTAACTCCCACCCTCGATCGGGCTCGGCACTCCAGACACCTACACATCCACTGCTTGCGAAGCCTTGCTCCTACCCTGGCTGTGCCCTGCAGTCTCATGCCTGCGGTTATCAGCGTGAACAAGATGGCCGCTTATCAGGTTTGCAAGCACCCAGCGACTTTGTGCCTTGTTGACCACGTGTTGCATGGGATATGTCCTAATGTTACGACCTTCGGGAGCTAACGGAGAGTGGTTGCTTTCTACTCCAGGGGGGGATTGACAAGCAAGGTGTTGTGAAGCAAGGTGTCTCCACCCTCCTTGGGGGCAAGGAGGCCTAACTGGTCCAGACCCATGGTATTCTACCCTTCCTGACGGTTTTACGATATCCCTAAGTGTGCTACGTATGTCTGTATGTGTCTCGCTTCACTCCTGGGCGTGGCTCCCGCGAAGTGGGCTTCGCTGACATCGGACCGAAATTCTTAATCAGGTACTATTACCACTCCTATGGCGCCCAATTTTGGTGCTGGCGCCAATCCTTTGGGGAAGACGGCAAAAGCCCTACCTACTAGAGGGGAGGGCTGACCAAGTGAAAAAAGGGCATACAAAACGCCCATTTTTCTAAGGGCCAAAAACTAACTCACTTCCCTGCCAGCGGGGAAAAGCACGCGGAGCACGAGACAGCACTACACTACACTCACTAATGCCAGCAGGAGCCTTCTAAGGTAGGGTGAGCAACACCGCACTCAGACCCTACCAGGGTTGCTGACCCTAACACTTACACACGCTACTGGGTCGCCATGACAAGGAGGTCTCGAGCCCTATTGGCCCCCCTGTGAGATTACAAGAGGACACAGCGCCACTAGGCAACTGTGGCCTGCCAGAGACACCTTCGCGTGCTCCCCTGACAGGGCTTGGAGGGAAGGAGTGCCGTGTGCACAGCGTGTAGTAAGGAGTAAGAAAAAGTCGTACACGGACCATTTTTGTTTACGTGATCTGAGCCCTTTCCAGCCTGGGCGAAAATAGGAAAGTGTCCGAAGGCAACTGCTGCTGCACCACTTCGCCCTTCACCCCTTCCCACCTGAGAACAAAGGCGGATGGAATACGGTTAGCAGCTGAGGAACTTATACAGGTCTTAGGGTATAAAATAATACGGTCTCCTTTAACCGTCCCGCAAGCAAGCAAGCTTAAGGACTCCGCCCCTTCCCTCCAAGAACGTAGGGCGGGGCCCTTGGTAGCCGAAACAAGGATTATACCGTGTGCACAGCGCGTCGCCTCAAGCCCTCTAATGCATCGTTTGAATGCAGGGAAAAGAGGTTATCAACAACATCATTTTTTCCCCAACATTAACTACATTGAACCAATCAACACGAAACTCAATCAGGAGGTGAGCTCCTCCTGCCCGTACCTACCTTACTCACCACGCATCATGTGTATGCCGAAGAAAACGAACGCAAGGGCAACCCTAAGCGTTTCAACAACCCTACAGCGAGTTATAAACAACTCTAAACGATTAATGCACCGTGTGTCATGCGTGCCCTTCTTACCTTGTTTTCTGCAGGCGAAGGACAGGGAATGGCGAGCAACTGCACAGCGCAAAACGAGCCTAAGCGCTTTAAACAACTCTCTTTTAGCGCTCTGGCGAGACAAGCACGAGCAAGCACTTTTTTGTTTGACCCGTGAAGAGCAGGGAAGGGTTGATGGGTGCACAGGGTAAGCACCACAACGGGCGGATGCCTAGAATAGGCACATGCATCGCGAGCACAGCGCATACTCTGACCCTACGTGCGCGCTGCGTGCTCCATTCATCTCACATACCGTTCAATTTCTGTTTTGACCTCATCAGAGCAACAGATGTGATCGCCCAAACCCCCAACAAACGCAACGGTGACAACCCTAGCGTTTTAACGAAACATCACAACCCGAACGCAATGCATGCGTGTGACATGACACTAACATACCTGAGACGTGGGGTGTCCTCCTCCTCTGTTGTATGGCTGTCTGTTCGATACGTTTTCTTAAAGGTTATAACATTTTTAGTGATACTCTGCAAAAATATCTCTTAGAACCTTTAAAACACACGGCTCATACCTTCTTTTGCAGGAGCCGTTTACGCTTGCGCAACTCTCTTTTGGAGTGCGCTCCTATTGAGCTGGTCTTCGACTTTAGGTTTCCGAACAAAAATGACAATTTCTAACGTCTTTTCGTCCACTTTTAGCGATTGGACTTCTTAAATGGCCATCCCTTTTGCTAAACCACAGGATTCAGTCCCTGTTGGTTCCATTTTCTATTTACCTCAGCTCCTGCAGTTTTGTGCCCTCCATTGGGAGTATTGCTCCGCCCTGGCCCTTGGTCAGGACGTTTAGTAAAACGCTGTTTATACCGCGATCGTCATCCGCATTAGAGCGTTGGACTGTACCCTAGTGGGCAAGCATGTGTGCTCTAGGGAGGGAGTGCTGGGTTTGAACCCCAACACCACGAAATGTTTACCAAAGGTTTTCGCCGCACACTGGCGACCTTTGAGGAATGTCCTGAAGCGGTACCCAGAACCCCATGGCCAGGTTACGGCATACAACCGGTCTCCGGTCCACTAACCCCATGTACGGCGTGTTCCGTGCCGTGAAGCCCCGCATCGGCAACCGATGCACCGCCAGCGGAGATTTGGGTATCAGAATATCAGGAATCAACAGGGTTTTATTTTCATGTTGTTTCCGTGAATTTTTACGCTTCCGTTCTGATACTCACTGTTTTGACTGCTGGCGGTTAGATCGCGACTTTACCGTAACCGCCAGTTTAACTGTTTATAATGGAAATTTTAACGCAATCCGTCACGAAGGCTCCAAAGCCTTCAGGAACTGCATGGACGCTTCCGCAATTTTCATAATTAATACTCGCAACCTTAATCCGAATTTTTCAGGATGTCAAAATCGGATTTTCGACTTCGACATCCCCGCACTTGATTTGACCTCCTTCGAGTGGACCTACGTGCTTCCATATGCACGAATCAACCTTCCTTTTATCTTGCCCTCCATTTGTCTGAGAGATACGGGCAAAACAAAGTTGATTCGCGAGGCCACTTGTAAGGGTCATATCTCGTGCCGCTTGCGAGTATTGACGATAAGGAAACGTGGGATGTATTCACAATACTCCCGACGTAATTTAGGAAGCATTATATGCCTTGCGTATCCACACGTGCGCGCTAGTGTAATAGATCATGGTCAAGAGGGCAGAGTTTGCGTTATAACTCTTTGGCCATGATATTGCGTGCGTTAAGATAACTTTCTAGTGTAGCGCGCAAGTGTTGGTGTTGCATAGAAACTCTCCTTGAGTTCCTATGAGCGATTGACACAAAGTTATGCCCTTGGAGGGGCATGACATATCGTGGTGGGAGCTACCTTTTTGGGCAATATGTGGTATGTGCCATGTGTTGTGTTGCGTGCCCATTTGGCGGGTCCATTACTCCAAGCCAAGCCCGCCAATGGACCTCATATTGTGCAAACCCCTTCTCCATACTCCCTACGATCAATTGCATGCCTCACCTTCGTGAAGGGAAGCTTGTGTGGTGATCCCGAAGCGATGCGTTGGGAGCAAGGTGTGTGTTTTGCAATTTTCCATATTTTCATGTGCCGACTTGGGAAGTAGCGCTCGTAACCTTTCAAGGCGCCCCAAGTGGAGCACATAAGTGGGATCCGAGGTCATTGGTGTCAAGTCATTGTGTTTAGAAGGATTAAGTGATTGCACGATCCAAGCCGAAGATATTATAATATAATTGTGCACCTTTCAATGCACCATTATGTGTCTTTGTGCCAATTTTGCCGTTTTTGGCTCGTCATGATGTCAAGTGGGGACCGTATATCTCAACGTTGCGCTCAATTGACATCATGACCCAAGTATGTTTTGAGGGTACATACTTCGGTCCCCAACATATCTTGAACCCGGCGAATAAC
Organism: Eutreptiella sp. 'Long Island Sound 2002'; assembly: GCA_964036045.1. Lineage (NCBI taxonomy): Eukaryota > Euglenozoa > Euglenophyceae > Eutreptiales > Eutreptiaceae > Eutreptiella > Eutreptiella sp. 'Long Island Sound 2002'. Next base: position 115,449,157 of record OZ038379.1, read on the forward strand.
TCCTCTTAGGCTTGGCATACCGTGGCCGCCATGTTGGCGATTTGGGACTATCCCAAATCATGGGCTCACTTGGCGACCCTGCCATTCCCAAAACCGGAGGAGTTGGGCGACGCCCAAAAGATATGTTGGACACCTAGGACTTGATACCAATCCTATGGCACACTCCGGTCCGAGTCGGGCATATGCCTCATTTGCCCCAACCATGAGTGTGCGCATTTTTGGCCATTTTGAGCAATTTTCCACCTTTGCTGCCCGCCGTGCACTATGTTCTAACCCTCGTTCACGCCGGACGCATGGACCAATGGACCATATATGACATGGGTGTTATGGGTAATGGTCCCCATGGTCGACACACCACATGGGCGAAGCGGAGCCGCCTTCGTTAAGGCGCTAGCCCAAAGTGAGTGTGGGCAATTTTGCAACTTTGACATTTGTGGACCCAATTGGGATCGTCACCACGCCGAGTGGCATCGAGATCTTCGGGAGCCAAGTGCATGGAAGTCTCCATTAGACTCCTGGTGGATTGCGTATGGGATGACGGATCCGATCTCCAAGCCGGCCCGGAGATATACTATTGGCAGCACACCAAATTTTGGCTCATTTCAAGCAGCCAAAATGACCCAATTTTGGGACCCCAATTTCCCCCTTCCGTGTGGTCAATTGGCGGCCCCATTTCTCTAAGCCCATAGGGAGCCTGGACCTAAATCTAAGTTGTACACTCAGATGGAAGTCCAAGGTCCTGCCTCCTACCCTCTGAGCCATTGGCCTTACCTCGGCCGGGCGAGCCACGCGTGGGAATGACGCCAATTTTGGTGATTTTGGCATCATGACCCCACATGACTCATCCGTGTTGCCCTGATGCCGGGACCTCAGAGGGAACCAGGTTGGGTGAGGGCTCCAGAGAGTTGGTACTCGAAGGGCATAGGGTCAGTTGCCTCGTCCCTACCTCGGGCGGGTCCGGACAAGGGGTCAATTTTGGAGATTTTTGAGTTAATTTCAGTTTGGGCTGAAACAGCCCATTTTCAGCTACCAACTCCTGGGTGATAATGGCGGGGCCATATCTCTGGCTCAGAGGGGAGTTGGGACCTGCTGTTAAGAGAGAGCATTGGGGGCCACTGTCAGTTGGCTTTTGAGCCTCTTGGTTCCCAGGAACTCGCCTGTGGCTAGGTGGGACACCTCTCCCATTGGCAGGGTCTCAGGGTCCGGACTGAGCAGGGCATGGGTTGTGTTTGAGCCCCCGCCCCCATCAGCCACTGAGAGGGTCGGACCTGGGATTGGGATATGAGTTGGGACTGAGTGTCTATGGTCCTGTGATGCCCTTACCCCAGTCCAGTCTTAACCCCATGTGTACATATCCTGATGTGTTGTTGTACATACTTTTGTTCCCTCTTTGCAGAGTGGCAAGGATTCTGAAACGCTTTGTCACATGACATGAGCGCATTGATGCCCTTGTGAGCGTAGTGCTTTGCCTGCCTGCTCACTTGCGCGTGTCCCGCAGCGTCCCGTGGCCGGCCCCCCACGGGAACGCGTCAAAAGCGTTTCACCGCCGCGGGGTTACCCAACCCTCGCGTGCCACTCGGGGCCACCAACCCCGAGCAGCGCGTCGCAGCAGCGCGGCGCAGCTCGCAGCTCGCAGCGCAGCGCAGCGTCTCGCAGCGCAGCGCAGCGGCTCGCAGCGCCGCTCAGCGACAGCGCCGAGTTCGTCACGGAGCCCGCAGCGCCGTCCAGAGCATCGCCCTGACCGCGCAGCAACCGTGAAAGAGGTGCACAGACCAGGACTCCTGCATCAGCCCCATCGGCCGACCCGGAGTCCCATCGGCCGACCAGCAAGGCCGCGTCAACCACCTCCACAACCACCGGCTGACCAGCACCAGCCGCACTTCCAATCCAGTGCTGCAGCACCCTCCTCAACAACCACAACCAGTTCGTTGAGTTGAACGAGTGCACATCAAGGACCTAAAGACCAACTACGCCCCCGCTGCCATGGTGAATTGGCAAGAAGCGGGTAGGAGGTGGCCGCAGCCCCACCCCCATGTGGCGCGCCTGCTGCGCGGATTGCTGTGGGACCAGCAATACCGCTACAGCAATCCCCAGTGCGAAGGCGGCATGCCCGGGAGCTTCGAGCTCCGGGGGGACATGGGGGAGGACCGCCTGCGGGCAGTGGAGGAGTGGCTGCGGGCGGAAGGGTACGAGTACCGCTTCCGCCGCAAGCGCTGGAGGACGTGGACCCGGCCGGACAGGCCCGGCGAAGGGCTGCGCCCCGACGGGATTGAGGAGGACGAGGACCCCAACGCCTACCCGTCGGGCGCCTCGATCAACGTCTCCCTGTGAGACGTGATCGAGAAGAACTTCCCGGAACCGGGGAGCGAGCGCAGGCTGCAGGGCAGCAGCAGCGCGTCTCCGGCGACGGAGAAGAGGTCCGCCGGGGACAAGAAGAGGGACCGGAGGTGGCGGGAGTACCAGGAGTCCCTGGCCGCCGAAGCCGCCCAAGGCGCCAAGGGCGGAACCCCAGCCTCCAGTCCCCAACGGGCCAATGGTGGTCACCACCCCGGCTCCACCACCCTTGGCGACTACATCCAAGTCGCCAAGCAGACCCAGGCCAAGCCCCGTCCGCTGCTCCTGAGGGCCCGGCCCGGCCCGGCCCACCGCGGGAGGATGCCAGCCGACCAGGCCAGCTCCAGCAGCAGCGTCGCTCCCGAAAGGGACGTGGCGCGCGCCTGTGAGCGCGCCTGTGGGGTGCCCTGCAACCGTCGGGTTGCCCGGCAACAGGCCAGGCAGTACAGCACTGCCGTGGAGGGCGCCGTCAGCATCGCCCAGGAGGAGGCTGCGGAGTGGGCGCATGGCATGGCCATCCACGCCCAGACCGTGGCGGCCATTGAGGCCGGACTCACGGCCGTAGCCGCCCATGGGGCAGCGACTGCCCAGGTCAACGGTGCGTTGGCGGCAGCCGACGAGGAAGCCCGCCCGACGCAGGAGGCCATTGCCTGCAAGGAGGCCGAGGTGAAGGCGCTGGAAGAGGCGCTTGCCCAAGAGAGGGCAAAGAAGGAGGCGGAGGAAAGGGCCCACGCCGAAGCAACGGCTAAGGCCCAGGAGGACGCCGCCAAGGAAGAAGCCATCGAGGCCGCGCGACGGAAGGTCGCTGAGGAGAAGGCCAAGACGGAGGCGGAGCTGGCAGCGTTGGAAGCGCAGAAGGCGCGGCTGCAGCAGGCCCGGGAAGCCGAGGCGGCTCGTGCTCGGGAGGAAGCCGAAGCGCGAGCTGCTGCAGCCACCGCCGCAGCAATGGAGGAGGCAGAGGCCTAACTCCACCGCGAGACTCCCCCGGGAGGATCACGAGTGGAGACCCTTCGAAAGCTTTTCGAAGGGGACGCCTCCTCCAGGATGACGCTGGATGAGGCGGACACGGGCAGCAGTGGGAGCAGTGGCACCACCGCCCGTCGACGGAGGAAGGGCAAGGGGAAGACCCCCGAGAGGCCGCGGAGGCCAGCGGGTGGGCACCCCCACGACAGTGACCCCTTCTTCACCGCCAGTGACGGGGATGAACGAGGCCGTCAACATCGCCAAGTGGTGGCTTGGACGGGCGGATGCGGTGGAGACGTCCCCATGGAACCGGAAGGTGAGGATGAGGATCTCCCTCCTCCCTACCGGAGCTCCGAGTCCTCCGTGACCGAGACGCCCAGGTGGGGCGACATGGACGAGGATGACGACATGGGGTTCGGCATCACGAGGAAGCGCCAATCCTCGGACGCACCGAGGCGACCCGGCGGAGACCCACCGGGACCCCCTGGCGGACGACCGTCAGGACCCCCTGGAGGACGCCCACCAAGTGGACCCCCTGGAGGCGGACCACCTGGAGGACCCCCTGGACCGGGCGGACCCGGCGGAGGCCCTCCTGGAGGACCCCCTGGGGACCCCGACGACCCACCAGGGAACGGGGACCCGGATACCACCTGGCGGTGGATTGTCTACCTCCGCAGGATAGTCCAGTTGCTCGAGCTGGAGGTAGACACGGGCAAGAGCGAGATGGCTCGCATCTCCACGGTCGCCGCGCGCGCGCAGAAGGACCTGGACATCGCCAGGGCCGAGACCAAGTCGCTGACCAACGTCGTCAGCGGCCTGCAGGAGAGGCTGGACGCGCTGGAAGCCCGTGGGAGCGTCGGCAGCGACCACCCACCCCTGGAGTCTGGCTCGTCGGACGACGGCTGGGGACCCGGACCAGGTCCAGGCAGACCCCACGCCCCCGGCGGAGCCCCCAGGAGTCGCCCCAGCGCCAGTGCCCCCTCTCTCACCCCCCCCTCTCACCACAGCGCGGGCCGCCGCAACGAGCGCGTGCCGCCCGGTAGTGGCAGTGAGGAATGGCGTGATGAGTGGCTCAGCGCGGAGTACCGCAACCGCCGTGCTCCACCGCGGACACCGGTACGCCCCCGGCGCCCCGCACCACCACCTGGACCACCACCTGGCCCGGTGCCGGTCTCAATGGCCGGAGGACGTTATGGTGGACTCAGGGATGAGGTTCCCAGAGGAGACGTGGAGTGGGATGTCGGCGAAGGTGAGGACCTGGACCTGGACCTGGAGGAGTTCGACATCAGCCCGCCGCGTGGTGTACGACGGGAGGCCGCTGAACTCAGCCGCCGGCGCCGTGATGAAGATGCGTACATGGAAAGAGTACGGCGTGAACATTTTGGTTCAGCGTACGTGGAGGAACCGCGGCGTAGCCACAGGGATTCCATGGAGGAGATGGACGTGGCGGCCGTGGGAGTCCGTGGGCGAGGCCGATGGGAACCTCGGTCGACCTCGCGGCCGGCGTTCATGGTCTCTAAGGCCGCGGACGCCGCCGTGTGGGAAGACTTGAAGGACATCAAGCCCCCCATGTACGATGGCAACCCCCTCAACCTCGACCACTTCTTGGAGAAGCTGGACGATTGGGGGCTGACCGTCACTGAAGACCTGCCTCCCGCGGATGCGGAGAGATACGTCTTCAAACGGTTCAGGTACCGCCTGCCGGAAGTGCTCGGCGAGCTATACTTCGTGGCGACCAAGGAGGGGAGAATCAAGACCCTCAAGGAAGCCAAGAAGTGGCTCCAGGAGCAGGAGCGGGTGGACGCTCCGCAGGTGGCTGCCAAGCGCTGGAAGTCCATCAAGCTTGAGCATGATGGACGGGAGATCCGCCTACGAGATTGGCGAGACTTCCGAGGGAAATACACCCTCTTCCGCCGCAACGTGGAGGATTGGAACGAGGGTGACGAGCAGGCTCGCCTGCTCTCCATGCTGCCGGAAGCATGGATCAAGAGGGTCACCAAGGAGGAATCCAAGCGGGCCAAGTCCAACCACACGGTCAAGATGATGCTCCCCAAAGAGTATCATACGAACGTGGTGGCTTGGGCGAAGAAGAACGTGGCCCGGGATGTCAAACGGCACTCCCTGCGGAACGCTCTTCTCATCACCGTCTCGGGCCATCGCGAGAAGACCGCGATGTGGCGCCTTGACGATTGTGAGTTGAGCGGCCAGACCATCCGTCTGCAGCCCATCCCGGCGCGGATGAGCTGCGACGAGATCCTGGAGTGGGTTGGCGAGGAAGTACTCAAGGAGTACCGAAACCTCCACCAGACCCGCGGGTTGAGGCCCGGCGACCGCGACGTCAACTACGTTGGCGGGGGACCTGGCGGGGAAGATGCCATGGACCCAGCGGGAGCCGGCGGCGACGAGACTCTCGTCGACGATGACGACGACGATGAGCCCGCCGAGGTGGCCGTTTGTGCCTTCGTGGCCAGGAACCTGAGCGCGGGGAGCAAGCCGGGAAACTGGAAGCCCCTGCAGCAGGGTTGGAGGAAGCAGGAGAAGAGGGACCCTCGCCGCATTGGCGACCCTCCGCTGTCCTTTGGGGAGTTCATACGAGCTCACCCGCAGGGCTGTTTCGTGTGTTATGGGAGGAAGAAAGGCTTCAACCATGACCACCGAACATGCCCCGTCCACAAGGCCGACACGGAGGCTTACAAGAAGGCGCACGGGTCGAAGAAGCGTGCGCCCGCGGGTATCCGGGAAGCCAAGATGGAGGTGGACAAGGACGAGCTGGCCAAGCTGATGTCGTCGGTGGGAACCGAGTTGGCCAAGGAGATCCAGGAGATCAAGCGGAACTGGGTCCCCAGGTCGGATAACAAGAACAAGGAGAACAACCAGAATGACCAGAACAAGGACAACGACAAGAACAAGGGTAAGAAAGGGGGAAGGAAGAAGGGCGTCAACGACGTTGAGGCCGAGGAGAACACCCCCTCTTCCACAACCGACGCCCCCTAGCGGAGCCCCTGCAGCCAAGGGCCCCAGCTAGGGCGGTCGCAGGATGGTGACATGGGAATCGCCGAACCATCCCAGTCGGGAGTCGATAAGCACAAGGGGACTGCCGCGGGCGGAAGGCCCGGTCTGGCACCCAGTCGCGGAGGCGGGGTGAGGGCAAGTGAAGGCATGAACCCTTGCACCCGTCCGTCCTTCGCGACCAAGAACGTGTTTGATGTACTACAGGATCTATCCGAGAGTATCGGAGAATCACCCGGACCGCAGCTGGATGCTGCAGATGGGCAGCCTGAGCCCATTGTCCACGACCTGCACCAGTCGCTTGTGGAGCTTCTGGAACGGCCGGAGATCCTGAGTTTGCACGCCGTGCGCCGTGTCGGTCGCGAGCGGCAGTTGCATCCTAAGGTCCGTGCCTTATGCGGGGAAGTGGAAAAGGTTTTCGACGTGTTGGTCGACACGGGAGCTCAAGTCAGCTTGGTCAAGGCTGGCCTACTTCCACCAGAGTGTCTGACCGACAGTCGGAAACCTGTCAGGCTGAAGGTGGCGAACGGCCAGTACATGGTGGGAGGCACGAAGGAAGCGGCCATCGGGCTGCAGTTCGTGAACCATCGTGAGCTGAGTCGCCCAGACCTCGGCAAGGAAATCCTCCTGCACGGTCGCTTCTACGAGGCCGAGATGGACTGGGACATGATCGTTGGATACGACTTCATGATGGACACGGACTCCGGCGTTCTCCCGGCCCAGGCCTCCATGACCCTGTACCAGGACGACCAGCTCTCGTGGCTTTCGTCACCTGAGCACCATGTGGAATGCCAATGGATCCACCCCGAACGCAATCAGCTCGAAGTGGCCGCGCTGGACACTGAGCCCACTGGGCCAGCAAACCAGGAGTACGGCGTAAGGCCGGAAGTGGCGAACCGAGTGGTCGCGGACCTGGGAGCGTCGGATCTGGCCCTGGATGCGTTCTCTTCAGGAACCTCTGCCCATCTGCGGGTGTGTGAGAAGTACTGGAGCGCACAGGACTCCGCGTGGAAGAAGCACTGGGGTCCGCATCAAGGATTGATGTGGATCCATTGCCCCCGTTGGGACATTCCAAGAGCGATAGCGAAGATTCGCAAGGACCGCTCCAAGGCAGTGCTGGTTGTTCCTATGGGATGCACCGAGGAGGAAAGTACCCGACATTGGGTAGCCTCATTGACCAACATGACCTTAAACAAGGTCGTCCTACCGGCTGGAGAGAGTGTCTATCAGGACGCTAAGGGACAGCCCATGCCACCCCAGAGATGGCCAACAGAGTTCCACTATGTGGATGGGGGCCTTGATCAGGCCGACGCCACGGACTTCGTGTGCGTCAACCGCGTCATAGCAGAGCCCTGGCGGCAATGCTTTGCGGTTCCCCCTGTTGACATCGAAGAATCGGATTCGGAAGACCCCCTCACTGAAGAGGAGTGGGATCTGGTTCAAGGGGGATATGAATCAGCCCTTTCACGACTGGGGAAACCAGCGTGAGGGCAAAGGCCAGGACAAAGCCTGGTGGGAAGTGGACTCAATCGTCTCCGGTTCCTATGACGGGAATACCTTCGTGCAGAGGGTGCTGGATCACATGTCCAGCCAAGACGAGCCGCCTGGCGGTAACCCACCCACCTACGGCGATCTGTTCCGAGGCAAGACCAGGGATGGCCCTTTGGGCCACCTGGGAAGACCACCTGGGCCGAAAGCGAGCGGGGTCGCTACCCCTCAAGTAAGCTCCATGGTTCAAGTGCCCGGAAAGGCCAAGGCGGAGTCCGATGACTGCCCCAAGATCCAGGCATTGAGGGCCAGGCTGAAGCAGAAGTATGGTGACACCTTCTTCAGCGGTAAGCCTGTGTTTCCCCCACCGGTGCGTGGACCGTATGGCGAGGCCAAGATACGACTGAAGCAGGACCCCCGTGTGTATCGCCACCGGGAGTTTGCCCTGAGGGGCGAGAGGAAAGAGGCCATGGAGAAGATCCTCCGTGACTTCATCCAGAGAGGCTGGCTTGAGCCGTGCCACTCCAAGTGGGCCTCTCCCTGCTTCGTCGTCCCCAAGAAGGTTGCCGGTGAGTGGCGGCTCGTGGTCGACTACCGCGGCCTGAACGCCCAAACGCAGCACGACAGCTATACGCTGCCCCTCATTGAGGACATGCTGCAAAAGCAACACCGGCGGAGGATCTTCACGGTGATTGACCTGAAACATGGTTATCATCAGATGCCTCTCGCCGAAGAGTCCCGTGCCTGCACAGCCATGAGCACTCCACTTGGACCTCTCCAGTGGAAGGTGATGCCCATGGGCGTCACCAACGGCAATGCAGCTTTCCAGCGGATGCTGGAGAACCTGCTTGAGCCGGTGCGCGACTGTGCGGACCCCTTTGTGGACGACGTGATCATCGCGTCCGGGGACCCCAGCATGAGCTACGAGGAGCTCCTGGAGGCACACGAGAGGGACGTCACTTGAGTGCTGGACCTTCTGGTTCGGCACAAGCTCACGGGCAGCAGTGACAAGGCCACCATTGCGGTAAGCGAGGTGGTCTTCGCTGGCCACGTAGTCGGGAACGGGCAGCGAAAGCCCATACCTGGCAAGGTGGCTGCGATTGAGCACTGGGAGAAGCCCAAAACGGTCTCTGAGCTACGGGCGTATCTGGGGTTCTGCAATTACTACTCGGGGTATATAAAAATGTATGCCGAGTATGCAGCCCCCATGACGACCATGCTCAAGGGCAACCGAGAGGAGACCAAGAAGGGGTCCAAGAAGGCTCTGGTCTGGACACCTGAGTCCGACCGTGCCTTTGAGGGGATGAAGCAGGCGCTGCTATCCGCAGTGGGTCTGCACCTCGTGGATCCCGACCGAGGGTTCGTCCTGCGCACCGATGCATCCGACTACGCCATTGGCGCTGTGTTGGAGCAAGTGCTTGACGACGGGAGGCACGTGCCCGTGGCCTTCTGGAGCCGAGTCCTGGCGGAAGGCCAGAGACGGACGTGGACGCCCCGTGAACAGGAGGCGTATGCCATCGTCATGGCTCTCAGGAAATGGGCTGGGTACATAGCCCTCCATCCCGTCACCGTCTGCACCGACCATCAGAGTCTGCAGTCGTGGCACAAGGAGCACGTGGACACCCCCTCAGGTCCCGCCTCCCGACGGGCAAGATGGCATGAGACCTTGGCCAAGTTCGACCTTACGGTTGTTTATATTCCTGGAAAGGATAACACCGTGGCAGACTGTCTCAGTAGGTGGGCCTATCCCGCCAGCAAGGGCATGCAGGACATCTCTGCCAATGGCGATGAGGCTGAGACCGCTGAGGCGAAGAGGATCATTGAAATGGAGCGCCTGATGGAGGAGGAGGATGTTAAATGCTTCGTCGTCATGGCTGCGGATGCCCCCCTCGCGTCGAGGGTGAGCAGAGCGGTCAGAGTACTCGCCCCTGAGGGAGCCGAGTCCGACAAGCACCTCTTCCCAAAGTCTTGCCTCCAGGACGACTGGACCGACGACTACGCCAAGTCTGAGGCCTTTGCGGCCGAGTATAGGGCTGTGACCGACCCTGACGACGGGCAGAAGTGGCCAAAGGGGCTGACTGAGGAAGATGGCAAGCTCTACCGGAATGGTAAGCTGCTAGTACCAGAGTCCCGGGTGCTCGAGCTGTGTGAAGCTTGGCACCACCACATGCTGCACCCAGGGGTCAAGAAGCAAGCTCTTGACATGCAGCGTCGGTTCGAGATCGACCATATCGTTCTCTACACCGCCATCAAGAAGGTCAGGAAGGGTTGCTCGGTCTGTCAGGCCTGCAATCCCGATAACCGGAACGTCAAGGGGGAACCCCAATGGACCCCGGTTCCTGACCAGCCCATGGAGAGCGTGGCCATGGACGTCTTCTCCATGCCCGAGGTGCACATTGGCAAGGAGACCTTTGACTGTGTGGTTCTCTGTGTGGACCGCCACAGCGGCTACGTTGTAGCCGTTCCGGCACGCAAAAAGGGGTTGCTTGCCAAGGAAGTGGCAGTCATGATGATTCGTCATTGGCTGACCGTCTTTGACATCCCCCGCACCATTGGCAGTGACCGAGGGCCCCAGTTTACTGGTGGCTGGTTCAAGGCTATGTGTTCCCTCATGGGAATACGTCATGCCAAGAGCGTCGCCTATCTCAGCCGGTCTAACGGCCGTGCTGAAGTGGCTGGACGGCAGCTGTTCGAGAAGCTGCGCAAGATCCACATCACCAATCCACGGCGGAACTGGTTCGAGGAGATGTGGCCTGCTCTGAAGGCCCATCATGACACCCCGACTCCGGGCGGTTTGTCCCCTCACCAGATTCTGTTTGGCAGGGACCCCCTGGGTAGGGGACTTCCCTTGTCTGGTGATGGCATGGCTATGGATGCCAAGGAGTTCTTCGCGCGGCAAGAGCAAACGGCGCGGGACATCCGCCAGCAGCTTGAGAAGGAGCATGCTGAGCGTCAGAAGTCCGCCCCGAGCTCGACAGCGCAAAAGTACAGGGTGGGAGACCCGGTGTGGGTGATCAGACCCCGCCCCATGGGCACCCACCGCACCAAGACCTGGTTCACACACGGCGAGGTGGTCCGCAGGATTGGTGAGGACACCTACCGCATCAGGGTGGGTCACGGACAGTTCCGGGAGCGCCACGAGAGTCAACTCCGTGTGCGGGAACCCGACCTCCGTGGCCGACATGTGTCCCTGGACTACGCCAAACATGAGGCCGATTCGGACGACGACTATGCTGAGCAGGACGACTATACTGTCGAGAAGATCCTGGCTCAGCGTCCGAAGGCCTCGGCACCCGGAGGTCTGGAGTTCAAGGTTCGTTGGCGAGGCTATGGGCCGTCCCACGACACCTGGGAACCCGTCTCCTCGTTTGTGCCGCGGGTCAACACTCCCTTCATGGAGTACATCCGCAAGCACAAGACCAAGATCCGCGTTTCGGACTTGGCAGCACTCACCCGGGCGATTGCAGCCAGGGGTGCCTGATCAGCGCCCTGAGCTCTCCCCTGATGCGTTTTGAGCGCTTGTGAGGCCGACGAATCGTCCCTTACTTGCTTGCTCTCTTCCATCTTCCGGTGACAGAGTGGCCATATACCCCCCCCTGCTGAATCCAGAGGAGGATGGCCCCTCTCTTCTTCTATTCGTCACTCACCCCCCCTGCTGAATCCATGGGAAACCAGGTAGGGCGACTGACCTTCATATTTCTGAGCTCTTGGGGCCTTGAAGCCCATACGACGTTGCGCAACGGATGCCGCTGTCATCGGCATTGCGATTTTTGGGTGTGTGGTCTGGTTCCATGGCATTTGCGGAATCCAGACCAGTCGACGTGTGTCTCGAGACTATATATGCCTGAACTCAGGCGTTATCCTGTCCACCCTCCTGCATTTGCCTTATCCTGACCGTGGCGTGGTTTGGCACTCTGTTCGGAGTGTGTTTACACGCCTATTTACCCCGCTTGTTTTGCTTTTCTGCCCTCCAGGATATGTGCATCTGTATGTTGCTGTCTTCAGCCCATCACCGGGGTGTGGACTGTCTTTCACGAATCGAATACGAGGGCGCCTTGAGTCGCCTGTACATGTTCATACAGTCTGGTCCAGCCTGGACCAGTACCCGAATACAGATTCAACTGTTTGAGTGCCCGTGATACCGTGTTGCCCTATTCGCTGTGATGTGTGGAGATCCTGATGGCGCCAGGCGGGAAGCCCAGTTGCCTGACTACACTCCCAGCGGTCCGCCACTGTCAGTCCCAGTGTGAGCCTACCGATTCGCAGACGCACTTGCATTCGGATGGCGGCCTCCGGTGCTCCTGACCTCGGTCAGTCTGCCTGGGAAACTGGTGGTTAGAGGAGTCGACGCCTCCGCCCACACTGCATGAGGACTCCCTCATGTATGGCCTTCGTGGCAGTAGGGCGAGGGAAAAGACGGCCTTGATGCCCGATCCCTTCAGGAGGAGTTCCCTTAAGATCTGGAGTTCGACTATGGCACTCTGGACTCGCGTCGTATGGATATGGACATGGTGCGCCCGAGGAAGGACCCGTGGGGACTCTCCCCAGTCGGCGGGCCTTGGGAAGCTTGGGGTAGCCTGATGGATCTTTGTGGTCGCTCTCGACTTGTGGGACCACCTCGGTCGTCGTGTGTCGCCTATGTTGGCCGCGTATGCCACTGCCACTGTGGTGGTGACCGTAGCAGCCGGCACCCGGTGCGCCTGGTATGGGTTAACGGGTCCTTTGGATGCCGAACAATCGCCGCCAGGACCCGGGACTTGATACTTGATACTATACATGTGCTACCATGTGCTACCATGTGCTACCTATCTTACTGTGACTTACTGAAGTGAGGATGTGACACCCCCCCCCCCTTCAGGAAGTGGTCCTGGGTACCCGCTGCCATGCTTGGGTGTTATCGAGCCCCCCGCAGGGTTTGCTCTAAGGAGGGGGGTGAAGCGGTACCCAGAACCCCATGGCCAGGTTACGGCATACAACCGGTCTCCGGTCCACTAACCCCATGTACGGCGTGTTCCGTGCCGTGAAGCCCCGCATCGGCAACCGATGCACCGCCAGCGGAGATTTGTGTATCAGGATATCAGGAATCAACAGGGTTTTATTTTCATGTTGTTTCCGTCAATTTTTACGCTTCCGTTCTGATACTCACTGTTTTGACTGCTGGCGGTTGGATCGCGACTTTACCGTAACCGCCAGTTTAACTGTTTATAATGGAAATTTTAACGCAATCCGTCACGAAGGCTCCAAAGCCTTCAGGAACTGCATGGACGCTTCCGCAATTTTCATAATTAATACTCGCAACCTTAATCCGAATTTTTCAGGATGTCAAAATCGGATTTTCGACTTCGACATCCCCGCACTTGATTTGACCTCCTTCGAGTGGACCTACGTGCTTCCATATGCAGGAATCAACCTTGCTTTTATCTTGCCCTCCATTTGTCTTAGAGATACGGGCAAAAGAAAGTTGATTCGCGAGGCCACTTGTAAGGGTCATATCTCGTGCCGCTTGCGAGTATTGACGATAAGAAAACGTGGGATGTATTCACAATACTCCCGACGTAATTTAGGAAGCATTATATGCCTTGCGTATCCACACGTGCGCGCTAGTGTAATAGATCATGGTCAAGAGGGTAGAGTTTGCGTTATAACTCTTTGGCCATGATATTGCGTGCGTTGAGATAACTTTCGAGTGTAGCGCGCAAGTGTTGGTGTTGCATAGGAACTCTCCCTGAGTTCCTATGAGCGATTGACACAAAGTTATGCCCTTGGAGGGGCATGACATATCGTGGTGGGAGCTACCTTTTTGGGCAATATGTGGTATGTGCCATGTGTTGTGTTGCGTGCCCATTTGGCGGGTCCATTACTCCAAGCCAAGCCCGCCAATGGACCTCATATTGTGCAAGCCCCTTCTCCATACTCCCTACAGTCAATTGCATGCCTCATCTTCGTGAAGGGAAGCTTGTGTGGTGATCCCGAAGCGATGCGTTGGGAGCAAGGTGTGTGTTTTGCAATTTTCCATATTTTCATGTGCCCACTTGGGAAGTAGCGCTCGTAACCTTTCAAGGCGCCCCAAGTGGAGCACATAAGTGGGATCGAAGGTCATTGGTGTCAAGTCATTGTGTTTAGAAGGATTAAGTGATTGCACGATCCAAGCCGAAGATATTATAATATAATTGTGCACCTTTCAATGCACCTTTATGTGTCTTTGTGCCAATTTTGCCGTTTTTGGCTCGTCATGATGTCAAGTGGCGACCGTATATCTCAACGTTGCGCTCAATTGACATCATGACCCAAGTATGTTATGAGGGTACATACTTCGGTCCCCAACATATCTTGAACTCGGCGAATAACTCCTCTTGAGCTTGGCATACCGTGGCCGCCATGTTGGCGATTTGGGACTATCCCAAATCATGGGCTCACTTGGCGACCCTGCCATTCCCAAAACCGGAGGAGTTGGGCGACGCCCAAAAGATATGTTGGACACCTAGGACTTGATACCAATCCTAAGGCACACTCCGGTCCGAGTCGAGCATATGCCTCATTTGCCCCAACCATGAGTGTGCACATTTTTGGCCATTTTGAGCAATTTTCCACCTTTGCTGCCCGCCGTGCACTATGTTCTAACCCTCGTGCACGCCGGACGCATGGACCAATGGACCATATATGACATGGGTGTTATGGGTAATGGTCTTCATGGTCCACACACCACGTGGGCGAAGCGGAGCCGCCTTCGTTAAGGCGCTAGCCCAAAGTGAGTGTGGGCAATTTTGCAACTTTGACATTTGCGGACCCAATTGGGATCGTCACCACGCCGAGTGGCATGAAGATCTTAGAGAGCCAAGGGCATGGGAGTCTCCATTTGACTCCTGGTGGATCGCGTATGGGATGGCAGATCCGATCTCCAAGCCGGCGTGGAGATATACTATTGGGAGCACACCGAATTTTGGCTCATTTCAAGCAGCCAAAATGACCCAATTTTGGGACCCCAATTTCCCCCTTCCGTGTGGTCAATTGGCGGCCCCATTCCTCTGAGCCCATAGAGAGCCCGGACCCAAATCCAAGTTGTACACTCAGATATGAGTCCTAGGTCCTGCCTCCTACCCTGTGAGCCATTGGCCTTACCTCGGCCGGGCGAGCCACGCGTGGGAATGACGCCAATTTTGGTGATTTTGGCATCATGACCCCACATGACTCATCCGTGTTGCCCTGATGCCAGGACCTCAGAGGGAACCAGGTTGGGTGAGGGCTCCAGGTAGTTCGTACTCAAAGGGCATAGGGTCAGTTGCCTCGTCCCTACCTCTGGCGGGTCCGGACGAGGGGTCAATTTTGGAGATTTTTGAGTTAATTTCAGTTTGGGCTGAAACAGCCCATTTTCAGCTACCAACTCCTGGGTGATAATGGCGGGGCCATATCTCTCGCTCAGAGGGGAGTTGGGACCTGCTGTTAAGGCAGCATGGGGAACGACTGTCAGTTGACCTTGGACCGACTTGGTTCCCAGGAACTCGCCTGTGGCTAGGTGGGACACCTCTCCCATAGGCAGGGTTTCAGGGTCCGGACTGAGCAGGGCATGGGTTGTGTTTGAGCCCCCGCCCCCATCAGCCACTGAGAGGGTCGGACCTCGGATTGGGATATGAGTTGGGACTGAGTGTCTATGGTCCTGTGATGCCCTTACCCCAGTCCAGTCTTAACCCCATGTGTACATATCCTGATGTGTTGTTGTACATACTTTTGTTCCCTCTTTGCAGAGTGGCAAGGATTCTGAAACGCTTTGTCACATGACATGAGCGCATTGATGCCCTTGTGAGCGTAGTGCTTTGCCTGCCTACTCACTTGCGCGTGTCCCGCAGCGTCCCGTGGCCGGCCCCCCACGGGAACGCGTCAGTCCCATCAAACGGACATTATTCACGGTACATTACACTGTTTTTCAAGGGTACCTGCAGTGTGATAAGCTTCCTTGAGCTGCTGGAGGTGTCATTCGCTGGTTCAATGCATTGTCTGAGGTAACTTTGGTGACATTTGAGCCTTTTTCCTTGGTCCTACTAGCTTGATCAACTAGTACTCCAGGGTGGAGTAAGAAAACGTCACTACCATGTCTTTCTTGGGGTACCTGATCCAGGCCAAGCCCCCCCTAAAACCTTTTGTTGATGTTGAGAATAACACTTAATCATTTTTATCACTCTTTTGAAGCTTGAAGTACACTTTCTCAAAGTAACTAGGGTTCTAACCCTAGCCCCCCATGAAGGTCACCCCTACCACTCAACTGAGCGGAGGCATCTTCCTGTATTGGAGGTAATACCGAAAAAAAGTATGCCCTTCTCGCCTTGGGCCTTGGAGGTTAAGCCTAGTTGCCTCCCTCCTCAGGACCCCTATACTGAAATGTTTCTATCTTTTATTGTGGTTCTACTTCGTAACTGATTCTGAATTCAGTTGCTTGGCCAAGCTGGCCAAGCCATACCCTGTGTCTGACCCAACCTACTTGCCCAGATTCCTAACGAACACGATTGCATTCCAAACGGTGCACAAGAGGTGCTTGAGACTATTTCTGAGGCCAGACACATGTCAGTCTTCCATAAAAAGATCATTTGTTTTATCCAATTGTGATTGAATCTTTGTACTTCAGCCTGCTTAGTCTATCTGCAGTCCTTCTGTGATACACTGGATCTCAAAACTATTCATTGTTTCGATTGACATCCTGTTCTTGCTCTACTTGCTGTTTTGGTCCTGTTTTTCAACACCAAAACTTGCCGGATTTTATCAAAATAGTTAGGGCATAAATCAAGGATATATTTCTTCGTGTTGCCCTGTGCTGTGTTCCGCTGTCATTTGGTCGCTGGTTGGTACCTGGTGATGCTACCTGTTTGTCGGGGTCCGCTGGTGGGCCTCGTTGTCTGGTGTTGTCTTCTGGTGGTGTGTTGCAGCATTGGTGTCCTTGTCCAGCCGCCTGGCCCGTCGCCCTGTCGCTCGGTGCCGTGCTCTGGTTCCAGGTGGTGTCCTACTCCCTGGTGCTGTGTCTTGTGGTGCTGTGCTGGTGTGTGGTGCTGTGCTGTAGGGCTCTCCTGTCCTTTTTTCTTTTGCTGCTGTTTTTTGCTTTTGCTCATTACCTTAAACACCACTGCAAAATCCAAAACAAAACAAACTTTTTTCCACTAAAAAAATTTGACACTACCGAACACACGCACGTAGGCAGGCAGCAAGACCTCTGCAACATTGGCCTGACTTACACGTTAACTGCCGACCTCAACGGCAACGTGGTTGATATCGGTCTTGAATCGCTAGTGGTAGACGGTGTTCCCCCCACGGCCGTTCGCCTGAGCTGACGACAGGAGGAGATGGGGCGGGCGGGTGAGGGAAGGAAGGTACATGGAGAACAAAGAAAAAGCAGAAGGAACGAGGTGTGGGGATGTAGCAACATGGAAACGGTATTCGAGTTTTAGGTGCTGCTCGCCACGGGTTTCTCTTTGCGTCGACTGCTGATTTCACAAGAAGGGGCACGGTGTTATGCTCTTATGTGCGTTACGGTGCTTTTTGCGTTGGTTATTCACCTCCTTAACCTTTTGGTTCGCGTTTTAACGCGTTTCGCAGCGCGCTTTTTCCTAATGCTTTTTATCCTTTTAGCTACTTACAAAACTTTTTTCGTTGTGTTTTACCCATCTTTCCATTTCATTCTGGCACGATGAGGCAGCGCGTGCGACGACATGGTCTCCTTCCTCTTTTTTGGACCTCATGCAAATTTTTTATGTTGACCTTCAAGAGCAGGTGTCAGGTCTGTATTGTGCTATGATCCAGGTTCGGCTGAGTTTCTGTGTTTTGTGTGTATCCGCTGACTGCACTAAGATTGCCTTCCACGACTGAGGCACACTGTTACTAGATTTTCCCCTTTCTTTGCCTTTGCCCACAACACTGTTCTGCAGCATTGCCTATACTGTCTGAGTGTCTACCTCTTTTCGGTATATACAGAATGCTGTCAGCTTGACATCTAGAAGGTGTTATAATGATTTCAACACTGTGTTTTTGTTGTGCCTCTCCTGCTGCTTGCTGCTGGTGTAGGGTTCCTGCTGCTTGTTTTTTCGATGAGGAAAATGTTTTATTGTTGAAATACAACCAATCCAGGATAACCCAAGCCAGTGATAAGCAAGTAGAAGAGAGTTAGCATCAAAGCATGAAGGGCTGCAGTCACAAAGAGTTAGATAAAGACAAGTATCAACAATAGACCACAGCAATTAGCATACATTGCACCCCAGGATGAAATATTTTACATGTTTGAGAAGAACTGATTGGAAAACTGCCCCAAGGACTCACTCTCATCGACAGTGCCATCTTGAGATGTGCACTCTTTGCTTTTGGATCCCATAGGTGTTGAGGTGGCATGGCTTGTGGCGCTGAGGTGACTGCCATGTCACATGGGATAATCCTACTTAGCTAGGCTGACTGGGTATTGAACCGAGGACCTCTCAAAGAGAGGTGTACCAGCCCCCTAGGGTGCAAACAACTAGAATAGCTAAGAATTCATGAGAAAACATAGATAAATTCATAGGCTCTGCCTTCAGTATACCAGTGCCTCAGTAACCCAGGAAACGATGTCTTAATGCCTATAGCTTGGGGATTAAGGGGTCCACACAACATCCTGATTTGGTGTTTGGTTCCATAGTTCAAAATGTGTTATCACCAATTTTGGTTGGGCCCATACTAAGATAAAAATGCCTGAGTGCTTAGAGCATCTCTAATACAACTAGAGTATACCCTAAAGCAATGGAAGAGCACTTTTTCTTACTCCCCTCCTGTGCTGTGGTGGCCACCACTGTCGCATTTTCAGGAAAATGAGATTTTCTTTTGGCCTTTCCTTGGTTTCCACACCTACTTTAAAATACCTATAGCCTCCTCAACACTGGAAAAGTGCACTTTACCATGGCCAGCGACTCTTGCTGCATGGTTCCTGACAATTTCGAACAGAAGACTCAGCGCTCTTGGCGCTGTTGGGGTTCCTGTGGCTTGGTGGGGTTAGAAGAGGGTATCCCAACACCATATGCATTTGCATTCCTCCCTCCAAGCGGCAGCGTAACACAACCCAACGCCAGACTCTCATAGGAGGCTCGACCCAAGTCTCATTGAACCTGATGGAGACACCTGTCCTGGTACTGGGGCGAGGGTGCACTGATTTAATTAGAATTAACCCTTGGAAGGTCTTGATTCTGGTTCAGTCTCCTGCTGCTGCTTTTCGGCCCGAAAAGCGGCCTACCCAACGAGGCTTTGCGAGGAGGTCTGCACAACAGAGGAATGGGAGGATGAGGGACGAATCCACGCAAACGCGAAGCGACAACACCTAAATCCATCAAATGACGGCCTAGAATTTTTCTGAAGGCACACACCTGAGCAGAATCCAATTGTGCATCAGATGCACATTTTTATAAAATTTGTAGTTATCTCATTTTTTGAATCAAGAAATTCTTACGCAGAAAAAGGCAGCGCGCAGGAGCGGCTCCTAGCGAAGCGCCGGAAAATAAAGAATTGATAAGATTATAAACGTATGTTACGCAGAATGACGAAAAGGACGAAACACACATAAATAGACTAACATAAAGATTACACCCACATTGACAGTAAGAATTCAAGATTCAACATTTCAAAAAGCAAAATCAGGTATAAACCACAGGTGTGCTCGTCTCGTATGCAGCATGCACATTGCTCGTCTCGTGTCTCCGTGAACGTGCCTTGTAGCAGCGCTAACAAACGATAGAGGGATAGATGAGAAGGATTGCAGATGATTAGAGGTAAGTCCAGGGTGATTAGACATACACACACATGCATAGCATCGTTTGTCGCTTGTATCCCGCTTTTCCTTCACCTTGCTTCACTCTCCAGCGGTGAGTAAGGTATGTAAGCCCAGGTGGGGCCACCCCCTGGTGGAGTTGGTGATTGTCGGTAAGATTAGGGAGAGAAACAGTGGTTGACGGTAAACTCGTGCATGCTCGTGCATTCACACACACATTAAAGGGTAGGCCACGCGAAATGCGCACGGTAAACCTTGTTTAGGTTACCCAGGGGCTCCACCCCACATTCTATAAGAGAACGGGTGGAGCTTCCTAAGCTTGCTTGCTTGATAGGGGCGTTCGTGGACAGCGTATTATAGGGCCATCTGACAAGCGTATAATACATGGAGATGGTCTTGGTTCCTCTGCTGCAAACGCTCCTTCATCCGCCTTCGCTCTTCAGGTGGGAAGGGCAGGGTGAACTGGTGCAGTCCGAAGCCCTGCTAAAATATACTGCGCTGATCACACAAACAACAAGCTAAGACTCAGCCAGGAGTGGCGAGCGTAGCCCAACATCTTCAACATTCACGCTGTGCACGCCAGAAGTGCGTCCCTTCCCTCCAAGCCCTAGCAAGGAAGCGCGTAGTGGCGTCCCTGTTAGGCCACAGCCGCTTAGTAGCGCTGTGTTCTCTGACTTTACCACAGAAGGGTCGGTAGGACCCATGACTCCTTCAACGGCAACACCAAGTAGCGTGTGTAGGTGTTAGGGTCAGCAGGCCTGACAGGAGTTGAGTGCAAGTGATGAGTGGTCACCCTGCCTTCGGAGGCCGGTGCTGGCGTTAGTGCGTGTAGTGTAGTGGT
Organism: Eutreptiella sp. 'Long Island Sound 2002'; assembly: GCA_964036045.1. Taxonomy (NCBI): domain Eukaryota; phylum Euglenozoa; class Euglenophyceae; order Eutreptiales; family Eutreptiaceae; genus Eutreptiella; species Eutreptiella sp. 'Long Island Sound 2002'. The sequence continues at coordinate 115,469,556 of OZ038379.1, forward strand.
GTCTCCTGTCCCGCGTGCTTTTCCACGTGGGCAGGGGAGTGTGTTAGCTTTTGGGCTTTAGCGAAAATGGGCGTTTTGTATGCCCTTAGCACACTTGGCCACCCCTCCCCTCTAGTAGGTAGGGCTTTTGCTGTCTCTTCCCAAGGATAGGCGCCAGCACAGAAATTGTCCGCCATAGCAGTGGTAATAGTAACTGACTAGGACCTTCGGTCCGACATCAGCGAAGCCCGTTCATTTGGGAGCCACGCCTGGGAGAGAAGTGAGACACACACAGACATACGTAGCACACTTAGGGGTAAGGTTCAGTCTCTAGCTTTAGTCTTGGAGGCAAGCGTCTCAGAGAGCCTCAGCAACTCACCAAGGTTGTTCTGGGACAAGTAGTCCACCAGAACTGAGTTTTGGCGTCCCTCAGGTAGAACAAACGCAGAGAAGGGATCCCAGGTGGCCTCTTCGACTCCAAACCCTTCCCAGAGGGTGAGGAAGCGCCAACTCTGACATCGGACAGACTTCACCAGGTAGAAGCCCTCCTTAGCCATCTCCTCGGTGTTCATGTCGGGGAGTTCCCCTTCAACTTCCATAGGGCTGGCAGCCCCTTGTAGGTATAGGGCGGCGATTTCCTCGTCGTTCAGCTCCCACTCTTCCCCACAGAGGTCTTCAGGATCATAGTAGCGCTTCTGGTTTTGAGCAGCGCACAGCAGGATCCCCACTAGACGGGGTTTTATGGTGTCCGTCCACAGATAGAATCTTGTACGGCCCGAAGTATGGGTCATCGCTGGTAGAGCGTGGCCAGGCGGGTAGTCGGCTGTGTTGCACCAGCACCCAGTCCCCCTCTTGGTAGGTGGCCGGTACTCGGTGCTTGTTCTTCTTGTTCCACTGACGCTCCCTCACTCTCTGGAGCATAGCCTTGGCCTTGTCCACCTTCTCTTGTTGCTCTTGGACCCACTCACCCACGGATAAAATTGGTGTCTCCTGGATAGGGGGCATGTAGGAACCACGCGGGGAGCCCTAGGAATAACTCATGGGGCGAGTAGCCAGTAGCCCAACTCTCCTGGGAGTTCATGTCCAAGGATATGACCGGGAGTAGTCTCACCCAGTCTCTGGTGCGTTCAGTTTTGCACCATATCCTTACATTCTCCTTGAGGACACGAATCTGTCGCTCACATAGGGGGTTGCTCGTGTGAGAATAGGGGGTCCTGGTAGACAGCTGGCCATTGAGGGATGTCAGGACCCTCTTTTACCAGCCGGTATCAGAGCGCACTCGTACGTCCTCATCAAAGTTAATCTGTTGGGGCGCCCCATAGACACAAAACCACTCCTCCAGGAGTATCTTGATAGTCTCCTCCCCGGTAATGTGCTTGGTACATGGGAACACCCTGGTAAACCTGGTCAACCCACAGGTTACCACGAGGGCGAAGTCATAGCACCCGAACTTCGGCAATATCCGTGTAGTCCACGTATAGAACACTGTTAGCACAGTGTGGGATGGGCAGGGTCGAGTAGAGACCCCTGTTCCTGATATCCCCCGGTTTGCAGGACCTACACGGGCACTTGGCCACGATGGGCTAGAGGGTTTTCCGCAGTTGGTCGTCAGTCCACGTAGTGTGGAAGCACTGCTTGAATAGCCTCAGGGTACGGTCAGCACCCACATGACCGCTGGACTGGTGGGTCCACTTAAGCAGTGCTGGGACTCTGTCACTGGGTACCACAATGCACTCCTCAGGCCAGAGGTAGCTCTGGTCCCTCTTCCACTGATCTTGGTTGACGCGGGGGGGTTCAAGGCGTTTCTCCAGACGCTTGTAGATATCCCGAACTCCTTCAGGTACTCCGACTGTTGGAGTCCATCCAGGGGGCGTATCATAGTCTTGCTGAGGTCCAAGTGGACGTCCATACGGCTGAACCCCTCCTGAGCCAGCGCTTCAGACAGGACACCAATCAGGGCGTCGAAGTTGTTGCGGCTGATGTAATCTGCACACTCGTTCTTCACTCCCTTCATATGGTGTACCGTCAGCCGTAGTTGGCTGAGATAGGTCCGACAGCGCCGTAGCTTGGCCTTCTCAGGTGGGGGACCCTTCTGGAAAGTGCGGACCGGCTCTTGGTCGCACAGCCAGACCACAGGGTCCCTCTCCAACAGTCGTGCTTGTGAGGATAGCACCAGCATACCTGCGAGCAATTCCTGCTCATAGGTGGAATAGTTCCCCCTGGCCTTGTTCCATTTCCAGTTCCAGTGGCCCTAAGGTACTAGGACCCACTTGTCGTCAGGGTAGCTGTGCTGGAGAGTTCCATCTCGGTTGAGACCTTCAGTCCCCCATTGGGAAATAGCCGAGTCGAACTCCTCTTTCTCTAGTGCTTGCCATTGGAACAACGTTCCACCATCGCCCACATTGCTGGCGTCGGTCACCACGATAATATACCCCTGTGCCCTAGGCACGCCCAAGCACTTAGCGTTGGCCACCTTGTCTTTGAGCTTGTCAAACACTTGTTGCTCTTGTGGGCGCCAGCGCCAAGTAGTACTCTTCTTGATCAGGTCCGTCAGAATGGCGCTGGTGTAGGTGGAGTTTCTGATATGGCGGCAATAGAAGTTGCACGCCCCAATGAAACTGTGTACATCATGAAGTCCTTTTTTGGGGTCTTCGTGTCGTACCTTAGCGTCCATCAGGGGTTTGGCCTTAGAGGCCGCTGGGGTCCACCACCCATAGCCAACGTCAAACCCCAGGTACTGCATGGTCTCCTGCATGAACTCACACTTCTCCAGCTTGAGTCGTGTGTGGTTTTCTTGGCAGACCGCAAAGAATTCATCCAAGAGGATTAGGTGGTCCTCCTGGGTATCGGTCCCGAGGCATACATCGTTGATGTGTGCTTCCATCTGGGCCCCAGCGGATATGAGTTCCTGCACCTTAGGTCTCCTTCGTAGGATGGACAAGATCTTGTTCATCAGCTCTTGGAATAGGGCGGGTGCGTTGAACACCCTCCCCTGAGGGGTAATGAAGGCTAGTAGCTCCCGAGCGTTGGGCGTCAGGGCCACCTGCCAGAATCCGCTTCTCTTGTCCATCTTGGTCTTGTAGCGACAGGAGGCTATCTTCTCAAGGGTAGACTCCATATTAGGAATGGACCCTGAGTGGTTCAGCGTTTTCTTGTTCAGCTCTCCGTAGTCCAGTACCAGCCGTTTGGCTGTAGACCCAGGTTTAGCCACCAGGAAACAGGGGCTGCAGTGTTGGGGGTAGTCCCCGTCCTTGTACTCCAGAACTACGCCAGCGCCGATACATTCTTGTATCTGTCGCCCAATCTCATCGGCCTGCTCTTTAGGAGCCGGATAGGGTCTCCTCCGGTTCTTGTGACCCACAAACTCGGGTCTCAGCTTGAGGTCCATCTGTACCAGCTTGTCACATGAGGCCGGGGGTGGTAGTTCCCAGAAAACCTCCAGATAGGTTCTGATAAGCGTCTGCAGCCGCGGGTCCAATAGCTTGATCTTGTCCTCCCTGTTCTCGTCAGAGTGTAAGTTGCTTGCCCCCTGAGTAATAGACGTCGGGAGGTGATCCTCCACCGACTGTTCGCCCTTGGTAGTATCCTTCAACCCTTGGTAAGCATAAAGTAGGTCTTGTTGAACCATCTCCGGTGGACAGTGGCAACATAGGCACGCTCGAGGGGGTTCAAATACACATTCCTCCGAAAGGTCGTCCTCCTCTGGGGCATGGGCACCCCACACGCTCTTCATGAGCTTAAGATCTGCCTCCCTTTGCCCTTGATCTTCTGTTCGAGGTCCTCCTTCAATTGGGATAGATCTCTCGTACGTCCTTGCTTCAGTGGCCATGAGATGCGGGTAGGCTTAGCGTAGCATAGCTCTTCTGCCACCAACTTCCTCTTGGAGTCCACATACTCCCTTAGTCTGGATCGGGGATCCAGCTCCTCGTCCAAGGGGTCCTCAACCCTCATGGAGAGTAGGGGTTTCAGTGGGGCAACGTACTCGGCGTTCTCCACTTCCTCCACACAGGTCTGCACGAAGAAGGCGTCGTGCTCAGGTTCGTCATCTGAGTGGATAGAGCTACAGAGCTCGGATAGTTCACACTCAGAGACTCCATCAGGAACAGGTACATGGCAGGAAGAGTTGGGGGCGTTGGTGTTAGTCACGACGTATTCATCCCCTCCGGGTATAGTCTCAATGGCATCTTGAGGTCGTAGTCCATCCTTCAAGTTACCCAAGGCGAGTCCATCGCTTTCTCGCTGTATGGCCTGGACCAGAGTCAAGTCCAGCTCCCCCCAGAGGATGGAGGTACGACCTCTGTCCACCACGCTGAGCATACTCCCGCATCCGGGTTTTGCTGATAGGCGTCCCACGCCCCAGAGGCACGTAGATGGCCTCATCAGGTAACCGAATTGAGCTGATAGTCAGCCTGTCCATGAGGGTTCGCCAGTACTCGTTGCCCCCATGGGGTCCCCAATCGGGGGAACACAGGACCATACGGGAACGTTTGAAGGCCACCTTGGTCATAACCCTTCCCCGATTTACTGAATCTGGGGTTCTCGTAGGCCACCCTGAAAGAGGGCCAGTAAAATTTGTAGCTGCAGTTCTTCCCCTTGCTGCAGTATAGGTCCAGGACATGTTGCTCGTCGCTGGCAAACAACTCCACACTCAGGTTTTCCCTAGAGTAACCAAACTCCTTCAGACATTGGTCTAGGACTTCACCGGTTGATAGTCCTCAGTTTCGGGGGCTGCCATCATTTTCGAGGGCTCCCTCCTCGATACCCTCACATAGCTCGAGGTGTGCTCTGACTGCTCCAGTGGTACGGACTATCTGCCACTGCCGTGGTCCACGTAGAGGAGGTAGGGCGCTTGCAGCGTCAGGGGTTGTATCTGGGAGTGCTGCACGAAGAAGTCAGTCCCCAATACAAAGTCTAAGGCCTCAGTGTCCATCACATGGAACCGATGGGCGATAGTTCGGGAGCCCATAGGTACCTCCACTTCACAGTCCCTGCAGCTGTGCACCACATGTCCATCCCCCATTCGTATAGCCGCGGTGGTCATGGTGTTCTTCAGGCTCCCACAAGGTAACATTTTGTGGCCACTATATATATGGTGGCTCCAGTATCCAATACCCCAAGGTATTCACGTCCCCCTAGTCGGATACGTACCGAGAACACCACGTCCAGTGCCCCAGCGGAGCGTCCACGTCAGAACTCCGCAGGACAGGTCATCTCGAACCCGTTGTTCCGCAATTTGCGGGCCATCCTCATGAAACGGCTTCTCTTTTTAGCGTTGCCGTCATCACCTCCTTCATGCTCAGGCTTGGCCCCTTGACCTCGCTGGGCCTGAGTCTGCGAGCGTGTGGTGGGACCAGACTGCCCTCCAGAGGCCTCAGAGGTCCCCCCTGGATTAGGGTTGGGGTTACCTCCATTCTTGACCAGGTTCTTGTTGTCCTTGTCTGGCTGGCGGTTAGCTCCTCCTCCTCGTCCACCTTGGTTCTTGTCTTGCCATTTTCCACGTCCTTTCAACTTGCCCTTACCTGAGTCGTTGCTGTTGCCTTTGCCTCCACCTTTGCCAGAGCCTTTGCCAGGATCCTCACCCTTCAGCTTCGCCGAGAGGCGCTGCTTGTGGTTAGCACTCATCCTCGTAGTGCTTTCTTTTCCCACAGAAGGCACAGGTGATAGGTACACCTGTAGTGATCCGGCTTCTTCGCCTTTGCGCCGGTGTTGGTCTCCTGCTTCTTCCCTTGGACTACGAGGCAGTCTCGCTGCTCGCAGTCAGGGGCGTGCTGCAGGTGACCCTGCTCATCTCTGGCATCACACCAGAAGAGCTCTTTGACGTTTTCCATGATACGGGGTGTTTGGGGGTAGTCACCTGTCCAGGTCTCGATCCTTGGTACCCTCTGCCATGGCTTCCAGAGCCCCCCCCTCCAGGACGGTAGTTGTTCAGGTGCTGGTCGATTTCTTTCTCCAGCGCCAGCTCCAGGAGTAGTACACATAAATCCTCGTAGTGGAGGGCTCTAGCCTTGAGCTCTGCCGTTGAACGGCACTCGTTCCACAGTTCCCGAGGAAGCTTAGCCACGAACCAGAAAAGCAGGTCGTCGCTGCTGTAGGAACCGGGCGTCAATCGTCCAGCCCAATGATCCGGTTCAGCCAAAAGCTCAGAGACCCTGCAAGTTTTCGGGTTGTTGGGCAGCAAGGGCAGGTTCTGGCTCTCGGCCCTAATGGAGAGGTCGGTTTCTTAGGTTGGGTACTGCCTCTCCAAGGCAACCAACACATCGGCAAAGGTGGCGGACTTAGTCACGATCTGCTTGACCTGCTTCTCCAGGTACTTGGTCTTGCAGCACTGCAGGAGCAGATCGCACTTGACCAGCCCACTAGCATGGGTTTGGCCTGTCATTCGGAGGAAACGGCCAAAGTTCTCAGCACCATCGCTGAGATCCTTGCCTGTAACCTCAAGCAAGTTCAGCACGATCTCGGAGGTGGCAATAGCTTTAGCCTCCTGAGATCTGCATCGCTCAGGGCGCTTGATCTTCCTTTTCTCCTTCCCCTTCCGCCCACTCCGGTTCTTGGGGTCCTGTGGGTCATCGTCCTCCGAGGGCGACGCAGAAGTCATTGAAGGCGGCTCATCGTCGGAGGGGTCTCCGCCTAGGTCAGTCGAGCCATAGGGCTCCACATCAAACATTGCCCTCAGGGCTGTTAGCCCCAGCCGGTCCAGCTCGGCTCTTGTAGAATTCCCGTCGTGGCTGTAGGGTGGCTGGGCCGTTCTCGGTACGAAAGGGCTTCTCGGTATCGCTGCAGGGGTCGGCATCGGTCGGCTCCTCAGGCTCCTGAGGGTGTTTGTCAACCCTGCCACAAGGTCGTTAGCCTGTACTCGATGGGGTGAAATTCCCACCATGGTAGGTGACGCTTGGGGCGGAATCAGGGGCTCTGGTTTAGCCCGAATCTCTTGAGTGAGATCGCCCACAACTTCAGGAGTGGCTTTTCGGAGAGCCTCTTTTATCTACGATCGCGTCAGGGACCTGTTGGAGGATCTCCCTGATCCTCTACCCCTGCTCCCGCATGACTCAGGTCCTCTCTCCAGCCCACTCAGGGTTGCATACCCAGGAACATCGACATAGGCTCCCGTAGCGGGTAGAGGATGGTGATAGTCAGCCGCATACCATCGCGGCGCAGAACTGGAGGCCACCGGCTCACTGGTAGTAGTTGCCTCTGGAAATGCAGTGGTAGGTGGGTTCACACCATAGGCAGGGTAGGTAGGCATACCAGTAAAGCCTGTGCCCTCAGCCATAGGCGGGGTGGTTATGGATGTGGATGTTGCAGCGGCTGGGTCTGGAGGTGGGAGTTTGGTGGTGGTAGGAGAGGGTGATGCAAGGAGGCCAGAAGCGCTTGGTGCGCCCTCGTAGGTCGAATCACTCGTCGGGTCGTGCCCATGGTCTATTCCTTCGTCTGCCATGATTTCTCCAGCATCCTTCTCTCTCTCTCTCCTTCTCTTCACAGGATTGGTGTCCACCTCCCCGACTGAGAGGACCCGGAAGGCCAACTGAAGTCCCTCCAGCGAGTCATCAACCACGTCCACTGGCCCATGTAAGGGCACTGAAGGTACCGCGCTAGATCCAGGTCAGGTTCACCAGGTGCTGGCATTGCTGATGCCTCAGGCGCCGACATCACGTTGGTGTCCCCCTTCTTCGTGTCAATATTCGCCTTTCTTGCTTATATATGACAGATCTCGGCGCACTGGATGTACGGCACTGGGTTGCTGCCGGTACGCAGAGACTGTCTGCCTCTTGCTACCAGAAGGTTTTATAGTGATTTCAACACTGTGTTTTTGTTATGCCTCTCCTGCTGCTTGCTGCTGGTGTAGGGTTCCTGCTGCTTGTTTCTGATGAGGAAAATGTTTTATTGTTGAAATACAACCAATCCAGGATAACCCAAGCCAGAGATAAGCAAGTAGGAGAGAATCAGGATCAAAGCATGAAGGGCTGCAGTCACAAACAGTTAGATAAAGACAAATATCAACAATAGACCACAGCAATTAGCATACATTGCAACTCAGGATGAAACATTTTACATGTTTGAGAAGGCCTGATGGGAAAACTGCCCGAAGGGCTCACTCTCATCCACAGTGCCATCCTGAGATGTGCACTCCTTGCTTTTGGGTCCCGTAGGTGCTGAGGTGGCATGGCTTGTGGCGCTGAGGTCACTGCCATGTCACATGGGATATTCCTACTTAGCTAGGCTGACTGGGTATTGAACCCAGGACCTCTCAAAAAGAGGTGCCCCAGCCCTCTAGGGTGCATACTACTAGGATAGCTAAGAAATCATGAGAAAACAGAGATAAATTCATAGGCTCTGCCTTCAGTATAACAGTGCCTCAGTAACCCAGGAAAAGATGATTTAATGCCTATAGCTTGGGGAGTAGGGGGTCCACACAAAATCCTGATTTAGTGTCTGGTTCCATCAGTCAAAATGTGTTATCACCCATTTCGGTTGGGCCCATACTAAGAGAAAATTCCTGAGTGCTTAGAGCATCTCTAATACAACTAAAGTATACCCTAGAGCATTGGAAGAGCATTTTTTCTTACTCATCTGCAGCGGCATCTGCAAGAAGTACTCCTGAAGTACCCAACTTGAGTTAAGCTGAATCTGCCTTGTCAGGTACTGAGGTGGGATACCACTTCAATGCTGTGATTCAACTGAACCCATTCTGTCATAACTTTGACTTACCTTATTTTTTACGGCTTGTATATCCAACACACTCGCTGGTGTGTTTGACCTCAATCCTTTACAGGCCAACTCATATTCTATGAGGGAAGTGTAATAAGAACATCCAATACAGGCCAGATTGCAGTTCAGGCTTCATTAATAGGTGAGATGGGTGCGTAATTGTCGTACTTTCAGATAGGTATATAAATTTGCATTATTTGAGTGTTTGGTTCTAGAGTTGTATTTTCAGTGTATTTGCTGTGTGTGTGCGCGCGCTTGAAATTCCGATGTGCTACATTTTGTCGTTGTTGCCTGATCCGAGTATAGCTGTAAGTGTATTCAGTTTGGTTTCGTAGGATGGCAAATATCCATTTGTCAGTTTTAGGCCTGTGCTGATGTTAGGGCGCTAACACGGCACTCGGAGGTGACAATTTTTCGTTCAGGTCAGATTTTGTAATTATTAGCGATAGCTATGTTTGTGTCATGTATGTTCGTGTGATGTTAAGTGCGATAGTGCAAATGCATGTGTTCACACCCTCTTCGTCTCTTAGACGTGAGGGTCTCTGTGAGGCACCCCCCCACTATGGCTGCTTAGCAATCTCCAAGCCAAGCATGGAATCAAGGCCGGTGGCAAAGTCCGGCAGCCTGCGGCGAATGGTGAAGATTGTCTCTTGCACTTGCACTGTGTGTGTGTAGGGATTTGAGTAAGTGTTTAGGGGGGTAGATAGGTATCTTCTGGAGCTCAGGATCTCCTATTTGACAGTGCAGGAAGAAGGTCTTACCATGGGGAAGTCCTCTCCCTCTCACAGCCCTAGTTTTGGTGCCTCTTAAGGGGCTCCTGCAGGTGCTTGGGAAGGCAGTGCCGCGGCCACTCCGTCCTGGTGTCCCGAGTGCGACCGTATCCCCACATGTGTCCCCGTCGGTAGGACCACATGCCCCCCCCATTTGGGCTGAAGCTCTGGGGGCTGCCCAGCCGTGTAGAGTATCTCTCACCACAGGGGGTATTGCTCCTGCAAGTCTACAGTACGACCGTCTCACCCCCTGGCTTAAGTTGCGGGGCCTCTCTACTTGGCGGGCGACCCCCTCCTCGACTGTGTACCGGCTCGCCTGTCACCGCTTTCCCCCATGGCTCCAGGTGTTTGCCCGTGTGCTCGCTCAGTGTGTTGTGCTGCGTGTGCGGTGTCCTGGGCAACTTGGCGCCTGTTCGCTGATGTGCTCGCTCGGTGCGTTGTGCTGCGTGTGCGGTGTCCTGGGCCACTCGGCTCACATTCACTGCTCGGCCCGCTCGGTGCGTTGTCTTGCGTGTGCGGTGTCCTGGGCCACTTGGCTCCTGTCTACCGGTGTGCCTGCTCCGTGCATTGTGTTGCGTCTGCAGTGTCCATGGCCACTTGGCTCCTCTTCACCGGTGTGCCCGCTCTGTGCGTTGTGTTGCGTGCGCGGTGTCCTGGGCCACTGGACTCCTGTTCACCGGTGTGCTCGCTCGGTGTGTTATTCTGTGTGTTGTGTGTGCGGTGTCCTGGGCCACTTGGCTTCTGTTCACCGGTGTGCCTGCTTGGTGCGTGGTGTTGCGTGTGCGGTGTCCTGGGCCTCTTGACTCCTGTTCGCCGCTGTGCTCGTTCGGTGCGTTGTGTTGCGTGTGCGGTGTCCTAGACCACTCAGTCCCCGTTCACCGGTGTGCCTGATTGGTGCGTTTTGTTGCGTGTGCGGCGTCCTTGGCCACTTGGCTCCTGTTCACCGGTGTGATCGCATGGTGCGTTGCGTTGCGTGTGAGGTCTCCTTGGCCACTTGGCGCCTGTTTGCCATCGTGCTCGCTCTGTGCGTTTTGTTCCGTGTGCGGTGTCCTGGGCCACTTAGCTCCTGTTCACCGGTGTGCTCATTTGGTGCGGTGCGTTGTGTTTGCTGTGTCCTGGGTCTCTTGGCTCCTGTTCGCCGGGGTGCTGGCTCGGTGCGTTGCGTTCTGTGTGCGCTGTCCTTGGCAACTTGGCTCATGTTCACTGCTGGACCCGCTCGATGTATTGTGTTGCGTTTATGGTGTTCTGGGCTACTTGGCTTCTGTTGACCAGTGTGCCCGCTCGGTGCGCCGTGTTGCCTGTGTGGTGTCCTGGGCCACTGCGCTCCTCTTCACCGGTGTGCCCGCTCTTTGCGTTGTGATGGGTAGGCGGTGTCCTGGGCGACTCGCTCGCTGTGCTGTTCTGTGTGTTGTGTGTGAGGTGTCCTGGGCCATTGGCTTCTGTTCACCGATGTGCCCGCTCGGTGCGTCGTTTTCGGTGTGCGGTGTCCCGGGCCTCTTGGTTCCCGTTCGCCGCTGTGCCCGTTCGGTGCGTTGTGTTGCGTGTGCGTCTTCCTGGGCCACTTAGCTCCTGTTCACCGATGTGGCCGCTTGGTGCGGTTTGTTGCGCGTGCGGCGTCCTCGGCCACTTGGCTCCTGTTCACCGGTGTGCTCACATGGTGCGGTGCGTTGCCTGTGCGGTGTCCCGCACCACCTGGTGCCTGTTCGCCGGTGTGCTCGCTCGGTGCGTTTTGTTTCGTGTGCGGTGTCCTGCGCCACTTGGCTCACGTTCACTGCTGGGCCCGCTCACTGTGTTATGTTCCGTGTGCGGTGTCCTGGGCCACTTGGCTCCTATTCAACGGTGTGCCCGCTCGGTGCGTTGTGTTGCGTGAGCGGTGTCCTGGGCCACCAGGCTCCTGTTCGGGTGTGTGCTCGCCCGGTGCGCTGTGTTGCATCTGCAGTGTCCTGGTCGGTGCGGTGTGTTGCGTGTAAGGTGTCGTGGGTCACTGGGCTCCTGTTCACCGGTGTGCTGGCTCGCTGTGTTGTGCTGTGTGTTCCGTGTTTCGTTGCCTGGGGCACTTGGCTTCTGTTCACTGGTGTGCCCGCTTGGTGCGTTGTGTTGGCTGTGCGGTGTCCTGGGCCTCTTGGCTCTAGAAAGATGTCCTTGATTAGTGCCCTACATATTTTGATGAAATACTGCAGGTTGTTGATGTGGAAATCGCAAAACCAAAGCAGCAAGTAGAGCAAGAACAGGATGTGGATCGAATCATTGAATAGTTTGAAATCCAGTGTAACACAGAAGGGCTGCAGAAAGACAAAGGAGGTATAAATACAAAGATTAAATCACAAAAGGCTAAAACAAATGATTTTTATATGAAAACTGGCATGACTCTTGCCTCCCAGTTAGCCTCAAGCACTTGATGTGCACTCTTTTGGATATAATGGAGTTGGTTAGGAATATGGGGCAAAGGAGTCAGGCCAGACAAAGATTATGACTTGGCCAAGCAACTGAATTCAGAAACAGTTAAAACGTAGAACCACAATAAGTGGTAGAAACAATTGAGTATAGGGGTCTCGGGGTGGGAGACCACTAGGCTTAACCTCAAACCCCTAAGGCATGAATTGCCTATTTTTTTTCGGCTTAACCTCCATGGAGGAAGATACATCCGCTCAGTTGAGTGGTAGGGGTGAACCTCATGGGGGGCTAGGGTTATAACCCTAGTTACCTTGAGAACGTGTACTTAGAGCTTCAAAAGAGGAATGAAAATGCTCAAGTAAGTCGTAGCATCAACAAAAGGGTTTCAAGGGAGGCTTGGTCTGGATTAAGCCCTCCAAGAAAGACATGGCAGTGACCTTTTCTTACTCCCCTTTGGAGTACTAGTTGATCGAGCTAGTAGGACCAAGGAAAAAGGCTCGAATATTCCCAAAATTACCTCGGAAAATGCATTAAACCTACCAAACAATTCTTATCAGTTCATAGACGCCTATCACACTGTAGGTACCCTTGAAAAACTGTGTAATGTACCGTGAATTATGTCACTTAGATGGGGCATTCCTCAAAAGTCGCCAGCGTGCGGCGAAAGCGTTTGGTAAAAATTTGGGGGTAGTGGGGTTTGAACCCAGGACTCCCTCTCTAGAGCATACATGCTTGCCCACTAGGGTACAGTCGAACGCTCTAATGCGGACAGCTATCGCTGCATATACAGCAGTTCAGTAAACGTCCTGACCAAGGGCCAGGGCGGAGCAATACTCCCAATGGAGGACACAAATCCCAGGGAGCTGAAAAAAACAGAAAATGGAACCAACAGGGAGTGACTCCTGTGGTTTAGCGAAAGGTGTAGCGATTTAAGAAGTCAAATCGCTAAAAATTAACGAAACAACGCGAGAAATCGTCTGTTTTACACTACAACCTACAGTCGCAGACAAGCGCAACAGAAGCAGACCCCAGAAAAAGGGTTGCGCAAGCGTAAACAGCTCTAGTAAAAGAAGGTATGAGCGGTAGTTTTTAAAGTTCTAAAAGATATTTTTGCATAGTTGCATCAAAATGTTCATAAACATTAGGAAAAAGTATCGACAATGAACCCACACCACAGAGCAGGTGGACAAACTACTTCTCTGGTATGGCAGTGTTGTTTCACACGCATGCATTGCGTTCGTGAGGGTAGCTTCGTCAAAATGTTAGGGTAGTCGCCGCTGTGTTTGTTGGGGGTTTGGGTGCTCCTCTCCTTTGCTCTGCACAGGTCAAAAGAAAAATGAAAGGTATGTGATGCGAATGGAGCGCGCAGCGCGCAGGTAAGGTTAGAATAGGCGCTGTGCTGGCGATGCATGTGCCCAACTGAGGCATTCACACCCCTCGTCGCTTTCCCTGTGGCCCAATTCACCCTTGCTCTCTCTTCACAGGTAAGAAAAGAAAGTGCTTGCTTGTGTTCGTGTTGCCGTAGCGCTAAAATATGATTTCTTAAAACGCTTAGACTTGTTTTGCGCTGTGCAGCGCGCCACTCTCTCTCCTCTTTCTGCAGGAGACAAGACAAGGAAAGCATGCATGACACACACTGCATTAATCGCTTAGGGTGGTTTTTAGTTCGCCGTAGGTTTGTTTAAGCGCGTAGCGTTGTTTTGCGCTAGTATCTTCCTCGGCATTCACATGATGCGTGGTTTGTAAGGTAGGTAAGCGGTTGTTATGGGTTAAAATAGGAAACAGTGTGAGGTATTGGAAACCCAGTGCATACCTGTGCATGCATATGACGCATTAAAGGGTAGGCCACGCCAAATGCGCACGTTACAACTCTTCTTTAGGCTACCCAGAGACTCGTTCCCACGTTCTATAAGAGAAGTTGTGGTGTCCCTCAAGCTTGCTTGGGCGCACCTGGGTTTGAGGACAGTGTATTATAGGGCTACCTGAGAAGCGTATAATACGTGGAGGTAGTCTTGGTTCCTCAGCCGCAAACCCAGGCCATCAGCCTTTGCTTTACAGGTGGGAAGGTAAGGGCGATTGGTGCATTCTCCTTGAGCAGCGCTAAAATATGCTGCGCAGATCACACAAACAAATAACTGCAACTCAGCCAGGAGTGGCGAGTGCAGTCCCATCCACGCTGTGCACGCATACTGAGCACTCCTTCCCTCCAAGCCCTGACAGGAGAACGCGTAGTGGCGTCCCTGTTAGGCCACAGCTGCTTAGTAGCGCTGTGTTCTCTTGTTTTCTCACAGGAGGGTCAGTAGGACCCGTGACATCTTTGACAGCAATTCCAAGTAGCGTGTGTAGGTGTTAGGGTCAGCAGGCCTAGCAGGAGTTGGGTGCATGTGATGAGTGCTCGTCCTGCCTTCGAAGGCCGGTGCTGGCGTTAGTGCGTGTAGTGTAGTGAAGTCTTCTGTCCCGCGTGCTTTTCAACGTGGGCAGGGGAGTGCGTTAGTTTGCGGCCTTTAGCAAAAATGGGCGTTTTGTATGCCCTTACCACACTTGGCCACCCCTCCCCTCTAGTAGGTAGGGCTCTTGCCGTCTTCCCCCAAGGATAGGCGCCAGCACAGAAATTGTTCGCCATAGGAGTGGTAATAGTACCTGATTAGGACCTTCGCTCCAACGTCAGCGAAGCCCGGTCTCCGGGAGTCACGCGGGGCAGAGAGGTGAGACACACACAGACATACGTAGCACACTTAGGGGTATGGTAAACCCTGTAGGGAAGGGTAGAACCCCAGGGGTCTGGACCAGTCAGGGATCGTAACTGTGGGCTCGCTTGTCCCCAAGGAGGGAAGTCACACCTTGCTTCATAACACCTTTCCTTGTCATTTTCCCCTGGAGTAGTAAGCCACCGTTCTTCGTTGGCTCCGCAAGGTCATCACATCAGGGCAGGCCCCATGCAACACATGGTCAACAAGGCATACACTCGCTGGGTGGCTGCATACCTGATAAGCGGCCACCTGGTCCACGCTGGAAACCATAGGCATGGGACTGCAGGGCACAGACAGGGTCAGTGCAGTGCTCAGTAAGCAGTTGTCTGTGAAAAACCAATGGCCTTCGGCCAGGGAGTGGTTGTCACGGGGGGTTAACGGTCCTGTCCTGCGATGCAATGCGGGGCAACTGAGACAACTGCTCTTACACACATACACAGGCACTTCTACACACGAGTGCTCACTGCACCTGTAAGGTTAGAACACAGTCAGTAGACTGACACAGGGAAGTTGGTTTTTCTTTTCACGCTGGGAGAGAGTCTCAGCACAGGTTAGTAGCTGCCCCTCGTTGTTCTCAACGAGGTAGGAGCGAAAGATGAGGTTGATAATCCCATCTGGTTGTATGAAGGCTGACGTAGGCTCCCAGGTCGCCTCAGATAACCCATAGCCATCCCACAGGGTTAGGAACTTCCAGCCCTGTTTATACTCGTGGCGAGCAACATCTGCAGCCACGTAGTAACCATCGACTGCCATCTCATCGGCAGTCATCTCTTCGAGTTTGTCTGCCACCTCTGGGCTGGCAGCCGTCTATAGGCCAATACGCTTGACCTCACTGTCGCTGAGGCGCCACTGATCCCAGGACAAATTGTCAGGGGAGTGATAGTGCCTCAACTGTTTAGGTGCACATAGCAGTTCACCACCTAGACTTGGACTGCACCTGACATGGATCCTGGATCCAATCCTCCTGATTATACGATAGGGTGCAAAATTAAGGTCCTGTAGGCAGTTACGTGGCCAGGAGGGTAGGCGTGAATGGTGAACGAAAACAAGGTCACCAACCTTGAAGCCGGCAGGTCGCCGTAGGCGGTTCCGCCGGCTCAGTTCACGGTCACGAAGGTGTCTCAGGTTAGTCCCAGCCTGGTTAGCCATAGACTGCTTGTGTTCCAGCCAATCCCCCACAGGGCTCTTGAAGTCCTCAGGAAGAGGGGTTTTGAAGAACCAACAGGTCATCCTCCATGGAACAGTTCATGGGGGGTGAAACTCGTAGAAGAGCTCCGCTGTGAGTTAATGGTCAGCACTGCCCAGGGCACTAGACATACCCAGTCGTTGGTACGCTCCTGTTTCATAAGGATTCTTAGGTTTCGCTCCACCACACGGATCTGTCTCTCACAAAGAGGGTTAGACGTGTGGATATAGGGCACACCCCTGGTTACCTCCACGTTGAGGGCATTTAGCACTCGTTTGCACCACCCAGTGTCACTGCGGATACGTACATCTTCAGCAGAGTGCACCTGCTTAGGTGCCCCATAGGGTTCGAACCATTGTTCGACCAACATTTTCACAGTCTGCTCACCTGTGATTTTCTTATTGCAAGGGAACACACGGGTGAAGCGAGATAGGCCACAGGTGACCACTAGGCAACTATCATAGCCGCCGAAGCCAGGTAGGCCGTGTATGAAGTCCACATAGAGAAGAGAGTTAGCACAGTAGGGTATGGCTAAGCTGGAAATCAGTCCCCTATCCCTACTGTCGCTCTGCTTGCTGGCATGACAGCCACAAGCATCAGCAATGGTTTGCATACCAGACCTCAGTTCAGTCAGGGATAGACTAGAGTAGAAACACTCACGGAAGAAGTCCACTGAGCGATTAGCGCCAGTGTGACCAGAGCTGAGACGGGACCACTGTAGGCACCCATCGAGTCGGACCTCAGGTACAACAATATAGTGCTCGTAGAAGAGGTACTGGTTGTTTTTCTACCACCGGTGCCCGTCAATGACACAGGGTTCGAGACCAGTGCTGAGGGTCTGGAGAATTTCTTTATACTCTGACTGATAGTAGGCTAGGCTCCAACCCTCCAGGATTCCAGCAGTGAGCGAGCGCCTCAGAGCTGTCACCTATAAGCGCATCGAAGTTATTGCGCGATATATAGTCAGACAGTTCATTTTTATACCGGGGGTATGACGAACTGTCAACCTGAACTGGATCAGCTAAGTCCACCACCGCTTTAGTTCTGCTTTCTCTCGTGGTGGACCCTTCTGAAAAGACTTCACAGGTTCCTTGTCACAGAGCCAGACAATAGGGTTAGATCCCAGGGGTGGGGACTGTGACAAAGGCACCAACATACCGGCCAGAAGTTCCTGGTCATATTTGCTGCAATTGGAACTCGCTTGGTCCCATTTCCAATTCCAGTGTCCCAGTCCCACCAGCCGCCACTCACTGGTAGGATAGTCATGTTTCAAGGAGCCATCACGGTTCAGGCCGGTAGTACAATAATGGCAGTGGGTTCGTTCAGCTGGATTAAGCTCCTGCCATTGTTAGAACGTTCCACCCCCCCCTACATCACTGGCATCAGTGATCAGGACTATCTCGCCCTTAGGGCGGGGTACTCCCAGGCAGTTGGAGCAGGCAATTTTCTTCTTCAACTCCTGGAAACACTCCTCCTCTCTGGCGGTCCACCTTCAGGGAGTAGTTTTCTTGATTAGGTCAGTGAGAGGGGCAGAGGAGTAGGTAAAATTGTGGATCTGACGGCTATAGAAGGTACAGGCGCCCACAAAACTCCTCGCGTCGTCTACACCCTCCTTAGGGTCATCGCGGATCTGCATGTCCTGTAGGGGCTGCATTCTAGACGCGACTGGTTTCCACCAGCCATACCCCACGTCGAAACCCAGATACTCCATTTCCTCTTTCATAAACTCACATTTTTCGAGTTCGATTCTGAGATGGTTTTCTTGACGAACAATGAAAAATTCACGGAGGGAAAGGACATGGTCCTCTTGGATATTAGTACCAAAACTCACGTCGTCGATGTGGGCCTCCATTTCTGCACCCCGAGGAATCAACTCCTGTACTAGAGGTCTGCGCCTCAGTATGTACAAAGTTTTGTTCATTAGCTCCTGGAAGAGCGCTGGGGCATTAGCCACCCGGAAAGGCATCCCCTTCCACTTGAACACACGACCCTTAGGGGTTATAAAAGCCAGCAGCTCCTGAGCTGCGGCGGTTAGGTCTACCTGCCAGAAACCACTGCGTTTGTCCATTTTGGTCTTGTACCGGCATTTGGCAATACGCTCCAGGGTTTGTTTGATGTTAGGAATACTCCCTGAGTGGTTCCGGGTTTTCTCTTGACCTCACCATAGTCAACAACTAGTCGTAGAGCAGTCGACCCTGGTTTAGCAACAGGGAAACAGGGACTGCAGTGATGGGGGTAATCCCCTTTCTTATATTCCTCCACAAGGCCAGCATCAATACATTCCTGGATCTGGCGCTCGATTTCTTCAACCTGTTCCTGTGGAGTGGGATAGGGACGACGCCTCACTCGCGTCTTTTCAAATTCAGGTTTCAGTTTCAGGTCCATCTGGACCAGTTGTTTACAAGAGAGGCGGGGCGGCAAGGCGCCGAACACCTCCTCATAGGTTAGCAGGAGTTTCTTCAGTCGGGGGTCAACGTTATGACTCTCGATTTTCTGCAGGAAATCCTCCTCAGCATGGAGGTTGCTCTTTTCACGTTCTTTGTTTTTCTGCCGGTCAGCAGTTTCGGCAGGTAGAGACCCATTGTCCCACTCAGGGGGACATTGCTGCCCATAGTGCAAAGAATACACTAGGGGTATCTCAGGGTCAGGCAGCGTGTAGGAATCATGGTCCTCCCCAAACCAGATGGAGGATTTCCGGGTCTGTCTGAGGTATTGCAGCCGCTCTTGGGGCTCAATACCTTCAGCCTTCAGGTACAACAGCCGTCAGAGTTCCTCTTTCAGTACCACGTGGTCTAGGTCACACAGGGGTACAGGATTCGGAGATCCATCGACGATGGGTAAGAAACTGGCCCACACAGGGGCCTGCATAGCTGAGTCCGAGTCTTCAGGCACATAGATGGAACAGTGGAGAGTTGCACTCTTCCCACGGTCATTCTGTCTAGCATACGTGGCGAGTAAGCGTGTTCACCAGAGCAGCCCCAGTCAGGGGTGCAACTGACAACCCTTCCTCCCTCATAAGCAATTTTGCTTAGAACCTTCGCGAGCAGGGAGAAGGGAGGGTTAGCATACGCTAGGCCCCTTGCTTTCCAGAAAAAACGGAAAGCGTTGTTCAAATTTTTGGAGCAGTACAACTGCATGATGTGCTCTTGTCGTCTCGCAAACAATTCCACCCGGATGACATCCAGGTTTACCTGAAGGGCCGCCAGTCCATTTTCAAGAACGTGACTGGCAGGGTGGTAGTTTTCAGTACGATAGTTAGTCTTGGATGCGTAGCGCAGCCCAGACTGTTTTCGTCCTGACAGCTTCAAAGTTACGGAGAAGAGCCGACAGAAAAGTTTATAGTGGTTTCAACACTGTGTTTTTGTCTCTCCTGCTGCTTGCTGCTGGTGTAGGGTTTCCTGCTGCTTGTTTTGGAAGATGAAAAGCTTTTGTTTGCTGAAATACAGTCAATCCAGGATAGCCCAAGCCAGAGGTATGCAAGGAGAGAAGAATCAGGATCAAAGCATGAAGGGCTGCAGTGTAAACAGTGAAAGATGAAAGGATATTCACAGAAACTGCAACTCAGGTCAAATCGGATTGCATATTCACAAATATAGCTGAAATGTTTTGGAAAAGAGTTGGAAACTGCCCCATGGTCACTCTATCTCCATAGTGCCATCTCAGGAGATGTGCACTCTTTGTTTTGGGTCCCATATGTGCTGAGGTGGCAGGGCATGTGGCGATGAGGTCACTGCCATGTCACATGGGATCTTCCTACTTAGGTAGGCTGACCAAGAATTGAACCCAGGACCTCTCAAAAAGAGGTGCCCAGCCCCCTAGGGTGCATACCACTAGGACAGCCAAGTATTCATGGAAAAACATAGATAAATTCATAGGCTCTGCCTTGGATATGTCAGTTCTCAGTCAACTCAGGAAAAGATGATTTGCCTCACATTGAAAGGGGATTAAGGGGTCCACTCCATATCCTGATTGGGTATTTGGTTCCATAGGTCAAAATGTGTTATCACCACTTTTGGTGGGGCCAATACTAAGATAGAAATGCCCGGATGCTCAGTGCATCCCTAATACAACTAGAGTATGCCTCAAAGCATTGGAAAAGCACTTTTTCTCACTCCCCCCTTCTGCTGTGGTGGCCACCACTGTCGCATTTTAGGAAAAAGGGATTTTTTCTTGGCCTTTCCTTGGTTTCCACATCTACTTTAAAATACCTATAGTTTCCCTCACACAGAAAAATGGGCGCTCACCACGGCTGGCGCTCTTTTGCTGCTCTGTTTGTAACATTTCCTACAGAAGACTCAGCGCTCATGGCGCTGCCGGGCCTTCTGTGGCTTGGTTGGGTTAGTTTGGGAGCATGCCAAAACATGTGCATGTGCATCCCTCCCTCCAAGACGCAGCGCGACACAAACCAAACGCAAGACACAATATACACACTCGCATGGGTGCTCGTAAACCTGCTGGCGACCTGTGACCTGTCTTAGGGCGAAGGGAGTCGTAAAAAAATTAAATTGCCCCTTGGTGGGGTCTTGGGTTCTGCTCAGTCTCTCCAGGCTGCTGCGTTTCGGCCCAAACACGGCATACTCAGCGAGGCTGCGCGTGGGTATCTGCAGAGGCAGGAATGGGAGAATTATGGAGGAATCCACGCAAAAGCGAAGCGACGACATCAAAATCCGTCAAATGACAGCCTAGAATTTTTCTAAGACAACACACCTGAGCAGAATCCAATTGTGCATCAGAAGCACATTTTTATTAAAATTATAGTCATCTCTAGATTCTTTAAATCAAGAAATTCCTACGCATAAAAAGGCGGCGCGCAGGAGCGGCTCCTAGCGAAGCGCCGGAAAATGCAGAAATGATGGCATTATAAACGTATGTCTCACGTAGTCTTGAAAATGACGAGACACACATTAATAAATAAACATACAGATTCCACCCACACTAATAGAAGTATCAAAAGTCCAAGAATTCGAAAATCAACGAAAAGACATCAATGAATCAGGTATAAACTACAGGTATGCTCGTCTCGTATGCCGCATACACATTGCTCGTCTCGTGTCTCCGTGAACGAGTCTTGTAGCTGCGCTAACAAACAATAGAGGGCTAGATTAGAAAGATTGAAGATGATTAGAGGTGAGATTAGGGAAAAAACAGATGGCCTTCGGCCAGGGAGTGGTTGTCACGGGGGGCTACCGGTCCTGCTCTGCGGTGCAATGCGGGACAACTGTGACAACTGCTCTTACAGCACCAACCTCCCTTTTTGTTGCAGTGATTAGAACATACACACCGATGCATAGCGACGATTTTGCTTGCGCTTCGTTTTCAGCCTCACCTTGCTTCACTCTCCCGCGGTAGGTAAGGTGAGCAAGCCCAGGTGGGGCCACCCCCTGGTGGAGTTCGTGATTGGGGTTGTGATGGGCAGGTTTGTCAAAATACTCGTGCATGCTCGCGCATTCACACACGCATTAAAGGGTAGGCCACGCGAAGTGCGCACGGTAAACCTTGTTTAGGCTACCCAGGGGCTCCTCGGTACGTTCCTTAAGAGAACCTGAGGAGTCCCTTAAAGCTTGCTTGCTTGACAGGGGAGCTGATCCTTCAGCGCGTTTGCGGACAGTGTATTATAGGTCACACTGAGAACCGTATAATACGGGGAGTGTGGCTTGGTTCCTCCGCCGCAAACACCCCTTCATTTGCCTTTGTTTTACAGGTGGGCAGGTAGGGTGATTGGTGCAGCAGCATACCATTTTTTTTCATGCCCTGCTAAACAAGGGCGCGGATCACACAAACAAGTAACTCCGCCTCTGCCTGTGGCAGAGCAGGGAGTCCGACTTCATCGACATCTGCACCGTGCACGCAAAAAGAGCACCTCTTCCTTCCAAGCCCTAGCAAGGGAAACGCGTTGTGGCGTCCCCTGTTAGGCCACAGTTGCTTAGCAGCGCTGTGTTCTCTTGTCTTCTTCACAGGAGGGTCGCTAGGACCCACGACATGTTCTTCAACAACACCCAGTGTGCGTGTAGGAGTGGTAGTCCTGAGTGGGGGCTTGAGCCAGTTGCAGCAGTGCTCGCCCACCAGGATGGTGCCACTGTAGGGTGTGTAGGACCTGTAGTGCGTGTGTCACTGTCCCACCCGTTTCCTGCAATTGTAGCAGGGTTGGTGGGCTGTGGCAGTGGTTAGGTCAGTGTTTTGGTCACTTAGCAAAACGGCGTTTTCATGCCTTCATAGCTTTTGGCCACCCCTCCCTGTAGTAGACAGATAGATAGGGAAAACAATACCTGGATTAGTACGCTGGGTATTCCCCAAAGGTTTTGCGCCAGCACAGAAATTTGGCGCTTAGGGGAGGGGAGACCCGGGGCGTACCCCGTGGCATCAATAAGCCGACCCTCCAGGTTTAGCAAGCGTGCGGACTTGGGTATAATTAGGACACCACTTCTGCAGCTTGCTCTCAGGACCTTAGGAATAGCACACTCACACATACGCTTTGGCAGGTAAGGGTAAGGTTCAGTCCCTAGCTTTAGTCTTGGAGGCAAGCGTCTCAGCGAGCCTCAGCAACTCACCAAGGTTGTTCTGGGACAAGTAGTCCACCAGAACTGAGTTTAGGCGTCCCTCAGGTAGAACAAACGCAGAGAAGGGCTCCCAGGTGGCCTCTTCGCCTCCAAACCCTTCCCAGAGGGTGAGGAAGCGCCAACCCCGGCGATAGCGGTGGCGTAGGACAGACTTCACCAGGTAGAAGCCCTCTTTAGCCATCTCCTCGGCGTTCATGTCGGGGAGTTCACCTTCAACTTCCATAGGGGTGGCAGCCCCTTGTAGGTCCAGAGCGGCGATTTCCTCGTCGTTCAGCTCCCACTCCTCCCCACAGAGGTCTTCGGGATCATAGTAGCGCTTCAGGTGTTGAGCAGCGCACACCAGGGTCCCCCCTAGACGGGGAGAACACCGCACGGTGATACGGTGTCCATCCACTGATAGAATCTTGTACGGCCCGAAGTATGGGTCATCGCTGGTAGACCGTGGCCAGGCAGGTAGTCGACTGTGGTGCACCAGCACCCAGTCCCCCTCTTGGTAGGTGGCCGGTACTCGGTGCTTGTTCTTCTTGTTCCACTGACGCTCCCTCACTCTCTGGAGCATTGCCTTGGCCTTGTCCACCTTCGCTTGTTGCTCTTGGACCCATTCACCCACAGAAGAATGGGTGTCCTCTGGATAGGGGGCATGTAGGAACCATGCCGGGCGCCCTAGGAATAGCTCATGGGGCGAGTAGCCAGTAGCTGAACTCTCTTGGGAGTTCATCATCAAGGATATGAAGGGGAGTAGTCTCACCCAGTCTCTGGTGCGTTCAGTTTTGCACCATATCCTTACATTCCCCTTGAGGACACGGATCTGTCGCTCACATAGGGGGTTGCTCGTGTGAGAGTAGGGAATCCCCGTAGACACCTGGACATTGAGGGATCTCAGGACCCTCTTGTACCAGCCAGTATCTGAGCGTACTCGTACGTCCTCATCGGAGTTGATTTCCTTGGGCGCCCCATAGACACAAAACCACTCCTCCAGGAGTATCTTGATAGTCTCCTCCCCGGTAATGTGCTTGGTACATGGGAACACCCTGGTAAACCTGGTCAACCCACAGGTTACCACGAGGGCGAAGTCATAGCCCCCGAACTTCGGCATATCCGTGTAGTCCACGTATAGAACACTGTCAGCACAGTGAGGGATGGGCAGGGTCGAGTAGAGACCTCTGTCCCTGATATCCCCTGGTTTACAGGACCTGCACGGGCACTTGTCCACGATAGGCCAGAGGGTTTTCCGCAGTTGGTCGTCAGTCCACGTAGTGTGGAACCACTGCTTGAACAGCCTCAGGGTACGGTCAGCACCCACATGACCGCTGGACTCATGGGTCCACTTCAGCAGCGCTGGGACCCTGTCACTAGGCACCACAATGCGGTCCTCGTGCCAGAGGTAGCTCTTGTCCCTCTTCCACTGGTCCTGGTTGACCAGGAGGGGATCAAGGCGTTTCTCCAGGCGCTTGTAGATATCCCGAAACTCCTTCAGGTACTCTGATTGTTGCAGTCCATCCAGGGGGCGTATCATCGTCATGTTGAGGTCCAAGTGGACGTCCATACGGCTGAACGCCTCCTTAGCCAGCGCTTCAGACCGGGCACCAATCAGGGCGTCGAAGGTGTTGCGGCTGATGTAGTCGGCACACTCGTTCTTCACTCCCTGTATATGGTGTACCGTCAGCCGTAGTTGACTGAGGTAGGTCCACCAGCGCCGTAGCTTGGCCTTCTCAGGTGGGGGGCCCTTCTGGAAACTGCGGACCAGTTCTTGGTCGCAGAGCCAGACCACAGGGTTACTCCCCAACAGTCGTGCTTGTGAGGATAGCACCAGCATACCCGCGAGCAATTCCTGCTCATAGGTGGAGTAGTTCCCCCTGGCCTGGTTCCACCTCCAGTTCCAGTGGCCCAGAGGTACTTGGACCCACTTGTCGTCAGGATAGCTGTGCTTGAGGGTTCCATCTCGGTTGAGACCTTCCGTCCCCCATTGGGAAATGGCCGAGTCGAACTCCTCATTCTCTAGTGCTTGCCATTGGAACAACGTTCCACCACCGCCCACATTGCTGGCGTAGGTCACCAGGATGATCTCCCCTTGTGCCCTAGGCACGCCCAAGCACTTAGCGTTGGCTACCTTGTCTTTGAGCTCGTCAAACGCTTGTCGCTCTTGCGGGCCCCAGCGCCAAGTGGTACTCTTCATGATCAATTCCGCCAGAACGGCGCTGGTGTGGGTGAAGTATTTGATGTGGCGGCGATAGAAGTTGCACGCCCCAATGCAACTGCGTACATCATGAAGTCCTTTCTTGGGGTCTTTCTGTCGTACCTTGGCATCCATCAGGGGTTTGGCCTTAGAGGCCGCTGGGGTCCACCACCCATAGCCAACGTCAAACCCCAGGTACTGCATGGTCTCCTGCATGAACTCACACTTCTCCAGCTTGAGTCGTGTGTGGTTCTCCTGGCAGACCGCAAAGAACTCACCCAAGAGGATTAGGTGATCCTCCTGGGTATTGGTCCCGAGGCATACATCGTCGATGTGAGCCTCCATCTGGGCACCACGGGATATGAGCTCCTGCACCTTAGGTCTCCTTCGTAGGATGGACAAGATCTTGTTCATCAGCTCTTGGAATAGAGCGGGTGCGTTAGCCACGCCAAACGGCATGACCTTCCACTTGAACACCCTCCCCTGAGGGGTGATGAAGGCCAGTAGTTCCTGTGCGTTGGGCGTCAGGTCCACTTGCCAGAATCCGCTCCTCTCGTCCATTTTGGTCTTGTAGCGACAGGAGGCTATCTTCTCCAGGGTAGACTCCATATTGGGAATGGATCCTGAGTGGTTCAGCGTTTTTTTGTTCAGCTCTCCGTAGTCCACTACCAGCCGTTTGGCTGTAGACCCAGGTTTAGCCACCAGGAAACAGGGGCTGCAGTGTAGGGGGTAGTCCCCGTCCTTGTACCCCAGGACTAGGCCAGCGTTGATACATTCTTGTATCTGTCGCTCAATCTCGTCGGCCTGCCCTTTAGGAGCTGGATAGGGTCTCCTCCGGATCGTGTGACCCACGAACTCGAGTTTCAGCTTGAGGTCCATCTGTACCAGCTTATCACATGAGGCTGGCGGGGGTAGTTCTCCGAACACCTCCAGATAGGTCCTTATAAGCTTCTGTACCCGCGGGTCCAATACCTTGATCTTGTCCTCCATGTCCTCGTCAGAGTGTAAGTTGCTTGCCCCCTGAGTAATAGACGTCGGGAGGTGATCCTCGACCGACTCTTCGCCCGTGGTAGTGTCCTTCAGCCCTTGGTAGGCATATAGAAGGTCTTGTTCAACCATCTCCGGTGGACGATGGCAACATAGGCACGCTCGAGGGGGTTCAGATACACATTCCTCCGAGAGGTCGTCCTCCTCTGGGGTCCTCACATGGGCGCCCGGCACGCTCTTCATGAGCTTAAGATCTACCTCCCTTTGCCAGGTGGTGATCTTCTGTTCGAGGTCCTCCTTCAATTGGGATAGGTCTCCCCTACGTCCTTGCTTCAGTGGCCATGAGCTGCGGGTAGACTTCGCGTAGCATAGCTTTTTCGCCACCAACTTCCTCTTGGAATCCACATACTCGCTTAGCCTGGATCGAGGGTCCAGCTCCTCGTCCATGGGGTCTTCCACCCTCATGGAGAGTAGGGGTTTCAGTGGGGCGACGTACTCGGCGTTCTCCACTTCCTCCACACAGGTCTGCACGAAGAAGGCGTCGTGCTCAGTTTCGTCATCTGAGTGGATAGAGCTGAGTAGCTCAGATAGTCCACACTCAGAGACTCCATCAGGAACAGGTACATGACAGGGAGAGTTGGGGGCGTTGGTGTCAGTCACGACGTACTCATCCCCTCCGGGTGTAGTCTCACCAGCATCTTGAGGTCGTAGGCGATCCTTCAAGTCACTAAAGGCGAGTCCGTCTCTTTCTCGTGGTCATGGTGTTCTTCAGGCTCCCACAAGGTAACATTTTCTTGGCCACTATAGATATGGTGGCGCCAGTGTCCAATACCCCCAGGTATTCGCGTCCCCCTAGTCGGATACGTACCCAAAACACCAGGTCTTGGGTGCCACCAGAGCGTCCCCGTCAGAACTCCGCGGGACAGGTCACCTCGAACCCCTTGTTCCGCAGTTTGCGGGCCAGCCTCATGAAACGGCTCCTCTTCTTAGCGTTGCCGTCATCACCACCTTCATGCTCACGCTTGGCTCCTTGTTCTTGCTGGGCCTGCGTTTGTGAGCGTGTGGTAGGACCAGACTGCCCTCCAGAGGGCTCGGAGTTCCCCCCTGGATTAGGGTTGGGGTTACCTCCGTTCTTGTCCTTGTTCTTGTTGTCGCGCTGGCGGTTAGCGCCTCCTCCTCGTCCAC
Source organism: Eutreptiella sp. 'Long Island Sound 2002' (assembly GCA_964036045.1). Taxonomy (NCBI): domain Eukaryota; phylum Euglenozoa; class Euglenophyceae; order Eutreptiales; family Eutreptiaceae; genus Eutreptiella; species Eutreptiella sp. 'Long Island Sound 2002'. The sequence continues at coordinate 115,496,246 of OZ038379.1, forward strand.
CTTGACCCTTGTCTTGCCCTTGACCACGTCTTTTCGACTTGCCCTTGCCGGAGTCATTGCCTTTGCCTTTGCCTCCACCTTCGCCTGAGCCTTTGCCAGGATCTTCACCCTTAAGCTTCGCCGATAGGCGTTGCTTATGGTAGCACTCATCCTCGTAGTGCTTCCGCTTCCCGCAGAATGCACACGTGATGGTGCACCTGTAATGATCCGGCAGCTTCGCTCTGGCGCCGGTGTTCTTCTCCTGCTGCTTCCCCTGGACTACGAAGCAGTCTCGCTGCTCGCAGTCAGGGGCGTGCTGCAGGTGGCCCTGCTCGTCCCTGGCATCACACCAGAATAGCTCCCTAACGTTCTCCATGATACGGGCGTGGGCGTGTTTGGGGGTAGTCTCCTGCCCAGGTCGGGACCCTTGGTACCCTTTACCATGGCCTCCAGAACCTCCACCACCAGGACGGTAGTTGTTCAAGTGCTGGTCGCTCTCCTTCTCCAGCGCCAGCTCCAGGAGTAGCACGCATAGATCCTCGTAGCGGAGGGATCTAGCCTTGCGCTCCGCCTTCGAACGGCACTCGTCCCACAGCTCTCGAGGGAGCTTGGCCACCAACCAGAACAGCAGGTCGTCGCTGCTGTAGGAACCGGGCGTCAGTCGTCCAGCCCAGTGATCCAGGTCAGCCAACAGCTCAGAGACCCTGCCAGGTTTGGGTTTGTTGGGCAGCACGGGCAGGTTCTGGATCTCGGCCCTGATGGAGAGGTCGGTTTCGTAGGGCGGGTACTGCCTCTCCAGGGCAACCAACACATCGGCAAAGGTGGCGGAGTTAGTCACCATCTGCGTGACCTGCTTCTCCAGGTACTTGGTCTTGCAGCACTGCAGGAGCAGATCGCACTTGACTCGCCCACTAGCGTGGGTTTGTGAAACCGGCATAAATTCTCAGCGAACTCGCTGAGGTCCTTGCCTGTGAACTCAGGCAGGTTCACCACGATCTTGGAGGTGGCAATAGCCTTCGCCTCCTGAGACCTGCGTCCCTCAGGGCGTCGGGTCTTCTTCTTCTTCTTCTTGTTCTTCTTCCTATTTGGGTCCTCGGGGTCCTCCGGGTCATCGTCCTCCGAGGGCGAAGTAGAAATCATCGATGGCGGCTCATCATCGGAGGGTTCTCCGCCTAGATCACTAGAGCCATAAGGCTCCATGTCCACCATTGCCCTTAAGGCTGTCAGCCCCAGCCGGTCCAGCTTGGCCCTCGTAGAGTTCGTCACGTGGCTGTAAGGCGGTTGGGCCGTTCTCGGTACGAAAGGACTTCTCGGTATAGCTGCAGGAGTCGGCATCGGTCGGCTCCTCAGGCTCCCCAGGGTGTTTGTCAACCCTGCCGCCAGGTGGTTGGCCTGTACTCGGTGGGGTGACATTCCCACCGTTGTAGGTGACGCTTGTGGCGGTATCATCAGGGGCTCCAGTTTCTCTCGGATCTCTTGAGTGACGTCGCCCACGATTTTTGAAGTGTGTCCTCTGAGCACCTGGTTGATCTCCGACCGCGTCAGGGACCTGTTGGAGGATCTCCCCGATCCTCTACTCCTGCCTCCAAGAGATCCAGGTCCTCTCCTCAACCCACTCAAGGTTGCATACCGGGGTGCATACCCAGGAACATCCACATAGGTTTCAGTAGCGGGTAGTGGATGGGGATATTCAGCCGCATACCATCGCGGCGCAGAGCTGGAAGCCACCGGCTCACTGGCAGTAGTTGCCTCAGGGAGCGCAGTGGTAGGTGGGCCCATACCATAGGCGGGGTAGGGAGTTATGCCAGTAAAGCCTGTGCCCTCTGCCATAGGCGGGTTGGTTATGGGAGTGGATGTTGCAGCGGCTGGGTCTGGAATTGGGAGTGTGTTGGTTATAGGAGAGGGTGATGCGTGGAGCCCAGAAGCGCTTGGTGCGCCTTCGAAGGTAGGGTCATTCGTCAGGTCTTGCCCTTGTTCCTCTCCTTCGTCTGCTTCGTCTCCAGCATCCTTCTCGCTCTCTCTCTTCCTCTTCACAGGCTGAGTGACCACCTTCTCGACTGAGAGGGCCCTGAAGGCCGTCTGGAGTACATCCAACGAGTCCTCAGCCACTTCCACTGGCCCATGTAAGGGCTCCGAAGGTACAGCGCCGCTAGGTCCAGGTCCAGGTTCACCAGGTGCTGGCGTTGCCGGTGCCTCAGGCGCGGGCGCTGTCTTCACGTCGGCGTCCTCCTTCCTTGTGTCCATCTTCGTTCGCCCTTGTGCTTATATGTGTCTGTACTCGGCGCACTGGATGTACGGCGCGGGGTTGCTGCCGGTGCGCAGAGACAAACTGCCTCTTGCTACCAGAAACGTTTATAGTGTTTTCAACACTGTGTTTTTGTCTCTCCTGCTGCTTGCTGCTGGTGTAGGGTTTCCTGCTGCTTGTTTTGGAAGATGAAAAGCTTTTGTTTGTTGAAATACAGTCAATCCAGGATAGCCCAAGCCAGAGGTATGCAAGGAGAAGAGAATCAGGATCAAAGCATGAAGGGCTGCAGTGTAAACATTGAAAGATGAAAGGTTATTCACAGAAACTGCAACTCAGGTCAAATCGGATTGCATATTCACAAAGATAGCTGAAATGATTTGGAAAAGAGTTGGAAAACTGCCCCATGGTCACTTTATCTCCATAGTGCCATCTCAGGAGATGTGCACCCTTGGTTAGGGTCCCATATGTGGTGAGGTGGCAGGGCATGTGGCGATGAGGTCACTGCCATGTCACATGGGATCTTCCTACCTAGCTAGGCTGACCAGGAATTGAACCTCGGACCTCTCGAGAAAAAGGTGCCCAGCCCCCTAGGGTGCATACCACTAGGACAGCTAAGTATTCATGGAAAAACATAGATAAGTTCATAGGCTCTGCCTTGGATATGTCAGTTCTCAGTCAACTCAGGAAAAGATGATTTGCCTCACATTGAAAGGGGATTAAGGGGTCCACTCCATATCCTGATTGGGTGTTTGGTTCCATAGGTCAAAATGTGTTATCACCACTTTTGGTGGGGCTAATACTAAGATAGAAATGCCTGGATGCTCAGTGCATCCCTAATACAACTGGAGTATGCCTCAAAGCATTGGAAAAGCACTTTTTCTTACTCCGACTGCCAAAGTCGCGGTGCAGAGAATAGGGGCGCTGGAGAGACAGCATTTTTACCTGGGGGTTTCTTCGTAGGAAGTCGGTACCAATGACAATGTCAAAGCCGTCGGTGTCCAACACTCTGCAGTGTTGGGTCACAGTTTCATCGCCCAGGCATATAGTCACATCGACCCCCGCGGAGCTCGGCAGGGAACTTGACATCGAGCCCTTCAGCCATGAGGGACTTGGCCATCCAGGCCAGTCGCCTCTTCTTGGAGTTATTCCCCTCGGAGGAAGCGTTATTCCCCTGTGGGCGCTTCTGGGGGTCACCTTCGGCAGGAGGGGGAGTAGCAGCGAGCGCTGATGAGCGCCTCTGGGGGTTAGGGGGTCAACCTTTGCCACCCCCCTTGCCACCTCCTTTACCACCTTTATCCCCATTCTGAGGGGTTCTGGAGGGTGTTTGGTTGTTCTTGCGTTCAGCCTCCTGCCGCTCGAGTTTATCACTCTCGCGTTTCTTTATCTGACATTCGTCCTTGTAGTGACGACCTTTGCCACAATAGCCACAGGTGATGGTACACCTGAAATGATCCTGATGGGCCACCGTTTTTCCATATTTGGAGTGCTGCTGTCGTTTCATCTGCAGCATACAACTACTGCGGTGGTCCCAGTCAGGGGCATGACAAGGTCCCCCCTTGTCATTGACACGTTTACAGTAGAACAGAGGGGGTGTACCTGCATCAGGTTTAACCTCATTCATGGCACGTAGGTTACCCCTTCCTTTACCACCTCCCTGGTTGGCGTTAGTGGGATTTTTAGGCTCTTTACCTATGTCACGTTCGGGGGTAGGGGTACCACCTCCACCCAAGTGCTTCTTGTGGAATTTCCCCATGTGGGAGTCATTCTCCCTCTCAAGTGCTAGCTCGATCAGCAGGTCCACCAAGTCGTCGTACGAGTGGGTCCGGCTTTTCCTCCCAGAGGAAGCGCGGCAGTCATCCCACGTACGTCCGGGGATCTTACTCATGAGCCACAGCTGGGGCTCAGTGGCTCCATAGGAGCCCACGTTCATCCGTGAAAACAGATACCCTAGTGAAGCCGGTTGGGACCCTCGTGGCCATCCTTGGGTCACTTGGGGTGTGTATCTATGGGCCCGCAAGCCGCCATTGGCTGATATCATACTCTCCCATCCACCAGACCTAACCTGATGTGATAGTGTGATAGGCTTGGCCATTCCAGCTATGAGGGGCCATATTCAATACCGAGGCGCCGCCGGCTGAGATTTATATATCAAAAAATCAGAAATCAACAGGGTTTCTTTATCATAATGTTTCCGTAATTTTTCAGCTATCCGTTCTGATGGTCAATGTATCGGCGACTGTCAGTTGGCTCGCTTTTTTGCGGTAACCGATTAGTTAACTGTTATTTCCAGATATTTTAGCGGAAACTCTGATGAAGGGTTCAATTTCATCAGAGAAGGGTTCGTTGCTTCCGCAATTTTGATGTTATATACTCGCAAAATTAATCTGATTTTTTCAGACATTCAGAATCGGATTTTCGATTTCGAGGTCGCCGCACTTGATATGATGAATCCCGAGTGGTCCTACATCTTTCCCCGATCGCGAATCAACCTTCTTTTTGTTGTCTCCTTCATTTTTCCCGGAGATATAGGCGAAACAAAATGGATTCGTGAGACCACTTTGAAAAGTCATATCTCCAGCTCACTGCGAGGAGTTACAATTTTGAGATATGGGCTCGAATTGCCTAGGTCTCAACTTAACTTGAGGAAGCATCAAACGCTTTTGATGTGTACACATGCCCGGTGTAGCAAGGATAATGGTCAAGAGGGTAGAAAATGATTTATAACTGTTGGACCATGCAACGAAATATTTTAACGCAACTTTTGAGTGTACCGCATGGGTGTTGGTGTTGCATAGAAGCTTTTCTTTGGGTTCCTACGTATTTTTAACGTGAAGTTATGTCCATGGAGGGGCATGGCATACCATTGTGGGAGCCACTTTTAAGGGTATGTGTTATATGCATGGTATAAAGAAGGTCCCTACCAGGACCGGCCCCCGCTGTGCCCCTTCCGCCTGTCACCCCTGCTGACTTGCTCCGGATCAATGATTGCATTTCTCAAAATCCTGAAAAAACAGGGTCCAAATCCAATAATATAGAAAATGTAATCCTCCTTCAACCCTGAACAGCAACCAGATCCCACAAGTATAGCAATAACCCAATTCACAATCCAAATCAGGCTGCGGGCTTTCGTTCAGCACACCGGTATTCCCACGGTGGCGGGCATGTACAAGAATTGCACCAAGGAAGAAAGCCCTGAAATTGGCATATGAACACAAATGATGCAAAGTTGGGGAAAGAGGTAAACATACACATTCACAGCCATAAACCCCTCATTCCCTGGACTCAAGACCTTCCCTTGACTCACCAACATATTGCCCTGAATTAAGTCAAATAAGATGGCTAAATGCCATGTGTCACACGTCACTACATAAACCCCAAAAATGTGTTCACTCCCAAGCCTATAAATCCTAGCCAAATATGGAAGGTGGCGTGTCATGGCCTAGAGTGGCACTCAGGACGATGCCATACCCCGGCATAACCTTGGTTGGACTTGGAGTCGATTGGGCTTGGAGAACTGCCCCATGATGTTGACCTCACAACATGGCAAAATCAGGCAAATCACACCACTATGCCCAAAAGTCAATTATATACTCAAAAATGCATACGGCAAATATCCAAATGCTCCATGCATGTGTCAAACCGGAAAGTAATATACAAGGGTGATACAGACCAAAAATTCATGCCCAAGAATATCCCATCATTGGCTCCAAAACTCTTCCGGTTATGTACATGACATGCTTCACAAGTCAACTCATGAATTTGAGACCTAATTTTGTGAGGCCTCGTGTGCCAAGCCAAAGTGACTACGTGATCCGGCGTATGGTGAGGTGCAACACCGAAGCATATGCCAACATTTAAGCAACATACCATAGTACACAGATCTCTAGGCACTTTGCTGTTAGCCGACCAGCTGAGCACATAAAACACAAAAATGAGCATAAAATGAGGTCAAAAACACGAAAATATGTCCAAATACAAAGTTGTCATGATAGTATATCTCTATGCTCACCCATGATATCCGCTCATGCTTCAATACACAAATGATTGGAACCATTTGCGAACAATTCCCCCACTTGGATCCCCAATCAAGCGCATGGAGATACCTTCGCCACTAATATCAACATGCCCCATGAAAATGGGAGTGCACCCATGGATCTCTTTGTCAAACATACCATGAGCAATACATACGCGGTAGACTTGGTCTAGCGCTCTGAATTCCACAATTGGGACATGGGCAAAGCCCTTGTCACGTATGGCTCCCCATCTCTTCGGCCACACGAAGATATATAACATGGGCGTGAGCATATCAAACATATACCATGCATACAACACATACCCTCAAAATATGGCTCCCACCATGATATGCCATGTCCCTCCATAGACATAACTTCACGTTAAAAATACGTAGGAACCCAAAGAAAATTGCTATGCAACCCCAACACTCATGCGGCACACTCGAAAGTCGCATTAAAATATTCGGTTGCACGGTCCAAGAGTTATATATCACTTTATACCCTCATGACCCTTTCCCCTTGCTACACCGGGCATGTGTGCGCACCAAGGGCGTTTGATGCTTCCTAAATTAACTTGAGACTAAGGCGCTTGCAACCCAACCTTTCTTATTCTCTTTCCTCACACTCGCGCGTAGATATGGTCCTTCAAAGTGGTCCCACGATTCACTTTTGTTTCCCTTATATCTCCAAGTCAAATGGGTGGCAAGTATAAGAGAAACCTGATTCGGGCATAGGGAAAGGCGTACGACCACTCGAAGAAGTCCAAATCAAGTGCGGCGATGTCGAAGTCGAAAATCCCATTTCGACATCGCGAAAAATTCTGATTAAAATTTCGAGTGCTTATTTAGAGAATTGCGGAAGCAACGAACCCCTTGCTGATGAGATCTGTCCCTTCAACGGAATATCCGTCAAAATATCTGGAAATAACAGTTAACCAATCGGTTAACGCAAAATCGCGAGCCAACTGACAGTCGCCGATACATTGACCATCAGAACGAAAGGCTGAAAAATTACGGAAACATTATGATAATAAAACCCTGTTGATTCCTGATATTCCGATATATAAATCTCCGCTGGTGGTGCCGCGGTTCTGAATATGGCCGCTCATAGCTGGAATGGCCAAACCTATCACACTATCACATCGGGTTAGGTCAGGTGGATGGAAGAGTATGATATCAGCCAATGGCGGCTTGCCGGCACATAGATACACACCCCAAGTGACCCCAAGATGGCCACGGGGGTCCGAAGCGGCTTCACCCCCCTTCTCAGAGCGTTGTATCCGCTCGGAAACAATTGAAGAGTGGACGGGAGGACCCCAATGGGCTCCAACCCCCCCCTCCATGTCCCAAGGACACATGGAGGCCCCACACACGTCGTAGGCGTCCCCCATGCCCCAAGGGAGGGGTGAGGACACTGATAATCAGTGCCCTACGCCATATCCGGTCTCCTTTTGATCTACAACATGGACCAAGGGGATCAAAGATAGAAAAGAGTCGTCGATCGGGCTAAATACGTATACCACGATGAAATATATACGTGGAGATCGAGTGAAGGGGGTATATGGCCAATCAAGGCCGAAAAATCCCCGGATGAACGCCCTCACCCGTCTCCTCAATCACAGAAACAAACAAAATGCCAAGGGGGGATCCATTACGGTGCTACAGCAGCAACCAAATGGACCAACACGTCCTTGACATCCAAAGAAATACTCTTTTTCTTTAGGTAGTCCATCCAGACCGTGGTATACCTCGGCACGAAACTGCTCGGAGGCTCCCACGAGTCCCTGGATGCGGCGAATCCCTTCCAACGGACTTTGTAAAGCCCCCCCCCAGGCGTCCCCGGGTCCGGCTTGTCCGCCAGGATCTTCTCCGCGGTGAAATCGTCGTCCTCACCCTCATCGTCCGAGTCCATATCGCCGGCCGTGAACTCGAAGGTGACGGTACGTCCGCTGGGGTCTGGTGCTCGGGGACGAAGCTGGGTGTGGTCGCGGTCCAGGATCTTGTTATCCCCCACACGAACCGCATACACATCCTGCCCGACCTTCCGCACGATTACCCCCGGCACATACCAGGACGCCTGCCGATGCCTGGACAGGACATCCTTGTGGTGCCGCTCCACCCACACGGTGTCTTGGAGAGCATACTTCTGGACCTTCCCCTGCTTGAAGTACTTGGCCCTCTTGTTATGCTCGTCCTGAAGTGCCTTGCACACCTTGGCCGCCGTGTCGTCCGCCTCAGACATCATAGCGTTCGCATCCCGGGCCACTTTGCCATGGTTCATCCACGGCAGAGTGCGTGACACTCGATCCCGTAGGAACAGGATGCGATGGGGCGACAGTCCAGTAGGTCCCGGAAGGTCGTGATACGCTTGGAGTACTCTCCACAGCGAATTGTACCAATTCCGGCCCGGTTCGTCGATGTGCAGCTGGCGGAACTTCTCAAACATCTGCCGCCCGGCCACCTCAGCCCGGCCATTTGACCGGCTGTGGTATGCCACGGTCTTGGCGTGCCGAATCCCCATGTGCTTGCACATCGTCTTGAACCACGTCCCCACGAATTGACTGCCCTGATCGCTGCAGATGACAGCTGGGACATTGAAAATCGTCAGCCAATGCCTGATCATGGCATTAGCGCCGGTCTTGGCCTGCAGCCCCACTCCATGCTTGTCCTTTTTGTCCTTCTTCTTGGACTTCTTGCCAGGGACCGCCACGATATACCCGCTGTGCCTATCCACCGCCAGGATGACACAGTCGTAGGTCTCTCCTTCCACGGTGACCTCAGGCATGGCGAATACATACATGGCCACGGACCGCATAGGGGCCTCCGGTATAGCCGTATACACCGGGTTGCCCGCTGTGGAGTGGTTGGGGCTCTTCGTGGCCCGACACACGGCACAGTCGCTGCAGTACCTATCCAGGATGGCGTAGTACCCCGGAGGGAACTTGAAACGCCACTCGAGGTCCTGCTGCATCTTGTCTCGGCCAGGGTGCATGAGCTGGGCGTTGTGCCAATGATCAATGAGCTCCTCCACTCGGTTCTCGGGCACCAGCAGCTTGTCCTTGAGGAACAACTTGTCGCCATCCTCGGTCAAGCCCTCGGGCCACTCGTCGTCCGACGGGGCACTCACGGCATTCCAGTACTTGCACCAGTGCTCGGATGCCGCGTAGTCATCCCACCAGTCCTCTGTGAGCACCGACCTGACTAGCTCTACAGGGGCCACCATCCATTGCTCGAGGGTTTCCTCTCGAATAGCTTGGACGCGGGCACCCCGGAACTTGGCCAGGTCCGTACGGTTTGCCATCACCACAAAGCACTTGACCCCCTCTTGCTCCATGACCTTCTCCATCTCGATGATGCGCTTGGCCTCCTCGGTTTCCTCGGCGTCCCCATGGCTGGATATGTCCATCCAAGCCTTGCCCGCAGGGTAGGCCCATCGACTGAGGCAATCTGCCACAGTGTTGTCCTTCCCCGGGACGTATACGACGCTGAGGTCGAACTTGGCGAACGTCTCGTGCCATCAGGCCCCCCTTGCCGCTGGTCCTGAGGGGGTGTCGACATGCTCCTTGTGCCAGCTCTGTAGGGACTGGTGGTCCGTGCAAACCACCACCGGCTGCAGTCCGATGTGGCCAGACCACTTCCTGAGCGCACATACAATGGCGTATGTCTCCTTCTCCCTCGCGGTCCATGTTCGGCGTTGGCCCTCGGCCAGGATCCTGCTCCAAAACGCCACGGGAACATGAGTCCCGTCGTCCCGGACTTGCTCGAGGACTGCCCCCAGGGCATAGTCCGAGGCGTCTGTCCGTAGCACGAATCCCTTGTCGGGGTCCACCAGGAACAGCCCCAACTGCCCCAGGAGTCGCTCCTTCAGGCTGTTGAACGCATCCTCAGCTTCAGGGGTCCAGGCAAGCTTCTTCTTCCTCCCCTACCGACCATCGAACTTGCCCACTTGCAGCATCTTGTGCAGCGGCCCCAACAGTTCTGCATACATCCGGACATAGCCCGAATAGTAGTTGCAGAACCCCATGAAGGACCGGAGTTCGCTGATGGTCTGGGGCTTCTCCCAGTGGTGCAGGGACGCCAGCTTCCCAGGCATGGGACGGCGTTGCCCGTGACCAACCACGTGACCCGCGAACTCCACTTCCTTCACGAAGAGTGAGGCTGTGGTGGGCTTGCAAACCATGTTGTGCTTGTCCAACTCGCTGAGCAATCGGCGCAGATCCCTCTCATGCGCGTCGATGAGCTCGTCCTCAGTCATGTTCTCCGTGCCGGACCCGATGATGATATCATCCACGAAGGGATCGGCACAGTCCCGGACAGGACCGAGTAGGTCCTCCATCATGCGCTGGAAAGCGTCGTTGCCATTCTTAGCGCCCATAGGCACTACTTTCCACTGCATGGGCCCCAGCGGCGTCGACATCGCTGTGCAGGGCCTGGAGTCCGGGTGTAGCGGCATCTGGTGGTAACCGTGTTTCAGGTCCAACACCGTGAAGATCCACTTTTTCTGTTGCTTTTGGAGGATGGAGTCGATCAGGGGAAGCGAGTACAAGTCGTGCTCGGTCTGCTCGTTCAAACCTCTGTAATCAACCACCAACCTCCACTCGCCCTTCTCCTTCTTGGGCACGATGAAGGCTGGGCTGGCCCACTCACTGTCCGAGGGTTCGATCCATCCCCGCTCAATGAACTCGGCCAACAGCTTCTTCATGGCCTCGGCCCGATCACCCTGAAGTTGGTACTCCCGATGACGATAGATCTTCGGGTTCGGCTTCAACTTGATCTTCGCTGTACCAACCCTCCCGCGATCTGGAGGGTTCTTGTTGGCGACGCCACTCAATAGCCGCGGATAGGACTTGATCAGCCTCTCCTTCAGCTCGGCGACCTTCGGGTTCTCCTGGGCCTCTTCAGCCGCTTGCTTCGGTATCGATACAACCGAACGCACTGCGGTATAGGCCTCTTCCGGGTCCGAATCCGACTTCTCCTCGTCCGATATGCCGTCTTCATCGTCGTGGGGTGCACTTCCCACCGATAATCTTCGAAAATTTGCGGCCTCGGGCTGGTGACTGTCGCTGTCGACACCCATTCTTGGAAAATCCCATGTTGGTGGGTCCGACCCAACCGGACCGTCGTATTGGTCCGCGATGTGATCCATGACCCTCGCCACGAACTCATCCTTCTCGTACTTGCCGGTGACCAACATCTTGTCATCCCACCAATGCGGAGATGTGACCATGGCCCGCCTCTTCTTAGCTGCCACACGGTCGTGCATTCCCATCCGCATGTAGTTGACGACGTCGTCGATCTCGGAGTGGGACAGGATGTCAAGGCCATCCACTGGCAGATCCGCCCCCTCCTTGGGCTCAAACATGACCTTCATGGGCACCGCCTCCACCCTACGGATGAGTGCTTCATCACCCGTGGGCTGGGCTTGCGCCCCATCCACCAGGAAAGCCTTGGTACCCCACGCTTGACCCGGGGAGGGCATTGATACACCCTTGGCGTCGATGAACAGCTCCTCCTCTGGCCCGAATGACATCTCGTTCAGGGTGATGGAGTCCAGCGTCGACTTGAGACCTTCCAGCGGACATGGAGTGGATCCTATGCCGGTTATGACCAGGATCCCCTTCGCCCTATCCGCGATGATCTTCTCCACCGTACGTCTGGTATTGTCCAGGGAGCCATGCCAATACATGGGTCCCCACTCCTTCAAACCCCAATCCCTGTGCCAGGCTGAGTCTCCTCGATGCCAACGCCTCCTACACTTCCGCAGAAGTGGGGCATCCCGGGAAGCGAAGACGTCCGTCTCGGGCGCTTCGGCTCCCAGCGTCTGGATCATCCTGGCATACACCTGCGGCGCCATTCCATACTCTGTGAGCTGAACTCCACGGTCTCCTCTGGACTTGGCACCCACAGCTTGCACCGCTTGGACAATCCGATCCTCTTCCTCAGCTTTCCATTGGGATGATCCGCAAGCATAGTCCGTGGACAGCCATGTGAGGCACTCATCATCCTCCCGGACCAGCGTTGCACGATGGGGAAGGGCTCCAATGGCATTTGCCACCATGAAGTCATACCCCATGATCATATCCCAATCTGTAATGTCGGCCACATAGAAGTTCCCGGATAGAGTGCTTCTCTTCGCCTGATCAGGGCGGTTCAAGCGCTCATGCTCCCAGAATTCCATACTGATAGTGGCCTCATGGGTGCCCCCACCCATGATTTCTCCGTTGGCGACCTTCAGGCGTACCGGTCTACGGCTGGGCTGCAGGAGTTCCTCCTTGAACAACCCTCTCCGGACCAGGCTCACCTGGGCACCCGTATCCACTAACACATCCACCACCTTCTCCTCTCGTCCACACCGTACTCGCATTTTCAAGTGCAACTGCCGCTCGTCGCCATGTGGTGTATGAACGACTCTCACGGCATGCAACTCTAGCACGTCCGGGTGCATCAGGACTTCAAGGGTGTGGTCACGGATGGTGTAGATCTTGGGTTGGTCCTGCCCGTCCACGCGGCTCTCCGTGGTCGCTCCTTCCTTCTTGCCATGTCCCGTACCCACATGTACTTCCCTTGGCAGGGCGCTCCAGAGATTGGGAGTGGCGAAGCTCAGTGGTTTTGGCTCTTCCGGAGCCTTCTTCGGCACCCGATGTGCCTTCGCTTTCCCGGGGATTACACTGATTTTTGGAGGAGAGACCTCCGAGGTCCCACTCCCGTGAGGGCTCCTCTAGACTTGGCTTCCCGCAGCCCCTTCCGGCTGCGATCCGCCAGGACTTTGTCCACCACGTTGCTGGGCTTTGAGTTCCTCCAACGTCCTCAACATGTCCTCAGCAACCTCCTCGATCGACCTCACTCGTCGGTCTTGGCCAGGTCCACCACCATAGCCTCTTCCTCCGCCTTTTCCTTGGCCTTTGCCTTGGCCTTTTCCCCCGTCTCCGCCCTTCGCTTTCCAGTCGGAAATTCGCTGCTCCTTGGGCTTCTTCTCGGGGTGGGCGGCGAAGTAGGCCTTCTTGTCCGCCTCATACACCTTGCACTGACGGTGGTCGTGTGCATGGTTGTTTCCCTTCCCATAACAGACCCAGCACCCGTCGTGCTGAGACCTGTACTCTCGGAACGAGAGCGGTGGGTTCCCGATCCTCCTTGGCTCTTTGCCCTTCTTGGGTCCAACCTGGTTCCATCTGGACCGATCCTGCCCATGGTTCCTCACGTTGTGCGCCACAAACGCGAAGAAGTGGGCCTCCTCGTGATCCTCCCGGGACCAGTGGTCTTGGCCACTTCCACTACCATCCTCCGCAGAGTTGGCCGTGTCCTCCTGGATCTCCTGATGATGGCGGTCTTCTCGGTGTCCTCGTTGTCCATGACCGTGTCGATCCTGCACGTGGGCCTCGTTCTTCGCATTGAGCTTCAACTCCACCGTGATGTACTTCACGATCTCGTCCAGGCTCATGCGGGCGAAGATGACCTGCATCCTCAACGGCTCCCCGCGCCTCCACTCCACGTTGTTGAGGCGCAGCAACCTTTGCCCCATGGAGTCTCCGAATACCTCCACGTACACGGCGTTCTTCAGGCCCAACATCCGGTTGGGTTCGCCCAGGTTCCTCCTGAAGAACTCCATGATACCCGCATGGGTATCCTCCGCCGCCATAATCCGCACCGCCACCCGCTTCTTGGCGCGCTTCTTCTCCTCGTCCTCCACTCGTCGCTTCCAGTTGCCGGGGAGGACGTCCTTCAGCAAGTGGCGGATCTCACTGGCCTCGTTCCAGTCTTCCACCAACTTGAGGCATCTGCGGTACTTCCGCAGATACCGGTTCCACTCCCGGACCCGCAACTCACCGCGGTCCAGCGGCAGTGGAATGGACCACAGGTCCTCCAGCTTCTGGTTAGGAGCGTCCACCCGCTCCTCATCCTCCAACCACTGGAGGCAGGCCTGCTCCGTCCTGATCAGTCCTTCCCGGATCTGATCCCGCAGCTCCTCCTTCAGGTCCTGCGCCAGGCGGTGTGGGAATGTCTGGCATACCCACTTATCCCGCGGCGCTCCCCGCATCTCGCCGACGACCTCCTCGGCGAAATCCTCCCAATCCAGGATGAAGTCATCCAGGTTGGAGGGGTTACCATCGTAGTAGGGGATTTTGATTCCCCTGAGGTCGTCGATCCTGATGGCGTCTCCGACGTCTCCAGCCACCACTCCACCGAGACGGATACCACCTGTGGCCGGGGGGTGTGAGTACACTCCCCGTACATCCCTCTCCTCCATGGAGTGCGGTCCAGTTGGGCCTGAACCCATGGGGTTTGGAATGCGGGAAGGACTTGCTCCATCGGCCGTCCATATCCCCGTATTGGGGTCCTTCGCCCACAGGTTTCCGCTTGGATGACCTCGACCATGTCTGCCGGCGCTTCCCATGGTTCGCCCCTGCATGGTCTGGTTCTGGATCTCCTCTTCCGCATAAACTGCATAGGTAGTCGTACTTGGCGGTAGATCCTGGGCGGCATGGGACATCTGCACTGTCAGGCTCCTCGGGTCCGTCGCTACGTGCCCTTCCTGCATGGACCCAGCCGGTGCCGTGTGTTCCCCGAGCATTGTGGACTCGCTGAATAGGGGAACAAACGGCAACGCACCGGGGTCAACACGCGGAGGCCGTATGGTGCCTCTGTAGGGCCGTCCATGGGTTTCTCCATGGCGCTCCTGAGGGTCTTAACCCGCTCCACCAGCTCTACCGCGGCCGGCTTTGCCGGGAGCTCCGGACCCGAGGCGAGGGGCTGTCGCTCCTCTAGCCTTCTCAGGCGTCCCGACATGTCCTCCACTAAGTGGAGGAGGCTGTCCACCACTTGCTGCTGCTTCTGCAGGGCCAGCTCCAGATTCTCCCGGTACCGGGCCTGATCCGCTCGCAGCTCCTCCATGTGGTTCTCCGCAGCCGACTGGTCGTCCAGGATCCCCGCGACGTCCTCCTCTAGAGCGTCCTTGGCGTTGTCCAGGCGGTCAAGGTGACGCACGATGGCGTCCATCCCCATCTTCGGGTACTTGCCAATGAGGAAGGACACGTGCTCACAGTGGCACGCAGCGTGCTTTCCGCCGGATTCAGCGCATCCCGCGGTTCCCGGCACCTCAGACTCATCACCCATAGGCGTATCTCCTATGGCGTCCGTCTCTGGTCCCGTGTGCCGGGGCACAGGTGCCGTCCAGGCCCTGGCTGGCCTCTCCAAGCCCTCGGCATCGTGCTTCAGGGCGGCCTCGGGGGCCGTATGCGCCCTGGCGATTGGCGCGGACGTCTCCGGCTCCGAAGGTGGCTCGTAGGCTGTCCGATAGCCCTCGGAGTGCCCCTCGGATTCCCACAGCCTGACCAAGCTGGGGTCCGTGTCCATAGCCCCGGCGTCCCTTGCCGCGGACTTGGGTGACCCGCGCTTCCGGTAGCGCCTGGCCCGTCCTCCACTGCTGCCTGAATGGCAGGCCTCATCAGAGTCCTCCGCGGCGGAGCGGAGGTTGCATGCCTTTCGGCAGCGACGCTCGCACATGGAGACCAGGTCCTCCATGTCACGTCCTCCTCTTCCCGAGTGTCGTTCTTCTCTTCGGGCTTCAACTTCCGGAGTTCGCCATGCTCTTGAACGTCTCGGTCCTTCTATGGATCCAATCTCCCGCGTGGTCTCCACCGAGTCCACAATACGCACCCGGGGCGTACTTGGGCAGGGCTCATAAGGGCCCAAGTCCCCGGGTCGGCGGTTGGTAGGGGCAGCAGGTAAGCCTCTGCTACCATAAAGAAGGTCCCTACCAGGACCGGCCCCCGCTGTGCCCCTTCCGCCTGTCACCCCTGCTGACTTGCTCCGGATCAATGATTGCATTTCTCAAAATCCTCAAAATCCAGGGTCCAAATCCAAAAATATAGAAAATGTAATCCTCCTTCAACCCTGAACAGCAACCAGATCCCACAAGTATAGCAATAACCCAATTCACAATCCAAATCAGGCTGCGGGCTTTCGTTCAGCACACCGGTATTCCCACGGTGGCGGGCATGTACAAGAATTGCACCAAGGAAGAAAGCCCTGAAATTGGCATATGAACACAAATGATGCAAAGTTGGGGAAAGAGGTAAACGTACACATTCACAGCCATAAACCCCTCATTCCCTGGACTCAAGACCTTTACTTGACTCACCAACATATTGCCCTGAACCAGGTCAAATGAGATGGCTAAATGCCATGTGTCACAAGTCACTACATAAACCCCAAAAATGTGTTCACTCCCAAGCCTATAAATCCTAGCCCAATGGGGGAGGTGGCGTGTCATGGCCTAGAGTGGCACTCAGGACCATGCCCTACCCTGACATAACTTTGGTTGGACTTGGAGTTGATTGGGCTTGGAGAACTGCCCCATGATGTTGACCTCACAACATGGCAAAATCAGGCAAATCACACCACTATGCCCAAAAGTCAATTATATACTCAAAAATGCATACGGCAAATATCCAAATGCTCCATGCATTCGTCAAACCGGAGAGTAATATACAAGGGTGATATAGGCCAAAGGTCCATGCCCAAGAATATCCCATCATTGGCTCCGAAACTCCTCCAATTATGTACATGACATGCTTCACAAGTCAACTCATGAATTTGAGACCTAATTTTGTGAGGCCTCGTGTGCCAAGCCAAAGTGACTACGTGATCTGGCATATGGTGAGGTGCAACACCGAAGCATATGCCAACATATAAGCAACATACCATAGTACACAGATCTCTAGGCACTTTGCTGTTAGCCGACCAGTTGAGCACATAAAACACAAAAATGAGCATAAAATGAGGTCAAAAACACGAAAATATGTCCAAATACAAAGTTGTCATGATAGTATATCTCTATGATCACCCATGATATCCGCTCATGCTTCAATACACAAATGATTGGAACCATTTGCGAACAATTCCCCCACTTGGATCCCCAATCAAGCGCATGGAGATACCTTCGCCACTAATATCAACATGCCCCATGAAAATGGGAGTGCACCCATGGATCTCTTTGTCAAACATACCATGAGCAATACATACGCGGGAGACTCGGTCTAGCGCTCTGAATTCCACAATTGGGACATGGGCAAAGCCCTTGTCACGTATGGCTCCCCATCTCTTCGGCCACACGAAGATATATAACATGGGCGTGAGCATATCAACCACATACCATGCATACAACACATACCCTCAAAATATGGCTCCCACCATGATATGCCATGTCCCTCCATAGACATAACTTCACGTTAAAAATACGTAGGAACCCAAGGAAAGTTGCTATGCAACCCCAACACTCATGCGGCACACTCGAAAGTCGCATTAAAATATTCGGTTGCACGGTCCAAGAGTTATATATCACTTTATACCCTCTTGACTATTTTCCCTTGCTACACCGGGCATGTGTGCGCACCAAAGGCGTTAGATGCTTCCTAAATTAACTTGAGACTAAGGCGCTTGCAACCCAACCTTCTCTATTCTCTTTCCTCACACTCGCGCGTAGATATGGTCCTTCAAAGTGGTCCCACGATTCACTTTTGTTTTCCTTATATCTCCAAGTCAAATGGGTGGCAAGTATAAGGGAAACCTGATTCGGGCATAGGGAAAGGCGTACGACCACTCGAAGAAGTCCAAATCAAGTGCCGCGATGTCGAAGTCGAAAATCCGATTTCGACATCGCGAAAAATTCTGATTAAAATTTCGAGTGCTTATTTAGAGAATTGCGGAAGCAACGAACCCCTTGCTGATGAGATCTGTCCCTTCAACGGAATATCCGTCAAAATATCTGGAAATAACAGTTAACCAATCTGTTAACGCAAAATCGCGAGCCAACTGACAGTCGCCGATACATTGACCATCAGAACGAAAGGCTGAAAAATTACGGAAACATTATGATAATAAAACCCTGTTGATTCCTGATATTCCGATATATAAATCTCCGCTGGCGGTGCCTCGGTTCTGAATATGGCCGCTCATAGCCGGAATGGCCAAACCTATCACACTATCACATCGGGTTAGGTCAGGTGGATGGGAGAGTATGATATCAGCCAATGGCGGTTTGCCGGCACATAGATACACACCCCAAGTGACCCCAAGATGGCCACGGGGGTCCGAACCGGCTTCAGGTATGTGCTTCGCTATGCTCACGCCCATGTTATATATCTCCGTTTGTAGGAAGGTATGTGGAGTCATACGTGGCAAGGGCTTTGCCCATGTCCTAATGGTGAGCTCCATAGCGCTAGACTAAGTCTACCGCACATATAGTGCATGTGGGAGGGCTTACAGAACGACCCACAAGCGCCACTATTAATTTTCCCATTTTTCTGGTGCGTGTCGGGAGGAGGTTCGAAGGTGTCCCTATGCGTCCATGTGGGGATCCAGGTCGGGGGATTGTTCGCAAAAGGTACAAGCTATTGTGTTTTGAACCATATGTTGTGAGCGAAGTTATATACTATTGTGAATATCTTGAATTTGGCAATATTTGCATGTTTTTGACCTCATTTTATGCTCATTTTTGTATTTTATGTGCTCAACTGGTCGGCTAACAGTAAAGTGCGTAGAGATCCATGAACTATGGTATGTTGCTTACATGTTGGCATATGCTTCGGTGTTGCACCTCACCATATGCCATCACGTGGTCACCTCGGCGTGGCACACGAGGCCTCACAAAATTAGGTCTCCAATTCGTGAGTTGACTTGTGACGGCACGGCATGTCTATATCCGGAGGGGTTTGGGAGCCAATGTTGGGATATTCTTGGGCATTGATCTTTGGTCTATATTGCCCTTGTAAATTACTTTCCGGTTTGACACATGCATGGAGCATTTGAATATTTGCCGTATGCATCTTTGAGTATATAAATGAATTTTGGGCACTATGGTGTGATATGCCTAATTTTGCTATGTTGTGAGGTCATCTTCATGGGGCAATCCTCCAAGCCCAATGGACTCCAAGTCCAACCAAGTTTTTGTCAGGGTAGGGCATGGTCCTGAGTGCCACTCTGGGCCATGACACGCCACCTCCCCTATTGGGCTAGGATTTAGAGGCTTGGGAGTGAACACATTTTTGGGGTTTGTGTAGTGACTTTTGACACATGGCATTTAGCCATCTTATTTGACTTAATTCAGGGCATCATGTCCGCGAGTCAAGGGAAGGTCTTGAGTCCAGGGAATGAGGGGTTTATGGCTGTGATTGTGTATGTTTCCATCTTTCCCGATTTTTGCTTGATTTGTGTTCATATGCCAATTTCAGGGCTTTTTCCATTATTCTATTGGTGCAATTCTATGTACATGCCCAACGCCCGTGTCTTCGTGTGCACCGTGAGACGACCGGCGTGTTGAAAGGAGTTGTTGAGTGTCAACCCGGGACCTCTAACACCCTTGGAAGCCCTCAGCGTGGTATATTTGGATTTGAGCTATTGTACCTGGGAGTTGGTTATTGCAAGGGATCAGGATTTGTGTGAAGGAGCCATATTTTACTAGCCTTTGATGGAAATTGTGCAGGATAGGGCAAGATCATGCAGAATCTGGTGAGAAGCAAGACCATAGGAGTGACAGGAAATGGTGGAAGGGGTACAGCAGGGGCCGCTCCTGGTAGGGACCTTCTTTCTGGTAGCAGAGGAGTACCTGCCCCCTACCGCCGCACCCTGGACTTGGGCCCTCATGAGCCCTGCCCAAGGACCCCCCGGGTGCAGATCGTGGAGTCCGTGGAGTCGACGCCGGACTTGGAAGCCCGAGAAGAGCAAGGATGCTCAGAACGGAGAGCCTTGCAGGACATGGGCTAGACATGGAGGACCTGGCCTCCATGTGTGAAAGGCAATGCCGCAAGGCTTGCAATCTACGCTCCGCTGCGGAGGAGTTGGAGGAGACTGGCAGCAACGGCAGGGCCCGGCGTTACCGTAACCGCGGGTCCCCAAAACCCGCGGCGGAAGCCAGGGCGATGGAGACGGATCCCAGCCCGGTCATTCCGAGGGGCATTCCGATGGCTATCGGAGCGCTTTCCCTTCAGAGTCGGGGGAGATGGCCAGACCGCCCACAAGGGCACACACGGCCCCCGAACCAAGCCTGGAGTATGACGCCGAGGCGTTGGAGAGGCATGCCAGAGCCAGAACGGCGCCTGTGGCCCGGCACACGGAGCTATAGAGGGATGACATGGGCGACACACCCATGGCAGAGGAGTCCGAGGCGCCGGGAACCGTGGGATGCGCCGGATCGGGTGGGAAGCACGTTGAGTGCGACTGCGAGCACGTATCCTTCCTCATCGGCAAGTACCCAAGGATGGGGATGGACGCGATCGTGCAGCACCTCAACCGCCTTGACAACCAGAAGGACGGCCTAGAGGAGGACATCGCGGGGATCCTGGATGACCAGTCGAAAGCGGAGAGAGACATGGCGGAGCTGCGAGCGGAGCAGGACCGGTACCTAGGGAAGCTGGAGATGGCCAAGCAGAAGCAGCAGCGATTGGTGGGACAGCCTCCTCCACTTGGTGGAGGACATGTCAGGACGCCTGAAAAGGCTAGAGGAGTTACAACCCCTCGCCTCGGGTCCTGAGGTCCCGGCATGGCCGGCAACGGCAGAGCTTGTGGAGCGGGTTAGGACCCTCAGGAGCGCCATGGATACACCCTTTGGCGGCCCTGCAGAGGCAGCATACGCGCCTCCGTGTGTTGACCTTGGGGCGCTGCCGTTTGTTCCCATGTTCAGCGAATCCATAACGCTGGGGGAGCATGCGGCACCGCCTGGGTCCATGCTGGAAGGGCACGCAACCACGGACCTGAGGAACCAGACGGTACAGATGTCCCATGCTGCGCAGGATCCACCGACCGCTATGACTGCCCATGCAGTTTATGCAGAAGAGGAGATCCAGGCCATGCAGGGGCGAACCATGGGAAGGGCCGACGGACATGGTCGAGGCCATCCAGGCAGAAACCTGTGGGTGAAGGACCCCACTACGGGGATATGGACAGCCGGTGGAGCAAGTCCTTCCCGCATCCCAAACCCCATGGGTTCAGGCCCAACTGGACCGCACCCCATGGAGGAGAGGGATGTACGGAGAGTGTACTCACACCCCCCGGCCACAGGTGGTATCTGTCTCGGTGGAGTGGTGGCTGCAGACGTCGGAGACGCCATCAGAATTGACGACCTCAGGGGAATACAAATCCCCTACTACGATGGCAACCCCTCCAACCTGGATGACTTCATCCTGGATTGGGAGGACTTTGCCGAGGAGGTCGTCGGCGAGATGGAGGGAGCGCCAAGGGACAAGTGGGTATGTCGGACATTCCCACACAGGCTGGCGCAGGACGTGAAGGAGGAGCTCAGGGATCAGATCCGCGAGGGATTGATCCAGACGGAGCAGGCCTGCCTCCAGTGGCTGGAGGACGAGGAGCGAGTGGACGCCCCCAACCAGAAGTTGGAGGATTTGTGGTCCATTCTGCTGCCGCTCGAGCGCGGGGAGTTGAGGGTCTGGGAATGGAATCAGTACATCCGCAAGTACCGAAGAAGCCTCAAGCTGGTCGAGGACTGGAATGAGGCCAGCGAGATCCGCCACCTGCTGAAGGACGTCCTCCCCGGCCACTGGATCAGGAGAGTGGAGGCCGAGGAAAAGAAGAGAGCAAAGAAGCGCGTGGTTGTACGGATCATGGCATCGGAAGACACCCACGCCGGGATAATGGAGTTCTTCCGGCGAAACCTCGGCGAGCCCAGCCGAATGTTGGGGTTGAAGAACGCCGTCTACGTGGAGGTATTCGGCGACACCATGGGGCCAAGGCTGATGCGCCTCAACAACACAAAGTGGAGGCGCGGAGAGCCGCTGAGGATGCAGATCTTCGCCCGCATGAGCCTTGATAAGATCGTGAAGTACATCACGGTGAAGCTGCAGCTCAACGCCAAGAACAAGGCCCACGTGCAGGATCCACAGGGCCAAGGACATCGAGGTAATCAGGAAGATCGCCAACACCGAGAGGTCAAGGGGGACACGATCGGCACCGCGGAGAAAGGGAGTGGAAGCGGCCAAGATCTCTGGACCGCAACCACCCGAGAGGATCATGAAGAAGCACACTTCTTCGTGTTCGTAGCGCACACAATGAAGAAGCATGGGCAGGACAGGTCCAGGTGGAACCGCCTGGACCCAAGGACCAAGAACCGGAAGGAACCGCGGAGGATCGGGAACCCGCCGCTCTCGTTCCGCGAGTACAGATCACAGCACGACGGTTGCTGGGTCTGCTACGGCAAGGGGAACAACCATGCACATGACCAGCAGCATTGCAAGGTATATGAGGAGGACAAGAAGACCTACTTCGCCGCCCATCCCGACAGGAGGCCCAAGGAGCAACGAATTGCCAATTGGAAGGCAAGGGGCGGAGAGGGTGGAAAAGGCCAAGGAAAGGGCAAAGGGAAAGGCGGAGGAAAAGGCTATGGTGGAGGACGCGGCCCAGACTGACACGTGAGGTCGATCGAGGAGGTTGCTGAGGACATGTTGAGGACGTTGGAGGAGCTCAAAGCCCAGCAACGTGGTGGACAAAGTGTAGGTGGATCGCAGCAGGAAGGAGCTGCGGCAGGCCACGTCTAGGGGAGCCTCAGTGGGAGTGGGACCTCGGAGGTCTCTCCTCCAAAAATCAGTGGAATCTTAGAGAAAGCGAAGGCACATCGGGTGCCAAAGAAGGCTCCAGAAGAGTCAAGACCACTGAGTTTCGCCACTCCCAACCCCTGGAGCGCCCTGCAGAGGGAAGTGTATGAGGGGAAGGGACGTGGCAAGAAAGAAGGAGCGACCACGGAGAGCCCCGTGGACGGGCAGGACCAGCCCAGGATCTACACCATCAGTGACCATACCCTCGAAGTCCTGATGCACCCGGATGTGCTAGAGTTGCATGCCGTGAGAGTTGTCCATACACCGCAGGGTGACGAGCGGCAGTTGCACTTGAAGGTGCGTGTACGGTGCGGACAAGAGGAGTTGGTGGTGGATGTTTTGGTGGATACGGGTGCCTAGGTGAGCCTGGTCCGGAGAGGGTTGTTCAAGGAGGAATCCCTGCAGCCCAGCCGTAGACCGGTACGCCTGAAGGTGGCCAATGGAGAGATTATGGGTGGTGGCACCCATGAGGCCACTATCAGTATGGAATTCTTGGAGCATGAGCGCTTGAACCGCCCTGATTTGGCAAACAGAAGCACTCTATTCGGGAACTTCTATGTGGCCGACATTACAGATTGGGATATGATCATGGGGTATGACTTCATAGTGGGAAACGCCATTGGAGCCCTTCCCCATCGTGCAACGCTGGTCCGGGAGGATAATGAATGCCTTACATGGCTGTCCACGGACTATGCATGCGGATCATCCCAAAGGAATGCTGAGGAAGAGGATCGGATCACCCAAGCGGTGCAAGCTGTGGGTGCCAAGTCCAGAGGATACCGCGGAGTTCAGCTCCCGGAGTATGGAATGGCGCCGCAGGTGTATGCCAGGATGATTCAGACGCTGGGAGCCGAAGCGCCCGAGACCGACGCCTTCGCTTCCCGGGATGCCCAACTTTTGATGAAATGTAGGAGGCATTGGCATCGAGGAGACTCAGCCTGGCACAGGCATTGGGGTTTGAAGGAGTGGGGGCCCATGTATTGGCATGGCTCCCTGGAAAATACCAGACGTACGGTAGAGAAGATCATCGCGGATAGGGCGAAGGGGATCCTGGTCATAACCGGCATAGGATCCACTCCATGTCCGCTGGAAGGTCTCAAGTCAACGCTGGATTCCATCACTCTGAACGAGATGTCATCCGGGCCAGAAGAGGAGTTGTTCATCAACGCCAAGGGTTTATCAATGCCCTCCTCCCTGGGTCAAGCGTGGGGTACCAAGGCTTTCCTGGTGGGTTGGGCACAAGCCCAGCCCACGGGTGAGGCGGTGCGCATGCGGGTCATGTTTGAGCCCAAGGAGGGGACATATCAGCCAATGGATGGCATTGACGTCCTGTCCCACGCCGAGATCAACCACGTCGTCAACTACATTCGGATGGGGATGCACAACCGTCTGGCAGCCAAGAAGAGGCGGGCCAGGGTCACATCCCCGCATTGGTGGGATGACAAGATGTTGATCACCGGCAAGTACGAGAAGGATGAGTTCGTGGCGAGAGTCATGAATCACATCGCGGACCAATACGATGGTCCGGTTGGGTCAGACCCGCCGACGTGGGATTTCCCAAGAATGGGGGCCGTTAGCGACAAGAACCCGGCTGATGCTGCAAATTTCCGAAGATTATAGGTGGGAAGCGCGCCCCACGACGATGAAGACAGACGAGGAGAAGTCGGACTCGGACCCGGAAGAGGCCTACACCGCAGTGCGGTCGGTTGTATCGATACCGAAGCAAGCGGCAGAAGAGGCCCAGGAGAACCCGAAGGTCGCCGAGCTGAAGGAGAGGCTGATCAATGCCTATCCGCGGCTATTCAGTGGCGTCGCCAACAAGAACCCTCCAGATTGTGGGAGGTTTGGCATAGCAAGGATCAAGCTGGAGCCGAACCCCAAGATCTATTGTCATCAGGAGTACCAACTACAGGGCGATCGTGCTGAGCCCATGAAGAAGTTGTTGGCCGAGTTGATTGAGCGGAGCTCGATCGAACCCTCTAACAGTGAGTGGGCCAGCCCGGCCTTTATCGTGCCCAAGAGAGAGAAGGGCGAGTGGAGGTTGGTGGTTGATTACAGGGGTTTGAACGAGCAAACCGAGCACAACTCGTACTCGCTTCCTCTGATCGACACCATCCTCCAAAAGCAACAGAAAAAGCGGATCTTCACGGTGTTAGACCTGAAACACGGCTATCACCAGATGCCGCTACACCCGGACTCCAGGCCCTGCACAGCGATGTCGACGACGCTGAGGCCCATGCAGTGGAAAGTGGTGCCTATGGGCGCCAAGAATGGCAAAGCCGCTTTCCAGCGCATGATGGAGGACCTACTCGGTCCTGTCCGGGACTGTGCCGACCCCTTCGTGGATGACATCATCATCAGCTCCTGCACAGAAGACATGACTAAGGACAAGCTCATCGAAGCGCATGAGAAGGATCTGCGCCGAGTGCTCAGCGAGCAGGACAAGCACAACATGGTGTGCAAGCCCACCAAAGCCTCACTCTTCGTGAAGGAAGTGGAGTTTGCGGGTCACGTGGTTGGTCACCGGCAACGCCGTCCCATGCTGGAAGCTGGCGTCCCTGCACCACTGGGAAAAGCCCCAGACCATCAGCAAACTCCGATCCTTCATTGGGGTCTGTAATTACTATTCGGGCTATGTCCGAATGTATGCAGAACTATCGGGCCGGCTGCACAAGATGCTGCAGGTGGGCAAGTACGATGGTCGGAAGGGGAGCAAGACGAAGCTTGCCTGGACCCCTGAGGCCGAAGATGCGTTCAGCCGCCTGAAGGAGCGACTCCTGGGGCAGCTAGGGCTATTCCTGGTCAACCCGGACAAGGGATTCGTGCTACGGACGGACGCCTCGGACTATGCTGTAGGGGCAGTCCTCGAGCAGGTCCAGGGCGACGGGTCGCACGTACCCGTGGCGTTTTGGAGCTGGATCCTGGCCGAGGGGCAACGTCGAACCTGGACCGCGAGGGAAAAGGAGATGTACACCAGTGTTTGTGCGCTCAGGAAGTGGTCTGGCAGCATCGGATTACAACCGGTGGTCGTTTGTACGGACCATCAGTCCTTACAGAGCTGGCACAAGGAGAACATCGACACCCCCTCGGGACCGGCAGCAAGGAGGGCCCGATGGCATGAGACGTTCGCCAAGTACAACCTCAGCGTCGTATTCGTCCCGGGGAAGGACAACACTGTGGCAGATTGCCTCAGTCGTTGGGCCTACCCCGCGGGCAAGGCATGGATGGACATATCCAGCCATGGGGACGCCGAGGAGACCGAGGAGGCCAAGCGCATCATCGAGGTGGAGAAGGCCATGGAGCAAGAGGGGGTCAAGTGCTTTGTGGTGATGGCGAACCGTACAGACCTGGCCAAGTTCCGGGGCGCCGAGTTCAAGCTATTCGAGAAGAAACCCTCGAGCAATGTATGGTGGCCCCTGTAGAGCTAGTCAGGTCGGTGCTTAAAGAAGACTGGTCGGATGACTATGCGGCATCTCAGCACTGGAGCAGGTACTGGAATGCCGTGAGCGCCCCGTCGGACGACAAATGGCCTGAGGGCTTGACCGAGGATGGGGATAAATTATTCCTCAAGGACAAGCTATTGGTCCCTGAGAACGGAATGGCGGAGCTTATTGACCACTGGCATAACGCTCAGCTCATGCATCCTGGTCAGGACAAGATGCAGCAGGACCTGGAGTGGCGCTTCAAGTTCCCACCGGGGTACTACGCCTTCCTGGACAAGTACTGCAGCGATTGCGCCGTGTGTCGGGCCACGAAGAGCCCTAACCACTCCACGGCGGGCAACCCGGTGTATACGGCTATACCGGAGGCCCCTCTGCGGTCCGTGGTCATGGATTTATTAGCCATGCCGGAGGTCACCGTGGAAGGAGAGACCTACGACTGTGTCATCCTGGCGGTGGATAGGCAAAGCAGGTATATCGTGGCGGTCCCTGGCAAGAAGTCCAAGAAGAAGGACAAGAAGGACAAGCATGGAATGGGTCTGCAGGCCACGACCGTCGCTAATGCCATGATCAGGCATTGGCTGACGATTTTTCATGTCCCAGCTGTCATTTGCAGCGATCAGGGCAGTCAATTTGTGGGGACGTTGTTCAAGACGATGTGCAAGCACATGAGGATTCGGCACACCAAGACCGTGGCGTACCACAGCCGGTCGAATGGCGGGGCTGAGGTGGCTGGGCGGCAGATGTTCGAAAAGTTCCGCCAGCTGCACATTGACGAACTGGGCTGGAATTGGTACAATTCGCTGTGGAGAGTTCTCCAGGCGTACCACGACCTTCCGGGGCCCACTGGACTGTCGCCCCACCGTATCCTGTTCCTACGGGATTGAGTGTCACGCACTCTCCCGTGGTTGAACCATGGCAAAGTGGCCGGGGATGCGAGTGCTATGATGGCTGAGGCAGGGGACACGGCGGCCAAGGTGTGCAAAGCACTTCAGAACGAGCATGAGAAGAGGGCCAAGTACTTCAAGCAGAAAAAAGTCCAGAAATATGCTCTCAGAGACACCGTATGGGTGGAGCGGCACCACAAGGATGTCCTCTCCAGGCATCGGCAGGCGTCTTGGTATGTGCCGGGGGTAATCGTTCGGAAGGTCGGGCAGGATGTGTATGCAGTTCGTGTGGGGGAATAACAAGATCCTGGACCGCGACCATACGCAGCTTCGTCCCCGAGCACGAGACCCCAGCTGACGTCCTGTCACCTTCGAGTTCACAGCCGGCAATGTGGACTTGGATGACGAGGGTGAGGACGACGACTTCGCCGCCGAGAGGATCCTGATGGACTAGCCGGTCCCGGGGACGCCTGGGGGGAGGCTATTTAAAGTCCGTTGGAGGGGATTCGCCGCATTCAGGGATTTGTGGGAGCCCCCGAGCAGTTTTGTGCCGGGGTATACCACGGTCTGGCCGGATTATCTAAAGAAAAAGAACATTTCTTTGGATGTCAAGGACGTGTTGGTCCATTTGGTGGCTGCTCAAGCACCGTAGTGGATCCCACTTGGCGTTTTTGTTTGTTTTTGTGCTTGGGAGTCGGGTGAGGGCGTTCATCTGGGGGGTTTTGGGCCTTGATTGGATATATACCCCCTTCACTCGGTCTCCACATATATATTTCATTGTGGTATATGTATTTAGGTTAGCCGACGACGTTTCTCTATCTTTGATCCCCCTGGTCGGTGTTGTAGATCAAGAGGAGACCGGATATGGCGGAAGGCACCGATTATGAGTGTCGTCACCCCTCTCTTGGGGCATGGGGGATGCCTACGCCGTATGTCGGGCCTCCATGTGTCCTTTGGACATGGGGGGGGGGGTTGGAGCCCATTGGGGTCCTCCCGTCCTCTCTTGAATGACCTCCGAGCGGATACAATGCTCTGAGAAGGGGGTGAAGCCGGGTCGGACCCCCGTGACCATTATTGGGTCACTTGGGGTGTGTATCTATGGGCCGGCAAGCCGCCATTTGCTGATATCATACTCTCCCATCCACCTGACCTAACCTGATGTGATAGTGTGATAGACTTGGCCATTCGAGCTATGAGCGGCCATATTCAATACCGAGGCGCCGCCGGCTGAGATTTATACATCCAAATATCAGGAATCAACAGGGTTTTTTTATCATAATGTTAGCGTAATTTTTCAGCTATCCGATCTGATGGTCAATGTATCGGCGACTGTCAGTTGGCTCGCGATTTTGCGGTAACCGATTAGTTAACTGTTATTTCCAGATATTCTAGCGGAAACCCCGATGAAGGGTTAAATTTCATCAGAAAAGGGTTCGCTGCTTCCGCAATTTTCATGTTATATACTCGCAAAATTAATCCGATTTTTTCAGACATTCAGATTGGATTTTCGATTTTGAGGTCGCCGCACTTGATATGATGAAATTCGCGTGGTCCTACATTTTTCCTCGATCACGAATCAACCTTCATTTTGTTGTCTCCTTCATTTTTCTTGGAGATATAGGCGAAACAAAATTGATTCGTCGGGCCACTTTGAAAAGTCATATCTCCAGCTCACTGCGAGGAGTCACAATTTTGAGATATGGGCTGGAATGGCCTCGGTCTCAACTTAATGTGGGAAGCATCAAACGCTTTTGATATGTACCGATACCGGGTGTAGCAAGGGATAATGGTCAAGGGGGTAGAAAATTATTGATAACTCTTGGACCATGCAACCCAATATTTTAATGCGACAATCGAGTGTACTGCATGAATGTTGGTGTTGCATAAAAGCTTTTCTTGGGTTCCTACGTACTTTTAACGTGAAGTTATGTCCATGGAGGGGCATGGCATACCATGGTGAGAGCCACTTTTAAGGGTATGTGTTATATGGATGGTATGTGCTTCGCTATGCTCACGCCCATGTTATATATCTCCGTTTGTAGGAAGGTATGTGGAGTTTTACGTAGCAACGGCTTCGCCCATGTCTCAATGGTGAGCTCCGAAGCGCTAGACAAAGTCTACCGCACATATAGTGCATGTGGGAGGGCTTACGTAGCGACCCACAAGCGCCACTATCAATTTTCCCATTTTTATGGTGCGTGTCGGGAGGAGGTTCGAAGTTGTCCCTATGCGTCCATGTGGGGCACCAAGTGGGGGGATTGTTTGGAAATGGTCCCAAGCTATTGTGTTTTGCACCATATGTTGATACCATGGGTGAGCGAAGTTATATACTATTGTGATTATCTTGAATTTGGCAATGTTTGCATGTTTTTGACCTCATTTTATGCTCATTTCTGTATTTTATGTGCTCAACTGGTCGGCTAACAGTAAAGTGCCTAGAGATCCATGAACTATGGTATGTTGCTTACATGTTGGCATATGCCTCGGTGTTGCACCTCACCATATGCCATCACGTGCTCACTTCGGCGTGGCACACGAGGCCTCACAAAATTAGGTCTCCAATTCGTGAGTTGACTTGTGAAGCACGGCATGTCTATATCCGGAGGGGTTTGGGGACCAATGTTGGGATTTTCTTGGGCATTGATCTTTGGTCTCTATAGCCGTTGTAAATTACTCTCCGGTTTGACAAATGCATGGAGCATTTGAATTTTTTGTCGTATGCATCTTTGAGTATATAATTGAATTTTGGGCACTATGGTGTGATTTGCCTAATTTTACTATGTTGTGAGGTCATTTTTATGGGGCAATCCTCCAAGCCCAATGGACTCCTAGTCCAATCAAGTTTTTGTCAGGGTAGGGCATTTCCTGAGTGCCACTCTAGGCCATGACACGCCACCTCCCCTATTGGGCTAGGATTGAGAGGCTTTGGAGTGAACACATTTTTGAGGTTTGTGTAGTGACTTTTGACACATGGCATTTAGCCATCTTATTTGACTTGATTCAGGGCATCATGTTGGCGAGTCAAGTGAAAGTCTTGAGTCCAGGGAATGAGGAGTCTATGGCTGTGATTGTGTATGTTTCCATCTTTCCCCATTTTGCTTAATTTGTGTTCATATGCCAATTTCAGGGCTTTTTCCGTTATTCTATTGGTGGAATTCTATGTACATGCCCAACGCCCGTGTCTCGGTGTGCACCGTGAGACGACCGGCGTGTTGAAAGGAGGTAGATAGGTAGGTAGGGGCACTCGGTCGTGGAGAGGCGCCCCATGCTTCCCCCTGGTGTCGCCTCTGTGACTAACAGGAAGAGGCTCCGCGCGTGAAGAGGGGAGGCGGCTAACATCCCGCTAGACCTGACTGTTGGCCCCCCACAAAGCGGCCCCGGGCAACACCGGGAGGGCTGATCGCCGCCAGCGTGACGTGCTTATCTCGCCAGGATGGTGTGCCTGCATGCTTGCGCACGTCCCCTCCTTTGGGCGGAACCCTAGAGGTTCACCGGACTTCCTGGCGCATCCCGTTCCCAAGGCATGCATGCACGTTCTTGGTACTAGGGTTCCGAGGCGCTTGGGTGTTGCACGCTCCGCCCGAGTCCCAAAGCAGCGCAGGCCTTAGGATGCAGCCTTACCCCCGGTCCCCGGATCTCGTTTGGCCGGGTCACCTGCAAGGCACGGGCTGCCTCAGTGCCCGGGCTGTGGGCACTGGGTTTCCTACTGTTGTGCGGTGTTTGTATTTGGGTCCGGTTTGCGGTTGGGTGTTGGTTTTGTTAACCCCGCTGGTCCTGGCTGCAGTCTTGGGTGGGTGTGTTTGGGCACGGTTCCTGGTGTTGTCCCTCTAGTGTCGGCTGTTTGTGGTGTTCGTGGTTGGGGTTCGGTTTCGGCCTGCTTATGGGACGTGTGTGGTTTCGTGCGCCCCCCGCGTGCCCCCCGCCGTTTCTGGTTCCGGCGTGCGGTGCTGGGCCCGGGTCTCGGCTGTGCCCAGCCCTTCGTGGATTGGTTGTCGGGGTGTGTTTTTTGCGCTTTTTCTTTTTGCTGGGTGTCCCTGTCCCGGGCCTTGTGGTCCCTGTCCCCCCATCCCCTTTCTTTCGGGCTTGGCTGCTGGCTCTTTCTTTTTTTCGTGGTGTGTGTCTGCATGTTTTTCTGTCCCTTTTCCCGGTGGGCCGCTGTTCCTGGCTTGGTGTTGCCGGTTTTGGCTGGGTGGTCTCCCCGTGCCTCTTCAGGGGTCCTGTCTTCGGTGCCTTCTGGGGGGGGGGGATGGCCGCCTCTGGTGGTGTTGGCGGGCGGTTTGGTGGCTGTGGGCTGTTTTCGCCCCCCCCCCCTCCCCCCTCTGTTTTGTTTTCTTTTTTTGGGGGGGGGCTGCCTTTTCCTCCCTCTGCCCTCATCCGTTGGCGCACGCACTGGCCCGCATTCAGTGTTGTCTCCCGGGCTGCTGTTGGCGGTTGCGTTCTGTTTGGCTGTGTTCCGGCCCAAAGGGTCGGGTGGGCTATGTACACGGTGGACTCGGCGCCCCTTCTTGCCGGGTTAGGTCCTGGCTGTGCCGGCTCGGCGGCTGCGCCAGGCGGCTGCTTGTGGCTCTGGGTTAGGGGGCTGGGGTTGTTTGTGTCCTTTCCCCTCTGCGGTGCCGGTTTTAACCTTCTGGGTGGTCCACCACTGTTGTTGCCGGGCGCGCGTCGGCCCCGTGTGTGGCCTGCGGTGCTGGTGTGTGGCATGCTGGTGCGACGCCTTCCGGGGTGTGCGGTGGCTTGCTTCGGTTAGTCCTTCAGGTTAGGGTCAGTTGTGTCGTGTTGTGCCCCTCTGTGCCGCGTCGCGTCGCGTCGTGCTGTGGCGCGTTGCACTCTGGCGCGCTGTGGTGCGGTGTGCTGTGGTCTCGCGTTGTGCCGCGGTGGGTCAGTGGAGGTCAGCCTGGCCTGTGTCATGGTGCGGAGTGCGGGCCGGAGTGTGGCTGGCTGGTGGCTGGGGGGTGCTGTTAGGTGTGGGTGTCTCGCTTGGTCCGTGCTGTGGGGGCTTGGGCGTGCCGCTCGGGCTGGTGGGTCGGGTAGGTCGATCGCGTGACCGTCCGTGGGGTTGCCCTCCCTGGAGGCCTGCGGCTTGGTCCCGTGTCCTCGGGGGGTTTCGGTCCCTAGTCCTGGTCGCTGTGGCCGTGCCTTTGTCCTCTTCCGGTGCTTGTGAGGTGGCCCTTGTGGCGGCCGGGGCCGTCGCCTGGCGGTGAGGGCGTGGTGGTGCGCCGTGCGGTGGCGTTCCCTGCGGCTTCCTCTGTGGGTGTGCTCCGCTCTCCCCGTGT
The DNA here is from genome assembly GCA_964036045.1 of Eutreptiella sp. 'Long Island Sound 2002'. Lineage (NCBI taxonomy): Eukaryota > Euglenozoa > Euglenophyceae > Eutreptiales > Eutreptiaceae > Eutreptiella > Eutreptiella sp. 'Long Island Sound 2002'. The sequence continues at coordinate 115,528,683 of OZ038379.1, forward strand.
TGGTGTGCCCTCCATTCCCCGTGCGGTTTCTGGTGGCTGGTGGGTGTGCGCTGGCGTGATCTGTACGGCGTCCGATACTTGCTTTGGCGGTGTGTGTTGGGGGGTGCGCCCTCGGGAGTCGTTGGGCGTTCGGTGGGGGTGGGGCGGCGCTGGTTTCCCCGTCGTGGTATGCCCTTCCTGAGTGTTGGTCGTGGCGTTTGCTGTGGTGCCCTTTTCCTCCGTGCCTTGGTCCCCGCTCCTGCCCCTTCCTGGTTCTTGGGTGGTTTTCTGCCCCCATGTGGTGTCTCTTCCGGCGTCCTGTCCCTGTGAGTGCCTGCCCTCACTTGGGGCCCCCCCGTGCCCTCTTGCCTGAGGGCCCCGTGGTGTCCCTTGCCCTCCCCTTGCCCTTGTCCTCCCCCTTCCTGGTGTGGTGGTGGCGGGAGGGGCGGAGTGGGGAGGGGGCGCCAACGGCCCAGGCCTGGGGGTTGGTGGCCTGGAGGCACTGGCGGAGGGCTTGGGGGGTGTAGGGGGGGTGGAGGCCCTGGACCGCCTCGCGGAGGAGGGCCTCCCATGCCACTTGTGGCATGATGGCCTCCGGGGCGGCCTTGTTGGGGTCGGCGGGGGTGCGGGTGCGCACCTCCTCGAAGGTATGTACCATGTGCACCCCATCCTGCCTTCCCGCGGCGGCGTGTTGAAATGAGTTGTTGAGTGTCAACGCGGGACCTAAAACACCCTTGGAAGCCCTCAGCGTGGATTATTGTATATTGTACTTGCTATTGTACGTGGGAGTCAATGTTGGGATATTCTTGGGCATGGACCTTTGGTCTATATCGCCCTTGTATATTACTTTCCGGTGTGACACATGCATGGAGCATTTGAATATTTGCCGTATGCAATTTTGAGTATATAATTGAATTCTGGGCACTATCGTGTGATTTGCCTAATTTTGCTATGTTGTGAGGTCATCTTCATGGGGCAATCCTCCAAGCCCAATCGACTGCAAGTCCACCCAAGGTTATGTCAGGGTAGAGCATGGTCTGAGTGCCACTCTAGGCCATGACACGCCACCTCCCCTATTGGGCTAGGATTTAGAGGCTTGGGAGTGAACACATTTTTGGGGTTTGTGTAGTGACTTTTGACACATGGCATTTAGCCATCTTATTTGACTTGGTTCAGGGCATCATGTTGGCGGGTCAGGGGAAGGTCTTGAGTCCAGGGAATGAGGGGTCTGTGGCTGTGATTGTGTATGTTTCCATCTTTCCCCCATTTTGCTTGATTTGTGTTCATATGCCAATTTCAGGGCTTTTTCCATTATTCTATTGGTGCAATTCTATGTACATGCCCAACGCCTGTGTCTCGGTGTGCACCGTGAGACGACCGGCGTGTTTAGAGGAGTTGTTGAGTGTCAACGCGGGACCTCAAACACCCTTGGAAGCCCTCAGCGTGGTATATTTGGATTTGAGCTATTGTACTTGGGAGTTGGTTATTGCAAGGGATCAGGATTTGTGTGGAGGAGCCATATTTTACTATTTTTGGTAGGAAATTGTGCAGGATAGGGCAAGATCATGCAGAACCCCGTGAGAAGCAAGACCATAGGAGTGACAGGAAATGGTGGAAGGAGTACAGCAGGGGCCGGCCCTGGTAGGGTCGCACACGTATTCAGAGACTCACGCAGCGGAAGGAAACTCAGGGAGCATAGGCAGCTCCTCTATCTGTGTGCGCACACTGAGGTCAGTCTCATTGACTGGGAATGTTTTCTCCAGTCATTGGAGTACCTCAGCCCATGTTGAACAGGTTTTCACAATCTGTTTCACCTGTTTTTGCAAAAATTTCCTTTTGCAAGAGCGTTTCAGCAGTGAGCATTTGGTGGGCACATCCACATGGGATCGGCCAGTTATCAAAAGTGACTCAGCAAATTCTTCGGCCCATTCGGGCAGATTTTTCGGGTTGAACTCCGGCAATTCTAGCTAAGTGTTCGCCTGGGCAACCGGTCTCCCACTCTTACCACTCCCTGGGGTTAGGCCTGAAGGGGGGGGAGATACGCCGGCAAGGGGTGCCAGAGCTGAGAGCCCTCTTTTCTCAGCCTCAGTCACGGTCACGTCCTGTAATTCAGTATTTGGGACTGTCCTAGCGCGAGGATGAAAAGTGCTGGGGCAAGTGACCTTGGGTAGCAACCTAGACACCCTTGATACTTCGAGATCATCAGCCACTGTGCTCCATCCCGGTGAAGGTGAGAGTAGTGCTGGCTTGGGTAAGGGTTCGGTGATACCCAATTTTGCTTTGACATCCTCGAACAGAGCTGTCACATCCGAGTCTTCAGATCCGGATAGAAGTTTGGCCAAAACTTCGGCCGTGCGGTCCAGAGCCCCATAGGTGGGCTCTGGGTGAAGAGGATCCAGACACTTCACAGGGGCCCTTGAAGTTGTCGGCCAGTTTCGGATGCCATGCTCTGGGGTGCTCGTGTACTGTTTGTCATCTCGGTAGTCATACTGTGTCCGCCATGTCTGTAGATGGCCCCGAGTAAAGGAAAGAACCCATCTGAGTTTGAGGGGGAGACCCGAGGGCATCAAGAGGTACTTCTCCATTTTTCCCCTACTGTGGACTTGTGATACTCCTCGTGGAGCATAAACTCGTCCATCCTCCTCCGTAGGTCCTCTTGTTCTTCAGCCTCCAAGAACAGTAGAAGAAGAGGCTGGACAGGCCGACCAGGCGATGCAGGCTTCGACGCGTCTGTGGAGCCTTTGCAGGCTGTCCTCACCATGGGCCGCTAAGGTCTCCATGGTTAAAGGGGTTGATCTGGGTGGACTTTGATTTGCCCTTCTGTGCTCTGCATCTTCCTGAGACCCAGATGCTGCTCTGAGTGGCGGTTCACTCTTTGGGTGGGCTACACTGCCAGGTTGGACTTGTACACTTCTGATCGGCCAGGTTCGGGAGGACAGTTGAGTGGACATGTTCAACGTGCTTTTCAGTGTGCTTTTCTTGTGCTTCTGCTCGAAGTTGGTTCGAAAGGTACCGAGGGTTTGCCTCTGCTAATAGAAAGATCTCCTTGATTAGTGCCCTAGATATTTTGATGAAATCCTGCAGGTTTTAGATGTTGAAATCTGAAGAAAAACCAAAGCAGCAAGTAGAGCAAGAACAGGATGTGGATCGAATCAATGAATAGTTTGAAATCCAGTGTAACACAGAAGGGCTGCAGATAGACAAAGCAGGTATAAATACAAAGATTCAATCACAAAAGGATAAAACAAATGATTTTTATATGAAAACTCGCATGACTCTTGCCTCCAGGTTAGCCTCAAGCACTTCAGATGCACTTCTTTGGATGGAATGGAGTTGGTTAGGAATATGGGGCAAAGGAGTTAGGCCAGACACAGATTATGACTTGGCCAAGCAACTGAATTCAGAAACAGTTAAAACGTAGAACCACAATAAGTGGTAGAAACAATTGAGTATAGGGGCCTTTGGGTGGGAGACCACTAGGCTTAACCTCCAAGGCCTAAGGCATTAAATGCCTATTTTCTTTCGGTATAACCTCCATGAAGGAAGATACCTCCGCTCAGTTGAGTGGTAGGGGTTAACCTCATGGGGGGCTAGGGTTATAACCCTAGTTACTTCGGGAAAGTGTACTTAGAGCTTCAAAAGAGAGATGAAAATACTCAAGTAAGTCTTAGCATCAACAAAAGGGTTTTCAGGATGCTTGGCGTGGATCAACCCGTCCAAGAAAAACATGGCAGTGACTTTTCCTCACTGCTCCTGTACAACGGTTTGCCCGCTGGGTGCGTTGTGTTGCGTGTGCGGTGTCCTGGGCCACTTGGCTCCTGTTCACCCGTGTGCTCGAATGGTGCGGTGCGTTGCGTGTGCAGTGTCCTGAGCCACTTGGCTCCTGTTCACCGGTGTTGGCCCTCGGTGTGTTATGTTGGTTGTGTGCTGTCCTTCGCAACTTGGCTCCCGTTCACCAGTGTGCTCGCTCGGTGCGTTGTGTTGCGTGTGTGGTGTCCTGGGCCACTTGGCTCCTGTTCACCGGTCTGCTCCTTCAGTGCGTTGTGTTGCGTGTGCGATATCTTCTGCCACTCGGCCCCTGTTCGCCGGTGTGCTCGCTCAGTGCGTTGTGTTCTGTTCTGCGGTGTCCTGGGCCACTTGGCTCCTGTTGGGCGGTGTGCCTGCTCGGTGCATTGTGTTGCGTCTGCAGTTTCCTGAGCCACTTGGCTCCTCTTCACCGGTGTGCCTGCTCTGTGCGTTGTGTTGCGTGCGCGGTGTCCTGGGCCACTGGCCTCCTGTTCACCCGTGGGCTCGCTCGCTGTGTTGTTCTGTGTGTTGTGTGTGCGGTGTCCTGGGCCACTTGGCTTCTGTTCACCGGTGTGCCTGCTTGGTGCGTTGTGTTGCGTGTGAAGTGTCTTGGTGCTCTTGCCTCCTGTTCGCCGGTTTGCGTGTGCGGTGTCCTGGGCTACTTAGCTCTCATTCAACGGTGTGCCCGCTTGGTGCAGTGTGTTGCGTGTGCGGTGTCCTGGGCTTCTTGACTCTCGTTTGCCGGTGTGCGTGTTAGGTGTGTTGTGTTGCGTTTGCCGTGTCCCGGGCCACTTGGCTCCTGTTCACCGGTGTGCCCGCTTGGTGCGTTGTGTTGCGTGTGCGGTGTCCTTGGCCACTTGGATCCAGTTCACCGGTGAGCTCGCTTGGTGCATTGTGTTGTGTTTGCGGTGTCCTGGGCCTCCTGGCTCCTGTTTGCTGGTGTGCTCGTTCGGTGCGTTGTGTTGCGTGTGTGGTGTCCTCGGCCTCGTGGCTCCTGATCACCGGTGCTGCCGCTCAGTGCGTTGTGTCGCGTGTGCGCTGTCTTTGGCCACTTGGCTCCTGTTCACGGCCGTGCTCGCTCGGTGGGTTGTGTTGCGGGTGCGGTGTCCTGGGCCACTTGGCTCCTATTCACCGCTGTGCTCGCTCGGTGGGTTGCATTGCGTGCAGGGTGGCCTGAGGCTACTTGGCTGCTGTTCGCTTGTGTGCTCGCTCACCGCGTTGTGTTGCGTGTGCGGTGTCCTCGGCCTCGTGGCTCCTGCTTGCCGGTGTGCTCGCTTGGGGCGTTGTGTTGTGTGTGCCGTGTCCTGGGCGACTTGGCTCCTGTTCACCGGTGTGCCCGCTCGGCGCGTTGTGTTGTGTGTGCGGTGTGATGCGCCACTTGGCGCCTGTTCACCGGTGTGCCCGCTCCTGTGTTCTGTGTCCTTGGCTACTTGGCTCCTGTTCACTGGTGTTTTGCGCTCGGTGCGTCGTGTTGCGTGTGCGGTGTCCCAGGCCATTTGGCTCCTATTAGCCGATGTGCTCATTCGTTGCGTTGTGTTGCGTGTGCGGTGTCCTGGGCCAGTTAGCTCCTGTTCACCGGTGTGCGGCGTCCTCGGCAACCTGGCTCCTGTTCACCGATGTGCTCACTTGGTGCGGTGCGTTGCGTGTGCGGTGTCCTGGGCCACTTGGCGCCTGTTCGCCGGTGTGCTCGCACGGTGTGTTTTGTTTTGTGTGCGGTGTCCTGGACTACTTGGCTCACGTTCACTGCCCGGGCTGCTCGATGCATTGTGTTGCGTGTGCGGTGTCCTGGGCCACTTGGCTCCTGTTCATCAGTGTGCTCGCCTGATGCGTTGTGTTGCATCTGCAGTGTCCTGGGTTACTTGGTTCCTCTTCACCGGTGTGCCTGCTCGGTGCGTCGTGTTGCGTGTGCGGTGTCCTCGGCCACTTGGGTTCTGTTTACCGGTGTGCCTGCTTGGTGCGGTGTGTTGCGTGTGCCGTGTCCTGGGCCTCTTGGCTCATGTTTGCCGGTGTCCTCATTTGGTGCGTTGTGTTGCGTTTGCGGTGTCCCGGGCCACTTGGCTCCTGTTCACCAGTGTGCCCGCTTGGTGCGGTGTCCTGGGCCTCTTGGCTCCTGTTTGCCGGTGTGCGCGCTCGGTGCGTTGTGTTGCCAGTGCGGTGTCCTGAGCCACTTGGCTCCCGTTCACCGGTGTGCCCGCTTGGTGCGTTGTGTTGTGTGTGCGCTGTCCTGGGCCACTTGGTTCCAGCTCACCGGTGTGCTCGCTTGGTGCATTGTGTTGCGTGTGCGGTGTCCTGGGCCACTTGGCTCCTGTTCACCGGTGTGCTCGCTCGGTGCGTTGTGTTGCCTTTGCGGTGTCCTGGGCCTCTTGGCTCCTGTTTGCCGGTGTGCTGGTTCGGGGCGTTGTGTTGCCGGTCCAGTGTCCTCGGCCTCGTGGCTCCTGTTAACCGATGCTGCCGCTCAGTGCGTTGTGTCGCCTGTGCGCTGTCCTGGGCCACCTGGCTCCTGTTCAGGGCTGTGCTCGCTCCGTGCGTTGTGTTGCGTGTGCGGTGTCCTGGGCCACTTGGCTTTTATTCACCGGTTTGTTCGCTCGGTGGGTTGCATTGCGTGCAGGGTGGCCTGAGGCCACTTGGCTGCTGTTCGCCGATGTGCTTGCTCGGTGCGTTGTGTTGCGTGTGCGGTGTCCTTGGCCTCGTGGCTCCTGTTTGCCGGTGTTCTCGCTCGGAGCGTTGTTTTCTGTGTGCCGTGTCCTGGGCGACTTGGCTCCTGTTCACCGGTGTGCCCGCTCGCCGTGTTGTGTTGTTTGTGCGGTGTGATGCGCCACTTGGCGCCTGTTCACCGGTGTGCCCGCTCTGTGCGTTCTCCCACGCGTGCAGTGTCCCTGGCTACTTGGCTCCTGTTCACTTGTGTTTTGCGCTCCGTGCGTTGTGTTGTGTGTGCGGTGTCCTGGGCCACTTGGTTCCTGTTCACCAGTGTGCTTGCTCGGTGCGTTGTGTTGCCTGTGCGGTGTCTTGGGCTGCTTGGCTCCTGTTCACTGGTGTTTTCTGCTCGGCGTTTTGTGTTGCATGTGCGGTGTCCTAAGCCACTTGGCTCCTGTTCACCGGTGTGCTCGCTTGGTGTGTAGGGTTGCATGTGCGACGTCCTGGGCCAATTGGCTCCCGTTCACCGATATGCCCGCTGGGTGCGTTGTGTTGCGCTTGCAGTGTCCTAGGCCACTTGGCTCCTGTTCACCGGTGTGCTTGTCCTGTGCGTTGTGTCTTGTGTAAGGTGTCCTGGGCCACCTGGCTCCTGTTCACCTTTGTGCCCGCTCCGTGCATTGTGTTTTGGGTGCGGTGTCCTGGACCACTTGGCTCCTGTTTACTGGTGTGCCCCCTCCGTGCGTTGTGTTGGGTGTGCGGTGTCCTGGGCCACTTGGCTCCTGTTCACCAGTGTGCTTGCTCGGCGCGTTGTCTCGCGTGTGAGGTGTCCTGGGCCACTTGGCTTCTGTTCATCGGTGTGCTCCCTTGGTGCGTTATGTTGCGTGTGCGGTGTCCTGGACCACTTGGCTCCTGTTCACTGGTGTTTCCACTCAGTGTGTTGTGCTGCGTGTGCGGTGTCCTGGGCCGCTTGGCTCCTGTTCACCGGGGTGCTCGCCCAGTGTGTCGTGCTGTGTGTACGGTGTCCTGGGCCACCTGGTTCCTGTTCACCCCTGTGCTCGCTCGGCGTGTTGTGTTGCGTGCAGAGTGGCCTTGGCCACTTTGCTCCTGTTCACCGGTGGGCTGGCTCGGTGTGTTGTGCTGTGTGTGCAGGGCGCGCACTCGTCCATGGGGACGGCGGCTTTTCGTAGCCGATAGGGGCTGGGTACCTTCCACGCGCGCACTCGTCTATCCGGACAACAGCTATTTTGTAGCCGGCAGGGGCTGGGTTCGCTGCCGGGTGCGCACACGTCCATCCAGACGGCGGCTGGGGGGTTGTGTTCGTGGCGCCTTCTGGTGCCCCACATCGTTTCTCTTGCCGCTTTGCTTTTCTTTCCGGCCCGTCCAGGCTGTGTGCGCACTGGCTGTTGGTTCGTTTTCTATTTTCATTTTTGCGCCCCCCTCATCTCTGTTCGTTGTTTCCCGCTTTCTGGCTGCCCCCCGTTGTCCCCTCCCCCCACCCCTTGTTTTTTTTTTGCGTTCCCCCCTTGTGTCCGTCTCCTCATTTTTCCTGGCCCTTGGTGCCTGTGGCCTCGGCGCTTTGTGGCTGCCCCCCCCCCTCCTCTGGTTTTTGTTTTTTCTTCTGCCTCCATTGTCTCCCCTTTTCCGTTGCTTCTGGCCTTGGGTGCCTTGGCGCTTTGTGGATGCTTGACCCTGCCCCTCCTTTTTGTTTTCTTGTCAAGTGTGGTGGACTCGTGCATTGTCCTGTTTTCCGGTGTTTTCTCTGGTGTTGTGTGGTGTTGTGCTGCTCCGTGTCGTCTCGTCTGGTCCGCCGCGTCGTGCTGTGTTGTGTTGGTTTTGTTGCCTTTGCCTCCTCTGCCCCCCCCCTCCCCTGCTGCTGTGTGTGTTTTCCGGCTTGTTGCTGCTGCTTGCTCCGGTCTTTCTGCTCTATCCTGGGCTGCGGTGCCGTGCTCCTCTGCTGTGCCGTCTGTCCTGCGTTGTGCTGTTGTCTGTGCCGTTCCTTGCGCTGTGGTGCTCTGGTGTCTTGTTTCCGCTGGCTGGTGCCTTCGGTTGTTGCCTGTTGTTTTTGGGTGTTTGTCGCTGGGCCTGGCTGTCCGCTGTTGTCTTGTGGTGGTGTGCTTTGTTGTTGGTGTTCTTCCCTGGCTGCGTGGCCTGCTGCCCTGTTGTTTGCTGTGGTTTGTCGTGGTGCCCTCCCTCCTCGTGCTGTGACCTGTGGTGTTCTGTTTCCGCTTGATGCTGTGCTGTGGTGCCCCGCTGTCTGTTTTGCTTTGCTGCTGGTGTTTGCTTGTTCTCTGCCGTGTTTCGGGGCGCCGTGCTGCGTTGCCTTGCTGTGCTGCCTGCGCTGTGACGTTTGTTGCTCCCTGTGCTGTCTTTTGTGTCACCTCCCGTGCGGCGCTGTGCTGTGCTGTGCGGGCGTGCCTGCGTTGCTTCCCTGTGCTGTGCTCTGTTGCTTTTGTTGTGTTGGTCGGTGTCCTGTGGTGCTGCCTGTGCAGCATTGCCTACACTGTCTGAGTGTCTCCTTCTTTTGAGTATATGCAGAATGCTGTCAGCTTGACATCTGCAGCGGCACCCGCAAGAAGTACTCCTGAAGTACTGAAGTTGAATTAAGCGTAATCTGCTTTGTCGGGTACTGGGGTCAAAGACCACTTCCGTGCTGTGATTCAACTGAACTCATTCTGTCCTAACTTTGACTTACCTTATTGTTTACGGCTTGTATATCCAACACTCGCTGGTGTGTTTCACCTCAGTCCTTTACATCCCAACTCATATTCTATGAGGAGAGTGTAATAAGGACATCCAATACAGGCCAGATTGCAGTTCAGGCTTCGTTAATAGTTGAGATGCGTGGGTACTTGTCGTAGTTTCAAAAATGTATATAAATTTGCATTATTTGAGTGTTTGGATCTAGAGTTGTATTTTCGGTGTATTTGCTGTGTGTGTGCGCGCACTATATTTTTGTCGTTGTTGTCTGTTCCGAGTATTGCTGTAAGTGCATTCACTTTAGTTTTGTAGGATCGTAAATATCGATTCGTCAGTTTTAGGCCTGTGCTGCTGTCAGGGCGCTGAGTCGGCACTCTGAGGTGACAATTTTCCGTTCACGTCAGATTTGGGACCTGTTAGTGATATCTTCGTGTGTATCATACACATTTCTGTAGTGTTAAGTTTGATAGTGCTAATGCATTTGTTCACATCCTCTTTGTCTCTTAGACATGAGGGTTTGGTGAGGCACCCCCCAACTATGGCCGCTTAGCAATCGCCAAGCCAAGCAAGGAATCAAGGCCGGTGGCTAAGTCCGGCAGCCAGCGGCGAATGCTGAAGATGGTCTTTTGCACTTGCACTGTGTGTGTGTAGGGATTTGGGTATACGTTTAGTATTTTAAGGGATTGAGGATTTTATTTTTAACTTTTATGATTTTTCTTTCGGTAGCTTATTCAAGATCCCCGAGGCTACGCCCGAGATCCGGTAGGATTCTTGGGAGATTCCTCCCTAGCCGGGAGATTAGATAATGACTGAGTTCCTTTGCCCCTTTGGGGAGTAGCTCATTACCGGTTGGACCCCTCGGGGTGCCAACCCTCTATAAGAGAGGCGGTGTTGTGACACCTGAGGGACATTACCCTGAGGTATGGCTGGGTCTGGGGTCTGCGATCATGGACCCTAATCCTTGGCCCTGATGATTGAGTACAATATGCCCCAGGTGCCATGGACTGAGTGCCATGGACGTAATGATTGGGCATGAGATGGCATGGATGAGAAGGTAAGGTGTGCTGTTCCAGGACCCCTGACGTTCAGGAAGTCATGACAGGCAGACCCACTCAAGACCTATTCTTTACGCTCCAGGGAGCCAGGGATGCCAAGCGAAAAGCAGGTGGCTACTCCGAGAGTTGGAGGCGAATCCCACACACACACACACACTTTGAACACACAATCAGCAGACCAGGACAGAATGGGAAAACCTCTACAGGTTTCGCAAGCACCGGTAGGGACCCACTGTGAAGGTGGTCCTGATGCCATGCCCAATTGTCCAAAAATGTTAAGCAGTTTGCTCCCATTTGCTCCAGCAGGAAGCACACCTGAACAGGGCTTCAAGGAGGGACTGAATGACTCCAAAGACTGCCTCGGACTGCCCCTGAGAGTAGTAACCCGGAGTCCCGATCCAATGAATGAGGCTATGCTGACAACATATCAGTCATGCTCGCCCTGTTCGCTAGTATAGCCACCCAGGCCCGGATTTGACAGACTTCCAGAGGGTGGATTTAATAAGATACTCCCCCTGTCTTGATGCCAGCAAAGGCCGACCCATAGCTCCTGGACGCCCTGTGCATTATATCGTCTCTCTTGGCTGGATTGAGAAAAGCCTGAAGTGCCAACGACCAATGAGCCATTTCGCTGTAGCGTACGGTGGGAAGAGATATATCGGTCGCGCGATCGCAGCAGGAAGAGAAAAAAAAAACAAGAAAATGACGCAAAGCCAACAAGGGTAAACAGAGAAATCGTTTTTTCCGACCTCAGAAACCCCCAAAAAAAGTTTGCGACGCTGTTTGGCGAGGTCGCAAAACTGAGGACACACACCGAACGCCAAAAACAAGCGAGCCGCGACCACGCAAACCTGAGCGTTGCAAACACCTAGCGAAGTGCGTGCAATAGGAGCTAGGCGTCTTGTGTGCGTCAAAAAAAAAGGGGGCGGGGAGAAAAAAACAAAACGAGAGGCACAAAACCAAAAACAAAAAAAAACGAAACACCACCACACACGAACAACGGAAGACCACACGCCAACAGCCACGGACCACGGTGAAACAAGGGTATGCAGACAAGTATGTTACAACCCCATGCATCCCAAACTTCCCCCGCTACACATGCGTAGGCGAACAAACCAAGTATGTTGTGAAGAAGGGCGCCAAAGGGACAACGTCACACGCAAAAACGAACAACAAACCACCACGCACGTCATAAAGCATGCGTACAAACACGAACCACACCCATATCCTCATTCCTCCATAGACTCCAAGCACCGCGAGGTACATGACGATGGAGACAAGGAAAATTAGAAAAGCTGTCGGATGGCCACCGAAAAATGGGGAAACAATGGTATGGGGAACAAGTATGTTAAGAACCCATACACCCCGCGCCACCCCCGCAACGTAAGCATAGGTGTGGACCAATGGACGCCAAGGATGTCAAAAATGCGAAGGAGGGCGCCAAAGGGACCACGCATGCATACACAAGCGTACAAATACAAACCCCGCCCATGAAACCATGAGACGCCGAAAGCCCGCAAGGTACAAGAAGACGGAGACAAGGTCAAGGAGAAACATGGTATGAAACAGCACCCCCCGCCCCACCCACACAACATGCACACGCTCTCGCTATAGAGGATGGCCACGAACCACCGGGAAACAATGGTACGGCGAACAAGTAGGTTAAAAGCCCATACACCCCGCACCAACCCCACAACGTAGGGATAGGTGTGGAAACCAAGTATGTTAAAAATGCGAAGGAGGGCGCCAAAGGGACCACGCATGCATACACAAGCGACCAAACACGAACCACGCCCAAGAAACCATGAGACGCCAAACGCCCGCAAGGTACAAGAAGACGGGAACAAGGTCAAGGAGAAACATGGTATGAAACCCCATCCCCCGCCTGACTCTAACAACATGCACACGCTCTCTCTATAGGGGATGACAACAAGGAGCTGCACGAGGTATGGCAAGTATGTTACCGCAAAAAAAAAAACCACCTTACACGCCCTCTCTATAGGGTAAACACAACCCAAAGAGGTGTGTTATCAAAGACGCTACGGGAAAAAAGAAGGAGACACAAGGCACAACACGCAACAAGACTAAATGGGTAAAAAAAACAAGGACCACAAGAAGAGAGGTAGGACCGCCGCACCCGCCCCACACCCAACCAGCCCCCAACAGCCTGCACACGCTCTCTCTCTACAGGGAGAAAAATGCGCGGTGAAACAAATAGAGAGGTATGTATTCGCATTCCGCATATCACGCATTTCTGCTACACATCTACAGGGCCTCTTCTTTTGCTTTTCTTCTGCTTTGTGGCCACAACCATGCCGACTGACGACGAGAACCAACCAAGGTATGACACACTCCACAAACCACACACCGCATGCACACACATGCACACACACGGCAACCACACCACGCACCACTCCCGCACGCCACCCACACCAACAAGAAGTGCCACACAGCACACACACACACACCGGGGCCAATGAGAAGGGCACCCTGGGGCCAACAGCCAGGAGTGGCAGGTGGGCCCCCACCACCACAACCGGCGGACCCCAGCCAGGAGTGGCGGGGAACCATGCCGATGGCCCTCGGCCAGGAGTGGCGAGGGACCAACCACCGCACCCGCCGGCGAACTTCAGCCAGGAGTGACGGGGCCCCGCAACCAAACCCCTCAGCCAGGAGTGCAAGGGACCAACCACCAGCGCACAACGGCGGACCCCAGCCAGGAGTGGCGGGGGACCCACACTACAAACCAACCACACCCACACAAACACCAGCCGCAAGCCCCAATCAAAAGAGGCGGGGGCAACAAACCACGGACCCCCGGCACACCACACACACAGAACCACGCACACCAGCGAACGCTGAAGACACACCCGAGCCGCACCACCACACCACAGCACCAACAACGCGGACACCACAAACACGCAACACACATTACAGCACGGCCACTGTACGCAGCCACACACACCACAAACGCACACAACAGGGGACATCCCCACCCACGAAACACCCCACAGAAACCAGCAGGCCCGGGCCAGGAGTGGCGGGGAGCCGCACACCACCACCGCCGGCGGACCCCAGCCAGGAGTGGCGGGGAACCGCACCTGGGGCCCTCAGCCAGGAGTGGTGAGGAACACCCACCACCACCGGCAGCGAAACCCCGTCAGGAGTTGCGGGGAGTCGCACACAAAAACCTCTGCCAGGAGCGGCGAGGGACCAACCACAGCCACACCCCCAGAAACACGGGCAACAGCCAGCGGAAGCAAGGACCGGCAACCATACGCCACCAACACACCACACACGCACACACACACACACACAAACGCACGCGGAAGGCACACCCACAGCCGCACCACCACCATCACAGACACCACGAACACACACCACACACACCAGCATAGACACCACGCGCACGCGCCGCGCCACAAGCACCCACAACACGGGAAACCCCCACCGACGGAAACACCTACCGCCACGGCCGGCAGACCCCAGCAAGGAGTGGCAGGGAACCACACCCGAGACCCACAGCCGGAAGTGGCGAGGGTACACCCGACCAGGACCCTCAGCCAGGAGTGGCAGGGGCCCACCCACCACCGCCACCAGCGGACCCCCAAGCCAGGAGTGGCGGGAAACCGCAACCAAGACCCGCAGCCAGGAGTGGCAAGCGACGACACACCACTGCCGCCAGCGGACCCCAGCGAGGAGTGGCGGGGAACCGCACCCAGGGCCCTCAGCCAGGAGTGGCGTCGAGCACCCACCACCACGTGCAGCCAAACCCAGCCAGAAGTGGCGGGGAATCGCACTCAGGAACCTCAGCCAGGAGTGGCGAGGCACCAACCACGACACACACCAGCCTCACCCACACCCACACCAGCTGCAAGCCCCAGCCGGGGAAACCAACCGCCACACATGAAGCCGGTTCGGACCCCCGTGGCCATCTTGGGGTCACTTGGGGTGTGTATCTATGTGCCGGCAAGCCGCCATTGGCTGATATCATACTCTCCCATCCACCTGATCTAACCCGATGTGATAGTGTGATAGGTTTAGCCATTCCGGCTATGAGCTGCCATATTCAGAACCGAGGCGCCGCCAGCGGAGATTTATATATCGGAATATCAGGGATTAACAGGGTTTTATTATGATAATGTTTCCGTAATTTTTCAGCCTTTCGTTCTGATGGTCAATGTATCGGCGACTGTCAGTTGGCTCGCGATTTTGCGTTAACCGATTGGTTAACTGTTATTTCCAGATATTTTGGCGGATATTCCGTTGAAGGGTCAGATTTCATCAGCAAAGGGTTCGTTGCATCCGCAATTCTCTAAATAAGCACTCGAAATTTTAATCAGAATTTTTCGCAATGTCGAAATCGAATTTTCGACTTCGACATCGCCGCACTTGATTTGGACTTCTTCGAGTGGTCGTACTCTTTCCCCTATGCCCGAATCAGGTTTCCCCTATACTTGCCACCCATTTGACTTGGAGATATAAGGGAAACAAAAGCGAATCGTGGGACCACTTTGAAGAGCCATATCTACGGGCGAGTGAGAGGAAAGAGAATAAGAAAGGTTGGGTTGGAACTGCCTTGGTCTCAACTTGATTTAGGAAGCATCAAACGCCTTTGGTGTGTACACATGCCCGATATAGCAAGGGATAATGGTCAAGAGGGTATAAAGTGATATATAACTCTTGGACCGTGCAACCGAACATTTTATTGTGACTTTCTGAGTGTCTATTTTTTTTCGGGCTTTCTCCCTTGGTGCAATTCTTGTACATGCCCGCCACCGTGGGAATACCGGTGTGCTGAACGAAAGCCCGCAGCCTGATTTGGATTGTGAATTGGGTTATTGCTGTATTTGTGGGATCTGGTTGCTATTCAGGGTTGAAGGAGGATTTTATTTTCCATATTTTTGGATTTGGACCCTGGAAATTGAGGAATGCAATCGTTGATCCGGAGTAAATCAGCAGGGATTACAGGCGGAAGGGGCACAGCGGGGGCCGGTCCTGGTAGGGACCTTCTTTATGGTAGCAGAGGCTTACCTGCTGCCCCTACCTACCGCCGACCCGGGGACTTGGGCCCTCATGAGCCCTGCCCAAGTACGCCCCGGGTGCGTATTGTGGACTCGGTGGAGACCACGCCGGAGATTAGAGCCATAGAAGGACCGAGACGTTCAAGAGCATGGCGAACTCCGGAAGTTGAAGCCCGAAGAGAAGAACGACACTCGGGAAGAGGAGGACGTGACATGGAGGACCTGGTCTCCATGTGTGAGCGTCGCTGCCGAAAGGCATGCAACCTCCGCTCCGCCGCGGAGGACTCTGATGAGGCTTGCCACTCAGGCAGCAGTGGAGGACGGGCCTGGCGCTACCGGAAGCGCGGGTCACCCAAGTCCACGGCAAGGGACGCCGGGACTATGGACACGGACCCCAGCCCGGTCAGTCTGTGGGAATCCGAAGGGCACTCCGAGGGCTATCGGACAGCCTACGAGCCACCTTTGGAGCCGGAGATGTCCGCGCCAATCGCCAGGGCGCATACAGCCCCCGAGCCCGCCCTGCAGCACGATACCGAGGGCTTGGAGAGGCCAGCCAGGGCCCGGACGGCACCTGTGCCCCGGCACACGGGACCAGAGACGGACGCCATAGGCGATACGCCCATGGGCGATGAGTCTGAGGTGCCGGGAACCGCGGGTTGCGCTGAATCTGGCGGAAGGCACGCCGCGTGCCACTGTGAGCACGTGTCCTTCCTCATGGGCAAGTACCCGAAGATGGGGATGGACGCCATCGTGCATCACCTTGACCGCCTGGACAACGCCAAGGACGCTCTGGAGGAGGACGTCGCGGGGATCCTGGACGACCAGTCGGCCGCGGAGAACCACATGGAGGAGCTGCGAGCGGATCAGGCCCGGTACCGGGAGAATCAGGAGCTGGCCCTGCAGAAGCAGCAGCAAGTGGTGGACAGCCTCCTCCACTTAGTGGAGGACATGTCGGGACGCCTGAGAAGGCTAGAGGAGCGACAGCCCCTCGCCTCGGGTCCAGAGCTCCCGGCAAAGCCGGCCGCAGTGGAGCTGGTGGAGCGGGTTAAGACCCTCAGGAGCGCCATGGAGAAACCCATGGGCGGCCCTGCAGAGGCACCATACGCGCCTCCGCGTGTTGACCCGGGTGCGCTGCCGTATGTTCCCCTGTTCAGAGAGTCCACAATGCTCGGGGAACACACGGCATCGGCTGGGTCCATGCGGGAAGGGCACGTAACCACGGACCCGAGGAGCCTGACGGTGCAGATGTCCCATGCCGCCCAGGATGTACCGCTCACGACGAATATGGCAGTCTATGCGGAAGAGAAGATCGAGATCCAGAACCAGACCATGCAGGGGCGAACCATGGGAAGCGCCGACGGACATGGTCGAGGTCATCCAAGCGGAAACCTGTGGGCGAAGGACCCCAATACGGGGATATGGACGGCCGATGGAGCAAATCCTTCCCGCATTCCAAACCCCATGGGTTCAGGCCCAACTGGATCGCACTCCATGGAGGAGAGGGATGTACGGGGAGTGTACTCACACCCCCCGGCCACAGGTGGTATCTGTCTCGGTGGAGTGGTGGCTGGAGACGTCGGAGACGCCATCAGGATTGACGACCTCAGGGGAATCAAAATCCCCTATTACGACGGGAACCCATCCAACCTGGATGACTTCATCCTGGACTGGGAGGACTTCGCCGAGGAGGTCGTCGGCGAGATGCGGGGAGCGCCGCGGGACAAGTGGGTATGCCGGACATTCCCACACCGCTTGGCGCAGGACCTGAAGGAGGAGCTGCGGGATCAGATCCGGGAAGGATTGATCCGGACGGAGCAGGCCTGCCTCCAGTGGTTGGAGGATGAGGAGCGGGTGGACGCTCCGAATCAGAAGCTGGAGGACCTGTGGTCCATTCCACTGCCGCTGGACCGCGGTGAGTTGCGGGTCCGGGAGTGGAATGGGTATCTGCGGAAGTACCGCAGATGCCTCAAGTTGGTGGAAGACTGGAACGAGGCCAGTGAGATCCGCCACTTGCTGAAGGACGTCCTCCCCGGCAACTGGAAGCGACGAGTGGAGGACGAGGAGAAGAAGCGCGCCAAGAAGCGGGTGGCGGTGCGGATTATGGCGGCGGAGGATACCCATGCGGGTATCATGGAGTTTTTCAGGAGGAAACTGGGCGAACCCAACCGGATGTTGGGCCTGAAGAACGCCGTGTACGTGGAGGTATTCGGGGACTCCATGGGGCAAAGGTTGCTGCGCCTCAACAACGTGGAGTGGAGGCGCGGGGAGCCGCTGAGGATGCAAGTCATCTTCGCCCGCATGAGCCTTGACGAAATCGTGAAGTACATCACGGTGGAGTTGAAGCTCAATGCGAAGAACGAGGCCCACGTGCAGGATCGACACGGTCATGGACAACGAGGACACCGAGAAGACCGCCATCATCGGGAGATCCAGGAGGACACGGCCAACTCTGCGGAGGATGGTAGTGGAAGTGGCCAAGACCACTGGTCCCGGGAGGATCACGAGGAGGCCCACTTCTTCGCGTTTGTGGCGCACAACGTGAGGAACCATGGGCAGGATCGGTCCAGATGGAGCCAGGTGGGACCCAAGAAGGGCAAGTAGCCAAGGAGGATCGGGAACCCACCGCTCTCGTTCCGGGAGTACAGGTCTCAGCACGACGGGTGCTGGGTCTGTTATGGCAAGGGAAACAACCATGCACATGACCACCGTCAGTGCAAGGTGTATGAGGCGGACAAGAAGGCCTACTTCGCCGCTCACCCCGAGAATAAGCCCAAGGAGCAGCGGATTTCCGACTGGAAGGCGAAGGGCGGAGATGGGGGAAAAGGCCAAGGCAAAGGCCAAGGAAAAGGCGGAGGAAGAGGCTATGGTGGTGGACCTGGCCAAGACTGACGTGTGAGGTCGATCGAGGAGGTTGCTGACGACATGTTGAGTACGTTGGAGGAACTCAAAGCCCAGCAACGTGGTGGACAAAGTCCTGGCGGATCGCAGCCGGAAGGGGCTGCGGGAAGTCAAGTCTAGAGGAGCCCCCACGGGAGTGGGACCTTGGAGGTCTCTCCTCCGAAAATCAGTGGAATCCCAGAGAAAGCGAAGGCACATCGGGTGCCGAAGAAGGCTCCGGAAGAGCCAAAACCACTGAATTTCGCCACTCCCAACCCCTGGAGCGCCCTGCCAAGGGAAGTACATGTGGGTACGGGACATGGCAAGAAGGAAGGAGCGACCACGGAGAGCCCCGTGGACGGGCAGGACCAACCCAAGATCTACACCATCCGTGACCATACCCTTGAAGTCCTGATGCACCCGGACGTGCTAGAGTTGCATGCCGTGAGAGTCGTCCATACACCGCATGGCGACGAGCGGCAGTTGCACTTGAAGGTGCGTGTACGGTGCGGACGAGAGGAGAAGGTGGTGGATGTGTTGGTGGATACGGGTGCCCAGGTGAGCCTGGTCCGGAGAGGGTTGTTCAAGGAGGAACTCCTGCAGCCCAGCCGGAGACCGGTCCGCCTGAAGGTCGCCAATGGAGAGATCATGGGTGGTGGCACCCATGAGGCCACTATCAGTATGGAATTCTGGGAACATGAGCGCCTGAACCGCCCTGATCAGGCGAAGAGAAGCACTCTATCCGGGAACTTCTATGTGGCCGACATTACCGATTGGGATATGATCATGGGGTATGACTTCATGGTGGCCAACGCCATTGGAGCCCTTCCCCATCGCGCAACGCTGGTCCGGGAGGACGACGAATGCCTCACATGGCTGTCCACGGAGTATGCGTGCGGGTCATCCCAATGGAATGCTGAGGAAGAGGATCGGATCGTCCTAGCGGTGCAAGCTGTGGGTGCCAAGTCCAGAGGAGACCGCGGAGTTCAACTCACGGAGTATGGAATGGCGCCGCAGGTGTACGACCGGATGATCCAGACGCTGGGAGCCGAAACGCCCGAGACGGACGTCTTCGCTTCCCGGGATGCCCCACTTCTGAGGAAGTGTAGGCGGCACTGGCATCGAGGAGACTCAGCCTGGCACAGGCATTGGGGTTTGAAGGAGTGGGGACCCATGTATTGGCATGGCTCCCTGGACAATACCAGACGTACGGTGGAGAAGATCATCGCGGATAGGGCGAAGGGGATCCTGGTCATAACCGGCATAGGATCCACCCCATGTCCGCTGGAGGGTCTCAAGTCTACGCTGGACTCCATCACCCTGAACGAGATGTCATTCGGGCCAGAAGAGGAGTTGTTCATCGACGCCAAGGCTGTATCAATGCCCTCCCCGGGTCAAGCGTGGGATACCAAGGCTTTCCTGGTGGATGGGGCGCAAGTCCAGCCTACGGGTGATGAAGCATTCGTCCGTAGGGTGGAGGCGGTGCCCATGAAGGTCATGTTTGAGCCCAAGGAGGGGACGGATCAGCCAATTGATGGCATTGACCTCCTGTCCCAAGCCGAGATCGACGACGTCGTCAACTACATGCGGATGGGGATGCACGACCGTGTGGCAGCCAAGAAGAGGCGGGCCATGGTCACATCTCCACATTGGTGGGATGACAAGATGTTGATCACCGGCAAGTACGAGAAGGACGAGTTCGTGGCGAGGGTCATGGATCACATCGCGGACCAATACGATGGTCGAGTTGGGTCGGACCCACCAACATGGGATTTTCCAAGAATGGGTGCCGATAGCGACAGTCACCAGCCCGACGCTGCAAATTTTCGGAGATTATCGGTGGGAAGTGCACCCCACGACGATGAAGACGGCATATCGGACGAGGAGAAGTCGGATTCGGACCCGGAAGAGGCCTATACTGCAGTGCGGTCGGTTGTATCTATACCGAAGCAAGCGGCTGAAGAGGCCCAGGAGAACCCGAAGGTCGCCGAGCTGAAGGAGAGGCTGATCAAGGCCTATCCGCGGCTGTTCAGTGGCGTCGCCAACCAGAACCCTCCAGATCGTGGGAGGTTTGGTACAGCGAAGATCAAGCTGAAGCCGAACCCGAAGATCTATCGTCATCGGGAGTACCAACTTCAGGGCGATCGGGCCGAGGCCATGAAGAAGCTGTTGGCCGAGTTCATTGAGCGGGGATGGATCGAACCCTCCGACAGTGAGTGGGCCAGTCCAGCCTTCATCGTGCCCAAGAAGGAGAAGGGCGAGTGGAGGTTGGTGGTTGATTACAGAGGTTTGAACGAGCAGACCGAGCACGACTCGTACTCGCTTCCCCTGTTCGACTCCATCCTCCAAAAACAGCAGAAAAAGTGGATCTTCACGGTGTTGGACCTGAAACATGGTTATCACCAGATGCCGCTACACCCAGACTCCAGGCCCTGCACAGCGATGTCGACGCCGCTGGGGCCCATGCAGTGGAAAGTGGTGCCTATGGGCGCTAAGAATGGCAACGCCGCTTTCCAGCGCATGATGGAGGACCTACTCGGTCCTGTCCGGGACTGTGCCGATCCCTTCGTGGATGACATCATCATCGGGTCCGGCACGGAGAACTTGACTGAGGACGAGCTCATCGACGCGCATGAGAAGGATCTGCGCCGAGTGCTCAGCGAGTTGGACAAGCACAACATGGTGTGCAAGCCCACCAAAGCCTCACTCTTCGTGAAGGAAGTAGAGTTCGCGGGTCACGTGGTTGGTCACGGGCAACGCCGTCCCATGCCTGGGAAGCTGGCGTCCCTGCACCACTGGGAGAAGCCCCAGACCATCAGCGAACTCCGATCCTTCATGGGGTTCTGCAACTACTATTCGGGCTATGTCCGGATGTATGCAGAACTCTCGGGGCCGCTGCACAAGATGCTGCAAGTGGGCAAGTTCGATGGCCGGAAGGGGAGCAAGAAGAAGCTTGCCTGGACCCCTGAGGCTGAGGATGCGTTCAACAGCCTGAAGGAGCGACTCCTGGGGCAGTTGGGGCTGTTCCTGGTGGACCCGGACAAGGGATTCGTGCTACGGACAGACGCCTCGGACTATGCCGTGGAGGCAGTCCTCGAGCAAGTCCGGGACGACGGGACTCATGTTCCCGTGGCGTTTTGGAGCAGGATCCTGGCCGAGGGCCAACGCCGAACATGGACCGCGAGGGAGAAGGAGACATACGCCATTGTATGTGCGCTCAGGAAGTGGTCTGGCCACATCGGACTGCAGCCGGTGGTGGTTTGCAGGGACCACCAATCCCTACAGAGCTGGCACAAGGAGCATGTCGACACCCCCTCAGGACCAGCGGCTAGGAGGGCCCGATGGCACGAGACATTCGCCAAGTTCGACCTCAGCGTCGTGTACGTCCCGGGGAAGGACAACACTGTGGCAGATTGCCTCAGTCGCTGGGCCTACCCCGCGGGCAAGGCGTGGATGGACATATCCAGCCATGGCGACGCCGAGGAGACCGAGGAGGCCAAGCGCATCATCGAGATGGAGAAGGTCATGGAGCAAGAGGGGGTCAAGTGTTTTGTGGTGATGGCAAACCGTACAGACATGGCCAAGTTCCGGGGCGCCCGAGTCCAGGCTATTCGAGAGGAAACCCTCGAGCAATGGATGGTGGCCCCTGTAGAGCTAGTCAGGTCGGTGCTCACAGAGGACTGGTCGGATGACTATGCGGCATCCGAGCACTGGAGCAGGTACTGGAACGCCGTGAGCGCCCCGTCGGACGACGAATGGCGCGAGGGCTTGACCGAGGATGGCGACAAGTTGTTCCTCAAGGACAAGCTGCTGGTGCCTGAGAACCGAGTGGAGGAGCTCATTGACCATTGGCACAACGCCCAGCTCATGCACCCTGGCCGAGATAAGATGCAGCAGTACCTGGAGTGGCGTTTCAAGTTCCCTCCGGGGTACTACGCCATCCTGGATAGGTACTGCAGCGACTGCGCCGTGTGTCGGGCCACGAAGAGCCCCAACCACTCCACAGCGGGCAACCCGGTGTATACGGCTATACCGGAGGCCCCTATGCGGTCCGTGGCCATGGATGTATTCGCCATGCCTGAAGTCACCGTGGAAGAAGAGACCTATGACTGTGTCATCCTGGCGGTGGATAGGCACAGTGGGTATATCGTGGCGGTCCCTGGCAAGAAGTCCAAGAAGAAGGACAAGAAGGACAAGCATGGAGTGGGGCTGCAGGCCAAGACCGTCGCTAATGCCATGATCAGGCATTGGTTGACGATTTTCGATGTCCTGGCTGTCATCTGCAGCGATCGGGGCAGTCAGTTCGTGGGGACGTGGTTCAAGACGATGTGCAAGCACATGGGCATTCGGCACGCCAAGACCGTGGCTTACCACAGCCGGTCGAATGGCCGAGCTGAGGTGGCCGGGCGGCAGATGTTCGAGAAGTTCCGCCAGCTGCACATCGACGAACCGGGCCGGAACTGGTACAATTCGCTGTGGAGAGTGCTCCAGGCGTACCATGACCTTCCGGGACCCACTGGACTGTCGCCCCATCGCATCCTGTTCCTACGGGATCGAGTGTCACGCACTCTCCCGTGGATGAACCATGGCAAAGTGGCCCGGGATGCGAACGCTATGATGTCTGAGGCGGACGACACGGCGGCCAAGGTGTGCAAGGCACTTCAGGACGAGCATGACAAGAGGGCCAAGTACTTCAAGCAGGGAAAGGTCCAGAAGTATGCTCTCCAAGACACCGTGTGGGTGGAGCGGCACCACAAGGATGTCCTGTCCAGGCATCGGCAGGCGTCCTGGTATGTGCCGGGGGTAATCGTGCGGAAGGTCGGGCAGGATGTGTATGCGGTTCGTGTGGGGGATAACAAGGACCTGGACCGCGACCACACCCAGCTTCGTCCCCGAGCACCAGACCCCAGCGGACGTCCCGTCACCTTCGAGTTCACGGCCGGCGATGTGGACTCGGACGATGAGGGTGAGGACGACGATTTCACCGCGGAGAAGATCCTGGCGGACAAGCCGGACCTGGGGACGCCTGGGGGGAGGCTTTACAAAGTCCAGGGACTCGTGGGAGCCTTCGAGCAGTTTCGTGTCGAGGTATACCACGGTCTGGATGGACTACCTAAACAAAAAGGGTATTTCTTTGGATGTCAAGGACGTGTTGGTCCATTTGGTTGCTGCTGTAGCACCGTAATGGATCCCCCCTTGGCATTTTGTTTGTTTCTGTGAATGGGGAGACAAGTGAGGGCGTTCATCTGGCGATTTTTCGGCCGTGAGTGGCCATATACCCCCTTCACTCGATCTCCACATATATATTTCATTGTGGTATAATTATTTAGGTCGACCGACGACGTTTTTCTATCTTTGATCCCCTTGGTCCATGTTGTAGATCAAGAGGAGACCGGATATGGCGTAGGGCGCTGATTATCAGTGTCCTCACCCCTCCCTTGGGGCATGGGGGACGCCTACGGCGTGTGTGGGGCCTCCATGTGTCCTTGGGACATGGAGGGGGGGGTTGGAGCCCGTTGGGGTCCTCCCGTCCTCTCTTCATTGGTTTCCGAGCGGATACAACGCTCTGAGAAGGGGGGTGAAGCCGGTTCGGACCCCCGTGGCCATCTTGGAGTCACTTGGGGTTTGTATCTATGTGCCGGCAAGCCGCCATTGGCTGATATCATACTCTCTCATCCACCTGATCTAACCCGATGTGATAGTGTGATAGGTTTGGCCATTCCGGCTATGAGCGGCCATATTCAGAACCGAGGCGCCGCCAGCGGAGATTTATATATCGGAATATCAGGGATTAACAGGGTTTTATTATCATAATGTTTCCGTAATTTTTCAGCCTTTCGTTCTGATGGTCAATGTATCGGCGACTGTCAGTTGGCTCGCGATTTTGCGTTAACCGATTGGTTAACTGTTATTTCCAGATATTTCGACGGATATTCCGTTGAAAGGGTCAGATTTCATCAGCAAAGGGTTCGTTGCTTCCGCAATTTTCTAAATAAGCACTCAAAATTTTAATCAGAATTTTTCGCGATGTCGAAATCGGATTTTCGACTTCGACATCGCCGCACTTGATTTGGACTTCTTCGAGTGGTCGTACTCTTTCCCCTATGCCCGAATCAGGTTTCCCTTATACTTGCCACCCATTTGACTTGGAGATATAAGGGAAACAAAAACGAATCGTGGGACCACTTTGAAGAGCCAAATCTACGAGCGAGTGTGAGGAAAGAGAATAAGAAAGGTTGGGTTGGAACTGCCTTGGTCTCAACTTAATTTAGGAAGCATCAAACGCCATGGTGTGTACACATGCCCGATGTAGCAAGAGATAATGGTCAAGAGGGTATAAAGTGATATATAACTCTTGGACCGTGCAACCGAACATTTTATTGTGACTTTCTGAGTGTCTATTTTTTTTCGGGCTCTCTCCCTTGGTGCAATTCTTGTACATGCCCGCCACTGTGGGAATACCGGTGTGCTGAACGAAAGCCCGCAGCCTGATTTGGATTGTGAATTGGGTTATTGCTGTATTTGTGGGATCTGGTTGCTATTCAGGGTTGAAGGAGGATTTTATTTTCTATAATTTTGGATTTGGACCCTGGAAATTGAGGAATGCAATCGTTGATCCAGAGTAAATCAGCAGGGGTTACAGGCGGAAGGGACACAGCGGGGGCCGGTCCTGGTAGGGACCTTCTTTACACACCACACACGCTCACACACACACACACACCAACACACATGCAAGACACGGTCACATTCACACCACCACCAGGAACACACGTCACACACACCAGCACAGACACCACGCGCGCACGCGCCGCGCCACAAACAGACACACCACAAGAAACCCCCGACCCAACCCCACGGAAACGGCCACCGCCGCGGCCGGCGGACCCCAGCCAGGAGAGGCGGGGAAACGCAACGGGGACCGCACCCAGGAGTGGCAAGTGACCACACACCACCGCCGCCATGGACCCCAGCCAGGACTGGCGGGGAACCGAACCTGGCGCCCTCAGCCAGGAGTGGCGAGGAACACCCACCACCACCGGCAGCGAAACCCAGCCAGGAGTGGCAGGAAAACGCACTCAGGAACCTCAGCCAGGAGTGGTGAGGGATTAACCACAACACACACCAGCCACACCCACAACTACACCAGCAGCAAGCCCCAGCCAGGGAAGCCAACCGCCACAAGCCACACACGCACTAACACACACGGAAGACACACCCACACCCACACCACCACCACAAACACACAACACACACACCAGCACGCGCCGCGCCACAAACACACTCAAACACGGAGACAGGCAGGGGAACACACCACCACCAAAGGACCCCAACCAGGGGTGGCGGGTCACCACAGCCGGGCCCCACAGCCATGGCGGGAGAGGGACCACGAAACACAGCCCCGGCATCCACACAGAGCCGCCAAACGAAGCCCAGAGAGGCGTGGACAGGCACCCAAACGCACCACCAACACACCACACACACCCGCGCGCGCACACAACACACACCACCACAGCTGCCACCAACACGAGCTCGACAAACACACACAACACACCAAAGCGCGAGCACCGCCCACACCACAAACGCACACAACACGGGAAAACCCAAAGTACAAGAGCCCAGCAACCCTCTGCCAGGGAGGCTGCAGGGCCGCCAGAAACACCACTAAGACACAATGGTAGACCAACCAGCAGCACCCACCAAGCCGTCAGCCAGGAGTGGCGAGCGCCCGCACCCAGCAACACCCAACGACCAACGACGCCCAAGCGCACACCCGGGACCAGTAACTGCGACACCCACACCAGCACCGCCACCATCAACCAAACCAAGACCACCCAAACCGAAAACCACAACACCCTCACCAGCGGAAACACCCGGAGCCAACAGAGAGACACCGGCGGCAAGGACACCCAGCACATCAACAACGGCACCCTCACCACCCAGCGCAACGCCGCCCTCACTGTCGGCAAAACCAGCAACCTCAGCACCCAGAAAAACCCCTAAGACACCCTGGCCAACATCAAATCAACACAAGAAGCCACCCAACACCGACCAAGTACCACACCCGCGCCACCCACCGACCCGCACCCAGAGCCGCCACAGCCAGCATCCACACGATCGGAGACACCAACACCACCAACAATCATGCCAGCACACCACCCTCACCATCACCATCAGCGGCGGCGCCGCCGTCCTCGACAACGCCTACAACACCTACGCACACCAACACCAGGTAAAACACCTACACCACCCAAGCCAACGGGATCAACAACACCATCGCCAGCACCACCCTACCATCAGCGTCACCACCGGCAACTTCCGGCACCAGAGGAAACCAACGCCACCACAACCGGTAAAGCAACAAACCACCAAGCCTCCGCCAGAGGAGACAAGGGCACACGCCCGGAACCATCAACAACAACACCATCCCTCACCAGCAGCGACGACAGCAGCACCCTCGGCCAGGAGTGGCGAGGAGATAACCCGACAAGGCAGAGCCGCACCCAGCGCGCCTGGCACCCTCATCATCGGAGCACCACCACCGGCACCAACCGCCAACACACCACCAGCAACATCGCCGACGACGCCTACACCCAGAGCACCACCGACACCAACATCACCATCAGCGTCACCAACGCCACCGACGCCTGACACGACAACCACACAGCCCGCACCAACGGCATCAGCCAGACCGTCACCGATACCACCCGCACCAACCTCACCGGCGGCATAGCCTGGTTAGCCACCTGCGACTGCGAACCGCAGGCACTAACAACCAGGACATTGCCGACATTACTCCCTGCGTCACTGGCGCCAACACCCACACCGACCTCAGCAACACCATCGAAAGCAGCACCATCGATTGATGCCCACATCACCCTCACAAACCATACCACTGGCGGCGCCACCACCTGGATACAGGTCTCCCATCCCATCCCCCCTCCCACGAACAATAGCGGCAATCGCCTACACCCCCCACCATCTGCACAGCGAGCGGCACCATCGGCAGCACCAACCACAACCCCGGCGACCGCAGCCTCAACAACAACCAGCACCCCCACTACCACTGTCACCAGCGCCACCACCACCAGTCACGCCACCAACCGTCGGCGCCATCCACCAACTACACCAACACCGCACCCTAAACCACACCTACACCCAAACTTTGCAGCAACACCCGCGATAACCCCACCAGCGACAGCACCCTCCACCAGGAACGGCCACACAACACCGACAGGGCGAGAAGACGATGATCAGCACCAGCAGGAGAGCCTGCTCTTAGCGCCCACAACAGCGCAAAGACCTTACGCACCCGGACCCACACCCAGAACCAGCACGTACGCCGACCCACCATCGGTGTCACCGACAGCCGGGAAGACACCAACAGCGCCCTCGCCGTCACCGCTACCAACCTCGCTGAACTAACGTCCACATCACTGCCACCACCGCACTCACGCCGTCGGCATCACTAGCAGCACACCTGCCCGGGCCGTCATTGCCACCGCCGCCCATGGCACCACCTGCACTCACCAGCGCCACCACCATCCCACGCAACGCCTGGAGCCTGGCATCACCAACCGCCTCAACGAACGGCGACAACACCAACACCACCACCAGCGGACGGGGTCTACCCACAGATCAAGAACAGCTGCACCACCATCAACCAGTACACCACCCGGGGCACCTCCAGCGCCGGCGGCGACATCGGCCACACCACCCGTCATCTTCGGCACCCTTCCCACCACCGCGACGTCCGGCCAACATACGTTACGCCCCCAATGGCAAGAGACAACATCCTCACCATCGAGGCCACCTGCAACACCACAGCCCCATACGTCACCCTCGCCATCACCAACGGAACCACCACCCTCAACATCAGCATCCACGACACCACCCGAGGCACCAACACCACCGGCGACAGCAACAGCGACAACAGTGACTGACTGACCCACCAACGTCACCATCAACTAACGCGATCCCTGCACCAACCTCACCTACACTAACGCCTATACCGCCCTCACCAACGGCACCGCCAGCGGCACAATCACCCACTCCAACACCGGCACCACCCTCACCACCAACATCACCACCACCCCCCAAGGGCCAGGGCTCACGGGGAACGGAACAGCAGAGCGAGCAGGCCACCACCCGCACGCGTTGCCCACCCTATGGTACACCGCTCCGCAACACTGCAGCCACACCGTCCCCCCGCTTCCCCCGACAGGACGTGCGCTGCAGCCCACTGCTGGGACGACGACTACGACGTCCTGCCGGCCATCGGACACCTACTGGTAGCCACGGCCCCGCGCCTACAAGCCCACCAGCAACCCACGGAACCGCAGGAGCCCGACCACCCCATGCCACCGCGCTCCATATCCCCCGCGTCCACCGCAGACCAGAACGCGGAACACCAGCGAAAGGAGCCCGACCGCGCCCCCACCGCCCCCCCCCCCAAAGGACATCTACGCCACACTGGCCGGCACCCTAGCCCCCATAGACGCCGAGCAGTGCTACCAATCCATCAGACGGGACCTCCCAGCGAACCACGCGACCCTCTAGAGGTTGAAGCAGGCGAAGAGGAACGACAACGAGTTGGGCACGGAGGAGGACCTTCTCTGGGAAGACACCTGGAAAGGCACCATGGACGCCTTCCCTGAAGCGGTAGCCGAAACCTAACCCTGCCCGCCCGGGGACACCAGGCACGGCCTCCAAGCCCTCCTAGCAATCCACAGCTGGAGACACCGCCACACCATCACCCTCCACCCCCTCAACCGAATCCACACCGATCGACACCTGAAGACGACTCCACCGCCGCCATCACCATACAGCAAGACGCCAAGAACCCGGAGGAGTACCACATCACCTGGAATGATCCGGCACCCCATCCCCCCGCCTCCCCCACCCTCCCAGACGTCTTCCCCACCATCAGTGCAGAACTGCAGGAAGCAAAAGCCCCACAACAACCGGACGACGAGATGCCCCAGGCACGATCCCCACCAACCACACAGGAAAGCCTCCGCACAGAGCCCCTCACCCACCCCATCACCACAATGGAGCTCCCCCTACAGCACCGCACCACCCCGGACCGCAACGGGTTTCGCGACCTGCCACGAGAATGGGCGGTCCACAACGGCACACTCCGATCGGACAAAATCACAACGGGGCTCCAGGCCATCCGCCTCCACTCAATCACCGAACCCACCACCACCTGGACACTACCGACGGACCGCTACCACTTCCTCCTCACCGTCCAAGGGGATGCCACCATCACACCAACGGAGGGAGACCCCATAACAGCAGCCGCCAGCACGCCGTCCACGCCGACACGGCGAGCAATAGACCATACAGGCAGAGGGGGCCGCCGCGACCACCCTGTACACGTGGACGACGCGAGCAGACCACCCACACCCCACCCTCCATCACGCCCCCTCCTGGCCCACCCCCTTCCACACAGCAGACCGCCCGGACAAGAAGCCCAAACACACAGGCGTACACGACCCCGCCCAGGAGGCCCAGCACCGACACGATGCAGGGCGCAAGGCCCGCACCCTCCACGACGACCACACCATCCCCCGCATCAGCGCCCCCCCGCCAGAGTGTCTGATGCCACCCAGAGCCGCACCATCACAGGCATCATCACGGACAGCCTGAACCCAGCGGCGTCACGGGCACACACTGTGTGGATCAGCGAGAGGCGCTCCCACACACGGGCGGTGGCGCGCCTCAACAACAGCCAACCCCACGAGCTCCAGCGTGCCGTCGGACCCTTCGCCGTGCACATCACCCCGTACGGCATCAACCACCCCCGCTGTGAGCACCATGACCCGCCCTGCTCCACCCCATGCACCTCGCCCCTGCGCCAACCGCTCCTGGCCCACACCATCACGGGCAACATGTACCTGGGCACCGTACCGGGGGACCTAGGCATATACATCCTGCCCAACAGGTCCAGAGAACATTCGATCCCCCTGCACGGAGTAGAGTCCCTCACCCTGGGACCGCCCTCACCAAAACACCAACACCAGCATATCCCGGGGGTCAAACAGTTGCAGGCGCCACCAACGCAACCTGGCAGACATCACCGTCCACCTCACAGCCCACCTACCAAAGAACTTCGGCACGGAGCGCCACATCGTCCTGGAGGGGCCAGCCCACCACATCATCACCGCCGCCCTATACACCCTCGCCGCCCGGGAACACCACTGGGACCCCACAGCCATCCCTGCGATGCCCCCACCACCGCAAGGCCCCAACGATCCCGTCAGCCCCCCTCACATCGATCAACTACTAAGCCGCAGGGCCACCCCACACCTCAACCCCTCCAGGATAGAACTAGCCATCGCATCGTGGGACACCCTGGACACCCCCCTCCAACAACCTGCCATCCACATCCTCAAAGCGGACGCCCAATGGTGGGTCCTGCACTGGGCACACGGAGTCCTCATGGCAGCCCAGGCCTACACCCCAGAAATAGACCCGGAAGACTCCCCACGAGGCCGGCAGCGACTCCTCCAAGCCACCACCCTCACAGGCCGCAAACGCGCCCCGTGGAAAGCCCTCCACGCAGCACTCTACTGGGCTCAAGGATCCTCCAGCGGTCCGGACACACCGGAACCCACAGAGGCTTGGATCAAGCAAGCCAAGGCCATGAGGAACTACCACCTCGACCACTCTTTCGACAACAGCCCGGGCGCACTGCAATGGCCCGCCAAGCCCCCAGAGACCATGCGCAGGCTCGCCGACCTCACGCGCAACCAGGCGAAAGCGGCCATGCAAACGCCGGCAGATCCCCCGCTAAGGGATCCGGGCCAGCAGGCTACGCACCCCTTCTTCCAACCCACGCCCCCCCAGCCCAACCACCTCCAGTCGCACCCAAGCGAGGGAGACGGAAAAGGGGCGCACCTGCTCCCAACCAAGCCAGAAAAGACGGCAGAACAACAACCTCCCTACCCCCCGCACCCCCCCCGACAGACCCGGCAAACCCCGGCCAAGCATCCTCATCATCCTCCCTCCCGCCACCAGCACCGCCCCAAGCCGAGGTGTACCCAGGATTCGAAAAAGGCGCGAAGGTCCAGCAACCCTTCCGCAACGACCACACTGGCCACTGGATCTGGTGTGAGGGCACAATCCAGTACCGCCTCCACATCCTGGGCCCCAATGATGGGGTGCAAATCCAGGTAATCTGGCACCGCCAAAAGGAGCTAGACCAAAGAGGCAGCGCCCCAGACAAGCCAGAAGGCCACACCTTGGAGCTCAACAGCGCCCACGGGCATCTGGCTCTGCACCGACGAGACCAAGGCCCAGAGAGGCACTAAATACACTGGGGAACTCCTCCCTGAGTTGATGCAGGGCCTCCCCCCAACGCGCCTACCCAAGCGCCGACCACCAGGAAAAAAAGTCCCCGGGCCCCAGTCCCCCTCCCTGACGGGGCAAGGGCCGAGGGCACAAGCCTCGCCAGCCGCAGCCTGCCCCCACCAAGGCCACCCTCCACCTCCTCGACCTCAACCACCCGGCCGTCACATACTCCAAGGATGCCACCACCGCCCTCCAGGAGCTCTGGATGGAACAGGGGGCGGAGTGGGTTCCCCACCTCCTCACCCTCCAGGAACAAGGCCTACAACGCGACGACCCCCCAGAAACCACCGCCATATATACCCCGGACCAGAAAGCGTACAAATGCTACTGGCACAAGGGGACCCACCTGTACGCCCGAGCCGGCATCCACGTCCACCTCTTCCACAACCTCAGCATCCCAGGGAGGCTAGGTGTCTACGAGGTCGTCAGGAACGGATGGCAACTCAACGTCATCAACGCCCACGTCCCCTTCGGTGACGCCACAGAACCCTTCCTCCAAGCGCTGGCCGAGGCATACCGCCAGATGGCCATGCTCGCCCCCACAATCATCATCGGCGAAATGAACGGCGCCCCAACCCCAGCAGACCGAGGGGGACAGGCCACACCCCAGGACCATGCAGTCCGCGACACCATCGAAATGATTGGGCTCGTGGACCTGACGGACAACCTCGCAGGCCAACCATCCCGGTTCCCCCACCAAGCAGACGCCGCCCCCTCCCTCATCGACGTATGCTATGGCAACCGCACCACCATCATCCGAGCGGAGGCCCGATATGGGCCCCTCTCGCTGGGACCCACAGGCCATAGCCCCCTGCACATCCGCCCCACCATCCCCAACCTTCCCCCCAGCCCCCCGGAGGAGGCGGACCTAGGCCTACCAGCCCCCCTGAGGATGCCCCCACTGCACAACAAACAGGCCTGGTCCCAATATCACAGGGCCATAGACCGCGCCCGGCGCATCCAACCAGACTCCACTGACCTACTCACAGCCATGCGCACAGCCGCCGTCGCCTGCGGCTTCCAGCAACACCCCAACACTAACGACGACAGACCACCCACGGCCTGAGGGGACATGCTCCATGACCTCTGGCATGCAAAGCAACAAGTGGAGACCCTCGCCCACACCGACACCCCCCAAACCTGCACACACATCGACGACTGCAGGACGCAGATAGCCCACATCAGGGCAGACCTGCAGCAGTGGCACATGCACAGGCAACAGCGCATCGCCCAAGAGCACGAACGGTATGCGCAACATAAACTCCTCTACAAGGCCATCCGCCACCTCAACGATGCCATGACCGACACCGGCCACCGCACCATCACCACTGTCAGACAGGAGGAGGGCTCCCTCACCAACGACCAAGCCACCGTGCTCCAAGCCACCCAAGACAGCTTCCTCCAACAACACATGCCCACCCAAGACACACTGGACACGGAAACCCAGGCCAAAATCGACCGCCTCCCACAGGTTTTCAACCACGCCCAGAGAAGGCAACTGGAACAGCGCCCCTTTACCATCCACGAAGTCTGGAGGGACATCCACAGTCTCCAGCAACGGAAAACTCCAGGCTACGACGGCCTCCCTGCGGAGACATACTACCAGCTCCCCGCCCACCTCCTCGGCATCCTCGCCCACCGCCTCTCGGACATCGTCACGGGGCAAACCCCCCTACCACCAGACTGGGCAAACGTTGTCCGCCCCCTCTACAAAAAGCGGGACTGGGCCAACCCAGACAACTGGCGCCCCATAGTCTGTACAGTCACGGAGGTCCAAATTGTCTGGACCGTCCTTCTACGCCGCATCTGCCGCCACCTTGACCCCAACATACCCGCCAGCCTCGGGGGGGCCATCCCAGGCCGATCCCCGCACGAGGCCATCTCCAGGACACCGTCGCCGACATGGACCCGGTAGACCTCATCATCGCCTCCCTTGACGTCAAAGGAACCTCCCTGAACACACCCTGGCTCCTTCTGGAGGCGGTGTGGAAACGCCTGGGACTCCTCTTCTACAACTTTGCCTCCGGCTACATCCGCACCCGCAAGTACACGGTCCGGACTGGAGCAGGCCTCACCTCCTTCCTGGATCCAGGCAACGGGATCCCCCAAGGAATAGCAGAAGGCCCCTTCCTGTACCTCCTCGTGACACTCCCCCTGGCCCCTAGCCATCGAACAGAATTACCCGGCCTACGCACCCTACCCCCCCCTCTCCCCTCAGGTGGGCTTCGCGGAAGACACCAGCCTCACTGTCGCACACACCCCACACGAACCCCACGCCCCAGACCCCGGACCAACGGTCAGGCAGCAGGCCAACGACTTACTCGACGTGACCATCTCCTACCTCTCCCGCAACAACCTCATCGTCCACCCCACAACGTCGGTGGCCATGATCAAGGGGTCCGCCACACCCCCCACCCTAGGGCCACAAAGACCCCCCATGCAAGTCGTGACAACCACCACCCACTCGGGGGTAATTCAGGCCACCAACCCTGAGGACGCCACCCTCCCTCCCAGGTTGCAGTCACATCTGGCCCATCTCCCCAGATATGCCTCCCCGACCACCAAGGCCCTCTCCCTATCCCACCAGAGCCTGCCGACTACCTCACCGGGGTCTTGAACGCCTCCATAGGCTTCCGGGCACTCCACCTGACACACCACACCACCGCCCTCGAGCCGGCGACATGCGCTGTCACCAAGGCATGAGCAGCACACGGGGGCTGGCCCACCTCCATACCCACCCACGCCATCCGGGCGGGATGGCCCCACTATGGGGACGCCATAGGGGACGAGGTAAAAGCGGCCTAAACCAGACACACTGCCCTCTCCCTTCACCGCATGACCCACAACCACTCGCCGGAGGTCCGCGAGGTCGCCACGATCCGCCTCCAAGCCGCACAACGGGCCCGCAACACGTGCCCACGCTGGATACTCCACCAGACGGGCATGCCCACCAACGTGAACACGCACCTGTGGAACCACCTGCAGCTTCTCCTCCCTTCCCCACACCACGACATACTCACCAGGTCTGCAGGGGCCCCCGGGTGAGCGGTCCACGGGCCGCCCCTCATCCCCCCCCACGCTGGGGCGGCCCCGCGACCCGGGCCGCACGCGCAAGCCGGAGGGGAGTGCGCCGACGAGGGGGGGCCAAGATGGGGAACCGCTGGCCGCCAGCCAGAGGGGGAGCAGGGAGGCCGCGGCGCGACCCCTTCCCCCACCCCCCCCCCCCCGGCCCGCAAGCCACGGTGGCCCCGGCCCCCACCCCCCGAGGCAGGGGGGATGGTCCGGCCTCCCCCCGCCCGAGAGGGGAGCCGGAGCGCGGCCCGCCCCCCCGCCCCAGCCGCTGGCTCCCACAGGAACCGCGGAGAACAAGCGAGCCCGCGCCAACGCGCCAGGACGCCGCACAGATCGCGCCCAGTGAAGGCGGATGAGCACAAACCGGAGTGGTATGGGGGGCTATGCCCCCCATGGACAGAACGACGCCAGTGACACCCGCTTTGTTGCCTGCCCAGGGAAGGCAGAAAGACGGAACGAGGCAGAGCAACCCCCCGCCCTACAGGCCCCCCCCGGCCGCGCAAACGGGGGGCAGGGCGCACGCCCCCCCGCCCCCGCCAGCCCGCCCCCCGGCACACGAACGCCGCGGACCCACCCCGCGGCACGCAGCCCCCACAGGGCGTGCAGGCCAAGGGGACAGAGTAGGGCCCCCACACCCACACGCCCGCGCCCACAGCACGTGGATAGCGGACCCCAACAGCCCGCCCAGAGGGCGGGCAGTCGGGGGAGGGGGAGCGCCTGACCCCAGACGCCCCTCGCAACAGTGGAAGGCACCCTGCCCGGGGACGCCCCCCGGGGACGCCTTTCCGCCACCCCCACAACCCCAAGCCAAGTAGGGGGGAACCGGGACCGGACCGCCCCCCCCGAAGCATGCCAGACGGAGCAAGGAACCGGGGCAGGACACGCGGAGGGGCACGAACCACGTGGAACGGCCCTACCAGCGCCCAGTGCCGGGACCGCGTGAGGTGCGCACGCCACACCACCCAGGGGGGGGGGAGCCGACACCGCGGGAGCGCGAGCGCACACACACGCAAAGGGCACGCGGGGACTACCAGAAAGGCAACCGGACCGAGCACGCGGAACGCACAGACCGCGTGGAATGGTGTACCAGCAAGCGAGGGTAAGGGACACCCGGACGGGACAGCCCAGCACACGCAGCGCCGGACACGCGGGGCGGGAAGGGGGAAACGGGAGAGACACAACACCAGGTACCGGCCCGAACCCCTTGAACCGGCGGCGAGCGCCGCGCACACACGGACGGGGCACTGAACCTGCCAAGGTAGTAGTGGCGCACTGCGCCACGCCCCAACCCCTAGGCTAGGCAGCCTCCGCGCCAGCTGAAGGGGGTCCCACTGGCGACAAGCCAGTAGCACGGGCCCGGCGGCGCCGGCGCCCCGAGCGACCACGCATTAGGGGGGCGATGCGGTGGGTAAGTGCCTGCAGCCACGGCTGCGAATTGATGCACTGACCAGGGAGTGGCGAAATGGGGAAGCCGGGGAGGGACGGGGCTCCAAGCCCTGTGAACCCGGGGGACTCCGCCAGGGGGCAGGAGGTGCGTCTTGGAGGGCCTCCTACTAGGACCCGGTGGGGAGGATATCACCTGGCCTGACCAGGTGGCCCCCCAGGGCCGAAAGGCGTCTGGTACCCGCAAAATCAAACTTCAAACCTCAAACCTCATACTCACCAACCACACGTGCCCGGAGGAAGGGCCTCTGGCCGTCCTCTGCGGGGACCTCCACCATTACCCCAAGGGTACCATCAACACCATAGACCTCGTCGGGGCCTCCATCACCGTAGTATACCTCACCCTCCCCCAAATGCGGGTCCTTCACCACAGCAGAGCACACCACACCTCGTTTCCTACAACTTCTCGAATCGCCTCAATACCGCCTCTTCCACCAGTACCTCACACAAACGGCACGAGCAGTGGGCCACACTCTGCCGCGAAGCAAAGACATGCGAGCGGCCTACCGAGACTTTAAAAAGCAGCACCGCCGACCCATCCCAGCGACACCACCCTACGCACCTACCGGCTCGAAACGCGAACCCGTCCCCCCGGTGGCGAGCCCAGTCCCACCGGTAACCCTACTACTGGCCCTGAATGAAGCGAAACCCACGCACACCACTGTCATCCACCACTGGGCAAAATGGCGCATACCGAACCACCACATGACTGCCCGAGACCTACTGAAGGTCCCCCATGACTCCCAGAGCACGCCACGCACATGTTGGGCCTGTGACCCCGAGGCACCCACCACGCTATGGCCCGTATTACACCTCATAGCACGCCACCACACCCACCCCACGACCCACCCACCACCACAAGCCTATGCATGGGTATCCCCATCGTTCCTACACACCGACGCGAACCCCACGGTAGCGTGGAACCCCGACCACACACCCCAATGGCTCTTCACCACAACGCCCACCTGGCCCCGCCCCGACCCGGCAGGGGTCGCCATCCGTTACAGCATGTACGAACCAGGCAGAACAGGCAAGCATGAGCACCCCTACTATCCGCTCCACCACTCCTGCCACACACGAGAGCACCGAACACAAACCCTCACATGCCACGACCTAAACCTGGACACAGCCTACATCCTCCACTACATCTACACCTACCTCACACAAGGACAGCCGGGACAGGGACTCATAGCCATGTCACCCCAAGCGAAACATCATCTCCAAATGAAAAGGGTTGTATGCCACCCCCATCCTGCAACCCACAACCCCGGTGGCCAACCTCACCACCGGCCTCGCCATATACGCCTACCTGCCCATGAACCCATGCCGCCTCTCGCAACCATCACCGGCGGACTGGCTCTTCTTCACCGAGGCCTCAGGCGAATTTGCCCTCACGCCCATCACCGGGGGGGCCACCCTGCAGCTAACCCACACCGGGGGACACTACCACATGGATCACCACACGGGCCACACCACCTACGGGGTCTCCTCCCACGGGGAGCTGCGGGCCGTGGCTGACGCCATCGCCGAAATCGCGGCCCACCCACCCGCCCACCTCCCGCACATCGTCCGGGTTTGGTTCGTTGTAGACGCCACTGTCGACACACACCTACTTCTCCGCATAGCCAGACAACCACTCCACAAAGCCACCGCGACGAGCCTCGGCACCCAGGCACTGCTACTCTGGAAAGCCCTTCGCAGCCTTCCCCTCTACGTCCAACTCCACATCGTGAAACAAGAAACCCACAGACACCAATACGGAAATGATAAGGTGGACAACCAGGCAGTACACCAGCGCACAATGCACCTGCCAACCCTCCAGGTCCTCGGCCTTGGCCGGAACAACACACACCCCCAACACATACCCCCCGAACCGGAGCCCCATCAGACCCCGGACTGGGTACCAGAGGACGCCCCCTATACCTCCCACGACAGAGCATACCATTACCCCAACCCCATCCAGCATCTCGCCCGCGTGCTCGGCGACACGGACAGCATGGCACACATCCAGGAGCTCCAGGAGAAACAGATGGCTTGCCCTGCAAGCACATCCATGTCTGAGAAGAACACACCCGTTGCCCGTGTCACAACACCACCCCAGAGGACTGGGAACACTTCAAGAAATGGCCCCCCCATACAGGCAGGGACACTCTAGTGGG
This sequence comes from Eutreptiella sp. 'Long Island Sound 2002', assembly GCA_964036045.1. Lineage (NCBI taxonomy): Eukaryota > Euglenozoa > Euglenophyceae > Eutreptiales > Eutreptiaceae > Eutreptiella > Eutreptiella sp. 'Long Island Sound 2002'. Next base: position 115,566,762 of record OZ038379.1, read on the forward strand.
CTCGTACGCGACAGAAACCCTACGACAACACGAAGGCTGGCCAACCCACAGCCACGCACATCAAGCCACTGAACACCTCTTCAGGGATCCCCTGGTCAAGAAAGCCACCATGAGAGGGGCGGTGACACAGGCCCTACACCGACACATCGCCAAACAAACGGAACGCCCAATGGAGGCAGCAGCGCACCTCCAGCTAGAAGCAGTCCGCAGAGCAGCAGCCCAAATGGTACACCGCAAACACCTCCTGTTGACACACACAGAGCAACTCACTGACCTCACCACCAGGGAACACATGCAGCGTCTCATCCATTACCATGCCGTGCATGACCCAGACGTCCACTAACCCACTCCGCGCCACACACACGCCCATCTCCATCCGCTGGCCTCCAAGACACCACCAAAGCACCCGAGAGCCCACCTCTCATCCACAAAGCCACCCGGCACCGCCCAGCCCGGCCGAGCCCAACCAGGGTCATCCATACGTTGACGTGGATGCGCAGGACCCCGGCAACCCACCCAGCCCATCCCCACTGGACCTGGAGCACCGCCCCCTCACACCAACCACCATCCGCGACCCCGACCTCCTCCGAGCAACCCTCGAATGCAGGGCCCTGAGCACTCCCCTGGGCTGGTACCGCCTACAAGAGAGCTGGACGAAGCTCACCGTCAGAGCCCTCCGGGACCTGACCACCCCAGGCAACGGCCTCCACAGGACCATCGTAGACCTCGTGCTCTGGCGAGCCCGCCAACACACCCGAGGCCAGCACGTCTCGATCCCCCCCATCGAGTGGGGCCAGGCCCTGACACACCACACTAACACCAACGTCACACGTCGAGGGACCACACGCCTACGACGAGCCCCAGCAGAGAGGGACCACCCAGCGGACCCGAACCAGCCGGAGCAGTCGGGCAGGCCACCGCACCAACCCGCGACACCGCCCTCCGCGCCGCCGGCCTCCGCACCCCAGACGACGACCTCCCTCCCCCACCTACAAACAGTGACCACCGCCCGCCTGAGGTCTGGTGTACAGTCCCCAAGCGGGGGCACTACTACGTAGTGGCCGCTGCAGCCACGTCCCCTGGCTCGCAACGGCTCGTCAAAGGGACAGACACCATGATCGCCCCTGGGACCTCCCCACCAGGGGAAGCAGGGGAACCCACCACCCCGCACAGGGTCCTCAGGGGCGTCTTCCAGCTGGGGGACAAACCCGCAGCCCGCGCCCTGGCCCAAATGACCTCAGGGCAGGCGGGCTACCACCTGGGACAGGCCATGCTCTGCCTGGCCCAATGGATGCAGCGCCGCGGGCCATCAACGGGGACCGTGCCCTGGAATGGGGCCATCCCCAACGCCCACACACAAATTGAGGCAGACCCAGACACGCGGAAGGACCCCCCCCCCCAGAACCACAGCACTCCCTCAGCTGGGGGTACCACGCCATCCACAGGGTTTTCTGCCGCGCGGGTCTTAGCCCAGAGCTAGCATACCCTCTTCCCACCACTGACCAAGAGGTGCACCAAATACACAAGCTCGTCTGCGAGATCCTTGCCGCGGCCACAGAAGACGGCAAGCTTCTCCTCCAAACTGAGCAGACAAACAAGCAGAAGAAAATTGAAAACCAAGGAAAGGACGCACCACCAGAAAAAAAAAGCGCAAAATGGATTTTTCCGACCTCAGAAACTCCAAAAAAAAATTTACGCCGCTCTTTGGTGAGGTCGCAAAATTTAGGACACTCACAGAAAGAGAAGAACAACAGAGTCGCGACGGCAACAAAGTTGAGCGTTGCTTGCCCCAAACCACCTAGCAAATTGCGTGTCCTAGGCGCTAGGGACTCGTGCGCCCTCCAACAACAAAGAAGATGAATAGAGGCGAGATAAGAGCAAAGACGATGGCCTTCGGCCAGGGAGTGGTTGTCATGGGGGGCTAACGGTCCTGTCCTGCGATGCAATGCGGGGCAACCATGACAACCGCTCTTACACACCAATCTCCCTTTTTGTAGCACAAAGAAGCTGCCAAGACGGGAAAGCGGAACGCTGCGTGCCCCAAAACACTTAGCAAAGTGCATGCAATAGGAGTAGGGGACTTGTGCGCGCCCCAACACCAACAAGCAAAGCAAAACAACAAGACAACATAGGGTAGACGCCACAGGAACACGCCGGCCGTCGAACCAGGTATGTTACACGATACGCCACGCAGCCACAGAACGAAGAGGAGCTGAGGTCAACGCACGAGCGAAAGGGCACAACTGCCACGCCACCACCAACAAGAGAGCACACCCGCTACTATTCCCCGCACGCATAGGACAAGGAAGCCATGGGAGTAGCAAGGTGTGTGAGAGTGACAAGGAGAAAAGACCACCCCAGCGCAAAGCGCCACACAGAAAAATGAAGAGAGGCACACCACACCATGAAACACATGCAAAAGTGCCCACGGACGCCAAGCCATGAGGTATGTCCATGCACGCACACAACGTTGGAGCCGCCGCATGCACGACAAGGTATGAACAAGGAGACGTACCCACAACCGAACAAACCACCGCCACGAGCACCACATTGCCGCCCAACCACTCACGTACGCATTCCATGCTCTCTAAACTCCAGGCCCTTCGCACAGAGGAAAGAGGCATGGTATGAGAGACACCCGTATGTAACCAAAAGGAGGGAACCACACGCCACCGGAGGGCGCACCACCGCCACAAAACACACGTACCACAAGCAGCCAGAGGCACAAGAAGAGCAAGAGGTATGCCCGCACACATATATGCCGCCGCAAACAACAAAAGGTATGGATGTACACAACAAGTGCCACCGCAGATGGAGACACATGCAACGCCAACGCGCCCAGTAACCAAAGAAACGGCCACCCTTTCTCCTTTCCGGAACATGCACACCCTATAGGCCGGCACCGCGGAAGAGAATGTGGACACCGCCAAAGAACACACGAAGAACAAGAGGCCACCAACACCGCGGGACGGAAGAAGGATGGTATGAGGGCATACCTAGTGGGCAGTCCACGCGGAAAGAAGTGATGGTATGAAGGGAACCCCCGCGAAACCGAGGGAAAGGAGCCACAAGCCGCTGGTTAGCACACCACTGTGACCAAACACACCAACCGCAGACCCGAGGGCACACAAAGAGCAAGAGTGGTATGCCCACGCGCGCAAGCAAACATAAACAAGGTATGGCAAAGGTGCACGAGCCAGAGCCCGCCGCAGCAATCGCCACGGGGATAGAAGGACGGAGGACGGACTACGAGCACGATTTACACAACGCCGACCGAGGAAATGCCATGAAAACCACCCCCCACCCTCTCTCCTTAGGCTATCACCGCGGGAGGAAGCCGCCAACGCCGAGAAAATGTGGACGCCGCCAAAGAACGCGCGAAGAACAAGAAGCCGCCAACAGCGAAGAACGGAACATGAGTGGTATGAGGGAATACCTAACGGGAAGAAGCGGTGGTATGAAGGGCGCCCACCCCCGCAAAACCGAGAGACGGGAGCCACACGCCACCAGAGAGGACACCAACGCCACCAAACACACAAACCACAAGCCCGAGGGCACAAACAGAGCAAGTGGTATGCCCGAACACGCAAGGGTGCACGAGCAAGGTATGGCGAGGGAGCGCGAGCCCAAGCCCGCCGCCGCGAACCCGACGGCCATAGAAGGACCCAGGATGGACAAAGAGAACGACGTAAACAACGCCGCCACGCCAGCGCACCCGCCGACCAGGAAACCGCCAAGAAAGGCACTCTTCTCCCTCTCTCTGTATGCCATCAACGCGGGAGGAAGCATAACACAACAGGCAGGCCTGCCCGCACGAGCCACACGACCGCCACCGCCACGAACAAGCACCATGGTATGAACACAAATGCAAACACAGGTATGTTATGTGCCACGCGACGGAGAACGCAACAATAATGGCGCCAACATGGGTAAAGAGACAAGAGCAAGTATGTTACCTAGTAGCCTAGTTACCTAGTAGGCCCACACGCCCCAATCCTCCCTCTGTCTCACAGGACCCAACAGAAGAGAAAGAAGAGGGCCTGAGAACCGGGGCCAAGGAAGCAGGCAAGGGGAAAGACCGAGACACACACCAGGGCGGAGGCAGGGAAAACGTGCATACCAGGGAGGAGGCTGAGCGAACAGAGGGCAGAGGAAAGGGTAAAGAACGACGAAGCCACGAACCAAACGGGAGGTGGCCAGCAGACGAGCAAGGGACGCACGCAGGAAGGGGGGCACGGCAAGCACACGGGGAGTGCAACACTTCAACAAAGCACCAGGAAGGGGGGCACCAGAGGGACAGCCGAAGAACAACACCCAGCACCACGGCACGCACCGCACAGGCACCACAAACACCGCACACACCCACACCCGCACCCACGGCACGCGGCCAGCGGGCCCCAGCAGCCCACCCAGTTGGCAGGCAGTAGGGAAGAGGGGACGCCTGGACCCAGAGGCCCCCTGCCACCCCTGTGGCGCGCAGCCCCCCACAGGGCACGCAGGCCAGGGGGCCGGTGCAGGGCCCCCACGCCCACACACCCGCGCCCACAGCACGTGGGTAGCGGACCCCGACAGCCCGCCTGGAGGGCGGGCAGCCGGAGGAGGGGGAGCGCCTGACCCCAGACGCGCCTCACAACGGCGAACAGCACCCCCCCCGAGGACGCCCTTCCGCCACCCCAACGGCGCGCAAAGCTGGCCCGCAAGGGCGCGCGCCGTGGCGCCGGTGCTGGGTCCCCACGCCCACACCAACCGCACCCGGGACACACGGGTCGCGGAACCCTGGCTGCCCGCTCCAGAGGACGGGCGGTCAGGGGAGTGACAGCGCCTGACACCAGACGCCCCACACAACGGTGGCAGGCCACCCCCCCCGGGGACGGCCCCCCACCACCCCCGCGGCACGCAGCCCCCACAGGGCATGCAAGCCAAGGGGACAGTGTTGGGCCCCCACACCCACACACCCGCGCCCACGGTATGTGGGTGGCGGACCCCAACAGCACGCCCAGAAGGCGGGCGGTCGGGGGAGGGAGAGCGCCTGACCACAGACGCCCCTCACAACGCCGAAGGCACCCCCCCCCGGGGACGCCCTTCCGCCACCCCCACAGCGAACAACGCCTGCCCGCAAGGGCGCACGCTGTGGGGCCGGGGCTGGGTCCCCAAGCCCGCACCGACCGCACCCGGGACACACGGGACGCGGAACCCTGGCTGCCCGCTCCAGAGGACGGGCGGCCTTGGGAGGGACAGCGCCTGACACCAGTCGCCCCTCACAACGGTGGCAGGCCAACCCCCCCGCGGACGGCCCCCCACCAACCCCGCGGCACGCAGCACCCACAGGGCATGCAAGCCAAGGCAACAGTCTTGGGCCCCCACACCCACACACCCGCGTCCACAGCACGTGGGGGGCGGACCCAAACAGCCCGCCGGGTGGGCGGGCAGTCGGGGGAGGGACAGCGCCTGACCTCAGACGCCCCTCACAATGGTGGAAGGCACCCCCCCGGGGACGCCTTTCCGCTACCCCCACGGCGAGCAACGCCGGTCCGCAAGGGCGCGCGCTGTGGCACCGGTGCTGGGTCCCCACGCCCGCACCGACCGCAGCCGGGACACACGGGTCGCGGAACCCTGGCTGCCGGCTCCAGAGGAAGGGCGGCCGGGGGAGGGACAGCTCCTGACAGCAGATGCCCCTCACAACGGTGGCAGGCCACCCCCCCCGGGGACGGCCCCCTCACCACCCCGGCGGCACGCAGCCCCGGCAGGGCATGCAAGCCAAGGGGACAGTGTTGGGCCCCCACACCCACACACTCGCGCCCACAGCACGTGGGTGGCGGACCCAAACAGCCCGCCCGGTTGGCGGGCAGTCGGGGGAGGGACAGCTCCTGACATCAGACGCCCCTCACAATGGTTGAAGGCACCCCCCCCGGGGACACCCCTCCGCCACCCCACAGCGAGCAACGCCGGCCCGCAAGGGCGCACGCTGTGGGGTTGGTGCTGGGTCCCCACGCCCGCCCCGACCGCACCTGGGACACACGGGTCGCGGAACCCTGGCTGCCCGCTCCAGAGGACGGGCGGCCGGGAGAGGGACAGCGCCTGACACCATACGCCCCTGTCAACGGTGGCAGGCCACCCCACCTGGTACGGGCCCCCACCACCCCCGCGGCACGCAGCCCCCACAGGGCATGCAGGCCAAGGGGACAGTGTCGGGCCCCCACACCCACACACCCGCGCCCACAGCACGTGGGTGGCGGACCTCAAGAGCCCGCCCAGTGGGCGGGCAGTCGGGGGAGGGACAGCGCCTGACCTCAGACGCCCCTCACAATGGTGGAAGGCATGCCCCCCCCGGGAACGCCCTTCCGCCACCTAGGGATGCAGATTCGAATTCGCACGAATTCGCTCGAATTCGAATTCGCCCCGAATTCGCACGAATTCGTGGACCCCTCCGAATTCGAATTCGCAACTTCAAATTCAAATTCCCCCTTGATTCGCTTGAATTCCCCCGAGGCTTAGAATCCATAGGCACCTACAATTTACCTTCACCTCTTTGCATATGGGTATGCCAGTACCCACTACCATATGGCATAAAACATTTCAAGTCCAAAAGCTTCCATAACCTTGCAATTTTTGCCGTTTGCTGTTGCTTGCATTCACCGCGCTTAAACTATTTGACAAAAATAAAGACAAATCAAAACCAAGAATTCCAAATATCGAGGTATACACCCTTCCTTGATTCTTTCAAATACCTTTTGGAAAAAAAGCAACGAAGCATGCAAAATCACCAATCCACAGACAAACCATCACATGTGAACCACTTCTTGCCCTTATTGGGCCTTCATTCATTGTATTCTTGCATTGAATCATGGGACGTGAATTCATCTAAGGGAGAGGATAACAAATACAAGGGAAACATAAAGCAAACTAGCAATGGGCATTTAATTAACATTATTATTGTCATGATGCTCAATAATCATCAATATGTGACTGTTACAGTACACTGTCAAATCTGGAGTTTTCGAACCTCGTAACAAGGATTTCTCTGCGTGCACGGAGCCCACGAGGGCAAGGAGGATACCAAAATGAAGGGTAGGCAAGGGGGAACACCTTTTGACTGTCCAAAGTCAAAAAAAAAAGTCGAAAATTGAAAGTTCGCGATGCGTTTTTCTCCGAACTGGTGCGGTTTTGGGAGGAACAGAGGGCACTGTCGTGTCCAGTGCAACGAGGCAGACACAGCGGTGCGTTCAAAACTGAAAAACAAGTTTTTTTCTCGAGACCGAGTACGCAGGCACCGCACAAGCAACTGAATGCGTTAATCAAAGCACAATGATCATGGTTTTCATTGTATAAAGTCAAAAAAATTATTGCATGGCACAATTCAAAGTTAGGTTTTCATCTGGAGAAAAGACGGCGCACGCGTGATCATTTTGCTGTCGCCTGCAAATTCGCAATGCGAATTCGCCCCGAATTCGCAGTACTGTGAATTTCAGACCGATTTCGCAGCGAATTCGCGCTGCGAACGAATTCGCAGCGAATTCGGCGAATTCAAATCAAATCCGCTGCGAATCTGCATCCCTACCGCCCCCCCCGCAGCGAGCAACGCCGGCCCGCAAGGGCGCACGCTGTGGGGCCGGTGCTGGGTCCCCACGCCCGCACCGACCGCACCCGGGACGCACAGGTCGCGGAACCCTGGCTGCCCGTTCCAGAGGACAGGCGGCCGGGGGGGGGAGAGGGCCTGACACCAGTAGCTTCTCACAACGGTGGCAGGCCACCCCCCCGGGGACGGCCCCCCACCATCCCCGCGGCACGCAGCCCCCACAGGGCATGCAGGCCAAGGGGACAGTGTTGGCCCCCCCCCCCACACACCCGCGCCCACAGCATGTGGGTGGCAGACCGCGACAGCCCGCCCAGTGGGCGGGCAGTCGGGGGAGGGACAGCGCCTGACCTCAGACCCCTTTCGGAATGATGGAAGGCACCCGCCCCCGGGGACGCCTTTCCGCCACCCCACAGGTAGGTAGGTAGGTAGGTATCTTCGGGAGCTCGGGATGCCTCCTTTGACAATGCAGGAAGAAGGTCTTACCAAGGGGACGTCCTGTCCCTCCCACTGCCCTATGTCAGGTGCCTCTTGAGCCGCTCCCGCATGTGCTTGGGAAGGCATTGTCGCGGCCACCCGGTCCATGTGTCCCAGGTGGGAGGGTGTCCCCACATGTGTCCATGGGTAGGGCCACATGCCCCCTCCTTTGGGTAGCAGCTCTGGGGGGCTGCCCAGCCGTGTGGAGTATCTCTCACCACAAGGGGTACTGCTCCCGCTTGTCTACGGTACGACCGCCTCACCCTTGTGGCTTGAGTTGCGGGGCCACTCTGCTTGGCAGGTGACCTCCTCCTGGACTGTGTACCGGCTCGCCTGTCACCAGTTGCTTCCATGGCTCCGGGTGACGTTTGCCATGGTCCCCGATGCAGCCTGGCCGGGCTCGGAACAGTGGCCTTGGAGTACAGCTCCTGCCACTGGCCCGGTGGGTCGGCTGGGTCGCCCCAGTGCGTCCGACCCATGGGGTATTGGTTCTTTCCCGTCCCTCGGCCGCCCTACGTGTGTGCAGTGTCCTGGGCCGTTGGGCTCCTGTTCACCGGTGTGCCCGCGCGGCTTGCTGTCGTGCGTCTGCGGTGTCCTGGGCCAGCTGGCTCCTGTTCACCGGTGTGCTCGCTCGGTGTGTTGTGTTGCATGTGCGGTGTCCTGGGCCACTGGGCTCCTGTTCACCGGTGTGCGTGCTGTGTGCGGTGCGCGTGTGCCATGGGTGGTTGTGTCCCTCTTCTTCCCCCCCTAATTTTCGTTTTTTTTTTCTGTTTTTTTTTTTTGAAAAAAAAAAAAGAAAAAAGAAAAGAAAAAGAAAAAACAAAAAAGAGGAAAGCAGGGGCGTGCGTACACTGCAGGCACAGGCATGGGCAGCTGGTGCGGCGGTGCTATTACGTTGTGTCCTCTGGCGTGTGTCGTCGGCCCTGTGGCGGCGGTCGCGCCCCAGGGGTGCGGCTCGCGTGTCCTGATGTACACGGGTATGGGTCAGGGTGGGTTTGGTTAGGTGTCTCTTTGCTTCTGGTGCTGGCTGGTTAGGCGGCTGTGTGGGCTGTGGCTGTGGGCTGTGTCTACGTATTTCCCTCAGCGGGCCTGGTTTGGAGTCAAGGGTTGACGGTTTCGGGATGTGGCTCGGGTTTGATTTGTGTTGGGGCTGCGGCTCGGTTAGGCTTGGGTCAGGGTGGGTTTGGTGAGGTGTCCCTTTGCTTCTGGTGCTGGCTGGTTAGGCGGCTGTGTGGGCTGTGGGTGTGGGCTGTGGTTACGTTGTTCCCTCGGCGGGTTTGGTTAGGAGTCAAGGGTTAGCGGTTTCGGGGTGTGGCTCGGGTTTGATTTGTGCTTGAGTTCTGGCTCGGTTAGGCGGTTGCGCGGGACCAGGCGTGTGGGTAGCGGCGTCCACGGGGTCGTGTGCCCGAGGCGAGTGCGGGGTGGTGCGTGCGGGCCGGCCGTTGGCCGGTGGCCTCACTGGGAGTCCCACACGGAGGGGTCGACGGGCGTGCCGGGGGCATACGCAGCGTGCAGGTTTGGCAGCAGCGGGCGCACGTGCAGGGCGTCGGCGTGCTCGATGGGGACCTTACTGAGGACCGAGGGGTTGGCTGCAAGCAGTATGCGATGCTCGGGAGGGGTGGCGGCGAGGATCGGGAGGATGTCCGCGGCCCGGGACGTGGGGGTGGACACGACGTGTGCCGGGTGCGGCCTCGGGAGCGGTGTTTGGGGGGGGCGGGACCACAGGACGGCGGTCTACTGTGAGGCGATGCTGTGGCGCAGTGTGTGGGGCCGGGTGCTGGGCGGCGTGGGGACGTGTGGCGGGAGGGGGGGGGGGCGGGGCGGTGGCGTGGGAGGGGGCACGGCGGAGGAGTGACGTCAGTGACGTGTGTGTCGTGCTGAGGGTGGGGAGGAGCCCACGGTATCGGGTCCGGGTTCGGCGCCCTTGGGCGTAGTGGTGCTCGTTGTCGTGTGCGTTAGCTTCCTTCAGCGTCCGGTTCGTTTGGCGACTTCTGGGCGGGGCCTGGCGTGGCGCCCCGTGGTGGTGGTGTGCTGGGTAACGGGGTTAGATGGCGGCGCCGCTGGCCGGGGGGTCTGGCGCGTCCTGTTGTGTGGCGCGCAGGGCTCCTGGGGTGCTGTGGGTGTCGCCGGTGTCGGTGCGCCGACGCTTGTGGGGTGGTGAGGGGGTGTGTGCGTGCGGGGCTGGGCTTTGGGTGATGTCCCACAGGCGGATGCCGTCTCGCCGCGTTTCCTGGAGGGTCTCCCGCAGGCGGCTGAGGAAGTACGGGTGGTCCTGGGGCGCGGGGAGGTTGCGGGGGTGGACTCCCAGGGGGTGGAGCGCATCGGCCAGCATGGCTTCCCATGCGGCCTGCGGCATCCACCCCCCCGCCGGCCGGAGGCGGCCGTTCTCCACCGACCCCTTGCGGGGCCGATGGACCAGGCCCTCGAGGGAGGGCTCTCCCCGGGCCCACTTCCGTAGCTCCCAGAGCTGCGTGTGGGTCCAGCGCTGCGACCACTGTTCCTGGGCGGGCCTGCGGTCGTGGGCGGAGGAGTGGGCGTGGGTGGGTGTGACGGGGTCGTGGGGACCGGCGGCGGGGGCGGGCCTGGGGGATTCCTCGTAGTCCTGTTCCGTGGGGGTGCGTGGGGAGTGGGGGTGCACGCGGATGTGGACCCGCGGGTGGGCGCGTACGGTCTCCGCCTCGGGGTTGGGCGGGGATTCGCGGCGGCGGCGGTAGTGGGGCATGCGTTGCATGTGGGCTGTCATCGGGGGCCGGTAGGGGGGCGGGGGCGCTGCTGGTGGACCCTGGCGTTGTTCCGGCTTGGTCGGGGGCGGTCCGTGGGCCTGGGGTGTGGGCTTTGAAAGGTGGTGGGACGAGGCGCGTCGCGCTTCGGCCGCGGCGCGCTCCGCCATGAAGGTGGTGGCGGTGGCGTCGGTGACGGTGGGGGGGCGCCGCGCTGGGCGCTGCTGCCTTCGGGCCTGGGACGGCTGGGGCGGGATGTCGTAGAGGACATCCTCGGGGGGCCGGGCTCGCGTTGCCATCGTGGCGCCGGGTTTGGGCTTGGGTTTGGGCTTGGCTGCGGGTCGCCGTTTGGCGGCGGTCTTGGGCTTCGGCTGGGTCGTGGGCGTGGGCTTTGCCGGGGCGTGGGCTTTGGCGGCAGCGGAGCTGCCCGCGGTGGGGGCGGGTTTGGAGGCCCGTTTGGGAGGTGTCCCCCGCGGCCTGGGGGGTGGAGTGCTGGACGAGGACGTGGTGGTGGTGGTGGATGAGGTGGTCGTGGTGGTGGAGGTTGTGGAGTCGGAGGCGGAGGAGAGGGCCGCGGGAGACGGCGAAGGGTCCCGGGCCTCGGGGCCGGGCATATGATGCTGGGTCCTGTAAGTAGCGAGAACGAGGGTGCAGGTTCGGGCATCGGGCGTGTGCGCGCGTTTTCCCTGGTGATCCGTGCGTGCTGGTGCTGGCGTGGCGGCGTTGTCCCGGCCGCGCGGGCACGTGGGTTACCCGGGGGGTGGCCATCTCTGCTCCAGGACGTGGGGGTGTGTTTGCTGGAGGTAGTCGAGGGTCCGGAAGAAGCATCGCTGGATGCCGGGCATGTCCTCCTCTGTGAGGTGGGGGTAGCTTTGGGTGGGGGTGTGGGGGCCCGGCCATAGCAGCGCCATGAGGCGGGCTGCCACCATGTACGGGCATAGTTTTGGGGTGGTGGGGCGTGGGGGGGTGGGTCCCTCGCGGTTTCGGGGGGCTTCCCTCTGCTGGGGGCGCAGCGTGACCACCCACACCCATCGGTCCGTGGGGATCCCCCAGGTCCGTTGGGTCCACTTGGCGAGGCAATACATTGCCCTACCAAGGCCATGGCAGCCGCTGCGGATGGAGAGCAGCGTGTCCAGGGATGCGGGTTCCCACGTGCCCCAGATGTGGGGGTCGTCCGGGTCGTCCCCCCTGGCGTACGTGTCGGGGCCTGGGTTGTGTAGGGGGGGGGTGTAGTCGGCGGAGAGGAGGGAGTCGGTGCCGTGTACCACCCAGTGGTCTGTGGGTGCGTCGTAGGTGGTGGTGGAGAGGGTGTAGTGCAGATTGTACATGAGGGTCATGTACGTGGAGGGGGCTGGCTGCTGCTCGTCGGGGGTGGGGATGTCCCCCGGGACGTGGTGCCGGAAGTTGCTTAGGGAGGCCATCCGGGCTACCCATGTTTCCCGCTCCCACTCTTTGGTGCTGTCGGGGGTGGCGTCGGGTGGGGGGTGGGCCATGTTGGGCTCGCGGTAGCGGGTGCGGCCCCGGGTGCTGTACCGCTTCGGCACGGGGTATCCGACCAGGTGTCGCCCCCAGTCGATGGGGGGCACCCAGATCCGGCTCCCCGTGGGGGGGGGGCTCTCGCCGTCTGGGGTGGCGCGTGGGGGGCGCTCGTGTCGGGCGACGTGGAGGAAGGCGTCGAAGAGGAAGTCTCTGACGCCTTCCTTCAGGGTGGCCGCCTGGACCAGGGTGGCCGCCCGGATGGGGGTGCTGGTGCCGGAGGTGCGGAGGTACAGCACGACGTCCTGTTCCCCGAGTCCCCGGAGGTGCTGCCGTACCGCTGCGGGGTTGTGTAGGGCGTAGGGTTCGGCCGGTGCGGCGACTGGTGGTGCGGGGTGTGATGGGGGGGGTGGTGTGGGTTCGGGGGGGTGGTCGTCGTTGTCGCGCTCGAAGTCCGGTGATGGGGTCTCTTGTGGCGGTCGCGGGAGGGGGGATTCGCGGTGGCGTGTGTCGGCGGGGGCATCGACGTCGATTGGCTGGAGCTGGCTGCCGCGTGTTGTGTCCGTGGCCTGGTCTCGGGGGGGGGGCGGGGGGGGGTTGTGCGGGGGTGGCGCTGTTGGTGGTTGGGGGGGCGGGGGTGGGTGTTGCGCTGGCTGGGGGTCTGGGCGTCCCTGTGGGTCGTGTGGGTGTTGCATGTGTGCGCCGTGTGGCCCTTGCGGTTCCTGACTGGTTTTGGTGCCGGGGTGTAGGTGGGAGGCGGCCGTATGAGTGTCCGGGTGGGGCTGTGGTCCGTATGTAATGGGTGGCTGCTGGTGGATGGTGCTCGCCGGTATGGGGTGTGGGTGGGGGGGCTGCTGGTGGTGGTGGGGTGGGGGGGGCGGGGGTGGGTGTTGTGCCGACTTGGGGTCCGGGCGTCCCTGTGGGTCGTGTGGGTGTTGTGTGTGTGCGCCGTGTGGCCCTTGCGGTTCTTGACTGGTTGCGGTGCCGGGGTGCGGGTGGGAGGCGACCGCATGAGCCCCCGAGTGGGGCTGTGGTCCGTATGTGATGGGTGGCTGCTGGTGGATGGTGCTCGCTGGTATGGGGTGTGGGTGGGGGGGCTGTTGGTGGTGATGGGGCGCTCCTACCAGGCCCTGGTGTTGCTGGTGTGCGTGCGCGGCTCCTCGCGGGTCCATGGGGGTGTACCGTGGCTCGTATGTCGTGGGCCCGTGTAGCGGGGGCGGCGGGTGGTGCTGGACCGCGTGGTGGTGGTGTGGAGGGTGTGCCAGTTGTGTGTGGTACCCCGGCGTTGGTGGGTGTGGTGGCAGGGGCTGGTGGTGGTGGAACACGTGATGGTGTGGTGCGGTGATGTGCGCTATGTGGGGTGGGTGGTTCGCGGGGCCTGGTTGTGCTGGGGCGTGGTGGGGATGTAGCTGGTGGGGGTCGCTGTAGCTTGGGGGCATTAGGGGGTAGGGGCTGGGAGGGACGGGGGCGCGGTGGTGGTGTTGGTGGTGCCATGTCCCCTGGCTCTGCGCGTACGGTGGTCCTGGCATGGTGTGGACGTGTGTGGGCGGTGGTGGCTGACTGGGCTGCAGGGTTTGGGTGCTGCGGTACGGTGGTGGTGGTGGGCGTTGGTGGTGGTGGTGTTGTTGGTGTGCCCCGGGGGTCTGAGCGTGGGGCGGTGCGGTGTGGCTGGACCCGGGCCTTGGTCGGGGCGCCGCGCCCTGCTGGCGGGCGCGTTGGCGGGCCCCCTGGTGCCGGTGCCCCTTGGTCTTCTTGGCCTGGTGGGTGTCGGGGGCGGGTGAACCCCCCTGTCCCCGTTGGGGCGACGGGGAGCGGGCGCGCCAGCGGTGTGCCTCCTGGAGGCTCGTCTTGAGGCCTTTGACGTAGGCCTCCTGGTCCGTGAGGCCCATCCGCGTGGCGGTGGCCTCGTCGGGGGCGGCCAGGTGGGCGTCCCGAAAAGACGCCCAGCCCTCCGGGGGCGTCTGTTGTGCGGGGTGGGGGTGGTGTGCCGGGTAGAGGAGCGCGCTGAGGGGGTAGGGTGTTCCCTTCCGTCGGCCGAGGGCGTTTGCGAACCGGCGGCACGTGGTTCGGAGGTAGGCTGCTATCTCCTCTGGTGCCTTGTCGGCCCACGCTTCCGGCGTCAGGGCTGCTGCTTGGGGGGCCGGGAGTTGTGGGTCTGGGAGGTGTAGGTCTCGGTGGTGGAGGTATGGGGCGAGGAGGATGTGGCGGACCGCCACGTTCAAGCCGCCTCCGCTGTGGCGTAGGGGTGGGCTGTGGGGGGGCAGGGGTGTGTTGCCCGCGGCCACGGCTATGGCCCATGCGTGGTCCGCCGCGTCCGCCACGTAGTACCCTCCCAGTTGGTCCAGGAGAGTGTCGGTGAGGTACCCGAATAAGCTGGGGTGGCTGGCGGGGGGGGGTGCGGCTGGGGCCGCGGGCCGTTCGCGGTGGCGGGGGTTGAGGTCCCCGCAGTGGGGGCAGTGGGTGAGGCGGTGCGCGGCTCCCAGGCAGACCCAGTGGTCTGGGTTGCAGGGCAGGGCTGTCTGTGGTAGCCGCTGGCGAACGCAGAGGGGACATGCGGTGGCTGGTGGTTGGTGGTACCTGTGGACGGACGGCGGCGTGGGGGGATGGGGGCTGGTGGCGCGCGCATGCTGGTGGGAGCGTGTGCGGTGCCTGTGGCGCCCGTGTATGCTGTGCCAGTGCTGTGCTCGGTGGACGGTGTGTAGACGTGGTGGGGGTTCGGTGTTGGTACGTCACGGGGTAGGTTCTCATGGTTGGTAGAACAGGAGTTTGAGGAGGTGGGACTGGTCTGTTGGGGGCAGGGTTGCCGCATGCTGCAGGTATTTGTGGGTGCGGTATGTGAGCTGCTCCGCCGTCTTGGCAACGGCCGTCCGCTGCATGTGCGCCGCGGTGGCCTGGGGGTCCTCCGCGTGGGTGCGTAGCAAGGTGTAGACGGCAGTGGGGACGAGTCCCCTGCGAACTGCCTCGAGCACCTCCGTCTGCTTGAGGATGGTGGTGAGTAGCTTGGTCGCCGGGGACTGCGTCAGCCATCCGGCGTGCTGTGCGATGGTGTGGGTTGGGTTCCAGTCTGTGAGGGTGTCCAGTCCTCTGTACAGGGGGCACGCCTTGAATTGGTCCCATGTTTCTTCTTCCGCGTGGCTGCAGATGCATTTGGTGTGTCCTGCGGGGACGTGGATCGAGCGGCGCGTATACCATCGGTGGTATCGGGTGAGGAGGGGAAGTTGTTCGAGGGCGAGTTGGAGTCGGTGCTTTTGTAGGTGTGCCGGGAGGCTATCCGGGCGTAGGGCGGAGTAGTAGAGGGGGGTGTGGACGGAGTTTTCGAGGCGTCGGAGGAGTTCGGTGTTCGCTGGGTGGCCCAGTGTGGTGGCCAGTTGCTGGATGGGTGTGGGGTAGTGGTACTGCTTGTCTCGATCCGTGTACGGCGTGTCCTCGGGCATCCATTGGGGGGGCTGTGTGGCCAGGGGTATCGGGGGCAGGTGCTGCAGGTGGCTGTGGTGTGGGGTGTCCAGTCGCACGCGTTCGAGCCCTGGGGTGTGGTTGGTGTTCTGGTGTTTGGCCTGCGTGTCTGCGCGTCCATTGCCGTATGCGTAGCGGTGTGACTCCTGCTTGATGATGTGTAGGGCGTCCTGGGGGTGCATGCCCTTGAAGGCCATCCATAGTCCCAACGCTTGTGTGGTGAGGCCGGACTCGAGTGCTTTGTGGAGGGGCAGGTCCGCAAGGCGCCTGGTGAGGTGGATGTCGACCGTGGCGTCCACGACTACCCAGATGTTGCGGGGCCGGACCGCCGTGGGTGGCGGTGTGGCGGTGACGGCGTCTGCCATGGTGCGCAGTTCGCCGTGGGAGGACGCCCCAAAGATGGTGGTCCCGGTGTGGTGTTCCACGTGGAGGCCGTCCGCGTGCCGGGTGACGCGCACAGAGGCGCAACCAACCGTGGGGGTGCGTTGCTGGGTGCCGGATTCGTCAGTGAAGTAGATGATGTCGGTGTCGCTGGGTATGGGTAGGCGGGCGATTGCTGTGGGGTGATAGACGTAGATGGGGTTCCCCTGGGTGGTTCTGGCGGTGATTTGCGTGGGTTGCAGTAGTCACGCTGCATAGACGCCTATTCCCTGGGTGATGATGGCCTGGGCACGTGGGGTGAGGCGGAGGAGGCCCCTGTCTGGGCGTCCCTGGGTGATATACGCGTACATCAGGTGGAAGAGGTATCCCGTATTGGGGTGGAACTTCCGGCACGTGATTGTCTGTCGCCGCTGCTTGTCGTCTTTGTCGCCGCGGAGGGTGGGGCATTTGTGCTGTAGGGGGCGCATGGGTGCCTCCTGAGGTCCTGCGCGGTGTGGGTCGCAGCGGTCGTACTCCATGGCTATGCTGTCCTGGTCTGCCCGCTCGTTAGTGAACCTCCATGTCGCCGTGGGTGTCCGGGCCCAGGCTACGTGCGCCGGGTGGTCTGGGGGTACCGTGTGAAACCAGGGGGAGAGCCATGCCTGCTGGTCGGCGGTGGCGGCGGCGGTGGAGGTGCGGTAGTGGGTGGAGATGAGGTGCAGCAGGGGCCACGGAGTGTCGAGGGCTGCCGGGCCGCAGTGCCAGCACGTGCGTGGTATGCCCTGGTCACTGTGTCTGACTGGTGGTACATCGGTCTCCGGTGCATTGTGTTTGGGGATGGACCAGGGGGCATGGTGTCGCTGGACGGTGCGGGTAGCATGTTTGTGGCCGTTTGGTGCTAGCAGCAGGATGGTGGGTGGTGTCCAGCCTTCGGCTGACGGGGTGGGCTCCCCCTGCGTCGTGCCGCCGTCGTTGGGGGTCTCGTGCTCGCTCAGGCGGGGCCGGGGGTGCTGGCGCTGGAAGGCTGTGTACGCCGTGTCGATGTCCTTGGGCCCCGGCATGTCGCGCCCTGCCTTCGTAGCACATGCGCGGAGGTACGCTTGGAAGACGTGGCGTGCTGGCCATTGTGGGTCGGAAAGGAACGGGGCGTGGTGGGCGTCGCATTAGGCCATGATCTTCATCTGTGTTGGGGTGATATACACTATGGTGATGGTGGCCCCTACGAGGCGCAGGGTGTCCACCTCGCCTGCCGGGTGTCGGTGGATGTCGGTGTGTGTGGCCACGAGTGGCCCCTGTTGATCGCAGTGGTGGTTTGTCAGGATGGCGTGTGTGTGGTGCGGTAGGAGGAGTTGTAGCTGGGCCCAGATGCCAGTGCCCACGGGGGTGGAGACGCCGTGTTGTGCCAGTATCCACCGGGGGCAGGTGTTGCGGGCCATTTGCGCTTCTTTTCTGCGTATGGCTGCCGCCTCGCGAACTTCTGGTTGGTGGTTGTGTGTTACCCTGTGTAGGAGGTGCGCTGCGTGTTTGGCATAGGCCATGTCGACCAGGGCGCCCGTATTGTCTCCGTAGTAGCGCCAGTGGGCCATCATGGCCTCCTTGGGGAAAGACGTGGGCCAGCCTCCGTGTTGCGCCCATACCTTCGTCACTTGCTGTCGAGCGTGGCGTAGTGCGTCTTTGGGGCGTGGGAGGTGCAGGGCTTGGTACCCGATGGCCGCGTTGAGCACTGCTTCCATGAAGTACGCCAGGCCCTGCGTAGACAGGAGGTCCCCCCTGGCAATTTGGGGTAGCCGAGCGAGGCGCTCTTCTAGCTTGCTTGGGAGTGTGATGTGGTGGTGCTGCGTGGCCTGTGTGACTCCCAGGTGGACTGTGGTGTCTTCCAGGTGTAGGGGTTCGCCTTTGCGGATGTGGGGGGTGGGGGTCTTGGCGTCGGCCAGCCCGACTGATTTGCGGGGGTGCACTAGGAGCTGGTGGGCGTCCAGGTAGGTTGTGGTGAGTTGGAGAATGGCGGACGCTTGTTCGGTGGTTGTTGGTAGCCCTGCGTTCTCGGGGTCGCGGTGGCGGGTGGCCGTAGTGAGGAGGTTGTCATCTGCGAAGTTGATGAGGGGGGACCGTAGCGGGTATGGGGCGTATCCCGGGTATACCCGTGCTAGCTCGAATGCCAGTGGCAGGGTGACGAGGAGGTAGAGGAAGGGGCCTTCGGCGCCTCCCTGGGGGACCCCGCTGTCTGTGCCGGTCCAGGGGGTGAGGCCCGCGGCCGTGATGACGGCGTAGAGTCGGGTCTGGATGTACCCGGTCATGAAGGATAGGAATGGGAGGCCCATGGCATCCCATACCTCCGTGAGGAGCCGGTGTGGGGCGTGGGGGAACGCGCCTTGGACATCGAGGGAGGCGATGATCATCTCGTAGGGGTTCATGTCCAGTGCGGTGTCCTGGAGGAAGATGGCCTCGTGGGGGGACCTGCCGGCCATGGCCCCCCACATGCTGGCGGGCACGTGGGCGAAGACCGCTGGCGCGATGCGGCCCAGGATGAGCGTCCACACCAGGGACACCCCTCCGCCACCCCACAGCGAGCAACGCCGGCCCGCAAGGGCGCACGCTGTGGGGCCGGTGCTGGGTCCCCACGCCCGCACCAACCGCACCCCGGAAACACAGGTCGCAGAACCCTGGCTGCCTGCACAAGAGGGCGGGCATCCGGGGGAGGGACAGCGCCTGACACCAGACGCCCCTCACAACGGAGGCAGGCCAGCCCCCCCGGGGACGGCCTCCAACCACCCTCGCGGCACGCAGCCCCCACAGGGTATGCAGGCCAAGGGGACAGTGTTTGGCCCCCACACCCACACGCTTGCGACCACAGCATGTGGGTGGCGGACCCGCACAGCCCGCCCAGGCGGGCAGTTCGAGGAGGGGGAGCGCCTGACCACAGACCCCCCTCACAACGGTGGAACGCACCCCCCCCCGGGGACGCCCCTCCGCCGGCCCCACAGCTAGCAACGCCGGCCCGCAAGGGCGCACGCTGTGGGGCTGGTGCTGGGTCCCACACCCGCACCGACCGCACCCGGGACACACGGGTCGCGGAACCCCGGCTGCCCGCCCCAGATGGCAGGCGGCCGGGGGAGGGACAGCGCCTGACACCAGACGCCCCTTCACAACGGTGGCAGGCCACCCCCCCCGGGGACGGCCCCCCACCACCCCCACGGCACGCAGCCCCCACAGGGCATGCAGGCCAAGGGGACAGTGTTGGGCCCCCACACCCACACACCCGCGCCCACAGCACATAGGTAGCCGACCCAAACAGCCTGCCCAGTGGGCGGGCAGTCGGAAGAGGGGGAGCGCCTGACCTCAGACGCCCTTCACAACGGTGGAAGGCACCCCCCCCCGGGGATGCCCTTCCGCCACCCCCACAGCGAGCAACACCGGCCCGCAAGGGCGCACGCTGTGGGGCCGGTGCTGTGTCCCCACGCCCGCACCAACCGCACCCGGGACACACGAATCGCGTAACCCTAGCTGCCCGCCCCAGATGGCAGGCGGGCGGGGGAGGGACAGCGCCTGACACCAGACGCCCCTTCACAACGGTGGCAGGCCACCCCCCCCGGGGACGGCCCCCCATCAGCCCCGCGGCACGCAGCCCCCACAGGGCGTGCAGGCCAAGGGGACAGTGTTGGGCCCCCACACCCACACGCCCGTGCCCACAACACGTGGGTGGCGGACCCAAACAGCCCGCCCAGTAGGCGGGCAGTCGGGGAGGGGGGAGCGCCTGACCTCAGAAGCCCCTCGCAACGGTGGAAGGCCCCCTGCCCGGGGACGCCCTTCCGCCACCCCCACAGCGAGCAACGTCAGCCTGCAAGGGCACACGCTGTGGGGCAGGTGCCGAGTCCCCACGCCCGCACCGACCGCACCCGGGACACACGGGTGGCGAGACTCGGCCCCCCGCACCAGAGGACGGGCGGCAGGGGGGGGGACAGCGCCTGACACCAGACGCCCCTCGCAACGGTGGCAGGCCCCCCCCCCGGGGAGGGCCCCCTGCCACCCCCGCGGCACGCAGCCCCCACAGGGCATGCAGGCCAAAGGGGCAGTGATGGGCCCCCACGCCCACACGCCCGCGCCCACAGCATGTGGGTGACGGACCCCAACAGCACGCCCAGTCAGTGAGCAGTTGGGGGAGGGGGAGCGCCCGACCTCAGACGCCCCTAACAACGATCGAAGGCACCCCCCCCGGGGAAGCCCCTCCGCCACCCCCACAGCGAGCAACGCCGGCCCGCAAGGGCGCACGCTTTGGAACCGGTGCTGGCTCCCCACTCCCGCACAGACCGCACACGGAACACAGGGGTCGCGGTACCCCGGCTGCCCGCCCCAGAGGACGGGCGGTCGGGGGAGGGACAGCACCTGACACCAGACGCCCCTCACAACAGTGATAGGCCAGCCCCCCCCGGGGACGGCCCCCAAACACCCCCGCGGCACGCAGCCCCAACAGGGCGTGCAGGCCAGGCCAGGTAGGGAGGAACCGGGACCGGACCGCCCCCCCCCAAGCACGCCAAACAGAGCAAGGGACCAGGGCAGGACACGCGGAGGGGCACGGACCACGTCGAACGGCCCTACCAGCGCCCAGTGCCGGGACCGTGCAAGGTGCGCACGCCACACCACCCAGGGGAGGGGGGAGCGGACGCCGCGGGAGCGCGAGCGCACACACATGCAAAGGGCACGCGGAAGGGCCACCGGACGGAGCTCGCGGAACTCACAGACCGCGTGGAATGGCGTACCAGCGAGCGAGGGTAAGTGAAACCCGGACAGGAGAGCCCGCCACACGCAGCGCGGGACACGCCGGGCGGGAAGGGGGAAACGGGAGAGACACAACACAAGGTACCGACCCGAGCCCCCCAAACCGGCCGCGAGCGCCGCGCACACACGGACGGGGCACTGCACCCGCCAAGGC
Organism: Eutreptiella sp. 'Long Island Sound 2002'; assembly: GCA_964036045.1. Lineage (NCBI taxonomy): Eukaryota > Euglenozoa > Euglenophyceae > Eutreptiales > Eutreptiaceae > Eutreptiella > Eutreptiella sp. 'Long Island Sound 2002'. Next base: position 115,587,751 of record OZ038379.1, read on the forward strand.
AGTAGTGGCGCACTGCGCCACGCCCCAACCCCTAGGCAAGGCAGCCACCGCGCCAGCCCAAGGGAGTCCCACTGGCGACAAGCCAGTAGCACGGTTCGGCGGCGCCGGTGCCCCGGGCGACCACACATTAGTGGGGCGACGCGGTGGGTAAGCGCCTGCAGCCACAGCTGCGAATTGATGCACTGACCGGGGAGTGGCGAAACGGGGAAGCCGGGGAGGGACGGGGCTCCGAGCCCTGTGAACCCGGGGGACTCCGCCACCAGGCAGGAGGTGCGTCTTGGAGGGCCCCCCACTAGGACCCGGTGGGGAGGATATCACCTGGCCCAACTTGGTGGCCGCCCGGGGCCGAAAGGCGTCTAGTACCCAGAAAATCAAACCTCAAACCTCAAACCTTCTCCTCCAAACCGCCCGGCCTACAACTGACCACAGACACGCGCCGCTGCGAGCGGACACATACACCGACACAACACACCCCCGCGCGCGATCCCCGCCCATGCCCCTCCCCCCTCGCTGCCCACCCGGAGACCCACACACGCCTGACATCGCGCGCACCCCCGGGCCCCGCGACACGGGCCTCCCCCACCCGCCGAAACAACAGCACACGCCCGCCTTGGACCCACCCGCCGGACACCCATCACCACCCTCCACACTCGACAACCCGCGGACACCCACCGAGGTGAGCCCCACGCCCCAAGGCGCGCCTACCCCGCCCAGTGGCCCGCACACGCCCGCACACATCCCAGAAAACCCAGGCCCACCCCCCTCGGCCCCCGAATGCAGCCCACCCGAACTGTTCCCCCACCTAGGCTTTTAGGGCAGGTATGTTTCCTTAAATGGTCCTGTTTTTATCCCCGGGTGCCCCAATGCTTTTTTGTTTTGTATGCCTCTCACTATGTGTACTACATACAATGAGAAGGATGATCCAAATTAAGTTTAGGTAATCCTCCATACTATGTCTGATAATTTTGAGCCAAACCAACTGTCCCTTGTGGTGGCTCCACATTGCGTTGCCATGCGACGGGCCATTTCGAATTTGGAGAACACCAAAGAGTCATAGTTTGGAATTCATGGATGATCACCCATATGAAAAAGAGACAATTGACCTTGATTTATGATTTATTTACGCCTACCTGGGTCCTGCAAATTCATTTGTGCCTTCAAAAAAAATTTTTGGCCTGTTCCATGGCTCCACAATGTGGGAACCATGGGACGAGCCACAAGAAACAAAAGTGAAGGTAACACTGATACGGAAGCAAAGCACACACGGGGGCATGTGAGTGTTCACTGAGATTGTACTTGTGGAACCGTGTGCAAGTAAATGCCTGGCACGGACGCCTGCTGCTGTGCGTTCTGGATTTTTGTTTGAGACTCCTCAAACGCTTTGTTAAATTTTTCTATGAACGCAAGAACCTTCTTCATATTGTTTCCGAGGTCCTGAAACTGGCTGCTCAGTCTCACAGGATTCTGATGCACGGCGCGCGTAAACTGACTTGAAGAGCCACCCATTGTTGTGTCTGGACCTTTATCACCGACCAACTCCAGCGCAATAGAGCCACGAGCCTTGTTGCTCCAAAGAAGCATAAAGGCACAGGTTCGGGCATTGCCTTTTACATGCATGGAATACCCGTTGTGTAATCCGATGACTGGCTTGCGCAGAGGAATTTCTGTACACATACCATTGCCTTGCGTTGACTGAAATACGCCTTTCAATACCAATTGGCATGCAAAACACGGTGGCACTGGGTGGATCACATTCAACAACAACATTATACTCTCTCTTCAAACCGTAATGAAGCCGGCAAATTACAGCACTCTTGAAATCACCCTCAGCAGACTCAGAGGTCACCATCAGGCGTGCAAAGTCTTTTGTTGTCTCTGAAAGACCCTCAGACAGACAGAACCTATCATCGGCTTCGTACCAGCAGCTGCTTTTCTGGCGCCGCAGGTTGTCGAGCAAGAGGGCCTCAAGTGCCAATGTTTCTTTATACTGCTTTGACGTCAGTGATAAACACAAGGGCAGGGCTCCTCCTTCCTCAGAATCTGGCACACCGTGCATGCAGCAGATAGAAAGTGAAACAATGCCAGCGTCCATGCAGAGAATGTTCCCAAGCAATGCAAAACGTAGTGCAGCAGCAGTGGCACAACATCACCTGTGTCGGACTCCTCTTCATGTGCATCGACATCATCAGTTTCTCCATCTTGAGACCCTTGTCTTTTGCTTCCCACATTGCTCGACTCGCTTTCAGAGTGGCGCTGCAGCTGCAGAGACAGTAAGTGAAGTGAAGCAACAGGTACCGCAGAGCAATGGGCATTTTTTGGTTGTGCCCACGCATGGCATGTAGCGACGTGCGCATTTACGAGCCACTGGACGATCCAATTTTTATGTGCCTCCACACCGACGCCGCATTGCTAATTACAAATACCACTGCATCCGTATCGGCATTAGAACCACCTTGTGCATCTTCCCTGGCGCGCTTTGAACTTTTACTGGCGACCTGAAGCATGCACGTCGTCACGCGCGTAATTACGAGCCATGGAACGATCCAACTTTTAGGTGCCTCCTCAGGGACGCTGCATTGCTAATTACAACTACCTCTGCATCCGTATCGGCATTAGAACCACTCTCGTCACCTTCTGCATCTTCCCTGGCGCGCTTTGAGGCTTCTCGGACGTCCTGCAACAGGCACGCACTGTGTTGCGCATTTCTGTGCATGGAGACGGGCAAGGGCCAAAAAAAGGCTGATAAGGTTGTCAAAATCATATGAAATACCCTTTTAGTTCGTGCCATGTTGATTTTTGTTTTCAGCAGCCTCCGATCGTCGCTGCAGCAGTGCGCGCACGTGACCGCTGGCCCGCACTGTGGTGTGCTTTTGTTGAGCCACAGGACGGGACAAATCTAATATAGTGATTTCCTCTGTCCTTACAGCAAATCCTTGCTGATCTTGGCGGCATCCTGCTACCTAGAGATGGAACCCTCAGTGATCATAGATCAGACACAATCTGAACTTCATGTGTGCCGCGTTCTGGATGTGTTGCATCATGGTGCATGAATGTGTACCCGAACGACGAACAAGTAGGCATTTGGGGCAATGGCAACACAATGGGGACCATCAAGTCATCAAAGTCATGCTTTTGAAGAGCTTGTGTATTGTTCCACATGGAATAGCTATAAACCCTATGAACAAAGGTTAATCACGGTTTAGGACATGGCATTTTGGTATTGGCACGTCCCATGGTGCCACATTGTTGAGCCATGGAACGGGCCACAATATTTTTTTCGAAACTCCAAATCACCTTAAAGATTCCAGGTAGGAAAATCGTTGTTTTGGGAGCCATGGATGATCGCCAACATGAAAAAGAGGCAATAAACCTTGATTAGTGTTGTGGATGCCGTTTATTCGGAAATTGCGAAATGGCTCGTCGCATGGCACCACAGTGTTGAGCCACCACACGGGACAATTTGTTTGTCTCAAATTTATCAGACATAGGATTGAAGATTACCAAAAATCTTTTTGAAGCTTCCTCTTCATTGTATGTAGTGCACAAGGTGAGAGGCATACAAACCAAAAAAGGCATTGAGGCACCCGGGAATGCAATATGTGACCATTTAGGGAAACGTACCTGCCCTAGAAGCCTAGGTGCCCCTGCGGACGCCAACCCACACAGCCTCACATATTGCAGGACCCCAGCCCAGCGAAGCCCAGAAGGAGAGGACCGCAGCCCCGCTCCTCCCTTCCCCACCGCTGCCGACCAGATCGGCCCGCAGGGCTGCCAGGTCACGGCCAGGCCCCCCCAGCCACCCACCTCCACCCTACAGCCTTAGGACATGCCCTCCATCCTCCCCGCCGTGGCCGCAGCAGAAGCCGCCGCCCAGAAAGCCGCGGCCGCCCGCATCCCAGCGCCACCTGCGTCCCCCAATACCACCACTTCCTCCTCGCCCTCAGCCTCATCGACGTCCTCCACCTCATCCTCCGAGCCCCCCCTCCCCGCCGATCTCATCCACAAGTCCACGGCAAAAGCCAAAGCTGCAGCCGCACGCTAGGCTACCGGGGACCCCCCGACCCCCACACAGGCAACCCAGGCACCCCAGCAGCACAGCAGGAAACCCCCCCACCCGGCACCGGCGCCCTCACACCTCCGGATCGAGGTCCTCTTCAACCTCGAGCCGGACCCCAACCCAAAACCCGACCCCAAACCTCAACCGGCGCCCAAACAAGCGCACCACCAGCAACAGCACCACCACAAACAGCACCCCACGCAGCCCACAACACCAGAAACGGTACGACGCCAACCCAAGCGACACCGCCCTAACCCAAACCCTAACCCAAGCCAGGACCCCACACCCACCACAACAAACGCCCCCCTCCCACCAGCAGCCGCCGCCACCACAGAGGCGGCCACCCAACATGACCCTGTCCAAACCCTCGTCAACATCCCCATCTCAAAGCGCCCCGTCATCCATCCCCCACAAACCACCACCGCTGCCGGCCAGACCGACCCAGGAACGTGGGATCCCTCGACCACAATCACCGTTAAGCCCGGCCCCCTGACCCGCCCCCGCCGCCCACCAAACAGTACGGCCCCAGAGACTGCGTACGATGCCCGACCCCCCACCCCCACCAGGGGGACCGGAATATCCACAAGGGGTCCTAGGGCCATACCCGCAGCACCATCCCCACCACTACCAGTGCCACCACCACCAGCGGCCCCACCACCACCACCACCAACACCACCCCAACCACTACCACTGCCCACCACCTTACCCCACCGGGCCAAAAACCCCCCGTGCACGAGCAGCACCAGCATATGGGATGGCAGCCACCGGGCGCTCCACCCCCATACCCCAGCTACCATCAGGGGCCAACCCCCCCGTACCAGGCACCGTATCCCCCCGGCCACCACGTCCACGCCGAAGGGGCCCCCCGGGCCCAACCCCACCAGGGACTGTCACTCGACCCGTACCACCAGCTGCCACCGCCAACGCACCCCTACGTGGCGGATCAATGGAGGGCGGGTGACTCCCCCCCCCCCCCCCCCCGAGTACCAGGCGGCGCCGCGCGAGGCCCCCCAGGACCTGCCGATACCTCCTGACTGGTCTGACTCAAGCGACAAGGCCCGGTCCCGCAAACAGCGCCGCTCCCGCTCCCCCCCCGCACGGCGCACCCAGCCCCGGCGCTCACGATCCCCACACCGCCACCGCGCCTCAACCACCAACTTGCGCCGCTCCTGCTCCCCAAGGCGCCACCACGACCCCCCGGGACCCCGCTCCAGCCGCTCCCGCTCCTCCCGGCGCACACACGCGCGCCACCGCCGCCCAATGTCCACCTCCGCCTCCCCCCACGAGCCCCACCGGACTTCCCGTTCCCCCCTCCGCCCGTACGCAACGCCCACCCCAAGTCCCCACCACCATCGCTCCCGCTGCCCAAGGCGCCGCCAAGCACACCACCGCCGCCCCATGTCCACCTCCCCCTCCCCCGATGGGCCCCACCGGGCTTCCCGTTACCCCTGTCGCCCGTCCCCATCCTCCACCCCCAGCCCCCGCGACCGCCCCTCCCGCTCCCCCAGGCGCCACCACGCCCGCCACTGCCGCATGTCCACGTCCTCCTCCCGCCACTCCAGGACCTCGAGCTTGGACCCCTCCCCCCCCCCCCTGGCCCCCGCCCACCTCGCCTGGTGGTCTGCCCCTGCCTTGCAGGAGCTCTGCCGCTGAGTGGAGTGGGCCGGGGGAGCAGGAAGGCGGGAAGGGGTGCACATGGTGCACACCTTCGAGGAGATCTGCGACCGCACCCCTGTCAACCCTAACGAGGCCGCCCCGGAGGCCATCATGCCGCATACAGCATTGAAGGCCCTCCTTCGGGATGCGGTTCGGGGGCTCTGCCCCCCCTACACACCCCAAACCCTCCGCTAATGGCTACACGCCACCCACCCCCGGGCCTGGGCCATCAGCGCCCCCCAACCAACCCCACCACCACGACACCGGGAAGGAAAAGGGCACGGGCCAGGGGAGGGCAAGGGACAGAGAGGGACACTCCGGCAAGGGGGCACAGAAGGGCCCAAAGTGACAGGCAGGCGCCCATAGGGGCAGGGCACCGGGAGCGACACAACGTTGGGGCAGGAAACTACCCAAGGGCCAGGAAGGGGAAGGAACAGGGACCGAGACGCAGAGAAAGAGGACACCACGGCGGGCACCAAGACCCACACGCGAGAAGGGCATACCAAGACAGAGGGACCAGCGCCGCCCCACCCCAAGCGGACGCCGCATGCCTCCGGGGGCGCAGGCCCCAAACACACGCCGCCGAAGCACGAATCAGACGCCGTACAGATCACACTGGCGCACACTCACCAGCCACCGGAAACCACACAGGGGATGGAGGGCACACCTACACGGGGAGAGCAAGCTACACCCACAGAGGGAGCCGCTGGGAACACCGCCGCGCAGCCCACCAGCACGCCCTCACCGCCAGGCGACAACCCTGGCCACCACAAGGGCCACCTCACAAGCACCAGGAGAGGACAAAGGCACGGCCACGGCATCCAGGGCTAGGGACCGGGACCCCCAGAGGACACTTGACCACGGCGCAGGCCCCCAGGGAGGGCAACCCCACGGACACCTACCCGACCCACCAGCCCCAGCGGCAAACCCAGACCCCCACAGCACGGACACAGCGAGCCACCCACACCTGACCGCACCCCACAGCCACCAACCAACCACACTCCGACCCGCACTCCGCACGACGACACAGGCCAGACTAACCTCAACCGACCCACCACGGCACAACACGAGGCAGCACGGCACACCGCACCGCAGCGCACCACAGTGCAAGGCAACACGACAAGGCACCCCAAACCACATACGGCACAGCAAGACGCGACGTGACGCGGCACAGAGCGGCACATTACGGCGCGGCACGGCGCAACACGGCGCGGCACAGCGGGGCGCACCGCAACACAGCGCGGACCTACACGACGCAGCACGGCAAAATACGGCACGACGCAGCACGGCGCACCACAGCACACCACAACACCAAGGCAGGGGACGCTAACCGAGGGTCTAACCAAACCAAGCCACGGCACACCCCTGAAGGAGCCGCACCAGCCCGCCACCCACCGGCAAGGGGCCACCGCACGCCCGGCAACAACAGTGGCGGTCCACCCACACAAGCCGCCGCTAGAAAGTTAAAACCGGCACCGCGGGGACGAAAGGACACGGCTAACCCAGTGCCGCACGAAGCCGCCTGGCGCAACCGCCCACCCGGCAGAGCCAGAACCTAACCTGGCGGGAGGGGGCGCCGAGCCCAACGTGTATATAACCCAGCCGACGGATGGAGCCGGGGCACGGCCTGGCAAAACGCAACCACCAACAGCAAACCAGAAAGGCCACACAGAATGCCAACCAGTGCGTGTGCCCGCCGAGGGAAGGCAGAGGGAGGAACAGGCAAACCCCCGAGCCCAAGAAAAAACAGGGGGGGGGGGGCGAGAACGGCCCACAGCCACTACACCGCCCACCAACACCACAAGAGGCGGCCAAACCCCCCACCCAGACAGCACCGAAGACAGGACCCACCAAAAAGGCACCGAGGGACCACCCAGCCATAACGGGCAACACCAAGCCGAGAACAGTGGCCCATCGGGAGAAGGGACACCCAAAACACGCGGACACATACCACGCTGGGACGGGAAAAAAAAACAAACAACGCGGCCCGGAAGAGAGGAGATGGGGGGACAGAGACGACGAGACCCAAGACCGGGACGACCAGCGACCGACACCACAAAGCCCCCCCCCAAAAAAAAAACCAAAGGGGACGGGGGGGGGCAAACCCCACCAACGGCAACACCTGCACACCCCCGCGCCACAGGCGGCCCCCGAGGAAGGGTGGGAGCAAGCGGGGCAGGGGCACGACCGCACACACACCCCAACAACCCAACCAAGATGGGCGGGGCACAGCTGAAACCCGAGCCCAGCACACACGCCCACACAGCACACCCCACCCAGGAAAGGCGGGGTACAAGCGGGGCCCGCACACAAACACACACACAGGCCAACACCCGAGCCAGGAGTGGCGGGGCGCGGCAGTAACCCAGGCCCAACCACACACCCCCGCACCGCACCCCAAACCAGGAGGTCCAGGAGACCACGCGGGACGGGCACACAAGCACACACACACCCCAACACCTCCCGAAGGGGAGGCGGGGCGCAGCCGAAACCCAGACCCCAGCACGCACGCCCAAACCGCACACCAGAACCGGGAATGACGGGGAGCAGGAGGAGCGCGCACACCGCCACGCACGTCCCAAAACCCTAACCAAGACAGGTGGATTGCAGGCCGAAACCCAAGCCCAACCGCAAACACCGAAAACCCCAGCGGGGAAAAGAGGGGCGAAACCACAAACCGTACCCAAACACACCTACCCAAGACCCCAGCCAGGGCTGGCGGGGTTACCAAAACCCGAACCCAAGCAGAACCCGGACCCAAGCACAAACGCCACACAAACGTCACCAACCAGCATCATTCCCACAAACCTACCAAAATCGAAAGGCCTTCACTCACCAACTCAACAACATCGAACCCCCCACCACTTTAACCTCCAAGCAGGCGGAGACACTTCAACACACCCTGGACAAATGGACTGAAAAGAAAACAAAGTCAATCCCAAAAACGTCTCCATCACTCTCTCATTAAAGGACGGAAAATGAAAAAATATCCCAATAACATCTTAACCCCCCGCTCCATCACACCCATAGCCCTATACGATACCAACAACAATCTCACCTCCGACCCCTACTCCCTCTGCGAATCCATGGGCCAGTGCCTCACCGCTTTAGGAGGACCCCCAGAATTCCAGATAGAACCCCAACTTATCAACTCCCTCATGGAGCTCTCCCCTTCCATCCCTCAGGACGCTCCTCACCCCGAATTCACTGAAACCTTCTTCAACACCTTGCTCTCAAACTCAAACCCAGTCAAAGCCCCGGGCTTCGACGACACCAACCTATACCTCTTCCACCTTGCTCCCAAACACACAAAGTCTCTCCTCTTTCACATATGGTCCCACTTCACCACCAACTCCATTCCCAAACAATGGCTCACCGCTCGAATCTTCCTCCTCTACAAAAAACACGACCCCCACAACCCTATTAATTATCGACCCATAGCTCTTCTACAAACAATTTATAAAATACTCGCGTCATATGCCGCTACCGCCCTGACCTTCTACGCCACCAAATATAACCTACTCCACCACTCCCAATACGGTGGCATTCCCAATTACCGCACCACAGACCACATATTCACCATGATCTCCAGCATCTCCCTCCAGCCCGACATCTACCACCTCTACCTCGACCTCAACAAGGCCTTCAACTCCGTCCCCCACCAAGCCCTATGGCAAATCCTACACAACTACAACTTCCCCAAACACATTATTTCTCTCATCCAAACCTATACTGTCATCCCGCTGACTATCCCACCGTCAATGGCTTCTCTCTCTTTGCCGCCATGACTATCAGGGGACTCCGCCAGGGATGCGTAATGTCTCCAATTCTTTTCAATCTCTTCATGGACCCCATAAACCGCAAACTCTCCCCCTTGCTCCCTTCTCACACCTTCTCCGCTCTGTTCTCCTTCATTGAGGACATTGCCCTACAAACTGCCTGCCCCAAAATTCTGCACACTGCACTCTCCTTCCTCTTCAACGTAGGCCCAAAATACGGCCTCTCCTTCAACGCCACCAAATCCAAACTCCACGCCCTCAACAATGCTCCTCACCTCACCATCCGCATTTGCTCTACCACCCACTTCAGCACCTTCGATCAACATGGCAAACCACGCCAATATTAGAAATACTTAGGGGTCTTCTTCTACACTTCTCGACAAAATCAACAAATGTTCCTCCTCCTAAAACACCTCGTCTACTCCTTCTTCACCAACCTTCTTCCTCTATCTTCATCACACACCGAACTCATCAAACTCTCCAACATTCAACTTATTCCTATCCTTGCCTACCGCCTCATCTACAATTCCCTCCCCAACAAACTTCTTGACACACTTGACCACTCCATTTGGGTCAACATAGCATCCCAAGGTTAACTCTCACTCCGCACTCCCAACGAAACCAAATATTCTCCTCGCCACACTCTTGGTCTTGGCATCACCAAAATATCTCACGCTACCCACACTCAAGCCATCAACCACTTCCTTCGTTACACATCAAACGAAGGTCCCCCCACATCCAATCACTCTATCAAACACACCCTTTTTCACCGCGGCCCAGCTTCTAACCTCCTGCAAGACATGCTCATCACTTCAGCCCACCACTTCTCCATCAAAACACACAACATTCGACACCACAACCCCTGCCAAGTCCGATCGCTTCCACTCAACTCAGCCATCCAAGTCGCCTTCCTCGACCACAACAACGAAAATTCAAATCACTGGTACCCAGGCACAACCATCGAGCACAATCTCAACTCCACATCAGTCCAATTCTTCGACAACATCTTCCACCTTCACGACACCCACCACTTCTCCTTCATCACTCAAAAGGGCAACGAACTCTCTTCCTTTATTACTACACCCACACATCCAATATGCCCAACCACACTACAAGACTTCCCCATCTCACATACCACCAGCCTATCAACCACATATTATTTCCAGCTCAAATTCAACCATCATATTCCCCTTCCCAACTTTTCACATCTGGATTATTGGGACTGTCACGACTTACTCAACGCTCTCCATTCCAACACCACCTACTCCATCATCTATACCGACAGATCGGACGGCCCCAACTCTTCCAACCCCTCCGGATCAGCCGCAATTATCTCCCTTCAACCCAACAACCACACTATCCTTACCTCCCCCTCTCCCCTCAAAGGGTCATACCCAGCAGAAATCTATGCCATCATCATCTCCCTCCTCTACCCTCAACTCACCACCCTCCCCCAACCGATCATCTTCGCCATCGACAATTTGAGCACATGCCTCACCCTAAACACCCTCCTTCACTTTCACTCTCCCCCCTTCACCACTAGCAACAACTCCTTTGCTCTTTGGTACAACCTCATATGGCATCTTGTCCAACATCTAGAACGCATCACCATCCTATTCACTTCGATCAAAGGACATGCAGATTTCCCCGGCAATGACGCGGCGGACAGTGTTCCCAAATGGAGCACCACCCATTTCGATTATCTTCTCTCCCCCACAACTTCCACGCAATTGGCCATTAACCGAAATCCACTTCCCGGCAAAATAACCTCTAAACTCACGAAACATCAACTTCCAACCGATCAACACAACAACATTCACCTCTCCCTTAGTAATCACTTCTTTTTCAAATCCTCGTGGTTCTCCACTTTCACCTTTAAGTGGGTGAATGGCCTCTTCTATTGCAAAGGCCACCAACCCCACTTCATCCTCAACACCTACCTTTGCCCTCTTTGTAACCATCACCACCCCTTAGACCCCATCACCTTCATCACCAAATGCCACACCACTAACGCAATACGGAAAAAATTCTTCAACACTTGGAGTGGGCACTTCCACAACACCATCATCACTTGGTGGGCCACCGCTTCGAAAGGCGACCGCCGAAACTTCATCCGCACCCTCATACCCAACACACTCAGCAATCAATTACACACACCCCCACCAAACACAACCTACTACTCCAACATCAAATCTCTTCGTCAAGCCCTAAAACATCGACAAAAACCTCTCACCACCCTCCACAATGAAACCAAACATTGGCTCATCGACAACCTTCATCAGTTATTCCCGACAGCCACCTCCAACCCCTGGAACGAATCTTTTTCCATTTACAGTACATCATCCACCGCTCCCCACCCACTGCACTTTCCATCCCCAATCAACAAGGAACCAACCAACAAACAACCTCACTCTAAACGCCCTACCACAAAACCGAAACCCCCCACCAAAACTTCAGCCATACAACTTCAACACTTTCCGCCTCAACCACTACATCCTCACATCATCAACCGCATACCTCCTCCAAATGACACTTAACCTCAAGTCCCATCTTTCACCCCCAGCGCATACACTCGCTTCACCAGCGGCACTCTCGTCTTGTCAGCCAACAGCAAACAATCAGCAACCAACAGCCAGCAGCCAGCAGCCAGCAACAAACAGCAAACAACCAGCAGCAGCAGCAGTCAACAGCCAGCAGCCAGCGACCAACAACCAGTAGCCAGCGGCCAACAGCCAACAGCCAGCACATCAACCACCCACCGCCTCCCTTCCACAGTAAGACACTTCCAGCGACAACAGCCAGCAAACATCCCCCCCCCCAACCACACACCCCAAACACCCCAAACATTATTCCCCCCCCCCGATTTCCTGCTCCCTTCTCCCGACACTCTTTCGACCTGTCTCGACAGCACCGTCCCACCCTGTATCAGCAAGCAAGTAGCACCCACCAACCAGCCAGCAGCAAACATCCAGCAACCAGCAGCCAGCGACCAGCAGCCAGCAATTAACAGCCAGCGACAAACAGCAACAGCAGTCAACATCCAGCACCCAGCAGCCAAGAGGAAACAGCCAGTAAATAGCAGCCGCCAACCTCCACCAGCACGCAGCCAGCAACCAACAGCCATCTGACACATCAGCCTTCACCCGTCACCCACCTACACTGTAGGACACAACACCGTCACCACACTGCACCACACTGCACCACTGAATGCACAGCTCTGCGCACCAGGAAACCTTACCGATCCATTGAGTCTTTTTTGTTTGAGCCATCAATTGGAATTTTTCTTTTCTATTTTTTCAGGACCATTAAGGCAAGAGCGCAAGACTTGAGCAGAATGAAAGGGCTTTGTACTTTAGTAATTCTCAGATCAGCTACAGGGCCCCAGACTGACTTCAGGCAAGCCAGATTGTTCCAGTCTGTTTTTCTTTTTGCCCCCGCACTTGCTCGCTTCTCTTCGCTCAATCCACTGGTCCATTTTTTTTTATTTTATTTTATCATCTTTTTGTTATTCTGCATTTTGCCTTGTTATAGGCTATATATCCCTTTGCATCTTTCACCGAAATGGCCTCCACTAGTATTTTAACCTTTTCAGGCCCATGGTGCAGTTCATGCAGTGTTTTCACCCTGACTGGGTTTGTAAATACCCGCGGCTGTCCTTCGGAGAACTTCAGCTCACCATGAACGCCCTTTTTGCCCATGGTTAGGCCGCTTTGGTGCAATGCTTTGGGCGGGGGACCGCCATGCCTCAAAAAACAGTAGGAAACCCAGTGTCCATAGCCCGGGCACTGAGGTGTCATGCAGGTGACCCGGCCAAACGAGATGCGGAGCCCAGGGGTAAGGCTGCATCCTAAGGCCTGCGCTGCTTTGGGACTCGAGGCTGAGCGTGCGACACCCAAGCGCCTCGGAACCCCAGTACCAAGAACATGCATGCATGCCTTGGGAACAGGATACGCCAGGAAGTCCGGTGAACCTCTAGGGTTCCGCCCGAAGGAGGGGAGGTGCACAAGCACGGGGGCACACCCTCCCGGCAAGACAAGCAGGTCACGCTGGCGGCGATCAGCCCTCCCGGTGTTGCCCGGGGCCGCTTTGTTGGGGGCCATCAGTCAGGTCTAGCGGGATGTAAGTCGCCTCCCCTCTTCAAGTGCAGAGCCTCCTGCTGTTCGTCACAGGGGCGACGCCAGGGGGAATCATGGGGCGCCTCTCCACGACCGAGTGCATCTACCTACTTACCTGCAGCGTACGGTTCCTGGCAGCTGTGACAGACTGTGACCGGACCAAAGAGGTGATGGTCCACAACATGCACTCCTTCTCCTTTCCTTTCTGCACTGTATTTTCTTCACCTGATATTCTGCAACAGCCATCCGATCAAGGACCTGCCGCTCAGTTTCAAGTCCCCGGGGACTTCTCCAAGGTGATCACGAATTTTCCTAGGATTGGCTGTCCCTGAGCAGGACTTCAAGTTCTGCTCGGGTAATGAAGGTTCTGTAGGGTTCAATCGGCCCGATGAGTTCATGGGCGGGTTCGGATGACCGCGGGACCAAAATGGGCATGACTGTGGTGCCATGAACGTCTGTGTCATGGACCTTAGGGACCCTCAGGAGGATGTCCTGCCGTCCAGCTTCGCCTCAACCGGGGCCTCTTAGGGGACCGCAGCAAACCGCCCGATCTGTCCGCTGGGACACCGCAGAATGTGTGAGTTGGTGAGTGGAGTGCATGTGAGTTTGTTCTTTGCAGCAGGCGGTGAACAATGTCCTCCTATGGGGGCCCACCAGATCCAGCAAGGACTATTCTTCCCGGGTACATGGACAATCTACCTTATAGATGCACTAACTCATTGTCAAAGATTGCCACCACAGACTGGTGGTCACCCTCCGAGAGTCTGGAGGACCTGCACTGCGTGAGAACCCTAAGTCGCCCTTAGGGGAATGCCCGGTCTGGGGTAGTCTTACTAAAGCTTCCCCAAGTGTAGGCCGTTTGTGGACGGCTGATTCTTACCTGTCTGCCTGAGCCAAGTAGCAGTTTCTCATTTACCTTGATCAGTGGGGCACTCTACGCTCCATTATTCGCCACTGCACGCCGTCATCAAAATCACAGAGTTCCACCGTAAACTTAATGACATGGTCCCCATCAGCACATGGCAGCAACTGAAAGCGTTTACGAGCAAATGGTATAAGTTCAGGCTTCGTATGCCACAATCTGTGCTCCATACGACATTATATTCAAGCACGATCCGGTTGTGCGTGGGCTCATTAACAACGATCTGTCAGACAGCAATAAAGAAATGCACAGAAATTGTACAGGTGTACAGTGCAACTTGCAGGCCGCCCTATTATCACTGCAACAAAATCTCAGTTCGTAAGTCATGGCCTGTCGCTGTGCGCGCGTGTCCTCACAGAGATCGCCATTGCTGGGGAGTACAAAACATAGTCCACGGCCAAGCAAAATGACACAAACCACAGCAGAACGAAACAACGTAGAACAAACACACCAAACAAAAATTAAGCGAAAAAGCCCAAACAGAAGATAGCCAATAGAAAGAATAACAAGAGACGACCACCCTTCATCTCTCCATAAAAGAGATGACCTATATGTAAATGTTGACCACGGCAGCTAAAGACGCCCCACAGTCTTCAGACATATCAAACTCATATTAAGTTCCATTCCTCGCCTTGAGACTCCACACCCATCTGGTCAACATGTCTGTTGTATCCAGCGTAGGGACCGCCAAAATTTGGGGGCTCAAACAACAAAACCCCGGCCAGTAGTCACAGCTGATCCGGCAAAATGGGCATCGACAGTCCCCTTTGAACTGGGCGGACTTCTGGCGCATGGCAACCGACAGCCTATCATCGTCGCAAGCTTCAATAGCTCCCTGTAACGAGCCTTAACTACAGTACCACGTCAAGACAGCTACAAAGGGCTACAGGTGACGCGGCACTCCCATCAGGTTGGGAGCCTCCAAACGACACTCCGCTTTACAAATTCAGGCCTCCCCCCTCATTCCCCGTACTCCAGTGCCGTCCTTCCGGTAATCATCGCATTGCCAGGGATGATGGTAGTCTAGATATAGCAGGGCCGAGCCGGCTTGCTCCCCGGATATGCAAAATCCGAAGAACCTTGGGGTAGCAGTTTTTCATTTACCCTGATTAGTGGGGCACTCTACGCCTCATGATTCGCCACTGAACACTGTGTCGCTCATTCATCAAAATCACAGATTTCCATCGTAAACAGGCCATCCCCCCCAGGGACGGCCCACCACCACCCACGCGGCACGCAGCCCCCACAGGGCATGCAGGCCAAAGGGACAGTGTTGGGCCTCCACGCCCACACACCCGCGCCCACAGCACGTGGGTGTGCAGACCCCAACAGCCCGCCCAGTTGGCGGGCAGTCGGGGGAGGGGGAGCGCCTGACCTCAGACGCCCCTCACAACGGTGGAAGGCACCTCCCCCGGGGACGCCCTTCCGCCATCCTGACAGCGAGCAACGCCGGCCCGCAAGGGCGCATGCTGTGGAACCGGTGCTGGGTCCCCACGCCCACACCGACCGCACCCGGAACACAAAGGTTGCGGTACCCCGGCTGCCCGCCCCAGAAGACGGGCGATCCGGGGAGGGACAGCGCCTGACACCAGACGCCCCTCACAACGGTGGCAGGCCACGCCCCCCCGGGGACGGCTCCCCACCACCCTCGCGGCACGCAGCCCCCACAGGGCGTGCAGGCCAAGGGGAGAGTGTTCGGCCCCCACACCCACACCCTACAGCACGTGGGTAGCGGACCCCAACAGCCGGCGGAGTAGGCGGGCACTCGGGGGGGGGGGGCGCCTGACCTCAGACGCCCCTCGCAACGCCGGAAGGCACCCCCCCCGGGGACGCCCCTCCGCCACCCCCACAGCCAGCAACGCCGGCCCGCAAGGGCGCATGCTGTGGGGCCGGTGCCCGGTTTCCACGCTCGCACCGACCGCACCCGGGACACACGGGTCGCGAGACCCCGGCCGCCCGCGCCAGAGGACGGGCCGCAGGGGGAGGGACAGCGTCTGACACTAGACGCCCCTCGCAACGGTGGCAGGCCACCCCCCCGAGGACAGCCCCCCGCCACCCTCGCGGCACGCAGCCCCCTAAGGGCATGCAGGCCAAAGGGGCAGTGATGGGCCTCCACGCCCACACGCCCGCGCCCACAGCATGTGGGTGACGGACCCCAATGGCCCGCCCAGTCGGTGGGCAGTCGGGGGAGGGGGAGCGCCCGACCTCAGACGCCCCTTACACCAGTAGAAGGCACCCCCCCGGGAACGCCCCTTCCGCCACCCCCACAGCGAGCAACGCCTGCCCGCAAGGGCGCACGCTGTGGAACCGGTGCTGGGTCCCCACGCCCGCACCGACGGCACCCGGAACACACGGGTCGCGGTACCCCAGCTGCCCGCCCCAGAGAACGGGCGGTCGGGGGAGGGACAGCGCCTGACACCGGACGCCCCTCACAACAGTGGCAGGCCATCCCACCCCAAGGACGACCCGCGACCACCCCCGCGGCACGCAGCCCCCACAGGGTGTGCAGGCCAGGCCAGGTAGGAAGGAACCGGGAACGGACCGCCCCCCCCCAAGCACGCCAGACGGAGCAAGGGACCAGGGCAGGACACGTGGAGGGGCACGGACCACGTGGAACGGCCCTACCAGCGCCCAGTGCCTGGACTGTGCGAGGTGCGCACGCCACACCACCCAGGGGAGGGGCGAGCGGACGCCGCGGGAGCGGGAGCGCATACACAAGCAAAGAACACACGGGGACTACCAGAAGGGCAACCGGACTGAGCTCGCGGAACGCACAGACCGCGTGGAATGGCCTACCAGCGACCGAGGGTAAGGGACACCCGGACGGGACGGCCCCCCACACGCAGCGCGGGACACGCGGGGCAGGAAGGGCAAAACGGGAGAGACACAACACCAGGTACCGGCCCGAGCCCCCCGAACTGGCCCCGAGCGCCGCGCACACACGGAGGGGGAACTGCACCCGCCAAGGCAGTAGTAGGCAAGGCAGCCTCCGCGCCAGCCCAAGGGGGTCCCACTGGCGACAAGCCAGTAGCACGGGCCTGGCGGCGCCGCCGCCACGGGCGACCACGCATTAGTGGGGCGACGCGGTGGGTAAGCGCCTGCAGCCACGGCTGCGAATTGATGCACTGACCGGGGAGTGGCGAAACGGGGAAGCCGGGGAGGGACGGGGCTCCGAGCCCTGTGAACCCGGGGGACTCCGCCACCAGGCAGGAGGTGCGTCTTGGAGGGCCCCCCACTAGGACCCGGTGGGGAGGATATCACCTGGCCCAACCAGGTGGCCCCCCGGGGCTGAAAGGTGTCTAGTACCCACAAAATCAAACCTCAAACCTCAAACCTTCTCCTCCAAACCGCCCGGCCTACAACTGACCACAGACACGCGCCGCTGCGAGCGGACACATACACCGACACAACACACCCCCGCGCGCGATCCCCGCCCATGCCCCTTCCCCCTCGCTGCCCATCCGGAGACCCCCACACGCCTGACATCGCGCGCACCCCCGCGCCCCGCAACACGGGCCTCCCCCACCCGCTGAAACAACAGCACATCCCTCACCACCCCCCACACTCGACAACCCGCGGACACCCACCGAGGGGAGCCCCACGCCCCACGGCACGCCCACTCCGCCCAGTGGCCCGCACAGGCCCCCCGCGCACACCCCAGAAAACCCAGGCCCACCCCCTCCGGCCCCCGAATGCAGCCCACCCGAACTGTTCCCCCACCTAGGCTTTTGAGGCAGGTATGTTTCCTTAAATGGTCCTGTTTTTTATCCCCGGGTGCCCCAATGCTTTTTTGGTTCGTATGCCTCTCACTATGTGTACTACATACAATGAAAAAGATGATCCAAATTAAGTCTAGGTAATCGTCCATAGTATGTCTGATAATTTTGAGCCAAACTAACTGTCCTGTGTGGTGGCTCCACATTGTGTTGCCATGCGACGGGAGAACACCAAAGAGTCATAGTTTGGAAGGCATGGATGATCACCCATATGAAAGAGAGACAATGGACCTTGATTTGTGATTCTTTTCCGCCTGTCTGGGTCCTGCAAATTGATTTGTGCCTTCTGAAAAATTTTTGGCCCGTTCCATGGCTCAACAATGTGGGACCATGGGACGAGCCACAAGAAACAACACTGATACGGAAGCAAAGCACACGTGGGGGCATGTGAGTGTTCACTGAGGTTGTACTTGTGGAACCATGTGCCAGTACATGCTTGGCACAGACGCCTGCTGCTGTGCGTTCTGGCTTTTTGTTTGAGACTCCTCAAACGCTTTGTTAAATTTTTCTATGAACGCAACAACCTTTTTCATATTGTTTCCGAGGTCCTGAAACTGGCTGCTCAGTCTCACGAGTTTCTGATGCACGGCGCGCGTAAACTGACTTGAAGAGCCACCGATTGCTGTGTCTGGACCTTTATCACCAACCAACTCCAGCGTAATAGAGCCACGAGCCTTGTTGCTCCAAAGAAGCATAGAGGCACAGCTTCGGGCATTGCCTTTTACATGCATGGAATACCGGTTGTGTAATTGGATGACTGGCTTGCGCAGAGGAATTTCTGTACACATACCATTGCCTTGCGTTGACTGAAATACGCCTTTCAATACCAATTGGCATGCAAAACACGGTGGCACTGGGTGGTTCACATTCAACAACAACATTATACTCTCTCTCCAAACCGTAATGAAGCCGGCAAATTACAGCACTCTTCAAATCACCCGCATCAAACTCAGAGGTCACCATCAGGCGTGCAAAGTCTTTTTCGTTGTCTCTGAAAGACCCTCAGACAGACAGAACCCATCATCGGCTTTGTACCAGCAGCTGCTTTTCTGGCGCCGCAGGTTGTCGAGCAAGAGGGCCTCACGTGCCAATGTTTCTTTATACTGCTTTGACGTCAGTGATAGACACAAGGGCAGGGCTCCTCCTTCCTCAGAATCTGGCACAGTGTGCATGAAGCAGATAGGAGGTGAAATAATGCCAGCGTCCATGCAGAGAATTTTCCCAGCAATGCAAACCATAGTGCAGCAGCAGTGGCACAACATCACCTGCCCCGGACTCCTCTTCACCTGCATCGTCATCATCAGTTTCTCCATCTTGAGACCCTTGTCTTTTGCTTCCCACATTGCTCGACTCGCTATCAGAGTGGCGCTGCAGCTGCAGAGACAGTAAGTGAAGTGAAGCAACAGGTACCGCAGCGCAATGGGCATTTTTTGGTTGTGCCCACGCATGGCATGTAGGGACGTGCGCATTTACGAGCCAGTGGACGATCCAATTTTCATGTGCCTCCACACCGACGCCGCATTGCTAATTACAAATACCACTGCATCCGTATAGGCATTAGAACCACCTTGTGCATCTTCCCTGGCGCGCTTTGAAGCTTTGCTGGCGACCTGAAGCATGCACGTCGTCACGTGCGTATTTACGAGCCATGGAACGATCCAACTTTTTCGTGCCTCCTCAGCGACGCTGCATTGCTAATTACAACCACTGCTGCATCCGTATCGGCATTAGAACCACTCTCGTCACCTCCTGCATCTTCCCTGGCGCGCTTTGAAGCTTTGCTGGCGACCTGAAGCATGCACGTCGTCACGTGCGTATTTACGAGCCATGGAACGATACAACTTTTACGTGCCTCCTCAG
Organism: Eutreptiella sp. 'Long Island Sound 2002'; assembly: GCA_964036045.1. NCBI lineage: Eukaryota > Euglenozoa > Euglenophyceae > Eutreptiales > Eutreptiaceae > Eutreptiella > Eutreptiella sp. 'Long Island Sound 2002'. The sequence goes on from OZ038379.1 coordinate 115,607,916, forward strand.
CGACGCTGCATTGCTCATTACAACCACCGCTGCATCTGTATCGGCATTAGAACCACTCTCGTCACCTCCTGCATCTTCCCTGGCGCGCTTTGAGGCTTTGCTGGCGACCTGAAGCATGCACGTCGTCACGTGCGCATTCACGAGCCATGGAATGATCCAACTTTGACGTGCCTCCTCACTGACGCTGCATTGCTAATTACAACAACCTCTGCATCCGTATCGGCATTGGAACCAATCTCGTCACCTTCTGCATCTTCCCTGGCGCGCTTTGAGGCTTCTCGGACGTCCTGCAACAGGCACGCTCTGTGTTGCGCATTTCTGTGCATGGAGACAGGCAAGTACCAAAAACAGGCTGATAAAGTTGTCAAAATCATATGAAATACCTTTCTCGTTCGTGCAATGTTGATTTTTGTTTTCAGCAGCCTCCGATCGTCGCTGCAGCAGTGCGCGCACGTGACCGCTGGCCCGCACTGTGGTGTGCTTTTGTTGAGCCACAGGATGGGACAAATGTGATATAGTCATTTTCTCTGTCCTTACAGCAAATCTTTGCTAATCTTGGCTGCATCCTGCTACCTAGAGATAGAACCCTCAGTGATCATAGATCAGACACAATATGAACTTCATGTGTGCCGCGGTCTGGATGTGTTGCATCATGGTGCATGAATGTGGACCCAAACGACGAACAAGTAGGCCTTTGGGGTAATGGCAACACAATGGGGCCCATCAAGTCATCAAGGTCACGCTTTTGAAGAGCTCGTGTATTGTTCCACATGGAATAGCTATAAACCCTATGAACGAAGGTTAATCACGGTTTAGGACATGGCATTTTGGTATTGGTACGTCCCATGGTGCCACATTGTTGAGCCATGAGACGGGCCACAATATTTCTTTCGAAACTGCAAATCACCTTGCAGAATCCAGGTAGAAAGATCGTGGTTTTGGGAGCCATGGACGATCGCCAACATGAAAAAAAGGCAATCAACCTTGATTAGTGTTGTGGATGCTGTTTTTTTGGAAATTTCGAAGTGGCTCGTCGCATGGCACCACAGTGTTGAGCCACCACACGGGAGAATTGGTTTGTCTCAAAATTATCAGACATAGGATGGAAGATTACCAGAAATTATTTTGGAGCATCCTTTTCATTGTATGTAGTGCACAACGTGAGAGGCATACAAACCAAAAAAAGCATTGAGGCACCCGGGAATGAAATATGTGACCATCTAGGGAAACGTACCTGCCCTGAAAGCGTAGGTGCCCCTGCGGACGCCAACCCACACAGCCTCACACATTACAGGAGCCCGGCCCAGCCAAGCCAGGAATGAGAAGACCGCAGCCCCGCTCCTGCCTCCCCCGGCGCTGCCGACCAGATCAGCCCGCCGGGCCGCCAGGTCACGGCCGGGCCCCCCCAGCTACCTACCCCCAGCCTACAGCCTGAGGACATGCCCTCCATCCTCCCCGCCGTGGCCGCAGCAGAAGCCGCCGCCCACAAAGCCGCGGCCGCCCGCATCCCAGCGCCACCCGCGTCCCCCAAAACCACCACTTCCTCCTCGCCCGCAGCCTCATCGACGTCCTCCACCTCATCCTCCGACCCCCCCCTCCCCGCCGATCTCATCCACAAGTCCACGGCAAAAGCCAAAGCTGCAGCCGCACGCCAGGCTACCGGGGACCCCCCGACCCCCACACAGGCGACCCAGGCCCCCTGGCAGCACAGCGGGAAACCCCCCGAACCGGCACCGGCGCCCTCACACCTCCGGACCGAGGTCCTCTTCAACCTCGAACCGGACCCCAACCCAAAACCCGACCCCAAACCTAAGCCGGCGCCCAAACAAGCGCACCACCAGCAACAGCACCACCACAAACAGCACCCCACGCAGCCCACAACACCACAAACGGTACGACGCCAACCCAAGCGACACCGCCCTAACCCAAACCCTAACCCAAGCCAGGACCCCACACCCACCACAACCAACGCCCCCCTCCCACCAGCAGCCGCCGCCACCACAGAGGCGGCCACCCAACATGACCCTGTCCAAACCCTCGTCAACATCCCCATCTCCAAGCGCCCCGTCATCCATCCCCAACAAACAACCACCGCCGCCGGCCAGACCGACCCAGGAACGTGGGATCCCTCGACGACAATCACCGTTAAGCCCTGCCCCTGACCCGCCCCCGCCGCCCAGCAAACAGTACGGCCCCAGGGACTGCGCAAGATGCCCGACCCCCCACCCCCACCAGGGGGACGGGAATATCCACAAGGGGTCTTAGGGCCATACCCGCAGCACCATCCCCACCATTACCAGCGCCACCACCACCAGCGGCCCCAGCTACAGCACCACCAACACCACCCCCACCACTACCACTGCCCACCACCTTACCCCACCGGGCCAAAAACCCCCCGTGCACGAGCAGCACCAGCGTATGGGATGGCAGCCACCGGGCGCTCCACCCCCATACCCCACCTACCACCAGGGGCCACCCCCCCCGTACCAGGCACCGTATCCCCCCTGCCACCACGTCCACGCCGAAGGGGCCCCCCGGGCACAACCCCACCAGAGACGGCCACTCGACCCGTACCACCATCTGCTACCGCCACCACACCCCTACGTGGCGGATCAATGGAGGGCGGGGGACTCCCCCCCCCCCCGAGTACCAGGCGGCGCCGCGCGAGGCCCCCCAGGACCTGCTGACACCTCCTGCCTTGCCCGACTGAAGCGACGAGGCCCGGTCCGGCAAACGACGGCTCCCCCGCTCCCCCCCCGCACGGCGCACCCAGCCCCAGCGCTCACGCTCCCCACACCGCCACGGCACCTCAACCACCCACTTGCGCCGCTCCCGCTCCCCAAGGCGCCACCACGACCCCCCTGGGACCCCGCTTCCCCTGCTCCCGCTCCTCCAGGCGCCGACACGCGCGCCACCGCTGCCCCATGTCCACCTCCGCCTCCCCCCACGAGCCCCACCGGGCTTCCCGTTCCCCCCTCCGCCCGTACGCAAACCCCACCCCCAGTTCCCGCCACCATCGCTCCCGCTCCCCCAGGCGCCGCCAAGCACACCACCGCCGCCCCATGTCCACCTCCCCCTCCCCCCACGGGCCCCACTGGACTTCCTGTTCCCCCCGTCGCCCGTCCCTGTCCTCCACCACCAGCCCCCGCAACCACCGCTCCCGCTCCCCCAGGCGCCACCACGCCCGCCACTGCCGCATGTCCACGTCCTCCTGCTGCCACTCCAGGACCTCGAGCTCGGACCCCCCCCCCCCCCCCTGGCCCCCGCCCACCTCGCCTGGTGGTCTGCCCCCGCCTTGCAGGAGCTCTGCTGCTGGGTGAAGTGGGCCGGGGGAGCGGGAAGGCGGGAAGGGGTGCACATGGTGCACACCTTCGAGGAGATCCGCACCTGCACCCCCGTCAACCCCAACGAGGCCGCCCCGGAGGCCATCATGCCGCAGGCGGCATTGGAGGGCCTCCTCCGGGACGCGGTCCGGGGCCTCCGCCCCCCCTACACCCCCCAAACCCTCCGCCAACGGCTCCACGCCACCCACCCCCGGGCCCCGGCCATCAGTGCCCCCCTCCCAACGCCACCACCAAGACACCGGGAAGGGAAAGGGCACGGGCCAGGGGAGGGCAAGGGACAGGACGAGACACTCCGGCAAGGGGGCACGGAAGGGCCCAAAGTGACAGGCAGACGCCCATAGGGGCAGGGCACCAGGAGCAACACAACGTTGGGCCAGGAAACCACCCAAGGGCCAGGAAGGGGAAGGAACAGGGACCGAGGCGCAGAGAAAGAGGACACCACGGCAGGTACCAAGACCCACACGCAAGAAGGGCATACCACGACGGAGGGACCAGCGCCGCCCCACCCCAAGCGGACGCCGCATGCCCCCCGGGGGCGCAGGCCCCCAACACACGCCGCGGAAGCGCGATTCGGACGCCGAACGGATCACACCGGCGCACACCCACCAGCCACCGGAAACCACACAGGGGATGGAGGGCACACCTACACGGGGAGAGCGGGCTACACCCACAGGAGACGCCGCTGGGAACACCGCCGCGCAGCCCACCACCACGCCCTCACCGCCAGGCGACGACCCTGGCCACCACAAGGGCCACCTCACAAGCACCGGAAGAGGACAAAGGCACGGCCACAGCACCCAGGGCTAGGGACCGGGACCCCCAGAGGACACTTGACCACGGCGCAGGCCCCCAGGGAGGGCAACCCCACGGACACCGCCCCGACCCACCAGCCCGAGCGGCACACCCGGACCCCCACAGCACGGACCCAGCGAGCCACCCACACCTGACTGCACCCCCCAGCCACCAACCAACCACACTCCAACCCGCACTCCGCACCACAACACAGGCCAGGCTAACCTCAACCGATCCACCACGGCACAACACGAGGCAGCACGGCACACCGCACTGCAGCGCACCACAGTGCAACGCAACACGACAAGGCACCCCAAAGCACATACGGCACAGCAAGACGCGACGCGACGCGGCACGGAGCGGCACACCACGGCGCGGCACGGCGCAACACGGCGCGGCACAGCAGGGCGCACCGCAACACAGCACGGACCTACACGACGCAGCACGGCAAAACACAGCACGACGCAGCACGGCGCAACACAGCACACCACAACACGAAAGCAGGGGACGCTAACCGAGGGTCTAACCAAACCAAGCCACCGCACACCCCTGAAGGAGCCGCAACAGCCCGCCACACACCGGCAAGGGGCCACAGCACGCCCGGCAACAACAGTCGCGGTCCACCCACACAAGCCGCCGCCAGAAGGTTAAAACCGGCACTGCGGGGACAAAAAGGACACGGCTAACCAACTGCCGCACGAAGCCGCCTGGCGCAACCGCCGACCCGGCAGAGCCAGAACCTAACCGAGCAGGAGAGGGAGCAGAGCCCAACGTGTACATAACCAACTCGACCGATGGAGCCGGGGCACGGCCTGGCAAAACGCAACCACCAACAGCAGACCGGAAAGCCACACAGAATGACGACCAGTGCATACGCCCGCTGAGGGAAGGCAAAGGGAGGAACAAGCAGACCCCCCACCCCAACTTCACCGCCCGCCAACACCACAAGAGGCGGCCAAACCCATCACCCAGACAGCACCGAAGACAGGACCCCCGGAAAAGGCACCAGGAGACCACCCAGCCATAACGGGCAACACCAAGCCGAGAACAGTGGCCCACAGAAAGAAGAAGGGACACCCAAAACACGCGGACACACACCACGGTGGGACAGGTAAAAAAAAAAAACAACGCGGCCCGGAAGAGAAGAGATGGGGGGACAGAGAGGACGAGACCCAAGACCGGGACAACCAGCGACTCACACCACAAAGCCCCCCCCCCAAAAAAAAAACCAAAGGGGACGGGGGGGGGGCAAACCCCACCAACGGCAACTGCCGCACACCCCCCCGCCACAGGCGGCTCCCCAGGAAGGGCAGGGGCAAGCGGGGCACGGGCACGACCGCACACACACCCCAACAACCAAACCAAGATGGGCGGGGCACAGCTAAAACCTGAGCCCAGCACACACGCCCACACAGCACACCTATCCAGGAAAGGCGGGGTACAAGCGGGGCACGCACAGAAACACACACACAGTCCAACACCCCAGCCAGGTGTGGCGGGGCGCGGCAGTATCCAAGGCCCAACTACACACCCCTGCACCGAACCCCAAACCAGGAGGTGCAGGAGAACACGCGGGACGGGCACACAAGCACACACACACCCCAACACCTCCCCAAGGAGGGGTGGGGCGCAGCCCATACCCGGACCCCAGCACGCACGCCCAAACCGCACACCCTAACTGGGAACGACGGGGAGCAGGAGGAGCGCGCACACAGCCATGCACATCCCAAAACCCTAACCAAGACAGGTGGATTGCAGGCCAAAACCCAAGCCCAACCGCAAACACCGTAAACCCAAGCGGGGAAAAGAGGGGCAACACCACAAACGGTACCCAAACACACCCACCAAAGACCCGAGCCAGGGCTGGCAGGGTTACCAAAACCCGAACCCAAGCAGAACCCGGACCCAAGCACAAACGCCACACAACAGTAGGAAACCCAGTGTCCATAGCCCGGGCACTGAGGCAGCCCGTGCCTTGCAGGTGACCCGGCCAAACAAGATCCAGAGCCCAGGGGTAAGGCTGCATCCTAAGGCCTGCGCTGCTTTGGGACTCGAGGCTGAGCGTGCGACACCCAAGAGCCTCAGAACCCCAGTACCAAGAACATGCATGCATGCCTTGGGAACAGGATACGCCAGGAAGTCCGGTGAACCTCTAGGGTTCCGCGCGAAGGAGGGGAGGTGCGCAAGCACTGGGGCACACCCTCCCGGCAAGACAAACACGTCACGCTGGCGGCGATCAGCCCTCCCGGTGTTGCCCGGGGCCGCTTTGTTGGGGGCCATCAGTCAGGTCTAGCAGGATGTAAGTCGCCTCCCCTCTTCAAGTGCAGAGCCTCTTGCTGTTCGTCACAGGGGCGACGCCAGGGGGAATCATGGGGCGCCTCTCCACGACCGAGTGCACCTACCTATCTACCTGCAGCGTACGGTTCCTGGCAGCTGTGACAGACTGTGACCGGACCAAGGAGGCGATGGTCGACAACATGCACTCCTTCTCTTTTCCTTTCCGCACTGTATTTTCTTCACCTGATATCCTGCAACAGCCGTCTGATCAAGGACCTGCCGCTCAGTTTCAAGTCCCCGGGGACTTCTCCAAGGTGATCACGGATTTTCCTAGGATTGTCTGTCCCTGAGCAGGCCTTCAAGTTCTGCTCCGGTAATGAAGGTTCTGTAGGGCTCGATCGGCCCGATCAGTTCATGGGCCGGTTCGGATGACCGCGGGACCAAAATGGGCATGACTGTGGTGCCATGAACGTCTGTGTCATGGACCTCAGGGACCCTCAGGAGGATGTCCTGCCGTCCAGCTTCGCCTCAACCGGGGCCTCTTAGGGGACCGCAGCGAACCGCCTGATCTGTCCGCTGGGACACCGCAGAATGTGTGAGTTGGTGAGTGGAGTGCATGTGAGTTTGTTCTTTGCAGCAGGCGGTGAACAATGTCCTCCTATGGGGGCCCACCAGATCCAGCAAGGACTATTCTTCCCGGGTAGATGGACAATCTACCTTATAGATGCAATACCTCATTGTCAAAGATTGCCACCACAGACTGGTGGTCACCCTCCGAGAGTCTGGAAAACCTGCACTGCGTGAGAACTCTAAGTCGACCTTAGGGGAATGCCCGGTCTGGGGCAGTCTTCCTACAGCTTCCCCAAGTGTAGGCCGTATGTGGACGGCTTTTTCCTACATGTTCGCCTGAGCCAAGTAGCAGTTTTTCATTTACCTTGATCAGTGGGGCACTCTACGCTTCATTATTCGCCACTGAACACTGTCATCAAAATCATAGAGATCCACCGTAAACTTAATGACAGGGTCCCCATCAGCACATGGCAGCAACTGAAAGCGTTCACGAGCAAATTGTATAAGTTCAGGCTTCGTATGCCACAATCTGTGCTCCATACGACATTATATTCAAGCACGATCCGGTTGTACCTGGGCTCATTAACAACGATCTGTCAGACAGCAATAAAGAAATGCACAGAAATTGTACAGGTGTACAGTGCAACTTGCAGGCCGCAACAAAATCTCAGTTCGTAAGTCATGGCCTGTCGCTGTGCGCGCGTGTCCTCACAGAGATCGCCATTACTGGGGTGTACAAAACGACACAAACCACAGCAGAACAAAACAACGTAGAACAAACACACGAAACGAAAATTAAGCGATAAAGCCCAAACAGAAGATAGCCCAAACGAATAATAACAAAACACGACCACCCTTCATCTCTCCATAAAATAGATATACTATATGTAAATAATCACTCGATTTGTTTCACTGTTGACCACGGCAGCTAAAGACGCCCCACAGTCTTCAGACATATCAAACTCATATTAAGGTCCATTCCTCGCCTTGAGACTCCACACCCATCTGGTCAACATGTCTGTTGTATCCAGCGTAGGGACCGCCAGAATTTGGGGGCTCAAAGAACAAAACCCCGGCCAGTAGTCACAGCTGATCCGGCAAAATGGGCATCGACAGTCCCCTTTGAACTGGGCGGACTTCTGGCGCATGGCAACCGACAGCCTATCATCGTCGCAAGCTTCAAAAGCTCCCTGTAACGAGCCTTAACTACAGTACCACGTCAAGACAGCTACAAAGGGCTACAGGTGACGCGGCACTCTGATCGAGTTGGGAGCTTCCAAACAACACTCCGCTTTACAAATTCGGGCCTCTCCCCTCATTCCGTGTACTCCAGTGCCGTCCTTCCGGTAGTCATCACATTGCCAGGGATGATGGTAGTATAGATATAGCAGGGCCGCGCCGGCTTGCTCCCCGGATATGCAAAATCCGGAGAACTTTGCAGTAGCAGTTTTTCATTTACCCTGATTAGTGGGGCACTCTACGCCTCATGATTCGCCACTGAACACTGTGTTGCTCATTCATGAAAATCACACCGTAAACTTAACCACAGGGTCCCCATCAGCACATGGCAGCAACAGAAAGCGTTCACGAGCAAATTGCATAAGTTCAGGCTTCGTATGCCACAATCTGTGCTCCATACGACATTATACTCGAGCACGATCTGGTTGTGCCTGTGCTCATAAACAACGATCTGTCAGACAGCGATAAAGAAATGCACAGAAATTGTACAGGTGTACAGTGCAATTTACAGGCCGCCCTATTATCAGTGCAACAAAATCTCAGTTCGTAAGTCATGGCCTGTTGCCCCGCGCGCCTGTCCTCACAGAGGTCGCCGTCGCTGGGGAGTACAAAAGGTAGTCCACGGCAAAGCAAAATGAACAAACCAAAGCAGAACGAAACAACGTAGAACAAACATACTAAACAAAAAGTGAGCAAAAAAACCTCAACAGAAGATAGCCAATACAAAAAAGAACAAAAGACGACAACCCTGCATCTCTCCAACAATTATATGAACTATATGTAAAAAATCACTCGATTTGTTTCACTGTTGACAACGGGAGCTAAAGACGCCCCACAGTCTTCAGACAGTTTAAACTCATATTAAGTTCCATTCCTCGCCTTAGGGCTGGACACCCATCTGGACAACATGTCTGTTGTATCCAGCGTAGAGGGTGCCAAAATCAGGAGGCTCAAACAACAAAACCCCGGCCAGTAGTCACAGTTGCAACAAGTCTGTTCTGCTTTCGGGTGTAGTACTGTTTTGAAGTGTCCTGACATCTCACTGTGGGCGCTACCCAACCACAGTACCAAACCAGATCGCCCAGCTGCAGGCGTCTGGGGATCTGGGAACCAGACCGCCCAGATGCAGGTACCTGGTGCTCTGGGGAACGTGTCCGTCTCCTCTTTCGCTTTAAATGTGCATATGTATGTCATATCTTCTGTACCCCCCTGTCCAGCAGGCAGAGGCTGGTACACCTAGAGTAAATACATTCAGCAGGATGTATTTCAGGATCTAAGGGGACCTGTAAGCCAAAGTAGTCCATCGGACCATCAGGGTCGGACTTGAGGTGGTACAACCTCCATCCCTTTGGTCCATACGCCTACACTAATCTCCCGTCCACTGCTACAGGAGATGGGCACTCAACCCATCTCCCACTGATACATATACAGTCATACTTGCTGTTCGTATGGAGCGGACAAGCTCGGGCCACCAGCTTGGGTTAATAGGCCGCAGACTGGCAGCATCACAGGGTAGTGTCAAGCCTACTTGTGCCTAAAATTGGCTCCCAAACTGCAGCAGTCTCCTTGTTTGGGTTCACCAACATCCAAACACAACTAAAAGGTCCAATCGATAAAGAAACAGGTTGTTGGACTGCAAACAGCGGGAGTAGCTGGATAGTGCAGTCAGGTGCAGGCCCCGGTATGCGGAGCACCCACCTTATACGTGTACTTAGGCAGCGCATTTAGTGTCAAACTGGAGTCCAGTCCCCAGTACAGTGCGTAGGTTGCAGCCACTGGGGCTGCGGACAACTCCAACAAATGGGCTGTTAAGAGGTCTTTTCTGGCCATCTGGTGCAGCACCAAAATTCAAAGGCCCTGAAATCTCTGTTCTGCACTGCAGCAGTGTAATGTCTCTTAGTCAGACCGTTCATGAACATCCACAGATGACCAAGCCGGGTCAGATTTTCGTACAGTTGCATGGCTGGGTAACCGGGGATAGGGTCACGTGGAAAAAAGGCCATGAGAACCCAGGTATTGGCCAGAATTCTGGCAGCTGCAGCGGTGTGACACTGCACCAGTCTGAGGTGCATATATTGTCGCGGCATCCTCCTGAGATAGTCCACAGAGCCGCCATGGCTAATGTAAGCTCTTGTAGATGCAGTGGCTGTAAACAGCACTGCTTGTGGGAAATGTACAGGAACTGAGGTAAGGTATGCAGAGTATCTTGACTGAAACATGTATGCTGCAAGTGGTCTGACGGAGTCCAGGCACTGCAGGCGCTGGCATAGCCTCTGCAGTACCTGTATCCTGAATCCTGATTCAGGCCAGATGATCAGTAGCAATTTGTAGGTCGTTTTTCTCTGCATTGCTGGGGTTGATGGGATCTAACACCCACTGACGGTATGGTTCCCAGCCCACTGAATAGACTGTCATCTGTTTCTATTTTTCACCCCCTGTTGGCAGGTGGGCCCTTCCTTCATGGAAGTGGATGGCCATTGTCTTGATGGAACATTCAGTCTTCAATCTGGATAGGTGCTAGACAGAGGATAATGATGGCATGCTGGAGCCATTTTCTCCTGTAACAGCATAGCTTTAGTTTGAACTGACTGATGTTCCCTGTTGCTTGTTTTTCCTTTGAATATGTAGAGCCACATTAGGGTGTTATGCTCACCTGATAGTTGAGCCCAACAGAAGCACTGATGGGCAGAGGGTGACAATACCACTGAAATCGTTTGTCCGTGTCAAATTTTGCCAGCACAGATGCTGGGCTGGGGAGCGGAGTGTAAAACGAATTGAGCCGTAGGTGAAGTTTTACATTTATCTGGTTGTAGGTGACAACGTCACCACCTTTATTCTTTCTGCTTCAACGGTGTCGTTGAGCTGGGGAGATGAATGTTTGGTTTCCGTCATGCCTTCTGCCAGCCGGCCCCCCTGCCAGGCCTGATCCCCGGTTATTGGGACACATACGCCTTGTTTTCCTGGCCCCCGTCCTCCCTTTGTGTAGGCTATTATAGGCCTACACTGTGGGAGTTGATAGAGTATATCATTAGCCCTCATGCCCCATTTCTCTTTCCTTTCATCGTACTTTTGACTTGGACCTGCAGTAGGAAGATCATGGAACTTGGCCTGTTTTTCCGCCGCTTTTGTGTCAGTTGATAGGGAATTCATTGCCCTGTTGATACCTATGCGAATTAGCCCTGAAGTCGCATAGGTACATCATTCCGATATTGGCGCTGGCCTGGTGGTGAACCGGCGGCGCGTCAACTCAGGGGCGAACTGCCAGTTGGGATCTGGCGATCCAAATTGCGACACCACGAACTGTCCTATACGACAAGTCCAGCCTGTTGACCTACTTTAATTCTGACTACATGGTTTTAAAGGTCAATACTTAGTTGACAATGGGGCATTAAAGGTTCAGGCCTCAATGCCACTATTTTGAAAAGTTCCCTGATGTCATGATGCCCGGCAACTTAAAGTGTAGGGACACCTCAGGCATCGTTGCCGGCACCGTACTGTGCCTCTTTCTTCTTACCGCCAATTGTTAGATTAGGCAAGGCATGCACATCTTGTGCTCATTTGTTCACTTCTGCTTAACCGTAACTTGGGAGTTTCCATCCATTTCTGTCCGAAGGAGATGCAATGGAATTGCATGACTGTCCTCTGCAATGGTATGTCATTTGTTGGTGTGAGTTGCAGGTCTATTTCCAGTTATGACTTAATTATTAGGATTGAATTGAGTTTTGGTTGTGGTAAGGAAACCATGGTGAGTCTCAACCTGAATTTACTTTCGATGATTACAGGATGAAGTCAGGATTGATATACACTTTGGTCTGCCTTTCCTAGCCTCTGCAATCACAAGTTATGGTGTTGTTGAGTCAGCACACACCATTGTGGGACCACCTTTCATGCATCAATAGTGCATTTTTGTTGTGTTCATGTTGTCAGCTTTTGGAGTCAGTGTGTCGCGTCATTGGTGCGCTTTATCCTGATTAATGTTCAAACTTGTAGCGACGAGTATCTAGTTTTCACTTACCCTTGTTGGGGTTCATTTGAGCCATTGGCAATTTTTGGTGTCAATTTTAGTTTCGAAATATTGGCCAATTTGTTTTCATGTGCTCAAAGCTCGGCACAATATTCCCAAGATATAGTGGCGACGAAAAATAAGTAAGTGCTCATTTTGTTCGGACTTGGTGAGTACAAACAATATATGTTGGAGTTTTGGGTGCCTCTTGACGCTTTTCTCAGCTTATGGTGGCGTACTGATGTTATGCCAAAAATCAGTCAATTTGGAACTTTCATGGACCTTCCTTTTGAGCTTGCATCTCCGAGCTCGCGTGTAGTTCGAGTCTAAGTTCTGCTCGTGCGTGTCATGGCATGTGTCTAGTTCTGTCAACGTGCTCTGTGTGGCCTTCAATCATTGTGCATCGGCCGACACATGAAATATTGGTGATTGTGGCCTGAATTCCTTTTTCAGGTCTTCAGTTGTAATGACGATGGAGATCCACTACCATTGAGTTCTTTGGTCAATTGGTCGATCATTTGTGGTCTCCATCGTCCCTACCTGTTTTTTCCTGGTCATTATGGGTCGCCCTCGATTTTTGTCTTTGCGCTACGACCAAATTTATATGTGCCATGTTGGCCAATTTTTGCTTGTAGTAAATTTGGTCGTGTGAACATTGCCCAACGTTACGCAGTACATGTGTTGAATCTTCCAACTCATATCTTCATGTACATGTTGAGTTCAACCCCGACTGATGAATCTGATAATACACCATGCCTTGCACTCCGAATGCATGCCTTTACTTGGTTAGAGCTCCCCTGGGCTTAGCACACCAATGCAATCTTTGAAACGGTTTTGAGATTTCTTTTTTTGTGTGTTCACTTTATCCACTAGGTTCGTTAAGGTCCTTCTGCCAAATCTCCTTGATATTTGATCGAAGACCTCCTGAATGTGTCTACGTTGAGATCTTGAATTTGTTTTTGGTATGCCCTGTAACATGACCAAGCCATTGGAACCAAGTTTGCCAAGTGTTTAGGATAGTGGTATTACATGGTCCCAGAGATGTACATTATTGACCCTGAAAAGCACCCTGTGATGTAGTGCCTTGGCAGGTGAACAGCATTGAAGCTATGACAAGTTGGACCCTGAGGTCTTTCTGTATGCTTCAATGGTGCTCTCTACGTAGCTTTGAGCATTTGGTGGAAGGTTACCGGTACATAGGTTCACTCTTTTGGGCTTCTCTGGAATTGCGTTGAAAATTTCAAATTTCATGAGGTCACTTCTGCGCCATGGGAACGTTGGGCCATCTTCTGGAATTTGGCTGACGTTTCATCCATGGCCCTCATCAGTGTCTCTTCCCCGTATTCCAGGAATTTTGGTTATGGCCTACCGCGATGTCATCGCAGCAAACTTATATGCCACTTCAATTTTCACTCCATTTCTGATTCCTGACCTCAAAAGGAGGGTACTGAAGCTGGTTGCCTCGTTCCAACTTCGGGAGCAGGTAGGGCCAGCCAATCTGGGACAATCAGCTCCCTCAAAAATCCCTTGTGCATCCGCTTCCCTGGACCTTAGGCTAACATTCTGTCAGAGTTCTTTGCATTCTTTTCTCCCTTGTTTTTCCCCACTGCGGATTTCACCATGTTGTGGAATCCACCAGTCTTGCTACAGTGTCGTGGAGTCAGGGAGACAGACTCAGGTATTAGGTGGGCCTTGGATTGGAGAATCAATCTTTGAATGTACCAACTTGAAATTCCCCGCAGGCCCTTTGCCTTGGCTCTGGAGCCTTTTGAGGTTGGCCCCCTCCGAATTTTTTCTTTGCCTGCTTTTGTGCCATCCTCCCCATGCTAGGTTGCAGAGCCCATGTGCAGTTGGATCGTGCCCCTCTTCGTGTGTCAGGGTGAAGGTCTTCGCCACCCCCAACCACCCTTGTTCCCTTTTGGGATATGGGATCCTGAGGTGGTACGGGTGATACACCACTTCACCCGGTTTTCAACAGAACTACTGAGGCCTAAGTTTTATAGGCACCCGGCCCCACCATCCCCACAACGCTGGTCCCGTGAAGCTATCTCTTGTTCGAAGGAGAGTTGAGTTGAGATATCTCAGGATTATTGAGGGTGCGTGTGTAGGCACTAGACGACCACTTCTGGGGTACAATAGTGCCGGGAACAGAAGCATACAAACCCCCCACTAGGGTAGGATTTGACAGCCACTGGTCCTTACCCATGCATTGTTGTTTTTGCATGTTTTATTCTTCCTCCTTGGGTATCATGAATCAGGCTACCCAGGATGTGCTGAGTGGGGGAGTGGGCCCCCTTTGTCCCCCCCTCTGCTGCCTTGATGCCGCTTTACTACTTATTTCTACTGATTATTGCACCTTACCCTAACTGGGACATGATTTCGAGGTTCTACATGTTCGTATGACCAATTGTACATGCTTTCGTTCCTTTGTTGTTTAGACCTACAAGGGATTGCTTCGACTTCGCTCTCCTGAGGGATGCTCACAGAATTTGCGGAATTGAATGTGGATGTGACTGGTCTTCTACTTATGCTACGATTACGTGCAAGGGAGGAGTGAAAGAGGCTGTATGGGCTTGGAGAAGGTCGACCCGGGGACGGTAGCCCCGGGCAGCGTAGGTTAAGTTTGACAACAAGACCAAAAGCCCAAGGCCATTTTAAACTTTGGGGCTAACTCAACGATGGCTCCACGCATTTCAATGCGTACCAAAACATGTTCGTTTGAATAGGTGACTTGTCCTGTAAAATGTGGCGAAAATTGCCACGGCGCCAAGACTCGTTCTGAAAGCCAACAGCGAGTTGACCCTCGATCCAAGCCAATATGGAACCTACGGAGCAACAAGAACATGCTGTGTAGCTTGTTTGACTTTTCCAAAGTTGTTTGGTATTTTATATAATATTGCCCTGTGAGCACGCGTGCCATTTCCTCATGTTGCACACGTGTCCATATGCATGCACAATTGACTTGGGACTGAGAGGACGACTTAAACCATAGTAAGCATGGTGGTAAAGGCTCACTATGGGTCCTCCAGTTTAGCCATATGCCATATTATATGGGCTTTGGTGCCCCATGGGTATATATGTCCTAATTTCTGGCATTTTAACCCTTTTTTCCACTTTTCGTGTGCTCCCAGGGGCAAAGTGCTAACAATGCTTTTCCTTTGCTTCGAACCCGAACCCTTTTTGATAAAGCGACTGAAGGCTTTGGGCTGCTTCCATGCAAAAGCCCAAAGCCCATCTCCCTTGGGACCCGGAGATACATTTTTTGGAGTGATCACCTTTTGGACCACTAACCCTCTTTTCAAACACAATGGTCCCGAAATCACTCTCCCCCTCACTTCAGCCCCGTCCTTGTGTGCGCCCGGTATCCAAGATTCAGGGCGATTTGGAAAGGGTACAAGAACCCGCCTTGAATCGGCTATGTCCCGATGTATCCTTGCCTAGGGATGGGAGATCCATGGCTGACCCAATATGGGGTATGTTGCTGCTTGCCATTTTTCGTGTACTATTTTTCCACCAAGAGGAATATGAGTAGAGGCAACCTCGAGGGCTGGTTTTGGGCATATATTGGATCCCATGTCCCATGTGTACATAGCTTTTTTGGTTCCATTATTGCTCGTGATGGTCATGGACATATGGTACCGTGAGTGTGGGCCGTTTCAGCCAAATCTCATTGTTTTTGCTATTTTAGGCCAAGTTGTGAACACCAGGGGCCCAGCCAGAGAGAAGAAGTTATTCTTGTAGCATCAGATCAAGAATTGATCGCCATAGGCTTTTGTACTTGCTCGCTCCGCATAGCTGGAGTTATGCAACATACAGTGCGCGCCACGCTGCCCCATTTGGCATTTCTTACCTTTTTTGGCCCCGTCACGTGACCATCCCCTCGTGGAACAGCAGCAAGCTAACGTGACAGCAAGCCAAATGCCGATGCACTGGACCAAGGGGGATATCAGGGCAGGTGAAATGAGGCATGGTTAGACAATATCGCCCCAAAAGCCTACCCTCCTCGGTCGCTCAAAAGGGCCAATTTTGGCAATTTTGGCATCCTGACCCCACATGGCGACCCCGTGGCGCCAAGGTGCTGAGAATCACGGCTTGAGGGAG
The DNA here is from genome assembly GCA_964036045.1 of Eutreptiella sp. 'Long Island Sound 2002'. Taxonomy (NCBI): domain Eukaryota; phylum Euglenozoa; class Euglenophyceae; order Eutreptiales; family Eutreptiaceae; genus Eutreptiella; species Eutreptiella sp. 'Long Island Sound 2002'. The sequence goes on from OZ038379.1 coordinate 115,624,242, forward strand.
CCGTTGCATAGGGTCTTTGGGGAGATTGTACTCGAAGGGCAAATGATCGGTTACTTCGCCCCTGCGCTCGTACGGCCCCACTGAGGGGTCAATTTTGCAAGTTTTTTGGGCTGAAGTCAGGTTGCGCTCAAACAACCCATTTTCAGCCCCCTACTCCCAGGGCATGTTGGCGGGGGTATATCTCCCGCTCAAGGGAGTGGTGGGATTAACCATCAGAGGAGCATGGCAACTGAATGTTGGTTGGCCCTGGAGCCCATTGGCCTCTGGGAAAACTCCCGTGGCTGGTCACAACACTCCTCCCTTGGCAAGGTTCTAGGGTCGATTCTGGGCCGGTCCGTTGGTTGTGATTGGCTTCCCTTACCTGCCTGCCACTGAGGAGGCCGGACCTAGAGTAGGGATATCGTTTGGGACTGAGTGTCTATTACTCTGAGGCGCCCTTAGACCAGTCAATGGCTTAACCCACCTGAATACATACCCTGATGTGTTTGTGTACATACTTTCGTTTTGCTTCTGAGTGGCAAGGATCCCAGAACGCTTTGTTCTATGAGCATGCGCCCCTGAGCGCAGTGCTTTGCCTGCCTGAATGCTTGGAATGGCGTGTCCACCGCAGCGTGACCCGTAGACAGCCCCCCCAGTGGAGCGCGTGAGCAGTTACAAGCCGGTTGGAGTGAGTCCCGGAGCCCACGTACATTATCCCGTAGTTGTCCTCCTGACAGATGCGCCGCGACTAGGGCCCTTTTTCGAAAGAAGAGCTCCACGTGTTGCTATCGGGTCGCTGCATTACAAATGCCTCAGAGTTGAAGTGCTGTCTACAGTCTTCCTCCTCATTGCCCATTTGGCGGATGCCGACATCATACCTCCCCAAATGAATTTCCCTTACCCGTGCCGCGCACGTTATTTGCGTCGTAACCTGCCAGCGTCGCTCTTGCCTATAGCTTGGTGCGAACAGGTGCATTTGCACTGCAGATCGTGGAATTCTTACATTCGTCAACATTTCTCGTCATCACTGCTATTTCTGTGAATGCATGCCTGGCCGGTGTTCGAATGATCTTCGGTTTACCTTGTCACGCACGCTGTTCGTGCTTTGGCCTGCCCGCGTCGCCCTGAGCCTCTCGGGCCTACTGTCTCACCACCCTCAGGCTTTCAAGTGACCCACAGAGGCCCACATTATAACTTTGTCCCCAGCAACACCAACTCTAGGCCATTGCGCTATATTGCGATGCGGCTGTTGAAGGGGGCAAAGCGCAACGAAAGAGAAAACGTGCACATCCGGAAGCACCTGCAGTTCCCCTTCAACCGCCGCCGCCGCACCCTCACTTTCCGCATCAGGGGCAACTGGCGCAACCGATTCGGTCGCGATGTCACCCTGTTCCCCGCTGGCCCAAAGCCGTCTACTAACCGCAACCCTCTTGCTACGCGCACACAAGAAGGGTGAAACGAAAAGAACGACGCTGTTGTTTCTGTGGCCCTGGGGCTTGGGAACTGGCCTGTCAGGCTCATGCGGACCATAAGCCGCAGGATGCCCTCATGTTCTTCAACACCAGCTCCCCACAACACGATTTGTTGTGTCGCTCAGGTGAAGTAAAGCTGCACACGTTCCAGTCCAGCTTTCAGCACTTGTCTGAGTGTGTGTCGGTGGACTGCACGAAAGTATGAAAAGTTGCCCCCCCCCCTACCTACCCCCACACCTACCCCTGCTACCACCCATACACCCCCCCCATACCCCCCTCCCCTACATCTCCGCCTACCCCCCCCTACGACCCCCCCGACCCCCCCTTACTTCCCCACCCCTACCTTTGGCTCGCTTCGCTCGACAGACAGCTTGCTTCGCTGGACGCGGGAGTCAGGCCCCGCACCCCCCTTAAAAAACATGTCTCGTGCTGTTGCCAAAGACCGCCTTTTGTTTGTTCCGCCTTGTGTGTGCACCGCCTTTTGTGTGTACCGCCTTGCCTGTGGCCCCTTAAAGAACAAGACTCCTGCGGTGGCAACAGACCGCGTTTTGTGTGCTTTGCCTTGTGTGTGCACCGCCGTTTGTGTGTGATGCCTTGCTTCTGGCCCCTTAAATAACAAGAATTCTTTGGTTGCCACAGACCGCCTTTCGTGTACTCCGCCTAATGTGTGCACCGCCTTCTGTGTGTACCGCCTTGCATGTGGCCCCTTATATAACAAGACTCCTGCCGTGGCCACAGACCTCATTTTGTGTGTTCTGCCTTGTGTGCCTTGTGTTGTGCCTTGTGTGTTCTGCGTGCACCGCGTTCTGCGTCTACTGCCTTGCCTGTGGACCCTTAAACAACAAGACTCCTGCGTTGGCCACAGGCCGCATTTTGTGTCTTCTGCCTTGTGTGTGCACCGCCCTCTGTATGTACAGCCTTGCCTGTGGCCCCTTAAGAAACAAGCCTCCTGCGGTGGCCACAGGCCGCCTTTTGTGTGTTCTGCCCTGTGTGTGCACCATCTTGTGTGTGCACCGCGTTCTGTGTGTATGATCCCACTGCCCCCTCCCCCCAGATAAACTCCATCCCCCCCCTACCCTTGCCTACCTCCTCGGCCCCCCCCTATCCCCCCCCCCCTACCCCCCCCTACCTGCCCGGCTACGCAAGGGGCCTCTGTGTGGCACCCAACCCTCCGCCCAGGCGTGCGCCCACAGGCAACAACCGGGACGTGCTGCCCTGTCCCGCGCCCACCCCCCGCCCTGGCGAGCGCAAACAGACCACAACCAGGGCGCGCTGCCCTGTCCAGCGCCCATCCTCCCGCCCAGGTGTGCACAACCTGGACACAGCCAGGGCATTGGCCGGGGTGTCTCTGCCGTCAGGTGGCTCCTCCCCCGCCCCAGTGTGCGAACCGGCCACAGCCAGGGCACCTTGCCTGTCTAGTGTACCCCCTCCCGCCCGGCGTGCGCGCACCAGCCACGACGGGGGCGAGCTGCATGTCACGTGTCCTCCCCCCTCCTCGGCGTGCGCGAACCAGCAAAGACCATGGCGAGCTGCCAGTCACGTGTCCGTCTCCCGCCCCGGCATGCGCCCACCGGCCATGACTGGCGCGAGCTGCCTGTCACGTGTCCCCCTCCCGTCCCGGCGTGCGCAAACCAGCCACGACCGAGGCGAGCTGCCTGTTGCGCGTTCCCCTCCCGCCCCGGCGTGCGCACATCAGCCACGACCAGGGCGAGCTGCCTGTCACGTGTCCTCCACCCGCCCCTGTGTGCGCGCACCAGCAGAGACTGAGGGGAGTTGCCTGTCACGTGTCCCCCTCCCGCCCCGGCTTGCGCGAACCAGCCGCGACCTTGGCAGTGCAGCGCCGCAAGCGCAGTGCTGTGCGGCACGGCACGCACAGGGTGCAGTGGCACAACCCAGCACACACAGTGCAGAAGGGCACAGCACACATGTGCAGTGCGGCGCGCCGCACTCTGAACGGGACAGCGGAACACGAACGGTGCAGAACAGCACGTCACCCACAGAGCAGAGCGGTGCGCCGCAGTAGGCAGTGTAGCACAGCACGCAACGGGCAGTGTACAGCACAGCACAACACCGTGCAGTGCAGCGTGCACCATGCAGCGCGGCACAACACACGTAATGTAGTGCAGGACACAGTACAAGGCAGTGTGGCCGAGTACACATAGTACAGTGCAGTGTGCCCCCCCCCCCCATCCTCCCAATACCCCCCTCCCCACCCAACCCGCGGGACGGCGGCGAGCCTGACCCCCTCCAGCGCGGCGGCGGCTAGGGGCGCGCAGAATGCAAGGCTGGCCGATATGTAGAGTCGTCGAGACAGCCATCAAGCGCCCCCCAGGCGGCCTGTGAGCCTCAAGATCAGCCTTCAAATTAAATCAAATCAAATCCCCCCCTACCCACCCCCTACCTCCCCCCCCCCCCCCTATGCCCCCCTACCTCCCCCGTACCCCCCCCTGACGGCCCAAATCTCAGCCACGGCAAAACAAGGATGCAGGCCGTCGGCTGGACACCCGTTGGGGACCAGTAACCCTGCAGGCCTGACGAAAGATACGCCGGTCCACCTCCGGTGGCGGCTATGTACACCCAGGGCCTGCCCGGTCCCTCCCCCCCTACCCAAACCCTGCCTCCACAGGTCAACCGCTCGAGGGCAGGCAACGGACCGTGGTGGTGGCAGGGAGCGCCCCACACCGGGGGCGACCATCCGGGGCGGCGCAAGCGAGGCCGACGTGCCTCCCAAACCGCCCACTGCTGCATGGGCGGCTGCGGATAGGGCACCGACCAGATTGGCACATCAGTGGCGGGTGAGGGAACCCGCCCCAGGCGCCCTCTACCCCCCCCCCCCGCCGGCCCCCCGCCAGCACACCCCAGCAGCAGCGGCCGGGGAACGGGCCAGAGCCCATCTCTACGGTGCGCACTGTGCGGAAGCAATGGCACCCGCCCCGCGCTGCGCTGCCCCACACCCCCCATCAGGATGCCCGCCCGCGACCCCCCCGAAATGGGCGGTGTGGCTTGGTTGTCAGCGGTTCGGGGCCCCGCAGCCCTTGCGCGGCTGGTGGATGGTTAACCAGGAACCGTGGATGTGCTCCGCAATACAGTGCAAGTGGTGCACCCCCGGAATGGGCGGCTCGGCCCCGCTGGTCAGCAGTTTGAGGTCACCACGCCCTTACGCGGACCAGACATGCCACAGGCTGAATGGAGGGGACCGTAAACCTGCCGCACCGCTTTGTTTTTCTTCTGCACATGCCGACCCCCGTCGTGACAGGCTGCAAGCAGGGGAGTGCATCCGCGACGTTTGGTTGCCCTATGTGATGTGTATGTATCTGTATGTGATGTGTATGTATGTATGTATATAATGTAGTTATATAAAAAATGAACCTCAGTATTGTATAATGTAAACCCCGGGCCAACAACCAGAGAGGGCCGGGGGAACGGTTTACAGCCCCGGACCCCTCGAAGGTAGGAGGGAGCGGAGGACACCCCCCGTAGGTCAGCCCATAAAGGGGCGGGGCGTTAGTACGGTTAGCAGACAAGAAACCCAGCCCAGGACGCTACAGAGGGGGGTGCCCGATACAGGGTGCGCCGCAGGGGGGGTCCACAGCAACATCTGCCAGGGGAGCAGGGCCCAGGCCCCCCCCCACCAGACGCGTCGCGCAGCTGCTAACCACAAGCCCCTGCGAGAGGGAGCAGAGGACAACCCTTTGTAGGTCAGTCCACAAGGAGGCGGGGCGTTAGTACGGTCGGCAGACCGGAGAACCCAGCTCAGGGCCCTACTGCCCGTTGCAGGGTGCGCAGCAGGGGAGGTCACAGCAACGGCCGCCAGCGGGGCGGGGCCCGAGGCCAGCCCCCCCACCTGGCGGGTCGCACTGCTGCGGACCACAACCCCCTGCAGACGCCAAACACCAGGGCCGCCCGGTGCAGCCGGCCACCCCACCCTAAGACTCACAGCAGCGGGGCGTTAGTACAGTCCCAGGACTGGAGGACCCAGCCCGGAGCCTGGCAAGCGGGTGGGCCAGCACAGCGTGCGGCAACAGGCCATGACCAGGGTGCACTGCCCTGTAGAGCACCCTTCCTCCCACCCCGGCCTGCGCCAACGGGCCACTACCAGGGCGCGCCCCCCGGTCTGGCGCTCAATATCCGCCCCAGCGTGCGCCAACAGTCCACAACCAGAGCGTGCTGCCCTGTCCGACGCCCACCCTCCCGCTCTGGCGTGCGCCAACCACAACCAGGGCGCGTTGCCTTGTCCAGCGCCTGTCCTCCCGCCCTGGCGAGCGCGTAAGCCCACCACCAGGGCACTATGCCCCGTCAAGCGCCCAACCTCCGGCCGCGGCGTACGCCAACAGGCCACAACCAGGGCGGGTTGCCCTATCCAGCGCCCAACCTGCCGCCCCGGCGTGCGCCAACAGGCAACGACCAGGGCTCGCTGCCCTGCCTAGCGCCCAACCTCTCGCCCAAACCCTGCGCCAACAGGCCACAACCAGATCGCGCTGCCCTGTTGAGCGCCCATCCTCGCGCCCAGGAGTGCACAACTTCGCCACAGCCAGGGCATCGGCCGGGGCGTCTTCCCCGTCATGTAGCTCCCAAGAATGTGCAAACCGGCCGGCCACGGGACACCTTGCCTGTCTAGTGTCCCCCCCCCTCCTGCCCGGCGTGTTGCGCACCAGCCACGACTGGGGCAAGCTTGCTGTCACGTGTCTTCTTCCGGCCCCCGCGTGCGCGCACCAGCCATGGCCGGGGTGAGCTGCTTGTCGGGTGTCCCCCTCCTGCCCTAGTGTGCGCGAACAAGGCACTACCGGGGCGGGCTGCCTGTTGCATGTCCCCCTCTCGCACCAGCGTGCGCGCACCAGCCACAACCGGGGCAAGCTGCCTGACACGTCTCCCTCTCCCGCCCCGGGGTGCGCGCATCAGCAATGACAGGAGTGAGCTGCGTGTCACCTGTCCCCCTCTCGCCCCGGCCTGCGCGCACCAGCCGCAGCTGGGGCGAGCTGCTTGTCAGGTGTCCTCCTCCCGCCCTAGTGTGCGCGAACCAGCCACTACCTGGGCGAGCTACCTATTGCGTGTCCCCCTCTCGCACCAGCGTGCGCGCACCAGCCACAACCGGGGCGAGCTGCCTGTCACGTGTCCCTCTCCTGCCCCCTTGTGCGTGCACCAGCGGAGACAGTGGCAAGCTGCCTGTCACGTGTCTGCCTCCAGCCCCAGCCAGCACGCATGAGCCACGACCAGGGCGAGCTGCATGTTACATGTTCTTCTCCCGCCCCGGCTTGCGCGCACAAGCCACCACCGGGGCAGTGCAGCGCCGCACACGCAGTGCTGTGCGGCACAGCACGCACAGTGTGCAGTTGCACAACCCAGCGCTCACAGTACAGAGGGACACAACACACATGTGCAGTGAGGGGCATCATACGCTGAACAGAGCAGCGCAACACGCACGGTGCAGTACAGCACGTCACACACAGAGCAGAGCGGTGCGCCGCACTGAGCAGTGGAGCACAGCACGCAGACCGGAGTGTATAGTAAAGCACAGCGACGTGGAGTGCAGCGCGCACGGTGCAGTGCGGCACAACACACGCAATGTAGTGCAGTGCGCAGCAAAGTGCATTGCAGCACAGCACACGCGGCGTAGTGCAGTGCACAGCACAATGCAGTGTGGCTCAGCACAAGCAGTGCATTGTAGTGCGAAGCACAATGCAGTGCGCAGCACGGAGTGCGGCAGCACAACACAACACATGCAGTGCGGGGCCGCACAACCCGCACGTGCGATGCGGCGCAAGACACACAGGGCGGAACAGCACAGCATGCACAGTGTCGTGCGGTTCGCAGCACAGTGCAGTGCAAAACAGCACGCGCAGTAAAGTGCACTGCACAGCACAAAGCGGTGCTGCACAGCGCACAGAGGGTGGTGCTGCACAGCACATTGCTCACAGTGAGGTGGGGCACAACACATACAGTGCAGTGCGACACAGCTGGCGCTTGCCGTGAGGCACCGCACGTGCAAACCTGTGCAGAGCAATAAGCACAGTGAGTGGGGTGCCGCAAAGCCAGCACCGCCCAGTGCTACAGGGTGTGCAGTCCTGTGCCAAGCAGAGCAGCACAGCACACAAAGGGTAGGAGTGCAGTGCAGTGCTGTGCAGCACAACACACATGGTGTAGTGCTAAGCGGGGTGCACAGTGCATCACTGCTGAGCACAACACACATAGTGCGTTGCAGGACAGCACGCACAGTGCAGTGCCGCACAGCACGAACGGTGTGCAGCGGCACAACCAAGCACACACATTGCAGAGGGGCACAGCACACAGAAGCAGTGCGGCACACCACACACAGAACCAGGCAGGCACACTGCGGCGCGGTGCACCGCACTGGCTGGGCAGTGTCGCACGGCACGCGAAGAGCAGTGTAGCTCGCAGCACAGCGCCGTGCAGAGCGGCACGCACCGTGCAGCGCAGCACAGCACGCACAATGTAGAGTGGTGCACGGCAAAGTGAAATGCGGCACAGCACACGCAGCGTATTGCAGAGCACAGCACAATGCACTTCGGCGCAGCACACGCAGAGCAGTGCTGTGGGCAGCGCACAGCGCTGCGGCACAACGCAGCACACGCAGTGCAGGGCAGCACCGCACACACGTGCGGTGTGGCGCAGCACACGCAGTGCAGAACGGCACGGCATGCACCGTGTCGTGCAGGTCGCAGCACAGTGCGGTGTAGCACAACATGCGCGGTAGAATGCAGAGCACAGAACAGAGCGGTGCTGCGCAGCGCACACAGGGCATTGCCGTTAAGCACAGCATGCGCAGTGCAGTGCAGCACAGCGCGCAAAGGGCGACACACCTCGGCACAGCACACAACGTGCAGTGAGGCACAGCACGCACAGTGCCGTGCACACGGCACGCTTCTGCAGTGAGACACGTCACGCCTAGTGCTGTGCAGCGCAGCGTGTGCAGTGCAGTGCTCCACAGCTGGCACCGCGCAGAACACCGAAGCTCGGCACACACCTTGCAGCGCCGCATGGCCACGCCGTACAGTGTACTGCGCGGCGCAGTGCACTGCGGCACCACGCGCCACACGCAGTGCAGGGCCGCACAGCACGCACGAGCGGTGCAGCACCATGCCGACACAGGAGGCCAACACAGCATGCGCAGTGTAGTGCTGCACAGCACGCAAAGTGCGATGCAGTGTGCAGCACAGGGCAGTGCAGCGCAACACACACAGCGCAACACGCACAGCGCAGTGCAATGCACAGCGCACGGCTGTCCAGCGCAACGTGCGCAGGGCAGTGGTGCGTGGCACATCACACACAGTGCGGTGCGGCCCAGCACACACGGTGCAGCGCAGCGCAGCTCACACTTGCAGTCCACCCTGTTCTAAGGTGCACAGGGGAGGCGAACCCGTCCCTCCGCCGTGTGCAGTGGTGCGCGGAGGAGGGCCGTATGTCCCGCTGTCCTGTGCTGTGGTGCACAGGGGAGGGGAGCCTGTCCCTGCGCCCTGCGTAGTGGTCCGCGGGGAGGTGAACCCGTCCCTCCTCCCTGTGCTAGGGTGCACAGGGGAGGGGAACCAGACCCTCCGTCCTGTGCTGGGGTGCAGAGGGGAGGGGGACCAGTCCCTCTGTCCCGTGCTGTGGTGCAGACGAGAGGGAAACCAGTCCCTCGGACATTTGCTCAGAGCACACCGTGCAGGGAACCTGCCCTCTGCCCTGTGCTTAGAGCGCACTGCGCGGGGAACCTGCCCTCTGCCCTGTGTCCAGAGCGCACCGGGCGGGAAACCTGCCCTCTGCCCTGTGCCCAGACGGCAGCGGGCGGGGAACCTGCCCTCCGCCCTGTGCCCAGAGCGCGCCAGGCAGGGGACCCGCCCTCTGCGCTGTGTCCCAAGCGCACCGGGCGGGGAACCTGCCCTTGGCCTGTGCCCAGGGCGCACAGGGGCGGGGAACCTGCCCCCTGCCCTGTGTGCAGAGCGCAGCTTGCAGGGTACCTGCCGTGTGCCCTGTGATCACAGCACACAGGGGCAGGGCATCTGCCCTCTGCCATATGCCCAGAGCGCACCGGAGGGGGTACCTGCCCCCCACCCTCTGCCCGAAGCGCACCGGACGGGGTGCATACCCTCCGCCCTATGACAAGAGCGCACATGGGCGGGGAACCTGCCCTCTGCCCTTAGCCCAAAGCGCAGAGGGGCGGTGAACCTGCGTTTAGCCCTGTGCCCTGAGCGCAGACGGGCAGGGCACCTGCCCTCCGTCCTATGCGCAGCGCGCAACGGAGGAGGAACCTGCCCTCCGCCCTTAGCCCAGAGCGCACATGGACAGGGAACCTGCCCTCCGCCCTGTGCCCATAGCGTAGAAGGGCGGGGAACGAGTCTTCCGCCTTCTGCCCCGAGCGTACAGGGGCAGGGCACCTGCCCTCTGCGCTGTGCGCCGAGTGCACCGGGCGGGGAGCCTGGCCTCCACCCTGTGCCCGGGGCGCACAGGGGCAGGGCAAGTGCCCTCCGCCCTATGGCCAGAATCCCACCAGATGGGGAACCCCCCCTCAGGCCTTTGCCCAGAGCGCACAGGCGCGGGGACCTGCCCTCCGCCCTGTGCTCCGAGCACACAGGGGCACGGCACCTGCACTCTGCCCTATGCGCAGAGCGCACATGGGCAGGGGACGTGCCCCTCGCCCTGTGTCGAGAGCACACAGGAGCGGGGCACCATCCCTCCGCCCTGTGCCTACAGCGCACACGGGCTGGGAGCCTGCCCTTTGCCCTGTGTCCCGGGCGCACAGGGGCGGGGAACCTGCCCTCCGCCCTTTGCCCAAAGCGCACATAGGCAGGGGAACCTCCCCTCCACAATGTGCGCTGAGCGGAAGGGGGAAGAGAACCTGCCCTCTGACCTGTGCCCAGAGCGCACAGGGGCGGGGAACCTGCCCTCTACCAGGTGCCCAGAGTGCACAGGGTCCGGGCACCTGCCCTCCACACTCTGCCCAGAGCAAACAAGGGCCGGGCACCTGCCCTCCGCCCTATGCCCAGAGCGCACCGGACGGGGCACCTGCCCTCCGACCTGAGGCCAGAGCGCACATGGGCAGGGAACCTGCAGTGCGCCCTGTGCCCAGAGCGCGCCGGGCAGGAAACCTGCCCTCTGCGCTGTGTCCTGAGCGCACCGGGCGGGGAATCCGCCCTCGCCCTGTGTCCAGAGCGCACAGGGGCGGGAAACCTGCCCTCCGCCCTGTGTGCGGAGCGCAAAGGGGCGGGGAACCTGCCCTCTACCATGTGCCCAGAGTGCACAGGGGACAGGCATCTGCCCTCCACACTGTCCCCAGGGCGCAAAAGGGCAGGGCACCTGCCCTCCGCCCTATGCCCAGAGCGCACCGGACGGGGCTAGCCCAGAGCGCACAGCGGCAGGGCACCAATCCTCTGCCCTATGCCCAGAGCGCACGGACAGGGAACCTGACCTCCGCCGTATGCCCAGAGCGCACGGGAGTGAGGAACCTGCCCTCCGTGCAGTGCGCCAAGCGCACAGGGGCGGGGCACTTGCCCTTCGCCTTGTACCCAAGGCGCACAAGGGCGGGGAACCAGCCTTCCACGCTGCACCCAGGGCCAATCAAACGGGGAACATGCCCTCCGCCCTGTGCCCAGAGCGCACATGAGCAGGGAACCTGCCCGCTGCCCTGTGCCCAGAGCGCCCTTGACGGGGCGCCTGCCCTCCGCCCTGTGCCCAGAGCACACATGGGCAGGGAACCTGACCTCTGCCCTGTGCCCAGAGCGCACAAGGGAGGGGAACTTGCCCTCCACCCTGTGCCCCGAGCGCACAGGGGCGATGCAGCTGCGCTCCGCCCTGTACCCAGTGCGCACAGGTGCTCGGAACTTGCCATCCACTGTGTGCCCAGAGTGCACAGGGGCAGGGCACCTGCCCTCCGCCCTGTGCAAGGATCGCCCATGGGCAGGGGCACCTGCCGTCTACGCTGTGCTCAGAGCGCACGGGGGCCGGGAACCTGCCCTCCGCCATGTGCCCAGAGCGCACAGGGGTGGGGAACCCGCTGTCTACCTTGTGCCCAGACCGCAAAGAGGAGTGGAACCTGCCCTCCGCTCTGTGCCCGGAGCGCACAGGGGGGCGGCACCTGCCCTCTAGGCTGTGCCCAGAGCACACAGGGGAGGGGAAGCTGCCCTCCATTCTGTGCGCCCAGCGCACAGGGGCGGGGAACCTGTAGGCCGCCATGTGCCCAGAGCGCACGGGGCAGGGGAACCTGCCCTCCGCCCTGTGCCCCGAGCGCACGTGGGCAGGGAACCTGCCCTCCGACCTCTACCCCGTGCGCAAAGCGCACGTGGGCGGGCTGCCTGCCCTCCGCCCTGTGCTGAGAGCAAACATGGGCAGGAAAACCTGCCCTCCACACCGTTGCAACCAGCGCACGGGGGCGGGGAACGCGCCCTCAGCCCCGTGCGCAGAGCGCACGGGGGCGGTGAATCCGCCCTCTACCCTGTGCCCAGAGCGCACGAGGGAGGGGAACCTGCCCTCCACCCTGCGCGCCGAGCGCGCAAGAGGGCTGGCCAGCTGCCCTCCGCCTTATGCCCGGAATGCACAAGGACAGGGCAACTGCCCTCTATTCTGTGCCCAGAGCGCACAGAGGAGGGAAAGCTGCCCGCCACTCTGTGCGCCAAGCGCACAGGGCTGAGAAACCTGCACTCCGCCCTGTGCCCAGACCGCACGTGGGAGGGGAACCTGCCCTTCACCATGTGCGCCGAGCGCACGGGTGCGACACACCTGCCCTCCGTCCTGTGCCCACAGGTAGGTAGGTAGGTAGGTATCTCCGGGAGCTCGGGATGCCTTCTTTTGACATTGCAGGAAGAAGGTCTTACCAAGGGGACATCCTGTCCCTCCCACTGCCCTATGTCAGGTGCCTCTTGAGCCGCTCCCGCATGTGCTTGGGAAGGCATTGTCGCGGCCACCCGGTCCATGTGTCCCAGGTGGGAGGGTGTCCCCACATGTTTCCAAGGGTAGGGCCACATGCCCCCTCCTTTGGGCGGCAGCACTGGGGGCTGCCCAGCCGTGTGGAGTATCTCTCACCACAAGGGGTATTGCTCCCGCTAGTCTACGGTACGACCGCCTCACCCTTGTGGCTTGAGTTGCGGGGCCACTCTGCTTGGCAGGCGACCCCCTCTTGGACTGTGTACCGGCTCGCCTGTCACCGGTTGCTTCCATGGCTCCGGGTGACGTTTGCCATGGTCCCCGATGCAGCCTGGCCGGGCTCGGACCAGTGGCCTTGGAGTACCGCTCCTGCCACTGGCCCGGTGGGTCGGCTGGGTCGCCCCAGTGCGTCCGACCCATGGGGTGTTGGTTCCTTCCTGTCCCTCGGCCGCCCTACGTGTGTGCAGTGTCCTGGGCTGCTTGGCTCCTGTTCACCGGTGTGCCCGCGCGGTTTGCTGTTTTGCGTCTGCAGTGTCCTGGGCCACTTGGCTCCTGTTCACCGGTGTGCTCGCTCGGTGTGTTGTGTTGCGTGTGCGGTGTCCTGGGCCACTTGGCTCCCGTTCACAGGTGCGCCTGCTGGGTGTGTCGTGTTGTGTGTGCGGTGTCCCGGGTCACTTGGCTCCTGTTCACCGGTGCGCCCGCTCGGTGTGTTGCTTTGCGTGTGCGGTGTCCTGGGTCACTTGGCTCCTGTTCACTGGTGTGCCCGCTCGGTGTGTTGTGTTGCGTGTGCTGTGTCCTGGGCCACTTGGCTCCTGTTCACCGGTGTGCCCGCGCGGTTTGTTGTGTTGTGTCTGCGGTGTCCTGGGCCACTTGGCTCCTGTTCACGGCTGTGTCCGCTCGGTGTGTTGTGTTGCGTGTGTGGCGTCTTGGGCCCCTTGGCCCCCGCTCACCGGCGCGCGTGTGTGGGCCTGCGTGTTTGCCTTCTGCTCTCCACGCGGTCTCTTCCTCTGCCTTTCCCTTGCTCCTCTCTTTTTGCTTGCTTGTTTTGCTTTGTTTTTTTTTTTTTCGGGGCGGCTGGGGTCCGGCCTTCTGGTGCTGTGCGTGGGTGTGGGTGTGTGCCTGTGCCGTTGCTGGTGTGGGCGTGAATGTGGTAGGTGGGAGATGGCCGCTCCTGAGAATCGCCGACCCTGGCTCCTCAGGAGCACCAGGGTCTCTCACCACCCGTGAATGTCGTGGGGGACAGGGGTCGGGTGGCTGTTGCGCTCTGGGTTCCCTGTGTGTGCGCCGGCCCCCAGGCTTCCGGTTTCCAGGGCGTCGGTCCGGGGGTCGCTGACAGCGGGTTATTGGAGGCTGTGGTGGCGTGGCGCTTGCGCGGGTGGTCACGGCTCCTTGGTAGCGCCCGGGTTGCGTGGCCGGGCGCGCGCGCGCGTGTGGGTGTGTTCATGGCGTGGGCTGATCGGGTGGTGGGCAGTGTGGGCGTGGCTGGTTTGTGTGGGTGTCGGGTATGTGTGCGCCGAAGGCGCGGTGGGTTGGGCTGGGGCACTGTGGGCGATGCAGTGGGTGGACGAGATGTTGGCGCCTACGGGGGGGGTGCTGTAGGCGTCAAAACGGGTTGGTGTTGTTGGCGCGGGTGCTTCAGGTGATGCGCCGGGCGGCGACGGGGCTGGTGACGCTGATGGTGTCATGGGTGACGGGGCGGGCGCTGGGGGGTGGTCGCTGTAGGTGGTGCAGTGGGTGGTGGCGTAACTGGTGATGTCGGCGGTGAGGGTGCTGCAGGTGACGTCGATGGTGAGGGCGCTGCGGGTAATGTCATGGGTGGTGGCGAATTGGATGTGGGTGTTGCAGGTGGTGTGCCGGCTGGTGGTGCCGCTGGTACTGTCCTTGCGTAGGGTGGTGCTGGGGGTGTTGTGGGTGGTGGTGTCGTCGTTAATGCTGATGGTGAGGGTGACGCAGGCGATGCACCGGGTGACGGTGAGTCCAGTGTGTGCCGTAGGTGACGCGCTGGGAATGGGTGGTGGGGGGCTGGAGGGGGGGTTGCCGTTGGTGCAACAGGCGATGCTGGCGTTGGTGCCGCAGGTGGTGGGTCGGGTGCTAGTGTTGTTGGTGATGCCGACGGCGGGGGAGGGTGTTGCAGGTGACCGGTGTTTGCGAGGCTGATGGTGCCGGTGGCGAGGGTGTTGCATGTGGTGCAACGGGCGATGGCGACGCCGGTGGCGCCGACTGCCGGGAGTGCTGTGGGTGCTGGCGTCGCTGTTGATGCCGATGGCGATGGGTGTTGTAGGCGTTTTCACGGATGATGGTGACGTAAGCGGCGTCCATGGCGGGGGGGGGTGTTGTGGGTGATGCTACGGGTAGTGGCGCCGCTGGCGACTCTGATGACGGTGAGGGCGGCTGTGGTGGGTTCTCTGACGTGTGTGGCCGGCTGGTGGCGGGTGTGGTCGGGCCGGTGTGGGCTGGGTGGTGGTGGTGGTTGTGGCTGGACTGCTGGGTGGTCGTGGTGTCGGCTGGCGGCCCTGATGATGGGCCTTGGTTGTGTGGTGGCGGGTGGGCGTGTATGGTGGTGGCGAGCGTGTGTCATTGCGGGTGGTGTTGGGTGTGGTACCGTTGGGCGTGTGGTTTGCGATAACTGAGCACTCACCCCTCCGGTTGGCGCGGGCCCGGTGGTCCGGTAGCCCCTGTGGCAGGCAGTGCGTGCCTGCTGGGTGCTCACGCGTCCCTCCGGACGGCGGCTGTTCCGTAGCCGGCAGGGGCTGGGTTCTCTGCCGGGCGCACACACGTCCCTCTGGACGGCGGCTGTTTTGTAGCCGGCAGGGGCTGGGTCCAGTGCCGGGCGCGCACACGTCTGTCCGGAGGGCGGCTGTTCCGTAGCCGGCAGGGGTTGGGTTCACCGCCGGGCGCACACACGTCCATCCGGACGGCGGCTGTCTTGTAGCCGGCAGGGGCGGGGTTCACTGCCGGGCGCACACACGTCCATTCGGACGGCGGCTGCTTCGTAGCCGGCAGGGGCTGGGTTCACTGCCGGGCGCACACACATCCATTCGGACGGCGGCTGTTTCGTAGCCGGCAGGGGTTGGGTACCCTGCCGGGCGCACACACGTCCATCCGGATGGCGGCTGTTGCGTTGTGGGGACTGCGGGGCTTGGACTTGTTCTTGGCGGCTCGTTCGTCGTCGGGTGTGGGTGTTTGCCGTGGTGGTGTCGTGTTTTGTGCCGTGGTGCGTGCTGGCGTGCGGTGCTGCGTTTGTGCCCTGCTTGGCCTGCGTGTGGCGCGCGCTCCTTGCCCAGGAGTGCTGTTGCGCAGGCGCGGGGACACACCCTCTCTCTGGCGGGCCTGTTTGGCTCCATAGCGGGGCCTGTTGGCGCCCGGCTGCGGCCCGGTGCG
Source organism: Eutreptiella sp. 'Long Island Sound 2002' (assembly GCA_964036045.1). Taxonomy (NCBI): domain Eukaryota; phylum Euglenozoa; class Euglenophyceae; order Eutreptiales; family Eutreptiaceae; genus Eutreptiella; species Eutreptiella sp. 'Long Island Sound 2002'. The sequence continues at coordinate 115,639,928 of OZ038379.1, forward strand.
CGGCAGTGGGGTGTGTGTACGTTGGGGGGCGGGGGTTTGATTCCTCTCCCCTCGCCTTCCCCGCCTTGTCCCTCTATCTTCTTTCGCCGGCCTGCCCTGCCTGCCTACCCTCTTCGTACCCGCTGGGTTGGCCTTGGCTGGACAGTTGGTCTTGGTGGTTTGACATGGTGTTTCTTTCTTGCAGGGCGGCGTGGTCTGGGTTCGTTTTGGGGGCGGGTTGCTCGTGTGGTGTGCCGTGCCGCGTGTACGGTGTCCTGGGCCTCCTGGCTCCTGTTCACCAGCGTGCATGCCCTGTGTGTGGTGTTGCGTGTGCGGTGTCCTGGGCCGCTTGGCTCCTGTTCGCGGGTGTGTACGCTCTGTGTGTGGTGTTGTGTGTACGGTGTCCTGGGCCTCCTGGCTCATGTTCACCGGTGTGCACGCCCTGTGTGTGGTGATGCGTGTACGGTGTCCTGGGCCTCCTGGCTCCTGTTCACCGGTGTGCACGCTCTGTGTGTGGTGTTGCGTGTCCGGCGTCCTGGGCCTCCTGGCCCCTGTTCACCGGTGTGCACTCTCTGTGTGTGATGTTGTGTGTACGGTGTCCTGGGCCTCCTGGCTCCTGTTCACCGGTGTGCACGCTCTGTGTGTGGTGTTGCGTGTACGGCGTCCTGGGCCTCCTGGCTCCTGTTCACCGCCGTGCACGCTCTGTGTGTGGTGTTGTGCGTACGGTGTCCTGGGCCTCCTGGCTCCTGTTCACCGGTGTGCACGCTCTGTGTGTGGTGTTGCGTGTACGGCGTCCTGGGCCTCCTGGCTCCTGGTCACCGGTGTGCACGCTCTGTGCGTGGTGTTGCGTGTACCCTGTCCTGGGCCTCCTGGTAAGGAAGGTCCCTACCAGGACCGGCCCCCGCTGTGCCCCATCCGCCTGTTACCCCTGCTGATTTACTCCGGATCAGTGATTGCATTCCTCAAATTCCAAAGGGTCCAAAGTCCAAAAATATAGAAAAAAAAATCCTCCTTCAACCCTGAAACAGCAACCAGATCCCACAAATACAGCAATAACCCAATTCACAATCCAAATCAGGCTGCGGGCTTGCGTTCAGCACACCGGTCGTCTCACGGTGGCGGGCATGTACAAGAATTGCACCAAGGAAGAAAGCCCTGAAATTGGCATATGAACACAAATAAAGCAAAGTTGGGGAAAGAGGTAAACATACACATTCACGGCCATAAACCCCTCATTTCCTGGACTCAAGACCTTCCCTTGACTCATCAACATATTGCCCTGAACCAGGTCAAATGAGATGGCTGAATGCCATGTGTCAAAAGTCAATACACAAACCCCAAAAATGTGTTCACTCCCAAGCCTCTAAATCCTAGCCCAATAGGGGAGGTGGCATGTCATGGCTTAGAGTGGCACTCAGGACCATGCCCTACTCTGACATAACCTTGGTTGGACTTGGAGTCGAATGGGCTTGGAGATATGCCCCATGAGTTTGAACTCATAACATGTCAAAAATTGCCAATTCACACCATATTGGCCATATATCAAATATATGCTCAAAATTGAAGTTACCACTTATCCAAAGGCTCAAAGCATGCATGGAATGGAAGTCCAGTATTCTTGGAGGATAGAGACCAAAGGTTAATTCCCATGTACATCCCCACTTTACCCTCAAAACCCCTCCAGATATGGGCGCCACGCACTGCCCAAGTCAGCCCATGATCTTGAGACCAATTCTTGTAATCCTTCGTGCGCCAAGCCAAATGGAGCACGCAATCGGGCATTTGGTGGTGTTCAACTCCAAAGCATCTGCCAACATATGAACAAGATACCATGGTTCGACTCCCCATAGGCATCTTGCTGTATGCCGACCAGGTAAGTACACAAAACGCAAAAATGAGAAAAAATTGAGGTCAAAAACATGAAAATATGACCAAACACAAAGTTGTCATGATAGTATATCTCTATGCTCACCCATGATATCCGCTCATGGTTCAATACAGAAATGATTGGAACCATTTGCGAACAATTCCCCCACTTGGATCCCCAATCAGGCGCATGGAGATACCTTCGCCACTCATATCTACATGCCCCATGAAAATGGGAGTGCACCCATGGATCTCATTGCTAAACAAGCCATGAGCAATACATACGCGGTAGACTTAGTCTAGCGCTTTGAGTTCCACAATTGAGACATGGGCAAAGCCCTTGTCACGTGTGGCTCCCCATCTTTCCGGCCACACGAAGATATATAACATGGGCGTGAGCATATCGAAGCACATACCATGCATATAACACATACCCTCAAAAGTGGCTCCCACCATGGTATGCCATGCCCCTCCATGGACATAACTTCACTTTAAAAATACGTAGGAACCCAAGAAAAGTATCTATGCAGCCCCAACACTCATGCAGTACACTGGAAAGTCGCAATAAAATATTCGGTTGCACGGTCCAAGAGTTATATATCACTTTCTTCCCTCTTGACCATTATCCCTTGCTACACCCGGCACGTGTACACACCAAAGGCGTTTGATGCATCCTAAACTAAGTTGAGACCGAGGCGCTTGCAACGCAAACTTCCTTATTCTCTTTCCTTACACTCGCGCGTAGATATGGCCCTTCAAAGTGGTCCCACGATTCACTTTTGTTTCCCTTATATCTGCAAGTCAAATGGGTGGCAAGTATAAGGGAAACCTGATTTGGGCATAGGGAAAGGAGTATGACCACTAGAAGAAGACCAAATCAAGTGCGGCGATGTCGAAGTCGAAAATCCGATTTCGACATCGCGAAAAATTCAGATTAAAAATTTCGAGTGCTTGGTTAGAGAATTGCGGAAGCAACGAACCCTTTACAGATGATATCTGACCCTTCATCGCAGTTTCCGCCAAAATATCTGGAAATAACAGTTGACCAATCGGTTACCGCAAAATCGCGAGCCAACTGACAGTCGCCGATACAGTGACCATCAGAACGGAAGGCTGAAAAATCACGGAAACATTATGATAAAAAAACCCTGTTGATTCCTGATATTCCGATATATACATCTCAGCTGGTGGCGCCTCGTCACTGAATATGGCCGCTCATAGCCGGAATGGCCAAACCTATCACACTATCACATCGGGTTAGGTTCAGGTGGGGAGAGTATGATATCAGCCAATGGCGGCTTGCCGGCACAGAGATACACACCCCAAGTGACCCCAAGATGGCCACGGGGGTCCGAACCGGCTTCACCCCCCTTCTCAGAGCGTTGTTACCGCTCGGAAGACATTGAAGTCGGATTTACCCGAATAGGTGAGGAGGAAAGAAGAGATGGCGAAGCAATAGCACTACACAAGACACATATATGGGCCAACTCCTTAAAACCGGTTTGTTTTCTCTGTTTTCTGCTCTTTTGGTGCCCTTTGCTACCTTTCATTGAAACGGGCACCCTCAAAATATACACAAAAATGGTATTATACATGAAAAATGAATTTTTGACCTCAAATACCCCCTCCATGGGGTTTGAACCCACACTCTACCAACCTTAGAGTTGTGTTTTTCCTCTAAGCTACGACCTGTCGTCGACGATCTCAGAGAAAACCGTAGTATAATAAAAAATTTGGAAAATCAGTACTCCTTACATGCTCCAACCACTATTAACCTCCCATGCTCTTAAAACCGTGGCAACCGACGACCCAAGTGTCAACTGCTTTTCACGGTGAGCGAAGAACTTAAGGGAGGGACAGGGTGGGCATATATGTGTCTTGTGTAGTGCTATTGCTTCGCCATCTCTTCTTTCCTCCTCACCTATTCGGGTAAATCCGAGCTGGCTCAGCTAGCACTACACAATCCCCATATATGGGCAACAGAACGGAAGAACTGAGCTCCCGTGAACTGAACCCTTTATAAGAATTAATTAATCGCCAGGCGCGAAGCGCGCGCCGCTTCTCCAGTCGCCAGATCCGGAGGGACCAGAACTTGCGCGATGCGCAACAGAGCTCTGGTCCTGTCGTAAAACTTCCTGAATGTATCGTAACAGGACCAATCACCCAATGCTGCTACCACATGCGGATCCACGCCAAGATAGATTAGTGCAGTTGCTGCTGCTCCTCGTGTAGAATGCGCGGAAAACGAATCCGTCTCCAGTTCCCCCAATTCCAGTAGGTGTTTCCTTAACCAGCGAGTAGTGAGACCGTTGATGGTATCAGATGATAAAGGCTTCCGTGGCTTTCGTAGGGACACAAAAATCTCAGAACCCTCGTAATCACCAGTAGCCTCCAAATAACGCGCTAAGCAGCGCTGCGGATCATTTGACGGTGGCGTAACATTGTGAATAGGATAACGTGCATAGTATCTCCTCCCTTTGCGCTTAGCAGAAATGAACCAAGGCTGAGCAGCGCGTTGGATATCCCTACGTGATCGCGCCAGATCAACGCAACGGAACAAGGCAAAGAATCTCAAGGACAAAATGGCTTGCAAGCGCAGCTGAGCTTCCGTCTCCACGGGTTGCTGATGCATGACTTGTATAAGACGCCGTACATCATAGAAACGATGATAATGAGGAACACTGACGAACCAGTCACGTTTCAAGTTGCGTAGCATACCCTCGAAACGTAGTTGCGAAAAGCACGGGAATAAACAGACTGCTGAATACGCCATACGCCCAGCACTTAAAGAATGCGTGCGTGAAAACTTTAAAAGTTGCACCGCCACCGTCATCAGTGGGATTTGACCACAGCGCTCCACCTTTAACAGTGGAGCAAGCGCCGCGTCTTGTAACAAGAACGTACCAAACATGTGCCACGCAGAATTGTAACGTTTCAAGGTGTCCTTCCCGATTTCATTGATGATAAGCGTCGCCTCTTCGTTGGTAGCTCCTCGCAATTGATAGTATTCACGCAAACATACTCCAAGGTCAACACGAAACGTGGTTGTGTCTCCGTGCCGTCTGGCATTTGCAAACGGAACTCCGACGTGTTCACTGCGAACTTCACGTGTTTCATCAATAGGTTCCACCAAACCTCGCGCGGCCTGTACGGCAGAGCCATGAGAACCTTCACCCCTGGTGACTCCAACACTTTGTTGACCAACTGAGGTATGTGCTTGAACGGCGGGAAGACCCACCCCGGTGAAAGTAAAGTTAGATTCTGGGAGAAGACATCGATGGCGTAAGCCCCCGGCTGAGGACACGGACTGACGAACTTGCTGCACACCGCATTGGAACTCCTTGACATCCAATCGATTTCCGGCTGAATCCAACTTTTGAACTCCTCCAGGATCCAAGTCAACACGTCCGACGGGAAGGTAGCCTCCGACGGTGTCCAACGAAGCCGAGACCAAATGTCCGCCGGATTCACCGAGGTGTGCACGTAAAACGGTTGAATCTCGATGCGATTGGCTTGTGTAAAATTCCACAGTTGGAGAATCAATGCGTTGAACCGCGGCTTGCGACCTCCCCACTTGCGGAGATACCAGTAAAGGACCATTGAGTCGGTGAAAAATCGCAGCGTGGTGTCCCTCAGCGCATACGCTTGAATCGTCAGTAGGGCTCCCCTGAACTCTTTGACGTTTATGTGTTCCTCTCGATTCAGGAACCAACCGAACGCTGCTTGGGCATTCCCTTGAAGGACTCCGCCCCACGCCAGATCTGACGCGTCCGAGTACATGTCCCTGACGTGACCCATGGAAACTACGAAGGTGCGTCCCTTCCACTGGTGTAACTCGTCCGCCAGATCCATCAACTGACGTGACACGCGCTCCGGGAGCGCCACGTCTGCCTCCCAGCCAGCCTGGACTGCCACCGCCACGTGCACCGCCAGGGCGTCGCTGAGGAGTCGGATATGGGGCATGGCGAACAACAAGGAACGGATTCTTCCAAGAACGGAGGCGCATCGCCTCACTGATGGTGTGTGACTGTGTGCCAGTCTGTTCACGTCCCGAAAAATTGCTTGTAGGCGCTTTGGAGGTACCGCGACGAATCCTTCTCTGAAGTTTAGCATAAAACCAAGCATGGTAATTTCTTGAGACGGCTCCAAACATGATTTTGGGACATTGACCAATATACCCAACCGATGCAAAAGTTGTACCAAAAAACGTGTGTGTTCCAGACATTCACGGTAAGTATTGCCAATGATGAGCCAATCGTCCAAGTAGACCCAAACGAGTGGTTAGCGTTCGCGCACGGCATTTGAAATTGGTTGCATGAGGCGCTGCCATTCCCGTGGTGCAACGTTTAATCCAAACGGCAAAACGCACCACCTGTAAAATTCACCGTCGACGTAGACCCCCAAATAAGGTCGATCCCGCGGATGGATACCCATGTGAAAATAAGCACTTTTCAGGTCAATTTTGCAAGCATACTGACCGGGTCTCAAGAACGGCAAAATGCCCCACAGAGTGACCAAACGAAAATAGGTGGTCTGTACAAACTGGTTCACGTTCTTCAAATTGGTGATAGGTCGACGGCCTCCCTCAGGATGTGCCTCGTCTGACGCTTTGTCCACTGCGAACATACTTGCACAACACTTAATGTCTTTTCGCTCGACGTGTTCCATGCAACCCTGTTGCACTGCATCCAACACGTGTTTTACCAATTCAGGGTCGGTTACCTCTGCGTGGGAAGAACGAGGACGGAGGTCGTCGGTTGGCCGATCCGGATCAAAACCGTCAACCCAATCAAGCTGCAGCCCATTGCGAATCACTGACGCCGCGTATGTGTCCTTCAACGTTTCCCATTCACGCAATTGTGCACGACAGCGCAAATAGAGTGGCATGTGGGGATGGATCGGCGGTGGCACGCACACGGCTGGTGCCAATAAATCCTCTACAGTCAAGCTACTGCTGTGGTCGTTCATCTAACTTGTCGTTACGTGGCACAAATCTTTGGGTGAAACCCTTACCTTTGCCTTTGCCTCCTTTGCCAGATCTCCGTGGATCAAAACGACCTCGTGTTGAAAACGAACGGAAAGAACTCCGATGCGAGTAAGGGGAGAAACGCGTGCCTCTCAGGTCTTTTTGTAATTTGTTGCGCGACTGAAGTAGTGACATGTCATCCTTCGAGAGTAACTCTGGTGCAATCGCAGGTTGTTCAAACCGTTTATCTACTGCCACTCGCCGGGAGCTTTGGATGCTGTAGTCCAACGCACCCAACATCGCAAACAAATGTTCACATAGTACCAATGGAACAGGTGCTTCCGGAGCTACCGTTGTGTCATCTTCGCGTGCTAAGACTACTCCCAGGACTCGCATGGCGTCTTTTACCTGTTGTTCCCAACGACGCTTCTCTGCGTCCGCTGGATGTTTGTGCGTTGGCGCGTTATTAACAGCTGCCCTATGGAACTCGTCGAACACTGGCAGGTGCTTCAACATCTTTTTTCTGCGAAACTCGTCTTGCAAAACCTTTCGCTCTTCCACGAGTGCAGACAAGCGTGAAGGAAGCGACAGAACCTCATCGCGCCACACGAACCTGGACTCCTTGTCCGACGCGGGGCCAGCGTGGTCCTTGGGACCGCTCAAAGTTTCGCATGCCAAGAAGACGTCTCCGCGATGCGACGACGTTCCTGTTCTGCCAATGTCGTCGCCCTTTAAGGTGAGTAAGGCATCACGAACCAAGGCCATCGTGTCTTTGACAGTGGCCAGTGTTTTCTTTCCTGTAAGTTTGGAATACAGTGACGCTGCCTGCCAAGGACTGAGACCACTCATTGCGCCTTCCTTTGCCAACTGTGCTGCATGTTCCAACGACTCAGAACTCAGGTTCCACGCCGAATCCGGCAATTTCAGCACGAACTCGTGAAAATCCAGTCTCTCATTTCCTTCTGTCATTTTGTTAAAATTTTATATCCTTAAAACATTTTGGATTGCATCAGAAATCAAAGCTCTGGGTACAGCAAATCACTAGTTGAACAACTCAGTGAGCGCGTGACCGGTTTTAAGAGCATGGGAGGTTAATAGTGGTTGGAGCATGTAAGGAGTACTGATTTTCCAAATTTTTTATTATACTACGGTTTTCTCTGAGATCGTCGACGACAGGTCGTAGCTTAGAGGAAAAACACAACTCTAAGGTTGGTAGAGTGTGGGTTCAAACCCCATGGAGGGGGTATTTGAGGTCAAAAATTTATTTTTCATGTATAATACCATTTTTGTGTATATTTTGAGGGTGCCCGTTTCAATGAAAGGTAGCAAAGGGCACCAAAAGAGCAGAAAACAGAGAAAACAAACCGGTTTTAAGGAGTTGGCCCATATATGGGGATTGTGTAGTGCTAGCTGAGCCAGCAGAGGACAGGAGGACCCCAATAGGCTCCAAACCCCCCCCTCCATGTCCCAAGGACACATGGAGGCCCCACACACGTCGTAGGCGTCCCTCATGCCCCAAGAAAGGGGTGAGGACACTGATACTCAGCGCCCTACGCCATATCCGGTCTCCTCTTCATCTACAACATGGACCAAGGGGATCCAAGATACAGAAACGTCGTCGGTCGACCTAAATAAGTATACCACAATGAAATATATATGTGCAGATCGACTGAAGGGGGTAGATGGCCAATCAAGGCCGAAAAATCCCCGGATGAACGCCCTCACCCGTTCCCCCAAGCACAGAAACAAACAAAATGCCAAGGGGGATCCATTACGGTGCTACAGCAGCCACCAAATGGACCAACACGTCCTTGACATCCAAAGAAATGTTCTTTTTCTTCAGGTAGTCCATCCAGACCGTGGTGTACCTCGGCACGAAGCTGCTCGGAGGCTCCCACGAATCCTTGGATGCGGCGAATCCCTTCCAACGGACTTTATAAAGCCTGCCCCCAGGCGTCCCCGGGTCCGGCTTGTCCGCCAAGGTTTCTCTCGGCGGTGAAGTCGTCGTCCTCACCCTCGCCACCTCGCCACATCGCCGGCCGTGAACTCGGAGGTGACGGGACGTCCGCTGGGGTCTGGTGCTCGGGGACGAAGCTGGGTATGGTCGCGGTCCAGGATCTTGTTATCCCCCAAGCGAACCGCATACACATCCTGCCCGACCTTCCGCACGATTACCCCCGGCACATACCAAGACGCCTGCCGATGCCTGGACAGGACATCTTTGTGGTGCCGCTCCACCCACACGGTGTCTTGGAGAGCATACTTCTGGACTTTTCCCTGCTTGAAGTACTTGGCCCTCTTGTTATGCTCCTCCTGAAGTGCCTTGCACACCTTGGCCGCCGTGTCGTCCGCCTCAGCCATCATGGTGTTCGCATCCCGGGCCACTTTGCCATGGTTCAACCACGGGAGGGTGCGTGACACTCGATCCCGTAGGAACAGGATGCGATGGGGCGACAGTCCAGTGGGCCCAGGAAGGTCGTGATACGCTTGGAGTACCCTCCACAGCGAATTGTACCAATTCCGGCCCGGTTCGTCGATGTGTAGCTGGCGGAACGTTTCGAACATCTGCCGCCCGGCCACCTCAGCCCGGCCATTCGACCGGCTGTGGTATGCCACAGTCTTGGCGTGCCGAATCTCCATGTGCTTACACATCGTCTTGAACCACGTCCCCACGAATTGACTGCCCCGATCGCTGCAGATGACAGCTGGGACATTGAAAATCGTCAGCCAATGCCTGATCATGGCATTAGCGACGGTCTTGGCCTGCAACCCCACTCCATGCTTGTCCTTCTTGTCCTTCTTCTTGGACTTCTTGCCCGGGACTGCCACGATATACCCGCTGTGCCTGTCCACCGCCAGGATGACACAGTCGTAGGTCTCTCCGTCCACGGTGACCTCAGGCATGGCAAATACATCCATGGCCACGGACCGCATAGGGGCCTCCGGTATAGCCGTATACACCGGGTTGCCCGCTGTGGAGTGGTTGGGGCTCTTCGTGGCCCAACACCCGGCACAGTCGCTGCAGTACCTATCCAGGATGGCGTAGTACCCCGGAGGGAACTTGAAACGCCACTCCAGGTCCTGCTGCATCTTGTCTCGGCCAGGGTGCATGAGCTGGGCGTTGTGCCAATGGTCAATGAGCTCCTCCACTCGGTTCTCGGGCACCAGCAGCTTGTCCTTGAGGAACAATTTGTCCCCATCCTGGGTCAAGCCCTCTGTCCATTCGTCGTCCGACGGGGCGCTCACGGCATTCCAGTACTTGCTCCAGTGCTCGGATGCCGCATAGTCATCCGACCAGTCCTCTGTGAGCACCGACCTGACTAGCTCTACAGGGGCCACCATCAATTGCTCGAGGGTTTCCTCTCGAATAGCTTGGACGCGGGCGCCCCGGAACTTGGCCAGGTCTGTACGGTTTGCCATCAACACAAAGCACTTGACCCCCTCTTGCTCCATGGCCTTCTCCATCTCGATGATGCGCTTGGCCTCCTCGGTCTCCTCGGCGTCCCCATGGCTGGATATGTCCATCCACGCCTTGCCCGCGGGGTAGGCCCATTGACGGAGGCAATCTGCCACAGTGTTGTCCTTCCCCGGGACGTATACGACGCTGAGGTCGAAAATGGCGAACGTCTCGTGCCATCGGGCCCTCCTAGCCGCTGGTCCTGAGGGGCTGTCGACATGCTCCTTGTGCCAGCTCTGTAGGGACTGGTGGTCCGTGCAAACCACCACCGGCTGCAGTCTGATGTGGCCAGACCACTTCCTGAGCGCACATACAATGGCGTATGTCTCCTTCTCCCTCGCGGTCCATGTTCGGCGTTGGCCCTCGGCCAGGATCCTGCTCCAAAACGCCACGGGAACATGAGTCCCGTCGTCCCGGACTTGCTCGAGGACTGCCCCCACGGCATAGTCCGAGGCGTCTGTCCGTAGCACGAATCCCTTGTCTGGGTCCACCAGGAACAGCCCCAACTGCCCCAGGAGTCGCTTCTTCAGGCGGTTGAACGCATCCTCGGCCTCAGGGGTCCTGGCAAGCTTCTTCTTGCTCCCCTTCCGGCCATCGAACTTCCCCACCTGCAGCATCTTGTGCAGCGGCCCCGACAGTTCTGCATACATCCGGACATAGCCCGAATAGTAGTTGCAGAACCCCATGAAGGATCGGAGTTCGCTGATGGTCTGGGGCTTCTCCCAGTGGTGCAGGGACGCCAGTTTCCAAGGCATGGGACGGCGTTGCCCGTGACCAACCACGTGACCCGCGAACTCCACTTCCTTCACGAAGAGTGAGGCTTTGGTGGGCTTGCACACCATGTTGTGCTTGTCCAGCTCGCTGAGCACTCGGCGCAGATCCTTCTCATGCCCTTCGATGAGCTCGTCCTCAGTCATGTTCTCCGTGCCGGATCCGATGATGATGTCATCCACGAAGGGGTCGGCACAGTCCCGGACAGGACCGAGTAGGTCCTCCATCATGCGCTGGAAAGCGGCGGTGCCATTCTTTGCGCCCATAGGCACCACTTTCCACTGCATTGGCCCCAGCGGCGTCGACATCGCTGTGCAGGGCCTGGAGTCCGGGTGTAGCGGCATCTGGTGATAGCCGTGTTTCAGGTTTAACACCGTGAAAATCCGCTTTTTCTGTTGCTTTTGGAGGATGGAGTCGATCAGGGGAAGCGAGTACGAGTCGTGCTCGGTCTGCTCGTTCAAACCTCTGTAATCAACCACCAACCTCCACTCGCCCTTCTCCTTCTTGGGCACAATGAAGGCTGGGCTGGCCAACTCACTGTCGGAAGGTTCGATCCATCCCCGCCCAATGAACTCGGCCAATAGCTTCTTCATGGCCTCGGACCGATCGCCCTGAAGTTGGTAATCCCGATGACGATAGATCTTGGGGTTCGGCTTCAGCTTGATCTTCGCTGTACCAAACCTCCCACGATCTGGAGGGTTCTTGTTGGCGACGCCACTGAATAGCCGCGGATAGGCACTGATCAGCCTCTCCTTCAGCTCGGCGACCTTCAGGTTCTCCTGAGCCTCTTCAGCCGCTTGCTTCGGTATCGATACAACCGATCGCACTGCGGTATCGGCCTCTTCTGGGTCGGATTCCGACTTCTCCTCGTCCGATATGCCGTCTTCATCGTCGTGGGGAGCTCTTCCCACCGATAATCTTCGGAAATTTGCGGCCTCGGGCTGGTGACTGTCGCTATCGGCGCCCATTCTTGGAAAGTTCCATGTTGGTGGGTCCGACCCAACCGGACCATCGTATTGGTCCGCGATGTGATCCATGACCCTCGCCACGAACTCGTCCTTCTCGTACTTGCCGGTGACCAACATCTTGTCATCCCAGCAATGCGGAGATGTGACCATGGCCCGCCTCTTCTTGGCTGCCACACGGTCGTGCATCCCCATCCGCATGTAGTTGACAACGTCGTCGATCTCGGCGTGGGACAGGACGTCAATGCCATCAATAGGCTGATCCGTCCCCTCCTTGGGCTCAAACATGACCTTCATGGGCACCGCCTCCACCCTACGGATGAATGCCTCATCACCCGTGGGCTGGGCTTGCGCCCCATCCACCAGGAAAGCCTTGGTACCCCACGCCTGACCCGGGGAGGGCATTGATATACCCTTGGCGTCGATGAACAACTCCTCCTCTGGCCCGAATGACATCTCGTTCAGGGTGATGGAGTCCAGCGTCGACTTGAGACCCTCCAGCGGACATGGGGTGGAATCCTATGCCGGTTATGACCAGGATCCCCTTCGCCCTATCCGCGATGATCTTCTCCACCGTACGTCTGGTATTGTCCAGGGAGCCATGCCAATATATGGGCCCCCACTCCTTCAAACCCCAATGCCTATGCCAGGCTGAGTCTCCTCGATGCCAATGCCTCCTACACCTCCGCAGAAGTGGGGCATCCCGGGAAGCGAAGACGTCCGTCTCGGGCGCTTCGGCTCCCAGCGTCTGGATCATCTTGTCAGACACCTGCGGCGCCATTCTATACTCCGTGAGCTGAACTCCACGGTCTCCTCTGGACCACAGCCGGCACCGCTCGGACGATCCGATCCTCTTCCTAAGCATTCCATTGGGATGATCCGCATGCATAGTCCGTGGACAGCCATGTAAGGCATTCATCATCCTCCTGGACCAGCGCTGCACGATGGGGAAGGGCTCCAATGGCGTTTGCCACCATGAAGTCATACCCCATGATCATATCCCAATCAGTAATGTCGGCCACATAGAAGTTCCCGGATAGATTGCTTCTCTTCGCCAGATCAGGGCGGTTCAAGCGCTCATTTTCCCGGAATTCCATACTGATAGTGGCCTCATGGGTACCACCACCCATAATCTCTCCGTTGGCGACCTTCAGGCGGACCGGTCTCCGGCTCGGCTGCAGGAATTCCTCCTTGAACAACCCTCTCCGGACCAGGCTCACCTGGGCACCCGTATCGACCAACACATCCACCACCTTCTCCTCTCGTCCGCACCGTACTCGCACTTTCAAGTGCAACTGCCGCTCGTCGCCATGAGGGGTATGGACCACTCTCACCGCATGCAACTCTAGCACGTCCGGGTGCATCAGGACTTCAAGGGTATGGTCACGGATGGTGTAGATCTTGGGTTGGTCCTGCCCGTCCACGGGGCTCTCCGTGGTCGCTCCTTCCTTCTTGCCATGTCCCGTACCCACATGTACTTCCCTTGGCAGGGCGCTCCAGGGGTTGGGAGTGGCGAAACTCAGTGGTTTTGGCTCTTCCGAAGCCTTCTTCGGCACCCGATGTGCCTCGAATTCCTCAGGGATTCCACTTATTTTCAGAGGAGAGACCTCCGAGGCCCCACTCCCGTGGGGGCTCCTCTAGACTTGACTTCCCGCAGCCCCTTCCGGCTGCGATCCGCCAGGACTTTGTCCACCACGTTGCTCGGCTTTGAGTTCCTCCAACGTCCTCATCATGTCCTCAGCAACCTCCTCGATCGACCTCACTCGTCGGTCTTGGCCAGGTCCACCACCATAGCCTCTTCCTCCGCCTTTCCCTTGGCCTTTGCCTTGGCCTTTTCCCCCGTCTCCGCCCTTCGCCTTCCAATCGGCAATCCGCTGCTCCTTGGGCTTCCTCTCCGGGTGGGCGGCGAAGTAGGCCTTCTTGTCCGCCTCATACACCTTGCACTGACGGTGGTCATGTGCATGGTTGTCTCCCTTGCCATAACAGATCCAGCACCCGTCGTGCTGAGACCTGTACTCCCGGAACGAGAGCGGTGGGTTCCCGATCCTCCTTGGCGCGTTGCCCTTCTTGGGTCCCATGCGACTCCATCTGGACCAATCCTGCCCATGGTCCCTCACGTTGTGCGCCACAAACGCGAAGAAATGGGCCTCCTCGTGAACCTCCCGGGACCAGTGGTCTTGGCCACTTCCACTACCATCCTCCGCGGAGTTGACCGTGTCCTCCTGGAACTCCTGATGATGGCGGTCTTCTCGGTGGCCTCGTTGTCCATGACCATGTCGATCCTGCACGTGGGCCTCGTTCTTCGCATTGAGCTTCCACTCCACCGTGATGTACTTCACGATCTCGTCCAGGCTCATGCGGGCGAAGATGACCTGCATCCTCAGCGGCTCCCCGCGCCTCCACTCCACGTTGTTGAGGCGCAGCAACCTTTGCCCCATGCAGTCTCCAAATACCTCCACGTACACGGAGTTCTTCAGTCCCAACATCCGGTTGGGCTCGCCCAGGTTCCTCCTGAAGAACTCCATGATACCCGCATGGGTATCCTCCGCCGCCATGATCCTCACCGCCACCCGCTTCTTGGCTCGCTTCTTCTCCTCATCCTCCACTCGCCTCTTCCAGTTGCCGGGGAGGACGTCCTTCAACAGGTGGCGGATCTCGCTGGCCTCATTCCAGTCCTCCACCAGTTTGAGGCATCTGCGGTACTTCCGCAGATACCGGTTCCACTCCCGGACCCGCAACTCACCGCGGTCCAGCGGCAGTGGGATGGACCACAGGTCCTCCAGCTTCTGGTTCGGAGCGTCCACCCGCTCCCTATCCTCCAACCACTGGAGGCAGGCCTGCTCTGTACGGATCGGTCCTTCCCGGATCTGATCCCGCAGCTCCTCCTTCAGGTCCTGCGCCAGCCGGTGTGGGAATGTCCGGCATACCCACTTGTTTCGCGGCGCTCCCCGCATCTCGCCGACGACCTCCTCGGCGAAGTCCTCCCAGTCCAGGATGAAGTCATCCAGGTTGGACGGGTTCCCGTCGTAATAGGGGATTTTGATTCCCCTGAGGTCGTCAATCCTGATGGCATCTCCGACGTCCCCAGCCACTACTCCACCGAGACGGATACCACCTGTGGCCGGGGGGTCTGAGTACACTCCCCGTACATCCCTCTCCTCCATGGAGTGCGGTCCAGTTGGGCCTGAACCCATGGGGTTTGGAATGCGGGTAGGACTTGCTCCATCGGCCGTCCATATCCCCGTATTGGGGTCCTTCGCCCACAGGTTTCCGCCTGGATGACCTCGACCATGTCCGTCGGCGCTTCCCATGGTTCGCCCCTGCATGGTCTGGCTCTGGATCTCCTCTTCCGCATAGACTAGCATATTCGTCGTGATCGGTAGATCCTGGGCGGCATGGGACATCTGTACCGTCAGGCTCCTCGGGTCCGTGGCTACGTGCCCTTCCCGCATAGACCCAGCCGGTGCCGTATGTTCCCCGAGCATTGTGGATTCGCTGAACATGGGAACAAACGGCAGCGCACCCGGGTCAACACGCGGAGGTGCGTATGGTGCCTCTGCAGGGCCGCCCATGGGTTTATCCATGGCGCTCCTGAGGGTCTTAACCCGCTCCACCAGCTCTGCCGCTGCCGGCTTTGCCGGGAGCTCCGGACCCGAGGCGAGGGGCTGTAGCTCCTCTAGCCTTTTCAGGCGTCCCGACATGTCCTCCACCAGGTGGAGGAGGCTGTCCACCACTCGCTGCTGCTTCTCCAGGGCCAGCTCCAGATTCTCCCGGTACCGGTCCCGTTCCGCTCGCAGCTCCTCCATGTCTTTCTCCGCGGCCGACTGGTCATCCAGGATCCCCGCGACGTCCTCCTCTAGACCGTCCTTCGCGTTGTCCAGGCGGTCTAGGCGATGCACAATGGCGTCCATCCCCATCTTCGGGTACTTGCCCATGAGGAACGACACGTGCTCGCAGTGGCACTCAGCGTGCTTTCCACCTGATCCGGCGCATCCCGCGGTTCCCGGCGCCTCGGAGTCCTCCGCCATGGGTGTGTCGCCCATGCTATCCCGCGTGGGCTCCGTGTGCCGGGCCACAGGCGCCGTCCTGGCTCTGGCGGGCCTCTCCAACGCCTCGGCATCATGCTGCAGGCTGGGTTCTGGGGCCGTGTTCGCCCTTGTGGGCGGTCTGGCCGTCTCCTCCGACTCCGAGGGTGGCTCATAAGCTGTCCGATAGCCCTCAGAGTGCTCGGAGTCCCACAGCCTGACCAGGCTGGGGTCGGTATCCATAGCCCCGGCGTCCCCTGCCGCGGGCTTGGGTGACCCGCGCTTCCGGTAGCGCCGGGCTCGTCCTCCACTGCTGCCTGACTGGCAGGCCTCGTCAGAGTCCTCCGCGGCGGATCGGAGGTTGCATGCCTTTCGGCAGCGACGCTTGCACATGGAAACCAGATCCTCCATGTCGAGTCCTCCTCTTCCCGAACGTCTTACTTCTCTTCGGGCTTCAACTTCCAAAGTTCGCCATGCTCCCGAACGCCTTGGTTCTTCTCTGGCTCCAATCTCCGGCGTGGTCTCCACCGAGTCCACGATACGCACCCGGGGCGTACTTGGGCAGGGCTCATAGGGGCCCAAGTCCCCGGCTCGGCGGTAGGTAGGGGCAGCAGGTACGCCTCTGCTACCATAAAGAAGGTGCCTACCAGGACCGGCCCCCGCTGTGCCCCTTTCGCCTGTTACCCCTGCTGATTTACTCCGGATCAGTGATTGCATTCCTCAAATTCCGAAGGGTCCAAAGTCCAAAAATATAGAAAAAAAAATCCTCCTTCAACCCTGAAACAGCAACCAGATCCCACAAATACAGCAATAACCCAATTCACAATCCAAATCAGGCTGCGGGCTTGCGTTCAGCACACCGGTCGTCTCACGGTGGCGGGCATGTACAAGAATTGCACCAAGGAAGAAAGCCCTGAAATTGGCATATGAACACAAATAAAGCAAAGTTGGGGAAAGAGGTAAACATACACATTCACGGCCATAAACCCCTCATTTCCTGGACTCAAGACCTTCCCTTGACTCATCAACATATTGCCCTGAACCAGGTCAAATGAGATGGCTGAATGCCATGTGTCAAAAGTCAATACACAAACCCCAAAAATGTGTTCACTCCCAAGCCTTTTAAATCCTAGCCGAATGGGGGAGGTGGCGTGTCATGGCCTAGAGTGGCACTCAGGACCATGCCCTACCCTGACATAACCTTGGTTGGACTTGGAGTCGAATGGGCTTGGAGGTATGCCCCATGAGTTTGAACTCATAACATGTCAAAAATTGCCAATTCACACCATATTGGCCATATATCAAATATATGCTCAAAATTGAAGTTACCACTTATCCAAAGGCTCAAAGCATGCATGGAATGGAAGTCTAGTATTCATGGAGGATAGGGACCAAAGGTTAATTCCCATGTACATCCCCACTTTACCCTCGAAACCCCTTCAGATATGGGCGCCACGCACTGCCAAAGTCAGCCCATGATCTTGAGACCAATTTCTGTAATCCTTCGTGCGCCAAGCCAAATGGAGCACGCGATTCGGCATATGGTGGTGTTCAACTCCAAAGCATCTGCCAACATATGAACAACATACCATGGTTCGACTCCCCAAAGGCTTCTTGCTGTATGCCGACCAGGTAAGTACACAAAACGCAAAAATGAGCAAAAATTGAGGTCAAAAACATGAAAATATGACCAAACACAAAGTTGTCATGATAGTATATCTCTATGCTCACCCATGATATCCGCTCATGGTTCAATACACAAATGATTGGAACCATTTGCGAACAATTCTCCCACTTGGATCCCCAATCAAGCGTATGGAGATACCTTCGCCACTCATATCTACATGCCCCATGAAAATGGGAGTGCACCCATGGATCTCTTTGCTAAACAAGCCATGAGCAATACATACGCGGTAGACTTAGTCTAGCGCTTTGAATTCCACAATTGAGACATGGGCAAAGCCCTTGTCACGTGTGGCTCCCCATCTCTTCAGCCACACGAGGATATATAACATGGGCGTGAGCATATCGAAGCACATACCATGCATATAACACATACCCTCAAAAGTGGCTCCCACCATGGTATGCCATGCCCCTCCATGGACATAACTTCACGTTAAAAATACGTAGGAACCCAATGAAAGTATGTATGCAACCCCAACAGTGGTGCGGTACACTCGAAAGTCGCAATAAAATATTCAGGTGCACAGTCCAAAAGTTATCTATCACTTTCTACCCTCTTGACCATTATCCCTTGCTACACCAGGCATCTGTACACACCAAAGTCGTTTGATGCTCCTCAAACTAAGTTGAGACCGAGGCGCTTGCAACGCAAACTTCTTTATTCTCTTTCCTTACACTCGCGCGTAGATATGGCCCTTCAAAGTGGTCCCACGATTCACTTTTGTTTCCCTTATATCTCCAAGTCAAATGGGTGGCAAGTATAAGGGAAACCTGATTTGGGCATAGGAGTATGACCATTCGAAGAGGACCAAATCAAGTGAGGCGATGTCGAAGTCGAAAATCCGATTTCGACATCGCAAAAAATTGAGATTAAAATTTCGAGTGCTTATTTAGAAAATTGCGGAAGCAACGAACCCTTTACAGATGAAATCTGACCCTTCATCGGAGTTTCCGCCAAAATATCTGGAAATAACAGTTAACCAATCAGTTACCGCAAAATCGCGAGCCAACTGACAATCGCCGATACAGTGACCATCAGAACGGAAGGCTGAAAAATCACGGAAACATTATGATAAAAAAACCCTGTTGATTCCTGATATTCCGATATAAAAAACTCAGCTGGCGGCGCCTCGGTACTGAATATGGCCGCTCATAGCCGGAATGGCCAAACCTATCACACTATCACATCGGGTTAGGTTCAGGTGGGGAGAGTATGATATCAGCCAATGGCGGCTTGCCGGCACATAGATACACACCCCAAGTGACCCCAAGATGGCCACGGGGGTCCGAACCGGCTTCACTGGCTCCTGTTCACCGGTGTGCACGCTCTGTGTGTGGTGTTGCGTGTACGGCGTCCTGGGCCTCCTGGCTCCTGTTCACCGGTGTGCACGCTCTGTGTGTGGTGTTGCGTGTACGGTGTCCTGGGCCTCCTGGCTCGTGTTCACCGGTGTGCACGCTCTGTGTGTGATGTTGTGTGTACGGCGTCCTGGGCCCCCTGGCTCCTGTTCACCGGTGTGCACGCTCTGTGTGTGGTGTTGCGTGTACGGTGTCCTGGGCCTCCTGGCTCCTGT
Organism: Eutreptiella sp. 'Long Island Sound 2002'; assembly: GCA_964036045.1. NCBI lineage: Eukaryota > Euglenozoa > Euglenophyceae > Eutreptiales > Eutreptiaceae > Eutreptiella > Eutreptiella sp. 'Long Island Sound 2002'. The sequence goes on from OZ038379.1 coordinate 115,659,211, forward strand.
TCACCGGTGTGCACGCTCTGTGTGCGGTGTTGCGTGTGCGGCGTCCTGGGCCTCCTGGCTCCTGGTCACCGGTGTGCATGCTCTGTGTGTGATGTTGTGTGCGCGGTGTCCGGGGCCTCCTGGCTCCTGTTTACCGGTGTGCACGCTCTGTGTGTGGTGTTGCGTGTACGGCGTCCTGGGCCTCCTGACTCCTGTTCACCGGTGTGCACGCTCTTTGTGTGGTGTTGCGTGTATGGTGTCCTGGGCCTCCTGGCTCCTGTTTACCAGTGTGCACGCTCTGTGTGTGGTGTTGTGTGTACGGCGTCCTGGGCCTCCTGGCTCCTGCTCACCGGTGTGCACGCTCTGTGAGTGGTGTTGCGTGTACGGTGTCCTGGGCCTCCTGGCTCCTGGTCACCGGTGTGCACACTCTGTGTGTGGTGTTGCGTGTACGGCGTCCTGGGCCTCCTGGCTCCTGTTCACCGGTGTGCACGCTCTGTGTGTGGTGTTGTGTGCACGGTGTCCTGGGCCTCCTGGCTCCTGGTCACCGGTGTGCATGCTCTGTGCATGGTGTTGTGTGTACGGTGTCCTGGGCCTCCTGGCTCCTGTTCACCGGTGTGTACGATCTGTGTGTGGTGTTGCGTGTACGGTGTCCTGGGCCTCCTGACTCCTGTTCACCGGTGTGCACGCTCTGTGTGTGGTGTTGCGTGTACGGCGTCCTGGGCCTCCTGGCTCCTGGTCACCGGTGTGCAAGCTCTGTGTGTGGTGTTGCGTGTACGGTGTCCTGGGCCTCCTGGCTCCTGTTCACCGGTGTGCACGCTCTGTGTGTGGTGTTGCGTGTACGGTGTCCGGGGCCTCCTGGCTCCTGTTCACCGGTGTGCACGCTCTGTGTGTGGTGTTGTGTGCACGGTGTCCTGGGCCTCCTGGCTCCTGTTCACCGGTGTGCACGCTCTGTGTGTGGTGTTGCGCGTACGGTGTCCTGGGCCTCCTGGCTCCTGTTCACCGGTGTGCACGCTCTGTGTGTGGTGTTGCGTGTACGGCGTCCTGGGCCTCCTGGCTCCTGTTCACCGGTGTGCGGGGTCTGTGTGTGGTGTTGCGTGTACGGTGTCCTGGGCCTCCTGGCTCCTGGTCACCGGTGCGCACGCTCTGTGTGTGATGTTGTGTGCGCAGTGTCCTGGGCCGCTTGGCTCCTGTTCACCTGTGTGCCTGCTCCAGTGTGTTGTGTCGTGTGTTTGGCGTCCTGGGCCCCTTGGCCCCGGTTCACTGGTCTGCACGCTTTGTGTGCGGTGTTGTGTGTCCGGTGTCCCGGGCCTCTTGGCTCCTGTTCTCTGGTGCGCGTGCTCGTTGTGTAGTGTCGTTTGTGCCGTGTTCGAAGCTTCTTGGCTCCTGTCCTCAGGCGTGTCCGCTCTGTGTGCAGTGTCGTGTGTCTGGTCTCCTGGGCCTTTTGGCTCTTCTGTGCTGGTGTGCTTGCGTGGCGTGTGTTGTGTTGCGTGTGTGGTGTCCTGGGACACTTGGTTTGTGTTCTCTGGTGTCGCGGTGTGTTGCAGTGTGCGTGGTGTCCGGTGTGCGGTGTTGCGTGTGCGGTGTCCTGGGCCTCCCGGCCCCTATTCATCGGTGCGCACGCCCGGTTTGTGGTGTTGTGTGGGCGGTGTCCTGGGCCGCTTGGCTCCAGTTCACCTGTCTGCTTGTGCGGTGTGTTGTGTGGTGTGTGCGGTGTCCTGGGCCACGTGGCTCCTGTTCACGGTGTGCGTGCTCGGTGTGTTGCGTGGTGTGTGCGGTGTGGGTGTGGGCGCGTGCTCGCGTGCGCCATACCGTTGCAACGACGTTGCGGACTCTTTGTTTTTGTTTACACATGGCTAGACACCGTGGGGAACGCCGCAGCGAACTCGCCACTGGCATCCCGGCCACCAGGGCGTCCGGCTTCCTATGGTGTCTTACTGATTCTTCCCGTCCTGGACTCATTGGTTTTGGCGACGCCCAAAACTAAGCGTGTCTGAATGCACGTCTTCTGCCCAGTACGCAAAGGGTCTGGCAAACTGCCCTCCCCCCTGTGCCCAGAGCGGACAGGGGCGGGGAACCTGCTCTCTGCCCTGAGCGGAGAGGGAACATGGGCAGGGCACATGCCCTTGGCCCTCCGCCCTGTGCCTAGAGCGCACAGAAGCTGGGAACCCGCCCTCCACTCTATGCGCCAGGCGCACAGGGGCAGACACCTGCCCTCCGCCCTGTGCCCAGAGCGCACATGGGCAGGGAACCTGCCCTCTGCCCTCCGCCCTGTGCCCAGAGCGCACAGGGGAGGAGAACATGCCCTCCACCATGTGCCCTGTGCCCAAAGCGCACACGGGCTGGGAACCTGCCCTCCGCTTCGTGCCCCAAGCGGACAGGGGCGGGGCACCTGCCCTCCACCCTGTGCTCAGACCGCACAGGGGCGGGGAACCTGCCCTCAACCCTGTGCCTCAAAAATACAGGGGCGGGGACCCTGCCCTCCACCCCCCGGCCAAGCGCAAACAGGCTGGGAACCTGCACTCCCCCCTGTGCCCAGAGAGCACAGGGGAGGGGAACCCGCCCTCTGCCCTTTGCCCGGAGCGCAGAGAAGTCGGGTTCCTGCCCTCTGCCCGGTACGCTGAGCGTACAGGGGTGGGGCACCTGCCCTCTGCCGTGTCCCCAGAGCGCACATGGCCGGACAACCTGCCCTCTAGCCTCCGCCCTGTGCCCAGAGCGCACAGGGGAGGGCAACCCGCCCTCCACCATGTGCACCGAGCGCACAGGGGCTGATAACCTGCCCTTTGCCCTGTGCCCGGAGCGCACCGGACGGGGAACCAGCCCTCCAACCTGTGCCCAGAGTGCACAGGGGGGGGGGGCACCTGCCCTCCGTCCTGTGCTCGAACCGCACAGGAGCAAGGAACCTTTCCCCTGCCCGGTGACCGGAGCGCACATGGGAGGTGATCCTGCCCTCCGCCCATTCTCGGGGCGCCCCGGGGCGGGGATCCTGCCCTCCGCCATATGCGCCGGTCGCAAAGGGGCTGGAAACCTGCCCTGTGCCCTGTGCTCAGAGCTCAGGGGGCGCCGATCCTGCCCTCCGCTCTGTGCCTTGTGCCCAGAGCGCACCGGGCGGGGAACTTGCAGCACTCCCATAGCCCCACGATTGGTGACAGGGCAGGGATTGGCTGCAGGGGCGCATCACCCACCGTGCTCGTTTCAAGGGCCCTGTACCCTATTTTGCAGCTGCCTGACTCACCAAAATAGGTTTTGCAGCATGGTTGGCATGATATCTAAGCCCCAAAACAAGTCACCCCCCCATCTGCTTACTTTTCGGAATAAACTAACACTTTTTCCTTTAAAAACCTAGGTGCCTGTGCGGATGTGCACAGGGCTGAAGGCCCAATCCTACAACCCGGTACTGGCCTGCGCAGGGGTCGGGCATGTACCTCCGCCCTGAGCTGACTGCCAAAGGGGGGTGACCATACCCTCCACCCTCAGCTGACGTGCACAGGGCCCCGGCAAGGCCTCCTCCCCCCCACCACCCCTCCATACCGCCTGCCTGCCCCCTCCTCCCGAGCGGTATGCACGTGTCCCCCCCCCCTCCCCCCTCCTTACCGACCCCGCGGCACGGTGACTGGCCTGCCTCCCCCCGGCCCGCGGACACAGCCGGGTATGCATTGCATGCATGGCCGGCTTTCATGCAGAGTCGTCAGGACAGCCACCGAGCGCCCCCCAAGCGGCCTGTGATCCTCAAGATCGGCCCTCAAATCAAATGAAATCACATTAAATCCCCCCCGCCCCCCCCTACACCCCTCCCTACAGCCCCCCTACAACCCCCCCCCTAATTCCAAGGTAGGGGGGAGCGACTTCGTGCGATGTATGCCTGCACCAGATCTTGGTCATGTGCAGTTGAATTCACTGTCCCTTCATCTCAAAGATCTTGACAAAGCCAAACCATAAATGACATCCAAAGGTCAACTGCAATCACACGTCCTATCAATATCACGCTTTGAACCACAACCACCATGGACTCAACCACATAGTGGCCATCTTCTCAGATTCTTTGATGGGTCCCAGTCTCCCATGCTAGTCTACAGTTATGAGCAAGCGGAACAGGTCTGTCAAACCTTCAGTGCAGTTTGCAGCGGCAAAGGTGAAAAGACTCAAGGAAACAAGCCTAGTCGCTACAATGAGGGAATCCCGAGCCTGCACCTGCGCCTTTGCCCCCACCTGGAAAACCCCTGGCACTGGGTGTCGGCGGCGGACTCAGTCCCCGACTTGGGACGCCAGCTGCTGCCGGACGGGGAAGTTTCCCTGCAGGGCAACCACCGGTTGCGCCTGGCGCCGGTGCACCACTGGTGCTTCAACACCCTCGGGCGACCCAAAGTGGTACAAGACGTCATCCTTGCCATCCTGCGGGGCGTGACCCAACACGTTGCCCCCTTCATCGCTGACAGCCCTGACACTGCGCGCCACCTGGACCACATCACGGCTCCTGGGACAGCTTACAGGACGATAAGACCCTTGGGCTCACACGGGTCTGAACACAGTGCCAGCAGGCAGCAGTGGCCCTCGTGAGCACCCTCGTCCACCACCGCTCGGCCTCTATGCAGGCCGAGGCCGCCAGTATGTTCGAGAATTCGCAGGTGCACATGGCATCTGCCCCGCGGTGCACTATCCCGTCCCGGAGTTCGCTTCCCTGGCACGGGGCGACTGGGTCAATCGCATAATCCGCGCCCTGACCGCCCATGGGGTGGGGCTCTACAAGCCCATCGAGTGGCCCACGGCAGCCCACATCCAGCTGCAGTCCCCTCCTAGACAATGTCGTCACGCTGCGTACCGCCGAGCTGCGACACCGTGATACATGTCGCTTGACGGTGTCGCACACGACGCCCTGGCACGCGCACCAGGCCAAAAAACCCCTTCCAGGACAACGACGACCCGTGGGCAGCGGCAGTACGGGAATGCTTCAACCAGTGCAGCGTCGAGCACCTCCACTACTGCCATTGCAAGCAAGGGCCCACCGACCACCCCAGGTTGTGCGACGCCCTGGTCAACTTGTTCCACCTCACCGGCACGCTGGACCGCCACCTGTGGCTCATCCATCCCACTAGGGCGAAAAAAGACGCCCACACTGGCCCGTAGGCACGGGCCAACCTCCAGCTCCAAGTAGAGGGCTACTGCCGTAAGGGCGACCTGTCCCCCCCCAGGCAGGAGGCGGCGTACAAGGCCCTCATGTACAGCCTCCGGGACGTGATGGTGGACGGCGAACACAAGGCACCCAATGCGGACAGCTCCGGGCTGAATGGGTGGTACTACAGGTGAGTGCGGGCCAGCCCAGACCCCGGGGTCTACCCCGCGGCACCATCAGGCTGGTAGCTACGGCAGTGCCACACCACCCACACAGGGCGGTGCATGCCCTGGAGGACCAACCCGAGGACACGGGGCACCTGGTGGTACATCAACGCGGGGAACCAGCATGGCTCCAGGAGCGCCTGACGGCGCTCCGATCCTGGGCGATTACAGTCGACGGGAACAAGATCCGGTTCAACGATCAAGCGGCAACCCGCCGATACGACACTCTGGCACTGAGTGTAGAGCAGCGTCCCCCCTGGCCATCCCGACGTCAAGTGGCACTCCGCCGCCCTCAATGCGGGTTGGCTCGGCCCCACTGGATTATATTTTGTCCCAGAGGCCTGAAGCCACACGTCCTCCGATGCGTCGGGGGGCTGGCCCTGCAGGCACCCCACCAGCGTCGCCCTCGCGGCCGGCCTTGCCCGGACCCTGGCGGTGGCCATCTCAGGCACGATTCCCGGCGGGGAGGGGTTGGCCGGCTCACTCCCAGTGCAGTACGGCACCCATAGGCCGCGGGTCCATACAATGGACGGCGAGGTCATCCTCCACCTCCTGCGGCACGCGCACCACGAGCAGACCACAGGGGTCCCTGCGGGTGTGGTGAAGGCAGTCAACCAGATGCACCCATTCTGGTTTGCTCGAGCCACCTCCCACCACAGCAATGCGATCCGCACAAGGCGGGCTGGGCTGCATCCCACGACACCGTCCTGCACAACACGCCACCGGGCCCCGGCAACGCCCCGCCCATTGTGGCCGACAGTGACCCCCACACAGAGCTGCGGCCCCCCACCACGCGGACACTTGGCGCGGTGGCCCAGTGGGCGCAGCTTAGCCACGCTTCAACGCATCGAGGGCACACGCCCCTGGGCACGGCCCACGCCACGGCCCACGTCCAAGCCCGGGACCTCACCGCGGCGGCCACCTACTGCTGTACGCTGCGGGCCAGGGAAGGCCACACGCCGTTGCAACGCAGGCTCTGCAGCTGGAAGGAGCGGTTCTCCGGAGTCGCCGTCATCCCACAGCCACGCGGGGGCAGAGAAGAGACCCCGGTGCACATGCACGTGGGCTGCGCCCATTCACGCCTCCTCTGGTCCCACTACCGCCGGGTGGTCCAAGAAGCGGCTCCACACCTCCCGCCCGGGAATAACGCGCTATGGGTCGCCTCGTGGCGCTCCGTAGGAGCCGGATGGACGCAAGCTTTCTGCTCCATGCTAGTGCCCGAAGCGGCAGAGGTGCAGCTCAGCGCAATTGTCAGCTACGACAATTCGGGAGGGACCTCCGTGGACGAGTTCCTCCAGCACATGCTCCAGCCCGGGGACTTTGGTTGGGAGCTCAGCTACCAGCGGCTGGAGCAACTCCTCCACGCGCCCGACTGTGCGGCAGTCCGGGTGCACCGCTGGCTCGCTGCGGCAGAGGGCGACTGTCCCTCCCCTCCCCCGCGTCCCAGCAGGGATTGCGTGGCCTTGCTCCGCCTGGTGAACGGCACTCTGGAGTGTCCGGCCCAGGAAGATCATTGTAAAATTTTTTCCAAGGGCTAAAAGAACTCCCGGTGCTTTTTTACCCACTTGCGTGTAAGCGGGGGCCGTACGGGCGCGTTTTCCTTCGCCGAGCAAGTCACAAGCGAAGGCACAGCACTAGACAAGAAGTCTGAAACCTTGCTGAAACTCAGAGTGAGCGCAGCAATCACAAGAGTAGCCCTTTCGTACCTACAAGGACGAACAGAGATACATCATGCAACCACAAAAACAGTATGTACACAAGACAAAATGGCACAGAGGCACTCAGAGCAATCGGACAGGGTCCCCTACAGAAACAAGGGTAGTTATGAGAACCCAGGACCATCACCCTGACACACATAGGAGGGCAGGATACAAACTCAACGTGGGCCCTGAGATTTACTGCAGGCATCAGGGCACGCCAGTAGGAAAAACCAGAAATCAGAGGTCACTGACATTTAACTCCTCCCCAGCCACGGTACGGGCATTTCAAGGGGATGGTTGTGGCGGCATCTGAGACACCACAGTGCACAAACACTATCCCAAAATATCCTGGTCTATCTCAACGAGACCAGGAAACTGTATCTAGTCTGATGGGCTGCGCACTTTGGTGAAACTCCCCAACAGTGAAAAACAAGGGAAAATAGAATGCGAGTAAATCCAACATAATCATAGCCTAAGGTCTGGTAAAGTGCATGCATGGAAGATTTGAGGAGCAGTTGATTGTGCCAAAAGGGCTGACCCTACCTCCGGCCGGCTTTGCAGCAAAGCAGCAATCTTCAATACACAGTTTTTGAGGTCATTTTTAGTAACCTCAAAAAGGTTCCATGAGCATGTTTCACACACAGGATTGAGGTCAAAATTGAACTGATATATGAACTTTGACCGATCCTTCAAGGATAAGACAAGAGTGCAGTGACCAAAATATGACGCATGGACACTGTTGGTGAGCCAGGAACACAAACTTGGCCCAAAACTGACCTGTGGTCTAGCTTTGTCATGGACCTGAACTGACCTCATGAAATTAGGAATTTGTGAAAGAATCCCTGTTCGAAATTGAACATAGTGAACCTATGTACCAGTAAGCTTCAAGTAAATGCTCAACGTAAGGTAGAAGGCATTATTGAAGCATGGGAGAAGACCCCAAGGTCTAACTACTCATCAGTTCTTTATTGTTAGCCTTCAAAGTGACCACATGACAGGGTGGTTTTAAAGGCTCTCTATAGACCTGGTTCGGGCCATGTAAAACCACCATGCCATAGGCTTGGCATAATAGATTCAAATGACTTACGTATGTTATGAAGCATACCCAAACAAGTCTAAATACCCAAATGCCTCAACCAGTGCGCCGACGAGCACCTCCACTACTGCCATCGCATGCAAGGGCCCACCGACCACCCCGAGTGGCGCGACGCCCTGGTCAACTTGTTCCACACAACTGGCACGCCCAACCGCCACCTGAGGGCCAAACAGGACGCCCACACTGGCCCGCAGGTGACCCTGGACAGCCTGCTCTCCACGTAGGGGGCTGCCGCTGTAAGAGGGACCTGTCCCCCCTCACGCAGGGGGCGGCGTACCACCTGCCGGGGGCCCTCATGTACATCCTCCGCGACCCGCTGGTGGACGTGGCGTGGCCCGAGCCCCTGCTCCCAGGATCCCACACGCCGACACTGGCATGGTGGGTAGCGACACACGACCAGTGCGCCAGGGCGGCGGAGCAAGCACGGCTCCGAATCAAATGGGTGGTAGTACAGGTGAGTGCGGGCCGGCCCAGGCCCCGGGGTCTACCCCGCCGCACCATCCTGCTGGTAGCTACCGCACTGCCACACGACCCATACAGGGCGATGCACCCGCTGGAGGACCAATCCGAGGACACGGGGCACCTGGTGGTACATCAACGCTTGGGCGCAGCATGGCTCGTGGAGCGCTTGACGGCGCTCCGATCCTGGGCGAGTACAGTCACCCGGGCCAAGATCTGGTTGAACAATCGTCCACCAACCTGCCCAAACGACACTCATGCCCTGGGTGTAGACCAGCTGGCCCCCCGCCACCCCGACGTCAAGTGGTACTCCCCCGCCCTCAATGCGGGGTGGCTCAGCCTGACTAGATATTAGTGGGTCCCAGAAGCCTGAAGCAACACGTCCTCTAATGCATCGGGGGGCGGGCCCTGCAGGCACGCCACCGGGGTCGACCTCGCGGCCGACCTCGCCTGGACCTGAGGTGGCCATCTCAGGCCCGGTACCTGACGGGGATGGGGTGGTCGTCTCACGTTCCCTGCAGTACGGCACCCACAGGCCGCGGGTCCATACAGTGGAGGCTGAGCTCATCCTCCACCTCCTGCGGCACGCGGACCACGAGCAGACCATAGGGACCCATGCGGGGGCGGCGAAGGCAGTCAACCAGATGCCCGTGAAGTGGCTTCAGGACAGCCCGCGCGTGCGCAAGCAGCACACTGTTCTTGTTTTACCCGAGCTACCTCCCACCACAGCGATTCGGTAGCGCACAAGGTGGGCTGGGCTGCATCCCAGGACACCGTCCTGCAGAACACGCCACCGGGCCCCGGCCACGCCCAGCTCATTGTTGCCAGCAGTGACGGCCACATCGAGCTGCGACCCCCCACCATGCGCACACTTGGCGCGGTGGCCCAGCAGGCGCAGCTCAGCCACGCGTCGACTCATCGAGGGCACACGCCCCTGGGCACAGCCCACGCCACGGCCTACGTCCACGCCGAGGACCTCACCGCAGCGGCCCCCAACCGCCGCGCACTGCGGGCCAGGGACGGCCACACGCAGGTGCAACGCAGGCTCCGCACCCGGGAGGAGCAAGCCTCAGGTGTCACCGTCCTCCCACAGCCATGCCTCCTTTGCGGGGGCAGGGAAGAGACCCTGGTGCACATGCACGTGGGATGCGCCCATTCACGCCTCCCCTGGTCCCACTACGCCCAGGCGGTCCAGGAAGCGGCCTGACACCACCTGCCCGGGGATAAGGCGCTGTGGCCCCCCCGCTGGCGCTCCGCCGGAGCCGAACTGGACGGAGGTTTTCTGCTCGACGCTGGTGCCCGAGGCGGCAGAGTCGCAGCTCCGCGCAATTGTCCGCTACGACCCGGGACGGACCTCCGTGTACGAGTTCCTCCAGCACTTGCTGCGGCTGGGGGACTTTGGTTGGGAGCTCAGCTACCACCGGCTGGCGCAACTCCTCCGCGCGCCCCGAACCCCGGCGGTCCGGGCGCACCGCTGGCCCGCTGCGGCAGAGGGCGACTGTTCCCTCCCTCCCCCACGTCCCAGCATGGATTTCGTGGCCTTCCTCTGCCTGGTGAACGGCACTCTGGAGTGTCCCGCCCAGGAAGATCATTGTAAAATTGTCCTAAACGGCTAAAAGTACTCTCGGTGTAATTTTACCCACTTGCGTGTAAGCGGGGCCGGTACGGGCGCGTTTTCTTAGCCGAGTAAGTCACAAGCGAGAACTGAGGACTAGACAGGAAGTCTGAAACCTTGCTGAAACTCAAAGTGAGCACAGCGATCTCAAAAGTAGCCCTTTTGGTGCCTAAAAGGCATTTAGGAGATACATCATGCAAGCACAAACACAGTATGTACACAAGACAAAATGGCACAAAAGGAGTCAGAGCAATCGGACAGGGTCCGTTACAGAAACCAGGGTAGTTATGGGAACCCAGGACCTTGACCCTGACGCACATAGGGGGGGCAGGATACAAACTCAACGTGGGCCCTGAGATTTACTGCAGGCATCAGGGCACACAAGCAGGAAAAGCAAGAGATCAGAGGTCACTGACATTCAAGTGCTTCTTAGCCACAGCACGGGCATTTCAAAGAAATGCCTGCGGGGGCATCCAAAAGACAACAGCCCACCAATATCATCCAAAAATGTATCGGTCTGTCTCAACGATACCAGGACACTGTATCTGGTCCGATGGGCCGCGCACGTTCATTCAACTCCCCAACAGTGAGAAACAAGGGAGAAAAGAATGCGAATAAATCAGACATAGTGAAAGCCTAAGGTCTGGTAAAGTGCATACATAAGGAGCAGAGCAGGAATATCCAATACACAGCAGGCCCCAGCCAGGAGTCGCGGGGACCCGCACACCACCACCGCCGGCAAATGCCAGCCACGAGTGGCGGGGAACCGCACCCGGGGCCCTCAGCCAGGAGTGGGGAGGGACACCCAACACCACCGGCAGCAAAGCCCAGCCAGGAGTGGCGGGGAGTAGCACACAGGAACCTCCGCTAGGAGTGGCGAGCGACCAACCACAGCACACACCAGCAACACCCCCACCAACACCAGCAAGAGCCAGAGGAAGCAAGGACGGGCAACAGCACGCCACCAACACACCACACACACACACACACACACACACACACACAAATGCACGCGGAAGGCACACCCACACCCGCACCACCACCAACACAGACACCACAAACACACACGACACACACCACCACAGACACCACGCGCACACGCTGCACCACGAGCACACACAACACGGGAAACCTCCACCCACGGAAACACCCACCGCCGCGGCCGGCGGACCGCAGCCAGGAGTGGCGGGGAACCGCACCCGAGACCCTCAGCCAGAAGTGGCAGGGGCCAACCCACCTACTCCACCAGCGGACCCCCCAGCCAGGAGTGGCCGGGAACCGCAACGAGGACCAGCAAGGAATGGCAGGCGACCACACACCACCGCGGCCAGCGGACCCCACCCAGGACTGTCTGAGGAACCGCACGTGGGGCCCTCAGCCAGGAGTGGCGAGGAGCACCCACCACCACCGGCAGCAAAACCCAGCCAGGAGTGGCGGGGAATCGCACCCAGGAATCTCCGCCAGTAGTGGCGAGGGACCAACCACAACACACACCACCCACACCAACACCCACACCAGCAGCATGCCCCAGCCAGGAACACCAGCCGCCACACACCACACACACACACACACACACACCAACACACACGGACGACACACCCACACCCACGCCAACCCCACGAACACACGACACACACACCAGCACAGACACCACGCGCGCACGCGCCGCGCCACAAACACACACACCACGAGAAACCCCCCACCCCACCCCAAGGATTCGGCCACCACCACGGCCGGCGGACCCCAGCCAGGAGTGGCAGGGAACCGCAACCAGGACCTGCAGCCAGGAGTGGCAAGCAACCACACACCACCGCTGCCAGGAGACCCCAGCCAGGGGTGGCGGCGAACCGCACCCGGGGCCCTCAGCCAGGAGTGGCGAAGGACACCCACCCCCACCGGCAGCGAAGTGCAGCCAGGCGTGGCGGGAGAACACACTCAGGAACCTCCGCCAGGATTGGCGAGGGACCACACACAACACATACCAGCCACCCCCACTCATACACCAGCAGCAAGCCCGAGCCAGGGAAACCAACCGCCACACGCCACACAGGCACCAACACACACAGCAGACACACCCACACCCACACCACCACCAACAACACACAACGCACAGACCAGCAAGCGCCGCGCCACAAACACACACAACACGCGGAAACGGCCACCAGCGCAGCCAACAGACCCCAGCCAGTGGTGGCAGGGAACCGCACCCAGGACCCTCAGCCAGGAGTGGCCAGGGGCCACCGAGCGCCAACACCAGCGGGCCCCCCAGCCAGGAGTGGCGGGGGACCGCACCCGGGGCCCTCAGGAGTGGCGAGAGAACGCCCACCCAGGACTCTGGGGCCGGAAGCGAGGGACCACACCCCCCAAACCAGCGGACCTCAGCCAGGAGTGGCAAAGGCCCACCCCCCCACCAACACCAGAGGACCCCAGCCAAGAGTGGCGGGGAGCCACACCAAAGACCCTCAGCCAGGAGTGGTGAGGCACCACCCGCCGCCACCGGCGGCGAGCCTCAGCCAGGAGTGGCGGGGACACGCACACAAGCAACACGGCCAGGAGTGGCGAGGAGCCGCCCCCCGTCCACCACCACCCGCCCCCCCAACCAAGAGAGACGGGAAACCCGACCACCACAAACCACACAGCGAAAATGGGGGCGGGACGAGAAGGGCCCACGGGAAACGCAAGCGAGGGACCCAACCTCAGGGGTTTGGGGCCCACCCCGGTGATGTATGGGCCCCACCTCAGCACACACAATAAGATGAAATACGCCCGGGACCGTTGGTCAGCGGCCCGCGGTGGCACCGGCCTGGGGGGTTGACCTATGGGCGTGACCAAGAGCACTCCCCACGGCACGTACTGCGGTTCCGGCCCAGCGAGCGGCTGCGGGTAGGGCACACTGTCCATCGGGGCAGGCAAGAGACACACCTGTCCTGCAAGGACTTCCCTGCGACCCACATTGTACCCGACCCCGTTGTTGGGAACGGCTGGAGTACCTGGCTACGAAGCATGTCCCTTTGTACCGAGCGGGTACAAATGGATGGCCCTGAAGCCGGTTCGGACCCCCGTGGCCATCTTGGGGTCACTTGGGGTATGTATCTATGTGCCGGCAAGCCGCCATTGGCTGATATCATACTCTCTCATCCACCTGAACTAACCCGATGTGATAGTGTGATAGGTTTGGCCATTCCGGCTACGAGCGGCCATATTCGGTACCGAGGCGCCGCTAGCTGAGATTTGTATATCGGAATATCAGGAATCAACAGGGTTTTATTATCATAATGTTTCCGTAATTTTTCAGCCTTTCGTTCTGATGGTCAATGTATCGGTGACTGTCAGTTGGCTCGCGATTTTGCGTTAACCGATTGGTTAACTGTTATTTCCAGATATTTTGGCGGATACTCGGTTGAAGGGTCAGATTTCATCAGCAAAGGGTTCGTTGCTTCCGCAATTTTCTAAATAAGCACTCGAAATTTTAATCCGAATTTTTCGCGATGTCGAAATCGGATTTTCGACTCCGACATCGCCGCACTTGATTTGGACTTCGCCGAGTGGTCATACTCTTTTCCCTATGCCCGAATCAGGTTTCCCTTATACTTGCCACCCATTTGACTTGGAGATATAAGGGAAACAAAAGTGAATCGTGGGACCACTTTGAAGGGCCATATCTACGCGCGATTGTGAGGAACGAGAATAATGAAGGTTGCGTTGCAAGCGCCGTGGTCTCAAGTTAATTGAGGATGCATCAAACGCCTTTGGTGTGTACACATGCTCGGTGTAGCAAGGGATAATGGTCAAGAGGGTATAAAGTGATATAGAACTCTTGGACCGTGCGACCGAATATTTTAATGCAACTTTCGAGTGTACCGCATGAGTGTTGGGGTTGCATAGATACGTTCCTTGGGTTCCTACGCATTTTTAACGTGAAGTTATGTCCATGGAGGGACATGACATATCATGGTAGGAGCCACTTTTGAGGGTATGTCTTATATGCATGGTATATGTCTTGATATGCTCACGCCCATGTTATATATCTTCGTGTGGCCGAAGAGATGGGGAGCCATACGTGACAAGGGTTTTGCCCATGTCTCAATTGTGGAATTCAAAGCGCGAGACCAAGTCTACCGCTTATGTATTGCTCATGGTATGTTTGGCAAAGAGATCCATGAGTGCACTCCCATTTTCATGGGGCATGTAGATATGGGTGGCGAAGGTATCTCCATGCGCCTGATTGGGGATCCAAGTGGGAGAATTGTTCGCAAAGGGTTCCAATCATTTGTGTATTGAACCATGAGCGGATATCATGGGTGAGCATAGAGATATACTATCATGACAACTTTGTATTTGGTCATATTTTCATGTTTTTGACCTCAATTTTTGCTCATTTATGCGTTTTGTGTACTTACCTGGTCGGCAAACAGCAAGAAGCCTATGGGGAGTTCAACCATGGTATGTTGTTCATATGTTGGCATATGCTTTGGAGTTGAACACCACCATATGCCGGATCGCGTACTCCATTTGGCTTGGCGCACGAAGAGTCACAAGAATTGGTCTCAAGATCATGGGCTGACTTGGGCAGTGTGTGGCACCCATATCTGAAGGGGTTTCGAGAGTAAAGTGTGGATGTACATGGGCATTAACCTTTGGTCTCTATCCTCCATGAATACTAGACTTCGATTCCATGCATGCTTTGAGCCTTCGGATAAGTGGTAACTTCAATTTTGAGCATATATTTGATATATGGCCAATATGGTGTGAATTGGCAGTTTTTTGGCATGTTATGAGTTCAAACTCATGGGGCGTACCTCCAAGCCCATTCGACACCAAGTCCAACCAAGGTTATGTCAGGGTAGGGTATGGTCCTGAGTGCCACCCTAGGCCATGGCACGCCACCTCCCTAACTGGGCTAGGATTTATAAGCTTGGGAGTGAACACATTTTTTGGGTTTATGTAGTGACTTGTGATACATGGCATTCAGCCATATCATTTGACCTGGTTCAGGGCAACATGTTGGGGAGTCAAGGGAAGGTCTTGAGTCCAGGGAATGAGGGGTTTATGGCGATGAATGTGTATGTTTACCTCTTTCCCCAACTTTGCTTTATTTGTGTTCATATGCCAATTTCAGGGCTTTCTTCCTTGGTGCAATTCTTGTACATGCCCGCCACCGTGGGAATACCGGTGTGCTGAACGAAAGCCCGCAGCCTGATTTGGATTGTGAATTGGGTTATTGCTGTATTTGTGGGATCTGGTTGCCATTCAGGGTTGAAGGAGGATTTTATTTTCTATATTTTTGGATTTGGAACCTTGGATTTTGAGCAATGCAATCGTTGATCAGGAGCAAATCGGCAGGGGTTACAGGCGGAGGGGGCACAGCGGGGGCCGGTCCTGGTAGGGACCTTCTTTATGGTAGCAGAGGCTTACCTGCTGCCCCTACCAACCGCCGACCCGGGGACTTGGGCCCTTATGAGCCCTGCCCAAGTACGCCCCGGGTGCGTATTGTGGACTCGGTGGAGACCACGCCGGAGATTAGAGCCATAGAAGAACCGAGACGTTCAAGAGGATGGCGAAATCCGGAAGTTGAAGCCCGAAGAGAAGTACGACATTCAGGAAGAGGAGGACGTGACATGGAGGACCTGGTCTCCATGTGCGAGGGTCGCTGCCGAAAGGCATGCAACCTCCGCACCGCCGCGGAGGACTCTGATGAGGATTGCCATTCAGGCAGCAGTGGAGAAAGGGCCCGGCGCTACCGGAAGCGCGGGTCACCCAAGCCCGCGGCAGGGGACGCCGGGGCTATGGATACGGATCCCAGCCCGGTCAGGCTGTGGGACTCCGAGCACTCCGAGGGCTATCGGACAGCTTATGAGCCACCCTCGGAGTCGGAGGAGACGGCCAGACCGCCCACAAGGGCGAACACGGCCGCCGAGCCCGCCCTGAAGCACGACGCCGAGGGCTTGGAGAGGCCAGCCAGGGCCCGGACGGCACCTGTGCCCCGGCACACGGGACCAGAGACGGACGCCATAGGCGACACGCCCATGGGCTATGAGTCTGAGGTGCCGGGAACCGCGGGATGCGCTGAATCCGGCGGTAAGCACGCTGCGTGCCACTGCGAGCACGTGTCCCTCCTCATGGGCAAGTACCCGAAGATGGGGATGGACGCCATCGTGCATCGCCTTGACCGCCTGGACAACGCCAAGGACGGTCTAGAGGAGGACGTCGCGGGGATCCTGGACGACCAGTCGGCCGCGGAGAAAGACATGGAGGAGCTGCGAGCGGAACGGGACCGGTACCGGGAGAATCTGGAACTGGCCCTGGAGAAGCAGCAGCGAGTGGTGGACAGCCTCCTCCACCTGATGGAGGACATGTCGGGACGCCTGAGAAGGCTAGAGGAGCTACAGCCCCTCGCCTCGGGTCCAGAGCTCCCGGCAAAGCCGGCAGCGGCAAAGCTGGTGGAGCGGGTTAAGACCCTCAGGAGCGCCATGGATAAACCCATGGGCGGCCCTGCAGAGGCACCATACGCGCCTCCGCGTGTTGACCCGGGTGCGCTGCCGTTTGTTCCCATGTTCAGCGAATCCACAATGCTCGGGGAACACACGGCACCGGCTGGGTCCATGCGGGAAGGGCACGTAACCACGGACCCGAGGAGCCTGACGGTACAGATGTCCCATGCCGCCCAGGATGTACCGATCACGACGAATCTGGTGGTTTATGCGGAAGAGAAGATCAAGAACCATACCATGCAGGGGCGAACCATGGGAAGCGCCAACGGACATGGTCGAGGTCATCCAGGCGAAAACCTGTGGGCGAAGGACCCCAATACGGGGATATGGACGGCCGATGGAGCAAATTCTTCCCGCCTTCCAAACCCCATGGGTTCAGGCCCAACTGGACCGCACTCCATGGAGGAGAGGGATGTACAGGGAGTGTACTCACACCCCCCGGCCACAGGTGGTATCCGTCTCGGTGGATCGGTGGCTGGAGACGTCGGGGACGCCATCAGGATTGACGACCTCAGGGGAATCAGAATCCCCTATTACGACCGGAACCCGTCCAACCTGGATGACTTCATCCTGGACTGGGAGGACTTCGCCGAGGAGGTCGTCGGCGAGATGCGGGGAGCGCCGCGGGACAAGTGGGTATGCCGGACATTCCCACACCGCTTGGCGCAGGACCTGAAGGAGTAGCTGCCGGATCAGATCCGGGAAGGATTGATCCGTACGGAGCAGGCCTGCCTCCAGTGGCTGGATGGCGAGGAGCGGGTGGACGCTGGAAGCTGGAGGACCTGTGGTCCATCCCGCTGCCGCTGAACCGCGGTGAGTTGCGGGTCCGGGATTGGAACCGTGCGGTCGGTTGTATCGATACCGAAGCAAGCGACTGAAGAGGCCCAGGAGAACCCGAAGGTCGCCGAGCTGAAGGAGAGGCTGATCCATGCCTATCCGCGGCTATTCAGTGGCGTCGCCAACAAGAACCCTCCAGATCGTGGGAGGTTTGGCACAGCGAAGATCAAGCTGAAGCCGAACCCCAAGATCTATCGTCATCGGGAGTACCAACTTCAGGGCGATCGGGCCGAGGCCATGAAGAAGTTGTTGGCCGAGTTCATTGAGCGGGGATGGATCGAACCCTTCGACAGTGAGTGGGCCAGCCCAGCCTTCATCGTGCCCAAGAAGGAGAAGGGCCAGTGGAGGTTGGTGGTTGATTACAGAGGTCTAAACGAGCAGACCGAGCACGACTCGTACTCGCTTCCCCTGATCGACTCCATCCTCCAAAAACAACAGAAAAAGCGGATTTTCACGGTGTTGGACCTGAAACACGGCTATCACCAGATGCCGCTACACCCGGACTCCAGGCCCTGCACAGCGATGTCGACGCCGCTGGGGCCCATGCAGTGGAAAGTGGTGCCTATGGGCGCCAAGAATGGCAACGCCGCTTTCCAGCGCATGATGGAGGACCTACTCGGTCCTGTCCGGGACTGTGCCGACCCTTTCGTGGATGAGATCATCATCGGGTCCGGCACGGAGAACATGACTGAGGATGAGCTCATAGACGCGCATGAGAAAGATCTGCGCCGGGTGCTCAGCGAGTTGGACAAGCACAACATGGTGTGCAAGCCCACCAAAGCCTCACTCTTCGTGAAGGAAGTGGAGTTTGCGGGTCACGTGGTTGGTCACGGGCAACGCCGTCCCATGCCTGGGAAGCTGGCGTCCCTGCACCACTGGGAGAAGCCCCAGACCATCAGCGAACTCCGGTCCTTCATGGGGTTCTGCAATTACTATTCGGGCTATGTCCGGATGTATGCGGAACTCTCGGGGCCGCTGCACAAGATGCTGCAGGTGGGGAAGTTCGATGGCCGGAAGGGGAGCAAGAAGAAGCTTGCATGGAACCCTGAGGCTGAGGATGCGTTCAACCGCCTGAAGGAGCGACTCCTGGGGCAGTTGGGGCTGTTCCTGGTGGACCCGGACAAGGGATTTGTGCTACGGACAGACGCCTCGGACTATGCCGTGGAGGCAGTCCTCGAGCAAGTCCGGGACGACGGGACTCATGTTCCCGTGGCGTTTTGGAGCAGGATCCTGGCCGAGGGCCAACGCGGAACAGGGACCGCGAGGGAGAAGGAGACATACGCCATTGTATGTGCGCTCAGGAAGTGGTCTGGCCACATCGGACTGCAGCCGGTGGTGGTGTGCACGGACCACCAGTCCCTACAGAGCTGGCACGAGGAGCATGTCGACACCCCCTCAGGACCAGCGGCTAGGAGGGCCCGATGGCACGAGACGTTCGCCAAGTTCGACCTCAGCGTCGTATACGTCCCGGGGAAGGACAACACTGTGGCAGATTGCCTCAGTTGATGGGCCTACCCCGCAAGCAAGGCGTGGATGGACATATCCAGCCATGGTGACGCCGAGGAGACCGAGGAGGCCAAGCGCATCATCGAGATGGAGAAGGTCATGGAGCAAGAGGGGGTCAAGTGTTTTGTGGTGATGGCAAACCGAACAGACATGGCCAAGTTCCGGGGCGCCCGCGTCCAAGCTATTCGAGAGGAAACCCTCGAGCAATGGATGGTGGCCCCTGTAGAGCTAGTCAGGTCGGTGCTCACAGAGGACTGGTCGGATGACTACGCGGCATCCGAGCACTGGAGCAAGTATTGGAATGCCGTGAGCGCCCCGTCGGACGATGAGTGGCCCGAGGGCTTGACCGAGGATGGCGACAAGTTGTTCCTCAAGGACAAGCTGCTGGTGCCCGAGAACCGAGTGGAGGAGCTCATTGACCATTGGCACAACGCCCAGCTCATGCACCCTGGCCGAGACAAGATGCAGCAGGACCCTGAGTGGCGTTTCAAGTTCCCTCCGGGGTACTACGCCATCCTGGATAGGTACTGCGGCGACTGTGCCGTGTGTCGGGCCACGAAGAGCCCCAACCACTCCACAGCGGGCAACCAGGTGTATACGGCTATACCGGAGGCCCCTATGCGGTCCGTGGCCATGGATGTATTTGCCATGCCTGAGGTCACCCTGGAAGGAGAGACCTATGATTGTGTCATCCTGGCGGTGGAAAGGCACAGTGGGTATATCGTGGCGGTCCCTGGCAAGAAGTCCAAGAAGAAGGACAATAAGGACAAGCATGGAGTGGGGCTGCAGGCCAAGACCGTCGCTAATGCCATGATCAGGCATTGGCTGACAATTTTCGATGTCCCAGCTGTCATCTGCAGCGACCTGGGCAGTCAATTCGTGGGGACGTGGTTAAAGACGATGTGCAAGCACATGGGGATTCGGCACGCCAAGACCGTGGCATACCACAGCCGGTCGAATGGCTGGGCTGAGGTGGCCGGGCGGCAGATGTTCGAGAAGTTCCGCCAACTGCACATCGACGAACCGGGCCGGAATTGGTACAATTCGCTGTGGAGGGTACTCCGAGAGTATCACGACCTTCCGGGGCCCACTGGACTGTCGCCCCATCGCATCCTGTTCCTACGGGATCGAGTGTCACGCACTCTCCCGTGGTTGAACCATGGCAAAGTGGCCCGGGATGCGAACACCATGATGGCTGAGGCGGACGACACGGCGGCCAAGGTGTGCAAGGCACTTCAGGACGAGCATGACAAGAGGGCCAAGTACTTCAAGCAGGGAAAGGTCCAGAAGTATGCTCTCCCAGACACCGTGTGGGTGGAGCGGCACCACAAGGATGTCCTGTCCAGGCATCGGCAGGCATCTTGGTATGTGCCGGGGGTAATCGTGCGGATGGTCGGGCAGGATCTGTATGCGGTTCGTGTGGGGGACAACAAGATCCTGGACCGCGACCATACCCAGCTTCGTCCCCGAGCATCAGACCCGAGCGGACGTCCCGTCACCTTCGAGTTCACGGCCGGCAATGTGGACTCGGACGATGAGGGTGATGACGACGACTTTACCGCTGAGAAGATCCTGGCGGACAAGCCGGACCCGGGGACGCCTGGGGGTAGGCTTTATAAAGTCCGTTGGAAGGGATTCGCCGCATCCAGGGATTCGTGGGAGCCTCTGAGCAGTTTCGTGCCGAGGTATACCACGGTCTGGATGGACTACCTGAAAAAAAAGAGTATTTCTTTGGATGTCAAGGACGTGTTGGTCCACTTGGTTCCTGCTGTAGCACCGTAATGGATCCCCCTTGGCATTTTGTTTGTTTCTGTGATTGAGGAGACGGGTGAGGGCGTTCATCCGGGGATTTTTCGGCCTTGATTGGCCATATACCCCCCTCACTCGATCTCCACGTATATATTTCATCGTGGTATACGTATTTAGATTGATCGACGACGTTTTTTCTTTCTTTGATCCCCTTGGTCCATGTTGTAGATCAAAAGGAGACCGGATATGGCGTAGGGCACCGATTTTCAGTGTCCTCACCCCTCCCTTGGGGCTTGGGGGACACCTACGACGTGTGTGGGGCCTCCATGTGTCCTTGGGACATTGAGGGGGGGGGGTTGGAGCCCATTGGGGTCCTCCCGTCCTCTCTTCAATGACTTCCGAGCGGTAACAACGCTCTGAGAAGGGGGGTGAAGCCGGTTCGGACCCCCGTGGCCATCTTGGGGTCACTTGGGGTATGTATCTATGTGCCGGCAAGCCGCCATTGGCTGATATCATACTCTCCCATCCACCTGAACTAACCCGATGTGATAGTGTGATAGGTTTGGCCATTCCGGCTACGAGCGGCCATATTCGGTACCGAGGCGCCGCTAGCTGAGATTTGTATATCGGAATATCAGGAATCAACAGGGTTTTATTATCATAATGTTTCCGTAATTTTTCAGCCTTTCGTTCTGATGGTCAATGTATCGGTGACTGTCAGTTAGCTCGCGATTTTGCGTTAACCGATTGGTTAACTGTTATTTCCAGATATTTTGGCGGATACTCCGTTGAAGGGTCAGATTTCATCAGCAAAGGGTTCGTTGCTTCCGCAATTTTCTAAATAAGCACTCGAAATTTTAATCAGAATTTTTCGCGATGTCGAAATCGGATTTTCGACTTCGACATCGCCGCACTTGATTTGGACTTCGCCGAGTGGTCATACTCTTTTCCCTATGCCCGAATCAGGTTTCCCTTATACTTGCCACCCATTTGACTTGGAGATATAAGGGAAACAAAAGTGAATCGTGGGACCACTTTGAAGGGCCATATCTACGCGGGAGTGTGAGGAGAGAAAATAAAGAAGGTTGCGTTGCAAGCGCCGTGGTCTCAGTTTAATTTGGGATGCATCAAAGCGTTTGGTGTGTACACATGCCCGCTGTAGCAAGGGATAATGGTCAAGAGGGTATAAAGTGATATAGAACTCTTGGACCGTGCAACCGAATATTTTAATGCAACCTTCGAGTGTACCGCATGAGTGTTGGGGTTGCATAGATACGTTCATTGGGTTCCTACGCATTTTTAACGTGAAGTTATGTCCATGGAGGGACATGACATATCATGGTAGGAGTCACTTTTGAGGGTATGTTTTATATGCATGGTATATGTCTTGATATGCTCACGCCCATGTTATATATCTTCGTGTGGCCGAAGAGATGGGGAGCCATACGTGACAAGGGTTTTGCCCATGTCTTAATTGTGGAATTCAAAGCGCGAGACCAAGTCTACCGCTTATGTATTGCTCATGGTATGTTTGGCAAAGAGATCCATGAGTGCACTCCCATTTTCATGGGCCATGTAGATATGGGTGGCGAAGGTATCTCCATGCGCCCGATTGGGGATCCAAGTGGGAGAATAGTTCGCAAAGGGTTCCAATCATTTGTGTATTGAACCATGAGCGGCCATCATGGGTGAGCATAGAGATATACTATCATGACAACTTTGTATTTGGTCATATTTTCATGTTTTTGACCTCAATTTTTGCTCATTTTTGCGTTTTGTGTACTTACCTGGTCGGCAAACAGCAAGAAGCCTATGGAGAGTCGAACCATGGTATGTTGTTCATATGTTGGCATATGCTTTGGAGTTGAACACCACCATATGCCGGATCGCGTACTCCATTTGGCTTGGCGCCCGAAGAGTCACAAGAATTGGTCTCAAGATCATGGGCTGACTTGGGCAGTGCGTGGCGCCCATATCCGAAGGGGTTTCGAGAGTAAAGTGTGGATGTACATGGGGATTGGCCTTTGGTCTCTATCCTCCATGAATACTAGACTTTGATTCCATGCATGCTTTGAGCCTTCGGATAAGTGGTAACTTCAATTTTGAGCATATATTTGATATATGGCCAATATGGTGTGAATTGGCAGTTTTTTGACATGTTATGAGTTCAAACTCATGGGGCATACCCCCAAGCCCATTCAACTCCAAGTCCAACCAAGGTTATGTCAGGGTAGGGTATGGTCCTGAGTGCCACTCTTGGCCATGACACGCCACTTCCCCTATTGGGCTAGGATTTATAAGCTTGGGAGTGAACACATTTTTAGGGTTTATGTAGTGACTTGTGATACATGGCATTCAGCCATATCATTTGACCTGGTTCAGGGCAACATGTTGGTGAGTCAAGGGAAGGTCTTGAGTCCAGGGAATGAGGGGTTTATGGCGATGAATGTGTATCTTTACCTCTTTCCCCAACTTTGCTTTATTTGTGTTCATATGCCAATTTCAGGGCTTTCTTCCTTGGTGCAATTCTTGTACGTCCCCGCCACCTTGGGAATACCGGTGTGCTGAACGAAAGCCCGCAGCCTGATTTGGATTGTGAATTGGGTTATTGCTGTATTTGTGGGATCTGGTTGCCATTCAGGGTTGAAGGAGGATTTTATTTTCTATATTTTTGGATTTGGAACCTTGGATTTTGAGCAATGCAATCGTTGATCAGGAGCAAATCGGCAGGGGTTACAGGCGGAAAGGGGCACAGCGGGGGCCGGTCCTGGTAGGGACCTTCTTTGTGGTAGCAGAGGCTTACCTGCTGCCCCTACCAACCGCCGACCCGGGGACTTGGGCCCTTATGAGCCCTGCCCAAGTACGCCCTTCCTTAGCCCGTACAACACAGTTACACCCTGACGGGGAGTGCAAGCATCAGCCCCTTCAAGGGGAAACACCAGGGGGAGAGACCCGAGCCAGCGTCAAGGACACCCCCCCCCCCCCACCCAGCCCCACCGCACACCAAGGCACCAGGGGGACAGCACCCTAAGCGACGCGGCAAAGAGAAAGAGGGGGGAGGACACACAAAGGGGGTGGCGGGGAACCACACCCGGGTTCCACAGCCAGGGCCGGAGAGGGGCCACAACACACAGCCCCGCGCCCACACAGAGCCGCCAAAACAAGCCCAAAGGAGCGAGGACAGGCACCCAAACCCACGACCAACACACCGCACACACGTTCACGCGCGCACACAGCACATACCGCCACTGCCGCCACCAACAAGAGCCCCACAAACGCGCACAACACACCAAGGCGCGAGCACCGCCAGCACCACAAACGCACACAACACAGGAAAACCCGAAGAACAAGAGCCGAGCAACCCTCCGCCAGGGGAGCTGCAGGGCCGCCGGAAACACCACTAGGACACAAGGGTAGACCAACCAGCAGCACCCACCAGGCCCTCGGCCAGGAGTGGCGAGCGCCCACACCCAGCAACACCCAACACCCAAAGACGCCCAAACCCACACCCAGGACCAGTAAATGCGACACCCACACCAGCACCGCCACCAACACCCAAACCAAGACCACCCAAACCGAACGCCACAACACCCTCACCAGCGGAAACACCCGGAGCCAACGGAGACACCGGCGGCGAGGACACCCAATACATCAACTCATCATCCAGCGCAACGCCCTCAGCGTCGGCAACACCAGCAACCCCAGGACCCAGCAAAACACCTAAGACACCCTCGCCAACATCAAATCAACACAAGAAGCCACGCAACACCAGCCAATGACCACACCCGTGCCACCCACCAACCCGCACCCAGAGCCGCCACCGCCAGCATCCACACCATCGGAAACACCAACACCACAAACAACCAAGCCAACACAACACCCTCACCATCACCATCACTGGCGGCGCCGCCTTCCTCACCAACGCCTACAACACCTACGCACACCAACACCAGGTACAACACCTACACCACCCAAGCCAACGGCATCAACAACACCATCGCCAGCACCACCCCGCAATCAGCGTCGCCATCGGCAGCCTCCCGCACTAGAGGCAACCAACGCCACCACAACCGGTAAACCAACAAACCACCAAGCCTCCGCCAGAGGGGAGAAGGGTACGCGCCCAGAACCATCAACAACAACACCCTCGCCACCAAGGCAGCGCACAAGACCACATCCACCACACCATCACCAGCGGCACCCACACCACCGGCGCCACCAACACCATCCTGATGTAACGGCACCAGTGACGGCACTCAATTTATACATCAATGTGATCAGAATTTCAATGATTCTCAGATGTACATTAGTGCAGTAGATTTTCCGCTTGTTTTCATGTTTTCCGTGCGCCGCCAGATGTCGCCTGTGAGCGCGCGTTGAGTCGCATTTGTCTTTCGTGATTTCCCAATTGGATTTATTTAAATTATTTCGAATGATTTCACGTTGAGTCATTATGTGCGATGGATGCACAATGAGATTCTATGTCTGCTCCATTTTTGTAGACCGGGTTTTCTGACTATTCATCTTCCACCATGGAGTTCAATGGACTTACAATCGCTTCGCATATGTCGCTCCCCGAGGCTGGATATGGGTCTGAAGAGGGTCAGTTGGGTTCGGAGATATCAGGGGCAGTGTCGGGCGTTACGGCCCCTGGGGCATCAAGGCTAGAGGCTTCGCAATTACAAGAAAGATCCGTCACTATGCAGCGGTTACATGTCAGCAGAGGAAATCATGACTCTGATTCTGGAATCCCCACGGACACCCTGAGATCATCGGACTTTAGCGGGGCTATCATTCGTTCTGAGCCACTTCGTGTTCCCCCTGAGGTTACATTCGTGGCATCTCCCCAGCGAACCGAAGATCACCCTTCTGAGTGTCCTTACTGTGGCCATAGACATTGGCCTGGAGTTCATACTTGTGCTGATTGTTGTATGAACGCCCCACCTAACCTTAAACCCGGCCGAGAATCTCCCCCCTCAAGTGAATCTGGTTCCAGCTCTCACGCTCTACCTGATCTTGAAGACAGCAGCAGCGGACGAGAGCCATCTGATACTGGAATTAGTGCGAATTCTGGTGAATACTGGGAAAAAAACTTCCAGGAAATCTGGAATCAGGAGTTCTTGCACCGCCAAAATTGGCTACTGGCGGAAGCAGGCTATCGAGGCCGTCTGAGGGACTGGTTCAGGGCGTCGTGCCAGTTCATCAGGGACAGTGGCCGCCTGAGATTCGACGCCACTTTGCAGGGACAAGAAGATTGGGAGGTGCTCATGGACCAGTTCCACCACCAGGCTGCCGTGATGGTGCAAATGGCCATCATTGCCGAGGAAAGACGCCAGAATGTGCATCAGCACGCTGGTCCGTGGGCGCCTGGGGTCTGAACGACCAAGAGGTCGATGAAATGAGGTGTGATTCGACACATCCTCACCTCTCCAGGGAGCAACGGTCCAAGCTTCCCAACTCCAATTCAAGTGTTGATACTTGGGTTGATGAGGTAAGAAGCAAAGGAAAAGGTACCAGATGCCCGTCCTGTGGTGAGTGTGCCAAGGACTGCTCCTGTCGACGCCAGATTTCGTTGCTGGAAGACAGGGTGAAGGAGCTGAAGAAGGCTGCCAAGGAGAAAAAGAGGGATGACGACAGCAAGTGGAAGGAGATGGAGCAAAAGCTGGAGAAGTTGACCAATCTGGTACAAAATCTGAGCACTACTGGGCTCACTCGACCAGCGCCTACAATGGCAAGTCACCCAGCACCTACTTCCTCAGCTGCACCTGCATCCACGCCTTACGGCGTTCCACATTCTCCGGCACCCCCAGCTTTTACTGGTTCACTCCCAACTTCTACTGGAAATTCTGGTATACCCCCTACTGGATTTACAAGTCCTATTGGGTTTAATCTGGGTACCGAAGGAGGAGAATCCTCGTCAGGAAGGTCTGTACTGTCCGTAAGTACTGTTGGTGATATTGATGGAAAGGCAAACACCACCGTGAAGGAGAGATCAATGGCCTTGAAGAAGAAGGGCAAAGAAAAGAAGGAAAACGAAGCCAAAATGAAGGAAAAACAGAAGAAATTGAAGGGGATGAGGCTTCATCAAGCACAATCAATGCCGTTTGTACAGCCTACGGTGGACCAGGCGTTGCTGGCGGCCGCAGTTGCTCAAGCACAGGCAATGGGAGGCGCCGCCATTAGCCCATTTTTTTTCAATCTGGTTGGCACATCCACAGCTTTCAACCTGAACCACCTGCTCAATCCTTTGCACATGAGGCTTAGAGGTTCGGTGATGAAGCAGCCTAAGTTCTCAGGACGCCCAAATTACTGGGCGTCCTTCGAAAGGCAGTTCATGGTCTGGTTGCAGACGGAGAAACTCGACAAGGAACTCTGGATTCTCGGGTTGATGGACTGTTTGACTGGCAAACTCAGGGAAAGTACATATAATCTATATGTGGAAGGGCAGAATCAAGGAGATCCCCTGACTTATGAAGAGTTGTGGCGAAGTCTCAAAAAGAAAGGCCCTCGACTCCCTGAGGATCATTGCAGGAACCGTCTTGAGAACTTCAGGGCGATCAAGAAATTGTTTCTTGAAGAGATCCAAATAGCAAGGCAGGATTGGGAGTTTTTGGTGCAGGAGGCGGAGAACTCAGGAGAAGGCCTTTCCGAAGGCGAGATGAAGAAGATTCTCCTGAGCAAGCTCACGCCGGAGACCAGGCAGAAGATCAGGGACTCCCAGGCGGACCAAAAAGTCCTTGGCAACTTGGTTGAAGTCCGAGGATTGCTGGAGACTATGGGAAAAATGGCAGTTCGTGAGTTGCTACACTCTATCAGTGCTACGGGATTGAAAGACATGACCATTCGTGAGGGCAGATGGAGAGTTGGTTTCCATGATTCTGAACAGTCGGAGTTTTTCTGTAGCATGGTGGATGGAAAAGTGAAGTATAAGGGGACAGTTTCGAAGGTGCGGCCGTGGATCCTCTCGTATGGAGTCGAGCAGATCTGGGACCAACTTGAAAAGTATGCAAACTTAGAACGCCAGAAGTCACAGGATGCACAAGGCTTCAGAGGCAAGGTCAGTGCCGTTGGTGACAAGGGATGCTCCGTGTGCATTGCCCTTGGAAAGGAAGGTAAAGCGGCAACTCACACGACCGCAGATCACAGGTGGACGCCCTCAGATCTCAAGACAATTCAGTCCAAAATGGATGGAAAGGGAAACTCTCCCAAAAATCCCCAGCAGCATGGAGCACGAGATGCTGACCAGCATGGAAGGGGAAAGGGTAAAGGGCAGTCCAAAGGAAAGAACAGGGATTGGACACCAAAAGATTACTCGCAGCAAGGCGGAGATCCAAGCGGCTCAAGATGGACCGATGCTGGTGGAAACTCTGGTGGAAAATCTGGCGAAAAGATTGGAGAGGGACAAGAAAAATCCGGGAATCAAGATGATTGCAAGGTGAATGGCAACCCCTCGTATACGGAGACGCCAGCAAACAAGACCTTCGGCAACAACAAGGATACTGGAGGTCGAGGCAAGGGCAGATCCAACGAATCCAACCCCAATTTCAACACCTCCAACAACAAAGGCCAAGGAGGTAAGAAAGGTGGTGGTGGAAAGTCATTTGGTGGTCGTGGACGTAGAAAAGGAGTCAATGCCGTTGAAGCAGGAGAAGAATGGGTTGACGAAGGACAAGTACAGGACGTACAGCCGAACGTCGAACAAGAATGGCAATAGGGAAGCCAACTTGACCCAATTCCCAACACTGGGGTTGAGTGGCAGGAAACAAAGCCCATCAGGGTAGTTGGGGCGGTGGATGGACGCTGCTGGGATCGGCTGACCCGTTCCTCCAGACTCCTTTACCCTGCCTGGGTCCTCAGCGCTGTCCGGCGGGGCAAGCAGCGCCAGTTTGTCTGCTGGATCCAGGTCAGGACGACAGATGGTAAGGTTAAACTTGCCAAATGTCTGATTGAAAATGGTTCAGAGGTCAATCTGGTGAGGAGAGGCTTTCTGCAGGAGGACGAGGCAAAGATGTCCTCGACACCTGTCCAGCTGGAGGGAGTGAGCGGACATCGCCTTGAAGGTGGCAACAGAGAGGCAGAGTTGGTGGTCAGATTGGTGAAACAATCTGTCTCGAGCGTGGAGGAGACAGTGACGGAGGAGTGGTTATCTGGAAAATTCTATGAAGCCACCATAAAGTATGATTTATTCTTGGCTCAACCATGGCTTCACGCTCACCGTGTGTCGCCCATGGAACACAGGACATGCTTCCTCCAGGATCCGTCGACCAGCAACCCGTCCGATCTGTATTATCTGCACCCATACACCAAGAGTATACACCAATTCAAGGAGCGAAGTAAGCTGCATATTCAGCAAGATGGGCAGGAATGGACAGGGAATCAAGAAGAATTCGACGAAGGAAAGGTGGAATCATTGAACTGCAAGAAGTGGAAGTCAGTTTGCTATCGTGTGGTCGACAAATGGCGGGACATTCTGGTGGATTACTTCGAAAGGAACCACAACCTTCGTCTGCAAGTTGATGCCTTTGCAAACAACAGCAATAAAAAATTTCCAAAGTTCTACGACGATGCCTGGAGTGAGAACTGGTCTGGACCTTTGTGGATCAATCTGCCCTTCGAAGTTTTTCGTCGTGTGGTGCAGAAGCTGAAGCAATCCGGCGCAAAGGCGATTTCAATTGTCCCCAACTGGCCAAAACAATCTTGATTCAAGGACATTATGGACATTTCAATCGACATTGTCGAGCTACCTCACAAGGGAGTGAAGCTGTATTGCGAAGACAATGGCAAGCCTTTGCCACAGCGTTCGTGGAGTACGTTGGCGTGCTTAGTTGACGGGAATCTGGGAGATTATTGGCAAGATGACAGTGAAATGGGAACAGAAGAGGTCATCTCAAATTCCTCAAGAATCGACGAAATTGAGGTGGATCAAGACGATCGAGAGCGGAATCCCGACGTATCGTCGCGGAAGGGGGGAAGGACAATCGGCGTCCCTCAAGAGAACGCCTCCATCCATTCCAATTCGTCCCCATCAGACAAGAATCAAGCCCAAAATGTTCAAAATTTCAAGCAAGAATGACGACAAATTTCCAAGATTTCCACCTGAATTGACAGGAATGCAGCTGAATTCGTCCGACCATCCCTTCAAGACATTTGTGGACCCCCTTAATTGGTGGGATCCCACAGAGGAGCGAGCTCAGCTGAGCTTCATCCGCCAACAATGCGACAAGGAAATTTGGAATGAAGTGGCCAAGAATATGAGACCACGACCAACAATTCGCAAATTGGTGGACATAATGTCGGTGATTACATGTGGGAATCAGGTCGACGGAGACAAGATATCTGCAAGAAGGGACGCAGTGTTCGAAGATTATAAAGATGACGTGCTGAGTGGGAAGTTGTGGAAAAACCCCCCAATTCGATGTGAAAATGGGGAAGCCAAGATTGAGATAATCCAAGGCTCAAAAGTGCACGAACAGCGTCCATTCTACGTTCACGGCACCAAAGCAGATGCCCTGCGAAAGATCTTTGAGCGCAATCTCTATGAGTTCGGTTGGTTGGAGGGCTGCATGAGTTCTGAGTGGTGTTCAGCACCATTTACTGTGCCAAAACCCCCACCTGCTGACCAATCCAGCATAGATGCTTGGCGTCTAGTGGTGGAATACAGAGCTCTGAATGCCGCCACGGTACCTGACGCGCATCCCCTTCCTTTAATCCGGAAGGAGATCGCCGCGAGAGCCAAAAGTAAGCTCCTGACTATGTTGGATTTGCGCCATGGCTATCACCAAATGCCACTTCGAAAGGAGGATAGGCATTTGACGGCAATGTGTACGCCCTGTGGCACTGTCCAGTGGACTGTACTGCTGATGGGTCTCAAGAATGCGCCGTCGATGTTCCAGAAGATGATGGAGACTATCTTATTTCAGAAGCACAAGTCTCTGGATTTACAAGAATTCTGCAGCATCTACATTGACGACCTTCTGATTGCCACGCCGTTGGGAAAAAACTTTGATGAGTGCCTGAAGTTGCACGAAGATCAAGTCCGCAAAGTTCCCGAAGTCCTTCGACAAGAGAAGCTCGTGTGTGGACCCAAGAAGGGCAAAATGTTCCTCCAGAGCGTGGAATTTTGTGGCTCTGTCTTGGAAGATGGGACGAGAAGACCGGCCCAAGAGGAAATGGCTGCCCTGCAGCTATGGGAAAGGCCTAAAACCATCACGCAGCTTCGTGCCTTTTTAGGCTGCTGCAATTATTACCACTAGTTCCTTCCCCTCTACGTCAAGTTCTCTGGTCCATTGACAGAGTTACTCAAGGTTGGCAAAATAGAAGGAAAGAAGGGATCTCAAGTCAAGCTCAAGTGGACGCCAGAATGTGAAGAGGCCTCTACTGGTCTCAAGCACTGGCAAATGTGGTTACATTAAAGACTCCGTGGTTGAATGAAAGACCTTTTTATATTCGTACAGACGCCAGTCGTTACGCCATTGCTGCTACGATCGAACAAGTCGATGACGAAGGTCACAATCTTCCTCTGGCCTTCTGGTCTCGCAAGCTTACAACAAGACAGCGAACCTGGAGTCCAAGGGAACAAGAAGCCTACGCAATCTTTTGTGCCTTACGGCGTTATGAGAGTTGGATCTTGGGCCATCGCGTTGAGGTACTGACTGACCACAAGTCACTGGAGAGCTGGAGGACAGAACATGTGGATACCCCTGGTGGACCAGCTGGGAGGAGAGGCCGTTGGCATGAAACTCTCAGCAGATTTGACCTTCACGTGACTTACATTCCAGGGCGCTACAATACAGTGGCGGACGCCCTGAGTCGCTGGGCCTACCCTGCCTCAGAGGCTTACTCTGAAGTGAGTTTTCATGGGACAGCGACGGATAAAGCCGAAGTGATCGAGTTTGATAAGGAGGAACAAGCACTAATCAAGAAACATTGTCTTCAATGTTCGATTAAGAATCAGATGAAGGTTGAATTGGTCAGATGCAAGGAGATTACCAAGGCAGATCAGACTGAAAGGGTTAACTCTGACTCTGAGTCGTCGCTGCCGCTCCTGAATGTGTTTCCAGTGACAAGATCTAAGGCGAAGTCCACGCTCCCTCCACAACAGAAGGACAAGGGAACTTCCTCCCTCTATGTGGATTGGACGAAGATGTACAAGGAGGACAGGTTCTTTGGGTCTGTATACCACAAGTTGAAGGGGACAAGCCTTACGACTCTGAAGAGACGTCTGATTTCAAGATCCAAGGCGACAAGTTATTTTGGCAAGGACGGATTTGTGTTCCTTATTGTCTAACTTGACCAATATGTCAAACATTGGCATCGGAATGAGACATCCCACGGACACTCCCGTGTACTGGAGCAGGAGCTACGACACAGAGTGTACACACGGGACCTCAAGAGTGCCTGTGAGCGAGTTGCCAAAGGATGCAAGCAATGTCAGGCGAACATCCCCAAGAATCAAAAGGCAGAAGGACTACTGAAGGGATTGCCAATTCCTGAGAGGTTGTTCGACAAGGTGACGGCGGATGTCTTGGAGGTAGGTAGGTAGGTGCACTCGGTCGTGGAGAGGCGCCCCATGGTTCCCCCTGGCGTCGCCCCTGTGACGAACAGGAAGAGGCGCCGCGCGTGAAGAGGGGAGGCGGCTTACTTCCCGCTAGACCTGACTGTTGGCCCCCAACAGAGCGGCCCCGGGCAACACCGGGAGGGCTGATCGCCGCCAGCGTGACGTGCTTGTCTCGCCGGGAGGGTGTGCCCCCGTGCTTGCGCACGTCCCCTCCTTTGGGCGGAACCCTAGAGGTTCACCAGACTTCCTGGCGTATCCCGTTCCCGAGGCATGCATGCACGTTCTTGGTACTAGGGTTCCGAGGCGCTTGGGTGTCGCACGCTCCGCCTCGAGTCCCAAAGCAGCGCAGGCCTTAGGATGCAGCCTTACCCCCGGTCTCCGGATCTCGTTTGGCCGGGTCACCTGCATGGCACGGGCTGCCTCAGTGCCCGGGCTGTGGGCACTGGGTTTCCTACTGTTGTGCGGCGTTTGTGTTTGGGTCCGGTTGGCGGTTGGATGTGGGTTTTGTTAACCCCGCCAGTCCTGGCTGGGGTCTTGGGTGGGTGTGTTTGGGCACGGTTTGTGGTGTTGTCCCTCTAGTGTCGGCTGTTTGTGGTGTTCGTGGTTGGGCTTTGGTTTCGGCCTGCTTATGGGACGTGTGTGGTTTCGTCGGCGCCCCGCTTGCCCCCCGCCGTTTCCGGTTCCGGCGTGCGGTGTGGGCGTGTGTGCTGGGCCTGGGTTCCGGCTGTGCCCAGCCTTTCTTGGCTGGGTTGTCGGGGTGTGTTTTTTGCGCTTTTGTTTTTTCTTTTTTTTTTCCTGTCCCGGGCTTTGTGGTCCCTGTCCCTCCATCCCCTTTCTTTCGGGCTGGGCTGGTGGCTCTCTTTTTTATTTTTTTTTATGTTTCGGTGTCCCTTTTCCCGGTGGGCCGCTGTTCCTGGCTTGGTGTCGCCGGTTTTGGGTGGGTGGTCCCCCTGTGCTTCTTTCGGGGTCCTGTTTTCGGTGCCTTCTGGGGGGGGGTTTGGCCGCCTCTGGTGGTGTTGGCGGGCGGTTTGGCGGCTGTGGGCTGTTTTCGTGCCTTTTCCCCCTTCCCCCTCCTTTTTGTTTTTGGGGGGGGGGGGCTTGCCTGTTCCTCCCTCTGCCTTCCCTGGGCTGGCGCACACACTGGCCTGCATTCAGTGTTGTCTTCCGGGCTGCTGTTTTCAGTTGCGTTCTGTTTGGCCGCGTTCCGGCCCCATGGGTCGGGTGGGCTATGTACACGGTGGGCTAGGCGCCCCTTCTTGCCGGGTTAGGTCCTGGCTCTGCCGGCTGGGCTGCTGCGCCAGGCGGCTGCTTGTGGTTTTGGGTTAGGGGGCTGGGGTTGTTCGTGTCCTTTCCCCTCTGCGGTGCCGGCTGTAATTATCTGGGTGGTCCGCCACCGTTGTCGCCGGGCGCGCTGTGGCCCCGTGTGTGGCCTGCGGTGCTGGTGTGTCGCGTGCTGGCGCGGCGCCTTCCAGGGTGTGCGGTGACTGGCTTCGGTTAGTCCTTCAGGTCAGGGTCAGTTGTGTCGTGTTGTGCCGCTCTGTGTCGCGTTGCGTCGCGTCGTGCTGTGGCGCGTTGCACTGTGGCGCGCTGTGGTGCGGTGTGCCGTGGTCTCGCGTGGTGCCGCGGTGGGTCAGTGGAGGTCAGCCTGGCCTGTGTCGTGGTGCGGAGTGCGGGCCGGAGTGTGGCTGTCTGGTGGCTGGGAGGTGCGGTTAGGTGTGGGTGTCTCGCTGAGTCCGTGCTGTGGGGGCTTGGGCGTGCCGCTCGGGCTGGTGGGTCGGGTAGGTCGATCGCGTGACGGTCCCTGGGGTTGCCCTCCCTGGGGGCCTGTGCCTTGGTCCCGTGTCCTCTGGGGGTCTCGGTCCCTAGTCCTGGGTGCCGCGGCCGTGCCTTCGTCCTCTTCGAGTTGGGACAAATCCAAGAGGAATGTCTCTACACGAGGAAGCCAATTGATGGGGTTTTGTTAATTCAAGACCGCCACAGTGGCTACATCCAGGTCCTCCCTTGCAACACGAAGCATCTCACCTCTGAAATGGCTACCAAGTGGACTGCAAGTCAGTGGATGAGTAACTGGGATGTTCCCGGTGAAATTCTGACGGACAGTGGGAAGGAGTTCATTGGGACTTGGTGGGAGAACATGTGTGCTCCATTGGGAGTTCATCATCTCCGTGCCCGAGTCTACGCCCATCGAGCTCTCCCTGCTGAACGCGCTGGAAGAATTCTTACCAACATTCTGAGAAAATTCCTGGCAACTGAAAAAGACTACAATTGGTTGGAGACAATTTACTGTGTCTTGAGGAGATACCATCGGACCAAGAACTACACTGGATTAAGTCCGAATGAGCTTGTTTTTGGTCGTGAGAAGATGGGTCCAGGACCAGTAATGTATCATCCAAGGCAGTGGTACGACGCCTCATAATGGTTTGAGAGGATCAAGGATTTAGAGTCCAAGTGGATCCAAGCCAAAGTGGAGAGTCAAGCAGATTGGTTGAAATTCAAGAGTCAGTCGAGAACACTAGTAAAACCCTTCGAAAAGGCCAGCAAGTTTGGGTTTGTAAGTCAGACGAGACCCTGAAGGACGACAACAAATTGTTACCCTTGTGGGAAGGCCCATTCCAAGTGAGTGGTCAACTAAGTGAGACTACATTCAACCTTGAGGTTGAACCGGGCAGACATCAAGAAGTACATCAGGACCGTTTGAAGGCCGAAGTACCCTGCCCCAAAGGAAAGTTCAAGCCTCTCTATTGGACTTCGAAGTACCTGAGCGACAGGAAGATGGTCACCAGCAGTTTTGAGTTGGAGAAGATCCTTGATTACAAGAAAAATACTCGAAATAAGTGGTACTTTCTGTGCAGATGGAAAGGATTCGGTCCAGAAGAAGACAAATGGGAGCCAGCTTCAAGCTTTATCCATGGGTATACGGACACTTCCATCAAGTTCCTGAAGAAGCGCCCTGAGATTGACCGTGAGCTCTCGCTGATCAAAGATTGTGTCACCAAGGAAGACTTACAAGCACAAGAAAAAGCTCCAATCGTGGCAGGATCCATTCGAGACAAGATCTGATCAGAATTTACATCGCCGAAACTTTTCCAAAGGGTTTACGGTCTACATATACCCTTGGCATTGGGACAAAACAGTCCTGGCGCATCGTCTATGTGGTTCAATGAACAGATGATGGGACATTCTGGGATCATCCTGGTCATCATGTCCATCATTCTCATCATGGTCATCATGTGAATCATGTGCTTCATCGTAGATGATTCCCATCGGAAGTTCCGAAAGGCCTTTATCCTCAACCACGACGACACTCTCGTGTTTTGCTGTCGACTGGGCCCCTCTACTCGCCTTGGGAAGGACTCGTTCGAGTTCGTGCTCATTTCAGAAATTCTGGCACATGACTAGATCTGATGCAGTTCATGTGTTTGACGGATCTGCTGAGAATGTTATTTCAATCAGCTCTTACATTGAGACTGTTAGTTTGTTTTCCAATCGACCGCTGTCAAAGGGGTTTTTAGGCCCAAGTAAGGACGATGGTGTTCTTACTTGTGTCGACTCGCTGCTAATTAGTGGATTGTGTTGGAATCCCCCTCAGAATCAGCGCAAATTTTGGCAAATTTCTGGTACCAAGCATTGGATGCTTATACATGCTGGGACTATAATGAGTCAATTACCCCTTCTGGCTCATACTGGATTAAACATCAAGCCCTGGAGACAATACTGACAGTGTGGTGATCACTCACTGGTTTTTCTTGGCTATCATTACTTACATGATTGAATTTCCATCATGGGAATCATCATCATCATGAGGATTTGACCTGGATTGGCTATGAATGAGAACTGGATTTCCGTTCAGCACAACACACACTATCTATCGACAATGAATTGGACCTATATTGGCTTGCTGTGAACTTCGCCGTCTTCAATCTGTGTGCGATACACTGATTTTGGTCTCAATTCAGTCACATTTTGTACCATAATCTGGTATCTGGTCTCATGACTGCAAATGACACCGACCAGTTTCACATATCTTGGACTCCATGAAGGGATACCCTATTGTTTGGACGCTCGACGACATGGCGACACTCGTTTTCTGTTTTCTGGCAGTGGGATGTCACATCCTGATTTCATCATGGATCATGGATCTTGATCATGCATGTACATTCTTCACTCAGACGTTCAATTTTCGATATTTCGAGCTTGATCACAGCTATTTCTGTGTGTCCTAAGGTACCTATGCGTTTCATTCAAGTCGATGGCCATCGCGAAACACAGATCTCAGCACAATTTTGCTCAATTCAGCTCGTTTTTTCACATTTTGTCACAGATTATTCCGTTTTTGGTCACCTTCGCCGTTTCTTTCACTTCACGTGACCCAGCCTGACATACTGCTGTATGTTTTGAGAGGGGGAGTGTAACGGCAGCAGTGACAGCACTCAATTTCTACATCAATGTGATCAGAATTTCAATGATTCTCAGATGTACATTAGTGCAGTAGATTTTCTGCTTGTTTTCATGTTTTCCGTGCGCCGCCAGATGTCGCCTGAGAGCGCGCGTCGAGTTGCATTTGTCTTTCGTGATTTCCCAATCGGATTTATTTAAATTATTTTGAATGATTACACGTTGAGTCATTATGTGCGATGGATGCACAATGAGATTCTATGTCTGCTCCATTTTTGTAGACTGGGTTTTCTGATTATTCATATTCTACCATGGAGTTCAATCGACTTACAAGTGCTTCGCATATGTCGCTCTCCGAGGCTGGGTATGGGTCTGAAGAGGGTCAGTTGGGTTCGGAGATATCAGGGGCAGTGTCGGGCGTTGCGACCCCTGGGGCATCAAGGCTACAGGCTTCGCAATTACAAGAAAGATCCGTCACTATGCAGCGGTTACACCTCACCGACGACATCACCAGCGGACCACACCACCTACACCTACTGCAGACCCTCCCTGTCAGAGCCAATGGAACCAGCCAGCGCCCGCCCGGGAACAAAGGCAGTCCACCCCCGAACACCAGCCACTGACCGCCCACACACGGACCCGCACCAACCACCAGCAGCATCAGCAACATCAGAGACGCCGTAAACCGTAGCAACGCCCGCAACGGCCTCGCCACTGGCGTCGGCGACAGCGCAACCTCAGCGACAGCAGGGTAGGTAGGGTAGTTAGGTGCACTCGGTCGTGAAGAGGCGCCCCATGGTTCCCCCTGGCGTTGCCCCTGTGACGAACAGGAAGAGGTTCCGCGCCGGAAGAGGGGAGGCGGCTTACATCCCGCTAGACCTGACTGGTTGCCCCCAACAAAGCGGCCCCGGGCAACACCGGGAGGGCTGATCGCCGCCAGCGTGACTGCTTGTCATGCCGGGAGGTTGGCCCCCCCTGCTTGTGCACGTCCCCTCCTTTGGGCGGAACCCTAGGGGTTCACCGGACTTCTTGGCGTGTCCCGTTCCCAAGGCATGCATGCATGTTCTTCGTACTGGGGTTCCGAGGTGCTTGGGTGTCGCACGCTCCGCCTCGAGTCCCAAAGCGACAGCGACAGCGACAGCAACCCGGAGCGTCAACGACAGCCACCACAGGTCACCACCCGGTACAACGCCTGCAACACCATCGGCATCAACGACTCCAAGGAGGGCCTCGACACCAGGCCAGGCCAACACTGCCAGGGCCAACACACCGGCCAGCAATGCCCACGGGAACCTCTACCAGGAGTAGCAAGGTCCCACCCCCACGACACCGTCAGAACATCACCATCCACCAGGGTATCACCTACAACGCCCTCGCCATCGGCATCAGCGGCGGCGCCAACACCCTGAGCTCTGCCGGCGGCACCCTCACCAACAAGGTCACCAGCACCACCGACACCGGCAACACAACAACACCACCACCCACCCACGGCATCGACACCCTCGACCACAACCAGTGCAACACCTACAACTACAGACCGGAAGACAGCCGAAGGAACTACCCAAACACCAGAGACAACCGGCACCACCAGGACCGCAAGCCAACCGACAACCAGCCAACCACCAGAG
The DNA here is from genome assembly GCA_964036045.1 of Eutreptiella sp. 'Long Island Sound 2002'. Taxonomy (NCBI): domain Eukaryota; phylum Euglenozoa; class Euglenophyceae; order Eutreptiales; family Eutreptiaceae; genus Eutreptiella; species Eutreptiella sp. 'Long Island Sound 2002'. The sequence continues at coordinate 115,697,554 of OZ038379.1, forward strand.
CACGCCGGGCCCCCCGCCAGGGGTGGCCAGCCCGAAACCGCCGACCACCCAAGCGCAGGCCGCGCCCAGCACCAACACCAACAACACCCACACCATCAGACCACCACGAGACACACCAACCACCAAGTATTACCTGTGACACCCTCACCGTTGGCAACACCAGCGACGCCAGCACCCACGGCACTATCCACACCACCACCAATCCAACCAACGACGTGCCAAGGTACGTCACCTACAACACCCTTACCATCACCACCACAGCCCTGGCACAGAATAACACCTACGGCGCCCCACCGTCGGCGTCACCAAGGACGCCAGCGAAATGGCGAACAAACGCCACCAGCGCCCTCCACCGGGCCCCCAGCCAGGGGTAGCAACAGCACACACTAAACCCGCCATCATCAACGCCAGCAGCACCACAGGGCGGCACAGCGTCCACCTGCAAAACCGCCACCATTCGCATCGGCGCCAGCAGCATTGACCTCACCCGGAGCATTATCAACAACCACCCCGGGCATCACCATCACAACAACACCATCACATCCACCACCCTCGCCAGCAGAGACACCAGAATCACCCTCTGCCAGGAGTGGCAAGGAGATAACCCGACAACGCTGAGCCGCACGCAGCGCCCCTGGCACCCTCACCATCGGAGCACCACCACCGGCGCCAACCACCAATACACCACCATCAACGTCACAAACGCCACCGACGCCTGACATGACAAGCACACAGCCCGCACCAACGGCATCAGCCGAACCGTCACTGACACCACCTGCACCAACCTCACCAGCGGCATAGCCCGGTTAACCACCTGCGACCACGAACCGCAGGCACTAACAACCAGGACATCGCTGACAACACCCGCACCGCCCTCAGCAATACCATCGAAAGCAGCACCATCGACCGATGTCCAAATCACCCTCACATACCGTGCCACTGGCGACGCCACCACCTGGATACGGGTCCCCCATCCCATCTTCCCTGCCACGAACAACACTGGCATCGCCTACACCCCCAACCATCTGCACAACCAGCGGCACCATCACCAGCACCAACCAGAACACCGGTGACGGCAGCCTCATCAACAACCTGCACCCCCACTACCACTGTCTCCAGCACCACCACCACCAGTAACACCACCCAGCGTTGACGCCAGCCACCAACGATGTGAACGCCGCACCCTAAACCACACCAAAACAAAAATTTGCAGCAACACCCGCGGTAACCCCACCAGCGACATCACCCTCCACCAGGAACGGCCACCCAACACCGACAGGGCCAGAAGACGATGATCAGCACCAGCAGGAAAGCCAGCCCTTAGCGTCCACAACAGCCCGAAGACCTCCCACACGCGGGGCCACACCCGGTAGCGGCACCTACACCGACCCACCATCGGTGTCACTGACACCAAAGAAGACACCAACGGCGCCCCCGCCGTCACCGCCACGAACCTCGACGAACTAATGTCCACATCACTGCCGCCACCGCACCCACACCGTCGGCATCACTACCAGCACACCCACCCGGACCGTCACTGACACCGCCGCCCATGGCACCACTAGCACTCACCAGCGCCACCACCACCCCACGCAACGCCAGGAGCCTGGCATCACCAACGGCCTCAACGAACGTCGATACCACCAACATCACCACCACTGGACGAGGTCTACCCACAGACCAAGAATAGCTCCACCACCATCAACCAGTACACCACCCGCGCCACCCCACCGTCAGTGACACCACCCTCACCACCACAGCACCTAACACACCTCCACCGCCGGCGGCGACATCGGCCACACCACCCGTCATCTACAGCAACCCCGCCACAACCGCCACGTCCGGCCCACATACGTTACGCCCCCAATGGCCAGAGACAACATCCTCACCATCGACGCCACCGGCAACACCACCGCCCCATACGTCAGCCTCGCCATCACCAACCGAACCACCACCCTCACCATCAGCGTCCAGGACACCACCAGAGGCACCAACACCACCGGCGACGGCGACAGCGACAGCAGTGACTGGCTGACCCACCAATCTCACCGTCAACTAACGCGATCCCTGCACCAACCTCACCTACACTAACGCCTATAGCGCCCTCACCAACGGCACCGCCAGGGGCACCATCACCCACTCCAACACCCGCACCACCCTCACCACCAATATCACCACCACCCCCCAAGGCTCAGAGCTCACGGAGAACGGAACAGCAGAGCGAGCACGCCACCACCCGCACGCGTCACCCACCCTATCGTACAACGCTCTGCAACACCGCAGCCACACCCCCCCCCCGCTTCCCCCGACAGGAAGTGCGCTCCAGCCCACTGCTGGGACGACGACTACGACCTTCTCCTGGCCATCTGACACCCACTGGCAGCAACGGCCCCGCGCCAACAAGCCCAGCAGCAACCGACGGAACCGCAGGGGCCCGACCACCCCATGCCACCACGCTCCATATCCCCTGGGTCCACTGCAGACCAGAACGCGGAACACGAGCGAAAGGAGCCCGAACACGCCGCCGCGCCCCCACCGCCCCCCCCCCCCGAAGGACATCTACGCCACACTGGCCGGCACCCTAGCCCACATGGAAGCCGAACAGTACTACCAATCTATCCAACGAGCCCTTACAGGGGAGCCAGCGACCCTCCAGGGCCGGAAGCAGGAGAACAGGAACGACAAAGAGTGGGGCACGGAGGAAGACCTACTCTGGGAAGACACCTGGAAAGGCACCATGGACGCCTTCCTGGAAGCAGCAGCCGAAACCTACCTCCGCCCGCCCGGGGACACCAGGCACGCCCTCCACGCCCTCCGGGCATTCCACAGCTGGAGACACCGCCACACCATCACCCTCCACCCCCTCGACCACAATCCACACCGATGGACACCTGAAGACGACGCCACCGCCGCCATCACCATACAGCAAAACCCCGAGGACCCAGAGGAGTACCACATCACCTGGAACGATCCGGCACCCCAACCCCCCGCCTCCCCCACCCTCCCAGACGTCTCTGCCACCATCAGCGCAGAACTGCAAGAAGAGAAAGCCCCACAACAAACGGACAACAAATGCCCCAGGCACCGTCCCCACCAACCAGACAGGAAAGCCTCTGCACAGAGCCCCTCACCCACCCGATCACCACAACGGAGCTCCCCCCACAGCACCGCACCACCCCGGACCTGCCACAGGAATGGGCGGTCCACAACGGCACACTCCGATGGGACAAATTCACACCGGGGCTCCAGGCCATCCGCCTCCACTCAATCACCGAACCCACCAGCACATGGACACCACCAACGGACCGCCATCTGCTCCTCCTCACCGTCCAAGGGGATGCCACCATCACACCAACGGAGGGAGACCCCATAAGAGCAGCCCCCACCCACGCCGTCCACATACCCCCGCAAGCATCGTCGGCACCTATGACGGTACATCCGGGCCCCACCCCATGGCAAGCCATCGTCATCACCTACCCCGCCCCCAACAACCACACACACACCTGGCAGCAGCGGTGGGAGGACATCCGTGGGGACCTCCTCTAGGAACACCTAGGGCTGACGCGCACCCAAAACACCCTCCACCCGGTAAGAGGAGTAGGCCAAGCACCAGACAGCATACAAACCCTCGGGTTATGGGCGTACACCACACCCGTAAACCCACAAGCAGCCGAGGACATCAAGACCGCGCTATCAATCCAGCAAGCCCAGACCCAGACCCCGCAGCACAACACCCAACGAGGCTACACCATTTGGTGGGCATACCAAGACCACGACACCCTCACCCCCCAACCAGCCCCCCCCCCCCCCTAAACATCAACACAACCGCCTTCCGCCAGGCCGCAGCAGCAGCAGCCACCCAGGTAGGGGCGCCGGAAACCTGGTGCCCGCAATACCTGGTCGAAACCAAAGTGGCGCCCCACGCGAAAGCCCAAGAAAAGCCCCCATCGCCGAAACCACTCCACCCCCCACTCAAGCTGGACACGATGGAGCACACCCCCAACGACGAATGGGCGACCCACTACATTATCCCCCACACCACCACTCACAAGAACGACACCGCCAAGATCACCGTCACCCGCCACCTCCCGACCACCACACAGGTGTATGAGGTGACAGCCCCCAACGTCCTCGTCACCCATCGCCGACACGACGAGCGATACACCATACAAGCGGAGGGGGCGGCCGCAACCACCCTGTACACGTGGACAACACGGGCGGACCTTCCGGACCCCACCCTCCATCACGCCCCCTCCTGGCCCACCCCATTCCACACGGCAGACCGCCCTAACAAGAAGCTCAAACACACAGGCGTACACACCCCCGCCAAGGGAGCCCAGCACCGACACGATGCAAGGCACAAGGCCCGCACCCTCCACGATGACCACACCATCCCACGCATTTGCGCCCCCCCCCGCCAGAGTGTCTGATGCCACCCACAACACCCCGCTGATTGGAGGCCCCTCACAGGCCCCGTGTAACCCTGCCGTTGCACCCTACCCCCTTTTACACGCTCCCCTACCCCCTGCAGGTCGCAGCAAGACAGAATTCCAAATCTGAGTGGCCACTGAACCAATTCCTTGCCTTAAGTAAGTGGGAGGTCGCCATCAGGGCCCTCTACATATCACAGGAATGGCACAGATGTTCAGCCACACTCATGGCGACCTGTCTTTGAACTGTTTTCTTTCCTTGTGTGTCTGTGTACCCTGCCAAGTCCCTGTTCTTCTATTTTTTAACCGACCGAACCCGGGTCGGCCCGTCCAAGGCACACCTACACCCACCCCCACCCTCGATGTGGACACTCACCCTGCCCACCCACGGTACACATTTGCATGACTGGAGCCTGCCCATGGTAGCTGCCAGCCCCCTGAGCACCTCCGCAAGTACCATTACCCCCGGGGATGGACATGGGGCGACCGCACGCGGGGATACCATCTCTGTTTACCTTTTTGCACCTTGCACTTAGCTTCACCTCACGCCGCCTAGTCGGTATGCCTGCCTTCCCGCCATCCTGCTGACCCATGACCAGGGGATGTGGGTCACAATTCTGTATGATGGGCTAGCCTTCCTACTCTGCGGACCGTTGAACTGTGAACTGTGTTTCTACAAAAAAAAGAAAAAAGAGTGTCTGATGCCACCCACAACCGCACGATCACAGGCAGCATCACGGGCAGACGCCGTGTGGATCAGCGAAGGGCGCTCCCACACACAGGCGGTGGCGCGCCTCAACACCATCATACCCCACAAACTCCAGCGTGCCGTCGAACCCTTCGCCGTGGACATTACCCCACACAGCATCAACTACCCCCGGTGTGAGCACCAGAACCCGCACTGCTCCACTCCATGCATCTCGCCCCTGCGCCAACCGCTCAGGGCCCCCACCATCACGGGCAACATGTACCTGGGCACCGTGCCCGGGGACCTGGGCAGATACATCCTGCCATACAGGTCCAGGGAACACGCCATCCCCCTCCACGGAGTAGAGTCCCTCGCCCTGGGACCGCCCCGGACATACCACCAACACCAGCACATCCTGGGGGACAAACAGACACAGGCGCCAGACTGGGGAAAAAAGGCCCAACAACGCGCCCTGGCCCACATCAGCGTCCACCCCACAGCCCACCTACCAAAGGACTTCGGCACGGAGCGCCACATCGTCTTGGAGGGGCAAGCCAACCACATCGTCACCGCCGCCCTATAAACCCTCGCCGCCCACAAACACCACTGGGACCCAACAGCCATCCCAGCGATGCCCCCACCACCGCAAGGCCCCAACGATCCCGTCACCCCCCTCCACATGGATCAACTCCTAAGCCGCAGGGCCACCCGACACCTCCACCCCTCGAAGATGGAGCTAGCCATCGCATCGTGAGACACCCTGGACATCCCCCGCCAGTAGCCCGCAGTCCACATCCTCAAAGAGGACGCCCAATAGTGGGTCCTCCACTGGGCACACGGAGTCCTCATGGCGGCCGAGGCCTACAGCCTGGAGATAGACCAAGAAGACCCCCCACCAGGCCGGCAGCGACTCCTCGAGGCCACCACCCTCACAGGCCGTGAAGGCGCCCAGTGGGAAGCCCTCCACAAAGCACTCTACTGAGCTCAAGGGTCCCCCAACGTCCCAGACACACCGGAACCCACGGTGGCTTGGGTCTAACAGGCCAAGGCCATGAGGAACTACCACCTCAACCACCCTTTCGACAACAGCCCGGCCGCACTGCCATGGCCAACGGATCCCCCGGAGACCGTGCACAGGCTCGCCGACCTCACGCGCAGCCACGCGAAAGCGACCATGCAAACGCCGGCAGAACCCCCGCTAAGGGATCCGACCAGCAGGCTATGCACCCCTACTTCCAACCCCACACCCCCCCAGCCCCACCACCTCCCGTTCCACCCAAGCGAGGGAGACGGAGAAGGGGCGCATCCACCCCCAACCAAGCCAGGAAAGCAGCAACCTCCCAACCCCCCAACACCCCCCGAACCACCCTACCACCATTCCCGTCATCCTCCCTCCCGTCATTACCACCACCCCACCCGGACCAGGCATCCTCATCATCCTCCCTCCCGCCACCAGCACCGCCCCTACCCGAGGCTTATGCAGGGTTCAAAAAAGGCGCGAAGGTCCAGCAACCCTTCTGCAACGACCACACGAGCGACTGGATCTGGTGTGAGGGCACAATGCAGTACCGCCCCCGCGACCTGGGAGACAACTGGGGGCCATTATCTGGGTGGTCTGGCACCGTCAAAAGGACCTAGACCAAGGCAGCAGCGCCCCGGACAAGCCAGAAGGCCACACCCTGGAGCTCACGAGCGCCCGACCCATCAGGCTCCGCACCAACGAAAACAAGGCTCACAGAGGCATCAAATACACTGGGGAACCCCCCCTGAGTGGAGCCAGGGCCTCCCCCCACCGGGCCTACCCAAGCACCCACCACAAGGCAAAAAGTGGGGCCGGCCCGCAAGGGCGCACGCTGTGGGGCTGGTGCTGGGTCCCCACGCCCGCACCGACCGCAGGCGAGACACACGGGTTGCAGAGCCCCGGCTGCCCGCTCCAGAGGACGGGCGGCCGGGGGAGGGACAGCGCCTGACACCAGACGCCCCTCGCAACGGTGGCAGGCCAACCACCCCGGGGACGGCCCCCCACCACCCCCGCGGCACGCAGCCCCCACAGGGCATGCAGGCCAAGGGGACAGTGTTGGGCCCCCACACCCACACACCCGCGCCCACAGCACGTGGGTGGCGGACCCCAACAGCCCGCCCAGTGGGCGGGCAGTCGGGGGAGGGACAGCGCCTGACCTCAGACGCCCCTCACAGCGGTGGAAGGCACCCCCCCCAGGGACGCCCTTCCGCCACCCCCACAGCGAGCAATGCCGCCCCGCAAAGGGCGCACGCTGTGGGGCCGGTGCTGGGTCCCCACGCCCGCACCGACCGCACCCGGGACACACGGGTCGCGGAACCCTGGCCGCCTGCTGCAGAGGACGGGCGGCCAGGGGAGGGACAGCGCCTGACACCAGACGCCCCACACAACGGTGGCAGGCCACCCCCCCCCCCGGGGACGGCCCCCCACCACCCCCGCGGCACGCAGCCCCCACAGGGAATGCGGGCGAAGAGGACAGGTTGGGCCCCCACACCCACACACCCGCGCCCACAGCACGTGGGTGGCGGACCCCGACAGCCCGCCCAGTGGGTGGGCAGTCGGGGGAGGGACAGCGCCTGACCTCAGACGCCCCTCACAATGGTGGAAGACACCCCGCCCGGGGACGCCTTTCTGCCACCCCCACAGCGAGCAACACTGGGCCGCAAGGGCGCACGCTGTGGGGCCGGGGCTGGGTCCCCACGCCCGCACCGACCGCATCCGGGACACACGGGTCGCGGAACCCTGGCCGCCCGCTCCAGAGGACGGGCGGCCGGGGGAGGGACAGCGCCTGACACCAGACACCCCTCACAACGGTGGCGGTCCGGCCCCCCCGGGGACGGCCCCCGTTCACCCCCGCGGCACGCAGCCAGCACAGGGCATGCAGGCCATGGGGACAGTAGTGGGCCCCCACACCCACACACCCGCGCCCACAGCACATGGGTTGCGGACCCCGACAGCCCGCCCAGTGGGCGGGCAGTCGGGGGAGGGACAGCGCCTGACCTCAGACGCCCCTCACAATGGTGGAAGGCACCCCCCCCGGGTACGCCCTTCCGCCACCCCCACAGCGAGCAGCGCCCGCCCGCAAGGGCGCACGCTGTGGGGCTGATGCTGGGTCCCCACGCCCGCACCGACCGCACCCGGGACACACGGGTCGCGGAACCCTGGCCGCCCGCCCCAGAGGACGGGCGGCCGGGGGAGGGACAGCGCCTGACACCAGGTCAGGTCAGGTCAGGTAGTGCCAGCTACCACCGTCCGTCAGCCCGCAAAATGCGTCCGACGGCAAGACGTCTGGCCGAACACACGCACACGGAACACGGAGAGTCGCTGCAGGTTCAGACGGAACCGAGACGCCCAGAAGGGGCTCCAGCCGGTAGATGAAGACTACCTGACCCAGAGGGGGCCTCAGCTGGTGGGAGCACACTTGGTGAGGCAGTGGTGCGTCTGCCCCTCACAGGCTGCACCTCTGACCCCGGGGGGCGCCCAGGGTGGGTGGCGGCGTCGTCAGCCGGCCTGACTTGGAGCGCCTGACACCAGACGCCCCTCGCAACGGGGGCAGGCCACCGACCCCGGGGACGGCCCCCCACCACTACCGCGGCACGCAGCCCCGACAGGGCATGCAGGCCAAGGGGACAGTGTTGGGCCCCCACACCCAAACACCCACGCCCACGGCACGTGGGTGGCGGACCCCAACAGCGCACCCAGTGGGCAGGCAGTCGTGGGAGGGATAGCGCCTGACCTCAGACGCCCCTCACAATGGTGGAAGGCACCCCCCCCGGGGACGCCCTTCCGCCACCCCCACAGCGAGCAACGCCGGCCCGCAGGGGCGCACGCTGTGGGGCCCGTGCTGGGTCCCCACGCCCGCACCGACCGCACCCGGGACACACGGGTCGCGGAACCCCGGCCGCCCGCTCCAGAAGACGGGCGGCCGGGGGAGGGACATCGCCTGACACCAGACGCCCCTCACAACGGTGACAGGCCAACCCACCCGGGGACGGCCCCCCACCACCCCCGCGGCACGCAGCCCCCACAGGGCATGCAGGCCAAGGGGACAGTGTTGGGCCCCCACACCCAGACACCCGCTCCCACAGCACGTGGCCGGCGGACCCCGACAGCCCGCCCAGTGGGCGGGCAGTCGGGGGAGGGGGAGCGCCTGACCTCAGACGCCCCTCACAGCGGTGGAAGGCACCCCCCCCGGGGACGCCCTTCCGCCACCCACACCGCGAGCAACGCCAGCCCGCAAGGGCGCACCCTTTGGAACCGGTGCTGGGTCCCCACGCCCACACCGACCACACCCGGAACACACGGGTCGCGGTACCCCGGCTGCCCCCCCCAGAGGACGGGCGGTCAGGGGAGGGACGGCGCCTGAAACCAGACGCCCCTCACAACAGTTGCAGGCCACCCCCCCCCCGGGGACGGCCCCCCGACAGCCCCGCGGCACGCAGCCCCCACAGGGCATGCAAGCCAAGCCAGGTAGGGGGGAACCGGGACCGGACCGCCCCCCCCCCAAGCACGCCAGACGGAACAAGGGACCGGGGCAGGACACGCGGAGGGGCACGGACCACGTGAAACGGCCCTACCAGCGCCCAGTGCCGGGACCGCGCGAGGTGCGCACGCCACACCACCCAGGACGGGGGGGAGCGGACGCCGCCGGAGCGCGAGCGCACACACACGCAGAGGGCACGCGGGGACTACCAGAAGGGCAACCGGACCGAGCTCTCGGAACGAACAGACCGCGTGGAATGGCGTACCAGCGAGCGAGGGTAAGGGACACCTGGACAGGACGGCCTGCCACAAGCAGCGCGGGACACGCGGGGCGGGAAGGGGGAAACGGGAGAGACACAACACCAAGTACCGGCCCGAGCCCCCCGAACCAGCCGCAAGCGCCGCGCACACACGCACGGGGCACTGCACCCGCCAAGGCAGTAGTGGCGCACTGCGCCACGCCCCAGCCCCCAGGCTAGGCAGCCTCCACGCCAGCCCAAGGGGGTCCCACTGGCGACAAGCCAGTAGCACGGGCCCGGCAGCGCCGGCGCCCCGGGCGACCACGCATTAGGGGAGCGACGCAGTGGGTAAGCGCCCGCAGCCACGGCTGCAAATTGATGCACTGACCGGGGAGTGGCGAAATGGGGAAGCCGGGGAGGGACGGGGCTCCGAGCTCTGTGAACCCGGGGGACTCCGCCACCAGGCAGGAGGTGCTTCTTGGAGGGCCCCCCACTAGGACCCGCTGGGGAGGATATCACCTGGCCCAACCAGTTGCCCCCCGGTGCCGAAAGGCGTCTAGTACCCGCAAAATCAAACATCAAACCTCAAACCGCAAGAAAAAAATTCCCCGGGCCCCAGTCCCCCTCCCTGACGGGGCCAGGGCCGAGTGCACAGCCCTCCACAGCCGCTGCACGCCCCCATCGAGGCCACCGTCAACCTCCTCGACGTCAACCATCCGGCCGTCACGTACTCCAAGGACGCCACCACCGCTCTCCAGGAGCTCCCGATGGCACAGGGGCCGGAGTGGGTTCCCCACCTCCTCACCTTCCAGGAACAAGGCCTACAACGCGACAGCCCCCTAGAAACCACCCCCATATATACCCCGGACCAGAAAGCCTACAAATGCTGCTGACACAAGGGGACCCCCCTGTACGCCTGAACCGGCATCCGCGTCCACCTCGTCCACCACCTCAGCATCCGAGGGAGGCTGAGCGTCTATGAGGTCGTTGGGGACGGATGGCAACTCAACGTCATTAATGCCGACGTCCGCTTCGGCGATGCCACGGAACCCTTTCTGCAGGCCCTGGCCGAGGCATACCGCCAGATGGCCATGCTTGCCCCCACAATCATCATCGGCAACATGAACGCCGCCCCGACCCCGGCCGGCCGAGGGGGACAGGCCACACCCCAGGACCATGCAGTCCGCGATCTCATCGAAATGCTGGGGCTCGTGGACCTGACGGCCAACCTCGAAGGCCAGCCATCCCACCTCCCCCACCAAGCAGATGCCGCCCCCTCCATTGATGTATGCCTTTCGCGACCCCGCCACCATCATCTGGGCGGGGGCCCGATATGGGCCCCTTTCTGCTGGGACCCACAGGCCATAGCCCCCTGCACATCCGCCTCACCACCCCCAACCTTCCCCCAACCCCCCCAGAGGATGCGGACCAAGGCCTACCACCCCCTCTGAGGATGCCCCCGCTGCACGACAAACCGGCCTGGTCCCAATATCACAGGGCCATAGACCGCGCCTGGCGCATCCAAGCGGACCCCACCGACCTACTCACAGCCATGCGCACGGCCGCCGTCGCCTGCGGCTTCCAGCAACACCCCCATGCTGACGACGACCGACCGACCACGGCCCTAGGGGACATGCTCATGTCCTCTGGCATGCAAAGCAACAACTGGAGACCCTCCTCCGCACCGACACCCCCAAAGCCTGCCGACACATCCACCACTGCAGGACGCAGATAGCCCGCATCAGGGCAGACCTGCAGCAGTGGCACATCCACAGGCAACAGCGCATCGCCCAAGAACACGAGCGGTATGCGCAACATGAACTCCCCTACAAGGCCATCCGCCATCTCAACAAGGCCATGACCGACACCGGCCACCGCACCATCACCACAGTCAGACAGGAAGATGGCTCCCTCACGAACGACCCAGCCACCGTGCTCCAAGCCACCCAAGACAGCTTCCTCCAACAACACATGCCCACCCAAGACACACTGGACACGGACACCCAGGCCAAAATCGACCACCTTCCTCAGGTCTTCAACCAAGCCCAGAGGAGGCAGTTGGAAAAGCGCCCCTTCACCATCCACGAAGTCCGGAAGGCCATCCACAGTCTCCGGCAACACAAAACCCCAGGCTACAACGGCCTCCCTGCGGAGGCATACTACCACCTGCCCGCCCACTTCCTCCGAATCCTCGTCCACCGCCTCTGGGACATCGTCACGGGGCAAACCCCCCTACCACCAGACTGGGCAAACGTTGTCCGCCCCCTCACAAAAAGGGGGACTGAGCCAACCCGGACAACTGGCGCCCCATAGTTCGTGCAGTCACGGAGGTCAAAATTGTCTGGACCGTCCTCCTATGCCGCATCCGCCCCCACCTGGACCCCCACATAGCCGCCAGCCTCTGGGGGGCCATCCCAGGCTGGTCCCCACACGAGGCCATCTTCCTCCAGGACACCATCGCCGACATGGACCCGGTAGACCTCAACATCGCCTCCCTCGACGTCAAAGGAGTCTTCCCGAACACCCCCTGGCTCCTTCTGGAGGCGGTGTGGAAACGCCTGGGACTCCTCTTCTACAACTTTGCCTCCGGCTACATCCGCGCGCACAAGTACACGGTCCGCACTGGAGCAGGCCTCACCCCCTTCCTGGAGCCAGGCAGCGGGGTCTCCGAAGGAGGAGTAGAAGGACCCTTCCTGTAACTGCTCGTAACGCTCCCTCTGGCCCTCACAATCGAACAGGATTACCCGGCCTACGCGCCCTACCCCCTCCTCTCCCCCCTGGTGGGCTTCGCGGACGACACCAACCTCACGGTCGCACACACCCCACACGAGCCCCACACCCCAGAGCCCGGGCCGACCGTCACCCAGCAGGCCAACGACTTACTGGACGTGACCATCTCCTACCTCTCCCGCAACAACCTCATCGTCCACCCCACAAAGTTAGTGTCAATGATCATCTGCCACACCCCCGACACTAGGGCCACAAGGACCCCCCATGCAAGTCGTGACAACCACCGACCACCTGGGGGTAATCCAGGCCACCAAACCTGAGGACGCCACCCTCCCTCCCTAGTTGCAGTCACACCTCGCCCATCTCCCGAGATAAGCGTCCCCGACCACCAAGGCCCTCTCCCTGTCCCACCAGAGCCTGGCGTACTACCTCACCGGCGTCTTGACCGCCTCCATAGGCTTCCAAGCACTCCACCTGACACGGCCCACCACCTCCCTCCAACCGGCCACTCGTGCTGTAACCAAGGCGTGAACAGCACACGGGGGCTGGCCCACCTCCATACCCCCCGCGCCATCCAAGCAGCATGGCCCCACTATGGGGACGCCATAGGGGACGAGGTGAAAGCGGCCCTCACCAGACACACTGCCCTCCTCCTTCACCGCATGACCCACAACCACTCGCCAGAGGTCCGGGAGGTTGCCACAATCCGCCTCCAAGCCGCACAACGGGCCCGCAACACATGCCCACGCTGGATACTCCACCAGACCGGCATGCCCACCACCATGAACACGCGCCTGTGGAACCACCTGCAGCTTCTCCTCCCATCCCCACACCACGCCATACTCACCAACCACACGTGCCCGGAGGAAGGGCCTCTGGCGGTCCTCTGCGGGGACCTGCACCATCACCCAGAGGGCACCATCAACACCATAGACCTCGTCGGGGCCTCCATCACCGTAGTATACGTCACCCTCTTACAAATGAGGGTTCTTCACCACAGCGGAGGACACCACACCAGCTTCCTACAACTTCCCGAATGGCCGCAATATCGCCTCGTCCACCAATACCTCACGCAGACGGCACGAGCAGTGGGCCACACTCTACCAGGAAGCACAGATATGCTACCAGACTACCGACACTTCAAAAAGCAACACCTCCGACCCATCCCAGCGACACCGCCCTACGCACCCACTGGCTCGAAACACGAACCCGTCCCCCCCCTAACGGGCCGAGTCTTACCACTAACCCTACTACTGGCCCCGAATGAAGCCAGACGCACGCAGACAACCGTCATCCAACACGGGGAAAAATGGCGCATGCCGAAGCACCACATGACCGCCCGAGACCCCCCATGGTCTCCCATGACGCCCAGGGCATGCCACGCACATGCTGGGCCTGTGCCCCCGAAGCGGCCCTCACACCATGGCCCGTATTGCACCTCATAGCACGCAACCACACCCACCCCACCACCCACCTACCACCACAAGCCTACGCATGGGTAGCCCCATGGTTCCACCGCACGGACGCGAACCCTGCAGTAGCGTGGAACCCCGACCACACACCCCAATGGCTCTTCACCACCACGCCCACCTGGCCCCGCCGCGACCCGGCAGGGGTCGCCATCTGTTACAGCATGTACGAACCAGGCAGAACGGGCAAGCACGAGCACCCCTACTATCCGCTCCACCACTCCTGCCACACAGCGGAGCACCGAACACAAACCCTCACATGCCACGACCTAAGCCGGGACACAGCCTACATCCTCCACTACATCTACTCCTACCTCACACAAGGACAGCCGGATCAGGGACTCATGGCCATGCCCCCCCAAGCAAAACACATCATCTCCAAAGAAATAGGGGTGTACGCCACCCCCGTCCTGCACCCCAGAACCCTGGTGGCCCACCTCACCACGGGCCTTGCCACATATGCCTACCTGCCCATGAACCCATGCCGCCTCCCACAACCATCACTGGTGGACCGGCTCTTCTTCACCGACGCTTCAGGCGAATCCGCCCTCACACCCATCAACGGGGGGGCCACTCTGCAGCTAACCCACACCAGGGGACGCTACCACATGGACCACCACACGGGCCACACCACCTACGGGACCTCCTCACACGGGGAGCTGGGGGCCATGGCCGACGCCATCGCCGAAGCCGCGGCCCACCTACCCGCCCACCTCCCGCACATCGTCCGGGTCTGGTTCGTAGTAGACGCCACTGTCGACACAAACCTGCTCCTCCGCATAGCAAGACAACCATTCCACAAAGCCACCGCGACGAGCCTCGGCACCCAAGCCCTTCGCAGCCTTCCCCCCTACGTCCAACTCCACATCGTGAAACAAGAGTCCCACAGGCACCAATACGGAAATGGTAAGGTCGACAACTAGGCAGTACACCAGCGCACAACGCACCTACCAGCCCTCCAGATCCCCGACCTCGGCCGAAACCACACACACCTCGGACACATACCCCCAAAACCGGAGCCCCATCAGACTCCGGACTGGGTACCAGAGGACGCCCCCTATTCCTCCCACGACAGAGCATACCATTACCCCAAGCTCATCAGCGACACGGACAGCAGGGCACACATCCAGGAGCTCCCCGAGAAACTGCAAATCCCCCTCTACCACTCGGCACTGCGCCAAGCAAACGTCCCAGCCAACCTCCAAAAACGACGCATCCAACTCCTCAGGGAGCAACTACCATTCCTCACCAGGGTCGCCAGATGGCTCGCCAGCAAGCACATCCACGTCCCGGAAGAACACACCTGTTGCCCGTGCCACCATACCACCCCAGAGGACTGGGAACACATCAGGAAATGCCCCCTCCATGCGGGCAGGGACACGCTAGTTGGCTGGTCCCCGGCAGAAACCCTACGACAACACGAAGGGTGGCCGACCCACAGCCACGCACACCAGGCCACCGAACATCTCTTCAGGGATCCCCTAATCAAGTAAGCCACCATGAGAGGGGCGGTGACACAGGCCCTACACCGACACCTCGCCAAACACACGCAACGCCCCATGGAGGCAGCAGCGCACCTCAAGCTAGAAGGAGTCCGCAGAGCAGCGGCCCTAATGGTACACCGCAAACACCTCCTGTTGACACACACGGAGAAACTAACCAACCCCACCACCAGGGAACACATGCAACGTCTCATCCATTACCATGCCGTGCATGACCCAGACGCCACTGACCCACTCCGCACCCCGCACATGCCCCCCATCTCCATACGCAGGCCTCAAAGACACCATCAAAGCACCCCAGAGCACACCTCTCACCCACGAAGCCACCCGGCACCGCCCAGCCCGACCAAGCCCAACCAGGGTCACCCATACGTCAACGTGGATGGGCAGGACCCGAGCAACCCACCGAGCCCGGCCCCCCAGGACCCGGAGCAGCCCCCCCTCACGCCGACCACCATCCGCGACGCCGACCTCCTCCGAGCGACCCTCCAAGGCAGAGCCCTGAGCACTCCCCTGGGCTGGTACCGCCTACAAGAGGACGGGACTAAGCTCACCGTCAAAGCCCTCTGGGACCTGACCGCCCCAGGCAAGGGCCTCCACGAGGCCATCGTAGACCTCGTACTCTGGCGAGCCCGCCATCACACCCAGGGCCAGCACGTCTTGATCCCCCCCATCGAGTCAGGCCAGGCCCTGACACACGACACCGACACCAACGTCACACGTCGAGGGACCATGCGCCTACGACGAGCCCCAGCGGAGAAGGACCACCCAGCGGACCCGAACCACCCGAAGCAATTGGAACAGGCCACCACACCAACCCGCGACACCGCCCTCCGCGCCGCCGGCCTCTGCACCGCAGACGACGACCTCCCTGCCCCCTCTACAGACAGTGACCACCCCCCACCGGAGGTCTGGTGTACAGTCCTCGAGTGCGGGCACTACTACGTAGTGGCCGCTAGAGCTACGTCGCCGAGCCCGCAGTGACTCGTCAAAGGGACAGACACCATGCTCGCCCCGGGGACCGCCCCACCAGGGGCAATAGGGGACCCGTCCACCCCGCACAGGGTCCTCACGGGGCGTCCTCCAGTCGGCGGACATGCCCCCATCCCGCGCTCTGGCCCAAATCACCTCAGGGCGAGCGGGCTACCACCTGGGACTGGCCATGTCCTGCCTGACCCAATGGATCCAGCGCCGCTGGCCATCCACGGGGACCGTGCCCTGGATTTGGGCCATCCCCACCGCCCACACACGGCAGGCCCGGACACGCGGCAAATCCCCCCCCCAGACCACAGCATTCCCTCACCTGCAGAAACCCCGCCATCCACAGCGTCTTCTGCCGCACGGGTCTTAGCCCAGAGCTAGCATACCCCCTTCCCACCACTGATCAAGAGGTCCACCAAATACGCAAGCTGATCTGCAAAATCCTTGCCAGGGCAGCAGAAGACGGCAAGCCTCTCCTTCAAACCGCCCGGCCTACAACTCACCCCGCAAGCGCGCTGCTGCGAGCGCACACATACACCGACACAACACGCCCCAACGCGCAATTGCCGCCCATGCCTCTCCCCCCTTGCTGCCGGCCCGGAGACCCATACACGCCCACCAACACACGCGCCCCCGGGCCCCGCGACACGGGCCTCCCCCACCCGCCCAAACAACAGCACACGCCCGCCACCGACCCGCCCGCCGGACATGCCTCACCACCCCCCGCACTCGGCAACCCGCAAACACCCACCGAGGGGAGCCCCACGCCCCACGGCAGGCCCACCCCGACCAGTGGCCCGCACCCCCCCCCCCGCGTACACCCAGGAAAACCCCGGCCCACCCCTGCCGGCCCGCCGAATGCAGCCCGCGCGAACTGTTCGCCCCCGCGGACGCCAACCCCCACAGCCTCACACATTGCAGGACCCCGGCCCAGCCAAGCCCAGAAGGAGACGACCACAGCCCCGCGCCTCCCTCCCCCACTGCTGCCGACCACATCGGCCCGCCGGGCCGCCAGGTCACGGCCGGGCCCCCCCGGCCACCCACCTCCAACCTACAGCCTGGAGACATGCCCTCCATCCTCCCCGCCGTGGCAGCAGCAGAAGCCGCCGGCCACAAACGGGCGACCGCCCGCATCACGGCGCAACCCGTGTCCCCTAAAAACCACCACTTCCTCCTCGTCCTCAGCCACATCGACGTTCCCCACCTCATCCTCCAAGATTTCCCTCCCCGCCGACCTCATCCACAAGGCCACGGCAAAAGCCAAAGCTGCGGCCGCACGCCAGACTACCGGAGACCCCCCGACCCCCACACAGGCGACCCAGGCACCCCGGCAGCACACCGGGAGGACCCCCCACCCGGCATCGGCGCCCTCACACCTCCGGACCGAGGTCTACCTCAACCTCGAACCGGACCCCAAACCAAAACCCGACCCAAAACTGAAGCCGGCGCCAAACCAAGTGCACCACCAGCAATAGCACCACCACCAACACCACCCCACGCAGCCCACAACACCACAAGCGCAACGACACAAACCCAAGCGACACCACCCTAACCGAAACCCTAACCCAAGCCAGGACCCCCCACCCACCACAACCCACGCCCCTCCCCCAACAGCGGCCGCCGCCACCACAGAGGCGGCCACCCAACACAACCCCGTCCAAACCCTCGTCAGCATCGCCATCTCCAAGCGCCCCGTCATCCATCCCCCACAAACCACCACTGCCGCCGTCCAGACCGACCCAGGGACGTAGGACCCCTCGACCACCGTCACCGTTAAGCCCGGCCCCCGACCTGCCCCCGCCGCCCACCAAACTGTACACCCCCAGGGATTACACACAATGCCCGACACCCCACCCCCAACAGGGGGACCGGAATATCCACAAGAGGGTCCTAGGGCCATACCTGCAGCACCATCCCCACCATTACCAGCGCCACCACCACCAGTGGCCCCACCACCACCCCCACCAACACCGCACCCACCACTACCACTGCCCACCACCCTACCCCACCGGGCCACAACCCCCGTGCACGAGCAGCACCAGTGTATGGGACTGCAGCCACCTGGCGCTCCACCCCCATACCCCACCTACCACCAGGGGTCACCCCCCCCGTACCAGGCACCGTATCCCCCCGGCCACCATGTCCACGCCGAAGGGGCTCCCGGGGCATAATGCCACCAGGGACAGTTACTCCACCCGTACCACCAGCCCCTGCCGCCGCCGCACCCCTACTTGGCGGGTCAATGGAGGGCGGGGGATTTCTGCCCCCCCCCAGTACCAGGCGGCGCCATGCGAGTCCCCCCAGGACCCCCCGAGACCTCCTGACCGGCCCAACTCGAGCGACGAGGCCCAATCCCGCGAACGGCGGCGCTCCCGCTCCCGCCCCCGCACGGCGCACCCACCCCCGGCGCTCACGCTCCCCACACCGCCACCGCACCTCAACCACCCACTTGCACCGCTCCCGCTCCCCAAAGGCGCCACCTAGACCCCCCGGGGCCCCGCTCTCGCCGCTCCTGCTCCCCCAGGCGCCACCAAGCACGCCACCGCCGCCCCATGTCCACCACCCCCTCCCTCCACGAGCCCCACCGGGCTTCCCGTTTCCCCCTCCGCCCGTACGCGACCCCCACCCCAAGTCCCCGCCACCGCCTCTCCCGCTCCCCCGGGCACTGCCGAGCGCACCACCGCCGCCCCATGTCAACCATCCCCTCCCCCCGTCGCCCGTACCCGTCCTCCACCCCCAGCCCCCGCCACCCCCGCTCCCACTCCCCCAGGCGCCACCACGCGCGCCACAGTCGCATGTTCACCTCCTCCTCCCGCCACTCCAGGGCCTCGAGCTCGGACCCCTTCCCCCCCCAGGCCCCCGCCCACCTCGCCTGGTTGTCTGCCCCCGCTTTGCAGGAGCTCCGCCGCTGGGTGGAGTGGGCCGGGGGAGCGGCGAGGCGAGATGAGGTGCACACAGTGCATATCTTCAAGGTGGTCCGCACCCGCACTCCCACCAACCCCAACGAGCCTGCCCCGGAAGGCCATCATGCCGCAGGCAACATTGGAGGCCCTCCTCTGGGACGCGGTCCAAGGCCTCCGCCCCCCTACACCCCCCGAGCCCTCTGCCAATGGCTCCAGGCCACCCACCCGAAGGCCTGGGCCATCGGTGCCCCCCCCCCCCACCCCACCACCACCACACCGGGAAGGAAGAGGGCACGGGCAAAGAAAAGGCCAAGAGGCAGATACTTAGCCCATGCAAACTGCACACTGTTTTTCACCTCAAGGGCGGCATTTGTGTGCAAAAAAAAGACGCGCAGTTTCCGTGTGTTTCCACCCGAAAACTGAGAATTAAAAAACGGAGGAATCTCAAATATATTTTTTTGGTCTATCAGCGGAATGCAAGTAGTCAGAGGTATGAAGAAACGTTTTTTTTGGCTTCTTGAGTACGCGAGGCCTCGCGCACTGAATTATGCAGAATGTGTATTTCCCAATGGTCCTGAATAAACAGTATTCCATGCCAAATGAGGCTCTGATGTCTTAATGGGTGCCTCATGGTGTACCATTCGGGTCATGTCAGCAGCAAGAGTGGTCAATCAATGGACGTTTTGTACACACCATGCACTATGTAAGGTGTAATAGATCTAAAAAGGCGGGTTGCCCTAAGTCCTTGCTAAACACACGATTTTCAGTTAGTTTACCTACAAATGAGGGGCCCAGCCTCCCATCCTTTCGGGCTGCACAACAGTTTGTCAGAAGCGCTAGGTCACAGGACCTATGAAGCAAGTGCTCTAGAGGAGGATAGTCTAATCGCTACTCTTGACCTCACTGTTTTCACAGGAATCTCAAAAGGGAGGAATCTCAAAAAGCTTTTTGGAGGCTATCGGCAGAATGCAAGTAGTCCGGGGTATTCAAAAACCCATGCTTCTAGCATGTTGAGTGCGGGAGCCCTCGCGCACTGAGTGTTCCGCTGTGCAAGTCTCTAACCCATATTGAATCTTGCAGTTTTGCTTTTGCTCCATCCTTGCTTCATGCCACTTCCGATGTCAAAATGAGATCTCAAAAAAAGCCTGATAATCTCACTCCAGCTGGCTGAGTGCGCGAGGCCTCGAGCACTCAGCCTCCCATAAAAAGTATTTTTTCATGTGGACATGTACAGGATGTGTGAACAGCGCCCATCTTTAATAGTTTTCCAGACGATCCGAAAATTGGTATTCTTCAAATTAGCCAACAATTTTTTTTTCGGGGAAAATGACCGGTAAACCCTCTGATTTAGGACTAAAGAATGGTTATTTGACCCCCCTAAAAACAGCAAGAAAAGGGCAAAACTGATGAAAATGCACTTTTTGGAAGGGTTTGAAAAACACTATTTTCAGAAAGCCAGAAAAAAAAACTTTTTTTTGGTGACAAAATCTAGGTGCTTAGGCCAAAAAGAGGGGGGGCACTTTGCGTCGGCTAAGAGAGAGGGATACTCCGGCAAGGGGGCACGGAAGCGCCCAAGGTGCCAGGCAGGCGCCCATAGGGACAGGGCACCGGGGGCGACACATCGCGGGAGCACGAAACCACCCAAGGACCAGGAAGGGAAGGGAACAGGGACCGGGGCGCAGGCAAAGAGGACATCACGGCGGGCACCAGGACCCACACGCAGGAGGGGCATACCGCGACGGAGAAACCAGCGCCCCCCCACCCCCAGCGGACGCCGCACGACCCCCGGGGACACACGCCCCCAACACACACCGCCGAAGCGCGAATCGGACGCCAAACAGATCACAACGACGCACGCCCACCAGCCACCGGAAACCACACAGGGGATGGGGGGCACACCAGCACGGGGGGCACAGGCTACACCCACAGAGGAGGCCACTGGAAATACCGCCGCGCAGCCCACCACCACACCCCCACCGCCAGGCAACGACCCCGGCCACCACAAGGGCCACCACACAAGCAGCGGGAGAGGACGAAGGCATGGCCACAGTACCCAGTCACCAGAGCTAGGGACCGGGACCCCCAGAAGATACGGGACCACGGCACAGGCCCCCAGGGAGGGCAACCCCACGGACACCTACCCGACCCACCACACCGAGCAGCACGGCCAGACCCCCACAGCACGGACCCAGCGAGCCACCCACACCTGACTCCACCCCCCAGCCACCAACCAGCCACGCTCTGACCCGCACTCCGCACCACAACACGGGCCAGACTAACCTCCACTGACCCACCACGGCACAACACGAGGCAGCACGGCACACCGCACCGCAACGCACCACAGTGCAACGCAACACGACAAGGCACCCCAAAGCACAACACGCGACAACACGACGCGACGCGACGCGGCACAGAGCGGCACACCACGACACAGCACGGCGCAACACGGCGCGGCCCAGCAGGGTGCACCGCAACACAGCACGGATCGACACGACGCAGCACGTCACAAAACAGCACGACGCAGCACGGCGCACCACAGCACACCACAACACCAAGCAAGGGACCCTAACCAAGGGTCTAACCAAGACAAGCCAACGCAAACCCTGGAAAGAGCCGCACCAGCCTGCCACACACCTGCACGGGGCCACCGCGCGCCCGGCAACCACAGTGGCGGTCCACCCACACAAGCAGCCGCCAGAAAGTTACAACCGGCACCGCGGGGACGAAAGGACACGGCTAGCCCACGGCCACACGCAGCCGACTGGCGCGGCCGCCCAGCCAGCAGAGGCTGAACCTAACCCGGCAGGAAGGGGCACCGAGCCCAACGTGTACACAACCCAGCCGACCCATGGGGCCGGGGCACAGCCTGGCAAAACGCAACCACCAACAGCAACGCGGAAAGCCACACAGAATGCCGACCGGTGCGTGCGCCAGCCCAGGGAAGGCAGGGAAGGCAGGGAAGGCATAGAGGGAGGAACAGGCAGACCCCCCCCCCTAAAAAAAACAGGGGGGGGGGGGGCGAGATCGGCCCACAGCCACCACACCGCCCACCAACACCACAAGAGACGGCCAACCCCCCCACCCAACCGGAACCGAAGACAGGACCCCCGAAGGGGCGCTGGGGGACCACCCAGCCAAAACCGGCAACACCAAGCCGAGGGCAGCGGCCCACAGGGAGAAGGGACACCCAAAACACGCGAACACACGCTACGCGAAAAAAGAGAAAAACAAACAACGCGGCCCGGAAGAGAAGGGATGGGGGGACAGAGACCACGAGACCCAAAACCGGGGCAACCAGCGACCGACACCACATAGCCCCCCGGAAAAAAAGGGGGGGGGGGGGGAGGGGGGCAAGCCCCACCAACGGCAACACCGGCACACCCCCAGGAAAAGCGGGGTACAAGCGGGGCGCACACACAAACACGCACACGCCCCAACACTCCAGCCAGGAGTCACGGGGCACGGCAGCAACCCAGGCCCAACCACACACCCCCGCACCGCACCCCCAACCGGGAGGTGCCAGAGGCCACGCAGGACGGGCACACAAGCACAGACACACCTCAACATCTCCCCAAGGAGAGGCGGGGCGCAGTCGAAACCTGCACCCCAGCACGCACGCCAACACAGCACACGAGAACCGGGAACGGCGGGGGGCAAGAGGAGCGCGCACACAGCCACACAGGTCCCCAAACCCTAATCATAACAGGCGGGCCAAAACCCAAGCCCAACCGCAAACACCGCGAACCCAGCGGGGAAAAGAGAGGCGAAACCACGAACCGTAACCAAGCACACCCACCCAAGACCCCAGCCAAGGCTGGCGGGGTTACCGAAAACCAAACCCAAGCACAACCCGGACCCAAGCACAGACTCCACACAACAGTACGAAACCCAGTGTCCATAGCCCGGGCACTGAGGCAGCCGGTGCCATGCAGGTGACCCGGCCAAACAAGAACCGGAGCCCGGGGGTAAGGCTGCATCCTAAGGCCTGCGCTGCTTTGGGACTCGAGGCGGAGCGTGCGACATCAAAGCGCCTCGGAACCCAAGTACCAAGAACGTGCATGCAGGCCTTGGGGACAGGATACGCCAGGAAGTCCAGTGAACCTCTAGAGTTCTGTGCAAAGGAGGGGACGTGCGCAAGCCCGGGGGCACACCGTCCTGGCAAGACAACAATGTCACGCTGGCAGCGATCAGCCCTCCCGGTGTTGCCCGGAGCCGCTTTTCTGGGCGCCAACAGTCAGGTCTAGCGGGCCTTAAGCCGCCTCCCCTCTTCATGCGCGGAACCTCTTCCTGTCCGTCACAGGGGCGACGCCAGGGGGAACGGTGGAGCGCCTCCCAACGACGGAGTGCACCTACCCACCTTACCTACTTATCTACCTGCCTGTGGTCTGATGGGCCGCGCACTTTGATGAAATTCCCCAACAGTGAAAAACAAGGGAGAAAAGAAGGCGAATAAATCCGACATAGTGAAGACCTAAGGTCTGGTAAAGTGCATACATAAGGAGCAAAGCAGCAATCTCCAATACACAAAATCTTAGTCACCTCACAAAGGTTCCATGAGCATGTTTCAGACACAGGATTGAAGTCAAAATTGAACTGACATATGAACTTTGACCGATCCTTCAAGGATACAACAAGAGTCCAATGACCGAAATTTGATGCATAGACACTGTTGGTGAGCCATCGACAAAAAACTGGCCCAAAACTGACCTTTCGCCTAGCTTTGCCATGGACCTGAAGTGACCTCATGAAATGAGGAGGTTTTGACCAATCTCCTGGTAGAGTTCGAAATACTGAACCTATGTACCAGTAAGCTTCAAGTAAATGCTCAACGTATTCTAGAGGGCACTATTGAAAGATAGGAGAAGACCCCAAGGTCTAACTACTCACAGGTTTTTTACTGTTAGCCTTTAAAGTGACCACATGACAGGGTGGTTGGAAAGGCTCTCTATAGACCTGGTTGGAGCCATGTAAAACCACTATGCCCCGGGCTTCGCAAAATAGGTTCAAATGGTTTAGGTATATTATGAAGCATACCCAAACAAGTTCAAATACCCAACGTAGACACTAACGAGTGAATGAGGGTCAGGAAACAAGGGAGTGTGTCCCAAAAAACCAAGTCTCCAAAGTGGACACATCAAATTGTGAATCTCCAAAAGATTTTAGAGATCTGGTTGAGTTGAGATGCCGGCGGCTTCGAATCCATTCCACTAATGACATACCAGGGATGGAGAGAACGATGGCTCTTAGAAGGAATTTCTTAGGTCAAAACTCAACCATGGCGTGGAGTTATGAGGTCAACAAGTGAGCACATACACAGGGAAAAACTGGACATGCATGCCCGGCGATTTTTCCTGGGCATGCAATTAACTCAAAATGGTGTGCAGAAATTCAACAAAAGCGAGCGACGGCACAACGGTGGCGGACCACCCAGAAGATTACAGCCGGCACCGCAGAGGGGAAAAGACAAGAACAACCCCAGCCCCCTAACCCGAAACCACAAGCAGCCGCCTGGCGCAGCCGCCCAGCCGGCAGAGCCAGGACCTAACCCGGCAAGAAGGGGCGCCGAGCCCACCGTGTACAAAGCCCACCCGACCCATGGGGCCGGAACGCGGCCACACAGAACGCAACTGAAGACAGCAGCCCGGAAGACAACACTGAATGCAGGCCAGTGCGTGCGCCAGCCCAGGGAAGGCAGAGGGAGCAACAGACAAGCCCCCCCCCCCCGAAAAAAAGAAAAGAAAGGAGGGGGGAGCGGGAAAATGCACAAAAACAGCCCACAGCCGCCAAACCGCCCGCCAACACCACCACAGGTGGCCAAGCCCCCCCCCAGAAGGCACCGAAGACAGGACCCCCACAGAGGCACAGGGGGACCACCCACCCAAAACCGGCAACACCAAGCCAGTAACAGCGGACCACGGGGAAAAGGGACACGGAAAAAAAAAAGAAAAAAAAAGAGAGCCACCAGCCCAGCCCGAAAAAAAGGAGATGGAGGAACAGGGACCACAAAGCCCGGAAAAAAAAAGAAAACAAAAAACCAAAGCGCAAAAAACACACCCCGACAACCGAGCCAAGAAGGGCTGGGCACAGGCGAGACCCGGGCCCAGCACACACGCCCACACCGCACGCCGGAACCGGAAACGGCGGGGTCAAGCGGGGCGCCCACGAAACCACACACGTCCCAAAAGCAGGCCGAAGCCAAAGCCCAACCACGAACACGACAAACAGCCGACACTAGAGGGACAACACCACAAACCGTGCCCAAACACACCCACCCAAGACCCCAGCCAGGACTGGCGGGGTTAACAAAACCCGCACCCAACCGCCAACCGGACCCAAACACAAACGCCACACAACAGTAGGAAGCCCAGTGCCCACAGCCCGGGCACTGAGGCAGCCCGTGCCATGCAGGTGACCCGGCCAAACCAGATCCGGAGACCGGGGGTAAGGCTGCATCCTAAGGCCTGCGCTGCTTTGGGACTCGAGGCGGAGCGTGCGACACCCAAGCGCCTCGGAACCCTAGTACCAAGAACGTGCATGCACGCCTTGGGAACGGGATACGCCAGGAAGTCTGGTGAACCCCTAGGGTTCCGCCCAAAGGAGGGGACGTGCGCAAGCACGGGGGCACACCCTCCTGGCGAGACAAGCATGTCACGCTGGCGGCGATCAGCCCTCCCGGCGTAGCCCGGGGCCGCTTTGTTGGGGGCCAACAGTCAGGTCTAAGTAAGCCGCCTCCCCTCTTCACGCGCGAAGCCTCTTCCTGTTCGTCACAGGGGCGACGCCAGGGGGAACCATGGGGCGCCTCTCCACGACCGAGTGCACCTACCTACCTACCTCTTAGAAGGAATTTCTTAGGTCAAAACTCAACCATGGCGTGGAGTTATGAGGTCAACAAGTGAGCACATACACAGGGAAAAACTGGACATGCATGCCCGGCGATTTTTCCTAGGCATGAAATTAACTCAAAATGGTGTGCACAAATTCAACAAAAGCGAGCGACGGCACGTCAACAGGCTGCAAACGTGACCATATATGGGAGGTAGAGACAATTATGCTCTGAGGGATCCTAAGTTTGAACAAAACTTCATGGTAGTAGATCTCCATGGTCACCACAAGTTAGGACATGAAATTGTAAGGTCGAAAGTGCAGTCAATCTCTTTGATGCTCAAACTCGATACAAGGCCGCAAATATTACAAACAAAGATGGAATGCAGAGTAGACACATACTTCAACAGAGACAAAGAGAAATTGGGTTCAATGTTACCACGGGCTTTGGAGACAAAGCCGAGAAAGTGAGCCCAGGATTGGGTAAAATTGAGTGAAAATTGACATGAAAATGACATTGTGAAAACAGCTTAAAATGATTCAAAATGCTTTACGAAAGGAAGAGGTTGGCAGCTTGAAGCAAGTCAAACCCTTCTATATGCCAAACGTACGCATCAAGTACGTACAAAACAAGCCTTCACTTGATTTTCAGGCTCCATTATATCCTAGAGATATCACGTGAAACGTGAAGCTTTGCGCACATGAAAAAACGTTTTCTGAAGTCCGAGTCATTTAAATTGATCCAGTGCTTGGCCACCAGCTCGAAGGTCATTGTCATAAACACATACGTGCACTCCAGCAATGCACAAACATGCTTGTTGGAACATGGGCAATATTCGACACAATGGCTCCATACATTAAGCTCGCAAAGTGGGTCCATCCCTGGGGCAAGAACGGCTCTTTTGGGCCATGAATTGCTGCCTCAAAATGAATATCTTGATGCACCATGGGGATTAAATGAATTCCAAAAACGAAAGTAAATTGACTCAAACTGTTTTGGGTCCATCTACACCATGAGAAGAGGAAGATACCTTTCGTTTCATGCATCAATTCATGCTAATCTAGGAATCCTATTTTTATTTTTCAAAGTAAATGAATCACTCACAACTTCCGACCTACTTGCAACTCACAGGTTTACATATCATACAACGTGAATGAACAGTTGTGGTGTTACTATGCATTTCCATTGAAAGGTTATCGAAGGTGTGGCTTAAAGATATGCCCTGCTGAAGTGACCCTATGAAATGCAGAAAAATGGCATGCGATGACTAGTCAGAGGGGGCGCAAGGGGAGAGAGATACACCGTAAGGTGCCGGCGAGGCTCCTCGACCTACTCGGCATCCTCTCTTCCCTGGGCATCATATCAATGCCCGATTTTCCATTTTTTCCTCACCGCTTCGCGGGTTTTTTGATTCGACTGTATCATTATCAATTTGAATGAAGCAACAGTGAAGTCAAATCATCGTCGCTGGTCTTTGTTAAATTTCCGTAAAGGCCAGTTCATGGTTCCGCAATTGTGGTCGCACGGGCGCCAACTGGCGGTAAATACGCGAACTCACGCTACGCCGGTTCACGCAGTGAAGCATTTTCGGCGGGGGTGATGTCCGTGCGTCCACAGAAAAATCGAAATTGAAATTGAAAAATTGAAAATCCTTCAACCCATCACCCCAACCTCTCCAAGTACTACATGAAGTCTATTCCAAACTTCGATTCAATTGGAGTTGCGTAAATGGTCATGGAATCCTTGCTCACCCCACGGGGAGCGTCCGCGGACACAATCTGGCGTCTATGGACAAAGAGAGGGTATATGTAACATAATAAATGCGTTGACATGTACAATGTATATGTAACAATTCTATACTATAAAATAGCATAAAAAAGAAGACGAAATGAAGGCGACGGCGTCGCCGCCATCAGAAAATCTGACGGCTACCAGGCGTCGCCATCAGGATCTCCACTGAGATCCTGCCCAAACTGGGCCAACCAGTGGTTTCTGGGCGAAAAACAACAAAATAAAGTGATTTTGGAGTCAAAAACACTCATTTTGCGCGTCTCCTCCCAACGCGTCGCGTAGCCGACACCACGCGTTTCTGTGGCAATTCAACCTACATATGAAAAGGCCCACTGTTGGGCTACGCCATAGGCGTCTGGGCGATTCCTGGAACCGCCTCAGCATTTTTTGAAAAATGCGTGAACGCGCCACTTTTCGCAAAAATGGACCTTCGCGGAACGCCGCGAAAAAGGTCACGCTATAATCTTTTATTTCTGAAAACGATAAAACAATAAGAAAATGGCCTAAAATCTTTAGAAATCGAGGATTAAATCTTCGTTCTGGAGCTGCGTCGCGCAGGCGACGACTGTCGTCGCCAGCCCAGAAAAGACGTAAAATGACGATTTATGGGGTATTTTACAGAAATCCCACAGAAATCAAGATGCCGTAGCATCAACAGGAGAATTCCTGATCTGGCCTGGCGAAGAGCGCCACAGGCTGGGCAGCGGGTATGGGTGAAGCACCCCATACCGCTTCACCCCCCTCCTTAGAAGCCTTGCCTATATCCAAAGGAAGGCAAGGCCAAGGAGGCGCTCTGACCCCTGCAGTGCCCTGGTTTCAACTCTGATTCAGCAGGACAGTGGGGGGGGGGGGGCTTCGTGAGTAATTTACATGGGGGGGAGCACCACACACATGTAAAAAAAATTTAATTTTTTTTTTGATCTTGAAATATTCATAGGGCAATTGCCCCTCAGGCGACCACACTGGTCCCTGGCACTCCTCGTAGCCTCTGGTGACCAAACCAGGGGCGCTGCAGGGCCTTCCGCGCTGACTGATGGCGCTTAGGCGCACATATGGGCCCTTTTTCTCCATGGGCATGGAAATCAATAATTCAATGAATTCAGAAAAAATTATTTAGGGTCAAACCCAAGGCAACGACTTCCTCGCGCCTGCATTTAGGGCCATTTCCTGCCCAAGGCGACGAATTCCTCGTGCCTTTTAGGGTCGATTCCCAACCCAAGGTGACGAATGAACGCACCTGATTTGGGGGATTTAGGGTCATTTCCTACCCAAGGCGCCCCACGCCTATTTAGGAAGGGACCTCCCGGAGGGTCAACCAACCCAAGGCGACGAATTAACGCGCCTGATTTGGTTACTGGTGGACGCGGGGCGCTCTCCGCGCGACCTGCTGTCGTAGCCCTTGGGATTTGCCATCCACACCACTTGTCAAGCTGCTGCAGGGTCCAGATTTCCTGAAGACCTCTGCTGGGATCGTCGTCGTCGTCGCAGGAGCTCCTGGAGCTGATCTCAGGGCTGTCGTCGTCGCTGCTGTTGCCTTGGGGGCCAGTCTTGGCCCAGGCGTCCCTTCTTGCACTGTATTTCCACCAGTGCAATACCTTTGGCTGCAGTCTGTTGCGCTGCGGGAGTCGTCGAAAACCAGGCAGCAGGATACCACTCAACGTCGTGGGAGCCATTGACAGGTCCGCCAGTGAACCACGCGGACAGTGGCAAGACCATTTTGAAGCATTTTCGGCGGGGGTGATGTCCGTGCGTCCACAGAAAAATCGAAATTGAAATTGAAAAATTGAAAATCCTTCAACCCATCACCCCAACCTCTCCAAGTACTACATGAAGTCTATTCCAAACTTCGATTCCATTGGAGTTGCGTAAATGGTCTTGGAATCCTTGCTCACCCCACGGGGAGCGTCCGCGGACACAATCTGGCGTCTATGGACAAAGAGAGGGTAT
Source organism: Eutreptiella sp. 'Long Island Sound 2002' (assembly GCA_964036045.1). Classification (NCBI taxonomy): domain Eukaryota; phylum Euglenozoa; class Euglenophyceae; order Eutreptiales; family Eutreptiaceae; genus Eutreptiella; species Eutreptiella sp. 'Long Island Sound 2002'. The sequence goes on from OZ038379.1 coordinate 115,727,558, forward strand.
ATGTAACATAATAAATGCGTTGACATGTACAATGTATATGTAACAATTCTATACTATAAAATAGCATAAAAAAGAAGACGAAATGAAGGCGACGGCGTCGCCGCCATCAGAAAATCTGACGGCTACGAGGCGTCGCCATCAGGATCTCCACTGAGATCCTGCCCAAACTGGGCCAACCAGTGGTTTCTGGGCGAAAAACAACAAAATAAAGTGATTTTTGAGTCAAAAACACTCATTTTGCGCGTCTCCTCCCAACGCGTCGCGTAGCCGACACCACGCGTTTCTGTGGCAATTCAACCTACATATGAAAAGGCCCACTGTTGGGCTACGCCATAGGCGTCTGGGCGATTCCTGGAACCGCCTCAGCATTTTTTCAAAAATGCCTGAACGCGCCACTTTTCGCAAAAATGGACCTTCGCGGAACGCCGCGAAAAAGGTCACGCTATAATCTTTTCTTTCTAAAAACGATAAAACAATAATAAAATTGCCTAAAATCTTTAGAAATCGAGGATTAAATCCTCGTTCTGGAGCTGCGTCGCGCAGGCGATGACTGTCGTCGCCAGCCCAGAAAAGACGTAAAATGACGATTTCCCGGGTATTTTACAGAAATCCCACAGAAATCAAGATGCCGTAGCATCAACAGGAAAATTCCTGATCTGGCCTGGCGAAGAGCGCCACAGGCTGGGCAGCGGGTATGGGTGAAGCACCCCATACCGCTTCAGCAGGCGCCGAAGCCAAAACCCATGTTCTGTACCTTTGCGAATTCCACAGAAATTTGCCCACAAATATCGGTCTACGCAAAAAACAGAACAAAATGCGCCTAGTCCCCTGAAGGTTCCCAAATATTCCAAGCTTTGGGGAACTTGGGATGAGGACTTGTTGTGGGAAACAAAGTACAGCTTTTGACGTGAAGAGAGGGGGGGTAAGGGATGAGTAGTGGAGGACATGGGCAGGGGTTCTAGAGGTTGTCTGACACCCTCCCCTCGCCCTCGCCAGTTCAGTGTGGCCACTCAGTCGGAAGAAACCACCAGGTGGTGGCAGACACAAATCATACAAACGGATCGGACAGGTGGGTGTAAAATTGTTCTAAATGGCCAAATGATTTTTTCACTCCCCTCCGGAGACCAACACAGGATCTGAGTTGGCACCTGCTCTCAATGGAAAACAGGTGGCCGCATCAGCTTTCCAGTCCCCTCCCCAGCTCAACGCCGAGGACCAAGTTGGCGATCACTCTCAAAGAAAAGGCTACGGCCAACTGGCGAGTGGGCAAACTATGTACACAAGAACTGAGGTGACTACCTGCAGTACGCGCTCTCACTTCGACATATGTACAAGAGTGAAAGGGTCCGCTTGCCATCAGCCGGTGAAAAAATAGAAAAGGGAGCCATTCTTAGCAATGGCGGGCAGGACAAGAGACAGATGGGATAGTACACAATAAAATTCTGTAACTGCCTGAACTTCAGCACCACACACAGAAACAGATCGGGGCCTTGTCCTGTCATGGTCCTGAGCTGTTACACGTACCCCGTTGCGGACGTATGTGCGCTGGCAGTGGGAGGGGAACCAGCAGGAATGTAGTATTCGCGTACCCCACGTACCTCGATGCCGAAGCACTCCAAAGTACCCTGCTGGCGTTTGCCGTTCCCCATAGGCCATTTCCCTTTTGACAGTGCTTGCGCACCAGTCTTTTTGCACATTATCCCGTGCAACCGCCTGGCCCTCAGTCACACAAAGGCCGAAGAATCAAGTCGCACACCCTGCTTATTCCGGGCTGTATGTCCGTTTAGACTCGGCTCTTCACAGCCATTCCCATGACCCGGCGAGCATTGCAGGTTCACTGTAATGGCTGGCACTCTAGTTCGGAGACACTCCAAGCCAATCCAGGTACATGACCCCAATGGCTGCCCCGCATAGCCCAAGTGCGATGCCTTTCAGGACTAGTGAGATACCCCAAGGTGTCAAGTCCAAAGATATCCCACGAGGAGAAGGTAAGAGAGGTACTTCAGACCTGCAGGTCCAGAGATACATCAGAGGGAAGAAGAGAGAGAGGGAAACACCATAGATGCCACCTGACGCACTGCCCACTGTAGGCCGGAGACCCACTCAGGGGCTGCAGGGACATCCGGCCACAGCTTGAGTTCTGTGAGGAATCAGTGGACACCGTGATGTGGTGCTACTGATTGTAGTCCAGCCAGTCTTTATTGGTGTCATGCAGGAAAGCAGTGACATCATGCCATTCGGGCCGGTCAAAGCCCCGGTATTTGACTCTCCACCAGGGTGTGCCGCGCTCGAAGGGCTGTTTGGACCTCCTTGGTTTCCCTCGAACCTTACCCCTATACTCATGGTCCAGGACATCCTTGACGACATAGGAGTTGTCTTGGAGGTCCTGACGCTCGAATTAATGATGGAGGGTAGGGTGGACACCATCCCGTCGGGTTATATAGAGCTTCATCCTTCTCACCGACAGAACAACCTCCTTACCATTTAGGTTTACGAAGTATGTATTAGTGGAGACCTTACGGAGGATCTCTGCAGGGCCCTGCCATATCCTGTCCAGCTTGGGATGTCCGCCAGGCTGGTCGGTCCTGTCTCGCACCCATACACGGTCTCCCTTCTCAAACTGCAGAGACGGGTGTTTTTTTAGGAAGGCCTGATACTCCCGGGCATGGACGTCAACGAACTTTGAGTGGATGAGCTGGGGTTTGTCCTGAGCCCTGCGGAAGTACTCGGTCGCATCCTCCACCCCGGTACCCCCTGTCAGGGGGGGTACCTCGCCAAACCTTGCGTCACAAAAAGACAAAATGAAAAAACAGAATCCGTGCCCTGAATAACATGCAGCAGCAAAAAAAACAACGTGCAGATGGACGGTCACTGGGTCATCGGGATCAGGTAATATGCAAATCCCAGTGCGTCTGCTGCCCTGTATTGCTGCATTAATTACTTCTGACGTCGCTCTCTTGAATTGAATTGAATCCTGAAAAAGAGAGAGAGCAAAAAAAAGGCATCAGTTATATACTCACACAACAGGGGAACCGCAGCTAGCATGCGATCCCCCTAACGAAACGACGTTGACGTGGACTGCAACTCCAGACATTCCAGCGCTCAGGGAATCACCTGTATACCTTAGGAATCCAGGCGAACCATAGTGTATCAGTTCTGTTGTCTGTTGCATCAAAACCCCATGGCGTGGACAGCCACCCAAAGCCTGAGATTGCAAAAACAAAACAGCGCTGAGACACAGTGCCAGCCAGACCGGGGACTGGAACAATCAATATTCCCAGCTTCAGGTTGCACTGGAACCCTTGGAAAACCTGACACTTCATTGGAACCTTGAATAAGGCCTTGACGCTGCATTGGAACCTTGGATGAAATCCTGACACTAATTGGGCACAAATAGCAGACAAAAGTCAATAGCAGTACAGACCTGTCAAACCCTGATAAGCACCGATCAACTGACCCTGGCACCCAGCTTGCATTGCCTGAACTGACTTCAATGCACCTGAAAGAGATGCAAAGGAAACATGCAAGAAGACAGGCTACAGTGATCAGCAAGACACAGTGCCATGGGACTGGGGCAGCCCTAGGTATCATGTGCGGGGGAGGGGGGGATGCAGCCCCCGCGAATGCACGTGGGCCTGCACCAGGCTACGATCCCACCGCCGATGTCCCCCACCCTGGACCAGCCCACCTCGAACCCCGAAGTTGCAAAGACGCATGTCTCCTAGCATAACTAGTGAGGCTGGATGTATTGCACTGATGACAGGCCGATATCGAAACAAATATCGAAGCAATGGAAGCAAATATCAGATTTGAAAAACTGCAGGCTAAAAAAATACAATCTGCCCAACGCCTCAGAAACATGATACTCAGCGGCATCACCGAACTCTGTAATTTTGACTCGCATCTGTGGACAAGAAAAGGGAGAGCAGGGAACAAGGGAAAGGAGAGAAAAAACCACAAGATCTGGATCCGTCCCACGGCCCTTGGTGGCCAGCCCTAGCCACACGCATAGACGGGGACTACAATGGTGCCCCTGGCCCGTTTGTGAGGTAACTTACAGCGAATGAGGCGTAGTGATTGTAATGACAAAGAAGGAGCATGGGGCTGCAGGGGGGGCTGCGACAGTTCGATCCAAAACCAATTACTTCTGTGCTTGCATGATGTCAGCAATTGACATTTCAATTCCCTTGCTCTCGTTGAACTTGTGCCACAAATCATTAATATGATATACAATACAATAAATGCCATGCAACTCAGGATCTGGATATCCTCTGAACCTCACCCTCCCCCTCCATTCATGTGGCGGTCCCTTCTTACGAACCTCTAGGATCTCCTCCACCACATACTCTTTCTCTTGTGGTGGCCCCCTACTCTCAGGTCCATAATAATGGCAGGGCACTTCTTGCCCTCCAAAAGGAGGTATATCAGGCTTCCATCGGGTAGATGGCAGGATTTGCAACACAGCCGGACCCGTGTCTACCTCGATGCGTGATTCGCTCAGGACAGCCATGACCTCGCACGGTCCAAACCACAACCTGGTCAGCTTGGAACCGCCTGGCAATTTGCGAACCCACACCTTCTGGCCAGGAAAGAACTCGTGTCGCGGGTGCTTTGCCATCCAAGCTTTGCGCTCCCTTTCATGTATCTTATGGAGCTTATCCTGAACAACTTTCCTCTCATGACTGACACGATCAAAAAATTGGACTGCATCCTCATTCCGCTCTACCACATCCAATGGGGGACAGTCCCCAAAGCCCACAGGATCTCTCCCAAACACCATCCCTTGGGGTGAGGACGGACTCAGTAACCCTGGCAAGTCATTCAACCTCCACAGTGCCAGTGGCAATGTCCTAACCCACTGCTTGGACCGCTGATCCAGAAAATGCCGCAAGCTATTGACAATGGCCTTCACAGCCGCCTTAGCCCGACCATTGGACTGCGGGCGTTTCACAACACCTTTGTGCTGTTCGATGCCGCTCATACCACATAATGTGTCAAAAAAGGTTTTAGAGATTATTTTGTCGTTGCTTGACATAATCTCATGTGGTAATCCTTCAAAATTGACAAAATGGACCTCGGTCTAAAAACAGTACTGCGGCTTTTTCTGCAGTCAGTCCCTCGTTCCTACAGGGGATGCCCATTCCATAACCTGTCAGCCTATCAAATATCACAAAAACTGCATCGTACACCTCACCGTCAATCTCGCATTCATCTAACTTTACAAAGAACATTGTCAAACTGGCAAATGGGAACTCAGGAATGGGCCAAAACTGCTGCGTGTCAGGGGACAGAGTGCTGCACCCCTTACATGTTTGACATGTACTTCAGCCCTGTAGCATCTCCTTGAATCTTTCCTCCAACACCGCAGGAAATATATATTTACGCCTACAAAGCTGTGTCAGCTTATCTACTCCAGGATGAGAATCAGAATGCATGGCGTCAATAACTGGCTGGACCGGTGAAGCCGGAACCACTGTTCTACTGCCTTGACGAATTTTCCCATGACACAATCCTAACCCTCTACATAGTTCTCCTCGCTGCAAACCTTCAAAACTCTCCTTCCATAAAGGATCAGCGAGATAAGCTTCACTTCACTTCGCAAACAGAACATCAATGCCGGTCAGCTGCAGAGAACCCTGTGGCTGACCCTCCCCCTCATTAGGCTGGCTATGCATCCCATTCTGATCCTGACGCTGGTCGTGACACTGAGATTGACCGTGCTGATCTGCCTGATCTGAATAGTCTGCCCGATTTCCTCGCTCTGCCTGATTCGCTTGCGCCTGCAAAAAAATGTGTGCCGCTGCCACAGAAACACTCTCACTGTTCGCAGCGCAACTTCTAGTACGTGCAGATACACAAGCAATGCAAGCCGCAGCCTCCCATCCCCGTCACTGTGACTGCATTAGCTTCAAATCGGCCTCCTGACAAAGTCTAGGTTGCAGCAGTAGCCTGCCCTGGTCCATTCTCTCTTGCTGAACCCCCCCCCTCTGAGATTCAGCAAACAAAGCACACACTCTACCGTGCAGTCCATCTTGCTCCTCCTGTACCATATCACACATTTCATGTCATATCGCCCAAAGTGGCTGGGACTCTGCCACTTCTTGGGCATATAGTGCCGCAACACGAGAGGCTATCTGTTGATCCTCCAATTTGCGCATCTCCCTCTCATCCTTTACCACCCCCACAATATCTGACTCACTGCCATGCATGCATGCGTCTGGTGCATACTCACATGCTGGATATGCCCAGCGTGACATCACACCAGGAGCTATGTGATGTTTACCCTGTGTGTATACCACCTCAATATTAAATTGAGAGAGAAACTCATGCCATCTCCCACGCCTATCAGCAGGACCACTTATCGTGTTAAGGTCCTCACGGAACCATGAGATGAGTGCCGCATGGTCTGTAAGTGCCTTAACATACACCCTACTGTCAGCGATCCATGATCGAAACTTATGCAAATGTGGCAATGACTGCATAAGTTTCCTATTCCCTCGTTGACTACCCAATCTGCCCTATGGCATTTTTCCCCTGCAGTTTACGAGAGAAAAAGGCAACTGACCTCAGGTTCCCCTGATCATACTCCTGCTCTAACACTGCACCCACTGCATACTTCGATGCATCCATGCGTATCACATATGGCTTATGGGGGTTCGCTATATCCAGGACCACCTCTTCCTGCATCCCCTGCTTAATTGCTTCAAATACCTGATGCATTTCAGGCGTCCACCTAACTCTGTACTCACGCTGACGCTTACCCGCACGCACATTGGACTCCATGCCGGCAAGGGCATCACTCAACACTGCAGCATGCTTCGCATAATCCTGCATGTATATGGAGTACCACTGCGTCAAGCCCAGGAACGCTTTCATCTGAGTTGGCATCCTGATGTGCGCTGGCTGCCACCTACTGATCGCAGCAAGTTTCTCTGGCACCGACCGCCTAGTGCCTTTCTCTAGTATGTGTCAACAAAATTTCACCCTCTGTCGAAAGAGAAAACATTTCTCGTTCTTCAGTGTCAACTTGTATTTCTTGAAACGAGTAAACAACCGGCGCAGTGACTGATAGTGATCCTCTAACACACTCTGATCTATGTTCCCCTGTACGTTACCCCTGGTACTGTGCCAAATGTCATCGATATAGGGATGCCTTTTAATTTCAGGGTCTTGGGCCAAGCACCATGATACCATACGCTGATATGCCGTAGGGGCCGTTTTCAGCCCCATGGGCAGCACTTCCCATTCAAAAACCCCCCATGGTGTCACGAATGCCGTCAAATGCTTGGAGCTCTCCTCCAACAGCATTTGGTGAAATCCATCTTTTCAATCGAAGATGGACCACAGGACATTTTGCCCTTCATCTAAAATTGTATCCTCTAGAATAGGAAGAGGATAGATGACATCCCGAATCTGAGAGTTAAGATGACGATAGTCAATAACCAATCGGCACTTACCCCCTGGTTTCGGAACCACAAACGCCCTGGACACCCACTGAAGGTCCCCCTTGGCTTCACGCAACACACCACAACCCTCAAATTTTTCAATCAACGCCTTAAACGCTGCTGCACATATACCCACGCACCTGTATATGGCTGAACTGTTTCAGGCTGAGGATTCTCCTTCAGCCCAATTTTACAAGTTCCGTGCTCACCTCGGAGACCTGGAAACTCATTCATTTCAGTGTGGGGCTTAAATTGAAAAACTTCCTCAAATTTTGCCTCCAGCTTCTTCCTATAAATCTCGCATATGGGATGCTCCATGTCTGATTCAATCACAGCCCTGACGGATCTGTCACGTATGTCCCTACCAAATCCTGGTACCTCAGGCGGATATGTTACAGTGGGCTCAGTCTGTTTGCGCCACTGCACTTCCTCCTTGCCCTGAGTCACCTGAACTTCTGGAACCTGCAGGTCATCCCAGGACACACACCCCCCCCCCTCCATACGATGGGGCATCATGTGCATCAGACAAAAAAGCACGCATACCAAATGGGCTCGGGGCAGGCACAGAATTCCCTTCGGCATCTTGGAAAATCTGTGAGGCCCGAGGAAAGTCGACTCAGTCAACAGCAATTTCGCCAAAGGCCAAAGACAAGGTCTGAGCCTTATCCACTGGCAAAAGTGCTATTCCCCGGGCCCCATCACCTACTATCTTAGCAACCACATCTTCAAAACGAGAGTGACGAGGGTTATGTATAAACAAAAACTTGTCACCCCAGGACTCAGCCCACGGCCGGTCTTGGTGACGATGCCAAAATCTCCTAAAATCCCTGGTCTCAGGGGAGGAAGGAACATCAATCTGGGGGCATTCTTGCGCCCAGTGAACAGGGGAACGAAAAAGATCAAGACGGAGTCTTGATTTCTGTCGTTGACGAGTGAAATGCAGTCGCCGATGCCTGACCGCTTGCGTGCTACCATTCGCTGCATGCGTGTGAGCCTGCCGTGGTATCGTAGTCTTCGGACCAGATACTGCACCTCTTTCCCCTCCGGACCAGTGAGCGTAATTTCAGGGTGTACCAAACGAAGAATATCAGTTTGGGGGGGGGTGCCCTACTCCTAAGCTGCTGGGTGCTGCTCGGGAGTTCTGGTGCCCGGGGCGGGAGGGACTCATATTCTCGTTCATAACGCCATTCACCTGCAAGGCAATCAGGCGGTTGTGAGGTGCATGTTGAAACTGTGCCCTCGGACCCAATATCCTCAGAGCCCACGTCACATGCAGTCTCCGCCTGACATGTACAATCAGTCACTTCCACCTCAAAAGGAGAAACAGTGTCATGTGCGGTGACCACATTTAACTGCAGACTTAACTCTTCTGCAGCTACTGCATGAATGTGATATATCGGGCACCGCAGCCATCCTGCTCTCTGACTGCAACACCCGTGCGATATGCCAGGCTTTCCATCCCAGCCTGCTTACCCTCATCAACCTCCTGAAAAAATATCCGTACACCCTGAGCATCCATTCTCAATTGATCAGGGGCGTTCCCACGTCGTGATATTGCAGAAGACACATAATTGTCATCCTCGTCACTATCATCGTCAAGCAGCCTTGGAAAGCTTGAGAACAAACCCGATTCAATAGACTTTGCACCAGAACCAGTTGTTAAGTTCCTACCAAGAACCTGCTCTCTTGAACCCAACACATGTGACTCGGAAGCTAGTGCATCCTTCCTTGGTTTACCAAAAAGATTCATTAATGATGCACCTTGCAAAAGGTGTGATGTCTCATCATCCTCACTATCCTGTGCTCCAGGTTCACCACCAAGACGAACATATACCTCTCTTTTCCCATTACCAGCGCTTCTCCGTTCCCCACTGACGTCCTCCACACGTTCGGCAATTGCTGCTGTAAGAGGAGAAACAATGTGAGAGACATGTGAAAATAATCCATTGCGCCAAACAAGAACATCATCGCCAATTTCTCTATTAATTTCCTCCCGAATACTCTCCTAATCACGGCGTAACTCTTGCACTTGAAAATTCGAGCAATCACAAGCCGTGGTTGAGTGCACACTCGAATCACCAACCGGCTCTCGTTTGAAACTAGAGCCTTTCCCCAAAAGAGAGACACGCGAAACCACCATGGCATTCTCATCTTTCAAACGTGAAAATCAGTGTATGGAACATATGTTTGACATTTCATTGGGAATGCATTCACACGCTCCTTGAGTTGGGCAACTTCCTCAAGAGATGCAAGCTTAGGTATCAGTTTTTTGACTTCACCGATTTTGAGTGATTTTGAATGATGCATCCACGGCATCCATGCGCCGACACAACTCCTCAATGTTGGATGGAATTGTGTCATACGTTTTCATGGCATTTGTCATTTGTTGTTGTATTCCTTGTGCAGTCGGTATGGCGGCGATTCTAGCTTGCACCTCTTGCAAGAAAGTAGAAAAAGGTGTACTGGAAGACGATGCCTCCAAAGCTAAAATGCGTGCATCATATGCATCAACTCGCGAAGACAATTGATCCACATTGGATTGAATTTCAAACATTCGCGCTGCATCTCCGAACGGATACCACGCATGTCTTGAGCAAATTGCTGTGTGAAACCCTCAACCTTTTGACGCAATTCACTCAATGCTTGACCGAGTACTTTCGCACTAACAGTCCCACCACATGCAGTGGTCCTCGCATGGCGCAAAGTGGAAATTTCATCCAAACAAGGTGTTTGTACCTCCTCAATCCTTTGACCCAAAATGGTAACATGAGATTCCAAATCCCTATGAAATTGATCTTGAAGGCGTGACAAGCGTGATTCAAAATAAACACGTTCTTCCTTCAAAAAAGATTCTAATGAATCACGTGACACATATGCTTTAGCAACGTCACGGCGAATTCCACCAAGTTAAGAACGAAACTCCTCTCGAAACTTTTGTACATCATGCTCATGCCCTTGGATTCCTTGTTGGGGACGTTGAAGGTGTTGCTCATACTCCTCCATTTTAGAGCGTACACCATGCAAAGAACTTGAATGTGATTCAACCACCTTATGTATGCTCTCCAGAAATTGTCCCGAATTATTGCCAACTGACAGAACTCGTTGGATGTCCTCGGAATGGCCATTAAAAGCTGATTGCATAGATTGGTGTGAACCCATTAAATTCTCAAACGTGGTCGCCAAACTCAATAATAACTCTTGCGCCGCCCCATCTAAATGTGAAGTAGTTCGAACAGCGTGCACCATTTCAACAAGAATACCTTCGGGAGTCACGAACCGAATTTCTTCAACACGTTCTTCTCGGAATGCCCACCTTTGATGATGAACACCATGTGACTATCCATGATCTCCTTGTTGGTGCTGTCGAAATGCCAATTGCCGTGACCGACTTTCGAGAGTAGGAAAGCTTCCAACATAGGAAAACCAAACCAGTTCGGCTTTCTGTAGTTGACCATCGTGCTCCATATTCGAAACATCACTTCCTGGCGGTGTCTGAATTCCTCGAAGATACATCTATCGATTTGTACCGAAATCAATTCGTTGACGATAAAGCCAATTTAAAAATAAAACTCCAATACCTCGCACTTCCTCCTTCTCGTTCTGATATTGCAATGGGCTCACGATCGATATCCCACAGTATGAGCAGAATCTACTCTGCTACCATGCAAGATAGCTGCTCCGCAACAGTCTGAACACCACAAAACTGCGTCGAAACATACTGGATGATAACAGTCTGAGTCGGCAAAGAGTCGTGAATAATTCTACACTTATTGGAGTCGACTCTGTCCTGTATAGACAATTCTGCAATCAGCTGAAATCCCTCTACATTATGTTCATGATTCACACTGATTAATGACTCCCCACATCTATCTATCCTCCTATCAAGCAAGCAGCAACATGGAATCATCATCCCAGGATAGCATACACATACCTTACTTGCCCGGGCCTCCTACAGTGCCACGTAATGCACTGCTTGTATTACCTTGCCCAGGATGGCAACAGGAACCAGTGCCCTACCATCCGCCCTGATATGGGGGTGTCCCCATTGTGGTTCATGCCACCAGTAGATTGCAATTCAATGTTTTTCTTGATACCCCAGTCCAGCAGGACTTTCAGGTCGGGGTCCTCAGCCCAGTATGGCTCCCAATCCTCATACAGGATACTACACGGTGGGGGCACATTGACCGATGTGACGGAAGCAATCAGGGCGTGGAGAGCATGAGGAGACTCCCTCATCACATGAGCCATACCATGGAGGTCTGGAACCTCAAAAAACTTAGGATCAACGGACGCTTCAGCCTCAGAACCACAGTCGAGATGATCAGGATCACTGTGCAGGAGATTCGGGACACCAACATTTTGATCTTATGCTGATCCAGGCAATCAGGACACCGAGGGAGGTCTGCAGTGAGTGGCTGATCAGCAGAAAGGGGGTCCGGGGTAACCACAGACCTGTACTTTGGATGGAGCAGAGCATCAGCTCTCCTCTGGGCATCCAGCTTGTCCAGAGTGGCCGCTTCCAGGTTGGTGCACTCATAATTAAAGCAGGGATAGTGGCTGGCCGCGCGCAGATTGCTGTACCCGCTGCACTGACCATGACACTTGGCCGCATTGCTGCACGGGGGTCCGGACTCACTCCCTTTGGGAGATATGGACGGCCGATCCGTCAGGGCATCATTTCGGGGCTTTTCCTGGGCTTCCCAGTCCTCATGCCCTTTGAGGTCGGTGTCCCAACTGTGGAAGTTGGTGTCATCGCCAGCACCAAAGGGTAGGCCCACGAGCTCATCCCGTCCGCGACATCATTGTGCTTACCCGGCTTGTATACAACAACAATGTTGTACCAGGAACGAAAATCATGCCAACGGGCGCGACAACCCGGGGGTCCAGCCATAATACAGACATCCTCCTTGTACCATGACTCGAGGGACTTGTGGTCCGTGAAAACAGTGACGTTACGCCCTGATATCCAGCCCTGAACTTCAGGAGGCGGGAAACCAGTGCGTAGGTTCCCCTTTCTCGCACAGACCACGCCATTTGTCCGGTAGAGCACAAGGCTTCGCCCTCAGGACCATACCGGATCTCGCCTTCGAGTTTTTGTGAGTAGAAGGCGCAAGGAGCCCAGCTACCATCAAACAATTGCTGCTCCAACAAACTGCTTATGTGAAAATCCAAAGCATCAGTGTGAATCGCATATCCCCCCTGTGTCATTGAGGATGTACAATGCACACATCTCGCACAGTGCCTCCTTGATTGTGGCAAAACTCTGCCTCATGATCCCAGTCCATTCAATGAAGTTGCGGTCCTTTCAAGCGGTCCATCAGGAGCGCAGCCAGGGAAGCATATTAGGGATGCAAATGGAATACCAATTACCTACTCCGGGAAATCCCTTCATCTGCTTGGGGATACGAATCATGGCCTCGGTCCAGTCACGAACTGCAGCCACTTTCTCAGGGGCGTGGGATCTCCGTCCCTGGTGAAGGATGTGACCACATTATTCAACCCTTTGACAGCAAAGGTGGCACTATTCCTCCTTCACTTGGGGATGGTGGTCCGCCAGGCACCGAAAATGTTTCTTGACCAACTCATAATGCTCAGTTATGGCCTCGTCATCGAGGGCACAACTGTCAAAGAGCTTACCCTTACCCCTGGAAGCCTTGGAGGGGGGTGTACACACAAGCAGACCATTAATATAGGTCACACCGAAGCGGGTAGGTGCCTGAAGCAGTGGGTGACCATTCTCTTGTTGACCTGTGGTCGCACTTGCACCCCCATGGGCAGGACTTCGCACTGATACACTCTCCAAGGGGTACAGAAAGCCGTCACCTGACGACTTCCCTCTGTGAGGGGCATATGGTGCAACCCATCCTCAAGGTTGGGGATGGTCCAGAGATGGCTCGCATGCTGTTGCTGAAGGAGGTCTTCAATGACTGGTGGGGGGAATTCATGTCCCTGGAGACATGAGTTCAAGTACCTACAATCAATGACCAACCTCCACTTGTTTACCCCAGGTTTTGGCACTAAAAGCCAACGTGTGACCCAAGGGCGTTTGGATCCCTCAATCCATCCTCTTTTCTCATAAGTTGGACCTTTTCTTTCAGCGCCTCTTCCCGCAGTCCTACTGCCCGGTTGGGGCTTAAGGGGACAGGATTTGAGAAATCTTTCAGCTCTAACTTGACCTGGCCATCAGAACCCCTTTCGTTGGCATTGGCCTTGATCTCCTCCAAATTATTCTGCTCCATTTTGAAAACTGTGTCCTTGATTTCATCTAGGAGCTTTTTTGTTTTTTGCTCTGTGGCTCCCAGCTATCCGGGTGGGGCCTCCCGGTTCATCTAGGAGCCTTTTGCGGTACCACTCCACCATCTTCTGAAGATGGGGATCTGAGAACTCCTTGGCATCGGCCTCTAGGACCGAACGCACTGACCGAGTTCTCGAGTGGAAGGGTTGCTGGGGGATGGGGGGTCCTTTGATCGACCCAAGTGGCTGTCTCAGTGCCAACGGGGTCCATCATCCAATCTACCACCTTTTGACAGGGGATGGAGGCCTTCACCTTCTCGAGGTGATTCACGGTGAGTTTTGGGGCAGCAGGGCTTTCCCGGGAGGATGATTCCACTTCGGTTTGCCGATTGGAGTTGTTTCTGTTGTCGTGTGAGCTGGGCTTTGAAATGCAGGATAAATCAAACCAATGTCGGGCGAGTCAGGGGGGCCATACCCTTCCTTTGCCCTCTTCAGTGCCAGGAGGTTCCAGTTCCGGCAGTTCATGCCCACGGTTCTCTCGCCCAGGCTCGAGGCTGCAGTGGTACCCTGAGGACGCGAGGCTCCCTGATGGAGGACCTGTTTGAAATCAGGATCACCGAAGGGCGGATTCCAGCTGGTTCGTTCCAGTTTCTCTTGCTCAATACCAAGTACATCGAAGAGTACAGCCCGGTACTGCAGGTGACCCTCCTGAGAGATCATTTTAACCTTCCCGTCGCAAAAACTACTCTCCCCTTCTGGTATGTCCTACCAATCCACTGCAATCTCTCCCAAACTCCACAACCACTTCTCTCTCTTTCGGACTGATACCACCATGACCCCCTTACCTCCTGCACCGTTTCCGGCAGCTCACGAGCTGGCGGGAACAAAAATGAAGTATGATGTGCCCGTCACTAAGGGCACATATACCCTTTTGGTGCTTTCTTGGCCTCACGGGTGGGAGTCCAGTCCGCTTTCGCTTCTTCACCCTTCTTCCTGCACTTCCCTGACCCCACTCAGGCCACTGTTGACCCTTCGCACACACTCCACACACAGGCCCAAGGTGGTCAAAGGGGCTGAGTGTGAGTCCCTAAAGCCCTTCTGGCCCATTCACACACTTTTCGCGCCATAGCGGGCGCAGGTCATATCTTTCAATACGCGTCGCCGCCTCAGTTTCTGCGGTATCCCAGCGGACTGTCGGGGTCGGTATGTCAGGGTCACTCCAAAAGCCCAGGTGGGGGCTGGACCTGCCATTGGGGCTTTGTCCTGTGGGTCCTGCGGGTCCATGACACTAATGTTCATGGCACAAAATTCCACACCCCGTCGGTCCCGTGAGTATCCGAACAGACCCAAGAACTCATCAGGTGGACTAAAACACAAAGAAGCTTCATCACCTGAACATGATTTGAAGTCCTGATCGTGGACATCAATGGACCAGACTTCAGAGATTTTCTGGTCAGCAATGTCAAGCCAATGCTTGGCGAAGACCGCGATCATGTTAGTCACGTCCCCAGGGACTTGCAATTTACGCTAGGACCTTGATCGGACGGCTCCTGCTGGATATCAGGGAAAAGAAGTACAGTGGGGGTAGGAGAAAGGGAATAAAGGGTTTCGTCGACCATCGCCACTTTGGTCCTGTCCCACTCTGTACCAGCTGCCGGGACCCTCAGTTGCGACCTGATCGGCTCACTAGTCGCTGGCACTTCAGGCCATGCTGAATGCTTTTCTGGCAGGACGGAGTGGGGTGCTTTCACCTGATGGGACAAGCCAGCCAAGGGGGTTGTCATGATGCATAGCACGTTTACCAGCTGTGGGTCGCCCCTTGTTGGCGCTGAAGGAGGAAGAGTATCTTTTTCAATCCACCCTCTGGAATTCTGATGAATTCCAGCCTGGGGGGCTATACTCCCAGACAGGGCGAGTACAACTGACACTAACTTATGATAATCCCTTCCTGCGGACTGACATTCTGGGTCGCTGCCCTTGGAGCCAGCCCCAGTCAGTCCCTGGACTGCTGTTGAGTCCTCTCTCAAGCCCTGCTCGGGCTGTTATCCTGCTGAACTCGGCGTCAACAAACTGCCCTGCAACTCTGTTGTAATTGGGATGATGGTCGAGGGTATGACCTTGGCATCAGGACTGCTTCCACAGCTGGTCCCTGCCAATGAGAGTAGAACCTGTGAAGGCTTCTCCATCATTTTCTTGAGGTACAGATTGTGCGTTCAGGATTGTGTGTGTAGTTTCAGCTGCCTTATGGGGTGCTGTCAGTTCAGAATAGGTCAGGGTATCAATGATTGGCGACGGACTGTTGAATTGTTCAGACCAAGGTACAGAAGTACCCGGGCTGCCCTGTGCCCTCCTGCCCGCACCACTTGCGTCGTGCGTTTGTGGAGCGCAGAGGTATCGCGCGGAGGCAGGGACATGGCACCAACAGACGAAGGCGGATCCATCTGTGCAGGAGTAGACCCCTTCATAAGGGACCAAAGGCCCAGTGTGAGGTTCGACTAGGGAATTTAACCTTCCGGTGCCCACTCCCACAGATCTCACTGAACCCTCTTCCCGATTGAAATCTGAAGGACCATCCTCAGTGACTGTTGGCTCAGAAACAGAGTATAATGGGACGAGCGACTGACTCAGGTTGTCCCTATCAACCTGGGTCACTTCCAGCCCAGGTGGGCGCTCAGAGGCTGGTACACTGATGGTCTCTCTACTGAGATCCTCTTCAAAGATCAATGACCCTTGCCCTGGGAAGACTGGCGAACCATACCGAGCCAATAAGGGATACCCCACTATGGCTGTGGGCCCAATGTCAGCGATGTACAGAGTTGCATCAGGACAAAGGGGCTCGGACATATTTCCCTTTGTGCGATACGGGGAGCAGGAGGGCCCGATGTATACAATGGGTGCTCCCCTTCAGGGAATTGGATCCAGCCTCAATCAGCCGTATTGGACTGTCAGCCTTGGTACAGACCAGATCTGGTATCAATCCATATCTGATGACACCTATGGCTTCACAACCCGTGTCGATGATGCACTGAAAGTCCAGAGCGGACAACAGGGGCTCCGAGAACTTAAAAAAGAAGACCCCTGGCAGGATCAGGGCTCTCCTGGCTGCTGAGTTTGCTACCGCTGATCAGGGCAGTCTCAGTACTTCCTGTTCATCCCCCTCGAGTACCACAGCGAGGCACACCGCGTTTTTTTCACCCAGCAGGCAGTCAACCATTAGGCTGGGGTACCCCGGGCGTCCTGTGACCGGGCCTACCCCCTGTCGCGTCCGCTCATGCCTCTAATTTGGCTTCAATGGGAGATTGGCAGCCTTCTTTGGCTGGAGCTTCAACTTTGGATGGAGTTTCCAACACCGATCCGGGGTGTGCGAAGTGCTCCCACAGCCTTTGCAGGGGGCTCCCTCCTTCAGGCCCCCGCTTTTTGGCCCCTGCGGGCGGTCGCAGGTGGGGATGCTTGCGGTAGCAAGTCTCCCCTATGTGTCCCTTGAAGCCACAGAAACTACAGGGGGGTCCAGTCCTGGTGACCTTTTGCCAAACAATATTGATTTTCAGCTCCTCGTCAGGGGACGCTGGTGGGCTGTCACTCTCTCCCTGGGCAGGGGGGGGTACTCAGGATCCAGCAGCTTGTAGACCCCGGCAGGCGATGTGGAATACCCATCGTCAGGGGGGCCTTCCTGCAGCTGTTGCACCTTGAAGCCCTGGTGCCGCCTCCGCAACTGAGCAAGGTGCTTATCTTCTTTTTCCTCCTGCAGGAAGTAGACCTGCACAAACAGGTACAGCCGGACACAGTCAAATGACCCGCCGCAGTAATTTCGCTCTGCAATGATCTTTCGGGTCAAGTCAGAGTGCAGGCGGAGGGCGTCCAGCCTGTCCTTGCTGGCGTCCTCCAGGGTGACTCCCCCCCTCACCCTCTTAACCAAATAACAAAAGTCCTCAAAGATCCCACTGAGTTGTGATGCCGTGCAATGAGCTGGTTCCACAGTACTCTTGTAGGTATCCCTGAAGAGATGTACATTGGTCTTATTCCTCGCCTGACATTCCACCTCCTCCTTTCCCTTCTTGTAGGAGAGGCATCAGCAAAGATGGTGGTCCTCAATGGGGCCACTGATCTTCGGGGGTATGGAGGCCAGGATTTCCACAATCGGGCCTCCTAGCCTGGCACAGGTATAACAGGGCCCTACACGCCATCCTGCGCCGCCCTAATGCACCGACACTCACCACCGCCATGCGCCGGGCGGCACAAGCATGCGGCATGGAGCGTGACACCAACCACACGGGAGCCCCACCAGACCTCACCCTCCAACAACTCGTCCATGACATCTGGACCACGAAAGAGGAACTCGCCACCCTGCTACAGCCCAGCACACCGGAGGCACGAGACCGGGACACCCACCTCCGTGCGCTCCTCACCACCCGCCGCCACCAACTCCAGGAATGGCACGCCCACCGCATAGCGGCCGCAGCCCAGGGAACGCGAAAGATACGGCAGAAACGACACGCCGTACAAGTCCCTACGGTACGTCAGCCGCATCCTGGAGGACACGGGGCGTCGTACCATCCACGCGGTGCGCACCCCCGAAGGAGGCCTCACGAATGACCTCGACGCCATCCTCCAGGCAGTCCTGGACAGCTTCCAGGCACAACACGGCGACGCCCTCCCCGAGCTCGACCCCCTCACCAGAAACACCATACGCGAGCATGTGCCCAGGGTCTTCAACCGGGAACAGCGGCGCGCCATCGAACACGACCCCTTCAGCATCACAGAACTGCAACGCGCCCTAGACCGCCTAAAGAAGGGGGTCGTGCCCGGCGTCGACGGTTTGCCGGCCGAAGCATACCAACGCCTCACCCTGCCCGTCAAACGCCGCCTGGCAGCCCGCCTGTGGGACATCGTCACGGGCGCCACACCCATCCCCCCTGAGTGGGCCAGCCTGGTCCACCCCCTCTACAAAATAGGGGACTGGGCGCAGCCGGGGAACTGGCGGCCCATAGTCTGCGCCACCACCGAGGTCAAGCTGGTGTGGACGCTCATCCTAGGCCGCATCGCGCCGGCGGTCTTCGCCCACGTGCCCGCCAGCATGTGGGGAGCCATGGCCGGCAGGTCCCCCCACGAGGCCATCTTCCTCCAGGACACCGCACTGGACATGAACCCCTACGAGATGATTATCGTCTCTCTCGATGTCCAAGGCGCGTTCCCCCACGCCCCACACCGGCTCCTCACGGAGGTATGGGATGCCATGGCCCTCCCATTCCTATCCTTCATGACCGGGTACATCCAGACCCGACTCTACGCCGTCATCACAGCCGCAGGCCTCACCCCCTGGACCGGCACAGACAGCGGGGTCCCCCAGGGAGGCGCCAAAGGCCCCTTCCTCTACCTCCTCGTCACCCTGCCACTGGCATTCGAGCTAGCACGGGTATACCCGAGGTACGCCCCATACCCGCTACGGTCCCCCCTCATCAACTTCGCGGACGGCAACCTCCTAACTACGGCCACCCGCCACCGCGACCCTGAGAACGCAGGGCTACCAACGACCACCGAGCAAGCGTCCGCCATTCTCCAACTCACCACAACCTACCTGGACGCCCACCAGCTCCTAGTGCACCCCCGCAAATCGGTCGGGCTGGCCGACGCCAAGACCCCCACCCCCCACATCCGGAGAGGGGAACCCCTACACCTGGAAGACACCACGGTCCACCTGGGAGTCACACAGGCCACGCGGCACCACCACATCACACTCCCAAGCAAGCTAGAAGAGCGCCTCGCCCGGCTACCCCAAATTGCCAGGGGGGACCTCCTGTCTACGCAGGGCCTGGCGTACTTCATGGAAGGGGTGCTCAGCGCGGCCATCCAGTACCAAGCCCCGCACCTCCCGCGCCCCCAGAACGGCCTACGCCAAGTTCCACAGCAAGTGACGAAGGCATGGGCGCAACACGGAGGCTGGCCCACGTCTTTCCCCAAGGAGGCCATGATGGCCCACTGGCGCTAGTACGGAGACAAACAGGAGCCCTGGTTGACATGGCCTATGCCAAACACGCAGCGCACCTCCTACACAGGGTGACACACAACCACCAACCTGAAGTTCGCGAGGCGGCAGCCATACGCATAAAAGAAGCGCAAATGGCCCGCAACACCTGCCCCCGGTGGATACTGGCGCAACACGGCATCTCCACCTCCGTGGGCACTGGCATCTGGGCCCAGCTACAACTCCTCCTACCGCACCACACACACGCCATCCTGACAAACAACCACTGCGATCAACAGGGGCCACTCGTGGCGACACACACCGACATCCACCGACACCCGGCAGGCGAGGTGGACGGCCTGCGCCTCGTGGGGGCCACTGTCACCATAGTGTATATCACCTCAACACAGATGAAGATCATGACCCAATGTGACGCCCACCACGCCCCGTTCCTTTCCGACCCACAATGGCCAGCACGCCACGTCTTCCAAGCGTACCTCCGCGCATGTGCTACGAAGGCAGGGCGCGACATGCCGGGGCCCAAGGACATCGACACGGCGTACACAGCCTTCCAGTGCCAGCACCCCCAGCCCCGCCGGAGCGAGCACGAGACCCTCAACGACGGCGGCACGACGCAGGAGGAGCCCACCCCGTCAGCTGAAGGCTGGACACCACCCACCATCCTGCTACTAGCACCAAACAGCCACAAACATGCTACCCGCACTGTCCAGCGACACCATGCCCCCTGGTCCATCCCCAAACACAATGCACCGGAGACCGATGTACCACAAGTCAGACACAGTGACCAGGCTGGCACTGCGGCCTGGCAGCCCTTGACACTCCGTGGTTCCTGCTACACCTCATCTCCACCCACTACGACACCCCCACCGCCGCCGCCACCGCCGACCAGCAGGCATGGCTCTCCCCCTGGTTTCACACGGTACCCCCAGACCACCCGGCGCACGTAGCCTGGACCCGAACACCCACGGCGACATGGACGTTCACCAACGAGCGGGCAGACCCGGACAGCGTGGCCAAAGAGTACGACTGCTGCGACCCGCACCGCGCAGGACCTCAGGAGGCACCCATGCGCCCCCTACAGCACAAATGCCCCACCCTCCGCGGCGACAAGGACGACAAGGAGCGGCGACAGACCATCACGTGCCAGAAGTTCCACCCCAATACGGGATACCTCTTCCACCTGATGTACGCGTATATCACCCAGGGGCGCCCAGACAGGGGCCTCCTCCGCCTCACCCGACGAGCCCAGGCCATCATCACCCAGGGGATAGGCGTCTATGCAGCGCCACTACTGCAACCCACGCAAATCACGGCCAGAATCGCCCAGGGGAACCCCATCTACGTCTATCACCCCACAGCAATTGCCCGCCTACCCATACCCAGCGACACCGACATCATCTACTTCACTGACGCATCCGGCACCCAGCAACGCACCCCCACGGTCGGTTGCGCCTCCGTGCGCATCACCCGGCACGCGGACGGCCTCCACGTGGAACACCACACCGGGGCCACCATCTTTGGGGCGTCCTCCCACGGCGAACTGCGCACCATGGCAGACGCCGTCATCGCCGCACCGCCACCCACGACGATCCGGCCCCGCAACATCTGGGTAGTCGTGGACGCCACGGTGGACATCCACCTCACCAGGCGCCTTGCAGACCTGCCCCTCCACAAAGCACTCGAGTCCGGCCTCACCACAAAAGCGTTGGGGCTATGGATGGCCTTCAAAGGCATGCACCCCCAGGACGCCCTACACATCGTCAAACAGGAGTCACACCGCTACCCATACGGCAATGGACGCGCAGACACGCAGGCCAAACACCAGAACACCAACCACACCCCAGGTCTCGAACAGGTGCGACTGGACACCCCACACCACAGCCACCTGCAGCACCTGCCATCGATACCTGCGGCCACACAGCCCCCCCAATGGATGCCCGAGGACACGCCGTACACGGATCGAGACAAGCAGTACCACTACCCCACACCCATCGAGCAACTTGCCACCACACTGGGCCACCCAGCGAACACCGAACTCCTCTGACGCCTCGAAGACTCCGTCCACACCCCCCTCTACTACTCCGCCCTGCGCCCAGATAGCCTCCCAGCACACCTACAAAAGCCCCAACTCCAACTCGCCCTCGAACAGCTTCCCCTCCTCACCTGATACCACCGATGGTATGCGGGCCGCTCGATCCACGTCCCTGCAGGATACACCAAATGCATCTGCAACCACACGGAAGAAGAAACCTGGGACCACTTCAAGGTGTGCCCCCTGTACAGAGGACTGGACACCCTCACAGACTGGAACCCAACCCACACTATCGCACAGCACGCCGGATGGCTGACGCAGTCCCCGGCGACCCAGCAACTCACCACCGTCCTCAAGCAGACGGAGGTACTCGAGGCGGTCCGCAGGGGACTCGTCCCCACTGCCGTCTACACCTTGCTACGCACCCACGCGGAGGACCCCCAGGCCACGGCGGCGCACATGCAGCGGACGGCCCTTGCCAAGACGGCGGAGCAGCTCACACCCCGCACCCACAAATACCTGCAGCATGCAGCAACCCTGCCCCCAACAGACCAAGCTCACCTCCTCAAAGTCCTGTTCTACCAACCATGAGAACCTACTCCGTGACATACCAACACGGAACCCCCACGAGGTCTACACACCGTCCACCGAGCACAGCACTGGCACAGCACACACGGGCACCACAGGCACCGCACACACTCCCACCAGCATGCGCGCGCCACCAGCCCCGATCCTCCCACGCCGCCATCCGTCCACAGGTACCACCAACCGCCAGCCACCGCATGTCCCCTCTGCGTTCGCCAGCAGCTACCACAGACAGCCCTGCCCTGCAACCCAGACCACTGGGTCTGCCTGGGAGCCGCGCACCGCCTCACCCACTGCCCCGACTGCGGGGACATCAACCCCCACCACCGGGAGCGGCCCTCGGCCCCAGCCGCACCCCCCCCCCCGCCAGCCACCCCAGCTTCTTCGGGTTCCTCACCAACAGCCTCCAGGACCACCTGGGAGGGTACTAAGTGGCGGACGCGGCGGACCACGCATGGACCATAGCCGTGGCCACGGGCAGCACACGCCTGCCCCCCCACAGCCCACCCCTACGCCACAGCGGAGGCGGCTTGAACGTGGCGGCCCGCCACATCCTCCTCGCCCTATACCTCCACCATCGTGACCTACACCTCCGAGACCCACAACTCCCGGCCCCCCAAGCAGCAGCCCTGACGCCAGAAGCGTGGGCCGACACGGCACCAGAGGAGATAGTAGCCTACCTCTGAATCACTTGCCGCCGGTTCAACAACGCCCTCGGCCGACAGAAGGGAACACCTTACCCATCCAGCGCACTCCTCTACCCGGCACACCACCCCAGCCCGCACAACAGAAGCCCCTGGAGGGCTGGGCGTCCCTTTGGGACACCCGCCTGGCCGCCCCTGACACGGCCACCACCACACAGATGCGCCTCACGGACCAGGAAACCTACGTCAGAGGCCTCAAGACGAGCCTCCAAGAGGCACACCGCTGGCACGCCTGCTCCTCGTCGCCCCCACGGGGACAGGGGAGTTCACCCGCCCCCGACACCCACCAGGCCAAGAAGACCAAGACAGGTCAGGGGGCCGGCCAACGCGCCCGCCAGCAGGGCGCGACGCCCCGGCCAGGGCCTGGGTCCAGCCACACCGCACCACCCCACACCAAGGCCCCCGGGGCACACAAACAACACCGCCACCGCCAGCGCCCACCACCACCACCGTACCGCAACACCGAAACCCTGCAGCCCAGTCAGCCACCACCGCCCACACACGTCCACACCATGCCAGGACCACCATACGCGCAGAGCCAGGGGGCATGGCACCACCAACACCACCTCCACGCCCCCGTCCCTCCCAACCCCTACCCCCTAATGCCCCCATGCTACAGCGACCCCCAGCAGCTACATCCCCACCACGCCCCAGCACAACCAGGCCCCACGAACCACCCACCCCACATAGCGCACATCACCGCACCACACCATCACGTATTCCACCACCACCATCCCCTGGCACCACACCCACCAACGCCGGGGTACCACACACAAGCAGCACACCCTCAACGCCACCACCACGCGGTCCAGCACCACCCGCTGCCCCCGCTACACGGGCCCACGACACACGAGCCACTGTACACCCCCATAGACCTGTGAGGAGCCGCGCACGCACACCAGCAACACCAGGGCCTAGTAGGAGCGCCCCACCACCACCAGCAGCCCCCCCACCCACACCCCAAACCAGCGAGCACCATCCACCAGCAGCCACCCATTACATACAAACCACAGCCCCACCCGGACGCTCATGCGGCCGCCTCCCACCCACACCCCAGCACCAAAACCAGTCAAGAACCGCAAGGGCCGCACGGCGCACACACGCAACACCCACACGACCCACAGGGACGCCCAGACCCCCAGCCAGCACAACACCCACCCCCGCCCCCCCCACCACCAACAGCGCCACCCCCACACCACCCCCCCCCCCGCCCCCCCCCCGAGACCAGGCCGCGGACGCAACACGCGGCAGCCAGCACCAGCCAAATGACGTCGATACCCCCGCCGACACACGCCACCGTGAATCCCCCCTCCCGCGACCGCCACAAGAGACCCCATCACCAGACCCCAGGCGCGACAACGACGACCACCCCCCCCAATCCACACCAGCCCCCCCATCACACCCTGCACCACCAGCCGCCGCACTGGCCGAACCCTACGCCCTGCACAACCCCGCAGCGGTACGGCAGCACCTCCGGGGACTCGGGAAACACGACGGCGTGCTGTGCCTCCGCACCTCCGGCACCAGCACCCGCATTTGGGCGGCCAGCCTGGTCCAGGCGGCCACCCTGGAGGAAGGCGTCAGAGACATCCTCTTCGACGCCTTCCTCCACGTCGCCCGACACGAGCGCCCCCCACGCGCCACCCCCGACAGCGAGAGCCCGCCCCCCATGGGGAGCCGGATCTGGGTGCCCCCCATCGACTGGGGGCGACACCTAGTCGGACACCCCGTGCCGGGGCCGGTGGACACCAAGGGCAGCACCCGCTACCACGAGCCCGACATGGCCCACCCCCCACCCGGCGCCACCCCCGACAACACCAAAGAGTGGGAGCGGGAAACATGGGTAGCCCGGATGGCCTCCCTGAGCAACTTCCGGCACCATGTCCCGGGGGACATCCCCACCCCCGACGAGCAGCAGCCAGCCCCCTCCACGTACATGACCCTCATGTACAATCTGCACTACACCCTCTCCACCACCCACTACCACGCACCCACTGACAACTGGATAGTACACGGCACCGACTCCCTCCTCCCCGCCGACTACACCCCCCCCCCCCACACAACCCAGGCCCCAACACGTACGCCAGGGGTGACGATGCGGACGACCCCCACATCTGGGGCACGTGGGAACGCAAATCCCTGGACACGCTGCTCTCCATCCGCAGCAGCTGCCAGGGACTTGGTAGAGCGATGTATTGCCTCGCCAAGTGGACCCAACGGACCTGGGGGATCCCGAGGGATCGATGGGTGTGGGTGGTCACGCTGCGCCCCCAGCAGAGGGAAGCCCCCCCAAACTGCAGGGGACCCACCCCCCCACACCCCACCACCCTACAGCTCTGCCCATACATGGTGGCAGCCCGCCTCATGACGCTGCTGTGGCCGGGCCCAGACACCCCCACCCGAAACTACCCCCACCTCACAGAGGAGGACATGCCCGGCATCCAGCGATGCTTCTTCCAGACCCTCGACTACCTCCAGCAAACACACCCGCACGTCATGGAGCAGATATGGCCACCCCCCGCTTAACCCACGTGCCCCCGCAGCCGAGACAACGCAGCCACACCAGCACCAGCACGCATGGATCACCATGAAAAACGCGCGCACACGCCCGATGCCCGAACCTGCACACTCGTTCTCGCTACTTACAGGACCCAGCATCATACGCCCGCGCCTGAAGCCCAGGACCCTCCGCCGTCTCCCACAGCCCTCTCCTCCGCCTCCGACTCCACAACCTCGACCACCACGACCACCTCATCCACCACCACCACCACGTCCTCATCCAGCACTCCACCCCCCAGGCCGCGGGGGACACCTCCCGAACGGGCCCCCAAACCCGCCCCCACCGCGAGCAACCCCGCCGCCGCCAAGGCCCACGCCCCGAGGAGGCCCACACCCGCGACCCAGCCAAAACCAAAGACCGCCGCCAAACACCCACCCAAACCGGTCAACGCGCCACGACCGCAACCCGCAGCCAAGCCCAAACTCAAGTCCAAACCCGGCGCCACGAGGGCAGCGCGAGCCCGGCCCCCCGAGGACGTCCTCTATGATATTCGACCCCAGCCGTCCCAGGCCCGGAGGCAGCGGCGCCCAGCACGGCGCCCCCCCACCGTCACTGACGCCACCGCCACCACCTTCATGGCGGAGCGCGCCGCGGCCGAAGCACGACGGACCTCGTCCCGCCAAGCTCTCAAAGCCCGCACCCCAGGACCACGGACCGCCCCCGACCAGGCCAGAACGACGCCGGGGTCCACCAGCAGCGTCCCCGCCCCCCTACCAACCCCCGATGACAGCCCACATGCAGCGCACGCCCCACTACTGCCGCCGCCACGAGTCCCTGCCC
This sequence comes from Eutreptiella sp. 'Long Island Sound 2002', assembly GCA_964036045.1. Taxonomy (NCBI): domain Eukaryota; phylum Euglenozoa; class Euglenophyceae; order Eutreptiales; family Eutreptiaceae; genus Eutreptiella; species Eutreptiella sp. 'Long Island Sound 2002'. The sequence continues at coordinate 115,753,881 of OZ038379.1, forward strand.
AACCCCGAGGCGAAGACCGTGCGCGCACACCCGCGGGTCCACATCCGCGCGCGCCCCCACTCCCCGCGCACCCCCACGGAACAGGACTACAAGGAATCCCCCAGGCCCGCCACCACCACCGGTCCCCACGACCCCGTCACACCCACCCACGCCCACTCCTCCGCCCAAGACCGCAGGCCCGCCCAGGGACAATGGTGGCAGCGCTGGACCCACACGCAGCTCTGGGAGCTGCGAAAGTGGGCCCAGGGGGGAGCCCTCCCTGGAGGGCCTGGTCCATCGGCCCCGCAAGAGGTCAGTGGAGAACTGCCGCCTCCGGCCAGCGGGGGGGTGGATGCCGCAGGCCGCATGGGAAGCCATGCTGGCCGATGCGCTCCAACCCCTGGGAGTCCACCCCCGCAACCTCTCTGCACCCCAGGACCACTCGTATGTCCTTAGGCACCCGCGAGAGACCCTCCAGGAGACACAGCGAGACGGCATCTGCCTGTGGGACATCACCCAAAGCCCAGCCCCGCACAAACACACCCTCTCACCACCCCACAAGCGTCGGCGCACCGACACCGGCGGCACCCATAGCACCCCAGGAGCCCTGCGCACCACACAACACGACGCGCCTGACCCCCCGGCCAGCGGCGCCGCCACCTAACCCTGTTACCCAGCAAACCACCACCACGGGGCGCCACGCCAGGCCCGGCCCAGAAGTCACCAAACAAACCGGACGCCGAAGGACGCCAATGCACACGATAACGGGCGCCACTACGCCCAAAGGCACCGAACCCAGGCCCGCTACCGTCGCAAACGCCTAACCGAGCCAAAGCCCAAACACAAATCAAACCCGAGCCACACCCTGAAACCGCTAACCCTTGACTCATAACCAGGCCCGCCGAGGGAACAAGGTAACCACAGCCCACACCCACAGCCCACACAGCCGCCTAACCAGCCAGCTCCAGAAGCAAAGAGACACCTCACCAAACCCACCCTGACCCAAGCCCGTGTACATCAGGACGCGCGAGCCGCACCCCTGGGGCGCGACCGCCGCCACAGCACCGACGACACACGCCAGAGGACACAACACTGTTGCACCGCGGCACCAGCTGCCCGTGCCTGTGCCTGCAGTGTACGCGCGCCCCTGTTTTTCCTTTTCTTTAAAAAAAAAACACAAAAAAAAAGGAAAAAAAAAAAAAACAAACCAAAATTAGGGGGGGAGGAAGAGCGACACAACCACCAATGGCACACGCAACACAACACACCGAGCGAGCACATTGGTGAACAGGAGCCAAGTGGCCCAGAACATCGCAGACGCAACACAGCAAACCGCGCGGGCACACCAGTGAACAGGAGCCAAGCAGCCATGGAGACTGCAAACACGTAGGGCGGCTGAGGGACACAAAAGAACCAATACCCCATGGGTCGGACGCACTTGGGCGACCCAGCTGACCCACCGGGCCAGTGGCACGAGCGGTACTCCAAGGCCACTGGTCCGAGCCCGGCCAGCCTGCATCGGGGACCATGGCAAACGTCACCTGGAGCCATGGAAGCAACCGGTGACAGGCGAGCCGGTACACAGTCCAGGAGGGGGTCACCTGCCAAGCAGAGTGGCTCCGCAACTCGAACCACAAGGGTGAGGCGGTCGTACCGTAGACTAGCGGGAGCAATACCCCTTGTGGTGAGAGATACTCCACACGGCTGGGCAGCCCCCAGAGCTGCCGCCCAAAGGAGGGGGCATGTGGCCCTACCCATGGACACATGTGGGGACACCCTCCCACCTGGGACACATCGACCGGCTGGCCGCGACAATGCCTTCCCAAGCACATGCGGTAGCGGCTCAAGAGGCACCTGACATAGGGCAGTGGGAGGGACAGGACGTCCCCTTGGTAAGACCTTCCTCCTGCAACGTCAAAGGAGGCATCCCGAGCTCCCGAAGATACCTACCTACCTACCCTACCTCCACAATCGGGGCCTCCTCGCTCAGGGCACGCCCCACTGACTGTTCCCACCTTCTCCACTTCAGGAGGTAGTGAAGCGGTACCCAGAACCCCATGGCCAGGTTATGGCATACAACCGGTCTCCGGTCCACTAACCCCATGTACGGCGTGTTCCGTGCCGTGAAGCCCCGCATCGGCAACCGATGCACCGCCAGCGGAGATTTGGGTATCAGAATATGAGGAATCAACAGGGTTTTATTTTCATATTGTTTCCGTCAATTTTTACGCTTCCGTTCTGATACTCACTGTTTTGACGGCTGGCGGTTGGATCGCGACTTTACCGTAACCGCCAGTTTAACTGTTTATAATGGAAATTTTAACGCAATCCGTCACGAAGGCTCCAAAGTCGCCAGGAACTGCATGGATTCTTTCTGCAATTTTCATAACTAATACTCGCATCCTTAATCCGAATTTTTCAGAATGTCGAAATCGGATTTTCGACTTCGACATCCCCGCACTTGATTTGACCTCTTTCGAGTGGACCTACGTGCTTCCGTATGCACGAATCAACTTTCCTTTTATCTTGCCCCCCATTTGTCTCAAAGATATGGGCAAAACAAAGTTGATTCGTGAAGCCACTTGTGAAGGTCATATCTCGTGTTGTTTGCGAGGAATGACAACAAGGAAACGTGGGATGTATTCACAATACTCCCGACGTAATTTAGGAAGCATCATATGCCTTGCGTTTCCACACGTGCGCGCTAGTGTAATGGTTCATGGTCAAGAGGGTAGAGTTAGCGTTATAACTCTTTGGCCATGACATTGCGTGCGTTAGGATAACTTTCGAGTGTAGCGCGCAAGTGTTGGTGATGCATAGGAACTCTCCTTGAGTTCCTATGAGCGATTGACACAAAGTTATGCCCTTGGAGGGGCATGACATATCGTGGTGGGAGCTGCCTTTTTGGGCAATATGTGGTATGTGCCATGTGTTGTGTTGCGTGCCCATTTGGCGGGTCCATTACTCCAAGCCAAGCCCGCCAATGGACCTCAAATTGTGCAAGCCCCTTCTCCATACTCCCTACAGTCAATTGCAAGCCTAACCTTCGTGAAGGAAAGCTTGTGTGGTAATCTCGAAGCGATGCGTTGGGAGCAAGGTGTGTATTTTACAATTTTCCATATTTTCATGTGCCCACTTGGGAAGTAGCGCTCGTGACCTTTCAAGGCGCCCGAAGGGGAGCACATATGTGGGATCGGGGGTCATTGGTGTCAAGTCATCGTGTGTAGAAGGATTGAGTGATTGCACGATCCAAGCCGAAGATATTATAATATAATTATGCACCTTTCAAGGCACTTTTGTGTGTGCTTGTGCCAATTTTGCCATTTTTGGCCCGTCATGATGTCAAGTGGCGACCGTGTATCTCAACGTTGCGCTCGATTGACATCATGACTCAAGTATGATATGAGGGTACATACTTCGGTGCCCAACATATCTTGGACCCGGCGGATAACTCCTCTTAGGCTTGGCATACCGTGGCCGCCATGTTGGCGATTTGGGACTATCCCAAATCATGGGCTCACTTGGCGACCCTGCCATTCCCAATATCGGAGGAGTTGGGCGACGCCCAAAAGATATGTTGGACCAATATGACTTGATACCAATCCTATGGCACACTCCGGTCCGAGTCGGGCATGTGCCTCATTTGCCCCAACCATGAGTGTGTGCATTTTTGGCCATTTTGAGCATTTTTCCACTTTTGCTGCCCGCCGTGCCTCATGTTCTAACCTTCGTGCACGCCAGACGCATGGACCAATGGACCATATATGGCATGGGTGTTATGGGTAATGTTCCCCATGGTCCATACACCACGTGGGCGAAGCGGAGCCACCTTCGTTTAGGCGCTAGCCCAAAGTGAGTGTGGGCAATTTTGCAATTTTGACATTTGTGAACCCAATTGGGATCATCACCACGCCGAGTGGCATGCAGATCTTTGAGAGCCAAGGGCATGGGAGTCTCCATTGGACACCGGGTGGATCGCGTATGGAATGGCGGATCCGATCTCCAAGCCGGCGTGGAGATATACTATTGGGTGCACACCGAATTTTGGCTCATTTCAGGCAGCCAAAATGACCCAATTTTGGGACCCCAATTTCCCCCTTCCGTGGGGTCAATTGGCGGCCCCATTTCTCTAAGCCCATAGCGAGCCCGCATCTAAATCCAAGTTGTACACTCAGATAAAAGTCCTAGGTCCCGCCTCCTACCCTGTGAGCCATTGACCTTACCTTGGCCGGGCGAGCCACGCGTGGGAATGACGCCAATTTTGGTGATATTGGCATCATAACCGCACATGACTCATCCGTGTTGCCCTGATGCCGGGACCTCAGAGGGAACCAGGTTGGGTGAGGGCTCCAGGGGGTTCGTACTCGAAGGGCAAAGGGTCAGTAGCCTGGTCCCTACCTCTGGCGGGTCCGGACGAGGGGTCAATTTTGGGGATTTTTGAGTTCATTTCAGTTTGGGCTGAAACAGCCCATTTTCAGCTACCAACTCCTGGGTGATAATGGCGGGGCCATATCTCTGGCTCAGAGTGGGGTTGGGACCTGCCATTAGGGAGCATAGGGAGCCACTGTCGGTTGGCCTTGGAGCTCCTTGGTTTCCAGGAACTCGCCTGTGGCTGGGCAGGACACCCCCCCTATTGGCAGGGTTTCAGGGTCCGGACTGAGCAGGGCATGGGTTGTGTTTGAGCCCCCGCCCCCATCAGCCACTGAGAGGGTCGGACCTGGGATTGGGATATGAGTTGGGACTGAGTGTCTATGGTCCTGTGATGCCCTTACCCCAGTCCAGTCTTAACCCCATGTGTACATATCCTGATGTGTTGCTGTACATACTTTCGTTCCCTCTATGCAGAGTGGCAAGGATTCTGAAACGCTTTGTCACATGACACAGGCGTATTGATGCCCTTGTGAGCGTAGTGCCTTGCCTGCCTGCTCACCTGTGCGTCTCACCGCAGCGTCCCGTGGCCGGCCCCCCACGGGAACGCGTCAAAAGCGTTTCACCGCCGCGGGGTTACCCAGCCCCCGCGTGCCACTCGGGGCCACCAACCCCGAGCAGCGCGGCGCAGCTCGCAGCTCGCAGCGCAGCGCAGCGTCTCGCAGCGCAGCGCAGCGGCTCGCAGCGCCACTCAGCGACAGCGCCGAGTTCGTCACGGAGCCCGCAGCGCCGTCCAGAGCATCGCCCTGACCGCGCAGCGACCGTGGAAGAGGTGCACAGACCAGGACTCCTGCATCAGCCCCATCGGCCGACCCGGAGTCCCATCGGCCGACCAGCAAGGCCGCGTCAACCACCTCCACAACCACCGGCTGACCAGCACCAGCCGCACTTCCAATCCAGTGCTGCAGCACCCTCCTCAACAACCACAACCAGTTCGTTGAGTTGAACGAGTGCACATCAAGGACTTCAAGACCATCTACGCCCCCGCTGCCATGGTGAATTGGCAGGAAGCAGGCAGGACGTGGCCGCGGCCCCACCCCCATGCAGCACGCCTGCTGCGTGGGTTGAATTGGGACCAGCACTACCCCCACAGCCACCCCTAGTGCGAAGGCGGCATGCCCAGGAGCTTCGAGCTCCGCACGGACATCGCCCCCGACCGCCTGCAAGCCGTGGAGGACTGGCTGCGGGCGGAAGGGTACGAGTACCGCCACCAGCAGAGGCGCTGGAGGACGTGGACCCGGCCGGACAGGCCCGGCGAAGGCCTGCGTCCCGACGGGATTGAGGAGGACGAGGAGCCCAACGTGTACCCGTCGGGCGCCTCGATCAACGTCTCCTTGTGGGACGTGATCGAGAAGAACTTCCCGGAACCGGGGAGCGAGCGCAGGCTGCAGGGCAGCAGCAGCGCGTCTCCGGGGAAGGAGAAGCGGTCCGCCGGGGACAAGAAGAGGGACCGGAGGTGGCGGGAGTACCAGGAGTCCCTGGCCGCCGAAGCCGCCCAAGGCGCCAAGGGCGGAACCCCAGCCCCCAGTCCCCAACAGGCCAATGGTGGTCACCACCCCGGCTCCACCACCCTTGGCGACTACATCCAAGTCGCCAAGCAGACCCAGGCCAAGCCCCGTCCGCTGCTCCTGAGGGCCCGGCAGGCCCCAGCAGGCCCCAGCAGTGACGTGGAGTCGGCCCACCGCGGGAGGATGCCGGCCGACCAGGCCAGCTCCAGCAGCAGCGTCGCTCCCGAAAGGGACGTGGCGCGCGCCTGTGAGCGCGCCTGTGGGGTGCCCTGCAACCGTCGGGTTGCCCGGCAACGGGCCAGGCAGTACAGCGCTGCCGTGGAGAGCGCCGCCGGCATCGCCCAGGAGGAGGCTGCGGAGTGGGCGCATGGCATGGCCATCCACACCCAGTCCATGGCGGCCATTGCGGCCGGACTCACGGCCGTAGCCGCCCATGGGGCAGCAACTGCCCAGGTCAACGGTGAGTTGGCGGCAGCCGACGAGGAAGCCCGCCTGACGCAGGAGGCCATTGCCTGCAAGGAGGCCGAGGTGAAGGCGCTGTAAGAGGCGCTTGCCCAAGAGAGGGCAAAGAAGGAGGCGGAGGAAAGGGCCCACACCGAAGCGACGGCTAAGGCCCAGGAGGACGCCGCCAAGAAGGAAGCCATCGAGGCCGCGCGACGGAAGGTCGCTGAGGAGAAGGCCAAAACGGAGGCGGAGCTGGCGGCGTTGGAGGCGCAGAAGGCGCAGCTGCAGCAGGCCCGGGAAGCCGAGGCGGCTCGTGCTCGGGAAGAAGCCGAAGCGCGAGCTGCTGCAGCCACCGCCGCCGCCATGGAGGAGGCAGAGGCTAAACTCCGCCGCGATACTCCCCCGGGAGGATCACGAGTGGAGACCCTTCGATAGCTTTTCGAAGGGGACGCCTCCTCCAGGATGAAGCTGGATGAGGCGGACACGGGCAGCAGTGGGAGCAGTGGCACCACCGCCCATCGACGGAGGAAGGGCAAGGAGAAGACCCCCGAGAGGCCGCGGAGGCCAACGGGTGGACACCCCCACGACAGTGACCCCTTCTTCACCGCCAGTGACGGGGATGAACGAGGCCGTCGACATCGCCAAGTGGTGGCTTGGACGGGCGGATGCGGCGGAGACGTCCCCATGGAACCGGAAGGTGAGGATGAGGATCCCCCTCCTCCCTACCGGAGCTCCGAGTCCTCCGTGACCGAGACGCCCAGGTGGGGCGACATGGACGAGGATGACGACATGGAATTTGGCATCACGAGGAAGCGCCCATCCTCGGACCCACCGAGGCGACCCGGCGGAGACCCACCGGGACCCCCTGGCGGAGGACCTTCTGGACCCCCTGGAGGACGACCACCAAGTGAACCCCCTGGAGGCGGACCACCGGGCGGGGGAGGACCCCCTGGACCGGGCAGACCCGGCGGAGGCCCTCCTGGAGGACCCCCTGGGGACCCCGACGACCCACCAGGGAACGGCGACCCGGATACCACCTGGCGGTGGATTGTCTACCTCCGCAGGAGAGTCCAGTTGCTCGAGCTGGAGGTAGACACGGGCAAGAGCGAGATGGCTCGCATCTCCACGGTCGCCGCGCGCGCGCAGAAGGACCTGGACATCGCCAGGGCCGAGACCAAGTCGCTGACCAACGTCGTCAGCGGCCTGCAGGAGAGGCTGGACGCGCTGGAAGCCCGCGGGAGCGTCGGCAGCGACCACCCACCCCTGGAGTCTGGCTCGTCGGACGACGGCTGGGGACCCGGACCAGGTCCAGGCAGACCCCACGCCCCCGGCGGAGCTCCCAGGAGTCGCCCCAGTGCCAGTGCCCCCTCTCTCACCGCCCCCTCTCACCACAGCGCGGGCCGCCGCAACGAGCGCGTGCCGCCCGGCAGTGGCAGTGAGGAATGGCGTGATGAGTGGCTCAGCGCGGAGTACCGCAACCGCCGTGCTCCACCGCGGACACCGGTACGCCCCCGGCGCCCCGCACCACCACCTGGGCCACCACCTGGCCCGGTGCCAATCCCAACGGCTGGAGGACGTTATGGTGGACTCAGGGACGAGGTCCCCAGAGGAGACGTGGAGTGGGATGTCGGCGAAGGTGAGGACCTGGACCTGGACCTGGAGGAGTTCGACATCAGCCCGCCGCGTGGTGTACGACGGGAGGCCGCTGAACTCAGCCGCCGGCGCCGTGATGAAGAAGCGTACATGGAAAGAGTACGGCGTGAACATTTTGGTTCAGCGTACGTGGGGGAACCGCGGCGTAGCTACAGGGATTCCATGGAGGAGATGGACGTGGCGGCCGTGGGAGTCCGTGGGCGAGGCCGATGGGAACCTCGTTCGACCTCGCGGCCGGCGTTCATGGTCTCTAAGGCCGCGGACGCCGCCGTGTGGGAAGACTTGAAGGACATCAAGCCCCCCATGTACGATGGCAACCCCCTCAACCTCGACCGCTTCTTGGAGAAGCTGGACGATTGGGGGCTGACCGTCACTGAAGACCTGCCTCCCGCGGATGCGGAGAGATATGTCTTCAAACGGTTCAGGTACCGCCTGCCGGAAGTGCTCGGAGAGCTATACTTCTTGGCGACCAAGGAGGGGAAAATCAAGACCCTCAAGGAAGCCAAGAGGTGGCTCAACGAGCAGGAGCGGGTGGACGCTCCGCAGGTGGCGGCCAAGCGCTGGAAGTCCATCAAGCTTGAGCATGATGGACGGGAGATCCGCCTACGAGAGTGGCGGGACTTCCGAGGGAAATACACCCTCTTCCGCCGCAACGTGGAGGATTGGAACGAGGGTGACGAGCAGGCTCGCCTGCTCTCCATGCTGCCAGAACCATGGATCAAAAGGGTCACCAAGGAGGAATCCCAGCGGGCCAAGTCCAACCACACGGTCAAGATGATGCTCCCCAAGGAGTATCATACGAACGTGGTGGCTTGGGCGAAGAAGAACGTGGCCCGGGATGTCAAACGGCACTCCCTGCGGAACGCTCTTCTCATCACCGTCTCGGGCGATCGCGAGAAGACCGCGATGTGGCGCCTTGACGATTGTGAGTTGAGCGGCCAGACCATCCGTCTGCAGCCCATCCCGGCGCGGATGAGCTGCGACGAGATCCTGGAGTGGGTTGGCGAGGAAGTACTCAAGGAGTACCGAAACCTCCACCACACCCGCGGGTTGAGGCCCGGCGACCGCGACGTCAACTACGTTGGCGAGGGACCTGGCGGGGAAGATGCCATGGACCCAGCGGGAGCCGGCGGCGATGAGACTCTCGTCGACGATGACGACGACGATGACCCCGCCGAAGTGGCCGTTTGTGCCTTCGTGGCCAGGAACCTGAGCTCGGGGAGCAAACCGGGAAACTGGAAGCCCCTGCCGCAAGGTTGGAGGAAGCAGGAGAAGAGGGACCCCCGCCGCATTGACGACCCTCCGCTGTCCTTTGGGGAGTTCATACGAGCTCACCCTCAGGGCTGTTTCGTGTGTTATGGGAGGAAGAAAGGCTTCAACCATGACCACCGAACATGCCCTGGCCACAAGGCCGACACGGAGGCTTACAAGAAGGCGCACGGGTCGAAGAAGCGTGCGCCCGCGGGTATCCGGGGAGCCAAGATGGAGGTGGACAAGGAAGAGCTGGCCAAGCTGATGTCGTCGGTGGGGACCGAGTTGGCCAAGGAGATCCAGGAGATCAAGAGGAACTGGGTCCCCAGGTCGGACAACAAGAACAAGGAGAACAACCAGAATGACCAGAACAAGGACAAGGACAAGAAGGGTACAGGAGGAGGTAAAGGGGGAAGGAAAAAGGCCGAAGAGAACACCCCCTTTTCCACAACCGACGCCCCCTAGCGGAGCCCCTGCAGCCAAGGGCCCCAGCTAGGGCGGTCGCAGGATGGTGACGTGGGAAGCGCCGAACCATCCCGGTCGGGAGTCGATAAGCACAAGGGGACTGCCGCGGGCGGAAGGCCCGGTCTGGCGCCCAGTCGCGGAGGCGGGGTGAGGGCAAGTGAAGGCACGAACCCTTGCACCCGTCCGTCCTTCGCGACCAAGAACGTGTTTGATGTACTACAGGATCTATCCGAGAGTATCGGAGGATCACCCGGACCGCAGCTGGATGCTGCAGATGGGCAGCCTGAGCCCATTGTCCACGACCTGCACCAGTCGCTTGTTGAGCTTCTGGAACGGCCGGAAATCCTGAGTTTGCACGCCGTGCGCCGTGTCGGTCGCGAGCGGCAGTTGCATCTTAAGGTCCGTGCCCTATGCGGGGAAGTGGAAAAGGTTTTCGACGTGTTGGTCGACACGGGAGCTCAAGTCAGCTTGGTCAAGGCTGGCCTACTTCCACCAGAGTGTCTGACTGACAGTCGGAAACCTGTCAGGCTGAAGGTGGCGAACGGCCAGTACATGGTGGGAGGCACGAAGGAAGCGGCCATTGGGCTGCAGTTCGTGAACCATCGTGAGCTGAGCCGCCCAGACCTCGGCAAGGAAATCCTCCTGCACGGTCGCTTCTACGAGGCCGAGATGGACTGGGACATGATCGTCGGGTACGACTTCATGATGGAGACGGACTCCGGCGTCCTCCCGGCCCAGGCCTCCATGACCCTGTACCAGGACGACCAGCTCTCGTGGCTTTCGTCACCTGAGCACCATGTGGAATGCCAATGGATCCACCCCGAACGCAATCAGCTCGAAGTGGCCGCGCTGGACACTGAGCCCACCGGGCCAGCAAACCAGGAGTACGGCGTAAGGCCGGAAGTGGCGAACCGAGTGGTCGCGGACCTGGGAGCGTCGGATCTGGCCCTGGATGCGTTCTCTTCAGGAACCTCCGCCCATCTGCGGGTGTGTGAGAAGTACTGGAGCGCCCAGGACTCCGCGTGGAAGAAGCACTAAGGTCCGCATCAGGGTCTGATGTGGATCCATTGCCCCCGTTGGGACATTCCAAGAGCGATAGCGAAGATTCGCAAGGACCGCTCCAAGGCAGTGCTGGTTGTTCCTATGGGATGCACCGAGGAGGAAAGTACCCGACATTGGGTAGCCTCATTGACCAACATGACCTTAAACAAGGTCGTCCTACCGGCTGGAGAGAGTGTCTATCAGGATGCTAAGGGACAGCCCATGCCACCCCAGAGATGGCCAACGGAATTCCACTATGTGGATGGGGGCCTTGATCAGGCCGACACCACGGACTTCATGTGTGTCAACCGCATCATAGCAGAGCCCTGGCGGCAATGCTTTGCGGTTCCCCCTGTTGACATCGAAGAATCGGATTCCGAAGACCCCCTCACTGAAGAGGAGTGGGATCTGGTTCAGGGGTATATGGATCAGCCCTTTCACGACTGGGGAAACCAGCGTGAGGGCAAAGGCCAGGACAAAGCCTGGTGGGAAGTGGACTCAATCGTCTCTGGTTCCTATGACGGGAATACCTTCGTACAGAGGGTCCTGGATCACATGTCCAGCCAAGACGAGCCGCCTGGCGGTAACCCACCCACCTACGGCGATCTGTTCCGAGGCAAGACCAGAGATGGCCCTTTGGGCCACCTGGGAAGACCACCTGAGCCGAAAGCGAGCGGAGTAGCTACCCCTCAAGTAAGCTCCGTGGTTCAAGTGCCCGGAAAAGCCAAGGCGGAGTCCGATGACTGCCCCAAGATCCAGGCGTTGAGGGCCAGGCTGAAGCAGAAGTATGGCGAGACCTTCTTCAGCGGAAAACCTGTGTTCCCCCCACCGGTGCGTGGACCGTATGGCGAGGCCAAGGTACGACTGAAGCAGGACCCCCGTGTGTATCGACACCGGGAGTTTGCCCTGAGGGGCGAGGGGAAAGAGGCCATGGAGAAGATCCTCCGTGACTTCATCCAGAGAGGCTGGCTCGAGCCGTGCCACTCCGAATGGGCCTCTCCGTGCTTCGTCGTCCCCAAGAAGGTTGCCGGTGAGTGGCGGCTCGTGGTCGACTACCGCGGCCTGAACGCCCAAACGCAGCACGACAGCTATACGCTGCCCCTCATTGAGGACATGCTGCAAAAGCAACACCGGCGGAGTATCTTCACGGTGATTGACCTGAAACATGGTTATCATCAGATGCCTCTCGCCGAGGAGTTCGTGCCTGCACAGCCATGAGCACCCCACTTGGACCTCTCCAGTGGAAGGTGATGCCCATGGGCGTTACCAACGGCAATGCGGCTTTTCAGCGGATGCTGGAGAACCTGCTTGAGCCGGTGCGCGACTGTGCGGACCCCTTCGTGGACGACGTGATCATCGCGTCCGGGGACCCCAGCATGAGCTACGAGGAGCTCCTGGAGGCACATGAAAGGGACGTCACTCGAGTGCTGGACCTTCTGGTTCGGCACAAACTCACGGGCAGCAGTGACAAGGCCACCATTGCGGTAAGCGAGGTGGTCTTCGCTGGCCACGTAGTCGGGAACGGGCAGCGAAAGCCCATACCTGGCAAGGTGGCTGCGATTGAGCACTGGGAAAAGCCCAAAACGGTCTCTGAGCTACGGGCGTATCTGGGGTTCTGCAATTACTACTCGGGGTATATCAAAATGTATGCCGAGTATGCAGCCCCCATGACGACCATGCTCAAGGGCAACCGAGAGGAGACCAAGAAGGGGTCGAAGAAGGCTCTGGTCTGGACTGAAGAGTCTGACCGTGCCTTTGAGGGGATGAAGCAGGCGCTGCTATCCGCAGTGGGTCTGCACCTCGTGGATCCCGACCGAGGGTTCGTCTTGCGCACCGGCGCTTCCGACTACGCCATTGGCGCTGTGTTGGAGCAAGTGCTTGACGACGGGAGGCACGTGCCCGTGGCCTTCTGGAGCCGAGTCCTGGCGGAAGGCCAGAGACGGACGTGGACGCCCCGTGAAAAGGAGGCGTATGCCATCGTCATGGCTCTCAGGAAATGGGCTGGGTACATAGCCCTCCATCCCGTCACCGTCTGCACCGACCATCAGAGTCTGCAGTCGTGGCACAAAGAGGCACGTGGACACCCCCTCAGGTCCCGCCTCCCGACGGGCAAGATGGCATGAGACCTTGGCCAAGTTCGACCTTACGGTTGTTTATATTCCTGGAAAGGATAACACCGTGGCGGACTGTCTCAGTAGGTGGGCCTATCCCGCCAGCAAGGGCATGCAGGATATCTCTGCCCATGGCGATGAGGCTGAGACCGCTGAAGCCAAGAGGATCATTGAAATGGAGCGCCTGATGGAGGAGGAGGGTGCTAAATGCTTCGTCGTCATGGCTGCAGATGCCCCCCTCGCCACGAGGGTGAGCAGAACAGTCAGTGTACTCGCCCCTGTGGGTGCCGCGGGCGGAAGGCCCGGTCCGGCACCCCCTGTGGGAACTGAGTCCGACAAGCACCTCTTCCCGGAGTCTTGCCTCCAGGACGACTGGACCGACGATTACGCCAAGTCTGAGGCCTTTGCGGCCGAGTATAGGGCTGTGACCGACCCTGACGACGGGCAGAAGTGGCCAAAGGGGCTGACCGAGGAAGATGGCAAGCTCTACCGGAATGGTAAGCTGCTAGTCCCGGAGTCCCGGGTGCTCGAGCTTTGTGAAGCTTGGCACCACCACATGCTGCACCCAGGGGTCAAGAAGCAAGCCCTTGACATGCAGCGCCGGTTCGAGATCGACCACATCGTTCTCTACACTGCCATCAAGAAGGTCAGGAAGGGTTGCTCGGTCTGTCAGGCCTGCAATCCCGACAACCAGAACGTCAAGGGGGAACCCCAATGGACCCCGGTTCCTGATCAGCCCATGGAGAGCGTGGCCATGGACGTCTTCTCCATGCCCGAAGTGCACATTGGCAAGGAGACCTTTGACTGTGTGGTTCTCTGTGTGGACTGCCACAGCGGCTACGTTGTAGCCGTTCCGGCACGCAAAAAGGGGTTGCTTGCCAAGGAAGTGGCTATCATGATGATTCGTCATTGGCTGACCGTCTTTGACATCCCCCGCACCATTTGCAGTGACCGAGGGCCCCAGTTTACTGGTGGCTGTTTCAAGGCTATGTGTTCCCTCATGGGAATACGACATGCCAAGAGCGTTGCCTATCTCAGCCGGTCTAACGGCCGTGCTGAAGTGGCTGGACGGCAGCTGTTCGAGAAGCTGCGCAAGATCCACATCACCGATCCACGGCGGAACTGGTTCGAGGAGATGTGGCCTGCTCTGAAGGCCCATCATGACACCCCCACTCCGGGCGGTTTGTCCCCTCACCAGATTCTGTTTGGCAGGGACCCCCTGGGTAGGGGACTTCCCTTGTCTGGTGATGGCATGGCTATGGATGCCAGGGAGTTCTTCGCGCGGCAAGAGAAAACGGCGCGGGACATCCGCCAGCAACTTGAGAAGGAGCATGCTGAGCGTCAGAAGTCCGCCCCGAGCTCGACAGCGCATAAGTTCAGGGTGGGAGACCCGGTGTGGGTGATCAGACCCCGCCCCATGGGCACCCACCGCACCAAAACCTGGTTCACACCCGGCGAGGTGGTCCGCAGGATTGGTGAGGACACCTACCGCATCAGGGTGGGTCACGGACAGTTCCGGGAGCGCCACGAGAGTCAACTCCGTGTGCGGGAACCCGACCTCCGTGGCCGACATGTGTCCCTGGACTACGCCAAACATGAGGCCGATTCAGACGACGACTATGCTGAGCAGGACGACTATACTGTCGAGAAGATCCTGGCTCAGCGTCCGAAGGCCTCGGCACCCGGAGGTCTGGAGTTCAAGGTTCGTTGGCGAGGCTATGGGCCGTCCCACGACACCTGGGAACCCGTCTCCTCGTTCGTGCCGCGGGTCAATACTCCCTTCATGGAGTACATCCGCAAGCACAAGACCAAGATCCACGTTTCGGACTTGGCAGCACTCACCCGGGCGATTGCAGCCAGGGGTGCCTGATCAGCGCCCTGAGCTCTCCCCTGATGCGTTATGAGCGCTTGTGAGGCCGACGGATCGTCCCTTGCTTGCTTGCTCTCTTCCATCTTTTGGTGACAGAGTGGCCATATACCCCCCCCTGCTGAATCCAGAGGAGGATGGCCCCTCTCTTTCAATTCTCTTCGTCACTCCCCACCTGCTGAATCCATGGGAAACCAGGTAGGGCGACTGACCTTCATTTTTCTGAGCTCTTGGGGCCTTGAAGCCCATACGACGTTGCGCAACGGATGCCGCTGTCATCGGCATTGCGATTTTTGGTGTGTGGTCTGGTCCCATGGCACTTGCGGAACCCAGACCAGTCAACGTGTGTCAGCTGACTATATATCGCCTGAACTCAGGCGTTCTCCTGTCCATCCTCCTGCATTTGCCTTATCCTGACCGTGGCGTGGTTTGGCACTCTGTCCAGAGTGTGTTTACACGCCTATTTACCTGATTATTGCTTGTTTTTCTGCCCTCCAGGATATGTGCATCTGTATGTTAAGTGTCACCAGCCCATCGCTGGAGATGGACTGTTTATCACCACAAATCGGGATACAGAGGCGCCTCGAGTCGCCGTGTACATGATCTTACAGCCTGGTCCAGCCTGGACCAGTACTTGATTACAGATTCTACTGTTTGAGTGCTCGGGATACCGTGTTGCCCTATTCGCTGTGATGTGTGGAGATCCTGATGGCGCCAGGCGGTAAGCCCAGTTGCCTGACTACACTCCCAGCGGTCCGCCACTGTCAGTCCCAGTGTGAGCCTACCGATTCGCAGACGCACCTGCATTCGGATGGCGGCCTCCGGTGCTCCTGACCTCAGTCAGTCTGCCTGGGAAACTGGTGGTTTGAGGAGTCGACGCCTCCGCCCACACTGCATGAGGACTCCCTCATGTATGGCCTTCGTGGCAGTAGGGCGAGGGAAAAGACGGCCTTGATGCCCGATCCCTTCAGGAGGAGTTCCCTTACGATCTGGGGTTCGTAAGGAGTTCGACTATGGCACTCTGGACTCGCGTCGTATGGATATGGACATGGTGCGCCCGAGGAAGGACCCGTGGGGGCTCTCCCCAGTCGGCGGGCCTTGGGAAGCTTGGGGTAGCCTGATGGATTCTTGTGGTCGCTCTCGACTTGTGGGACCACCTCGGTCGTCGTATGTCGCCTATGTTGGCCGTGTATGCCACTGCCACTGTGGTGGTGACCGTGGCAGCCGGGACCCGGTGCGCCTGGTATGGGTTAACGGGTCCTTTGGATGCCGAACAATCGCCGCCAGGACCCGGGACTTGATACTTGATACTATACATGTGCTACGAGCTTATACGGCTCTACCTATCTTACTGTGACTTACTGAAGTGAGGATGTGACACCCCCCCCCCCCTTCAGAAGAGGGTCCTGAGTACCCGCTGCCATGCGTGGTGTTATCGAGCCCCCCCAGGGTTTGCTCTAAGGAGGGGGGTGAAGCGGTACCCAGAACCCCATGGCCAGGTTATGGCATACAACCGGTCTCCGGTCCACTAACCCCATGTACGGCGTGTTCCGTGCCGTGAAGCCCCGCATCGGCAACCGATGCACCGCCAGCGGAGATTTGGGTATCAGAATATCAGGAATCAACAGGGTTTTATTTTCATATTGTTTCCGTCAATTTTTACGCTTCCGTTCTGATACTCACTGTTTTGACGGCTGGCGGTTGGATCGCGACTTTACCGTAACCGCCAGTTTGACTGTTTATAATGGAAATTTTAACGCAATCCGTCACGAAGGCTCCAAAGTCGCCAGAAACTGCATGGATGCTTCCGCAATTTTCATAATTAATACTCGCAACCTTAATCCGAATTTTTCAGAATGTCAAAATCGGATTTTCGACTTCGACATCCCCGCACTTGATTTGACCTCTTTCGAGTGGACCTACGTGCTTCCGTATGCACGAATCAACTTTCCTTTTATCTTGTGCCCCATTTGTCTCAAAGATATGGGCAAAACAAAGTTGATTCGTGAGGCCACTTGTGAAGGTCATATCTCGTGTTGTTTGCGAGGAATGACAACAAGGAAACGTGGGATGTATTCACAATACTCCCGACGTAATTTAGGAAGCATCATATGCCTTGCGTTTCCACACGTGCGCGCTAGTGTAATGGTTCATGGTCAAGAGGGTAGAGTTTGCGTTATAACTCTTTGGCCATGACATTGCGTGCGTTAGGATAACTTTCGAGTGTAGCGCGCAAGTGTTGGTGATGCATAGGAACTCTCCTTGAGTTCCTATGAGCGATTGACACAAAGTTATGCCCTTGGAGGGGCATGACATATCGTGGTGGGAGCTGCCTTTTTGGGCAATATGTGGTATGTGCCATGTGTTGTGTTGCGTGCCCATTTGGCGGGTCCATTACTCCAAGCCAAGCCGGCCAATGGACCTCAAATTGTGCAAGCCCCTTCTCCATACTCCCTACAGTCAATTGCAAGCCTAACCTTCGTGAAGGGAAGCTTGTGTGGTGATCCCGAAGCGATGCGTTGGGAGCAAGGTGTGTATTTTACAATTTTCCATATTTTCATGTGCCCACTTGGGAAGTAGCGCTCGTGACCTTTCAAGGCGCCCGAAGTGGAGCACATATGTGGGATCGGGGGTCATTGGTGTCAAGTCATCGTGTGTAGAAGGATTGAGTGATTGCACGATCCAAGCCGAAGATATTATAATATAATTATGCACCTTTCAAGGCACTTTTGTGTGTGCTTGTGCCAATTTTGCCATTTTTGGCCCGTCATGATGTCAAGTGGCGACCGTGTATCTCAACGTTGCGCTCGATTGACATCATGACCCAAGTATGATATGAGGGTACATACTTCGGTGCCCAACATATCTTGGACCCGGCGAATAACTCCTCTTAGGCTTGGCATACCGTGGCCGCCATGTTGGCGATTTGGGACTATCCCAAATCATGGGCTCACTTGGCGACCCTGCCATTCCCAATATCGGGGGAGTTGGGCGACGCCCAAAAGATATGTTGGACCAATATGACTTGATACCAATCCTATGGCACACTCCGGTCCGAGTCGGGCATGTGCCTCATTTGCCCCAACCATGAATGTGTGCATTTTTGGCCATTTTGAGCATTTTTCCACTTTTGCTGCCCGCCGTGCCTCATGTTCTAACCTTCGTGCACGCCGGACGCATGGACCAATGGACCATATATGGCATGGGTGTTATGGGTAATGGGCCCCATGGTCCATAAACCACGTGGGCGAAGCAGAGCCACCTTCGTTAAGGCGCTAGCCCAAAGTGAGTGTGGGCAATTTTGCAATTTTGACATTTGTGAACCCAATTGGGATCGTCACCACGCCGAGTGGCATGGAGATCTTTGAGAGCCAAGGGCATGGGAGACTCTTCATTGGACTCCCGGTGGATCGCGTATGGAATGGCGGATCTGATCTCCAAGCCGGCGTGGAGATATACTATTGGGAGCACACCGAATTTTGGCTCATTTCAGGCAGCCAAAATGACCCAATTTTGGGACCCCAATTTCCCCCTTCCGTGTGGTCAATTGGCGGCCCCATTTCTCTAAGCCCATATGGAGCCCGGACCTAAATGTACACTCAGATAAAAGTCGTAGGTCCCGCCTCCTACCCTGTGAGCCATTGGCCTTACCTTGGCTGGGCGAGCCACGCGTGGGAATGACGCCGATTTTGGTGATATTGGCATCAGGACCCCACATGACTCATCCGTGTTGCCCTGATGCCGGGACCTCAGAGGGAACCAGGTTGGGTGAGGGCTCCAGGGGGTTCGTACTCGAAGGGCAAAGGGTCAGTAGCCTCGTCCCTACCTCTGGCGGGTCCGGACGAGGGGTCAATTTTGGGGATTTTTGAGTTAATTTCAGTTTGGGCTGTAACAGCCCATTTTCAGCTACCAACTCCTGGGTGATAATGGCGGGGCCATCCCTCTGGCTCAGAGTGGAGTTGGGACCTGCCATTAAGGGAGCATAGGAGGCCACTGTCGGTTGGCCTTGGAGCTCCTTGGTTTCCAGGAACTCGCCTGTGGCTGGGCGGGACAACCCCCCTATTGGCAGGGTTTCAGGGTCCGGACTGAGCAGGGCATGGGTTGTGTTTGAGCCCCCGCCCCCATCAGCCACTGAGAGGGTCGGACCTGGGATTGGGATATGAGTTGGGACTGAGTGTCTATGGTCCTGTGATGCCCTTACCCCAGTCCAGTCTTAACCCCATGTGTACATATTCTGATGTGTTGCTGTACATACTTTCGTTCCCTCTATGCAGAGTGGCAAGGATTCTGAAACGCTTTGTCACATGACACAGGCGTATTGATGCCCTTGTGAGCGTAGTGCCTTGCCTGCCTGCTCACCTGTGCGTGTCACCGCAGCGTCCCGTGGCCGGCCCCCCACGGGAACGCGTCAGTAGTGGTGCATGGTTTCACCCCTTCCTTCCCACTTGGGACAGAGGTTGGCCCGCTGCAGGTCCCCAAGGGATGTGGGGTCCAGGTGGGGGCTGGCCTGATGACCACAGGATTCTGGCCCCGTGGTTGCCCAGAATTGGTTGAAAGTAGTGGAGTTATCCACGGGGCTCAGGGTCGGGTCATTAGGGACTTCAGCAAAGGCCACACCCCAAGCAGGCATCCCTACTGCTTTGCCCTTAGGAAGATCCTCATCCTCCGGCCATGTCAGGATTACTCTGGGGTCGAAATTTCCCCAATCATCAAAGTGCTGGGGATGGAGTCCCTGAAAATGACGCCTCTCGGCAAAGATAATGATGTGCTTGGGGGGGGGGTCGAGGAGTATGGCTGATGCTGATGGGTGTGCTGATGAGCATATCCAGGAAAGGGTCCAGAGAAACTGAATTCTGCACCTGGGAGACCATGGGGGGGGTGATAACCTGGTGGTCTCATTTCTGTCGGCCATTGGGAGGGGGGTGATAACCCGGTAGTTCTGATCTTTTCACTGCATGGACGGCTGCACAAGGCACATGTGTAGGTACATGCGGTCGTGGGATCACATGCACATGGGGATGGGGCGTCACATGCACGTGAGTATGTTTATCAGCAACATGACAAGCCATTTCAGAATGGCCACTGAAATCTGGAGTATGTACATGATGATGGGCACCATGAGTGGCAAGGTCACCCTCTCAGGGCCCTGCGTCAAGCCCGCGGGGCCCTGCAACGTCACCCTGCAGCCCCTCAAGCTGACTCTTGAACTCCATTATGAGCTCATTGCAGCCTGCCACCTGATTCTGCAAGACTGTCAGGCATTCCTCTTGGGCCCTGACCTGATCTGCAAAGCAAACAGAATCTGTCAGGGGGGGGCACGGGTCCGAAAGAGGGCAGAGCTGGTGTCACGGGCACGGTCGTCATGAGGCTTATGCTATTAAGTATGCTTCCCTGGAACTCGGATCATGCCGCTCATCCTCCATGGTGAGCTGGACTTGCTGCAGCTCTGCCTCCATCGTGACCAGCTTGGTCTTGAGGGGGCGGATGGATGGATCTGCTGGAATTGTTGAAGCACCGGCAGTAGAACCGGTTGCGGCGGCAGCTTACGCCATGGTGGCCTTGAGCTGGTTGATGTGACCCGGGAAATTCTCGCTGCTCCAGCTCGTTGATCTGCTGGATGAGGGGGCCCTGCTGGACCTCCACGGCGCGCTTGATCTCCACCTCAATGGCCGCCGTGATGGTCGCCAGGTCGGGGGCGGCTGCGGCGGCGGCGATGGCTGCCGCGGTGTTCGCTTGGAGGGCGGTGAGCACACTGAGCCGTTCAGCCAACAGCTCATCCCCACACCAGAAGGCGCGCTGCGAAACGCGTAAAAACGCGACGAGAAATTTTTCGACGTGAAATAGGTGAATAGTTAGCGCCGTAACAACCGTAACGCTCGTAGGACCCTGACGCCGTCCCTCTCATCGTCTAACTAGCTGTAGGCGCAAAGCAAAACGCGTTGCGAGCAGCGCGTAAAACTCGAAAAGTTTTTCTAAGCCGCCGCGTCCCTTTGCCCTGCTTCTCTTCCTTTCCTTTCCTTCTCCATGCACCTACCTCCCCTCCCTCCTGCCCCCCCTGACCCCTTTTCATCAGCTTAGGCGACCGGCCCTGGGGGAAAAGCGGTCAACCCCTAGCAAGCAAGACCACCATCTTCGCGGTCGCGTGGCCACACGTAAGTCAGAAATTTCACCTTGGTATTGCTGCTTGCCTGCGTGCGTGAGTTGCGTAGAGTTTGATTTTCTAAAGAGAAACATTTTAATTTTTTGGTTTTCAGGAAGTTTTCAAAGGCACGGAAAAACGGCAGGGGTTTTTAGCAAAGGAAAAGAGGACAAAAGGAAAAACAAACACCAGCAGCGCAGACAACCGCACCGCACAGCCAACCAGCACAGCACCGCAGGGCAGCACGGCACCGGAGGACACGGCACAGGGCGCAGGACACCACAGGACAACGCACAGCACAGCAAGACACCACGACACACCAGAGCAGCACCACCACACCGCAGAACGCCCAGGGAGACACCACAACGCACAGGGACACGCCACAGCACGAGGCACCAACAACAGCGCAGACGACACTGGCGCCGCACGACGGGCCGCAGGAGGGCAAAGCAAACACAAACAGCACCGCAAAACGACAGCAGAGCACGACACCACAGCACCACACGACAGCACAGCGCCACAGCACACTACACAGGGAAGCAGGGCATCACAGCCAGCACAACAAGGCACCGCAGCGCACAGAGCGGAGAAGACAGGGAACGCACAGCACGAGGAAAACAGCACCACAGCACGCAGACACCACCACCGGGCAAAAAACAGCACAGCCAACCAACAGCACAACACAGCGCAGCACGACAGCCCACAGGAGGGCAAAGCAAGCCCCAACAGCACCGCAACACGACAGCAGAGCACAACAGCACAGCACCACGCGACAGCGCAGCACCACAGAACACGACACAGGAAAGCAGGGCACCACAGCAAACCACACCAACCACAGGGAAACAGACCACGCGGCCAGACAGGGACACCGACACCGAAACACGCCACCAGCAGACAACCACGGGCCACCAGACCCAGCACCGCACCACGGCAGACCACAGCACCAGGCGCCAGCAACAGCACGCACCACACGAACAGCACGACGCGAGCGCACCAGCACAGCGAAGCACAGCACCGCACAGAGCGGAGAGGACAGGGAACGCACAGCACAGCACCCCGGGACACACACAGCACAAAGCAGAGCGGCGAACAACAGCACGCACCACCGCGCCACGACAAAACACACACAGCACGGGGGAACACCGCAAAACGCAGCGCCGCAGAGCACAGGGCCCCAGGGCAACGGGCAGCGCCAGAGGGCACGGCGCAACAAGCAGCGGCACCCACCGAGCACAACACAGCACAGAACAGCACAACACCGGAGGACACAACGCGCAGCAGCGCGGCGCAGCACCGCACCCAGGGACGCGCAGCACAACACAGCACACGGCACACAGCACCGAGCAGCAGCGACGAAAACCGCGAGACCAAAAGGGGGGGGGGGGGCAACCGACGGGGAGCAACCACCAGCCAGGCGGAAAGCACGAAAGAGGGACAAGCGCACGGAGAGCCGAGAGGCGGAAGGCCAACAAAGCAAACAACGCACAGCGCCGAGGCCCAGGGCACCCGGGGCCGGAGACCAGAGCAAGCCGGTGACAACGGGGGCGCACAGGGGAAGAAGGGGAAGAAAAAAAAAAACAACAACACCAAGGCACCAAGCAGGAGCGACGAAAACAGGGGGACACAAAAAGGGAGGGGGTGGGGGGAGAAACCACCAAAGAGCAGCCAACGGCCAAGCGGGAGACACAAACGAGGCGCGAGCGCACGAAGAGCCAGGCAGCGGGAGGCCGAGAAAAACAACCAAAGCACAGCGCCAAGGCAACGAGGAACGGCAAGGGCAGCGAAAGAGAGAGGGGGGCAACTCCAGCCCGGAGGGGGCCAAGCAAAGCAGAAAGACAAAGCGGCCAAAGGAAAAGGTGAGGCGCACCACAACGCGCCCGGGAGGCCGGCCCGCCCGACCCGGCCACAAAGAGCAAGCGCACGCACGCCAGCTGCCGTCCGGATGGACGAGTGCGCGCCCGGAGGGTACCCAGCCCCTGCCGGCTACGAACAGCCGCCGTCCGGATGAACGAGTGCGCGCCCGGAGGGTACCCAGCCCCTGCCGGCTACAAACAGCCGCCGTCCGGATGGACGTGTGCGCGCCCGGAGGGTACCCAGCCCCTGCCGGCTACGATAGCCGCCGTCCGGATGGACGAGTGAGCGCCCCGCAGCGACGTCCCGCACAGCAACACAACACACCGAGCAGGCACACCGGTGAACAGGAGCCAGGAGGCCCAGGACACCGCACACGCAAAACAACACACCGAGCGGGCACACCGATGAACAGGAGCCAGCAGCCCAGGATACCGCACACGCAACACAACACACCGAGCGAGCGCACCGGTGAACAGGAGCCAGGAGGCCCAGGACACCGCACACACAAAACAACACACCAAGCAGGCTCACCGGTGAACAGGAGCCAGGTGGCCCAGGACACCGCACACGCAACACAACACACCGAGCGGGCGCACCGGTGAACAGGAGCCGGGAGGCCCAGGACACCGCACACGCAACACAACACACCGAGCAGGCACACCGGTGAACAGGAGCCGGGAGGCCCAGGACACCGCACACGCAACACAACACACCGAGCGGGCACACCGGTGAACAGGGGCCAGGAGGCCCAGGACACCACACACGCAACACAACACATCGAGCGAGCACACCGGTGAACAGGATCCGGGAGGCCCAGGACACCGCACACGCAACACAACACACCGAGCGGGCGCACCGGTGAACAGGAGCCCGGAAGGCCCATGGCACCGCACACGCAAAACAACACACTGAGCAGGCACACCGGAGAACAGAAGGCAGGTGGCCCAGGACACCGCACACGCAACACCACACACCGAGCGTGCACACCGGTGAACGGGAGCCAGGAGGCCCAGGACACCGCATACCCAACACAACACACCGAGCAGGCACACCGGTGAACAGGAGCCGGGAGGCCCAGGACACCGCACACGCAACACAACACACCGAGCGGGCACAACGGTGAACAGGAGCCCGGAGGTCCAGGACACCACACACGCAACACAACACACCGAGCGGGCACACCGGTGAACAGGAGCCGGGAGGCCGAGGACACCGCACACGCAACACAACACACCGAGCGGGCACACCGGTGAACAGGAGCCGGGAGGCCCAGGACACCGCACACGCAACACAACACACCGAGCGAGCACACCGGTGAACAGGACCCTGGAGGCGCAGGACACCGCACACCCAACACAACACACCGAGCGGGCACATCAGTGAACAGGAGCAGGGAGGCCCAGGACACCGCACACGCAACACAACACACCGAGCGGGCACACCGGTGAACAGGAGCTGGGAGGCCCAGGACACGGCACACGCAACACAACACACCGGGCGGGCGCACCGGTGAACAGGAGCCAGGAGGCGCAGGCCACCGCACACGCAACACAACACACTGAGCCGGCACACCGGTGAACAGGAGCCGGGAGGCCCAGGACACCGCACACACAACACAACACACCGAGCGGGCGCACCGGTGAACAGGAGCCGGGAGGCCCAGGACACCGCACACGCAACACCACACACCGAGCGTGCACACCGGTGAACGGGAGCCAGGAGGCCCAGGACACCGCATACCCAACACAACACACCGAGCAGGCACACCGGTGAACAGGAGCCGGGAGGCCCAGGACACCGCACACGCAACACAACACACCGAGCGGGCACAACGGTGAACAGGAGCCCGGAGGTCCAGGACACCACACACGCAACACAACACACCGAGCGGGCACACCGGTGAACAGGAGCCGGGAGGCCCAGGACACCGCACACGCAACACAACACACCGAGCGGGCCCACCGGTGAACAGGAGCCGGGAGGCCCAGGACACCGCACACACAACACAACACGACGAGCAGGCACACCGGTGAACGGGAGCCGGGAGGCCCAGGACACCGCACACGCAACACAACACACCGAGCGGGCACATCAGTGAACAGGAGCAGGGAGGCCCAGGACACCGCACACACAACACAACACACCGAGCGGGCACACCGGTGAACAGGAGCTGGGAGGCCCAGGACACGGCACACGCAACACAACACACCGGGCGGGCGCACCGGTGAACAGGAGCCAGGAGGCGCAGGCCACCGCACACGCAACACAACACACCGAGCCGGCACACCGGTGAACAGGAGCCGGGAGGCCCAGGACACCGCACACACAACACAACACACCGAGCGGGCGCACCGGTGAACAGGAGCCGGGAGGCCCAGGACACCGCACACGCAACAAAGCACACCGAGCAGGCACACCGGTGAACAGGAGCCGGGAGGCCCAGGACACCGCACACGCAACACAACACACCGAGCGGGCACACCGGTGAACAGGAGCAGGGAGGCCCAGGACACCGCACACGCAACACAACACACCGAGCGGGCACACCGGTGAACAGGAGCCAGAAGGCCCAGGACACCACACACGCAACACAACACACCGAGCGGGCACACCGGTGAACAGGAGCCGGGAGGCCCAGGACACCGCACACGCAACACAACACACCGAGCGGGCGCACCGGTGAACAGGAGCCGGGAGGCCCAGGACACCGCACACGCAAAACAACACACCGAGCAGGCACACCGGAGAACAGAAGGCAGGTGGCCCAGGACACCGCACACGCAACACAACACACCGAGCGGGCACACCGGTGAACGGGAGCCAGGAGGCCCAGGACACCGCACACCCAACACAACACACCGAACGGGCACACCGGTGAACAGGAGCCGGGAGGCCCAGGACACCGCACACGCAACACAACACACCGAGCGGGCGCACCGGTGAACAGGAGCCGGGAGGCCCAGGACACCGCACACGCAACACAACAAACCGAGCGGGCACACCGGTGAACAGGAGCCAGGAGGCCCAGGACACCACACACGCAACACAACACACCGAGCGGGCACACCGGTGAACAGGAGCCGGGAGGCCCAGAACACCGCACACGCAACACAACACACCGAGCGGGCACACCGGTGAACAGGAGCCGGGAGGCCCAGGATACCGCACACGCAACACAACACACCGAGCGGGCACACCGGTGGACAGGAGCCGGGAGGCCCAGGACACCGCACACGCAACACAACACACCGAGCGGGCACACCGGTGAACAGGAGCCAGGAGGTGCAGGACACCGCACACCCAACACAACACACCGAGCGGGCACACCGGTGAACAGGAGCCAGGAGGCCCAGTACACCGCACACGCAACACAACACACCGAGCGGGCACACCGGTGAACAGGAGCCAGGAGGCCCAGGACACCGCACACGCAACACAACACACCGAGCGGGCACACCGGTGAACAGAAGCCGGGAGGCCCAGGACACCGCACACGCAACACACCACACGGAGCGGACACACCGGTGAACAGGAGCCGGGAGGCCCAGGACACCGCACACCCAACACAACACACCGAGCGGGCGCATCAGTGAACAGGAGCCGGGAGGCCCAGGACACCGCACACACGTAGGGCGGCCGGGGGACAGGAAAGAACCAACACCCCATGGGTCGGACACACTGGGGCGACCCAGCCGACCCACCGGGCCAGTGGCAGGAGCGATACTCCAAGGCTGCTGGTCCGAGCCAGGCCAGGCTGCATCGGGGACCATGGCAAACGTCACCCGGAGCCATGGATGCAACCTATGACAGGCGAGCCGGTACACAGTCCAGGAGGGGGTCGCCTGCCAAGTGGAGCGGCCCCGCAACTCAAGCCACAAGGGTGAGGCGGACGTACCATAGACAAGCGGGAGCAATACCCCTTGTGGTGAGAGATACTCCACACGGCTGGGCAGCCCCCAGAGCTGCCGCCCGAAGGAGGGGGCATGTGGCCCTACTCACGGACACATGTGGGGACACCCTCCGGCCTGGGACACATGGACCGGGTGGCCGCGACAATGCCTTCCCAAGCACATGCGGGAGCGGCTCAAGAGGCACCTAACATAGGGCAGTGGGAGGGACAGGACGTCCCCTTGGTAAGACCTTCTTCCCGCCCCGTCAAAGGAGGCATCTCGAGCTCCCGAAGATACCTACCTACCTACCTACCTACCTACCTGGACCTCGGATCCGGCATGCCGCTCATCCTCCATGGTGAGCTGGACTTGCTGCAGCTCTGCCTCCATCGTGACCAGCTTGGTCTTGAGGGGGCGGATGGATGGATCTGCTGGAATTGTTGAAGCACCGGCAGTAGAACCGGTTGCGGCGGCAGCTTACGCCATGGTGGCCTTGAGCTGGTTGATGTAACCCGGGGGAGCGCGACGCTGCTCGGATTCTCGCTGCTCCAGCTCGTTGATCTGCTGGATGAGGGGCCCTGCTGGACTTCCACGGCGCGCTTGATCTCCACCTCCATGGCCGCCGTGATTGTTGCCAGGTCGGGGGCGGCTGCGGCGGCGGCGATGGCTGCCGCGGTGTTCGCTCGGGGGGCGGTGAGCACACTGAGCCGTTCAGCCAACAGCTCATCCCCACACCTTCTGAGCCGCCCAACTTGGTCATCAATCTGGCCTACCCTCTGATGCAAGGTGTGCCCCTCGGTCCAAGCCTGGGTCAGGCAGGTGTTGGTTTGCCGGGCGAGCGAGCGGACGACTCAACTTGGTGGCGGACTCGGCGGCGAAGCCTCGGTAGCGGGTGGCCAAGGCGTCGAGCTCCTGCCAATTGCTGCTGCACGTTGATGGTCTCAAAGGGGGGCGACCTCATGCGGAAGGGATGCTGGCCCAGGCTGTTGCTGGGCTCCAATTCCTGGCCGAAGTGCTAGCGGCCACCCTGGGGGTCTGCAGCCCACTCAAGCATGGCGTAGGCAGCTGTGAAGCCAGTTCGGACCCCCGTGGCCATCTTTGGGTCACTTGGGGTGTGTATCTATGTGCCGGCAAGCCGCCATTGGCTGATATCATACTCTCCCATCCACCTGACCTAACACGATGTGATAGTGTGATAGGTTTGGCCATTCCGGCTATGAGCGGCCATATTCAGTACCGAGGCGCCGCCAGCTGAGATTTACATATCAGAATATCAGGAATCAACAGGGTTTTTTTATCATAAAGTTTCCGTAATTTTTCAGTCTTCGGTGCTGATTGTCAATGTATCGGCGACTGTCAGTTAGCTCGCGATTTTGGGGTAACCGATTGGTTAACTGTTATTTCCAGATATTCTAGCGGAAACCCCGATGAAGGGTCAGATTTCATCAGTAAAGGGTTCGTTGCTTCCGCAATTTTCATATTATACACTCGCAAAATTAATCTGATTTTTTCAGACTTTCAGAATCGGATTTTCAACTTCGACATCGCCGCACTTGATATGATGAATCGCGAGTGGTCCTACATTTTTCCCCGATCATGTATCAGCCTTCTTTTTGTTATATCCCTCATTTTTCTTGGAGATATAGTCGAAACAAAAGTGATTCGTGAGACCACTTTGAAGAATCATATCTCCGGCTCACGGTGATGAATACCAATGTCGAGAATTGGGTTGGAATTGTCTTGGTCTCAACTTAATTTGGGGAGCATCAAACGCTTTTGGTGTGTACGCATGCCCGGTATACGAAGGGAAAATCTTCAAGAGGGTAGAAAGTGATATATAACGCTTGGACCGTGCAACCGAATATTTCATTGCGACATTCGAGTTTTACCACATGAGTGTTGGGGTTGCATAGATACTTTCTCTCGGTTCCTACGTATTTTTAACGTGAAGTTATGTCCATGGAGGGGCATGGCATATCATGGTGGGAGCCACGTTTTGAGGGTATGTGTTATATGCATGGTATGTGCTTCGATATGCTCACGCCCATGTTATATATCTCCGTCTGTAGGAAGATATATGGAGTCATACGTGGCAAGGGCTTCGCCCATGTCCTAATGATGAACTCCATAGCGCTAGACTAAGTCTACCGCTCATATAGTGCATGTGGGAGGGCTTACAAAGCGACCCACAAGCGCCATTATCAATTTTCCCATTTTCCTGGTGTGTGTTGGGAGGAGGTTCGAAGGTGTCCCCATGCGTCCATGTGGGGATCCAAGTGGGGGGATTGTTTGCAAATGGTCCCAAGCAATTGTGTTCTGAATGATAAGTTGATACCATGGGTGAGCGAAGTTATATACTATTGTAATTTTCTTGAATTTGGCATTATTTGCATGTTTTTGACCTCATTTTATGCTCATTTTTGTGTTTTATGTGCTCAACCAGGGCTGGCTAACAGTAAAGTGCCTAGAGATCTGTGAACTATGGTATGTTGCTTATATGTTGGCGTATGCTTCGGTGTTGTACCTCACCATATGCCGGATCACGTGGTTCATTTGTCTTGGCACACGAGGCCTCACAAAATTAGGTCTCAAATTCATGAGTTGACTTGTGAAGCATGTCATGTGCATAACCGGAGGGGTTTCGGAGCCAATGATGGGATATTCTTGGCCATGGACTTTTGGTCTATATCACCCTTGTATACTACTTTCCGGTTTGACACATGCATGGAGCTTTGGATATTTGCCATATGCATTTTTGAGTATATAATTGACTTTTGGGCATAATGGTGTGATTTGCCTGATTTTGCCATGTTATGAGGTCATCTTCATGGAGCAGTTCTCCAACCCCAATCAATGCCAAGTCCAAACAAGGTTATGTCAGGGTAGGGCATGGTCCTGAGTGCCATTCTAGGCCATGACACGTCACCTCCCCTA
Organism: Eutreptiella sp. 'Long Island Sound 2002'; assembly: GCA_964036045.1. Classification (NCBI taxonomy): domain Eukaryota; phylum Euglenozoa; class Euglenophyceae; order Eutreptiales; family Eutreptiaceae; genus Eutreptiella; species Eutreptiella sp. 'Long Island Sound 2002'. The sequence goes on from OZ038379.1 coordinate 115,783,445, forward strand.
TTGGGCTAGGATTTATAGGCTTGGGAAGGAAACACATTTTTGGGGTTTATGTAGTGACTTTTGACACATGGCATTTAGCCATCTTATTTGACTGGGTTCAGGACATCATGTTGGTGAGTCAAGGGAAGGTCTTGAGTCGAGGGAATGAGGGGTCTATGGCTGTGATTGTGTATGTTTCCATCTTTCCCCAACTTTGCTTTATTTGTGTTCATATGCCAATTTCAGGGCTTTCATCTTTGGTGCAATTCTTGTACATGCCCGCCACCGTGAGACGACCGGTGTGCTGAACGGAAGCCCGCAGTGTGGATTGGGTTATTGCTGTATTTGTGGGATGTGGTTGCTGTTCAGGGTTGAAGGAGGATTGTATTTTCCATATTTTTGGATTTTGGACCCTGTATTTTGAGAAATGCAAGCGCTGATCCGGAGCAAGACAGCAGGGGTAACAGTCGGAAGGGGCACAGCAGGGGCCGGTCCTGGTAGGGACCTTCTTTATGGTAGCAGAGGCGTACCTGCTGCCCCTACCTACCGCCGCCCCGGGGACTTGGGCCCCTATGAGCCCTGCCCAAGTACGCCCCGGGTGCGTATTGTGGACTCGGTGGAGACCACGCCGGAAGTGGAAGCCCGAAGAGAAGTACGACGTTCGGGAAGAGGAGGACTTGACAGGGAGGACCTGGTCTCCATGTGTGAGCGTCGCTGCCGAAAGGCATGCAACCTCCGCTCCGCCGCGGAGGACTCTGAGGAGACCTGCCATTCAGGCAGCAGTGGAGGACGGGCCTGGCGCTACCGGAAGCGCGGGTAACCCAAGCCCGCAGCAGGGGACGCCGGGGCTATGGATACGGACCCCAGCCCGGTCAGGCTCTGGGACTCCGAGGGGCACTCCGAGGGCTATCCGACAGCCTATGAGCAACCTTCGGAGTCGGAGGAGACGGCCAGGCCGCCCACAAGGGCGAACACGGCTCCAGAACCCAGCCTGGAGCATATGACGTCATATGACGCCGAGGCGTTGGAGAGGCCAGCCAGAGCCAGAACGGCGCCTGTGGCCCGACACACGGAGCCAGCGCGGGATAGCATGGGCGACACACCCATGGCGGAGAAGTGCGAGGCGCCGGGAACCTCGGGATGCGCCGGATCAGGTGGAAAGCACGCTGAGTGCCACTGCGAGCACGTGTCCTTCCTCATGGGCAAGTACCCAAAGAGGGGGATGGACGCCATCGTGCATCGCCTCGACAGCCTGAACAACGCGAAGGACGGCCTAGAGGAGGACGTCGCCGGGATCCTGGATGACCAGTCGGCCGCGGAGAGAGACATGGTGGTGCTGCGAGCGGAACGGGACCGGTACTGGGAGAATCTGGAGCTGGCCCTGCAGAAGCAGCAGCGAGTGGTGGACAGCCTCCTCCACCTAGTGGAGGACATGTCGGGACGCCTGATAAGGCTAGAGGAGCGACAGCCCCTCACCTCGGGTCCGGAGCTCCCGGCAAAGCCAGCACCGGCAGAGCTGGTGGAGCGGGTTGAGACCCTCCGGAGCGCCAGGGATAAACCCATGGGCGGCCCGGCAGAGGCACCATACGCGCCTCCGCGTGTTGACCCGGGTGCGCTGCCGTTTGTTCCCATGTTCAGCGAATCCACAATGCTCGGGGAACACACGGCACCGGCCGGGTCCATGCGGGAAGGGCACGCAACCACAGACCCGAGGAGCCTGACGGTACTGATGTCCCATGCAGCCGCCCAGGATCCACCGACCACTACGACTGCCCATGCAGTGTATGCGGAGGAGGAGATCCAGAGCCAGACCATGGAGGGCCAAACCATGGGAAGCGCCGACGGACATGGTCGAGGCCACCCAGGCGGAAACCTGTGGGTGAAGGACTCTCATTCGGGGATTTGGACAGCCGGTGGAGCAAGTCCTTCCCGCATTCCAAACCCCATGGGTTCAGGCCCAACTGGACCGCACTCCATGGAGGAGAGGGATGTACGGGGAGTGTACTCACACCCCCCGGCCACAGGTGGTATCTGTCTCGGTGGAGTAGTGGCTGCGGACGTCGGAGACGCCATCAGGATTGACGACCTCAGGGGAATCAAAATCTCCTACTACGATGGCAACCCCTCCAACCTGGACGACTTAATCCTGGATTGGGAGGACTTCGCCGAAGAGGTCGTCGGCGAGATGAGAGGAGCGCCAAGGGACAAGTGGGTATGCCGGACATTCCCACACAGGCTGGCGCAGGACCTGAAGGAGGAGCTCAGGGATCAGATCCGCGAGAGAGTGATCCAGACGGAGCAGGCCTGCCTCCAGTGGCTGGAGGACGAGGAGCGAGTGGACGCCCCCAACTAGAAGTTGGAGGATTTGTGGTCCATTCCGCTGCCGCTGGAGCGCGGAGAGCTGAGGGTCCGGGAATGGAATTGGTACATCCAAAAGTACCGAAGAAGCCTCAAGCTGGTGGAGGACTGGAATGAGGCCAGGGAGATCCGCCACCTGCTGAAGGACGTCCTCCCCGGGAACTGAAGAGGCGAGTGGAGGACGAGGAGAAGAAGCGAGCCAAGAAGCGGGTGGCGGTGAGGATCATGGCGGCAGAGGATACCCATGCGGGTATCATGGAGTTCTTCAGGAGGAACCTGGGCGAGCCCAACCAGATGTTTGGACTGAAGAACGCCGTGTACGTGGAGGTATTTGGCGACACCACGGGGCAAAGGCTGATGCGCCTCAACAAGGTGGAGTGGAGGCGCGGGGAGCCGCTGAGGAAGCAGGTCATCTTCGCCCGCATGAGCCTGGACGAGATCGTGAAGCACATCACGGTGGAGTTGAAGCTCAACGCCAAGAACGAGGCCCACGTGCAGGATCAACAAGGTCATGGACAACGAGGCCACTGGGAAGACCGCCATCATCGGGAGATCCAGGAGGACACGGCCAACTCCGCGGAGGATGGTAGTGGAAGTGGCCAAGACCACTGGACCGGGTCGCGGAAGAATCACGAGGAGGCCCATTTCTTCGCGTTTGTGGCGCACAACGTGAGGGACCATGGGCAGGATTGACGCGTTCCCGTGGGGGGCCTGGCCACGGGACGCTGCGGTGGACACGCGCAAGTGATCAGGCAGGCAAAGCACTACGCTCACAGGGGCATCATTGCGCTCATGTCATGTGACAAAGCGTTTCAGGATCTTTGCCACTCTGAAACAAGGGAACAAAAGTATGTACAGCAACACATGAGGATGTGTACACATGGGGTTAAGACTGGACTAGGGTAAGGGCATCACAGGACAATAGACACTCAGTCCCAACACATATCCCAATCCCAGGTCCGACCCTCTCAGTGGCTGGTGGGGACAGGGGCTCAAACACAACCCATGCCCTGCTCAGTCCGGACCCTGAAACCCTGCCAATAGGGGGGGGTCCCGCCCAGCCACAGGCGAGTTCCTGGAAACCGAGTGACTCCAAGGCCAACCAACAGTAGCTCCCTATGCTTCCCTAACTGCAGGTCCCAACTCCACTCTGAGCCAGAGATATGGCTCCGCTATTATCCCCTAGGAGTTGGTAGCTGAAAATGGGCTGTTTCAGCCCAAGCTGATATTAGCTCAAAAATCTCCAAAATTGCCCCCTCGTTCGGAACCGGCCAGAGGTAGGGACGAGGCAACTGACCCTATGCCCGTAGAGTATGAATTCCTCTGGAGCCCTCACCCAACCTGGTTCCCTCTGAGGTACCGGCATCAGGGCACCACGGGTTCGTCAAGTGGGGTCATGATGCCTAAATCACCTAAATTGGCATCATTCTCACGCATGGCTCGCCCGGCCAGGGCAAGGCCAATGGCTCACAGGATGGGAGGCGGGACCTGAGACTTTTCACTGAGTGTACGACTTGCAACTAGGTCCGGGCTTCGCATGGGCAGAGAGATATGGGGCTGCCAATCGACCACACGGGGGGGTGAAATTGGGGTCCGAAAAGGGGGTCATTTCCGCTACTCAAAATGAGCCAAAATTTGGGGGGCTCCCAATAGTATATCTCCACGCCGGCTGGGAGATCGGATCCTCCATTCCATAGGTGATCCACCTGGAGTCCGACTGAGACTCCCATGCCCTTGTCTTCCAAGGATCTCGAGGCTATATGGCGTGGTGACAATCCCAATTGAGTCCACAAATGCCAAAATGGGAAAATTGTCCACACTCACTTTGGGCTAGCACCCTAACGAAGGTTGCTCTGCTTCGCCCACGTGATGTGTGAACCATGGGGACAAATATACATAACACCCATGAATTGTATGGTCCATTGGTCCATGCGTCCGGCGTGCACGGGGGGCTGAACATAGTGCACGGCGGGCAGAAAATGTGGAAAATTGCTGATAATGGCCGAAAATGCGCACACTCATGTTTGGGGCAAATGAGGCACATGCCTGACTTGGACCGGAGTGTGCCATAGAATTGGTATCAAGTCCTATGTGTCCAGCATATCTTTTCGGCATTGCCCAACTCCTCCGGTTTCGGGAATGGCAGGGTCGCCAAGTGAGCCCATGATTTGGGATGGTCCCAAATCGCCAACATGGCGGCCACGGTACGCCAAGCCCAAGCGGAGTTATTCGTCGGGTTCAAGATATGTTGGGCACGGAAGTATGCACCCTCATAACGTACTTGAGTCACCATGTCAATTGGGCGCAACGTTGAGATACACGGTCGCCCCTTGACATCATGACGGGCAAACAACAGCAGTATTGGCGAAAAAACACCCAAAAGTGCCTTGAAAGGCGCACAAATATATTATAATATCTTCGGCTTGGATTGAGCAATCGTCCAATCCTTCTAAACACAATGACGTGACACCAATGACCTTGGATTCCACCTATGTGCTCCACTTGGAACGCTTCGGAAGGTCGCGCGCGCTGCCTCCCAAGTTGGCACATGCAAAAATGGAATATTGCAAAAAACACACCTGGCTCGCAACGCATCGCTTCGGGAGCGCTCCACAAGCGTCCACTCACGAAGGCCTGGCTTGCGAGTGTTGGTCGGGAGTACAATGAAGGGCCTCGTGCGATATGGGGTCCATTGGCGGGTTAGTCTTGCAATGGTGCACCCGCCAAATGGCCACGCAATATGACACCAAATATGGCATATAACCCTACCCAAGCCTTCTACATCCAACCTAGTGGCCTAGAACCAAAGAATGCCTATATTCTAATGTAACTTTGGTCCCTTAACACGCATGCAAGTGCTTTGGTCGAAAATCAACCTCCTTTCGGAAAGCCGAATTTTAGCATGCACGCAACATATATTGCCAATATGTATATGGAGATCATATATGCACTATCCGGGGAAGACAAGTGATATGCCCCGGATGTAGAGGCAAGCAGGGGTGGGACAAACGCCAACTCAACATACTTCTACAGATGCTTGACGCCAAGTACGTGAAAAAGTGCACTTCTTGGAGAACACTCAAAATGAATAACCCTTTGGGCCTATTGAGTTGGGATCCCTTGGCCTCGTCCTATGCCTATGGGGGGCAAAACCTCATACACAGTGCCTATGAGGCACGTTAGTTCGCCCTTGGGCGCTTGAACACTCGTAACCCTTGTTATTCCACTTTGGGGTTCAAAGCGCCTTCGGCTGCCCAGATTCTCTGAGAAAAATCTGGGACGTGATCCGTTATATCAAGAAAAAAATTGCGGATCACTCGAAGACTGTTTCAGTCTTAACTTCAAGAGAAATCGTATTATAGATTTATCTAATGCAGTCCACGGAACGGGCGACGACAGGCGGCGCGACTGCGGCAATTTCACGACAATTGGAAATCGCGGTAGAAATCGGGTGTTTCACCGATTTCCGACCGAGAATCGCCCAAGACAAAAAAATTATGGTAAATCTACATTGATTCAATGGTTAAGGATCGGATTCCAGATCCCGCGGATTAGAAAACAGGGATATCCCGCTGACAGCCGGTGTCAACGGCTTCCGCACGGGTGTGACAGCTCAGAGTCCTCCGGGCCATGGGCCATGGGTTCTGGGTACCGCTTCACCCACCTCCTTAGAGCAAACCCTCGGGGGGGCTTGATAACACCCAAGCATGGCAGCGGGTACCCAGGACCATGTCGTGAAGGGGGGGGGGTGTCACATCCTCACTTCAGGCCGATGCGCAGGTTAGGCTGCCCAAATCCCACAGTAAGACAGGTACGGTGCTGTAGCTGTTAGTAACTGCAAGTATAGTATCAAGTATCAAGTCCCGGGTCCTGGCGGCGATTGTTCGGCATCCAAAGGACCCGTTAACCCATACCAGGCGCACCGGGTGCCGGCTGCTACGGTCACTACCACAGTGGCAGTGGCATACACGGCGAACATAGGCGTCACACGACGACCGCGGTGGTCCCACAGGTCGAGAGCGACCACAATGATCCATCAGGCTACCCCAGGGGGAGAGTCCCCACGGGTCCTTCCTCGGGTGCACCATGTCCATATCCACGACGCGAGTCCAGAGTGGTACAGCCGAACGAGCTCCTCCTTAAGGGATCGGGCATCAAGGCCGTCTTTTCCCTCGCCCTATTACCACGAAGGCCATACATGAGGGAGTCCTCATGCAGTGTGGCTGGAGGCGTCGACTCCTCAAACCACCAGTTTCCCAGGCAGACTGACCGAGGTCAGGAGCACCAGAGGCCGCCATCCGACTGCAAGTGCGTCTGCGAGTCGGTAGGCTCACACTGGGACTGACAGTGGCGGACCGCTGGGAGTGTAGTCGGGCAACTGGGCTTCCCGCCTGGCGCCATCAGGATCTCCACATCACAGCGAATAGGGCACACGGTATCACGGGCACTCAAACAGAGGAATCTGTACTTAGGTACTGGTCCAGGCTGGACGTTAAGTAAAAGGATGTAAACGGCGACTCAGGGCGCCTTCGTATGCCGTTTCGCATCCCCTGGGGGGGAAAAACAGTCCACATCTCAGTGATGGGCCGATAACACTTAACATACAGACGCACATATCCTGGGGAACAGAAGAAGAAGCAATAAGCGGGGTAAATAGGCGTGTAAACACACTCTGGATAGAGCGCCAAACCACACCCTGGTTAGGATAAGGCATGTGCAGGAGGGTGGACAGGAAAACGCCTGAGTTCAGGCCATATATAGTCGCGACACACGTAGACTGGTCTTGATCCCACAAGTGCCATGGGACCAGACCACACACTCATAAATCGCAATGCCGATGACAGCGGCATCCGTTGCGCAACGACGTATGGGCTTCAAGGCCCCAAGAGCTCGGAAAATAGGTCAGTCGCCCTACCTGGTTTCCCAAGGATTCAGCAGGGGGGGAGTGACGAACAGTAGAAGAGAGGGGCCATCCTCCTCTGGATTCAGCAGGGGGGGGTATATGGCCACTCTAATGGCAGGTCACCGGAAGATGGAAGAGAGCAAGCAAGTAAGGGACGATCCGTCGAACTCACAAGCGCTCATAATGCATCAGGGGAGAGCTCAGGGCAGCGATCAGGCGCCCCTGGCTGCAATCGCCCGGGTGAGTGCTGCCAAGTCCGAGACATGGATCTTGGTCTTGTGCTTACGGATGTACTCCATGAAGGGAGTGTTAATCCGTGGCACGAACGAGGAGACGGGTTCCCAGGTGTCGTGGGACGGCCCAGAGCCTGGCCAACGAATCTTGAACTCCAGGCCTCCGGGTGCCCAGGCGTTCGGACGCTGAGCCAGGATCTTCTCGACAGTATAGTCGTCCTGCTCAGCATAGTCTTCGTCCGAATCAGCCTCATGTGCGGCATAGCTCAGGGACACATGTTGGCCACGGAGTTTGGGTTCCCGCACACGGAGCTGACTCTCGTGGCGCTCCCGGAACTGTCCGTGACCCACCTTGATGCGGTAGGTGTCCTCACCAATCCTGCGGACCACCTCTACGGGTGTGAACCAGGTTTTGGTGCGGTGGGTGCCCATAGGGCGGGGTCTGATCACCCACACCGGGTCTCCCACCCTGAACTTTTGCGCTGTCGAGCTCGGGGCGGACTTCTGACGCACAGCATGCTCCTTCTCGAGCTGCTGGCGGATGTCCCGCGCCGTCGCCTCTTGCCGCGGGAAGAATTCCTTGGCATCCATGGCCATACCATCACGAGACAGGGGAAGTCCCCGACCCAGGGGGTCCCTGCCGAACAGAATCTGGTGAGGGGACAAACCACCCGGAGTGGGGGTGTCATGATGGGCCTTCAGAGCAGGCCACATCTCCTCAAACCAGTTCCGCCGTGGATTGGTGATGTGAATCTTGCGCAGCTTCTCGAACAGCTGCCGTCCAGCCACTTCAGCACGGCCGTTAGACCGGCTGAGATAGGCGACGCTCTTGGCATGACGTATCCCCATGAGGGAACACATAGCCTTGAACCAGCCACCAGTAAACTGGGGCCCTTGGTCACTGCAAATGGTGCGGGGGATGTCAAAGATGGTCAGCCAATGACGAATCATCATGACTGCCACTTCCTTGGCAAGCAACCCCTTTTTGCGTGCCGGAACGGCTACTACGTAGCCACTGTGGCGATCCACACAAAGAACCACACAGTCAAAGGTCTCCTTGCCAATGTGCACTTCGGGCATGGGGAAGACGTCCATGGCCACGCTCTGCATGGGCTGGTCAGGAACCGGGGTCCATCGGGCTTCCCCCTTGACGTTTGCGTTATCAGGATTGCAGGCCTGACAGACCGAGCAACCCTTCCTGACTTTCTTGATGGCGGTGTAGAGACCGATCTGGTCGATCTCGAACCGGCGCTGCATGTCAAAGGCTTGCTTCTTGACCCCTGGGTGCAGCATGTGGTGGTGCCAAGCTTCACATAGCTCGAGCACTCGGGACTCTGGTACTAGCAGCTTACCATTCCGGTAGAGCTTGCCATCCTCCTCAGTCAGCCCCTTTGGCCACTTCTGCCCGTCATCAGGGTCGGTCGAAGCCGTAAACCCGGCGGCAAAGGCCTCAGACTTGGCGTAGTCGTCGGTCCAGTCGTTGTGGAGGCAAGACTCAGGGAAGAGGTGCTTGTCGGACTCAGCTTCATCAGGGGCGAGTACTCTGACCGCTCTGCCCATCATCGTTCCGAGGGGGGCATCCGCAGCCATAACGACGAAGCATTGGATACCCTCCTCCTCCTTCAAGCGCTCCATTTCAATGATCTTCTTGGCTTCAGCGGTCTCAGCCTCATCGCCATGGGCAGAGATATCCGTCATGCCCTTGCTGGCGGGATAGGCCCACCTGCTGAGACAGTCCGCCACGGTGTTGTCCTTTCCAGGAATATAAACAACCGTAAGGTCGAAGTTGGCCACGGTCTCATGCCATCTTGCCCGTCGGGAGGCGGGACCAGAGGGCGTGTTTACGTGCTCCTTGTGCCACGACTGCAGACTCTGATGGTCGGTGCAGACGGTGACGGGATGGAGGGCTATGTACCCAGCCCATTTCCTGAGAGCCATGACGATGGCATACGCCTCCTTTTCGCGGGGCGTCCACGTCCGTCTCTGGCCTTCCGCCAGGACTCGGCTCCAGAAGGCCACGGGCACGTGCCTCCCATCGTCAAGCACTTGCTCTAACACAGCGCCAACGGCGTAGTCGGAAGCGTCGGTGCACAGGACGAACCCTCGGTCGGGATCCACGAGGTGCAGACCCACTGCGGATAGCAGCGCCTGCTTCATCCCCTCAAAGGCACGGTCGGAATCAGCATCCCAGACCAGAGCCTTCTTGGACCCCTTCTTGGTCTCCTCTCGGTTGCCCTTGAGCATGGTCGTCACGGGGGCTGCATACTCGGCATACATCTTGATATACCCCGAGTAGTAGTTGCGAAACCCAATATACGCCCGTAGCTCAGAGACCGTCTTGGGCTTTTCCAAGTGCTCAATCGCAGCCACCTTGCCAGGTATGGGCTTTCGCTGCCCGTTCCTGACTACGTGGCCAGCGAAGACCACCTCGCTTACCGCAATGGTGGCCTTGTCACTGCTGCCCGTGAGTTTGTGCCGAACCAACAGGTCCAGCACTCGAGTGACGTCCCTCTCATGTGCCTTCAGGAGCTCCTCGTAGCTCATACTGGGGTCCCCGGACGCGATGATCACGTCGTCCAGGGAAGGGGTCCGCACAGTCACGCACCGGCTCAAGCAGATTCTCCAGCATCCGCTGAAAAGCCGCATTGCCGTTGGTAACGCCCATGGGCATCACCTTCCACTGGAGAGGTCCAAGTGGAGTGCTCATGGCTGTGCAGGCACGGGACTCCCCGGCGAGAAGCATCTGATGATAACCATGTTTCAGGTCAATCACCGTGAAGATCCTCCGCCGGTGTTGTTTTTGCAGCATGTCCTCAATGAGGGGCAGCGTATAGCTGTCATGCTGCGTTTTGGCGTTCAGGCCGCGGTAGTCGACCACGAGCCGCCACTCACCGGCCCCCTTCTTGGGGACGACGAAGCACGGAGAGGCCCATTCGGAGTGGCACGGCTCGAGCCAGCCTCTCTCGATGAAGTCCCGGAGGATCTTCTCCATGGGTTCCTTCCTCTCGCCCCTCAGGGCAAACTCCCGGTGCCGATACACACCGGGGTCCTGCTTCAGTCGTATCTTGGCCTCGCCATACGGTCCACGCACCGGTGGGGGAGACACAGGCTTGCCGCTGAAGAAGGTGTCACCATACTTCTGCTTCAGCCTGGCCCTCAATGCCCCGATCTTGGGGCAATCATCGGACTCTGCCTTGGCTTTTCCGGGCACCTGGAGCACGGAGCTTACCTGAGGGGTAGCGACCCCGCTCAGTTTCAGCTCGGGCGGTCTTCCCAGGTGGCCCAAAGGGCCATCTCTGGTCTTGCCTCGGAATAGATCGCCGTAGGTGGGTGGGTTACCCCCGATTGGCTCGTCCTGGCTGGACAAGTGGTCCAGCACCCTCTGCACGAAGGTGTTCCCTTCATAGGAACCAGAGACGATCGAGTCCACTTCCCACCAGGCTTTGTCCTGGCCCTTGCCCTCACGCTGGCTTCCCCAGTCGTGAAAGGGCTGATCCATATACCCCTGAACCAGATCCAACTCCTCTTTTGTGAGGGGGTCTTCCGATTCTCCGATGTGAACAGGGGGAACCGCAAAGCATTGTCGCCATGACTCTGCTATGATGCGGTCGACACAGACAAAGTCCGTGGTGTCGGCCTGATCAAGGCCCCCATCCACGTAGTGGAATTCCGTTGGCCATCTCTGGGGTGGCATGGGCTGTCCCTTAGCATCCTGATAGACACTCTCTCCAGCCGGTAGGACGACCTTGTTTAAGGTCATGTTGGTCAATGAGACTACCCAATGTCGGGCACTTTCCTCCTCGGTGCATCCCATAGGAACAACCAGCACTGCTTTGGAGCGGTCCTTGCGAATCTCCGCTATCGCTCTTGGAATGTCCGGACGGGGGCAATGGATCCACATCAATCCCTGATGCGGACCCCAGTGCTTCTTCCGGGCGGAGTCCTGTGCGCTCCAGTACTTCTCACAAACCCGCAGATGGGCGGAGGTTCCTGAAGAGAACGCATCCAGGGCTGGTTCCGAAGCTCCCAGGTCCGCAACAACTCGGCTCGCCACTTCCGGTATTACGCCGTACTCCTGGTTTGCTGGCCCAGTTGGCTCAGTGTCCAGCGCGTCCACTTCGAGCTGATTGCGTTCTGGGTGGATCCATTGGCATTCCACATGGTGCTCAGGTGACGAAAGCCACGAGAGCTGGTCGTCCTGGTACAGGGTCATGGAGGCCTGGGCCGGGAGGACGCCGGAGTCCGTCTCCATTATGAAGTCGTACCCAACGATCATGTCCCAGTCCATCTCGGCCTCGTAGAAGCGACCTTGCAGGACGATTTCCTTGCCGAGGTCCGGGCGGCTCAGCTCACGGTGGTTCACGAACTGCAGCCCAATAGCCGCTTCCTTCGTGCCTCCCGCCATGTACTGGCCGTTCGCCATCTTCAGCCTGACAGGTTTCCGACTGTCGGTCAAACACTCTGGCCGAAGTAGGCCAGCCTTGACCAAGCTGACCCGAGCTCCCGTGTCGACGAACACGTCGAAGACCTTTTCCACTTCCCCGCATAAGGCACGGACCTTAAGATGCAACTGCCGCTCACGCCCAACACGGCGCACGGCGTTCAAGCTCAGGATCTCCGGCCGTTCCAGAAGCTCAACAAGCGACTGGTGCAGGTCGTGGACAATGGGCTCAGGCTGCCCATCTGCAGTATCGGGCTGCGGTCCGGGTGATCCTCCGATACTCTCGGATAGATCTTGAAGTACATCAAACACATTCTTAGTCGCGAAGGATGGACGGGTGCAAGGGTTCGTGCCTTCACTTGCCCTCACCCCGCCACCGCGACTGTCGGGTGCCGGACCGGGCCTTCTGCCCGCGGCAGTCCCTTTGTGCTTACCGACTCCCGATTGGGATGGTGTGGTGCTTCCCACGACACCATCCTGCGACCGCCCTAGCTGGGGCCCTTGGCTGCAGGGGCTCCGCTAGGGGGCGTCGGTTGTGGAAGTAGGGGTATTCTCCTCCGCATCAACCTCGTTGACACCCTTCTTCCTCCTATTCCTAGGCTTCTTGTCCTTGTCCTTGTTCTGGTCGTTCTGGTTGTTCTCCTTGTTCTTGTTCTCCGACCTGGGGACCCAGTTCCTCTTGATCTCCTGGATCTCCTTGGCCAACTCGGTTCCCACCGACATCAGCTTGGAGAGCTCGTCCTTGTCCATCTCCACTTTGGCCTCCTCGATACCCGCAGGTGCACGCTTCTTCGACCCGTGCGCCTTCTTGTAGGCTTCAGGATCCTTGCCACTCTGAAACAAAGGAACAAAAGTATGTACAGCAACACATCAGAATATGTACACATGGGGTTGAGGCTGGACTGGGGTAAGGGCATTACAGGACAATAGACACTCAGTCCCAACACATATCCCGATCCCAGGTCCGACCCTCCCAGTGGCTGATGGGGGCGGGGGCTCAAACACAACCCATGCCCTGCTCAGTCCGGACCCTGAAACCCTGCCGATAGGGGGGGTGTCCCGCCCAGCCACAGGCGAGTTCCTGGAAACCAAGTGACTCCAAGGCCGACAGACAGTGACTCCCCATGCTCCCTTAACAGCAGGTCCCAAATCCCCTTCTGAGCGAGAGATATGCATCCGCCATTATCCCCTAGGAGTTTGTAGCTGAAAATGGGCTGTTTCAGCCCAAGCTGATATTAGCTCAAAAATCTCCAAAGTTGACCCCTCGTCTGGACCCGCCAGAGGTAGGGACGAGGCAGCTGACCATATGCCTTTGAAGTATGAACTCTCTGCGGCCGGCACCCAACCTGGTTCCCCCTGAGGTACCGGCATCAGGGCACCACAGGTTCGTCAAGTGGGGTCATGATGCCAAAATCACCCAAATTGGCATCATTCTCACGCGTGGCTCGCCCAGCCAGGGCAAGGCCAATGGCTCACAGGATAGGAGGCAGGACCTAGGACTCATATCTGAGTGTACGACTTGCAATTAGGTCCGGGCTTCTCATTGGCAAAGAGATATGGGGCTGCCAATCGACCACACAGGGGGGTGAATTTGGGGTCCCAAAAGGGGGTCATTTTGGCTACTCAAAATGAGGCAAAATTCGGGGGTGCCCCAGATAGTATATCTCCACGCCGGCTTGGAGATCGGATTCGCCATTCCATACCCTCCCCACCAGGAGTCCAACGCAGACTCCCATGATTTTGGCTCTCAGAGAGCTTTATGCCACTCGGCGTGGTGACAATCCCAATTGGGTCCACAAATGCCAAAATGGCAAAATTGTCCACACTCACTTTGGGCTAGCACCCTAACGAAGGTTGCTCCGCTTGGCCCACGTGGTGTGTGAATGGTGGGGACCAATATACATAACATCCATGAATTGTATGGTCCATTGGTCCATGCGTCCGGCGTGCACGGGGGGCTGAACATAGTGCACGGCGGGCAGAAAATGTGGAAAATTGCTCAAAATGGCCGAAAATGCGCACACTCATGGTTGGGGCAAATGAGGCACATGCCCGACTTGGACCAGAGTGTGCCAGGTAATTGGTATCAAGTCCTATGTGTCCAACATATCTTTTCGGCGTCGCCCAACTCCTCCGGTTTCGGGAATGGCAGGGTCGCCACGTGAGCCCATGATTTGGGATGGTCCCAAATCGCCAACATGGCGGCCACGGTACGCGAAGGCCAAGAGGAGTTATCCCCTGGGTCGAAGATATGTTGGGCACGGAAGTATGTACCCCAAAAAAACAAACTTGGGTCATGATGTCAATTGGGCGCAACGTTGAGATACACGGTCGCCAGTTGACATCATGACGGGCAAAAAACAGCAATATTGGCGAAAAAACACCCAAAAGTGCCTTGAAAGGCGCACAAATATATTATAATATCTTCGGCTTGGATTGAGCAATCGACCAATCTTTCTGAACACAATGACTTGACACCAATGACCTTGAATTCCACCAATGTGCTCCAGTTAAGACGCTTTGGAGTGTCGCGCGCGCTGCCTCCCAACTGGGCACATGCAAAAATGGAATATTGCAAAGAACACACCTTGCTCGCAACGCATCGCTTCGGGAGCGCTCCACAAGCGTCCCTTCACGAAGGTTAGGCTTGCGAGTGTTGGTCATGGGTACAATGAAGGGCCTCGTGCGATATGGGGTCCATTGGCGGGTTAGTCTTGGACCGGTGCACCCCCCAAATGGGCACGCGATATGACACCAAATATGGCATATAACCCTATCCAAGCCTTCTACATCCAACCTAGTGGCCTAGAACCAAAGTATGCCTATATTCTAATGTAACTCTGGTCCCTTAACACGCATGCAAGTGCTTTGGTCGAAAATCGACCTCCTTTCGGAAAGCCGGATTTTAGCATGCACGCAAAATATATTGCCAATATGTATATGGAGATCATATATGCACTATCCGGGGAAGACAAGTGATATGCCCCGGATGTAGAGGCAAGCAAGGGTGGGACAAACGCCAACTCAACATACTTCTACACGTGCTTGGACGCCAAGTACGTGAAAAAGTGCACTTCTTGGAGAACACTCAAAATGAATAACCCTTTCGGCCTATTGAGTTGGGATCCCTTGGCCTCGTCCTATGCCTATGGGGGGCAAAACCTCATACACAGTGCCTATGAGCCACGTTAGTTCGCCCTTTGGGCGCTTGAACGCTCGTAATCCTTGTTATTCCACTTTGGGGTTCAAAGCGCCTTCGGCTGCCCAGATTCTCTGAGAAAAATCTGGGACGTGATCTGTTATATCAAGGAAAAAATTGCGGATCACTCGAAGACTGTTTCAGTCTTAACTTCAAGAGAAATCGTATTATAGATTTATCTAATGCAGTCCACGGAACGGGCGACGACAGGCGGCGCGACTGCGGCGATTTCACGACAATTGGAAATCGCGGTAGAAATCGGGTGTTTCACCGATTTCCGACCGAGAATCGCCCAAGACAATAAAGTTATGGTAAATCTACATTGATTCAATGGTTAAGGATCGGATTCCAGATCCCGCGGATAAGAAAACAGGGATATCCCGCTGACAGCCAGTGTCAACGGCTTCCGCACGGGTGTGACGGCTCACAGGCCTCCTGGCCATGGGCCATGGGTTCTGGGTACCGCTTCAGGATTGCTCCAGATGGAGCCGGGTGGGACCCAAGAAGGGCAAAGAGCCAAGGAGGATCGGGAACCCACCGCTCTCGTTCCGGGAGTACAGGTCTCAGCACGACGGGTGCTGGGTCTGTTATGGCAAGGTAAACAACCATGCACACGACCACCGTGGGTGCAAGGTGTATGAGGCGGACAAGAAGGCCTACTTCGCCGCCCACCCCGAGAAGGAGCCCAAGGAGCAGCTGATTGCCGATTGGAAGGCGAAGGGCGGAGACGGGGTAAAAGGCCAAGGCAAAGGCCAAGGGAAAGGCGGAGGAAGAGGCTATGGTGGTGGACCTGGCCAAGACCGACGAGGAGGTTGCTGAGGACATGTTGAGGACGTTGGAGGAACTCAAAGCCCAGCAACGTGGTGGACAAAGTCCTGGCGGATCGCAGCCGGAAGGGGCTGCGGGAAGTCAAGTCTAGAAAAGCCCACACCGGAGTGCGACCTCGGAGGTCTCTCCTCCAAAAATCAGTGGAATCCCTGAGGAATCCGAGGCACATCGGGTGCCGAAGAAGGCTCCGGAAGAGCCAAAATCACTGAGGTTCGCCACTCCCAACTCCTCGAGCGCCCTGCCAAGGGAAGTTTATGTGGGCAAGGGACGTGGCAAGAAGGAAGGAGCAACCACGGAGAGCCCCGTGGACGGGCAGGACCAGCTCAAGATCTACACCATCCGTGACCATACCCTGGAAGTCTTGATGCGCCCGGATGTGCTAGAGTTGCATGCGGTGAGAGTCGTCCATACACCGCATGGTGACGAGCGGCAGTTGCACTTGAAGGTGCGTGTACGGTGCGGACAAGAGGAGTTGGTGGTTGATGTTTTGGTGAATACGGGTGCCCAGGTGAGCCTGGTCCGGACAGGGTTGTTCAAGGAGGAATTCCTGCAGCCCAGCCGTAGACCGGTGCGCCTGAAGGTGGCCAATGGGGAGATCATGGGTGGTGGTACCCATGAGGCCACTATCAGTATGGAATTCTGGGAGCATGAGCGCTTGAACCGCCCTGTTTTGGTGAAGAGAAGCCCTCTTTCTGGGAACTTCTATGTGGCCGACATTACAGATGAGGATATGATCATGGGGTATGACTTTATGGTGGCAAATGCCATTGGAGCCCTTCCCCATCGCGCAACGCTGGTCCGGGAGGATGACGAATGCCTCACATGGCTGTCCACAGATTATGCATGCGGATCATCCCAATGGAATGCTGAGGAAGAGGATCGGATCGTCCGAGCGGTGCAAGCTGCGGGTGCCAAGTCCAGAGGAGACCGCGGAGTTCAGCTCACGGAGTATGGAATGGCGCCACAGGTGTATGACAGGATGATCCAGACGCTGGGAGCCGAAGCGCCCGAGACGGACGTCTTCGCTTCCCGGGATGCCCCACTTTTGCGGAAGTGTAGGAGGCATTGGCATCGAGGAGACTCAGCCTGGCACAGGCATTGGGGTTGGAAGGAGTGGGGGCCCATGTATTTGCATGGCTCCCTGGACAATACTAGACGTACGGTGGAAAAGATTGTCGCGTATAGGGCGAAGGGGATCCTGATCATAACCGGCATAGGATCCACCCCATGTCCGCTGGAGGGTCTCAAGTCGACGCTGGACTCCATCACCCTAAACGAGATGTCATTCAGGCTAGAGGAGGGGCTGTTCATCGATGCCAAGGGTGTATCAATGCCCTCCCTGGGTCAAGCGTGGGGTACCAAGGCTTTCCTGGTGGATGGGGCGCAAGCCCAGCCCACGGGTGATGAAGCATCCATCCGTAGGGTGGAGGCAGTGCCCATGAAGGTCATGTTTGAGCCCGAGGAGGGGACAGATCAGCCAATTGATGGCATTGATGTCATGTCCCACGCCGAGATCGACGACGACGTCGTCAGCTACATGCGGAGCGGGATGAACGACCGTGTGGCAGCCAAGAAGAGGCGGGCCATGGTCCCATCTCCGCATTGGTGGGATGACAAGATGTTGGTCACCGGCAAGTACGAGAAAGAGGAGTTCGTGGCGAGGGTCATGGATCACATCGCGGACCAATACGATGGTTTGGTTGGGTCGGACCCTCCGACATTGGATTTTCCAAGAATGGGTGCCGATAGCGACAAGAACCAGCCCGATGCCGCAAATTTCCGAAGATTATCGGTGGGAAGAGCTCCCCACGACGATGAAGACGGCATATCGGACGAGGAGAGGTCAGACTCAGACCCAGAAGAGGCCTATACCGCAGTGCGGTCGGTTGTATCTATACCGAAGCAAGCGGCTGAAGAGGCCCAGGAGAACCCGAAGGTCGCCAAGCTGAAGGAGAGGCTGATAAATGCCTATCCGCGGCTATTCAGTGGCGTCGCCAACAAGAACCCTCCAGATCGTGGGAGGTTTGGTACAGCGAAGATCAAGCTGTAGCCGAACCCGAAGATCTATCGTCATCGGGAGTACCAACTTCAGAGCGATCGGGCCGAGGCCATGAAGAAGCTGTTGGCCGAGTTTATTGAGCGGGGCTGGATCCAACCCTCCGACAGTGAGTTGGCCAGCCCAGCCTTTATCGTGCCCAAGAAGGAGAAAGGCGAGTGGAGGTTGGTGGTGGATTACAGGGGTTGGAACGAGCAAACCGAGCACGACTCGTACTCGCTTCCGCTGATCGACACCATCCTCCAAAAGGAACAGAAAAAGCGGATCTTCACGGTGTTAGACCTGAAACACGGCTATCACCAGATGCCGCTACACCCGGACTCCAGGCCCTGCACAGCGATGTCGACGCTGCTGGGGCCCATGCAGTGGAAAGTGGTGCCTATGGGCGCCAAAAATGGCAACGCGGCTTTCCAGCGCATGATGGAGGACCTACTCAGTCCTGTCCGGGACTGTGCCGACCCTTTCGTGGATGACATCATCATCGGGTCCGGCACGGAGAACATGACTGAGGATGAGCTCATAGACGCGCATGAGAAGGATCTGCGCCGAGCTGTCAAGGAGTTGGACAAGCACAACATAGTGTGCAAGCCCACCAAAGCCTCACTCTTCGTGAAGGAAGTGGAGTTCGCGGCTCACGTGGTTGGTTACGGGCAACGCCGTCCCATGCCTGGGAAGCTGGCGTCCCTGCACCACTGGGAGAAGCCCCAGACCATCAGCGAACTCCGGTCCTTCATGGGGTTCTGCAATTACTCTTCGGGCTATGTCCGGATGTATGCAGAACTCTCAGGGCCGCTGCACAAGATGCTGCAGGTGGGGAAGTTCGATGGCCGGAAGGGGAGCAAGAAGAAGCTTGCCTGGACCCCTGAGGCCGAAGATGCGTTCAGCCGCCTGAAGGAGCGACTCCTGGGGCAGCTGGGGCTGTTCCTGGTGGACCCGGACAAGGGATTCGTGCTACGGACGGACGCCTTGGACTATGCTGTAGGTGCAGTCCACGAGCAGGTCCGGGACGACGGGTCGCACGTAACCGTGGCTTTCTTGAGCAGGATCCTGGCCGAGGGCCAACGTCGAACCTCGACCGCAAGGGAGAAGGAGACGTACGCCATTGTCTGTGCGCTCAGGAAGTGGTCTGGCCACATCTAATGGCAACCGGTGGTGGTATGTACGGACCATCAGTCCTTGCAGAGCTGGCACAAGGAGCACATCGACACCCCCTCGGGACCGGCGGCAAAGAGGGCCCGTTGGCATGAGACGTTCGCCAAGTTCGACCTCAGCGTCGTATACGTCCTGGAAAAGGACAACACTGTGGCAGATTGCCTCAGTCGGTGGGCCTACCCCGCGGGCAAGGCTTGGATGGATATATCCAGCCATGGAGACGCCGAGGAGACTGAGGAGGCCAAGCGCATCATTGAGATGGAGAAGGCCATGGAGCAAGAGGGGGTCAAGTGCTTTGTGGTGATGGCAAACCGTACGGACCTGGCCAAGTTCCGGGGTGCCCGCGTCCAAGCTATTCGAGAGGAAACCCTGGAACAATGGATGGTGGCCCCTGTAGAGCTAGTCAGGTCGGTGCTCACAGAGGAGTGGTCGGATGACTATGCGGCATCCGAGCACTGGAGCAAGTACTGGAACGCCGTGAGCGCCCCGTCGGACGACGAATGGCCTGAGGGCTTGACCGAGGATGGGGACAAACTGTTCCTCAAGGACAAGCTATTGGTCCCTGAGAACCGAATGGAGGAGCTCATTGACCACTGGCATAACGCCCAGCTCATGCATCCTGGTCGGGACAAGATGCAGCAGGACCTGGAGTGGCGATTCAAGTTCCCACCGGGGTACTACGCCCTCCTGAACAAGTACTGCAGCGACTGCGCCGTGTGTCGGGCCACGAAGAGCCCCAACCACTCAAAGGCGGGCAACCCAGTGTATTAGGCTATACCGGAGGTTCCTATGCGGTCCGTGGCCATGGACGTATTCGCCATGCCGGAGGTCACCGTGGGAGGAGAGACCTACGACTGTGTCATCCTGGCGGTGGACAGGCAAAGCGGGTATATCGTGGCGGTCCCGGGCCAGAAGTCCAAGAAGAAGGACAAGAAGGACAAGCATGGAGTGAGGCTGCAGGCCAAGACCGTCGCTAATGCCATCATCAGGCATTGGCTGACGACTTTTGATGTCCCAGCAGTCATCTGCAGCGATCGGGGCAGTCAGTTCCTGGGGACGTGGTTCAAGACGATGTGCAAGCACATGGGGATTCGGCACGCCAAGACCGTGGCGTACCACAGCTGGTCGAATGGCTGGGCTGAGGTGGCCGGGCGGCAGATGTTCGAAACGTTCCGCCAGCTGCACATCAACGAACCGGGCCGGAATTGGTACAATTCGCTGTGGAGAGTACTCCAGGCGTACTATGACCTTCCGGGACCCACAGGACTGTCGCCCCATCGTATCCTGTTCCTACGGGATCGAGTGTCACGCACTCTCCCGTGGTTGAACCATGGCGAAGTGGCCCGGGATGCGAACGCTTTGATGGCTGAGGCGGACGACACAGCGGCAAAGGTGTGCAAGGCACTTCAGGACGAGCATGAGAAGAGGGCCAAGTACTTCAAGCAGGGAAAGGTCCAGAAATATGCTCTCCAAGACACTGTGTGGGTGGAGCGGCACCACAAGGATGTCCTGTCCAGGCATCGGCAGGCGTCTTGGTATGTGCCGGGGGTAATCGTGCGGAAGGTCGGGCAGGATGTGTATGCGGTTCGTGTGGGGGATAACAAGATCCTGGACCGCGACCATACCCAGCTTCGTCCCCGAGCACCAGACCCCAGCGGACGTCCTGTCACGTTCGAGTTCTCGGCCGGCGATGTGGACTCGGACGACGAGGGTGAGGACGACGACTTCACCGCCGAGAGGATCCTTGCGGACAAGCCGGACCCAGGGACGCCTGGGGGAAGGCTTTACAAGGTCCGTTGGAAGGGATTCGCCGCATCCAGGGATTCATGGGAGCCTCGGAGCAGCTTTGTGCCGAGGTACACCACGGTCTGGATGGACTACCTGAAGAAAAAGAACATTTCTTTGGATGTCAAGGACGTGTTGGTCCATTCCGTGGCTGCTGTAGCACCGTAATGGATACCCCTTGGCATTTTTGTCAGTTTTTGTGCTTGGGAAACGGGTGAGGGCGTTCATCCGGGGATTTCTGGGATTTGATTGGCCATATACCCCCTTCACTCGATCTCCACATATATATTTCATTGTGGTATACTTATTTAGGTCAACCGACGACGTTTCTCTATCTTTGATCCCCTTGGTCCATGTTGTAGATCAAGAGGAGACCGAATATGGCGTAGGGCACCGATTATCAGTGTCCTCACCCCTCTCTTGGGGCATGGGGGACGCCTACGACGTGTGTGGGGCCTCCATGTGTCCTTGGGACATGGAGGGGGGGGGTTGCAGCCCAATGGGGTCCTCCCGTCCTCTCCTCAATGACTTCTGAGCGGTAACAACGCTCTGAGAAGGGGGGTGAAGCCGGTTCGGACCCCCGTGGCCATCTTTGGGTCACTTGGGGTGTGTATCTATGTGCCGGCAAGCCGCCATTGGCTGATATCATACTCTCCCATCCACCTGACCTAACCCGATGTGATAGTGTGATAGGTTTGGCCATTCCGGCTATGAGCGGCCAAATTCAGTACCGAGGCGCCGCCAGCTGGGATTTACATATCAGAATATCAGGAATCAACAGGGTTTTGTTATCATGAAGTTTGCGTATTTTTTCAGTCTTCCGTTCTGATTGTCAATGTATCGGCGACTGTCAGTTGGCTCGCGATTTTGCGGTAACCGATTGGTTAACTGTTATTTACAGATATTTTGGCGGAAACCCCGATGAAGGGTCAGATTTCATCAGTAAAGGGTTCCTTGCTTCCGCAATTTTCATATTATACACTCGCAAAATTAATCCGATTTTTTCAGACTTTCAGAATCGGATTTCCGACTTCCACATCGCCGCACTTGATATCATGAATCGCGAGTGGTCCTACATTTTTCCCCGATCATGAATCAGCCTTCCTCTTGTTATACCCCTCATTCTCCTTGGAGATATTGTCGAAACAAAAGTGGATGGTGAGACGACTTTGAAGAATCATATCTCCGGCTCACGGTGAGGAATACCAATTTCGAGAATCGGGTTGGAACTGCCTTGGTCTCAACTTGATTTGAGCAGCATCAAACGCCTTTGGTGTGTACGCATGCCCGGTAGAGCAAGGGATAATGGTCAAGAGGGTAGAAAGTGATATATAACTCTTGGACCGTGCAACCGAATATTTTATTGCAACTTTCGAGTGTACCGCATGAGTGTTGGGGTTGCATAGCAACTTTTCTTGGGTTCCTACGTATTTTCACGTGAAGTTATGTCCATGGAGGGGCATGGCATATCATGGTGGGAGCCACCTTTTGAGGGTATGTGTTATATGCATGGTATGTGCTTCGATATGCTCACGCCCATGTTATATATCTCCGTCTGTAGGAAGACATATGGAGTCATACGTGGCAAGGGCTTCGTCCATGTCCCAATGGTGAACTCCATAGCGCTAGACTAAGTCTACCGCTCATGTAGTGCAGGTGGGAGGGCTTACAAAGGGACCCACAAGCGCCATTATCAATTTTCCCATTTCCGTGTTGTGTGTTGGGAGGAGGTTCGAAGGTGTCCCTATGCGTCCATGTGGGGATCCAAGTGGGGGGATTGTTTGCAAATGGTCCCAAGCGATTGTGTTTTGAATGAGAAGTTGAAAGCATGGGTGAGCGAAGTTCTATACTATTTTGATTAGCTTGAATTGGGCATTATTTGCATGTTTTTGACCTCATTTTATGCTCATTTTTGTGTTCTATGTGCTCAAATGGTCAGCTAACAGTAAAGTGCCCGGAGATCTGTGAACCTTGGTATGTTGCTTATATGTTAGCATATGCTTCGGTGTTGTACCTCAGGATATGCCGCATCACGTGGTCACCTCCGCTTGGCACACGAGGCCTCACAAAATTAGGTCTGAAATTCATGGGTTGACTTGTGAAGCACGTCATGTACATAACTGGAGGGGTTTTGGGACCAATGATACGATTTTCGTGGGCATGGATCTTCAGTCTATATCACCCTTGTAGACTACTTTCCGGTTTGACACATGCATGGAGCATTTGGATATTTGCCATATGCATTTTTGAGTATATAATTGACTTTTGGGCATAATGGTGTGCTTTCCCTGATTTTGCCATGTTGTGAGGTCATCCTCATGGGGCAGTTCCCCAAGCCCAATCGACCCCAAGTCCAAACAAGGTTATGTCAGGGTAGGCCATGGTCTTGAGTGCCATTCTAGGCCATGACACGTCACCTCCCCCATTGGGCTAGGATTTGTAGGCTTGGGAGAAAACACATTTTTGGGGTTTATGTAGTGACTTTTGACACATGGCATTTAGCCATCTTATTTGACTGGGTTCAGGA
Source organism: Eutreptiella sp. 'Long Island Sound 2002' (assembly GCA_964036045.1). Lineage (NCBI taxonomy): Eukaryota > Euglenozoa > Euglenophyceae > Eutreptiales > Eutreptiaceae > Eutreptiella > Eutreptiella sp. 'Long Island Sound 2002'. The sequence goes on from OZ038379.1 coordinate 115,806,906, forward strand.
CATCATGTTGGTGAGTCAAGGGAAGGTCTTGAGTCCAGGGAATGAGGGGACTATGGCTGTGGTTGTGTATGTTTCCATCTTTCCCCAACTTTGCTTTATTTGTGTTCATATGCCAATTTCAGGGCTTTCATCTTTGGTGCAATTCTTGTACATGCCCGCCACCGTGAGACGACCGGTGTGCTGAACGGAAGCACGCAGTGTGGATTGGGTTGTTGCTGTATTTGTGGGATGTGGTTGCTGTTCAGGGTTGAAGGAGGATTGTATTTTCTATATTTTTGGATTTTGGACCCTGGATTTTGAGAAATGCAAGCGTTGATCCGGAGCAAGTCAGCAGGGGTAACAGTCCGAAGGGGCACAGCAGGGGCCGGTCCTGGTAGGGACCTTTTTTAGCTGGGTCTACGAGTACCTGGGGCGCCGGGGAGCTGCTTGTTGAGTCGGACCAATGGGGCCCAGAGCCGGCGATGCGGAGGGCTGAGGCCGTCACAGAGGGAACGAGCTCTCCAGTTCGCGGGTCCAGGTCCTGCACGTCAGGCTCGCGGTGTCAAATCTGAAAATTGTCCTCGTTTGGGGGGTTCTTGTGAGCACCATTTCTCGGCTAGGTACTCCGGCGTAGCCCTTAGGAGACCTTTGTGATAGTACTCCGGGTGCCATTTTACCCACTTGCGTGTAAGCGGGGCTGGTACAGGCGCGTTTCCCTTAGCCGAGCGAGTCACAAGCGAAGGCAGAGCACTAGACAAGAAGCCCGACACCGTGCTGAAAGTCAGAGTGAGCGCAGCAATCAAAAAAGTAGCCCTTTCGTACCTAAAAGGACGAAAAGAGATAGATGATGCAACCAGAAACACAGTATGTACAAAAGAGGAAATGGCACCAAGGGAGGCAGACCAATCGGACAGGGTCCCGTAAAGAAAAACAAGGGTAGTTATGGGAACCAAGGACCTTCACCGTGACACACATAGGGGGTCAGGATACAACTCAACGTGGGCCCTGAGATTTACTGCAGGCATCAGGGCACACAAGGTGGAAAAGCATAAATCGGAGGTCACTGGCACTCAAGTGCTCCCTAGCCACGGTACGGACATTTCAAAGAACCTCTTGTCGGGGCATCGGGAGGGCAGCAGTTTACCAACATGATCCCAAAATATCCCGGTCTATCTCAACAATACCAGGTCATTGTATGTAGTCTGATGGGCTGCGCAGTTTGGTGAAATTCCCAAACAGTGAAAAACAAGGAGAGAGGAATGCCAATGAATCCAACATAGTGGAAGCCTAAGATCCGGTAAAGTGCATGCACATAGGATCCAAGGAGCAGTTGATTTTCCCAAGAGGGGCTGACGCCACCTCTCCCTGGCTTCAAAGCAAAGCAGCAATCTCCAGTACACAGTTTTTGAGGTCATTTTTAGTAACCTCAAAAAGGTTCCATGAGCATGTTTCACACACAGGATTGAAGTCAAAAATGAACTGACATATGAACTTCGACCAATCCTTCAAGGATAGGACAAGGGTCCAATGACCGAGACATGATGCATAGACACTGTTGGTGAGCCATGGACAAAAGGCTGGCCCAAAAACTGACCCTCGGGCTAGCTTTGCCATGGGCCTGAAGTGACCTTATGAAATTAGGAATTTTTGACAAAATTCCTGGTAAAGTTCAAAATAGTGAGCATATGTACCAGTAAGCTTCAAGGTAAAGATGATGATGATCGGTTCTCGGAAATTGTCCATGGGCCGCTTCCGCATATAAACATGTATATGTACAAAGTGCCTGATACCAGTCCTGTGTCGCTTCAAAGAAGCAACATCGAACCATAGGTTATAACACCGGTGGAGGGGCCATACAAAGGTCAAACAGGCGCGACTGGAAGGAACTGGCATTTAGCTTTGGAAATCAGGATGAATGATGGTGACTAAGAGGGTAGATTGAGAGGGTGAATCGTGCCTTTCGTGAGAGCAGAAGCCATTCGGGCGCTGGGTTGTAGAACAGTGGAGAAATGCCTGTCTGCGGGGGCGGGGTTGCCTTTGTGTTAACTGTTCACTCACCAATGATGACAGACTGCGACGCATCAAAACAAGGGGAAAAAAAGATATTTTTTTTGCTTTGGACAGGGTTCCATGCAACCGTCGAAGGACGGGAAGTCCACCAACCAGTCCACCAGATAGACTCAACCTCGCCCTCCTCCGACAAGAGAAATCGAAAAGTACTTCCCGCTTCACACCAAGCGTATGTCTGGCGTTTGTTGATCCGCACACCAGGAAAGAGATATGAGTAATGTACCAGACAAGCAGGATGCTTGCACTCACACAGATAAACACCCCTGCTCGGCCCGCAATCCACTTAGCGTTTCATGAATTCAGCAACCGAGCGCAACAAGTCCTGCTCGCGGAATGGAAACTTTCGGACTAAAGCCCCCTAACCACTTGAACCTCAAGAGGCAGCCGGGTAGCGGTGAGTCACCACACGGATTCCTGAGGCTGCTGACAGTTGTGGATGCAATCAGGTGGAAATCCCATGGGGTCCCAGCCAGTTGCCTGAACCGGTCTGCCTCAAGTTACAGCATTGCAGCCCACGAATTTCCAGGTCAGACCTGCGCCCTATTGGATCCTTGGTCAAAGGCTGGTTCCTTGGGACAGAATATGGCAAGTAGTCACAGAGTTGCCAACCGTATCCGCAGTGTGATTGTACCCATGGAATTGAACGCTGCAGTCAGGCCAAATGCTGAGCTAACACAGAGGGCAGCATAGCGCAAGAGTTGTAGTAGAGGGAAATCGACAGGGAAAACGGAAGTAGTCTGTGTTATACCCAGGTGGCAAAGCAAAGGGCAAAGCACATCAACTGTATCAACGTACCCCCTGATGACAAAAGACTGCAGTATTGGCTCAGGTTTACACACCCGAGCTTCCTTGTTCAGAAGGGGACCACTTTGAGATATACAGAACCTGCGTCAATCCCTGTGTGCACTCTGGCCCGCACATGTGGACTTGTCATTTGACAACATTTGGAGAGAGCAACAGCTGGAGCAAGATATTCTGGGCCAAATTGCGTACGCGTTTGTCCGTCTGTCTGTCCGTCTGTCTGTCTGTCTGTCTGTCCGTCTGTCTGTCTATCTGTCTGTCTGTCTGTCTGTCTGTCTCTCTGTCTCTCTGTCTGTTGTCTCTCTGTCTGTCTGTCTGTTTGTCTGTCTGTCTGTCTGTCTGTGCCTCCGTCTGTCTATCTGTCTATCTGACTGTCTGTCTGTCTGTTTGTCTGTCTGTCTGTCTGTCTGCCTGTCCGTCTGCCTCACTGAGCAGTGCCCGAGAAGATCTCACAGGCTAAACCACTTGTCTTTGTGCAGTGAAAAATGCTTGCAAACAACGTCTGAGCAATGAATCTCAAACTTGGGACTGACTGGGCACCTTGGTCCTCCCATGTTGACCAAGCATCTGAAGACAGTTAGAGTGCGCAAAGGGCAAATTGTGTATCCTCTGAGTAGTGCCTGAGAACAATCTCTCACAGGCAGTCCACCTGTCTCTCTGCACTGTCTGCACTGAGTAATGCTTCTGAACAATGTCTGAGCGAGGAATGCTGCAGGAACGGAGGTGCACTGCTGAGGAAATGAGCAGAAGTAACTGGTATGATCACGCTGGCTGTCGGACAGTGCAACAATGCACAGGCAGGTTGGTGGGACGATGCACTACATATTTTCTGCCAGGCAAAACCACTCGTCAAGAAAACTGAAATTTGGGACTGACTGGACAGACTGCCAAAGCTGCAGAAAATGCGAATACAAAGCAGAAACAGATGTGTTGGGATGCCGCAGCCTGAAACCACAATTCTCTACAGAAGAAAGGAGCGGAACAAACTGGCGTGATCACTTTGGCTGTCAAACACTGCAGCAATGGACGGGCAGGTGGGTGGCACGATGCACTAGAGATAATCAGCCAGGCTTTTGCATTAAGGGGGGGCTATGGGCTGGCAGAGAGCAGAGGTGGTACCAGGGGGGGGGGGCGGAGGGGGAGAGGTCGGGGTTGAGGTTGAGGCGGCTGAGCGCCAGGCCGTAGCCTCCCCCTGTGATTTCAGGGGGGCCTGTAGCGTCGGCGGTGGTATCCGCTCTGCCCCACGGACCCTGTTGCAGGGTGTGCTCCTCACCGGCGGCTGCACGCCAGGCCACAGCCCACTCCTGTGATTTCAGGTGGGCCGGGGCGGGGACGTCAAGAACTTTGGTCGGACCGGGGCGGTAGGGGCCAGAACTTGTTAGGCTTCGGAGGTGTGGAGGACCGATAGGCCCCAAAGCGCGGAGAGGGGGGGGCGTCGGGCTCGAGCATGGTAGTCACCTTGTTCCGAGGAACTTGCATGGGTTGTGGAAATGGACTCGGGTGAACCTCAGAGAGCCACCGGCGTTGTTTGTTGTAGCCCGGGGCGGGGTGTGGATCATGATTGTTGGAGCGTCTGACGCTTCTAGTGACCTCCACTGTGAATTGCCTGCGAGGTCAGGTACTCTGTTCGGGACTAGCAAACCGAGACCGAGCCCGCTGCTGGGGGCTGGCAGGCGGAGGCCCTCTCTTCTCTGGTTTTTTTAGTTGGCGTTCTAGGTCTCTGACTTGATTTCGTAAGCGTTGGTTTTCCCTCTTGGTGGATTTGCGGGATAGTCCCGGGTGATGCGGTAGCGGGCAGCCTATTGGATGAGGAGACTGGCATGGGGGCGGGAGGACAGGAATCGGGGATATGGGTACCCCATGGTTGGCATGGGGTAGTGGCCTAGGTGGGGGCTGCCGGGCGACGCCCATGGTGTTGGTACCAGCAATCCGGTACGGTCGGGGCATGGTGAGGGGCTGCGGCTCCGGGTGTCAGAGAGGGCATCTTGCGACGAAGTAGTTGTGTCCGACACGTCAGAGCGCGAGGAGGACGTTGATCGCTCAAGGGACGAGGAATCTGAGCTTCGTGGCATTGTTGGTTGGGGATTGGTACAAAAAAAAGAAGGGGACTCAGGATGGGGGAGGGGGTTCGGGGTCAGGATGGTAAGAGGGGAGGGGAACAGGAGGGCGAAAAAAATGTCGGATGTCAGGCGTGGGTGATGGGTTGGGTTGTGGGGAGGGGAGAAGGCGGAAATGGGTTGGTCTCAGAAAAGAGGTGGGGAGTCGGGCCTGTCTGTAGCGCTTTGGAAGGGGGAACGCTAAGTTGTTGAGTCGGTAGATGAGGGGGGGAAGGGGCAAAGGAAATGGTACACTGCGTTACACCGCGAGCGTGCTGGCGGGGGGGGTCGGGCGTGGGCTTCCCGGGGCGTTTACTGGCTTGTTTCAGTTGGGGCGTGGGTTTGGAGCCTTGTTTGTCGAAAGCTGTGGAAGGGGGGGGTACTGGTTTCGGCTGTGCTTTTGGTTTTGGTTTTGGGTTCGGCTTGGGCTGCACCGCCAATGGCAGCGGATCGCGTGGACGGTAAACTTCAGGTAAGGAGGGGGCAGAAGGGGAGGAAGAGGTGCTGAAAGGACCGTATTTCATCCGCCAGGGGTTTCGGGGGGATGAGCGGAAAAGCCATCTTGATGGGGTCCCAAGAAAGAGGATGGTCACCCAACCATTCGAGTGCGATGTAGATGGGCTCGTTTTCTCCTGGGCGTCTATTGATTAGCGCTTGCTTGAGCAGTAGCATGTGTGCCGGCTTGGTAATGCCTGGCTGGGGAAGTGAGAGGGAACGTCACAAGCCTTTTGGGACCAGTGTGCGAATGAAACGTCGGCGTTCGCCTTTGTTGGCGGCCTGCAACCACTGTTGTGTGATCCAAGTAAAGGGGAGGGCCCAGGCCGCAACAAATGCTTGCACGAGATGTTCCAGCGTACGGCAGAGATCGACGCAGCAAAGCGCATCGTGGGGGTGTGGTTGAGAACAGCGAACGCACTTGTAATCGTGCAGGTTGTCTGGGAATTCGTAGCCGTTAACACAGAGGTTGCGAGAACCAAATTTGAAGGGGAACCCAAAAAACCAAGATGAAGAGGCATAGTAGTGGTGGTTGGGGGTGACAGCAATGTTGTTGTGCTCATGGTGTGGAGGGATGTGGCAAAACTCGCGGTTTTGAGCTTTTTGAAAGACTGGGAGGCCGTGCTGACTGAAAGTGCCGAGAGAGGGGGGGGAGTAGTGATCTGTTGAAAACCAGGGAGAAGGGCCCGCAGTTTGCGTAGTGATCGGCCACTTCGCTGCCCAATGACCCCACATGTCCTTTGATCCATGCTGGGTGTACATTTAGCTTACCACCGTCTGCTAGGAGAGAGAGAAATGCCGCTGCCCAGGTGCCTGAGGGAAAAAAGAAGTCGTCTGGACATGTGAGGATGACCCGAGTGATGAGGTCAAGTATCTGGGAGTTGTCCATGAGAAGGTGGATGCGGTGGTGGGGTCCGAGACGTCGGATGAGGTTTAACGCCATGCATTCTCCCCAGAACTCAGCACCTGCCGAGGTAGGGAGCGGGGACGTTTGTACTAGGACGTAAGTGTGGCCCCCTGGGAGGATGATTGTAACAACCGCTGCATGTCCTACGTTTCCTGACGAGCCATCGGAGTACACCCACACTATATCGGCATCGGAATCGTCCGTGAGAGATGCAGTGGCAGTGCAGCCCCAGTTATTGAGATCAAAGTCGTTAAGTGAGTGAGCTACGGGGACCAGGAAAAGGGGACCAAGGATCGTAGTGTCGAGAACAGTACCATGGTGGGGGGGGAGGGGGGCGTCAGGAATGAGTTGCTGAGGGCGTAAGAAAGTCCAAGACAAAATCTGGTGCGGCAGAAGGGGGATTTGGGTCATAGGTGTTGTGATGTGAAGTTGGTGTCGTTGTTGATGATGGCCCTGCTGTCGTGGAACTAGAAGATAGCAGGTTTGGACGTTGTGGAGGAGACGTGGCCAACAGATTGTCCCTGCTTTCGGTAATGGACAGCGAGGGTTTCGCCTGTTTGCAGGTGCTGCACAGGTGTGTGCCGCCACACTCCCAAAGAGTGGTAACTGAGTTGCAGGAAATGAACGCTGTCAATAATCATGTTTAGTAGGGGGTTGGTGGTATGCAACAACAATGACGCAGTGACCCCGTCGGCGATTCTGTATGTGGACCATAATAGGGAGGGAGGATATTTCCAAGCCACCTTGGGAGCGGGGCTGGGGGCGATCCATTTGAGATACTGTGGGGGTGATGGAGGATCGCTGAAGTGCCCTCCAAATATCTTTCTCAAAACGGTTCAGCGTACGAACAGGAAGGCAGTGCCCTAAGAGCCCGTACGCAATCATAGGGTGCAGTTGTTTGTTGACTAACCGAACGCCTTCTGACACTGTCAGTGGTAGGGGGTCAATATTGGCGAAACAGGCCCTGATTTCGGCGCGTAGGGCCGAAGTGAGCTATTTGGACTGGTGTTGGGTATACAAATTCACCCCGAGATATTTGTAGAAGGTGCGGGGGCGTCCAGTGTCGGGGCTGATGGTGGAAGACATAGTGTTGCGTGTGGTGACGAAGACACGTTGGGGGGATTTGCGAACGGCCTGAACCTGAGTTTTCGAGACATTCATGTCACGCTGCCAGACCCTAGCATGGTGGTCGAAGAAATTTACTGTGGACTGCATGTATTTGGGGTCTTAGCTTTGAAAAAGTATGTCATCTACGAGGACATGTTGTGTGGAGGTTTTGTTGGGAGGGGGAGGGTGTGTAGCCATGAAGTGAGCGAGAAGGGCATTGAGGTATAGAATGAAGAGAAAGGGGGATAGGGGGCAGCCCTGGCGGACGCCTCGGCGCTCAAAGTATCGCACAGTTGTTTGCCTGTTGATAATGGGTGCGTCCAGCGGCAGCAGAGTACAGTCGCTTGATAATGTCAACTGCAGTTGTTGAGAAGCCATTGTGTTCTAGCACTTGAAAGAGCTCTCACTGTGATACTGAATTAAAGGCCTTGTTGAAGTCAATGTAGAGTGTATAGGAGCCCTTTAAGTTGGCGTATTTCGCCTTGACATGGAGTTTGTGGTCACTGCATTCGTGTTTGTGCATCCTGCCGTGTTGGATGGGAAGGAGTACTTTGTGTTGGAGTGCTTGGTTTTGGAGGTGGCGTGCTGTGTGGGAGCATGTTGTCTTATAAATCGTGTTGAGTAGCACTATGGGGCGATAGTTGACTGGGTTCAGCGGGTCTCCTTTCTTGTACAAAAGGCAAAGTCGCGCCTAAGCCATGTAGGGGGGAGCTCCCGGAGCAGGTAAATATTGGTGACTCCCCAGAAAAGACGCTTGACCGGCTCAGAGGTTATGTGTAGGATGTAAGAGGAGGAGGAGGAGTCCCCTCCAGCTTTGGTGGGCTTTGCATTGTGAGTAAAGTGTTGTAATCTTTCCATTCCATACAAGAGACGGGGGTGTTGCGAGCAGCTCAGGGGCACGAGGGGTAATGTGCTAGCACTTTACACACGAAGGATGTATGAGGATGGTGGTCGGAGTCACCTCCGAAGTGTTGTAGGGTGTGGGCAAGAGCTTGGGCCACGTCTGTGGGGGAGTTCAGGGTGAGAGATGAATTGTTGGGGTCGCGAATAATCATGGGCTGAGGCTCCGGGCGTTGCAATGCCGCGGAGACGGAACATTTGAGAGATGTGCCCGAGATCATACTTCGGTGGAGAGCTCGGAGGGCCTTCCGTCTGGTGTCCTCGTTTAGGGAACCGGACATCTTTTGGATTTTACGCATATGTACTCGAAGCCTGCTCTGTCTGGGGGAGGGATGGACCGAAAGAGTGTGGCTAGGGCACACTTCCTTTTGTTGGTCTTTGTGTCCAAAGAGGGGCGGGTGATGAAGTGGTAGGCCCGGGTGAGTTGCTGAAGAACGGAGGCAACCGCCTGTTCTAGCCCTTTGGGGGGGGCTGCTGCCAGGGAGGTGGAGGCCGATTAGCAACAGTCTGCTAAAAGAGAGACTTGCTCCGGTTTCAGGACCACTGAAGCATCGCCGATTGCAGCAGAGAAAAAATAAAAAACAAAGAAACTGAAGCACAGCCAGAAGAAATAACAATCGTGTTTCCCGACCTCAGAAACCCCCAAGACAATTGTACGCCGCTGTTTGGCGAGGTCGAGAACCGTAGGACACGCAGGGAAAATCAAGAACAAGAGAGCAACAACGGCGGCGAAATTGAACGTTGCGTGCCCCAAACCACCTAGGAACGTGCGTGCCGTAGAAGCTAGGCCACTTTTGCGCGTCAAAAAAGAAGAAACAAAGAGAGAGGCACAAAAGCAAAAAAAAAGAACGCACGAGAAACCACCCCACAAGAACAACGAAAGACCACACGCCAACGGCCACGGACCACGGGGAAACAAGGGTATGGCGCACAAGTAGGTTACGAGCCCATGCATCACACAGCACCCCCACTTCATATGCGTAGGTGAGGAAACCAAGTATGTTGTGAAGGAGGGCGCCGAAGGGACTACGCCACACACAAAAACGAACATCGAAACAACCGCACGCGTCATAAAACATGCATACATACACGAACGACGCCCATATGCCCATATGTCCATAGACGCCAAGCGCCCGCAAGGTACATGAAGACGGAAACAAGGTCAAGGAGTAACATGGTATGGAAAAAAAAGGGTTATGGGACGGCCACAGTCCACAGGGAGACAATGGTATGGCAAACAAGTATGTTACAAGCCCATGCATCCCACACCATCCCCGCTACACAGGCATAGGCGTGGAAACCAAGTATGTTTATGTTGCGAAGGAGGGCGCCGAAGGGACCACACAAATATACACATGCATACATACACGAACCACACCCATATATCCATATGACCATAGATGCCAAGCGCCCGCAAGGTACATGAAGACGGAGACAAGGTCAAGGAGAAACATGGTATGGAAAAACAAAAGGGTATGGGAAGCCGTATAAACACCAAGGTATGAAACAAAACAAAGGGGGGAGGAGAGGTATGAACGCCACCCGGCCCCGGCCACCCCCACACACCTTGCACACGCTTTCTCTATAGGGGAAGCACAAGGTATGACAACGAGGGGATGCACAAGGTATCGCAAGTATGTTACCGCCCCACGAAAAAAAAAAAACAAGGAGAGAGGAGAGGTATGAGAACCCGCCGCCCTCCACGCCCGCGCACCCCCTACACCTTCCACGCCCTCTCTATAGGGGACACACACAAGGTACGACAAAGAGGTATGCAATCGAAAATGCTTCAGGAACGTAAGAAGGAAAAGAGGAAGCAAGGCAGTACACGCAACGAGCCTGAATAGGTAAAAAAAGAAGAAACACAAGAGGAGAGGTAGGACCGCCACACCCGCCCACCACACCCAGCCAAACCTCCAACGGCCTCCACACGCTCTCTCTACAGGAGAAACACGCACGGGGGGACAATGAAGAGGTATGTTACCGATATGTATGTGCTACACACATTTCTGCTACACATCTACCGGACCTCTTTTCCTCCCTTTGACCATGTCGGCCGACGACGCCAACCGAACCAGGTATGACATACCCCAAGAGCCACACATGGCACGCACACACACACACACACCACAAGCACACCACACACGACCCCCGCACACCACCCACACCTACACGAGGCGCTACGCAGCACACACACACACATCAGGGCCACGGAGAAGGGCACTCTGGGGCCCGCAGCAAGGAGTGGCGAGCGATCCCCCACCACCACAACCGGCAGACCCCAGCCGGGAGTGGCGGGGAACCACGCCCATGGCCCTCGGCCAGGAGTGGCGAGGGACTACCAACCACTGCCGGCGGGGAACCCCAGCCAGGAGTGGTGGGGCACCGCAACCACAACCCTCAGCCAGGAGTGGCGAGGGACCAGCCACCACCACCAACGGCAGACCCCAGCCAGGAGTGGCGGGGAACTGCACCCAGGACCCTCAGCCAGGAGTGGCGAGGGACCCACAACACACACCAACAACACCCACCCAAACGACACCCGCAAGCCCCAACTGAGAGAGGCGGGACAAGCAACCACAGACCACCGACACACCACGCACACGCAAGCACAAACACTAGCACATGCGAAAGACACACCCACGCCACACCACCACACCACACCAACAACAACACAGACACCACAAACCAACAAAACACACAAAAGCAGGAGCACCACGCGCAATCACCCACACCCCAAACAGACACAACACGGGAAACCCCCCACCCCCACGAAACACCCCATCGCAGCTGGCGGACCCCAGCCAGGAGTGGCGGGGAACCGCAACAAGGACCCGCAGCCAGGAGTGGCAAGGGACCACACACCACCACCGCCGCCAGCGGACCCCAGCCAGGAATCGCGCGGAACCGCAACAGGGGCCCTCAGCCAGGAGTGGCGAGGAACACCCACCACCACCGACAGCCAAACCCAGCCAGGAGTGGCGGGGAGTCGCACTCATGACCCTCCGCCAGGAGTGGTGAAGGACCAACCAAAGCACACACCAGCCACTTCCACACCAGCACCAGCAGCAAGCCCCAGCTGACGGAAGCGAGGACAAGCAACCAAAGACCACCAACACACCACACACACACACAAACGCACACCAACACACGCGGAAGACACACCCGCACAACCAGCAACACAGACACCACGAACACACAAAACACACACAAGCACAGGCACCACGCACACGCGCCGCGCCACAAACACACACAACACGGGAAGCCCCCAACCAGACCCGACAGAAACGGGTCACCGCCACCGCCGCGGCTGGCGGACCCCAGCCAGGAGTGGCGGGGAACCGCACCCGGGGCCCTCAGCCAGGAGTGGCGAGGAAACACCCAGCCAGGACTCTCAGCCAGGAGTGGCGAGGGGCCACCCATCACCACCACCAGCGGACCCTGGCCAGGAGTGGCAAGGAACCGCACCCGGGGCCTTCAGCCAGGAGTGGCGAGGGGCCACCCACCACCACCACCGCACCCCAGCCAGGAGTGGCGGGGAACCCCACCTAGTCACGCCCCACAAACAAGCGGACCTCACCCAGGAGTGGCGAAGGACCACCCCCCGAGAACCACCAGCGGACCCCAGCCAGGAGTGGCGGGGAGCCGCACCCAGGACCTCAGCCAGGAGTGGCGAGGAACCACCCGCCACCATCGGCAACGGGCCCCAGCCAGGAGTGGCGGGGACGCGCGCACAAGCACCTCGGCCAGGAGTGGCGAGGAGCCGCCCCCCAAGCACCACCACCGCACCCAAGCGAGGAATGGCGAAAGACCCACCACCGAACCCAGCACAGCGGGGGGCGGGGACTGGACGAATGGAGCCCAGAGTGGACGCAGGCGAGCGGCCCAACCTCAGGGGTGTGGAGGCCGCCCCGGTGACCGTATCGGCCCCACCTGAGCACAGGCAATAAGGTGGGATACGCCCAGGACGGTTGGTCAGCAGCCCGAGGTGGCACCGGCCTGGGGGATGACCAATGGGCCTGACCAGGAGCACTCCCCACAGCACGTACTGCGGTTCATTTCCAGCGAGGGGCTGCGGGTAGGGCATACCGTCCATCTGGGCCGGCAAGAGACGCCCTGGTCCCGCAACGACTCCCATGCGACCCACAGGGTACCCGACCCCGGTGTGGAGAACGGCTGGAGTACCTGGCTACAGAGCAGGTCTGTTTGGACCGAGCTGGTACAAATGGACGGCCCGTACAACAGAGTTACACCCTGATGGGGAGTGCAAGCATCGGCCCCCCCAAGGGGAAACACCAGGGAAAGGGACCCGGGTGAGCGTCAAGGACCCCCCCCACCCACCCAACCCCACCACACACCCACCACAGCCCGGGTAGTCCCGGACAAGACACCAGCGGAGCAGCACACACGGCAATGCAGCCAGGAGGAGGAGGGGGGAGAGCACGCAAGGGGGCAGCAAGGGAACGCACCACCACCACCAGACGCAAGCCAGGAGTGGCAGTGAACCTCACCCAGGCCCCTCAGCTAGGACAGCCGAGGGACCACAACACACAACCCCCACACCCACACAGAGCCGCCAACCCAAGCCCGGAGAGGCGAGGGCACGCACCCAAACACACCACCAACACACCACATACGCACAAGCACACAAGTGCCACACGGCCGCCACCAACACAAGCGCCACAAACACACACAACACACAAAAGCGCAACCACCGCCCACACAACAAACGCACACAACACAGGAAACCCCCAAAGAAGCCAACAACCCACAGGCAGGAATGGCGAGGAGCCCACCGTCAACCCGAACAACGAACCCCGCAAAGGAACGACAGGAAACGGCGCCCCGGGCCCTCTGCCACAAGAGGTGAAAGGCCGCCAGAAACACCACTAGGACGGACGGGTAAACCAACCAGCAGCGCCACCCACCGAGCCCTGAGGCAGGAGTGGCGAGGGCCCACGCCGAGCAACACCCAACTACCAACCACGCCTAGGCCCAAACCCAGAACCAACGACTGCAGCACCCACACCAACAGCTCCACCGACAGGACCCCAAACAGAACGCCACCCACAACACCCTCACCAACGGAAACACCCGGAGCCAACGGCGACACCGGCGGCAACAACACGAAGTACATCACCCACCGCAACCTCACCCCCGTCATCATCCAGCACAACGGCCTTACCCTCGGCAACACCAGCAACCGCAGCACTCAGCAAAACACCTAAGACACCCTCGCCAACATCCAGGCCACACCAGAAGCCAGCCACACCCAACACCGGTCAACGACCACGGCCACGACCACACCCGCGACACGCACAGACCCGCACTCGAAGCCACCATCGTCAGCAGCCCCACCATCAGAATCACCAACACAACCAACAATCATGCCAGCGCCTGCAGCACCGTCACCATCGCCATCACCGGCGGCACCGCCACCCCCAGCAACGCCCACGGCACCCAGGCGCAGCACCAGCCAGTACAACACCTACAGCACCCACGCCAACGGCCTCTACAACACCATCACCTGCACCACCCCCACCATCAACGTCACTGGCGGCACCGTCCGGCACCAGAGGCAGCCAATGCCACCAAGACCGGTCAACCAACAAACCACTTCCACCCACCAAGCCCCCCACCCGGGGTGGCAACGGCGAACACCCGGAACCATCATCAACAACAACCTCGCCACCAGAGCATCACACGAGACGCCATCCAGCAAAGCATCACCAGCGGCAACCACACCGTCGCCACCACTAGCGCCACCTACACCACCCTCACCGACAACATCACCCAGAGAATCACCTGCAACACCCTCGCCATCGGCATCGCCAGCGACCCACATCAGCTACGGCGCATGCCCCTTGTCAGAGCCAACAGGACCGGCCAGCACCGCCGCCCACCAGGCCCCCGGCCGGGAACAGAGATGCCCGAACACAAGCCACTGACCGCCCACACATAAACCCACACCAGAACCACCAGCAGCACCCTCATCATCATCAACACCAGACGCACCGTAAACCGTAACATCGCCTGCAAGGCCCTCATCACCAGCATCAACAACAGCACCACAAACAATGCGACCTGTGCGACAGCAACCCGGAGCATCATCGACCGCAACCGCAGCAACACCACCCACAGCGCCCTCACCCTGGGCATGAGCCGGTACAACACCTGCAACACCATCGGCACCAACAACACCAGGAGGGACGAGGAGCTGCCCCGACACCAGAGGCGGCCAACACCGCCAGGACCGACGCACAGGAGTGGCGAGGGCTCACTCCCACGGCACTGTCAGAGCATCACCAGGAGGACCATCCACCAAAGCATCATCTACAACGCCCTCCCATTGGCATCACCAGGGGCGCCAACACCCGGAGCTACGCCAGCAGCACCCTCATCAGCAACGTCACCAGCGCCACCAACATCAGCATCACAGGGACACCGCCTCCCACCCACAGCATCGGCACTCTCGACAACAACCGCTGCAACACCTACAACTACAGACCCCAGGATTGGCGAGGAACTACCCCGAGACCAGAGACGACCAGTACCACCAGGACCGCAAGCCAACCGACCACCAGCCGAACATAAACGCACGCCAGTCCTCCGCCAGAAGTTGCGGGAGCCTACGCCCAGAGCCGCTGACAATCACCCAAGCGCTGGCCCGCACCCACAACCATCACCAGCAATACACTCACCATCAGACCGGCACAGGAAACGCCATCCACCAAAGGATCACCTGCGACACACTCACCGTCGGCATCAACAGGGACGCCAGCACCCGCAGCACCACCCCCGCCAACGACGTCAGCCAGAGCATTACCGACAACACCTTCACCGTAGACAACGCCGGAACCGACAGCAACCGTGTTGTGTAACTTACAACACCCCAACCATCACCAACACCCGCGACCCCAGCACAGTGTATCACTTACGGCACCCTCACCGTCGGCATCACCACGGGCGCCAGCAGGACTGGCGAACAAACGACAGCAACGCCACCCACCGAGCCCCCAGCCGGGAATAGCAACAGCACACAGTAAACAAGGCCCAGGGACGCCCACAACTGGAACCACCACCCTCACCATTATCTACGCCAGCGGCACCGCAGAACGGCACACCACCTACCTACAACACCTCCATCATCTGCAGCACCAGCGACACCGTAAACCGGAGCAACACCTGCAACACCCGCAGCATCGGCATCACCCGGAGCATCACCAGCGACCACCCCAGGCGGCCCCATCAACGTCAACAACACCATCACATCCACCACCTTCACCAGCAGCAACACCAACGGCACCCTGCGCCAGGAGTAGCGATGAGATACCCCGACGTCGCGGACCCGCACCCAACGCCCCCGGCCCCCTCACTGTCGGAGCACGACCAGCGGCACCAACTGCCAAAGCATCACCAGCGGCGCCCTCACCATCGGCGTCGCCAAGGACGCCAACACCCGTAGCACCACCGATACAAACATCACCATCAGCATCACCAACAGCACCAACACCCGACGCATCACCCACACCAACGGCGTCAGCTGGACCATCAACGGCACCGTCCTCACCGGCGGCATCACCGATGATGCCGCCCAGACCGTCATCACCTACACCAAACTCACCCTCGGCACAGCCCGGTGAAACACCTGCAACCGCAGAAGCCACCGACATCGACAACACCAGCACCTGCACCGACCCCACCATCAGCAACCCCCGCCATGATTGGCGAGGACATGCCCAGACACCAGAAGCGGCCAACACCACCAGGAACGGGGAACCAACCAACCACAAACGCCAACAAGCGCTCCGCCAGGAGTGGCGAGGGCCCACCACCACCCATGCACGCCCAGAACCATCAGCTATAACACCCACACTGTTGTCATCACCAACGGCACCGGCAGCGGTACCATGCCATGCAGCACCCTCGCAAACAGGGAAGGCATCACAAGCGGCACTAGCAACCGGGGCATCATCGACAACACCGTCGGCATCACAAACGCCAACACCGAGCTCGTCACCTACACCACCCTCAGCAACACCACTGCAAGCAGCACCATCCTCACTATCCGTGCCACCGGCAGCACCACCACCTGAATGCGGTTCCCCCAATCCCATCCATCACCAGCAGCACACTCATCCGCGGCGTCATCGGCAACACCATCGCCAACGGCACCGCCGCCCATGGCACCACGTGAGCTCACCATCAACCTCGCCAGCGGCACCATCACCCCGTGCAACGCCAGGAGCCTGGCATCCCAAGCAGCGTCAACGACACCACCAGCAGCGGACTGAGTCTACCCGCAGTCCAAGGACAGCTTTACTCCGCCCCACCATCACCCCTGACCAACTGCAACACCACCAGAAGATGGCCAGGTCGCCAGCACCACCTGCACCGACCACCGCCACCACAAGCGACACCATCAACCGGTACACCACCCAAAACACCCCCAACATCGCCGACATCACCCTCACCGTCACCCGGGGCAATCCCTTATGCCACCCTCACCACCACATCACCTACCGCACCTCCACTGTCGGCAACATCGGCCCAACCACCCGTTGTGTCACCTACAGCAACGTCAACACCACCACCACAAACCGGGTCCAACGGTCCGGCCCGGATACGTTACACCCCCAACGCCCAGGGACAGCACCCTCACCATCTGCATCACCGGCAACATCACTGCCCGCTACGTCACCAGCAGCACCGTCGCCAGCGCCAACCGAACCACCATTGTCACCCTCAGCATCACCAACACCACCAGCGGCGCCATGGACACAACACCACCAGCAACACCGTGACCGGCTGACCCACCAACCTCACCATCAACTGACGTGTTGCCTACACCGCCCTCACCTGCACCATCCCCTACTTGACACGCTCACCAATGGCACCACGCGCGGCGCAGTCACCCACTGCATCATCCACACCACGCTCACCACCAGCATCACCAGCACCCCCCACCACATAAATGCAACGACCACGCCACCTACCAACAGCCCACACAGAGGAAACACCCAAACACCCACTGAACCTCACTGGACCGCCCCACGACCGGAACGCCGCCCCGGAGAACACGAGCAAACAGGCACAACACACCACACCCCAAGGGTCAGAGGCCACAGGGGCCCAGAACAGCAGAGCGAGCACGCAACCAGCCGCACTCGTCGCCCACCCTGTCGTCAACCTCCCCGCAACACGGCAGCCACAGCGTTCCCCTGGTTCCCCCGACAGGACGTGCGCTGCAGCCCACCGCCCGTGGGACGACGACTACGACATCGTCCCGGCCATCCAACACCTACTGGCAGCCACGGCTCCGCGCCCACACGCCCACCAGCAAGCCACAGAAACGGAGGAACCTTCCCCCCCCATGCATCCCCGCCCCTTACCCCCTGCAGCCACTGCGGACCAGAACGCAGAACACCAGCAACAGGAACCCGACCGCGCTGCCACGCCCCGACCCCCCCCCCGTAAAGAAAATCTAAGCCACACTGGCCGGCACCCTAGCCCACCCCATGGACGCCGAGCAGTAGTACCAACGCGTCCACCGAGAAATCCGAGCGGACCACGCGACCCTGCAGGGGTGGAGGCAGGAGAAAGCGGGCGACAATGAGTGGGGCCCGGAGGACGACCTTCTCTGGGACGACACCTGGGAAGGCACCATGGACACCTTCCTGGAGGCAGCAGCGGGGATGTACCCTCGCCAACCTGGGGATACCTGGCACGGCCACACCATCACCCTCCAGCCCCCTCAACCACAAACCGCACCGATGGACGCCTGATGACGACGCCGGCGCCGCCATCACTATACGGCAAGACCGCAAGAACCCAGCGGGGTACCATCTCATCTGGAACGATCCAGCACCGCACCGTCCCGCCTCCCCCACCCTCCAAGATGTCTTCGCCACCACCAGCGCAGAACTACAAGAAGCGAAAGCCCCACAACAACCGGACGACGAGATGCCCCAAAGCATCCTCCCGAGCCACCGCACAGGAACGCCCCCACCAAGAGCCCCCCACCGACCCCATCACCAAAATGGAGCTCTCCCCACAACACCGCACCACCCTAGAACGCTACAGGTTTCAAGACCTCCTGCGAGATCGGTCAATCCACAACGGCACGCTCCGGTGGGATGAAATCACACCGGGGCTCCAGGCCATCCGCCTCCACTCAATCAGCGAACTCACCACCACCTGGACACTACCAGCGGACCGCCACCACTTTATCCTCACCGTACAAGGGGATGCCGCCGTCAAACCAATGGATGGGGACGCCATAAAAGCAGCCCCCGCCCACGCTGTCAAAATACCCCCACAAACATCATCGGAACCTATGACGGTGCACCCGGGCCCCAGCCCATGGCAGTCCATCGTCATCACCTACCCCGCCCCGCACGACCACACACACACCTGGCAACAAAGGTGGGAGGACATCCATGGGGACCTCCTCCAGGAACACCCAGGGCTGACACGCACCCACCACACCCTCCAGCCGGTGGGGGGGGTAGGCCAAGCAGCACACGGCATACACACACCAGGGTTATGGGTGTGCGCAACACCCATAAACCAACAAGCATCTGAGGACATCAGGACCGCGCTGTGGATCCAGCAAGCCCAGACCCAAACCCCGCACCGCAACACCCAACGAGGCTACACCATTTGGTGGGCATGTCAAGACCACGACACCCTCACCCCCAACCCAGCCCCCCCCCCCGTAGACACCAACACCACCGCCCTCCTCCAGGCTGCAGCAGCGGCAGCCACCCAGGTAGGGGCCCCAGAAACCTGGAGCCCGCAATACCTGATCGAAACCAAAGTCGTGCCCCACATGAAAGCCCAGGAAAAGCCCCCATCGCCGAAACCACTCCATCCCCCACTCAAGCTGGACACGGTGGAGCGCGCCCCCCACGATGAATGGGCGACCCACTACATCATCCCCCATACCACCACCTGCAAGAATGACGCTGCCAAGATCACCGTCACCTGCCACCTCCCCCACACCACACAGGTGTATGAGCTGACGGCCCCCAATGTCCTCGTCACCGATCGCCGACACGACGAGCGATACAGTATACAGGCGAAGAGGAACGCCGCGACCGCCCTGTACACGTGGACAACACGGCAGGACCCCCCACACCCCACCCTCCATCACGCCCCCTCGTGGCCCACGCCCTTCCACACGGCAGACCGCCCAAACAAGAAGCCCAAACACACAGGCGTACACACCCCAACCTAGGAGGCCCAGCACCGACACGACGCAATGCGCAAGGCCCGCGCCCTCCACGACGACCACACCATCCCCCGCATCAGCCCCCCCCCCCGTCAGAGTATCCGATGCCACCGATAACCGCACGATCACAGGCATCATCACGGACTGCCTGAACCCGGTGGCATCACGGGCAGACGCCGTGTGGATCAGCGAAGGGGGCTGCCACACACGGGCGGTGGCGCGCCTCAATAACATCCAACCCCACAAACTACAGCGCGCCGTCGGCCCCTTCGCCGTACACATCACCCCATACGGCATCAACTACCCCCGATGTGAGCACCATGACCCGCCCTGCTCCAACCTGTGCACCTCACCCCTGCACCAACCGCTCCCGGCCCGCAGCATCACGGGCACCATGTACCTGGGCGACGTACCAGGGAACGCGGACATATACATCCTGCCTAACAAGTTCAAGGAACACGCCATCTTCCTGCAAGGGGTTGAGTCCCTAGCCCTTGGACCGCCCCCACCAAAACACCAACACCAGCACATCCCAGGGGACAAACGGTCGCAGGCGCCAGACCGGGAAAAGAATGCCCACCAACTTGCTCCGGCCCACATCACCGTCCACCCAACAGCCCACCTACCAAAGGACTTCGGCACGGAGCGCCACATCGTCCTGGAGGGGCAAGCCCACCACATCATCACCGCCGCCCTATACACCCTTGCCGCCGACGAACACCACTTTGACCCGCCTGCCATTCCAGCGATGCCCCCACCACCGCAAGGCCCCAAAGATCCCGTCACCCCCTTCCACATCGATCAGCTCCTAAGCCGCATGGCCGCCCCACAGCTCCACCCCTTGAGGATAGAACTAGCCGTCGCTCCCCAACAGCCCGCCGTCCACATCCTCAAAGCGGACGCCCAATGGTGGGTCCTCCACTGGGCACACGGAGTCCTCATGGCGGCCCAAGCCTACACCCCGGAAGTAGACACAGAAGACCCCCCACGAGGCTGGCAACAAGTCCTCCAAGCCACCACCCTCACAGGCCGCGAAGGCCCCCGTGCGAAGCCCTCCACACAGCACTCCACTGGGCTCAAAGATCCCCCAGCGGTCAAGACACACCGGAACCCACGGATGCCTGGGTCAAGCAGGCCAAAGCCATGGGGAACTGCGACCTCCACCACCCTTCGAACAACGGCCCGGCCGCACTGCCATGGCCCAGAGACCCCCTGGAGACCGTACACAAACTCGCCGACTTCACGCGCAGCCACGGCGGCAGAACCCCAGCTAAGGGACCCGGGCCAGCAGGCTATGGACCCCTTCTTCGAACCCTGCGCCCCCCAAGCCCCACTACCTCCAGTCCCACCAAACCTAGCGAGGCAGAAAAGAGGCGCACCCGCCCCCAACCCCAAACAAGCCAGAGAAGACGGCGGGGCAACAACCTTCCAACCCCCCGCACCCCCCCCCGACCCTCCTGGCGAATCCGGACCAAGCATCCTCATCATCCTTCCTCCCACCACCACCACCGCCCCAGCCGGACCAAGCATCCTCATCATCCTCCCTCCCGCCACAAGCACCGGCGCAACCCAAAGCGTACCCAGAAATCGAAGAAGGCGCGAAGGTCGAGCAGCCTTTCCGCAACGACCACACGGGCGACTGGATCTGGTGTGAGGGCACAATCCAATACCGCCTCCGGGCACCGGGCCCCAACAGTATGGGGCAAATCTGGGTGACCTGGCACCGCCAAAAGGAGCTAGACCAAGGCAACAACGGCGCGGATAAGCCAGAAGGCCACACCTTGGAGCTCAACAGCACCCACCCCATGCGGCTCCTCAACTCCGGGAACAAGGCCCACAGAGGCACCAAGTAGACCGGGGAGCTCCTCCCTGAGTGGAGCCAGGGCCTCCCCCCACCGCGCCTACCCAAGCGCCCACCACCAAGCAAGAAGTCCCTGGGCCCCAATCCCCCTCCCTGACGGGGCAAGGGCCGAGGGCGCAAGCCTCCACAGCCCCGACCCGCCCCCACTGAGGCCAGCATCAACCTCCTTGTCCCCAACCACCCGGCCATCACATACCCCAAGGTTGCCACAGCCGCCGTCCAGGAGCTCCTGATGGCACAGGGGGCGGAATGGGTTCCCCACCTCCTTGCCTTCCAGGAATAAGGCCTACAACATGACGACACCACCCCAATATATACCCCGGAGAAGAGAGCGTACAAATACTACTGGCACAAGAGGACCCCCCTTTATGCCCGAGCCGGCATCCACATCCACCTCGTCAACCACCTCAGCATCCCAGGAAGACTAAGCGTCTACGAAGTCGTCGGGGACGGACGGCACCTCAAAGTCATCAACGCCCACGTCCCCTTCGGCGATGCCACGGAACCCTTCCTCCAGGCCCTGGCCGAAGCATACCGCCAGATGGCAATGCTCGCCTCTACCATCATCATCGGCGACATGAACGCTCCCTCCACCCCAGCGGACCGAGGAGGGCAGGCGGTACCCCAGGACCATGCAGTCCGCGACACCATCGAAGTCCAGTGGCTTGTGGACCTGACGGCCAACGTCGAATGCCAACCATCCCACTTCCCCCACCAAACGGAGGCTGCCCGCTCCCGCATTTACATATGCTAAGGCGACCCCACCACCATCATCCGGGGGAAGGTCAATACGGGCCCCTCCCGCTGGGACCCACGGGCCATAGCCCCCTGCATATCTGCCTCACCATCCCCAACCTTCCACCCAGCCCCCCGGAGGATGCGGACCAAGGCCTACCAACCCCCCTGAAAATGCCCCCACTGCACGACAAACAAGCCTGGTCCAAATATCACAGGGCCATAGACCGCGCCCGGTGCAACCAACCGGACCCCACCGACCTCCTCACAGCCACGCGCACAGCCGCCGTAGCCTGCGGTTTCCAGCAGCACCCCCACACTGAGGACGACCGGCCGCCCACAGCTCTAGGGGACATGCTCCATGACCTCTGACATGCGAAGCAACAACCGGCGATCATCCTCCACAACGACAAGCCCTAAACCTGCCGCCACATCCACCACTGCAGGACCCGGATAGCCCGCATCAGGGCAGACGTGCAACAGTGGAACATCCACAGGCAACAGGGCATCGCCAAAGAGCACGAACGGTATGCGCAACATGAACTCCTCTACAAGGCCCTCCGCCACCTCAACGACGCCATGACCGACACCGGCCACCGCACCATCACCACGGTCATGCAGAAGGACAGCTCCCTGACCAACGACCCAGCCACCGCGCTCCAAGCCACCCATTACAGCCTCCTCCATCAACACACACCGACCCAAGACACATTGGACACGGACACCCAGGACAAAGTCGACAGCCTCCGTCAGGTCTTCAACCACGCCCAAAGGAGGCAACTAGAAAAGCGCCCCTTCACCATCCACGAAGTCCAGAAGGCCATCCACAGTATCAGGCAACACAGAACCCCAGGCTACGACAGCCACCCTGTGGAGGCACACTACCACCTCCCCGCCCACCTCCTCCGCATCCTCGCCAACCGCCTCTGGGTCATCGTCACGGGGCAAACCCCCCTGCCACCAGACTGGGCAAACGTTGTCCACCCCCTCTACAAAAAAGGGGACTGGGCCAATGCAGACAACTGGCGCCCCATAGTCTGTGCAGTCACGGTGGTCAAAATCGTCTGGACCATCCTCCTGCGCCGCATCCGCCCCCACCTGGACCCCCACATACCCGCCAGCCTCTTGGGGGCCATCCCGGGCCGGTCCCCACACGAGGCCATCTTCCTCCAGGACACCATCGACGACATGGACCCTGTAGACCTCATCATCGCCTCCCTCGACGTCAGAGGAGCCTTCCGAAACACCCCCTGGCTCCTTCTGGAGGCGGTGTGGAAACACATTGGCCTCCCCTTCTACGGCTTCGCCTCCGACTACATCCGCACCCAAAAATACACAGTCCGCACCGGAGCAGGCCTCACCCCCTTCCTGGAGCCAGGCAGGGGGGTCCCCCAAGGAGGAGCTGAAGGCCCCTTCCTGTACCACCTCGTGACACTTTCCCTAGCCCTCACAATCGAACGGGATTACCCGGCCTACGAACCCTACCTCCTCCTCTCCCCCCTGGTGGGCTTCGCGGACGACACCAACCTCGCGGTCGCACACACCCCACACGAACTGCACACCCCAGACCCCGGACCAACAGTCACCCGGCAAGTGAACGACTTACTGGACGTGACGTCACCTACCTCTCTCGCAACAACCTCATCGTCCACCCCAAAACGTCGGTGGCCATGATCAAGGGGTCTGCCACAGCCCCCACCCTAGGGCCAGAAGGGCCCCTCAGCAAGTCGTGGAAGCCAGCACCCACCTGGGGGTGATCCAGACCACCAACCCTGAGGATACCACCCTCTCTCCAAAGTTGCAGTCACACCTGGCCGGTCTCCCCAGATATGCGTCCCCGGCCACCAAGGCCCTCTCCCTATCCCACCAGAGCGTGGCGTACTACCTCACCGGGGTCTTGAACGCCTCTGTAGGCTTCCAGGCACTCCACCTGACACACCCCACCACCGCCCTACAACCAGCCACACGCGCCGTCACCAAAGCATGGGCAGCACACGGTGGATGGCCCACCTCCATACCAACTCGCGCCGTCCGGGCGGCATGGCCCCAATACGGGGACACCATGGGGGACAAGGTGAAAGCGCCCTACACCAGACGCATCCCACTCCTCCCTCACCGCATGACCCACAACCACCTGCCAGAAGTCGGCGAAGTCGCCACAATCCGCCTCCAAGCCGCACAACGGGCCGGATACACATGCCCACGCTGGATACTGTAATAAGCTGGGGCATTTGGACCTCTCAGAAGCTTTCTGGAGGAACTCTACAAGACCTCACAGAGCTTCAAGATCCTAAGACACTAGGATACATACTCATATTTGGCTCGTATGTCAAGCCTATAGCTTACTGCTAGAGTCTACTGCTCTTAGGTACACTACAGAGAGCAGAGACCTAGGATGCATTGGTAGCCATACATGAATAATCACATCCCATATGCTAATAATGTGATCGAATCACGTTTTATGGTATTTTAGAAGGTTCTGATGTATTAGAAGCTATTCTGAAGCTTTTTAGAAGCTTCAGAAGGCCTGTTGCAATTGTTGGCGCCTCCTGTCGCCGACGGCAATTCACGTGATATTGACAAGGCCTGTGACAAAATACATTACTCAGAAGGTTGTTGAAATATAGGTGTTTTTGCCTTTTTAATGTGAATTTAATGTTACATTAATTTTCCTGTTATTTAGGCATGTGAACCCGTATTACCGGACCAGCCAGTTGGTCCATATTCGTCAAGTACTTCGTCTTCTTGCTGTTGCCTTTGCTTTGTCCTTGCCATCATCAATTGCAATGAAGGAATACATTGAAAACAATTTGATTTTTAAGTGCAAGACATGGAAAATGGGTTTTCTATATGCACCCAAGCCCAAGAATATGACAGTCCAGGAATCTGAATTTGAGCAGAACGACAACGACGAGGATGACGCGCAGAAGCTGGGCCAGCGTACGCTGTTCCAAAATGGTGAGTTGCTTGCTCGAATTTAATGAAAAGTCGGAGAAACTTTGAAGAATTGAACGTATACTTCCAATTTCCTTCAAAAAAGCTTGAAATTACTGTGAAAACTGGGATACCGCAGCTCTAAGCGCACTGCAGCGACGACGACGACGACAAGGACTTCAAAGGACGACCCTTTGCACTTCCTGGACCTTCGAAAGTGTGTTTCTCTTGAAGATATCCAAGTTTCATGAAGGACTACTTTGAGTTACTTAAGAATACTTTGAAAACTGGTCAAAAGAAGCTTAAAAATGTCACAATCTATGTGCTACGTGCTGCTAGGCGATGCGAACGAGCACTGGAGGACTTCGACAACGCGTTTTCAAGGCGCTGCAGGCTGCTGCAGCCGTGTGATTTGCAGTTTTGAAGTGTAGCATAGCATACCTTTGATGTTTCTGTTGTTGCATTCCATTGCCTCATTGCACACGGCCTTTGGTTGCCCCGTGTCGAGGATTCACGCGCTTTGACGCGCTCTTCTAGCTGCAAGCGTGTCGCCAGTAGCTTGATTGTCGAATTCCCACCCTCCCTTCCCCTTCAAAGTCATCTTTTTGTTAAAGTTTTTCACTAACTTCTGATGTTTCAAAAGGCCCAAAATGTCGAAAATGGCCTACATCATTTTACATGTAACTCTAGGCCATTGGCGCAAATCACGTCAATAAAAGCGTCATTGTAGACTGGAGAGCGCACTCTTCCAAAAAGCGTTTTTCTTTTTTTTTTTAAACCAAGGGGAGCTTCTTTCTGTAATTTTTCCAAAATGACCCATGAATCACTTTTTGCCCAGCCCTCTAAAAAGCACCAAAAAAACATTTGGTGTTCTACACATACCCTCGCACCACTGCGCTGAAAAATTTGAGACTAAGCATATATGATGAAAGTACAGAGCAAGACGCTTCTGTTCCATATTTCACTTTGTCAAAATCAATTTTTCTACTATTTGTCCCGTCTCCAACAACTTCACCCATGAACCATCCGATGATAACCCTTCAAAAGTGCCTTTTGAGCTACTTTCATATCTCCAAGAGAAAAAACGTTCGAGGTTTGATATCATTTTCCTAAACAACACTGAAGTATGTGCTTTCTAACCCTGGGTCACTTTCACTTTAGAAACTTGAGAATGGCTATGGTAAAATTGCAACAATTTAACACACAAACCACTTGGTGAAAAATCATATAAAATAATTTTTGAGTTTTAATCGTTTCTCTGAGACCATGGTGAGTTCGAACCTTAGATAAGTTGTTTCACAAGCACTGGAGCATGGAATTCGTAAAGCAGGATGACAGTGAAAAAGTTCGATTTTCCCATGCATTCTTGATTATTTTTCAGCATGTGTTACATGTGAGATTCATGTGTCCCCCCCCAACTTCTATTCCTCTGAACCTATGATGAGTTGGCGAAACATCAAATATGTTTCGAAGACCTGTGGACATACCCCACAGATTACCAAATTCCTCCCTGACATCACAGCAACATTATACAGGAAAATGGTTCAGACGGTGGGCTTTTTCAATCAAAAACACGTTTTTCGGTCATTGTTTTGGTAAACAATTCGCGAATCTTTGGTTTTGTACCCTTGAATCATTGTATGATATTGCAGTTTGTCATTGTTTGCATCAGCTTTGATTCGACCTAACCAGGCTTGGCCTAGGGAGAGGGGTAGATACCTTAGAATTACCTTAGACACACAATAAATAGTGAATCATTTTGTTGTTGTTTTTTCGGCTACAAAACGAACTTGGCCACAACCATGAACAGACCGTTTGTGACCGCCACAGTTATGTTCCTATCCGCTCCCGGACTCTTCTGAACCTAGGGCCCTGATTACAGGGTACCCGATGGTGCATAGGGCCCACGAGTTGGACATTATCCCGGTAGCCGCGCAGACAGAGTTTGGGCCCCGCGGTGAAATAGGGCACCGATGATGAGGGCGGAGAAAGACGGATGTGAGCAGAAGGCGGAGGAGATGACTCAATGCAGGAACACCCAAGTGAAACATTAAAAGACCGCGCTCGACGGAACCATTTGCATTGACCTCTCTCTGGGTCCTCGTGACCATTCTCCAATAAGAAAGGTTGGTGATGGTATATGGCCGCGGAAGGAGCTTGCAACACTTACTTACTCTTACTTACGTACTCTAGCTAGCTAGCTAGCTAACTAGCGAGTGTAGGAGATGCATTGACGTTTATGGTATCACAATCCTAATGCTTACGTATGAGTTCAACTCAACTTAATGTCTCTGGTCCTCCCCCTGTAGGGCAGGGTGGTGAGGAGAAGGGCCGCAAGGCGCTGGTACTGTAATACAGGTAACCATTCCAGTAGGTGCAGGCCGGAATGTTAGTGTGCGATACCATTTAACTTCTTTTCATCCCTTTACCTTTGACCTGAAGTGAGTGTTGGGCACTGGTTACGGCCTACGGTTGCCCTAACCAACCAACTGCAGGCCTACGCATACACACAACCTACGTTTGCCCTGTGTTGCATTGGCTTCCCACGTAGATGCACGGCCGACGGTTGCCTCGTGTCACATTGGGATGTGCGGGGCTTGTACGGCCTTCGGTTGCCCTATAAGTGTCAGTCTTGGTTTTTCTTTCTTGGCGAGCTGTGTGTATTACATCATCCATTGTTTCATTTGAGCACAATCGCATTAGAGCTAGAAGTTGATTTGTCCTCATTTCACTCTACCATGCACCTCATCCTTCACTGCATGGCCGTCAAGGCAAGCGTTTGACCAGTGACGTATTGTATTCTCCATTCAGATTTGCTGTTCATTCATTTCGTTCGATGAGGTCACTCACTCTTTGCATTTAACTTCGCAAATTTTAAATTCAATACTTATTGCATTACTTCCTTATTGCAAAGGCTTCCCCATAGCGCTCAACAAGCAATATGGTCCGTAATTGATCTGCCCTACATAGTTCTATGAGCACCTTTGCTCAATAGACCGCGAGTTTTGGTTCGCCAACAAACAATCAATTCGTATCCCCTCAACCTTTGTTGCTTAACTGCAAGTTGTGAGGAATGAATCTCTTTTTCCAAACCTTGCAATCATTGACCTAGGTCATTTGGTCTAAAGAGCTAGTTCATCCTCAAATTTGCCAACGAACCACTCCGGGTACGTTCCGCTTCGTTAACTTTCCCTAGATCGCCTGTTACAGCATCAAATACCGGGTTTCAGAGTCCTCAATTGAGTGTCCGTAGTCTGCAACATTACATTCTCTCTCACATTTTCTATCCTCCCAACAAGACAATCAGACACATGACAGACCTAATTGGATTCTTTTTTCACACATTCCCTCCCTCATCACACTACACAAACAACACACACACAAACACCTACCATGAGTCATTTGATTAGTCCATTTATTTTTTTGGATATCACACTCTGAGGAATCGCTGTAGTACCACTTCCGGCCAGTTTTTGTCTACGAGCCAACATGTAGGTCACTTCCTCCGTGTACATAGTCAGTGTCCCCTTATAGCCGACATTGGTCTCACTTCGCCACATCTTTGTTGTGTAACACAAGTGAACAGGTTTATGTTTGGTCACTAAGCCTGTGACTTCGCTAATGCATTCCGCGGTGTGTTAGTGAAGAGTCCTACACCGGTAGCCACCGAGACCAAGCAGTGCACCACGGTAGGCTCATTGAAAAGGATTATCCAAAGGTGGTGAATGCCTACAGTGTATAGGATTCTGCCCTTGCGCGGGTAGATAGCTACTTTTCATGCAGTTGGATAGACCCCTTCTCTTGCGGTAGAGATAGATGACGGAGTTAAGCTCCATGAGGATAGCCTGAGTCCTGGAATTCAGTTGAGCCGAATGCATTCATCATGTAGAAAGACAGGCCCCTGCACGGATGGCTTTCTACAACCATCTGCTGGGCAAGGGGCTCGCCATTGATTGGTCTTCCGGTAAGGTACAGGACAAACTTTGACTACGAAAAGCATTTTTGGGAGATTTACTACTTCTACTTGTGAAGCGGGTTCGGGGAGGTCCGCTAGACTCCCGCTCTGGTACCGCCGGCCTTGTGGCCTTTTGCCCGAACTTAGCTGCATTGAATCATACCACTGGCAAACGCACTGTTTTGCGTCGTTGATTTTCGTGTTTCGAAACTCCTTTTGACTTTCTCCAAAACTGCCGACTCAGTCCGGTTTCTCGAAAATCCTGCCGACTCAGTTCGGTTTCTCGAAAATCCTCCAATGCTGTCCTTCATTAGCACAAGATACGGAGCAGAAACACCTTGTTACGCAGCCCTGGCTCAGTGTTGCACAAATTCTTGTACGGGCCTTGCCCACCCGGACACATCCTGAGCTGCAAAATGCAGGAAGGACAGAATGTATCAAAATGCATACAAAACACACAATGTATTTAGATTTCGCAGTCAACGGGCCACTTATGCCCTTTTTTCTGTGATCTGACGCTGGCACGGGGATTGCGCGTCCCCTTTTGCGGCGCCTGCGGCTCGGCCTGCCGGTCTGTTGCCGGCCTGCCGACGATCTGTTGCCGAGCCTCTCAATAAGCCACTTGGTGGCCAGCAGGGAGGCAAACCGAATCTGCGTCACCCCCCTCCTTAGAAGCGGTGTGTGGCCACTTGCCGACAGGACACACACTGCTCCAGGGAGAGGCGAGGCTCGCTGCGGATCTGTCTGAAAAAAAAAATTCGACTGGATACCCCGTGAACCAAAGGTACACGGTTAACCACCATGCCGAGTGTACACCAGGCACGGGTACAGAAATCCAGCGGCACAGTGCAGAACCAGGGTGTCACTCAAGCCATCACCTGGTCGCTGGGACGGTGTTGAAAATATCCCTGCTATATATATGGCCATCAGGGCCATACCCGCACGGATGCTAAAAGAAAACCTTAACAGATCTTATCTCCCAACCCAGTCTCCGTGCAGGTCTCATCCAGCGCCCTGATACGCTGGTCCTTCCTCTGTGTCTTGCGGCACCCCCAGGTCTTGACATCGCCCGCACGCTCCCTGGCCTTCAACTGGATCCCCACGCGTCCAGTTTTCCCTTGTGCCTTGACGCGGCTCAAACAAATTGGTACAGCCGAGCAGGGAACGAACGTGACGCGTCGAATCCGACGCCCGTACGCTGTCGAACTTACTGGGTCAGCAGCGCCGTCGTCAGCGACGGCGCCTCGCCGTTCGGGGCCTTCGCTGGCGCTGCCGCGATCTGCCGTCAACCCTGGTACGTACGCTGACACTGTTCGTCTCGGCATATCTCCACGTATGGGCTGGAATGAGTGGACCTCGGCGTACAAGAATTTTGAAGCGGGTTCGGGGAGGTCCGCTAGACTCCTGCTCTCGTACCGCCGGCCTCGTGGTCTTTTGCCCGAACTTAGCTGCATTGAATCATACCACTGGCAAACTCACTGTTTTGCGTCCTTGATTTTCGTGTTTCGAAATTCCTTTTGAATTTCTCCAAAACTGCCGACTCAGTCCGGTTTCTCGGAAATCCTCCAATGCTGTCTTTCATTAGCACATGATACGGAGCAGAAACACCTTGTTACGCAGCCCTGGCTCAGTGTTGCACAAATTCTTGTACGGGCCTTGTTCACCCGGACACATCCTGAGCTGCAAAATGCAGGGAGGAGAGAATGTATCAAAATGCATACAAAACACACAATGTATTTACATTTCGCAGTCAACGGGCCACATATGCCCTTTTTTCTGTGATCTGACGCTGGCAAGGGGATTGCGTGTCCCCCTTTGCGGCGCCTGCGGCTCAGCCTGCCGGTCTGTTGCCGGCCTGCCGACGATCTGTTGCCGACCCTCTCAATAAGCCACTTGGTGGCCGGCAGGGAGGCATACCGAATCTGCGTCACTTGTCTCCGACAACAGAACATTCATTCCGCTTATATGAGGCTGTAGCGACCCTGCAATCTCGCTTTTAGGGGCAGTGGCGACCCTCCAGTCGGGTAGGATGTAGGCTTGCTTTCGAGCTAAGCGGTCCATCCAGGAAGAAGCCGACCTTTCCGACGCCTTGACTACTTACCTACTTCGTTCCCGAACAACCCTAGGGGACCAACCCACCCCTACCCGTAAATCCAACTCCTACATTCACACACAATTCATTGGTTTTTGTCATCTTTAGCACTTACCACAACCCATACATCTTCGTTCTCTGAATTTACATGATCAACACACTTCTACATTTTCGCCCTTTCGTGCAAATTATTCACATTGGTGATTTAGGTCATTTAGGACATATCTACAAAAATCAGTATTCCCGCTAGCTTCATCTCTTACTAGACTACTGTGTGCTATGTTCTGCATTGCCATGGTGCATATGTTGCATAGGTTGGAGTGCAAAGCATATTACCGTGATGGAATATTGATTCTTTTGTACATGATTTCTAAGAATGATAGGTGACCGATGTTTCATCTTTGTGTAATGATAGCTAGAAGGTATGCCTAAAAGGTGGGTAATGAAGAACTATATCTTTCAACGCCTTCTTGGTTGAAATATTAGTATAAATCCCCATACCCCCATACGGATCAATCCTTCAATGACCTTGACCCAAGGATACAAAGAGCAGATATGGGTCAGATGGGCTTTTCAGATTTGTCTCATTGTGACTGCCACCACCCACTAAGCTAATCAAGAGTTACTCATTACTGGTGCTGCTTCGCTTTCTCTGTCCATGTAATGCTGGCCAAGAAACCAATTGCAGGTACCAGAATGCATCCAGCCGGAACATTTGGGGTTGATGCCACGCGGCCATTGAGTAAGGTGGTATATCCTCTCCTTGGATGACGCAACCCAGTCATGTCAATAGACAGCTTGGGCAGAGCTTGCATTTCCAGTTTAACCCCACATGTTGTATTTGATTCTCGATTGGTATTGATTCTTCGTATAGCTCATTGCAATTTATACGTCTACATCCAGGTGTATTACCCTTACTCTCAATGTTTGCCTAAAGATTTAGGTTATCATTGTTCATACTTTGTATGCTAGCCTTTTGCTTAGTGTTTTTCATGTTTCATTTTGAGCCCTACTTTACGTACTTAAGACTTAGGAACTTTGCCCTCTCAGATAGAGATATATCTTTACCTCCAGGAGTGGGGTACTAAGACACCACATTAGACACTCAGAACATTCAATATGAGCGTTCCTTACGCCCATACCCCTCCTTATATTAAGATTACCAGCTTGTCATGAACATTCTTAGTGAATGTGCATGAAGCTGGGGAAGGGGGTGTAATAAGTTGGGGCATTTGGGCCTCTCAGAAGCTTTCCGGAGGAACTCTACAAGACCTCACAGAGCTTCAAGATGCTAGGAAACTAGGCTATTTACTCATATTTGGCTCATATGTCAAGCCTATAGCTTACTGCTAGAGTCTACAGCTCTTAGGTACACTACAGAGAGCAGACATCTAGGATGCATTGGTAGCCATACATGAATAATCACATTCCATTTGCTAAAAATGTGATCCAATCACGTTTTATGCTTTTTTGGAAGGTTCTAATGTATTAGAAGCTATTTTGAAGGTATTTAGAAGCTTCGAAAGGCCTGTCGCGATCGTCGGCGCCTTCTGTCGCCGACGGCAATTTATGTCATATTGACAAGGCCTGTGACAAAAGAGATTACTCAGTGCGTTGTTGAAATATAGGTTTCATTGCCTTTTTAATGTGAATTAAATGTTACATTAATTTTCCTGTTATTTGGGCATGTGAACCCGTATTACTGGACCAGCCATATTCTTGGAGTTCTTCGTCTTCTTGCTGTTGCCTTTGCTTTGTCCTTGCCATGATGAATTGCAATGAATGAACACATTGAAAACAATTTGATTTTTGAGTGCAATACGAGGAAAATGGGTTTTCTATATGCACCCGAGCACAAGAATATGACAGATAGTCCACCAGTCGGGCATGCCCACCAACATGAACAAGCGCCTGTGGAACCACCTGCAGCTTCTCCCCCCTTCCCCGCACCACACCATACTCACCAACGACACATGCTCGGAAGAAGGAGCCCTGGCGGTCCTCTGCGGGGACCTCCACCATCACCGAAAAGGCACCATCAACACCAAAGACCTCGTCGGGGCCTCCATCACCGTAGTATATGTCACCCTCCCCCAAATGCGGGTCCTTCACCGCAGCGGGCCACACCACACCCCCTCTCCTACAACTTCCTGAATGGCCTCAATACCGCCTCCTCCACCAGTACCTCACACGGACGGCACGAGCAGCAGGGCACACCCTGCCGGGAGGCAAAGACATGAGTTCAGCCTATCAGGACTTCGAAAAGCAGCACCCCCGTCTCATCCCACCGACACCAGCTTACGCACACAACAGCTCGTAACACGAACCCGTCCCCCCGGTGACGGGCCTAGTCCTACCGCTAACCCTACTACTGGCCCAGAACGAAGCCAAACCCACACAGACCACCGTCATCCACCATGGGGCCAAATAACGCATACCGAAGCACCAGATGACCGCTGGAGACCTACTGAAGGCCCGCCACAACTCCCAGAGCAGGCCATGCACATGATGGGCCTGTGACCCTGAAGCACCCACCACACCAGGGCCCGTATTGCACCGAAAAGCACGCCAACACACCAACCCCACAGCCCACATACCACCACAAGCCTACGCATGGGTAGCCTGATGGTTTCACCGCGCTGATGCAAACCCTACGATGGCTTGGAACCCCGAGGACAAACCCCAGTGGCTGTTCACCACAGCGCCCACCTGGCCCCGCTCCAACCAAGCAGGAATCGCCATCTGTTACAGCATGTACGAACGACCCAGAATGGGCAAGCACGAGCACCCCTACTATCCGCTCCACCACCTCTGCCACACAACTGAACACCAAACACAAACCCTCACATGCCGCGACCTTAACCCGGACACGGCCTGCATCCTCCACTCCATCTACTCCTACCTCACACAAGGACAGCCAGAACAGGGACTCATAGCCATGGCCCCCCAAGCGAAACACATCATCTCCAAAGGAATAGGGGTGTACGCTACCCCCATCCTGCAGCCCACAACCCCGGTGGCCCACCTCACCACGGGCCTCGCCATATACGCCTACCTGCCCATTAATGCATGCCGCCTCCGGCAACCATCACTGTCGGACCTCCTCCTCTTCACCGACGCCTCAGCCGAATCCGCTTTCAAGCCCATCGCCGGGGGGGCCACCCTGCAACTGAGCGACACTGGGGGACAGTACCACATGGACCACCGCACGGGCCAGACCACCTACGGCGCCTCCTCCCATGGGGAACTGGGGGCCA
Organism: Eutreptiella sp. 'Long Island Sound 2002'; assembly: GCA_964036045.1. Taxonomy (NCBI): domain Eukaryota; phylum Euglenozoa; class Euglenophyceae; order Eutreptiales; family Eutreptiaceae; genus Eutreptiella; species Eutreptiella sp. 'Long Island Sound 2002'. Next base: position 115,841,328 of record OZ038379.1, read on the forward strand.
TGGCCGACACCATCGCTGAAGCCGCACCCCACCTACTTGCCCACCTCCTGCACGTCGTCCGGGTCTGGTTCGTAGTGGACGCCACTGTTAACACACACCTATTCCTCCGCATAGCAAGACAAACACTCCACAAAGCCACCGCGACGAGCCTCGGCACCCAAGGACTGCTACTCTGAAAAGCACTCCGCAGCCTTCCCCCCTACGTCCAACTTCACATCGTGAAACAAGAATCCCACAGGCACCAATACGGAAATCGTAAGGTCGACATCCTGGCAGTACACCAGCGCACTACGCACCTGCCGACCCTCCAGGGGCCCAACCTCGGCTGAAGCCACACACACCTCCAACACATACGACCCAAACCAGAGCCCCGTTGGACCCCGGACTGGGCACCGGAGGACGCCCCAAATACCTCACCTGACACATCATACCATTACCCCAACCCCATCCAACATCTCGCCCGCGTGCTCGGCCACACAGACAGCCGAGCACACATCCAAGAACTCCGGGAGAAACCGACGGTTCCCCTCTACCACTCGGCACCCGATGGAGACAGCAGCGCACCTCCAGCCAGAAGCAGTTCGCACAGCAGCCGCCAAAATGGTACACCGCAAACACCCCCTGTTGACACACACGAAACAACTCACCGACCCCACTGCCAGGGAACACATGCAGCGTCTCATCAATTACCATGCGGTGCATGACCGAGAAGTCCACTAACCTACTCCGCGCCCCACACGCGCCCCCCATCTCCGTCCACAGGCCTCCAAGAGACCACCAGAGCGCCTGGGAGGGCCTGCAGGCCCCGTCAGAAGACCCCCCCGCCACAAGCACCCACGGCACCCCGGAGCCCACCTCTCACCCACGGGGCCATCTGGCACCGCCAAGCCCAGCGAAGCCCGCCCAGGGCCACCCATACATCATCGTTTACGCGGAGGACCCCGGCAGCCCACCCGGCAAGCCCCGCCCAACCAGGAGCACCCCCCCCTCACAGCGACCACCATCCGCAACGCCGACCTCCTCCGAGCACCCCTCCAAGGCAGGGCCCTGAACACTCCCCTGGGCTGGTACCGCCTACAAGAGAGCTGGACCAAGATCACCGTCAAAGCCTCCCAGGACCTAGCCACCCCAGGCAACGGCCTCCACGAGGCCATCGCAGACAGTCCGCCAACACGCCCAAGGCCAGCACATCTGGATCCCCCCCATCTAGTGGGGCCAGGGCCTGACACACAGCACCGACACGGACGTCACACTTCGAGGGACCACACGCCTACGACGAGCCCCAGGGGAGAAGGACCACCCAGCAGACACGAACCAGCCGGGACAATGGGAACAGGCCACCGCACCAACCCGCGACACCACCCTCGGCACCGCCGGCCTCCGCACCCCAGACGACAACCTCCCTTCCCCACCTACAGACAGCGACCACCACCCGCCGGAAGTCTGGTGTACAGTCCTTGAGCGCGGGCACTACTACGTTGTGGCCGCTACAACAGAATCCCCTGTCCCACAATGGCTCGTCAAAGGGACCGACACCATGCTCGCTCCAGGGGCCGCACCACCAGGGGCAGTAGGGGACCCCCGCACCCCGCACAAAGTCTTCAGGGGCATCCTCAAGCCAGGCGACAAACCCCTGGCCCGCGCCCTGGCCCAAATCACCTCAGGCGGGTGTGCTACCACCTGAGACTAGCCATGCTCTGCCTAACCCAATGGATCAAGCGCCGCTGGCCATCCACGGGAACAGTGCCCTAGACGCCCACACGCAAATCGAGGCAGGCCCAGACACGCGGAAGCACCCCCCCCCCAGGCCACAGCACTCCCTCACCTGCGGGTACGAAGCCGTCCACAGGATCCTCTGCCACGTAGGCCGTAGCCCAGAGCTAGCATACCCTCTTCCCACCACTGACCAAGAGGTGCACCAAATATGCACCCTCGTCTGCGAAGTCCTTGCCGCGGCCGCAGAAAACGGCAAGCTTCTCCTCCAAACCGCCCCGCCTACAACAGACCACACAGACGCGCAACTGCAAGCGGACACATACACCAACACAACACACACCCCCGCGCAGTCCCCCGCCCGGCTTCCCACCCGGCGACCCACACACGCCCATAATCGCGCGCAGCCCCGGGCCCCGCAACACAGGCCTCCCCCAGCCGCGCAAACAACCGCACACGCCCGCCACGGACCCATCTGCAAAACACCCCTCACCAACCTTCACACCCGGCAACCCGCGCACACCCACTGCAAGGAGCCCCACGCCCCACGAAACACCCATCCCGCCCAGTGACCCGCACACGCCCCCCGCATACACCCCTGAAACCCCAGGCGAAACCCCCCCGGCCCCCGGATGCAGCCCACGCAAACTGTTTCCCCCCGCGGACGCCAACCCACACAACCTCACGCATTGCAGGACCCCGGCCCAGCCGAGCGCAGAAGGCGAAGACCGCACCCCCGCGCCTCTGTCTCGCACCGCTGCCCACCAGACCGGCCCGCCAGGCGGCCAGGTCACGGCCGGCCCCCCCCAGCCACCCAACCCCAACCTGCAGCCCGAGGACATGCCCTCCATCCTCCCCTTGAGTCATGCATGCAAAACTGTAAGAGGTGGAGGAGTGGAAAGAAGTGATTGAAACTGCTGTTGGGCCAACCCCAAAGAGCAAATGAGTCACACCTGAGTCTCCGGACGTCCTGACTACACCAGCATCAGAGAAGGAAGTGCACATTAACATACATGGTCACATGGGGCATGTAATTGCACCAACAAAGGCACCAAACCATGACCCGGTTAGCTCTTAGGATCAACAACTAATCTGAACCAAATTAGCAACTGAGCAATATACCATTGACAATGAGACCCATGAGATTGGGGAAGGAAGCACACAGTAGGCCAATGGCCTCTCGGGCTACTCGTGGGACCTAACCTCCATCCAAGAAGAGCACGTGCATGGAGATATGATCCCTTCGAAAGAGAGCGCGTGCATGGAGAGTTGGTGTTATCCCGGAGAGCTGGAGAGAGTACATGCATCGCCTAACCATGCCCGAGGAGAGATATTCCCCAACCAAATCCGTTGAGAGAGATTGACCTATCCACTATGAGAGAGGGCATGCATTGGGAGATAGCTTAGCCTACTCTTGACCCAAGAGAGCATGCATGCACTTGCAGAGAGAGTGGCAAAACCTCGACCACTGCCCATCCTTGAGTGTATTCATAAGACGGCAAAAGCCACGGCATGTCTTAATTGAAAAACTCCCAGGGCACAGGCACTCAAAAAAACGTGAAAGAGCCCAAGAGTCTCAAAGGGTCAAGGACAGCGCTCATGGCACATGAAATGCTCAATTTACCTCTGGAGGAGAATGACGAATTGGGAGGGAGAGGGTAAGTGAGAGAAAGCACCAAATCCACCGTGGGGAGAGGAGACACCATATGTTCAGGTTGACCATGGAATCATGGGCAATATCAATTTTGAGTCACACCATGACGACACAAATGAACCATGCATGAATGACAGATGCAATGTCAACTCTTCGAATGAATGCATGACACCTCAAAACCCTATATGCTGTGGCACCCCAATGGAATCCAATTGCAAGGCAACAACAAATGTATCCCACGACCAGCGGTTCGACTCCTCTTCCAATAGGGCTCCTCCAGCTTCCAGCAACTAGTGATGCCCCATACACGTAGGCGTGGCACTGCTGAAACAGATGCGCCCATTAACGTGTACCAGCCGGTGACCGACAGCCGGTGTGGGGGGAGGCACCACACCAGGGTTTAGTCTCACTGGAGTTGCCCTAGCTTTTAATTCGTATCCGTTTCCGCAACAGGATAGATCCAACACTATTAGCACCAAACGTGGAAGGGTATTCGATTGGCTGGCCTGCATTAGGGCGCGGCCAAAGAAGGCGAGCGCGCACACACAGCAGAAGCCAATCGACGAATCAGAAACCCAAATAATGTTAGAACAAATGCTGGCTAACAGCAGAATGGAAATAAAATCAATGCAACATCATAAATGCAAAAAGGAAACTGAAATGTGCTGTCGCAATCAATTTTTGGGATCGAAATCTGGGATGGGAATCAAATGCTGAGACCGCATAAATATTTACACCTGAAATCGCACACAAGAAGCAACCTGAGTGTGCAAAGCAGAAATATGCAACACACATGGATTCTGAAATGGCTATGCTCTACGTTTTACACCTCCCTCCCTGACTCAGACATCCCCGATGATCTGACACAGCCAAAAACAGAAAATGAGGTTCAGAGCCATGGAAAAGGGCACAAACAGGCATCATAGGGTGGGTGGGCGGGTGCAAAGTCCACACGGGTGTGGGCATTGCATAGACACCCCCCCCGTCTAGCCCTGAACACCCTGCATAACACAAATGCTGGTGTTTAGGCGATAAAATACCTATGCAAAGCCCCCACACATGCCATTGACACCCCCCTCCCTAGCTGCAAGTTCCTGACAATCCGGGCCGCAGCGAGACCAAGCAACCCAATGGCGCAAAGAGGGATTCAACAAGCAGAATGATAGCCATACAATGCTGAAGTATGTCCAAACAATGTCAAATGCACCTTGAGGACACCAAAGTCAATTAATTAAGAAAAAAAACTTTTCGAAAATAAAAAATTCCAACTTTTCTTTTCTTCCCAAAATATATCATTTGAAACTCAGGTAGCAGCTGTAAGCAAACAGATGCAATGGTTGCATCAGAAATGAGTTTTCGAAGTGGCCAGGTACTCACAAAACCTTCCAACTCAACGATATGTCGAAATTGTGGCAAAAGCACGGTTTTGACCCTAGCTAACCCTACCCTAAGAACTGTTTCAGGGGGGTCTACCGCAGGTCGCTGCTGCAAATGTAATGCAAACAGACCCCACGGTTGCGTAGGCAATGTCAAAAAATGGTCAAAGATAGGTTCGGGTTGTCCCCGGGTGCGGCCGATTCGGAGAAATGAAAAATCAAATTTATACTAAAAATAGTAGCAGTTGTTACTGCAAATAGAGAAGCGGAAAAGTTGGATCTCCAAACTGGGCAACCCTGGAAGGAAGGCAGCTTCACAAATGCGACAAGCGTGCAAAATATGGTCGCTGACGTCGGAGAAACTCGAAACGGGGCCAGTGGGGAGGAGTTCCAAAGATAGAAATTTTCTTCTGAAAAATAGCACAAAAATTCCAAAAATAGAACGTTGTGTTCTAACAATAGAAACAGCAGTTTTTGAAAGAGCCACCTCCCCCCCTAAGCACAATTTGGCCGCCCCCATCGCATCTGGAAACCTGAACGTAGGGGTGGGAGCTCAAACAAAAGAAGAATTCAGTCCGTCAAGTACAATTCTAGCCCAAGTGCCCAAAGTGGTGGGCACACCATGGAATAGGCACTGAGAAACCCACAACAATACAAAACGATGGCATGCTTGCATCCCGCAACCCAAACATAGGGGGGAAATGCAAAGAAGGGATGAGGAGGACATCATAGTGCAAATGGGAGGAGTAGGTCAAACACGTGAAAAAGACATGTGGGTAAGAGAGACAACCACCATCAATCAATGGCAAAGGATAAAGGTAATAGGATCACAAGGCAAAGGGTTCAAAGCATCAATGCAAAATTGTCTGAATAAAGTGTGAAGAGATGGCATTCCACTCCTACGGGGAAAATTCGATGAAAAAACATGCCCGAGGGCAAACCTGCGGACAGTTGGTAAAGAAAGAGAAAATCAAAAATAATGCAGCGCAAATCTGACAAAGACACATCAATCCCCTTCTAACGGTCGTACCGAGCCCATGTGTCGTTGATATTATGCATAAGAGAGCCTGCATAATGCCACTCAGGCTGGGGGAACCCCCGAAATTCGACCCGCCACTGTCGCTTGCCCCTGACGACACGATCCTCCCAAACACGCTCGACCACGTAGTCGTCCGTCTCAATCAACCCTTGTCAGTCCGTATGATAGTGCTAAGGCACTTTCTTGTCGTCCTTGTAAGGGACATAGGGCTCCAATCGCCGAGAGGTGAAGATGCCTTCCCTTCCTCGGATATTCACACGGTAGGTGCTCGGTGAGATGCGTCTCAACACTTTACAAGGGCCTTGCCAAACCCTTCCAAGCTTGCCATGCACAGGAGGTTCTATAACACAATTACGTACCCATACTCGGTCCCCCGGCTTGAACGATTGCTCGGGATGTGGGGTCAAAAATTTGGCAAACTTCTTGGCATGGAGGTCTTCAAGGCGCTTTCGAACTTCAGCACGTTCCTCCAACATGCGACCGAAAAATTGTTCTGCATCTTCAGCCCCATCCTGTAGGGATACGGGCAAACAGTTTCCCCAACCTACAGGATCTCTCTGAAAAAGAAGTCGATGAGGGGAATACCCACTGACTACCGGCAAATCGTTCAAAGCCCAAAGGGCCAACGGCAAGCTTTCCACCCACAAGTGCTTGCTGGAATCCCCACGCTGCTCAAGGTAATGCCTAAGTGAGTTTACAATGGAACAGCACAGCTCGTTCAGCACGTCCGTTGCCCTGTGTTTGGTAGGCCACCGAGCTGTGTTGTTCAACTCCACTCATGGCAAACAAATCCTTGAAAAATTCAGAGTTGATAATGGACCCATAGTCACAAATAAATTCTTTCCTCAACCAAAACATATGGACACATCGATCGAAAAACACAGAAGCAGCATTCTTACTGTCCAATCCCTTTACTTGACAAGCGACTGCCAATTCATACCCGGTTTGACGGCAGATGATGACCATAAGATACTCCACGTTTTTACCTGTGGACTTCTGCAAACACTCAGGCAATTTACAGAAGTCAATTGCAAGGGATGTGAAGGGATGTTGCGAAACAGGTGCCAATTCACATCTGTCGGGTTGCTTGCCATGCCTTGCTTTCGTAGTTTGACAATCATGACATGGCTCAAGGACTTTGGCAATGTCGGCCCGTCTCTTGGCAAATCGTACGCAAGGCACTAAAATTTTCTATCAAACAACTCCACAGTCTTCTCCACCCGGGGATCGCGATAAGAATGTATTGTCACCACCATGTCTTCAAAGAGAGCGGTAGGGCATACAATCTTTCCCTTGAACCGAATCCTTTTTTCGTCATTGTCACATCTCATACCGTAATCCCAATAATTCGGGTTTGAAATGACTGGATCATACCCAAAGTCCCAGTCAGGAAACTCCTCCCGATAATGCCCCGTCCAATTCTCATCGAGGTGGTATTTTTGCCTTGGACACGGCACAAATGAGTCCTTCCGACTCAGGCCAGTACAACAAATGACTCATTCGAGCTTGAAGATTGGCTGCATAGCCAGAAATATTCTCAGTGGACCAATTAGCTGCACATCCCTTTACAGAATCAATAGATGCAGCAAGCTCATTTATCCATCCGTCCTGTATGTCCTGAATGTTCTGAGAACTGTCATCGAAACACTGAAGAATGGAGGAGCAAGGTTGTTCCCAAGGTTGATGAGCACTTGGAGCCCAAAACGTGGCATATCCAAGCCATTGGCGAGTTAAGACAGCCCCCATGGCGGTGATGGCATTGAGAAGTCCTGTATTCGACTGGACTTGCATGTCTGTAACCCGCTGGGCCAAAGCTTAATTCTTCTCTTGCCTTAAGATGACGTTCCCGCTTCATGACACCATTTTGATCGGCATCACTGCCGTGAAAATTGGTGTCATCCGCCAATGCGTCCAGTCATGCCCACGGGGACAACCCATCGGCGACGGTGTCCTCCTTTCAGGGTTGGTACACTACCTCAATGGGGTACCGGCTGAAAAATGCATGCCACCGGCCACACCTTCCCAAAGGCCCAGAGAGGGTACAAGAATCTGCTTTGTACCAACTCTCCGAAGACTTGTGGTCGGTGTACACAGTGACTTTTCGTCCCCAAATCCAACTTTTCAATTTTAGCCAGCAAGAGACTAGTTCATAAGTCTCTTGCTCGTGGGTGCTCCAAGCTCTTTGTCCCTTCCCATCCTTGCCTTCAAGCTTGCGGCTGAAAAAAGCGCAAGGATTCCACTACCCTTCGGGGTTTTGTTGTTCCACGACAGCCCCGACTACATGGTCGCATGCATCCACATGGATGCGATATTCACCGTCCGTTGATGGTATGTACAACTCTTACTCAGCACTGAGTGCTTCCTTGAACTGAACAAAAGCAGAACCCATCACCGGCGTCCACCTGATACAATTACGCTCCCTTGGTACCCTACAACGTCGCTCACGACCATTCACCCCGGGGACAAGCTCATACTTACCTTGCAGCGATGTCATCAACGGGGCTGCAATATTGGAATATTTTCTTATGTAAATTGAATACCAATTTACAACCGCCAAGAAACCCCTCATCTGCTTTGGGGTTTTAGGCTTGGGCCAATTGCGCACCGCATTCACCTTCGAAGGGCGGGGACTACGCATTCCCGCATGTAAAACATGCCCACAATACTTGATTCTCTCCATAAAAAGATGACATTTCTCAAAGCAGAATTTGAAATGGCATCCCGCTAGCCTCTCAAATAATTTAACCCTGTTTTGAAAGTGGTCTTCGAGGTAATCCTTTGAATCAAGTATTGTTGCCCTTACGACAAAGCTTGGGTAGTGTTCCGGTGAGTACATCATCAATGTAAATGTGTGTGTGCGGCTGTATCGACTTCAAACAGTCACTCACCATTCTCTGGAAAGCTTGGGGTCCTACATTCACCCCCATGGGTAGGACCCTGCACTCAAATACCCCAAAAGGAGTGCAGAAGGCAGTGCGTTGCCTACTGCACTCACTGAGACTTAGGCGGCAGAAACAGTAACACTGTTGTACAGGGGTGTCTGCAACGTTTGACTAGTTAATTTGCCTCATTTACCTAACTTCTGCCGAGGGAAAATTTAAGCAGTCACCTTTTTGGTCCCATTACCCCAAAAATGCTTGTTTTGGACCCAAAAAAGCATATGCTGGATTTGGCAAATTACCTATATTTTTCTGGTGAATGCCCAAAATCGGGGGTATTCTGAGTTACATACCCCAATTCTTTCACTTTTGTACCTAAGAACGCTTTATCATGACGTTCTGCAAGCCTTTTCATGCTCACTGACTGAAGAATGGAGGTAAATGATGCCATTTTCAATTTGTATTGCGAGGCCTTGCAATCCGAATTGAAAAAGTACGTGAATCCCTTGAAATACCCACATTCTGAATTGGAATGTGAGGCCTCGCATTCCAAACTGGGTAATTTGCCTATTGGACCCCCGTTTTTAAGAATGCACATTTAGAAATACTACTGTTTACATTGATAGTTGCACTGTGTACACACTGAACCACAGCCACATATTGCTGGAACGGGGCACTCTTACACATTCCAACTGAGTGTATTGCAAGGCCTCCCAATCCATAATGTGGGTAAATAGTTCCATTTTCGCACAAAAAGGATTTTCAGATTAGGAGACTTCTCAATCGCTGATGAGGAAGTGTGAAAAGGCACCTTTTTTGTACTTCAACTTCTCTTCAGCCCCATTCCCGCTTCGGAAAATTGTTGACAAAAAAAGTGGGTATTTGGTAGAATTTACCCACCATATTTTTCTGTTCATTCTTCTAATATCCCCGGTACAAAGGTGTACCTGTTTCGGCCGCGTAGGTTAGAGGCATTTGGTAAAACCCATCCTCGAGGTCGAGGAGGCACCAGAGCTGGTTTCCAGCTTGTTTGACAAACAAGTCCTCGATTACGGGCAGGGGAAATCGCAGCCGCGGAGTTGCGTGTTCACGTCCGATAATGAATGACAAGTCGCCATTTATTTGTGCCAGGCTTTAACACAAGACACCCCCGGCTGACCCAATGGGATTGGCTGGGCACAATCCATCCCCTTTTTTGAAACCCTTTTATTTTGTCACCCATGGGCTCTTCCCTAAGGCCAAGTGCACGAATTCGCTTGTCAGCATTCGGCATAGCATCCGCAAATGGCTCCAAGACACAGATCCGATTGGGACCCCGTTTGTCCATGTTTTTTTCAATCTCCTACCAATGATTACCCCCTTCCTTGCACAGGGTATCTTTGAACCGGTTGTAAATCGAATTCCTATATTCTTGGCAATGTAGATATGCAGCATCCGCCCCAATCACAGAACGCAAACACCTATCCCTGGTCCTGAAAATGGTAACTGGATTACCTGAGATACCTGACAAAGGCAAAGGGCGATCATTCGCCTTGAGAGACAGAGTTTGAGACTCCTCTGAAGTCAACTCGCTAGCAGAGGCATTCTGTAAACCTGTACTCCAATCAGAGATCCTGTCTAGAAGTGAGACCTTTTTTGTTCTCGGATGCACAAACGAGACCTTTGAAGTTCGAGGCTCCCACACTTCAGGAAGATCAGAGGAAAGGAGAGGATTGCCATAATTTTGTTCAATGCATACCCTTTCAACCAGTGGATCCAGAGATGGCTCTTGTTCCTGAGCTCTCAACTCGGTCAAGGAATCATTTTCTTGAGACATGACGTTGAGCAAGGGAGAATGAAATCAAGAATGGAATCATGTTCTTGAGACATGACTGCTGAGCGAGGGAGAATGTAATTTAGAATGGAATCCGGCGGCGAGGTTATAAGCCCTCTAGCCGCAGCTGAAACACGCTGGACCTTCCACAATTTCCGACTCATCCCTACAGGTCTGCGAGGGGAGGTGGCACATCGGGGCGCATGAGATTTGGTTTTCGTTGAGGCTTCCCAAAAATCTTTGGACCAAGCCGTTGAGCGACGACCCGGCCAGTTACAATGATCTTGATCATGTGATTTCTTGGAGTCAGTCTGTCCCAGCTGTTCTTGATCACCCCCAAAGGCATTAAAATAAATAACTCGTGCACGTAATTTCCCAGGAGAACGAGGCGTACCTCCCTCATCACTACAACACAATGCATCATGCGGCAAATCCAAACAATCGATCGTCACTTCACCGAGTCCTGATTATCAATCTCGGTTTTTATGGCGGGGAACAATCATAATTCCTTTATCTCCTTCCCATATCGCTTTCTCTGCAACTTGTTGCTCAAACATTTATGCGGGCACATAACAAATATGGTGTCATCATGCCAAGGCTTGTTCAAACCCTGCGTGACTGCAGCTCCTTCTTTAGGAGTGTTGACACATACTCTGGCGCGCTTTTCGGGGCGCTTGACCATCGTAGTGGAGCGCGGATCTGCAAATGGGTAGCCCTGGGGTTGAAATTCATATCCAGCCCTATGCAAATTGCGGTGAAGCCACTGCGGATCCAAGGAGAATCGTCCTTCCTTATACACCCGTGGGTGTATGGACGTCCTCTTGGTTGACGGCCTCGACTTTCCCGTAAGGGCTGCCACCTTACGCCAATAAAGCTGACGCCTTTCCTTCCAAATCTTTGGATTCTCCCTTGGTCGCAACTCCATACACTTCCCGGAATGCTGGGAATCTAAACCTGGTCCTAATAAATTAGAACTTGAAATGGAAGACGGTGTTTGAACTTGCTTAGCAAGCATCTGCAGGGCTTCCCCTGTCTCCAAACCTTCCTCATCCCTTAGATAGCCATACCGACCCATAAACTCGACGGTTGGCACGTCAGGGCCAACCGAGCCCTCATCAGATGGGGGGCTTGACTCACGTTGTGTGTCAAACTCAGCACAGTCCAGGTTGGGATCATCAAGTTGCTGAATGCATCTCCCTTTTACAGTCTCCGGGATATCAAGATCTTTGGGACATTCATCGGGAGGCAATATTTCTGGAACTGTCAATTGAAGCTGGTTCGGACCCCCGTGGCCATCTTGGGGTCACTTGGGGTGTGTATCTATGTGCCGGCAAGCCGCCATTGGCTGATATCATACTCTCCCATCCACCTGAACTAACCCGATGTGATAGTGCGATAGGTTTGGCAATTCCGGCTATGAGCGGCCATATTCAGTACCGAGGTGCCGCCAGCGGAGATCTATATATCAGAATATCAGGAATCAACAGGGTTTTATTATCATAATGTTTCCGTAATTTTTCAGCCTTTCGTTCTGATGGTCAATGTATCGGCGACTGTCAGTTGGCTCGCGATTTTGCGTTAACCGATTGATTAACTGTTATTTCCAGATATTTTGGCGGATATTCTGTTGAAGGGTCAGATTTCATCAACAAAGGGTTCGTTGCTTCCGCAATCTTCTAAATAAGCACTCGAAATTTTAATCTGAATTTTTCGCGATGTCGAAATCGGATTTTCGACTTCGACATCGCCGCACTTGATTTGGACTTCTTCAAGTGGTCATACGCTTTTCCCTATGCCCGAATCAGGTTTCCCTTATACTTGCCACCCATTTGACTTGGAGATATAAGGGAAACAAAAGCGAATCGTGGGACCACTTTGAATGGCCATATCTACGCGCGAGTGTGAGGAAAGAGAATAAGGAAGGATGGGTTGCAAGCGCCTTAGTCTCAAGTTAATTTAGGAAGCATGAAACGCCTTTGGCGTGCACACATGCCCGGTGTAGCAAGGGAAAAGCGTCAAGAGGGTATAAAGTGATATATAACTCTTGGACCGTGCAACCGAATATTTTAATGCGACTTTCGAGTGTGCCGCATGAGTGTTGGGGTTGTATAGCAACTTTCCTTGGGTTCCTACGTATTTTTAACGTGAAGATATGTCCATGGAGGGACTTGGCATATCATGGTGGGAGCCACTTTTGAGGGTATGTTTTATATGCATGGTATATGTCTTGATATGCTCACGCCCATGTTATATATCTTCGTGTGGCCGAAGAGATGGGGAGCCATACGTGACAAGGGTTTTGCCCATGTCTCAATTGTGGAATTCAAAGCGCTAGACCAAGTCTACCGCGTATGTATTGCTCATGGTATGTTTGGCAAAGAGATCCATGAGTGCACTCCCATTTTCATGGGGCATGTAGATATTGGTGGCGAAGGTATCTCCATGCGCCTGATTGGGGATCCAAGTGGGGGAATTGTTCGCAAAATGTTTCCAATCATTTGTGTATTGAACCATGAGCGGATATCATGGGTGAGCATAGAGATATACTATCATGACAACTTTGTGTTTGGTCATATTTTCGTGTTTTTGACCTCAATTTTTGCTTGTTTTTGCACTTTGTGTACTTACCTGGTCGGCAAACAGCTAGAAGCCTATGGAGAGTTGAACCATGGTATGTTGTTCATATGTTGGCATATGCTTTGGAGTTGAACACCACCATATGCCGGATGGCGTACTCCATTTGGCTTGGCGCACGAAGGATCACAAGAATTGGTCTCAAGATCATGGGCTGACTTGGGCAGTGCGTGGCGCCCATATCCGAAGGGGTTTCGAAAGTAAAGTGGGGATGTACATGGGCATTGACCTTTGGTCTGAATCCTCCATGAATATTAGACTTCGATTCCATGCATGCTTTGAGCCTTCGGATAAGTGGTAACTTCAATTTTGAGCATATATGTGATATATGGCCAATATGGTGTGAATAGGCAGTTTTTTGGCATGTTATGAGTTCAAACTCATGGGGCATTTCTCTAGGCCCATTCAACTCCAAGTCCAACCAAGATTATGTCAGGGTAGGGCATGGTCCTGAGTGCCACTCTAGGCCATGACACGCCACCTTCCTCATTGGGCTAGGATTTAGAGGCTTGGGAGTGAACACATTTTTGGGGTTTGTGTAATGACTTGTGACACATGGCATTCAGCCATCTCATTTGACCTGGTTCAGGGCAATATGTTGGTGAGTCAGGGGAAGGTCTTGAGTGCAGGGAATGAGGGGTTTATGACTGTGATTGTGTAGGTTTACCTCTTTCCCCAACTTTGCTTTATTTGTGTTCATATGCCAATTTCAGGGCTTTCTTCCTTGGTGCAATTCTTGTACATGCCCGCCACCGTGGTAATACCGGTGTGGTGAACGAAAGCCCGCAGCCTGATTTGGATTGGGAATTGGGCTCTTGCTGTATTTGTGGGATGTGGTTCCTGTTCAGGGTTGAAGGAGGACTACATTTTCTATATTTTTGGATTTTGGACCTTGGACTTTGAGGATTTTGAGAAATGCAAGCATTGATCCGGAGCAAGTCAGCAGGGATTACAGGCGGGAAGGGGCACAGCGGGGGCCGGTCCTGGTAGGGACCTTCTTTATGGTAGCAGAGGCTTACCTGCTGCCCCTACCAACGGCCGACCCGGGGACTTGGGCCCTTATGAGGCCTGCCCAAGTACGCCCCGGGTGCGTATTGTGGACTCGGTGGAGACCACGCCGGAGATTGGAGCCATAGAAGAACCGAGACGTTCAAGAGCATGGCAAACTCCGGAAGTTGAAGCCCGAAGAGAAGTACGACATTCGGGAAGAGGAGGACGTGACATGGAGGACCTGTTCTCCATGTGTGAGCGTCGCTGCCGAAAGGCATGCAACCTCCGTTCCGCCGCGGAGGACTCTGATGAGGCCTGCCATTCCGGCAGCAGTGGAGGACGGGCCCGGCGCTACCGGAAGCGCGGGTCACCCAAGTCCGCGGCAAGGGACGCCGGGGCTATGGACACGGAACCCAGCCTGGTAAGGCTGTGGGAATCCGAGGGGCACTCCGAGGGCTATCGGACAGCCTACGAGCCACCTTCGGAGCCGGAGATGTCCGCGCTAATCGCCAGGGCGCATACGGCCCCCGAGCCCGCCCTGCAGCACGACGCCAAGGGCCTGGAGAGGCCAGCCAGGGCCCGGACGGCACCTGTGCCCCGGCACACGGGACCAGAGACGGACGCCATAGGCGATACGCCTATGGGTGACGAGTCTGAGGTGCCGGGAACCGCGGGATGCGCTGAATCCGGCGGAAAGCACGCTGCGTGCCACTGCGAGCACGTGTCCTTCCTCATGGGCAAGTACCCGAAGATGGGGATGGACGCCATCGTGCATCGCCTTGACCGCCTGGACAACGCCAAGGACGGTCTAGAGGAGGACGTCGCGGGGATCCTGGACGACCAGTCGGCCGCGGAGAACCACATGGAGGAGCTGCGGGCGGATCAGGCCCGGTACCGGGAGAATCTGGAGCTGGCCCTGCAGAAGCAGCAGCAAGTGGTGGACAGCCTCCTCCACTTAGTGGAGGACATGTGGGACGCCTGAAAAGGCTAGAGGAGCGACAGCCCCTCACCTCGGTTCCGGAGCTCCCGGCAAAGCCGGCCGCAGTGGAGCTGGTGGAGCGGGTTAAGACCCTCAGGAGCGCCATGGAGAAACCCATGGGCGGCCCTGCAGAGGCACCATACGCGCCTCCGCGTGTTGACCCGGGTGCGCTGCCGTTTGTTCCCATGTTCAGCGAATCCACAATGCTCGGGGAACACACGGCACCGGCTGGGTCCATGCGGGAAGGGCACGTAACCACGGACCCGAGGAGCCTGACGGTACAGATGCCCCATGCCGCCCAGGATGTACCGCTCACGACGAACATGGTAGTTTATGCGGAAGAGAAGATCGAGAACCATACCATGCAGGGGCGAACGATGGGAAGGGCCGTCGGACATGGTCGAGGTCATCCAGGCGGATACCTGTGGGCGAAGGACCCCAATACGGGGATATGGACGGCCGATGGAGCAAATCCTTCCCGCATTCCAAACCCCATGGGTTCACGCCCAACTGGACCGCACTCCATGGAGGAGAGGGATGTACGGGGAGTGTAATCACACCCCCTGGCCACAGGTGGTATCCGTCTCGGTGGAGTGGTGGCTGGAGACGTCGGAGACGCCATCAGGATTGACGACCTCAGGGGAATCAAAATCCCGTACTACGATGGCAATCCCTCCAACCTGGATGACTTCATCCTGGATTGGGAGGACTTCGCCGAGGAGGTCGTCGGCGAGATGCGGGGAGCGCCGCGGGACAAGTGGGTATGCCGGACATTGCCACACCGGCTGGCGCAGGACCTCAAGGAGGAGCTGCGGGATCAGATCCGGGAAGGATCGATCCGTACGGAGCAGGCCTGCCTCCAGTGGTTGGAGGACGAGGAGCGGGTGGACGCTCCAAACCAGAAGCTGGAGGACCTGTGGTCCATTCCACTGCCGCTGGACCGCGGTGAGTTGCGGGTCCGGGAGTGGAACCGGTATCTGCGGAAGTACCGCAGATGCCTCAAGTTGGTGGAAGACTGGAACGAGGCCAGTGAGATCCGCCACTTGCTGAAGGACGTCCTCCCCGGCAACTGGAAGAGGAGAGTGGAGGACGAGGAGAAGAAGCGCGCCAAGAAGCGGGTGGCGGTGCGGATCATGGCGGCGGAGGATACCCATGCGGGTATCATGGAGTTCTTCAGGAGGAACCTGGGCGAACCCAACCGGATGTTGGGACTGAAGAACGCCGTGTACGTGGAGGTATTTGGAGACTCCATGGGGCAAAGGGTGCTGCGCCTCAACAACGTGGAGTGGAGGCGCCGAGAGCCACTGAGGATGCAGGTCATCTTCGCCCGCATGAGCCTGGACGAGATCGTGAAGTACATCACGGTGGAGTTGAAGCTCAATGCGAAGAACGAGGCTCACGTGCAGGATCGACATGGTCATGGACAACGAGGCCACTGAGAAGACCGCCATCATCGGGAGATCCAGGAGGATACGGCCAACTCCGCGGAGGATGGTAGTGAAGTGGCCAAGACCACTGGTCCCGGGAGGATCACGAGGAGGCCCATTTTTTCGCGTTTGTGGCGCACAACGTGAGGAATCATGGGCAGGATCGGTCCAGATGGAGCCAGGTGGGACCCAGGAAGAACAGAGAAGGACCGAGGAGGATCGGGAACCCACCGCTCTCGTTCCGAGAGTACAGGTCTCAGCACAACGGGTGCTGGGACTGTTATGGCAAGGGAAACAACCATGCACACGACCACCATCACTGCAAGGTGTATGAGGCGGACAAGAAGGCCTACTTCGCAGCCCACCCCGAGAAGAAGCCCAAGGAGCAGCGGATTTCCGACTGGAAGGCGAAGGGCGGAGACGGGGGAAAAGGCCAAGGCAAAGGCCAAGGGAAAGGCGGAGGAAGAGGCTATGGTGGTGGACCTGGCCAAGACCGACGAGTGAGGTCGATCGAGGAGGTTGCTGAGGACATGTTGAGGTCGTTGGAGGAACTCAAAGCCCAGCAACGTGGTGGACAAAGTCCTGGCGGATCGCAACCGGAAGGGGTTGCGGGAAGCCAAGTCTAGAGGAGCCCCCACGGGAGTGGGACCTCGGAGGTCTCTCCTCCGAAAATCTGTGGAATCCCAGAGAAAGCAAAGGCACATCGGGTGCCGAAGAAGGCTCCGGAAGAGCCAAAACCACTGAGTTTCGCCACTCCCAACCCCTGGAGCGCCTCGCCAAGGGAATTACATGTGGGTACGGGACATGGCAAGAAGGAAGGAGCAGTCACGGAGAGCCCCGTGGACGGGCAGGACCAACGCAAGATCTACACCATCCGTGACCATACCCTTGAAGTCCTGATGCACCCAGACGTGCTAGAGTTGCATGCCGTGAGAGTCGTTCATACACCTCATGGCGACGAGCGGCAGTTGCACTTGAAAGTGCGAGTACGGTGCGGACGAGAGGAGAAGGTGGTGGATGTGTGGTCCGGAGAGGGTTGTTCAAGGAGGAATTCCTGCAGCCCGGTCGGAGACCAGTCCGCCTGAAGGTCGCCAATGGAGAGATCATGGGTGGTGGCACCCATGAGGCCACTATCAGTATGGAATTCTGGGAACATGAGCGCTTGAACCGCCCTGATCAGGCGAAGAGAAGCACTCTATCCGGGAACTTCTATGTGGCCGACATTACCGATTGGGATATGATCATGGGGTACGACTTCATGGTGGCCAACGCCATTGGAGCCCTTCCCCATCGTGCAACGCTAGTCCGGGAGGATGATGAATGCCTCACATGGCTGTCCACGGACTATGCATGCGGATCATACCAATGGAATGCTGAGGAAGAGGATCGGATCGTCCAAGCGGTGCAAGCTGTGGGTGCCAAGTCCAGAGGAGACCGCGGAGTTCAGCTCACGGAGTATGGAATGGCGCCGCAGGTGTATGCCAGGATGATCCAGACGCTGGGAGCCGAAGCGCCCGAGACGGACGTCTTCGCTTCCCGGGATGCCCCACTTCTGCGGAAGTGTAGGAGGCATTGGCATCGAGGAGACTCAGCCTGGCACAGGCATTGGGGTTTGAAGGAGTGGGGACCCATGTATTGCCATGGCTCCCTGGATAATACCAGACGTATGGTGGAGAAGATCATCGCGGATAGGGCGAAGCAGATCCTGGTCATAACCGGCATAGGATCCACCCCATGTCTGCTGGAGGGTCTCAAGTCGACGCTGGACTCCATCACCCTGAACGAGATGTCATTCGGGCCAGAGGAGGAGTTGTTCATCGATGCCAAGGGTGTATCAATGCCCTCCCCGGGTCAAGCGTGGGGTACCAAGGCTTACCTGGTGGATGGGGCGCAAGCCCAGCCCACGGGTGATGAAGCACTCATCCGTAGGGTAGAGGCGGTGCCCATGAAGGTCATGTTTGAGCCCAAGGAGGCAACGGATCAGCCGGTTGATGGCATTGACATCCTGTCCCACGCCGAGATCGACGACGTCGTCAACTACATGCGGATGGGGATGCACGACTGTGTGGCAGCCAAGAAGAGGCGGGCCATGGTCACATCTCCGCATTGGTGGGATGACAAGATGTTGGTCACCGGCAAGTACGAGAAGAACGAGTTCGTGGCGAGGGTCATGGATCACATCGCGGACCAATACGATGGTCCGGTTGGGTCGGACCCACCAACATGGGATTTTCGAAGAATAGGTGCCGATAGCGACAGTCACCAGCCCGACGCCGCAAATTTCCGAAGATTATCGGTGGGAAGAGCTCCCCACGACGATGAAGACGGCATATCGGACGAGGAGAAGTCGAAATCGTACCCAGAAGAGGCCTATACCGCAGTGCAGTCGGTTGTGTCTATACCGAAGCAAGCGGCTGAAGAGGCCCAGGAGAACCCGAAGGTCGCCGAGCTGAAGAAGAGGCTGATCAAGGCCTATCCGCGGCTATTCAGTGGTGTCGCCAACAAGAACCCTCCAGATCGCGGGAGGTTTGGTACAGCGAAGATCAAGCTGAAGCCGAACCCGAAGATCTATCGTCATCGGGAGTACCAACTTCAGGGCGATCGGGCCGAGGCCATGAAGAAGCTGTTGGCCGAGTTCATTGAGCGGGGATGGATCGAACCCTCCGACAGTGAGTGAGCCAGCCCAGCCTTCATCGTGCCCAAGAAGGAGAAGGGCGAGTGGAGGTTGGTGGTTGATTACAGAGGTTTGAACGAGCAGACCGAGCACGACTCGTACTCGCTTCCCCTGATCGACTCCATCCTCCAAAAACAACAGAAAAAGCGGATTTTCACGGTGTTAGACCTGAAACACGGTTATCACCAGATGCCGCTACACCCGGACTCCAGGCCCTGCACAGCGATGTCGACGCCGCTGGGGCCCATGCAGTGGAAAGTGGTGTCCATGGGCGCCAAGAATGGCAACGCCGCTTTCCAGCGCATGATGGAGGACCTACTCGGTCCTGTCCGGGACTGTGCCGATCCCTTCGTGGATGACATCATCATCGGGTCCGGCACGGAGAACATGACTGAGGACGAGCTCATCGACGCGCATGAGAAGGATCTGCGCTGAGTGCTCAGCGAGTTGGACAAGCACAACATGGTGTGCAAGCCCACCAAAGCCTCATTCTTCGTGAAGGAAGTGGAGTTCGCGGGTCACGTGGTTGTTCACGGGCAACGCCGTCCGATGCCTGGGAAGCTGGCGTCCCTGCACCCCTGGGAGAAGCCCCAGACCATCAGCGAACTCCGGTCCTTCATGGGGTTCTGCAATTACTATTCGGGCTATGTCCGGATGTACGCAGAACTCTCGGGGCCGCTGCACAAGATGCTGCAAGTGGGCAAATTCGATGGCCGGAAGGGGAGCAAGAAGAAGCTTGCCTGGACCCCTGAGGCTGAGGATGCGTTCAACCGCCTGAAGGAGCGACTCCTAGGGCAGTTGGGGCTGTTCCTGGTGGACCCGGACAAGGGATTCGTGCTCCGGACGGACGCCTCGGATTATGCCGTGGGGGCAGTCCTCGAGCAAGTCCGGGACGACGGGTCACACGTACCCGTAGCGTTTTGGAGTCGGATCCTGGCCGAGGGCCAACGCCGCACATGGACCGCGAGGGAGAAGGAGACGTACGCCATTGTTTGTGCGCTCAGGAAGTGGTCTGGCCACATCAGATTGCAACCGGTTGTGGTTTGTACAGACCATCAGTCCTTGCAGAGCTGGCACAAGGAGCACGTCGACACCCCCTCGGGACCGGCGGCAAGGAGGGCCCGATGGCATGAGACGTTCGCCAAGTTCGACCTCAGCGTCGTATATGTCCCGGGGAAGGACAACACTGTGGCGGATTGCCTCAGTCGATGGGCCTACCCCGCGGGCAAGGCTTGGATGGACATATCCAGCCATGGGGACGCCGAGGAAACCGAGGAGGCCAAGCGCATCATGGAGATGGAGAAGGTCATGGAGCAAGAGGGGGTCAAGTGCTTTGTGGTGATGGCGAACCGTACGGACCTGGCAAAGTTCCGGGGTGCCCGCGTCCAAGCTATTCGAGAGGAAACCCTCGAGCAATGGATGGTGGCCCCTGTAGAGCTAGTCAGGTCGGTGCTCACAGAGGATTGGTCGGATGACTACGCGGCATCCGAGAACTGGAGCAAGTACTGGAATGCCGTGAGCGCCCCGTCGGAGGATGAATGGCCCGAGGGCTTGACCGAGGATGGCGACAAGTTGTTCCTCAAGGACAAGCTGCTGGTGCCCGAGAACCGAGTGGAGGAGCTCATTGACCATTGGCACAATGCCCAGCTCATGCACCCGGGCCGAGACAAGATGCAGCAGGACTCACAGTGGCGCTTCAAGTTCCCTCCCGGGTACTACGCCATCCTGGATAGGTACTGCAGCGACTGTGCCGTGTGTCGGGCCACGAAGAGCCCTAACCACTCCACAGCGGGCAACCCGGTGTATACGGCTATACCGGAGGCCCCTATGCGGTCCGTGGCCATGGATGTATTCGCCATTCCAGAGGTCACCGTGGAAGGAGAGACCTACGACTGTGTCATCCTGGCGGTGGATAGGCACAGTGGGTATATCGTGGCCGCGCCGGGCAAGAAGTGCAAGAAGAAGGACGACAAGGACAAGCATGGAGTGCGGCTGCAGGCCAAGACCGTCGCTAATGCCATGATCAGGCATTGGCTGACGATTTTCGATGTCCCAGCTGTCATCTGCAGCGATAGGGGCAGTCAATTCGTGGGGACGTGGTTCAAGACGATGTGCAAGCACATGGGGATTCGGCACGCCAAGACCGTGGCATACCACAGCCGGTCGAATGGCCGGGCTGAGGTGGCCGGGCGGCAGATGTTTGAGAAGTTCCGCCAGCTGCACATCGACGAACCGGGCCGGAATTGGTACAATTCGCTGTGGAGAGTACTCCAGGCGTATCACGACCTTCCGGCACCCACTGGACTGTCGCCCCATCGCATCCTGTTCCTACGGGATCGAGTGTCACGCACTCGCCCGTGGATGAACCATGGCAAAGTGGCCCGGGATGCGAATGCTATGATGGCTGAGGCGGACGACACGGCGGCCAAGGTGTGCAAGGCACTTCAGGACGGGCACGACAAGAGGGCCAAGTACTTCAAGCAGGGAAAGGTCCAGAAGTATGCTCCCCAAGACACCGTGTGGGTGGAGCGGCACCACAAGGATGTCCTGTCCAGACATCGGCAGGCATCTTGGTATGTGCCGGGGGTAATCGTGCGGAAGGTCGGGCAGGATGTGTATGCGGTTCGTGTGGGGGATAACAAGATCCTGGACCGCGACCATACCCAGCTTCGTCCCCGAGCACCAGACCCC
This sequence comes from Eutreptiella sp. 'Long Island Sound 2002', assembly GCA_964036045.1. Lineage (NCBI taxonomy): Eukaryota > Euglenozoa > Euglenophyceae > Eutreptiales > Eutreptiaceae > Eutreptiella > Eutreptiella sp. 'Long Island Sound 2002'. Next base: position 115,863,197 of record OZ038379.1, read on the forward strand.
AGCGGACGTCCCGTCACCTTCGAGTTCACGGCCGGCGATGTGGACTCAGACGACGAGGGTGAGGACGACGACTTCACCGCCGAGAGAATCCTGGCCGACAAGCCGGACCCGGGGACGCCTGGGGGGAGGCTATACAAGGTCCGTTGGAAGAAATTCGCCGCATCCAGGGATTCGTGGGAACCTCCGAGCAGTTTCGTGCCGAGGTATACCACGGTCTGGATGGACTACCTAAAGAAAAAGAATATTTCTTTGGATGTCAAGGACGTGTTGGTCCATTTGGTCGCTGCTGTAGCACCGTAATGGATTCCCCCTTGGCATTTTGTTTGTTTCTGTGATTGAGGAGACGGGTGAGGGCGTTCATCAGGGGATTTTTCGGCCTTGATTGGCCATATACCCCCTTCACTCGATCTCCACATATATATTTCACTGTGGTATACTTATTTAGGTCGACCGACGACGTCTTTCTATCTTTGATCCCCTTGGTCCATGTTGTAGATCAAGTGGAGACCGGATATGGCGTAGGGCACCAATTTTCAGTGTCCTCACCCCTCCCTTGGGGCATGGGGGACGCCTACGACGTGTCTGGGGCCTCCATGTGTCCTTGGGACATGGAGGGGGGGGTTGGAGCCCATTGGGGTTCTCCCGTCCTCTCTTCAATGACTTCCGAGCGGTAACAACGCTCTGAGAAGGGGGGTGAAGCCGGTTCGGACCCCCGTGGCCATCTTGGGGTCACTTGGGGTGTGTATCTATGTGCCGGCAAGCCGCCATTGGCTGATATCATACTCTCCCATCCACCTGAACTAACCCGATGTGATAGTGTGATAGGTTTGGCCATTCCGGCTATGAGCGGCCATATTCAGTACCGAGGCGCCGCCAGCGGAGATCTATATATCAGAATATCAGGAATCATCAGGGTTTTATTATCATAATGTTTCCGTAATTTTTCAGCCTTTCGTTCTGATGGTCAATGTATCGGCGACTGTCAGTTGGCTCGCGATTTTGCGTTAACCGATTGGTTAACTGTTATTTCCAGATATTTTGGCGGATATTCCGTTGAAGGGTCAGATTTCATCAACAAAGGGTTCGTTGCTTCCGCAATCTTCTAAATAAGCACTCGAAATTTTAATATGAATTTTTCGCGATGTCGAAATCGGATTTTCGACTTCGACAGCGCCGCACTTGATTTGGACTTCTTCGAGTGGTCATACACTTTTCCCTATGCCCGAATCAGGTTTCCCTTATACTTGCCACCCATTTGACTTGGAGATATAAGGGAAACAAAAGCGAATCGTGGGACCACTTTGAATGGCCATATCTACGCGCGAGTGTGAGGAAAGAGAAGAAGGAAGGTTGGGTTGCAAGCGCCTTAGTCTCAAGTTAATTTAGAAAGCATCAAACGCCTTTGGCGTGCACACACGCCCGGTGTAGCAAGGGAAAGAGGTCAAGGGGGTATAAAGTGATATATAACTCTTGGACCGTGCAACCGAATATTTTAATGCGACTTTCGAGTGTGCCGCATGAGTGTTGGGGTTGCATAGCAATTTTTCTTGGGTTCCTACGTATTTTTAACGTGAAGATATGTCCATGGAGGGACTTGGCATATCATGGTGGGAGCCACTGTTGAGAGTATGTTTTATATGCATGGTATATGTCTTGATATGCTCACGCCCATGTTATATATCTTCGTGTGGCCGAAGAGATGGGGAGCCATACGTGACAAGGGTTTTGCCCATGTCTCAATTGTGGAATTCAAAGCGCTAGACCAAGTCTACCGCGTATGTATTGCTCATGGTATGTTTGGCAAAGAGATCCATGAGTGCACTCCCATTTTCATGGGGCATGTAGATATGGGTGGCGAAGGTATCTCGATGCGCCTGATTGGGGATCCAAGTGGGGGAATTGTTCGCAAATGGTTCCAATCATTTGTGTATTGAACCATGAGCGGATATCATGGGTGAGCAGAGAGATATACTATCATGACAACTTTGTGTTTGGTCATATTTTCGTGTTTTTGACCTCAATTTTTGCTCATTTTTGCACTTTGTGTACTTACCTGGTCGGCAAACAGCAAGAAGCCTATGGGGAGTTGAACCATGGTATGTTGTTCATATGTTGGCATATGCTTTGGAGTTGAACACCACCATATGCCAGATTGCGTACTCCATTTGGCTTGGCGCACGAAGGATCACAAGAATTGGTCTCAAGATCATGGGCTGACTTGGGCAGTGCGTGGCGCCCATATCTGAAGGGGTTTCGAGGGTAAGGTGGGGATGTACATGGGCATTGACCTTTGGTCTACATCCTCCATGAATATTAGACTTCGATTCCATGCATGCTTTGAGCCTTCGGATAAGTGGTAACTTCAATTTTGAGCATATATGTGATATATGGCCAATATGGTGTGAATAGGCAGTTTTTTGGCATGTTATGAGTTCAAACTCATGGGGCATTTCTCTAAGCCCATTCGACTCCAAGTCCAACCAAGGTTATGTCAGGGTAGGGCATGGTCCTGAGTGCCACTCTAGGCCATGACACGCCACCTTCCTCATTGGGCTAGGATTTGGAGGCTTGGGAGTGAACACATTTTTGGGGTTTGTGTAATGACTTGTGACACATGGCATTCAGCCCTCTCATTTGACCTGGTTCAGGGCAATATGTTGGTGAGTCAAGGGAAGATCTTGAGTCCAGGGAATGAGGTGTTTATGACTGTGATTGTGTAGGTTTACCTCTTTCCCCAACTTTGCTTTATTTGTGTTCATATGCCAATTTCAGGGCTTTCTTCCTTGGTGCAATTCTTGTACATGCCCGCCACCGTGGGAATACCGGTGTGCTGAACGAAAGCCCGCAGCCTGATTTGGATTGGGAATTGGGCTATTGCTGTATTTGTCGGATCTGGTTGCTGTTCAGGGTTGAAGGAGGACTACATTTTCTATATTTTTGGATTTTGGACCTTGGACTTTGAGGATTTTGAGAAATGCAAGCATTGATCCGGAGCAAGTCAGCAGGGATTACAGGTGGAAGGGGCACAGCGGGGGACGGTCCTGGTAGGGACCTTCTTTACAATATCCGGTCTATTAGGGACTCAATGCTCGTCCTTGAGTCGCCCTACAACTATGTGGCGCCCTTAAAGGAGGCGTATCCTGTTTCGGTAATGTAGGCCACTCACCAGGGCCCAAATTCTGAAAATGCGCATGCAACACATTGGCTGACATTCCAGAAATGGCAAAGAGGCAAATGGGAGAGACCAAAGGACCATCCACATGTTCAATGACCTTAAGATAAAGCCATCCAGAAGGCACAGCTCCACGTGATTTCTTCATTGGGAGGACAACACTGTTGTTCAATGCCGTCAGTGACCCAACCAACATTATTCCTATCGAACCCATAACTTGTGGTATTGAACACTCCACAACATTCGGGCAAACCTCTGGACGATTGTTGTGTCCTCGCTCAAAAACCTTCATCTCGGCACCTTCAAAAGTTGCCGAGTCATGAGAAGAAACACCCAAAAGTGAATCATGCAAAGAAGAGGATTGCTGCAACTCCTATAGTTGCAACAAACTATCCGAGATATCAATGTTCACCAACTCCTGATGCACCTAAGTGGCGTTCAGGTTCTTGTCATCCACACAGGACATTTCAGCCAAGCCTTGCATTAGGCCGCACAACTGCCCGTCATGCTCCACCCCATTGACATCCCGCTCAAGCTCCCGGTTGCCCGCCATGTGCAACGATGTCCGTGCCCGCAGGGGTGGACATTTATAATCAAACTCATCCCATGGGCCGCCTTGACAAGGGTCCTCCGCCAAAGCAAAGCATCCCAAATCCGGAAGGACAACAGTTGCATACTGGGCAAAAAAGGGCAAACCAAGAATGGCTCGCGGGCCAACCGAGGCCAAGAAAACCAATCAATTGGCGCAGCGCGCCATCACCACCTGGAAAATATTTGCACGGGCACAATGATATCGCTGCGAACCACATATTTCCCACCTTCGAAATCCTTCTCATCAACTCAGAGTAGTCAGAACGGTTGGGTGGCCTCCTCCTGAAATTGTTCTGGGAATAACTCCCAACCAGCAGCCACAAACACCTCATTGCCGGTGTACCCAAGCGATAGTCCCTCTTTTCGTTCAGAGGTCCCTTTGTGAGGGCTATATATCCCTGAAACGATGACGCCGTTTCAACGCTCTTCGGCGTGCCCAGGTGGAGGCAACCGTAAAATTTCTTTCTCAGCCCCACTGATTCGAAGAACCGGTCGCGTACAATATCAGTCATCCCATGCATGGGCTTGGTTTACCCACATAATGGGGCATACTGCCGCCGGTGAGGGGCCCATATCCCTACCAGCCTGGTCAACCTTATTGGCTTTCCAGCGTTGCCGGCAATTTTCTCCGTTGTGTCGCTTACTGAGCCGCTCCTCGGCCTTGACTTTCTCCCGCAACTCCGGATGGAGCGTCCAACAATCCTCTGGCGGATGCAGCATGCTCCCGCAGCCCTTGTAAGGCGGAAAGTTCCCACCTTTATGTGGTCCTTTTCCTTTGCCACTTCCTTGCGCAGAGGGCTTCGCTTGGCCGCCCTTTCCAATCTTGTTGGATTTGAGTTTGTCCTGGAGCCACACGGGTGCTTTGTGAGGATGCAAGACCAAACAATCCTCACAGCTATGTCTTCCCTTCCCACATGCCGAACACTTTGGGATGGAGCTCGCACCTGCGCCTGCTCGTCCTGACATAGCCAACACCTGTGCTTCACATATTTCGTGAATCTCTGCAATGCTCAACTCCGGGTCTGCTTGTTCTTGATATTGGAGACCTTCGGGATCCTCGGTTTTGTCCATGTCCTCGACTCATTTCATGCCTCTCATCCGGCCCGATCCATTCTTGTTCCCTGTCTGTTGAGGGTTCACTTGGTTGGGCAGGGTCGATGGCTTGGCTTGCTGCGATTCTTGGATGGCGTGCCCAAGTCGTCGCATGATATGCCCCTTCTTGATCGCAAATTTGTGGCGGGACATGAGGGGGTTCATCACCAACACGATCATCTTGAGGTAATTGAATTCCAGCCCAACCTTTGTCTCCTCCTTGATGATTACCTTGAGCAGGCCATCCACCTTCATAGTCGCAATTACGAGCAGTAGTCGATCTTTTGCTTGCCATGGAGTGATTCTGTTGCGAACTCGGTGGCCGAAAGCTAAGAATTGTTCCACAACGTTGATGAACTCGCGTGGCGTTGGAGTTAGTGAAGACAGTTTGTCCATGTGGAAGGCCGCCAAGACCACGTCCTCGTTCGCCTCTGTGAAGACTTCCTCTGTCACTTCCCTCAACAAATCTTGGTACCAGAGTTAGTACTGATTCACCATTTCCTTGAGTGGGTTTGACCGGGAGGCGGAAATAAGGGAAAACAAGACAGCTCTTCTCATGGCATCCGTCAATCTGTACATCCAATCACGCTCCCAAGCACGAAAATCCAAAAACCACTTAATGGCCGTGGTCCCACTTCCATCCCACCGTGGGGCGACAGACCTTCCTTGAACGTCCCCCAACGTTCGCGGGTCCATCACCAGGGTTGTCAGCTTCCCATGGACCCCGGGGGGAATTAACCGCGGAACCGCTTCTTCAAGTTGTGGCTCTTCCGAGTCGAGCCGGGCGTCCAAAAATCGTTCAGGGCGAACTTCATCAAAGGTCATGGCCCGTAGACTTCCCGACGGCTCTTGTTTCGGAAGCCCAATTCTATCCTTGAGAGATTCTTGTCGACTAAAGAACTGAAACACCATTTGCGGCATAAACCAACCATCAGCGTCCGCCTCAAGGTAGCGGAGGTCCAACCCGGCGCAATGCCGCCAATCAGCCCCCATTGCCAGTCGGGCTTTGTCCCTCGTGGGAGCGGGTCCCACCCCTTGCTCTGCTTGGGGCTCTTCCCCGGAAACCCCGGTCATCCGACCGCATGGACGACAAGTCATCCTCGGCTAGGGCGGAATCCAAACCCCGGTAGGCTTCCCGCTATCCGTTCTTCCTGCGTTCGCACTCCAAAAACTCGGACTCAAGGTTCTGGCTTCCGTGCTGGGATCCATCCGATTAGATATACCGATGGCGTACCCGCATGCTTCAATAATTGATATTTGTTCTCCAAGAACTCCAATTTTCTTTGCAATTCCCCAAATGACATGAGAATCCGGCCGCATCCCTTCGGGATGAAACGCCATGTGGTCAGGTCCGGATCTCCCCCCTGAGCGCATGTACCTCATGCTCACTTTGTTCCAACCGGGTCATGAGCAATCGCACCTGGAACTCCAGTGCCTCAACCTTGGCCAATTGCGGCTTGGGCATAATTTCCAAATGATGCATTTGGCCCGGGAGCGTAGCCACTTGTGCACTCGTGATCTCAAGGTTCGCCGCTATGCATATCACTTCCGTTGCTAGCACCTTCGCCTGTCCAATTTCCCCCCAGGATGTTGATGAAACAGCAGGGTGCTCCAGAATTGTGTACCCCACTGATAAGCTGGGACATAGATGCCTTGTGGCTTTCCCCCATTGCTTCCACACCATGCACCCGTTTTCCGGCATCCTCAAAGTTGAGACCTATCTGCCGGATTTCCTCGGCCATGTTGGTGGTGACCCGGTCACAATTGAACACCTTGCCTTCAAAACTCTTCAACTCCTCGACCGATTTGTCCAGTTGTGCCCGGTGTGAACTCAGCCCAGCTACTTCATTCAACACTCCCTTGAGCTGCCGCTTCAACTCATTGGTGGCTTGGTCCCACCCTTGGCGAGAATGGTCCACCCTCGCCTTATGAGCCTCAGCGACTTGAGGATATACCAAAGCGGCTGCAGTCGTTCGTTCTAAAGTCGATTGCATTTCCGCTCTCTTCGAGTCCAACTGGGACCTCTGGTCTTGCACCTCGTGGTTTACCTCGTTCAAAAATTTCCCAAAGCCTCTACCCGCGCCATCAAAGCTGAACTATCTACTTGCACTCACCGCGCATGGAGTTCAAGCTCGCGACAGAGGGCTTGGATGACGTGGCAAATTTGGGAAATCGCAGAAACCGCCTTCAAATTAAAGTTTCGGAGATAGTTCAACGCACGCGGTAGCTCCTCAACCTGCGCCGGCAAGGTTGCCAAATCATGGATCTGCGGTGTCCACTCATGAATCAAAATCCTTTCAGCTGCTTCACCGAAGTGATTCACCATCCGAATCCTCTCAAAGGACCGGTATCTCCATGGTGCGGATTCCATGTTGGTGTCTTCCTCAACTGAGTAGGATGGCTGGCCCTGCCTAAGCCCAACTGCCATTTGTAAAGGAGACCCAACAGTCGACTCATGCCGTGTCGCATAGTCGGAACCTGATTCCTCTGGCCGTGCTATGATGATACCGAAAATGGCCCTAACCTCTCCAAGAGTCATTCCACTGCCCGTGTCAGAGCTGTAGGCTAAACCCCAGCACAGACAAACCTCTGCCACCAATGATTCGCCCTTGAGGTGACTTGAACCGGGTGAATCTTCCATTTTTCCCAATTTCCAACAAATTCAAATTTCCAACCAATAAAACCAGCAGAGATTTCCAAGCTCACAACCCACTCAGGTCCCTCAGAGCACAGCAATGACACAAACAATTCCAAATGGAAATCCAATGACAAAATGACCCAAGAGTCCAATACGGTCCAACAATGACCCAACAACTGGACACCAACGTTCAGAAATGGTCCATAGAAAAACCACAAATGAGCCACAAATGACCTGGAAATGAGCCACGGTCCAATAGCGGTCAAACACGGGTCCAAGACAGGGAGGAATGGTCCACTAGTCCACATGGGACGAGAACGGGTCCAAGGAGGGTCCAAACGATTCCTGAATGGTCCACCCTTTAGAAGGAGAAATCAACTCACCGGCGCGAGTAAGACTCAACCTACCCTTCCGGTTGGGCCACATACAATGCAAGACAAAGAGTTCATGGGTGGGGGCATCATCTTATGGACTTGAGTCATGCATGCAAAAGTGTAAACCAAAATCCACACTACTTCTACCTGTTGACATGGATGGTCTCACCGGGGGTGGAGGAGTGAAAAGAAGTGATTGAAACCGCCGTCGGGCCAGCCCCAAAGAGCAAATGAGTCAAACGTGAGTCTCCAGACGTCCTGGCTACACCAACATGAGGGCAGGAAGTGCACATGCACATACATGGTCACATGGGGCATGTAACAGCACCAACAAAGGCACCAAACCATGACCCGGGTAGCTCTCAGGATCAACAACTAATCTAAACCAAATTAGCAAATGAGCAATACACCATTGATAATAAGATCCATGAGATTTGGCAAAGAAGCATACAATAGGCCAATGGCTTCCAGGGCTACTCGTGGGACCTAACCTTCACCCAAGGAGAGCACGTGCACGGACAGATGATCCCACCTAAGGAGAGCACCCGCATGGAGAGTTAGTCTCATCCTGGAGAGCCGGAGAGAGTACATGCATCGCCTAACCATGCCCCAGGAGGGATAATCCCCAACCAAATCCCTTGAGAGAGATTGACCTATCCACCATGAGAGAGGGCATGCATGGGTCGAGAGTTTCGCCTAGCCGTGACCGAAGAGAACATGCATGCACTTGGAAGAAGATTGGCAAAAGCTCAACCAATGCCTATCCTTGAGTATATTCATAAGACGGCAAAACGACGGCATGTCTTATTTCAATAACTCCCAAAGCACGGGCACTTAAATAAACGCCTCAAAGGATCAAAGGAAACTGTCATGGCACATTAAATGCTCAATTTACCTTAGGAGGAGAATGACGAATTGGGAGAGAGGGGGGGAGTGAGGGAAAGCAGCAAAACCACCTTGCGGAGAGGAGACATGATATGTTCACCTGGACCATAGAACCATGGGCACCACCAAGTTTGAGTCACACCACGACGACACCAATAAACCATGCATGAATGACAAATGTAATGTCATCTCTTAGAATGAATGCATCAGACCTCAAAACCCAACATGGTGTGGCAGCCGGATGGAATCCAATTGCAAGGCAACAACCAATGTATCCCACCACCAGCGGTGCGCCTACCTCAGCCACTTCCACTTCAACTCCTCTTCCACTAGGGCTCTTCCAGCTTCGACGGACTTGTGATCCCCCATACACGTCGGCGTGGCAGTGCCGAAGCAGATGCACCCATTAACGTGTACCAGTCGGTGACCGACAGCCGGTGTGGGCGGAGGCACCACACCAGGGTTTAGCCATATCGCAGTTCTGGGCCTACTCTCTTCCACTGGATTTGCCCTAGCTTCCAATTCGTATCCATTTCCGCAACAGGATAAATCTAACACTATTAGCACCAAACTGAAAGGGTAATCAATTGGCTGGCCTGCATTACGGAACGACCAAATACGGCGCGCGCGCACACACAGCAGCAGCCAATCGCTGAATTGGAAACCGAAAAAACGTTGGAGCAAATGCTGGTTGACCGCAGAATTGCAATGAAATCAATGCAACATCATAGAGGAAGAAAAAAACTGAAATCTGCAGTCGCAATTGATTTCCGGGATCGAAATCTGGGATTGGAATCAAATGCTGAGATCGCATAATAATATACACCTGAAATATCACACAAGAAGCAACATGAGTGTGCAAAGGAGAAATGGGCAACAAACATGGATACTGACATGGCTATGCCCTAAGTTTTACAGAACCGGTGGTGTGCGACAACACGCTCACTGTGAACCCCGGCAAGCAGTACGCCGCCTTCCGACTGGAGGGATGGGGACCACACACCCAACCGCGACCGACGGTGATTTGTGGGGCGGGCCCTGAGCGCCCGCGGGACGCAGAGACCATTGAATGCCTGCGGGTGGCCCCCGAGCCCCATACTACATTCAGGGGCGATGTGTCCTCGGACCTCCGGGCGCCCCTCCCCCCGAGCTTGTGCTACACACCGCCAACATACTCCGGGCCGCGGAGATACGTGCATGAGGGTGACACGCAGCCACCGTCCGGTGGCGCCCCTCGGCGGAGGGGGGCGCCAGGCGCACCGTGGCCGATTCCAAAAAAGGGAGGCCAAGGTACCATGACGCCCTGTCCTGGCTGGGTGACCTTCCAGGTCCTCTACTCCTCATGCTCCCCACCGGCCTCGCCGCCGCGCTGCGCCGGGAGCTAGACGGCTACGACGGGCTAAAGCTTGGAATCGGAGGCGGTTGCGGATGGGGCCCTGCTGGCCCTCCTCCACCGAGGCACCGCAGATGCATGCCGATGGGACGCTCTGGTGCCCCACCCAACCGGACGTCACACCCATATGACGACCAGCGAGGGACACCCCCGACCGGAGTGGGCTGACCTCATAGCGGCCTTCCACGACCACTGGGTACTCCCTGGCAATGCGTGGCAGGCCGTCTGGCAGAAAACGTTCAACAGAGACTACCGCGCCGCGTCGGCGCCCGCCTGCTCAAGCTCGAAGGCCCTCTCGCCAACAATAGGACGACATCTGGTCCCCGCCCTCCTACCTCCAGCACACCTGCCACCTCTGCGGGGAATGTAACATGGTCTCCTCCGCCGCACGAACGGGCACCAACAGGTGCACGCAGTGCTCCCAGGTGGCCGCGTGCCCCTGGCCAGAGCCACACCGGGGCCTGCGCCGGGCACGGAAGCAGAGGCGCTGCAGCAGCGTATCGGGGGAGCACAGACCCCCTTGCACGGCCGAGCTGGCCCCGCGGCTGCCGCCCTCCTGTGGATTAACGTGCATCTGGGGGTCCCCACTTCCATTGCGCACTCGTCACACGTGTTCTCTGACCTCCCCTGGACGCCGCGCATTGCAGAACCCGCAGCACAATGCCCCGCCGGAGGCAGAACGGGCCAGAGCATGCTGGAGCCCGCCGCCCAGCGCAGGAGGCAACCGTACGGGGCCTGGTGGCGGGCGCTGCGGCAGGGGCGCACGCGGCGCAAGCCGCCACCCTGCACAACCTGGCGGGCAGCGCGAGGGCCTTCCTCGGCGAGGACTCCCTCCCGGCCGTCTAGGCCATGAACTGGGCGGGGAGCCCTCAAGCTACTCCCCCCAATGCACTGGGTCATGAACGCCGTGCGCCTGGGCTTCGTGGACCCAAAGGCGGCCCTCTATGGGTACTGGTTGCAGTGGCGCACTCTTAACGAGTCGGGCCGGCCCCTGTTGATGGGAGACGCGCTGCAACTGACGGGCGAGCGGTCGGCCACCTCCCTCCACAGCAGCGCCCCGTCCCTGGTGAATGCCCTGACAACGCGCCTCTCGACGGACGCGGCCACGTATCTGAACCAGGCTCCAGCCACATACCCCGAAGGGGTGTCCGAGCTAGATGCGGCGCTCCACCTTCTGCACCCGCCGGACAAGGAATTGGGAGTGGGGGAAGAAACGATATTTGTGGAGCGCGCGAACGAGGCACTTCCCCGCCCTCGCCTGACCAACCCGGTGTACGACGGGACGAGACCAACCCCCCCATACGCCCTTGAGAACAAACCGTTCCCCCCAGAGCCCACCTGGTGCTCGCCCTCGAACCAGCCACCCAGGCCCCCCGCAGGTGGGCCCACCCACACCTGTCCTCCCGCCTCTCCAGGACCAGGGGCGCTGACCACAGAGGACAGGTCCTCTAACAAGAGCGCCCAGGCACCCCCCTGCTCCTCCACCTTGTCACGACCCGCGGAGACCCGAAGTTGGTCTTAGATGCCACCCCCACCCACTTCTGGTGGGGCAGCGCGCTTGGATGTTTCCCCCTCCTGGCGAGCGAGGCCCGGGACGGGGTAAACGCCTTCCTGCGGACCCAGGAGGTCACTGCCCTCACGGGGACCACCTTGTGCGGCTCCCCCGGCTACCCCCGACGACCCCCGAGGGCCCAGGGCCCTGAATCCCGCACCAGACTGGGAGCTGTGGCTCAGCGTGTGCGCCGAGTGGCTCGCCCGCCTCCTGCCCTAGTGCCGGTGGATGAACACAGGCCCATGACCGTGCGGGGCCACCGCCACGACCCGCCAAGCCCACCCCCCTGGCACCACACGGCACCACCTACAGAACACCAGTGACACACTGGGAGGTAGTAGGACAGGCGCGCCTGCAGCCGCGCACGCCTCACAGAGTAGTTGCATTGTCAGACTCTGATGGCTCCCTCCAGCAGGACGACCGCCACCACCGGCGGTCCCGCTCCTGCTCCCCCGTCTCCCCAGGATGCGCGGGCAAAACCCTGGCAGAGCGGCAGGAGCGGCAGCTGGCAGAGGCCACGGTTCCGGTCAGGCCGCCAACTGGGCCGCCCCAGGCGGGCCCCAGCTACCACGAACCGCCAGCCCCCGAAACGGTGCCGGCCGGGGAGGCCGCCCCCGCCGCCAAGGCTGTTGCTCCCGCCGCCCCGCCCGCAGGTGGGACCCTGGACACGCTGCCGGACCGGTCGCATGGGGCTGCTGCCGACGCCCCAGCTGACCACGGCGCAGCCCCCGGTACGCCGCTTGCGCGCGCGAACGGCCCTGCGCAGGCCTAGGGGGCTTCGCTGGGCCGGCCGCCAGGGGCTGCCGCCACCGCAACGGAGGGCAGAAGAGGCGCTAAGTACAGCTCCCACACTCAGCCCAGCCACACCCACAAAAGCCCAGAATTAACGCAGAATTGAAATAAAATCAATGCAAGATCATAAATGCAAAAAAAAACTGAAATCTGCAGTCGCAATTGATTTCTGGGATCGAAATCTTGGATTGGACTCGTGGCAGGCCATCTGGCAGAAAACGCTCAACAGAGACTACCAGCGCCGCGTCGGTGCCCGCCTGCTGGAGCTCGAAGGACCTCTTCGCCAACGATGGGACGACCCTTGGCTCCGCCGCCTCGACACCTGGTCCCCACCCTCTTATCTCCCGCACCACTGCCACCTCTGCGGGGAACGTGACACGGTCTCCTCCGCCGCACCAACGGGCACCAACAGGGATAATCAAATAATGCCGATGGGAGGTAGGTAGGTAGGTCATCTCGGGACTGGGGTCGAGGGGGCCCGAGGGGGGTCTTACCTAGGGGCTTTTGCGCACCCACCAAGGGCCCTACTGCACGTGCCCCCACAAAGCGGCTCCCTCACATGGGGGAAGGGCGTGGTCGCCGCGAGCAGTACCCTACAGCAGGTTCTGCCAAGAGAGCATGGCGCAAGCGGAGTAATAATTGTCCCGGTCAGGACCAAGGAAACTTGGTTCTGGTCCTTAGGGGAAGTAACCGTCAATTGGCGAAACCTTCCCCGAATGACCAGATTTTCAGGATGTCCATGGGATACAATATATGCAGGAGCCTGATACCCAATATCGGGCCATAGCCTTCGACTGTTTCGGAGAGCAACAGGAAGGCGTGAATCGTATCAACTGGAAGCGCCGTCCCAAGTATATCCTGGACTCTGAGGGACGGTTTGACGAGGTTATTGGGACCCTGACGTCCCAAAAAGGGCAGAATATTCATTCTGCACAACGCACTAACCTGTTTGGGAAAAGCGTTAAGGGTACGGACCTCAATGGGGGAGGCTCAAGTGCCACAAGTTGGCACTCCTGGGACAGGGCCCTGTGGATTTGCCAGACGCTGAGTTGTCCGAGGAGAGTCTTCCCGTAATGCCGGAACCCTTGATCAAACTCCAAGTTGACGAGATGAATGCCCGCTATAAAATCATTCGGTTGCAGTTAGCTGAGACCAAGGCCCTGGACCAGGTTTAGGAGGCTTCAGCAAAACTAACCCGAATCTGCTCCACTGATTATCAGCATGCCACTTTCCACACCCACTGGACCAGACCTCAAGGCGAAAACTGAACCACCTGATTGGATGGTTCCCTCCTTCGCCGAGGTGACCAAGCATGGCCCGTTGCTTGATAAGCACGAACAGTCATGCGAAAAGGTTTCTCAGTGGCGCACCAAGGTGGATCCCATACTCAGAGAGCCCATACCGCTCATGGGATCCGACTTGGCGCCCCCTACCGTTTGGTTTTAGAACAGACAACGTAGTGTTAGGTCAGTGATTAAAGCTGATGGTGAGCTTCTTGGTGAGTTGGCCACCAGGCTTCGCAACCGCATCTGTGACGACTTCGCAGATTCGGTAATCGACCCTACAGGGAACGAATACGCAAAAATCGAGGCCAATGCCTTGAAGCGAGGTCCAAATGACGTGAATTTCTGCAAATTGGAGTTGAAGCCTGGCTCTCAACCCCGACCATGCAACCTCATACGGGCTGTGGAAATCAAGGAAGAGGAGATGAACAAAAAAATCAAAGGCTTCCTTGATAAAGGATGGATTGTCCGATTCCACAGTGCCTGGTCGCGAGAAGGTTCTTGGTTCCAAAACCAGGAACCGAACAAATGGAGATTGGTCTTTTACCAGTACCTGAACTCCTGCCTCCAGGGACTAGAGTTCCCATTACCGGTGATTGAAGATCCTCTCCAAGGGCAGGCTGGAAACCATCTCTGGACCCTTCCGGGTCTCGAAGATGGCTTCCAACAGATGCCCCTATCGGAGGAGTGTAGGTATTTAACCGCCTTTTGCAACCCCGCAGGGACATTGGAGTGGAAGGTCCTGTCCATGGGGGTTAGGGCCTTGTGCGCTGGTGTGTTGGCCGCCTTAAACCCCATATTCGAGCCTATATAGATGATATTCTACTAGGCACGCGACCCACTTGCAGTGGCAAAGGGAAACTCCTCAATTTGCAAGCCATAATGGAACATTAAAAGCTTGTGCGTGAATTGTTCGAGGTATTAAAGGAGTGCCACTTGCAAGTAAAAAAGCAAAAATGTTTCCTTTTCTGCACTCAAGTGAAGTACGTTGGCCACATCTTGCATGAAGGCCAACGCTTTCTGGCACCTGGGAAGGTCGCCGCGATGCGAGAGTGGTCCGAGGATATGATTCGGACACCAAAGCGGACGAAGAGTTTTCTCTGCATCTGCAATTGGTATTCGATTTACATCCCGAACTACGCGTCACTGGCCGCGCCGCTCATGGATTCACTTGCCGGAAAGCATAAGTACGATCCTCATAAACGCACCAGTAAAGTCGGAGCGCATAAAGAGACCATCAGTTTGACTGATCTGATGCGTGAGAAGTTAGGGAAGATCAGAACGCCCTCTGTGAGGCCTGCAGGCTCTATATACCCAGTGACCAAGGCGGGTTCGCCATCCATACGGATGCGTCGAACCACGGCATTGGCGCTGTCCTGGAACAGAAGGACGACCAGGGAAACTGGCGTCCCTGTGCCTTTTTCAGTTGAAAACTCCAGGGCAGCGTCCAATACGACGCCGACGGAAATGTCCTGTGGTATATGGGCCAGAGAGCATGGTTAGTGACGCAAAAGGAGACTTACGCCCTGATGTCCTGTCTTTTGAAGTTCAAAAGCTGGATATCAGGGCGCCAGGTCACTGCTTTCATTGAACATAAGTCCCTGGAGTCATGGTACAAAGAAGAGCTTGGTACCATGGCTGGTCCATTGGGACGTCGCGGTCGGTGGCACAAATTCCTCTCCCAGTAGAACATTGTAGTTGTCCACAAACGGGGAGTGGAAAACGATGCCGCCGACGGGGTGTCCCGCTGGGCCTACCAAGCTGGATTCACAGATGACACGCACTTCCACGGTTCGGACGCCGATCTGGAGGGGGTAACCCAGTGGGAGGCCTCTGAGCGCGAAACAGAGCAACTGCTCATCGCAGCAAACCAGTATCCCCGCAAAACCCTGGAAGTGAGAGCCCCTAAGGGACGTCCCTCACCACAGGACATGCAGGAACAGCGGGAGCTCCATTATTTGCTGTTGCGGGTCAACAGGTTGGATAACAATGTACATTATGACGGCAGTTTGCTCCCGGACGACCCCGCAGTGGATGCTGTCCAGAGTGTGGCTGACCACCGTGAACCCTGTTGCCCCTCTCTGCATTGCTTCAGTCAGGTGAGTATGAGCTTCAAGGAAAACTCCTCGTCTGAGGCGGCATCCAGTGTAGGCCCTGCGGAGGCCATCGGGAATGATGCGTCCCCATTGTGCTACAGTGAGGGGGACGCTACCTGGGTTGCCCCTAGCCTCTTCTGAAACCTCACTGAGGTCAAGGTGCCTCCTGAGACCCAAATACTGTACGAGCACTGGATGCCCCACTACAGGGCGGAAAGAATGTACAAATGCCTTGATGGGGGTCTGGAGAATCAGGTTTCCATGATTGGATACCTCTGGGCAAGAGGAACCACAGTGGAGTCATCCCCACATTCGTCGGGATGGTAAAATTTGTGTCCCGCAGTCCATTGCGTCTCAGGTCATCCGGGGGGTAGATGCATGTGCCCGAACAGGTCTGGCAAAGACCGTGGAGCTGTTTCTACGGCATTTTCACGCTGACATGCCCTATGCCCGGCTGCAGGAAACAGTGAACAAGGCATTGTCGGACTGTGTGGTATGCGCACAGGCGAAAGCTAGATGCGACCCACATCCTGACTCCTGCAAACCGGTTCCCGTACCCTCGTTTCCTTTCAGCTCAGCCGCCATAGACTTCGTGGCCCGGGGGGGAGCAGCAGAGCGCACACGGTGCAGGAGAGCAGCAGTAAGGGGACGGGCGAGAGACACTCGACGGGGGACGGGCGGGGAGGGGAGAGGAGAGAGGGAGGATTGGAGAGTGACGCGAGGGAGGGGCGCCCACCTGGCATGGCCGGGGACGGCCAAGGGGCAGGCCCTGCGTGGGCGAGAGGACCAGAGACCAACACAGAGGGGAGCTGTAACCCGATGACCAGTGCAGTAATGACGTGCATGCATGCATAGAGGAGGGTAAAAACAACAGAAGAGACAGGGAACCATAGGACAGGGCACGGACACAGAGAGGAAAAAGGGGGGGGGGGAGGCGGCCCACGGGGTGCGCAAGAAAAAACGAAAAAAAAACCCGGCAAAACAACGTCAATGCACCGCCAGAGGACACAGAGCACGGAGGAAACAGGCAGCTGGAGAACGGATACGAGCAAGCTGCATGAGGCAAGAAATGGAACCGCGGGCAAGCCCCGCAGCGTAGCAAGCGGCAGGGTGGGATATACACATAGGATGCAGGCAGCCCGGTGGGGTATAGGCGAGGGTAGCGGGATGGGAAATGGGGGCGGAGCCAGGAATAAGGGTCCCCAAAGTGTCCAGTAGGATTCAAACAACCGGAACACAAGGGCGCAGGATAGGGAGGAGCCGTGCAAGACGTACGAAGATCCAGTGGGTCCGCACCAATGGGTTGCTGGCGGCCTGCTCGGGTAGAAACACCGGATGACAGCAGAGGTATGGGGACTGCGCCAGGGGCGGGATGTGGCAAAGGGGAAAGGGACATCGCTGGGTCGCGAATGCAGCGGGATAGGAGAAAAAAGACTGCACCGTGAACCAGGCAACAGACCCGTCGGAATCGGAAACCAGTCGCCATGGAGTGGGGAACCGTTGGACAACCACGGGGAACCTGGTCACGGGAAGTCGGAAAAATGCCCTGAATCCCGGGACGGCCGTGAGGTGTCCGCAGGGGTGAGGGCTGACCCTGAGGGCCCCGGATCAAGGGCCGGAGTACACGTGAGTTCACGCGTGAGCAGGACCTGGGGGACTGTGGAGACGGTCGCCCCCTGGCCTCAAGCCGCGGATGGACGACACCGAAGTACATCCGGGAGCCGAGTGGGTACTCCAGCCCGTGAGGGATGGGGACTGGTGGAATGTGGCTGACAGCAATGCTGCGCTATCGGCGACGGCTATGCACAGGAAACCCGCCCGCAGGCACCCTAAAGGCTGCGCTGGGGGGGGAAGGCCAGGGGATTCTTCGACGGAGGACCAGAAGCTGTGCCCGTGAGGGCAGCGGCTGAAGGGAACCTACCACTGGTCATGCCCGAAGGGAACCTGGTACAAGTTCTTGTCCGTGAGGTGGGACGCCATTGGAACTGATGGTGGAGAGCCCCCCTCCCGCCAGAGGCGGCCACCATATAAAACGAACAAGGGGAAGACAGATGAGGCTGCGGACGCGGCCGCCCTTACTTACTCACTTACTTACTTACTTACTTACTTCGTGGACTTACCTGAAGTCCACAACCAGTCAATAAAGACCGAAATTTTGGCCAACTTTGGCATGGTCACAGTTTGTCGGTTGACAGGATATGTGATGGCCATACCCTGCTGTAAGGAGGGGCTCACCAGTAGTAAGGCAGCTCACAAAAAACAGTTGGACAAGTTGCTAAAGGTACAGCCCCCCTCTGTTTTCGTTGCCGGTGACCAGGTATGGGTCCAGAACCGAGAGGAAGACCCAGAAAATCTCGGTAGAGTATGGCAGGGACCGGTTGAGATCATTGACAAGATCTCTAACTCCGTTTACCGGGTCAACCACAATGGGGTGGAGCAAGACCTATCAGTTGAACAGCTGAAGCCCTTTGTGAAGCTTAATGACAGACGTCAGCCCTCGCTGCATTACTATGCGGAGCCTCGTGAGATTCACGACGATCCGTATGTGGTGGTGCGGGTGAACAAGCATGAATGGCGTGAAAAGTGGGCAATGGCCGTGAGAAGTGCGCCCGTCAACCTTCTCCCGGTGCGAACCATTGCTGGTATGTTAAGTTTAGAGATCATGCCCGCCAGGAATGGCACCCCACCGCCAGGTTTCTCCACGACATCAACAGTACGTGGATGAAATAAAATATGCAGCATGCACTCCATGTGGACCTCAGTCACTTTAATGTGCAAAGGGTCCAGGTGGATGATTTTCCAATCAAATGGCCACTGTGGGTTGCCTGAGCCTAGCCTGAGCCTCAGCCTGAGCCTGAGCCTACGCCTGAGCCTCAGCCTGAGCCACAGAGGGGGTCTTTGGTTGATACCCTCTGGAATCTGTTGAATGGAGGACCCTCTCCAGTGAATGCTGAACCAGTTCCGCCTGCAAATGGTGGTGAATCGCCGTTTCTGTCGCGATACCAGGACACGATCCTGATGTAATGGTGAGTTCACCGGACTCAGGATTGTGCCTACTTCTGCTGACGCTGTTTTTCTTCCCTGCTTGCTGACTGACTGATCTGAATTGCAATGCTGTTTTCTTTTTTTTCACCCACTGTTGCACGTGGGCCCGGCCGGGATTCGGGGCTGGGAAGCACCCTTTTGTGCAGCCTTTAAGGTCAATTGTCATTATTGTGGTTTGTATGTTATGTGGGTGAGCCGTCGCAGCTGGCCAGAGCCACAGTTTACTTGTTGGGTAGGAGGCAAGTCTGGCCGAGATGGCCCTCGTGCAGCATATGAGAGCAAAACCAGCGGCCGCTATGACGCCAAGCTGCAGACAGCATTTGCCCTTGGAGGAGCGTGCAGCTGTGAAATAGGGTAAGGACGTGCCGTTGCGAGCTCCGTCCCTGTTCCTACGTCGACCCACATCCTCCTGGACCTTCTACAGGGCAGTACAGTTGCCGTGTCCAAGAGTGCACGCAGAGACACACACGTCCAATGGCTGAGAGGCGGCCTGCGACTCACTGCCTCACAGTGGCTTAGTTTCTGATCAGCCTAGTAGACAGGCAGACCACCCCGATTGTGTGCCCCACGCACAGCCTGTTCTAGCCAGGACAGCCTATGACGCTCCGACGTGCCTTGGCATGGAGAGAGAATTGGTGTGCACCTCTGTCAGGGCTGTGCAACCAGACATGGATCAGTGCATGTATCTCTTTGTTACGTTGTTTAGTTACTTTCCATCCCTCCTCGCTTGTCTCTCGACGTTTCTTGGCCTGTCACCCCGTTGACACACCGTTGAGCCGGCATTGACTGTTTGCCTTCCTCAGGAGTGACTGTCGCAGCCGGCAGTGGATGTGATTTGTGTTTTCTGCACTGACACAGGTAGATTGTACATTACAGCGTGTTGTTACAGCGAGCCCTGTTGTTCGCTGAGTGTCCAATCCGAGT
Organism: Eutreptiella sp. 'Long Island Sound 2002'; assembly: GCA_964036045.1. NCBI lineage: Eukaryota > Euglenozoa > Euglenophyceae > Eutreptiales > Eutreptiaceae > Eutreptiella > Eutreptiella sp. 'Long Island Sound 2002'. The sequence goes on from OZ038379.1 coordinate 115,883,034, forward strand.
TGCGTGGGTGCGGTTACAGGAAATTGCATCCTGAGTTCAGTTGGATTCAGGAGAACTATACAGACCTAACCCGCATTGTACGTGGGCGTGAACCTGGTTCCTGGCCCACAATTACCAGTTAAAAGGGACCAGGAAAATCGCACTGGCCAATTAGTGCTGGTAAGGCAGCTGCCGAGTCTAGGGGAACGTATGTGATGCCACAGATGTGCAGAACATGTGTGATCACGCCCCGGGAAACTCGAGCGCCAGATGGTCCCCCTACAGGGGGCTGATAACCAAGCTGCGGCACCCTCTGGGCTGAATCCCAGGGAGTGAGTTCTGTTTCCAGGTTACCGGCCTGTTTTTTGGGGTCTACCCCCACGTGATATGTGTGTAGTGTCGGTTTTGTCTTCTATCGTTACTGCAGTGTGCATGGCTGAGTGCCATATTTGTCCTGTCTGTGTGCAGAGCACATGTGTGGGCTGGTGAGGGTGAATTCCCTAACTTCACAGATATGTTTCGCCCAAGTATGCCCTTCGGGGATACTTGGGGCTGGTTCGGGGAGTGTTTAGGTAATTCACAGCTGGTCTGGGAATTTAAACACCCACCTTTCCCTCCCTATTGTGCATTTCTGCTGGGTCAGTCCCCAATGGTCTTTCCAAACACAAGCCCCTAGTTGTGTCTTGGGGCGGGAGTTTTTTGTGATTGACCAGCCTGTGAGGGCTGCCTCGTTGGCCCCCCATGGGCACCCTTACGACGGTATCTCCCTTCTTCTGCTGAGATACCAAGTTTTTCCTTGTCTGCATTTGTTGCAGAATTCTTGAATTGCGACGCCCCCGTTAATTGCCGTAAGTGGCATCAGGCAATCAGGAGATCCAACAATTTTATGTTGGTAATCGACTTTCATCAAAATTTGATCAGGGTCTAATCGTTGACCACAGGCGCCTGTCGTCACACGGTGTGGCCTGTGCCGCGGCTCTGATAAACCAAATTTGTAACGTGATTTTTTGAGGACTTAACGGCGCAACACCCTTCGAGTGTTCCGCAAATTTTTCTTCAAATTTTGACAAAAGTTGCCGATTTTTCCCGTGAAGAAAAATCTCGAAACGCGCTTTAATCCCCCAAGTCCAATAACAGGGGATTCGTGCGTTCAAGCTCCCTAGGGCGATCCAATGTGCCTCATAGGCACTCTTGATGAGAGTTTGCCCTTATCACCCTCATATTGAGGCTATTGGGTCCCAACTCAATATGCCCAAAGGGTTATACATTTTTGGGATTTTCCAAAACTTTGACATTCTCACGTACTTGGCGCCAAGTACGTGTAGAAATATGTTGAGTTGGTATAATCTCCCTCTTTGCATGCCTTAACACCGAGGTCGTCCCACGTGCCCTCCCTTGGAGTGTACAAATATGGTCTTTATATCCCACTTGGCCACATTTTGTGCTTGCATGCCAAACATCCACTTTCCCAAATGAGGTCGATTTTCAACCAAAGCACTTGCCAGTGTGTTCAAGAACCAAAGTTACATAAGAATATAGGTTTACTTTCGTCCCAGACCACCAGGTTGCGTATATAGGGCGTGGGTAGGGTTGGTGGGCAAATATCGGTCATTTCGTGTGCCCATTTGGCGGGTGTACCATTCCAAGACAAACCCGGCAAAAGACCTCATATTAAGCCGAGCCCTTCTTCCCAATCCAAATCAACAATCGAAAGTCTAACCTTCACCCAAGGACCCATGGAGAGCACACCTGAAACGTGCGCTACAGGAGAGGTGTGCTATTTGCATTTTTCCATTTTCCCACGTGCCCACTTGGGGAGCAACGCAAGTAACGTTCCATGCAACCCTAAGTAGACCCCAAGCGTGGAATCAGAGGTCCATGGAACCAAGACATCCTGTGTAAAAGGAATTGCCGGCTACTCAATTCAAGCCGGAGATATTGTGATATATTTGTGGGGATTTCAAGTGCATTCTGCGTTTTTTTCTCATCAACTTCCCCATTTTTGGGCCGTCATGATGTCAAGTGGCGACCTTATTCCTCGGCGTTGCACTCAGATGACATCGTGACTTGGTTTTGTCATCGGTGTACATACTTCGGTGCCCATCATATCTTGAAACTAGCCAATAAATCCTCTTGGGCTTGGCACACCAAGACCACAATGTGGGGGATTTGGGTCGATCCCAAATCATGGCTTCACTTCGCGACCCTGCCATTGCCAAATCCAGAGGGGTTTGAGCGAAGCCAAAAAAATATGTGGGACACAGAGGACTCCATACCAACTCTAGGGCACACTGTGGTCCAAGTCGGGCATGTGCTCCATTTGCCCCCACCATGAGTCTGTGCATTTGTTCGCCATTTGTTGCCATTTTTTATATTTTTGGCCCGACACGCACTATGTTCAGCCCCATCCGTGCACGCCGGAGGCATGGACCCAGGGACCAAATATTGTATGTAGCTTATGCATGTTCATCCCCATGACTCACACACCATGTGGGCGAAACGGAGCTCACACTCGTAAGGAGCTATGCCAAGGTGTGTGTGGACAATTTCGCCCTTTTTAGCACTTGTGGGTCTAATTCTGCCTATCACCATGCCATGGTGCATGGAGATCTTTCGGATGTAAATGGATGTGGGCCCCCATTGCACTCCCATTGTATCTCACACGGAACGCTGAGTCCCGTCTCCAAGCCATCATGGAGGAATACCCTTGGGGATACTTTCAATTTTGGCTCATTTTTGGGTATGCCAAAACACCCCTTTTTTGGGACGCCAATTTGAACCCTCCGTGTGGTCAATTGGTGGCCCAATATCTTTCTGCCCATGATGATCCAGGACCTAAATTCAGGTCTTGCACTTAGATATGAGTCTTCGGAACCTACCTCCTATCCCATGAGCCATGGGGCTCTCCTTGGCTGCCCGGGGGACACCCCTTGAAATTACCTCAATTTTGCCTATTTTTGCCATTTTGTGAGGCCCTTAGTGCACCCTTATGAACGCTTCCTCGGATGCACTATGGGTAGATGTTCGAGGCCTAAGTGCCAAGTGCCCATTGCTCCCTTGCTTTCGCTGTGGGAACTTGTGTGCGGTCCATTAGGATATTTTCTTTTGTAAAATAGAATTGCTGAATTTGTGTGTTTCGAGGGCACTTTCAGACTCCATATCTCCGTACCCAATGGAAAGCGGAAACTGCCCATTTTGCATGTAGGTCAGGTATGAGATGTTGTGTTCATATTTGTCCGTTGTTCCTCCCTTCCTTTCAGGGGATGTCTATATCTTATTTGTATTATTGTTGATACTTGGATTGAGATTGCAGTGTGGACTTCTTGCTCTTTTTGCAGTGCAGTGTTGTGGTGTTGATCCAAGGGTTACTAGGACAAGGTCATCGTTCCCTTACGAAGAAAAGAGTCGAGAAGTAAAAATTGGTAGCAGAGGTCTGGGAATTTGAACACATAGACAAATCCAATGATACCAAAAGACGGATGGCTTTGTAAGCTCCGGACCCCCATCCGCGATGCGTGCGTTCAGTTACCTTGGCATCTTTGCCATGATTCTTCACGGGCGGATCATGAGCCAACTCGGTGGACAAAGGCACATCTCTAAGAAGGCGTGCGTGCTCTGCATCGTCGAGAGAATGCGTAGAACTTCTTCAATATCTTGGAATGTTGCTTAGGCAAAGGTGTTTGTTGCAACTCCCATGGCATGCGCACGGATGGGACGGAGGATGCCTTGGCATCCTCATCACTCAAAGCCTCAGGTAGGTAGGTAGGCAGGTATCTTCGGGAGCTCGGGGTGCCTCCTTTGACAATGCAGGTAGAAGGTCTTACCAGGGGGACATCCTGTCCCTCCCACTACCCTAGGTCAGGTGCCTCTGGAGCTGCTCTCGCAGGTGCTTGGGAAGGCAGTGTCGCGGCCAACTGGTCCAGGTGTCGCAGGTGGGAGGGTGTCCCCACATGCGTCCATGGGTAGGGCCACATGCCCCCTCCTTTGGGCGGCAGCTCTGGGGGCCGCCAAGCCGTTTGGAGTATCTCTCACCACAAGGAGTATTGCTCCCGCTTGTCTGCGGTACCACCGCCTCACCCTTGTGGCTTGAGTTGCGGGGCCACTCTGCTTCGCAGGCGACCTTCTCCTAGACTGTGCACCGGCTCGCCTGTCACCGGTTGCTTCCATGGCTCTGGGTGACGTTTGCCATGGTGCCCGATGCAGCCTGGCCGGGCTAACACCAGTGGCCTTAAAGTACCGCTCCTGCCACTGGCCCGGTGGGTTGGCTGGGTCGCCCCAGTGTGTCCGACCCATGGGGTGTTGGTTCTTTCCTTTCCATCGGCCGCCCTACGTGTGTGCAGTGTTCTGGGCCACTCGGCTCCTGTTCACCGGTGCGCCTACTCGGTGCGTTGTGTTGCGTCTGCGGTGTCCTGGGCCACTTGGCTCCTGCTCACCGGTGCACCCGCTCGGTGCGTTGCTTTGCTTGTGCGGTGTCCTGGGCCACTTGGCCACTGCTCATGTAATAGGATTGGCAGCACTAGCCAGTCCTGCAGGCGCATGCGCCAGATGTCGCGATTGTATGGTGACGAGTACAGGCTTAAACAATTATTGTCTATTCACATTGCATTATGAGCCTGATTTTTAATTATCAGTTTTTCAAGCATTTTATTTATGTCCTTTTGTTTAGGCATGAATCAGCGTAAAGACTGAACCACTAGTTCACTATCAATCACAATTCAGTGGTTCCGTGTGGTGCCGCTGGAGTTTGGGTTATCTGGGATCATTGGGATCATCGGAGGTATTCGCAGAACATGGAAGACCAATCAGACTCCAATTACAGTTCAGTTTTTACGCTGATTCATGCCTAAACAGAAAGGCATAAATGAAATGCTTGAAAAACTGATAATTAAAAATCAGGCTCATAATGCAATGTGAGTAGACAATAATTGTTTAAGCCTGTACTCGTCACCATACAATCGCGACATCTGGCGAATGCACCTGCAGGACTGGCTAATGCTGCCACTTTCTGGGTGTCTTTTTTTTCGGCATGAATCAGCGTAAAACCTGAACCACTAGTTCACTATCAATCACAACTCAGTGGTTCCGTGTCGTGCCGCTGGAGTTTGGGTTTTCTGGGATCGTTGGGATCATCAGAGGTATTTACAGAACATGGAAAACCAATCAGACTCCTATTACAGTTCAGTTTTTTCGACTGAGAATACGGATCACTGTAGGGTGTATGGCGAATGCAACGTGCGATCAGCTGTTGGTTCAGCCGTGCTAAGCGAGACGGAGCGCGGAGAGCAACAATATTGAGTTGGGTCAAGCTTGGAGATCTGCCGGCGCTGGAGACTGAGGTTTCAGGTTGGACTGAACTTGCCGGTTGGCGCTGCGTGAACTTCACCAACAATCCAGGCAAATTGCGACGTGCGCTAGAGGAAGAAGAGACCGCTGCGTACCATGTGCTGTTGGCAAGTTTCATCCGTTCGCTTTTGGTTCCCTGCAAGAGCCCTTTTGTGTGCGCTGTGCAGAAATTGGAGATCCTGGTAGATTCGCAACGTGAGCTGCACAACAAGGTTGACCGGCTTCTACAAGAGGCCTCCGGCTCAAGCGTGGCTGCTGCGCGGCAAGCGGACGCTCAGACTGGCGCGACCGAAGGCGCCCAAGTTGTTGCGCGGCGAGCAGACACTCAGAATGGCGCGACCGAAGGCGCCAAAGTTGTTGCGCGGCGAGCAGACACTCAGAATGGCGCGACCGAAGGCGCCCAAGTTGTTGCGTGGCGAGCAGACACTCAGAATGGCGCTACCGAAGGCGCCCAAGTTGCTGCGTTGCGCAATTACTCTGCAAATGGCGCTGGCGAAGGCGCACAAGGTGCTGGTTTGCCCAAGTACAGGCAGCATGGCGCTAATCACAGCTCCAAGGCAAAGCCAGCTGCGACAGAGGCCCGCACGCGAAGGAATGTGCGTGCCAGCGCGCACTGCGCCGCCGATGAAGGCGCTGTGGCTGTGAATGACACGCCAAGCTCCTGCGATGCGAGCCCACGGGCCACCAAGGAGCGTGGTAAACGTGGCGGCAAACAAGTGCGCCAGCAGCAACCCTCCTCGCGCTCCTGGAGGACATGTCGCAGCCAAAGTGGGACAATGGGCAGGGTGCAGCAAAGCAAAGACTGCGAGGGCACTAATTGCTTACAGTTGCGCTGTAATGTACGCGCCTGCTGTGCATCTGATTTACATGGCATGCATGTGCAAATTGACTCAGTCAACGAAGCTCATTTTGCCTGTTTTAAGTCCCCTAAGCGCCTTCTTTTATGGCGCTGATGCATGGGCTTATCTTCTTTTTGTATGAGGGCTTTTATGCTCAGTGATATATGTCTCGGCCAGGCTGTCTGTTAGCGCCAGTGGCCCATGATGCAAGTATAACACCTGGTGGCGTCCCTTGGCGCTACTTCGCTTTTGCTGAGCACAGGCAGAGCACTTACGTGCACATTTGTAGCACCAAACATGACTTCTAATGTTTTGTTTGAGCTGTGCATGCTAGAGCTTGAGGTCCTTTGCTTTTCTAGTCTGTTTGTGTTTTTTTTGAAACACAAAACAGCAGGGATGGTGAAACCCCACACACCTGTTTTGGCTTTTCTTGTCTGTGGAGTGTTTGCTTTTTTGTTCAAACAGCCGGCAGTCAGAGAAACAACAGCCAGCAGGGTAGCTCTGTTATTTTCCTTCTTATTTTAATATTAAAGGATCTATCAAGTGGCTGAGTTTTTTAGTGGGTATTCCCTTTGTGATTGACTTGTGTTGAATACTTTAAAGGTGAGCACCACACACTCTCCCTGGAAGATGCATAAAAGCATGTTTGACTCAGCCCCACTCCTTATACTTGCAGCACCCACTTTGTTTGTGTACAGTAGACAGCCCACAGTGGGGTGCTGAGCAGCAAGCATGCGCTTTGCAAGTGCTACCACTCCTATATGTTTTTTCATCAAACATTTCAAGTCCAGCAAAGTCTTGTGTGGACTATGAAATATTCTAGGAGGGGAGTGTAATAGGATTGGCAGCTTTAGCCAGTCCTGCAGGCGCATGCGCCATATGTCGCCATTGTATGGTGACGAGTACAGGCTTAAACAATTATTGTCTATTCACATTGCATTATGAGCCTGGATTTTAATTATCAGTTTTTCAAGCATTTTATTTATGTCTTTTTGTTTAGGCATGAATCAGCGTAAAAACTGCACCACTAGTTCACTATCAATCACAATTCAGTGGTTCCGTGTCGTGCCGCTGGAGTTTGGGTTATCTGGGATCATTGGGATCATCGGAGGTAGTCGCAGAACATGGAAAATCAATCAGACTCCAATTACACTCATCGGTGCACCCGCTCGGTGCGTTGCTTTGCTTGTGCGGTGTCCTCGGCCACTTGGCTCCTGTTCACCGCTGTGCCCACATGGTTTGTTGTGTTGTGTGTGCGGTGTCCTCGGCCACTTTGCTCCTGTTCACCGGTGCACCTGCTCGGTGTGTTGTGTTGCGTTTGGGTTGACCTGGGCTACTTGGCTTCCGTTCACCGGTGTCCCCGCTGGGTATGTTGTGTCTCGTGTGCTTTGTCCTGGGCCAGGAGGCTCCTGTTCTCCGGTGTGCCCACTCGTTGTGTTGCTCTGCTTGTGCGGTGTCCTGGCCACTTGGCTCCTGTTCACCTTTTCGCCTGCTCGGTGTGTTGTGTTGCGTGTGTGGTGTCCTGGGTCTCTTGTCTCCTGTTCACCGGTGTGCCCGCATGGTTCATAGTGTTGCATCTGCGGTGTCCTCCGCCACTTGGCTCCTGCTCACCGGTGCGTCTGCTCGGTGTGTTCTGTTGTGTGTGCCGTGTCCTGCGCCACTTGCCTCCTGTTCACCGGTCTGCCCGCCCGGTGTGTTGTGTTGCGTGTGCGCTGTCCCGGGCCACTCTGCTCCTATACACCGGTGTGCCCGCTTCGTCCGCTGCTTTGCTCGTGCGGTGTCCTAGGTTACCGGGCTCCTGTTCACCGGTGTGCCCGCTCCGTCTTTTGTTTTGCTTGTGCGGTGTCCTGGGCCACTTGGCTCCTGTTCACCGGTGTGCCCGCTCGGTGTGCTGCTTTGTGTGTGCGGTGTCCTAGGCCACTGGTCTTCTGTTCACCAGTGTGCCAGGCCATGGTGTCCCGTTCCTTTGTTGCCCTCGGTGTATGTGTGTGTGCGGTGTCCTGGCCCACGTGGGGCCTGTTCACCGGTGTGCGCGCTGTTTCAACTGCTCGTGTGCAGTTGGTGGTTGTGTCCCTCTTCCTCCCCCCCTAATTTTCTTTTCTGTTTTTGTTTTTTTTCTTTCTTTGTCGTGCCTCCTCTTTTTTTTTTTTCTCGAAAAAAGCGGGCGCGCGTACACTGCAGGCACAGGCATGGGCAACTGGTGCAGCGGTGCAATAGTGTTGTGTTCTTTGGCGTGTGTCGTCCGTGCTTTTGTGGCGGCCGCGCCCCAGAGGTGAGGCTCGCGCGTCCTGATGTACACGGGTCCGGGTCAGGGCGGGTTTGGTTAGTTGCCTCGTTGCTTTTGGTGTTGGCTGGTTAGGGGGCTGTGTGGGCTGTCGGTGTGGGCTGTGGGTACGTTGCCCCCTCGGCCGGCCTGGTTAGGAGCCAAGGGTTAGCGGTCATGGGGTGCGGGTCGGGTCTGATTTGTGTTTGGGCTTTGGCTGGGTTAGGCTGTTTCGACGGCTACAGGCTTGGGTTCGGTGCTGTTGGGCGTAGCGGTGCCTGTTGGCGTGCGCGTGGGCGTCCTTGGGCTTCCAGTTTGCTTGGTGTCCTGTGGGCGGGGCCTGGCGTGGCGCCCCGCGGCGGTGGCTGGCTGGGTAACGGGGCTAAGTGGCGGCACCGCTGGCTGGGGGGTCAGGCGCGTCGTGCTGTTTGGCGCGCAGGGCTCCTGGGTGCTATGGGTGCCGCCGGTGTCGGTGCGCCGACGCTTGTAGGGTGGCGAGGGGTCTTGTGTGTGCGGGGTTGGGTTTTAGGTGATGTCCCACAGGCGTATGCCGTCTCGTTGCGTCTCCTGGAGGTCTGCCGCAGGTGCCTGAGGACATACGGGTGGTCCTGGGCGCGAGGAGGTTGCAGGGGTGGACTCCCGAGGGTCTGGAGCGCATCGGCCAGCATGGCTTCCCATGCGGCCTGCAGCATCCACCCGCCCGCCGGCTGGAGGCGGCGGTTCCTCGCCAACCCCTTGCAGGGCCGGTGGACCAGGCCCTCGAGCAAGGGCTCTGCCCGGGCCAACCTTCGGAGCTCCCAGAGCTGCGTGTGGGTCCAGAGCCGCCACCACTGTCCCTTGGCGGGGTCGCGGCCTTGGGTGAAGGAGTGGGCGTGGGTAGGTGTGATGTGGTCGTGGGGACTGGTGGCCGTGGCAGGCCTGGGGGATTCCTCGAAATCCTGTGCCGTGGAGGTGCGCGGTCAGTGGGGGCGCGGGCGGATGTGGACTCGCGGGTCTGCGCGCACCGTCTCAGCCTCAAGGTTAGGTTGGGACTCGCGGTGGCGGCGGTAGCGGGGCATTTGCTGTATGTGGGCTGACATCGAGGGTTGGTAGGGGGGCGGGGACGCTGCTGGTTGACCCTGGCGCCATTTCGGTCCGGTCAGGGGTGGTCCGTGGGCCTGGGGTGCGAGCTTTCAAAGGTGGCGGGAAGAAGTGCGTCGCACTTCGGCCGCGGCGCGCTCCGCCATGAAGGTGGTGTCGGCGGCGTCGGTGATGGTGGGGGGGTGCCGTGCTGGGTGCTCCTGCCTCCGAGCCTGGGATGGCTGGGGCCGAATGTCGTAGAGGACGTCCTCGGGGGGTCGGGCTCGCGCTGCCGTCGTGGCGCCGGGCTTGGGCTTGGGCTTGGGTTTGGCTGCAGGTTGCGGTCGCAGCGCGCGGACGGGTCCGGGTGGCTGCTTGGCAGCTGTCTTTGGTTTCGGCCGGGCTGCGGGCGCGGGCTTCGTCGGGGTGTCGGGCTTCGCGGCCGCGCGGTTGCTCGCGGTGGGGACGGGTTTGGGGGCCCGTTTGGGAGGTTTCCCCCGCGGCTTTGGGGGTGGATTGCTGGACGAGGACGTGGTTTGTGGTGGCGGATGAGGTGGTTGTGGTGGTGGAGGTTGTGGAGTCGGAGGCGGAGGAGAGGGCTGTGGGGGACGGCGAAGGGCCCTGGGCTGCGGGGGTTGTGTAGGGCGTAGGGTTCGGCCGGTGCGGCGGCTGGTGGTGCGGGGTGTGATCGGGGGGGTGGTGTGGGTTGGGGGGGGTGGTCGTCGTTGTCCTGTGTGGGGTCTGGTGAAGGGGTTCCTCTTTGTGGCCGCGGGAACAGGGACTCGCGGTGGTGTGTGTCTGCGGGGGCATCGCAATCAATCGGCTGGTGGGGGCTGCCGCGTGTTGCGTCTGTGGCCTGGTGTCTGGGGGGGGGGGTGGTGTGGGGGTGGCACTGCTAATGGTGGGGGGGGTGGGGCCGGGTGTTGCGCTGGCTGGGGGTCTGGGTGTCCAGCCCGGTCCTCTGGGTGTTGCCTGTGCGCGCCGTGCGGTCCTTGCGGTCCCTGGCTGGTCGCGGTGCCGAGGTGCGGGTGCGAGGCGGCCGCATGGGCCTGCAGGCGGGGCTGTGGTCCGTAGGTAATAGGTGCCTGCCGGTGGATGGTGCTCGGTGGTATTGGGTGTGCTTTGGGGGGCTGCTGGTGGTGGTGGGGTGTTTCTACTAGGTCCTGGTGCTGCTGGTGCGCGTGTGCGGCTCCGCGCGGGTCCATGGGGGTGTACGGTGGTCTGTGTGTCCTGAGCCCGTGTAGTCGGGGCGGTGGGTGGTGCTGGATTGCGTGGTGGTGGTGTTGAGGGTGTGTTGGTTGTGTGTGGTACCCCGGTGTTGGCAGGTGCGGCGGTAGGGGCTGGTGGTGGTGGTATCCGTGATGGTGTGGTGCGGTGAGGTGTGCCGTGTGGCGTGGGTGGTTCGTGAAGCCCGGTTGCTGGGGCGCGGGGGATGTAGCTGGTGGGGGTCGCTGTAGTGTCGGGGCACCGGGGGGTAGGGGTTGGGAGGGACGGGGGCGTGGTGGTGGTGTTGGTGGTGCCATGTCTTCTGGCTCTGCCTGTATGGTGGTCTGGCATCGCTTGGACGTGTGTGGGCGGTGGTTGCTGGCTCAGCTGCTGGTTTAGGGTGCTGTGGTACGGTGGTGGTGGCGGGCGCTGGTGGGGACGCCGCTGTTTGTGTGCCCCGGGGGTCTGGGCGTGGGGTGGCGCGGCGTGGCTGGACCCGGGCCCTGGTCGGGCCGCCGTGCCCTGCTGGCGGGCGCACGGGGGGGCCCCTTGAGCTGTCTTGGTCTTCTTGGCCTGCTGGGTGTCGGGGGCGGATGAACCCCCCTGTCCCCGTGGGGGCGACGGGAAGCGGGCGTGCCAGCGATGCGCCTCTCTGAGGCGTGCCTCGAGGCCTCTGACGTAGGCGCGCTGGTCCGCGGGGTCCATCCGTGTGGCCGTGGCTTCGTCGGGGGCGGCCAGGTGGGCATCCTGAAAGGACGTCCAGCCCTCCGGGGGCCTCAGCTGCGTGGGGCCGGGGGGGTGTGCTCGGTAGAGGAGTGCGCTGAGTGGGTAAGGTGTTCCTTTCTGTCAGCCGAGGGCGGTGTTGAACCGGCGGCAATTGATTCGGAGGTGGGCTGCTATCTCCTCTGGTGCGGTGTCGGCCCACGCTTCTGGCGTCAGGGCTGCTGCTTGGGGTGCCGGGAGCTGTTGGTCTCGGAGGTGTAGGTCACGGTGGTAGAGGTATAGGGCGAGAAGGACGTGGCGGGCCGCCACCTTCAAGCTGCCCCCGCTGTGGCGTAGGGGTGGGCTGTGGGAGGGCAGCGGTGTGCTGCCCGCCGCCATGGCTATGGTCCACGCGTGGTCTGCCGTGTCCGCCACGTAGTACGCTCACAGGTGGTCCCGCAGGGCGTCTGTGAGTGGCCCGAAAAAGCTGGGGTGGCTGGCAGGGGGGGGGTGCGGCTGGGGCCGCGGGCCGCGCGCGGTGGTAGGAGTTAAGCTCCCCACAGTGGGGGCAGTGGGTGAGGCGGTGCGTGTCTCCCAGACAGACCCAGTGGTCTGCGTTGCAGAGCAGGGCCGTCTGTGGTAGCCGCTGGCGCACGCAGAGGGGGCATGCGCTGGCTGGCGGTTGGCGGTACCTGTGAACGGACGGACGGTCACCGTGGTGGAGGTATAGGGCGAGAAGGACGTGGCGGGCCGCCACCTTCAAGCTGCCCCCGCTGTGGCGTAGGGGTGGGCTGTGGGAGGGCAGGGGTGTGCTGCCCGCCGCCATGGCTATGGTCCAGGCGTGGTCTGCCGTGTCCGCCACGTGGCACCTTCCCAGGTGGTCCCGCAGGGCGTCAGTGAGTGGCCCAAAAAAGCTGGGGTGGCTGGCAGGGGGGGGGTGCGGCTGGGGCCGCGGGCCGCGCGCGGTGGTAGGAGTTAAGCTCCCCACAGTGGGGGCAGTGGGTGAGGCGGTGCGCGTCTCCCAGGCAGACCCAGTGGTCTGCGTTGCAGAGCAGGGCCGTCTGTGGTAGCCGCTGGCGCACGCAGAGGGGGTATGCGGTGGCTGGCGGTTGGCGGTACCTGTGAACGGACGGTGGCCCGGGGGAATGGGGACTGGCGGCGCGCGCATGCTGGTGCGCGTGTGTGCGGTGCCTGTGGTGCTCGTGTGTGCCGTGCCGGTGGTGTGCCCGGTGGATGGTGTGTAGCCGTGGTGGGGGTCCCATGTTGGGCGGCATGTCGTGGGGTAGGTTCTCATGGTTGGTAGGGCAGGAGTTTTAGGAGGCCTGCTTGGTCCGTTTGAGGCAGGGTGGCTGCATGGTGCAGGTATTTGTGGGTCCGGTATGTGAGCTTGTCCGCTGTCTTGGCAATGGCCGTCCGTTGCATGTGCGCTGCCCCGGCCTGGGGGTCTTCCGCGTGGGTGCGTAGCAAGGTGTAGACGGCATTGGGGACAAGCCCCCTGCGAACCGCCTCGGGTAGCTCCGTCTGCTTCAGGATGGTGGTGAATTGCTGGGTTGCCGGTAAAGAAGGTCCCTACCAGGACCGGCCCCCGCTGTGCCCCTTCCGCCTGTTACCCCTGCTGATCTACTCCGGATCAACGATTGCATCCCTCAAATTCCAAGGTCCAAAATCCAAAAATATAGAAAATAAAATCCTCCTTCAACCCTGAATAGCAATCAGATCCCACAAATACAGCAATCACCCGACTCACAATCCAATCCACACTGCGGGCTTCCGTTCAGCACACCGGTCGTCTCACGGTGGCGGGCATGTACAAGAATTGCACCAAGGAAAAAAGCCATGAAATTGGCATATGAACACAAATAAAGCAAAGTTGGGGAAAGAGGTAAACCTACACATTCACAGCCATAGACCCCTCATTCCCTGGACTCAAGACCTTCCCTTGACTCACCAACATATTGCCCTGAACCAGGTCAAATGAGATGGCTGAATGCCATGTGTCACAAGTCAATACACAAACCCCAAAAATGTGTTCACTCCCAAGCCTCTAAATCCTAGCCCAAAATCGGGGGTGGCGTGTCATGGCCTAGAGTGGTGCTCAGGACAATGCCCTACCCTGACATAACCTTGGTTGGACTTGGGGTCGAATGGGCTTAGAGATATGCCCCATGAGTTTGAACTCACAACATGCTTAAAAACTGCCAATTCACACCATATTGGCCATATATCAAATATATGCTCAAAATTGAAGTTACCACTTATCAGAAGGCTCAAAGCATGCATGGAATCGAAGTCTAGTACTCATGGAGGATAGAGACCAAAGGTCAATGCCCATGTACATCCCCATATTGGCCTCGAAACCCCTTCAGATATGGGCGCCACGCACTGCCCAAGTCAGCCCATGATCTTGAGACCAAATCTTGTAATCCTTCGTGTGCCAAGCCAAATGGAGTACGCGATCCGGCATATGGTGGTGTTCAACTCCAAAGCATTTGCCAACATATGAACAACATACCATGGTTCGACTTCCCATAGGCTTCTTGGTGTTTGCCGACCAGTTGAGCACACCAAATACAAAAATGAGCCACAATTCAAGTCAAAAACATGAAAATATGTCCAAATACAAAGTTGTCATGATAGTATATCTCTATGCTCACCCATGATATCCGCTCATGGTTCAATACACAAATGATTGGAACCATTTGCGAACAATTCCCCCACTTGGATCCCCAATAAGGCGCATGGAGATACCTTCGCCACTCATATCTACATGCCCCATGAAAATGGGAGTGCACTCATGGATCTCTTTGCCAAACATACCATGAGCAAAACATACGCGGTAGACTTAGTCTAGCGCTTTGAATTCCCCCATTGGGACATGGGCAAGACCCTTGTCACGTATGGCTCTCCATCTCCTCGGCCACACGAAGATATATAACATGGGCGTGAGCATATCAAGACATATACTACCAATATCACACATAGCCCTTAAAATAGGCTGCCACCATGGTATGCCATGCCCCTCCATGGTCATAACTTTGAGTTAAATGGACGTGAGAACCTAAGGAAAGATGCTATGCAAACGCAAGACTCATGCGCTACAGTTGAAAGTCATAATATCAAGTCCGGACACATGGTCAACAAGTTATAAACAAGTTTCTACCATGTTGACCATGATCCTCTGATACAACGAGTGTGTGTGACGACTTAAGGTGTTGAACCCTACCAAAAATAAGTTAAGACCAAGGCGCTTGCAACGCAACCTTTCTTATTCTCTTTCCTCACACTCGCCCGTAGATATGTCTCTTCAAAGTGGTCCCACGATCCACTTTTGTTTCCCTTATATCTCCAAGTCAAATGGGTGGCAAGTATAAGGGAAACCTGATTCGGGCATAGGGAAAAGAGTATGACCACTTGCAGAAGACCAAATCAAGTGCGGCGATGTCGAAATCGAAAATCCGATTTCGACATCGCGAAAAATTCAGATTAAAATTTCGAGTGCATATTTAGAAAATTGCGGAAGCAACGAACCCTTTACTGGTGAAATCTGACCCTTCATCGGAGTTTCCGCCAAAATATCTGGAAATAACAGTTAACCAATCGGTTACCGCAAAATCGCGAGCCAACTGACAGTCGCCGATACATTGACCATCAGAACGGAAGGCTGAAAAATTACGGAAACATTATGATAATAAAACCCTGTTGATTCCTGATATTCTGATATATATATCTCAGCTGGCGGCGCCTCGGTACTGAATATGGCCGCTCATAGCCGGAGTGGCCAAACCTATCACACTATCACATCGGGTTAGGTCGGGTGGATGGGAGAGTATGATATCAGCCAATGGCGGCTTGCCGGCACATAGATACACACCCCAAGTGTCCCCAAGATGGCCACGGGGGTCTGAAGCGGCTTCATCCCCCTTCTCAGAGCGTTGTATCCGCTCGGAAACCATCAAAGAGAGGACGAAAGGACCTCAATGGGCTCCGACCCCCCTCCCCCATGTCCCAAGGACACATGGAGGCCCCACAAACGTTGTAGGCGTCCCCCATGCCCGAAGGGAGGGGTGAGGACACTGATAATCAGTGCCCTACGCCATATCCGGTCTCCTCTTGATCTACAACATGGACCAAGGGGATCAAGGATAGAAAAACGTCGTCGGTCGACCTAAATAAGTATACCACAATGAAATATATATGTGGAGATCGAGTGAAGGGGGTATATGGCCAATCAAGGCCGAAAAATCCCCGGATGAACGCCCTCACCCGACTCACAAGCACAGAAACAAACAAAAAATCCAAGGGGGATCCATTACTGTGCTACTGCAGCCACCAAATGGACCAACACGTCCTTGACATCCCAAGAAATGTTCTTCTTCTCCAGATAGTCCATCCAGACCGTGGTGTACCTCGGCACGAAACTGCTCGCAGGCTCCCACGAATCCCTGGATGCGGCGAATCCCTTCCAACGGACTTTATAAAGCCTACCCCCAGGCGTCCCCGGGTCCGGCTTGTCCGCCAGGATCTTCTCAGCGGTGAAGTCGTCGTCCTCACCCTCGTCGTCCGAGTCCACATCGCCGGCCGTGAACTCGAAGGTGACGGGACGTTCGCTGGGGTCTGGTGCTCGGGGACGAAGCTGGGTATGGTCGCGGTCCAGGATCTTGTTATCCACCACACGAACCGCATACACATCCTGCCCGACCTTCCGCACGATTACCCCCGGCACATACCAAGACGCCTGCCGATGCCTGGACAGGACATCCTTGTGGTGCCGCTCCACCCACACGGTGTCTTGGAGAGCATACTTCTGGACCTTTCGGTGCTTGAAGTACTTGGCCCTCTTGTCATGCTCGTCCTGAAGTGCCTTTCACACCTTGGCCGCCGTGTCGTCCGCCTCAGCGATCATGGCGTTCGCATCCCTGGCCACTTTGCCATGGTTCAACCACGGGAGAGTGCGTGACACTCGATCCTGTAGGAACAGGATACAATGGGAGGACAGTCCAGTGGGTCCCGGAAGGTCGTGATACGCCTGGAGTACTCTCCACAGCGAATTATACCAATTCCGGCCCGGTTCCTCGATGTGCAGCTGGCGGAACTTTTCGAACATCTGCCGCCCGGCCACCTCAGCCCGGCCATTTGACCGGCTGTGGTACGCCACGGTTTTGGCGTGCCGAATCCCCATGTGCTTGCACATCGTCTTGAACCACGTCCCAACAAACTGACTGCCCCGATCGCTGCAGATGACAGCTGGGGCATCAAAAATCGTCAGCCAATGCCTGATCATGGCATTAGCGACGGTCTTGGCCTGCAGCCCCACTCCATGCTTCTCCTTCTTGTCCTTCTTCTTGGACTTCTTGCCAGGGACCGCCACGATATACCCACTGTGCCTATCCACCGCCAGGATGACACCGTCGTAGGTCTCTCCTTCCACGGTGACCTCAGGCATGGCGAATACATCCATGGCCACGGACCGCATAGGGGCCTCCGGTATAGCCGTATACACCGGGTTACCCGCTGTGGAGTGGTTGGGGCTCTTCGTGGCCCGACACATGGCACAGTCGCTGCAGTACCTATCCAGGATGGCGTAGTACCCCGGAGGGAACTTGAAACGCCACTCCAGGTCCTGCTGCATCTTGTATCGGCCAGGGTGCATGAGCTGGGCGTTGTGCCAGTGGTCAATGAGCTCCTCCACTCGGTTCTCGGGCACCAGCAGCTTGTCCTTGAGGAACAACTTGTCCCCATCCTCGGTCAAGCCCTCGGGCCATTCGTCGTCCGACGGGGCGCTCACGGCATTTCAGTATTTGCTCCAGCGCTGGGATGCCGCGTAGTCATCCGACCAGTCCTCTGTGAGCACCGATCTGACTAGCTCTACAGGGGCCACCATCCATTGCTCCAGGGTTTCGTCTCGAATAGCTTGGACGCGGGCACCCCGGAACTTGGCCAGGCCCGTACGGTTTGCCATCACCACAAAGCACTTGACCGCCTCTTGCCCCATGGCCTTCTCCATCTCGATGATGCGCTTGGCCTCCTCGGTCTCCTCGGCGTCGCCATGGCTGGATATGTCCATCCACGCCTTGCCCGCGGGGTAGGCCCAGCGACTGAGGCAATCTGCCACAGTGTTGTCTTCCCCGGGACGTACACGATGCTGAGGTCGAACTTGGCGAACGTCTCGTGCCATCGGGCCCTCCTAGCCGCTGGTCCTGAGGGGGTGTCGACATGCTCCTTGTGCCAGCTCTGTAGGGACTGGTGGTCCGTGCAAACCAACACCGGCTGCAGTCCGATGTGGCCAGACCACTTCCTGAGCGCACATACAATGGCGTATGTCTCCTTCTCCCTCGCGGTCCATGTTTGGCGCTGGCCCTCGGCCAGGATCCTGCTCCAAAACGCCACGGGAACATGAGTCCCGTCGTCCCGGACTTGCTCGAGGACTGCCCCCACAGCGTAGTCCGAAGCGTCTGTCCGTAGCACGAATCCCTTGTCTGGGTCCACCAAGAACAGCCCCAACTGCCCTAGGAGTCGCTCCTTCAGGCGGTTGAACGCATCCTCAGCCTCAGGGGTCCAGGCAGGCTTCTTCTTGCTTCCCTTCCGGCCATCGAACTTCCCCACCTGCAGCATCTTGTGCAGCGGCCCCGAGAGTTCTGCACACATTCGGACATAGCCCGAATAGTAATTGCAGAACCCCATGAAGGACCGGAGTTCGCTGATGGTCTGGGGCTTCTCCCAGTGGTGCAGGGACGCCAGCTTCCCAGGCATGGGACGGCGTTGCCCATGACCAACCGCGTGACCCGCGAACTCCACTTCCTTCACGAAGAGTGAGGCTTTGGTGGGCTTGCACACCATGTTGTGCTTGTCCAACTCACTGAGCACTCGGCGCAGATCCTTCTCATGCGCGTCGATGAGCTCGTCCTCAGTCATGTTCTCCGTGCCGGACCCGATGATGATGTCATCCACGAAGGGATCGGCACAGTCCCGGACAGGACCGAGTAGGTCCTCCATCATGCGCTGGAAAGCGGCGTTGCCATTCTTGGCGCCCATAGGCACCACTTTCTACTGCATGAACCCCAGCGGCGTCGACATCGCTGTGCAGGGCCTCGAGTCCGGGTGTAGCGGCATCTGGTGATAGCCGTGTTTCAGGTCTAACACCGTGAAAATCCGCTTTTTCTGTTGCTTTGGGGGGATGGAGTCGATCAGGGGAAGCGAGTACGAGTCGTGCTCGGTCTGCTCATTCAAAACTCTGTAATCAACCACCAACCTCCACTCGCCCTTCTCCTTCTTGGGCACGATAAAGGCTGGGCTGGCCCACTCACTGTCGGAGGGTTCGATCCATCCCCGCTCAATGAACTCGGCCAACAGCTTCTTCATGGCCTCGGCCCGATCGCCCTGAAGTTGGTACTCCCGATGACGATAGATCTTGGGGTTCGGCTTCAGCTTGATCCTCGCTGTGCCAAACCTCCCACGATCTGGAGGGTTCTTGTTGGCGACGCCACTGAATAGCCGCGGATAGGCACTGATCAGCCTCTCCTTCAGCTCGGCGACCTTCAGGTTCTCGGGAGCCTCTTCAGCCGCTTGCTTCGGTATCGATACAACCGACCGCACTGCGGTATAGGCCTCTTCTGGGTCCGAGTCTGACTTCTCCTTGTCCGATATGCCGTCTTCATCGTCGTGGGTCGCGATTCCCACCGATAATCTTCGAAAATTTGCGGTCTCGGGCTGGTGCTCGTCGCTACCGGTTCCCACTCTTGGGAAACCCCACGTTGGTGGGTCCGACCCAACCGGACCAGCGTATTGGTCCGCGATGTGATCCATGACCCTCGCCACGAACTCATCCTTCTCGTACTTGCCGGTGACCAACATCTTGTCATCCCACCAATGCGGAGATGTGACCATGGCCCGCCTCTTCTTGGCTGCCACACATTCGTGCATCCCCATCCGCATGTAGTTGACGATGTTGTCGATCTCGGCGTGGGACAGGACGTCAATACCATCAATTGGCTGATCCGTCCCCTCCTTGGGCTCAAACATGACCTTCATGGGCACCGCCTCCACCCTGCGGATAAATGCTTCATCACCCGTGGGCTGGGCTTGCGCCCCATCAACCAGGAAAGCCCTGGTACGCCACGCTTGACCCGGGGAGGGCATTGATACACCCTTGGCGTCGATGAACAACTCCTCCTCTGGCCCGAATGACGTCTCGTTCAGGGTGTTGGAGTCCAGCGTCGACTTGAGACCCTCCAGCGGACATGGGGTGGATCCTATGCCGGTTATGACCAGGATCCCCTTCGCCCTATCCGCGACGATTTTCTCCACGGTACGTCTGGTGTTATCCAGGGAGCCATGCCAATACCTGGGCCCCCACTCCTTCAAACCCCAATGCCTATGCCAGGCTGAGTCTCCTCGATGCCAAACCCTCCTACACTTCCGCAAAACTGGGGCATCCCGGGAAGCGAAGACGTCCGTCTCAGGCGCTTCGGCTCCCAGCGTCTGGATCATCCTGTCGTACACCTGCGGCGCCATTCCATACTCTGTGAGTTGAACTCCGCGGTGTCCTCTGGACTTGGCACCCACAGCTTGCACCGCTTGGACGATCCGATCCTCTTCCTCAGCATTCCATTGGGATGATCCGCATGCATAGTCCGTGGACAGCCATGTGAGGCATTCATCATCCTCCCGGACCAGCGTGGCACGATGGGGAAGGGCTCCAATGGCGTTTGCCACCATGAAGTCATACCCCATGATCATATCCCAATCTGTGATGTCGGCCACATAGAAGTTCCCTGATAGAGTTCTTCTCTTCGCCTGATCAGGGCGGTTCAAGCGCTCATGCTCCCAGAATTCCATACTGATGGTGGCCGCATGGGTGCCGCCACCCATAATCTCTCCGTTGGCGACCTTCAGGCGGACCGGTCTCCGGCGGGGCCGCAGGAGTTCCTCCTTGAACAACCCTCTCCGGACCAGGCTCACCTGGGCACCCGTATCCACTAACACATCCACCACCTTCTCCTCTCGTCCGCACCGTACTCGCACTTTCAAGTGCAACTGCCGCTCGTCGCCATGAGGTGTATGGACGACTCTCACGGCATGCAACTCTAGCACGTCCGGGTGCATCAGGACTTCAAGGGTATGGTCACTGATGGTGTAGATCTTGGGTTGGTCCTGCCCGTCCACGGGGCTCTCCGTGGTCGCTCCTTCCTTCTTGCCATGTCCCGTACCCACATGTACTTCCCTTGGCAGGGCGCTCCAGGGGTTGGGAGTGGCGAAACTCAGTGGTTTTGGCTCTTCCGGAGCCTTCTTCGGCACCCGATGTGCCTTTGCTTTCTCAGGGATTCCACTGATTTTCGGAAGGGAGACCTCCGAGGTCCCACTCCCGTGGGGGCTCCTCTAGACTTGGCTTCCCGCAGCCCCTTCTGGCTGCGATCCGCCAGGACTTTGTCCACCACGTTGCTGGGATTTGAGTTCCTCCAACGTCCTCAACATGTCCTGGGCAAACTCCTCGATCGACCTCACTCTTTGGTCTTGGCCAGGTCCACCACCAAAGCCTCTTCCTCCGCCTTTTCCTTGGCCTTTGCCTTGGCCTTTTCCCCCGTCTCCGCCCTTCGCCTTCCAATCGGAAATCCGCTGCTCCTTGGGCTTCTTCTCGGGGTGGGCGGCGAGGTAGGCCTTCTTGTCCGCCTCATACACCTTGCACTGACGGTGGTCGTGCCCATGTTCTCTCGCGTTGTGCGCCACAAACGCGAAGAAATGGGCCTCCTCGTGATCCTCCCGGGACCCGGTCCAGTGGTCTTGGCCACTTCCACTACCATCCTCCGCGGAGTTGGCCGTGTCCTCCTGGATCTCCCGATGATGGCGGTCTTCTCGGTGGCCTCGTTGTCCATGACCATGTCGATCCTGCACGTGGGCCTCGTTCTTCGCATTGAGCTTCAGCTCCACCGTGATGTACTTCACGATCTCGTTCAGGCTCATGCGGGCAAAGATGACCTGCATCCTCAGCGGCTCCCCGCGCCTCCACTCCACGTTGTTGAGGCGCAGCAACCTCTGCCCCATGGAGTCTCCAAATACCTCCACGTACACGGCGTTCTTCAGTCCCAACATCCGGTTTGGCTCGCCCAGTTTCCTCCCGAAGAACCCCATGATACCCGCATGGGTATCCTCCGCCGCCATGATCCTCACCGCCACCCGCTTCTTGGCTCGCTTCTTCTCCTCGTCCCCCACTCTCCTCTTCCAGTTGCCGGGGAGGACGTTCTTCCGCAGGTGGCGGATCTCGCTGGCCTTGTTCCAGTCCTCCACCAGCTTGAGGCATCTGCGGTACTTCCGCAGATACCGGTTCCACTCCCGGACCCGCAACTCACCGCGGTCCAGCGGCAGCGGGATGGACCACAAGTCCTCCAGCTTCTGGTTCGGAGCGTCCACTCGCTCCTCATCCTCCAACCACTGGAGGCAGGCCTGCTCCGTACGGATCAGTCCTTCCCGGATCTGATCCCGCAGCTCCTCCTTCAGGTCCTGCGCCAGCCGGTGTGGGAATGTCCGGCATACCCACTTGTCCCGCGGCGCTCCCCGCATCTCGCCGACGACCTCCTCGGCGAAGTCCTCCCAATCCAGGATGAAGTCGTCCAGGTTGGAGGGGTTGCCATCATAGTAGGGGATTTTGTTTCCCCTGAGGTCGTCAATCCTGATGGCGTCTCCGACGTTTCCAGCCACAACTCCACCGAGACGGATACCACCTGTGGCCGGGGGGTGTGAGTACACTCCCCGTCCATCCCTCTCCTCCATGGAGTGCGGTCCAGTTGGGCCTGAACCCATGGGGTTTGGAATGTGGGAAGGACTTGCTCCATCGGCTGTCCATATCCCCGTAGTCCTTCGCCCCAAGATTTCTGCCTGGGTGGCCTCGACCATGTCCGTCGGCGCTTCCCATGGTTCGCCCCTGCATGGTCTGGCTCTGGATCTCCTCTTCCGCATAAACTGCATGGGTATTCGTAGTTGGCGGTAGATCCTGGGCGGCGTGAGACATCTGTACCGTGAGGCTCCTCGGGTCCGTGGTTACGTGCCCTTCCCGCATGGACCCAGCCGGTGCCGTGTGTTCCCCGAGCATTGTGGATTCGCTGAACATGGGAACAAACGGCAGCGCACCCGGGTCAACACGCGGAGGCGCGTAGGGTGCCTCGACAGGGCCGCCCATGGGTTTATCCATGGCGCTCCGGAGGGTCTTAACCCGCTCCACCAGCTCTGCCGCGGCCGGCTTTGCCGGGAGCTCCGGACCCGAGGCGAGGGGCTGTTGCTCCTCTAGCCTTTTCAGGCGTCCCGACATGTCCTCCACTAAGTGGAGGAGGCTGTCCACCACTTGCTGCTGCTTCTGCAGGGCGGGCTCCAGATTCTCCCAGTACCGGGTCTGATCCGCTCGCAACTCCTCCATGTCCTCCTCCGCGGCCGACTGGTCATCCAGGATCCCGGCGACGTCTTCCTCTGGACCGTCCTTCGCGTTGTCCAGGCGGTCTAGGCGATGCACGATGGCGTCCATCCCCATCTTTGGGTACTTGCCCATGAGAAAGGACACGTGCTCGCAGTGGCACTCAGACTGCTTTCCGCCAGATCCGGCACATCCCGCGGTTCCCGGCACCTCAGACTCGTCGCCCATGGGCGTATCGCCTATGGCGTCCGTCTCTGGTCCTGTGTGCCGGGGCACAGGTGCCGTCCGGGCCCTGGCTGGCCTCTCCAAGCCCTCGGCGTCGTGCTTCAGGGCGTCTCGGGGGCCGTATGCGCCCTTGTGGGCGGTCTGGCCGTCTTCTCCGACTCCCAAGGTGGCTCATAGGCTGTTCGATAGCCCTCGGAGTGCCCCTCGAATTCCCACAGCCTGACCGGGCTAGGGTCCGTATCCATAGCCCCGGCGTCCCTTGCCGCGGACTTGGGTGACCCGCGCTTCTGGTAGCGCCGGGCCCGTCCTCCACTGCTGCCTGAATGGCAGGCCTCCTCAGAGTCCTCCGCGGCGGAGCGGAGGTTGCATGCCTTTCGGCAGCGACGCTCACACATGGAGACCAGATCCTCCATGTCAAGTCCTCCTCTTCCCGAATGGCGTACTTCTCTTCGGGCTTCAACTTCCGGAGTTCGCCATGCTCTTGAACGTCTCGGCTCTTCTATGGCTCCAATCTCCAGCGTGGTCTCCACCGAGTCCACAATACGCACCCGGGGCGTACTTGGGCAGGGCTCCTAGGGGCCCAAGTCCCCGGGTCGGCGGTAGGTAGGGGCAGCAGGTAAGCCTCTGCTACCATAAAGAAGGTCCCTACCAGGACCGGCCCCCGCTGTGCCCCTTCCGCCTGTTACCCCTGCTGATTTACTCCGGATCAACGATTGCATCCCTCAACTCCAAGGTCCAAAATCCAAAAATATAGAAAATAAAATCCTCCTTCAACCCTGAATAGCAACCACATCCCACAAATACAGCAATAACCCGATTCACAATACAATCCACACTGCGGGCTTCCGTTCAGCACACCGGTCGTCTCACGGTGGCGGGCATGTACAAGAATTGCACCAAGAAAGAAAGCCCTGAAATTGGCATATGAACACAAAGGAAGCAAAGTTGGGGAAAGAGGTAAACCTACACATTCACAGCCATAAACCCCTCATTCCCTGGACTCAAGACCTTCTCTTGATTCACCATCATATTGCCCTGAACCAGGTCAAATGAGATGGCTGAATGCCATGTGTCACAAGTCAGTACACAAACCCCAAAAATGTGTTCACTCACAAGCCTCTCAATCCTAGCGCAAAAGGGGAGGTGGCGTGTCATGGCCTAGAGTGGCGCTCAGGACAATGCCCTACCCTGACATAAACTTGGTTGGACTTGGAGTCGAATGGGCTTAGAGAAATGACCTATGAGTTTGAACTCACAACATGCTAACAAACTGCCAATTCAAACCATATTGGCCATATATCAAATATATGCTCAAAATTGAAGTTACCACTTATCTGAAGGCTCAAAGCATGCATGGAATCGAAGTTTAGTATTCATGGGGAATAGAGACCAAAGGTTAATGCCCATGTACATCCCCACTTCACCCTCGAAACCCCTTCAGATATGGGCGCCACGCACTGCCCAAGTCAGCCCATGATCTTGAGACCAAATCCTGTAATCCTTCGTGTGCCAAGCCAAATGGAGTACGCGATCCGGCATATGGTGGTGTTCAACTCCAAAGCATATGCCAACAAATGGACAACATACCATGGTTCGACTCTCCATAGGCTCCTTGCTGTTTGCCGACCAGTTAAGCACACAAAATACAAAAATGAGCCACAATTGAGGTCAAAAACATGTCCAAAAACAAAGTTGTCATGATAGTATATCTCTATGCTCACCCATGATATCCGCTCATGGTTCAATACACAAATGATTGGAACCATTTGCGAACAATTCCCCCACTTGGATCCCCAATCAGGCGCATGGATATACCTTTGCCACTCATATCTACATGCCCCATGAAAATGGGAGTGCACTCATGGATCTCTTTGCCAAACATACCATGAGCAATACATACGCGGTAGACTTAGTCTAGCGCTTTGAATTCCACAACTGGGACATGGGCAAAGCCCTTGTCACGTATGGCTCCCCATCTTTTCGGCCACACGAAGATATATAACATGGGCGTGAGCATATCAAGACATATACTACCAATATGACACATAACCCTCAAAATAGGCTCCCACCATGGTATGCCATGCCCCTCCATGGTCAAAACTGTGAGTTAAATGGACGTGAGAACCTAAGAAAAGATGCTATGCAACCGCAAGACTCATGCGCTACACTCGAAAGTCATAATATCAAGTCCAGACACATGGTCAACAAGTTATAAACAAGTTTCTACCATGTTGACCATGATCCTATGATACAACGAGTGTGTGTGACGACTTAAGTTGTTGGACCCTACCAAAAATAAGTTAAGACCAAGGCGCTTGCAACGCAACCTTTCTTATTCTCTTTCCTCACACTCGCGCGTAGATATATCCCTTCAAAGTGGTCCCACGATCCACTTTTGTTTCCCTTATATCTCCAAGTCAAATGGGTGGCAAGTATAAGGGAAACCTGATTCGGGCATAGGGAAAGGAGTATGACCACTCGAAGAAGACCAAATGAAGTGCGGCGATGTCGAAGTCGAAAATCCGATTTCGACATCGCCAAAAATTCAGATTAAAATTTCGAGTGCATATTTAGAAAATTGCGGAAGCAACGAACCCTTTACTGATGAAATCTGACCCTTCATCGGAGTTTCTGCCAAAATATCTGGAAATAACAGTTAACCAATCGGTTACCGCAAAATCGCGAGCGAAATGACAGTCGCCGATACATTGACAATCAGAACGGAAGGCTGAAAAATTACGGAAACATTATGATAATAAAACCCTGTTGATTCCTGATATTCTGATATATATATCTCAGCTGGCGGCGCCTCGGTACTGAATATGGCCGCTCATAGCCGGACTGGCCAAACCTATCACACTATCACATCGGGTTAGGTCAGGTGGATGGGAGAGTATGATATCAGCCAATGGCGGCTTGCCGGCACATACATACACACCCCAAGTGACCCCAAGATGGCCACGGGGGTCCGAACCGGCTTCACCCGGGACCGCCTCAGCCATCCGGCGTGCTGTGCGATGCTATGGGTTGGATTCCAGTCTGTGAGGGTGTCCAGTCCTCGGTACAGGGGGCACATCTTGAAACGGTTCCAGGTTTCTTCTTGCGCGTGGCCACAGATGCATTTGCCGTATCTTGCGGACACGTGGATCGAGCAGCGTGCGTACCATCGATGGTATTGGGTGAGGAGGGGAAGCTGTTAGGGGGCGAGTTGGAGTCGGGGGTTTTGTAAGTGTGCTGGGAGGCTGTCCAGGTGTAGGGCGGAGTAGTAGAGGGGGGTGTGGACGGAGTCTTCGAGGCATCAGAGGAGTTGGGTGTTCGCTGGGTGGCCCAGTGTGGTGGCAAGCTGCTGGATGGGTGTGGGGTAGTGGTACTGCTTGTCTGGATCTGTGTACGGCGTGTCCTCCGGTATCCATTGGGGGGGCTGTGTGGCTGAGGGTATCGGGGGTAGGACCTGCAGGTTGCTGTGGTGTGAAGTGTCCAGTAGTACATGTTCGAGCCCTGGGGTGTGGCTGGTGCTCTGGTGTTTGGCATGCGTGTCTGTGCGTCCATTGCCGTATGTGTAGCGGTGTGACTCCTGTTTGACGATGTGTAGGGCGTCCTGGGGGTGCATGCCCCTGAAGGCCATCAATAGCCCCAACGCTTGTGTGGTCAGGCAGGACTCCATAGCCCTGTGGAGGAGCAGGTCCGCGAGGCGCTTGGTGAGGTGGATGTCGACCGTGGCGTCCACAACTACCCAGATGTTGTGTGGCCGGATTGTTGCGGCTGGTGGTGTGGCGGTGGCGGCGTGCGCAAGGGTGCACAGTTCGCCCTGGGAGGACGCCCGAAAGATGGTGGCCCCGGTGTGGTGTTCCACGTGGAGGCCGTCCGCGCGCCGGGTGATGCGCACAGAGGCACAACTTTTGAGGCATGGCCGTCCCCCGCTCAAAGCATTGCACCAAAGAGGCCTAACCATGGGCAAAATGAGCGTTCATGGTGAGCCGAAGTTCTCCGAAGGACAGCCGCGGGTATTTACAAACCTAGTCAGGGTGAAAACACTGCATGAACTGCACCATGGGCCTGGAAAGGTTAAAATACTAGTGGAGGCCATTTCGGTGAAGGATGCAAAGGGATATATACCCTATACCAAGGCAAAATGAAGAATAACAAAGAGATGATATAATGAAAATTGGACCAGCGGATTGAGCGAAGAGAACTGAGCAAGTGCAGTGGCAAATAGAAAAACAGACTGGAACAATCTGGCTTGCCTGAAGTCAGTCTGGGGCCCTGTAGGTGATCTGAGAATTACTAAAGTACAAAGCCCTTTCATTCTGCTCAAGTCTTGCGCTCTTGCCGTAATGGTCCTGAAAAAATAGAATAGAAAAATTCCAATTGATGGCTCAAACAAAAAAGACTCAATGGATCGGTAAGGTTTGCTGGTGCGCAGAGCTGTGCATGCAGTGGTGCAGTGTGGTGCAGTGTGGTGATGGTGTTGTGTCCTACAGTGTAGGTGGGTGACGGGTGAAGGCTGATGTGTCAGATGGCTGTTGGTTGCTGGCTGCGTGCTGGTGGATGTTGGCGGCTGCTGTTTGCTGGCTGTTTGCTCTTGGCTGCTGGGTGCTGGAGGTTGACTGTTGCTGCTGCTTGTCGCTGGCTGTTGATTGCTGGCTGCTGGTCGCTGGCTGCTGGTTGCCTGATGTTTGCTGCTGGCTGGTTGCTGGGTGCTACTTGCTTGCTGATGCAGGGTGGGACGGTGCTGTCGAGACAGGTCAAAGGGGTGTCGGAAGAAGGGAGCAGGAAATCGGGGGGGGGATAATGTTTGGGCTGTTTGGGGTGTGTGGCTGGGGGGGGGGTGTTTGCTGGCTGTTGCGCCCATGCCTTCTTCACTTGCTGTCGGGCGTGGCGTAGGGCGTCTTCGGGGTGCGAAGGTGCAGGAGTTGGTACCCGATGGCTGCGTTGAGCACTGCTTCCATGAAGTATGCCAGCCCCTGCTTAGACAGGAGGTCCCTCCTGGCAAGTTGAGGTAGCCGGGCGAGGCGCCCTTCCACCTTGCTTGGGAGTGGGATGTGGTGGTGCCGCGTGGCCTGTGTGACTCCCAGGTGGACTGTGGTGTCCTCCAGGTGGAGGGGTTCGCCTTTTCGGATGTGGGGGGTGGGGGTCCCGGTGTCGGCTAGCCCGACCGATTTGCGGGGGTGCACCAGGAGTTGGTGGGCGTCAAGGTAGGTTATGGTGAGCTGGAGAATGGCGGACGCTTGCTCGGTGGTCGTTGGAAGCCCTGCATCCTCAGGGTCGCGGCGGCGGGTTGCCGTAGTTGAGAGGTTGTCGTCCGCAAAGTTGATGAGCGGGCACCGTAGCGGGTATGGGGCGTAGCGCGGGTATACCCGTGCTAGCTCGAATGCCAGCAGTAGGGTGACGAGGAGGTAGAGGAAGGGGCCCTCGGCGCCACCCTGGGGGACCCTGCTGTCTGTGCCGGTCCAGGAGAGAAGGCCTGCGGCTGTGATGACGGCGTAGAGCCGGGTCTTGATGTAGCCGGTCATGAAGGATAGGAATGGGAGGCCCATGGCATCCCATACCTCCGTAAGAAGCCGGTGTGTGGCGTGGGGGAACGCGCCTTGGACGTCGAGGGAGGCGACAATCATCTCCTAGGGGTTCATGTCCAGCGTGGTGTCCTCGAGGAGGAAGGCCTCGTGGGGGAACCTGCCGGCCATGGCTCCCCACATGCTGGCGGGCACGTGGGCGAAGACCGCGGGCGCGATGCGGCCATGGATGAGCGTCCACACCAGGTTGACTTCGGTGGTGGCGCAGACTATGGGCCGCCACTTCCCCGGCTGCGCCCAGTCCACCTTCTTGTAGAGGGGGTGGACCAGGTTGGCCCACTCAGGGGGGATGGGCGCGGTGCCCGTGACGACGTCCCACAGGCGTGCTGCCAGGCGGCGCTTGAAGGGCAGGGTGAGGCATTGGTACGCTTCGGTCCGTAAACCGTCGACGCCGGGCACGACCCCCTTTTTCAGGCGGTCCAGGGCGCGTTGCAGTTCTGAGATGCTGAAGGGGTTGTGTCTGATGGCGCAACGCTGTTCCCGGTTGAAAACCCTGGGCACATGCTCGCGGAAGGTGCTTCTGGTATGGGGGTCGAGCTCGGGGAGGGCGTCCCCGTGTTGCGCCTGGAAGCTGTCGGGGACTGCCTGGAGGACGGCACCGGGGTCGTTGGTGAGGCCCTTCTCGGGGATGCGCAGCGCGTGGATGGTACGGAGCCCTGTGTCCTCCAGGATGCGGCTGACATACCGCAGGGACTTGTACGGCGTGTCGTTTCTGCCCTATCTTTCGCGTTCCTGGGCTGCGGCCGCTATGCAGTGGGCCTGCCATTCCTGGAGGTGGTGGCGGGGGAGGGTGAGGAGCGCACGGAGGTGGGCGTCCCGGTCTCGTGCCTCTGGTGTGCTGGGGCGCAGCAGGGTGGCGAGTTCCTCTTTCGTGGTAGAGATGTCATGGACGAGGTGTTGGAGGGTGAGGTCCGGTGGTGCTCCTGTGTGGCTGGTGTCGCGCTCCATACCGCATGCTTGTGCCGCCCGGCGCATGGCGGTGGTGAGTGTTGGCGCATTCGAGCGGCGCAGGATGGCTTGTACGACCCTGTTATACCTGTGCCAGGCGCTGTGATCGTCCTCGGCCGGGAAGCGTAGTGTGGGTGGGAGGGTGTCGTCTGGCAGGGTGGCCGTGGTGGGGGTAGGTACGGGATGATGAGGTCGATGTAGGGGGGTCGGTGGCCTGTGCCCGTGGGCGGGAGGTCCCCGTAGGTTGCCTCGTTGATGCGCACCATGGTTGGGTCCCCGTAGCACGTGTCAATGCGGGAGGAGTTGGCGCCGGCTTCGTCAGGGTAATGGGAGGGTATGCCGGTGAGCCCTGCCGTGAGGTCGTTGAGGCCCAGTTAGTGCATGGCGTCCCAGACAGCTATGTCAGTGGCTGTGGGTGGGACGGTGCGGTTGTCGTTGGTTGGGGCGGCGTTTAGGTTGCCTATGATGATAGTGGGTGCCAGGATGGAGAGGCGGCGGTACGCCAGGCTCAGGGCGTCCAGGAAGTTCTTCGTCTCCTCTCCGAATGGGACGTGCGTGAGTAGCACGTTTAGCTGCCATCTGGGCCCGTTGCACTCGTACGCCCCGAGGCGACCGTCCACTCCGAGGTCGGGGTGGGCATGCACCGTGACCGACGTCTTGTGGTGGAGCAACACCCCTCGTTGCCAGTGGGGGTGATATTTGTTCCCCTGCGGGTCCAGGATCGGTGCCGGTTCTGGCTGGTCCGCTCTGCGGAGGACTTGCTCCAGGAGCCCCAGGAGGTCTGCGCCTTGGGGGTGTGGCCCGGGCATGGCTTGCACTGTGGCGGCCTTGGTGGGGTCGTAGGTGACCGCGGGCTCGTTCAGGATGTTGATGCGGGTGTGAGCTTCTGTAGGCACCGGTTGCTGGGGACCGGTAGTTGTGGAGGCGAGCCGTGTCCGGCCCGGGCCTTGTCAGGCTTTGAGGAGGTCGATGACACCCTGAGCTGCGGGTGCCTTGCAGTTCCGCTTCTGGGGCTTCGGTAGGGGCCATGCACTGTTGACTTCGCCCGTGCACTCAGTGCTGTTGAGGTGCTCCGTGTCGGGGCTGCATAGCGGCATGGGGACCATCTCACGACCGTTTCGGTCCCGCCAGAGGTCGATGGTGCGCCCCACCTTCTTGTCGTTGGGGCTGGCTGGGTCCCACTTGACGCGGATCTAGAACCCCTGGTGGTCCCCGGTGACGCGGTACCGGTGCTTGACCTCACCTGCGGCCCATATCCACTTGGAGGGGCCCGCGGCCGGGTACCTATGGCATATTCGGGATACAGGGCGGCGGCTTCCTCTGTGGTCCAGCTCTTCGAATTGGCTTTTTGCTTGGTTGCGGATTTGGCCTGTGCAGGGGCCTTGCGTTTCTTCGCACCTTGGCGGCGCCGGGCATTGGGCTGTCCCCGTTTGTCTGGTGCGCCCTGGGGCTGCTGTACAGGCGCGTGGCCCGGTGCCAACACGGGATGCTCACGGGTGGCTGAAACGTCAGGCTTGGACGTGGGGACGATGTCCTCCAGCTGGAGCACTTGCTTGGTCATGAGGCCAAGCACTTCCTCGGCCTCCTGCAGGGCGTCGGGCGGGTCCGTGGGCCAGGTGAGGAGCCGCTGCCCGGTGACTGCTCTGTGGCGGCGCATGTGGGCCGTGTAGTGGGTGGCGTTGCGTGTCCACGCTGGGGTGCGTACCGGGGGGAGGGGGCCCCCTGGCGCCCCCTGAGCCCAGTGGACGGCGTAGTGCGGCGCTTTCCAGGCTGTCTCTGGGGTGTGGGGGACGCGGGCAGCGAGTCGCAAGCCGTCCATTCCGCGTGGTGGGGGCAGGACTGCGTCGTCGGAGGCGTGTGCCGTTGCCCGTCTGGCCTTGCCGTGGTCGTCCCATTCCACTGTCCACCAGATGTCCTGGTGTTTGAGGATGTGGACCTCCGTTGTGGCCGGGGGGGCGTCCATGGCGTCCCAGCTGACGAGCTGGATTGGGCGGACCACGGGGTGGGTCTTCGAGGGTGCTCGCGTGCTGAAGATTCGGTGGATGTCCCCGGCGGTAGGGCCCGTGTCGGGGGCGTCCAGCGCTGCCTGGACTAGAGGTGGGGAGGGGCGGTCCTCCCAAAGGCGGGAGGCGGACGCCGTGGCGTACATGGCTGCGATCAGGACATGCTCCGTCAGCCCTTCCACCATGAGGCTGCATTCCCCCTCCAAGTCTCGGGGGATGGTGGCTTCCGCCTTTAGGATGAGGAGTGCGATGGCGCGTGTGAGTGCAGGCGTGGCATGCGTCGGTTCATCTGGCAGGCGTCCGTCTGATGGGGTGTTGGGGGGGGCGCTTCTGGAAGGGGGATGGTCCCACCGCCAGCTGCTCAGCAAGGTGTAGCGGTATGGCGTGGTGGCGGTCCGCGGCGGGCAGGAGGTAGGGGTGTGGGTCCCGGGGTATAGTGCCTAGGCATATGCCCCCTCTGTAGGTAGGGATGGGCAGGGGTTGCAGCAGAGCGCCCGCGCATGGTTGCGCGCACCAGGAGTTGCAGTGGGTACACTGAGCCGTTATGGGGTGTGGTACCGCATACACGGTGAAGGGCCCTACCGCGAGCTGGATGTGGTGGAGGATGATGGTGCGGAGGTCCGCCAGCCGTGCCGTGCGGCTTTCGCCATAGTATATCCAGAGTGTGTCCTCAAGTGCCATTTTGAGGCCTAGCTTGCGGGCCAGCAGGTTCAAGGTGCTTTCCTTGGTGGCCTCGGTGACGGTGCCGGGTCCAGCACTAATGCGTGGGAGCAGCTGGTTTTAGTGGTGTGCCGCGGCCCATCTGCGGGCTGCGTGGAGGGCGGTGCTGTCGGCCGGAGGGGGCGCGTGGTAGGCGGGCCTTTTGCGCGGGGTCGGGGCGACGTGTAGTGGATGCTTCCTCGCTGGACGCGGGTGGTGTCGTGGTGGCTGGAGGCCAGGGTAGGTGGTGGAGGTGTATATGGTGATGGGGGAGCGCTCATGCGTGGCGTGGAGGTAGTAGTGGTCGCGGCCCGTGTTGTGGGTGACAATGACGTTGGGCGTCGGTATGTCGTAGTGGAGTGCGGTATTGGGGAGCTGTTTGGTGACGCGTGCCGTCGCGTTCCTCGTTTTGGGTGCGGTGTTGTGGGGCACCAGGATGTGGACGGCCCATGCATCGTGGGCAGGGAGGTTGAGGTCCGGTAGGGGTGGATAAATGGGGAATCCCCAGAAATGTGCGAAAGCTGGGTTGTGGCGTGCCGCTGCTTCTTTGATGACGAACGGTGCCCATTACGGTGGCGCCCTAACTTGCTGGGCCATGGCGGCGACGGCCTCGGCAATTGCTGTGACGTCTGAGCCGATGCCTGGCTGGTATGCGGGTGGTTTTAGGGCCCCTACCGGTGCGGGGTGGTGCCACCACAGGGTGTAGCCCTTTTGCGTGTTACCAGGGGGGTGTGCATGAGGCCTTGGTGGTTGGAGATGGCGGGCTTGAGGGCTTCCACTGCGTCGCGGTGGGGGGTGCGCGTGTGGGCGGAGACCCCGGTGGGGGGGACGCCCCGGTGTGGGATTCGGCCGCGGTGGGGGCCCGCTTGAGGGTGTGACTGGTGAGGGAGAGCCTGTGCAGCCCATCGTGCAGGGAGGCGCACACGTGTGCCCACCTGTCCGCCCATCGCTGTTGGGCGTCTCCTGTGCTTGCCCCTGTGGGCAGTTGTATGATGATCATGTGCCAGGGGTGTGACGCTGGTACCACAGTGGGGGGTGTGGTGTGTTCGTGGACGTGTAACCCTACCGCGGTGTCTGCGCTCGTCGTCACGTAGTCCTCTCCCCCCGCTGCGTGGACGTCTTCGATGGCGTCCCCTCCTTCTAGGGTGAGGAGGAGGTGTGTGCCAGGGGGCTGCGTGTGTGTCTCCGCGTCCCGGAGGCACAGGTACGAGAGCGCCACGGCGCCGGGGAGGATTTCTCCCCACCTGAAGGTGCCCTCGGGTGTTGCCCAGTGCAAGGGCAGTGTGCAGCATCCCCGCTAATCTCTGGTGGCATGGTGCTTGTGGGGGAGGTGACGCTTTCTGAGCCGGTGCGGTATGTGTTCGGTGGTGGTTGTGGGAGGGTCCCAATTACATTCCTCTTGGGGGGGTGCATCTGCGTCGTCCTCCTGGGGCTGGGCTGGCAGCAGCGCCTGTGCAGTGGGTGTGGTGTCGGGTAATCCGCTGTGTGTGAGGATATAGAAGCCCTCAGGGGTGAGCTGGAGTACGATGTCCCACTTTGCCGTCTGCTCCGGGGACCATTGGTGGGGCCCGCTCTGCGACCGGTGGAGGGTGACGTGATGGCCCCATGTCCAGCTCTGGTAGGCGAGGAGGCTGGAGATGGTGTCTTGCTCCAGGTCCCCCACGCTCTCCACGTACGGCGTCATGTTGGTGACGTCGATGGCGTACTCTTCCTCCCACTCTTGTGTGGGGGCGCCTGGAGAGGGGTTGGTGGTGTACCCGTGGAGCCCCGGCCCCGTGACGTCGGGCAGGTCGTGCTCGAGGGACGCCTGGTACTCGGCGGGCCCTTGCTGGCTTCGTGGGTGGGGTGGTTGCGCAGCAGGGCGTTGGACAGGTGTGTCCAGGGCGCCCGCTCGCGGGGCGGAGGCTGCGGGGGGGCATTTTGCGCAGAGTCGGCGTGGCCGGGGTCTGCGGGGTCGCTTGCTGGGGGCTCTGGCTCTGCCGGGGTTAGGTCCATATGCTGCTCGGTGTCCTCCGTGTGTTGGAGCTCCAGCTCTAGCAGGCTGTCAATGTCGAGGGCCATGGGATAATCGTGGGTGTCCACGTGTTGGGGTGCAGCTTTGTGGCGCGGTGGGCGTGTTATGTTGGTGCTCGGGGCAAGTGCCGCGGCCGGTGCGGGGTTGTGCGCCGCTGCCCGGGAAAGCGCCCGGTTTGACGTGGTTGTGGTGTGTGGCTGCTTGCTGGTGGCTGTCCCGGCCGGTGGTGTTTTGAGGGCACTTTCGAACTCCACATCTCTGTACCCAATGGAATGCGGAAACTGCCCATTTGCATGTAGGTCAGGTATGATATTTTGTGTTCGTATTTGTCCATTGCTCCTTTCTTCCTTTCAGGGGATGTCTATTTCTTATTTGTATTATCGTTGATACTTGGATTGAGATTCCAGTGTGGACTTCTTGCTCTTTTTGCAGTGCAGTGTCATGGTGTTGATCCAAGGGTGACAAGGACAAGGTCAGCGTTCCCTTAGGAAGAAAAGATTCGAGGGGTAAAAGTTGGTAGCAGAGGTCTGGGAATTTGAATACATAGACAAATCCAATGATACCAAATAATGGATGGGTTTGTAAGCTTGGAACTCCCATGGGCGATGTGTGCGTTCAGTTACACTGGCATTTTTGCTATGATTTTTCACGGGCGGATCATGAGCCTACTCGGTGAACAAATGCACATCTTTAAGAAGGCGTGCGCGCTCTGCATCGTCGAGAGAATGCGTGAGTTTCTTCAAAATCTCGGAATGTCGCTTAGGCAAAGGTGTTTGTTGCAACTCCCATGGCATGCGCACGGGTGGGATGGAGGATGCCTTGGCATCCTCATCACTTAAAGCCCCACCAATGGCAAAAGGTGCCACGTTGGCGGACCCTTCTAGCACTAAAGGCATGGTAGGTAAAGTCCAATAGAGAGCTAGGACCACAGGTGCAACGTTGTGATACTCGTCCAGATCCACAGATAAAACACACTCCCAGATAGCTCATAGATAAGGCGTCCCAATGACCCTTGGCCATAACCGGCCCCATTCCATTGTTTGCCCTTCTCAGCTACGGCGCCTCTAACTTCCTAGGGAACCAAGCGAACGTAGGTTTTGAGGTTTCCTACGTTGCGTTACGGATGCCCTCGTCATCCGATACCAAAGTAGACCAGGAGTTGTCAACGACAAAGTTGAGGCTATAAAACCAAACTTCACAGGGCGCGGATTTGAAGGTGCCAAAAAATTCGTAATAGTCCAAAAGTGATAACAATGTCCAAATATAGTAAGATATCCAAATAAATTGCCAGGCTGGCGGTGAAGATAATGTTTCCACAAGACTAACCGCCAACTGCCGGCAACCAAAATCTTACCAAGCCGGCAACATAGAGTGCAAGTATTATCCGGAGAAACACGTTTTCTCCGGATAAGTGCTTATCCGCAGAATTTACGGGTCGCACCCAGATTTTGGTCAATTTCAGCCCATTACAGGACAGTACAGTATATTTTACACTTTTCGAGATTTGTATTATTACTGTTATTATTCTCTGGTACATCTGTTAAATTTCAGATGTGAAATTTCTCAAAATTTCTCTCCTTAGCTTTTTAACTTTCACATTTTAGATTTGTCAAAATTTGTCTCCTTAGCCTTTAAATTTCAGGTTTTTGAATTGTCAAACTTTGTCTCCCTAGCCTGTTGTTGCAAAATGCAAGCCCAAAGCACCATGAGCGGGAAAAGGACTAAAAGTATTGATGTTGA
Organism: Eutreptiella sp. 'Long Island Sound 2002'; assembly: GCA_964036045.1. Taxonomy (NCBI): domain Eukaryota; phylum Euglenozoa; class Euglenophyceae; order Eutreptiales; family Eutreptiaceae; genus Eutreptiella; species Eutreptiella sp. 'Long Island Sound 2002'. The sequence goes on from OZ038379.1 coordinate 115,919,025, forward strand.
TTTGGTGAGTGATGTATCATCCCCGAAATGCCACTCACCTAAATCTCAAGAAAGCAAAGACGAAGAAGTTGATGACATTGAAGAGATGCAAGTAGAAGCAGAAGTAGAAGCAGATGTCATCCGATTGTCGGATGCAGCGTCCGATGAAGTTGAGGAGGAAGAGGAGGCCTGCAACGTGTTCCTTAGTGGGGACCAGAACGCGCCCGGGAGGCCGGCCCGCCCGACCCGGCAAGGACGGACGAGCACACGCACACACGCACGGGACCCAGGCGTGGCGTTCTCCGACCCGCAAGGGGAGGTGTTGGCGTCCACACCAAACAGCCCACACCGGCCGAGTCCCCCGTCGAACGACGGACGGTACGGAAAACCGGACGCATCAGTGACCGGGTCCACACACGCCAACCACCGCGGCGCACGCAGCCCAAGACCGACGCTGGAGGGACCCGCTAGGGACAACCTCGTCGCGGGGCCCCGAACGGGTACGACGCGGAGCGAGCCTAGCGCCCCTGCCCCGGCGGGGGCCAGTGGCAGGCACAATGAGCCCAGTTCTCGGCCGGCCTCCGAGACAAGAAGAAGTCACTACCATGTCTTTCTTGGGGTACTTGATCCAGGCTACAGCCCCCCTTTTTTGCCTAACAAAGTGCTGAGACTAACACTTAAGCATTTTTGTTTCTCTTCTGAAGCTTTAAGTATACTTTCTCAGCAACTAGGGTTAAAACCCCAGCTCCTCCATGAAGTTCACCCCTACCACTCAGAGGAGCGGAGGTATCATCCCTCATGGAGGTTATACCGAAATAAAGTAGGCACTTCATGCCTTGGGCCTTGTAGGTTAAGCCTAGTGGTCTCCCACCTCAGGACCCCTATACTCAAAAGTTTGTACTACTTATTGTGGTTCCAGATTGTAACTGTTTCTGAATTCAGTTGCTTGGCCAAGTCATTTCCTGTGTCTGGCCTAACCCCTATGCCCCAGATTCCTAACCAACTCCATTTCATCCAAAAGAGTGCACATGAAGTGCTTGGTGGTATCTTGGACGCCTGAGTCATGCCAGTCTTCACAAAAAATCATTTTTTTTGTGTATAAAACCATTTGAGTGTAATGAAATCGGGCTTCGGAGGGTAATTTTGATCAAAGAATCTCAGAATTTTTTAAAATCTGAGATTTGGAATGCCGGACGCGGCGATCGGGATCGCCGGGCGCCGTCAGCGGTGGCGTCTTCAAGTTTTGGGGATTTCAAAAGCTTTTTCAATAGGACAGATCTCGATCATTTTTTTATATCAAAAAGATCGAGATTTGCTAGGGATTCCGACAGGTCCCGGCCGGTTTGGGTCGAAACCGCCTTGGACCAAATTGAGCGTCCAATTCAATGATGAAACATCTTCGAACAATATGTGTTATGTTGGTCTTGTTGTTGACTTGGTTCATGCCTAATCATTCCGAACTAATGCCAACTCCATTCTCCATGAAAAGGTTCATTCCAAGGTCAACATGGCCATACATGACTATGATGAGGTAAAGGATGGTTCTCCTCTCCTCATAAGTGATTGAGGCTTGTGAACGCCTCAATTGGGATTCAAGAGAATGGGATGGGTGTTGCATACCCCAACTACGCCAAAGAATTCATTCCTTGATTTCGATTTTTCAATCCATTTTTATATCTCCAAACCCATGTCGAGTTGGGATAGGCAATTGATTGTGCATCAACATGGGACTATGCTTGACTCCCATGTTTCATGAACCATCCCCACTCCCCTTAGGCTTGGAGATACACTACCAAGCAAATGGACATTTTCCCCGTTTTGTCCATTGTGCACCATAATGGCAAGGTCATATCTCTTAGTCTTTTAGGAGTTGACACATATGCTTTGCACTACATTAACATTGGATTATGGGCAACATTTATTGTTGGTAGTTCATTTCAACTCCACTCATGCTTGGTGATCAATTCCAAATAATGTTGTCATTTGGACATAAACTTGAGCCATTTTCATTACGATGCATTTGCAAGCATGTATTTGAACTCAAGATATCTCCAAGCCTATAGTGAGTTGAGAGCCGCCTTTCTAGGAGCAATTGCTCCATGTTGCATGTGCATTGTGTGTGTGTTGTGCTCTCTTCCCCACTCACGGGTATGAAGATATTGAGATTTTCATGATGTCATTTCCAATCAGTTTTTCCATCATATGGTAGTGATGTACACCCCTCAACCTTTGTTAAGCTCCAATGGTTTGGTGGTGTAAACCGTGTATGGGTCGTGTGCTTTCCCCACTCTCTCCCCATTCATTTTGTTGTCTTATTGTTGTGGATGTCTTTTCATAGGACCTCCATTGTCCACGTTGCATCATGAGGTCGTGAGGTCGTGATCAACTCTACTCAAGTTCATCGAGGTTGTGAGTTCAAAGTTTAAGGTAACTCAGCACTCAAGGACTCCCAACCCACGACCAACACGTCATTCATTTGCATTGTGCATTTGTCTTGTGTCTTGGGGCTGAAGGTCTTCGAGGAATCCCCACCCCCATCCACAAGCATAGGGCACATTTTTTTCATAAAACTCTGCAAGAGGTTTTCTTTTTGGTGGTAAAACATTGATCCTGTGCCCTTGGTTCCTATAAAGGAAAAGTGCTTCCATAAATAGTCAAATATTTTTGGATTGTTTTATTTTTCTGAAATGGATACCGAGGAAATAATACGGTCACCCCCAACCGTATTACATGGTAGCAGTTCTGGTTCCCTTCTTGGGGCTGGACGGGAGGATGCCGGTGGCATCGAATCAATTCGCCACCCCAAAGTTTCCCCCCCAATCTTACGGAAGCTTGGGAAGCACTCCCCCCAGTCCGCCTCAGCCCCAAGACACAAGGGAAGGTCTCGGTCCTCTCCTTCCTCTCCTCCCTTGTCCCGTAGGATAAGTTACGGTCAAGATAAGGGTAAGGGGACCAAGGATGACATAGAGGTCTATAGTGGTATAGCCACTAGGTCCGGTAAGCGCCTTAGGACAGAGGATGGGACCCCTGAGGTGAGCTCTTTGATGCCACCTCAGGCATTTAAAGCCCTTGTGAAGAGGGTCATTCGGCACATTGGGAAGGCTCAAGAAGGCCCCTCCCCAGATCCATTGGGACCATCTGAAGGCCGTGAGCAAGAGGATCCCATGGCATCTAGTGCCGTATTTTCGGTGGAGAAACCTCAAAATGAGGACGGAGTCTTAGGCGGTATTAGGGCAGACGTCAATGGTTTAGGTGTCGCCTTCACACGCCTTAGGGGTCAAGTCTCTCGGTCCGCCCGTCGTGTGCGTGAGTTAGAAGAAACAACAGAGCGCGCGGTAAACCGGGTGACCGAAACAGAGAAAACAGCAGCCGGGGCGCACGACGAGGCGACCCGGGCTGCCACGGCGGCCGAGCAAGCGGCAGCCAAGGCCGCGGGCGCGAGCGCAAGGGCAACGGCGGCGCACAAAAGCGCCGACGCCGAGGCCCGGGCGCGCCAACAGGACACCGCGGCCCACAGTGCAGCCATCGGTGGGCTGCAAAACCGCGTGGAGGCCCTCGAGATCACCTTCGACGAACGTCCGGCCCCGCAACACCCCGCAGCCAGCTCCGTCGCCGTGACCGCGTTGCAGCACGAGGTGAAGTCCATCGCCAACGACGTGCGCTCCGCCGTGCAGGCGGGCGAAGTCCTGCGTGGAACGCGGGCCGTGCTGGACTCTCTCCAGGTGGAGATTGAGTCAGTACGACGAGCCGCCGACGGAGGCGCCCAAAAGGCCGACGCCGCGACGGCAACCGCCGAGGGTGCCCGGGCGAAGGCGTCCGCCGCCGCCGCCGAGGCCGCGGGGGCGACGCAAGCGGCCAGCCAAGCCGCCGCAAGCGCCCAAGCCGCCGCCACCAACGCCGAGGAGGCTGCAGCGGCAGCACGACGCGCCGAGGCGACCGCCGCCCGCGCGAACGAAAACATCGAGGAGGCCGCAGCCGCAGCCCGACGCGCCGAGGCGACCGCCGCCCGCGCCACCGAGACCAACGACACCGCGGTGACGCGGCTCCAGCAGGAGCTGCAGCAAACCGCGGCGGCGGCGCAGCAAGCCAAGGAGGACGCGGCGCGGGCAAGGCGGCGCAACGACGAACTCGAGCAGCTCGTCAACGACGCCATCCGCGAGGCGCAAGCCGCGCGAACTGAGGCGTTGGCGGCACGAGCCGCCGCGGAACAAGCAAACGAAGCGCGCGCGAGTGCCCAGAACCAGGTGGGTGAGGTCGAAAGGGCAGTCCAAAAAGTCCAGGGTGATGTCAGGCGTGAGGTTTTAGAGGTAAAACGTCGCGTCGAGGAGATACGTCACGAGTCTTCAGTCACTAGGGTACGAGTAGAGGCGCTAGCATCGGACTCCGAGAAGTCTTTTCCACCGATTGTGGCGAAAACGTCTGAAATTGCGGGTCAAAACTCAGAATTTGCAGAAATTCTGCAATCTGCACAACAGTGCATCCTCGAGGCCCAAAATGAGGCCAACAGGGCCCAAAGTGAGGCTAACAGGGCTCAAGTTGAGGCCCAAGGGGCACAAAGAATCCAGCTGGCAACCGAGACCATGCTGGATAGAGCTCGTCCCGAAATTGAGGACGCGGTGGGTCGGTCCGAGGCGGCAGTCCTGACAATCCAGGGCAACTCTGGTCTAGTTGACCAGAGAATCAAATTTTTCGAAGAATTGGCAGCAAAATGCACCAAGGAAACTTATGCCGCTTTGGACAAGCTGAAAACCAGCCAAAGTAGTGGCCCATCGGCCCCTCCTCCGCCAGGGAGTGGTGGCTCGGTGCCTCACTTGGAGGCAGAAATTCGCAAAGTCCAGGATATGGCTGAGGCATGTCGTTTGCATGCCGGAAATGCCATGCGGAGTGCCCAGGAGGCACTGGGAAGCCAAACTGCGGCACATGAAAATGCTGTGGCTGCAGCCCAAGCCTCCGCCGGAATGTCTAGGGTAGACACTCAAGTTGCAGGTCCGTCATCACACACATGTACGGCACAATTCACTCCGGAGCTGCAGGTTCAAATTGAACTCTTGAACCCCCAAATGAAGGAGATGAATAATGCCCTGCAACTGGCAATCAACAATGTCGCTGACATGGCCACAGACAAGTTTGCGTCTGTGAGCGCGAGAGTTCAGGACTTTGAAGATTCATTGCTTGGGAAACTGGGGTCACCCGAAAATGGAGGTCCGAGACTGGGTGACCTGGACCTAGACATCCGAGCTCATAGCGATCAGCTCACTCGCATCTGGGAGCAGCTTGAGATGCAAAATCATGACCTGGATTTGTACCTTGAAACATTGCGAGACATGGAGAAAAAAGGGGCTCAAAATGAGCCAGAACGACAGCAAAATAGTCGTTCGGAGGGTCCTCGTGACTCTCGGGCCAACCCGCAGCCCACAAGTCGCCGAACAGGCGGAGAAACAGGTCCCTGGTACGACGACCGACGGTCAGAGAGGTCTGACGGGTCTCGTAGGTCACGCTCTAGGGATAGGCCTAGGCATGATGTACCGCATTGGCGGACTAGGCGTAGGGAAAGCCTTGAGAGTGACCGAAGCGGCCGGTCTAGGCTTCTTAGGCGTAGGGATTCTGAACACCTGCATGATGATCTCGGGGATCTTCCATCACCACCATCTTGGTGGAAGAAAGGCCCGTGGGGTCCACTGCCGGGATGCCACGGGGTCCGAGGTGATGTTAGGTGGTTCCAGATAGCCCCTTACATGAATGGGGCATACTTTGCGCCAGGTAAGGCCTACAGAGCCAACAAAATGGCGGATGGGCTCGGGGCGGAACAAGACGAGATCTTGCCTCGAAGGAACAAGATTCAGCCCACCGGCATAGCAGGTGACATGGCTTTCCGGGAAGCCAGACCTCCCCTGAAGTTCAAGGACTTCAAAAGGGTCCCACTGGACGCGGTGGCGGCCGCAAGTGAGGGATACTTTGGGGAGCATAAAAACTCTTGGCTAGACCCAACGATCAGAGAAGCTCTCGAGAAGACCGCCAAGGTTCCCCTTTGGGACGGGGATCAAAAAACCCTTGAGGATTGGTCGCAGAAAATGCTCCGTTGGAGGAAGGACCATGCCTTCCGGTTTGATGACAAGCAACAGGCCAATATCCTCATTGCCGCGGTCAACAACAAGGGCGAGCAGGACAGAATCTATAAGGCATATCATCGCGAAGATATGTCAACGGATGAGCTCTGGCGCTACGTTGCCGGACGTGTCATGGGTGACATTAATCGTCCTGAGACAGTGTGGCGTAAGCGCACCATTCCAGACGTTGTTTTGACCTCCAGGATATGGACTGACTGGATGGGAGATTGGATCGAGGAAGGCGCTGGCATTCCTTATGGGGTTACCATCCGTGAGGCAACCACGGTAATCATCACGCTTCTCAAGGAGCATTGCAAACAAGTTCCCCAAGATAAGGATGCCCAAAGAGCATATCACAAGATATATTCTGTTCAAGCTGATTATGGTGGAGTTGAGCTCAATTATCTCGAGATATTCTTGTTGGTATTGCCCTTTATCCAGACCAGGGAATACAAGGAGCGAAAAGAGGAGCATATCCTCTCTTGCCAAGGGGCAGAAACTAAAAAGGTTCGGGCCTTTGGGGACCACAAAGGCGGATCTGGCGGAGATAGACACCACAGCCGCAGCCGGGATGATTACCGTCGTAGCGGTGGCGGAAAGAGTCATGGATCCTCCTCCGGAGGTCATAAAAGTCCTGTTGGCCGACGAGACAGCGTGACCAGTACCTCCTCGTTTGCCACTACAGTGAGCAGACAGAGCGGCAGGAGTGAGCACATGCAGAAATCCCGCCACGAAAGAGAAAAATGCCGAATTTGTGGTCAAAGGGGCCACTACCATAGGGATTGCCCCGAGAGGAAGAAAGGCAAGGACCACAAGCAGGAGCACCGCTCCAGATCCGGGTCGGAAGCCAAGCCAGATGACATTTGCCGCAAATGTGGTAAGAAAGGCCATTGGGCTTCAGAGTGTCGGGAGCGGAGCCGGTCAAAGGAGCAACCCCGCAGCAGGAGCCTTTCACAAGGTAAACATCCTGGCGGGGACCAAAGGTCCAATTCCAAGGGGAGGCCTAGGGACGGAAATGACCGTCCGAGGTCCAGAGACCGACGGGATGGGTCCGGGAACGGGCGTCCTGGATCTAATGGATCCCAACGGCGGTCTTACGAACCCCACAAGGACCGGTCCAAGTCACGGTCACCCGGCCGAGGTGACCAACACCGACGCACAAGCAAAACGCAGTAGGGGCCTGGCACGCTACCAAAGTCACAGCCCAGCTGTGGCAGGAGCGCCCGGGAGCCACGCCCCACGTCAACGACCACCAAACGGGGTCGTCACAAGCCTACAGTGCGGGCTGTCCAGATGTGTGCGGTGCTTTCTAAGCACAATGTCCATATCTCGCCGGTAGGATTGGACGAGGCTGATACCGAGGTCCTCCGGTATCCTGTGAAGTCTAAAAATAAGTCCACCAACAAAATGATCGAGTTGGTGATCCCGGCAGGTATCCAGCTCAGTGACAAGCTCAATCTGCCCGAAAAACAACATCCGGCCTTGGTTGACACTGGGGCCCAGATTGAGGTCCTAGCTGGAGAAGAGCTTTTTCCACAAGAGGCTCTTTTGGATGCACCAAATCCTGTGCAGCTCATTACTGTTGGCAGGAAACCCCTGTCAGGAGGCCGTAAGGGTGTCATCGCCACCGTACGGGTATTGGCCGAGACTCCTGACGGGTTGCAGGTATACAAGTGTGTTCAAGTCTTCATACATGTAGCCGCTATAGGACCTAGGCTGATAATTGGGTTTCCATTCCTTTTGAGGTATGGGTTAGCGGTAGTGCCCGGAAAGGAGACCCTAGTCAGTGTAGGTAGTTTTCTGAAGCATAGGAAGCCAGCATATCAGCATGGCAAGCATGGCCAGCATGGCTTGTCCGATGAAGTGGGAGTAGACGGAGCCCAAATTGAGGCCCATTATGACCAAGCAGCCAGAAGGGTATTTAAGTGGGTCCCTTCGAACGTCCCGTTGCATCCATGCTTGGTGGCTTCTAAGTATGAGGATGGTCGCACTAGAGCCGGTAAGACGTCAGAATCTGGGGATACTCCGTCGGTTAGCTTCAACAGCGAGACGCTTAGCTATGTTCAGACCGAGTGTATGCAGCCCAGGTGCTGGCGTCCAACACACTTAGTGTTCCAAGGGGATTCTCAGCTTAGCACTACAGGTCTGTGTATGTTTTGTCACGAGAGTGCCACAGGCGAGTCAGTGCCTGATTGGGCACGTAGGGGTATTCAACAGCATAGGAAGGGGGTACGACGGGCCGTCAACCCAGTATTCCCCGCGGACATCGACGGGGAGGAGCAAGCACGCTTAGTACGTGCAGCATTAGGCGTCAACAGTCTAAAAGCCAACTACACACGCTCTAAGCGGCGCGCTTCTCTACCCATACAACCATATCGTCCAGAAACCCCTACCATACCCAGTCAAGATATTATACCTATTACTTCTTCCCTTTCCCCCTCCGTACCTTTCTCTTCTTCATGTATGTTTCCTTCCCTCATGGAGTTAGTCTCCACACACATCTCTTCTCATCCCTTTCAGGTGAAACGGCTCAGGCCTGAGTCCGTTTTACCTACCAGAGGTACTCCTGGCTCGGCGGGTTACGACTTATACGCCGCAGTCGAAGTCGAGATTCCGCCACGGGGTCAAAAACGAGTACCCACAGGACTAGCCTTCACAACACCCATACTTACTTACGGCAAAGTCCAAGACAGGTCAGGGAACGCGGCTAAGCTCTTCCTCAGAACCGGAGCCGGGGTCATAGACACGGATTACACCGGCGAGGTAGACGTATTACTCACTAATATGAACTCCGAGGGTCATACGGTAAGGATCGGAGACAAGATCGCTCAATTAACCCTCGAACTTCATCTAACTCCAGAGATTCAAGAGGTAACCGAACTTCAAGTCACAGAACGCGGTTCGCGAGGTTTCGGTTCCACAGACATACCAGGTAATCAGGTAATCCCCTCCCCGGGTAAGCCACACCCCCCCTCCCAGCCCGAAGGAGCACATATTTCAGGCGTTACGCAAACTAAGCAATCATTCACTTGCGCGCGGGAGAAATGCCTCCTGTTATGCGCTTATATTTCCAGCTTATTGGCCGCATACAACGTTCCCTCTAGTCAGGGATCTCCGGAATCTCCAGAGATTGGTTCTGCAGTGCACCGGGCGTTGGGGTTGGTATGTAGCTTGACGAAATGCTTAGTATCAGCCTTCCCTCATAGACCAGGAATCCCCAGTAGGGTAGATTCAGCCGACGGAGGCAGTCTAGTGGGTACGGATAGTTATCCTCCGGTACCTGTACAGGAGACCCAGGCCCTGATTCCGGTAAGGCGGCCGGAAGCGGTTAAGGGTGATGATATGGATATTGGGTCCTCCACGTTACTCGCAGACGTACATGCGGAGTTTACCGGTACTGGACCGGAGTTGGTAGAGGTTGAAACCACAGGTAGCACGCTTACCGGACTGGATGCGCCATCCAGCCTAGCCACGGAGCCCATCCCTCGGCCAGCCCTTTCGGGTTGGGGTGAGGCTCGTATAAATTCAGCTCAGGAGCATACCGAGTTGAGGGCGGTAGCGTGTGATGGTCTGGTGTTTACAGACTTGGATCTGTGGGCGGATTCGGAGCAATCTGAGTCCGAAACGGGACCATGGCCCAGTTTGGATGTCTCCACCAGCGAAGTTTTGAAGACAAATGCGCTATCAAAGAGCCCAGGCGTCCCAAAGTCCTCAACTATGGCCCAAAGGGGCCGAGGCACCGTGATACAAATCAGAGCGTCAGCCAGACGTAAAGCCCGCCAAAAGTGGCGTGAGGATAGGGATGATTTGGCTGTACGACAGGACGTAGTTTACCGCATCGAGCGGTGGGCCAAGTCACTGGTGGCAGATGGTCATTTCAAGGATTTCACGGACGTGTTTAGTAGTAAACGCCTGGCCAGGTTTCCCAAATTTTGGGATAAGACCAAGGACGGGCTCTCACAGCCTTGGTCAGGGGAAAACCTCTGGCTACATCCGCCGGATGAGTTGTGGGAGCAAACGGTCCAAAAATTGAAATTCGAACAAGGCCAAGGCATAGCCATAGTACCTACGTGTAAGGATAGGGATTGGTGGTGGTCCCTGAGCGAGGTAGTAGTAGATTGGATAGAGGTGCCTAGAGGTGAGCCACTATTCGTCGATAAGTATGGTAAAGTATGCTCAGCAGATAGGGATTATCGGGTGGTATTAGTAGATGCGTTAGGGTGGACTCCAGAGGAGTCACAGTCCGAGTCGCCGTTCACGTCCTCTTCCGATACAGAAGGAGCGGTCGCGAACCAAGGCGAAACCACAACATCACACCCACACCCCAAGCCATCGGTAGAGTCGCTTCTGCACGACTGTCACAACGACAGTGACAGTTCGGATGAGCCAGACAGGCAGATAAGTCGCCAAGCACGGCGTAGGGCAGTCAGACAGGCTCATAAGGCTCAAAAGAAGTCCCAACAAGGAGATACCAGTCAGTCGGAGTCGGAACTATCTCCGGGACCGATTTTTTCATCATCAGACGAGTCCACAGTCCAGCAGAAGCGACACACGGTAACTCACCCCCCGGTAATTAACCCTACTAGGCAGGATAGGAATACTCTAGGGCCCGCAGAGACCACCAGACACAGTCCGCCGCAAGGTTATAGACGATACGTCCGTTCAGCAATCCAATCTGATGAAGACTGGGCTGGTTGTGAAGAACTGAAGGAGAAGTTCATGAACCGATATGAAGCCACGGTCTTTAGACCCATACGCACCCAGGATGTTACTGAAAAGGCAAAGAAGGCCAGAGGCCCACATTCTACGCTCAAATTGGAGCTTTTGCCCAAGCATGCAGGCCCAAGGGCTGATAAGCCTATACGGGCAGTGGGTGAACGCGAAAAGGCGTTATGGGAGAAGATTGTGAAGTTCAAAGACCGAGGCATGCTTCGAGATGCCAAAGGGCAGCCACAGTGGGTGGCTAGAGCGTTTCTGGTCCCTAAACCAGGGAAAAACGAGTGGCGTTTGGTTATTGATTACCGCCACCTAAATTCCTGCTTGAAAGGCAACAGTTTCCCCTTGCCTGTCATCGAGGACCAAATTGCCAACCAACAAGGCAATTTCATTTTTACTATCATTGATTTGGAAGACGGCTTCCATCAGATGCACCTCGAGGAAGAAAGCAAACATCTCACTGCTTTTTGCACTCCGTTCGGAATTTTCGAATGGAATGTTCTTCCCATGGGTGTCAAGGTGGGGCCCGCTGCCTATCAACAAATGGTCCAGTATGTGACAAGAAATTGTCCGCAGTCACGCCCATATATTGATGACATCTTGTCATCAACGGGTTCGAAAGTTATCGACCCGGGCAAGCTCACAATTGAGCAAAAGCAGGAACCAGAAACGCTCCGGAAGTACTTTGAGGCACATTACGAGGACTTGTGCAAACTTTTTGATGCACTAGAGGAGGCTCAACTGACTGTTAAGCCTTCTAAAGTCCACCTGTTCAAGCGGGTAGTCCAGTATGTGGGCCACATACTGAAGGACGGCTGTAGGTTTCCATCTCCAACAAAAATTTCGGCCGTCAAGGAGTGGAAATGGGAATCCATTGTCACAGCCAAGCATATGAAAGGCTTCTTGGGTCTCATGGGCTGGTATCAGGTATATATCAAGGGATTCGCCGAGTTGGCAGCACCCTTGATGAATGCCTTGAAGGGCAAGTACCAGTATGAGCCTAACGATCCCGATGAGCCTAAAACCGCTACAGGAGTGCCCAAAAAGCGTAAGAAGATCAAGCTATCGCCAAAAGAAGCTCGTATCAACTGGACGGATGAAATGAAGCAGAACTTTGAGCTTCTGAAGAAGGCGTTAGATGATCAGACGCGCTTGTACTTACCCAAGCCAGGGTTGCCATGGCGTATCATCACTGACGCATCTAATTATGCAGTTGGTGGTGTGCTGGAGCAGAAACAAGAGGATGACAACTGGCATCCTGTTGCTTTTTACTCCCGGAGGCTGCAAGGCAACCGAGCTGGCGTAGATGGGTGTACAAAGAACACAGGGCAGTTTGCCTGGACTCCAAGGGAGCAGGAAACCTATGCCATTGTGTGTTGCTTGCTGAAGTTTCAGTCTTGGGTCGCCAACTCAGAGGTGGAGATCCAGACAGATCATTCGGCAATCGTGAAGTGGTACAAAGAGGACCTATGTACCATTTCCGGACCGCTTGGACGGCGGGGGCGTTGGCATGAGTTCTTGAGCAGATTCAACTTGATCATCACTTACCGTGAAGGTAAGGAGAACCAGGTTGCAGATGCCCTCTCTAGGTTCGCTTATCCGGCCGGAGAGTCCCAGGACACCAATTTTCATGGTGGCAATGAGGACTTGGAGGGCTGGGAAAAAGCGGAGCGTGAAGAGTGGCAGACCGTACGGGACTACCTCAAAACGGCACAGCTTGCAGCCTTTTCGGAGGAACAGACTATGCTTCAACAGTTTGAGTTCGCCAAAGTGGCTGCTCTTCAAGCACTTCGGTCTGTGTCCCACGTGGACGCGGAACCACGTTATGTTGGGGCGGATGGAGCCACATATGACACGCTGATTGAACGTTTTGTTCATGCGGTGTCACATCTGGATCTCTCCGGAAGCCCTGAGCCCGAAGTGATGAAGGCAGTGAGATTCACAGGGCGCCAATATTCCCGTTCTGCAAAGAAAGAGCTCAATCGCAAAGCCAAAACTCAGCATAAGGCATGGATGTCCACATTGACATTGGCACAAACAGCCTCTAGCATGAGTTGGCATACACCTGGGCTGGCCACTTGTATGATCAGTGATATAGAAGCCATCAAGGTTCCCCCAGCAGTCCAGGTCTTGTACGAGGATTGGACTAGCCACTATGAGAATGACCCACACTTTCAGCCCCATTGGGATGAGCTGAGGGTCAATAAGTATGTTGAAATTCAAGGTAAGTCCTATACTCTGCATCACGGTAAGGTGCGCACGGAGGGCCGTATCTGCGTGCCTTTTGCTTGCGTCAAGCAAGTAATCAAGGCGTGCCATGATTACGCCCATCCAGGGGTCGATAAGACTCTGCAGATCTTTAACAGATCATATGTCTGCTTCGGCTACAAGCCTGATGACATCCGCACTATGGTTGCATCAGTGGTGAACCCATGTCCTATCTGCGGACAAGGCAAAGGCCGGAAGGGACTCCAACCTGAGTCTAATCACCCAGCACCAGTACCAGAATACCCATTTTCATCCGTGTGCATTGACTTTTGCGACCTGAGTAGTCGCCCTTGTACTGCCAACAACCGGACGTACGACTATGTGCTGGTAGTGGTGTGCCGACTGACAGGGTACGTCGTGGCTGTTCCGTGCAGCAGGACTTTGGATGCCCAGGGTCTTGCTGATATGTACCTGGAAAGGGTGGTACCCATCATGGGCCTCCCACAAGAGATTTTCTCTGACCAAGATCATCTGGTTACGGCAGAATTCTTCAAGGAACTTTGTTCATTGTCGGGTATTGCCATGAAACAGTCCACCATCAAGCGACCCCAGTCAAACGGGCGAGCTGAGCGGGCCGTTCAGGTTGTCGTGGAGTCGCTAAGGCAGTGGCTACTGAAGACGTCCAGTAAAAACTGGGCCCAACTGCTTCCACTAGCCATTTGGGCTTCCAATGACATTCCTGGGCCAATCAGTGGTTATTCACCCCACTACCTGGTATTTGGCAGGAATCCTGTTGGATTTGGGGACTGTCCACCCGTGGTGCCCCAGTCTGAGTCCAGGGATGCAGTTGGCTTCTTCAAGAAGCTAGTAGCAGACCGCAAAATGGTACAGAATGAACTCAACAGGTTGCACCGTCGAAAGGCGGAGCAATTCCTCAAAGCACACCCCCCACATGTCTACGTGTTCGGGGAGCGGGTCTGGTACCGTGATTATCGGTCCAAAAAGGCTACAGACAAGTTGCACCGCGTCTGGGAAGGGCCAGGAGAAATCCTCCAGCGCTTGGGCCGCAACACTTATCTGGTAGCAACTGAGCGCGGTGAACTGGCGCTGGATTCTATGCGTCTGAAGCCGTATTTGGCTCCGGACGAAGGGGGCCCCCCGCTACACTACTATACCGACCAAGAATTCCTAGTTGAATCAGACAAATATGTGATCGAAGATATTCTTTCACATCAAAAGGTCGGTAGGGGTCCCCGGAAGCGTATAAAATGGGAGGTCAAGTACAGGGGATTCCCGAACACGGAATTCCAGCCAGCGAGTGCGTTTATGCATGACATCAATGACATCTGGCGTGCCTACAACAAAAAACATGGCATTGACCTCCAATTGAGCGACATTCGCTGCATTTTAGCTCAGTCAGCACAAGGTTCCCAGCTGGAACCAGAATTTCGCCACCGGTTGGCCATACAAACCAACCAGGCTAAAGAATGGAAGGCCATGGTGGCGGAATTTGAAGCACAAAAGCAGACAATAGCCCCGCATAAGACAGGACATTAGGGGTATAGGAAATGTCTGATAGAGGTCGTCCGTCATCCGCATTTCTTTTCACTTACAAGAATTATATGCGGACGGACTAGGGTAGACAAACTAGGGCGTCTTAGGAACTAGGAGGTTTATGGGACGACTTTAGGGCTACCTTTGTATAGCTATAGGGTGTTACAAGGTGTCTAGTAGTAATCAAGGATACCTTGGTCTCTTGCACATGTGCTGATACGCATTTGGACACGTTCCCTTGTGTGAACCTGCCCGTGTGCGTATTTCTGACCACGGTCCCTCACGCAAGCGTGTGGTGTGACTCTGGGACAGTTTCAGCACTTTTTGAGAGGTGCAATCAGAATTTTCAGCACACTGAAGTTCCAATGCCGGGCTGAGTACGGTCCCTTCCCTCAGAACTTGGGATTGCGGAGACCCTACACAGCCGACAGAAATTTTGGACACGGCCCCTCCACACATGTGTGGTTGAGTAGACCCTGTCGAAAATTCAGGAATTTTCAGATCGCTGGTCTGAGGTGCTGAATTTGGCGTGCTGAATTTAGTCTGATGATATTCTGATGGGTTGAGAACCATTGTATCCGGTCCCAACCCCACCCAGAGGGTGTGTACGGTCCCTTGAGTGACCCTATGCACTAATGGGCAACCGAGCAACACGGTCCCTTCCCTCAGAGCTTGGGATTGGGTAGACCCTGATGCAAGGTTGGGGGTTCGGGGCATGTGACATGTTCCCATTCCCCGCTCTTCTCATCTCAGGAGCCACCTCGGAGGAGAGCCCGGGAAAAAAGCGTTGCCTTCAATAAGGGTAATGCTCTCCCTTCCCCTTGTGTGTGCCTGCCCAGCCACTCACGGTCCCACGGGCGACCCTGTGTTGGTTTGGGATGTGTTTGGCGGACACGTTCCCGAGAGTGAACCTGTCCTGCCCGCCGTGGTAACAAGGATGTGGGTTAGGGTCTCCAAAGGGTCCCCATAGCGTAAGATTCCATTCTCCAACACACTCTCCTACCCCCTTGTGTGATGCGCATGTTACTCCTCCTCCCCTCCCTTGTTCCCATTCCACCTCCCCTGCCATTTGTCTCTTTCTCTTTGTTCTTTATTCCTTGTGTGCCAGATTTTTGGAGTCCGTTCCCGAGGCCGGGGTCCGCGAGGCCGCTCATTAAGCCATTCCTGAGGCCGGGGTTCCGCGAGGCCGTATCATCAGTTTTTTTCAGTGCGTGTACCGACTTGTTCACCAACAACATGGCCGCGTGTGCGCACGGTAAACTCATATGGTGGTTCACCGGCAGCCTGTGCGTGGACCGACTCCTTCGACATGGCCATGATCGCGTGCGAGCGCGGTAAACACTCAGGGTCAGGGTCAGGGTAGTCCGGAGAGGCAAGGAGGGTCGTCAGCCCCCTCGAGGGATTTCGCCCCCCCCCTCCCGGTAGGACAGAATTTCTGTCCACACCTCCAGGCTGCAGAAATTTGCCAGACCAGCAGGGTCACCTTGGGAGGTTCGCTGTGGTCCGCAGACGGCTGCAGTGAGCCCAAAATTATTTTTCGTGGCTCAAGGGAGTCTCAAAGAGTCACTAGAAAGTTTCGGATTTAAATTTTGACCCGTTTTGTAATTTTGGCGGGATTCCTGGTCGACATCAGGAAATCCAGCCCACAGGCTGGCAGAATTCTGACAACCCCCCCCCCCCTCGGGGTGAAAACGCGTTTTTTCACTTCCGGGACTCGGGCGGGTGATATAGGGTGCCACCCCCCCTATTTCAAGGGTGCTGAGCGCAGCCGTGGCACTCTTTTGCCTTCAGTTGACGACCACGCGTCGCCGTGGGGTCCAGATTGGGTCCAGATTGACAGTTTTTCAGCTTATCAGGGTGAAAACCAAATTTTGATGCCAAAAATGGGGTTTTTGCATTCTACGCCCAATTTGGGCAATCAAAGTGTGTAACCCCCCTATTTTGGGCATCCCGAATTCATTTCTCATACCCGTTTGGACCCACGGGATACTGATTCATCACCCCCCCCCCCCCCCTGCAGATTCTGCTTTCTGGCTGGCTTCAGGCAAAAATCGATTTTTTTGGCAAAAAATTCCATTTTTGTCATATTTCGACCCCAGGGGGCCCGTTTCCATGTGAACCCCCCCTATTTTGAGGGTGCCCGACACACTGGCGACCCTCATTTGCCACCAGGTGAGGTCCTGTGGCCTGCAGAAGGGTGCAGCAGGGTGCTGTTTGTCAAATTTCAGCACTATGTGTTTTTCCGGAGGGCTGAAAATGCTCTTTTTGGGAAAATTGGCTAGAACTGGCGTCCAGTACCCCCAAACCCCCTGAGTTGAGGGTGCTGAATTCAAATATGATGCTCGTTTTGCACCATATTGCGCTGGGATTGCACAATTTTCATTTTTCGGTGTCCAGAGTGCAGTTTTCCCGCTCGCCATTTTTTTCAAGGTAAAAATGGGAATTTTGGCATACGTCGTCCATCCCGACTCCCAAGCCTCATACCCCCCCTATTTTGAGGTTGCCGGATTCCGCTGTGGCATCCATTGCTCCTCAAATGGCCTCCATTCACGGCTTTCGGCCGATGGGAGCCTGAATTCAGATTCGTGAGGGAAAAAATAATCTCCTCAACCCTTTTTCATTGACTTCTTGCAAATATTGGGTTGAGATCGACCACGTTCATGGCCCCCTGCCATGACGTAGTCTAGGAAGGGGGTGTAATGAAATCGGGCTTCGGAGGGTAATTTTGATCAAAGAATCTCAGAATTTTTTAAAATCTGAGATTTGGAATGCCGGACGCGGCGATCGGGATCGCCGGGCGCCGTCGGCGGTGGCGTCTTCAAGTTTTGGGGATTTCAAAAGCTTTTTCAATAGGACAGATCTCGATCATTTTTTTATATCAAAAAGATCGAGATTTGCTAGGGATTCCGACAGGTCCCGGCCGGTTTGGGTCGAAACCGCCTTGGACCAAATTGAGCGTCCAATTCAATGATGAAACATCTTCGAACAATATGTGTTATGTTGGTCTTGTTGTTGACTTGGTTCATGCCTAATCATTCCGAACTAATGCCAACTCCATTCTCCATGAAAAGGTTCATTCCAAGGTCAACATGGCCATACATGACTATGATGAGGTAAAGGATGGTTCTCCTCTCCTCATAAGTGATTGAGGCTTGTGAACGCCTCAATTGGGATTCAAGAGAATGGGATGGGTGTTGCATACCCCAACTACGCCAAAGAATTCATTCCTTGATTTCGATTTTTCAATCCATTTTTATATCTCCAAACCCATGTCGAGTTGGGATAGGCAATTGATTGTGCATCAACATGGGACTATGCTTGAGTGGGGAAGAGAGCACAACACACACACAATGCACATGCAACATGGAGCAATTGCTCCTAGAAAGGCGGCTCTCAACTCACTATAGGCTTGGAGATATCTTGAGTTCAAATACATGCTTGCAAATGCATCGTAATGAAAATGGCTCAAGTTTATGTCCAAATGACAACATTATTTGGAATTGATCACCAAGCATGAGTGGAGTTGAAATGAACTACCAACAATAAATGTTGCCCATAATCCAATGTTAATGTAGTGCAAAGCATATGTGTCAACTCCTAAAAGACTAAGAGATATGACCTTGCCATTATGGTGCACAATGGACAAAACGGGGAAAATGTCCATTTGCTTGGTAGTGTATCTCCAAGCCTAAGGGGAGTGGGGATGGTTCATGAAACATGGGCACGGGTATGAAGATATTGAGATTTTCATGATGTCATTTCCAATCAGTTTTTCCATCATATGGTAGTGATGTACACCCCTCAACCTTTGTTAAGCTCCAATGGTTTGGTGGTGTAAACCGTGTATGGGTCGTGTGCTTTCCCCACTCTCTCCCCATTCATTTTGTTGTCTTATTGTTGTGGATGTCTTTTCATAGGACCTCCATTGTCCACGTTGCATCATGAGGTCGTGAGGTCGTGATCAACTCTACTCAAGTTCATCGAGGTTGTGAGTTCAAAGTTTAAGGTAACTCAGCACTCAAGGACTCCCAACCCACGACCAACACGTCATTCATTTGCATTGTGCATTTGTCTTGTGTCTTGGGGCTGAAGGTCTTCGAGGAATCCCCACCCCCATCCACAAGCATAGGGCACATTTTTTTCATAAAACTCTGCAAGAGGTTTTCTTTTTGGTGGTAAAACATTGATCCTGTGCCCTTGGTTCCTATAAAGGAAAAGTGCTTCCATAAATAGTCAAATATTTTTGGATTGTTTTATTTTTCTGAAATGGATACCGAGGAAATAATACGGTCACCACCAACCGTATTACATTGAGTTGCAGATTTGATTCCTCATTTGTCCATATGCAGCCCCTTTTTGCTTACAATGCTTTGATTTGGAAGAATACTATCACAATTCTGACTTTGATCCTGTTTGTGGTGTTCCTTGTTCGTGGACGTTACCTTTTTGCAGTTTTAGAAAACATCTTTTGAAAAGCAATCAAGGTTTTCAATATCAACAACAAGCAAGGGATACCAGAAACTCTTTCTGGTAGCAGAGGCTTACACCCTCGCCAAGCTAAGGCACAAGAAATCCACAGCGTATTGAGCAATGTCACACCCATCAGTTACACTGAGCGCCAAGACCCTGCCAACCAGGTCCCAGCCAACGGCGGCGCCTGTAGCAGGAATTTCCAGGGCTATGTCCCTGAGCAGAAAAGATGATACAGTCGTTGTGGACACTACTGGCTGGCGCGGAGAGCACCAAGCAAGAGGGGCGGAAGAAAAATATATGAGAGAAGCCCCTGACGCGCCTGTGTTAACCCAGGAACGCCCTAGAAGCCTCGAAGGGAGGGATCCGATGGCGGCTGCCCTCCTGTCTGTCGTATCCTCCTTACCTCCTTCTGAGGATGCCCCTGATCCTGATTCTTTAGCTGCTAAGGAAGCCGAGGCCGCGATGGAGAAGGTCACCAGCGCCAAAGTGAAAGCCTTGAGAAAGGCGGGAAGGAAGGAGCAGGAGAAAGAACCGATGAAGGTGTATCCCATGTTCGGCACCACATTTCGGGGTCGAAGCACCTTATGGGGAAATATCCGCCACGACGTCCAATGACTCCTCGGAATGGGAGGAGGACTGGATATCTAGAGAGCCTACCCCGTCGTTACCTTCGAGGCCAGAACCACCTTCGCCTCGTGAAGTGTGTCCCGAGCCCGTGCGCGTGGAAAGCGGTTTACCTTCACTTATGGCTGCCCCTAAACTCGGGCTGGATGAGAGCATGGAACTCCTTTCCCGAGTTCTGGGGGCTGGGGATGAAGATCCTGATTTGAGTGCACTGTCTGCAGCACTCAAGGGTAAACTGCGGCTGTCTGAACTGAACAAGCCCCCCTCGACCATGTCCCCGGGTGTTGAACTCCTGACCCGGGGCGTGAAAAGCTGCAGAAGGGATCCGCAGCACCCCGTTGGACGCTTGTTCAAGCCCTTTCCATCCTCGTGTGAGGACTGTTCCTGTATGCACTATTGGGGATTCTACTG
Organism: Eutreptiella sp. 'Long Island Sound 2002'; assembly: GCA_964036045.1. NCBI lineage: Eukaryota > Euglenozoa > Euglenophyceae > Eutreptiales > Eutreptiaceae > Eutreptiella > Eutreptiella sp. 'Long Island Sound 2002'. The sequence continues at coordinate 115,939,097 of OZ038379.1, forward strand.
AGGCTGACATGGAGGGCTATGGGCTGGCTGCACTGGCGCCACTTGTCACCGTCTACCCCTCACCCCCCTCAGGTGAAAAAGGTGACACTGGTGTACCAGGTCGGGGAACGAGGGGCATCGCCACAAGGAACCTTCAGATCGAGCTCCCTGAGTTCGATCCTAAAAACTTGCCCGAATGGGTCGAAGAGTTTTCGGAGTTTGTACTCCTCACCGGACAGCAACATGCTGATGTCCGGACCTAGTGCACGCTCGTCAAGAAGTCGTGCAGGAAAACGTTCCTTCAGCGGCGTGTGAAAACTGCCATCAAGAAGAGCTCCAGTTGGGGAGACTTCCTGAAAAGACTAGAACAAATGTACCCGGTCTACGAAAGGGACCTGAGTGTCCATACGGAGATAGAGGAACTAACCCCACTTCCTGAGTTCCCCACAGCTGCTCGTATTTCTGAGTTCAAGGCGCAGCTGGAGGAGCTAATGGGGAGGATGAACCCCTCCTCATACAGGCCTACCGAGCCTCATCTGTGGCTCGTGGGTAAAATTCCTTCCAGGACTTGGGAGAATTGTAAGGAGACATCCCAGAGGAAATCCCGGACTCATTCCTACGATGAGCTGGTCCATCTTCTGATCGAACTCGCCATGGAGAGAGAAAACGACTCTCACATGAATAAATACCTGCGCAAACATCTGCGGAGGGAGGCCCCTGCTGAAAAGCCTGAGGGGAGAAGGTCCCGAAAAACCCCACTCTAACCCCCCGGACGGGTAAGGGAGGGCAACTGAAGCATATGAACGAGACCCCCCCCGCCGAAGGCAAGGGAGCCTCGAATCTTTTTTATTGCCAGCCTACGGACGACAAGGGGGGACCATGTCACGCCCCTGACTGCGATGGACGCAGCTCTTGTATGCTCCAGTGGCGGCAGACGCAGAAGACCGAGGATGGTCAGGAGGTCAAACACCAGGACCACTTCCGCTGCACTATCACGTGTGGCTACTGCGGCAAGAGAAGGCACTACGAGGATGAGTGCCACATAAAACGCCGCGAGTCCGAGAAGCTAAAGAAGGCCGAGGAAGAACGGCGTAAGAACGCCGGTAAGGGGGGGGGAGGCAGTACCCCTGGGGGAACTCCCAGTGGAGGTAACCCTGGAGGGGGGCAAGGAAACTCAGCACCCCCCACCGGTGGGAAACCAGGCCCCACCCCCAAGGGTGAGCAGCCTGGGAAGAAGCGAACTGTACCCTCTACCCCCAGCGCCGTTGGCGCTGACAAGGGAAACCAGAACGCCAAGAAGCGCCGCCTCAACTGGCACTCTAAGTGCCTGCAAGCGACGGGCTTTGAAGTGAAATTCCCTGAAAGGGAATAGGGGGGCGGCTCCGAGGAAGAAGATTTGGTTTTCTGGATCACCGTCAAAATAGGTGATCAAGCCTACAAAGCGGTCTTTGACACGGGCGCCACGCTCTCAATCGTGGCCCGCAGATTGCTAAAACAAGCCAAGATCCGGAAACCGAAAACAGTGGCCATAAGGGTAGGGGATGGTCAGACCATCCTTTCACTGCAGGGGGTTTATGTGACTGTATGTCTAGGCGATGAGGAGGTGACGCAAGACTGCAAAGTGCTTGACACTGACGCCTTTGACATTGTCATTGGCACTGATTTTCTGCGCTTCAATCCTCCCGTGAAGTTGCTGTCCTTGCAACGTCCCTACGCCCTTCACTGCAATTTTGGCAGTGGCCTATACTCTGTCCCTCTGGAGCTGTCAGGTCCAACTCAATCCGGTCTACGTTACGTGAACCGGTCTTACAGAACTGAGAACTATCAGTTGGTGCGGCCAGTGTTCCAAAATGGACTGGCCGCCCTGCAGCTGGACCTGAATGAAATTCAGGTAGACCTGTTCGCGAGTAAAGAGCTGCATCTGATGCAGCTCTACTGCTCGCGGAACCTAAACAGTGCATACCGCTTTTACTGGAAATTAATGGGGTTGTGCTACGCAAACCCCCCTTTCTCCCAGCTCGCCAAGGTGATTACCAAAATCGCCCTCGAAGGAGCGAGAGTGGTCCTGTGCACCCCCGACTGGGGTGGCACAGGTGAACACGCCTTTTGGAGGCGCCTCTTGGACCATATGAATGTGGGAAGGACTGAACTGCCCAACGGTCTTATCTACGTCCCTGAGGACTCTCGGGAGACCATGCCCGCTCCTGAATGGGGTAGTTTCCTATCCATCGTAGATGGTGCTCTAAACCCCGTGCCCGTGAGTGACCTTGATCGGGTTGTACTCAAGGAGTTGATGGCCAAAAACGAGGGCCTTACCCTCCATGATCTCAAGAAGAGATCCGAGTACTCTTCGATTACCACTACGACTGGTGACTGCCCCGATGAGCCGGAGACACCAGCAGTCTCTACTCCGCTGGCTGATGCTGACGACCGCCTGAGCGATATCGCCAGTGTAATACCCCCGGTCGACCCGAAGGTTGTCACACTGAAGCATAGCGCTTTCTTAGCGCAGTTGCTCATGGAAGAGGTGGACCTCGGCGAGTCCGCCCCTGGTAAGTCTAATGATCACGCCGTGTTCTCTTTGTGGGCCACTGATGGCCCCTCAGGTCAGGTACCTGGCGCTAAACCCTCACCCAATAACATGCTCGTCTCTTGGTATGACGTGCGGGATCTACAGCAGGTCCTGTGGGCTAAGGCTGAGGGTATCGAGCGACGGACCCGCCACGACCTCCTCAAGAGGACCTGGAGAACCTCTATTTGGTCCGAGGAGGATGATGAAGAGATGACTCTCCCCGATCTTGAGACCCCTCTGGTATACTCCCTCCACTATGCCCAGGAACGCCAGGACTGGGAGGATGAGTTGCCCCCGAAAACGGTGGGGCGTATAAAAAAGCAGGATAAAGGGACAAGTAACATGTAAAAAGCATGACTCTCGACCCCCGTCTCACTAAGCTCATCCATAAGTATCAGGAGGTTTTTGGAGCGTTGCCCCCACCCCTGCCTTGTAAGAAACTGGTCCAGATGGACCTCAAACTAAAACCAGAGTTTGAAGGGTCGGTAGTGAGGCGGCGTCCCTACCCCGCCCCACAAGACCAAATCGACGAGATCGAACGCCAGATCCAAGAGTGTATAGATGCTGGCCTTGTCGAGAAGTATAAGCACGGGGACTACCCCCGCCATTGTAGCCCTTGTTTTCTGGTTGCTAAACCTGGGTCCACTGCTATGCACTTGGTCGTTGACTATGGGGAGGTCAATAAAAAGACCCAGAACCACTCAGGGAGTATCCCCAACATGGAGAACACCCTGGAGAGAATCGCTAAGTGTCGATTCAAGACCAAGATGGATAAGCGCAGTGGCTTCTGGCAAGTAGACCTAACCCGAGCAGCCCAGGAACTGCCCGCCTTTGTAACCCCTAAGGGCCGTGTTCTCCGCTGGAAGGTCATGCCCTTTGGTGTCGCGAATGCCCCTGCTCTCTTTCAGGAGCTGATGAACAAAATCCTATATATCCTGAGACACAGACCCTTTGTGCAGGAACTGGTTTCCTGCGGGGCTGAGATGGAGGCCCACATCAGCGACGTGAGCCTGGGTACTAAAACCAAAGAGGATCATATCGTCCTCTCGCAAGAGTTTTTCACCGTCTGTCAGGAAAACAATCTCCGCATCAAACTCGAGAAGTGTGAGTTTATGCGAGAGGAGATGGAGTACCTAGGGTTTGACGTGGGGTATGGCTGGTGGAAACCAGCCGCGTCTAAGATGCAGCCCCTACAGGACATGCAGATACGTGACGACCCTAAGAAGGGTCTACACGATGTGCGGAGTTTTATTGGCGCCTGCAATTTCTGGCGACGCCATATCCACAATTTTGCGTGTTCATCAGCCTTCTCACCGACCTTATAAAGAAGACCAACCCTTGGCAGTGGACCGACAAGGAGGAGGCCTGCTTCCAGGAGTTGAAGAGGAAAATATCTTCCACCAACTGCCTTGGGGTGCCCCGCCCTAAGGGCGAGATAATACTCGTCACGGATGCGTGTGGCGTAGGGGGGGGTGGTACCCTATACCAGTGGCAGGAGCTTAACCCCAATGAGTTGTCGCACTGCCACTTTCACACTTCAGGTCTGAACCGCGATGGAACCCTGAAGCATGACTATCCCGCCAATGAATGGCGTCTGGTGCCTCTGGGGCACTGGAACTTGAAGTGGAATCAAGCACGATCTAACTACAGTACCTACGACCAGGAACTCCTGGCTGGGCTGCTCGTGCTCTCTTCCCAATCCTGTCTTCTAGGTACTAACCCCGTTGTATGACTCTGTGACCAAGAGCCCGTGAATACATTTCAGAAGGGCCCGCCTCCTGAAAAAGCGAAACTAAAACGATGGTGGACATACCTGAGTCAGTTCAGGTCGACCGTCGATCATATACCAGGTATAAAGCACGAGATGGCTGACTACATCTCGCGTAATAACTTGGACGCCCTCCTACGTGAGAGCTCTGAAGCGTTGGCCAAAGAGGCGTTCCAACGTATGGATGTCCAGCTGGACCTATTCATGCGTACGGCAGGTGTACTGGACGGCTGGAGCCTGAGAGACTACCAGGCTGAGTACCACGGTACCCTCAGTGATGGCCTAGAGGCACGCCTAATAGATGGTGACCGCTGGTATAAAGATAACCAGTACCTATACTATGAGGACCGCATAGTTTTGCCTGAGGCACGTCCGGACGGCTGTCTGCAGCGGGCACACCACATCTCCGGGCACACGAGGTGCAACCGGTCTGCTACTTTCTGCAGTGAGCGTTTCTACTGCCGACTAACCCAGTCTGAACTACGTGCCCGTATGCAGTCCATAGTGGACTCCTGTGACTGTCACGCCAGCAAACAGAGCGACTCACGTGACAGAGGACTGATCTCCAGTCTCCCCATGCCCTACTGTACTAACTCCCTGTTGTACGCGGATTTCATCCACGGTCTGCCTAAGTTTCGTGGCTGTGATAGTTGTTACGTGGTCACCTGTGGTCTAACCCGCTTCACACGTGCTTTTCCCTGCAACAAGAAGATCACAGGAGAGCAGACTGTGAAGATCCTGGTTGAGGAGTGGTTTGAGCCCTATGGGGCGCCGAAGGAGATCCACTCCGATGAAGATGTAGGCATCCGGAGTGATACCAGTTGGTACAAGCGAGTGCTGGACGCCCTGAACGTCCAGGTAACCACAGGTGTACCTTACACGCACACGTCTAACCCTCTTTGTGAGAGGCAGAATCGTGTGGTGGAGCAGAATCTGAGGATTCTGATGAAACAGGAGCGCACCAAAGATTGGGTACGCCTGTTGCCCTGGGCCGTTCTGGCCATGAACCCTCAAGAGAGTTCTTCAACCGGCTATACCCCCCACGAACTGTTCCATGGGGGGCGTCTTGCGTGGTCTTTCAAAAACTCTTTCCCCGAGGACTATAAGAGCCCAGTTGGGGACTGGCTGGAGCACCGGCAGGACCTGGCTAACAGGGCCAGAGCTAACCTGAAACGCGTTCGAGAACGCGAACCAACCCGGCGTAACCGCAAGAGACGTCCTGCCAGTTTCAAGGTAGGAGACCTGGTGCTTGTACACCACTCACGATTGCCCACGTGGCCCCGCAACTGTTTGCAGGACCCCTACTTTGGGCCCTATCGTATTATCAGGATAGTTGGATCCAGGATCCATGCGAGGTGCAGCCCCCGTCTAGGTGGGGAACTGCTGTGTGCTCTTAAGCAACTGAGACACTAGCACTCCCCTGATGAACTATCGTGGGATGAGTGGCGCTTGCCTGACTGTGATGTCGAGCGTATCGACCTAGAGAACGCTGCCAGGCCTGAGGAGGCAGACAAACTCGAGGAGATGACTGCGGAAGAAATGGCAGTCGATGGCTACTACGTGGTTGCAGGTATTGCACGCCACGAGTATAAACAGGGCTGGAAATTCTTGACCCTGTTGGATGGCTATGGGCTATCAGAGGCTACCTGGGAGCCTATGTCAGCCTTCATACAGCCACATGGGAGTATTAACCCCATCTTTCGTTCCTACCTCGTTGAGAACAACGACGGGCAGTTGCTAACCCGTGCTGAGACCCCGTCCCAGCGTAAGAAGAAGAACTAACCTCCCAGGGTCGGTGAGCACTCTGAGCAAGGCACCAACGGTGGCTGTGCCCTGCAGTCCCAGGCCTATGGTTACCAGTGTGAGCCAGATGGCCGCTTTACAGGTTTGCAGCCAACCAGCGAGTGTTTGCCTTGTTCACCATTTGTGCCATGGGACCTGCCCTGATGTTATGACCTTGGGGAGCCAACGATGAACAGTGGCTAGCTATTCTAATGACCAGGGGGGAATGACAAGTAAGGTGTGTTCACCCTCCTTGGGGATAAGCGTGCCCATAGTTAGGACCCCTAACTGGTCCAGACCCATGGGGTTCTACCCTTCCTAACCTGGTCGCTATACATGTCTGCCTAGATATGTTTGAGTGTGCTATGCCTGAGGTCCTAAGAGCAAGTTGCAGAAGTGGTGTCCTAAATATACCCAGGTCTGCACGCTTGCTAAACCTGGAGGGTTATCTTATTGATGCCACGGGGTACGCCCCGGGTCTCCCCTCCCCTATGCGCCCAATTTCTGTGCTGGCGCAAAACCTTGGGGGAATACCCAGCGTACTAATCCAGGTATTGTTTTTCCTACCTACCTGACTACTAAAGGGAGGGGTGGCCAAAAGCTATGAAGGCATGAAAACGCCATTTTGCTAAGTGGCCAAAACGCTGACCTAACCACTGCCACAGCCCACCAACCCTGCTAAAATTGCAGGAAGCGGGTGGGACAGTGACACACGCACTACAGGTCCTACACACCCTACAGTGGCACTATCCTGGTGGGCGAGCGCTACTGCAACTGGCTCAAGCCCCCACGCAGGACTACCACTCCTACACACACGCTCTACTGGGTGGCGTTGAGGATGAAGACAAGAGCCCTAGCGGCTCACCTGTGAGAGTGCAAGATAACACAGAGGTACTAAGCTTCTGTGGCCTAACAGGGACGCCACAACGTGTTTCCCTGCTAGCCCTTGGAGGGAAGGGGTGCTCTTGTTGCGTGCACATCGTGAATGTTGAAGCGGTCGGGCTACGCTTGCCACTCCTGGCTGAGTCGTAGCTTGTTGCTTGTGTGATCAGCGCCGTATATTTCAGCTCGACTCAAGGGACTGCACCAGTTCACCCTGACCCTCCCACCTGTACAACAGAGGCCAATGGACTGGGTTCAGGACGGAGGAACCAAGACACACTCCACGTATTATACGCTTCTTAGTGTGCCCTATAATACACTGTTCCCGAACCCAGTTGCAAGCAAGCAAGCTTAAGGACTTCGCCCGTTCCCTTATGGAACGTAGGGCGAAGCCCTGGGTAACCTGGAAAGGGTTCATACCGCGTGCACAGCGCGTGGCCTACTGTCAAATCCCTTTAATGCATCGTGTCCACGCATGCAGGGAAGGGAGGCGAGACCAAAACCACTGTAACCACATTGACTCAACCAGAAGGTGAGCTCCCCCTGGGCTTACCTACCTTACTCACCATGCATCGTGTGAATGCCGAAATGAAGCGAACGCAAAACAAGCCTAAGCGTTTGAACAACCCTATTGCGAGTTATAAACAACCCTAAGCGTTTAATTGCATCGTGTGGCTTGCACGATTCTTGCTGTTGTGCCTGTTTTGTCATCTGCAAAAATGAGGACAGAGAATAGCGAATGAGAGACGACGGCACAACGCAAAACGAGCCTAAGCGTCTTAGACAACCCTACCTTAACGCACAAACGACGCAAACACGAGCACACACTTCTCCTATGGACCTGTGAAGAGAAGGGAAGGTGGGTGCATGCACAAGGAAGCGTGGCAACGTGTGTATGTCGGAATCCGGCACATGCATCGCGAGCACTTCATCTTCTCTAACCCTACGTGCGCACTACGTGCACGATTCGTCAAGCATACTTTTCCACCCTGTTTTTACTTGTGCAGGGGGAATGCAGGAGTCGCCCGACCCCCCAGAGACACGAGGGAGACAACCCTAACGTTTTAACGAACAACCACAACGAACACAATGCATACGTGTGTCATGACACTGGCATACCTGAGAGGCGAATTTTTCGCCTGCTCTTCCTTTTGTTTGTGTTTTTGAGGTTTGTCCCTATGTTTTATAAAAATTTTGATGCAACCATGCAGAAGTTTTTTGTTTCTCTCTGTCAAGGCACGGCACACACCCCTCTACTCGAGTGCCTTGTAGTGCCGTTAACTCTTTTCTGGGCGCAGCTCTGTTGCGCTTGTCTGCGACTTTGAGTTCAGGCCTATAAATGACGATTTCCAACGTCTTATCGTCATGTTTTAGCGATTTGACTTGTTAGGTCGCTCAGCCTTTCGCTAAACCACAGGATTCACTCCCTGTTGTTCCTCATTTCTATTTTTTTCAGCTCCTGGGGTTTTGTGGGCTCCATCAGGAGTATTGCTCCGCCCTGGCCGTTGGTCAGGACGATTACTGAAATACGTTGTTTCTACAGCGTTGACCGTCCGCATTAGAGAGTTCTATCATACCCTAGTTGGTAGCAATGCAGACTCTAGGGAGGAGGTCATGGGTTCAAACCCCACTGCCCACAAACTGATTTATCCAAAAGTTTACGCTCACGCCAGGTACTTTTGAGGAGGGCCCCTTTGGAGGTGAAATCAATCACGGTACATCACGCTGTTTCTAAAGGGTACCAGCAGTGTGAACAGCTTCTATGAACTGATGAGGAGGTTTTGTGAAGGTTCACACCATTTTCTGAGGTAATTTCAGGGTAAGTTGAGCCTTTTTCTTTGGTCCTACTAGCTTAGCTAACTAGTACTCCAGGGGGGAGTAAGAAAAAGTCACTACCATGTCTTTCTTCGGGTACTTGATCGAGGCTACAGCCCCCCTTTTTGCCTAAGAAAGTGCTGAGACTAACACTTAAACATTTTTGTTTCTCTTATGAAGCTTTAAGTACACTTTCTCAGCAATGGGGGTTAAAACCCCAGCTCCCCCATGAAGTTCACCCCTACCAATCAAAGGAGCGCAGGTATCATCCCTCATGGAGGTTATACCGAAAGAAAAGTAGGCACTTCATGCCTTGGGCCTTGTAGGTTAGGCCTAGTGGTCTCCCACGTCAGGACCCCTATACTCAAAAGTTTCTACTACTTATCGTGGTTCCAGATTGTAACTGGTTCTGAATTCAGTTGCTTGGCCAAGTCATTTCCTGTGTCTGGCCTAACTCCTATGCCCCAGATTCCTAACCAACTCCATTTCATCCAAAAGAGTGCACATGAAGTACTTGGTGCTATCTTGGAGGCCTGAGTCATGCCAGGTTTCACATAAAACCATTTGTTTTGTGTATAAAACCATTTGAGTTGCAGATTTGATTCCTCATTTGTCTATATGCAGCCCCTCTTTGCTTACAATGCTTTGATTTGGAAGAATACTATCACAATTCTGACTTTGATCCTGTTTGTGGTGTTCCTTGTTCGTGGACTTTACCTTTTTGCAGTTTTGGGGAAACATCTTTTGAAAAGCAATCAAGGTTTTCAATGTCAACAACAAGCAAGGGATACCAGAAACTCCTTCTCTCCGTGTGCCCCGCGCAGCCACCCAGTAAAGCCGGGGGCGCAAGCTCCCGGGTCGGAGAAAGGCACCACGGCGTCGGGAAAGCCCACCGGAGCACCGAGAGCGACCTGACCGGACGAGGCGCGGCGCACCACGCCAGGCCACGAGGCACGCCAGAGAGGCACGCCACCGGCCACGACCAAGGCACAGGGACAGGTGCGAAGCAGCAGCGGCCGCCGCTTGCCCCAAATCCGGAGAGCACGCACAACACGCAACGAACGGCGGCACGAGGACAGGTGCCAAGCAAGAAGCGGTACCCAGAACCCCATGAAGCCCGGTGAGAGCCCGGCAGGAGCGTGTCCCTTGCCGTAAAGCCCCAGTGACGGCATTCCGGCCACTTGGGGCATGTTACCATGTACCGGCAAACTGCCATTTGCCGGTATCTTACTATTTCACGCCAATCTGCCTCGCACCGCCTTCGGCCGTCGATTCGACAACCTAACCCTAACAACAGATGTAGGTAAGACGTGTCTGTGTGAGAGATCTGGGCATTTCAGCTATTAGCGGCCGCATTGGCAACCGATGCGTCGCCCGCTGAGATTTACACATCAGAATATCAGGCATCAACAGGGTTTTATTTTCATATTGTTTCCGTAAATTTTCACGCTTCCGTTCTGATAATCAATGTTTTGACTGCTGGCGGTTGGCTCGCGACTTTAGCGTAACCGCCAGTTTAACTGTTATTTACAGACATTTTAGCGCAATCCGTGACGAAGACTCTAAAGTCTTCAGGAATTGCATTGATGCATCCGCAATTTTGGCATTGTACATTCGCAACCTTAATCCGAATCTTTCAGGATGTCGAAATTGGATTTTCGACTTCGACATCCCCGCACTTGATTTGACTTCTTTCGAGTGGACCTACGTGCTTCCCTATGCACGAATCAACTTTCCTTTTGTCTTGCGCTCCATTTGTCTTAGAGATATGGGCAAAACAAAGTTGATTCGTGAGGCCACTTGTGAGGGTCATATCTCGTGCTGCTTGCGAGGAATGACAATAAAGAAAAAATGGGATGTATTCACAATACTCCCGACATAATATAGAAAGCTTTATACGCCTTGCGTCTCCACACGTGCGCGCTAGCGTAATGGATCATGGTCAAGAGGGTAGAGTTTGCGTTATAACTGTTTGGCCATGATATTGCGCGCGTGAGGATAACTTTCGAGTGTAGCGCGCGAGTGTTGGTGTTGCATAGGAACTCTCCTTGAGTTCCTATGAGCGATTGACACAAAGTTCTGCCCTTGGAGGGGCATGACATATCATGGGGGGAGCTACCTTTTCGGGCAATATGTGGTATGTGCCATGTGGTGTATTGCGTGCCCATTTGGCGGGTTTGACTAAGAGCGATACACCCACCAATGGACCTCAGATTGCACGAGGCCCTTCCTTATACTCCCCACGATCAATTGCAAGCCTAACCTTCGTGGAGGGAAGCTTGTGTGGCGATCCCAAAGCGATGCGTTGGGAGTAAGGTGTGTGTTTTGCAACTTTCCATATTTTCATGTGCCCACTTGGGAAGTAGCGCTCGTGACCTTTCAAAGCGCCCCAAGTGGAGCACATATGTGGAATCGGAGGTCATTGGTGTCAATGTTTGGATGGAGTGGTCGATTACTCAATCCAAGCCGAGAATATTATAATATATTTGTGCGCCTTTCAAGGCACTTTTGGGTGTTTTTTCGCCAATATTGCTGTTTTTTGCCCGTCATGATGTCAACTGGCGACCGTGTATCTCAACGTTGCGCTCAATTGACATCATGACTCAAGTATGTTTTGGAGGTACATACCTTGGTGCCCAACATATCTTGGACCCGGCGGATAACTCCTCTTGGGCTTGGCATACCGTGGCCGCCATGTTGGCAATTTGGGACTATCCCAAATCATGGGCTCACTTGGCGACCCTGCCATTCCCAAAACCGGAGGAGTTGGGCGACGCCCAAAAGATATGTTGGACACATATGACTTGATACCAATCCTATGGCACACTCTGGTCCAAGTCGGGCATGTGCCTCATTTGCCCCAACCATGAGTGTGCGCATTTTCGGGCATTCTGGGCAATTCTCCATATTTTATGCCCGCCGTGCACCTTGTTCAGACCCTTCATGCACGCCGGACGCATGGACCAATGGACCATATATGATATGGCTGATATGGACATTGGTCCCCATGGCTCACACACCACTTGGGCGAAGCGGAGCAACCTTCGTTAGGGTGCTAGCCCAAAGTGAGTGTGGACAATTTTGCCATTTTGGCATTTGTGGACCCGATTGGGATTGTCACCACGCCGAGTGGGAGGGAGATCTCTGGTAGCCAAATGCATGGGAGTCTCAATTGGACTCCTGGTGGATCGCGTATGGAATGGCAGATCTGATCTCCAAGCCGGCGTGGAGATATACTATTGGGGGCACCCCCGAATTTTGGCTCATTTCGAGCAGGCAAAATGACCCCCTTTTAGGACCCCAATATCACCCCCCCAAGTGGTCATTTGGCGGCCCCATATCTCTTTGCCCACAGGCAGGCCGGACCAAATTCCAAGTTGTACACACAGATATGAGTCCTAGGTCCTGCCTCCTATCCTGTGAGCCATTGGCCTTGCCCTGGCCGGGCGAGCCACGCGTGAGAATGATGCCAGATTTGGTGATTTTGGCATCATGACCCCACTTGACGAACCCGTGGTGCCCTGATGCCGGGACCTCAGAGGGAACCAGGTTGGGTGAGGGCTCCAGAGAGATTCATACTCTACGGGCACAGGGTCAGTTGCCTCGTCCCTACCTCTGGCAGGTCCCGACGAGGGGTGAATTTTGGAGATTTTTGAGCTAATATCAGTTTGGGCTGAAACAGCCCATTTTCAGCTACCAACTCCTAGGGGATAATGGCGGGGCCATATCCCCCGCTCAGAGGGGCGTTGGGACCTGCTGTTAAGGATGCACGGGGCGTCACCCTTGGTTGGCCTTGGAGCACCTTGGTTTCCAGAAACTCGCCTGCGGCTGGGCGGGACACCTCCCCTGTTGGCAGGGTTTCAGGGTCCGGACTGAGCAGGGCATGGGGTGTGTTTGAGCCCCCGCCCCCACAAGCCACTGAGAGGGTCGGACCTGGGATTGGGATATGAGTTGGGACTGAGTGTCTCTTGTCCTGTGATTGCTTTACCCCAGTCCAGTCTTAACCCCATGTGTACATATCCTGATGTGTTGCTGTACATACTTTTGTTCCCTTGTTTCAGAGTGGCAAGGATCCTGAAACGCTTTGTCACATGACACGAGCGTATTGATGCCCCTGTGAGCGCAGTGCTTTGCCTGCTTGCTTGCTTGTGCGTGTCACCGCAGCGTCCCGTGGCCAGGCCCCCCACGGGAACGCGTCAAAAGCGTTTCACCGCCGCGGGGTTACCCATTCCTCGCGTGCCACTCGGGGCCACCAACCCCGAGCAGCGCCGCGCCGCAGCTCGCAGCTCGCAGCTCGCAGCGCAGCGCAGCGGCTCGCAGCGCCGCCCAGCGACAGGGCCGAGTCCGTGAAGGAAGTGCGGGGACCGGAACTCCGTCACCAACGAGTTCCCTCGGCCGACCAGCAAGGCCGCACACCCAGCTGCAGCAACCACTTCCACAACCACCGGCCGACCAGCACCGGCCGCACTCCCAGTCCAGTGCTACGTCAACCGCTCCAACAACCACCACCAGGACCAGTCTGTTGAGCGGAACGAGAGCCCACCAAGGACTTCAAGACCAAGTACGCCCCCCGCTGCCATGGTAAACTGGCAAGAAGCGGGCAAGGCGTGGCCGCGGCCCCACCCCCATGCAGTGCGCCTACTGCGTGGGTTGGTTTGGGACCAGCACTACCGCCACAGCCACCCCCAGTGCAAAGGCGGCATGCCCGGGAGCTTCGAGCTCCGCCAGGACATGGGCCCCGACCGCCTGCAGGCAGTCGAAGACTGGCTGCGGCTGAAAGGGTTTGCCTTCCGCTTCCAGGAGAGGCGCTGGAGGGTCTGGACCCGCCCGGACAGGCCCGGCGAAGGGCTGCGCCCCGACGGGATTGAGGAGGACGAGAAGCCGAACGAGCGCCTCGATCAATGTCTCCATGTGGGACATGATCGAGAAGAACTTCCCGGAACCGGGGAGCGAGCGCAGGCTGCAGGGCAAGGAGAAGCGGTCCGACGGGGACAGGAAGCGGGACCGGAAGTGGCGGGAGTACCAGGAGTATCCCGCCGCCGAAGCCGCCCAAGGCGCCAAGGGCGGAACCCCAGCCCCTGGTCCCCAACGGGCCAATGGTGCTCAACACCCCGGCCACACCACCCTTGGTGACTCCCTGGAAGTCGCCAAGCAGGGCAGGGCCAAGCCCCGTCCGCTGCTCCTGAGGAAATCAGGCCCCAGCAGCGACGTGGAGTCGGCCCACCGCGGCAGGATGCTGGCCGACCAGGCCAGCTCCAGCAGCAGCGTCGCTCCCGACCAAAGGGACGTGGCGCGCGCCTGTGAGCGCGCTTGTGGGGTGCCCTGCAACCTTCAGGTTGCCCGGCAACAGGCCACGCAGCGGAACGCTGCCGTGGAGGGCGCCGCCGGCATCGCCCAGCAGGAGGCTGCGGAGTGGGCGCATGGCATGGCCATTCACGCCTCGACCGTGGCGGCCATTGCGGCCGGACTCACGGCCGCAGCCGCCCGTGAGGCAGCGATTGCCCAGGTCAGGTAAGATGGTTAAATGCCACATGTCAAAAGTCATTACATAAACCCCAAAAATGTGTTCACTCCCAAGCCTCTAAATCCTAGCCCAATAGGGGAGGTGGCGTGTCATGGCCTAGGGTGGCACTCAGGACCATGCCCTACCCTGATATAACCTTGGTTGGACTTGGAGTCGAATGGGCTTAGAGAAATGACCTATGAGTTTGAACTCATAACATGCCAAAAAACTGCCAATTCACACCATATTGGCCATATATCACATATATGCTCAAAATTGAAGTTACCACTTATCCGAAAGCTCAAAGCATGCATAGAATCCAAGTCTAATATTCATGGAGGATAGAGACCAAAGGCCAATGCCCATGTACATCCCCATATTAGCCTCGAAATCTCTTCGGATATGAGCGCCACGCACTGCCCAAGTCAACCCATGATCTTGAGACCAAATTTTGCAATCCTTCGTGCGCCAAGCCAAATGGAGTACACGATCCGGCATATGGTGCTGTTCAACTCCAAAGCATATGCCAACATATGAACAACATACCATGGTTCGACTCCCCATAGGCTTCTTGCTGTTAGCTGACCAGGTGAGTACACAAAACGCAAAAATGAGCAAAAATTGAGGTCAAAAACATGAAAATATGACCAAATACAAAGTTGTCATGATAGTATATCTCTATGCTCACCCATGATATCCGCTCATGATTCAATACACAAATGATTGGAAACATTTGCGAACAATTCCCCCACTTGGATCCCCAATCGGGCGCATGGAGATACCTTCGCCACTAATATCTACATGCCCCATGAAAATGGGAGTGCACCCATGGATCTCTTTGTCAAACATACCATGAGCAATACATACGCGGTAGACTTGGTCTAGCGCTTTGAATTCCACAATTGGGACATGGGCAAGGCCCTTGTCACGTATGGCTCTCCATCTCTTCGGCCACACGAAGATATATAACATGGGCGTGAGCATATCAAACATATAACATGCATACAACACATACCCTCAAAATATGGCTCCCACCATGATATGCCATGTCCCTCCATTGACATAACTTCACGTGAAAAATACGTAGGAACCCAAGGAAAGTTGCTATGCAACCCCAACACTCATGCGGCACACTCGAAAGTCGCATTAAAATATTCGGTTGCACGGTCCAAGAGTTATATATCACTTTATACCCTCTTGACCCTTTTCCCTTGCTACGCCGGGCATGTGTGCGCACCAAAGGCGTTTGATGCTTCCTAAATTAACTTGAGACTAAGGCGCTTGCAACCCAACTTTCCCTATTCTCTTTCCTCACACTCGCTCGTAGATATGGCCCTTCCAAGTGGTCCCAGGATTCATTTTTGTTTCCCTTATATCTCCAAGTCAGATGGGTGGCAAGTATAAGGGAAACCTGATTCGGGCATAGGGAAAGGCGTACGACCACTCGAAGAAGTCCAAGTCAAGTGCGGCGATGTCGAAGTCGAAAATCCGATTTCGACATCGCGAAAAATTCTGATTAAAATTTCGAGTGCTTATTCAGAGAATTGCGGAAGCAACGAACCCTTTGCTGATGAGATCTGACCCTTCAACGGAATATCCGTCAAAATATCTGGAAATAACAGTTAACCAATCGGTTAACGCAAAATCGCGAGCCAACTGACAGTCGCCGATACATTGACTATCAGAACGAAAGGCTGAAAAATTACGAAAACATTATGATAATAAAACCGTGTTGATTCCTGATATTCCGATATATAAATCTCCGCTGGCGGTACCTCGGTAACGAATATGGCCGCTCATAGCCGCAATGACCAAACCTATCACACTATCACATCGGGTTAGGTCAGGTGGATGGGAGAGTATGATATCAGCCAATGGCGGCTTGCCGGCACATAGATACACACCCCAAGTGACCCCAAGATGGCCACGGGGGTCCGAACCGGCTTCACCCCCCTTCTCAGAGCGTTGTATCCGCTCGGAAACCAATGAAGAGAGGACGGGAGGACCCCAATGGGCTCCAACCCCCCCCTCCCATGTCCCAAGGACACATGGAGGCCCCACACACGTCGTAGGCGTCCCCCATGCCCCAAGGGAGGGGTGAGGACACTGATAATCAGCGCCCTACGCCATATCCGGTCTCCTCTTGATCTACAACATGGACCAAGGGGATCAAAGATAGAAAAACGTCGTCGGTCGACCTAAATAAGTATACCACAATGCAATATATATGTGGAGATCGAGTGAAGGGGGTATATGGCCGATCAAGGCCGAAAAATCCCCGGATGAACGCCCTCACTTGTCTCCCCATTCACAGAAACAAACAAAATGCCAAGGGGGATCCATTACGGTGCTACAGCAGCAACCAAATGGACCAATACGTCCTTGACATCCAAAGAAATACCCTTTTTCTTTAGGTAGTCCATCCAGACCGTTGTGTACCTCGGCACAAAACTGCTCGGAGGTTCCCACGAGTCCCTGGATGCGGCGAATCCTTTCCAACGGACCTTGTAAAGCCTCCCCCCGGGCGTCCCCGGGTCCGGCTTGTCCGCCAGGATCTTCTCCGCGGTGAAGTCGTCGTCCTCACCCTCGTCGTCCGAGTCCACATCGCCGGCCGTGAACTCGAAGGTGACGGGACGTCCGCTGGGGTCTGGTGCTCGGGGACGAAGCTGGGTATGGTCGCGGTTCAGGATCTTGTTATCCCCCACACGAACCGCATACACATCCTGCCCGACCTTCCGCACGATTACCCCCGGCACATACCAGGATGCCTGCCGATGCCTGGACAGGACATCCTTGTGGTGCCGCTCCACCCACACGGTGTCTTGGAGAGCATATTTCTGGACTTTTCCTTGCCTGAAGTACTTGGCCCTCTTGTCATGCTCGTCCTGAAGTGCCTTTCACACTTTGGCCGCCGTGTCGTCCGCCTCAGCCATCATGGCATTCGCATCGCGGGCCACTTTGCCATGGTTCATCCACGGGAGAGTGCGTGACACTCGATCCCCTAAGAACAGGATGCGATGGGGCGACAGTCCAGTGGGCCCCGGAAGGTCATGATACGCTTGGAGTACCCTCCACAGCGAATTGTACCAGTTCCGGCCCGGTTCGTCAATGTGCAGCTGGCGGAACTTCTCGAACATCTGCCGCCCGGCCACCTCAGCCCGGCCATTCGACCGGCTGTGGTATGCCACGGTCTTGGCGTGCCGAATCCCCATGTGTTTGCACATCGTCTTGAACCACGTCCCCACGAATTGACTGCCCCGATCGCTACAGATGACAGCTGGGATATCGAAAATCGTCAGCCAATGCCTGATCATGGCATTAGCGACGGTCTTGGCCTGCAGCCCCACTCCATGCTTGTCCTTCTTGTCCTTCTTCTTGGACTTCTTGCTCGGGACTGCCACGATATACCCGCTGTGCCTGTCCACCGCCAGGATGACACAGTCGTAGGTCTCTCCTTCCACGGTGACCTCAGGCATGGCGAACACATCCATGGCAACGGACCGCATTAGGGCTTCCGGTATAGCCGTGTACACCGGGTTGCCCGCTGTGGAGTGGTTGGGGCTCTTCGTGGCCCGACACACGGCACAGTCGCTGCAGTACCTATCCAGGATGGCGTAGTACCCCGGAGGGAACTTGAAACGCCACTCCAGATCCTGCTGCATCTTGTCTCGGCCAGGGTGCATGAGCTGGGCGTTGTGCCAATGGTCAATGAGCTCCTCCACTCGGTTCTCGGGCACCAGCAGCTTGTCCTTGAGGAACAACTTGTCGCCATCCTCGGTCAAGCCCTCGGGCCATTCGTCATCCGACGGGGCGCTCACGGCATTCCAGTACCTTCTCCAGTGTTCGGATGCCGCGTAGTCATCCGACCAGTCCTCTGTGAGCACCGACCTGACTAGCTCTACAGGGGCCACCATCCATTGCTCGAGGGTTTCCTCTCGAATAGCTTGGATGCGGGTGTCCCGGAACTTGGCCAGGTCTGTATGGTTTGCCATCACCACAAAACACTTGACCCCCTCTTGCTCCATGACCTTCTCCATCTCGATGATGCGCTTGGCCTCCTCGGTCTCCTCGGCGTCGCCATGGCTGGATATGTCCATCCACGCCTTGCCCGCGGGGTAGGCCCAGCGACTGAGGCAATCTGCCACAGTGTTGTCCTTCCCCGGGACGTACACGACGCTGAGGTCGAACTTGGCGAACGTCTCGTGCCATCAGGCCCTCCTTGCCGCCGGTCCCGAGGGGGTGTCGACGTGTTCCTTGTGCCAGCTCTGCAAGGATTGGTGGTCCGTGCGAACCACCACCGGTTGCAATCCGATGTGGCCAGACCACTTCCTGAGCGCACATACTATGGCGTACGTCTCCTTCTCCCTCGCGGTCCATGTTCGGCGTTGGCCCTCGGCCAGGATCCTGCTCCAAAACGCCACGGGAACATGAGTCCCGTCGTCCCGGACTTGCTCGAGGACTGCCCCCACTGCATAGTCCGAGGCGTCTGTCCGTAGCACGAATCCCTTGTCCGGGTCCACCAAGAACAGCCCCAACTGCCCCAGGAGTCGCTCCTTCAGGCTGTTGAACGCATCCTCAGCCTCAGGGGTCCAGGCAAGCTTCTTTCTGCTCCCCTTCCGGCCATCGAACTTGCCCACTTGCAGCATCTTGTGCAGCGGCCCCGACAGTTCTGCATACATCCGGACGTAGCCCGAACAGTAGTTGCAGAACCCCATGAAGGATCGGAGTTCGCTGATGGTCTGGGGCTTCTCCCAGTGTCGCAGGGACGCCAGCTTCCCAGGCATGGGACGGCGTTGCCCGTGACCAACCACGTGACCCGCGAACTCCATTTCCTTCACGAAAAGTGAGGCTTTGGTGGGCTTGCACACCATATTGTGCTTGTCCAACTCGCTGAGCACTCGGCGCAGATCCTTCTCATGCGCGTCGATGAGCTCGTCCTCAGTCATGTTCTCCGTGCCGGACCCGATGATGATGTCATCCACGAAGGGATCGGCACAGTCCCGGACAGGACCGAGTAGGTCCTCCATCATGCGCTGGAAAGCGGCGTTGCCATTCTTGGCACCCATAGGCACCACTTTCCACTGCATGGGCCCCAACGGCGTCGACATCGCTGTGCAGGGCCTGGAGTCCGGGTGTAGCGGCATCTGGTGGTAACCGTGTTTCAGGTCCAACACCGTGAAAATCCGCTTTTTCTGTTGCTTTTGGAGGATGGAGTCGATCAGGGGAAGCGAGTACGAGTCGTGCTCGGTCTGCTCGTTCAAACCTCTGTAATCAACCACCAACCTCCACTCGCCCTTCTCCTTCTTGGGCACGATGAAGGCTGGGCTGGCCCATTCACTGTCGGAGGGTTCGATCCATCCCCGCTCAATGAACTCGGCCAACAGCTTCTTCATGGCCTCGGCCCGATCGCCCTGAAGTTGGTACTCCCGATGACGATAGATCTTCGGGTTCGGCTTCAGCTTGATCTTCGCTGTACCAAACCCCCCACGATCTGGAGGGTTCTTGTTGGCGACGCCACTGAATAGCCGCGGATAGGCCTTGATCAGCCTCTCCTTCAGCTCGGCGACCTTCGGGTTCTCCTGGGCCTCTTCAGCCGCTTGCTTCGGTATAGATACAACCGACCGCACTGCGGTATAGGCCTCTTCTGGGTCCGATTCCGACTTTTCCTCGTCCGATATGCCGTCTTCATCGTCGTGGGGAGCTCTTCCCACCGATAATCTTCGGAAATTTGCGGCATCGGGCTGGTGACTGTCGCTATCGGCACCCATTCTTGGAAAATCCCATGTTGGTGGGTCCGACCCAACCGGACCAGCGTATTGGTCCGCGATGTGATCCATGACCCTCGCCACGAACTCATCCTTCTCGTACTTGCCGGTGACCAACATGTTGTCATCCCACCAATGCGGAGATGTGACCATGGCCCGCCTCTTCTTGGCTGCCACGCGGTCATGCATCCCCATCCGCATGTAGTTGACGACGTCGTCGATCTCGACGTGGGACAGGACGTCAATGCCATCAATAGGCTGATCCGTCGCCTCCTTGGGCTCGAACATGACCTTCATGGGCACCGCCTTTACCCTACGGATGAATGCTTCATCACCCGTGGGTTGGGCTTGCGCCCCATCCACCAGGAAAGCCTTGGTACCCCACGCTTGACCCGGGGAGGGCATTGATACTCCCTTGGCGTCGATGAACAACTCCTCTTCTGGCCCGAATGACATCTCGTTCAGGGTGATGGAGTCCAGCGTCGACTTGAGACCTTCCAGCAGACATGGGCTGGATCCTATGCCGGTTATGACCAGGATCCCCTTCGCCCTATCCGCGATGATCTTCTCCACCGTACGTCTGGTATTGTCCAGGGAGCCATGCCAATACATGGGTCCCCACTCCCTCAAACCCCAATGCCTGTGCCCGGCTGAGTCTCCTCGACGCCAATGCCTCCTACACTTCCGCAGAAGTGGGGCATCCCGGGAAGCGAAGACGTCTGTCTCGGGCGCTTCGGCTCCCAGCGTTTGGATCATCCTGTCGTACACCTGCGGCGCCATTCCATACTCCGTGAGCTGAACTCCGCGGTCTCCTCTGGACTTGGCACCCACAGCTTGCACCGCTCGGACGATCCGATCCTCTTCCTCAGCATTCCATTGGGATGACCCGCATGCATAATCCGTGGACAGCCATGTGAGGCATTCGTCGTCCTCCCGGACCAGCGTTGCGCGATGGGGAAGGGCTCCAATGGCATTCGCCACCATGAAGTCATACCCCATGATCATATCCCAATCAGTAATGTCGGCCACATAGAAGTTCCCGGATAGAGTGCTTCTCTTCGCCTGATCAGGGCGGTTCAAGCGCTCATGCTCCCAGAATTCCATACTGATGGTGGCCTCATGGGTGCCACCACCCATGATCTCTCCGTTGGCGACCTTCAGGCGGACCCCACTCCGGCTGGGCTGCAGGAATTCCTCCTTGAACACCCCTCTCCGGACCAGGCTCACCTGGGCACCCGTATCCACCAACACATCCACCACCTTCTCCTCTCGTCCGCACCGTACTCGCACTTTCAAGTGCAACTGCCGCTCGTCGCCATGAGGTGTATGGACGACTCTCACGGCATGCAACTCTAGCACGTCCGGGTGCATCAGGACTTCAAGGGTATGGTCACGGATGGTGTAGATCTTGGGTTGGTCCTGCCCGTCCACGGGGCTCTCCGTGGTCGCTCCTTCCTTCTTGCCATGTCCCGTACCCACATGTACTTCCCTTGGCAGGGCGCTCCAGGGGTTGGGAGTGGCAAAACTCAGTGGTTTTGGCTCTTCCGGAGCCTTCTTCGGCACCCGATGTGCCTTCGCTTTCTCTGGGATTCCACTGATTTTCGGAGGAGAGACCTCCGATCTCACACCCCCGTGGGGGCTCCTCTAGACTTGGCTTCCCGCAGCCCCTTCCGGCTGCGATCCGCCAGGACTTTGTCCACCACGTTGCTGGGCTTTGAGTTCCTCCAACATCCTCAACATGTCCTCAGCAACCTCCTCGATCGACCTCACTCGTCGGTCTTGGCCAGGTCCACCACCATAGCCTCTTCCTCCGCCTTTTCCTTGGCCTTTGCCTTGGCCTTTTCCCCCGTCTCCGCCCTTTGCCTTCCAATCAGAAATCCGCTGCTCCTTGGGCTTCTTCTCGGGGTGAGCGGCGAAATAGGCCTTCTTGTCCGCCTCATACACCTTGCACTGACGGTGGTCGTGTGCATGGTTGTTTCCCTTGCCATAACAGACCCAGCACCCGTCGTGCTGAGACCTGTACTCTCGGAACGAGAGCGGCGGGTTACCGATCCTTCTTGGCTCTTTGCCCTTCTTGGGTCCCACCTGGCTCCATCTGGACCTATCCTGCCCATTGTTCCTCACGTTGTGCGCCACAAACGCGAAGAAATGGGCATCCTCGTGATCCTCCCGGGACCAGTGGTCTTGGCCACTTCCACTACCATCCTCCGCGGAGTTGGCCGTGTCCTCCTGGATCTCCCGATGCTGGCGGTCGTCTCGGTGTCCTCGTTGTCCATGACCATGTCGATCCTGCACGTGGGCCTCGTTCTTCGCATTGAGCTTCAACTCCACCGTGATGTACTTCACGATCTCGTCAAGGCTCATGCGGGCGAAGATGACTTGCATCCTCAGCGGCTCCCCGCGCCTCCACTCCACGTTGTTGAGGCGCAGCAACCTTTGCCCCATGGAGTCCCCGAATACCTCCACGTACACGGCGTTCTTCAGGCCCAACATCCGGTTGGGTTCGCCCAGGTTCCTCCTGAAGAACTCCATGATACCCGCATGGGTATCCTCCGCCGCCATAATCCTCACCGCCACGCGCTTCTTCGCCCTCTTCTTCTCCTCGTCCTCCACTCTCCTCTTCCAGTTGCTGGGGAGGACGTCCTTCAGCAAGTGGCGGATCCCACTGGCCTCGTTCCAGTCTTCCACCAACTTGAGGCATCTGCGGTACTTCCGCAGATACCGGTTCCACTCCCGGACCCGCAGCTCACCGCGGTCCAGCGGCAGTGGAATGGACCACAGGTCCTCCAGCTTCTGGTTTGGAGCGTCTACCCGCTCCTCATCCTCCAGCCACTGAAGGCAGGCCTGCTCCGTACGGATCAATCCTTCTCGGATCTGATCCCGCAGCTCCTCCTTCAGGTCCTGCGCCAGGCGGTGTGGGAATGTCCGGCATACCCACTTATCCCGCGGCGCTCCCCGCATCTCGACCTCCTCGGCGAAGTCCTCCCAGTCCAGGATGAAGTCATCCAGGTTGGAGGGGTTCCTGTCGTAATAGGGAATCTTGATTCCCCTGAGGTCGTCAATCCTGATGGCGTCTCCGACGTCTCCAGCCACCACTCCACCGAGACGGATACCACCTGTGGCCGGGGGGTGTGAGTACACTCCCCGTACATCCCTCTCCTCCATGGAGTGCGATCCAGTTGGGCCTGAACCCATTGGGTTTGGAATGCGGGAAGGATTTGCTCCATCGGCCGTCCATATCCCCGTATTGGGGTCCTTCGCCCACAGGTTTCCGCTTGGATGGCCTCGACCATGTCCGTCGGCGCTTCCCATGGTTCGCCCCTGCATGGTCTGGTTCTGCATATCGATCTTCTCTTCCGCATAGACTGCCATATTCGTCGTGAGCGGTACATCCTGGGCGGCATGGGACATCTGCACCGTCAGGCTCCTCGGGTCCGTGGCTACGTGCCCTTCCCGCATGGACCCAGCCGGTGCCGTGTGTTCCCCGAGCATTGTGGACTCGCTGAACAGGGGAACATACGGCAGCGCACCCGGGTCAACACGCGGAGGCGCGCATGGTGCCTCTGCAGGGCCGCCCATGGGTTTCTCCATGGCGCTCCTGAGGGTCTTAACCCGCTCCACCAGCTCCACTGCGGCTGGCTTTGCCGGGAGCTCCGGACCCGAGGCGAGGGGCTGTCGCTCCTCTAGCCTTCTCAGGCGTCCCGACATGTCCTCCACTAAGTGGAGGAGGCTGTCCACCACTTGCTGCTGCTTCTGCAGGGCCAGCTCCAGATTCTCCCGGTACCGGGCCTGATCCGCTCGCAGCTCCTCCATGTGGTTCTCCGCGGCCGACTGGTCGTCCAGGATCCCCGCGACGTCCTCCTCCAGAGCGTCCTTGGCGTTGTCCAGATGGTCAAGGTGATGCACGATGGCGTCCATCCCCATCTTCGGGTACTTGCCCATGAGGAAGGACACGTGCTCACAGTGGCACGCAGCGTGCTTTCCGCCGGATTCAGCGCAACCCGCGGTTCCCGGCACCTCAGACTCATCGCCCATGGGTGTATCGCCTATGGCGTCCGTCTCTGGTCCTGTGTGCCGGGGCACAGGTGCCGTCCGGGCCCTGGCTGGCCTCTCCAAGCCCTCGGCGTAGTGCTGCAGGGCGGGCTCGGGGGCCGTATGCGCCCTGGCGATCGGCGCGGACATCTCCGGCTCCGAAGGTGGCTCGTGGGCTGTCCGATAGCCCTCGGAGTGCCCCTCGGATTCCCACAGCCTGACCGGGCTGGGGTCCGTGTCCATAGCCCCGGCGTCCCTTGCCGCGGACTTGGGTGACCCGCGCTTCCGGTAGCGCCGGGCCCGTCCTCCACTGCTGCCTGAATGGCAAGCCTCATCAGAGTCCTCCGCGGCGGAGCGGAGGTTGCATGCCTTTCGGCAGCGACGCTCACACATGGAGACCAGGTCCTCCATGTCACGTCCTCCTCTTCCCGAGTGTCGTTCTTCTCTTCGGGCTTCAACTTCCGGAGTTCGCCATGCTCTTGAATGTCTTGGTCCTTCTATGGCTCCAATCTCCGGCGTGGTCTCCACCGAGTCCACAATACGCACCCGGGGCGTACTTGGGCAGGGCTCATAAGGGCCCAAGTCCCCGGGTCGGCGGTTGGTAGGGGCAGCAGGTAAGCCTCTGCTACCATAAAGAAGGTCCCTACCAGGACCGGCCCCCGCTGTGCCCCTTCCGCCAGTAACCCCTGCTGACTTGCTCCTGATCAACGATTGCATTTATCAAAATCCAAGGTTCCAAATCCAAAAATAGAGAAAACAAAATCCTCCTTCAACCCTGAATGGCAACCAGACCCCACAAGTATAGCAATAACCCAATTCACAATCCAAATCAGGCTGCGGGCTTTCGTTCACCACACCGGTATTCCCACGGTGGCGGGCATGTACAAGAATTGCACCAAGGAAGAAAGCCCTGGAATTGGCATATGAACACAAATAAAGCAAAGTCGGGGAAAGATGGAAACTTATACAATCACAGCCATAGACCCCTCATTCCCTGGACTCAAGACCTTCCCTTGCCTCATCAACATGATGCCCTGAACCCAGTCCAATAAGATGGTTAAATGCCACATGTCAAAAGTCATTTCACATAAACCCCAAAAATGTGTTCACCCCCAAGCCTCCAAATCCTAGCCCAATGGGGGAGGTGACGTGTCATGGCCTAGAGTGGCACTCAGGACCATGCCCTACCCTGACATAACCTTGGTTGGACTTGGGGTCGAATGGGCTTAGAGGAATGACCTATGAGTTTGAACTCATAACATGCCAAAAAACTGCCAATTCACACCATATTGGCCATATATCACATATATGCTCAAAATTGAAGTTACCACTTATCCGAAAGCTCAAAGCATGCATAGAATCGAAGTCTAATATTCATGGAGGATAGAGACCAAAGGCCAATGCCCATGTACATCCCCACTTCACCCTCGAAACCTCTTCGGATATGGGCGCCACGCACTGCCCAAGTCAACCCATGATCTTGAGACCAAATTTTGCAATCCTTCGTGCGCCAAGCCAAATGGAGTACACGATCCGGCATATGGTGGTGTTCAACTCCAAAGCATATGCCAACATATGAACAACATACCATGGTTCGACTCTCCATAGGCTTCTTGCTGTTAGCTGACCAGGTGAGTACACAAAACGCAAAAATGAGCAAAAATTGAGGTCAAAAACATGAAAATATGACCAAATACAAAGTTGTCATGATAGTATATCTCTATGCTCACCCATGATATCCGCTCATGATTCAATACACAAATGATTGGAACCATTTGCAAACAAGTCCCCCACTTGGATCCCCAATCGGGCGCATGGAGATACCTCCGCCACTAATATCTACATGCCCCATGAAAATGGGAGTGCACCCATGGATCTCTTTGTCAAACATACCATGAGCAATACATACGCGGTAGACTTGGTCTAGCGCTTTGAATTCCACAATTGGGACATGGGCAAAGCCCTTGTCACGTATGGCTCCCCATCTCTTCGGCCACACGAAGATATATAACATGGGCGTGAGCATATCAAACATATACCATGCATACAACACATACCCTCAAAATATGGCTCCCACCATGATATGCCATGTCCCTCCATTGACATAACTTCACGTTAAAAATAGGTAGGAACCCAAGGAAAGTTGCTATGCAACCCCAACACTCATGCGGCACACTCGAAAGTCGCATTAAAATATTCGGTTGCACGGTCCAAGAGTTATATATCACTTTATACCCTCTTGACCCCTTTCCCTTGCTACG
The DNA here is from genome assembly GCA_964036045.1 of Eutreptiella sp. 'Long Island Sound 2002'. Taxonomy (NCBI): domain Eukaryota; phylum Euglenozoa; class Euglenophyceae; order Eutreptiales; family Eutreptiaceae; genus Eutreptiella; species Eutreptiella sp. 'Long Island Sound 2002'. The sequence continues at coordinate 115,965,456 of OZ038379.1, forward strand.
CCGGGCATGTGTGCGCACCAAAGGCGTTTGATGCTTTCTAAATTAACTTGAGACTAAGGCGCTTGCAACCCAACTTTCCCTATTCTCTTTCCTCACACTCGCTCGTAGATATGGCCCTTCCAAGTGGTCCCACGATTCATTTTTGTTTCCCTTATATCTCCAAGTCAGATGGGTGGCAAGTATAAGGGAAACCTGATTCGGGCATAGGGAAAGGCGTACGACCACTCGAAGAAGTCCAAGTCAAGTGCGGCGATGTCGAAGTCGAAAATCCGATTTCGACATCGCGAAAAATTCTGCTTAGAATTTGGAGTGCTTATTTAGAGAATTGCGGAAGCAACGAACCCTTTGCTGATGAGATCTGACCCTTCAACGGAATATCCGTCAACATATCTGGAAATAACAGTTAACCAATCGGTTAACGCAAAATCGCGAGCCAACTGACAGTCGCCGATACATTGACTATCAGAACGAAAGGCTGAAGAATTACGAAAAAATTATGATAATAAAACCCTGTTGATTCCTGATATTCCGATATATAAATCTCCGCTGGCGGTACCTCGGTAACGAATATGGCCGCTCATAGCCGCAATGACCAAACCTATCACACTATCACATCGGGTTAGGTCAGGTGGCTGGGAGAGTATGATATCAGCCAATGGCGGCTTGCCGGCACATAGATACACACCCCAAGTGACCCCAAGATGGCCACGGCGGTCCGGACCGGCCTCAGTGTGAGGTGGCAGCAGCCGACGAGGAAGCCCGCCTGACGCAGGAGGCCATTGCCTGCAAGGAGGCCGAGGTGAAGGCGCTGGAAGAGGCGCTGGCCCGAGAGAGGGCAAAGAAGGAGGCGGAGAAAAGGGCCCATGCCGAAGCGACGGCTAAGGCCCAGGCGGCGCCGCCAAGAAGGACGCCATCGAGGCCGCGCGACGGAAGGTCGCTGAGGAGAGGGCCAAGACGGAGGCGGAGTTGGCGGCTTTGGAAGCGGAGAAGGCTTGGCTGCAGCAGGCCCGGGAAGCGGAAGCGGCTCGTGCCCGGAAAAAAGCCGAAGGGCGAGCTGCCGCAGCCACCGCCGCCGCAATGGAGGAGGCAGAGGCCAAACTCCGCCGCGAGACTCCCCCGGGAGGATCACAAGTGGAGACCCTTCGAAAGCTTTTCGAAGGGGACGCCTCCTCCAAGATGACGCTGGACGGGGCCGACACGGGCAGCAGTGGGAGCAGTGGCCCCACTGCCTACCGACGGAGGGAGGGTAAGGGGAAGACCCCCGAGAGGCCACGGAGGCCAGCGGGCGGACACCCCCAAGACAGCGACCCCTTCTTCACCGCCAGCGACGGGGATGAACGAGGCCGCCGACATCGCCGAGGAGTGGCTGGCAGAGGAGGCGGAGACGTCCCCATGTAGCCTGAAGGTGAGGATGAGGATCCCCCTCCTCCCTACCGGAGCTCGGAGTCTTCGGAGACCGAGACGCCCAGGTGGGGTGACATGGAGGATGATGACGACATGTACTTTGACATCGTGAAGAAGCGCCCATCCTCGGACCCACCGAGGCGACCCGGCGGAGACCCACCGGGACCCCCTGGCGGAGGACCATCAGGACCCCCTGGAGGACGCCCGGGCGGGGGAGGACCCCCTGGACCGGGCGGACCCGGCGGAGGCCCTCCGGGAGGACCCCCTGGGGACCTCGACGACCCACCAGGGGACGGCGACCCGGATGCCACCCGGCGGTGGATTGTCTACCTCCGCAGGGGAGTCCAGTTCCTCGAGCGCGAGGTAGACACGGGCAAGGGAGAGATGACTCGCATCGCCAGGGTCGCCGCGCGCGCATAGAGAGAGCTGGACATCGCCAAGATGGAGATGGTCAAGAGCACCAGCGTCGCCACCGCCACCCAGAAGCTGCTGGACATCGCAAGGAGCGAGACCAGGTCGCTGAACAAGGTCATCAGCGGCCTGCAGCAGAGGCTGGACGCGCTGGAAGCCGGTGGGAGCGCCAGCAGCGACCACCCACCCCTGGAGTCTGGCTCGTCGGACGACGGCTGGGGACCCGGACCAGGTCCAGGCAGACCCCACGCTCCTGGCAGAGCCCCCAGGAGTCGTCCCAGCGCCAGTGCCCCCTCTCTCACCGCCCCCTCTCACCACAGCGCGGGCCGCTGCAATGAGCGCGCGCCGCCCGGCAGTGGCAGTGAGGATTGGCGTGATGAGTGGCTCAGCGCGGAGTATGACAACCGCCGTGCTCCGCCGCGGACACCGGTACGCCTCCGACGCCCCGTACCAGCCCCGGAGCCTATCCCAATGGCTGGTGGACGTTATGGTGGACTCAGGGATGAGGTCCCCAGAAGAGACGTGGAGTGGGACGTCGGCGGAGGTGAGGACCTGGACCTGGACCTGGAGGAGTTCGACATCTCTCTGCCGCGTGGTGTACGACGGGAGGCCGCTAAACGCAGCCGCCGGCGCAGTGATGAGGAAGCGTACATGGAAGGAGTACGGCGTGAACATCTGGGTTCAGCGTACATGGAGGAACCGCGGCGTAGCCATAGGGCTTCCGTGGAGGAGATGGACGTGGCAGCCGTGGGAGTCTGTGGGAGAGGCCGATGGGAACCTCGGTCGACCTCGTGGCCGGCATCCATGGTCTCTAAGGCCGCGGATGCCGCCGTGTGGGAGGACCTGAAGGACATCAAGCCCCCCATGTACGATGGCAACCCCCCCAACCTCGACTGCTTCTTGGAGAAGCTGGACGATTGGGGGGTGACCGTAACTGAGGACATGGATCCCGCAGATGCGGAGAAATATGTCTTCAGACAGTTCAGGTACCGCCTGCCGGAGGTGCTCCAAGAGCTATACTTCGTGGCCACCAAGGAGGGGAAGATCAAGACCCTCAAGGAAGCCAAGAAACGGCTCAACGAGCAGGAGCGGATGGACGCTCCGCAGGTGGCTGCCAAGCGGCGGAAGTCCATCAAGCTTCAGCATGATGGACGGGGGATCCCCCTACGGGATTGGCGGGACTTTCGGGGGCAATACACCCTCTTCTGCCGCAAGGTGGAGGACTGGAACGAGGGTGACGAGCAGGGTCGCCTGCTCTCCATGCTGCCGGAAGCATGGATCAAGAGGGTCACCAAGGAGGAAGCCAAGAGGCCCAAGTCCAACCACACGGTCAAGATGATGCTCCCCAAAGAGTATCATACGGACGTGGTGGCTTGGACTAGGAAGAACGTGGCCCGGGATGTCAAAAGGCACTCCCTGCGGAACGCTCTCCTCATCACTGTCTCGGGCGATCGCGAGAAGACCGCGATGTGGCGCCTTGACGAGTGTGACGTGAGCGGCCAGACCATCCGTCTGCAGGCCATCCCGGCGCGGATGAGCTGCGACGAGATCCTGGAGTGGGTTGGAGAGGAGGTGCTCAAGGAGTACCAGAACCTCCACCACACCCGCGGGTTGAGGCCCGGCGACCGTGACGTCAACTACGTTGGCGAGGGACCTGGCGGGGAAGCTGCCATGGACCCAGCGGGAGCCGACGGCGATGAGACTCTTGTCGACGATGACGACGACGATGAGCCCGCCGAGATGGCCGTTTGTGCCTTCGTGGCCCACAACAGCGCGGGGAACAACCGGGGAAGCTGGAAGCCCCTGCAGCCGGGTTGAAGGAAGAAGGAGAAGAAGGACCCTCGTCGCATTAGCAGCCCTCCGCTGTCCTTTGGGGAGTTCATACGAGCTCACTCTCAGGGCTGTTTCGTGTGTTATGGGAGGAAGCAAGGCTTCAACCATGACCACCGAACATGCCCCATCCACCAGGCCGACACGGAGGCATACAAGAAGGCGCACGGGTCGAAGAAGCGTGCACCTGCGGGCATCCGGGAGGCCAAAGTGGAGGTGGACAAGGACGAGCTCTCCAAGCTGATGTCGGTGGGGACCGAGTTGGCCAAGGAGATCCAGGAGATCAAGAGGAACTGGGTCCCCAGGTCGGACAACAAGAACGAGGAGAACAACCAGAACGACCAGAACAAGGACAAGGACAAGAAGCCTAAGAAAAGGAGGAAGAAGGGTGTCAACGAGGTTGATGCGGAGGAGAATACCCCTACTTCCACAACCGACGCCCCCTAGCGGAGCCCCTGCAGCCAAGGGCCCCAGCTAGGGCGGTCGCAGGATGGTGTCGTGGGAAGCGCCACACCATCTTAATCGGGAGTAGGTAAGCACAAAGGGATTGCCGCGGGCGGAAGGCCCGGTCCGGCACCCAGTCGCGGTGGCGGGGTGAGGGCAAGTGAAGGCACGAACCCTTGCGCCCGTCCATCCTTCGCGACCAAGAATGTGTTTGATGTACTTCAAGATCTATCCGAGAGTATCGGAGGATCACCCGGACCGCAGCTGGATGCTGCAGATGGGCAGCCTGAGCCCATTGTCCACGACCTGCACCAGTCGCTTGTGGAGCTTCTGGAACGGCCGGAGATCCTGAGCTTGCACGCCGTACGCCGCGTTGGGCGTGAGCGGCAGTTGCACCTTAAGGTCCGTGCCTTATGCGGGGAAGTGGAAAAGGTCTTCGACGTGTTGGTCGACACGGGAGCTCAGGTCAGCTTGGTCAAGGCTGGGCTACTTCCGCCAGAGTGTCTGACCGACAGTCGGAAACCTGTCAGGCTGAAGGTGGCGAACGGCCAGTACATGGTGGGAGGCACGAAGGAAGCGGCCATTGGGCTGCAGTTCGTGAACCACCGTGAGCTGAGCCGTCCAGACGTCGGCAAGGAAATCCTCCTGCAAGGTCGCTTCTACGAGGCCGAGATGCACTGGGACATGATCGTTGGGTACGACTTCATGATGGAGACGGACTATGGCGTCCTCCCGGCCCAGGCCTCCATGACCCTGTACCAGGACGACCAGCTCTCGTGGCTTTCGTCACCTGAGCACCATGTGGAATGCCAATGGATCCACCCGGAACGCAATCAGGTCGAAGTGGCCGCGCTGGACACTGAGCCAACTGGTCCTGCAAACCAGGAGTACGGCGTAATGCCGGAAGTGGCGAGCCGAGCTGTCGCGGACCTGGGAGCTTCGGATCTGGCCCTGGATGCGTTCTCTTCAGGAACCTCCGCCCATCTGCGGGTTTGTGAGAAGTACTGGAGCGCACAGGACTCCGCGTGGAAGAAGCACTGGGGTCCGCATCAGGGCTCGATGTGGATCCATTGCCCCCGATGGGACATTCCAAGGGCGATAGCGAAGATTCGCAAGGACCGCTCCAAGGCAGTGCTGGTTGTTCCTATGGGATGCACCGAGGAGGAAAGTACCCGACATTGGGTAGTCTCATTGACCAACATGACCTTAAACAAGGTCGTCCTACCGGCTGGAGAGAGTGTCTATCAGGACGCTAAGGAACAGCCCATGCCACCCCAGAGATGGCCAACGGAATTCCACTATGTGGATGGGGGCCTTGATCAGGCCGACGCCACGGATTTCGTGTGTGTCAACCGCATCATAGCAGAGCCGAGGCGGCAATGCTTTGCGGTTCCCCCTGTTGACATCGGAGAATCGGAAGACCCCCTCACAGAAGAGGAGCTGGATCTGGTTCAGGGGTATATGGATCAGCCCTTTCACGTTTGAGGTAGCCAGCGCGAGGGCAAGGGCCAGGACAGAGCCTGGTGGGAAGTGGACTCGATCGTCTCTGGTTCCTATGATGGGAACACCTTCGTGCAGAGAGTGCTGGACCACCTATCCAGCCAGGACGAGCCAATCGGGGGTAACCCACCCACCTACGGTGACTTGTTCCGAGGCAAGACCAGAGATGGCCCTTTGGGCCACCTGGGAAGACCACCTGAGCCGAAACCGAGCGGGGTCACTACCCCTCAAGTAAGCTCAGTGGTCCAGGTGCCCGGAAAAGCCAAGGCGGAGTCCGATGACTGCCCCAAGATCCAGGCATTGAGTGCCAGGCTGAAGCAGAAGTATGGGGATTACTTCTTCAGCGGAAAGCCTGTGTTTCCCCCACCGGTGCGTGGACCGTATGGCGAGGCCAAGATACGACTGAAGCAGGACCCCCGTGTGTATCGGCACCGGGAGTTTGCCCTGCGGGGCGAGAGGAAGGAGGCCATGGAGAAGATCCTCCGTGACTTCATCGAGAGAGGCTGGCTTGAGCCGTGCCACTCCGAATGGGCCTCTCCGTGCTTCGTCGTCCCCAAGAAGGTTGCCGGTGAGTGGCGGCTCGTGGTCGACTACCGCGGCCCAAACGCCCAAACGCAGCACGACAGCTATACGCTGCCCCTCATTGAGGACATGCTGCAAAAACAACACCGGCGGAGGATCTTCACGGTGATTGACCTGAAACATGGTTATCATCATATGCCTCTCGCCGAGGAGTCCCGTGCCTGCACAGCCATGAGTACTCCACTTGGACCTCTCCAAGTGGAAGGTGATGCCCATGGGCGTTACCAACGGCAATGCGGCTTTTCAGCGGATGCTGGAGAACCTGCTTGAGCCGGTGCGTGACTGTGCGGACCCCTTCGTGGACGACGTGATCATCGCGTCCGGGGACCCCAGTATGAGCTACGAGGAGCTCCTGGAGGCACATGAGAGGGACGTCACTCGAGTGCTGGACCTTCTGGTTCGGCACAAACTCACGGGCAGCAGTGACAAGGCCACCATTGCGGTAAGCGAGGTGGTCTTCGCTGGCCACGTAGTTGGGAACGGGCAGCGAAAGCCCATACCTGGCAAGGTGGCTGCCATCGAGCACTGGGAAAAGCCCGAAATGGTCTCTGAGCTCTGGGCGTACTTGGGGTTCTGCAACTACTACTCGGGGTATATCAAAATGTATGCCGAGTATGCAGCCCGCATGATGACCATGCTCAAGGGCAACCGAGAGGAGACCAAGAAGGGGTCCAAGAAGGCTCCGGTCTGGACTGCTGAGTCCGACCGTGCCTTTGAGGGGATGAAGCAGGCGCTGCTATCCGCAGTGGGTCTGCACCTCGTGGATCCTGACGGAGGGTTCGTCCTGCGCACCGACGCTTCCGACTACGCCGTTGGCGCTGTGTTGGAGCAAGTGCTTGACATTGGGAGGCACGTGACCGTGGCCTTCTGGAGCCGAGTCCTGGCGGAAGGCCAGAGACGGACGTGGACGCCCCGAGAAAAGGAGGCGTATGCCATCGTCATGGCTCTCAGGAAATTGGCTGGCTACATAGCCCTCCATCCTGTCACCGTCTGCACCGACCATCAGAGTCTGCAGTCGTGGCACAAGGAGCACGTGGACACCCCCTCAGGTCCCGCCTCCCGACGGGCAAGATGGCATGAGACCTTGGCCAAGTTCGACCTCACGGTTGTGTATATTCCTGGAAAGGATAACACCGTGGCAGACTGTCTCAGCAGGTGGGCCTATCCTGCCAGCAAGGGCATGACGGATATCTCTGCCCATGGCGATGAGGCTGAGACCGCTGAAGCCAAAAAGATCATTGAAATGGAGCGCCTGATAGAGGAGGAGGGTGTTAAATGCTTCGTCGTCATGGCTGCGGATGCCCCCCTCGGAAAGAGGATGGGCAGAGCGGTCAGAGTACTCGCCCCTGAGGGAGCTGAGTCCGACAAGCACCTCTTCCCGGAGTCTTGCCTCCAGGACGACTGGACCGACCCTGACGACGGGCAGAAGTGGCCAAAGGGGCTGACTGAGGAGGATGGCAAGCTCTACCGGAATGGTAAGCTGCTAGTACCGCAGTCCCGAGTGCTTCAGCTGTGTGAAGCTTGGCACCACCACATGCTGCACCCAGGGGTCAAGAAGCAAGCCCTTGACATGCAGCGCCGGTTCGAGATCGACCATATCGGTCTCTACACCGCCATCAAGAAGGTCAGGAAGGGTTGCTCGGTCTGTCAGGCCTGCGATCCCGATAAGCAGAACGTCAAGGGGGAAGCCCGATGGACCCCGATTCCTGACCAGCCCATTGAGAGGGTGGCCATGGACGTCTTCTCCATGCCCGAAGTGCACATTGGCAAGGAGACCTTTGACTGTGTGGTTCTTTGTGTGGATCGCCACAGCCGCTACGTAGTAGCCATTCCGGCACGCAAAAAGGGGTTGCTTGCCAAGGAAGTGGCAGTCATGATGATTCGTCATTGGCTGACCGTCTTTGACATCCCCCGCACCATTTGCAGTGACCAAGCCCCCAGTTTACTGGTGGCTGGTTCAAGGCTATGTGTTCCCTTATGGGAATACGTCATGCCAAGAGCGTAGCCTATCTCAGCCGGTCTAACGGCCGAGCTGAAGTGGCTGGACGGCAGCTGTTTGAGAAGCTGCGCAAGATTCACATCACGAATCCACGTCAGAACTGGTTTGAGGAGATGTGGCCTGCTCTGAAGGCCCATCATGACACCCCCACCCCGGGTGGCTTGCCCCCTCACCAGATTCTGTTCGGCAGGGACCCCCTGGGTCGGGGACTTCACTTGTCTGGTGATGGTATGGCGATGGACCCCAAGGAATTCTTCGCGCGGCAAGAGGCAACGGCGCGTGACATCTGCCAGCAGCTCGAAAAGGAGCATGCTGAGCGTCAGAAGTCCGCGCCGAGCTCGACAGCGCAGAAGTTCAGGGTGGGAGACCCGGTGTGGGTGATCAGACCCCGCCCCGTGGGCACCCACCGCACCAAAACCTGGTTCATACCCGGAGAGGTGGTCTGCAGGATTGGTGAGGACACCTACCGCATCAAGGTGGGTCACCGACAGTTCCGGGAGCGCCACGAGAGTCAACCCCGTGTGCGGGAACCCGACCTCGGTGGCCAACATGCGTCCCTGAGCTATGCCGCGCATGAGGCTGATTCGGACGACGACTATGCTGAGCAGGACGACTATACAGTCCAGAAGATCCTTGCCCAGCGTCCGAACGCCTCGGCACCCGGAGGCCTGGAGTTCAAGGTCCGTTGGCGAGGCTATGGGCCGTCCCACGACACCTGGGAACCCGTCTCCTCGTTCGTGCCGCGGGTTAATACTCCCTTCATGGACTACATCCGCAACCACAAGACCAAGATCCATGTCTCGGACTTGGCAGCAGTCACCTGGGCAATTGCAGCCAGGGGTGCCTGATCAGCGCCCTGGGCTCTCCCCTGATGCATTTTGAGCGCCTGTGAGGTCGACGGATCGTCCCTTACTTGCTTGCTCTCTTCCATCTTTCGGTGACCTGCCATCAGAGTGGCCATATACCCCCCCCCCCTGCTGAATCCAGAGGAGGATGGCCCCTCTCTTCTTCCATTTGTCACTCCCCCCCTGCTCAATCCTTGGGAAACCAGGTAGGGCAACTGACCTTCATATTTCTGAGCTCTTGGGGCCTTGAAGCCCATACGACGTTGCGCAACGGATGCCGCTGTCATCGGCATTGCGAATTTTTGGTGTGTGGTCTGGTTGCATGGCACTTGCGGAATCCAGACCAGTCGACGTGTGTCTGCAGACTATATATGGCCTGAACTCAGGCGTTTTCTTGTCCACCCTCCTGCATATGCCTTATCCTAACAGGGGCGTGGTTTGGCGCTCTATCTAGAGTGTGTTTACACGCCTGTTTACCCCGCTTATTGCTTGTTTTTCTGTTCCCCAGGATATGTGCGTCTGTATGTTAAGTGTTATCGGCCCATCACTGAGATGTGGACTGTTTTTCCCCCCCAGGGGATGCAAAACGGCATACGAAGGCGCCCTGAGTTGCGGTTTACATGCTTATACTTAGGGTCTAGCCTGGACCAGTACCTAAGTACAGATTCTTCTGTTTGAGTGCCCGTGATACCCTGTGCCCTATTCGCTGTGATGTGGAGATCCTGATGGCGCTAGGCGGGAAGCCCAGGTGCCTGACTACACTCCCAGCGGTCCGCCACTGTCAGTCCCAGTGTGAGCCTACCGACTCGCAGACGCACTTGCAGTCGGATGGCGGCCTCCGGTGCTCCTGACCTCGGTCAGTCTGCCTGGGAAACTGGTGGTTTGAGGAGTCGACGCCTCCGCCCACACTGCATGGGGACTCCCTCATGTATGGCCTTCGTGGTAATAGGGCGAGGGAAAAGACGGCCTTGATGCCCGATCCCTTAAGGAGGAGCTCGTTCGGCGGTACCACTCTGGACTCGCGTTGTGGATATGGACATGGTGCGCCCGAGAAAGGACCCGTGGGGACTCTCCCCCAGCTGGCGGGCCTTGGGAAGCTTGGGGTAGCCTGATGGATCATTCTGGGCGCTTTCGACCTGTGGGACCACCTCGGTCGTCGTGTGACGCCAATATTGGCCGTGTATGCCACTGCCACTGTGGTAGTGACCGTAGCAGCCGGCACCCGGTGCGCCTGGTATGGGTTAACGGGTCCTTTGGATGCCGAACAATCGCCGCCAGGACCCGGGACTTGATACTTGATACTATACTTGCAGTTACTAACAGCTACATCACCGTACTTGTCTGACTGTGGGATTTGGACATCCTAACCTGCGAATCAGCCTGAAGTGAGGATGTGACACCCCCCCCCTTCAGGAGATGGTCCTGGGTACCCGCTGCCATGCGTGGTGTTATCGAGCCCCGTCCAGGGTTTGCTCTAAGGAGGGGGGTGAAGCGGTACCCAGAACCCCATGAAGCCCGGTGAGAGCCCGACAGGAGCGTGTCCCTTGCTGTAAAGACCCCGTGACGGCATTCCGGCCACCTGGGGCATGTTACCATGTACCGGCAAACTGCCATTTGCCTGTATCTTACTATTTCACGCCAATCTGCCCCGCACCGCCTTCAGCCGTCGATTCGGCAACCTAACCCTAACAACAGATGTAGGTAAGACGTGTCTGTGTGAGAGATTCGGGCATTTCAGCTATTAGCTGCCGCATGGGCAACCGATGTGTCGCCCGCTGAGATTTACACATCAGAATATCAGGAATCAACAGGGTTTTTTTTTGATATTGTTTCCGTAAATTTTCATGCTTCCGTTCTGATAATGAATGTTTTGACTGCTGGCGGTTGGCTCGCGACTTTAGCGTAACCGCCAGTTTAACTGTTATTTACAGACATTTTAGCGCAATCCGTGACGAAGACTCTAAAGTCTTCAGGAATTGCATTGATGCATCCGCAATTTTCACATTGTACATTCGCAGCCTTAATCCGAATTTTTCAGGATGTCGAAATCGGACTTTCGACTTCGACATCCCCGCACTTGATTTGACTTCTTTCGAGTGGACCTACGTGCTTCCCTATGCACGAATCAACTTTCCTTTTGTCTTGCGCTCCATTTGTCTTAGAGATATGGGCAAAACAAAGTTGATTCGTGAGGCCACTTGTGAGGGTCATATCTCGTGCTGGTTGCGAGGAATGACAATAAGGAAACATGGGATGTATTCAAGATACTCCTGACGTAATATAGAAAGCTTTATACGCCTTGCGTCTCCACACGTGCGCGCTAGCGTAATGGATCATGGTCAAGAGGGTAGAGTTTGCGTTATAACTGTTTGGCCATGATATTGCGTGCGTGAGGATAACTTTCGAGTGTAGCGCGCGAGTGTTGGTGTTGCATAGGAACTCTCTTTGAATTCCTATGAGCGATTGACACAAAGTTATGCCCTTGGAGGGGCATGACATATCGTGGGGGGAGCTACCTTTTCGGGCAATATGTGGTATGTGCCATGTGGTGTATTGCGTGCCCATTTGACGGGTTTGGCTAGGAGGGATACACCCACCAATGGACCTCATATTGCACGATGCCCTTCCTTATACTCCCCACAATCAATTGCTAGCCTAACCTTCGTGGAGGGAAGCTTGTGTGGCGATCCCAAAGTAAGGTGTGTGTTTTGCAACTTTCCATATTTTCATGTGCCCACTTGGGAAGTAGCGCTCGTGACCTTTGAAAGCGCCCCAAGTGGAGTACATATGTGGAATCAGAGGTCATTGGTGTCATGTCATTGTGTTTAGAAGGATTGGGCGATTGCTCAATCCAAGCGAAAGATATTATAATATATTTGTGCGCCTTTCAAGGCACTTTTGGGTGTTTTTTCGCCAATATTGCTGTTTTTTGCCCATCGTGATGTCAAGTGGCGACCGTGTATCTCAACGTTGCGCTCAATTGACATCATGACCTAAGTCCGTTCTGAGGGTACATACTTTGGTGCCCAACATATCTTGGACCCGGCGGATAACTCCTCTTGGGCTTGGCATACCGTGGCCGCCATGTTGGCGATTTGGGACTATCCCAAATCATGGGCTCGCTTGGCGACCCTGCCATTCCCAAAACCGGAGGAGTTGGGCGACGCCCAAAAGATATGTTGGACACATATGACTTGATACCAATCCTATGGCACACTCTGGTCCAAGTCGGGCATGTGCCTCATTTGCCCCAACCATGAGTGTGCGCATTTTCGGGCATTCTGGGCAATTCTCCATATTTTATGCCCGCCGTGCACCTTGTTCAGACCCTTCATGCACGCCGGACGCATGGACCAATGGACCATATATGATATGGCTGATATGGACATTGGTCCCCATGGCTCACACACCACTTGGGCGAAGCGGAGCAACCTTCGTTAGGGTGCTAGCCCAAAGTGAGTGTGGACAATTTTGCCATTTTGGCATTTGTGGACCCAATAAGGATTATCACCACGCCGAGTGGCATTGAGATCTTCCAGAGCCAAGGGCATGGGAGTCTCAGTTGGACTCAGGGCGGAGCGCGTATGGAATGTTGGATCCGATCTCCCAGCCGGGGTGGAGATATACTATTGGGAGCACCCCCGAATTTTGGCTCATTTCAAGCAGCCAAAATGACCCCCTTTTGGGACCCCAATTTCACCCCCCCGTGTGGTCAATTGGCGGCCCCATATCTCTATGACCACAGACAGGCCGGACCCAATTCCAAGTTGTACACTCAGATATGGGTCACAGGTCCTGCCTCCTCCCCTGTGAGTCATTGACCTCGCCCTGGCTGGGCAAGCCACGCGTGAGAATGATGCCAATTTTGGTGATTTTGGCTTCATGACCCCACTTGACGAACCCCCAGTGCCCTGATGCCGGGACCTCAGAGGGAACCAGGTTGGGTGAGGGCTCCGAAGAGTCTGGCCTCGAAGGGCATAGGGTCAGTTGCCTCGTCCCTACCTCTGGCCTGTCCGGACAAGGGGTCAATTTTGGAGATTTTTGAGCTAATATCAGTTTGGGCTGGAACAGCCCATTTTCAGCTACCAACTCCTAGGGGATAATGGCCGGGCCATATCTCTCGCTCAGAGAGTAGTTGGGACCTGTGGTTGGAGGAGCATGAGGAGCTACCCTTGGTTGGCCTTGGTGTTCCTCGGCTCCCAGAAACTCGCCTGTGGCTTGGCGGGACATCTCCCCTATTGGCAGGGTTTCAGGGTCCGGACTGAGCAGGGCATGGGGTGTGTTTGAGCCCCCGCCCCCACCAGCCACTGAGAGGGTCTGACCTGGGATTGGGATATGAGTTGGGACTGAGTGTCTCTTGTCCTGTGATGCCCTTACCCGGGTCCAGTCTTAACCCCATGTGTACATATCCTGATGTGTTGCTGTACATACTTTTGTTCCCTTGTTTCAGAGTGGCAAGGATCCTGAAACGCTTTGTCACATGACACGAGCGTATTGATGCCCCTGTGAGCGCAGTGCTTTGCCTGCCTGCTTGCTTGTGCGTTCCACCGCAGCGTCCCGTGGCCAGGCCCCCCACGGGAACGCGTCAGCAACACAAGCCCCCGTGCGGACAGACGTGTGCACGCCCAGCAGGGAATGCAGCCCCTGCCGGCTACGGAACAGCCGCCGTCTGGATCGACGTGTGTGCGCCCGGAGGGTACCCAGCCCCTGCCGGCTACGAACAGCCGCCATCCGGATGGACGAGTGCGTGCCCGGAGGGTACCAAGCCCCTGCAAGTTACCAATAGCTGCCGTCCGGATGCACTAGTGTGCGCCCCGCAGCGATGCCCCGCACACGCAACCCACAGCACAACACACAGAGCCGGCACAACCGTGAACAGGAGCCAAGAGGCCCAGGACGCCGCACAGCACACCGGGCGAGCGCACGGCCGAACACGAGCCAAGTGGCCCAGGACACCGCACAAACAAAACAACGCACCAAGTGGGCACCCCGGAGAACAGGAGCCAAGTGGCCGAGGACACGGCACACACAGGCAATGCACCGAGTCAGCGGACCGGTGAACAGGAGCCAAGTGGCCCAGGACACCGCACAAGCAAAACAACAAACTGCGCATGCACACTGGTGAACAGGAGCTAAGTGGCCGAGGACACCGCACAAGGAAGACAACGCACCGATCGGGAACGCCGGTGAACAGGAGCCAAGTGGCCCAGGACACCGCACAAGCAAAGCAACACACCGAGCGGGCACATCGGTGAACAGGAGCCAAGTGGCCCAGGACACCGCACACGTAACACAACAAACGACGCGGGCAGACCGGTGAACAGGAGCCAAGTGGCCCAGGACACCGCACGCGCAAAGCAACGCAGCGACCAGGCACACCGGTGAACAGGAGCCACGTGGCCCGGGACACCGCACAAGCAAAACAACACACCGAGCGGGCACACCGGTGAACAGGACACAAGTGGCCCAAGACACCGCAAAACAACGCACCAAGCGGGCACACCGGTGAACAGGAGCCATTTGGCCCAGGACACCGCACACACGTGCACACGTAGGGCGACTGAGGGATAGGAAAGAACCAACAACCCATGGGTCGGACGCACTGGGGCGACCCAGCCGGCCCACCGGGCCAGCAGCAGGGGCGGTACCCCGAGGCCACTGGTCCGAGCCCGGCCAGGCTGCATCGGGGACCATAGCAAACGTCACCCGGAGCCATGGAAGCAACCGTTGACAGGGGAGCTGGTACACAGTCCAGAAGGGGGTCGCCTGCCAGGCAGAGGGGCAACTCAAGCCACAAGGGTGAGGCCGTCGTACTGTAGACTAGCGGGAGCCATACCCCTTGTGGTGAGGGATACTGAACACGGCTGGGCAGCCCCCAGAGCTGCCGTCCAAAGGAGGGGGCATGTGGCCCTACCCATGGACACATGTGGGGACACCCTCCCACCTGGGACACCTGGACCGGTTGGCCGTGACACTGCCTTCCCAAGCACATGCGGGAGCGGCTTAAGAGGCACCTGAACTAGGGCAGTGGGAGGGACAGGACGTCCCCTTGGTAAGACATTCTTCCTGCATTGTCAAAGGAGGCATCCCGAGCTCCGGAAGATACCTACCTACCTACCTAGAAGCAGATGTCCTCTGATTGTCGGATGCAGCGTCCGATGAAGTTTAGGAGGAAGGGGAGGCCTGCAACGTGTTCTTTAGTGGGGAAGTGGTGACCTTGAGGATCGTGAGGGGAAAGAAGAAGACGCCAAAGAAGAAGACCATCTCCCTCCTGTTAAGGTGGGTGACAGTTTTGGAGAGAATCCTTCCAAAAAAAACATAATGGCGGGGGTATTCTAGTAAGAAAAAGTCTATTTCCCTGCCAAAAGGTAAGCTTTAGTTGTTTCAGAGATGCCTAAAGGCATACTGAATTTATATCCTAGTATTGGCGTATCCAAAAACACTTTTGATTTTACCGGGCACAAAGTGGCCAGAACCCAGATTCTATCCAAATGGTTGACAAAATTGACACATCTCTGTTGTGTATTAAGCTTGTTCCGAAAATCTTGTGGTTTTTGCCTATCATTCATAATAAGCGTTGACGCATGGCTCATTTTGAGTGCCAAGATGTCATGCACATCCAAACTTTCGGGCAAAACAAAAATTCAATTTGTGTGGAGAAATGAATTACTTACTTGTCAAACACAATACAACATGGAAACCATTGCAATGTATGTAGACAACAGAGATTGACCCTGATCTACACACGATTCATATTGTCCTTGTGCCTTTTGTCTTGCACCATGCAGTTATAATGTGATATGCTCGCCAATAACCCAACTTTTCATAACAAACATTTCACTAAAAAAATCATACAAATGCCCAATCATTTGCTTCTCCCAATGTCTAGCAACCGATCACTGCACCTACCAACTGTCGTCAACCTTGTACGCCGCCCCAAACTCTGACCAAAACTGATCTTCTTGCAGTCTCTGCCTCGCATGCGTTTTATTACTTCAAATGTTTCAAAATCAACACAACGTGCACAAACAACAGAGGCAACAGTGGACACAGTGTCTGTGCTATCCTACCACCTCCAATAGTGCAAACATTGGTTGACAAAACATACACTATTGGCAGCACAAAAGATATTCTGCACAGCTGCAGAGCTGCACAGCAATCTGCACAGGTGCACGATGCACATTTGAGCTTCAAATTTTTGCTGTGTGCTGTACCTTCAGTTCAGGGTTCAAGAACAGCTGTAATCAGTTTACCGACATATGCAGAGCAGACAACTGGCTGCACCGTACCACCTACACAGCTGCAGAGCTGCACAGCAATCTGCACAGCTGCACGATGCACATTCTAGCTTCAAATCATTGCTGTGTTCTGTACCTTCAGTTGAGGGTTCAAAAAAAGCAGCAATCAATTTACTGACATATGCAGAGCAGACAACTGGCTGCACCGTGCCGCCTAACTACAATCAACGAATCGTAATATGCAAAATGAGTCTTGCACATGCAAAACCACTGCATGTCAGCATAACAGCAACAACTAATGGATGCGGCAAATGCCTGTGCTGCCATCAATCCTTGCCAAGCATGCAATGGGTTGTTGCACTTCACAGGGTTGCGTAATCGTAATATGCAAAATGAGTCTCGCACATGCAAAATCGCTCGCTGTATGTCAGCATGGCAGCAACAACTAATGGATGCAGGAAATGCCTGTGCTGCCATCAATCCTTGCCAAGCATGGAGTGGGTTGTTGCACTTCATCGGGTTGCTGATAAATATTAACTGGTGAAGCAACAGAAAAATTGTCATCGCTGTGTGTTGTACCTTCAGCAGATGGTTCAAAAACAGCTGTAATCAATTAACTTACAATATCAGAAGAGGCCACCAGGTGAACTGTAACTCGGACTACCATCAACGAATCGTAATATGCAAAATGAATCTTGCAGCTGAAAAGTCGCTGCATTTCAGCAGCAGCTAATGGATGGAGGAACACAAAAAAACATGCAGTGCGCTCCATGCCTCTGGTGTCAGCAAACTTGGCACAATGTGCAGTGGGTTGTTAAGCAGCAATGGTTTGCTGAGAAATAATCACTGATCAAGAAACAGAGAAGTAGCTCAAGTTAAGCAATCAAACATTGTGACTGTCCCTGCTGGCCTTGCAGAAGCTGCTGCTGCTGCTGCCCCTGCAGAAGTTGCTGCAACAGCTGCCCCTGCTGCCCCTGCAGAAAATGCTGCTGCTGCCCCTGCAGAAAATGCTGCTGCCCCTGGAGATGCTGCCCTTGCAGAAATTGCTGCCCTTGCAGAAGTTGCTCCCCTTGCAGAAGTTGCTGCAGCGTGTTATGGTTCTGTGCTTGTACTGGCAGCAATGGCAACCCTTGTGGAGGCAACGCTGTCAGGACACTTTGCGATTGGTGCACTGTGTGCTGTGTTGGTGGTGGCATCAAACTTTGCAATACCTGTGTTACCAACTGTGTCGGCATCTGCGGCATCTGTGTCGGCAACTGTGTCTGCTCTGAACCTGAGTCCTGATTACCTGCCTCCTGACCCTGCCCTTGATTTCGCAGCAACTCCAGAATGGACTCGAGCTTGGACGAATCGTCATCGCGTGCTTGGATTGTAGTGTCTGCTCTGTCCTCTGCCTCGCACACCCTGCTCCGCATGCGCTGCTGCTGCTGCTGCTGCTGCTACAGCAGTTGCTGCATCCTTCTTCGCCTGGGCTGCCGTTGTTTTTTTCGCATTGTCCGCTGCCGCTTTTTTCGCCTTGTCCGCTGCTCGCTTCCCCGCTGCCACGCGCTTCTGCTCCTTTGCTGCTGCTGCAGCCTCCTTCTGAGCCTTGGCCGCTGCTTCCTTTTTTCCTTTGTCGGCGGCCTGCTTCTCTGCTGCGGCCCGTTTCTTCGCCTGTGCTGCTGCTGCCGCTCCTTTCTGTGCCTGATTTGCCGCCGCCTTTTTCGCTTTGTTGGCTGCCTCCTTCTCTGCCTCGGCGCGCTTTCTCTCCGTCGCTGTTGCTGCTGCATCCTTCTCCGGCACCACCATGCCCCCGTCATCGCCCCCATCTCCGCTGTCGCTGCTCACATGGATGTCCGCAGCACTATCGAGCGTCCCATTGCCTTTGGCCTGAAGATGACAAAAAGAGAACAATGAACATCGCATGAAGACAGGGTGGCAGGCACTGTGGTAGGGTAGGAATTGGGTAAAGTAAGCCGAGGAGAAGGGTGCGCGATATGAGACTCCAGGGGGGGGGGCGCTACCAATTGTCCGGGTTGCATTAAAAAGCGGGGGGGCGCAATTTGTGTGTCGTGTATGAAGAATGATAGGCGGGCAAACACCAAGCAATGTATGTAGTGTGTGTGATGAGAAAAAAAGTGGGGATTCTGCATTGCTTGTGTGGCTATCATGAGAGGAGGAGGGGGGGTGCGGGTGGTTGAGGTTGGGACAAACCTACAGTGATGGTGTGATCACACCACGTGCTGAGCACCTGGTTGCCCCCTGCCCATAGCGCCAGCCCTAAGGCAGAATCCTCCACACCGATCTCAATTCCTATTGGACACTTCCAGTGGGGCGTACTAGAGCGACGCATCACAAATTCCTTGTCGTGCCCATGGCAATGTTCGCCCCCCTCCGTGTTGAGGCCTTGCAAATTCCCATTCGGCTCCAGCCGGGACTGGTAGTGGCAGGGAAAATAGTGCACTTGCGCCGTACTTTGTTCCTTCCGGAGACACAATTGGATATACAATGCATGGAGCCGGTCACAATCAGCATTGCGAGTGCTCACTCTAGATGGATTCCATGATAACAATTGCTCTGCCAGCCGGCGGAGCTCATTGACATAAAACACCAAATCAGCAACTACATGTGCACAAGTACGCCCCAAGAGCCCTGCTAAACAACCCAGAAATCCTCTGTGTCCAGCAATGCATTGGACTGGTTATTGGACTTCTTCCATCCTTTGTATTCCGGTCCAGCCTGAGCCAGGCTCCTATATTCACCAGCTTGTATATGCTGCCGGTATATCCTTCTCAACTCTTCAACATGATTCGGGTGTTTATCTTGGAACAAGAGGTCCAAGGCATGAAGCAAGATCATGGTGAGCACCAGTGCAATGCAGTGCAGTGGGTCGTATACAATATTGCGGCGATCAGAAAAACAGTTGCAAAAAGCGCTTACATGCTGTGCGACAATGCTGTAGCAAGCGCACGGGTTGCTTTTCGAATCCGGGGATATGCCACTGACCACGCCGCGCGTAGCACTCCAAGCAACCTTCCTCGTGCCTCGGGTCCACCCATCCTAGAACCATCTCGTAGGCTCCCTAGTCCGGTGCTCATGTGATATCACGCTTGTCCGCAGTAAGTGTGCCATTTTGAACAGCCTGGAAGACCTCAACCATTGAAGCGTCGTCCAAGCGATCACGCAATGTATTGCAGTCCTCGTAATCCAACCAACGTGCTACACGCAGTATGGTATCCACTTCGTGCTGGCGCTAAATTTTCTGGTGCAGTGAGAGCTAGCAATGTGAATTTTTTTTTCTCCGTCTTCGCGCTGTAGGGAAGCATATCGTTGCTGTCGATGAACATGTTTACCAACTTGCGTTTGACATTGGAGTGATACATACCATCACGGTCCTACACATACAACCAAGTACCTACAGCCTTCGATGTCTGCAAACTTGCTCCTTTGGGGTTTAGCAGTACACCACCAACATTGCCGACGAGGGAATCCTTCAATGTTGTCACACGCGAACGGTAAACTCAGTAACAGGCCCAGTAACAACTTCACCACGAGCCGCCAGCAGGGTCACAGGTATGGTGGTACTGGGTGTACCAAGTGGACGCATAGAACCCCACAGGGCCCACACTGGCTGACGCAGTTTTACGCCGAGAGTGGCAGCAGTAATCACTGCATCAGGGCGGACTTGTCGGAGGATGACATCGCTACAGATAAACTGCCCTTTTATGTCGTTTGGGGTTAACATTGTCAGTCTAGGGAGGAAATTGATGATAGGTAAGAGGCAAAAGTGTGCGGAGCCCCCGGGGGGGGGGGTGTTTGGGGTTGTACACAACACCTCAACTGAGCGGGGAGGGGGCAGATTTTTGGGTGTGTGCACAATGAATAAACTGCTACATACTGGCGTGCGGCAACACAAAACACACTTGCTGCAAATCCACCACCAGCAGCACAGATCTCCACTTGCAGTTCAAGAATGACGAAGTCAACTAAAATCCACCGAAACCAGCAGCCCCAGGTCACGGAAATCAGAGTGAAGCCCAACCAGGATGCCCGAAACGACCTCGGAGTTCACGAAACCCAGAGTGAAATCCAAAAAAGCAGGCCCAAAAGGACCTTCAGTGAAGCCTGTTGCGCAGCGCCGGAGTGCAGCAGCCCATTGCAGAGCACCACGGTGCAGAAGTGGAGGGCAACACGAAGCAGGTGAAGAATGCCTGTAGGTGGAAGGTCATCGAAATCAGGCCCATGCCCAAGGTCAACTCGAAGAATACTGTGCACGGAAGTGGAAAACCAGGAGTGACACAAAGCGGGCAGCAGCAAGCAGCAGCAGCAGCAGCCTGTCGTTCACCGGCAGTACACATCCAGTTCCTTACAGCAGTTCTCAATGATTCAAGACAGCTTGAACCACCACTGCACCAGAAACCGAGTTCTCAGTTACCCAGTCACCTCAATTCTGAACTTTATTTCAAAAACCTGGGCCAACCTCTGTGACACGAAGTTCTTTAGCTCCTTGTACGCTGCGACCAGTTCAAACCCAGTTCTCAGTTAACCACACACCTTAGTTCTCAGTGTCATTTCAAAAACCTGGGTGAACCTTTGTGACGCGAAGTTCTTTAGCGCCACGTACAGTGCGACCAGTTCAAAACGAGTTCTCAGTTAACCACACACCTCATTTCTCATCTTCTTTTCAAAGATCTGTGGCAACCTTTGTGAAGCGAAGTTCTTTGGAGCCTCGTACGCTGCAACCAGTTCAAGCCGAGTTCTGAGTTACCTGCACACCTCAGTTCTCAAAGTCAGTTCAAAAACCTGTGCCAACCTTTGTGAAGCAAAGTTCTTTTGAGCATCGTACGGTGGGACCAGTTCAGACTGACTTCTCAGTTAACCACCCAGCTCAGTTCCCATTGTCATTCCAAGCACCTGCCAACCTTTGTGAAGCCTAGTTCTTTTGAGCATTGTGCGGTGCAAAGGGCCCGTTCCTGCAAGTTTGAGACTATTTGCCAAAGATGAGCTACAAAGCCTGACCGTTGGAATGGGTACTTCTGCACCACAGGAGATCCCTTTTCAGGGAGCGTCAAGGGTTGCAGAACAGGCTTTGCAACAAATCAGGCAATTTGTAAACTCACAGAGCCAAGACCGGGGAAAGAAGGCACAACACAAGCAAGTGCACAGCACGTCAAATGTCAACTGTTCCAAAACTTTTACCAGCAACACAAATCCAGGCCCAGGGACCTCAGTTCTCAACAATTCAACGTTGTGTTTGCAAGCAAGGCAAAAAAAGGGCAATTGCACAGCATTAGTCAGAAATGTTGTGTCAAAATTTAGCAGTCAATAGCCAGAAGTTTCCGGAGCGATCTGCACTACAGCTGAGCAGCACAGAAACAGCAGAACAACAATATTAAAACGACTTTTGGCAGGCATTCTTAGGTTCAACCACAGCGTTGTCATGTTCTGACACATCCACACTTTTGTGCCAAGGAATCAAATGTATTCAAGCAATAGATTTTGCAAAAATTCATGTTTGAACGACAAATTCTTTTGCACCGCGGCCGTTTCACATCGAGTGCGGTAGCGTAAATGCGGTTTTGGCAGCAGAATGCCCCGAAAAATCATAGGTGAAGGGTTGACAAAGCATTTTGACCTAAAGAACCAAGCATTGAACTTTGGATGTTGTGTGGACCCCTGACCCGCCAACTGATTGGACTTAAACACCTTTTTCTGGACTGACTGAGGCGCTGACATTGTTCCAGAGCTTATGCATTTTTCTGTATTTTCTCATAAATGCTTAGCTATCCTAGTGGTCTGCACCCTAGGGGCTGGGGCACCTCTTCTTGAGAGGTCCTGGGTTCAGTTCTCAGTCTGCCTAGCTAAGTAGAAAGATCCCATGTGACATGGCAGTGACCTCAGTGCCACAAGCAATGCCACTCCAGCACCTATGTGACCCAAAAAAAGAGTGCACATCTCTAGATTGCACCATAAAAGAGAGAGTGCCGATGTGGGCAGTTTTCACATGATTGTAGGATATTTTCTAACCATCTTTTCCTAAATCTGTAGTTGTTGCGAGTTCCTTTGTTGTTACACTATCTCGTGTGACTGCAGCCCTTCATGTTGTGGATTTGATCCTCTGGTTCCTTGCTTGCACTGTGGGTACTTGGAGTTCTGGTTGATTTAATCACAACATTTCTAGTTGGAAAACCTGAGCTACACCAAGAAGCAGCAGGACCAAGCAGAGGGACAAACAAAATAATATCATCAAAGCAATCAACATTCGAAGCCTGTTTGAACTTTCTGGTAGCAGAGGTTTTCGGTTTTTGCGTACCTGCAACCCCGTGCAGTATAACCAGGAAGTCGAGACTGTGTACAGTTCTGAAGGGCGGAAGAAATACAACATGGACCGCAAGGACACTGCCGATAAGACAGCGCCCTCAGTGGCACCAGCCATACCAGCGCCAACGTCCAAACATACTGGTGAACCTGAACCTGAGGAGCCTGTACCTTCAGTGCCCTTGAGTGGCCTTCGGGACGATTCCCTGGAGGGCTTGGGAGCAGCCCTCAGTGTACTTTCTGTTGGAGGACCTGAAGGCAAAGAGAAGGACAAGGGAAAGGAAGCAGTGGATAGGGAAGTCGAAGAGAAAGGTCCTGGAGATGGACATGAACCATCCAATGAGGTACCCTTCAAGGACAGACCTGTTGAGAGCACGCCGAGCGCCTCTGATCACCCTGCAGTACCCTCTCCAACAACAACTAAGCTCCCAGCCACACATCCAGCAACATCCTCACCCACAACCACTCCACCTCTGGCTGATATTCTAGGCTTTACTGGTATGCCCTACGCCACCTATGATGTGACTCCAGCGGCGACTGCGCCACATATGGCGGCTGCAGTCAGCGAACCAGCGGCATCCAGCTCCACCTACACCGGTATTCCTGAGTCTATGGCACGCCGCTACGATGATGACTATCACAGACCCGCGGCGGTTTTGTACATGACTGGTATACCTGGCTATGCAGCGCCTGAGACTGGCTATACCATGCCAGCACCAGGCTTCACCTCTCTGAGTGGCCTACGTGGCCCTGAGTCGTGTGGGGGAAGGAGCAGAGGATCAGGAAGAGCCTCAATCAAGTCCCTGACGCGGTCGGAGATATGAGAAGCTCTTCGAGTAGCCACTGCAGACCTAGCTCAAGAAATTTGGGCCAAATTGGAGCCCCTTATTGCTCCCCAAGGGTTAACTATGACCATAGGAGCTCCACCACATCGTCTACAAGACAATCATGTGGTGGCGAGACTAACGAACACCCTGAGGAGCCAACCTATGCCGACCCCTTGCTGTGATACCAAGCAGTCCTTTCGTACCAAGAACGGCCCAGCCGCCGTACAGCCACGTGGAGAATTCGACGCGAGCCGAGCTGGACCAGTTGGGATTGACAGCCCTAAGGGCTATGGTCGATGTTGAGCCCTACGGCTCTAGTGACTTGGGCGGTGATCCTTCTGATGATGAGCCACATTCTATGACGTCTGCTTCACCCTCTGAGGACGATGACCCTGAGGACCCCGAAAGAGAGGAAGACCAAGTGCCACGAGAGGCGCAGGTCTCAGGAGGCTAAGGCTATCGCCACCTCCAAGATTGTGCTGAACTTGCCGGCGGGGTCGGGAAAGACGGCGTATATATACCTGTAACGTATATATACGCGCACTGTATCGCGAGAATACAATGCAGTACGTGACGGCTGGGGTGGCCACGAACTGGCGCCAGGGGCGCGGGTCGCCGCAGAAAATGAGGTTAAAAATTAATAAAACTCGGGATTTTCATGTTTCTGCACGCTGCCGACATTTTGCATGTTCCAAAAATTTAACTGTTGATTCCCGACATATTGCTTTAAAGTAGTTGGGACATAAAAACCGAGTTGCAATTTGAGACGTGTTTTTCAAAACCAATAGCACCGCTGTGTCCCCACTGCCATTGCGAATCGTACTGTATGCTTGTCGTCGTTTGTAATTACTTGCGCGCCGAGGAAAAGCCGTCGGGAACCTTTCGTTCAGAGATGGGGAATGCCACAAACAACATCTGCATGCAGTGAAGGAAACGCTACGAGCAGCGTACAAGAGTCAGAAGGTATCCAAACAAACCACATGAAAGCTAACTGTCTCGCTCTTCACGCCGACACAGAAGACAGAGGTTCTGATGAGTGGGATGAATGGGACCACATGTTTGCAGAGCAATGGCAGAGACACCAGTACGAGTCGTATTGTTGGACACAACAAGAAGAGAGCTGACAGCCAATGTCCTACGCTGACTGGTCGCAACTGAATATGCTATGGGATTGCGAGCAGGAGCTGAAGAACTGGTGGATTGCAGAGCAGGGGAGACAGTGTGCCTGAACAGGTTTGAGTTCGTATTCCTCCTCCTCATTATCTTCGTCAAACATATAGTCAAGCAACACACAGGGCTCTCTGAAAGCTGGGTCCCTAATCTTTCGCAGTAGCCTCATGTTCAGATGAATATAAACAAGCTTCTCCACCTTGTAGCCATAGCGACGGTTCCTACTTTTTGAGTGCACAAAGCCAAACACACTCCAGTTGCGCTCTGTTGCAGAGGCCACTGTAGGGGTTAAATGTATGCGCAGCGCAATGTCGCTCAGCACTGAATTTTGATAGCAAAAAGCTTGGAACCAATTGAGTCCACCCAGGGCCAGACGTTCCTTTGTCCAAAGGTGTTCATCTGCGAACTCTCCACACCTCATAAGGAACTGTTGCAGTTGCAGTTTGGCTGTTTGAGCATGCTCCTTGCCATCAAAGGATTCAAAAACCTGAGCAACATCATTCCTGATCTCACTGTCCTTAAATGGGTCTTCATCACAAGTCATCAAAGCAGAATTAAGCACATAGCGGGCTGAATGCACAGGGTGGTGCACGAACTTTCACCTTTCAAGTACAAGACTCTGTGCCTGTTTGTGTTCAGATTTTAGCAGTTCCTGATGCTCAGCAACGTGCTGTTGGAAAAAAAGCATCTCGTAGTACACCAGACTATTGTAAGTGGACCCTTCTGTGTCAGCTTTCCTGATCATACACGTCAGTGGCTGCAGCAACGGTCCACAACTCGACAGCAACTTCCAGAAGGTAGGGGAAATGATGATCTCAGCAATGACGTCGGCTTTGCTGCTGTCACTGGTGGTGCATGACCACTTGGTAATGGTGCAGTCCGGTGAGACAACCGAACTCTGGAGCGGCCCCTTGTTCTTCACCATGATCTTAAGACATGGGTAATTCGTTGTGAACCGTGTGTCGCTGGGCAGTGGAGGCTCCGTCATATCCTGCTGTGCATCTTTTTCCTTGTGTTTCTTCTGCGGTTCCTTCAGAGATACCTAGAGGCTCTGAATCTGTTTCGGAAAAAACTGACAACTGTCCGGCACTTGGTGATGACATTTTTAACAGTGCGGAGTGCACAGAGATCCTTGAACAGCAGATTGTAGCCATGAATAGTACATCCGATCTTTGTCCAGAAATGATCAACGTCAAATTTCTCAGACTCATCCAACACGGTCAGGGCAGCCTGCATCACAGCTGCATTTTCTGCCACCACTGCTGAGGTGGGGCAGGGCAGCTGCAACTGGCGCACCACCTCCAAAGCATCGTGAATGCCCTGTGTGATGTGGTCTGCATTTTTCACTTGTTTGCCAGGGTAGTCTGCCTTCACAAAAACTGAGCCACGGCGCCCAATCAGATTGTAATTGATGACCCATTGCCTGCCGATATTCGAGTACCCATCTGTTGCCAACCCTATGTGATGATCTGCAGCAAACACAGGGCCAATCTCTTCTGAAATGTTGTCGGAAACCGTGACCAGCAAACCATCACCAACCTTGTGCCTGTTGGGGGGATACAACTGAGAAATTGGTAGACCAGCCTTCACACATTTGATAAGTTTGTCAATGCTGCGACGCAGCATCACATCTTCAGAGATACGAAATGGTATACCAGCGTGGTACATGAACTCAGCAAAGGAAACATCAAGTTCCGTCTTCAGAGTTTCCTGCAAGTTGTCCAGTGTTGCTTGGTTCTTTGGAGCTGGTTATGCAGCGGCATCAGGTTTTTTTTGGCACAGAAAAATCCCCTTTTTGTTTCGTTGGTGTTCTTCTTGCTTCAGCTTCTCCTCAGCCTCCTTCAGCGGTTCCTTTTTCACATCCTTGGGCAAGTTTGGGCAGGCAGCAACACCATGTCCCTTTTCCCCAGACAAATGGGCACAAGCTCTTGCAGGTCCTTGCCAGCCCTTGCCCAAATAACCACAATATTTGCAGTTGTAGTCCTGCCCAGTTTTACTGGTTTTTGTAGCAAGGTTAAGTGTGAAATGCTGCTCAAGCAGGCCAGTGCCACGTGGTGCCATTTTTAAAATCTGCAAAACCTCATGAGGAAAATAACATCTGAGAGTGTCTACAGAACCCGACCGGACCTCATCTGGTGGTACGCCACCTACAGAAGAGTTTGCTAAGCCACCGAGTGTGGACAGCAGTCTGCATCTGGATGCCCTGGCCCTGAGGATGTGGATGTGAAACATTTGTTTTTGGTGCAGTGTGATGGGACACATCAATGATGAGGTCATGTCTGATGACATCAACAGTGATGTCACTGATGACATCATCATTGCAATCGCTGATGATGTCATCAACCGGGTTATACAAATATAGAACGAAAGGTATCCGCAAAAAAGATAAACAAGGCAAAGAATTATTTTGGCAACCAATACCAGGTTGTACACTTAAACAGAAAAGCTGGAAAATTTAGGAACATGACTTCTGTGAACAAACACTACTTTGTCAGAAAATTTTGAGATACATTACATTACATTACAGTACTGTATCGGACCGATACAATACATGACACGTACTGTATTGTACAAACGCTGCTTAACTGAGTTCACGGGGAAGGACCTCGGCAAATTCGCTGAGTACTTCGGCCGGTTCCTGAGAACGACCGGCCGAGCCCGTGATAGTGGGCGAGTGAAGTGCGATCTACTCCTGCAGTGCTGCAAGACCAAATACCTGGTGAAGCAGCTCAAGCAGAGTTTGACGAAGTCCTCCACCTTTGCCGACCTGTCCGTTGCCTTAGAGAGGCAGTACCCTTCCTACGAGACCGACCCCTCTATCCGGGCCGAGATCCAGAACCTGGCAGCGTTGCCCAACAACCCCAAGCCGGCCAGGATTTCCGAGCTGCTGGGTGACTTGGACCACTGGGTAGGGCGACTGACGCCCGGTTCCTATGGCAGCGATGAGCTGCTAGTCTGGTTGGTGGCAAAGCTCCCAGGAGAAGTGTGAGATGAACGCCGGGCAACAGCGGAGCGCAAGGCAAGGGCCCTCATCTATGAGGACCTGTCAGTGCTGCTTTTGGAGCTGGCGCTGGAAAAAAAAAGCGACCAGCACCTGAGCGCCTACCGTCCTGGAGCAGGCGGCTCTGGGAGCCATGGCCGGGGGTACCAGGGAGCCCGATCTGGACAGGGGACTACCCCCAAAAAATGATCGCATCATGAGCAGTGTCCAGGAGCTCTTCTGGTGTGATGCCAGAGATGAGCACGGCTGCCTGCTTCATGCCCCTGTTGCGACCAGCGAATTTGGTACGTGGTCCAGGGGAAAAAGCAGGAAACCAACACCGGCGGCAAAGCGAAGATGCCGCACCCCTACAGGTGCACAATCACCTGTGCGTTCTGTGGTATGAGGAAGCACTACCAGGACGAGTGCTACCACAAGCAAAGCCTCTCGGCGAAGCTCAATACCGAGAACGGCAGTGGCAAGGGCAGTCGCAAGGGCAGCACCGACCAGGGCAGTGGCAAGGGCAAGTACAAGGGTCGTGGCAATGGCCAAGAGAAGGGCAAAGGCGGACGAGGGGGCTCTGACTGCAAGTCGGACAAAGACAAGAAAGCGGACCAGTCCAGAGGGAACCCCAATCCTACAGCAGGGGGGAACTCTGAGCCCTCTGGTGGGCAACCAAACACGGGACCTACGATCCGTTCCCAGACGCAAGCCCAACAAGAACAAGGGGCTAAGCATGCCAACGAAGATGGGGACAAGTCCAACTCCCGCAAACGTTCCCGTTTCATGCGCATGGCACGGAAACTGCAGAAGAAGGGGTTTGAAGTGACCTCACTTGCGGAGTTCTGACAGTGACGCTCCGGAGGACCTACATATCTGGTGTTCTAGGTACGTATCCGCCTTTGGGGACGAGAATACCCTGGGGGAGCTGGATACTGGGGCCACTATATCTATTGTGGCCAGGAAAATGTTACCTCGTCGGGACCTGAAGAACACCATGCCTACCGCAGCCATCTGCATGGGGGATGGGCATGTGGTGCACGGTTGTGGGGACTATGACGTGCCTATGGGATCAGGGAGCATTGCCCATCGGTTCTACGTCATGGACACCAAAGCCTTCAACTTTTTACTGGGGACCGACTTCTTCGTCGAGCACTCCGAGATTCAATCCCTCACGCTGCAAGCTCCCTACGTCCTCCAAGTGGACTATGGTGACGGAGCGGAATCTGTACAACTGGAGCAGTCTGAACAAGCTTCAAGCCACCTTAGGGTATGCAAGAAGGAGCCCTCTACAATGATAGTCGCCTTCAGAACTGAGGACTATCAGCTCCTTGGGGATGTCCTAGACCAAGGTCTGAAGGAGTTGGAATACTCCCGGGAGGACCTAAACGTGTAGCTATTCGGCAGCGACAAGCAACATGTCTGGGACCTCTACTGCAGCAAGGGGAACAATTGCTGCTACAAATTGTACCGGCCCTCTCTCAGGATGGCCTATGGGAACCCCAGGCTCAGTGAACTGGGGAAGGTCCTGACCAAGATGGCACTGGAACGTTCTTGCATGGTCCTGTGTTCCCCCGATTGGGGAGCCCATGAGGAAAATGAGTACTGGCGTACTCTATTGGAGGAGCTGACGCTCACCGCCATTCAGCTGCCGGACAACGCCATCTATGTGCCTCTGGGTCGCAAGACGCCCATCAGGAGACCAGGATTGGGGAGCAGGCTACGTGTGGTGAACCGGAGCCTGGCCCCAGTACCCTGGGAAGATTTGGAACCTGCTTTGGTCCAAGAAATTCAACGTGAGAGCAGCGGCTACACCCTGGATGTCCTAAAAAATCACCTAAGGCCTTGAGACGCAGTAGAAACTAGTCCTGGGGGAGACGAGTACGTCGTGTCTGACACTGTTGCCCCCAACTCCCCCTGCCATGTACCTATTTCTGATGTAGTCTCAGAGTGTGGGCTATCCAAGCTACCCAGGTCAATACACTCTGATGACGAAACTGAGCATAACACCTTCTTTGTGCAGACGTGCGTGGAGGAAGTGAAGAACGCCGACTACACTGCCCCACAGAAACCTCTACTCTCCATGAGGGGAGAGGAGACTTTGGACGAGGAATCGGATCCAGGCTGAGAGAGTACGTGGACTCCAAGAGGAGGTTGGTGGGGAAAAGGCTATGCTACGCTAAGCCTACCCGCCGCTCATGGCTGTTGAAGCAAGGGTCTACGGGAGATATCTCCCAAGTGAAGGAGGACCTTCGACAAAAGATTAGTACCTGGCAACGAGAGGTGGATCTAAAGCTCATGAAGAGCGTGTGGGGTTCCCATGTGAGGACCGCTGAGGAGGATGAACTCTCAGAGGAATGCGTATGCGAACCCCCCGGAGCGTGCCTATGTTGTCATTGGCCACCTGAGACTGTGGAACAAGACCTTCTATACGCCTGCCAAGGGCTGAAGGATACTACCAAGGACGCTGAGCCGGTTGAGGACCATCTCCCCGCTTATATGCACCAAGGGGCAAGCAATCTACACTCTGACAAGGACATGGAGGACAAAATCAAGCTCTTTGACCCTCGAGTACAGAAGCTGATCATGTCCTACCTGGAAGTATTAGGAGAACTACCCCCTGCAGCTTCCTGCGACAAGCTAGTACAGATGGAACCCAAGCTGAAGCCCGAGTTCGTGGGTCACAAGATACGTAGGAGACCCTAGCTGGCTCCTAGAGAGCAGGCCGATGAGATTGAACGACACATACAAGAATGCATCGACGCTGGCCTGGTTCTGGAGTACAAGGATGAGGACTACGCCCAACAGTGCAGCCCCTGTTTTCTTGGTGGCCAAGCCTGGATCTACAGCTAAACGGCTGGTAGTGGACTACGGAGAGCTGAACAAGAAAACGTTGAATCACTCAGGGTCCATTCTCAACATGGAGTCAACCCTCGAGAAGATAGCCTCCTGCCGCTACAAGACGAAGATGGACAATGCTCAGGAGCTCCTAGCCTTCATGATGCCTCAGGGGAGGGTATTCAAGTCGAAGGTCATGCCCTTTGGCGTGGCCAGCGGACCCGCTCTATTTCAAGAGCTGATGAACAAGATTTTGTCCATTCCACGTCGGAGACCTGTGGGGCAAGGACTCATATCCCGAGGCGCCCAGATGGAAGCACACATCGACGACGTATGCCTGGAAATGAATACTCAGGAGGACCACCTAATCCTCTTCGGTGAGTTCTTTGCGGTCTGCAAGGAGAACGTCACTGGACTCAAGCTGCAGAACTGTGAGTTCATGCAGGAGACTCTGCAGTACCTAGGGTTCGACATAGGCTATGGGTGGAGGACCCCTGCGGCCTCTAAGGCCAAACCCCTGATGGATGTGAAGGTACAACATGAAGACCCCAAGAGAGGACTCCATGATGTAGGCGGTTTCATTGAGGCCTGCAACTTCTACCTCCACCACAGCAAGAATTTCACCTACGACAGCGCCATCCTGACGGACCTCATCAAGAAGAGTACTACCTGGCGCTGGAGCCCTCAAGAACAACAAGCGTTGGACGAGCTCAAGGACAAAGTAGCTAACGCTAAATGCCTGGGCCTGCTTAGGGCAAAGGAAAAAATTATCAGGTGACTGACGCCAGCAATGTGGGCGGAGGTGGAACGTTGTTCCAGTGGCAAGCACTAGAGAAGGAGGAGTCCGACTCGGCCATTTCCCAATTGGGAACTGACGGACTGAACCGAGACAGTACCCTCAAGCACAGCTACCCTGACGACTAATGAGTCCTGATTCCCCTGGGTCATTGGAACTGGAAATGAAACCAGGCCCGGGGTAACTACTCTCCCTATGACCAGGAACTGCTCGGCGGTATGGTTGTGGCATCCTCTCAGTCCCAGTTGTCGGGGAGCAACCAGGTGGCTTGGCTGTGTGACCAACAACCGGTCCGCACCTTCCAGAATGGAGCCCCACCTGAGCAGGCTAAGCTCAGACGCTGGTGGACTTACCTGAGCCACCTACGGCTCTCAGTACACCATATCCAGGGCGTCAAGAACGAGTGTGCAGACTACATCACCCGCAGCAAGTTTGACAACATGATTGTTGCCAGGTCTAAGGAGCTGGCCCAGCAGGCGTTCAGCCGTATGGATGTACACCTGGCCCTCAACATGACCATGATCAGACCCCTAGATGGACTTAAACAAGTCGAGTACCTAAAGGAGTTTCGGGACATCTACAAACGCCTGGAGAAGTGTCTGGAACCCGACCTGGTCAACCAGGAACAATCGAAGACGGAAAAGACCTACCTCTGGCATGAGGACCAGATAGTCGTGCCTAGCGACTGTATCCCAGCACTCCTCAAGTGCACTCATGAGTCTAGTCCTCATGTTGGACCGGACCGTACCCTGAGGCTGTTCAAGCAGTGGTTCCACTCTACGAGGGGTGACGATCAGCTGCGGAAAACCCTCCACCACATCGTGGACAAGTGCCCGTGTTGGTCCTGCAAACCTGAGGATTTCAGGGACAGAGGTCTCTATTTGACCCTTCCTATCCCACATTGTGCCAACAGTGTACTCCATGTGGACTACACGGAGATGCCTAAGTTCGGGGGCTATGACTTCGCCCTAGTGATAACCTGTGGGCTGACCACGTTTACCAGAGTGTTCCCATGCACTAGACACATCACCGGCGAGGAGACGATCAAGATACTCCTGGAAGAGTGGTTCTGTGTCTATGGGGGACCGGAAGAAATCAACTCGGACGAGGACGTCTGAGTTCGCTCCGACACTGGCTGGCAGAAGAGAGTCCTGAAGTCCCTCAATGTCCAGGTGTCGACAGGGATCTGTTACACTCATACGAGTAACCCGCTATGTGAGCGACAGATTCCAGTTCTCAAAGAGAACGTGAGGAAATGGTGCAAGACTGAGCGCACCAAAGACTGGGTGAGACTACTTCCCGTCATATCCTTGATGATGAACTCTGAAGGGGGTTCAGCTACTGGCTATTTGCGCCATGAGCTGTTCATGGGACGCCCAGCGTGGTTCCTACACGCTATCTATCCTGGGGATTCCTACTCCACTGTGGGTAAGTGGGTGAAGGAGCAGCAAGACGAGGTGC
Organism: Eutreptiella sp. 'Long Island Sound 2002'; assembly: GCA_964036045.1. Lineage (NCBI taxonomy): Eukaryota > Euglenozoa > Euglenophyceae > Eutreptiales > Eutreptiaceae > Eutreptiella > Eutreptiella sp. 'Long Island Sound 2002'. The sequence continues at coordinate 115,998,078 of OZ038379.1, forward strand.
ACAAGGCTAAGGCTATGCTCCAGAGAGAGAGGGAGCGCCAGTGGAACAAGGGAAACAAGCACCGGGTGCCTGCCTCCTATGGAGAGGGAGACTTGGTGCTTCAAGATCCTGTCTGTGGATGGTCACGGAATCACAGTGCGGTGTTCTCTCGGACTAGAGGGGACTCTGGTGTGCGCTGCTCAACAGCTCAAGCGCTACTATGACCCAGAGGACCTCTTTGGGGAATAATGGGAACGAAACGACGAGGAGATCGCCGCTCTGGTCCTACAGGGCGCTGCCAGCCCGAGTGAAGTTGAAGGAGAATCCCCGACATGAATGCCGAGGAGATGGCTAGGGAAGGCTTCTACTGATGAAGTCGGCTCTTCGACACCGCCATCACCAAGGGTGGCGTTTCCTCACCCTCTGGGAAGGGTTTGGAGTTGAAGAAGCTACCTGGGACCCCTTTTTCTGCCTTCATGCTTCTTGAGGGACGTCTCAATTCTGTTCTGGTAGACTACTTGATTCAGAACAACGTAGGAGAGCTGCTGATGCTCGCTGAAACGCTTGCCTCAGAGAGGAAGCCTAGTGACTGAACCCTTCCTACACCTACCTATGTTTGTGAGAGTGTGCTGAGCCTGAGGACCAATGAGCAACCTGCAGAAATGGTGTCCTGATTATACCGAAGGCTTCACCCTTGCTAAACCCAGCGGATGTCTTTACACGGTGCCATGGCGTACGCCGCAGGTCTCTCCACCCCTAGGTGCCCAACTTATGTGCTGGCACCAGACTTCTCTGGGGGAATACCCAGCGCTAACGGGAGGGTATTGGTTTGCCTACCTACCTGCCTACTACAGGGGAGCGGTGGCCAAAAGCTACGAGGCATGAAAATGCCTGTTTGCTAAACGGCCAAAACCTAGACTACCACTGCCACAACCCACCAAAAGCCTGATAAAATTTTCAGGAAACAGGTGGGACAGGGACACACCGGCTACAGGTCCTACACTCACTACAGTGGCACCAGCCTTCAAAGGGTGAGGGAGCGCTGTGCTCTAGCCCTCACCCAGGCTTACGGCTCCTACACTCACACGCTACTTGGTGTTGTTCACAAAGAGGTCCCAGGCCCTGGTGGCCCAGCTGTGAAAGTACAAGACAACACAGCGCTACTAAGCGACTGTGGCCTAACAGGGACGTCACTACACGTTTCCCTGTCAGGGCTTGGAGGGAAGGAATGCTCTATCTGCGTGCACAGCGTGAATGATGATGAAGTCAGACTGTCCCCGCCACTTCTGGCTAAGGTACAGTTTGTTGTTTGTGGGAGCAGCGCCATGTTTAGCTTGGGGAGGAACTGCACCAATCACCCTGACCTTACCCAGCTCAGATCAGAGGCAAATGCAGGACGGCCTTTAGCGGAGGAACCTAACCAGCCTCCCGGTATTATACGGATCTCCGGCTCGAAAAAAATACGCTGTCTAAAAGCCGCCCTTTCAAGCAAGCAGGCTTAAGGAACTCCGACCGTTCTCTTAGGGGACGTAGGGTGGAGCCCCTGGGTAACCTAAACAAGTGTTATACCGTGCGCACCCCGCGTGGCCTACCCTTTAATGCGTCATATGCATGCACGGGTATGCACGAGTTCGGCAAGCAACTAATTTTAACAATCCTCTCACAATCAATACATACCCCACTGTGTCCACAATCACTGACTCAACCAGGAGGTGGCCCCTCCTCGGCTCACTCACCTTACCTACCGCTGGAGAGAGAGAGAGCAAGTGGGACTGTGGAACAAAACATAAACAGGGCGGAGCTTTCTTTACCCTAATCTCACCTTCAATCATAGTGCAATCTTCTAATTAAACGCTCTACTCTATTTTTGCCCTGCTACACGGCTAATCTTTGGTAACACGAGGCAAGCAACGTGCACGCTGCATACGAAGCAACGAAAACCTGTATGTTTATACCTTGTTCTGCGAATTCTTTTTCGAATTCTTGAATTCTTTCTTCTGGAGTTTTCCTAGAGGCATCCGTGGAATCTCTACGTTTATTATTTAATGTGTGTTTCGTCATTTCTTTATTATTACCTGACATACTGAGATAATCTTATTTTCACTGTCTTTTCTGGCGCCCACTGAGGATGCGCTTTGGCGCACCGCTTTTCTCTGCGTGTGAATGCAGGGATTTCAAAATTCATTTGATGAAATAAAAATGCGTAAAAATGTGCATTTCATGCAGATGGAGATTCTGGACAGGTGTGTACCGTCAGAAAAATTCCAGGCCGTCATTTGACGGATTCTAATGTTGCGTCAATCGTTGCGCGTGTATCAGCCCCTCAACCCTTGCATTTTTTCTCTGCATATATCCTCGAGCGAAGACGGCAAAGTAGGCCGCGTTCTGGCCAAAACGCTCACTCCCGGACCACTGTCCAGAATCTCAAGACCCCATTAAGGGGCAAAAGAATTTTCAATGCCAGCCCCTCGCCCTAAGGACAGGCCAGGTCAGCCAGCAGGTTCAAGGAGACCCAAGACAGCGTGCCGTGACCGTATCCTGCGTTGGGTTTTGCGTCTTGTGTTGCGTTTTGCTTTCTGAGGGAAGGGTACATGCACACATTAAATGTCATGCCCATTCTAACCCCCTACAAAGCCACAGCTGCGCAAGCGACGCCAATGAGCGCAGGGGGAGCTGTAGGTGTCTGTAACGACAAAGCAAAAATTGGTGAGTGCCCTGACGCAGCGCCTTCTTTCCAATGTTAGGGATGTTATAGGTAATTATAAAAAGATGTTGAAACAATCGGGAGGTCAAGAAAAATACCCTTTTTTGTTTTAAAATGCGACAGTGGTGGCCACCACAGCACAAGGGGGGGTGTGAGGAAAAGTGTATTTCCCTGCCAGAAGGCAAGGTATTGTTGTTTTAGAGATGTCTAAAGGCATACTACATTTTTATCTTAGTTTTCGTCTATCCAAAAAGGGGTGACCTATATAACCAAACATTGAACGTTGGATGTTGCGTGGACCCCTGACCCCCAAAAATTATTGCACTTAAAAACCATTTTGTGGACTGACTGAGGCGCTGACATTGTTCTAGAGCGTATACATTTTCCCCTATTTTGTCATGAATTCTTAGCTATCCTAGTTGTCTGCACCCTAGGGGGCACGGGCACCCCTTTCTTGAGAAGTCCTGGGTTCAATTTCCAGTCAGCCTGGCTAAAGAGGAAGATGCGGTGTGACATGGCAGTGACCTCAGGGCCACAAGCCATGCCACATCAGCACCTATGCGACCCAAAATAAAGAGTGCACATCTCTAGATGGCACCATAAAAGGGAGAGTGCCCATGTGGGCAGTTTTCACATGATTGTAGGATATTTACTAACTACCTTTTCTTAAATCTGTAGTTATTGCGATTTCTATATTTGTTACAGTATCTCCTTTGACTGCAGCCCTTCATGTTGTGGTGTTATGGTTTTGAGCAGCAGCAGTCCAGCGAGCGGGCGAGTCGCAATCGCAGTGGCAATTGCATTGCAGTCTGTGAATACATCTGAAGCATGGAGATGCCAGTTGCTGTGAAGGAAGTGCTGTATGATACTTCGACATCTTTGAACAGGGTTTTTGTCTTCGAATTTGTGAAGGGTGTATGAATTGGTGCTTGGCCCAAACATCCTGCCCAGAAGAGGTTTGTTGTATTTTGGGATTTTCGAGAAACAGGACAGTTCCCAAGTCAAACCAAAACAAGTGGTAGCCAGCTAGGTGGCAGGGAGGATCAATATTGTCGACCTCTGCGTTACAGTCTTCAACGCCGTCTTTGATTTCAACTTGAGATGGAGCGACTTGTCAACAACACAGTTATGCTGCACTTCATCAGAGATTGCCTGTTTCGATCCGACTCGCCTTTGCATCACGAGATTTCCAGTTCGTAAGAAAAGTTCACCGCAGAGCGCATCGCAAGTCGAGAAAGCGAATGGTTTCCATGCATGTCTCGTGAACTTCACAGCTTGTTGCAGAAGCTTGCAGAATCTCAAGCCAAGGCCATCGAATCGGAGCTGCGCATCGATCCGTTGCAGACATCAGTAGCAACTGCTACTGCGGCAACCGATCACCGAGTCGACAATTTGGAGGCCTCGACGGAGAATGCAATGCAAGCGGCAGTAAGCGAACTTCGACGCCTGGAACACGAGCTTTCGCAATGTCATGTCCTTCTCAACGAATTTGCACAAGTTTCGAGTCACCAACCTTCAAATCACTTCCAGTTTCCACCACAACACCCTCAACCACAACCACAACCACAACCATCTCCTTTGCGCTATCCGCCGTATTCACCATCGAACAATCGAGCGCCTCAACATTATCCACCGCAACAACCACCTCTACAAGCACCTCCCTTTGATCCGTCGATGAATGCAGCGAACCCAATGAATCAAGCCAGTCCAGTGAATGCCATGAATCCTCGTGCTCCAACATTCGAGATCCTGGGACGCCGTGTTGAGTTCCTACGCAAGTTGATTCTTTTATTTTCTGGGAAAGCAGGATGGGGAGAATTTTGCACTTGGAAGGAGGACTTTATGCGAGCCTTCCCTCTGTCAGATATCACCTCACCCGTTGATCAGGTAACCACCATACCGTTCCTCCTCCAAGGCGATGCTGTCGAGTATTATCACGGTTTGACAAAAGTGCTACAAGATGACTGGTTCGAGCTCATGCGTGTGTTGGGTCAACGCTTCGATTGCATATTCCATGAGCCAGTGTACCTGTCAAGAATGTTGACCTTCAGAGAAAGTGAGTTCCCTCCACATGCAGACTACGTGAAGGAATTTCGGACTTGTGTCATCAAGTCGAAGGTTGAAACCAGTGACCTCCAGATGGGTTACATTGTTAACTCTCGATTTATTGAAGGGTTGTTGAATGACGCCATCCGCCGGCAGTACATCGTTGAGGTTTGTTCGAAATGGCGTTCTCGAAGACCATTCGGCTTTGATACGCTGATGGAGACCATCCCAGAAGCCTACATGGCAGCCGGCCATCAACTCGAAGAGGTACAGAATGCGTCGAGAACGACAACAGATACCGCGGGTGCTGCGGTCTCGGAACCCCTGCCTATGACTGTTCCGCCAACTTCAACTTCTACAATGTTTTCTTCAAATCCTATGCCAACACGGCACGTCAACCCTATGCCGGCCCCAGTTGCGGCTCCCATGGCTTTGACTGTGTCAGAGCCCATGAATCTCAACACAATTGCCAAGCTCCGAGAAGAACTACACGCCTACATTGGCGAACGTTGAAAACACCCGTTCGGTCGCCAAGATGGTCGAGAAACTAGGTGCTGCTACAGCTGTGGTGAACAAGGCCACATGGCCCGCAACTGATTGAAGAACCGACCGCCATCTAAAGGGAGAGAACGTGGAGAATCGACATCAGGCACGACACGAAGAGATCTGAGTCGAGACAGTAAGGGACGGTTTCGAACCGCTTCCAAGAGCAGAGAAAGGCCCATGACGGCCTGAGAAGCATTATTGAAGACCTGGTGGTGGATGTCCTCGAGAACAGCTGAACTACACCATCACTACCAACAAACCCGACAAGAATTCGATACTTTGGAGTGTCAACGTCGAAGGAACCCAACCTGAGCATGTGTCTCTGTTGACGGTTCGAGGGAGCATTTGCGCACATTGAGTAAGAAAAAGTGCTTTTCCAATGCTTTGAGGCATACTCTAGTTGTATTAGAGATGCACAGAGCACACAGGCATTTCTATCTTAGTATTGGCCCAACCAAAAGTGGTGATAACACATTTTGACCTATGGAACCAAACACTAAATCAGGATGTGGAGTGGACCCCTTAATCCCCTATCAATGTGACGCTATTCATCTTTTCCTGAGTCGACTGAGAACTGAAATATACAGGGCAGAGCCTGTGAATTTATCTATGTTTTCTCATGAATTCTTAGCTACCCTAGTGGTATGCACCCTAGGGGGCTGGGCACCTCTTTTTGAGAGGTCCTGGGTTCAATTCCCGGTCAGCCTAGATAAGTAGGAAGATCCCATGTGACGTGGCAGTGACCTCATCGCCACATGCCCTGCCACCTCAGCACATATGGGACTCAAAACAAAGAATGCACATCTCCTGAGATGGCACTATGGAGATTGAGTGACCATGGGGCAGTTTTCCACCTCTTTTTCCAAAGCAGTTCAGCTATCTTTGTGAATATGCAATCAGATGTGCCTTGTGAGAGGACGTTTCCATGATTCTCAGATTCTTTCCAAACTTTCCCCTGACGTTTGGAGAAGTCAGTGGTTTCCACCTAACTGGGGGTCTTTTATGATACCCCAGATGATCTATGGCCGCGGTTACTTGTTTGTTTCTGATTTCTATATATATATATATATATAAATATATATAGATTCGTCTTGCGTCATAACACCAACTACAGGGCTAATGGCCAAGCCACAGCCCACAGTAACCAGGCCTTTGGTGCAATTTGGAGCAGGGTCACACCCCCTGAGTTATTGTACATATGGCTGCTGACCTTCGATGAACTTCGGGTCGCCATGAACGCTCACTTGCCCGTGGTTAGGCCGCTTTTGTGTTATGCTCGCCGGGGTGCAACCCCCATGCACCAAAAAATCAGATGTGCCTTGAGTTGTAGTTTCTGTGAATACTCCTTCGTCTTTCACTGTTTACACTGCAGCCCTGCATGCTTTGATCCTGATTCTCTTCTACTTGATTATCTCTGGCTTGGGCTATCCTGGATTGATTGTATTTCAGTAACTAAAACATTTTCATCTTCAAAAACAGGTAGCAGGAAACCCTACACCAGCAGCAAGCAGCAGGAGAGGCACAAACATAGTGTTGAAATCACTATAAAACCTTCTGGTAGCAAGAGGCGGACTGTCTCTGCGTACCGGCAGCAACCCTGTGCCGTACAACCAGTGCGCCAGGATCAGTCACATATAAGCAGAAGGGTGAACAAAGATGGACACAAAGAGAGAGGACACCGACGTGAAGACAGCGCCTGAGGCACCAGCAAGGCCAGCACCTGGTGAACCTGGACCTGGACCTAGCGCTGTACCTTCGGAGCCCTTACATGGGCCAGTGGACGTGGCGGAGGATTCGTTTGAAAGGACCCCAGTCCGCCTTCCGGGCCCTCTCAGTCGAGGAGGTGGTCACTCATCCTGTGAAGAGGAAGAGAGAGAGCAAGAAGGAGGCTGGAGAAGGCATAGCAGACGAAGGAGAAGACCAAGGGCAAGACCTGACGAATGAACCTACCTTCGAAGGCGCACCAAGCGCTTCTGGCCTCCACGCATCACCCTCTCGTATAACCACCACACTCCCAATTCCAGACCCAGCCACTGCAACATCCACAGCCATAACCAACCCGCCTATGGCAGAGGGCACAGGCCTTACTGGTATGCCTATCTACCCTGCCTATGGTTTGGGCCCACCTACCACTGCGTTTCCTGACGCAACTACTGCCAGTGAGCCGGTGACCTCCAGTTCTGCGCCGCGATGGTATGCGGCTGACTATCACCACCCTCTACCCGCTACGGGAACCTATGTGGATGTTCCTGGGTATGCAGCCTTGAGTGGGTTGAGGAGAGGACCTGAGTCTCTTGGAGGCAGGAGTGGAGGATCGGGCAGATCCTCCAACAGGTCCCTGACGCGGTCGGGGATCAACGAGGTGCTCCGAGGAGCCACCTCTAAGATCGTTGGCGACCTCACTCAAGCGATTCGAGACAAACTGGAGCCCCTAATGATACCGCCCCAAGCGTCACCTACCACGGTGGGAGTGTCACCCCATTGAGTACAGGCCAACCACCTGGTGGCAGGGCTGACAAGCACCCTGGGGAGCCTGAGGAGCCGACCGATGCCGACGCCTGCAGCGATACCGAGAAGTCCTTTTGTACCGAGAACGGCCCAGCCGCCCTACAGCCACGTGACGAACTCTACGAGAGCCGAGCTGGACCGGCTGGGGCTTACAGCCTTGAGGGCAATGGTGGACGTGGAGCCTTATGGCTCTAGTGATCTAGGCGGAGACCCCTCCGATGATGAGCCGCCGTCTAGGACTTCTGCTTCGCTCTCGGAGGACGATGACGCGGAGGACCCGAAGAACCCAAGTGGGAAGAAGAAGAAGAAGAAGAGAAAGACCCGACACCCTGAGGGGCGCAGGTCTCAGGAGGCGAAGGTTATTGCCCTCTCCAAGATCGTGTTGAACCTGCCTGAGTTCACAGGCAAGGACCTCAGCAAGTTTGCTGAGAATTTTGGATGGTTTCTCCGATTGACCGGCCAAACCCACGCTAGTGGACGGGTCAAGTGCGATCTGCTCCTGCAGTGCTGGGAGACCAAGTACCTGGAGAAGCAGGTCAGGCAGATCGTGACTAACTCCGCCACCTTTGCCGATGTCTTGGTTGCCTTGGAGAGGCAGTACCCGACCTACGAAACCGACCTCTCCATCAGGGCCGAGATCCAGAACCTGCCTGTGCTGCCCAACAACCCCAAACCTGGCAGGGTCTCTGAGCTGTTGGCTGACCTGGATCACTCGGCTGGACGATTGACGCCCGGTTCCTACAGCAGCGACGACCTGCTCTTCTGGTTGCTGGCTACGCTCCCTCGAGAGCTGTGGGACGAGTGCCGTTCGACGGCGGAGCGCAAGGCTAGATCCCTCCGCTACGAGGATCTATGCGTGCTACTCCTGGAGCTGGCGCTGGAGAAGGAAAGCGACCAGCACCTGAACAACTACCGTCCAGGAAGTGGAGGCTCTGGAGGCCATGGCAAAGGGTACCAAGGATCCCGACCTGGGCAGGGGACTACCCCCAAACACGCCCATCCCCGTATCATGGAAAACGTCAAGGAGCTCTTCTGGTGTGATGCCAGAGACGAGCAGGGCCACCTGCAGCACGCTCCTGACTGCGAGCAGCGAGACTGCTCCGTAGTCCAGGGGAAGCAGCAGGAGAAGAACACCGGCGCCAAAGCAAAGCTGCCAGATCATTACAGGTGAACCATCACGTGTGCCTTCTGTGGGAAGAGGAAGCACTACGAGGATGAGTGCTACCATAAGCAACGCCTATCGATGAAGCGTAAGGGTGAAGATCCTGGCAAAGGCTCAGGCAAAGGTGGAGGCAAAGGCAAAGGCAACGACTCCGGCAAGGGCAAGTCGAAAGGACGTGGACAAGGGCAAGACAAGAGTCAAGGTGGACGAGGAGGAGGCGCTAACCGCCAGCCCGACAAGGACAACAAGAACACGGACAAGAACGGAGGCAACCCCAACCCTAATTCAGGGGGGAACTCCGAGCCGTCTGGAGGGCAGTCGAATCCTACCACACGCTCACACACGCAGGCCCAGAAAGAACACGGGACGAAGCGGGAGCACAAAGGTGTTGATGACGACAACGCTAAGAAGAGAAGCCGTTTAATGAGGATGGCCCGCAAGCTGCGGAACAAGGGGTTTGAGGTGACCTGTCCGGCGGAGTTCTGACGGGGACGCTCCGGTGGCACTCAAGACTTGGTGTTTTGGGTACGTATCCGACTAGGGGGACGTGAATACCTGGGGGTATTGGATACTGGCGCCACCATATCTATAGTGGCGAAAGAAAATTATACCTTGTGGGAGCCTGAGGAACACCATGACCACCGCGGCTATACGCATGGGGGATGGACATGTGGTGCACAGCTGCAGGGGACTGTGAAGTGGAGGTACCAATGGGCTCCCGGACTATCACCCATCGGTTCTATGTGATGGACACTGAGTCCTTCGACTTTGTATTGGGGACTGCCTTCTTTGTGCAGCACTCCCCGATACAATCCCTGACGCTGCAAGCGCCCTACCTCCTCTACGTGGACCACGGCAGTGGCAGAGAGTCTGTGCCACTGCAGCAGTCGGAACATACCTCGAGCTATGTGAGGCTATCGAAGGAGGAGCCCTCGAACATGATGGCGGCCTCCAAAACTGAGGACCATCAAATATCGGGGGAAGTCCTAGACCAAAGTCTCAAGGAGTTGGGTTACTCTAGAGAAGACCTGAGTGTGGAGTTGTTCGCCAGCGACAAGCAGCATGTACTGGACCTTTACTGCAGCAAGGGGAAGAACTGCAGCTACAAATGTTACTAGCCCTCTTTCGGGATGGCGTACGGGAACCCCAGTTTCAGTGAACTGGGGACGGTCCTGACCAAGGTGGCCTTGGAACGTTCCCGTATGGTCCTGTGTTCCCCCGATTGGGGAGCCCATGGGGGCAACGAGTACTGGCGAAACCTCCTGGACAGGCTGACTATCAGCTCTGTTCGGTTACCTGATGAGGCCATCTACGTGCCTCTGGGGCGTAAGACACCTATTGGGAAACCTGGATGGGCGAGTATGCTCAGCGTGGTGGACGGAGGTCTTACCTCCATCTCCTGGGAGGATCTGGACCCGACACTGGTCCAGGCTATACAACGAGAAAGCGATGGACTCGCCTTGGGTGACTTGAAGGATCGACTACGACCTCAAGATGCTATTGAGACTATACCCGGAGGAGATGAGTACGTTGTGACTGACACCAACGCCCCCAACTCTCCCTGCCATGTACCTGTTCCTGATGGAGTCTCTGAGTGTGGACTATCTGAGCTACCCAGCTCTATCCACTCAGATGATGAAACTGAGCACGACGCCTTCTTCGTGCAGACCTGTGTGGAGGAAGTGAAGAACGCCGAGTACGTCGCCCCACTGAAACCCCTACTCTCCATGAGGGTGGCAGACCCCGTGGACAAAGAGCTGGACCCTCGATCCAGGCTAAGGGAGTATGTGGACTCCAAGAGGAAGTTGGTGACGAAGAAGTCATGCTACGCTAAGCCTACCTGCAGCTCATGGCCACTGAAGCAAGGACGTATGGGAGATCTATCCCAATTGAAGGAGAACCTCGAACAGAAGATCACCACCTGGCAAAGGGAGGTAGATCCTAAGCTCATGAAGAACGTGTGGGGCGCCCATGTGAGGACCCAAGAGGAGGACGACCTCTCGGAGGAATGTGTATGTGAACCCCCTCGAGCGTGCCTATGTTGCCATCGTCCACCCGAGATGGTTGAACAAGACCTTCTATATGCCTGCCAAGGGTTGAAGGACACTATCAAGGGCGAAGAGTCGGTGGAGGATCACCTCCCGACGTCTATTACGCAGGGGGGAAGCAACTTACACTCTGACGAGGACATGGAGGACAAGATGAAGCTATTTGACCCGCGGGTGCAGAAGCTTATAAGGACCTACCTGGAGGTGTTCGGATAACTACCCCCTCCAGCCTCATGTGACAAGCTGGTGCAGATGGACCTCAAGGAGAAACCCGAGATCGTGGGTCAAAAGATCCGGAGGAGACCCTATCCAGCTCCTAAAGAGCAGGCCGACGAGATTGAGCGACAGATACAAGAATGTATCGACGCTGGCCTAGTCCTGGAGTACAAGGATGGGGACTACCACCTACACTGCAGCCCTGTTTCCTGGTGGCTAAACCTGGGTCTACAGACAAACGGCTGCTAGTGGACTACGGAGAGCTGAACAAGAAAACGTTGAACCACTCAGGGTCCATTCCCAATATGGAGTCTACCCTGGAGAAGATAGCCTCCTGTCGCTACAAGACCAAGATGGACAAGAGGAGCGGATTCTGGCAAGTGGACCTGACGCCCAATGCACAGGAACTACTGGCCTTCATCACTCCTCAGGGGAGGGTGTTCAAGTGGAAGGTCATGCCATTTGGCGTGGCCAACGCACCCGCTCTATTCCAAGAGCTGATGAACAAGATCTTGTCCCTCCCACGAAGGAGACCTAAGGTGCAGGAACTTATATCCCGTGGGGCCCAGATGGAAGCTCACATCAACGATGTATGCCTCGGGACCAACACCCAGGAGGACCACCTAATCCTCTTGGGTGAGTTCTTTGCGGTCTGCCAGGAGAACCACACACGACTCAAGCTGGAGAAGTGTGAGTTCATGCAGGAGACCATGCAGTACCTGGGGTTTGACGTTGGCTATGGGTGGTGGACCCCAGCAGCCTCTAAGGCCAAACCCCCGATGGATGCTAAGGTACGACACGAAGACCACAAGAAAGTACTTCATGATGTAAGCAGTTTCATTGGGGCGTGCAACTTCTATCGCCGCCATATGAAAAACTTCACCTACACCAGCGCCATTCTGACGGACTTGATCAAGAAGAGTACTACTTGGCGCTCGGGCCCACAAGAGCAACAAGCGTTTGACGGGCTCAAAGACAAGGTGGCCAATGCTAAGTGCTTGGGCGTGCCTGGGGCACAAGGGGAGATTATCCTGGTGACCGACGCCAGCAATGTGGGCGGTGGTTGAACGTTGTTCCAATGGCAAGCAGTAGAGAAAGAGGAGTTCGACTCGGCCATTTCCCAATGGGGGACGGAAGGTCTCAACCGAGATGGAACCCTCAAGCACAGCTACCCTGACGACAAGTGGTTCCTAGTACATCTGGGCCACTGGAACTGGAAGTGGAACTAGGCCAGGGGGAACTACTCCACCTATGAGCAGGAATTGCTCGCGGGTATGCTGGTGCTATCCTCACAAGCACGACTGTTGGGGAGTAACCCTGTGGTCTGGCTGTGCGACCAAGAACCGGTCCGCAGTTTCCAGATGGGTCCCTCACCTGAGAAGGCCAAGCTACGGCGCTGTGGACCTACCTCAGTCAACTACGGCTGACAGTACACCATATCCAGGGAGTGAAGAACGAGTGTGTAGACTACATCAGCCGCAACAACTTCGACGCCCTGATTGGTGCCCGGTCTGAAGCGCTCACTAAGGAGGCATTCAGCCGTATGGACGTCCACTTGGACCCCAACATGACGATGATACACCCCTTGGATGGACTCCAACAATCGGAGTACCTGAAGGAGTTTGGGGATATCTACAAGCGCCTGGAGAAACGCCTTGAACCCCTCCTGGTCAACCAAGATCAGTGGAAGAGGGACAAGAGCTACCTCTGGCACGAGGACCGCATTGTGGTGCCTAGTGACAGAGTTCCAGCGCTGCTGAAGTTGACCCATGAGTCCAGCGGTCATGTGGGTGCTGACCGTACCCTGAGGCTGTTCAAGCAGTGGTTCAACACTACGTGGACTGACGACCAACTGCGGAAAACCCTCCAGCCTATCGTGGACAAGTGTCCGTGCAGGTCCTGCAAACCAGGGGATATCAGGGACAGAGATCTCTACTCGACCCCGCCCATCCCTCACTGTGCTAAGAGTGTTCTATACGTGGACTACACGGAAATGCCGAAGTTCGGGGGCTATGACTTCACCCTCGTGGTGACCTGTGGGTCGACCAGGTTTACCAGGGTGTTCCCATGTACCAAGCACATTACCCGGGAGGAGACTATCAAGATACTTGTGGAGGAGTGGTTTTGTGTCTATGGGGCACCCAAGGATATCAACTCCGATGAGGACGTACGAGTACGCTCAGATACCGGTTGGTAGAAGAGGGTCCTGAAATCCCTCAATGTCCAGGTGTCTACGGGGATTCCCTACTCGCACATGAAGAACCCCCTATATGAGCGACAGATCTGTGTCCTGAAGGAGAATGTACGGATATGGTGC